>OX336391.1:391539071-394039071 GCA_946902985.2 Meconema thalassinum
TTCGTATAGCCACTGTGTTGGATTGTTTCATAGTGTATGCAGGCCACAGAATTATTTGCCAGCTGATGAAGATTGTAATGTTGCTTCATTATAGAAACTTTTATTTCGATCGCTTGATAAGGACACAATAATTAAAAACGTGATTTTAAAATTTTGCACAGCCGTCAATTAAAAGTGTTCATACAATACATGAATTAAATTAGGCGTCAGTCTATATTAAGCCTTGCATACAAATTTATTCTGAATTAGACCTAGTAGTCGTTGACGGTGGCGCTTGGCGGCAAAAGTAGGATCTATTTGAAAAATTATAAGTTGCAGTACTTAAAATTAAAAAACAGATACACACACTAATACAGCCATCACAATTAACACCGGTTATCAGACAGATTCTACACACACCCAAAGTACACGGGGCTACATGACCGCGTTGTCGCAGCCCCTAAACTTAAGAACCAACCAACCAACAAATTTACCGTGCAAAGTAGAGAATAGGAACATGGGAATACTTCTCGAGTCTTACCATGCAATGGGCTGGTTACGCACCGCTGTTAGTGACCTTGGCCAGTTACTCTTTTATTAGGTGTGTTCCATTGCTCGACTGCGCAATTCATTAGCGAGAGAGCATCCGTTCCCTTCCACCGCCATCCTCATTGAATTGACACTTGCAGTTGTCAGAGTCCATTAATCTATTGACACACAGGTCGGAAGGCCACCGGGTGTCTGAAATTTGCCTGTAGGGGTTCTCCAATGTCCGACACGAGTCAACCATATGTGAGAATTAATCCGCCTTATCAGTTATATGATCTTGTGTTTCTTTTCCTTTTCTTATACATCGTTATGCCCTACTCACTTGTGAGAAGCACGATTGAACCTGCTCAGCTGATGTGTTGGCGTTCTTTTCCTCCCTAAATATATTCGTCCTTTCGCTGAGCTTCTTCTTCGTTCTTCTGTCCAAGTTATAGAGGCTCTGGTGTTGGGTTTGTCTCCAAATTGATGATTGTCGATTTTGGTTCTGAATGAACATCTGTCCCGTACAATCTCTCCTGTATAACTGTATAACATTCATTTTAAACATTGCACATGACATACAAAGCCTAAGGGAACGACTTTTCCCTCAAATATCTTAATATTTTGAGTTAGTAATTTATGCTTTATCTAATTAAATATATTATTGTAATGCCAGTAGATTCGGATAACAAGTCGTGCGGATGCGGGGTCGATGCGGATAACGTTTTGTTTATCGGCGTAGGACTCTACTAATAATGTGTCCATAAAATTTCAAGCGTCTTTTCCGAAAAGCGTGAGAGATTTTTAGCCTACTTTTCACATTTTGCAAAAATGAGGAAAAAGAAGACTTATGAGATCGGGCAAATGTGTGTCTGTCCTTATGTCTGTCTGTCTGTCCTTCTGTCTGTCTGTCTGTCTGTCTGTCTGGCTGGCTGGCTGGCTGTGTGTGTCCCCCCCCCCCCCCTATTAACTCCTAAACGGCTGCAGAAATCGTAACAAAATTTGGTAGGAGTAAAGATCTATATCTGAAAATCTCACGGCCATATTTGAAAATGATGTCAGTGCTACCAACTGCTGAGAAATCACAATTGAAATTTGAGCTCCATGTTGGATATCTTGGAAGGTATCAATGGGAGCTATTTGAAAATTGGCACACGTATAGATAATAATATTTCAGTTTAATTTCCAGGATGCCATACATCGCAGTGTTGCCAAAATGATTATAAGCCTGCTGATAGGTCCAAATTTTAAATGCTTATAACTTCTATACTATCAATTGGATTTCAACCAAATTTCGTATGTGCTATGTGTATATAAACAGATATGACTGAACGTATTCTTAAGATCCACCAGGGCTGCCAACTGTTAATAAATGCTCTCAATTTATTTTATCCAAATACCAATATATCAGAAAGTATGCTAGCCGACAGCTTTAAACTATGCACACGTATAGTACCTGACATTCTATATTAATTTGGAGTAACTTATATACGTCAGTGCTACCAACATGATTCTAAGCCTGCTGAGAGGTCCAACTTTAAATACATGTAACTTCTATACTATCATTTGGATTTCAACCAAATTTCATGTCTGCTATGTGTACCATAACAGATAGGTCTATGCCGATTCTTAAGAGTAACCAGGGCTGCCAACTGTTAATAAATACTGTCTCTATTATTGTTATCCTAATATCAATATATCAGAAAGTATGCAAGCCAATAGCTCTAAACTTTGCACACGTATAGTACCTGGCATTCTAGATTAATTTGGAGTAACTAATATACGTCAGTGCTGCCAACATGATTCTAAGCCTTCTGATAGGTTCAATTTTAAAATGCATGTAACTTCTATACTAACTAATGGATTTCATTCAAAATTGACACAACAATAGATCATATTATTTCAGATTATTTCTGACCAATACATGTATGGCATTGTTGCCAACATGATTTTACGCGCGCTGTTAGATCCAATGTTTAACTGCATGTAACGTCCATGCTATCCATTTGACTTCAACCAAATTTTGTATTCTGTACCTTAAGAGATGGAACTAAGAATATATTCAGTCACCAGGGCTGCCAACTGTAGTTCTCTATTAGGCTACATTATGCCAGGTATACAGTATTTCGAACTTATTAGAAATTTCGATAGTACCAACTTAATTTCGTCATTATTCTAGATAGATCCATATACAGTAGATTAATCATTGGCATGAATCTTAAATTTTAAGAAAAGTAGGATCTTTAGTTCGTCACGGAACTTCTTGTTTCAGATTGACAATACATTTCTTGAGATGATTTTCCCCCATAATCCCTCTATACAAACTGGGCCAAAGCGTTTTAGTAAAATATTCCCTTCTAGTTTCTCTATGTCTTTGGTTAAAGATCCGCCACCAATGATTAAGGCTTCCGATGCATATAACGCTTCAGGTTTGCTTGCAATATTTTATTATATAATACGCTAAGGTGTATGCTTCACAAAACTCAAGCTCCTAAACCAAAGGGAGTTAGAAGGTGTGGTTTGTATCAAAATCTTCCAAATTGGCTCAATAGTACAGGAAACATCTTGCATTTCTAGAAAATTCAACGGAAATATATTTATTTGTTTATAAAGTGCTTTTAAACAAATAAACCAGACGATAGGCCTTAGTAGAACTGTGTCGCGTTCAGCCCGCATAGCACTAGAGCCGAGTAGGTAGTCTGTACGCATGGGTGCACACAACCCATTATGCGAGAGTTTTAGCATGGGTCCGCTAGTATATATAATTATGATGTTTATTATTATAATAATCTTTATTGCAGCCTGTGGCCTTGTTGTTGACGTACAGTATACATTTCGTACACTAGTCTGTGCTGTATGCCACTATCGACATGGTTCGTTTTGGGCAAGAAACGATATGGTACATTTCACATACATCCCCACATAGTTCACAAATGCAATTTCCATCTGGATCATGGAACACCTTCCTTGAGCAGATCTTGTGGTGAATCCCATGTACCGCGAGTCTGGTCACGACATGTCGCATTTCACAGAATGGATGCATCCATCTTCGATCCAACATCGCATTTGACGTGTAGAATTCCCTGGGTATGTCCTATTTTTTATTCTGTAGATCTTGCAGCAGTTTTCTGTAATTGTCTGAAATTGGCAGTAGTAGTAACATTAGTAGGTCTTCTATTAAAAATGTTTCTCTGGCAAGCTCGTATGCAAGTCTAGACTTGGTTGTCTTTGCTACTCCAAGGACTCTTTTGAGAAATCGAGATTTTACCTTTTCTATTTCATCTAACTGTCGTAGGTAAGAAATTCCCATGTTAGCTCAAGTCCGTATGTCATTTAAACCTACATGTTTCGATATTCAGTGATATCTTCTTCAGCGTTTAAACTTAATAAAAATGGATATTCATACAATAATTTTGGTTAAAATAAAAAGTTTCAAATAAAGATATTGTAACTCCTTGTGGTTACAGAGTTTATAAGTTAAGAAAATGGCGCTTGCTGGGAGTGCTGTGCATTGTCCTAATAGATCTCTATGTAATTTGG
The DNA here is from genome assembly GCA_946902985.2 of Meconema thalassinum. Classification (NCBI taxonomy): domain Eukaryota; kingdom Metazoa; phylum Arthropoda; class Insecta; order Orthoptera; family Tettigoniidae; genus Meconema; species Meconema thalassinum. The sequence continues at coordinate 391,543,119 of OX336391.1, forward strand.
TAGAAGTGTATATCTGTGTATTTTTTTTGAGCTTTTGGTGTTCTTTTTATGATGGTGTGCTGTTTTCTCTTTTTATTCTATGACTTATAGTAATAATAATGATGATAATTGCTGTTTTAAGGGGCCTAACATCTAGGTTATCGGTCCCGACTTATAGTATGATAGTGTTATGTCTGATTATTGGTTTGGCTTTGCTGGCAAAATGAAGAAAGGAAAGGAGAGAGTATCTTTTTGTAGGGAATGAAAGGTTATGAAGCTGTAGATCACGAATGTAATGCTTTTTTTTTTTTTATTATTAAATTAATTTATAGTCGCTTTAAGTCTTATCGCGACTTTCACTGTTGATTTACATTATACAATACGATACATAAAATACATTAAAATTGAATACACTAGAAAATCATAAAATGAACACTAGAAATAAAGAAAAGTTCCACTACTATGAGTTGATCAATCAGATTTTGAAATAAAGTCCCGAGTCTTTGAAGAACTTGATGAGTTTTTTGAGCTGTGAATGAGATGAGAAGGCCTCACATATCTTCTTGGGAATGCTGTTGTGCTGGCGCCAGTGGTTGTAGAGAGCACAGTCTGAGATTATGTGCTGCACAGTCAGTACGCTGTTACATGTTGAGCAGATCCAGATAGGGGGTTGTTTCTTCTCGAGGAGATAGCTGTGGGTGATGTTGGTATGACCTATTCTTATTCATGATATTAGAAATTGATCTTGCCTAGAAAGTTTATGATGAAGATATTGTTCTGTGGTTCCTGATGTTATTTCATGGAGTTTACTGGTAGAAGTTCTAAGCCAATAATTCTTCCACTGTTGGAATACTTTTCTTTTGACGTAGGAAATGATGTCAGTATGAGGTGTAGCTATTGTAGGATCACATAAAGGAAGAAGTGTGGCTTCTTTAGCTGCTTGATCGGCAGATTCATTGCCATGGATGCCACTGTGAGAGGGTACCCACACAAATATGACTTTTTTTTACCTCGCTTCACCACTTCATGGAATATCAATTGAATTTCTTGTACAAGGACGTTGGTCGAAGATAGATTCTCTATTGCGTTTAATGCAATTCGTGAATCAGAGTAAATAATAAATGAGTTGTTGCAGCTGGCTGTATTCAAAATGTATATCATGGCCTGTTTAAGTGCAAAGAGTTCATTTGAATAGACAGTGAAAGATTCAGGAAGTCGAAAAAGCATGGTATGGTCAGGATAAATTATCCCACAGCCGTTTCTTTCATCATATTTCGAACCATCAGTATAAATAGCACTGTATATTGGGTATCTATTGGAGATTTCAAGAAATAATCGATGGTACCGTGATCTGTCCGTTTGGTTTTTAACTAAGTTGTTCAGTTCGAAGTTGACTGTTGGTAAGGTAATTGTCCACGGTGGGATATCAGGAGAATGTTCTGAGAATAGTATGGGAGGAAAATTTAGGTTTAATTCTTCAAGGAACTTGGATATTCTGACATTGAAGGACGAAGGTTGTCGTCTTGATTCAGTGTTTGTTCTTGTGTGGCTGTTAGTAGGGAAAACATACGACTTAATGCGTGATTTAGTCATAGTTGATACTTTGAGTGAATATGATAAACTTAGTTGCTTACGTCTAAATGGCAAGAGGTGATTCATTGGCCTCTATTTGCATACTGGTTACTGGACTGGTGCGGATGCCCCCCAGGTTTTTTTTTTTTTTTTTGCTGCGAGAATCTTCATTAAATTAATCCGTCGTAGACACTCATCCTTGAGATTTTTCAGGTATGGAATCCAACTTAATTTACTATCAATCAGAATTCCCAGGATTTTAAGAGTTGATACTGTCTCAATTTTATGATTGTTTATGTTGAGCTCAGGATCTGGTACAGAGTGTTTTGTTTTTAGAGAATACTATGCATTTAGACTTTGTTTTGGAGAACTTGAATCCAGTAATCTTGGCCCATTGTTGAATATTTTTAAGTGATTCTTGAAGTAGTTGTTGAGTAGTTGAACTATTTCTTCCAGCACAGAATATGGTCAAATCGTTGGCAAAAAGACAAGCCTTTACTGGCAAGTGGATGTTGGATACAATTCCGTTTATTGCGACCAGGAATAAAGTAACACTGATGACTGATCCTTGAGGGACTCCATTGTCGATTGTAACTTCCTGTGACAAAATTCCATTTGTCTTAACTTGAATTCTACGATCTTTGAGGAAATTGTGGATGAAATAGAGCATATTTCCTTAAATGTTATATTCCAACAATGATTTAAGTACAAGGTCTTTGAACATCATGCCATATGCCTTTTCAATATCTAGACTAACTGCTATGAGCTGTTGGTTATTTAGGAAAGCCTCCCAAATTTCAGATTCCAAACTTATGAGAGTATCGACAGTTGAACGTCCTTTACGAAACCCACTTTGTACATCACTAAAAAAGTTTATATGTTCAAGATACCATCGTAATCTCCTGTTAACAATTTTCTCCATTAATTTGCATATTGCATTTGTTACAGTGATTCGACGGTAATTTTCTGGAATTGAGTTAACCGTCCCTGGCTTGAGTATTGGAACAACAATGGCTCTGCGCCATTGATCAGGGAACGTCTGAGAGGCCCATATGTAGTTGAAAATAGCCAGAAGATCATTTAATGCATTTAGTGGGAGCTGTCTTAGGAACTCATAAGGGACCGTATCTGGGCCAGGGCTGGATTTGCCACATTTGTCAAGTTCAATAATCATGTCCTTTAATTGAAAAGGTTCATTTAAATTAGAATTTGAGTCAGAGAGGGTTCTTTTTAGATCAAGAGGTTCGCTGGTTTTCTTTATATGGAGAAAATGTTGGTCATAATTGTGGTCACTAGAAATCTCGGAGAATGTGTCAGCTAAATTATCAGCAATGTTTTGAGAGTTGGTTATGAAGGATCCATCATTCGGGTTTCTGAGAGAAGTAATGTGGAACTGGTTATATTTACCATTTACACGTTTGAGTTTATTCCATACTTCTTTTTGTGGAGTTTCAGAATTTAGTGAAGAAACAAATGTCAGCCACGAGTTCTTTTTGCTATCTTTAATTTCTTTTCGGGCGATTGCTCTACATTTTTGAAATTGGGCTTTATTTTCAGGAGTTGGTTTTCTCCTAAAGACATAGACAGAATGGTTTTTATTCTTTAGAGCTTCCTTACATGCGTCGTTCCACCAAGGTACTGTCTTCTTACACGGGTTTATCTTTATTTTCGGAACACAGGTTTGCAGATTTAACTATTACTTCTGTGAAATCTTGAACAATATCATTAATGTGTTTGGAAGGAAAGTCATGTGGGTGGGTTAGGCCAATTAAATGATTGTTGACTATATGATTGAACTGCGTCCAATTTGCTTTATATAAGTTCCATTTAAGGGTTTGGGGTATCGAGTCGTTGATTGAAGCGTTGTCGTTATTGATCAGTAAGGGGAAGTGGTCACTATTTCCTTGGAGCGTCGAGTAGACAGACCAGTCAAAACCAGTTGCTATCTCCGGAGTGCAGATAGTTAGGTCTATGCTACTATAGGTTCCATGAGCAATATCAAATCGAGTCGGGGCAGTTGAATTCATTAGAATTAGGTCAAATTCATCTAGTATCTTTTCTATTCCCTTCACTATTGTATCGGTGTGATGACTACCCCATAACGTATTATAGTTGGAAGTCGCCTACTAGAATGAATGGTTTAGGTAGCTGACGGATAAGATTTCGTAGATCATCACCGTGAAATAGATAGCTGTTTGGTATATAAATATTGCAGATACACAGAGAAGGAGGTAGATGCAATGAGACGGCTACAGCTTCTAAATTGCAGTTAAGAAATTTCTTTAAGGTATATATTGTTTTGACATAGGTAGCTACTCCTCCACTTGCGTGACTTGCTTTAGTTCTGTTTTTATGATACACATTGTAAAGTCTTAGATTGGCAACAAAACATTCCGAAAGTTGGTCTCTTGGATACAGATATTGGTGGTTGGTGTTTATTTATTAGGAGTTGCAGGAATTCTAACTGGGATCGATAGCTGTATATATGGAGTAATGTTGTTGCCATAAGTATGATAAGGAATAGCAAAAGATCCATTTTCATTATTATAGAGGGAGAGATTAGTCATCGCTAGAGTAGACTAGAGTTGCATTGTTATCCATATGGTCTTCGCTTTGATTGACGAACTTCAGTAATTTCTTCACTATCCGAGAGCTTCTGTTTTTAATGCTTTTATCGGTATAGTAGGGGTATAGTTTCTGTAGGGCTTTAGCGAGACCTTCTATGTCTTGGGTGTAATTGAAAGCAATTGCCAACACGTCCTTGACATCTTGGGTATTTTCGAGAAATGATTGGAGTTGTGTGTAACTGAGGAGCTAGTGATGGATCAGCTTCCAAAACCTGTTTCACAGGAAAGAGCATATCGCTGATTGTTGGTTTTTGTGGTTCTTTCTTGGGTTTCTTAGAAGTGTGATTTACCTTGAGATTCTCAGTTTGTTCAGCAGAGTCGATTTTGGATCTGTTGCTATTAGAAATATTTTGGTCAGTTCTTTCACTGCTAGCGAGTGACATTGGTCTTTTAAATCCAGGGAAATGTCCAGTTGTTTGGGCAGGACATGTTTCACTATGTCCAAGTACTGTTCTTTCCATTGGAATTTCGGAGAGAGAAATGCCATTACAATCTTGGTTTTGAGTTAAGTTTAGGATAGCTGATGGAGTTTCATCATGTGAATTTGTTGGAGGAAGGTCAGGAGAACTGGTTGCATTTTAGGGGTTAATCTCTGTTGTTTGTGGTTTCTCTTGTAGTTTAGGAAAATTGGAGAGGTTAGGTTTGTCAATTTCATGAATGTCGTGCTGAGAGGTTGATTGATCATTTGGAACTGAGATGTTAGTAATACAGTCTTTGGCCAAATGTCCCTCAGTTTTACAAATAAAGCAGGTGGGTGAGTCAGATGATAGGTAAATCCAGTAGTTTGTGCCATCGTATTCAATTTGGAGAGATACAGGGAGTTTATAGAAGTCTTCATTTTGGATGTACATTTGTCTTCGAAAGCTTAAAATATGAGAGAGACCTGGGATGGATAAGCCTGCTCTGATAGGGGTAATCTTAGACATGATTTTAACACCAATGTTTAACAATTCCTCTTCAATTACATAGTTGGGTATCTCAGGACAAACGTTTGATAATATAATACGCTTTTTTTGTGTTAAGAGTGGTCCCATTTCCAAAGATATAGGCCTATTGTTTATTAAGATCTTGGGGTTTGCTAATATTAGCTCTTCAACAACTTTCTTGCTAGAAAGAAAAATGCATATTCGTCCAATCGATATTCGTGAAACAAAACGAATGCTGCTAGGGCTAGTGAGTGTTCCTACAGCCAGCACATAATCTTTGATAGTGATTCCATCATGAGATTCAATTACGATAGCTTGTTCTTTGGAGGGGAGAGATTGAGCTATAGCAGAATAGCTTGACCTTGGATTGGTTTCTTTGGAGGTTATTGTAGTTGTCATTTGGGTGCCAGATGTACTGTTGTTACAGTCAGGGTTATTTACAGTATTATAATAAATCGTAGGTTGGTTTGGTACTTGGTGGGTTGATACGTCAGAAGTTTTATCATTCGTTGTGTTCGTTAAGTGACGTCCACCTCTATCAACAGAGGTGGCGGCCATGTTGGGATGTTCAGAACAGAGTTTTAGGTTGTGTTTTTTCCACTTCACGTAAAGTTCACAAATATCAGGAATAATACTTACAAGAGTGTTGTAGGTATCTAGAATACTTTGATATACGATTCGCACTCCAATGTGATATCCAAGAACCTCTCCAAATGATATGTAACTAAGGAGGCACGAACCTCGTAAACATTGTCTAGTCACAGCCTTCTCGACTCTTCCTAATGCAATGGTATTGTTTTATCTGTTGGTCGTTGAAGAGATATGAGTGTTAGGTATGAGAGTGTGGCACTTGGTTTATGATGAAGAATGAGAAAGGATATGATAATTATGTGGAGTCTTATGTCTTAGTGCGAGTAACCATGAAAATATATGATTATGATCAATTACTACTCCTATCAGACAGGCACGGCCCCCATAACCACAACCCTGTATGTACTGTTACAATATGTATTCTTGACTAGCTCCTTCATAAAATGCGTATATGTTTAACACATTGATCTGGTAAAGGTTGATTATTGACTATTGGTAATTATTTATTTTGTTGAATTTTACATCTGAGAATCCTTGAATAGACATTTGACCTGAGCCAGTATCGAACTTACAGTCTTTAAGAATGACTTTTCGAACCGCACTGCAACAGCGCCTCTCCATCTAAGAGTTAGGAATGTGCCGTGGTTGGAGCGTGCCCCTAACTCAGGGCCGTCGCAAGGGTGCGCGGGGCCTGGCGCGAGAATGTGCGCGGGGCCTAGTAGGTATGAGTTCGCAGCGGGGGTAGTAAATGCAAATTTTAGACTGTACGGGGCTGTGTTGTAAGGACAGTGATGTTTTAAAAGAAATTACAGTTTTAGGCTAGTTAAAGCTCATTTTATTACATTTCTAGTTTCTAAACAAACCTCAACAAATAGGATAAGCATAGAATTGGATACAGGAAGCACCTGGTCAGATAAAAGCAACAAGAAATATCAATGGAAACCTGATATAATGAGCTAACACAGGTTTTTTTTTGGGGGGCATAAATAATATATTATGGGAAACGAAGCGTGTGCACGATGTACTTTCTTACCCAAACGCACATAATTAATAGCCTAATAATACGCAATCACGTTTACATATTTCAACATTTCTGCGGCTACACAGTTTTTCTTAAACTAAACTACTAAAAGTGCTATAAGTTCCCTTTCACCGATAAATATGAGCTGAACAGCCCCTTCGTTCGAGAAATAATAAGGTTTACAAGGCAGGCTTTTTTCTTCTCTAAAAGATAATAATTTCTGTTTTTTGTTTAGAATTTAGAGCTTTTTATTTATGTAACAGGCGCTTTGCGGGCCTTTGTTAGGGCAAATGTGCTGATTAAATCGTTCATTTCTAATATTTTGGCCGTTTCACATTCGATTGACAGAGTAGCCAAACCGTTCAGACGCTCCTGCGCCATCGTTGATCGCAAATAGTTTTTGATTAGTTTCAAAATGGAAAAACTGATTTCCCCCGATGCAACCGTTATAGGAATTGTAAGCATAATTCGATATGCCGTCGTTAAATTAGGATAGGACTCCTTTATCGGGGCTAAGTACTGTAGTGAACCTAAATCACTTTTTACACATGACTGAACAGCGTACCTAAATAATTGTAGCTCCAGAAAATGATCTTCCGCATCCAAATCTTCAAGCTGCCCGTCTTTTAGAGAATTAGAGAGTGTTTGACAATGGTCTCTCAATTGCTTCTCCTCCAAATTGGAAAGCTTGTAACTATCGAAAAGAAATCCAAAGTATTCCGAAAAAAAATTAACTTCGTTAAATCTATTTTCTACGCAGCTCAGTGCAGTATCTACGACTGACAAAAAGTAATTTACCCGAAATTTATTTTCAGTTTCTTTTTGAAGTTCCTCTTCGTTTTTTTTTCCACCTGTTGATCAATTTTCTGATTTATTTCATCAAAGAACCTTTTGCGATTGCCTTGATGGCGAATAGAAAATTTCTTTGCATAGCCCAAATTTTCCATTATTTCTCTAGCGGTGCACATTGCACTGTTAAAGCCAGTGTTGCGATGATTTCGAATAAATTACTTTAGGCCCTGAAGTTCGGTTAAAGCCTTATCTAGCGAAGTCTTCTCAGACTGGAGAGTTTTACTGTACCAGATAAAGAGGCTTAAAACAAAAATTCATACGAACTTGTATGAAGCAACAAAGATTGGGCCTCTGACCGGGTAACATGATCTTTGGTAGTTTCTGCCACTTTTTCTAGAGCTTCGTCACTGTCAATTCTACATTCCCATCTCGTGCTAGATAAAGATTTTAGTGTGAGGAGGCCAGGACATAGTTCGCATAAAATGCCCCACCTTTCTGTGGAAAGGTGTATTTCGAGACCGAGATACTGCACGTGGGTTTCGCCATCGCGCACCCGCCGAAAATGTTCCTTCATCGGCCCGTCAAAAATAGCGAGCATTTCCATCAACTGTAGAAAATTCCCATTTTCTCTCTAGAACAGTTTGCACGAACTCCCTCGAAATGCAGAATTTGTCTCAGCCAAGTATTGTACTGCTGCGACGATTCTTGTGAGTACATCTTTCCAGTGTTTCTTTTCCGCGTTGTTCATATCATCAGGTAACTGATTTATGGTGGAGTGTTTTTTAATTCTTTTAATTCTTGAAAAAAAAAATGGGGTGAAGCGTGGGTCTTTCTGAGCGCGGGGCCTGGCGCGACCGACCCTCTCGCGCCACCCACGCGACGGCCCTGCCCTAACTGGTGTAAGTATTTTATCACACAGACTTAATACCGTTAATTTTGTGCTGTGCCTCTCCATTCAGATCCACAATGGAAAAGAAATGGGCTCGAGATAAATTGATGCAAATTAAAAGAGGTTTTTCTCTTTGCATTTCCCGTACTTATCGCTCTACGTCCACTGAGGCTACACTTGTCATCGAAGGAATTGAGCTCGAATTGCACACGCACACACCTAAAGAGGCCTATGCCCATGGTCACGGGTTCAAACCCAGCTGAAGTCGTCGGATTTTTAAGAGCGTTAAAAATCCCTCAGTATGCCTTCCTTCGGAGGGGAAGTAAAACCAGTGGTTCCATGTCATAGATTTATGGCATGAAAAAGAACCTTCCACTAACTACACTTGTGTGAAGCCAAAATTTGTAGGTATAATATTAACATCGTATGGCCTCGGGTGCCTGGTGCAAGCTTTGTTATTTGACACCCAAAGGGTAGCTTGCATGCCGAATTTCGTTGTTCCTTGAAGCACTATGGAAGTCAAGGAGGTTGGATATCTAAGCTCCTTGAACACTATAGCGCTTTCTAGTAGTGAAATGAGGAAAATCCCAAGGTTAATTTTGCCATTATGAACACGGCCTACTGAATTCAAATGGGTTCTTTGACATGCCAACATCGTATGGCATGGTGTATTTTTGCCGCCTTTCAAAAATCACTTATCACGGCCAGGAGCGAACCTGCACGCTTGGGGTTAGTAGACCGACACGTTGACCACTTACCCACCGTGGCAAGCTAATTTGTAGGTTAGAATTGATAACGCTTTATTAGTTGCAACGTTTGCCACCAGGTGCTGACTGCGATGCCATCTAGTAGCCTAATCAGCTAGCTATGTGTTGAGGACGGTAGCATTTGATAGCAAAAGTAGGAACTACTTGAAATTATCGACTGCTGTCCTTACTTGAATTAAAACAGATAAAACACACTATTACAGTAATCACAATTAACACTGGTTATCAGACAGATTCTACACACACCTAAAATATACGGGGCTACATGACCGCGTTGTCACAGCCCCTAAGCTTAAAGGAACCAACCAACCAACCAACCACCTAAAGAGGAATATTGAGACCACGTTGGCATCTCCGCGCATTGACTAGCTCTACTGTAGATATAACAAATCTCAACCTGGAACTGTGACTGTGAAACTCTGCATATCAGGAATCCCTACTTGAACTCAGTCTGAAGAATGAGTAGCCTATATCTGTTTATTTACTAGCAAGGGAGTGTTATTTCTTTTACGACTAACCCGTGCAGAACCGCACGAGGCAGTCTAACAACTCGTATCTCAGCAGGCGCGGATCTAGAGTTTGGTTTTGGGGGGGGGTCAGAGAATCGATCTAGTGTTTGGCTTGGGGGCGGCGGTGGAGGGGGGGGGGGGGTCAGAGAATCGAAATTGTTAAGAAAAATGGTATCACTAAAAACGCAATCACAAAATAACCAAACGTACAAAACCAGACCAATTTTTTTGCAAGCTTCATGGAGAGAAATTTGATGCGTTTAGCGCACCAAAAATATTCGTACAAATTGCAACGGCGTGTTTTGCGACTTTTACATCGAGCTTCGAGAAAAGGATCAAGGTACGTAACAGTTTCGGCAAGTCGAGTTGGTACCGACAAAGGGAGAAAGTCACAGCTTAAATTGCCAACCAAGCTTGCAGTTTGGACGTCGGCAAACATTTTTGGTGCGAAAAAAGCCCCAGTTTCCTATCCGTGCATTACTGCACATTCATCGTGACATCACTATAAACATCGATTAGGTAATCACAAGGTTTGCTAAACAAAATAGACGAGTTGATTTTGTTGTATAACTAATAGTTTTTATACAAGAGGTTAGAAGTTGTAAATATGTACAGTTGTAACAAAACATAATAATTCCAATAAAGATAATTCAGTATTGAATAAAATGAAAAAAAAAAAACTGTTTTTCAGTTAAAATTCGTTAAGTTTTATTTGTCTGGTAATTGTGTTTTCGTTTTTTGAGTTTGAAAAAAAAGTTGGTCTCCGTTTGGGGGGGGGGGGTCATGACCCCCGTGACCCCCCCCCCCTTGAATCCGCGCCTGTATCTCAGCAGGTCAAACCGTGGAGATATCGGTGACCAGCGAGGCTTAGCGTCATTCTGGCTTCCGCAGCATCGAAAGATCACAGAACTTTCGTGCTGAAATTATTATGTTGTTGTTGTTGCTTCGTCTAGCTCGAACCATCTTGGTCATCATAGTCCTAATTACCTCGCCACAAAACCGGACAAGGTAAGAGTGATTTCAAGACGTATGCTTTTCATTGGGTGTATATTTTATTACCAGCTGGCTGCGTGGCTCAACGGTAACGTTCTCGCCTGCTGTTCATGAGGTTGCAGGATCGAATCCTGGTGCAGCCAGTTGGCGTTTGAGGGTGCGCAAATGCGAGGGAGCCATGTCAGTAGATTTACTGGCACGTTAAAGATCCCCTTCGGGGAAAAATTCTGGCACCCTGGCGCGGCGTCTCTAAAAGCCGCAGTTGTATGCATATGAATTTGACAGGAATTCTGACCATTGAGTCACAAGATTATTTATCCACGATCAGCTCTGTGCGCATGACAACAGACAATAACCACTTAAACACATAATGGAGGGAAAGAACTACTATCGGATTTTTTTATTATGGATACTCGAGTTTAGGCCTTAATTACAATCAAACCAACAGACCTATTGAAAAACGAGTTATACCAATATTTTCTTTGTTTAATTCTGCGTTAGACTATATAAGCCAATTATTTTCAAGTTTATTAATTATTTATTTATTTGTGGTTGTATGAAAAATTTTCCGTGTTTTTGAAGTCTTTTCTAGGAACCGCTCACTTAAAACGATATACATGGAAAAATGCTTGGCTGAGGGTAATGAAATTTTTATATGTGATAGGCACAAGTATTGGTAGTGCAAATCTCAAGTTTCACATTTTTTTCAACTACCCAATAAAAAGTTCTTATACTTTTTCTGACGTAACGTTTTCTCAGCCCAGGATAAACATACAGCAGGAAACTTGGTCTCATTTTGAAGCTCTCATTCGTGATTATCGGAAACTACGACCACTGTAAACCTACAGTGTGTTGACGAATTTATGAAGAGTAATATTAATGGTAGGTTTTGCGCCTTCCGGTCCGTGCGAGTAAAAGCGAGCGAGCCGGTGAATTCGAGTGCAGCGTTGCCGGGCAGTTGTGTAATGGAATGCGAGTCACCTGGCTATGTCCACATGCTATTTTCAGTCTTCCTGTTTACTACTTATATGCCACATCACGTCCAAATGCCTCAGAGACCACCATTGTCTGAGGGCGAACTTGCGCTAACATATTTCAACATGGTAGAAGTATGGAAGCAATGAATGTTTTATGCCGAGAAGCCTTGCTTACCGATGCTCCTGAACTCTGGAAACAATGTACCAAACACGCTAAAAGAATTGAAGACCACTACTGGGAGATAGATGGCCTGTCTGAAAATGTGCCTCATTTCGAGCAGTTCATAATTAACATGAATGCCAGCAGTTCTGATTAATCGGAACAGAGCCATTCTTCAGACGAAGAATACTGACTGAATTACATATTGTAAAGATATTACGTAAATAATGCAGATAGCCCATGTAAAAGTTGTGTAGTTTGACATTTCCAAATTAGGAAGACTAACAACTTTTAAACCTGCCATTGAAGGTCTAAAGCCCTTATGTGAAAAAGGTGATGGAAAATGAAATGTGTACGAGGAAAGAAAATAAAATGTTGAAAGGAAACTTAAAGCAGTGTTCGTTCGTAGCGAGTCGCAACGACTGCAACTTAACGCGGCAAAGCTGCACCGGATTTCACAAGTCCGCTCGCTTTTACTCGCACGGGCCGGAACTCACAAAACCTCCCATTAATATTACTGTTTATAAATTCGTCATCACACTGTACGTTTACAGTGGTCGTAGTTTCCGATAATCACGAATGAGAGCTTCAAAATGAGACCAAGTTGCCTGCTGTACGTTTATCCTGGGCTGAGAAAACGTTACGTCAGAAAAAGTATAAGAACTTTTTATCGGGTAGTTGAAAAAAATGTGAAACTTGAGATTTGCACTACCAATACTTGTGCCTATCACATATAAAAATTTCATTACCCTCAGCCAAGCAGTTTTCCATGTATATAGTTTTAAGTGAGCGGTTCCTAGAAAAGACGTCAAAAACACGGACAATTTTTCATACAACCACAAATAAATAAATAATTAATAAACTTGAAAATAATTGGCTTATATAGTCTAACGCAGAATTACACAAGGAAAATATTGGTATAACTCGTTTTTTAGTAGGTCTGTTAAGGCCTAAACTCGAGTATCCATAATAAAAAATCCGATAGTAGTACTACCTAGTAACTAGTAGCATCATAATTAGGGACCGGAATTTTAGCCTATTTTCATTGTATGAAAAAATAGGCTTATGAGATCACATTATGTCCGTGTGTGTGTGCGTATGTGTCCCCCTCTAATAACGTCTAAATGGCTGGAGCGATTTCAATGAAACTCAGTAAGGTCATAGTACTATTACGGCTAATCCCGACCGTGCCCTTCAAGTTTAATCACGTCTCACTAATTCAACATGTCGGCTGTGCGAAATATTTCACCGGCATTCTATATCTCCGAAACGATTACGGATATCACCCTGTAAGTTTGTACGGTGATAAAGGGCACTACTGAAAGGTCACCTGTGAGACTTTCAAAAACCTGCTAACTGCAAAACGAACATGGCGGCCAAGCAAAGACGAAACTTTTAAATACACTTTTCGCGCGATTTAACCATCCAAACGTAACGAAACTTGGCAGAGAAAATGTTCAAATACACAGTAATGTACTGGCTTCTAATTTAGTACAATTGTTTGCATAACCATAAGATGGCGGCTGTGCGAAATATTTCACCAGCATTCTATATTTCCGAAACTATTACTGATATCACCCTGGAATTTTGTACTGTGATAGAGAGTACTAGTAGAATTTCAGCTATGAGCCTTCCAAAAACCTGTAAAATACAAAACGAACATGGCGGCCAAGCGAAGGTGAAAAACTTTAATAGACTTTTCTCGCGAATTAACCATCTTTGCGCAGTGACATTTGGTACAGTAAATGTTTATACACATTGTAATGTAGTTCCGCCCCTTAAAACAACAATAAACAATTAACTAACTAACACACTGTAATGCACCGGCATCTAATTTAGTTTAATTGTTCACATAACCTCAAGATGGCGGCTGCGCGCAATTTTGAAATTAAGTTTATATTTCTTGTGTAGACTATTATTCATGCGATCCAAGTGAATGTTTGAATAATGAACCTACGAAAAAATCGTCATCTAATAGTACATAACTCTATGTCCTACATATATAAAAATTCAACATGGTGACCAACCGAAATATTTGGACAGTTCTCAATATCTACAAATCTATTACAGCAATCAAACTGACATTCTGTATGTAGATTGAGGCAATTAACATAAGTAGGATATATGAAAATAGGCTGTATAGTTCTTCACGGAACTACTTGTTTGAAAATGCATATTCGCATTTATGCAAATGCATATTTTGTGGGTTTATTGGATTTATTGCATATTCTGAACATAACAGCATATTGTAGCATATACAGTTGAAATAAAAGTATAATTTAAAACATCTTGAACAAAATTGGTTTCGCCTGCGTGTTGGACATCCCTTGTAAGAAACTTTCTGAGCAACAGATAACGAGATAACAGTATTTTGAGCGTGGCGATTTCAAGAGGGGAATGGGGTGGGACATTCCTTTCACCATCGCGGCTGCCAGTAACCGGGGTTAGTTTTGTAAGGAGTTTCTTCGGTGTCACTGTATTCTTAGTCTGCATATTCTTTGCTCAAAATGCTTAAAGAGAAGAATAGCAGAAAATCAGTGGGTGCCAGGTAATAGTGATTATTCAACTGACAGCGTTATCGTCTATTGTCAAGTATGCTCGAAGGAAGTGAGATGTGAAAAGAAATTTCAACTTGAACAACATTCGTAAAAGACTGCATATATTACGGCAATGGAGTGGAAAAAAGAGGGAATAACAATGTCTTATTGTTAAGTGCATATTTTCAATTTTCAATGCATATTTTCTACATTTTAGTGCAGGGTTTCCCAAATTGTTTCTGACCATCGCCCACTTTCGAGATTTATAATTTTTTTTCGCCCACCTCATTTCAAAAAATGCACAAATCTTAAAATTACTAACACATACATTCAAATACCTACATATAAGTTGAGAAATGAGGATTTTTACGGATATTTTTCTCTTAATAGGCACATCATGTTTATTTAGGTATAATTATGTACATTAAAAATTTGCAAATAATAGGTCTGAAAAAGGAATAACAATCAATGAAATGAATTAAAGAAAAAAAAATTAAAACTACATGAATTTTTATATCTAATTAATTAAACAACATGAATACCTATGTCTAATTAATGTAATTTGATAAACTACTGTAGTTGTAAGTAGATTAAAAGGGAAACTTAATTTGATATAATTAAATTACCGTACTTGTTTGCATTTTTATTTTATTCGTTGTTTTTATAGGCAAAAAATTCTCGGTCATATTGTAAGTATTAAAAACTGAATTATTTGTCCACCAATTTTTTCAAATCGTCCATCGAATTCACATTCTGTCAGTTTCGCACACTGGCGTGCTAAAATCGCCCACTACTGGGCGAATTCGCCCAGTTTGGGAATCTCTGTTTTAGAGCATAATTTCATGCATATTTTAATCTTTTTAGAACATAAATGTCCGGTCCCTAATCATAATACAGAACGTGGTACAGAGAGTGTACCACCATGCTGGAAGAGGCAGACCTTCACCATTTGGTGGTACATTCCCTGTACCACAATGCATTGAAGCGATGACAGCTGGTGGTTCATTTTTTGCACCACCTATCTTGAAAGAATTAAAAGGGACGTAAAACCAATAACATCACTCTTTTATTACCACAATGAAGGCTTAGGTAAGAAAAACGTCTAAGGGGAGTCGTTCATCACTTTACTCTTTTCTGGATAATAGGCTACGTGGAGTGAACTCGACATGTAGAAACTTTGTCATACTACCACCTTTAGTTTTTCAGCATACATTTTCAAAACATTAATGACTGAATCATATTCGAGGGTTAGTGTTATTTATCTGTGTTCGGAACATCCTTTCTATAGGTTGGAGTCAACTTACATTAACCACTAAAAAGCATATTATAATTATTTGTTGACCAGGATTATTATGCTGTCAATATGGATATTTAATTTTGCGAGCATCATAAATTCATACTGCGGTGTTAAGGTGAGGTGGAATAAAGTACGAGAGTTTTCTTCATTGAGGGACCAGCGAAAAAATTGGGTGACCCACGTAGACAATTTAAGATGTTTTAAATTGAACTCAATAGCAGCAGCCACGGTTTTGTGGCCGGTCAGTCCCGGATTCGCAGTCGTACAGAGGACAGTCTGCGAGCCTTACGCATTTGTAATTGATACGTGAGTTTTCAGTTGCGCGGAAAGCAACTCTTGTATCAATTTCACATGGCTGGGGTTCGCCCACTGTCCTCTGTACGACTGCGCAATCGCGGCTCACCGACCAAAAACCGTGACGTGAACTATACCTGGGACAGAATCAATCAATGGAGTATTTATTTATTTATTTATTTATTTATTTATTTAACGTCCGAGGACATGTTCGGCTCGCCAGTGGCTGTAGCTGCTTCCAGCGGACACCCTGAGGGTGAGCTACAAGTTCCATTCAATATCAAGTAGTTCCAACTTTCGTCACCAGATATCACTGGTACCTAGTGTTGAACGTCGGAACTGTGATAGAGCGTTCCAACGAAATCTAACCTAGAAATTTAGCTTCACACAAGTTTAGTCTGTGGAAGGATCTTTTACATGCCATAAATCTATGACATGGGACCGCCAGCTTTACTTCCCCTCCGAAGGAAGGCATACTGAAGTATTTTAACGCTCTTAAAAAATTCGACGACTTCGGCCGGGTTTGAACCCGCTATCTTGGGCACAGCAGTTCAGCAGTATTACATCTCCTTCCGTTCATTAATATTGAGGTGACTTAAGAGTTACCGGGTGACCTGAGTGATAGAACAATGTTGCATTATTAGCCTGTTACATAGGCTAATTGAATAGGTTTGATGATGATGACGTCGATGATGCCAATGATGATGTCCATGATGTTGTTGATGATGAGAATCTTGATGTTGATGTTTGTACACGCATTCTTCATAGTGGTGCTTTTCTTCTTTTCCTTACAGTTTTCTTTCCTTCTCAGTTGCGGTCTATAGTATTAATCAAGAAAGATGCTAGTGTAGCGACGAAACTCTCCCTACATCGCTCAGTATTTAGACCGACCTTGTTGTATGGAAGTTGGTGTATTCTTTGGAACACACGACTAGTCAGAGTTAGCTCTTGCTGCTCTTTGCTTTCTTTTTCATTAGTTTCATTTATTTATTTATTTTCCCTTCTTGCAGACACCAACAGCGACCCTTTGTATTCTATTTGCTCTAAACATGTGCTTAAGTTGTTTATCAGTTTGTTCCAGATGTGTATCTTCTATGAAATTCACCTAGCGGCATCTCTCGGCAACCCGCCGTAGTTCTTCGGACTTATCACGCTCAAGAGGATTTGCATACCACTCCAACAGGCATCGCCGCTGTCGTCAGCTATCATCTCCTTGAAGACACTACTCCATGAAGATAATTTCTATGTATCGAAGTCCGAAATGATGAATCTTTGTCTTTTAAATGTTTCCCACTCTGCTATATGTTCCTTTGTTTTCTTCCCTCTCCTCCTCGCCGCCCTGGTTCCCTCTTGTGCTGCTCTGCTAGCCCCCACTTCTAGTTCGGACTTCGAGTGTACAGTTCGGCGCTCTCTCTTAGAGGCCAGCCTCCTGTCTCCATGAGCCAATTTTAAAATAGACGCCATGCCTGTTATTTAAAAGTAACGGCTACAAGGAAGCTTCCACTTCAATCATCATGGCAAGTTAAGTAAACCGCATACATTGAATTTTAAAACTTTTTAGAGGGGTTTAATCAACATTTTGAATGCTTTTACTAAAATCTATAGGCTGTGTTGGGATTTCATAAAATTGTGCAACATCTGCCCCTCGAGGGAATCGCTTTTCTTAGCTAACAAAGCTTTCTACCAGTCATGAATCTAGTATTTTCCACACCAAGTAAGGGAATACTTTCCAGCAACGAGGGATTCATGTCAATTTAACCGTTGTCTAGAACTTAACTTGTTTCCGCCGAGGGATTATTACCGCTCCATTTAACTGTCACTACAGTTCTGGAATTTTCCATTCAAATTAAACTCAAAACCGCAAAGAACTATGCTCAATACTGTCCAATTGCTGAAAACCTCAAGTTAACTGGAACTATCATTTGCAACTTAAAACTTGTTTAAAGCAAGAAACATGTTAAAATTCAATTAATTGCATCTCCATAAACTGCAATAACTTTTCTTTTGTTCCATGAACTTTCAGTGCTTCAATAGTGAAAATTTAAAATCCATCAACAAACTTTAGTGCAAAAACTGTGTCCGCTCAACAATCTACCGCGTCGCGATTCGTTCGTATCAATAAAACTGGCCTGAACTATAAATCCCTATCTCCTTTTCCCCAAATACCTTCTACTAACAAAATTAGATTGATCTAATTATCTGGTTCTATTTCTATGAGGCGTCGCCATACCAAAGGCGCCCTCCCACCTTTGTTCTATTTAAAACTTATTCATTCTGTATAATCAATCGTGGCTAAAATCCACGTTCTAATATTTATTGTTTCCTGCTTCGTCTAAGAAGTAAGCGTTTTCTAATTGTTAAATTGTATAATCCAGGCTTCACAAAAGGTGACGTGCCCCATTTGAATGTATCATATATTATTCTGTTTAAATAGTAGTGGTTTAGAAACCACTTATTAATCTTTTTTCTTATCCTTATAGCCCATAAATTGGCAATCTTCTAATTGTTCAATTCTCGCATTTAATCCAGACTTCGTTAATGCGACCTGCCCTTTTAGAATGCGTCATCTTTTAAGGACCTTGTAAAATAACAGCGGTTATCATCCGCTTATTTATTTCTTCTTTTCTTCTGCTCCGGAAAAGATTTTGAAATTGCTTATTTATAGCAATTTTGTTTGCCATAAGGGCATTATAATCGTGCTGGTATCCTACCTAACTAATTTAACAAAATGTTATACTAAATTATAAATCTTTTACAATTAACCTAACAGGTCTAAAACGTTTTTATTATACGCCTGTTAAATAACTCTTGTAAGGGTTTTTACACAAATAGGGGTCATAGACTTCCAAATTGTTAAACCAATTTTTTTCTTTAGCTTAAAACATCTACAGAATTGTTAATTGTTATAAATTCTATAATTTGTTAAATATATTCATTACTATTTGTTTTCCACTTCTATCTCTAGAATCTCTAGATTCTTTCCCAAAAATAACCTTCTATTCAAAGAAAAAAGCAATCTCTGAATTAATACAAAATCTATCACTTGTTGCGTTCAAAACAAAACTTCCAATAACAACATTTACAAAGTTTCTCTAAGCTATCATAGCTAATTCTGGTAAACTATTAAGGCAAGTATAGCTTGCTCCGCCAGCTTCCTACTTGTAGAGAATTTCTCTCTGACTTGTGGTTTATTTTTAAAACATTTGGTTTTTAGGTAGATTTCATTAGAAAGCTAACTATTGCAATTGGTCCCATGTTTCGACTTCCGGAAAATTTCGACATATCTTCGCGTTTCACATCCCCCAGACCCCAAAACCACCGTCAGTTCAAAAGTTTATATATAGACTAATTTATGTATATATATATGTATATCAGTTTCTTGTGGACACGATAACTGCCGTAATTTTGCACCAATCACTTTGAATTTTTTACCGAATATGTATACCTGTAAAATCTCGGTCGAGTTCGTTACTGGGCTAAATCGGTCGAAGGGAGTGAAAATGGGGGGCTTTTTTTTTTTCGAAAAAGTGAAATATTGTTATAACTCTCTTAATATGTGAAATATCGAATCCGTTCAATGTTCATACTATGTGTCGGATAAAGCCCAAAAATTTATGTTTGAAGAGTTTTTTTATAGCACCAACCATTGACCAAAGGGGTGGGAAAAAGTGGGTTTTTCGGGAAACATTAATCATATCTCTCTTAATAGGCACAATATCAAAACCGTACAAAATGGACAATATTCCCCTAATAATTACCTAAAACTTTTGTCTGAAAGAATTTTTGATATGACCCACCATTACGCCAAGGGACGAGAAAAATTATTTCGGAATTATAAGAAAATGCCAAGAGCTATCTGTGGTTGCCATGGCAACACTACTAAATTGATGAGGCATGAGCCATCAGACGTTGCCATGACAACGCACTTGCACGAGATCAGATTCAGTATTTGCATCTGACTAAGTGGTTGGTTGGTTGGTTCTTAAGTTTAGGGGCTGCGACAACGCGGTCATGTAGCCCCGTGTACTTTGGGTGTGTGTAGAATCTGTCTGATAACCGGTGTTAATTGTGATGACTGTATTAGTGTGTGTTACCTGTTTGTTAATTTAAGTACCTCAACTAACAATTTTTCAGATAGTTCCTACTTTTGCCGCCAAACGCCACTGTCAACGACTACGAGGCCAAGTTCAGAACTGAGCTACTAGACGCCGCCGCAGTCGGCTCTTGGCAACGAACATAGAAACCTAAGAGCGTTGTATACATTCTTAACCTATCCAATTTAGCATCACACAGGTGCAATTAGTGGAAGGATCATTAACATGCCATAAATCTATGACATGGGACCGCTGGCTTTACTCCCCCCCCCCCAAGGAAGGCATACTGAGGGATTTTTAACGCTCTTAAAAAATCCGACGGCTTCGGCCGGGTTTGAACCCGTTATCTTGGACATAGAAGCTCAGCGTGCTACCGACTACGCCACCGAAGCCGCCTGACGAAGTGGGAAGCGGCTTCGGTGATGTAACTGGTAGCATGCTGAACTTCTATGCCCAATGTCGCGATTTCAAAGCCGGCCGAAGTCGTCGGATTTTCTAAGAGCGCTAGAATCCCTCAGTATGCTTTCCTTTGGAGGGGAAGTTCCAACGTTCGTTGTGAGTTGCTGGTTGGGGTGCCATCTAGTAGCAAAGTTCACAGCTAGGTGTCGTTAACGGTAGTACCTGTTAGCAACATTAGGAACTACTGCTTGAAATTGACCGTCTGCAGTCCTTACCTGAATTAAGACTAATACAGCCATTACAATTCACACCGTGTATCAGACAGATTCTACACTCACACAAAGTACACGGGGTTAGATGACCGCGTTGTCGCAGCCCCTAAACTGAGGAACCAACCAGAGGTAGATTTCATTAGAAAGCTAACTATTGCAATGGGTACCATGTTTCGACTTCCGGAAAATTTCGACATATCTTCGCGTTTCACATCCCCCAGACCCCAAAACCACCGTCAGTTCAAAAGTTATATATATATATATGTATATCAGTTTATTGTGGACACGATAACTGCCGTAATTTTGCACCAATCACTTTGAATTTTTTACCGAATATGTATACCTATAAAATCTCGGTCGAGTTCGTTACTGGGCTAAATCGGTTGAAGGGGGTGAAAATGGGGGACTTTTTTTTTCGAAAAAGTGAAATATTGCTATAACTCTCTTAATATGTGAAATATCGAATCCGTTCAACGTTCATACTATGTGTCGGATAAAGCCCAAAAATGTATGTTTGAAGAGTTTTTTATAGCACCAACCATTGACCAAAGGGGTGGGAAAAAGTGGGTTTTTCGGGAAACATTAATCATATATCTCTTAATAGGCACAATATCAAAACCGTACAAAATGGACAATATTCCCCTAATAATTACCTAAAACTTTTGTCTGAAAGAATTTTTGATATAACCCACCATTATGCCAAGGGATGAGAAAAATAATTTCGGAATTATAAGAAAATGCCAAGACCTATCAGTGGTTGCCATGGCAACACTACTAAATTGATGAAGGATGAGCCATCAGACGTTGCCAAGATAACGCACTTGCACGAGATCAGATTCAGATTTCCATCTAAGTGTGAAGCGGCTTCGGTGACGTAACTGGTAGCATGCTGAATGTCTATGCCCAAGGTCGCGAGTTCAAAGCAGGCCGAAGTCGTCGGATTTTCTAAGAGCGCTAAAAATCCCTCAGTATGCTTTCCTTTGGAGGGGAAGTTCCAACGTTCGTTGCGAGTTGCTGGTTGCGGGGCATCTAGTAGCCAAGTTCACAGCTAGGTGTCGTTGACGGTAGTACCTGGTAGCAACATTAGGAACCACTGCTTGAAATTGACCGTCTGCAGTCCTTACCTGAATTACAGACTAATACAACCATCCCAAAGTACACGGGGTTACATGACCGCGTTGTCGCAGCCCCTAAACTGAGGAACCAACCAAAATCTCTGCGGGAGATATAATTTTGCGTGAAGAAGTAACAGACCGTTACATAGTTACACATCAGTGTCGAAACCTTGCATAAGGATAGTGTGACCACAAGTATAAAAATGGACCCCAAATGACAAGAAGATTACCGTTCCCATAAGACAATAAAATGTTTAAAATAAGCATAAAATGACGAAAAACAAAGTTAATTAAGCTCCAATTATAAAATACCTTCTCGAAATAAATTAGGTCTGATCCTTCTACGAAAATCTGCATATTCTGCTTATTTTCGCCTATCCCCAAGTTTGTCCGGTGAAATCTACCTCCGCCTTCCGGCGTGCCGAGAGGACTTTTTAAGATAGGTTTGAGGTTTTTCCTCTGTTCTAAACTTTTAGTCGGCACTCTGCTGGGTAATAATAATAAACCCATTGCTAAAAGCACTAGAGTTGCTTTATCTCTTCCCGCTTTGGGGGCATTAGGCCGTTTTGTCGGAGATCCAACAGTGTCTAGTAATAAAAACATCACGTCAAATTCAAATCCTTCTAGCATTTCAGAATACTTTCTAAAATCTCACCGTTTTGAAGGGAAAGTGCTTAGATCCTTTCCTTTTAACATACCTTGCCTTGCTAGAGTATCACCCTTCCCCCATATTACCAGAGTACCGGCTCGGGAGGGAAAGAGCATTTAGAGATTGCTTGCAAGCGACCTCAGCTCACGCTGTCTTCCCCGTTGGCATTGCGCAAGTCCCCGCACATTTTAGGTACTTCCCAGTCTTCGTGCAGTAAAAAACGTTTTATAAATCTTTACTTTCTTTCTGTTCTGTGTTGGATTCTCTTCCTCTCTGCCTAAAATTGTTTTCACTCCTAAACCCACTTCCTACTCTCTCTCATCACCTTCCCTTAGGTAGTGGTAGCATTCAGTATTAACCTACCACAAGTGAGAGCTGGCTAGAGTCAGGATATCTCATGCCTAAGCTAGAGGTAACTGGTATGGGTGATTGCTGCGAAAATAGATGGGATAAATGGTAGGAGGGTAGTCGTAATGAAGAGAGAAAGGCTAAGTTAGAAATGAACACGCTAGATGAAGCTGTTCGTATGAGCTGACTCAGATGGTGAGGTCATTTGAAGAGAATGGGCGAGGAGAGATTAATGTTGTTTTTTACGTCCCATTTAACTACTGGATCTTTTAGAGACGCTGGGGTGCAGGAATTTTGCCCCGGAGGAGATCTCTAATGTGCCAGTAAATCCACTGACACGGCTCCCTCGCATTTACTCACCCTTAAATGCCAGCTGACTGCACCAGGATTCGATCCTGCAAACTTGGACACAGCAAGCGTGAACGTTACCGCTGAGCCACGCTGCCAGCCGTGAGGAGAGATTACCTAAGAGGTTAATGAGTTCGGTTGTAGAGGGTAAGAGAGAAGCACAGGTAGACCTAGGAAGCGACGGTTAGATTCCGTGTTGAACGATTTCAAGGTGAGAGGTGTAGACGCAGAGGAGACTGCAATGCTAATTGCTAATAGGGGAATATGAAGGTGACTTATTCATAAACAGAGGCTTGCAGACTAGACTGGACGGTGAAAGGCTGAACAGTCTCAAATGAAAGTGCAAACGGAATGACTTATAAACATACAGTTTTTACAAACTTTCGTAATCTAAAAATTGTACATGTCTTTGTGCATATCCTAAGTGTAATGCATAAACATCGTACGTTATCTAAACCAAAGTGAGCAAGATCTGACGATGATTGCGTGACGGTCGAAACATGTCATCCAATTAAGTACTCCCCCCTATTTTGTACATAAAAGCGAGATATTTTCTGATAAATCTCTCATAAAATGTTTATCTCAGGTTAGGGTGTTTAAATACTTGTTTCCCCGCCTAATGTAATTGGCCACAATTTGTGTTGACCGACTGAAAAGCTTTCTATAATAGGACTAGGCAACACTGAATTATGGTTTCTAATACTTCTGTACAAACGGAGACATGCAGTAACTGATTTTAGTATTTTCTCTGAATCTCGGACAGACTGAAATCTCTGCTGAGCTTCTATTCCTAAGGTCGCGGTTTCAAACCCGGCCGAAGTCATAGGATTTTTAAGAGCGTTAAAAATCCCTCAGTATGCCATCCTTCGGAGGGTAAGTAAAGCCGGAGGTCACATGTCATAGGTGTATGACATGTAAAAGAACCTTCCATTAATTACACTTGTGTGAAGGTAAATTATGGGTTAGATATGACTAACGCTCTTAGGTTCCAACGTTCGTCGCCAGGAGCCGATTGCGGTGGCATCCAGTAACTAAGTTCAGAACTAGTCGTTGACGGTGGCGTTTGGTAGCAAAAGATGCTCAAAGAGGTCTCCATGCTGTTCTAAGCAAACAGTGCATCATTTCAACTCCGATTTACAAATTTTGTCGGTGGCGTTTGGTAGCAAAAGTAGTAACTACTTGAAAATTGAATGTCTGCAGCCCTTACTTGAATTATAGCAGACAACACACACTAACACAGCCATCACAATTAACACTGGTTACCAAACTCCACACACACACACAAAGTACACGGGGCTACATGACCAACCAGACTGAAAACGCCAGGGAGGGTGTGTGGAAGAAACATACGACACGAGTAAGTGAGATACAGCGCAGTCTGATGTGTTACTTACTGAAGCCCGAGATGGCCTTGTGACCACTAGCTTACGTCACAAGACTCAAGATGCGTAGCTGGTGCCAATTTGCTCCATATGTGCTGCACGCTGTGTGACGACAAAGGAAACAGACAGAGCTAGCGAATTATCAAATTGCCGCTAATTTCACCACTTAGAGCGCCATTTATATGCAAAGTGTACTCCCCAGACCATGGTGATCAATATTCTTCAATTACTGCTTGTTTGCCATGCTTATGTAAATATTGACTGCCCACGTGAACATTTCCTTTTAAATTTAAACACAGTACCTTCCAGCTCGTGCGCTATGAATACTGGATGAACAGTATGAGTGTTGAAACAATACTCTACACCCATACCTCAGTAGCTTCCATGAATGAGACTGAGACATGGGTGGTAAGCCACATTTTACTCTAGCCTGTGCCAACAGACAAATGCAAATGTACTGTATTCATCAAGAGATGGTACAAATTTATTATCAACACAGAAATACAGTACATACTGTATATTATAGAGTTCAATGAATTTACAAAAGATGCTCAAAGTGGTCTCTATGCTGTTCTAAGCAAACAGTGTATCATTTCAACACTGATTTACAAATTTTGTCGCAATTCATCCGGGACTGTAGGCCTTCAAATACTGATTAGATTCGTGACTCCAAATACTCAACTTAACGAATCTTGACAGAATAAACCTCATTTTTAGTATGCCTCAGACTGAAAAATCCATGGGTGTGATATCTAGGGATCTTGGTGGCCATATAGTAGTACCTCATCTGCCAATCAATTCATCAAAGTTTTCATTTAGACAGATAAGTGTGTCCATCTGGTTTTCATGTGAACATTTCCGTAACTCGCAGCAGATGATCATAAATTTGACTATTTTCCAGTTCTAACAACACTTCTTGAAGCATATCTTGGTAATTTATAGAATTGGCAGTACCGTTAAGAATTGCTAGTGACGATTGACTCATGGCCAACCCTGTATATTAGGATTAAAATCCTTCATGGCATAACCGAGGATCTGCACTGGGAACTAGGAGCTACTAGCATTAGATGTATTTATTTATCGTATGGCTTTTAGTGCCAGAAGTGTCCGAGGACATGTTCGGCTCGCCTGAGGCTGTAGCTGCTTCAATGCGGACACCCACAGGGTGAGCTACAAGTTCCTTTCAATTTCAAGTAGTTCCAACTTTCGCTACCATGTCACTGACTCCTAGTGGTGAACGTTGGAACTTTGATAGAGCGTTTCAACGAAATCTAAACTGCAAATTTAGCTTCACACAAGTTTAATTAGTGGAAGGTTCTTTTACATGCCATAAATCTATGACATGGGACCGCCGCGCCAGCTTTACTTCCCCTCCGAAGGAAGGCGTACTGAAGGATTTTAACGCTCCTAAAAAATCCGACTACTTAGGCCGGATTTGAAGACGCCTTCTTGAGCATAGAAGCTCAGCGTGATACCGACTACGCCACCGAAGCCGCTTACTGTTAGCTTTAAATAATCCCAGAGTATAGTAAGTACTCCATGAGGAACTCTTGCACTTTGGCACTGAGGTCAGAACACTGTGACCCGGTATGCTCTTATCGTCTCGCAAATGATGCGATAACTTGTCCTCGACCCGCAGAATCGTCCCCAGTCCCAGTGGTATGCTCTGAATGCGCACGAGACCATTGTTTGAGGGTTACATAACAGAGTTTTAAACTGAATGAGCAGTGGCCAGTGGAGTCGGAAGTGGGATGACTGCCTGTGTTTCCATTCTGTACTCCACGGCCGGGTGGAGTGGCGTAGTCGATTAAGCGTTATCATACAAACCTCGAGATTGAGGGCTCAATTAGGGCTCAGCTCAATAGCTCTTGAAATTTAACACAATGTCATTGGTTAACTTATTTGTTCGGATAATCTTACCTTAAAGAAATCGATTAACGGACATTTCGTTCTATAGGCCAACTGTAGTAGACATTTTCAAGGTTGATTACACAAGTTCATTTTATGATTGAACTCACTGTTCAATTCTGCATTATTCAAGTCATTTACTGTGTTGTTGTAATGTTAACTTCTTTTTGTTGTTTGTTGGAGTCTTCAGTCATTTGACTGGTTTGATGCAGCTCTCCATGCTCCCTGTCCTGAGCTAATCGTGCCATCTCTACATACCTACCACTCCCTACTTCCGAGGCAATCTGTTTAAAATATTCTAATCTTGGTCTACGCCTACAGTTCTTATCCTCGACCCTTCCTTCTATAACTAACTTTGCTGTGCCTGGGTGTCTTAGTATTTGTCCTACCAACCTATCTCTCTTCATTAGCAGTCGCCTGAAACATCCCTCCTCTCCCAATCGTCTTAATACCTCTTCATTTGCAACCCTATCTACCCACCTGATCTATATGATTTTCCTGTAACACCACATTTCAAACGCTTCAATTCTCCTCTTTTCTACTGCCACAACAGTCCAAGTTTCACTTCCACCTCCACACAAAGGCTTTCAAAAATGACTTCCAAATACGTAAATCTATATTTGATGTCAACAGATTCCTTTTCTGAAGAAATGGCTTCCTTGCCTGTGCTAACCTACTCTCAGCGGCTACTGTGCCTCGAGCTAGGAAAGTCCTGGCTCCACGCAGACATGGAATGTAAACATGGCCGCCTAGCTGAGTTTCAAAGGCGAGCCTGTCGTTAATGAGGAACGTGTGAGAACTGTAGACTATATCGCCGTCATGTTATAAAAATAAACCAGTCCGGTCTTGGACCGTATTGTTAGTGCACGTGCTGTTAATGTTTTAATTTATTCTCTAGGAGTCCCGACAAAAGTTTAATTTCGTAAGACCGAATTCTTCTATAGTTCGAGGTGTTCTCAGACCCATCAACCTCGAATTACCGAGACTCTACTGTAATGACTTTACTCTTTAACGACAGTTTTTCTCTAAATTTATTTCTGAACGTTCCACTGTATAATGTCTTAGTGATGTTTTTTGAATTTACTGTTGGGGCACTTTCGGTCAAAGTGGTTTAATCCTTGACTGCACCAGCAACACTCGTGGCTCTCCATGGCGCCTCAGTTTGCCATCTATGCAGTAACACATTGACAGTCGAAAAGAAACGAGAACAAAGGATCCAACTTGGCTGCACTGAAATGGTGAAAATGCAATAATAATTCAATGCAATTTCAACTTATTTATTAAATGCTATTGATATATTACATTAATGTGATATGTATGACTCACGAATCTGACGTCAAATCCAATACACATTATCTGTGAGACATATTTACTATTATTATTTACAAGTATACAAATTCTATTTCAATACAAGTGTCCATGTAAAAGATTTTTTTCTTTTCAATTTTTTTGAAACTTATAGTCCATATTTTAATTATAATTATTGATTTTTTCTTTTTATATTTATATTGATTTAATATGTTAGTTGATAATGAGAAAACTATTAATGTAAATAGTTAAAAACACAAATAGTTACACTATAGTAGTTATAATAATTAGTTTATGTTATTAGGTACCGGTAATAGATTTTAATGCGACGTATAGCTAGTTGTTTGCTGTTCATGTTCGACAATCCAGGTGGTGATGTTATAATATAATTTAGTATCTTGAAACCATACCTATTATAAAAGTTTTACATATTTAGTACTTGTTATGGCTCTTGTTTGTATGTTGTGAGAGACTTTATGCCTGAATAATAATACATGTCGGAGAGAGGAGAGAGGAAAGGTACATAAGTTCGGGTATGAGCTGTAAGATGGACAGCATATTAAGGCTATGTTGGCAGAAGACACCTACAAATACTTAGGAATAAACCAAGCTAGGCATATTGGCCATGTGTTAATAAAGAAAGATCTGTCCTGAGAATTTGTCAAACGATTAAGACATATCATAAAAGCTTACTTAAACAGTAAAACCCTAGTGAAACCTGTTAACACGTAAGCTGTGCCTGTGCTGAGCTACTCTTTTGGCATAATCAAATGGTTTAAAATGGACATAGAAGGTCATCGAAGGTCTTGAGCGAAAAATGGGAACGATGCTCTCAAAAGGAAGGAAACACCACCCATGATCTTCAATAGAGCGAATGGCTCTACCCATAAGCCTAGGCGGACGTGGGTTCGTTGACGTTGATAACCAGATGAAACGACAAATAGCCTTAGGGAGTACTTCTACGCAGAAGCGAGATCATCTGTATTTCACAGAGCCATCAGTAAGGTGGACAGATCAACGCCACTGGTTTTATGTCAACAAGATATTCAACACCACTTCCTACTGACCTTCAGAAGATGGAAGCATGGAAAGCAAAACCTTTGCACGGAAGACATCAAAATGTGATGAGTCAAGCAAATGTTGATAACTTGATATAACTGCGTCAAACTACTGGCTCACTTGAGGACAGATCTTTCCAGGAACTGAAGGTTTTATGTTTGCAATTCAAGACCAAGTCATTCCTACAGAGAACTACCTCAAGTTCATTGTAAGAGATCCCGCTGTACCAGATGATACGTACCGCTACGGCTGTCTACAGTCAGAAACAATACTGCATATTACAGTACATCTGCATGTAGATAATTCCTGGCGACGGAGCACAAACAAAGGCATGCTGCAGTTGCTAAAATCTTGCATCAGAAGTTGGCTGATAAGTTTCAGCTTCTAAAAGGAAAGAATGTTCCGTATCACCAATATAAACCAGAGTGTGTTCTTGAGAAACAATGAATACAAGTCGTATTGGGACCAAACTACTGTATTCTGAAAGATCAACAGGCCGCATCTGGTGGTTGTCAGCAAGAGAATGAAGCAAACTACCTCGATTGATGTTGCGATCCCTAACATCAAGAATCACCAGTCAAAACACACAGAAACGGTCAGCAAATATAGTGAGTTTGTCGGCTCTATCAAAAGAACGGGTCAAGACCATACCTATCATTGTCTCAACTGCGGGCGTGTTCCCAAGTACCTTGCTCCAAGGCCTTAAGGAACTGGATGATCCTTAACGTACCGGTAAATCTACTGACACGGCTCCCTCGCATTTGTGCACCCTCAGATGCTAACTGACTGCGCCATGATTCGATCTTGTAACCTTCCAGTGGCGTAAGTAGGGGTTGCTTCTGGAGGGGGATGAGCTGAGGGGGGGATTGAGGTTTCGGATATAATGACACATAATCACGGAAAACAAATATATGATCCCGAAGATTCAAAACCTCCTCATCTATATTTTTGTTGCGTTTGATTTCATTAGCATTTGATATGTTGTATTTTTACTTGTAAACAGCCATCACAATTAACAACGGTTATCAGACAGATTCTACACACATCCAAAGTACACGGGGCTACATGACCGTGTTGTCGCAGCCCCTAAACTGAGGAACCAACCAATCAATGTGCAAATGATCGAAAATTATCATCGTCTTGTATAGACATACAGTCCACTTTCCTTCACGAAATCATCTGGCCCTTTCTATTCCCCGTCATTGTATAAATGTTAATAAACTACAGTTTCCAACTTAATACAATATTATTCACTTTCCAAAATGACATTCACACTTGCACTCGGTTACTAACAGCATGGCGACTAACAAATGGTGTATTTTTGGAAAGGGACGAGAAGATACACTGTCACCCCTCAGGCTAACTGAACAGCTGACGGGTTTGCTCATCCAGTAAGTGTTAAGTTAGGCTAACACTAAATACGAGTGAAAAAAAAGAATCTTTCAAAATAGTAAGTATAAACCTACAGTACATAACACGGCAGCTTCGGTGGCGTAGTTGGTAGCATTCTGAGCTTCTATGCCCAAGGTCGCGGGTTCAACCCGGCCGAAGATGTCGGATTTTTTAAGAGCGTTAAAAATCCCTCAGTATGCCTTCCTTCGGAGGGGAAGTAAAGCCGGCAGTCCCATGTCATAGATTTATGGCAGGAAAAAAAAAACCTTCCACCAACTACACTTATGTGAAGCCAAAATTTAGTCTATAGGTTAGAATTGATAACGAAGTTCCAACATTCGCCACCAGGTTCTGACTGCGATGCGATCTAGTAGTCAAGTCCGCAAGCTAGTTGTCGTGCATGGTAGCATTTGGTAGCAAAAGTAGGAACTACTTGAAATTATTGTCTGCAGTCCTTACTTTAATTAAAACAGATAACACACACTAATACAGCCATCACTATTAACACCGGTTATCAGACAGATTCTACACACACCCAAAGTACACGGGGCTACATGACCACGTTGTCGCAGCCCCTAAACTAAGGAACCAACCAACCAAACCTACATAACCAATCGTTTGTCTTCAATCCGATTATTGGTGTCATTAAAACTTAGGAACTTCCACAAATTTCATATTTTTATTATGATCACCCCTCGTAGTTACGCAACTGGAGACGGCTCCCTCGCATTTGTGCACTCTTAAATGCCAACTGATTGCACCAGGATTCGATCTTGCAACCTTGGGAACACCAGGCGAGAACGTTACCGCTGCCCCACACAGTCAGTCATAGTGAACATGGATTCAGAACATTCCATTGGCAAACGTGTAATAATTCAAGTATTGAGAATTCAAAAAGGTTTTACGAATGTACAGGTTACGTATTAACGCCAACATTTCGAAGGTTATTGGGTCTTGGACCAGGCCAAAGGCGAACAACTAGTTCCGCTGGATATCAATTAACGCTCTTGTTATCGCATCCTAAACGTCGTTAATTTGGAAGTTATCTGGGTTGGCACCACAGATATCACTTTCGACAGCCACAGGCGTAATGATTCTGATAAACAGAAGTTCTAGTCCATGGAACTTTGTTGCTTGGTGGTGTTTCATTAGCAGTTTATATAGCCTACAAGTGTGCCGACAATATGGCTCTTGCACCTACCAAAAGAGAGGACATACACACATTTACATTCAAGAATGCTCATGATGCAATCTCAAAATGGGCAGATGATAATGTATTCCGGATGAATGAAAAGAAGACAGCGCAAAAATGGTCTACAGACGGGGAGGAAGGATTGCAACACAGGACAATATAATATACGTACAACGACAATATACTGCCCATAGTTATTAGTAAGGCATATAAAGGCATATGTATGCATATTTTGGTTATTTTGACACAAGGCATCATATTTTTCTCCTTTGCCTGTATAAGTGCATATCTCTGCTTGAGAAGGGAGTATATTCTAATTCCCTGTTGTTTTGAAGCTCTTTTTGTTACTTCATGTTCATAAAGTCGTATATTTCGATTCGGACTCTGAGAGTATCACAGAATAATACTAAAATTGTTTTAATCTTCATTCTTGTTTTTGTTTGTCTTTAATTAGTGATCTGCCCCCAATGATCAGTGCTTCCGTGTTTTATTCTTTCTTTTTCTTTCTTAGTCGTTTACCCTCCAGGTTGGTGGAACCCACGGACCCAGCGAGGGAACTCACCACTACCGCCTCTACGGGCAGTGTCCTAGAGCTGGGAACATCTAATCGGAGTGGATACAACTGGTGAGGTGTGATTGGCACCTCGCTCAGGCGGCCTCACCTGCAAAGCGAACAGGGGCCTTATGAGGGAAGGTAATGGATGGTCAGGATGGATAGGCAAGGAAAAGGGAAGGAGGCAGCCGTGGCCTTGAAGAAGGTACCATCCTGGCATTTGCCCGAAGACGAAGTGGGAAACCACGGAAAACCACTTCGAGGATGGCTGAGGTGGGAATCGAACCCCCTCTACTCAGTTGGAACACCCGAGGCTGAGTAGACCCCGTTCCAGTCCTCATACCACTTTTCAAATTTCGTGGCAGAGCCGTGAATCGAACCCAGGACCTCCGGGGCGGCAGCTAACCATGCTGACCGCTACGCTACGGAGGCGACCGTGTTTTATTATTATTATTATTATTATTATTATTATTATTATTATTATTATTATTATTTATTTGTTCGCTTATCCTCCCAGCTCAGCTTCACCCTCGGATTCTGCAAGGGATCATTCCTCTATCGTCGCAAGGACGGTGTCTCGGAGCTGAATACACATCGTCAGCAGGTACAACTGGGGATGGTGACAAGTGACCGCTAACTTGGGTCTTATTAAGGGAGGGACAGGCAAGGGATTTTTGAAGGAAATCAGCCGTGGACCTGTTGAAAGGAATCGTCTCAGCATTTGTCTGGAATGGTAAACTACGAAAACAATTTTCAGGACGGGGTTCGAACCTACGCTCTTCCTATGCCAGCTTGTACGCTAGCGCTCTCGGCTTGTTTATTAGGGCGCAGTCCAATTGCGCCAGTTAATTACACTGATAAAATCAGACTGACGTTTGACTGACTGATCTGCCCCTTCCATAATTCATAGTCCGATTGCGCCTGTGATAGCCCATTAGCAACTTCTCCTCTCTTCCTCCACTCTTCAGCCAACACATACCATACTGTTCCAAATATTCGTCATTGAGATTGTTGGAGGGGAAGTGTCTCTCAGTTTGACTGTCCCAGGGGTGTCAATTACCAAAGTCACATAACCTATATGACTTAGCGTTCAGGTATGTTAACAACTATGTGGAAGAGTTTTATTCATATTCATATTGATATGTCATAATTAGATACAGTAATAAGTATATGCTGTATGTTTCGGTGTTAGGTGCTAGATCCCAATGTATTTTGGCCAGCCCTGCATGGCAGAGTGTTTACACTACAGGAAATTTAAGAGCCAGCCGCTCATTCTGCTTGCACAAATAAGAACATCTTTTTTTCACAATGGTGGTACTGGTGGACGGAAGGTAGGATGATATCAGTGGAAGAACCAGAACTTGACCTGGGTCAAGTGGCTCGAAAGGACATAGCGATAGAATGGCAAGATAAGAAAGATCAACTCGGAAGATTAGCTGGCGCAATTCGCCAACACCGGTTTATTATTGTTGTCAATATTATACCAGCCACGATGGCCGAGAGCGATAACGGGCTACCTGGTGCCTCGCTGTTATCGGGAGAGTATGAGTTCAAATCCCACTTCGGCCGTCCTGAAAATGGTTTACAGTGGTTTCCCATTTTCACCCCCCAGGAAAATGCCGGGACGGTTACTTTGAAAAATCCCTTCCCTGACTCTTCCTTCATTGGACCCAATTTAGCGGTCACCCGAGTGATCGGATGCCAACCTCCCCAGTCATTTCTGCTTTCAAAGTGTATCCAGGTTCAAGACACTATCTTTGAGGCGATAGAAGAATGATCTCTCACGGCAGACATGGGCAAACATTTTAGGGGCAGGGCCAGATGCAATACAAAATATTCTAGGCGGGCCGAATGAAAGAACAACACATAAATATAGATAGAATATAAACTTTTTATTTCTGAATTTTATATCAAACAAAACTTGTAGGCTACAAATGGTAGAGACCTTAGGAAAAAAGAACACACCTTCATTATTTGTTAGAAGAGGAAGGAGTATGTGACAAGTGTGACTGTGCTTAACTAGAAGTTTTTCATATTCTGGTTGAAACTGGGATGAGCTGTTTCTTAGTAGCGCAGCTAAATGGTGGTCTGTCAATCTATTTCTGACGCTATCTTTGCGAAGCTTCATTGTAGAAAACACCTGTTCACAGATATAGTAAGATGCGAACATGGCAGTTATCTTTTGTGCATGAGATTTCAATTTTGGGAAGCTTGATTTTGGTAGGGCCTAATAGAACTCAATTTTTGAAACGTTGAGGAATAGTTGCTGTAATTCGTAGTTACATTGTAACTCAATCAGTTCTAGTTGCGACTCTGATTTTACTGTTTCACACTCAACATTGAATGAGATGCTGAAAACGTCCAAGTCATGTTGAATAAGTTTGAAATCCTGAAATCTTCATTCAAATTCGTCGTGGAGATTTTTCGCACAAAAAGAAATTACACAAAACGCATAAACCCAATGAGATTGAAATAGATTTTCACTTCTAGGTACACAGAACAGGAAATATGACCTATGTGTAATTGTACGTAGTACAGTTCGAATCCATGTCGCGGGCCAGACTAGACTAGCTCAAGGGCCACACTTGGCCCGCGGGCGTAATTTTCCCATGAGTGTCTTACGGAGTACGTGGGTGAAGCGGAGGTTGGAGGATAAGTGATTAAAAATCATCATCATATATATCATTTCAGTAGTAGCCTATGCATCCCTCACAGGCGACCGATCGTGACAAATGAGCATTCAAATGAAAGAGAATAGACATTAGCAGTGACTTATTACACTATAATTTCATAAATAACTATAATTTCTTTAAAAAAAATGACTTCAAAAAATTGTACGAAGTGTGCGTTTTGCAAACACCGTTGATATAGGAAATTACGCTCCATAATTGCTGTCCACGGGCCGCTGTGACGCCTGTTTCATGTCATATTAACATTCTGAGGTCTTTCCTTTATCCTGAAATGTCATGCCTATAGTCATTTGGTTGAAATAAAAACATAACAACCTTACTCCTTAAGTCTCTCATTGTATACCTATTGGGGAAAGTGTGATTTATCAACATTCGAGATTTCTCGCACGGGTTTGCTAGTATATATTATTTCAGTAGTATAGATCCCTCCTGCGGCGCTCACAAGCGACCGATCGTGACAAATGAGCATTCAAATGATAGAGAATATACATTAGCAGCGACATATTGCGATCTAATTAGGCTACATAAATATCTATAATTTCTTTAAAAAAATTACTTTTAAAAATGAACGAAGTATGCGATTTGCAGATACAGTTGCTGTAGGAAAATAAGCACTATAATTGCTGCCCACGTCACATTTTGTCCACTGTGACGCCTGTTTCGGGTCATTTTAACATTTTGAGGTCTTTCCTTTATCATTTTGCATGGATTTCATAAACAGTAAATATCGAATAACCGGCGAGTGTTATGATGATCCAATTTTCAGTGATTGCCTTCTTAAGTTAGGGAACGTAGAACTTGGAATTGCTAATTCAAATATAAATTGTGTTCTATAATCTTTTGGTTGAAATAAAGACATAACAACCTTTCTCCGTAAGTCTCTCATTATAAACATATTGGAGAAAGTGTGGTTTATGAACATGCGAGATAATCTCGAACGGGTCCGCTAGTATCTTTTTATTATTGTAAAACAAGTGACTCGTAGATAAACATAATGGCTAGCTGAATGCCCGTGTTAGTCCACTGTACGTCTCGGTTGCAAGTGTTTTTTACCGGAGAATTGTATTTCAATCTCAGACAAGTGGTCTTATTAACCCAGAGCCCGGGTATCGGAGCGCACTTCCGTCAACACGTGTAAAACAACACATTTACATAGTCTGGAGAGCCAGGTCCTGTTTGGAGCAGCAGGAAATGACGTCACACGCACATATATTATGCGTAACGCAAAGGCTTGCTTGGCAGCAGACATTCCCCGAGGCACCGAGACCTGTGTGAAGAATGGCGGCATACAATACCGCCATCTATAAAACACGCTAACGTACGTGGGAGGGACATATGTGATGCAACGTCCTTGTGACCTGAGGACTCAGTGGCTCAAAATGCATCATATGGAATTATTATTATTATTATTATTATTATTATTATTATTATTATTATTATTATTATTATTATTATTATTATTAGTCACCTCCGTGGTGTAGTGGTCAGCGTGCTTAGCTGCCACCCCGCAGGTCCGAGGTTCGACTTCCGCGAAATTTGAAAAGTGGTATGGAGACTGGAACGGGGTCTACTCAGCCTCGGGTGGTAGAGGGGATTTGATTCCCATACATCAGCCATCCTCGAAGTGGTTTTCTGTGGTTTACCACTTCGTCTCCAGGAAAATGCCGGTATGGTACTCAATGTAAGGCCACGGTGGCCTCCTTCCCCCTTTCTTGTCTATTCCTCCCAATCTTCCCATCCATTCCCATCCCTGATAAGGCCTCTGTTCGCTTTGCAGGTGAGGCCGCCTGGGTGAGGTGCTCGTCTCACCTCCCCAGTTGTATCCCTAAACCCAATGTTTTAAGCTCCATGACACTGCTCTGGAGGCGGTAAAGGTGGGATTCCTCGCTAAATCTGAGGGAGAGCAAACCGACTAAAATATATATATATATAATATTATTTTTAACAACGTTACGTTCAACTAAGGGGCACGATTGAACCGATGTACCAGATGAACATGCATTTGCTTTCTCCTCTTTCAAGACGACCTAAATATTTATTAATTATAAAAGACATACTACAAGGTAACGACTTATAAGTTACGAACAACTATCTACAGGGTAACCAGAATTTCTACATTAAATCAATTTCACAACCCAAATTCACCTGCCCAACGGGCCGTTTTTACACACCTAACATCTTAATAAGGAACCTAGCCCCTTTAAAACTGTGAATCAGGGTTGCGTGGTTTGGCTGCCCGGGGGATAAGGCCACGGCCGACCCCGCCCGGGATGACACGCTGCGTACCTAGATTACGCAGTTACAAAATCTTCATAACAACTCCAGAGGCACTCTGGGGGTTCCTAGGTCTATATCATCTACAGACCCCCCCCCCGAAGTGGTCTTCTTCTTCCCCCTTGGAGATATCTCCTTTCGTTTTTTGAACACAAGACCGCCTGAGCAAACCGCATTCGAACCCAAGACTTGCCTTCGCATGGCGTGCCTGCCTGGGAGCTAGGCGATGGCCTGGCCTCCTGGGATGAAGCGCCATGGTCAGCGGGCGTCAAACAGGACACCGACATACAAATTAACAAATTCATAAAATAAGAACTAAAACGTTCATTTGCAAACTTTCCAAATTACTTTCAAACTCAAGAAACACAATATGTAAATTCCCTAAAGAAAACAGCTCCAACTCGAACAGCCAATCGCGGGCCTTCATTGGCGGGTTGGAACGTCCGACTAATATTTTCGGCCAAACTACAATACTGTACACAACAAAAACTATTCTAGAGCATAGATGCACTCTTAACTTTCACAAAACAAATTAAAAATCTCATTTTTACCTCTTAGAAATACCGTAAACGAGAAAAATTCCAACAACCAATCACAGGCCAGCAAATTGCCCGCCCAGGTGGCTCGTTTCAAATACAGCCATTGCAGCTCATTTCCATACATTACACGTCTTTTTAATCTTTTCTTATCCCAAATCATTAGCGAGGCTTATTAAACCAATCAATTATTTTCACAAAATACCTACTAAAGGTCTATTAACTTCTAACATAAACAAATCAACCCGCTAAAGGGCATTTCCATCTTCCTAAAGTACATTAAACAAAAAAATTAACTTCCAACTCCAAACAAATTATTATTATCATCACTAAGCCGAAACTGTTGAAACACCGGCCATGGCGCGCGATACATATAGAGCCAGAATATCAGGCTAGAAACTAAACAGAGCTCGACTGCTATGACAACTGTTCATTCCCCGTAACTTAAAACAAAAATAACAAATCCTTAATATTAATTCCAATTTATTTATTTATTTATAAAACTTTTTAAACAATCATCAAATTATACATATTTTTCATATTTAAGAGATTAACAAAATCATAAATAAATTACAAATATTACGTCCTTAAAATAAAATACACCAGGCAGAGTAGCGCATAGACGCAACGGTACCTGGTCCCCTAGCGCCGCTGGTCTGCTCGCTTCGCTCGCAGCCAGCGGCTTCAAAATCGATTAGCAGCAGCTCTTTCCCAAATCTCTTCATTCTCTCAGTATGATTTTTCTTCCTTTCTTCTGTCCATACAGTGGTGGTCGCATCTGGAGGTTTGCAGCAAAGTTATGTTTGTTTGTTCACTAACCCCAGAGCCAAATATTTAAATAACAAAAACGTTATTTTATTTTATTTTATTTTGAAAATAGCCAATTTTCGGATTGTTGACAATCGGCTGGATTATCTACGGTTATAATTTGAGAAAATATCTCTTTCCTTGTGTAAAATATTTAGTCTTAGGCCAACCGAGCTTTTGCACATTGAGAGGAGCGAATAAAACGTATCAAATGCTATAGAGATCAATCATGAAAACATTGTCTTACTTTGCTCCCCGTACAAAGCAATAAGCAAAAACAAACACACGACCAAAACAGAAAGCAAAAAGCAATACAAGAAAGCTACAGCAGGAAACAAACACAAACCAAAAACAAAAAACACAAAGCAAAAAGCAAAATTCAGAAACAAAAGCAGAAAAATAAAAAGCACAAATCAAAAAGCAAAATTCATAACCAAAGTCAAAAGCAAGGAACAAACACAAAACGAAAACCTCAAAGGAAAATTCAAAAGCAAAAGCAGATAACAAACACAAACAAAAAACACAAAGCAAAATGAAGTAGAAAACAACAAATACAAAACCAAAAACGCATTTAGTTCAGATTTGGTTCCGCTCATCCCCTTCCAGAAGCAAATCCTAGTTACGCCACTAGACCTGTCCCATAAAATTTCGTCTGTTATGTTGATTTCTTGAAGGTTATTTTAAATTTCTATTATCCGGTTGTTCTTGACTTTTAGTAAGTCTTTCACTGCCTATTCTTTGAACATGTCCATCAAATTTCAATCATCCTTTTCTACTAGTGTCTGATATTTTCTCGGAATGTTGGCATAACTCGTGAGACCTCCTTTTCATCCACACTCCCTCTCTACACACTGGGCTAAAGATTTTCCTAAGGAATTTTCTTTCTTGTTTTTATAAATTGTTAGTTAGTGATCTGCTTCCAATGATCATTATTTCTGATACGTTTGAATTTGAATTACCGTTAGCTAGTTAGTTAGTTAGTTATTGAGATTTTAATGGGCGGAACTTGAATTACCGTGCAACAATGCTTTAATTTATCGTTTACTTATTATTATTATTATTTCTTTCTTCGTCAAGCCCGACTAAGGAGCGCGATTGAACTTATTTAGCTGATGGCATTGCCTTTCTCTTCTCCCAAAATCTCTTCATCTTCTCGCTGTGGCTTTTCTTGCGATCTTCTGGCCAGGTTTTGTTGGTGATAGTGCTTGGATGGTATGCAAAGAAGTGATTATCGACTAATTCTCTGAACTTAGCTCTGTACAGTTGCAATGTCATCAGTGATGCCTATTTCCTGAAGAATTTTTCCAACTTCAAGCGGCCAGGTGTTTTTAACTTGCATTGACAGGGCAAGGTTAAGAATCGTTTTGTTCAGTCTCTGATTGCCCATCCTGAGAATATGCCCGTAAAATATCAATCGTCTTTTCCTAAATGTGTCTGAGATTTTCTCCGAGTGCTGGTATAAGTCTAGGGATATTCTTTTCATCCAGATTCCCCCTGTACAGACTGGTCTAAAAATGTTTCTTAGGATTTTCCTTTCTTGCTTTATTATTATTATTATTTTATCATTATAACAAATTGTTGCTTAAGCATACAATAGATCTTCGGGTCTTCGTCGTCAACAGTTCGGTGGTCTTACACGAGGAGACTTGCTGTACTTTCTGGCAGATGTTATATGGTAGATTCAGTTGGTGTAGAGCTGTTTTGAGCTGCTTTGGTATGACTTCTATGGCTGAGATTACATTTGGGATGACAGTGACTGTTTGTTGTTTCCAAAGGCGTTTGATTTCTGAAAATAAATAAATAAATAAATAAATAAATAAATAAATAAATAAATAAATAAATAAATAAATAAATAAATAAATAAATAAATAAATAAATAAATGAACAAGAGTGATTATGTGTAGGCCCATCCTAAAGAATAAGAAGACGAAGAAGAAGAAGAAATAAATTAAACCCTTGGGTCAACAGCCTTGTGGGGGCCTTGCTTATTACGCAACTGATGCTCAGGCTTATGGCCTAGGGGCTGATGCATGGTCAGCGCGACGTGTCTCCCCGTCTTTCTTGACCTATACCGTTGTATTTCAGATCAGACAGCTACTCAATATTGCCCTCACGAGGCTGAGTGTACCCCGTTCCAGCACACATGCCAATTCAAAAATCTCTGACGGAACCGGTAATCGAACCCGGGATCTCCTGTTGATTCGTTCAATGAACTCATTATGTTACCTAGCCAGGTACTCCATTGTCGTTTCTAGAACAATGCAGCCTAATACATTATTTAAGGAGGTGTTAATGAAGGTTTAGCAGTTCCATGATAGGCTATGTAAGAGCTAAATTAATCCACTCACGTGCCTGCTATCATGAGACATGACAAGAAGGAGACCAACTGCAAGAACTTCATGTGAGACGCTTTGTAAACGCTTCCGTTACAAAAGACGAGATATATTAACCCCAGTTCTTCATAAGAAGTGACAAGGACACAAAAAGGCAAGTCAATGGAATGTGTCCCTATTGCGACAAAAATGCCTGTAAGAAAGTTCGGGAGACATAGCATCTGGTAGAAACAATATTTCTTCACGGTACAAAAGAAAAGTGACGTCTTACATCCTTTTAGGTCAGTACGTTGATGATGGAGTTTTGGGGATCTTTATTTAATTTCTATTTATCCCGCACAGTGAATTCATGCCCAATTTTAGGTCAGTACGTTGATGATGGAGTTTGGGGGATCTTTATTTAATTTCTATTTATCCCGCACAGTGAATTCATGCCCAATCTTAGGGCTCGATTCCTCAAACGTTATAACGAGTCTATACTTAAGAAGGGCTTTGAGGGATTGAAGTTAAAAACCCATCGAAATTTAATGTTTTTCAGTCAGTCAACACGATTGTGCTCAATTGTAATGGGCGTTTCCCTAATACTAAAAAATAAATAATATGATATTAATAAATATGTAGAAAAATTCAAACATTCTTGGTTTTGTGGACGACATGGTATTATTGGCGATGATTTAGAGCAGTGGTTCTTAACCGGTGGTCCACGGACCATGGGGTGGTCCGCGAGTGACTCGGGAGTGATCCGCGGGAGAAAAGGGTCCACCAGCACGTATAAAAAATGTCCTCTCGGCACGCCGGAAGGTGGAGGTAGCTTTCACCGGACAAACTTGGGGATAGGCGAAAATAGGCAGAATATGCAGGTTTTCGTAGAAGGATCATACCTCATTTATTGCGAGAAAGTATTTTATAATTGGAGCATAATTAACTTTGTTTTTCGTCATTTTAAGCATATTTTAAACATTTTATTGTCTTATGGGGACGGTAACCTTCTTGTCATTTGGGGTCCATTTTTATACTTGTGGTCACACTGTCCTTATGCAAGGTTTCGACACTGATGTGTAACTACGTAACGGTCTGTTACTTCTTCACGCAAAATTATATCTCCCGCAGAGATTTTGGTTGGTTCCTCAGTTTAGGGGCTGCGACAACGCGGTCATGTAACCCCGTGTACTTTGGGTGAGTGTAGAATCTGTCTTATAAACGGTGTGAATTGTGATGGCTGTATTAGTCTGTAATTCAGGTAAGGACTGCAGACGGTCAATTTCAAGCAGTAGTTGCTAATGTTGCTACCAGATACTACCGTCAACGACACCTAGCTGTGAACTTGGCTACTAGATGCCACCGCAACCAGCAACTCGCAACGAGCGTTGGAACTTCCCCTCCAAAGGAAAGCATACTGAGGGATTTTTATCGCTCTTAGAAAATCCGACGACTTCGGCCGGCTTTGAACCCGCGACCTTGGGCATAGAAGTTCAGCATGCTACCAGTTACGTCACCGAAGCCGCTTCACACTTAGTCAGATGGAAATCTGAATCTGATATCGTGCAAGTGCGTTGTCATGGCAACGTCTGATGGCTCATCCCTCACCAATTTAGTAGTGTTGCCATGGCAACCTCTGATAGCTCTTGGCATTTTCTTATAATTCCGAAATAATTTTTCTCATCCCTTGGCGTAATGGTGGGTCATATCAAAAATTCTTTCAGACAAAAGTTTTAGGTAATTATTAGGGGAATATTGTCCATTTTGTACGGTTTTGATATTGTGCCTATTAAGAGATATATTATTAATGTTTCCCGATAAACCCACTTTTTCCCACCCCTTTGGTCAATGGTTGGTGCTACAAAAAAAACTCTTCAAACATAAATTTTTGGGCTTTATCCGACACATAGTATGAACTTGGAACGGATTCGATATTTCACATACTAAGAGAGTTATAGCAATATTTCTCTTTATCGAAAAAAGTCCCCCATTTTCACCCCCTTCGACCGATTTAGCCCAGTAACGAACTCGACCGAGATTTTACAGGTATACATATTCGGTAAAAAATTCAAAGTGATTGGTGCAAAATTACGGCAGTTATCGTGTCCACAAGAAACTGATATACATATATCTATATATATAAAAGAAAGTCGTGTTAGTTACACTATTTATAACTCAAGAACGGCTGAACCGATTTGGCTGAAAATTGGTGTGGAGGTAGCTTCGAACCAGGGGACGGACATAGGATACTTTTTTTTTTTTAAATCCCGAGGCGTGACATAAAACGTCAAAGAGAATACAGGTCACTATAAAACGTAACGCAAATGACAGCTAAAATAAACTCAATAAGGAATGGCAAGGCAAGTTGTTTCCAGGCAACAGTAGCTCTTGGCGAGACACGGCCGACTGGATGCGAGTAACGCTCTCCACTACCGGTATAGAAAATGAGGCTCTTAATAAGTTGATGATTCGTCAAAATGCTGACAACTATTTGCTGCGGTTTCGTCGATTGTTTCAGCAGTATTGCGTCGACATGTACGTCAAAATAGAAACGGAGCGTTTAACTTTCATTAGGTTGAACCAAGCCAAACAGCGTTCTGAGGAATATATCCATTTACGTGATGCAATTCGTACTGAAGGAAATGCAGCTAATATTGGTCGATTAACTATTCTGTCAGCGACGTACATAGGTAGTCCACGTCATATGCATGAATATGCGCAAGATGCAATGACATATGTTCGTCATTACGGTCGGCCAGATCTTTATTACTTTTACCTGTAATCCAAAATGGATAGAAATTGTTCAATTGCTGCTTCCCGGACACACATCAAGTGATCGACACGACATCACAGCACGTGTATTCAGGCAAAAAATGCGGTCCCTGATGAACTACATTGTTAAACAACGCGTCTTTGGGGATACTCAATGCTGGATGTATTCAATCGAATGGCAAAAACGAGGCCTGCCGCACGCACACATTCTTATTTGGTTAGTGGAAAGAATTCAACCAGAACAAATAGATGATATCATATGTGCCGAGATTCCCGATCACGAAGCCGATCCAGACCTACATGATGATGTAATTACAAATATGATTCATGGACCGTGTGGCGCCATCAATCCCCAATCACCTTGCATGGTCGACGGAAAGTGTTCCAAACGATATCCACGGAAATTAACGGCGGAGGCCGTCACTGGCAACGATGGTTATCCACTGTATCGGCGTCGATCGTCCGATGATAACGGTCGAACTATCACAACAAATGTGAAAAGAATGGATTTCGTTGTCGACAACAGTTGGATTGTACCATATTCGCCAATTATTTCCAAACCATTCAAGACACATTGCAACGTTGAGTATTGCAATTCAGTAAAGTCCATAAAATACATTTGCAAATATGTCACGAAAGGCAGCGATACGGCGGTTTTTGACATCCAATCCTCCAATACCAACGATGAAATTGCTCGCTATCAAGTTGGTCGTTATGTGAACTGTAATGAAGTGATTTGGCGTATATTCGCATTCCCTATTCACAAATGTCATCCTACCGTTGTGCATTTGGCGGTGCATCTGGAGAATGGTCAACGAGTATATTTCACGGCTTCGAATGTTGTTCAACGTGCTGAAACACCTCTAGCGACAACATTGACCAGTTTCTTTGCGATCTTCCAAAGCGATCAGTTTGCACGAACTTTGCTTTACTCGGAGATGCCACGTTATTACACTTGGAATGCTTCATCGAAGAATTTTCAACGACGGACGCAAGGCGATGCGGTTCCTGGTTATCCGGATGTGAGTTCTACTGATGATCTTGGTCGTATGTATACAGTTCATCCAAAGCATGATGAATGCTTCTATTTGCGGTTGTTGCGTGGGCCAACGTCATTTGAGACACTGCGGACCGTTAATGGTAGAATATTCCCAATATATCGTGCTGCATGTGAAGAACTCAATTTACTAGAAAACGGTACCCATTGGGATACGACAATCGTTGAAGCCATTATCTCTGCATCTCCAAGTCAGATACGCACATTATTTGCTATCATCATTTCGACATGCTTTCCATCGAACCCATCTAACCTGTGGCACAAATACAAGGATAATATGTCAGAAGATATTTTACATCAAATTCGTGTCAGTTCCAGAAATCACGATCTTGAGATGAATGAGGAGATACATAATCGGGCTTTACTCTTGATCGAAGACATGTGTTACCTCATGTGCGGTAGTTTATTAGTCACGTTAGGAATGCCAGCGCCAAATCGTGAAATGAATGACGAATTTAATCAAGAA
Source organism: Meconema thalassinum (assembly GCA_946902985.2). Taxonomy (NCBI): domain Eukaryota; kingdom Metazoa; phylum Arthropoda; class Insecta; order Orthoptera; family Tettigoniidae; genus Meconema; species Meconema thalassinum. The sequence continues at coordinate 391,587,983 of OX336391.1, forward strand.
TTGGAACGGGAACGTGAATATGATCACCAGGAATTAGATTTAGTAGTTCAAACGAATGTACCCCTGTTGAGTCCCCAACAAAAGGAAGTTTATGAAACATTAATGAAGGCAATTGATATGAAAAGGATTTCCTGGATGCCCCTGGTGGAACTGGTAAACATTCCTCATGTCAGTAGTTTTAGCCACTGTTCGTGCGAAATCCAACATTGCGGTTGCAGTTGCTTCTTCTGGAATAGCAGCCACGTTGTTAGAAGGATGTCGTACCGCTCACTCAGCATTAAAATTGCCGTTAAGTCTTCAAACTATTGAAGAACCAACATATAATATTGAAGAAAAAAAAAACAGCATTGGCCAAAGTTTTATCAGCATCGAAAATCATCATCTGGGACGAATGCACAATGGCGCATAAACGTGCATTAGAAGCACTTAACCGAACATTGAAAGATCTACGCAATGACTCCAGATGTTTGGGAGGAGCAATGCTTTTACAGTCTAGCGATTTCCGCCAAACACTGCCAGTAATTCCAAGATCAACGGCTGCCGACGAAATAAACGCTTGCCTCAAATCATCGAATCTATGGCGCTATGTGAAGAAACTTCAGCTGACAACAAACATGAGAGTTGCATTGCTTAATGATACATCTGCTGAAGATTTCTCTGAGCAATTGCTGACTATAGGTAATGGTCGAGTACCTGTCGACGAATCGAGCGGATTGATTTCATTTCCTCATAATTTCTGTAACTTTGTCTCATCGAAAGACGAACTTATCAACAAAGTATTCCCAAACATCATTACTAATTACAAAAATAATGAATGGTTGAGTGAGCGAGCAATTTTAGCGGCTAAGAATAAAGATGTAGATGACCTAAACTACATAATTCAGAATTAGATCATTGGAACAATGCATTCATTCAAATCTATTGACTGTGTAACAAATGAAGATGAAGCCACCAACTATCCAATTGAATTTTGTAACTCCTTGGATGTTCCTGGCTTACCACCGCACAATTTAGGCCTAAAGGTTGGCTCCGTAGTAATCATGCTTCGAAACATAAACCAACCAAAACTGTGCAACGGTACGCGTTTGGTGGTAAGTAAATTGATGAAAAATGTGATTTACGCGACGAAACTCAAAGGAAAATTCGAAGGTGAGGAAGCTCTCATTCCGAGGATCCCGATGATCCCAACTGATATGCCGTTTGAGTTTAAGACTTCAATTTCCGATCCGTCTTGCATTCGTCATGACCATTAACAAATCACAAGGCCAATCCTTGAAAGTTTGTGGTTTGAATCTGGAATATCCATGTTTATCCCATGGTCAATTATATGTGGCATGTTCACGGGTTGGAAGACCATCTGCTTAGTTTGTTCTTGTGCCTGATAATAAAACAAAAGATGTCGTGTATCACTTAACTGAAGAGTGCAACCTATGCACCAAAATACAAGAACAATAAAGAATCATTATTTGTATTTCCTAATAAAAAATTGAACTTAATAAAATCGAAAATCTGCTTATTTATTGCCTCTAAGGCAGAACAGAGTTCGCCGGGTCACCTAGTAAAAATAAAGGCTATCAGGAAAGTACTGTAATTGTGAGAATAGGTCCTTGAGAAATGTGCATATACAGCCCTTTTTTGTTATTGATGCATTCTCTACTGCGTTATTGTACTCCACAGTACCTTTCGCCTAGATTTACAGTGAGTTAATATTACACTTGATTAACTTCAGAGTCCACTTAGGGGCAAAGTGAATATACCTTGCGTAATATATTGGCATGTATCTTTCTATAATATGTAAATACACCTCTCGGGCAACGCCGGGTAAAAGAGCTAGTATATATATACATAAATTATGTATAAACTTTTGAACTGACGGTGGTTTTGGGGTCAGGGGGGTGTGAAACGCGATGATATGTCGAAATTTTCCTGAAGTCGAAACATGGTACCCATTGCAATAGTTAGCTTTCTAATGAAATCTACCTAGAAGTGGCCAATAAATGGGGATTTCGAAAACGATGTGCGTTGAACGAGAATCGTCCGAATGCATTCGCAGCGATGACTATCAGGTTTTGAATTGAAATATCTTTAAAATAAGTGTTATTGAGGAAGGTTACAACTGATAAGGTGTATTGGGAGGGAGGAGGGGGTGGGGGAGGGGAGGTGGTCCGTAAATGATTCAATTTCACGCTGAGTGGTCCGCAGACTTCTACGGGTTCAGAACCACTGATTTAGAGGAAGCCAAAACACGGATATTAGAGCTTCAGACCATTGCCAATAAAATTGGCCTGAAGATATCATTAAAAAAAAAACAGAATTCATGCCACAAAACCCAACACCCTTAAAAGAAATACAAATGAATGGTACAAAAATTAAAATTGTAACACGATTCAAATATCTAGGAGGAAGGAAGCTTTTAGTTTTACGTGACTGTTAATCATGCGATCATGAGCCACAACACCTCCTTTTAACGTGGAATCCGAATCACAGGACATGGCATTTCACTTCGAAAATCTCACATGCACTGACCGGGAAACACGATTCAAATATCGAGGACAGTTAATAGCAAACAACTTAAATGAGAAAGCATCGATTCAAATAAGAACACACAAGTTACATAGGGCACGAAAATTAACATGGGAAACTTTCAAAAAGAAATGCTTATCAATTAATGCAAAAATTAAACATTACAATACAGTCATAAAACCGGAAGCCACATACGCAGCAGAAACATTATTCATCTAAATGAACATTCTAAAACCGACAGATTACAGAAGATCGAAAGGCGAATTGGAAGAATTTGTATCAATAAAAGTTATAAGAAAGATGGGCAATGGCGAATAATACCTAACAATATTGTCTATAACAACCTAGAACCCATTACTGATACCATGCAATAGAAAACACTAGGATTCTTTGGGCACATCATGAGAATGCCAGATTCACGTCTTCTAAAACAACTAGTACAGTACAATCTTGCTTCAAAAAACTCAACTGCATGCCGATGGATAAAAGAAATCAGAACGGACTTATAAGAAATTGACCTAACAACAGAAGATGCTACAAATAAGAAAATTTTAACTACAGCACTTAAAAATATGACTTTTCATTTTCCACTCATAGAAAAGAAAATTCCTACAAGAATATTTTCCGCCCAAGAAAGGGCAAGACGATCAATACGAATGAAGAAGTACTGGGAGGACCGCAAGGCTTGTACAGTCCTACAAGTCGACGAACTAATGGTTGGTTAAAGTGATCCTATGTGGTTTCAAAAGGCAAAGAAGAAGAAGAATAAATACACCTCGATAACCAATTTCAACCGTCAAGCGATCATCATCAGATCCTTTACACTTAGGCTATTAAATATATGTCTACAAGTAAGGGTGACGGTATTTAGGTACACTTATTTAGTTGCAGTAGTTATTAAACGTGCACAACTGGTCAAGATTTGTTAGTTGTATGTGATTTTTCTTTTCTGTTAAGATATTGATAGTGGTGATTGACCTTCAAGTGTGCTTGCTTAGAGTGATTGTTATTCAATGGTCAGGTTGGAGTAGATTGTGAACTTAGCTGATGGAACGATGTGTGGTTCGTTCCCGCGCAGCTCAGTACTAAGCAACCTCCGGGGCGACATCATTATATCGATCAAGAAGACATGCAAATGAAACCCTAGTTGGGTTTTGAGTCCTAATTTCCTGCATTCTGGGTAGGTACGTTACTACCGCCTCCACCAGACCATGGCTCATTTCTAAGTTCTATCTGAAGAGGGCACTGCTGAGCCACCCTGCTTTTACACATCTTCAAAAAATTGTATATTCCTCAGTTTCTCAATTTTGCGACAAAATATGCTCCTTGTTTATACATTTTGCAGCAATCATCATCATCATCATCGAAGTCCCACTCCAGTTACCCGGGTGTGGTTTACAAGCCTCCTCCACTCCTTTCTGTCCTTCCATTTTTCCAGTTCCATCACTTCTGCCACATCCAATCCAGCTTCTCCAATGTCCTTCAACATTTGGTCCAGCCATCTTGTTCTCGGTCTTCCAACTGGCCTCTTTCCTTTGACTTCTCTTTCTAATTCCCTTCTTGCTACTCTTTCCTCACCCATTCTTTTTACATGTCCGAACCAACGCAACCTTGCTTTCTGTATCTTCTGATTTAACGGTTCCATATTTAACTCTTCTCTGATTTTAATATTTTGAATTCTATCCCTTCTTGTCTTTTTAACTGAAGTTCTTAAAAATACAATTTCTACTGCTTGTACGTTACTATTTTGCCTTTTATTCGTTACCAATGTTTCCAGTCCATATGTTACAATTGGTATGAAATACTGTTTATGGTATAGTGTTAATTTCGTTCTCTTGGGTACTTTGTCATCCCATAAAAGTTCTCTGACTTGTTGATAAAATGTGGTACCTTTACTTAGTCTGTTATTAATTTCAATGTTGATATCATTACTTCCATTCATAGTGCTACCTAGATATGTAAACTGTTCTACATTCTCTAACCGTACACCATCTATGTTCACTTGACTTTTCTTTTTCACTTTCCCACAGTACATGACTACAGTTTTCTTTTTACTAATTACCATTCCAAACTCCTTCAGATTTTCATTCCAAATGTCCAATCTCTTTAGTGCTTCCTTTTCTCCCTTTCCCCAAATCACCACATCATCTGCAAATACCGAAGCATTCACTTCATCATTACTGATACACTGTTTTACACGTTTTATTTGTCTCAGTGTTCAATATAAAATTATCTACAAGTATTATTATTAATCGTATGGTATGGTACACACTTACATAATATTACAGCTTAATGAAATATTGAAAAGATAAAAGAAGAAAAAAAGAACAGATTGTCTCATAATTTAACATCTAAATTCAAAATGTAGTCCACTGATGCAGGAGTCGCTGAGAGGAAATCCAATATGTTGCCACCATAGGATCTTAGAGGACAGTCGTGAATGATGTGCTTCACCGTTTGTCCATCGGCTCCACAGTCACACTTCGGAGACGGTAACCTGTTCCACTTGAAAAAAGAGTCCGCACAAACACCAGAATTGGTCCTGATCCGGTTTAATTTCGACCTTATCCGACGAGAAAGATCAAAGCCAGGAACTTTAGAAGTGACAGATGGCATGTCTCGGCACTCCTGTGGAGCAAATATCTTTTAAGCATGAGACGACTGCTGGACTATGTCAAAGTTCTCATTGATAGGTCTCGTAGCTGTCTTCACAGGGGGCAAACAGCAGATATATTAGCATGAATAGGGAGATCCTGATTTTGAAGTATCTCGTGGGATGTTTTGACCAGGATATTACACCTGCGGAGATGGGGTGGAGGATTGTAGCTATAAGTTAAAGTACCGTATTCTCTTCAGTGTTGTTTATTAGTTTTGTAAACACTTCCTGATGTGGCTGTCGTAGTTATTTAATTCTGATTAGGGCTATGAATAGACTTGCCATATTTTTGGTGAGTCAATCCGGGACACATTAATATGGGATGGCCTTACCTCGGGATGGGATACCCCCCAGTATAGCGGGGGATCCTGGATTTTTTTTTTAAATTTAGAAGCAAAATGGCGAGTTTTAAGCCACGCAAGTAACGGGAGGGGGGAATCTGGCACCCTAAATTGTAAGTTCTAGACACCTTTTAAAAATAAAAAAAGGCATTTTTGCTGCATTTTTTTTCTTTTTAATGATAATTTTTTCTGGTCTACCATCTAGAAAGAAGTTTGTTAGTTATTGTTGTTTTAAGGGGCGGAACTACGAGGTTATCTGCCCCTATATCTAGGAAAAAGTGTTAATAAAATACAATTTAAAATACTCTATAAAATTGTTTAATTAAACAATTACTAAGTCTTATTATTTTCTGAAAAACTTCAACTTTTATTCTAACTACAAAAACAGTTACAAAAAAACTTTCTTTGCCAAACTAAAAAAAACAATTAATTAATGAGTTAACAATGTTAATCTTTGTTTTCAAACCACTCATATTTTTACATGAATGTACTTTTTAGATCTTACAGCCGTTTTCCGGGACATTGATAAAACCGGGCGGGACACCGGGACAAGAGCAAAATACCGGGACTGTCCCGGTCAAACCGGGACGTATGGCAAGCCTAGCTATGAATGAGGCACACATGTCCCAAAGCTCCGTAGTGCGTATTACTTTCTGATTACTAGTTGCTAGCAGCTAGTTAATAGTTAGGCCTACCAACTTGAGCTTTGGGACACGGCCTAACATTCAGTGCGTGCCAGATGCATACAGTTGGCATGTTAAAGAACCCATTTGAATTCAGTAGGCCATGTTCATAATGGCAAAATTAATCTCGGGATTTTCCGCCAACACAAAAGTTCCTCCTTTCTCCACTAGAAAGCTCTATAGTGTCAAAGAGTTTAGATAACTAACCTCCTTGACTTTCACAGCGTTCCAAGGAACAACTAAATTCGACATGCAAGCTGCCCTCTGGGTGACAAATAACAAAGCTTGCACCCGACATTCGAGGCCATACGACATTATTATTATTATTATTATTGGTATATTGGCTTTCACGGCCGGTGAATTAAAACTCAGCAATTCTTCTAGGTTTGTGCCGTGTCTTGTGTGGGGTTTCGCCTAGGACACCAAGCTAGGCTCATCGGCGGGCTCTTGGTGTCCCCGCCCGGACCCCCACAGGAGTGACGAACTGCGCGCCACCTCCCTTTATATAAGGTGCACCTGCACCTACTTGACTACGAGAACTAAAAGTTCAAGTAGCCTTAACCTCCCTATGAAGGCTTCCAAAAAGATGGTATATTGGCTTTCACGGCCGGTGAATTAAAACTCAGCAATTCTTCTAGGTTTGTGCCGTGTCTTGTGTGGGGTTTCGCCTAGGACACCAAGCTAGGCTCATCGGCGGGCTCTTGGTGTCCCCGCCCGGACCCCCACAGGAGTGACGAACTGCGCGCCACCTCCCTTTATATAAGGTGCACCTGCACCTACTTGACTACGAGAACTAAAAGTTCAAGTAGCCTTAACCTCCCTATGAAGGCTTCCAAAAAGATGGTATATTGGCTTTCACGGCCGGTGAATTAAAACTCAGCAATTCTTCTAGGTTTGTGCCGTGTCTTGTGTGGGGTTTCGCCTAGGACACCAAGCTAGGCTCATCGGCATGCTTTTCAAACTAAAGATCTGCTCCACACAAGATCTGCCCTTTCTAAAGCCTCCTTGATATTCGCCTATTTGATGGTCTACCTGAACTTCAACTATGTGTAATAGCGCCTTAGATAGTACTATGTACGATATCGCTAGCAAGGAAATTCCTCTGTAGTTGTTTGGATCAGTTCGGTCACCTTTCTTATGGAGTGGATGTATTAGGGCGCTTTTCCAGTCATCTGGGATAATTTCATTTTCCCAGATATCACAAATGAGGCAATGTAAGTTCTCCACAGCCGTATCTCCTCCAATTTTCCACATTTCAGCTACTATGCCATCTTCCCCTGGTGCTTTATTGTTTTTGAGATCCTTGATGATGTTTTTGATTTTTAAGAGGCTCGATGGGATGGACGGTGGATTTATACTCATTGGCTGCTCGAAATCCAGCCTTTCTCTTGGCTCCTCACAGTTTAGAAGTGTTTCAAAATAATTAGCCATAATGTAACAATTCTCCTTGTTACTCACGACCAATGTACCGTCCTTTCTTTTAAAGCAAAGACTTGGAGGTTGGCATTGTTGTAATTCATCCCTAAATATCTTATAAAATTCCCGGGTATTATTTTTCTTAAAATCTTCTTCTATATTTTCCAACCGGCTTCTGTCATACAGTCTCTTTTCTCCTCTGATGATCTTGGCTGTTTCTTTCCTTTGTTGCTTGAAGACATTCCAATGTTGTTCTGTGCGGTTGAAGTGCCATCTCTTCCACGCCTTGAGTCTCATATCAAGAGCATCATCGCATCTTTTGTTCCACCATCTGTGTTTCCTTCTTCGTTTCCGTTGCCCAAGTTTTCAGCCGCTCTTGTTAACGATTCTTTAATTTCTTTCCAATTGTTCATCTGAAACTTGGAACGATTTTCCTGATACATATTTTTGTTTTGCTGGAGGATTTCTGTGCCAATCCTAGTTTTCCTTTGACATATGCGTCGTTGTCGATTCGGTTGAAATTTTACTTTGATTTCCAACAAGAAATGGTCTGTGTCAATGTTACAACTTTTTCGTACTTTGACATTCAGAATCTCGCGACTGTTTCCAAATGTAATTGCAACGTGATCAATTTGAAATTCGCCTAATAGAGGATTTGGGGATATCCACGTGTTCTTTTTCTTAGGGAGAGCTTTGAAATATGTAGACATAAGTTTGAGATAGAATTGGTTACAAAAAGCAATTAACCTTTCTCCATTTTTATTTGCTCTTTTATGGGCTGGGTAATCTCCAACAATCTTGTTGTATTTCTTTTCTTTTCCTATCTGGGCGTTGAAATCGCCCTTCAAGATTTTCACATTCTCATAGGGGATTTTAGAAGTTTCATTTTCAAGTGTTTCCCAAAAGTCTTCTACTTTCTTCTTGTTCCTTTTGTTGCCTTGGTTTATGGGAGCATGTGCATTGATGACCGTGTATAATTTGTTTCTAGATTTGAAGGATAAGAACGATATTCTATCGGACGGTGAACTGAAGTTTACTATCGAATTCACTATAGTTCTGTTGACCACGAAAGCTGTTCCTAAGATTGGCAGTCTCCCTTTTGAAATGGTATGACCTGGTTTGCCTTTATATATTCTAAAACCAGCCGACTCTATCGTATTTTCATCCAGATATCTTGTTTCTTGTACTGCCAGAATGAGTATGTTTCTTTTCTCCAAAATGGTAGTCAGTTGTTTCAACTTCCCTACTTGACGGAGAGTATTGATGTTTAATGTTCCCAGCAGATGTTTTCGCTTAGGTCTTATCTTATGTAAGGAGGTTCCAGGAAGCTCCGACTCTTCCTTACATGACGTTCCAGGCTCTCCAGAATCCAAAGGCCTAGTTGCACCACTATCCGTGGTGAGGGATTTCCGTTTCCGGCTTCCCCCTGGAGTAGTTTCATTCGAAGATGGTTTCATCATGTCAACTGTTGAAGTCATTGGGAAAACAGGATATCTTGTTTTCGACGGTAGAACTGAGGTTGTAAGCCCCAGAGCCCTTTTCTCTCGGGGCAGGTCCCCAAGCCTTTGAGAATCCCTTCTCTACCCACAAGGCAGTGGTTTGCCTACTCATACGAAACCCCTGAGTAGAGGGTTGCCTCTTCCGCCATCTACACCGTACCAAAGTCCATCTTCTCCGCTGTAGATATCGTTGAGGTCTTCACCGTTACCCTGGCACGGGGCCCAGAACATGGTACTATCAGCCGGAGCCAGCTGACCCAAGTTCTTTTTTGAGAGGTGTTACTCCTCTAACACTCACCCTTGGTCCTGGCTTGTGACAGGCAGAGCCTGGCTTCCCTACATTGGGTCCAGGTTGGCGGGTTTATTATTATTATTATTATAGTGGAACAGAAACATTGTATTTTTCAGTTCTAGAAAATAATATAGACATGGGCAATTGATAAATGTATCATATTTTCAAATGAAATTCAAATGAATACCACCAATAAGTTTATGCTACAATATTCCATTCCACTCAATACCGGTGCAATGAAAATGTAACTCCTCTGGTATAGCTTAATTAACAAGCAGAGTGTAAGTGTTTTCCTCCTATGACTATCTAATCAATAGCTCATTGATAATCGTCCATCTATTATAAGAGCTCTGTTACTGTTTTGATATTCACTAATTTGTTTTTGTTCGTACAATGCCATGGAGGAAGTTATTCCTGGTGAGTTCGGTGGACTAAAGGGAATTTGTCTTCAGGACATAGGCCAATTAATATACTGTTGTTATCAGCAAGTGTGTATCCAGTTCTTGAGAGTTGAATTACTGTAACACCATTTGTGGGCTGTGTAAGTCAGTGTATAAGCACTTCATCCAAAATCTTAAATGGCTCCGGTGACCCCAATTCATTGGGAAAAGCCGAAGAAAGTTACACTACTACGGACATGAATGGTTCTAGGGCCTTAAAACGTGGTTTTCAAGTTCCTTTTGTCTGTTACTCTAAATATAGAGAATGGAGAGGCTTGTCCAAAATATCAAATGGACAGTTTACCCACAGGGTTTCAAACGGTAAGTATGTAAAATTTGGTGCAATTGAGTGAAACGGTGAAGATTTGTGCCAAATGGCCTAAGTGTAGGGAATGGAGTGGTCTGTCCGAAATTTCAAGTGTTACTCGTCGGGTTCCGAAGGGTAAGTGCTTAAAGTTTGGTTCAGATCGGTGAAATGGTGTAGATTTGTGCCAAAAGGCCTAAATGCAGGGAATGGAGTGGTCTGCCCGGAATCTCAAGTGAACAGAGTATTACTCGTCGGGTTCCAAAGGGTAAAAAAGTTTGGTTCAGATTGGTGAAACGGTGTAGATTTGTGCCAAATGGCCAAAATGCAGGGAATGGAGTGGTCTGCCCGAAATTTCAAGTGAACAATGTGTTACTCGTCGGGTTCCAAAGGGTAAGTACATAAAGTTTGGTTCAGAACGGTGAAACGGTGTAGATTTGTATAAATAACAGACAAACCTCGAGCTTTAATGGGGCTTCTCGTATGCCAAACAAGTGGAACTTTTGTAGGTAGACTATACAGCAATTCGCAAATTTGTTGAATTCGAAATACTTTTATTTGCCCGGTGAAATCTACCTCCGCCTTCCAGCCTGCCGAAAGGGATTTTTTTTTAAATGGGATGTTTCCTTTTGTCTTCCGTAAGTCCCTAGCGACCAACCTGGCCAGGTGACGAAGGTGTGTGGACAGACCAGAGAAGCTGACCCTCATTTATTCCAACTATTTTCCTGGTGCCAGGAAGCCTGCAGTGTCTGACAGAAGGTATTCGTTTCCTTGTTTTCACCACTCCTATTGGCTCAAGCGCACCACTTCATTCCTGGAATAACTGGAGACTGTGAAATTTAAAAGGTGTAATGGCCCCATTATTTAGTCTGCCCGTACCCCGTCATCACGATCAAACGTGTCGGCCCCGATCACCTGCCTCAATTATGTTCCGTCTGCCAGACGCTTGTATTTATCTACCTATTTTCCATTTCCTACCCTCTTTTACCAGCTACCTACTTCCTTACAGAACAAGGCTATGTTTAGTGGTGGGATGTAAGTAAGCTCTTTGCTACAAATGACACACCAATTCACTATCTACATTATATAAATAAATTAGTTGTTGGGCATTGCGACATAGTGGTAATGTAGCCCCGTGTACTTGGGTGTGTGGAATTTGTCTGATACCTTCTGTTATTGTGATGGGGTGGCTTCGGTTTTGTAGTTGGTAGCATGCTGGGCTTCTATGCCCGAGGCCACGGGTTCAAACCCAGCCGAAGTCGTCGGATTTTTTAAGAGTGTTAAAAATACCTCAGTATGCCTTCCTTCGTAGGGGAAGCAAAGCTGGCGGTTCCATGTCATAGATTTATGGCATGAAAAAGAACCTTCCACCAACTACACTTGTGTGAAGCCAAAATTTGTAGGTTAGAATTGATAATGCTCTATTAGTTCTCACGTTCTCCGTCAGGTGCTGACTGCGATGCCATCTAGTAGCCAAGTCCGCAAGCTAGGTGTCATGGACGGTATCATTTGATGACAAAACTAGGAACTACTTGATATTATTGTATGCAGTCCTTACTTGAATTAGAACTGATAACACACACTAATACAGCCATCACAATTAACACCGGTTATCAGACAGATTCTACACACACCCAAAGTACACGGGGCTACATGACCGCGTTGTAGCAGTCCCTAAACTAAGGAACCAACCAACAAAAATATGTTGATAGTTGTATTAGTGTGTGTAATTGTAATTTAGATGAGGATTGGGAAGGAAGCGACCGTGGCCTTAATTAAGGAACCATCCCAGCATTCGCCTGGAGTAGAAGTGGAAAGCCACTGAAAATCATTTCCGGGATGACTGAGGTGGGAATCAAACCCACCTCTTCTCAGTTTTGCCTCACGAGGCTGCGTGTACCCCGTCCCAGCCCTCAGACCAGAATTAAATTTCTTGGCAGAGCCGAGAATTGTGTCCAGGTCTCCGCGGTTACAGCCAAGAGTGCTAGCCACTACGCATCGAAGCGGACTAAATAAATTACCGTGTTGTCTCTACGTTTCTCAAAATTAAGAACAACACAGTATTGTTTCTTTATTCCGTGGTGTAACAGCCGGCCCGATGAGAGGAAGGGGCAAACGGAGCTGCAGCCCTGGGACCCGGTCTTGCCGAGGGGCCCACGAAAGTAGAAAAGCCCAAAGTAGACAAATTTACAAAATTTTACGTAGACTATTTGCCAACAAATTTGACATTTTATGATATTCAATGTATCTGAATGAATTGAATATGCTACAAAATGCTATAAAGAAAACATGTAAATAACCATTATCTTCATATCTTTGCGGCCAGAGAAATAGTATAGTTTCCACTCTTTATAAGGAGGAAAGTTTCTAAATAACATCTCAACTAATAGCCGCTAAGCTATATTTATGAACCTTCGCGAAGTTTAGTAGGCCTACATAAGATTGTAAAAGGCGTTGATGTTGTTCTTGTGATGAGAGAGAGTAAAATTTTCGGTCAGATACAACAGAAACGACAATACAAATTTACAATGAACAAAATTAGTAGGCCTACGTTCCAAAAAAGGAAATAAAAAATTCAAGTTTTTTAAAAAGTGGGCCTTTAAAATAAATAAGCAAATTTCTTATTTTCACGATGTCACGGGCACGAAACAATATGGAGAGGGCCCGTATGTCCTAGCCCTAGGGCCTGTACTCGCTCTCCACGGCCCTGTGTAACAGTGCACCACGACAGCGATGAGCAGCTGCACCAGCTCGGAAATCAGAAGTTAGAATCCTGGCACTGACAGCGGCCATTAGGACTGTGTGATTTTCACGGTGTTTTCCACACTCCCTCCAATCAAATGTCAGGATGGCGCCTAAATATAAGTCCCAGAGCATCGTTTCCAATTCTAGCCCCTGCAATATTGGGATGAGCACGTTATGATTATGGTAATTGTTGTTTTAAGGAGGCCTAATATCTGGGTTAGCGGCCCCTAATGATTTGGGTGATAGTGAAATAGTACATTATGCAACGAGCCTACGCTACGCTCGTTTTATAAACATACTCGTGTCTTAATTATCATTATAGGCGAGTTGCATACGACTGTTTATGTTCGACGATAAGTATCACTATTTTATGTTCGTACATACATATTCATAAATATCTGTCGAGATTTCACCTGTTTTATGTACTGAACAGAGCGCATGGGACGCAGAGAATACCTTGTATTTGACCATGGCCTCCTGGAATACCTCACTATGACACTCGCCACGCAGTGAAATTTAAAATATGAGGCCATGGAAGTGAGCGCAGGTGCGATGCTATCCTCACCTAATTGGTCACACAACTGTTTCTTGATCTCTGATTGGTGGGAGAAACTGTATCATAATGAAAACTTGTACTATAATGAGTCTCATTATACACACATCAAAAAAAGTTTTGCATCACCTCGGTTCCCAGATCTCCGGCATATAGACGTTGACTGTGTATATTGCATCCAAGATACAGTCCCTTTGACTGTTCATAGATGTCACTAAAACTGCTCAAAGATGTAAACAACCATGCATGAGCAGGGCCTATTAGACGGAGGGGGTACGACAGCCGATCAGTTCCAGTCATTCCACCAGGACGAAGGTACGCTGCTCATGTTGTCTGTAGTTCTACCATGCCTAGAAGGTCAATACCGCAGTTCGATCGCGTCCGCATTGTTACTTTGTGTCAAGAAGGGCTCTCAACAAGGGAAGTTTCCAGGCGTCTCAGAGTGAACCAAAGCGATGTTGTTCGGACATGGAGGAGGTACAGAGATACAGGAACTGTCGATGACAGGCCTCGCTCAGGCCGCCCAAGGGCTACTACTGTAGTGGATGACCGCTACTTACGGATTGCCGCTCGGAGGAACCCTGACAGCAATGCCACCATGTTGAATAATGCGTTTCGTTCAGCCACAGGACGTCGTGTTTCAACTCAAACTGTGCGCAATAGGCTGCATGATGCGCAACTTCACTCCCGACGTCCATGGCGAGGTCCAGCTTTGCAACCCCGACACCATGCAGCGCGGTACAGATGGGCCCAACAACATGCTGAATGGACCCCACGGAATTGGCATCACGTTCTCTTCACCGATGAGTGTCGCATATGCCTTCAACCAGACAATCGTCGGAGACGTGTTTGGAGGCACCCTGGTCAGGCTGAACGTCTTAGACACACTGTCCAGCGAGTGCAGCAAGGTGGTGGTTCCCTGATGTTTTGGGGTGGCATTATGTGGGGCCGACGTACGCCACTGGTGGTCATGGAAGGCTCCGAAACGGCTTTACGATACCTGAATGACATCCTCCGACCCATAGTGCAACCATATCGGCAGAATATTGGAGAGGCATTTGTCTTCATGGACGACAATTCTCGACCTCATCGTGCACATCTTGTGAATGCGTTCCTTCAAGATAACGACATCGCTCGACTACAGTGGCCAGCATGTTCGCCAGACATGAACCCTATCGAACATGCCTGGGATATGTTGAAAAGGGCTGTTTATGGACGTCTTGACCCACCAACCACTCTGAGAGATTTACGCCGAATTGTCGTTGAGGAGTGGGACAATTTGGACCAACAGTGTCTTGATGAACTTGTGGATAGTATGCCACGGCGAATACAGGCATGCATCAATGCAAGAGGACGTGCTACTGGGTATTAGAGGTAGTGGTGTGTACTGCAATCTGGACCACAAATGCTGAAAGTCTAGCTGTATGATGGTACAACATGCAATGTGTGGGTCTCATGAGCAATAAAACGAGCTGAAATGTTGTTTGTGTTGATCTCTATTCCCTTTGTATTTAACGGTTCCGGAACTCTTGGAACCGAGGTGATGCAAAACTTTTTTTGATGTGTGTAGTACATAAATGTAAATGAAATGAAACTAAACCTAAAAATAACTACATACTTACATACTAGAAGAGGAAAAAATAAGAATAAGGGAAACAAAAGACAGGAGGAAAGTAAATGCCCTTAACCCTCGAAGAATGAGAATTAATGGACTTGGAAGAAAGGGGAGCCAGGAAAGGCAGATAGGAAAGGTAAAGGGGAGAGGGGCCACCCCAAAGGTAATGGAAGAAGGAGAAAAACCGGACCCAGCTCAGGAAACCCTTGGGGTCACCACCTCCCGAACTCATCAGCCATGAGTCCTTGAGGGTGCAGCACAATCCAGGGTGCACCAAAAGTGGTGGGGCTGCGCACACCCTGCCTCCTTGAGGGACTTGAGTAAAAGGCAGGAGATACAATGGAAAGAAAACAAGAGACCCCTCGCAGAATGAGGGATCAGGAAAGATGAGACAAGGGCCAAATAAGGCGGGAAATTGAAAGACTCCCCAGGCCTCGGATACCCTAATACCATCGGGGTTGGAAAAGAACACGAGTTGACCAATGGGGGTCGAGAGGAAAGATAACAGAGAAGAGCCCGGCACAAGTAAGTGGAAGCAGATAATAGATTAAGTTGCTTTATTTGAACTAACATCAACACAAAAGGAACTAATAATATCAATATCTATGTGCTGTTCACGCCACGGTTTTTGGCCCTGCACAAGTAAGTGGAAGTCCCAAGGTCGCCAACCCACGTCCCACTAGATATGAGCCCCTGGGGGAGATGAGCACGTTGAAAACGATGCTAGTGAAGCGCAGAAGTCGCTACATTTCGTTATGAGAAACATTAAGCGTAGCAGTTTTGAGGTCAAAATAATGCCATGTCTTGTTGATATGAGTCCGAGATTGGAATACACTACAAGTGTGTGGGGTCCACCTCATGGTGTAGTGGCTAGCGTTCTTGGCTGTTTCCCCCAAGTTCTGGATTCGATTCTTACTTCAGTCATCCTAGAAGTGACTTTTCCGTGTTTCTTTACTTCAATTGATTAGGTATTATGAGCCATTATTTTCAGTGTTGCCTAAGTAATCTATTAGAAGCTTTCCAGTCGGTTAACACGAGTCTACCCAATTAGATTGGGCGGGGAGTTACAATTAATTTCTTTGTGCCTGAAATAAATTGCATTAATTATATAACCCTGACCAGCACATTACGAGTATATTTCTTTTATACCGTAACCGTTCCATTGAGACATCACTCTTTCAATTTGCATCAATATCGTGTAAGAGTTTGATTACCCCTAGAACGGTAGCGCTAATTGCTACGTTGTTATCGGTAGCATTTCGCATCGGCGACAACTACGATTCTAGAAACTGATAATAAATACAATTTACGTCAACTTTTATTTCACTCTCTAGGTTGGCAGAATGGAGACTATTTTTGAATAATTTTTACCGATTTTTGATGTGTAACATCTTTCCACTCGGTATCTGTATATTTTTGTGGGGGTGATTTTGAAAAATGAAACGGAAATGGATGGGACGGAAACAATGAAACGGAAATGGATGGGACGGAAAAAAGAGCACGCGTGGTGGCATAGATTGATACCACGACGAACTGTCGGCTATGTGGAAATGGGGAATGTGTATCGCATACGGTTTACTTCAAAGATTGGAGGCCCCATTAAAGATATTCCTACAATAAATCATCTTCAAATTGTCGTTCTTTGGTGTGAAAATATTCATTATATCATAAATTTGCTGAAAATAATTATGACGTATTAAATCTTCATGCTTTTGCTGTATTCTTATTTAATGTACTGTAAGCACTCGAGGTGCTGTCGGCCATGTGGCTATGTGGAATCTATATCGCAAACAAAATTACTTCGAGGTTTGGAGGGCCCATTAAATATATTCTTCCTACAATAAATCATCTTCAAGTTGTCATTGTTTGGTGTGAAAATATTCATTATATCATATTTGCTGAAAACCGGTCAGGATTTGGCACTGCAGTTTTACAAGTAGTTATTTCAAATACCAACAGAGTTCACTGTTAACAACGGATAACATATCACATGTTACACATCATTTACGACCACTGTAAGGCGCGTAATTTTTTTTTTTTACTTAAACTTATTTTTTTATTTTTTATTCATTTGGGATTTTGAGCTGGTTTTCACTAATTTCGACTAATTGTGATTGTTTTATGTTTGGATTTTGACTAATTTTGATTTTTGTGGCTTTTTTGACTTTTTGAGCTTTTTTGACTTGTTTGAATGTATTTTTTTAAACTAATTTTCATTTATTGTGTTTCTTTTTATATTCTAAGTATTTTTCGTTTTCTTTTACTTTTTGAGCTTATTTTGACCAATGTTGATAGTTTCTTTTTTTGGGGGGGGAGGGGGGGGGGCATGGATTTTTACTAATTTTAATTTTCTTTCTTTCTTTTCGGATTTTAACTAATTTGTTTTGTATTTTAGGACTGCCAAACACTGGTGGGAATTAATAATAATAGACTATCGTATGGCCTCGGGTGCCAGGTGCAAGCTTTGTAATTTGACGCCCAGAGGGCAGCTTGTATGTCAAATTTTGTTGTTACTTGGAGCGCTATGAAAATCAAGGAGGTTTATCTAAGCTCATTGACAGTATAGCGCTTTCTAGTAGAGAAAGGAGGAACTTTTCTGTTGGCGGAAAATCCCGAGATTAATTTTCCCATTATGAACACGGCCTACTGCATTCAAATGGGTTCTTCAACATGCCAACAACGTATGACATGCGTGTCGTGATTTTTGTTGCCTTTCAAAAACCACTTACCATGGCCAGCAAGCTTGGGGTTGGTAGACCGACACGTTAACCACTCACCCACCGTGGCAAAAATGAGAAGTGGAGGACGCAGAAGTGTATCCCGTCTTCGTCGCGGAGACGAACGCTACCATTCTAGAGTTTAAAAATAAGCCATTTATAGTGCTCTTATTACACCTTTATATTTACTCAACACGGCCTCCGTGACTTAGGCGGCAGCACGCCGGCCTCTCACCGCTGGGTCCGTGGTTCAAATCCTGATCACTCCATTGTGAGATTTGTGCTGGACAAGGCGGAGGCAAACAGGTTCTTCTCCGGATACTCCGGTTTTCCCTGTCACAATTTCATTCCAGCAACACTCTCCAAGATCAGTTCATTTCATCTGTAATTCATTTAATCATTGCCCCAGGGAAGTGCGACAGGCTTCGGCAGCCGGCACAGTTCATATCCTCGCCGCTAGATGGGGGCTTCATTCATTCCATTCCCTGACCCGGTCGGTCGACTGGAATCAGGCTGTGGATTTTTCATATTTACTTAACACAACGAAGGATTAATGCTTTATGCTCCATTTTATTGATGTCTTCAAAAGCTGCAGACACGCGAGGGAGCTGTGCCAGTACATTTACTGGCACATTAAAAATCCCCTCAAAGTGAAGTTCCGGCACCCCGGCGCGGCGCGGCGTCTATGAAAACAGCAGTAGTTAAAAAGGGACGTAAAGCCCATAACAGTATAATAACATTATGTGTTAGAGTGGGGGACGCATGGGAAAGCCGGTGAGAGGGAAAGTACTGTGCCGAGTGAGACAGAGCCATTCACTGCGCTGTTGCCAGACTATCCTTTTTCTTCCCGCGCTAGGCTCGTCACCTTATTGGCAACTCCAGCTATCTGATGTGCCATCTAGCGGTGAATATAAGAATCATACTTAGTACGTGGTGACAGCTTGTATTATTTCTTGCATGGGTGAACGGAGCGTGTTAATTTGTTCGTGTTTTTAACACAATTAATGAGTTTTACTCAATGTTAGAATACAAAGTGAATAAAGGCAAAGTATATTACGGCTGCTAGTCGATGTATAAGAGGGCTACGAATATTATGTTATCATTATATTCCAAAATATGTGAATAGCAATGGCCGAAAGTTGACGATAACGAATAAATATGGAGAACAGGAACGCGTTGGAATACAGTTGGTGTGGACGTTGAGGGACAGTCCAGCCTCTTAAGGTAATCATTTTATCATTATTCTCGTGTCAGAAACATGTTACACAATACAAAACATTTCACTAAATACAATTAGACCAGAACTTGGTGACGTTGTGCATTCTCTGAAGCTAGGTGTAGATCCTCCGTTGTGCAAGTGGTTGGACACATACGACATGGAATCATGTGGTCGACAGTCTGATCTTCTCCGCAATCACACGTGATGTTTCCGTCTTTAGCGTAGTTCCATCTTACCATATTAGCTCTTGACTTGCCGACTCCTGATCTCAACCAATTTAGGGATTTCCATGTCATCCATGCCTCGTTATGACCCGGTGGTAACGTTTCAGATGGTGTTGTACAGCCACCAGGAAGAAGACCTTTAGCTTTCCAAGATTGTAGTCTAGCATTTTTCTCGGTGGTTGTGAGTTCCTTTGATGTCTTTAGGAAACTCTTCCTAGATTTCAGTCTTGGTGTGTGTAATTCGTACCCATATAACGGATGAGCTCCTTCATGCTCCACCTTCTTCCTTTCCTTGTTCGCTGATATTTCTCTTCGAACAGAAGGTGAGGTGGTAAAGCCATTCAATTGGGGTGGATTTGAGACACCCAGTTATTATTCTGCACGTAGCATTGAGAGCCACATCGACCTGTTTGGCATGAGCTGAGTTATACCAAACGGGACATGCGTACTCTGCGGTGGAATAACATAATGCCATTGCAGAAGATTTGATGGTTGCTGGTTGGACTAATAGGCCCTAATTATCTGTGACAGAAAAGAAGCACTGCTAAAAGATGTTTGCGACATTCTGATGCACCTGCCTTACATGAATATTGAAACTACAAGCGTTCTCCTTTCAATTCCATCTGTAACCAAGTGTGGCGGAGCAGCGACGTCTGGAGCACAAGAGCGTAAATTGACCAAAAATGTTCATCATGGAGCACTCGTCCACATAACATGTTTGACAAATAACACTTCTACCCCTTCTGTAAAATTTCTTGAGTCGGCAGTTGGCAAACTCGAATATAGTTTTCAAACGTAGGCCTAGTCTAGCAGCGTCATTATTCAAAATGCTTACTACGGTGGGTGAGTGGTCAACGTGTCGGTCTACTAACCCCAAGCTTGCAGGTTCGCTCCTGGCCGTGGTAAGTGTTTTTTGAAAGGCGACAAAAATTGCGACACCATATCATACGATGCTGGCATGTCAAAGAACCCATTTGAATTCAGTAGGCAGGGTTCATAATGGCAAAATTAATCTCGGGAGTTTCCGCCAACACAAAGTTCCTCATTTGTCTACTAGAACGCGCTATAGTGTTCAAGGAGCTTAGCCATCTAACCTCCTTGACTTTCATAGTGCTGCAAGGAACAACGAAGTTCGACATGCAAGCTACCCTTTGGGTGTTAAATAACAAAGCTTGCACCCGGCACCGAGGCCATACGATATTATTATTATTATTATTCAAAATGCACAAAAACAAATCCAAGTAGACAAGCAATGCTTGATAGTACGTAATTCACACATAAAGTCCAGTGGGACACACAAATTAGATCAAGTGTATCGCACATTTATACATAAAATAACACCGTCAGTGTCTTAAGCCTCGTCCACACCGGCAGATTTGTTTGCAGACTGTATGTAGATTGTTTTCAGACTGTATGCAAACTGTATGAAGACTGTATGTATACCGTCAGTGTCTTAGGTAGCCTATCACATTTACTAAATATATTAGAATAATATAAAAGTGTTCCATAGCAATCAATTGTTGTTCAGTCTTTATATTTTACTCATCCCGGCCATGTTGGACCGACCGCAACGTCCCAAGTGACAGTTAGAGTCACTAGTGGCTATAGTAGGTTGTAGTTTTACCCATATTGTCCCGCTATTTCATCCATTTCGTACGTACGGTGTGTTGTCTGTGAGCATTATCTCAAAGTAGCAATTCCACGCTTGCTTGGGTTGTGGGGAATACCATTAGCAGACAACCACTTGACAATGTCAGCCTTTCCGGTATTCGAGCTCGGAGTTTTGTTAATTTGCGCCTAGAGAACACTCGCATTGAACGTGAAAGAAGGTATGGCAATAATAGTTCAGTAAATCATTGCTTGATGGTAACCATCAGATTTCTTAGACTTCGATAATTCAAAAGTTAATTCACTCTCAGGAATAAAGACAGTATCTGTTGATCCCTACGCTGCATACCTCAGTTTGCCTCAGTTGTTCTCTCCTGGCATTGGGCAGCGCACCACGAACTGCAGTCATGTACAAGAGAAACGATCAACTGGCGCCTATTGGCTGGCTACTACATCATACTTCTGTACTTGCCACTGTGCATACCTCACTCTAGTCTGTGTTGGAAAAGAAGAAGAAAGACTGTTATGTTTATAGTACATTGGTTATCAATTATTCTCGGCAAGAGTTCCCAGAACTACAATAAAAAGGAGGATTTTTATTTTATGTTTGACTTCAGGGCTGGCCTGAACCACCCTGTAGGTGTTTCTGAGAAGAAGTTCACTTGCAGTAGGTTGCCTAGTTCCTTTTCGTTCCACCTTCTCTTCCCCTCCCAACAGCAAGTGGTCCTCTAGAACCAATCACCAATCCAAGTTATGACCACGCCTAATGTTGATTAACTTCGCTGATCTCACTGAATCCTGTGTTTAAACATGGCCAAGTCGTTGTGTGCTTACGACTGAGTTTAGGCTCTGGTTGAAATTTTCATGGAGAACAAATCTATTAAAAGAACAGAGCAAAAAAGCGTCAGTGTGGTTGGTTGAACAGAAAACGAAAAAGTCAGGTGTTAAGCTGGTGACCACAATCTGATAACGTCCTGTGATCTGGCGACATCTCTTTGACCTCAAACTATGGTATGTTCACGGAAAATAAGATAAAAGTTGGTCTTCAAGTGAATTCTGGTTTAAGAGAAGGTGACAGGTCTTTTCGGGTGTTCGGTTTGAAACAACAAAAGATCACAGTAACCTGAGCTGTCCGCCAGAGGAGCTGTCAGGATAGTCGTCTCATTACCAGAACAAGGGCCCCGTGGGAAGATAAACAGTCTCCTGGGTTCAGTAGCGCGCTCGGCAAACGCGGCTGTACTGAAGCTTCTCAGATTCCAGTTCTTGGGGATCCAGCAGTTACAGTAAGATGTACATATTTTGAGCGTTAGTATCATACGCTAGAGAATATTAAAGGGGGAGATGACCTAGATGTAGAGGCATGATTTTTTCGCATTAACGATAAACGCAACAAAAATATTTTGAAGCGATTTTGCGATATCTTTACGAATCATATGTTTCTGGTTAAGAAAATAAGGATATTATTTTCGAGAATTAAAGCGATAAGTCCATTTTAAAGTGAAATTCAATTATTTCGCGATAAGCGCGATATTACAGCGAAATCTGTTAGTGAATATCGAGCTTGAAATTTTGTTTCAAGAATATGTATGGAAAGAAAGAGAAGAGCGAACAAAAATTCAACAAGTTGAAATAATTCAGTCACTATTAGCATTAATATTAATGCAAAATCAGGAATATAATAAAATAATATTCAATGCTCACTAGTAATTTATACTTCTTGATTTATAATTCAGAACCACAATAATGAAACCTTTAATGATTAATTTTAGAATTTCATTAAAGCGAAATTAAAGCGATACAGCAATATCTATTTCACGAAATAACGCGAGAATTAGTATCCTTCTCGCGAAATCGTTCAAACATTAGTGCGAAAAAATCATGCCTCTAGATGTTATTCTCCTTAACCCGTGAGAACTGGCGTGAAACAAGTAGTTCCGTGAAGAACTATACAGCCTATTTTCTTATATCCTACTCATGTTAATTGCCACTATCAACATACAAAATTTCAGTTTAATTGCTATAACAGATTCGTAGATATTGAGAACCGTCTAAATATTTCAGATTGTCGCCAGGTTGGATTTTTATTTTTGTACTATTACATTAATATTATTGTGTACGTGTGGTATTCAAACTTCAATCGCATAATTAGAACACAAGAAGTAAAAACGAGATTTTAGAATTACGCACAGCAGCCATATTGTGATTATGCAAACAATTGAAATAAATTGGATGCCAGTGGATCAACATTTGTATAAGCATTTAACGTGCAACGTTTCACGACACTCGGATAGTTAATTCGCGAGAAACGTCCATTTAAATATTTATACTTCGCGTCGCCGCCATGTTGGATTTGTGCTCACCAGGTTACTGAAGTCCTATAGGTGAACATATGTTCATAGTCTCTATGAACATTTAAAAAAATCAGTTTGGTTGCTGTAAAAGATTCATAGATATTGAGAACCGTCTAAATATTTCGGAAGCTCGCCATTTAGGATCTTTATATGTATAGGCCAAAGAGTTATGTACCATTCAAGGACAATTATTGCCTAGGTTCATTGTTCAAACTTTCACTTCGATCGCATGATTACGACACATGAAATAAAAACTTAATTTAAAAATTTCGCACAGCCGCCATCTTGAGGTAATGTAAACAATTGAATTGAATTAGATGGCAGTGAATTACAATCTGCAAAATCATTTACTGTACCACATTTCACTGCGCTCAGAGAGTTAAATCACGAGAAAAGTCTATTAAAATATTTCAAATTCGCTTGGTCGCCATGTTCGTTTTGTACTTTACAGGTTTATGAAATATACATAGGTAAACTTGTATCAGTGTCCTTTATCACCGTACAAAATTGCAGGGTGATATCGGTAATAGTTTCGGAGATATAGAATGTCAGTGAAATATTTCGCACAGCCGCCATTTTTAGGTTATGTAAACAATTGAACTAAATTAGATTCCAGCGCATTACAATGTGTATAAACATTTGCTGTACCAAGTTTCATTACGTTTGGATAGTTAAATCGCGAGAAAAGTCTATTTAAAAG
This sequence comes from Meconema thalassinum, assembly GCA_946902985.2. Taxonomy (NCBI): domain Eukaryota; kingdom Metazoa; phylum Arthropoda; class Insecta; order Orthoptera; family Tettigoniidae; genus Meconema; species Meconema thalassinum. Next base: position 391,611,869 of record OX336391.1, read on the forward strand.
TCTCAACTTCGCTTGACCGCCATGTTGGTTTTGTAGTCACCAGGTTTTCGAAAGTCTCATAGGTGAACTTCTAGTAGTGCCTTTTATCACCGTACACAATTTCATGGCGATATCTGTAGTAGTTTCGGAGATATGGAATGCTAGTGAAATATTTCGCACAGCCGCCATGTTGGATTGGTGAGACGTAACAAAATTTGAAGGGCACGGTCGAGGTCGCCGGGAATAGTGCTATAAACTTACCGAGTTTCATTGAAATCGCTCCAGCCGTTTAGATTTTATTAGGGGGGGACGCACACACACCTCTCTCTCTCACACACACACACACACACACACACACGCGCACACACACACGGACAAAAGGTGATCTCATAAGCCTATTTTTTTTTCAAAATTGAAAATAGGCTAAAAATATAACACGATGAATGGCGCCCGGTCAATTTGACCCATAGTTTAACACCCCCTACTCCTAGTCGTACGGATTTTAATTAAGTAATTTACTTATTCCAATGTTGTTGTTTGAGTGTTCAGTCTTTTGACTGGTTTGATGCAGCCCTCCATGTCTCTCTGTCCTGAGCTAATCGTTTCACCTCTACATAGCTATCACACCCAACATCCGAGGCAATCTGTTCAACATATTCTAACCTTGGTCTACCCCTACTGTTCTTGTCCTCGACCCTTCCTTCCAATAAATCAATCCAAATATAAAGTGAGGTTTAGTTGCACTGTTCGAAATTAACATGCAGAAAAATGCTAATGATTTTTGCAAGAGTATAATTGGCGGCAAAGCAATTATTTTCAATTTTAGTCACCTGATGACCAAAGTCATAGATCAAGAAGAACGTGAGCCTTGTGGTTTGTTCTGAGGCTGCACATAAAGGCGGATTAGCCCTCTTATTTTTATAAATCGTCCCGACAAATGTATGCCGAGAATCGTCACGCGAGGACTGGCGCCATGGGTAAATCAGACCCGACGGTAGATAACATAGTAATAACTTGAGTACGGTTGAAACCTGCTGATAAGCAATAATTGCATACCAGACGGACTTTTATGTTTGATGTGCAAATGTCCGTGAACTAATATGAGGATTATTCTCGACAGCGTATAAACCGGTCTCTTCCTTTGTACCAGACGTTATAGGAGCTGGGGTACCTTTTCAATAGTGCCAGCTGACCACAATCGTCGTTAAAGGTTTTGGAACGCATTAGTGGTCGGTAGTCTCTTGTCACGAAACCGCTCATGATACAGGCATTGCGACTTGTATATGTTGTGCGTTGCTTCTTCAGCTCAGTAATCAAGAGCAACAACGCAAAAAAAGCCGGAAGCCGCGGGTTCGAGCCCCATACGGGTCAGACGTTTCAGTTTTCTACCTTACTTTTACATGGCTTGAACATTGATGTATTACACGACCTAATGGATGCAAGCCTTCATTTACATTTACAACTCAATTGTGTCTATGCCCCTGAATACTAAATCGTTGCATCCTGTTATTGAACTATACCGTTGGATTAGGTTAAGAAAGAGTTGATCTTCCACGTGAGCAACATTGCCACTCATCTTCTTATTTTTATTTTTATTGTCTTTTTAGGGGAAGAAATTCATTTACGCACATAGTGTCGGGCTCTTGAGTGGTAGACTACCGACTAAACCCCCCCCCTCCATTACTTCTGAACACTACTTCGGGCTAGAGGCATTTTATATTTTCCCATAGAGCACCCTTCCATAGTGGCGATCCAGAACTGTCTTCTTTGTTCGGAGGATATTTTGAACAAAACTTGCTACCAGCTTCCAACTTTCTTAATTTTGTAGCATCACCGCAACTATATTGTCAGGAGATGTGCTCTTGAAGGTACTGTCTATTTTGGACCCATCGTCCACAAGAGAAGAAGGTGTGATTAGCATTATCTAGTTCTTTCTTGCAGTAGATGCAATCATGTGAATCTACCTTCTCCATCTTCTTTAAGATAGTAACAGATGTACCTATGTCCAGTCAAGAACTGAGAGACATAATAACTCACCTCACCAAGTGTCCTCTCTGTCCAAACCTGCACCTGAGGGATCATTCTCTAGAAAATATTAAGACGGAAGCTAGTAATAATTGAATCGGCCGGAGCTGGAAAGTATTGTCAGTTTTCACTACTTTTCAGGACTCAGTTAAAACGCCAATGACAGCACAGAACTTAACAAACACACTAAATTAGTCATCTATATTGTGAAGTAATTATACAGGCTTATATTACTTGCGTTAGCGGAATATCAATTTTAATTTAATAAACATATTTTTCAAACCAATTTTGCAAACGTGACTTAAGGCCTTTCAGCTCCGTGCTCAGTTTAGTGCGGTATAAAGCCATCCAGAATGAATATTTCACATTGTATTTTATTTTAAAATGGATTTGTAACATAGAAACCACCTAAACTCTGTACAAATGTAATTTACAATAGCACTGTAACATGCGGGAATCTTGCAGTGTGGCCAACATTAAGTACGGAATACGGCGCTGAAAGGCTGCAAGTCATTGACTTGATGCTTCCCTCCTCTGATCGCAGTGGTTTCTGACTTAAACCGAAGGCTGACTTAATTCTTTCCTATGCCGTTACAAGGCCCTTGGGTCAATACTTCAGAATACTTTTTTTTTCGTTTACCCTCCAGGTTGGTGGAACCCACGGACTCGGCGAGGGAACTAACCACTACCGCCTCTACGGGCAGTGTCCTAGAGCTGGGAACATCGAATCGGAAGGGATACAACTGGTAGGGTGAGATTGGCACATCGCCCAGGCGGCCTCACCTGCAAAGCGAACAGGGGCCTCATGAGGGAAGGTAAGGGATGGTTAGGATGGATAGACAAGGAAGAGGGAAGGAGGCGGCCGTGGCCTTGAAGAAGGTACCATCCCGGCATTTGCCCGAAGACGAAATGGGAAACCACGGAAAACCACTTCGAGGATGGCTGAGGGGGAATCGAAACCCCTCTACTCATTTGGGCCACCCGAGGCTGAGTAGACCCCGTTCCAGTCCTCGTACCACTTTTCAAATTTCGTTGCAGAGCCGGGAATCGAACCCAGGACCTCCGGGGCGGCAGCTAACCATGCTGACCGCTACGCTACGGAGGCGGCCTTCAGAATACTAATTGTTTAAAAAATTACAAATTTTGACTTAATGCTTTTCAGCTCCGACCGATTCAATTATAAAAAGATTGGTCACAAAATATATGCAACCCACACACTTGGCCCATAAAACAGCTGCTGGCTGGATCCAAGTCTTCTGGCCACTGATGGACCTTCATACTTTATTGTTCTGTTAACAGGGATGAGTGCCTAGACACGCTCCAAGTTGTTATCGTGCTCAATGAGGCATCCACTGGCTGTGTTTTGGTTGATAACACGGTCAATAACAAGTCCAGGAAGGAAACTGTGGCCAGGAAGTAGTGAGAGACCTCGTTCTTATCTCAGAAAGATGCTCCTGTTGTGGTTAAACTCAAGGGGTTAATTATCGTGATCATTAGTCCCGTTTACTTCCGGCGTGATCTGATAAGTAATGTTCGGATGTTAAGGACCTAAACAAACGAGAAATATGTAGGCAAATGTGCCCTAAATACTGAAATATGATCCAAAAAAGGTAAAATATGACCAAATATATGTATATGCTTTCAAAAAACAAGTGTTAATAATGTAGTGAAATGTTATTTTTATTATTAGTTCTACATTCAAACCTAAAATAATTGTTAAAATCTACGCTAATTTCATGAATAGACCTACGGCAAAAATGTCTTCCTCAAATTTTTATTGCAGAATGTTTGAAGTGACTCAGCAAAAGCAGCAAATTTTTCACCTTTCCTCGCGTTAAAAAACTGCGTCACAAATCACATTTCCTGTAAAAGAGAAAGAAAATGCTCTAAGTTAAAAATACTGTACTACCAAGTTTTGTTCCAGTTAAATATTTTCTGATAGTATGCAACAATGCCGGCCCCGTGGTGTAGGGGTAGCGCGCCTGCCTCTCACCCGGAGGCCCCGGGTTCGATCCCCGGCTCCGTCAGGGATTTTAAAACTGACGTGAGGGTTGGAACGGGGTGCACTCAGCCTCGTGAGGACAATTGAGTAGCTGTCTGACAGTGAGACAGCGCCCCGATCACGAATACCAAGATTAACGGCCGAGGGGACCCGACGCGCTGATCACGCGTCACCCCAATATCTGCAGGCCAAATGGCTGGGCAGCGGTCGCTTGGTCGGCCTTAGCCCGTCATGGGCTGGATAGTGCCAGGGGTTGACTTTTTTTTTTTTTTTTGAGTAGTCTATGCAACAATTGGCAGGTTTTTGAATTTTTAGCGCCACTAACGCACAGAAACCTTGCAGCGGCCAGCGGATACCTTATTTAAGTCCACCAACTGCCCCTAAAATATTACCAAAAAATTAATATTGATGAAATATGACAATGACTATGAAAATCACCCAAATATGCATTTATATGCCTTATGAAATCCACCTAAAAAGAATCAGGAACATTGTTGAACTACTGTTTAATTACAGTTTTTAATGAAAATCTAGTCAAGGAAGAAAATATGACATTTCCTAAACATCCGAACCTTAGTGACTGATAAGTAGTCTGCTTTATTGCACTGTCTGCATCACTGTGTGTGAACAGGTATTAGTGGGAGGAGGATTCGGCCGTGGCCTTGACCAGGCTCTCAGAATCTACCCTTAAGGATGAAAAGCATGCAAAACTATAATTAAATTACGTTGCTAAGGCATGCAGCTGGTGACATTCTCACACTAGTCTATGTAAAGTAATCATTGAAAGGGATGAGGTTTATGCTCTCAATTACGCAAATGAATCTTGTTTTACAGGAATTCTGGAGACGTTACTGGACTGAAACCTAATGAAAATAAGTACAATCTTTCTTCATAAAAAATTCAGTACTTTAAGAGGACGTGGCAGAAAATCAAGTATAAAAAGCTGCATGTCTAGGTTACTACCGAGTAAAATAGATATGAGGTGAAACTAATCTTGTCAAGATTGTAAGAATATGCAGGCAGTTAAATACATTTTCCCATTTGGAGAGGCACTCTCTTTCTCACAATCTTAAATAATAATATTTAAGTACAATTTCCCGTAAAATAACGGGAAAGTATTCAACATTTTCAGAGAACGAAAGTTGTACTGCGGCACATTACCTTCCATTTCATCATTAATAAGTTACATAGTGAATAACTCAAATATAACATTCTCACTGTACACAACTGCTGTTCATTTAATTTGTGAGCCATCTAACAAATTTTCATTTTTAGCCTACTTTCGATTTTTGCAAAAAATGAAAGTAGACTTATGAGATCAACACAGGGCGAAAAAAAAGTGTGTCTGCCTGTGTGTGTGTGTGTGTGTATATATATATATATATATATATATATATATATGTGTGTATATGTGTGTGTGTGAGTGAGTCTGTGTGTGTGTGAGTGTGTGTACTCTGAATGTCTGAACCCCCCCCCCCCTATCAATTCGAACACGGTGAACGCGAATTGAACGAAATTTGGTACAAAGGTAGCACTAGCAAAGGACACCTTAGTGCCATGTTTTATATCGCCGCCATCTTGACGGAAACGTAATGGCTGCCACACAAATGTTCAAAGCTTAAATCAAATTACGACTAACCTAATCATCCGATCTCTACCAAATTTTGCAACACCATACCTTTATGGGGGGAGCATCCTTTGACCAAACTAATAGGTCATCAGCCTAATAGTTTGCGGATGGCGGCCATCTTTGTGTGAAAATCGATTCCCCCTATTAATTCGAACACGGTGAAACCGAATGGGACGAAATTTGCTACAGAGGTAGCACTAGCAAAGGGCAGATCAGTATCATGTTTTATATCGCCGCCATCTTGACAGAAACGTAATGGTGGCCACACAAATGTTCAAAGCTTAAATCAAATTACGACTAACAAAATCATCCGATCTCTACCAAATTTTGCAACAACATACCTTTGTGGAGGGAGCATCCTTTGACCAACCAAATAGGTCATTAGCCTAATAGTTTGCGGATGGTGGCCATCTTTGTGTCAAAATCGATTTCCCCTATTAATTCGAACACGGTGAAACGGAATGGAACGAAATTTGGTACAGAGGTAGCACTAGCAAAGGGCACCTCAGTGTCATGTTTTATATTGCCGCCATCTTGACGGAAACGTAATGGTGGTCACACAAATGTTCAAAGCTTAAATCAAATTACGATTAACCTAATCATCCGATCTCTACCAAATTTTGCAACAGCATACCTTTATGGAGGGAGCATCCGTTGACCAAACTAATAGGTCATTAGCCTAATATTTTGCGGATGGTGGCCATCTTTGTGTCAAAAGCGATTCCCCCTATTAATTCGAACACGGTGAAACCGAATGGAACGAAATTTGGTACAGAGGTAGCACTAGCAAAGGTCACCTCAGTGTCATGTTTTATATCACCGCCATCTTGACGGAAACGTAATCGCGGCCACCCTAATGTTAAAAGCTAAATTGTAATTACTACCAACCTAATAATCTAGTCTCTACCAAATTTTGCAACAACATATCTTTATGTGGGAAGCATATTCTGACCAAACTGCAAGATCATCAGCCCAATAGTTTGCAGATGGTGGCCAAGTATGTGTGCAAATCGATTCCCCCTATCAATTCAAACACGGTGAAACCTAATTGAACGAAATTTGGTACAGAGGTAGCACTAGCAAAGGGCACCTCAGTGTCATGTTTTATATCGCCGCCATCTTGACGGAAACGGAATGACGGCCACCCAAATGTTAAAAGCTTAAATCGAATTACGACCATCCTAATAATTTGATCTCTACCAGATTTTGCAACAACATGCATTTTTGTGGAAAGCATCAGCCCAATAGTTTGCAAATAGCGGCCATGTATGTGTGCAAATCCATTCCCCATATCAATTCAAACACGGTGTAACCGAATTGAATGAAATTTTTTACAGAGGTAGCACTAGCAAAGGGTACCTCATATTCATGTTTAATATCCCTATAGCACGTTGTATTTCAACAAGCTACTACAACCAACATTCAATTAGGCTATACTCCTTGAAAAGGACAAAGAGTTATAACAATACCCATGCATTTAGGAGAAAGTAGGCTATTTGTTCTTTACTGAACATCTTGTTTCTTTGCACATTGCACATTGTACTCCTTCGTTTCACAGACACTCCTGTAAAATGTAGCATTTGCTGTTGTTGTTGTTGTTGTTTGAGTCTTCAGTCTTTTGACTAGTTTCATGCAGCACTGCACGCATCCCTGTACTGAGCTAACATCCAAGGCAATATGATTAACATATTCTAACCTTGGTCTACCCGTACAGTTCTTGTCCTCGACTCTTACTTCCATAACTAAGTTTGCTATTCCTGGGTGTCTTACCAAACTTTCTCTTCTCTTCATTAGCAGTCGCCAGAAACATCTCTCCTCTCCCACTCGTCTTAGTACCTCTTCATTTCTTACTCTATCTACCCATCTGATTTTCATCATTCTCCTGTAAAACCACATTTCAAACGTTTTTATTCTGCACTTTTCTGCTGCGCCAACAGTTCAAGTTTCACTTCCATAGAGCGCCACGCTCCAGACAGAGGCTTTCAAGATTGACTTCCTAATACCTAAATCTATATTTGAAGTCGACAGGTTTCTTTTCTGTAGAAATGGTTTCCTTGCCTGAGCCAAACAAATGTTAATATCCTCTTTACTTCGTCCATCACTGGTTATTTTGCTTCCTAAGTAACAGAAGTCTCCTATTTCCCTTAGCTTCTCACCTGCTAATTTGACGTCAATAGGGGATTCTGCTTTATTTCAGGTGCATTCCATTCTTTTTGTTTCACATTTATTGATTTTCATCATGAATTCCTTCCTCAAGACGGAGTCCATTCCATTTAAAAAATCATTCAAATCTTCTGGTGAAGCGACTATCATGACAATGCCATTAGCATATCTCCGAGTTGAGATTAATTCTCCATGCATCTTCAATCCTACTTTAAAATTGTTTCTCATTTCAATTCAATGCTTCTTCGGTGTGTAGATTGAAAAGTATGGGAGATAAGTTGCAGCGTTGAAATACATCTTTCCGAATACCAGCTTCTCTCTCATGTTCTACTTAGACTTTAGTATGTTGAGTTGCCCGGGTGCTGTTTGCGACCTCAGTGCTGATTTTTAGCCTACTTTTCACATTTTGCAAAAATGAGCAAAAAGTAGACTTATGAGATCGATCCGGGCAAATGTGTGTCTGTCTGTCCTTCTGTATGTCTGGCTGTGTGTCCCCCCTATCAACTCCTAAACGGCTGCAGCAATCGAAACAAAATTTGGTATGAGTAAATATCTATACCCGAATATCTCAATGATGTCAGTGCTACCAACTGCTGAAAAATCGCAATTGAAATTTGAGCTTTATGTTGGATATTTTGGAAGGTATTAATGGGAGCTATTTCAAATTTGGCACACGTATAGACAATAATATTTCAGTTTAAATTTCCAGGAGGCCATACATGGCTGTGTTGCCAATATGATTCTAAGCCTGCTGATAGGTCCAATGTTTAAATGCATATAACATCTACACTATCAATTGGAATTCAACCAAACTTCGTATGTGCTATGTGTACATAAACAGATATAACTGAGCATATTCCTAAGAGCCACCAGGGCTGCCAACTGTTAATAAATACTCTCAATTTCTTTTATCCAAATACAAATATATCAGAAAGTATGCAAGCCGTCAGCTTTAAAATATGCACATGTATATTACCTGACGTTCTATATTAATTTGGAGTAACTTATATACGTCAGTGCTACCAACATGATTCTAAAGCCTGCTGAGAGGTCCAAATTTAAATACATGTAACTTCTACACTATCATTTGGATTTCAACCACAATTCGTATGTGCTATGTGCACCATAACATATATGACTATGTGTATTCTTAAGAGCAATCAGGGCTGACAACTGTTAATAAATGCTATCTATTTTTCTGTTACCCTAATATCAATACATCAGAAAGTATGCAAGCCAAAAGCTCTAAACTTTGCACACCTATAGTACCGGACATTCTAGATTAATTTGGAGTAATTAATATATGTCAGTGCTGCCAACTTGATTCTAAGCCTGCTGATAGGTCCAATTTTAAAATGCATGTAACTTCTATACTAACTAATGGATTTCATTCAAAATTAGCACAACAATAGATCATATTATTTCAGATTATTTCTGACCAATATATGCATGACATTGTTGCCAACATGATTTTACGCGCGCTGTTTGATCCAATGTTTAACTGCATGTAACGTCCATGCTATCCATTGGACTTCAACAAAATTTTGTATTCTGTACCCTAAGAGATGGAACTAAGATTATATTCCGTCACCAGGGCTGCCAACTGTAGTGCTCTATCAGGCTACATTATGTCAGGTATACAGTATTTCGAACTAATTAGAAACTTAATTTGGCATGAATCTTCAATTTTAAGAAAAGTAGGCTCTTTAGTTCGTCACGGAACTTCTTGTTTTAATTCCCATGTAAAACGATTGTAGACGTCGTAATTTTTAACCTAACAGGGGGCAATGATAGGCTTAAAATGTCAATAGGTTTTGGCTCTTAATAATTTAAATGCAAATTCAAAATCCTAGCTTTAGACTATAATAATATTCTTATAAGAAATTAAAATTAAAATGATTGTGTCAACGCTCTCATTACCTCCATACCAGGTATTGGGTCCAGAAGATTTTTTTTAAATCAGTAGGCATTCAGTATGTTGCTTCTTACTAGTACAAACAATCTTTCGAAGAAATTTGAATTTAGTAACAATTTAGGGATTTTTTAACACTGACATTTTATGTCGGTAGCACTGATTTAAAAATGTAATGACGCTCGGAGACTCTAGAAGAAAGGAAAAGAAGTCGAAATTTTGAATGAATTTTAGTAGCTTTAGGGTCTTTTAGTCCAACCACACGAGTTCGCTTTAACTTGCGACCAATAGGCGTACTAACTTTCAATAATACTGCACTTGAGATGTTCTTATAGCAACATACAGATGTCTCTACTGAAGTAGAATGCATACACACAGACGACGAACACTTATTGTCATGGTAACCACCTGTGTCGGATTTTGTTCATACCAATCACAGAGAGAGACCCCCCCCAGCTCTAAAATACATCCATGAAAAAAAATTGACCTGTTGTTTGTTAAACGATGAGCTTGAATGCTGTCGTATTGAGAGCACACCAACAGTCGCATTATACAGTTGATTGTTTCCTCAGTTTAGTTTAGGGGCTGCGACAACATGGTCATGTAGCCCCGTGTACTTTCGGTGTGTGTGGAATCTGTCAGATAGCCGGTGTTAATTGTGATGGCTGTATTAGTGTGTGTTATCTGTTTTTAATTCAAGTAAGGACTGCAGACATTCGATTTTCAAGTAGTTCCAACTTTTGCTACCCAACGCCACCATCAATGACCAACTAGTTCTGAACCTTTTTACTAGATGCCACTGCAGTCGGCTCTTGGTGACGAACGTTGGAATCTAACAGCGTTAGTCAAATGTAACCCATAATTTAGCTTCACACAAGTGTAATTAGTGGAAGGTTCTTTATCATGCCATAAATCTATGACGTGGGACCGTCGGCTTTACTTCTCCTCCGAAGGAAGGCATACTGAGGGATTTTTAACGCTCTTAAAAAATCCGACGACTTCGGCTGGGTTTGAACCCGCGACCTTGTGCATAGAAGTTCAGCATGCTACCAACTACGCCACCGAAGCCGCTGTCACTGTTACCCTACCACGGAAACGTGGCTGGAATTCTGTCAAGCCAGAGCGGTCAGCTTGACGTTGAAGCCTCTGGTTTAAGAGCTTGAGTTTTGTGAAATATGCACCTTCGCGTTTTAAATATGATAATAATAATAATATATACATGAATCAATGTTTCTCAGTGTAGCTTGAACTTTAACTTTAAAAAGCAGATATTTTTCAGATTTACTGGAAATTGAAAATAAGTTATATTTGCTAAATAAATCAAACTACTGTATAAGCACTTCTTGATATACCGGTAATATAATTATCTTTATTAAAGTTGCAGGCATCATTTTTCCGGTCAACAAATGTTATTCAAAGAATTACTAACTTGCTATTCTAAGTGTTTACTTTAAAGGAAGATACAGTAACTCCGTCCATACGCCGGACTCATATCAGATGGTTCTTATGATCTCAGGTCAATGAAGTCGTCTTGAGAAATAAGGCTTTTTGAGATAATTGAAACGGGATTTATCACGATGAACTGGAGATATAAACTCGAGTGGTTCATATTCAGGCCAAGGTGTCTTTTGATTGCCATCCTGAGGGGAGTCTCTATCTCACACACCCCATAATATGCGAAAAGATAAATCATTGTAACTTACTAGCAGCAGTGCCCGGCTTCGCCCGGTGGATTTAATTGTTTTATGGATGATAATGAATACTACTGCAGAACTACCACATGATACTTAAACTAACAGAAAAAATATTTTAAAAATATAACATTTTGTGGTGGTGGTGGTAGTGGTGGTAGTGGGGGTGATAAGTAGTGCAGTATAATGGACGTAACATTCAGGTCATTTTCCCGTAATGATAATAATGATAATAATGAATAGGGGAACGGCTATTTTCTAACTACAGCACTGACACATGTTATTTACAAACAAATTTAAAAAAATGATTAAAAAGAGGAATAAGTGAAATAAAAGACCCTGCCTAGGGCCTATATCTCATTGGCTGTTAGAAATGTAGAGACTAATAGTGTCGTCTGTTGTCGCATAGCGCCGTAGGAAAATAATCAGAACACTTTGGAAAACTTCGGCTGTCCCGAGCTACTGAGGTAGCAATAGTATCATTTATCGCCACATAGCGCTCAACGATAAGGTTCGGAATAATTGAAGGCAAATTTGAAAGCACCAACACTTATTGCAGCTGGTAAGCTCAATGTACTGCACCAACACCATTGAACTTATACCGAGGCATAATATTTTCATGATGATAACTGTTTTAAGGTGCCTAAGAGATCTTTTTATACTAATAGCTCCCCGTGACTGCAAATTATAAACAGCACAAGATGCAACTATGTTCGCAATTCAGCACCAGAATGCTGGTAGGGGAGACGTGAACAGCCCGAACTGCCCGTCAACAATAGACTTATTAAAATACTCTTACAGTTACACTACTACGGACATGAATGGTTCTAGGGCCTTAATACGTGGTTTTCAAGTTTATTTTGTCTGTTATTCTAAATTTAGGGAATGGAGAGCGTTGTCCAAAATATCAAGTGGACAGTGTTACCAGCAGGGTTTCAGAGTGTATGTAAAATTTGGTTCAATTAGGAGAAACGGTGTGGATATGTAACAAAAGGCCTAAATGCAGGGAATAGAGTGGTCTGTCCTAAATTTAAAGTGGACAGTGTCACCCGCAGGGTTCCAAAGGGTAAGTATACAAAATGTGGTTCAGATCGGTGAAACGGTGTATATTTGTGCCAAACAGTGTACATTGATGCCAAAGGGCCTAGATACAGGGAATGGACTGGTCTGTCATAAATTTCATGTAGGCAGTGTTACTCGCAGAGTTCCAAAGGGCAAGTATACAAATTTTGGTTCAGATCGGTGAAACGGTGTAGATTTGTGCCAAAGGGCCTAAATGCAGGGAATGGAGTGGTCTGTCCGAAATTTCATGCAGACTGTGTTACTCGCAGGGTTCCAAAGGGTATGTATACACATTTTGGTTCAGATCGGTGAAACGGTGTAGATTTGTGCCAAAGGGCCTAAATGCAGGGAATGGAGGGGTCTGTAGATTTGTGCCAGGGAATCAACTGGTCTGTCATAACTTTCACGTAGACAGTGTTACTCGCAAGGGTTCCAAAGGGTAAGTATACAAATGTTGGTTCAGATCGGTGAAAGGGTGTACGTATCACTAACCATAACGCCAGCGCATGCGGATAGAGCAGTTCGGGAGCTCTTGTTCTACCGACTTACTGAACAAAAATGAATATTTAAGGTTATCTGAGAGGTGTAGGCTAATACTACATAGCCTAAACTATTCCTCTTGAATCTGGCTATCATATAAAAAAATATTTTTTTAATGGGACTGGTAGTTCCAGAGATTATCGCGTTTAAACACATAAACACACAAACACACAAACTCTTCAGCTTTATTATACGTATTAGTGTAGATAAGTAATGTTATGTCACAGGATCCGTATTGGTAACTATAACAGACTCATGTGAATGATACGCCTAAAATCAATAATAAAAAATAAAATCATGCCATCTATTATACATGTTTATCGAACTCATTTCGGAACTCAATGGTGCAATCTTTAGCAAACAAGTGAAAATTCACCTAAAGCTCTTTTAAAATGCTTAATTGCTTATGAGAAGGCTGACATGCACCCTGCGAGTTCTGGGAACATTAATATCAGTAATATGCTTGAATGGAATTCCTTATAAAAGATGGTTTTAAATTTATTTACGGCCGGATGCCCTTCCTGACTCTAACCTCCTGAGAGGAGTTAATGAGAGATGGAATGAATGAAGATGATCGAAACTGGATTAGGATGTGGAAGGAAGCGGCCGTGGCCATCCAGAAGTTACGATCTGAGCATTTGCCAGGAATTAGAAATGGGGAAACCACGGAAAACCATTTCCAGGACGTGTGACGGTGGGGCTCGAACCCATGGCCTAGCGCTGCACGTTTGTGAGCGTAGCTACTTCTGTAGGTAAATAAATAAATAAATAAATAAATAAATAGATGATTAAGTAAGACACGGCATAAACCTAGAAAAAATTTCTGAGTTTTAATTCACTGGCCTTTTAAGAGTTAAGATGTTTGACGCTTGCAGGATTTGAACACGTAACCTCCGGCTTTTTACGCAGTTGCCCTACCACGGACACACTAGAATTCTGAATGGCAGAGGTACCTTTGTGATCACTGATCACACAGTGGGCTATTATTCCGAAAATAGTATAAATAATGGAAACACAGTAGTGACAGAAAATGCAAGTCACATTGTAACCGGCGTTTATCTGAGAGCACATATTTGCCGTGGCTCAGTGCGGTCAAAGAGCAAGTAGCTACTCTAAACACCAGAGCTTAATGTCATGTACAACTTAAATCTCTAGTAAACAGTTTTAATTGTCCCGTAAAGCAACGATAAACAAACATAAGCGCGTGCCACGCTTCACAGAGCGATTTATTGACTCATGTATCAACAGGCCTAAGAGTCGACACAACGTGAATATCGAGAATGAATCTGACATGAGTGGCACGACACCAAGTGATGGTTCACTAACACCCCTATCATTAGAGCCCTGCGCGGATAAAACAAACGTTATCCGCATCCGCCCCGCATCCGCAGGACTGTTATCCGCATCCGCACAACCATTATCCGCATCCGCACGACTTTTTTCCTCATTCGCAAGTTTGTTATCCGAATCTACTGGCGTTACAATAATATTTTAAACTAGCTGAACCCGGCATGCGTTGCAATGCCAATTAAAGAAAGTTTTGGCGTTGTGACTTTGTTCGTTGAAGTGCTTTTGGATTCCCAATATTTTTTCTTTTTCCGTTAAACACCAATAAACTGTTGTAACATTTATTTACTATCGCAGAAACAATCATGGGAGCGTGCTCAATTGAAACGATTCGTGCGCCGTCACTCATTTGTTGAATCTACTTGTGCGCCTCCAATTGAAAAACGGATTTACTAATTCATAAACCTTCGCAGGACTGTACTAAACTCACCAAAGTTTTATCACAATCGGATGAATGGTAGGATGAACGCATACGGGACTTTGTTGAAACGATTCACGCGCTGTCGCTCATTAGTTGAATCTACTCGTGCGCTACCAATTGTAAAATGGATTTACTAAATCAAAAACCCTCGCGAGAGTGGAAACAACATTTCACCAAATGTTATTGAAATCGTATGAATGGTATATGAACGCATACGGAATTCTGTTTGAACTATACGCGCGCCGTTACTCATTTGTTGAATCTACTCGTGCGCTACCTATTGAAAAATGGATTGACTAAGTCAGAAACCTTTCCTGGAGTGCACACAACAATTCACCAAAATTTCATCGCAATCGGATGAATGGTATATGAACGCTTACGGGACTTTGTTGAAACGATTCACGAGCCATCGCTCATTTGTTGAATCTACTCGTGCGCTACCTGTTGTAAAGTGGATTTACTACGCCTTAAATCTTCCCTGGAGTGTACACAACAACTCACCAAGTTTCATCGTTATCGGACGAATGTTATATGAACCCATACGGGACTTTGTTTAAACACTTCGCGGGTCGTCGTTTATTTGTTTGATCTACTTGTGCGATACCTATTGTAAAGTGGATTTACTAAGTCAGAGACCTTCCCTGAAGTGTACACAACATCTCACCCAAGTTTCATCGCTATCGGACGAATAGTAAGTTATATGAACTTATACGGGACTTCGTTGAAATGCTTCGCGCGATGTCACTCATTTGTTGAATCTACTCATGCGCTACCTATTGTAACGTGAATTTACTAAGCCAGACACCTTGCCTGGAGTGTATACAACCTCTCACCCAAGTTTCATCGCTATCGGACGAATGGTATATGAACGCACACGGGACTTTGTTGAAACGCTTCGCGCGTCGTCGCTCATTTGTTGAATCTACTCCTGCGCTACCTATTGTTAATTGGATTGTCGAAACAAACGCACGCCATTTTGTTGACGCTAGTCGCGCGCCATCTATTGTAAATTGGATTTACTACGCCTATAACTTTCACGGGAGTGAGCACAACAACTCACCAAAATTTGATCGCAATCGGATGAATTGTATATGAACGCATCGCCAACACTAATTTGTTTAAACTACTCGCGCGCTATCTATTGTAAATTGGATTAACTATGCCTATGACCATCCCGGAAGTGTTTACAACAACTCACCAAAATTTGATCGTAATCGGATGAATGGTTTATGATTGCATAAAAGACGAACAAACGAACATTAATTAGCCTACTTTCGATTTTTGCAAAAAATGAAAGTAGACTTATGAGATCAACACAGGGCGTAGAAAAGTGTGTCTGTCTGTGTGTATGTGTGTGTGTGTGTGTGTGTGTGTGTGAGTGAGTGTGTGTACTCTGAATGTCTGTCCCCCCTATCAATTCGAACACGGTGAACGCGAATTGAACGAAATTTGGTACAAAGGTAGCACTAGCAAAGGACACCTAAGTCTCATGTTTTATATCGCCGCCATCTTGACGGAAACGTAATGGTGGCCACACAAATGTTCAAAGCTTAAATCAAATTACGATTAACCTAATCTTCCTATCTGTACCAAATTTTGCAATAACATACCTTTATGGAGGGAGCATCCTTTGACCAAACTGATAGGTCATTAGCCTAATATTTTGCGGATGGTGGCCATCTTCGTGTGAAAATCGATTCCCCCTATCAATTCGAACACGGTGAAACCAAATGGAACGAAATTTGGTACAGAGGTAGCACTGGCAAAGGGCACCTCAGTGTCATGTTTTATATCGCCGCCATCTTGACGGAAACGTAATCGCGGCCAGCCAAATGTTAAAAGCTAAAATGTAATTACGACCAACCTAATAATCTAGTCTCTACCAAATTTTGCAACAATATATCTTTATGTGGGAAGCATATTCTGACCAAACTGCAAGATCATCAGCCCAATAGTTTGCAGATGGTGGCCAAGTATGTGTGCAAATCGATTCCCCCTATCAATTCAAACACGGTGAAACCGAATTGAACGAAATTTGGTACAGAGGTAGTACTAGCAAAGGGCACCTCAGTGTCATGTTTTATATAGCCGCCATATTGACGGAAATGGAATGGTGGCCACCCGAATGTTAAAAGCTTAAATCAAATTACGACCATCCTAATAGTTTGATCTCTACCAGATTTTGCAACAACATGCCTTTTTGTGGAATGCATCTTATGACTGACTACAAGGTCATCAGCCCAATAGTTTGCAAATAGCGGCCATGTATGTGTGCAAATCCATTCCCCATATCAATTCAAACACGGTGAAACCGAATTGAATGAAATTTTTTACAGAGGTAGCACTAGCAAATGGCACCTCATATTCATGTTTAATATCCCTATAGCACATTATATTTCAACAAGCTACTACAAGCAACATTCAATTAGGCTATACTCCTCGAAAAGGACAAAGAGTTATAACAATACCCATGCATTTAGGAGAAAGTAGGCTATATGTTCTTTACTGAACATCTTGTTTTTATATGTATAAGAATATAAGATAAGATTAGATAAAACATAAATTACTAAAGGGGCTGCGTGGCGCAGTCGGTAATGGCGCTGAGCTTGTAACCGAAAGTGAGTGGGTTCGATCCCCGTCCAGGTAGTGGATTTTAGAAACTAAACTACCACTTTCTGAAACGCAAATAGCCCTGGGTTTCACTCAGCCTACACGAGAAATAAGTACCAGGGTAAATCCTGGAAGCAAAGACGGCCGGGTGTGGAGCTGACTACTCTATCCCATCTAGTGCCGATATCACAAGAAGTGGAAGCCTCTACCTTCCACTACTCCCAGGGTTTCCATGGCCTGTATGGAGTTGGCTTTGCTTTTATTTTATTTAATACTAAAGCAACTTATTTAGACATTTGCGGGGAAAATCGTCCCCTTAGGCTTTGTATGCCATGTGCTTAGGCCTATGTTTAAAATGAATGTTATACAGCCCGAATTGCAACCCTTTCCTTTTCGGAGTGTTAATTATGCTTAATGACATAATTTGAATGAGATTAGCTTAAATCATCAACTTACATTTGTCATGAAGTAAACATAACGGGAAAATATGATGTCATAATTCATAAACATCTGGGTCCTAGTAATGATATTAAACAAGTTCGGATTGTATTCTAAAACTATCCGCAAATTTTCTCCAAACATTATCCGCAGCTTATCCGCTATCCGCACAGCCATGCAAACTATATCCGCTTGGCGAAAAATTTTGCGGATATCCGCATCAGCGCAGGGCTTTACCTATCATTAGTGAAATATATACAATACCAATAGAATTGAAAGGCTTTATTTCATTGATAGATATTTTATTTTCGATTTGAAAGTTTTGTTGTTAATTACTTTGAGTGTCTTGGGACATCCTGGTCATCAGCCCCGTGTATGACTCAATGTCCATTCGTATATTATAATCTTCAGGCTCACCAATAAATTCACTAAGCTACGTCTAGCCGACGTCTTCACTAAATTGTACGTCGCGCGGACTTATATCTATATATATATAAAGCACAAAGTTTGTCTGTCTGTCTGTCTGTCTGTCTGTCTGTCTGTTATATATACAAATCTACACCGTTTCACCGATCTGAACCAAAATTTGTATACTTACCCTTTGGAACCCTGCGGGTAACCCTGTCAACATTAAATTTCGGACAGACCACCCCATGCCCAGCATTTAGGCCTTTTTGCACAAATCTACACCGTTTCACCGATCTGAACCAAAAGTTGTATATTTAAACTTTGGAACCCTGCGAGTAACACTGTCCACTTGAAATTTCGGACAGACCACCCCATTCCCTGCATTTAGGCCCTTTGGTCCAAATCCACACCGTTTCACCGATCTCAACCAAAATGTGTATATTTACCCTTTGGAACCCTGCGAGTAACACTGACCACTTAAAATTTCGGACAGACCACCCCATTCCCTGCATTTAAGCCCTTTGGTCCAAATCTACACCGTTTCACCGATCAGAACCATAATTCGTATTCTTACCCTTTGGTGTCCTGCGAGTAACACTGTCTGCTTGAAATTGCGGACAGACCACTCCATTCCCTGCATTTAGGCCCTTTGGCCCAAATCTACACCGTTTCACCGATCTCAACCAAAATTTGTATATTTACCCTATGGAACACTGCGACTAACACTGTCTGCTTGAAATTTCGGACAGACCACGCCATTCCCTGCATTTAGGCCCTTTTTGCACAAATCTACACCGTTTCACCTATCTGAACCAAAATGTGTATACTTACCCTTTGGAACCCTGCGAGTAACACTGTCTGCTTGAAATTGCGGACAGACCACTCCATTCCCTGCATTTAGGCCCTTTGGCCCAAATCTACACCGTTCCACCGATCTCAACCAAAATTTGTATATTTACCCTCTGGAACACTGCGACTAACACTGTCTGCTTGAAATTGCGGAGAGGCTACTCCATCCCCTGCATTTAGGCCCTTTGGCACAAATCTACACCGTTTCACCGATCTGAACCAAACTTTGTATACTTACCCTTTGGAACCCTGCGAGTAACACTGTCCACTTAAAATTTCGGACAGACCACCCCATTCCCTGCATTTAGGCACTTTGGCACAAATCCACACCGTTTCACCGATCAGAACCAATATTCGGAAACTTACCCTTTGGTACCCAGCGAGTAACACTGTCTGCTTGAAATTGCGGACAGACCACTCCATTCCCTGCATTTTGGCCCTTTGTCCCAAATCTACACCGTTTCACCGATCTCAACCAAAATTTGTATATTTACCCTTTGGAACACTGCGACTAACACTGTCTGCTTGAAATTGCGGCGAGGCCACTCCATCCCTTGCATTTATTCTGTTTGGCACAAATCTACACCGTTTCACCGATCTGACCCCAATTTTATATAGTTACCCGTAGAACCCGACAAGTAACACTGTTCACTTTAAATTTCGGACAGACCACACTATTCCATGCTTTTTGGCCCTTTGGCAGAAAACTACACCGTTTCACCGATCTCAACCAGATTTTACATAATTACCCTTTGGAACTCGACGAGTAACACTGTCCACTCGAAATTTCGGACAGACCACTCCATTCCACGCATTTAGGCCCTTTGGCACAAATCTACATCGTTCACAGATCGAAAACAAAATGTGTTTACTTAACTTACCCTTTGGAACCCGATGAGTAACACTGTCCACTTTAAAATTTGGACAGGCCACTCCATTCCCTGCATTTTGGCCCTTGGCACAAAACTACACCGTTTCACCGATCTCAACCAGATTTTACATAATTACCGTTTGGAACTCGACGAGTAACACTGTCCACTCGAAATTTCGGACAGACCACTCCATTTCCCGCATTAAGGTCCTTAGGTACTGAACCCTTATCATTGTGTCCAATAATAATGTTTCATATTATTAAAATAGATGGAAATACTAAATACATGATATGCTGGATATTTGAGTAAAATTGATGTAGCAAGAAATCTGGACTTGGTAAGACATGCTACGTGCTGGCTGGAAACGACCGATAGTTTCACAACCAATGCTATTCTTATATTTCTGAGAAAATCAGATATGACGCTGTGGCGTACGTGACCATCGACGGGCCAAAATGCTGAGTACAAGGCAAGGAGTGAGAGAGAGGAGAATAGTCGTGACGTCAAAATAAGGGCGGGATTTGTAAGGTCAGAACTCCGACGCCAACTTATCTGACCAATAAGAAAACATGACGCCAGAAAATAGCGTCAGTGTGTTTTGCGCGGCAATCGGTTATAAAAAGATCTAGCGATCGGTTTGCGTGTTCGACGGCAGATTCGCGACCTATGAGAAAATACAAGATTTTTGAGAGGTCACACATAATTATAGGCCCATTATTTAAAATATTGAGGAGCTATTTTCTCCCACCATTGAAACTTTAGGCTTTCTGTGTATATACAAATGTCTGAGATGAACCGGGGCACTCCTAATTATTCTTCGACAGTCATTTTAAGACGTCCTTAAGACGATATGGTTTTAAAATTATAGTTGTGTGTCGACAACGAGTTTATAAATTTCATAAATTGTGAGATGGCAAATTAGCCATAGAATAGGGAAAGTCGACGATTCTGCATAGGACGATCTGAGGAAATAAAATACTTAGAACGCAGATAGAACAGTTTAAAAACTTTGATTTAATTGTGTTTTAACAGCAGCAAGATGTCGACCATGGAGAGAAGACAGCAAGCTTTATCCTCCATTACCATCAGTGTTATGGGCTAACGGCCTAATGATGGGAAATGACGAGGCGGGAGGCCTCTGGAAAGCAGTTTAAGTGATGAGTATTAAAAAATTGATTTATTGATTTTGGACGAGGGGAATCGCGAGAGATGTGTGGAACTTTGTATAGATTTTATTTGTGTGGTTTAATATAAATTTTAGGGTTTGATTTCTTAACTGACATGCGTGTAGTAATTTTTGGCATTGCGTGACAATTGTTGTACAGTAAATTTTGTAATTTAAATGTTTTCCTTATGTATACGTAATTCTTATAGCGAAACGGCCGCATCGATTAACGTATCAATAAAAAGTGTAGTCATGAATGAGAACCTAGGAAAGACAATGATAAATGGACTGAATTAATGATATGTTAAACTAATTACTACGTGGGGGGAAAATTAGTGTTTTGTTGCTTTGATAACTTGGGATAAGTCTGATTCCAGTTATTATTCTTTATTGTCATTTGGACATGTGTGTGTCATGTATCTGAGGGGTGTGCTGATTCATGCTACGACGAGATCTTCGAAAAAGTGCCACGTGTTTTTGGGTGTAAGTGATGATGAGGAGAGGTAAAGCCTGTCCATGACTGCGACATCATTCCGGCAAACTAGTTATCCGTGGGGATAAGTTTGACCTGGAAATGTATTCTTAAAAATCCCTGAGAGGATGTTTTGAGATAATGTGTTATTTATTTGTACGCGTTTAACAGGTGGCGATTAGCAAAGGTGCTGTACGCTGGCTATGGGCCAGAATCTATATTTAGTGTGGCACTAATTACTACGTGGGGGAAAGAAATCAGCCACTCACTCGGAGATGTCATAACAGGCCCGGCTGTCTCCAGCTCCATATGACACGTTATGTTTGCTTTAAAGCCTAATGAGTTAAGGTTATTTTATTTGGTTTAATTTGGGGAGTTGCCATGTTGTCGATCCAAGTTTCTTTATCATTACTACGGCTTATTTGTGCATTGTTTTAAAACGCCAAACTTTCTGGCGTGAAAATTAAAAGTTGTATTTGGTTGTTGTTGGCTCTTATTTTCAAGGCCATTGTATTCATTAAATATAATTTGGCAACCGGCCAAACTTGTTCATGTCATGTTATGCTTTCCTAGTGTTTAAGGTATAAGTCGGTAATTCCGCAGCCCTTATTTTAAATAATACACACGTGTATTTGGTTGTGGTAATCTAAGGTTAGAGCATGTCAGTAGTGTATATAAATATATATTTGTTGTTCCCACATTTCCGTAATTCGTCCTTCGCAGTACGGAGTCCGTTCCCGAACCAACTGTTTTGGTCGGAAACGAGCGCCCGTCAAAATGCTCATTACTTGAACTAGTCTTAAAACCCGTGTCGCTCATAAATATTAAATTCTTGTACTATTTTATTTGTTTGTTATTTTTGGATCTTGTGATCCGTTTTCTTTGTTACTTTGATTTAAGTGACATTGCAGTCACAATGCTTGTTGACAGCTGTCATGCCGTGTCGTCACGGTACGTCAGGCTGGTCAGTGTCAGATCTGTTCACGCGAGTGAACAATAAAAGGGTGGTTATAGTTTTCTTTTTATGTTTGATTCAGTTAATAAATTTCATTTGTTAGTAGATCCTGTTGTTTTTCTTGGCTTTGTAATAATAATAAGTTAACCTTATGAACCCTGGAAGTCATGTTGATAGCAAAACCTCTAAATCACATTCACAAGAATCCATTACGACCCCGAAATTTTGAATCTTGTCTACATGTTATTTTCCAAGGGTATATAAGAGTTACTTTGGCTTCCGAACGTGTGGCATTTGTGTTTTAGAGTAAAAAAATAGATCACCGGCATGTGATAAGTTTATTAACGTAAGTTAGGCGAAGATAGTACCGCCAAATGTTTGAAAATATAAAGTCATGGAGTTTGCAATAAAGTAAATGTGGAACAAGTTAAGTGTTTGAACTTTGATTAAAATTAGAACAAACTGTTCCAGGCGCCCAATAAAATCAAATTAGCTTTGTGTAGAAAAGCCAAACTCAAAGAATTGTTTGACAGGAAGGTTAGACCTTAAAACTAATTAATACTCTATTAATTGGTTAAAATTTGTAAGTAAAGTAAGGTCAGGAAGATTATAACTGAATCAAAGGGTTAAAATTAAATGGAATAATAAGTAAATTATACTCAGTGATGCTATAGTTTGTGGGAGTAATTTAAAGTAAATGAACTGAGTATGTAAAGGGTTAATGTGTTTATATTTAATATATGTGAGCGCGCGTATCCAGGGCTCCGCCCTTATGTCATTTCCCTATGTCTCAAATATATTATTGTTGTGATGGCAACTCTGGGAGAAATCCGCGAAGTGATTGAATTAGCATCCGCTCGTACGCGAGAACAACTTAGTGAGATGAGAAAGGACATAACCAATGAAATACAGACACAGTTAGCGGCAAATAGTGAAGAAACGCAGACACAGTTAGCGGCAAATAGTGTAGAAATGCAGACACAGTTAGCGGCGAATAGTGAAGAAACGCAGACACAGTTAGCGGCTATAAATAAACAATCGGCAGAAAAGCAGACACAGTTAGCGGCAAATAGTGTAGAAATGCAGAAACAGTTAGCGGCAAATAGTGTAGAAATGCAGACACAGTTAAACACAAAACTATCTGAAGTTAACGAGAATATAAATCAGAAAATCGCTACACAAAACATTCTGGTTAGTGAACAATTACATAGGCAGTCTGAGAAAAACAATGAAATGTTAAACGCACAAGACGAAAGGAACACTCAAAATCTAGCTGCGCTAACGGTAGAAATCAAAGAGCACACAAAAGAACAGCTAATCCAATTAGCAAAGGACGTTAGCACTAACAATACCAAACAATTAGGAATAATAAAAGGTATCGAAGATTCGTTTAAAAAGGAAATAAAAGGAATGGATGAGACTGTTATGGCAAAACTAGCACAAATCGAGCAAGCGTGTTTGACCAACTCATCTGAGATTAAAGAAGCACACACAAACTTAGAAAAAAGGTTTGAGATGATCGAACGAGGGACACAGGGTATGCAAGATCAGATAATTACAATAGATAACAATATCACGGGCCTAGTGACGGAACTCAACAAGTTAGAAATACAATCAGTTAAGAAATGGAAAAGGTTAGAAATTGACCAGGAAGAAATTAAACAAACATTAGAACAGAACAACATTTCTCTGGGAGAAAGGATAGATAAACTTGAAGATAATCAGGAGGCTAATCAACAGGAAGTCGAAAAACACATTGTTAAATTGAAGGATACTATTAGAAAAGATTGGACCAAGATGAGCGCTGATTCGAAAGATGAACGGCTCGCAGTAAGCAAGAAGCTAGGGGAAAATAACGCGAAATACAGGCGTTAGAAGAAAATATGAAGTTAAGATTTCAAATTCAAGAGGACCGCATGATAAAATCGGAGTTGCAGTCACTTGGACATAATACGATGTTTGCGACACTAATGGAAAAGGGGAAAGGGGAGAATGCGGAAAGAGAGCACACAATAGACAGCCACGAGCTTGGGCAAAGTCCAAGAACGGTAGACACGCAAGCATTCCAGAATTATGAGGGTCGTAGCTCGACACCTCAAAACACACAACTTCCCACGCAAGTTATACAAGTCATCCGTGGAAACGAATTTAAACCGAATAAGTTTTTACCAGAGAGCGGAGGGACACCTAAAGCCTTCTTAAGGGAACTGACAGAATATTTTTCGGACCAAAATGTTAGCTCAACGCGACAATTAAGAATGGTTGAAAAATTTTTGGCGGGCTCAGCACTTACCTGGTATCTTGGATTTAAGAACACATTTAAATCAATGGAAGGTTTCCACAAGGCCTTCCTAAGCAAATACTGGAGTGGGTCGTATCAACAAAGCTTGCGAATGGACTTATACTCGCGCAAATACCATTCCACGCATCAGACGAAATATGCAGATTTTTTCGCCATGCAACTTGTCAAATTGCAAGATCTTGATAATCCCCCAAGCGAAATGGAGCTAATAACTACTATAGGAAAGCAGATGCCTATTAGCGTTCAGCAATTCTTAGTGGCGGCAAATATTACGACCGTGGTCCAGGCAGAAGAGGTATTAAGGAAGATAGATGAAACCACTAATTATATCAACCCGAGAGAGAAGAGACAGATAGAGTTAGTTAAAGCAGTCGAAGTAGTCAAGACACCGAACAAAAACACGAGGTCGCAAGCTACAAACACTGGGGATAACCAAAGACGGCAGACCACCGAAGAATATGAGCCGAGATCTCAACCGAGATACGAAAATAGGGACAGAAACCATAACAATCAGGAAGAAACTAACCGCTACCGGAACACAAACAATCAGCAGTGGCGAGATAATAGGAGATACCAAACGTCATACAATAGGAATAATAATAATAACGCACCTTATAATCAGGGATGGCGTGGAGGACACTATAATCAACAATATAGGCCCAGGGACAATAGGCGTTACAATCAACAATATAACGCACAAAATAACCAGCGGTTTAACGAGCAATCGGATCCAAGGGATGATCAGAGAAATTGGAACGAGAGACACGCTGACCCGCAACAGTACCTGGAGGAGCCACGTAACATGGAAGGAAATAATAAGGATAAATGGGAAAGAGCGATAGATCGGCGGAAGAATCCCGACAACCACGAGGAGGAAAACGGAACACATCAAATGTTGGAGGCCATGCATGTAGAAACCCAGAGATATTTGGAGGAGCTGCATGGAGAAGAAGAAAATAGAGCAGCCGACAATAGGAAACAGAAGAATAGCAGGAGAGATTCGCAGGCCGTGTCAGGCAAGGGTCTCGAAATATGGTAAAAAAAAGTTATTGTACGAGAATCGGAGAAGAAGAAGGGAGAAGGAAGAAGATGGCAACGCGGGGGAGAAGAAGGAGATGACATCACGGTAAAATGGAGAGAAGACAGGAGCGGCTTAAGGAAGTTCAACTAGGGGTTACGAACTTAGGTAACAACGCCTACAGAGTCCGAGAGGTGAGCACAGGAAACATGGCAGTATATAGTATCTCAAATTTAAAATTGTATCATCAGAGAGAGCCATACGAACCGAGAAATAATGTTACTGCAGCAAATTAAACATTCGCGTGATAACATACAACAAAGATACGGGGGTACTCTAGTGGTGAAAGCGCTCAAAAGACAGCTCTGACGTGTTTACAAGTTCAGGCGGAAGTCGTTAATGAATATGTTGATGTTTTGAAAGAGTGAGAGGGGAGACGAGTAGCGAGGAAAGAGGCCGGAGGGCATAAGCGTACAGGAATTTCCTAATGAGTTTGGTGCGAGACGGCTACTGAAACAGACAGAGGCGGACAGTCATTATATTTTGAGGGTGACCAGCAACTTCAAATTTGAGCCAGAAAAGTAGGGGATGTGAAATTCGACTTCATTTGAGTTCGAATTTCATCAACTAGGGGTCAGATGAACCCTTATCATTGTGTCCAATAATAATGTTTCATATTATTAAAATAGATGGAAATACTAAATACATGATATGCTGGATATTTGAGTAAAATTGATGTAGCAAGAAATCTGGACTTGGTAAGACATGCTACGTGCTGGCTGGAAACGACCGATAGTTTCACAACCAATGCTATTCTTATATTTCTGAGAAAATCAGATATGACGCTGTGGCGTACGTGACCATCGACAGGCCAAAATGCTGAGTACAAGGCAAGGAGTGAGAGAGAGGAGAATAGTCGTGACGTCAAAATAAGGGCGGGATTTGTAAGGTCAGAACTCCGACGCCAACTTATCTGACCAATAAGAAAACATGACGCCAGAACATAGCGTCAGTGTGTTTTGCGCGGCAATCGGTTATAAAAAGATCTAGCGATCGGTTTGCGTGTTCGACGGCAGATTCGCGACCTATGAGAAAATACAAGATTTTTGAGAGGTCACACATAATTATAGGCCCATTATTTAAAATATTGAGGAGCTATTTTCTCCCACCATTGAAACTTTAGGCTTTCTGTGTATATACAAATGTCTGAGATGAACCGGGGCACTCCTAATTATTCTTCGACAGTCATTTTAAGACGTCCTTAAGACGATATGGTTTTAAAATTATAGTTGTGTGTCGACAACGAGATTATAAATTTCATAAATTGTGAGATGGCAAATTAGCCATAGAATAGGGAAAGTCGACGATTCTGCATAGGACGATCTGAGGAAATAAAATACTTAGAACGCAGATAGAACAGTTTAAAAACTTTGATTTAATTGTGTTTTAACAGCAGCAAGATGTCGACCATGGAGAGAAGACAGCAAGCTTCATCCTCCATTACCATCAGTGTTATGGGCTAACGGCCTAATGATGGGAAATGACGAGGCGGGAGGCCTCTGGAAAGCAGTTTAAGTGATGAGTATTAAAAAATTGATTTATTGATTTTGGACGAGGGGAATCGCGAGAGATGTGTGGAACTTTGTATAGATTTTATTTGTGTGGTTTAATATAAATTTTAGGGTTTGATTTCTTAACTGACATGCGTGTAGTAATTTTTGGCATTGCGTGACAATTGTTGTACAGTAAATTTTGTAATTTAAATGTTTTCCTTATGTATACGTAATTCTTATAGCGAAACGGCCGCATCGATTAACGTATCAATAAAAAGTGTAGCCATGAATGAGAACCTAGGAAAGACAATGATAAATGGACTGAATTAATGATATGTTAAACTAATTACTACGTGGGGGGAAAATTAGTGTTTTGTTGCTTTGATAACTTGGGATAAGTCTGATTCCAGTTATTATTCTTTATTGTCATTTGGACATGTGTGTGTCATGTATCTGAGGGGTGTGCTGATTCATGCTACGACGAGATCTTCGAAAAAGTGCCACGTGTTTTTGGGTGTAAGTGATGATGAGGAGAGGTAAAGCCTGTCCATGACTGCGACATCATTCCGGCAAACTAGTTATCCGTGGGGATAAGTTTGACCTAGAAATGTATTCTTAAAAATCCCTGAGAGGATGTTTTGAGATAATGTGTTATTTATTTGTACGCGTTTAACAGGTGGCGATTAGCAAAGGTGCTGTACGCTGGCTATGGGCCAGAATCTATATTTAGTGTGGCACTAATTACTACGTGGGGGAAAGAAATCAGCCACTCACTCGGAGATGTCATAACAGGCCCGACTGTCTCCAGCTCCATATGACACGTTATGTTTGCTTTAAAGCCTAATGAGTTAAGGTTATTTTATTTGGTTTAATTTGGGGAGTTGCCATGTTGTCGATCCAAGTTTCTTTTATCATTACTACGACTTATTTGTGCATTGTTTTAAAACGCCAAACTTTCTGGCGTGAAAATTAAAAGTTGTATTTGGTTGTTGTTGGCTCTTATTTTCAAGGCCATTGTATTCATTAAATATAATTTGGCAACCGGCCAAACTTGTTCATGTCATGTTATGCTTTCCTAGTGTTTAAGGTATAAGTCGGTAATTCCGCAGCCCTTATTTTAAATAATACACACGTGTATTTGGTTGTGGTAATCTAAGGTTAGAGCATGTCAGTAGTGTATATAAATATATATTTGTTGTTCCCACATTTCCGTAATTCGTCCTTCGCAGTACGGAGTCCGTTCCCGAACCAACTGTTTTGGTCGGAAACGAGCGCCCGTCAAAATGCTCATTACTTGAACTAGTCTTAAAACCCGTGTCGCTCATAAATATTAAATTCTTGTACTATTTTATTTGTTTGTTATTTTTGGAACTTGTGATCCGTTTTCTTTGTTACTTTGATTTAAGTGACATTGCAGTCACAATGCTTGTTGACAGCTGTCATGCCGTGTCGTCACGGTACGTCAGGCTGGTCAGTGTCAGATCTGTTCACGCGAGTGAACAATAAAAGGGTGGTTATAGTTTTCTTTTTATGTTTGATTCAGTTAATAAATTTCATTTGTTAGTAGATCCTGTTGTTTTTCTTGGCTTTGTAATAATAATAAGTTAACCTTATGAACCCTGGAAGTCATGTTGATAGCAAAACCTCTAAATCACATTCACAAGAATCCATTACGACCCCGAAATTTTGAATCTTGTCTACATGCTATTTTCCAAGGGTATAGTACAAATCTACATCGTTCACCGATCGAAAACAAAGTGTGTATACTTACCCTTTGGAACCCGATGCGTAACACTGTCCACTTGAAATTTCTGACATACCACTCCATTCCCTGCAAGTAGCTCAGGAATTCCTCGGGGTTGCCAGCTTCCTAACTCACCAGTCATGAGCCCTTGAGGGTGTACCAGAAGTGGTGGGTCTACACACACCCTGCCTCTTTGAGGGCCTTGAGCAGAAGACAGGAGATAAAAGGAAAAGAAGGCAGACCCCTCGAAGAATGAGGGTATCAGGAAAGATGAGACAAAGCCAATTAAGGCGGGAAATTGAAAGACTCCCTAGCCCTCGGATACCCTAATACAGTCTGGGTCGGAAAAGAACAAGAGTTGACCAAGGGAGGCCGACAGGAAAGAGAACTGAAATAAGCCCGGCACCAGGAAGTAGAAGCGATGCCAGACTCAGCTGGGGTTCCGTGGTCGCCAACCCACGTCCCACAAGTTGTGAGACCCTGGGGGGGGGGGTCAGTTGTGAGAATAGCTTGCTGATTCATCGCGAGGTGACTTGAGAGTACTTTCCAGAGCCCGCCGTGTTATCTCCTGCTGTCTATGCTGATGCCAGCACAGGGCCGTTGCGAAACAGTGAGTGATTCCCGGTCAATCTGTATAGGACGGGGAACCCCGAACGTGTGTCATCATATTTCGTCATCATCTGCGATCATCTCAGGTTCGTGCAGCTTGGACCTATATTCTTTGTCTTTGCCGAGCAGTACGCTCTTTCACTAGACGCATCCAGTACAGGCCTAAGCCAGAAAATAAGGTTGAGACTTTGGAAGACATCGAAGCTAGACACCTGAATTACCTATATCAGTTTTAAAATAACACCATGTTCGTTTAGTAGTCATATTTTCATTACCTTATTATTATCATCATAAGTGCAATTGACCTAGATGTTACGCGCATCATACCAATAATCACCGCCGCATAAAGTCTTTCTCGACTGTGATTTTTAAAATATTTATTTTTGGTTGGTTGGTTCTTAAGTTTAGGGGCTGTGACAACGCGGTCATGTAGCCCCGTGTACTATAGGTGTGTGTAGAATCTGTCTGATAACCGGTGTTAAATGTGATGACTGTATTAGTGTGTGTTATCTGTTTTTTAATTTAAGTACAAACTGCAACTTAGAATTCTTCAAATAGTTCGTACTTTTGCCGCCAAGCGCCACCGTCAACGACTACTAGGCCAAGTTCGGAACTTAGCTACGCCACTGCAGTCGGCTCTTGTCAACGGACGTAGACATCTATGAGCGTTGTTTACCTATCCAATTTAGCTTCACACAGGTGTAATTAGTGGAAGGTTCTTTAACATGCCATAAATCTGACATGGGACCGCTGGCTTTACTTCCCCTCCGAAGAAAGGCATACTGACGGATTTTTAACGCTCTTAAAATATCCGATGGCTTCGGCTGGGTTTGAACCCGCTATCTTGGGCATAGAAGCTCAGCATGCTACCAAATACGCCACCGAAGCCACCATATAGTTATTTTTATTACAGTACATTGTGTACATTATACGTTGAAGTGTCAATTCAATACCGTTAGTAGTTTCCCTTATCATCCTGATCATAAGAGCAAATGACCTACAGTAGATGTTACGCCCATTACACCATTAATCACCACACACAATAAGTCTTCCTCGCATGTGAATTTTGAAATATGTATTTCTATTACGGTAGTTTGTAAGTTTGACGTGTCAATTCAACAGTAGTTTTTATTATCATCCTTATCAAAAGGGCAAATGACCTAGATATTACTCCCTCATTGTCTTTGGGGGCAAATGACTTAGATTTTAAGTCCATTATATTTCTAAGGAGACCTTAAAACATTATCATCATTCCACCGGGCGAAGCCGGGTACTACTGCTAGTATTTTATAAAGTTTAATTCGCCGTTTTCTTGCAAGACAAACTGCGAAAATATTGACTTCAGTAGTGTAATTGACTATTTCCACAAAACTATTGTGTTGGAGTCTTCAGTCTTTTGACTGGTTTGATGCAGCTTTGCATGCCTCCCTGTTCTGAGCTTATCATTTCATCTCTACATATCTACCACACCCTACATCCGAGGGAATCTATTTAACATATTCTAACCTTGATCTACCCCACTCGTTCTTGTCCTCGACTTTTTCTTCCATAACTAAGTTTGCTATTCCTGGGTGTCTTAGTATGTGTCCTACCAACCTAACTCTTCTCTTCATTAGCAGATGCCAGAAACATCTCTCCTCTCCCACTCTACTTATTACCTCTTCATTTGTTATTCTATGTACCCATTTGATCATTATCATTCTCCTGTAACACCACATTTCAAACACTTCAATTCTCCTCCTTTCTGCTGCGCCAACTGTCCAAGTTTCACTTCCATATAGTGCCATGCTCCATGCTAAGGTTTTTAAAAATGACTTCTTTATACCTAAATCTATATTCGATGTCAACAGATCCCTTTTCTGTAGAAATGTTTCCCTTGCCTGAACCAACCTACTTTTTATATCCTATTTATTTCGTCCATCACTGGTTATTTTGCTTCCTAAGTAGCAGAAGTCTCTTACTTTCTTTAGCTGTCTTTTCACCTGTCAATTCGACGTCAATAGAGGTTTCTGATTTCTTTCGGCTGTATTCCAATATTTTTGTTTTAAACTTATTGATTTTCATCATGAATTCTTTCCTCAATGCAGAGTCCATGCCATTTAATCCACAAAACTGAGACGTATAATTGGTACTGAAAACTGTGCCATACCGACGCGTTTGTTTTGTACAGTTTAGTTTGCACCAATCTGCACCAATCTGATTTGCGCAGATATTTGAACTTGTTGCGTGTGGACCCTCTTTTATATGGCTGTCTCGTCACGAAACTTTTTAAACGGAAATCCCAGGAGGGAATTCGTACATATGACTTGAATAACATCCTGTTGAAGAATATGGCAGCTGATAGCTAACTTCCCGAGCACCGTGCCACACAATGGCTGCCTTATCTTGTTGTCGTCGTGCATCAATTTCTGCGTACAATAGGTGCAAGGCTTACAGTTCAATCATGTTCGTATCAGGGCGAAACGAGCATTTGAAGATAAGAATGAGACACTCTTTCTGTTCAAAACAATATTGCAATAGCATCGTGCGTATGTTGATAGAGGCTATCAACATAAGTTCACCTATGGGACTTTCAATAACCTGGTGAGCACAAATCCAACATGGCGGCGACGAGAAATATAAATATACGGTTATCAATATCTACGAATCTATTACAGCAATCAAACTGAAGTTTTTATGTTGATAGTGGAAATTAACATTAGTAGGCTATATGAAAATAGGCTGTATAGTTCCTCACGGAACTACTTGTTGAGGGTGTGGAAGCTGTGTGTATTTACGTTATCTCACTTCAGACCAACGCCCGACCTTCAAACATGAACATCCTGACAATCCCTGTCCGCTTTCGCAGTCATGGGTACAGCAACAATTCTTTGAAATGCCATGCGAGACAAGTTGCGAACGCTTGTGAATGTCTCGTCACTCTAAATGTAGCGCAAAAGATGCTAAGTACCCAATGAGTTATTATTATTATTATTATTATTATTATCATATATTTAGGCTATAACCATTGCTGGTATATCACAGCATAACTATGCAAGCTTCAGGGAACCAGAGTACAGGTATATTTACTGAAACAGCCAGTTCTAAGCTGGAAAGTCAAAATACTACACATGTACTTCCGGACGATTCGGGTTGTTGAGATAACTACTGCCTTCTGCATTAGTTTGTACAGTTGAGTATCCAGATCCAGTTCTTTATGACCTTGGAGCAAGGTACTTTGGATCATGCCCGTACTTGAGACAATGATAGGTATGGCCTGCACTCGTACTGTTATTATTATTGGGGGCATGGTGGCTCAGTGGTCAAGCTGTCTGCCTCTCACCAAGGCGGACCGGGTTCGATTCCCGGTCAATGCATGTGAGATTTTCGAAGTGAAATGCCATGTACTGTTGTTCGGATTCCACGTAAAAAGGAGGTCCCGTGGCTCATGATCGCGCGATTAACGGTCACGTTAAACTACAAGCTTGCTTGCTTTTTATTATTATTATTATTATTATTATTATTATTATTAACGACCGGAGTATCTACATACACTAAGGCTCAGGGTCACAGGGAAAGGTTGAAAAGGAAGGAAATTTGCAGTTTGATGTTACCGTAAATCTGGCGATCATGGGTCACTGGAACTCCGTTTTATGTGTAATCCGAACCACAGGACATGGCATTTCACTTTGAAAATCTCACATGCATTTACCGGGAATCGAACCCAGTCCGCCGTGGTGATAGGCCAACAGCATGACCACTGCGCAACCACACCACTCCCCCCCCCCCCCCCCCTCCCGCCCAGGGAATGGTTGACTTTGGACTCGAAAAGCGAGTGTTTTTAGTTTAAATTCTTTTATTTTATTTTTTTTACTTCATTGTTCTTACTGTTTTAATTTTTCTGTTGCCTAATTTTCGGTATTTCTTTCATGAAAATGTCACAAACACCCAGTCCCAGAGCAAGGGGAATTAGCCATAGGTGATTAAAATCCCCTGGCTGGTAATCGAATCCGGGACCCTTCGGTCACAAGAGTAGCATGCAAACCAATTAACCACAGGACCGGACAAGTTGGAACTCTATCATCGGCCGTCGTTTGAGATGGTCGGCATAGTATATCCTGTTAAGCCCTGCAAAAGGGTTTCGAAGGATCGTTCTTCAGCACTTCAGGAGTCTTTTATGCCACGCATATTAGTGTAAGTTGCGCTTGATTCTCCGAGCACTGCTTTCTTAAACAGCTCGAAATCAACTCGTCGAGGGCTACAGCACTGAAGACCTGTTGATTGGATTGGTGTAAATGCCGCATGTCCATCTGTGGAGACTGTCTTTGTCCTTTTAAGTGTTTTCTCCTTTTTATTACTACCTCCACCTACCTGTCATTGTGTTTGTCTCTCATCCGCGTTTCTTTCTTCGCTTCCCTGTACATTGATTATATAGATATGAAGTATAGGGTGGGCTCACTAGGGTGGTGAGTCAGTAGAGCTCTGCGCGGATAAACAAAACATTATCCGCATTCACCCCGCATCCGCACGACTGTTATCCGCTTCCGTCCCGCAACCGCACGACTTTTATCCGCTTCCGTCCCGCATCCGCACGACTGTTATCCGCTTCCGTCCCGCATCCGCACGACTTTTATCCGCTTCCGTCCCACAACCGCACGACTTTTATCCGTATCCGCATGTTTGTTATCTAAAATCCGCTGATGTAACAATACTATGTTTAATTTATTAGATAAAGAATTAAAGCATCACTTTAAGATATTTGAGGAGAAATTCATTCCTCTAGGCTATGTGTGAATCGCAAGACAATGTTGGCTGAATTTGGTCCCTCTGAGTAACGGCAAGTGAAAGAGCGGGTGGCTAATTATAGCACTTACTTAGTCGTCGGATGTATCTTCGCAGGCAAGCGCAGGTATTGTACCCATGTGAGTAATCTCGTTGGATAATATGCATCTGCCTCCAACTAGCATCAGCTCTCAGGCGTGTACGGTAACCCCAATTTTGCAGTGCATATTTTGGATTTGAGGCTAAAAGGTATCAACTCTACAATGATAAAGCACAACTCTATTCTAAAACTTTAATTCATTGAAATAAATCATGGCTTCAAACACAAAACAATACCCAAAAAAAACATAAAATAAAAGCAAACAAAAATTTTACTTCCACAATCCACAAGTAAACAAATATGAAATCACAACAAAGTCATAACTAGCCATAATGCTTTACCCTTCTGTGAACTTCACAAGGATATACTAGTGCGCTGATGCACCTACGACTTCAAAACAAACTGTACATTAACATAACAGTCATACAATGTGACTTCCTTAATATTACAACAAGGATTATTCCTTAAACCTCTTTATGTTAAACAATTATGTGTGCCGTGCGTGTTTTAATATTTTTCTTCTCACCAATGAAATGCTTTGCATGCATTTACCTATTTGGACGTTGCACCAAAATCAACGTGCAACTCCATAATTATGTAAGCTACCCCCTACACATCCTCCAATTATATGGTTTCACCGCATGCTGTCTGTGATTCCTAGATAAAACGTTACGTTATAGCTTATGTCGGATTGTACGATAGACTACCTCGCGCTCATGGCGATTGGCATCTGGTCACCAACTACATGACTTGGTTCCAGTGACAGTACAAATATATCATGTAACTATTCGTCAGATAGCTAAATTAATGAACCATCAGGATTAACTATAATTATCCATGTGTTCACAAACCACATGGCTATAATACTCAACATAACAATCTTGCATTATATGTCATTTTAACAAGGTCTAGAATCTCTTCCCTTTATAACTTGCCTGGGCGGTCCGGGTGGTTGGCTCCGACCCTCGGCTAAGGAAATCGCTACACAATAGAAAGTGGGATGGGTCGTTTCACCAATTATCTCGACCTTTCTAAAAGTTTGAAAGCTTCCCTCTCTCTAAGCAGTGGAGATTTACAAGAAAAAAATACTGTGTCCTGACCGACACACATGTTCCCAAAGGATCTTAATTGACTACTATGCCAACAGGTATTGAATGAGCTTTTTGTAATTATTCCTACGTCGAGGATAACGATTAATTAATGGCCTCACATGGGTCCATCCAACATGAAGGTTCGGGGTTCGTAATGCATGAGCCTGGCGGTTGACCGATGTCTCAAGTATAATATAGGCGCACAAAACCACTGTCGCCATGAGTTTTCGCTGCCCACGAGCGTACATAACTCATCTATAAGTTCTCGGGAAATCATAGAGCTGCGAGGTGTCCCTGTTTCCTCGACTCTCATAAAGATTCCAATCCGGAACACATTTCAATCCTTTCTTCAGAGTTAGGGTCCATCACTACAACTCTGGAATAGATAATATCTCCAACAATGTCCACGACATAGGAGAATTCATACGTAGAATAGACTATCTGGCCCCTAATGCTCCATGCTACGACATTCCGACCTCTAATATTAAGAGAAATCTAACATTTACTCTATAAGCTTCTCAATTAAGCTGCAAATTCAATTCAATAAAAGCTCTTTCATTACTGGTATCATTACCGAATATATGCAATATTCTGATATAAAACTTCTTTCCATAATTACTGAAATGTAATCTCATTGTAACATCTTCCTGCTTAGATTGATAAGTCTTGCACTTAGCGTTAATAATTCTCGCTTACAACATTTATTTGTTTCCTGATGTGTTCATTCATACTCTTAATAACCATTATTATTATTATCATCATTTCTCACTGACATAAATGACCAAAATCATTATTTATTATTATTATTATATATCTCATTGACATAAATGACCAAAATCATCATTTATTATTATTCTCACATAAATTACCAAATTTCCGACATAGCTAGACGTTTTAAACTCGAACAATCGCGTTCGTTGCATTTACATAACTGATTGCCATTCTTAATTCATAGTGGGAATAGTTACTCCACTTAATGATGCAAATCAACATTTCAACTCTATCAAAATCAACTCATTACTGATTAAACATGGAGGATCAGCCTCCTAACTGACTTTTACTGGCATCTATAAGGAATTCACAATACCTTTACGGAATCACAGACATGCATCGGTCCATACTTCTACATAATCATAACCATAATTTGTGGGGTACTTACATCTCTATAGGCATCTAAGGTGGCTCCGACCAATCATATTCTTCCATGTCGCCCGCCATAATGGGTTTAACGCGACATATTTCTCTTGTTTACACACATTTGATTACACATAATTTCTATCACCAACACGACACGTTGCATACCTTTCAGGAAGTTATCACTCCCCAAACATGTGAAACACTTCATCAAACACTACTTTAAATGATATTTTTACATATACATTACACTGAACACTCGTCACTTATACACACTTCAATGCTGAAATTCCCTAGCAGAGATCGAAATTGCAGGTGTCGACGGCATCTTACGTTACCAACTCCTGATTGAAAGTCTGGTTATCTGCTCTCGGAACTCTCCAACAGTTTTATGACGATCATTACTCCTACAGTAAGCGTCCTGCGTTACATCAATACGCTGGCTCCCAAACATGAGCGTTAACATCTGGTACTCTCATGGCAATACCAAACACTTAGTAGAGTTTCTTTCGCGCATTCTATCGTAGTTACACATATACGATTAGTTAATACTATACACATTGCGCTTAATAAAGTTCAACACTTTCACAAATAATTATATACAATAGTGCTACCGTTAGTCTATACGGTGCTTCGTAACTGAACACGTCATAGTTCGTGCTGCTGATTATGCCTGTATCACGACTATTATTCATACAAGCGTATTTACTGTTTCTTTTACACATACCCGTCTTTGTTCGGCGTCTTGATGAATAGAATCGTCATGCGTTTTGCCTTGACGAACTTGCTTCAACCTGGCTGTAGCTGACTGAAGTTTCACTCGAAGACTGCACGTAGCTTATTTGAAGACTTCTGTCTGCGGCTTACACGCTGTCTCGTACTGCTGCATATTTGCTGCATACTGATTGCAACTTATTGCCATTGTGCTACAATTGACAATTGAGTAAAACTATAACTGGCTGTAACTGCGCTTGGCGGCATGTAGACTGCGTGACAACTGAGTTAGACTGAGCTTGACTGAGTTAGAACAGAGTTTCAAGTGAGAACAGAGAGCTCCTCCTGGGGTCTACTCCCTTATATCGGATTTCCACAGAAAGTAGAGCAACATCTTCCCGCGTAATCTTCGCTCCTCTCACAGCATGATTCAGGTCTTCAAACCATGATCATTGTGTTCCTCTTTCTTCACAGGTCCCAAAACTATATGTGTGCAAAGGAATCGCTCGTTCAATTAATTAATATTAATTCCTTTCTGCATGGCGTGGGACGCTACCTAGTCGGGAAATCCCCGTCAACATCTTCACATCCATCCGCGAACAATGGTCGTTTTACAGTCCTTACGCACATCACTAAATATGCACCAATTTCGCAGGTAAAAGACTCTAAAATTATCTTCTTGCCAAGATATTCACCTGTGTGCAACTCTCATCTCGATTCGTTACTCCAATCACGAGTAATCAATGATTCTTCTGGGCATTTCACCGCCCCTCCTCCAAATCTATTCTCCGTCGGGGAATAACTGTGTCATTATTCAGGCCTCTCCCCTGCTCCAGACGACATAATGGGGTGACAGAGATGGACGTGGCTCCACTGGGACCAACCCACAATTCTGGGCCGATTAGTAAATGTCAGCTCTGCCCTCCTCTGTGCTTCAAACTCCCAATAGCTTACACCAAATCGTCTTATAATGATATAATCTGCTCATTATTTCCTACATTATTTTACTAAATAATGCCATTTCATCAAAAATCACACCAGTGATTAAATATACATTTCTTTCGAGGGGTTTTTACCAAGAAACTCCCTGTACAGATCTCTGGTTCGCTTCCTGGCGGAACCTTTTACTGAGATCATATTCTCTGAGAACCATGTTCGATTCCAGTCAGCATAACCCCATCGGGTTCATGTTCCCCTTGCAAAACTTATAAAAGTCCAATGCAAGTGGCTTATATAAGTAACCAGCTGACTGTCGACCACCGTCTGTGTTTACGTCTGGGGTCCTTCACCTTGTCTGGCTGCGAGTGGGTTAGCAGTGTTCCCCCTTCCACACTCGGCCTTGTTTCTGAGCTGTCTATTCTCCCTGCGAAGGGTCGCGTTTACAGCCTCAACCTCTCTGGCTACTCTGACCATTTCTTCATAGAATTCTCGCAAACACTGGCATTCTTTCTGCTCTCCGCTCACACTGGGTAAACTGTCTGCTTCTCGTCCCGTCTCGCCGTTCCAACATTCAGGTCTGCCTGCATGGCTGCCTCCGCTCTCCACGTTGAGTTGGGTGTGCGTTACTAATTCTTCTTCTGGTTCATCGAATTCTTCTGGCGAGTAATACATTTTTAAGTTGGCTATGTTCATAACGACCTCGTTTCCATTCTCTAAATGCCTTAACCTGTATGCATTGTTCTGGAGGTCTCTTATCACCTCGAACGGGCCGTGGTAAGCAAAAATGAACTTTTTATACTTCCGTGCCTCTGGATCTGAACTGGCGGGTTTCTTAATTAAAACTTTCTGTCCCACGAGAAGCGGTTTATGATACCTCTTCGCACGATTCCTTCTCTGACGTCTCTCCGCCTGTGCTTTGAGATATTCAAAGGTTCGTTGGATCCTCAATTCTCTACCGGGCTGTGCGTCTACAGGTAATGGAATAACACCATTCCACGGTCTCTCTGGTCTCTGATCCAGATGTAGAGTAACGGGAACCTGACCTGTCGCCTCATGTACAGTATTATTTATACAGTATTCAATTACTTCTAGAAATTCAATCCAACGCCAATTCGCTTCAGAACAGTAGATCTTCATGTATTTCTGGATCTCTCTCATTACTCTTTCAACGGGACTTGCCTCAGGATGGCGAATGGTAGATAAAATCTGCCTAATTCCTAGAGTTTCCAGTTCTCGACGAAATTCTGCACTAGTAAAGCAACTTCCGTGGTCCGAGAGAATGTTATCCGGCTTCCCAAGAATCGGAATAACTCTCTCTTTCAGGCGCTTCAAGACCTGTTTTGAACTTGTCTTTTGAATGGGGCACAACACCACCATTTTCGAAAATACATCCATGGCTACAAAAATGTGTCTATTGCCTCTACGTGCTCTAGGCAATGGTCCAAAGTTGTCGATACTCAATAGCTGCCTTGGTTTCTCTGGCAATAACGGGATAGGTCGTTGCCTCATTAAAAAGGGATTCGGCTTTACCCTTTGGCAAAGATCACATGTTCTAATAGCATTTCTCACCGTTTCTCTCAATTTTGGCCAAGTAAATGCTTCCTTCAACAGAGCACAGATTTTATCTATCCCCGGATGGCCAAATGCTCTGTGGGCTAGCCATACTAATCTCCTCTGCAAAGATGCAGGAATTACAATCCTTTGACGTGTGTGATCCACATCGTCCCACTTGTGTAATATCTGATTATACCATACATAATCTGTTGCCAATGCCTCCGCCTCTCTGTATATCGCAGTTCCCCTTGCTAAGCGTCCCTCGAAGTAATCGATTATCATCTTCAACCATGGGTCTTCGCGTTGTAGGTTGGTAATGTTCCTTAAGTCATCCAACGTCTTCTGATCTCGATTCTCAATCTGGACCGCTAGTACTTCTTCTTCTCTAGGGTAACGACTTAATATGTCCGGTATTACATTCTCTTTCCCTGGACAGTATTCTATTTCCACATTAAATTGCTGGATATACAGGGACCATCTTGTCAATCTCTGACTAGACAAATCTGTCTTTAACAAAAATGTTAAAGCTTTATGGTCTGTTCTCAGAACTATTCGGAAGCCGTACACGAGTTTGTGCCACGATTGCAACGCGTACAAAATTGCGAGCAATTCTATCTCTGTGATCGTGTAATTTTTCTCATGGGCTCTCAGTCTTCTGCTTATAAAGGCGATAAAAACTTTCTTATCAGGGCTGAACCAGCTGTTTTCAACCCAAAAGGTAGCCTTAAAAATGTGAATGTATGTTGATTAAACATAAATCCTGTCAACAGACTAGTTTTCTTCTCTAATTCAAGATGGTGGAAACTGGATGTGATATCCAAGTTTGAGAATATAGTTTTCCCTTTAAACTTCCTGAGGATCTCTTTAATAGGTGGCACTTGGTCAAATTCCGGAATAACTCTCAAATTTAAGCGTCTCAGGTCCAAGCAGACTCTGACAGATCCGTCTGTCTTTGGTACAATTACCAATGGACTTACATAAGGCGTAGGTGTTTTCTCAATAACGCCGGCCTCCAACATCTCCTGAATTGCCTCTTTCACTTTAGCATAATGCTTTTCAGCTATAGGGTAGGGTTTCTGCCTAAATGGTGTCCAATCACTGACTTGAAAAGCATAAGTGAAGTTCTTTATCCGACCAGGTCTCGAATCAAAGACTTCCTTCTGTTCCAGCAATAACTGCTTTAAATTTTCCTTCTCTTTTAGCCCAATTTTCGCTTCTTCTAGCTTCTCCGAAATGTATTCTTCCAATTTGGGTTCCAGATCTTTTTCCAAGTCTGTAGCTAGTGTTTTGAGCTCCGCTTCTAACTGCTCCATAGCTAACACTTCTTCATCAGCCACATCTCTGTATGTATGCCATACTTGTTCACTGGATCCTGGTTCAATTTCATTGA
The DNA here is from genome assembly GCA_946902985.2 of Meconema thalassinum. Taxonomy (NCBI): domain Eukaryota; kingdom Metazoa; phylum Arthropoda; class Insecta; order Orthoptera; family Tettigoniidae; genus Meconema; species Meconema thalassinum. The sequence continues at coordinate 391,653,319 of OX336391.1, forward strand.
GTGCGACCTCTAAGCCTTCAGCTTCTTCATTCACATGGAACATAACCCTGTCCTGTGCTAGGTCAATTATCACTCTGTATTCCCTTATAAACTCTGCCCCAATAAGTAGGTTATAAGGTAGTTTGTTTACTAACAGAAAACTCTGTGAGAAAATAGAGCCTCCTATCTGTAAATCTAGGAATACCTGGTATTTACATATCATTGTTCTGTCTGGAATTACCCCTTTAATTTTGACACTGGAGATCGGTATCTTCAAAATGTTCTCTCTCCGGGCTATTTCATTATATAGAGCTTGTGTCATCAGGCTCACTGTTGATCCTGTGTCTAGCAGACTTCTGACTTTTAATCCTGCCACTCTCACAATTATAATTGGCAATTCTCTCTTGACCATGACCTGTGGTCCTCCTGTATCCTCAATCAATTCTTCGGGTTTGGCTATCCAATTGATGATGTTAATAGACTTCCATCCATCAGTCTCGAGCTCTTCTAATTTTGGCGTTTTTTTTTTTCTTCAGCGCCCGCCCCTTTGGAGTTCCTTCTCTCCTGTTCGCTGCGCTGTAGTTCCAAACTCTTAGCTCCATCTCCATATCTGTCTGGCGATGTCCTGTTCTGCATGACTTCTTGCCAGCGGACTTGTGATTTCTGGGGCTCATCTCCCCTTTCTTCGAGGTATCGCAAAGAAGCATGATAACGCTCTTCTGCCTCGTCATCGAAGTTATTTCTCTCTTGGGGTCTCCAATTTCTATTATTGCCTTCCTGGCCATTATTACCTCCATTGTTATGGTACGGTTTGCCCCTGTTATTGTGTTTATTCCACGAACTTCGACCTCTTCCTGCTTTATTAGCATTTCCTTGGTACCTTGACTGCCATTTTCTGGGTTCCTGTTCCCATTTCCGTCCATAGGAATCTAAAGTTTCTGTGCTCGTGGCCTTGTTGTTCCTTGGAGCTTGCTGTTGGTCAGTCTGTGTGTTGGTCACGTGGACTTGTTCCACGGTTCGACTCTGACGCATAGTATTTGCTGTGGTGAGGTCCAGTTGCCTTAGAACTGTCTCCATTTCCATAGCAGTTTTCGCATTAGCCGAGATTAGTAGCCTTTGGATCTCGTATGGAAGCTGTTTGGCGATAGCAATGCATAGCTCCAGTTCACTAGGTTTTTGATCCAGCTCTTTAAAACGACACATCTGCGATATGAAGAATTCTGCGTACTTCGTCGGGTTGTTCGTGCTGTACTTTTTGGCATACAAATCCAGCCGTAAATTCTGCTGAGTCGCGGCGTCCCAATACCTCTTCAAGAATGCCTCGCGGAATTCCTCAACAGTATCAAAAGTGTAACGGAAGCTGCGAAACCATAATGCGCACTCCCCCTCTGTTAACTTCTCTATAGCACGTAGCCTACGCTCCTGCGGTATTCGTGCATCATTGAGATATTCAGTCACTTCCTTTAACCAATACTTTGGTGTCATACTACAGTGACTACCTGAAAACTTCCTAGGTTTTTCTTCGCTTGCCCTAATGACGTTTATCACCTGGGTGTGCATCGCGTTTTCATGTGGCGTCGATGCCGCAATTGGTACACCTGGCGTCATGTAAGGACTTTCTCCTGCGCCTGCAGCATTCCTGCTTATAGGTTGGGTTTCTAGGTCTGCCCACCTTGTTTTTCTTATATCCTCTATGCTGCCTTCACTTGACTTAGGATACTTCAGAAGTGTCTCCTCCTGTGCTATTATCCTAGTCTCCATTTGGTTATGGCGCATTTCTGCTCTTTCTAGGCGAGTAATGACTTCTTTTTCTATTCTCGTGAGCCTATCTCGGTTTTCCTCGGCTACTTGAAAAATTTTCACCTTGTCTTCTTTCAGACTTTGTTTGATATGGGATATTTCATCCTCTACGTCCTCTTTAATTTGAGCAAGGGTCTTGTCGCTTGCCTCTGTTTTCTGGCCTTCTCTTATTTCGAGTTCTTCTCTCAGACCTTTAATTTCATCTCGAATGTGTCCATTGACTTTAGACAATTCATTCCGGACCTTGGTGATCTCGCCTCTATTTTCCTCTTGTCTTTTATTGACTATGATAATGTCGCTTTGCACTTGGTCCAGTTCTTTATGAACTTTACCCATCTGACCTTTCACGTTGCCTACCAGCTCCTTACTTTCATGAGCGATAGCCTTAATTTCGCCTATTTCCTGGCATTGACCTAATATATTCTGGTCCTGTTTCTTGAGGTCACCGTTAATTGCTCTAGCGTAGCTTTTCAATTTCTGGTCCCATTTGGAGTCGTTCTCCTCTAATCTCTGGTCTACTGTTTTCGTAAACTCTGCGAACTGTTTCGCTTGGCGTTCGAGATTCGCCTCATTTTGGATCTGAATATCCTTAATATCGTTAGACAACGCCTCTAATTTACTGTTGGTTTGCTCCTGAGCATGCCTACACGCTTGCAAATTACCCTCAAGTTTGGCTTCTATGGCCTCGAAACGTTTGTCAGTATTTACCTGCATTTCCGATACAATGCTTACAACAGTATCTGTTACTTCGGTCTTAATGACTTCTTGCATTTGACCTAACTTATTGTTTAATTCATCTTTATTTGCCTCTAAACGATTGTTTAATTCAATCTGGTTCTCATCTAACCGAGTGTTTATGCTATCCTGGAACGCTTTGGTTTCCAGTTTACTCTGCTCGTGAACAGCATCAAAATGTTGTTTCAGTCCTGCAATAACTTGCAAGATCTCCTCCGTACCTGACATTTTACAATAACACACTTAAATATGCAGGCAGGCTTCCTGGAAAAATATGTGGATACGTTTCGAAGAGAAACATCAAACACTGCACACATATTGTGAAGTCGTACAAAACCTGATAATATTATGGTAGATTGTGGATTGGGTATGTAACGCTAGTACCCTTAGGCCATTCTCTTCTCAATAGAGAGATTCTGCGTTACCTCAAAAGCCTACTGAATTCAACAATCACTCAAACACGGTTTGAGGCAAAACAATTACTATGGTTTTCCCCATGAAATACCATAAAAATCTATGGGTTTTCCCTAAATCCCATAAGCTCCACGTATTCTGGGCGCCATGATAAATGAATAGAGCTTTTTACTACCATAGACTCCACAGATGGGCGTCATGATAAACTAATATGTGTCGTGGTAAACTATAGTGATATGCACAATCTATCAAAATTTATATATACGTATCGGAACTTAGCTATGGATTAGGAGCGGTCACACCCTACTTCGTTAATTCTTACTTTAATAGAGTTGTGTGCATTAAATCTGACCGACTTTAGTCGTACCTTTAGCTCAAATCACAGTATAGGACATAAATTCCCATGTACCCATGTGAGTAATCTCGTTGGATAATATGCATCTGCCTCCAACTAGCATCAGCTCTCAGGCGTGTACGGTAACCCCAATTTTGCAGTGCATATTTTGGATTTGAGGCTAAAAGGTATCAACTCTACAATGATAAAGCACAACTCTATTCTAAAACTTTAATTCATTGAAATAAATCATGGCTTCAAACACAAAACAATACCCAAAAAAAAAACATAAAATAAAAGCAAACAAAAATTTTACTTCCACAATCCACAAGTAAACAAATATGAAATCACAACAAAGTCATAACTAGCCATAATGCTTTACCCTTCTGTGAACTTCACAAGGATATACTAGTGCGCTGATGCACCTACGACTTCAAAACAAACTGTACATAAACATAACAGTCATACAATGTGACTTCCTTAATATTACAACAAGGATTATTCCTTAAACCTCTTTATGTTAAACAATTATGTGTGCCGTGCGTGTTTTAATATTTTTCTTCTCACCAATGAAATGCTTTGCATGCATTTACCTATTTGGACGTTGCACCAAAATCAACGTGCAACTCCATAATTATGTAAGCTACCCCCTACACATCCTCCAATTATATGGTTTCACCGCATGCTGTCTGTGATTCCTAGATAAAACGTTACGTTATAGCTTATGTCGGATTGTACGATAGACTACCTCGCGCTCATGGCGATTGGCATCTGGTCACCAACTACATGACTTGGTTCCAGTGACAGTACAAATATATCATGTAACTATTCGTCAGATAGCTAAATTAATGAACCATCAGGATTAACTATAATTATCCATGTGTTCACAAACCACATGGCTATAATACTCAACATAACAATCTTGCATTATATGTCATTTTAACAAGGTCTAGAATCTCTTCCCTTTATAACTTGCCTGGGCGGTCCGGGTGGTTGGCTCCGACCCTCGGCTAAGGAAATCGCTACACAATAGAAAGTGGGATGGGTCGTTTCACCAATTATCTCGACCTTTCTAAAAGTTTGAAAGCTTCCCTCTCTCTAAGCAGTGGAGATTTACAAGAAAAAAATACTGTGTCCTGACCGACACACATGTTCCCAAAGGATCTTAATTGACTACTATGCCAACAGGTATTGAATGAGCTTTTTGTAATTATTCCTACGTCGAGGATAACGATTAATTAATGGCCTCACATGGGTCCATCCAACATGAAGGTTCGGGGTTCGTAATGCATGAGCCTGGCGGTTGACCGATGTCTCAAGTATAATATAGGCGCACAAAACCACTGTCGCCATGAGTTTTCGCTGCCCACGAGCGTACATAACTCATCTATAAGTTCTCGGGAAATCATAGAGCTGCGAGGTGTCCCTGTTTCCTCGACTCTCATAAAGATTCCAATCCGGAACACATTTCAATCCTTTCTTCAGAGTTAGGGTCCATCACTACAACTCTGGAATAGATAATATCTCCAACAATGTCCACGACATAGGAGAATTCATACGTAGAATAGACTATCTGGCCCCTAATGCTCCATGCTACGACATTCCGACCTCTAATATTAAGAGAAATCTAACATTTACTCTATAAGCTTCTCAATTAAGCTGCAAATTCAATTCAATAAAAGCTCTTTCATTACTGGTATCATTACCGAATATATGCAATATTCTGATATAAAACTTCTTTCCATAATTACTGAAATGTAATCTCATTGTAACATCTTCCTGCTTAGATTGATAAGTCTTGCACTTAGCGTTAATAATTCTCGCTTACAACATTTATTTGTTTCCTGATGTGTTCATTCATACTCTTAATAACCATTATTATTATTATCATCATTTCTCACTGACATAAATGACCAAAATCATTATTTATTATTATTATTATATATCTCATTGACATAAATGACCAAAATCATCATTTATTATTATTCTCACATAAATTACCAAATTTCCGACATAGCTAGACGTTTTAAACTCGAACAATCGCGTTCGTTGCATTTACATAACTGATTGCCATTCTTAATTCATAGTGGGAATAGTTACTCCACTTAATGATGCAAATCAACATTTCAACTCTATCAAAATCAACTCATTACTGATTAAACATGGAGGATCAGCCTCCTAACTGACTTTTACTGGCATCTATAAGGAATTCACAATACCTTTACGGAATCACAGACATGCATCGGTCCATACTTCTACATAATCATAACCATAATTTGTGGGGTACTTACATCTCTATAGGCATCTAAGGTGGCTCCGACCAATCATATTCTTCCATGTCGCCCGCCATAATGGGTTTAACGCGACATATTTCTCTTGTTTACACACATTTGATTACACATAATTTCTATCACCAACACGACACGTTGCATACCTTTCAGGAAGTTATCACTCCCCAAACATGTGAAACACTTCATCAAACACTACTTTAAATGATATTTTTACATATACATTACACTGAACACTCGTCACTTATACACACTTCAATGCTGAAATTCCCTAGCAGAGATCGAAATTGCAGGTGTCGACGGCATCTTACGTTACCAACTCCTGATTGAAAGTCTGGTTATCTGCTCTCGGAACTCTCCAACAGTTTTATGACGATCATTACTCCTACAGTAAGCGTCCTGCGTTACATCAATACGCTGGCTCCCAAACATGAGCGTTAACATCTGGTACTCTCATGGCAATACCAAACACTTAGTAGAGTTTCTTTCGCGCATTCTATCGTAGTTACACATATACGATTAGTTAATACTATACACATTGCGCTTAATAAAGTTCAACACTTTCACAAATAATTATATACAATAGTGCTACCGTTAGTCTATACGGTGCTTCGTAACTGAACACGTCATAGTTCGTGCTGCTGATTATGCCTGTATCACGACTATTATTCATACAAGCGTATTTACTGTTTCTTTTACACATACCCGTCTTTGTTCGGCGTCTTGATGAATAGAATCGTCATGCGTTTTGCCTTGACGAACTTGCTTCAACCTGGCTGTAGCTGACTGAAGTTTCACTCGAAGACTGCACGTAGCTTATTTGAAGACTTCTGTCTGCGGCTTACACGCTGTCTCGTACTGCTGCATATTTGCTGCATACTGATTGCAACTTATTGCCATTGTGCTACAATTGACAATTGAGTAAAACTATAACTGGCTGTAACTGCGCTTGGCGGCATGTAGACTGCGTGACAACTGAGTTAGACTGAGCTTGACTGAGTTAGAACAGAGTTTCAAGTGAGAACAGAGAGCTCCTCCTGGGGTCTACTCCCTTATATCGGATTTCCACAGAAAGTAGAGCAACATCTTCCCGCGTAATCTTCGCTCCTCTCACAGCATGATTCAGGTCTTCAAACCATGATCATTGTGTTCCTCTTTCTTCACAGGTCCCAAAACTATATGTGTGCAAAGGAATCGCTCGTTCAATTAATTAATATTAATTCCTTTCTGCATGGCGTGGGACGCTACCTAGTCGGGAAATCCCCGTCAACATCTTCACATCCATCCGCGAACAATGGTCGTTTTACAGTCCTTACGCACATCACTAAATATGCACCAATTTCGCAGGTAAAAGACTCTAAAATTATCTTCTTGCCAAGATATTCACCTGTGTGCAACTCTCATCTCGATTCGTTACTCCAATCACGAGTAATCAATGATTCTTCTGGGCATTTCACCGCCCCTCCTCCAAATCTATTCTCCGTCGGGGAATAACTGTGTCATTATTCAGGCCTCTCCCCTGCTCCAGACGACATAATGGGGTGACAGAGATGGACGTGGCTCCACTGGGACCAACCCACAATTCTGGGCCGATTAGTAAATGTCAGCTCTGCCCTCCTCTGTGCTTCAAACTCCCAATAGCTTACACCAAATCGTCTTATAATGATATAATCTGCTCATTATTTCCTACATTATTTGACTAAATAATGCCATTTCATCAAAAATCACACCAGTGATTAAATATACATTTCTTTCGAGGGGTTTTTACCAAGAAACTCCCTGTACAGATCTCTGGTTCGCTTCCTGGCGGAACCTTTTACTGAGATCATATTCTCTGAGAACCATGTTCGATTCCAGTCAGCATAACCCCATCGGGTTCATGTTCCCCTTGCAAAACTTATAAAAGTCCAATGCAAGTGGCTTATATAAGTAACCAGCTGACTGTCGACCACCGTCTGTGTTTACGTCTGGGGTCCTTCACCTTGTCTGGCTGCGAGTGGGTTAGCAGTGTTCCCCCTTCCACACTCGGCCTTGTTTCTGAGCTGTCTATTCTCCCTGCGAAGGGTCGCGTTTACAGCCTCAACCTCTCTGGCTACTCTGACCATTTCTTCATAGAATTCTCGCAAACACTGGCATTCTTTCTGCTCTCCGCTCACACTGGGTAAACTGTCTGCTTCTCGTCCCGTCTCGCCGTTCCAACATTCAGGTCTGCCTGCATGGCTGCCTCCGCTCTCCACGTTGAGTTGGGTGTGCGTTACTAATTCTTCTTCTGGTTCATCGAATTCTTCTGGCGAGTAATACATTTTTAAGTTGGCTATGTTCATAACGACCTCGTTTCCATTCTCTAAATGCCTTAACCTGTATGCATTGTTCTGGAGGTCTCTTATCACCTCGAACGGGCCGTGGTAAGCAAAAATGAACTTTTTATACTTCCGTGCCTCTGGATCTGAACTGGCGGGTTTCTTAATTAAAACTTTCTGTCCCACGAGAAGCGGTTTATGATACCTCTTCGCACGATTCCTTCTCTGACGTCTCTCCGCCTGTGCTTTGAGATATTCAAAGGTTCGTTGGATCCTCAATTCTCTACCGGGCTGTGCGTCTACAGGTAATGGAATAACACCATTCCACGGTCTCTCTGGTCTCTGATCCAGATATAGAGTAACGGGAACCTGACCTGTCGCCTCATGTACAGTATTATTTATACAGTATTCAATTACTTCTAGAAATTCAATCCAACGCCAATTCGCTTCAGAACAGTAGATCTTCATGTATTTCTGGATCTCTCTCATTACTCTTTCAACGGGACTTGCCTCAGGATGGCGAATGGTAGATAAAATCTGCCTAATTCCTAGAGTTTCCAGTTCTCGACGAAATTCTGCACTAGTAAAGCAACTTCCGTGGTCCGAGAGAATGTTATCCGGCTTCCCAAGAATCGGAATAACTCTCTCTTTCAGGCGCTTCAAGACCTGTTTTGAACTTGTCTTTTGAATGGGGCACAACACCACCATTTTCGAAAATACATCCATGGCTACAAAAATGTGTCTATTGCCTCTACGTGCTCTAGGCAATGGTCCAAAGTTGTCGATACTCAATAGCTGCCTTGGTTTCTCTGGCAATAACGGGATAGGTCGTTGCCTCATTAAAAAGGGATTCGGCTTTACCCTTTGGCAAAGATCACATGTTCTAATAGCATTTCTCACCGTTTCTCTCAATTTTGGCCAAGTAAATGCTTCCTTCAACAGAGCACAGATTTTATCTATCCCCGGATGGCCAAATGCTCTGTGGGCTAGCCATACTAATCTCCTCTGCAAAGATGCAGGAATTACAATCCTTTGACGTGTGTGATCCACATCGTCCCACTTGTGTAATATCTGATTATACCATACATAATCTGTTGCCAATGCCTCCGCCTCTCTGTATATCGCAGTTCCCCTTGCTAAGCGTCCCTCGAAGTAATCGATTATCATCTTCAACCATGGGTCTTCGCGTTGTAGGTTGGTAATGTTCCTTAAGTCATCCAACGTCTTCTGATCTCGATTCTCAATCTGGACCGCTAGTACTTCTTCTTCTCTAGGGTAACGACTTAATATGTCCGGTATTACATTCTCTTTCCCTGGACAGTATTCTATTTCCACATTAAATTGCTGGATATACAGGGACCATCTTGTCAATCTCTGACTAGACAAATCTGTCTTTAACAAAAATGTTAAAGCTTTATGGTCTGTTCTCAGAACTATTCGGAAGCCGTACACGAGTTTGTGCCACGATTGCAACGCGTACAAAATTGCGAGCAATTCTATCTCTGTGATCGTGTAATTTTTCTCATGGGCTCTCAGTCTTCTGCTTATAAAGGCGATAAAAACTTTCTTATCAGGGCTGAACCAGCTGTTTTCAACCCAAAAGGTAGCCTTAAAAATGTGAATGTATGTTGATTAAACATAAATCCTGTCAACAGACTAGTTTTCTTCTCTAATTCAAGATGGTGGAAACTGGATGTGATATCCAAGTTTGAGAATATAGTTTTCCCTTTAAACTTCCTGAGGATCTCTTTAATAGGTGGCACTTGGTCAAATTCCGGAATAACTCTCAAATTTAAGCGTCTCAGGTCCAAGCAGACTCTGACAGATCCGTCTGTCTTTGGTACAATTACCAATGGACTTACATAAGGCGTAGGTGTTTTCTCAATAACGCCGGCCTCCAACATCTCCTGAATTGCCTCTTTCACTTTAGCATAATGCTTTTCAGCTATAGGGTAGGGTTTCTGCCTAAATGGTGTCCAATCACTGACTTGAAAAGCATAAGTGAAGTTCTTTATCCGACCAGGTCTCGAATCAAAGACTTCCTTCTGTTCCAGCAATAACTGCTTTAAATTTTCCTTCTCTTTTAGCCCAATTTTCGCTTCTTCTAGCTTCTCCGAAATGTATTCTTCCAATTTGGGTTCCAGATCTTTTTCCAAGTCTGTAGCTAGTGTTTTGAGCTCCGCTTCTAACTGCTCCATAGCTAACACTTCTTCATCAGCCACATCTCTGTATGTATGCCATACTTGTTCACTGGATCCTGGTTCAATTTCATTGAGTGCGACCTCTAAGCCTTCAGCTTCTTCATTCACATGGAACATAACCCTGTCCTGTGCTAGGTCAATTATCACTCTGTATTCCCTTATAAACTCTGCCCCAATAAGTAGGTTATAAGGTAGTTTGTTTACTAACAGAAAACTCTGTGAGAAAATAGAGCCTCCTATCTGTAAATCTAGGAATACCTGGTATTTACATATCATTGTTCTGTCTGGAATTACCCCTTTAATTTTGACACTGGAGATCGGTATCTTCAAAATGTTCTCTCTCCGGGCTATTTCATTATATAGAGCTTGTGTCATCAGGCTCACTGTTGATCCTGTGTCTAGCAGACTTCTGACTTTTAATCCTGCCACTCTCACAATTATAATTGGCAATTCTCTCTTGACCATGACCTGTGGTCCTCCTGTATCCTCAATCAATTCTTCGGGTTTGGCTATCCAATTGATGATGTTAATAGACTTCCATCCATCAGTCTCGAGCTCTTCTAATTTTGGCGTTTTTTTTTTTCTTCAGCGCCCGCCCCTTTGGAGTTCCTTCTCTCCTGTTCGCTGCGCTGTAGTTCCAAACTCTTAGCTCCATCTCCATATCTGTCTGGCGATGTCCTGTTCTGCATGACTTCTTGCCAGCGGACTTGTGATTTCTGGGGCTCATCTCCCCTTTCTTCGAGGTATCGCAAAGAAGCATGATAACGCTCTTCTGCCTCGTCATCGAAGTTATTTCTCTCTTGGGGTCTCCAATTTCTATTATTGCCTTCCTGGCCATTATTACCTCCATTGTTATGGTACGGTTTGCCCCTGTTATTGTGTTTATTCCACGAACTTCGACCTCTTCCTGCTTTATTAGCATTTCCTTGGTACCTTGACTGCCATTTTCTGGGTTCCTGTTCCCATTTCCGTCCATAGGAATCTAAAGTTTCTGTGCTCGTGGCCTTGTTGTTCCTTGGAGCTTGCTGTTGGTCAGTCTGTGTGTTGGTCACGTGGACTTGTTCCACGGTTCGACTCTGACGCATAGTATTTGCTGTGGTGAGGTCCAGTTGCCTTAGAACTGTCTCCATTTCCATAGCAGTTTTCGCATTAGCCGAGATTAGTAGCCTTTGGATCTCGTATGGAAGCTGTTTGGCGATAGCAATGCATAGCTCCAGTTCACTAGGTTTTTGATCCAGCTCTTTAAAACGACACATCTGCGATATGAAGAATTCTGCGTACTTCGTCGGGTTGTTCGTGCTGTACTTTTTGGCATACAAATCCAGCCGTAAATTCTGCTGAGTCGCGGCGTCCCAATACCTCTTCAAGAATGCCTCGCGGAATTCCTCAACAGTATCAAAAGTGTAACGGAAGCTGCGAAACCATAATGCGCACTCCCCCTCTGTTAACTTCTCTATAGCACGTAGCCTACGCTCCTGCGGTATTCGTGCATCATTGAGATATTCAGTCACTTCCTTTAACCAATACTTTGGTGTCATACTACAGTGACTACCTGAAAACTTCCTAGGTTTTTCTTCGCTTGCCCTAATGACGTTTATCACCTGGGTGTGCATCGCGTTTTCATGTGGCGTCGATGCCGCAATTGGTACACCTGGCGTCATGTAAGGACTTTCTCCTGCGCCTGCAGCATTCCTGCTTATAGGTTGGGTTTCTAGGTCTGCCCACCTTGTTTTTCTTATATCCTCTATGCTGCCTTCACTTGACTTAGGATACTTCAGAAGTGTCTCCTCCTGTGCTATTATCCTAGTCTCCATTTGGTTATGGCGCATTTCTGCTCTTTCTAGGCGAGTAATGACTTCTTTTTCTATTCTCGTGAGCCTATCTCGGTTTTCCTCGGCTACTTGAAAAATTTTCACCTTGTCTTCTTTCAGACTTTGTTTGATATGGGATATTTCATCCTCTACGTCCTCTTTAATTTGAGCAAGGGTCTTGTCGCTTGCCTCTGTTTTCTGGCCTTCTCTTATTTCGAGTTCTTCTCTCAGACCTTTAATTTCATCTCGAATGTGTCCATTGACTTTAGACAATTCATTCCGGACCTTGGTGATCTCGCCTCTATTTTCCTCTTGTCTTTTATTGACTATGATAATGTCGCTTTGCACTTGGTCCAGTTCTTTATGAACTTTACCCATCTGACCTTTCACGTTGCCTACCAGCTCCTTACTTTCATGAGCGATAGCCTTAATTTCGCCTATTTCCTGGCATTGACCTAATATATTCTGGTCCTGTTTCTTGAGGTCACCGTTAATTGCTCTAGCGTAGCTTTTCAATTTCTGGTCCCATTTGGAGTCGTTCTCCTCTAATCTCTGGTCTACTGTTTTCGTAAACTCTGCGAACTGTTTCGCTTGGCGTTCGAGATTCGCCTCATTTTGGATCTGAATATCCTTAATATCGTTAGACAACGCCTCTAATTTACTGTTGGTTTGCTCCTGAGCATGCCTACACGCTTGCAAATTACCCTCAAGTTTGGCTTCTATGGCCTCGAAACGTTTGTCAGTATTTACCTGCATTTCCGATACAATGCTTACAACAGTATCTGTTACTTCGGTCTTAATGACTTCTTGCATTTGACCTAACTTATTGTTTAATTCATCTTTATTTGCCTCTAAACGATTGTTTAATTCAATCTGGTTCTCATCTAACCGAGTGTTTATGCTATCCTGGAACGCTTTGGTTTCCAGTTTACTCTGCTCGTGAACAGCATCAAAATGTTGTTTCAGTCCTGCAATAACTTGCAAGATCTCCTCCGTACCTGACATTTTACAATAACACACTTAAATATGCAGGCAGGCTTCCTGGAAAAATATGTGGATACGTTTCGAAGAGAAACATCAAACACTGCACACATATTGTGAAGTCGTACAAAACCTGATAATATTATGGTAGATTGTGGATTGGGTATGTAACGCTAGTACCCTTAGGCCATTCTCTTCTCAATAGAGAGATTCTGCGTTACCTCAAAAGCCTACTGAATTCAACAATCACTCAAACACGGTTTGAGGCAAAACAATTACTATGGTTTTCCCCATGAAATACCATAAAAATCTATGGGTTTTCCCTAAATCCCATAAGCTCCACGTATTCTGGGCGCCATGATAAATGAATAGAGCTTTTTACTACCATAGACTCCACAGATGGGCGTCATGATAAACTAATATGTGTCGTGGTAAACTATAGTGATATGCACAATCTATCAAAATTTATATATACGTATCGGAACTTAGCTATGGATTAGGAGCGGTCACACCCTACTTCGTTAATTCTTACTTTAATAGAGTTGTGTGCATTAAATCTGACCGACTTTAGTCGTACCTTTAGCTCAAATCACAGTATAGGACATAAATTCCCATGTACCCATGTGAGTAATCTCGTTGGATAATATGCATCTGCCTCCAACTAGCATCAGCTCTCAGGCGTGTACGGTAACCCCAATTTTGCAGTGCATATTTTGGATTTGAGGCTAAAAGGTATCAACTCTACAATGATAAAGCACAACTCTATTCTAAAACTTTAATTCATTGAAATAAATCATGGCTTCAAACACAAAACAATACCCAAAAAAAAACATAAAATAAAAGCAAACAAAAATTTTACTTCCACAATCCACAAGTAAACAAATATGAAATCACAACAAAGTCATAACTAGCCATAATGCTTTACCCTTCTGTGAACTTCACAAGGATATACTAGTGCGCTGATGCACCTACGACTTCAAAACAAACTGTACATTAACATAACAGTCATACAATGTGACTTCCTTAATATTACAACAAGGATTATTCCTTAAACCTCTTTATGTTAAACAATTATGTGTGCCGTGCGTGTTTTAATATTTTTCTTCTCACCAATGAAATGCTTTGCATGCATTTACCTATTTGGACGTTGCACCAAAATCAACGTGCAACTCCATAATTATGTAAGCTACCCCCTACACATCCTCCAATTATATGGTTTCACCGCATGCTGTCTGTGATTCCTAGATAAAACGTTACGTTATAGCTTATGTCGGATTGTACGATAGACTACCTCGCGCTCATGGCGATTGGCATCTGGTCACCAACTACATGACTTGGTTCCAGTGACAGTACAAATATATCATGTAACTATTCGTCAGATAGCTAAATTAATGAACCATCAGGATTAACTATAATTATCCATGTGTTCACAAACCACATGGCTATAATACTCAACATAACAATCTTGCATTATATGTCATTTTAACAAGGTCTAGAATCTCTTCCCTTTATAACTTGCCTGGGCGGTCCGGGTGGTTGGCTCCGACCCTCGGCTAAGGAAATCGCTACACAATAGAAAGTGGGATGGGTCGTTTCACCAATTATCTCGACCTTTCTAAAAGTTTGAAAGCTTCCCTCTCTCTAAGCAGTGGAGATTTACAAGAAAAAAATACTGTGTCCTGACCGACACACATGTTCCCAAAGGATCTTAATTGACTACTATGCCAACAGGTATTGAATGAGCTTTTTGTAATTATTCCTACGTCGAGGATAACGATTAATTAATGGCCTCACATGGGTCCATCCAACATGAAGGTTCGGGGTTCGTAATGCATGAGCCTGGCGGTTGACCGATGTCTCAAGTATAATATAGGCGCACAAAACCACTGTCGCCATGAGTTTTCGCTGCCCACGAGCGTACATAACTCATCTATAAGTTCTCGGGAAATCATAGAGCTGCGAGGTGTCCCTGTTTCCTCGACTCTCATAAAGATTCCAATCCGGAACACATTTCAATCCTTTCTTCAGAGTTAGGGTCCATCACTACAACTCTGGAATAGATAATATCTCCAACAATGTCCACGACATAGGAGAATTCATACGTAGAATAGACTATCTGGCCCCTAATGCTCCATGCTACGACATTCCGACCTCTAATATTAAGAGAAATCTAACATTTACTCTATAAGCTTCTCAATTAAGCTGCAAATTCAATTCAATAAAAGCTCTTTCATTACTGGTATCATTACCGAATATATGCAATATTCTGATATAAAACTTCTTTCCATAATTACTGAAATGTAATCTCATTGTAACATCTTCCTGCTTAGATTGATAAGTCTTGCACTTAGCGTTAATAATTCTCGCTTACAACATTTATTTGTTTCCTGATGTGTTCATTCATACTCTTAATAACCATTATTATTATTATCATCATTTCTCACTGACATAAATGACCAAAATCATTATTTATTATTATTATTATATATCTCATTGACATAAATGACCAAAATCATCATTTATTATTATTCTCACATAAATTACCAAATTTCCGACATAGCTAGACGTTTTAAACTCGAACAATCGCGTTCGTTGCATTTACATAACTGATTGCCATTCTTAATTCATAGTGGGAATAGTTACTCCACTTAATGATGCAAATCAACATTTCAACTCTATCAAAATCAACTCATTACTGATTAAACATGGAGGATCAGCCTCCTAACTGACTTTTACTGGCATCTATAAGGAATTCACAATACCTTTACGGAATCACAGACATGCATCGGTCCATACTTCTACATAATCATAACCATAATTTGTGGGGTACTTACATCTCTATAGGCATCTAAGGTGGCTCCGACCAATCATATTCTTCCATGTCGCCCGCCATAATGGGTTTAACGCGACATATTTCTCTTGTTTACACACATTTGATTACACATAATTTCTATCACCAACACGACACGTTGCATACCTTTCAGGAAGTTATCACTCCCCAAACATGTGAAACACTTCATCAAACACTACTTTAAATGATATTTTTACATATACATTACACTGAACACTCGTCACTTATACACACTTCAATGCTGAAATTCCCTAGCAGAGATCGAAATTGCAGGTGTCGACGGCATCTTACGTTACCAACTCCTGATTGAAAGTCTGGTTATCTGCTCTCGGAACTCTCCAACAGTTTTATGACGATCATTACTCCTACAGTAAGCGTCCTGCGTTACATCAATACGCTGGCTCCCAAACATGAGCGTTAACATCTGGTACTCTCATGGCAATACCAAACACTTAGTAGAGTTTCTTTCGCGCATTCTATCGTAGTTACACATATACGATTAGTTAATACTATACACATTGCGCTTAATAAAGTTCAACACTTTCACAAATAATTATATACAATAGTGCTACCGTTAGTCTATACGGTGCTTCGTAACTGAACACGTCATAGTTCGTGCTGCTGATTATGCCTGTATCACGACTATTATTCATACAAGCGTATTTACTGTTTCTTTTACACATACCCGTCTTTGTTCGGCGTCTTGATGAATAGAATCGTCATGCGTTTTGCCTTGACGAACTTGCTTCAACCTGGCTGTAGCTGACTGAAGTTTCACTCGAAGACTGCACGTAGCTTATTTGAAGACTTCTGTCTGCGGCTTACACGCTGTCTCGTACTGCTGCATATTTGCTGCATACTGATTGCAACTTATTGCCATTGTGCTACAATTGACAATTGAGTAAAACTATAACTGGCTGTAACTGCGCTTGGCGGCATGTAGACTGCGTGACAACTGAGTTAGACTGAGCTTGACTGAGTTAGAACAGAGTTTCAAGTGAGAACAGAGAGCTCCTCCTGGGGTCTACTCCCTTATATCGGATTTCCACAGAAAGTAGAGCAACATCTTCCCGCGTAATCTTCGCTCCTCTCACAGCATGATTCAGGTCTTCAAACCATGATCATTGTGTTCCTCTTTCTTCACAGGTCCCAAAACTATATGTGTGCAAAGGAATCGCTCGTTCAATTAATTAATATTAATTCCTTTCTGCATGGCGTGGGACGCTACCTAGTCGGGAAATCCCCGTCAACATCTTCACATCCATCCGCGAACAATGGTCGTTTTACAGTCCTTACGCACATCACTAAATATGCACCAATTTCGCAGGTAAAAGACTCTAAAATTATCTTCTTGCCAAGATATTCACCTGTGTGCAACTCTCATCTCGATTCGTTACTCCAATCACGAGTAATCAATGATTCTTCTGGGCATTTCACCGCCCCTCCTCCAAATCTATTCTCCGTCGGGGAATAACTGTGTCATTATTCAGGCCTCTCCCCTGCTCCAGACGACATAATGGGGTGACAGAGATGGACGTGGCTCCACTGGGACCAACCCACAATTCTGGGCCGATTAGTAAATGTCAGCTCTGCCCTCCTCTGTGCTTCAAACTCCCAATAGCTTACACCAAATCGTCTTATAATGATATAATCTGCTCATTATTTCCTACATTATTTTACTAAATAATGCCATTTCATCAAAAATCACACCAGTGATTAAATATACATTTCTTTCGAGGGGTTTTTACCAAGAAACTCCCTGTACAGATCTCTGGTTCGCTTCCTGGCGGAACCTTTTACTGAGATCATATTCTCTGAGAACCATGTTCGATTCCAGTCAGCATAACCCCATCGGGTTCAGTATAAAGTTTTTTTTTGGGCACAATCACTAATTGAGGGTATACCTAAGACTGACTTCTCTCACTTCTCTATTATTCTCATACAATCCAGCGAAAGCAAATAGGGAAATAACAAGAAACGTGAAAGACGCAGATCATAGCAAAAACTAAAATTATTTTTTAAAAATCCAGTTCAACATTCTAAAAACATTCTAAAAACTATCCGTAAATTTACTCTAAACATTATCCGCAAATTATCCACTATCCGCACAGTCATGCAAACTATATCCGCAAGGCGAAAAATTTTGCGGATATCCGCGAGTTTATCCGCACAGGGTTTTATGACTCAGACGTCAAACTTCGGCTCCGTTGTCACTACAAGTTACAAACTGTGGGGCAAGAAAGAGGTGGCATGTGACGTTCTACCTCAAGTAGCACCGTAGTTCAACAATACGTCTTATCGCATCGTGATAAGTTACTCACTTATAGTCAGCTACATTCTCATCATCTCTTTCCTCTTCTTGGTTTGCTGTAAACATTTCTATAATTTCTATCAATGTCTTCACTTTCATCATAGCACTGAGGACCGTTATCAGAGTCTATAAATCTTCGTAACTGGCAGCGTGTAACAAATTGGAAATTGCTTCATTTTCTTTCAAGATAGAATCTGGTATCTCCTCATCAGAATTCTTAAAACTTCAGTGAGAAATTCTTTGCTTTGTGTTGAATGCACACGCAAGAAACTACAACTCGTGGTGTAGTGGCCAACATTGTTGGCTGTCGCTCCTAAAATCCATGTTCGATTTAATTCTGGTGAAATATACAAACTGGTCTAAGGGCTAGTTTCGCCTGTGCGGTGGCGTTAGCGACGGTGCCATTAGCGATGAACGAACGGCCTCCTAGGAAAGGTAGAACTAGTTTTAATAATTTTATTAATGCAGCCAATGACCATGTACTTTTCTTTTCAGGACGGGTCAGGGAAGGGATATTGGAAGGAAATCGGCCGTGGACCTATTGAAAGGAACGGTCCCGGCATTCGCCTGGTGGTGAAAATGGGAAACCAGTTGATTCACAGTGCCATTGGCGTACAAAGGAATGCCACCGCGTATTTAAGTAACATACGATGTGAATTTTTAATGAAGCGAGTAAGGTTGTTAGAATATATGTGCAGCGCTGCGAGTGAAAAATATATAGGCTACAGTACATATATTTCCACAAGAACACCCGCCCGGCATACCGGGAGACCATAAGGATCCAGAATAATATACAGTACTAGAAGTAGTGCCCGGCTTCTCCCGGTGGATTTATTTATTTTACGGATGATAATGGATACTACTATAGGACTGGAGCGCTCAAGAATAAGGATCGGAATAAATGAAAGTAAATTTGAAAGCACCAACGCTTATTGCAGCTGAAAACCTCAGTATACTGCACCAACATCATCGCCCTTATACAGATTTATAAGCACCTTGCAATTCTGCACCAGCACACTGGTAGGGGCGACGTGCTGCAATCCGTATTGCCAGGCAACAATAGACTTAGGTATTATTGCAGCTGTCCGGGAGAGCTTGTTCTTCCGACTTACTGAACAAAAATCAACCTTTAAGGTTACCTGAGAGGTGTAACCTAATGCTACATAGCCTTAACTATTTCTCTTGAATCTGGCTATCATATACAAAAATAATTTTTCGAATCCGACTGGTAGTTCCAGAGATTAGCGCTTTCAGACACACAAACAAAAAAAAACTCATCACCTTCATTACCGTATCTATATTAGTATAGATAGGTACATTGTTGGCTCTACAGTACATATACATTACGATACACCATGTAGATGGTTATGCAACATGTGGATTGAAGCTCTCAATATGCCAAAGCAGACCTTCTCAAGATCGTCCTCCATGATGCCAAGCTGTCACAATTAGTCAACATTCCGTCGCTAATGGGAAGCTCTGGAATATGAGAATTTATAGCTCATCGCAAATGGGACAGTAAATGATCACTTCTTGATCCGTCGCAAATGGGAATCGTCGTAAACAGGAAGACACCAGTTTCGCCGACGAATACATGTTCCTTTCTATCTGTTATAACGGCATGCACCGTCCTACGCAAGGACGTTTAGTAGAAACAGCTGTTCACTGTATGATAACAGTGTCTATCATAACGCTACCTCAGTGGCTTGATGCGCACACAATAGTGCCTGCCACTGCATAGAAACGGGTGTTCCGATAAGGCTTTTATTGTATTCTTCCTGAGCCGATGTTTACTGAAGATAATCTCGAAATGTTTACTTACAATAGCAGGTGTCATCATTGTAGGGAATTCCTCACATCACATTGGAGAATACGTGAAAAATGATCACCTACCATGTATCGGCTAGCGAATCGTTGTTGTTGTTGTTGTTTCAGTTGAGGGGCTTGGAAACCGTGGTCATTTAGCCCCGTGTAGTTTATTTCAATGTGTGTAGAATTGGTCTGATAACCTTTGTTATTGTGATGGCTGTATTCGTGTGTGTGTGTGTGTGTGTGTTTTTTAAATTCAGGTTAAGATTGGGTAGGAGGTGGCCATGGCCTTCAGTTAGGAACCATCCCAGCATTTATCTGGAATAGAAGTGGGGGGAAACCACAGATAAGAACTTTTTGGATTTCTCATTTCTACCTCACGAGCCTGAATTAACCTTGTTCCAGCCCTCAGATCAAAACTAAATGTCTTAGCGAAGCTGGGAATCGAACTCGAACCTTCGCGGTGATTACAAAGAATGACAGAGCTGCTGATGCAACCTAAATGTAGTGAACAGATACAGGATTAACGTTTCATTCGAAAATAAAAACATTTCAATAATGAAACTTAATGTGGTGCTGTGGCTAGCATTGTTGGCTGTCATCCCCAGAGATTCCGGGTTCAATTCCCGGCTCTGTCAAGAATTTAAAAGTATTGGTATGGTCTGATAAGGGGTCTCCCAGCCTCGTGATGCGAAATAAGAACCTACCGGATGCTGAGACAGGAGTCGTGAAAAGGAATAGGTCACCCTACCGCACACAAACTCCGGCTTGGGACGCCAGGTTAGTGATCTCTTGACGAAGCCAGGGTCTCTTATCAGGTCTCCTACATCCATTGTGGTTATGGCATTCTTAAAAAAATTAAAAAAGATTAACATGAATAATCAAAATAAAACGAGAAACAGCAGTGGCATTGATTCCTCATCTTGAAAAATTAACGAGCAGTTTCGTTATTGTTGAAAGTAGCGACGGTAGGGCTGGGTTCACCAATGCAACGTTAACAGGCCGTCAGTAAATAATGCCTCGTTAATTTTAACAACGGAATTAAACTCTTTGGTGTTTCACCAGCACATTCGCCGATTGGCATTAGCAAACGATTCATTATGTTTAAGGGCTGTACAAAACTCATTGAAAGATGATTGTGGCGGTATTTGTATATTCTTGGGTATTATCAAGCAGGCCGTGAACTGCAAAAAGCTTAGAAGTTTTATTAATTTAATTAATTAATTTAATAATGCAGCCAAATGGCCAGTTATATACAGAGTCCGCCAGAAAAATGTATACACTCTTTACGGAACAAAAACTATTCATTGTGTGTTTCTTTTACATTTCAATTTTGATTACACATGTAGTATTGTCTTCGGTTAAACATATGGTTACATGAGATGTTCAAAATGTTCACCGTTGGCTGCCAAACACATAGCAGAACGACGAGCGGTCGCAGCAACTACGTCCATCAATGTTTGAATGGGGACCACTGCACATGCCGCTGTAATCTCCTCGCGAAGGGCCTCCAGCGTGCACGGCTTAACGCCGATATATTTGATTTTTCACAGTTCCCCACAAGTTCAAGTCCATAGGGGTAAGATCTGGCGACCGTGGGGGAAACTCAATGGGCCCTCTTCGTCCAATCCAATGTCTCGGCAGATTGTCATCCAGGAAAGCTGTACTGCTACATGGAAGTGTGGTGGCGCCCCATCCTGTTGGTAGAAGACTTCATCATCGACTCCATAAAGCGCACGTACAGCTGGTAAAATTAATGTGCGTAACTTTCCCAAATACACTGCTCCAGTGACAGTACCATCAAAGAAAAAGGGTCTTAGTAGGCCCCTCGATGACAGTCCACACCAGACATTAACCCCTGGTAGATTGACCGCCTTGTCCACATGAACATGCGGATTTTCCGGAGCCCAGTAGACACAATTATGTCGATTCACTGTTCCATTAAGTTTAAACTGGGTTTCATCAGACTACACTAACTTCGTCAGAAATTGTTCATCTTGGGGTACCATTTGCTGATACCATTCACAAAATTGCAATCGACGATCGGGATCGTCCTCATTAAACGCATGCAGTAATCATGGGATGTGAACTTTCCACTTAGCTGTTTTCAAACTTCGTCGTACACTTGTACTGCTAATCCCCACATTGCGTAGCAGACTTCTGTGGAGAATTATCGAACCTTTCCAACACGTGAGCCGACGAAGCAGGACTAGTAGTTGTACGCATTCTTCCCGATCTTCCTTTGTGAACATCGCTCCATGCGTTCCAAACTTCCCAGTACGTTTAATTGTTAGGCATGTTGGAGATTTTGTTTTAAACTCCCTCCTCCACTGACGTTGCACTTCAACGGCATTATTAAACCTCACAAACCACTTCAGAATGTACTTTCTCTGCTCGAACGTCAAGCGTGCTCCGGCCATTTCATTTTCCCACCATCATGATGCAAGTACCGATATCTGTTGAGCGAAAGACCAAACTACAACATTTAACAAGCAGTTCCGTGAAGAACTAAATAGCCTATTTTCATATATCCTACTAATATCAATCGCCTCTATCAACATACAAATTGTCAGTTTGATTGCTGTAATAGATTCGTAGATATTGAGAACCGTCTAAATATTTTGGATGGTCACCATGTTGGATTTTTATACACTGAAGAAAATGGAAATTGCAACACCCAGAAGGAGTGGTGCTACATTGCTGCAATTGATCGTGCAGGACGAGTGTTCGGTTGTGATTCGATGATTACATTTTCAGGTCCCTCTGACCGCAAGTTTGGACAACAATCAATACAGGATGTGTCCACCACGAGCTGCAATACATTGATGAATTCCGCGAGGCATGGAGTCAATAAGGCCCTGGATCGCTTCCTGACGAATTGTGGCCCATGCTTGCTGCACTGCACGGGTCAGTTGTTCCAGAGTTGTGGGTGGCTGAGGACGGCTGGCCAGTTGTCGACCCATCTTGTCCCACACATGATCAATAGGACAGAGGTCCGGGGATCTGGCGGGCCATTCTAAGGTTGTGATGTCGTGGAGAGCTTCTCTGGAGATGCGTGCCGGGTGAACCCGAGCATTGTCCTGCTGAAACATCCCATTAGCAATGTTCGTCATCATAGGGACAACCACTGGATTGAGTACCCTATCAACGTACTGTCGAGCAGTCAACAAGCACTAATTGTGATTTCACATTAAAGCCAAGAGCTCCCCAGACCATAATGCTTGGTGTTGGCCCTGTGTGCCTCTCGACAATAACGTCTGGGCGGCCCCTCTCCCCGGTACGTCGGCGCACACGATTCCGGCGATCACTGCGGGCAAGACAGAAGCGCGATTCATCACTAAAGACGACCCTATGCCATTCGTCGACCCACGTCGATCGTTCTCGACACCAGGCCAGCCTTACACGTCACTGTTGTGGGGTCAATGGAACACCTTCTGCAGGGACACGTGATCGTAAGCCAGCTGCACGCAGGCGATTACCAACTGTTTGTTGTGTAACGTGGGGTGCCACAGCTGCTCGAATTTGTGCTGCTGTTGCATGGGGTTCCATCCGGGCCATCCGAATGATGGGGCTGTCGCGCTGGGCCTGTGCCAGGTCTAAGAGTGTGGGTACCTTCATTTGACCACTGCAGCCATACACGTTGTAGCGTAGATGCCTGTCGGCCAACACGTGCAGCGACAGTCCTTAGCGATAATCCAGCCTAACACAGCCCAATTATCCGAGCCCTCTCAAACGGCGACAGTTATTGATAGCATGCTCTTCTCTGTCGTCGAGACATGTTTGACGGGGAACACTTCACTCCACAAACTGCAAGTCAACTACGCTACACCAGAGTCCGTATACTGGAGTTGATTCCTCCGCGACCAATCACGTTGGGAGACCTGTAGCAACAATCCAATGGGTCTGAAACGTTGATCGTTTAAATACCTACATGGCATCGTTCCATATCTTGAAAATCAACACAAACGACCAATGCCTTCATGGTGTTGCAATTTCCATTTTCTTCAGTGTATTATAGGACTTAGAAGATTTATGTACTATTACATGAAGATTATTGGTTAGATGTTTTATTCAAACTTCAATCTCATGATTAGGACACAAGAAATAAAAGCGAGATTTTAAAATTTCGCTCCACCGCCATCTTGTGGTTATGGAAATAATTTAAATGAATTAGATGCCAGTCGATTAAAATTTGTATAAGCATATACCGTATCAAGTTTCACTGCACTCGGATGGTTAAAACGCATGAAACGTCCATTTGCATATTTAAATTTCACGTCGCACCATGTTGGATTTGTGCTCGCCAGGTTATTGAACGTCCCATAGGTGACCTTATGCTTATAGCCTCTATACACATACAAAATTTATGTTTGATTGCTGTAGTAGATTAATAGATATAGAGAACCGTCTAAATATTTCGGATGGTCGCCATGTTGGATTTTAATATATGAAGGCCATAGAGTTATGTACTATTAGATGATGATTATTGTGTACGTTCATTATGCAAATGTCGATTTCGATCGCATGATTAGAACACAAGAAATAAAAACTTAATTTTCGAAATTCGCACAGCCGCCATCTTGTGGTAACGAAAAAATTGAACTAAATTAGATACCAGAGCATTACAATGTGTATAAACATTTGCTGTACGAAGTTTCATTGCGTTTGGATAATTAAATCGCGAGAAAAGTCTATTTAAAACTTTCAACTTCGCTTGGCCACCATGTTCGTTTTGTAGTTAACCGGTTTGTGAAAGTCTCATAAATGAACTTCCAGTAATGCCCTTTATCTCCGTACAAAATTTCATGTTGATACCGGCAATAGTTTCAGAGATATAGAATGCCGGTGAAATATTTCGCATAGCCGCCATCTTGTGGTTATGTAAACAATTGAACGAAGTTAGATGTCGGTTCATTACAATGTGTATAAACATATACTGTGCCAAGTTTCATTGCGTTTGGTTGTTTAAATCACGAGAAACGTCTATTTAAAAGTTTCAACTTTGCTTGGCCGCCATGTTGGTTTTGTAGTTACCAGGTTTTCAAAAGTCACATAGGTGAACGTCTAGTAGTCCCCTTTGTTACCGTACAAAATTCCAGGGTGATATCGGTAATAGTTTCGGAGATATAGAATGCTGGTGAAATATTTCGCACAGCCGCCATGTTGGATTGGTGCGACATAACAAAATTTGAAGGGCACGGTCTGGGTCGCACGAAATAGTGCTATAAAATTACCGAGTCTCATTGAAATCGCTCCAGCCGTTTAGAAGTTATTGGGGGACACACAAAAATCCTCACACACACACACACGCACACACACAGACACTCGGACAAAGGTGATCTCATAAGCCTATTTTTTCATAAATGAAAATAGGCTAAAATTCACAAAGTTCTTTTCAAGAATCTCGCCTTGACATTTTCTATAACTCTGAGGTCGGATAGAGTTAGGCAATTCCATATCAGTTCCAACCCATAAGTTAGGGCTGGAAGGACCTTTACTTAGAATAGTGTCATTGCTGTTCTTAGAGACAATTTAGTGGATCGGTGATATATATGTTTCTGATTGCTGCCAAGTACATGGCTTCTGAAGGAATTAGCAGATGGTTGAAATGTGATCCCTACATATTTAAAAGAATTTACAAGTTCCAAGACTGTTCCATTGCTTTGTATCCTGTCATTAGCCGCTATTCTTCCTCCTTT
This sequence comes from Meconema thalassinum, assembly GCA_946902985.2. NCBI lineage: Eukaryota > Metazoa > Arthropoda > Insecta > Orthoptera > Tettigoniidae > Meconema > Meconema thalassinum. Next base: position 391,678,832 of record OX336391.1, read on the forward strand.
CCGGAAAACCATTTGAACTGACTTCATTCTATTGATTATGAGACTGTTGCTGTCAGCATATTCATCAAGTCTATCTATTGCCGCTTGGAGATCTTCTTTATTGTTGGATCCTAATGCAATATCATCCGCATACTGGTACAACGCGACCGATGTATTAAGAGTAATACTTGTGATATCTGCTAAGGCTATGCTGAATAATAGCAGGCTAAGGGGATCTCCTTGAAGGACCCCGTTAGTCTGTAAAATGGGTGTTGAGGAAGTTTTGCCGTCTTTTATCGTAACCCTGTTATAAGCAAGTACTGTAGGTTGTTTATTGCTATAGTCAGTGGATTATATATTGTCTATTCCAATCATGTCCGCTAGTTTCCGAAGGAGCATTTCCCTATTTAAGAAGTCAAACGCTTTCTTGAAATCTACAAAGATGACATAGAATTTCCCCTTTGGTCGACTAATTGTGTCACGTATTTTGTCTGAGAGGTTCTTGACCGCATGTAGTGTCCCTCTTTCCTTCATGAATCCAAATTGCTGTTCGGGAATCCTACTTTCTGTTTCTGCAAGTAGTCTGCACTCTAAGATCTTGGCGTAGATCTTATGGATGGTATTTTCAAGGGCGACACTTCTATACGAATCAGGATCATCTCTGTCACCTCTTCCTTTGAATAGCATTTTGATATCTGACTGTCTCCACCTTTCTGGGATTTGTCCAGTTGTAAAACACGCGTTGAACATTGCAGTCCATATGTGAATTCGAGTTTCACAGTTGTCTTTTAAATTTTCGTTGAAGACCCCATCTGCTTTCTTACATTTCGTGACCTGAATACCCGCTTTGATTTCTTCCTGATCTATGAGACAAGTCGTCTCTATACTAATATAATAAAGCTGAAGAGTTTGTTTGTTTGTGTGTTTAAAGGCGCTAATCTCTGGAACTACCAGTCGGATTCGAAAAATTACTGTTGTATATGATAGCCAGATTCAAGAGGAATAGTTTAGGCTATGTAGCATTATGCTACACCTCTCAGGTAACCTTAAAGATGGGTTTTTGTTCAGTTAGTCGGAAGAACAAGCGCTCCTAAACAGCTTCAATAATACCCAAGTCTATTGTTGCCAGGCAATGCGGGCTGCATCACGTCGCCCCTACCAGTGTTCTGGTGCAGAATTGCGAGCTGCTTATAAATTGCAGTCATGGAGAGTAATTAGTGCAAAAAGATTTCTTAGGCCCCTTAAAACAGTTATCATGACAATAGTATGCCTCTCTATAAGGGCGATGGTGTTGGTGCAGTGTATTGAGGTTATCAGCTGCAAGAAGCGTTGGTGCTTTCCGATCCTTATCCTTGAGCGCTCCAGTTCTGTAGTAGTATTCATTATCATCCATAAAACAAATAAATCCACCGGGCGAAGCCGGGCACTACTGCTTGTTATTTATATTTCCTCTGAGTGGAATGACCATTTCTAGATTTTTCTTGGTTAGGATATCAGAAAAGTGTATTTCCCAGGAAGTAATTGGAATTTCCGGTGTAACATTGGTTGACCATATCTTGAGAGCCACAAATGGATCTTTAATTGCCTTTTCAGCTTACATTAGTGCTTGTCTTTCTAGATACTGAGTTTTCTTTTGTTGTAGCATCTTTTTGTACGATTTCCTATTCTCTGCATACTCTGCAAACATAGAGTTCTCAGTATCTTGCGGTACTCTGTGGAGGAAATCCAAGGTTTCCTGTCTTCATTTGTAACATTCCCTATCAAACCATGGTTTCGCGATTTTTGCTGTTGAATGGATTTGTACTTCATTGAGGAAGTTTAGTACCACATCTAGTGCCGTGTCCAATAAACCTTCTTCAATCATTTATATAATTTCTTCTATGTCACTCCTATTACTCTCAAGAAATGCGAGACAAATCTTTCTTGTAGTGCATTGTTGAACCCTTTTAATGGGTTGAAACTCCCTACCCTTATCTCGATTTGAATTGCAACGGGGATATGTTTCCTTAATACGGCAACTAGGTTTGCATACATTTCTCTCGACTGTTGATAGAAATACAATCTCCATTAATAAAAAAAAAAGAGGGGTCAATAGTACTTCTGCCGTTAGGCTCTATAGGCCTATATGTTGAATCCTCCGCCTGGTTGACTAGGTTATAGCCTTCTTCCACCATTAGGTCGAGAATGAGACCTGTCATATAGTCCGGTTTGTCTATTCGGCAATTAAAATCGCCTCCTAAACCACAGTCTTATCATTTTTATGCTAACGTTATTGCCTTCACTACGTGCTCGATAGTATCGTCTACTTTCTTAGTTGGGCTAATGTAGATTCCTATAATGGTTAATTTGTTTGTCTTGACAGCTATCAGATTTTCTTCTATATGAACGTTCTTTGGTGTGCCTATGCTGTCTCATAGATGATGCTGACTCCTCCTTCTGGTCTGCCTCTTTCTTTGGCATGCTTGCTGTAATGATGTTTCATCCTGTTACGTGCCACCCCCCTAGTGACACTTTTGTTAACTTGATTACGGTGGGTTGAAGCACAACACAGATTGTTCCTTTAAAGAAATAATTAACTTTATTGCGGCCAGAAAGATACACTACTCATCAGCAAATACAAGCAATTTGAACCTTACTCCAGTTTCCTCAAGTGTCTTCCTTATGGAGCGCTCTTGCCCCCTTTCACTTGTCAACATACCACAGTTAATCATCTCGCTAATGAGTCCGGTCCCGTACGCTGGCTGGAAATAGCTGCACTAAGTCTGTCACTCACTGTTTTGCAACTCACCACAATGACGTCTGTCGCACTAGGTAAGCACACTCGCTCAAAACACAGGCAGTCCCCTGTATGCCTCTCACTCCCTCGCTGCCAAGAGAATCGGCTTCATTAGGGGTTTCGCAAGTCACCACACTTCTGTCGCTCAGGATAAACGCTCGCACTAGTTCGTAAAACACAACAACACACTGCTTGACCGGTCGCTCTTATATAGCAGGCCGGTGACTCAATAAATGCTTCTAGACCCATCCAGGGTTCACGGCTTCTCGAGGTTTCCTTCACTGGCTGAGTCACGAATATTCTGGACCATCCCTTTGTCCTAGTAGTCCTGTTGCATAAGGCGCTCGCAATACACTGAGGCAGAGCACAGCCCAGCCCGGGGGCAGTTGTGACTCATGCGGCGAGCGATGAAACAAACTCACAGCCGTAACAATACCTACGGGTTCTGTAGTGAATGTCTCCGTGGCAATGATTATACTGAATTTGCGTCAAAAAATATCAGTTGTTGATGAAAGAAGTGACTTTAGGCCTTCCACATTCCAGAGAAGATTATTTAGAATTTTTGCTTTAACCTTGCGGAGTGGCCTGATATCTGACTCACAGGGATATGCCTGTTGAATGCCTCCGAAATCGAAACTGCTGGACTATGATTCCTTTTGGCCAAAGATTAGGGTCCTGTAGGGAGCCTACTCCAATCTTGAAAGCCTTGTTTGTCCCCCTCGTCGGGAGCATTTCGCATTCGATATGACCATCAATACCATTAGTTCGAAGGAAATTAGTGATTGACTCCGAAACAGTATTGCTGCACAGTCTTCCCATATAAATCCATGCCTAGCGGCTGCCTGTATTTGCTTATCAGCTTCTTGTCTGGATCCAACTATTACGTTCTCTCGCGTATAATGAAATCGAAATTCCCGTGTCTTTGTTCTTCTTCTTCCCTGGTAGGTGGTCCATGGTCCTGAGTAGTCTTGAGCATCCTCCTCCTCCTCCTCCTCCTCAATGTGTTCTCCCATGCTTTCCTTCCCTGTTTTTGATGATGAGGGTGGGCTGTTTTCATCTTTCTTATTGTGATTTGTAGTAATTATTTCCAGAATTCCTGTTGTTTAGATGGTGAAAACTGTTGATCTGTAGCATTGTCTTTTGGGACAGTGGTGATTTTTTTCTTTAATCGTGGACTGTCTAGTTGGTGGAATTGGGTGGCTTTCTTAAATTACTGATTTCTGTGTTGTTCCATTTACCAAGTGTTTCCCTAACGAGTCTTTTATCTCCTCACGAATTTTATTCCCCAGACTGTTTTCCAAGAAGTCAAGGGTTTGTGACAAACATCGTACTCGTAAACTCCATGGTTACTTTGTTCTAGCTCTACTCCAATGTTCGCTTTGGAACTTGGCATGTTTATCTAATGGCGAATTCTAGTTATCATATACGATTACAGTTTTACTTTATAAGTTTATCTTAGTAACGAATTCATTACTGCTAATACCTGTGTAGGTATACTATACCTTCCTGTGTCGGATGTAGTAGAAGAAAGAATTATAACTCTGCTAAATCCACTGAATTGAATGATTCAACAAACACATGAATATCTAAATTGCTCTTGCCAAAGCCTCCTGCCTACACAATATAAGACTCCTTGGTTGAAAGCAAACATGGCTGACGAGGAAAAGAGGAAAAAGTGCCGGGGACTGAATTTTCCTTTGGTTGCAAGAAGCGTACAAATCGTTGAGAATAAGAGGACTGATGCTGTGACGTCTAGGTAGTCTCTTATTAAATTAACTACATGTGCTATTCCGTAATGCGCCATACGATATCACACACAAATAAGAAATGGTTCATTTCTTACCTGTCAGATAGGAATTCCAGGTTAGGTTCTAACATCTGTAGAACATTCAACACAGAAGATTTTAACAACTGAAATGTCATAATAAATTCCGTGTCGTCGTATTCATCAAAGTAATTACCCCGTTCATTATAAATTCGAGGTCGACGAATATCTATCATGTTTTCAAGAACATCGTTGTCGCTGAGAATAAAGTTTAGTTGGTTCCTCAGTTTAGGGGCTGCGACAACGCGGCCATGTAGCCCCGTGTACTTTTGGTGTGTGTAGAATCTGTCTGATAACCGGTGTTAATTGTGATGACTGTATTAGTGTGTGTTTCTGTTTCTTAATTCAAGTAAGGACTGCATACTTTGAATTTTTCAAGTAGTTCCTACTTTTGCCGCCAAATGCCACCGTCAACAACTACTAGTTCAGAACTTGGCTACTAGGCGCCACCGCAGTCGGCTCCTGGCGACGAACGTAGGAACCTGAGCGTTGTTTCCATTTTAGCCTAATTTAGCTTCACATAGGTGTAATTAGTGGAAGGTTCTTTAATATGCCATAAATCTGTGACATGGGACCGCCGACTTCACTTCCCCTCCGAAGGAAGGCAGACTGATTGATTTTTAATGCTCTTAAAAATCCGATGACTTCGGCCGAGTTTGAACCCGCGATCTTGAGCATATAAGCTCAGCATGCTACTAACTACGCCACCGAAGCCGCCCAGAATAAAGTTTAATGCACGCTCCAGTTTGGATTGGAATGCCACGTAAATCGACCGTCAGCCGTTAATTGTATGTAGACACAGCAATTAGTTTCAAGGCTCGTTAGGGATGCTAATGGATTGTTATAGTTTGGTGAACCACGGTATTTCGGTAATCGTCCGTTAACGTCCTTTAATGGTTAGTTAACATTTTGAACCCGGCCCTTAGAGTTACTGAATTTGATTAGTAAGGCCGTTACTTAGGAGTAGGAGTTGGTATTAATGACGTTACTTCCCAACCCTGCTGAGGAATATTTACGAAAATTTGCTAGGATGAACGAGGCATGTTGATAAACATAGTGTAAACAAACCAGCTGCGAGTTATCTGATGCTTGCTAATAGTCGGATCATGTTAACAGGCGCAATGAATGGCGCTTTATTCTGGTAGGCCAGGGGGCTATGAAGTGATGCAACTGTCACTGGTTCCCACGCCCACCGCTGTACGCGCTGCCTCTGACCTTGGCGTGCTGGGTCGGAGTTCAGTGAGGAGTTCCGCTCGGCTCCCGGCTGTCTCACCAAATGCTCACACTACCAAATTTGGTTGTTTAATTTCAGGGGCTTGGGCATCGTTGTCATTTAGCCCCAAGTACTTGGGTGTTGTGCGGAAATTTGTCTGATAACTCATGTTATTGAGAGTGTGTGTATTTGTAATTCCACTTGTGCCGGGCTCCTCTCTATCATCTTTCTTGTCGACCTTCCTTGGTCAACTCTTGTTTTCTTCCGAACCCGACAGTATTAGGGTACCCGAGACCTGGGGAGTCCTTCACTTTCCCGCCTTAATTGGCCCTCATCTCATATTTCCTGACCTCTCATTCTTCGAGAGGTCAGAACTCTTCTATTTCTTTTCATGACATCTCCTGCCTTCTGCCGAAGGCTCTCAAGGAGGCAGGGTTTACGTAGCCTCACCACTTATGGTGCATCTTTCAGTGTCCCGTCATAATTGCCCCTTGTCTCGTCTTTCCTGATACCCTTATTCTTCGAAGGGTCAGCCGGGTCAGCCTTCTTTTTCTTTTAATGATATCTCCTGCCTTCTGCACAAGGCCCTACAGGAGGCAGGGTGTGTGTAGCCCCACCACTTCAGGTGCACCCTGGATAGGGATACACCCTTAAGGGATCACGGCTGGTGAGTTTGGGAGTTGGCGACCCTGAGCGTTTCCTGAGCTGGGTCCGATTTTTCTCCTTTTCCACTGACTTTGAGGCGGGCCCTCTTTCTTTCCCCTTTCCTATCTATGACTCTCCTTCCTTCCAAGTCCTTGAATTCTCGAGAGTTGAGGACATTTCTCCTGTAGTTTATTTACCTTATTATTTTTAATTTTCCATTTCTTCTTCTAGTATATAAGTCCGTATTTAGTTTTAGTTGTAGTTTACATTACAAAATTTATTAATCTCATGTATTTTTTTTTTCAGGATTAGGGAATAACCCATCTCATTTGGGTATAATCGAGTTGACCGACTGAAAAGCATCAAACTTTCGTTTACTAAGGCAACACTGAAAATGGCTTCAAGCACCATAATAGTTGCATTATCATTTTCATTATCACCAGGGCCGGATTTAAGAGTATGCCGCCTATAGGCTAAAGTCCATTTTCTGCCCCCTCTATAGTTCATATTTGCTTAATACATTTGTTTTATACAATAAAAGGATAGATTTCATTGGCGTTTTCATGGTTTTAAACATAAAGTTCATTTAGTTTAGATTAAACAACAATTGTAATGGCTTACATAATAAATGTTATACTGAAATTAGTCATCTGCTTGTCTTTTTTTACTTACTTCTTTTAAGATTCGTTAAAAAATTAAACGGGTTTCGAACTTAATTAATTAATTTGTTCTTGGAGATCAGTGATCACTATTTTACACATATTTTTATATTTTATTGTCAATGACTATCTTTTTCGTAATTGAAGAACTGTGTTCAATTTGAATTAAGTTGTCCTACATGGTGAAATGCAATTACACAAAATGTAGTTACGGTAATTTATTGGTTCAAAAACATACAAACTTCTCTAAAACATCTCACCCCACGCAATCTTGATGTTCAAATTTGCATAGCTTTCTTGCGAGATTTTTTATGGGCAAACTCGTTAATAATGTCCTCATAAGAAAGTGTTTTTGTTGTATTTGCCGTAATGAAAGTGAGTTTAACCGTATTTCAGAAATACTAGTTCGCCGAGAGTTCTTAACTCTTCTAAGGCAGGCAAAAATGTAGAAGGACTAAAATATAGTTTTAGGTAACATGTATTCTTAAATTCGTACGGAAAATATTATTAACGTCTGAAATATTTCATTTTAGCTTTTGAACAAATTGAAAACTGCCGCCCCTAAAAATTTGCCGCTCTAGGATGTAGCCTACTTAGCCTATTTAGAAATACGGCCCTGATTATCTCCCAAACCATTAGAGGCCGATAACCTAGATGTTAGGCCCCTTAAAACAACAATTATCATCATCATCATCATCATCTTCAAGCCCCTGAGACTTCCGTTTCGTCCAGATTCCTTCTGATCAGACTGGACCAAGGATTTTTCCTCAATATTTTCCTTTCCTGTTTTTCTACGTCCAAGGCATAAACCAATAGTGCTTCAGGTTTGATTACTGTGGTGTAATGTCTTCATTTTGCGTTCTTCGATATAGATATTGATATATCTGTTCCAGGTGATTCTATAGGTAGAGCCCTGCGCGGATAAAAAACGGTATCCGCATCCGCACGACTGTTATCCACATCCGCATAAATTGTATCCGCATCCGCACGTTTGTTATCCGAATCTACTGGCATTATAATAATATATTAAATTAGATAAAGCATAAAGTACTAAAGCTAGACATTTGAGGAGAATGTCGTTCCCCTGGGCTATGTATGTCAAGTGCTATGTTTAAAATGCATGCTACACAGCCAAAATTTCAACTCTTTTCAGTTCGGAGTGTTGATTATGCTTAATGACATATTTTGAAAGATATTCGCGTAAATCATCATCTTACATTTGTCATGAGAAAAACATAACGGAAAAATATATTATGTCATAAACATCCGGGTCCTAGTAATGATATTTAACAAGTTCGGATTATATTCTAAAAACTATCCGCAAATTTACTCCAAACATTATCTGCAGCTTATCCGCTATCCGCACAGCCATGCAAACTGTATCCGCATGGGGGAAATGTTTGCGGATATCCTCGGGTTTATCCGCGGATATCCGCATCCGCGCAGAACTCTATATATAGGCCCTGTGTAATTATTTCGTACCGAATGGAGTAGGTGCACAGCTTGAGGGCCCAGGGTCAGGTGGCTTTTCCGTGCTTTTAAATCCTTCTAATAAACCACATTCCCATCTGTTCAACTCCTTACTCATTATACTTTCTGAATAGCTTCTGGTGTTATTTAAAATTGGGAAGGTATTCTTGCAGCCAGCACCCAGTAACCTATAATTCTCGTCTGGGGGCTGCAAAAGAGTTCACTCGGCCTCAAGAGACAGAATTGAGAAAAGGAGAGTTCAATTCCTACCTTAGCCATCCTAGAAGTGTTTTCCCGTGGCTTCCCCATTTCTACTACTGGTACCTATATGAAGACACGGCCACATCTACCCAAACCTTCATTCTATTACAAATAAATACACACACTAGTATTACCAAGACAATGAGACAGACTTCACACACACCCAAGTACACGAAACTGCATGACGATATCGCAAAGCCCCTAAATGAATCAACAACAAACGCTCCTCGGCGATCTCTTAAGCCGCGTCCACATTGATGTATTGCACTGTCTAAACCTCATTAATGACTTTCTTGCCGACGATGGACTCGCGTGCTCTGATCTGAATATTCCCTACATTCTTGTGTGTTCGTATGTGGCACTAAATTCTTATCATGAACATAAATTTGGACAGCATGCCAAATACAACGTAAATTAATAGTAGTGAAGAGTGGCCAACAGTTCAGAACTTCGAGCAGCACTCTACTAAATTTGATATTACGCGTTGCTCCTTGTTGTATGCCTATAATTCCTCATAGGTTACCACTAGCAACAAAACAGAAATATTATGAAAAAAAGAACAGGTTTCAAAAATACTCGCCCAACGTGGGGCTCGAACCCACGACCCCGAGATTAAGAGTCTCGTGCTCTACCGACTGAGCTAGCCGGGCGTTGGGAGAACGGCTCATAACATTGATATATGAGTTACAGTTGCTCAGAAACTTAGCGGTGAGTAACGGTAGGATTTACTTTTGTAATTAATCAGAGAATAAATATGAGAGTGTGTTTATAACGAATGTAGGGAGTTTTATTTCCAACATGCCTCAACCGCTTCTATGGAGCATTTCGTTTACTCTTTAGGCTGTTCCTCGGATTCACCTGGATTGATGATTGCGTTCTTCAGATTTTACGTGACCTACCACGATTTTTTCAATAGCCACTGTCTAGTTTCCAGATGAAAAGGATTCAATTGTTCTGCACCGCTGTTTTTCTCTATTCGAAAGATATTTCGGAAATCGCACAAACTATTGTTCAAATAATTAGAATTAAGCCTACTTGGAACGCAAATTGCCATCTTAAAAAGAATCGCCCCCGGGTGGACTCGAACCACCAACCTTTCGGTTAACAGCCGAACGCGCTAACCGATTGCGCCACGAAGGCTCCTCTTATTCACGAAACAAGTTAGATACTTCCTCACTTCTTACTCACTTTCACCGCGTTAGCTTATATTCAAATAATTATATATTCAATTATTCATCATAGAAATTTCCTCTCCTGTATTTAAATTTTACCTCTTTCCTGGGGGTACTGGAATTTTCTTAGCATTGTCAACACATCTTTCTGAATTAGCAAGACCATTTCGAAAATAAGTCACATTTCTACAGTATGGATGGGAGCGCTGGCTTGGCTTATGCTTACAAAGTTTCGCAGGATTTCGCTTTATTCATAGCGAATAAAACATACGACCTATAAATGTCAGTTTTTCTGCCAAAGAAATCGTAGGCATTAATCAAAAACAAAAAGTACTGTGTATGATATGCACAATTGCTTTGGTCTAACTAGATGTTCAACAAATTTCTCGTGGGACGAGGTGGCCGAGTGGTTAAGGCGTTGGACTGCTAATCCAATGTGCTCTGCACGCGTGGGTTCGAATCCCATCCTCGTCGGGTATTTTTACTAACTTGGCATTTCTCAGAACAGTATAGAAAGTGATACTATTATATATTTCAAAATTAAAATAACTTAACATGATTGTGTGTGAGAGTAGTTGGGAGCATGCTGAGCTTCTACAGTATGATCTAGGTCGCGGGTTCGAACCCGGCAAAGTCTTCGGATTTTTGAAGAGCGTTAAAAATCCCTCAGTATGGCTTACTTCGGAGGGGAAGTAAAGCCGGCGGTCCCGTAGATTAATGGCATGATTTGATTAATGCTCCTAAGTTCCAACGTTCGTCACCGGGCGCTGGTTGCGATGGCATCTAGTAGAAGCCAAGTTCACAGCTAGGTGTCACGGCGGCGAAAGTAGGAACTACTTGAAATTATCGTCTGCAGTTCTTACTTGAATTAAAAACAGATAACACACACTAATACAGTCATAACAATTAACACCGGTTCTCAGACAGATTCTACACACACCCAAAGTACACGGGGCTACATGACTGCGTTGTCGCAGCCCCTAAACTAAGGAAGCAACCATTGTGTATGAGTTAGGTTTAAATGGAGTTCATGATGCACTGTCTTCGTGAACCTCATATTTTGGTGTGCAATGTGGATAATTGCTCCTTTAAATCTGCTTGTCTCGTTTTTCTATAACGCATGTGGAGAGAGCCCACCATGAACAACTTGAATACTTCTTTTATTATTTCTACAACTCGTATGTTCATTGACTAAATGTTTGATTTCTTTACCATGGTAAGTTTTTAAATATTTAATTCATTCATGAAATGTGCATGTCACCTAAACAAATATTTTCTTGTACTGCACGGTAAGTAGAATACAAGATGGTCGAGACCCGTCCTTCATGGCATCAGTGGCAACATTCATGGAACAGCATTTTTACACAAGGTTTTCTTCATTGTTAAGAAACTTGTAAAAAGTTACGTCTTACTAGTATTTGCCACCTCTGATCTTATAACTTATCCAACAGCACGCGAAGCAAGCAAACACAGTATAAACAATTCTGTCCCAGATGACCTCGCTGTTCCGCCTCTTATACCAACAATAACTAACAATTCTCTATAGCGCTCAACAACAATTCTCCCACTGGTGCAATACTAGTGGGACATGGTTTGACTTTACGGGGCCACAGCTGAGAGACCCCAAAATGGAAAGGAGTTTTGGTGAACGATGCAAGACAATTCATACTGTTGCATTTTAAGAAGAAGTTTCGATGGACCTTATCCGTCATACCTCGTACACCATACCATGCGGGGTTCGCAGGACGACGAGCATATATGTGGTGTGTAAATGTACTATTATTATTATTATGAATGAATGAATGAATGAATGAATCCCATCTCCAAAAATTTGGAGTGAGCGATATTGATTGATTGTATAATTTTACATACATAGGCGATGATGATGATAATTGTTGTTTTAAGGGGCCTAACATCGAGGTTATCGGCCCCTAACATACATAGGCTTACATAGTTTTAAAACAATGACAATCAAAGCATTAGTTAAATAATAATAGTAATAATAATAATAATAAAATAGTAATTATAGTAGGGTCTACGATTGGGTTTCGTGCCGGGGGACTTGAGGTAAGGTATCATCCCAGCACTGGCCAGAGAAGAGTAGGTCTATGGAAAACCACGGTGGGAAAATATATTCACTGTGACCGCTGTCAATGCCGAGATTTAAACCTCGGATCTCCGGATTACTGCAACTCCCAAGGAGCGTGACCTTACGCACTCCGCTAAGCTACGGTACTGGATTAACGTATAAATGAATAAAGGAGCGTGCCGAGTTTGAAGCCGCGTCAGGAGTCAGGACCCCGAATTTGACACGTAGGTGCACTGAGCCACAAGTCCATGAGACCAGGTGATGGTTGTAATAAACAAGACCCTGGCCCCAATCTCTGGCTATGTAGTCTCTTTAACCCTGGAACAGTACAGTGGGGCACTCGATGCCCCAGAGAATTTTCGAAACCTCTTCAATTCTAATCTCAGCATGTGTAGGCCTACCCTATATACCAAAAAAAAAAAGCCCCCCATTTTCACCCCCTTCAACCGATTTAGCCCAGTAACGAACTCGACCGAGATTTTATAGGTATACATATTCGGTAAAAAAATCAAAGTGATTGGTGCAAAATTACGGCAGTTATCGTGTCCACAAGAAACTGATATACATATATATATATATATATATTGAACCCTTGCAAAGAAGCTTATGAGACTCAGTTTCGGGGGGTGTAACAGTCCATATCGTAAGTTGTTGTTAAAGCGCTTCATTAACATGCAGGGTAACATATAACAAAATAACATGCAGGAAAAAGTGAAGCCAGGGTTATAACAAATGAATTTAATAACAGATCAGCTATTTACAATGATGAATTAACAAACAAAACTCCCATAATGACTCCCACTGAATAAATTAAATTGCCAAAACTAGGCCAAATCTCAGGAGAGATTGTTACTCGGACCAAATGTCCCAAAAAGAAAATCAACAATAATGACAAATGTATGCGCGAGTGCTGTTCTACATGCTTCACGATGAGTACAATTGAATGCATGATTCGTCATCATCCGGAATAAACTTCCAGAAGACGAATCCGCATTACTTAGAGCTAGAAAGACGCGGGGAACAACTATACAACACTTAAAACTAAACCGACACTTCCTATACTTAAAATAAACAACACAATAATTTCCGCATGAAATTGGAATCAAGACTGCCGTAGCAAAACATTACTGCCTAAAATTAGGACTTCTCACAAATCAACACAAGTAAGTTAACACGTGACCAACAAAAGAAATACACATATGACCGCCGTCATTTTTACAAGTATTATACCACTACACCACACGGGCGTCACACACTAAATTACATGAACTGAGTCATAAACAATCACTAGGCTCAAAGCCAACATTTACATCATTAACACAACATTTCACCCGTACGACATGCAATAATCCGTCACAAACATGGCGAACTCCCCAATTAATTATGGTTCAAAATAACCATCACAAAGAACAGGTTTGCTAAATGAAAGCTTAAAGGGGCCAGTCGGAAAATAGGCCTGCCTAACAAAATAAATAAGTCACCAGGCTAGACGGGCGATACGTGGAAATCTGCATATCTGTCAACCCACGTGTCAAATAACCTCGGCCTCCCAAGGCACGGGATCCAGTCTCGAAGAAGCGTGCCCCAAAGCACAATAATACGTGTGTGTGTGTCAGAACAAAAATATCTCAGCATTTCCCCTAGGAAATCCAAGAATCAGCATATGGACAAGGAACAGCGGTCTCCTCAGAGCACCCTGCCTTTCCATCAAAAATACAACAACAACAAATATGAGGGCGGTAGGACCTCTACCCCTCTTCACGTAGAATCAAAACACACACCTGACACGATAACACACACAGAATCACACGTATGGGTTTGACAGACCCTGAAATAAAATGACATTAATATTTTCCACCTGCTGGCGCCGCCGTCCAATGCCAGTGACTAATAAACCTGAAAAGGACTAAAAAAAAAAAAAAAAAAAAAAAAAAAATTGAACTAAGGTGTTCTACAATTACATCTTAATTTTGTTGCGCTCGGCAACCCTAATACGAATAATAACCTGTTCAGCAAACATCTTACAGTAATTACCTCCCTTTCCTATCAAAAATATGAACTTTAATAAAGCACCACTTATCGAATGTAACGGGTTTCGCATTCGCATGGATAAAAATCACGTACACGCGCCGTGTACTTTAAATATGTTTCCAAAGAAAAATAATACACAACAAACAACTTTGGCCACGCGCCAGCGTACATTTAAAACATTTAGTGTCGGTACAAGAAAAACACTCCAAAACAAGAAAAAGACTAAAATGAACTATTTACAAAGTTCCCCCGCCAATCTAACTACATATTGAATAATCAATTTTTGTACATCACCGTATCAGCTTGTAGAACATATGACTTCCATCATGGCCCATTTCCCTGCGGGAAATTAACCCTCCATCGTTGTCTTCGTAGAAGCGTTGGACATCACTCCGGCTCCTGACCACACGTCGGACATCTTGGTGTAGTCTCTTGGGAAGAAAAGTTCAATGTTATTATAAAATGACCTGGCTATAATCGCTTGTGAGTTATGCTTGCGTGATAGGATGTTGTGGTCTCTGTTCCTCCTGTCCTTGGAGGCCACTGAGGGCAGTGTGGGTCAGGAACATGTGAAATTGAGCAAGACATGTAAATTGTGTTTGTGTGCATATCAAAACGAGCTCTGTGTGATGCCTTCGGTGCGGTAGGTAATTTTGTAATGTATTAACTTGAGCGATGCCACGGGCGGTATAGTAAATGTAGTTCTGATGGAATGCCCCGTGCGGCATGTTAATGTAATTGTCATTGTGAATTTTGGAAATAGTTACGTGCTGTCCTGATTTCGTGAAGTCGCAGAAAAATGTTCCTTCGGTTTTGTTAAAATAAATTCATTTTGAAAAATTGTTTAAAATTTTTGGTGGGCAAGTTTGTAGGTGCCTTTGATTTGCATATTCTAAAGAAAAATTCTGGGTTCTGTACACCTTAGTCAAATTTTGGTTATTCTTGCTAAGTATTGTAGTGAACTTTCAATTAAGCTTGTTAACGTCAGTCATATCGTATAGTTGGTTGCCCCTTTCGTGTGTTTTTCATACTTCAGTGGACCTTTAATTATGCCCTGAACACTATCTCTTTGCGTAGAACCTTGTTTGCAGCCTCAAGTATCCCTTGTGACATGAAAGACTCTAAGTGAACTTCGATGGGACACTAATGCTTCGTGTGATATGTTTTTTTTAATCCTTCCTGGGATAACTTCAGCTGTTATGGCTGGTTGACTGGCCTGGAACGCTCGTTCCCTCTAAGGGAACTGTATTTGGACCATACGCTGCTGTTCTGATGTGTGTTTCAGTGGTCACTATGTGGGACGTGTACTACCAATCTGGGGCCCAGTTTGGAGGTACCATCTAGGTCCCATGGCATCATTCTACCCGAGGAGATCTACTTCAAGGTCTGCTGGCGGAGATTGGAGTAGCCTCTTCAGCTGCCAAGAGACCAGCTGGACACCATCACCCTGTTCATCATCTCCCCATCGTCTTCCTTGGGAGGAGGAGGATGTACCGATTTTGCAAATCAGTACATGTTCATCTTTATCTTCGAGACGCAGTAAGAGCTCCAGGTCTGACCGGATTATCATAGAGCATACACCAGGCCTCTTCTGAGAATTCCTTTCGCCAAACTGGCGCCTGACTGTTAGTGAAATGGTTCGCCAAGCCCTTCTGCCAGGATTTGACCCCTTTGTGCGAACTGTCACTTAAAGTATTATCCCTGATAGACACTTGTAGAGGGAGATAAATCAAGCTTTGTGTCTGTGAACATGGGAAAAGCGAACATTTCTTGTCAGCTACATTCGCCAAGCCTTGTTCTAAGAACACCCTTGCAAGAACATTGTGTGACGCCTCAACTCCTGGAAGGTTTCTACGCAGTACCTGTGTGGGGTGATATTCAATAGTACCAACTCGAAACCTTGGACTCTGGCCTTGGGCTCCTCCCTTGTGTTGGCCGATTGTGCCACTAGTCGCAGGTGGTATGACTGGAGTCGAGTGGTGGGGGGACTCTGGAATACAAGGGGTGGAATCTGTGACTCGACAGACAGTGCGAGAGGAACCTTGCTGACGGAAGGACTCTAAAACGATCGCCTCCGGGGAAACTGGGAGTGCAGTTTCTCCGGAGGGCTGAAATACACCAGGTGGTATGAACTCAATTTGTTAGAAGGGGCAACCGTTCGATGGAACATTAAACTGTGTCATTTGGTAGTGTTATTTTAAGGCCATGTGTCGGTGGACCGTCAACTTAATTAGATAAAGACTGACATTTTATTTTAGCACGTAAATATTTAATCTTTTGGAGGGTCTAGTATAATTTGGTGATACCTTTATATGTAGTTACCGCAGTGTGGGTTATTATTGCCCTATTTCCCGTTAGCTGGATGGGATCCTCGTTGATTTAATTCTTGGTCAGACAGGCTTGACAGGACAGTCAGTGCTGGACTGTGGAGGTTGTCAGACCTTTCCGTTCCATTAAGGGGCGTTTCGGTTGTTTGATGCAGCATTGTTTTTTGAGAAGGCATTGCCTTTCTCATGTTGTTTTCCTTTTCTTCTTCTTCCGGATCCATTTTTAAATTCACGTTTTAACCTCAAATGTAATTGCGTAAATTGCCATGCGGGCTAATGACAAATTATTTAGTCCTTGTTGGCTATTAATTTCTGGGAATCATCGTGTTCGTATTTATATGTTAGACTAAGAAGTGTATAGGTTTAATCACTATATTGTTCAGATTTGTTAGTGCTGTAAAAGGTGAGGGGATCTATAGTAATGTAACATCATTCTGATTTTATAATATATTGTTTATTGGGACTTGATTATCTCATTTAAATGCGTGCAGTCGGTAGGAAGATTATACCTTGTTTCTGTTCCTTTCCTTCATCTTTTGGCAGGGTCATTTTAATACGGCCTACTGAGGTACGCACCAGGCCTTCCTCTCAACAAGCTGGTCTTGACATTAGTTTCGTTCCGCCCGATCTCCTTCCCTAAATTAAATCAGGGTGTTCTTGAATACCATGCAAATCGGAACATTCGCTCCTAGGTTTTTTTTTGCTGTGAACTCAGCTGACCTAGCGAGTAATTAAATTGGGCCTTTTGTGTGTATTATAAATTATTAATTTTTTGGGTATGGTAATATCATGTTGATTAATTATTTTGATATGCTGATATTATTATTATTATCACATCTTGGGTTATCAAAAGGGAAGGGGGAGGGGGGATGAGAGCCACTGTTACAGGACCTTCGGTCGGGTTGAGCGCTAATTGGAATGTTACTCAAGTCTTGCCCCTAAGAGATGAAAAAAGTTGTCTTCAAGATAATATTAGAGTACTAAAGTCGCCACGCAAACTGGCGTGAAGTTAGCTCACCAGAGCTCACAAAGTATTACTTCAAATAATATTAGAGCTTTAAAAATCACTACGCAAACTGGCGTGAAGTTAGCTCATCAGAGCTCCAAACAGATAGACATCGAAACAGCGTCTCGTCGATCAATTTATTGGAAACTGACAGAGTGAGGTGGAGTGGGGTGAATTATGAAAAGTTTTCTAGAGTTTTCATCTCACACACATGGGACTAGTGTCAATCTTCATCAATTAATTCAAACGTCTCAGTGCACTCATGCGGAGATAATTCGGATCGGCGGTTCTTTAGATAATCAATTCCGCGCGCTTTTTTTACCAGTGACGCCACCCATCGCGTGGTTTCGGCTTGGTCTCTCCTGATTGGGTGATTCAATCGTAGGTCGGTTGCAAGAAACATGTGACCATCCCTTTATGACTCCAATTCTGATGCATGTTGTTACACAATTTGGCCTTGAACTCAGCTTACCCAGCCGTTCTCAAGAATAGCTACCAAGCTCTGCTTCTGTGGCAATCATTGCAACACGCTAACTTGCCTTCCTCTTTGTCACCATCCATAAGTACTGCCTGGGCCGCAGTAATAATAATAATAAATCATGAATACTTATTTATCGCAGATTAATAAGGGTTCAATATATATATACATACATAAATTATATATAAACTTTTGAACTGACGGTGGTTTTGGGGTCTGGGGGATGTGAAACGCGAAGATATGTCGAAATTTTCCGGAAGTCGAAACATGGTACGCATTGCAATAGTTAGCTTTCTAATGAAATCTACCTAAAAAAACATTCCTCTGTAAATCCCAAATTATCAAACGGCTATCGGTCAATAATTACGGTAGGCCTACGTAATTAATTAATTCGAGGCTAATCGTCAAGTTTCTACCCCCACAAAGAAAATACCGTATGGTACCGAAAAGTATAGGCTATACCATATTTTTGTGCAAATATGCGTCCTTTTTTAAGTGTTTTGTTTATTAATTTTAAGGTTCGCATTCTTGAATATCAAAATGTGTACGACCAATGAGTGAAAGTGGCTGGGCTCCAAATTAGGCCTAAAAACTGATGAATGCCTCAACACCAATAAGAACGTAAAACTCAATTTGCTGTAAATACCGTAATTAGTTCGGCATCATTAGTTCCCAAGATGTTCCTTCTTTGGTATAACTCGCATCTTTAGACACCTGTATTCAATTTAATCATTGTTTCAGACTTTCAGCGTATTATTACGTTTTACCACGTCTTTCTTACATAACTAGCCTTGGAAAGGTGCTCTCATATTTCTATTTAAATTGGCTTTTAGAACGATAACGCAGCTTATTTGTGCCAAGTACCGTGAGGTACAGAGTGTATTCTGCCTATCCAAGAAAGGATCTTGACTTGTCATTGCAGTTTTATGTCACCAAAATCCAAGAATAGTTGGAGTGGCTTACGGCTTTAAGCATAGGAACAGCCATTTTCTTGTTCCCCAAAGTGGGCGTGCCGTTTGGCTTCAGCAGCTTGCGCTAGGCAGCGCAGCGAAGGCATCTCCTTCCGTTCTTTCCTCCATGCAAGCGGCCACCTTCTGTGACTTTTACTTGACCTTGACTGCCTTTCAGTCAATGTGTGTACTTTTTAGCAGTGACAGCTATTTATACACAAAGCAGTGTCTCAGGGGCATTGAGTGCTCCATCTACCCACGATCCAATGACACCAAGACCACTGTGGTGTGCTCTGAATGCAAGAAGTCTGTGTGTAAACATCATAGGCCTAGCTTGGTGTTTTATCGTGAATGTGAGAATTGGAAATGGTGATTATGATTATGATGACCAAAGGAAGAATGTCTACAAAAAGCATTGAAATATTGCATATATTTTGTTTTCTATTATATTCACACAGTAATTTTCATTTTATAGCCTTAATAGTTAAAGTATTCTGTGCTACAGGGTTGATTTTACTTATTTGTACTTGCAGCTTTTAGTAATTTAAAAAAAATTGAGTTTACCTTCCAGGGTGGTGGCTCTCACGGACTCAGCGAGGGAACTCACCCCTACCGCCTTTTTAGGCAGTGTCCTAGAGCTGGGATCATCTAATCGGAGTGTATACAACTGGTGAGGTGAGATCAGCACCTCGCCCAGGCTGCCTCATCTGCAATGCCAACAGGGGCCTAAAATATTTGCCCATCGTGGGGCTCGAACCCACGGCCCCGAGATTAAGAGTCTCGTGCTCTACCGACTGAGCTAGCCGGTCGTCAGATTTCAGTAATACATAACTTTATTGCATCAGAGTTGTGTTTTTCTCCTGGGGTATTCAGTGCCCCAGGATACCATTACTGATTCTGAAGAATAAGTGTACTGTTCCAGGGTTAAGCCGCTGGCTGCGAGCGAAATACCAGGACGGCCATGCTGTTCTACTCCGATGCAGAATATGCAAGGCCGATGTGGCCCAAGAGTACACATTCTCAACAGGTGGACGTGAACCATGCTCAATGAAATATGTTGGTTAGTGACGGGGAGCCTCAAGGCAACACCTTCTAAAAAGCTGAAATGTTCGAGAAGTGGCGGCTTACCACAATGAGAATTACAATCAGTGTAAAGCAAGGGGCTTCGGTGGCGTAGTCGGTAGCATGCTGAGCTTCTATGCCCAAGATCGTGGTTTCAAGCCCGGCCGAAGTCATTGGATGCCTAAGTCGTTGGATGTCTTCCTTCGGAAGGGAATTGAAGCGGCGGTCCCATGGCATAGATTTATGGCATGTAAAAGAACCTTCCATTAATTAAACTTGTGTTTCGTTGATGTTCCAAAGTGTCACTGTCAGTGACATCCGGTAGCGAAAGTTGACACTTGGGTATCCGCATTGAAGCAGCTATAGCCTCTGGCGAGCCGAACATGTCCTCGGACGTTCCCGGCACTAAGAGCCATACGCTAAATAAATACTAGTGTACAGCAATCTCACCCACGTTTTGTATACCAACAGGCTAGATGACGTTTGGAGTCTAGGAATAGTTTTCTGACGATCATGGAAGGCCTAGCTATTCCCCAACATACTGCCAGATTACGCCTATGGAGAGCACAGCCAAGCCATGGTCGATCCATCTGTGCCCTTACCACCAGGCTAAAAACCCAGGGTGGACAACATGGCCTCCTGACATGAAAGACTCGGTATCCAGGAGATCAAACTACCGTGGCGACAGTGGATACCGGCGAATAATTGAAGATGTCAGCTATGATGTCACTGTGCCTGGGAAGCGTGAAGATCAGCAGGATATTGTACTCCAGGCTGATAATGTTTCTGCAAGACGAGTGACGCTCTCCTGGGCAGTTGCGATGTTACTGATGGTCCACTTCATTATTGCATGTCTACCTCCGTATTATTCCCGTTTCTACGAGGTTGGATGGTAAACGATAAGGGGTGGATGGTTTTTACGGTCATATGCCCTTCCTCATCGGAAGGGTTATTGAGAGATGGACGAAGACGGATGAAATTAGCAAGGAGATAATATGGAGACAAAGACCAATAAATGGCCAAAACCAATTTTACTCATATACTAAGGACACAAAATTCACTCATATTGGCCTATCATGTATTAAAAAGTCTGCTTAAAATCTGTTCCAGAACGCAATGCTAGAATTACACATCCAGAACACTGTTAAAACAGATATATTTTAAATTTCAATGTTATTTTCAGTGAGGATGCATCTCCGATCACTAAGTAAATACTTGTAAATATTTCAGTCTTCTTGCAGCTAGCGGGCCAGCTAAGTAGGCTTAGCCTAACGGAACTGCAAAACAGCTACATTAATGTAATGCCACACACATTCGGTTTGTCTTGTTTTAATTTCTGATGTGTAACATCTTTCCACTTGGTTGCTGGATATTTTTGTAGGAGTGATTTTGAAAAATGGGACGGAAGTGAATCGGACGATCCAGCTGGCAGGGGTGGATCGAACGGAAGTGTGTAAGACGCACTGCCGGCAGCTGGATGGATCGATCGATCGATCCAGCTGGCAGTGGTAAGATCTAGGAAACAATGAGCGCGCGGTGTCGGAAATTGATACCATTTCTGACGGTAAACGCTCATGCGAACTCTGTGTCACATGTTATACGGGAACTAGGCAAGCCTGCATGAACTATTGCTGAATACAGTCTATTCTTAAAGCATTTTAAACTCAATTTCACGCAGGAACATTTTCGATACAAAAAAAAATATGAAACTTAATTCCGTAATGCAGTATTATTGAAACGTGGAAATAAGTCACCATTATCGTGTTGACCGACTGAAGAGCTGCAAATAACAGGTAAAGATTAACATAAAACAGAAATACAACTTAACACAATGACACTCCTACTCGGATACTAACAGAATGGCATCTAACAAGTGGTGTATTTTTGGAAAAGGATAAGGAAATAAATGCCACAACCATCTCACTGCCACCTCTCTGGCAAACGGAACAGTTAAGTTAGGGTATAATAACACTTAACATTTTACACGGGTAAAAATAAATGTTTTCAAATTACTAAGTATAAATTTACATAAACCAATCATTTACAATTAATCTGGAGATTGGTTTTATCCAAAATTAAAGAACTTCAACAAATTGCATATTTTTATTATTTGGTTCTGGAGGGGATTGATCCCCCTCATCACTCCCCGTAGTTACGCCACTGTTTGAGACTTCTCGAAAATTGGGGGGCTAAATTGGATTGTTAGAAGCTATTTTTCAGTGTTGTTTAATTAATCTATTCGTCTATTAGAGGCTTTACAGACAGTCAACACGAGTGTGCCCAAATTAGATTGCTCCACCCCTCCCCCCTCCGCCCCCCTCCGCCCCCCCGCCCCCTCCGCCCCCCTCCCCCAATTTTGTGAGGAGTCGAACTTATATATCTCGAATTTTCGATGTCTTGAAGTAATTTTAATTTCCCGGCGAAGTTCTACACAATTCATATGTCACC
Source organism: Meconema thalassinum (assembly GCA_946902985.2). Lineage (NCBI taxonomy): Eukaryota > Metazoa > Arthropoda > Insecta > Orthoptera > Tettigoniidae > Meconema > Meconema thalassinum. The sequence goes on from OX336391.1 coordinate 391,701,223, forward strand.
TGGCGCAGTCAGCTGGCATTTGAGGGTGCGCAAATGCGAGGGAGCCGTGTCAGTAGATTTACTGGCACGTTAAAGATCCCCTTCGGGGCAAAATTCCGGCACCCCGGCGTCTCTAAAAGCCAGTGTAGTTAAAAGGGACGTAAAACCTATAACAACATAATTCATATGTCACGTTTTTTCTATACTTCAAAGATCTATTTTTCGAATATTTCGATAACACAAATTATATTTTGGTCGCCAGATATAAAATATTTGTCTTTATTCCAAAGTTGGGGTGAAAATGCATTTGAATTGCATTCTTTAGGTGTGATGTGGGAATTACAATATGGATTCAGTGATAACTCGAAGTAATTTTTATCTCCAAAAGCTCGAAGTTGGATTGTACCACGTTGCTGGTGAAATACCAGTCGGCAAATGTAACCTACTTATGAGAATAAATAACTTGATATTACACGGCTCCGACTATAACTACTAATTAGGCCCTGCGCGGATGCGGATATCCGCGTATAAACCCGCGGATATCCACAAAAATGTTCGCCATGCAGATTTAGTAAATTTGTAAATAGTTTTTAGAGTACAATCCGAACTTGTTGAATACTATACTAGGACCGGATGTTTATGCTGTATCATATTTTCCGTTATGTCTTTTTCATGACAAATGTAAGATGATGATTTATGCTAATCTCATTCAAATTATGTCATTAAGCACAATTAACACTAACATTAACTGATAGGGTTATGACTAGGGCCCGGATTTTTAGGTGGCGTAAACCTTCACTTTAGGTTTCTTGTATTCTAAAAATAGGTTAATTTAGGTTTTTCTTCCAGGATTAATACAGGCAGCAATAATTTTCTGTTTTTCTTATTTCTGTGATTTTTTTATGAACTTATTTCACAAAAGTTTACATTGTCACTTACTTGTGCCGGGCTCCTCTACGTCTTCTTTCCTGTCGGCCTCTCTTGGTCAACTCTTGTTCTCTTCCGACCCCGACGGTATTAGGGTATCCGAGGCCCAGGGAGTCACTTCCTTTCCCTCCTGAAATGGCCCTTGTCTCATCTTTCCTGATACCCTCCTTCTGCGAGGGGTAAGCCTTCTTATTCTATTCATTTTATCTCCTTCTGCTCAAGGCCCTCAAGGAGGCAGGGTGTATGTAGCCCCACCACTTCTGGTGCTCCCTGGATATTGCTACACCCTCAGGGGCTCACGGCTGGTGAGTTCGGGAGTTCGCGATCGCGAGGGATTCCTGAGCTGGGTCCGTTTTTTCCTCTTTTTCACTGACTTTGGAGCGGGCCCTCTACTCTTTCCCATCTGCCTTTCATGGCTCTCCTGCTCCAAGTCCTTCAATCCTCATTCTTCTAGGGTAGAGGGCATTTCATTTCTTCCTGTCCTTTATTTACCTTAGCCTTTACTTGTTTACCATTTCTTCTTCTAGTATGTAAGTCTGTATTTAGTATTAGTTGTAGTTTTCATTCTCATCTCATATTTTACTATCACCGAAACCTTTGGGGGCCGATAACCTAGATGTCAGGCCCCTTAACACAACAATTATCATCATCTTCATCATCGTACTGTATTTAACGGCAGTAACCTGAACTATCTCCGTCCTACTACTTGTAATCGCGGTGGAAATAATTTTACGATGCATTTCAATTGGGAATTACATTCTTTATTAAAAAAAAGGCAAAACAGCTATTTAGGTTACTTTAGGTGTCAACCCCTCATTAAGTTTTTTTAGGTGAAATGAAAGTCACACATTCTGCTCCAGGAAGTGTGAAACGAACATAAAAAATCCACAGCCTGCTTCCAGTCTCCGACCGGGTCAGGAATGGAATGAATGAAGCCCCCATCTAGCGGCGAGGATATGAACTGTGCCGGCTGCCGAGGCCTGACGCACTCCTCTGGGGCAATGATTAAATGAATGACAGATGAAATGAAATGATAGTGGAGGGTGTTGCTGGAATGAAATTTTGACAGGGAAAACCGGAGTACCCGGAGAAAAACCTGTCTGCCTCCGCTTTGTCCAGCACAGATCTCACATGGAGTGACCGGGATTTGAACCACGGATCCAGCGGTGAGAGGCCGGCGTGCTGCCGCCTAAGCCACGGAGGCCTTGTGAAACGAACATATATATTGAAATTTGTGAATTACATAGACAGGAAAAGAATAGGTAAAAACCTAAGAATCCGGGCCCTAGTTATGACATAGCCTACATAGCCTAAGGGAACGATTTTCTCTTCAAATAATGTCTAAATGTGTTGCTTTAATATTTTATCTAATTAAAAATATTATTTAACGCCAGTAGATTCGGATAACAAACGTGCGGATGCGAGGCGGATGCGGATAACGTTTTGTTAGTTATTGTTGTTTTAAGGGGCAGAACTACGAGGTCATCTGCCTCGGATAACGTTTAGTTTATCCGCGCAGGGCTCTGGCTGTATCACGTTGCTGGTGAAATCCCAGTCGGCAAATGTAGCCTACTTCTAAGAATACATAACTTGATTTTACACGACTCCGGCTATAACTTGAATTAGAGAGAGAGAATGTCCTTCAGTTGGAATGTCGTCCCGGGAGCTGCTAGCGTTGTGCAATATATCACTTGACCCCTGGCTAAATAGCCCGACCGAGCGTGAAGAATGCGAGGTGGCTTCTCACGACTGTCCGCCTGCCACAACCAATATTGAAACCAGCCAAGAAATTAAGATCCATATCAATCTAGCACCAAATGTATTCATGAATATGAAGCTTCTTGGTGAGAGAAACCTTAATATACCAGTGTCCCCGTACTACTGGAGTGCTGAACACGAAATTAGCAGAATGTCTGAAATTCGAAGCCTTTCAACTGTGGTTATATCGACACATACTGTATTTCGAATTTGGAACTCGTGTAGTTCACGAGCGAGCCGCCATGAAAATCGCAAAAAGAAAATTACCATAGAAACCGATAATATGACAGAAACAAAGGAAAAGAATTGATATTCGCTAGGGAGTGTTAATGCATTTTTTTCCGGACGTGCCACCTGATTGCGTTTGTCGCTAGATCACGGGAATTGGCACTCAGTTTGAAACATGGAGTCGCTTTTGTCACTGTCAGAAATTTTTGGACAGTGTGAATTTCAAAGGTATGGGGATAATAGCAAGCATAACCAGACCTAACCCTTATGCTCGCACACTGCGTATATTGGAACCTTCATAGACCAATGGTATTTTCAAATTCCATCCGCGAATGCTTGGATTATAAAAATAAACGGAATTTCTAGTTCGGAATGGAGAGACGTCTTAAAAATGAATGCCATGGTATCACACGTTCGAGCTCTTCCTGGAAGGTCCTCCGGCACTAGCCACTGCAGACACTGTAGTGAGTATGAAACTCTTCCTCGTGTGCTGCGGAGAAATGTTAAGAATCGAAAGGCGTAACACAATTCGTGAAAGGTTAACTAGTGCTTTACGTCAAAAGGGATTGGATGTTTACGAAGAACTGTGCTGCTTGGCCGTAGATGGCAACACCCGTCGTATATATATTATTGCCATTAATCATCTGGAGAAGAAAGAGAAGATCATTGACCCAACTATACGGTTTGAAACCTCCATGAATCGGAGGTTGGAGATCCTCGTTTTGTAGACTGTCGTCCGGAATAGGAAAGTAGACAAAGAGAGCCCACGATTCCCTATTTATTGTTGGAAGAAATTAAGGGGGATACAATAGCAGTTACTGGCTTATTTTTCGGCTCTAGGGGTACTATTTCGAAGTTATTTGTTAACTGGAGAGAGATTTACAAATTTAAAAAAAGTTCAACAAGAAATTGTTATAGCAATCCTCAAATCATCAGTGGCCATCTTAAGAAACCATTTGTATGAACCACCAGCTTTGTAATAACTCTTGTTTACGATCACTGTATCTGTATGTATAAAATTATGTATATTATTTTGTGTCGTTTGGCAAAGACCCTAGGGGTCAGACAAATGGATAAATAAAATACCTCATTGGCACTTGTTGATATTATTAAGAAGATTTTACGTTATAGGTTAAATTTCTGTCCTCCTTGATATACCTAGTAAACGTATGTGTGTTTATATAGTATTTCAATTAGAAATTGATTATTAAATCTTGTTTGATAAATGTTATTTGATGTGTAGTAAGGTATGAGCGATTCTTCTGAGTATCATTTCCCTGCGGAGGTTCTCCCCTGGAGCAGCTCCCCAGCACACGAGGAAGAGTTTCATGCCCACCACAGTGTCTGCAGTGGCTAGTACAGGAAGGGCTCTTCCAGGAAGAGCTCGAACAGGTGATACCATGGCATTCATTTCTGAGACGTCTTTCCATTCCTAACTAGAAGGTCCGTCCATTTTTATAATCCAAGCATTCGCGGATGGATCTTGAAAATACATATCTATGCCCTTTCTTTATGAGGATATGCAGTCGAAGCAGCAGATTATTTATCTCTTAGGTGGTTTCTTAGTTCTCGTACTGTTTTGTTACTACGGCTTTTAAGACGATAAATTGTTTCCACTACAACCAACGTATTTAATGGGCGTCTTTCCGTAAACAACCCAGTTTGTAATAGGATCTAAATCGGAAAATGTTTTCCAAATAACTTATATGATTTTATAGCCTACTGGACACTTTATTTGGATAATAATTCAAGAAATTCTTATTTTGATGAAAACGTTTGATGTTTTTCAGTCGGTCAACGTGATTGTACCAATTGTGATTGGTCATACCTCATTCCCTAATCCTTAAATAATTACTTGAGATTAATAAATAGGGCCGATAACCTAGATGTTAGGCCCCTTAAAACAACAATTATCATCATCAGATTAATGAATACATTTTTTCAGTATTAGGGAATAACCCATCACAATTGGGTACAATCGGGTAGACCGACTAAGGAACATGAAACTTCGTTTACTATGGCAACACTTAAAATTACTTCAAACACCATAATCTTATTTTGATATCTGATTGCATGTAATTTTTTGACAATTTGACATCTTTAACTCAATTCATAACTATATTGTTTCAGTTCATTTTTAAAATGTAATGTGTTCGTATAATGATATCCATTTATTCGATTATTTACAGTTTAGTTATTTTATCATTTCAAATGATCTTGTCGACTTCATCGTTATGCTTTGGTCTGCCGTTATGCGTTACGGTTACGGCGTGTATGACGTCATCATGTTGTTCAGTGCATATGCACCGAGTCTGAGTTTACTCCTGGGGTCTGGCGTTATGCGATACGGAGACGGCGAGTGCGTGACGTCATGCAGCAGACTGCACCTCCCGCTCTCCGTTCCCCGCGCGGGAAGCCTAAGTTAATGGGCAATGGAGTCTGTTGAAAGAGTCCTGGGGCTTCGAGCGAAGCGAGAAGCCCTCCTGAGCCTTTCTAACATGTGTAGCATTTGTAGCATGCGTCATTTGAAATGATATCAAGTCTAGTCTCTCAGACTGACTGTATCATTTTACTCAAAGTTTTAGAATAGATTATAAATTAGATTTAAGCTGAAGAAGACTCCATTGACATGTACAATTGAATAGAAGTTTCATGCATTGCATTTAGTAGGCGTGTTAGTTTTAAAAGTTATACGGAAATAATGTAGGCCTATTCAATATGATTCATATCAATGTGTTATTATTTTTATTAGCGGCTTCGGTGGCGTAGTTGGTAGCATGCTGAACTGCTGTGCCCTAAATAGCGGGTTCAAACCCGGCCGAAGTCGTCGGATTTTTAAGAGCGTTAAAAATCCTTCAGTATGCCTTCCTTCGGAGGGGAAGTAAAGCCGGCGGTCCCATGTCATGGATTTAAAATGAAATTAAAAAATAAAATAACCACTGGCACTACAGCCCATGAAGGGCCTAGGCCTACCAAGCGACCGCTGTCCACCTCGTTGGCCTGCAGATATTGGGGTGACGCGTGATCAGCGCATCGGGTCCCCTCGGCCATTAACCTTGGTTTTCGTGATCGGGGCGCTGCCTTACAGTCAGACAGCTACTCAATTGTCCTCACGAGGCTGAGTGCACCCTGTTCCAGCCCTCACGTCATTTTCTAAAATCCCTGGCGGAGCCGAGAATCGAACCCGGGGCCTCTGGGTGAGAGGCAGGCCCGCTGCCCCAACACCATGGGGCCTGCCCTGTCATGGATTTATGGCATGTAAAAGATCCTTCCACAGACTAAACTTTTGAGAAGCTAAAGTGTTAGGTTAGATTTCGTCGGAACGCTCTATCAAAGTTCCAACGTTCACCACTATATATCATTGATATCGGGTAGCGAAAGTTGGAACTACTTGAAATTGAACGGAACTTGTAGCTCACCCTAAGGATGTCCGCTGGAAGCAGCTACAGACTCAGGAGAGTCGAACATGTCCTCGGACACTCCCGGCACTAAAAGCTATACAATAAATAAATTATTATTATTTTTATTGAAAAAAAAAAAGTGGTCGTTGTGCAACACTACCCTACCACCTTATTATCGGCCGCCACTGCTTCAATGCAGTTGCAAGGAAAGAAAAAAAAGTAATATCGGTAGGAAGCAACATTCGTCGTCAGAAGTCATTGAGTTAGCTGCAGATGTTCTCGCGACCTGTTCACTGCAGACCGGTGTGACAAGGAAGACTCGTGCGGTCATCGCTCTCCAGTCGAGGCATCGTCTCATCTCATCACGTGTGCAATGCAGGTCCAAGCTGCGTGATGAGCCTCACGCGTCCGATATCAAACTCAACTCATAGCCTGTAATTAGATGTTCACGTCCAGGCTCTAGGCTACCTGCCTTCGCGTACTGGACTAGACTGGGCTTTTCCCTTCCTCATATTTTGTTCCTTTACAAGCAAATAATACAAAAGAAAAAACATCACTAACAATGCTCATCTGCCAATACATGAGAACATTCAAGGTACTTTAAAGAACAGACTTCAATCCAGACATCCACCTGCTAGGCGGCGTCGGTGGCATAGTTGGTAGCATGCTGAGCTTCTATGCCCAAGATCGCGGGTTCAAACCCGGCCGAAGTCGTCGGATTTTTTAAGAACGTTAGAAATCCCTCAGTATGCCTTCCTTCGGAGGGGAAGTAAAGCCGGCGGTCCCATGTCATAGATTTATGGCATGTTAAAGAACCTTCCACTAATTACACTTGTAATAATAATATCGTATGGCCTCGGGTGCCGGGTGCAAGCTTTGTAATTTGACACCCTAACTACTTAAAACATTTCAAATCAACTTCAAATGTAAATCGTATTATTATTATTATTGAAAGCCTTTGTCTGGAGCGTGGCGCTCTATGGAAGTCAAACTTGGACTATTGGTGCAGCAGAAAAGAGGAGAATTGAAGCATTTGAAATGTGGTGTTACAGGAGAATGATGAAGATCAGATGGGTAGATAGGGTTACAAACAAAGAGGTATTAAGACGAGTGGGAGAGGAGAGATGTTTCTGGCGACTGCTAATGAAGAGAAGAGATAGGTTGGTATGACACATACTAAGACACCCAGGAATAGCAAGCTTAGTTATGGAAGGAAGGGTCGAGGACAAAAACTGTAGGGGTAGACCAAGGTTAGAATATGTTAAACAGATTGCCTCCGATGTAGGGTGTCGGAGCTATGTAGAGATGAAACGATTAGCTCAGGACAGGGAGGCATGGAGAGCTGCATCAAACCAGTCAAAAGACTGAAGACTCAAACAACAACAACATTATTATTATTTTTGTCGTTTGGCCTCATGAAAGGCCGAGTGCAGGTCTTTCTAGTCGACACTCGTGGGCGACCTGCTCGTTGGAATGGATGAAGATGAATGAATTTGGGCAAGGATGTGGAGCGGCCTTGGCCTATCAGAAGGTACCGTCCCAGCATTTGCCTGGCGTTGAAAATGGGGAAACCACGGAAAACCATTTTAAGGACGGCCGACGGTGGGGCTCGAACCCACGCGTCTACCGAGTCAGCAGAGAGCTTGGCCCCATGACCTAACGCTGCGCTTTAGCGAGCATAGCCAATGCTGTCGGTATTATTATTATTATTACAAACAACTGAAGCTGCTGTAACCAAGCCAACGAGCGAACGAGCAATTCCATCTAACGGAATCTGACGGTCACCAGCCCTAGCAGCAGACCGCAAGTCAGCATTCTCAGCTTAACAGGCATCATTAAAAAGTCATTTCAAGTTTCAAAATACTTAAAAATCATTCAACTTAATCAACCAACCTACAAATTCAACCACTTAAAATTACAAGCTCTATCTCCCTAATACAAACGGGGCGATAGAGTTTAATTTCAACTATTTCATTTTTACTCTCACAAGGCTAAAAGGAGCACCATGTAGGAGCACCAGTGCCTACCACCGCGCTTTCTAGTAGAGAAATGAGGAACGTTGTGTTGGCGGAAACTCCCGAGATTAATTTTGCCATTATGAACACGGCCTACTGAATTCAAATGGGTTCTTTGACATGCCAACATCGTATGACATGCGTGTCGTATTTTTGCCGCCTTTCAAAAAAAATCACTTACTACGGCCAGGAGCGAACCTGCAATCTTGGGGTTAGTAGACCGACACCCAACGTGGCAAGCTATTACACTTTTGTGAAGCTAAATTAGGTTAAACATTTGACAAACGCTCTTAGGTTCCGACGTTCGTCGCCAGGAGCCGACAGGGATGGTATCTGGTAACCAAGTTCTAAACTAGTAGTCGTTGACGTTGGCGTTTGGCGGCAAAAGTAGGAACTACTTGAAAAATTCAATGTCTGCAGCCCTTACTTGAATTGAAAACATATAACACACACTAATACAGTCATCACAATTAACACCGGTTATCAGACAGACTCTACACACACCCAAAGTACACGGGGCTACATGACCACGTTGTCGCATTCCCTAAACTGAGGAACCAACCAACCATCCTCCTGCTAGGACTGCCAGAAACTTGGTCGATAACTTAAACTTATAACAGGAATCGACTAGTACAGCTCCACCGGTGTATCAGAAATTATCCAGCATTAAAAACCAATCAAAGGGATTTGACCTACCCCGCAAGACCTGGTCAACCCTGACCGTTTAAAGACACATCACGGCAAATGCGCTGACTCCCACTATAAATGGGGCAAACTTTCCTCCCCGAATTGTAGCTGCGGTCCCCCAAAACAGACAGTTCAACATAGTGGAACAGTGAGTCTCTATCAGGGGAATGTGACGGACTTTCAGGTTGCTAATTCTTCTTGCATTACCTATATAGAGAGCCTAAGTATAGCTTTGTAAAATATTAAATCGAATATAATACAGTACCTTAATACAAACATACGCCTCTCTTTCCTTGTCCTGTTTCTCCCTCCGTCTAGTTCTTATATTATTGTTAATATTATTCTTTCCGATAAGGCCTGCTATGGACCACGCGCCAATTTCATTTCCTCGCTCTTTGTTGCGTTCTCTTCCGTTCTTCCCAATATTTCTTCAGTCTTTAGTAGACTATGCTGCTTCTTTCTGTCCTTAGAACACTTCGCCCTAGGTTTCCTTTCCACTCTTCCATGGAATCCTTCCATACTTAACAACTTTCGAAACAAACATACCAGTATTTAAACACGGAACAAATCTTAGCGTTGGGGAAAGTCGTTGAAGACGAATAAGACATAGATTTATTGCCATAGACATAGAATGTATTTCGATAGAGCCAAATGACTCTGGATGAACAATGAAGTATTTATGCAATACCGGTACATATCCCAGCCCTGTGCATAATATTAAAAAAACACACACCAAGAGTTGGCCTTGCCTACACATCTCCTCAGGATTTGTATAAAATTAAGAATATACATTAGCTGATTGAATTCTGTAAAATAAAACCTGAATTCTTCAATAATAATAATAACCCATGGCACTACTGCCCGTGAAAGGCCTAGGCCTACCAAGCGACCGCTGCCCAGCCTATGTGCCTGCAGATATTGGGGTGACCCGTGGTCAGCCCATCGGCTCCCCTCGGCCGTTAATCTTGGTTTTCGTGACCGGGGAAATACTTAAAAATTGGAGGAAACAAACTACTGTAAATTTCTGCTTTAACACTTGGAATTTCAAAGTTGGAAGGACATAGCGATATCAAGCTGTTTTCCTCGATTATCCTGTTGTTTCATGGTGGAACAACTAATCACATACCAATGACAAATGTCGCTGATCGCGATTGGACACTATCCAGATCAGAGATAATCAGGATCTTTACTCTTTGTCGGTACCCTAATATCTATATATCAGAAAGTATGCAAGCAAGCCAACAGCTCTAAACTTTGCACACGTATAGTACCTGACATTCTACCTATAGATTAATTTGGAGTAAATAATATACCTCAGTGCTGTCAACATGATTCTATTTCTGATAGTTTCAAGTTTTAATTGCATGTAACTTCTATACTAACAAATAGATTTTATCCAAAATTGGCACTATAATAGATCGTAATATTTCAGATTAATTCTGAGCATCCCATACATGACATTGTTCCCAACATGATTTTACATGATAACCAGGACCGCGACCGAGACGTCTAAACGGGGTATAGTATAAGAGGAGAAACTGACAGATAATCAGCCTGGTGCCTCGGGCGTAAGGTGGCAGTCCCAGCAAGGCACTCGGAGGCAGTGGACCACTCATCTACCTCTTTGCTAACGTTGCAAGACGGAAATGTACTTGTGTTTATGTTTTCTCCAAGCGTCTGTGATATTTGACGAGTCAATGTTTTGACGTTTGGCTGACGAAGACAGTGTTTTGTATTCAAAACATGTCACATTAGTTGTGTGGTTACTTGTTTTACCAATCATGCACTGTTGATTATGCCGGAAAATTGCTTATTTTTGTTTGTGAATATTTTTCAAACAGTGCAGAGTAGACGCAGACGTAGCATTTTCCTTCCACTCGAACATTTTGTATTTGTTTAGCACACTGCTGGACGACATCGATTCTGGTTGGTTGGTTCCTTAGTTTAGGGGCTGCGACTGTCCGGTCATGTAGCCCTGTGTAATTTGGGTGTGTGCAGAATCTGTCTGATAACCGGTGTTAATTGTGATGACTGTATTAGTGTTATCTGTTTTTACACGATAATTTCAAGTAGTTCCAACTTTTGCTACCATCCACGACAATAAGCTGCAAACTTGGTTACTAGATACCATCGCAACCAGCATCTGGCGACGAACGTTGGAACTTAAGAAGCATTAATCAAATCTAACCTACACATTTTGCTTCACACAATTGATGTTAGTGGAAGGTTCTTTTACATGCCATAAATCTGTGACATGGGCCCGTCGGGTTTACTTCCCCTCCGAAGGAAGGCATACCAAGGGATTTTAACGCTCAAAACACATCGATTCTAGGGACAGGTTTCTATATTCAGGACGACCACAGCCTGACACACTTCTAACTGGGGCGGTGTTGGTCGTTTGCCAATCTTCAGTATTTTCTGTATCGATAGTTCAAGTAAATTTGGTTCATAGATGATAATCGATGGCATTCTATTTTTTTTTTCAATTCACCCACAATTCGCAGTCTAGAACTGATTAGATTATTATTACGGGCTAACAGCAATGGTGGTGTCATTCTATTGAAGAACAGCATTTCTAATTCTATAGTAGACTAAAAACACCTGTTTACCATCTCTTGATGGATGCAGTATTTTTGCATTTGTCTGTTGGCAGAGGCTAGAGTAAAATGTGGCTTTTCACCGATATCTCAGTCTCATTCATGGCTGTGATTATATGGAAGCTACTGAGGTATGAGTGGTGCTGAGTAATGACCTTCAGAGCACAACTAGTGTCTGTGGATGCTGTGAAAGGTTCTATTCGTAGGATTGGTACTGCTGTACCGACTCAGTGAGGAAAGCAATGACAAACTACTTCACTCTTCACATTGCTTAGCACGCCTCATTTTAGTGCTCCCTTTGACTTTTGTGGCACTTTTTTGAGGATCCAACCACACTCCGGGCTGTCTACCTAACAGACACAGGAGACTAAAAATCGATTGATATACTCCAAGGTTATCTAAATCTGCTCTTGTACTCTGGAAAATAACGTTGTGATTCTCAGATACAAATCGGGTCGGGTGATTGTCTAAGAGGAATGATAATGTCTTTGGTGACGTATTATGCTTTCTAACTGATGTGTTTATGAAGAAATCAGTATTTATCAGTATGCAGCTGTCAATCGCGAGAGCTGGTTGCGTTAGCTGATTGATTACTGCACGTATGGTTGGTTGGTTGGTTGGTTCTTAAGTTTAGGGGCTGCGACAACGCGGTCATGTAGCCCCGTGTACTTTGGGTGTGTGTAGAATCTGTCTGATAACCGGTGTTAATTGTGATGACTGTATTAGTGTGTGTATCTGTTTTTTAATTTTAAGTACTGCAACTTATAATTTTTCAAATAGTTCCTACTTTTGCCGCCAAGCGCCACCGTCAACGACTACTAGGTCTAATTCAGAACTTAGCTACTAGACGCCACCGCAGTCGGCGCTTGGCAACGAACGTAGAAACCTAAGAGCGTTGTTTACATTCTTAACCTATCCAATTTAGCTTCACACAGGTGCAATTAGTGGAAGGATCTTTAACATGCCATAAATCTATGACATGGGACCGCCGGCTTTACTTCCCCTCCGAAGGAAGGCATACTGAGGGATTTTTAACGCTCTTAAAAAATCCGACGGCTTCGGCCGGGTTTGAACCCGCTATCTTGGGCATAGAAGCTCAGCATGCTACCGACTACGCCACCGAAGCCGCCAAACTGCACGTATATCCTGTTAGATTGTCAATGAGCGCATTCACTGAAATGTGATAGCACAATACCGGTCCGGATTAGACAAATTCACTCAGTTTTATTGTTTTTAGCCTACTTTTCTCATTTTTGCAAAAATTAGGAAAAAGTAGACTTATGAGATCGATCCGGGGAAATGTGTGTCTGTCTGTCTGTCTGTCCGTCCGTCTATCTGTCTGCGTGTGTGTCCTCCTACAAATCAACTCCTAAACGGTTGCAGCTATCAAAACCAAATTTGGTAAGAGTAAAGATCTATACCTGAATATCTCACGGCCTTATTTGAAATTGACATCAGTGCTACCAACTGCAGAAAAATCGCTACTGAAATTTGAGCTCTATGTGGGATATCCCAGAAGTCATGCATGTGAACTATTCCAAAATTAGCACACACATATATATATAATAACATTCCAGATTAATTTTCACAAGTCCATACATGCCAGTGTTGCCTACGTGATTCTAAGCATGCCGATAGGTCCAATTTCTAAATTAATGTAACTTCTGTACTATCGATTGGATTTCAACCAAATTTCGTACGTACTATGTGTACTACAAAAGATATGACTGTGAGTATTCTAAAGAGCCACCAGGGCTGCCAACTGTTAATAAACGCTCCCTCTATGTTTTAACCCTAATATCAATTTATCAGAGAGTATGCAAGCCAACAGCTCTAAACTTTGCACACGTATAGTAGGTCTACCTGACATTCTACCTATAGATTAATTTGGAGTAAATAATATACCTCAGTGCTGTCAACATGATTCTAAGCTTTCTGATAGTTTCAAGTTTTAATTACATGTAACTTCTATACTAACAGATAGACTTTATCCAAAATTGGCACTATAATAGATCGTAATATTTCAGATTAATTCGGAGCATCTCATATATGACATTGTTCCCAACATGATATTACATGATAACCAGTATCGCGACCGAGACGTCTAAACGGGGTATAGTTTAAGAGGAGAAACTGACAGATAATCAGCCTGGTGCCTCTGGCGTTAAGGTGGCAGTCCCAGCAAGGCACTCGGAGGCAGTGGACCACTCTTCTACTTCTTTGCTAACGTTGCAAGACGGAAATGAAGGCTACTTGTGTTTATGTTTTCTCCAAGCGTCCGTGATATTTGACGAGTAAATGTTTTGACGTTTGGCTGACGAAGACAGTGTTTTGTATTCAAAACATGTCACATTAGTTGTGTGGCTACTTGTTTTACCAATCATTGCACTGTTGAATATGCCGGAAAATGGCTTATTTTTATTTGTGAATGTTTTAAGAATTCAAACACTGCAGAGTAGACGCAGACGTAGCATTTTCCTTCCACTCGAACATTTTGTATTTGTTTAGCACACTGCTGGACGACATCGATTCTGGTTGGTTGGTTCCTTAGTTTAGGGGCTGCGACTACGTGGTCATGTAGCCCCGTGTAATTTGTGTGTGTGTAGAATCTGTCTGATAACCGGTGTTAATTGTGATGGCTGTATTAGTGTGTGTTATCTGTTTTTACACGATAATTTCAAGTAGTTCAGCCATTTGCTACCAAATGCTACCATCCACGACACTAAGCTGCAAACTTGGCTACTAGATGCCATCACAACCAGCATCTGGTGACGAACGTTGAAACTTAAGAAGCATTAATCAAATCTAACATACAAATTTTGCTTCACACAATTGATGTTAGTGGAAGGTTCTTTTACATGCCGTAAATCTGTAACTTCCCCTCCGAAGGAAGGCATACTGAGGGATTTTTAACGCTCAAAACACATAGATTCTAGGGACAGGTTTCTATATTCAGGACGACCGCAGCCTAGTGCGGTGTTGGTTGTTTGCCAATCTTCAGTATTTTCTGTATAGATAGTTGAAGTAAATTTGGTTTATAGATGACTAGCTGAAGTACCCGTGCTTCGCTACGCGTCATGAATAAATTAAAATGTGAAGGTGACAGTTAAAACAGGGGATAGGCGAGGTGCTGCGCAGAGGGAGATTAAGGATGGAACATTTTGTCCAACTACACCGCTCGGCGTTGACCGTGTTTTATAGCACAAATTTAGGTTTTACTCGCTAACGGTTGGAGATACCTTTCGGATAGAAAATGTAATTTTTAACCTCGTATATACCATCAAAAGTTTGCTATTTCTTAGCGTTCTCTTTGTATTTGAACTGGAAATATGAAAGTTTTAAACCCAAGGGTGTAGTGAAGTCACTAAAATGGTCGTCATCTTTAAATAGTGCAAAGTATTGAAATCAAAAGTAGCCTATATGTTAACCAGGTAAATCAGCTACTTCCATGGAAAATTCATGTAAATTGGACCAGTGGTTCTTGTGTGATTGAGTAATACACAGACACACACCATCTCATTTTTAGCCTCGCGTCATAGTCGTGTCATATTGTTATTCAATGAAATGCAGGTTTAACCCCGTAAACAACCCTTTAGAACCTGAATATCCAAAAGTCTCACCTTAGTAGACTTTTTCGACACACAACAAACACATCCCCTTCTTCTAACTTTAATAGTTTGGGTTGGTCGATGAGAGTGAACATCCAAAAATCCTTTCTTAGTGGACGTTATTCTTCCAGAATTTCAGCCCTCCCCATAGGCCCCTTAAATTGGATTTATGAAAAAACGGTCGGACACCTTCTTATTTAATTATTTATTCATTTATTTATTTATTTATTTATTTATTTATTTTTAAGCTGATTGAACCTCGGAGAAAATCAAACTCCTCGCCTATGTCGTTTAAGAGATACGCGCTCCGTTAGGAATCTTTCAACCCTCACTTTTCATCCCTTTCACATCATAATATACACCACATCGAAAAACCATTAGACATGTGTCAGCTTATTTTTAATGATTAGTAAATATGCCAAGTATCACATCCCCAAATGAAACCACTCATGAGATATTGTTATTCAATGAAATGCACGTTTACCCCCTTAACACCTCTTTAGAACCTGAATATCCAAAGCTCTTTCCTTAGTGGACGTTTTCGACATACAACGAACATATCCCCAAAATATCATGTTTCTAACTTCAATAATTTTGGCTGGGCGATGATGAGTGAGTGAGTCAGTCAGGACAATTCCTTTCATTTATTTTTGAGAATTTCACCCCTCCCCATGAACCACTTAAATTGGATTTATGAAGAAAAACGGTCGAACACCTATTTACTTATTTAAAGCTGTTTTACCCCTGAGTTTGATGAGTGAGTAAGTGAGTCAATCAGTTAGGACACTTTCTTTCCTGTTTCCCCCCTGAATTTCACCCCTCCCCATGGGCCCCATCAATTGGATTTATGAAGAAATGATCGAACACTTATTTACTTATTTTTTAAGCTGCTTTTTCCGTTGAATTTCAAACTTATCGCCTATGTTGAATAAGAGATACAGTACATGCTCCGTTAAGAATCCCTCAACCCCCAATTTTCTCCCCTTTCACCTCATAATATACACCATATCGATAAACCCTTAGACATATGTCTGCTTACTTTGAATTATTAGTTTACATGCCGAATATCACATCCCCAAATGAAGCAACTCGTGAGATATTGTTATTCAATGAAATGCAAGTTTAACCCCCTAAACATCCCTTCAGAACATGAATATCCAAAAATCCATCCTTAGTGGACTTTTTCGACATACAACGAACATATCCCCAAAATTTTAAGTTTCTAACTGCAATAGGTTTGCTGGGGGATGATGAGTGAATATCCAAAAATCCTTCCTTAGTGGACTTCTTTCCCCAGAATTTCACCCCTCCCCATGAGCCTCTTAAATTGGATTTATGAAAAAACGATTGAACACCTATTTACTACTTTTTCAAGCTGATTTTTCTCCCTGAGATTAATACTTTTTGCCTCTGTCTTTTAAGAGATACTTGCTCCGTTAAGAATCCTTCAACACTCACTTTTCACACATACACCTCATAATATACACCATATCGAAAAACCCTCAGACATGTGTCTTCTTATTCTTAATGATGAGTTTATATGCCGAGTATCCCATCCCAAAGGAAACCAATCGGGAGAAATTGTTATTCAATTAAATGCAAGTCTACCCCTTAACACCCCTTTAGAACCTGAATATCCAAAATTCCTTCCTTAGTGTACGTTTTCGACATACAACTCACATAGCCCCAAAATGTCATGTTTCTAACGTCAATAATTTTGGCTGGGCGATGATGAGTGAGTGAGTAAGTCAGGACATTTTCTAACAATTATTTTTCAGAATTTCATCCCTCTCATGAAGCCCTTAAATTGGATTTATAAAAAAAAAGACCAGTCGAACACCTATTTACTTATTTTTGAGCTGTTCTTCCCCCCCCCCCTGAGTTTGATGAGTGAGTGAGTTAGGACACTTTCTTTCCTGTTTTTTTCCCCAGAATTTCACCCTTCTCCAAGGGCCCCTTACATTGGATTTATGAAAAAATGGTCGAACACCTGTTTGCTTATATTTTAAGCTGTTTTTCCCCGGCGAATTTCAAACTTTTCACCTATGTCGTTTAAGAGATACACGCTCCGTTAAGAATCCCTCAACCCCCAATTTTCACCCCTTTCACCTCATAATATACACCACATCGATAAACCCCTAGACATATGTCTGATTATTTATAGATTAGTTTATATACCGAATATCACATCCCCAAAGAAACAACTCATGAGATATCGTTATTCAATGAAATGCACGTTTACCCCCTTAACACCTCTTTAAAACCCGAATAAACAAAAATCATTCCTTAGTTGACGTTTTTGACGTACAGCGAACATATCCCCAAAATTTCATGTTTCTAACTTTAATAGTTTTCGCTGGGCGTGATGAGTGAGTGAGTCAGACAGGACATTTTGTTTCAATTATTTTTACCAGAAATTCACCCCTCCCCATGGGCCCCTTAAATTAGATTGATGAAAAAAAGCTTGAACACCTATTAACTTATTTTTAAGCTGTCTTTTTCCCCTGAGTTTGATGAGTGAGAGAGTTAGTCAGTCAGTTAGGACACTTTCTCTCCTTTTTCCCCCCAGAATTTCACCTCACCCCATTGGCCCATTAAATTAATTTTTGAAAAAAAAACGGTGGAACACCGATTTACTAATGTTTTAGCTGATTTTTTTCCGCTGAGTTTCAAATATCTCGCCTATATCGTTTAAGAGATAGGCCTACATGCTTCGTTAGAAATCCCTGAACCCCCACTTTTCACCCCTTTCACCTCATAATGATACACCACATCGAAAAACCCTTAGACACATGTCTGCTTATTTTGAATGATTAGTTTATATGCCGAGTATCACATCCACAAATGAAACCACTCGTGATATATTGTTATTGAATGAAATGCAGGTTTAACCCCCTTAAGACCCCTTTAGAACCGGAATATTCAAAAATTCTCCCTTAGTGTATGGTTTTGACATACAACGAACATATCCCGAAAATGCCATGTTCCCAACTTCAATATTTTTGGCTGGGCGATGATGAGTGAGTGAGTGAGTGAGTGAGTCAGGACATTTTCTTTCAATTTTTTTTTTCTTCAGAATTTCACCCCTCCCGATGAACCCCTTAAATTTGATTTATCAAAAAAAACTGTCGAACACACATTTACTTATTTTTAAGCAGTTTTCCCCCTGAGTTTGAAGAGCGAGTTAGTCAATCGGTTAGGACACTTTCTTTCCTGTTTATTTCCCCCGGAACTTCACCCCTCCCCATGGGCCCCTTAAATTGGATGTATGAAAAAACTGTCAAACATCTATTTACTTATTTTTATGCTGATTTTTTCCGCTAAGTTTCAAACTCCTCGCATATGTCGTTTAAGAGATACAAGCTCCGTTAGGAATCTCTCAACCCCCACTTTTCACCCCTTTCACCTCATAATATACACCACATCGAAAAACCCTCAGACACATGTCTTCCTATTTTTAATGATGAGTTTATATGCCGAGTATCACATCCCCCAATGAAACCAATCGGGAGATATTGCTATTCAATGAAATGCAGGTCTACCCCCTTAACACCCCTTTAGAACATGAATATCCAAAAATCCTTTTTTATTGGGCGTTTGCGGCCCTTGAGGAAGCTGCATACCAAATTTCATTCTAATCCGTTGGGTGGTTTCTGAGATTTCGTGATGAATGTGTGAGTGAGTAAATGAGTGAGTGAGTGGTATTTGACAAATATCTAGTAGATAGTGTCAAGTCTTTGTTATGCAATACTCGGTGACAGTGCTGTGTGAGCAGTTGAGTAACGAACGAGATTTCAAGTAAAGCTCCTCATTTTCTATACCGGTAGTGCAGAGCGCAACTGGCATCCGGTCGGCCGTGTCTCGACTTGAGCTATGTTGCCATGGAAACTATCTGCCTTGCCATTCCTTTATGAGTATACTAGCAGGTACCCGCGGCTTCGCTCGCGATCAAGACAATGAGGACGATGCATTATTGCTGATAATATAATAATAATAATAATAATATCGTATGGCCTTGGCTGCCGGATGCAAGCTTTGTAATTTGACACCTAGAGGGTAGCTTGCGTCGAAATTCGTTGTTCCTTGAATCACTATGAAAGTCAAGGAGGTTAGATATCTAAGCTCCTTGAACACTATAGCGCTTTCTAGTTGAGTAATGAGGAACTTTGTGTTGGTGGAAAATCCCGAGATTAATTTTGCCATTTTGAACACGGCCTACTGAATTCAAATGGGTTCTTTGACATGCCAACATCGAATGACATGCGTGTCGTATTTTTGCCGCCTTTCAAAAAGCACTTACCACGGCCAGGAGCGAACCTGCAATCTTGGGGTTAGTACACCGACACGCTATCCACTCATCCACCTGGCAAGCATTGCTGATAATTGGTCTATTCTATTACAGCAATCGCGGTTACAGGTGGGTCCATTCCAATTCTGAAAATGTTGATACATACAGTACAGTATATTGATATGAGCAGCAAAGTGGGAATTTTATAGATTTGTGAAAGTCTGCAGGGCACGATGTTACATTATGTGAACACATTTTAGAATTACGATTTTGGTTTTGCCATCTTCTGCTGACCATTTTGTTGTCCGGATACTCGCGAGCACGCCACATACAGTTGCCCATGGGAAAAAATGGTTTTCTCTAAATGTACACCTGCTGCTGTTAAGTGTGTGTCATTGCGCTTTGTTAATAGAAATTGCGAATATTGTTCGAAGAGGGAACTGCACTCTTGCACACTGGAATGGCAAATCTATCGGAATATGGGGAATTTAAAGTAGGCGTATATTTCCTTTAGTTATTCTGGGTGTAATTTTGCCACACTTATTGATGATTTGAACGTCAACATGTCACTATTAATAGACCTATAGTAAAATATCTCTCTCCTTGGACGCTGATGTACATTATGCAGTCTCTTCTAGTGTTACATCCCAGGGATTGAAATTCTTCAACAACCCTTTTGCCTCACATGCCTCTCTAATTAATTTAAATTCCAGATTGTTGTTGTTCGAGTCTTCAGTTTTTTAACAGGTTTGATGCAGACCTCCATGCCTCCCTTTCCTCGTCTACCCCTACAGTTCTTGTCCTCGACCCTCCCATCCATAACTAAGCTTGCTATTCCTGGGTGTGTTAATATGTGTCGTACCAACCTATCTCTTCTCTTCATTAGCAGTCGCCAGAAACATCTCTCCTCTCCCACTCGTCTTAATAGCTCTTCATTTGTTACCCTATCTACCCATCTGATCTTCATCATTCTCCTGTAACACCACATTTCAAATGCTTCAATTGTCCTCTTTTCTGCTGCACCATTTGTCCAAGTTTCACTTCGTTATAGTGTCACGCTCCAGACAAAAGCTTTCAAAAATGACTTCCTAATACCTAAATGTATATTCGATGTCAACAGATTCCTCTTCTGTAGAAATGCTTCCTTGCCTGAGCCAACCTGATTTTTATATCCCCTTTGCTTCGTCCATCACTGGTTATCTTGCTTCCTAAGTAACAGAAGTCTCCTACTTCCCGTAGCGTTTCACCTACCAATTTGAGGTCCATAGAGTTTTCTGATTTATTTCGGCTGCATTCCAATAATTTTGTTTTACATTTATTGATTTTCATCATAAATTCTTTCCTCAAGACGGAGTCCTTACCATTCATAAACTCGTTCAAATCCTCTGGCGTATCGGCCAAGATGACGATGTCATCAGCAAATCTCAGACATGAAATTATTTCTCCTTGAATCTTCGCTCCCACTTAAAATTTTTCTCCAATTTCCTGATTATTGTGTTTTTAGAGATCTTTGAAATGCGTTGCCCTCGCATATGGTGTAGATGCATGGTCAAAGGAAAACATTTCATGTTACGAACATGGGCCGCATAACCTGTCCTAAGCCTATTTTGGACAGCAGTTCTTTGAACTCAGATTTGCCAACATTTTATTGTATGTTTCCATGTGGTATATCTCTGTACCTAAACATACAGAAGAGTGCTTTTAAAATCATGTCTTGTGTAAATTTTGGAAAAGGTGGTGAGTGTGGTTTTTGCCGGAGAGGATACTCGCTCGTAGAAATTCTTTTCAGTAAAATAGACTGGTTCACAATTTTGTAAGTACACATTGAGGTATGTGACGGCGGGATGCCTTAAGTGTTACGGAAACGGCAATAGCCGCCACAGAACTTCGTTGCTATTGAAATAACGACCAGACTGATATTTCGACTTAACTATACGGGATTTGTAAGCCCAGTGTTTATGAAATTGAACGTAGCTATATCGCTACCTTTATTTAGTAGCCGCTACTGTTGTGATTAAAAATTAAAAGTGGTATTGGAAGGCGCTACACCTAATTTTTTTACCCCTGGCTTTACAGACCATGAAGGGCCTAGGCCTATCATGCGACCACTTCCCAGCCATTTGGCCTGCAGATATTGTGGTGACGCGTGGTCAGTGCATCGTGTCCCCTCGGCCGTTAATCTTGTTTTTCGTGACCGGCGCGCTGCCTCTCTATCAGACAGCTACTCAATTGTCCTCACGAAGCTGAGTGAACTCCGTTGCAGTCCTCACGTCAGTGTCTGAAATTTCTGATGGAGCCGGGAATCGAACCCGGGGCCTCTGGTTGGGAGGCAGGCGCGCTACCCTGTTCTTATTGTGTTTATATATATCTTGAAAAAGATAATAATTGGATTGGCATTGCCTCCTACAGGGATATATAAACAAGAAGTTCCGTGAAGAACTATACAGCCTACTTTTCATGCCAATGATTATTCTACAGTATATGAACCTATCTAGAATAATGACAAAATTAAGTTGGTAATATCGAAATATCAAATTAGTTCAAAATATACCTGGTATAATGTAGCCTAATAGAGCACTACAGTTGGCAGCCCTTGTGACTGAATATATTCTTAGCTCCATCTCTTAAGGTACAGAATACAAAATTAGGTTGAAGTCCAATGGACGTTACATGCAGTTAGACACTGGATCTATCAGCACGCGTAAAAGCATGTTGCCAACAATACCATGCGTGTGCTGGTCAGAAATAATCTGAAATATTATGATATCTTGTTGTGCCAATTTTGGATGAAATCCATTTGTTAGTATAGAAGTTACATGTATTTTAAAATTGGACATATCAGCAGGCATAGAATCATGTTGGCAGCACTGCATTGTATTAATTACTCCAAATTAATCTACAATGCCAGGTGCTATACGTGTGCAAAGTATAGAGCAGTTGGCTTGCATACTTTCTGATATATTGATATTAGGGTAAAAAAAAATATATAGACAGCATTTATTAACAGTTGGCAGCCCTGATTGCTCTTAACAATACTTACAGTCATTCTGTTATGGTACACATGGCACATACGAAATTTGGTTGTAATCCAACTGATAGTATAGAAGTTACATGTATTTAAAAATTGGTACTATCAGCAGGCTTATAATCATGTTGGTAGAACTGACGTATATAAGTTACTCCAAATTAATCTAAAATGTCAGAATATACGTGTGCATAGTTTAAAGCTGTTGGCTTGCATACTTTCTGATATATTGGTATTTGGATAAAAAAAATTGAGAGAGCAATTATTAACAGTTGGCCGCCCTGGTGGCTCTTAAGAATACGTTCTATCATATCTGTTTATGTACAGATATTACATACAAAATTTGGTTGAAATCCAATTGATAGTGTAGAAGTTATATGCATTTGAACATTGGACCTATCAGAAGGCTTAAAATTATTTTGGCAACACTGTCATTGTTGGCCTCCTGGAAAGTAAACTGAAAAAGCATTATCTGCATGTGTACCAATTTTGGAATAGCTCCCATGCATACCTTGCGAGATATCCAACATGGAGCTCAAATTTCTAGTGCGTTTTTACAGCAGTTGGTAGCACTGACATCATTTTAAAATATGGACGTGAGATATTCCGGTGCACATCTTTACTCATACTAAATTTGGTTTTGATTGCTGCAGCCGTTTAGGAGTTGATAGGGGGACACACACACACAGCCAGACAGACAGACAGACACACATTTCCCCGGATCGATCTCATAAGTCTACTTTTTCCTCATTTTTGCAAATGTGAAAAGTAGGCTAAAATCGGATGTCATATCTTCAGATTCAGTTGCCATGGAAACGGACTTGCCATTAGTTCATCAGTTTATCAGAGTGAAGATAGTTTTCTGCAAATATCGTTGAAACTGTTGGTGTTAGGGCTTTAAAATGTGGTTTTCGGTGTCCCGTAGGGACATATCGAGTATTATTTCTCGCATCGAGAGCCGTAAATTGAGCTTTGTCCGGTCTTTATGCGACAACTTCGATATTTTGTCCCAGTTGAGTATTTTTGGTGACTTTTCAGTTATGTTGCCCGTTCCACGGGAACAATGATTTATTTCCGGATGAAAGGCAGCCTATATGTTATCCTAGGGTATAAGCTGTCTCCATATCAAATTTCACCCAAATCCGTCCAGCCGTTTTAGTGTAAAGAGGTAACAAACTAACACACACACAGACACACATATTTTCACAATTATAATATACTAGCTGAAGTACCCGTGCTTCGCTACGCGTCATAAATAAATTAAAATATGAAGGTGACAGTTAAAACAGGGGATAGGCGAGGTGCTGCGCAGAGGGAGATTAAGGATGGAACATTTTGTCCAACTACACCGCTCGGCGTTGACCGTGTTTTATAGCACAAATTTAGGTTTTACTCGCTAACGGTTGGAGATACCTTTCGGATAGAAAATGTAATTTTTAACCTCGTATATACCATCAAAAGTTTGCTATTTCTTAGCGTTCTCTTTGTATTTGAAATGGAAATATGAAAGTTTTAAACCCAAGGGTGTAGTGAAGTCACTAAAATGGTCGCCATCTTTAAATAGTACAAAGTATTGAAATCAAAAGTAACCTATATGTTAACCAGGTAAATCAGCTACTTCCATGTATAATTCATGTAAATCGGACCAGTGGTACTTGCGTGATGAGTAATACATAGACGCACATCATCTCATTTTTAGCCTCGCTTCGCTCGCGTCATAGACGTGTCATATTGTTATTCAATGAAATGCAGGTTTAACCCCATTAACACCCCTTTAGAACCTGAATATCCAAAAATCCCCCCTTGGTAGACGTTTTCGACACACAACAAACATATCCCCAAAATATCATTCTTCTAACTCTAATCGTTTGGGTTGGTCGATGAGAGTGAACATCCAAACATCCTTCCTTAGGGGACGTTTTTCTTCCAGAATTTCACCCCTCCCCATAGGCCCCTTAAATTGGATTTATGAAAAAACGGTCGAACACATATTTATTTTATTTATTTATTTATTTATTTACAAGAGTTTAGTGCTTTTCAGTCGGTCAACACGAATGTACCCAAAAGAGATGGGTACCCATCTCTTTTGGGTACATTCGTGTTGACCGACTGAAAAGCACTAAACTCTTGTTTACTAAGGCAACACTGAAAATATGGCTTCAAACACCACAATGTTTATTTATTTATGTATTTATTTATTTATTCATTTATTTATTTATTTATTTTTAAGGTGATTGATTTCCTCCGAGTTTCAAACTTCTCGCCTATGTCGTTTAAGAGATACACGGTCCGTTAGGAATCTTTCAACCCCCACTTTTCATCCCTTTCACCTCATAATATACACTACATCGAAAAACCATTAGACATGTGTCAGCTTATTTTTAATGATTAGTATATATGCCAAGTATCACATCCCCAAATGAAACCACTCGTGAGATATGGTTATTCAATGAAATGCACGTTTACCCCCCTTAACACCTATTTAGAACCTGAATATTCAAAACTCTTTCCTTAGTGGACGTTTTCGACATACAGCGAACGCATCCCCAAAATGTCATGTTTCTAACTTTAATAATTTTGGCTGGGCTATGATGAGTGAGTGAGTCAGTCAGGACATTTCCTTTCATTTATTTTTGATAATTTCACCCCTCCCCATGAACCCCTTAAATTGGATTTATGAAACAAACGGTCGAACACCTATTTACTTATTTAAAGCTGTTTTCCCTCTGAGTTTGATGAGTGAGTAAGAGAGTCAATCAGTTAGGACACTTTCTTTCCTGTTTTTTTCCCAGAATTTCACCTCTCACCAAGGGCCCCTTAAATTGGATTTATGAAAAAAACAGTCGAACACCTATTTACTTGTATTTTAAGCTGTCCTTTTCCCGCCGAATTTCAAACTTCTCGCCTATGTCCTTTAAGAGATACACGCTCCGAAGAATCCCTCAACCCCCAATTTTCACCCCTATCACCTCAAAATATACACCACATCGATAAACCCTTAGACATATTGAACCCTTAATAAGCTACGCATATTAATGATTCTAATTATTCATTTCATTATATTCTGATTTTACTGCCAGAATCATACAGGAAGGCCAGACTGGATTGCGAAATGTCAAGCTTATGTGGAGACAGTACGTTTGAACGTGCCCAGTCCTGAAACAAAGGAGTGACGAGATCGGAATGTTTGACAGACACTTTATCAGACAAAGGTGTGTTGGGGTCCTGACTCATTTCAGACCGTAATTTCTTTGTCACCCTAGCGTTACGAGTAAGATAGTTGCTGGATGAGAGAGACGGGAGGAACTTTCAACCAATCATAGGACAGAGGCTTCTGTTCTAAACTGCGATATTGACGTCATGAACTACCAATCAGAGAGGGTCACCAATTTTAGCGCCAAGGGAGCGTCTGACGCCGGCTTGAAGTTGAAAGCGGGAAAGATTGGATTAACGAAATCTATGATCGATTCCAGAGCACTATAGCCCCATTGTGACCTGTATAATTTTTCAAACTGTTTGATACCTGTTGCATGCCAATAGTCGCATTATTATAGATGTTAGTGATAGATTTCCCTCTCCCTCCGTCTTTTTGCCAAATTCACATAAATACTGTCATCTGAGTGACGAGGAGGTTGATTCTTGGTGACACCGTGAGGTGATCACTTATTCTTTTCCATACCGTGAAGATATACTGTGTTAAATTTATCAGAGATAGGGTCATTATTGAAAACATTATAATAAAGTTGTGTGCGCACAGCTGAGTGTGAAATTTGTGTATCGGTAAGATTTTAGTAGTCTCCCACGACTACAACTATTAGGGAAAGTCTACGTTTAATTTTGCACTAGACAAATGGTGAATAAAGTAACTATTGGCAAAATTTAGATAGAAAATTACGTGTGACTTTAAATAACATTTTATTTTTATTCAACGTCAAGATGGAACTCCAGACCCAGAGAAAGACATCGAACCAACGTTTCTACGGCTCCATGTGGTCTGAGATGAGCTAAACACTTTGGAGAGAGAATGTCAGGCGATGTTCGATGAGACGACGCAGAAAGAGGAATGAGTACTGAAATAATTTATTATTTGACAAACTGGTTATGGTTTTGTGGGAACATATTATTTTGTGTAAATATTTTATTTTATTTTTGTCTTTTTGTTTTATTGTAGTTGGTTTGTGGTACTGACACACTTTAGTTTAGTTCATGAGCAACGTGGCATGTATTCTATCTGTGTGAAGATTTTGTTGTTGATGTTAAGTACACGGGGCAAGCGTACTCGAGTGCGTGTCGCTACCGTAAAATGCGCGAATAAGCGACGCAAATTGGGAACCGATATCATAACAGAAGCGAAACTGAATTAACTAGAGTAGATAATAGAATTGGTGGGAAATCTTTTTATTGTATAGATTTTTATTGTTACACAGGCTTGTGTGTTAATTGCCGTTTGTTGCATTTTTGTTAAGTGAGGGGTCATATGCCCAATGACTTTATTTGTTGATGAAGTTTCTCTTTTAGTGTTATGGTACACAAAATCTATGATATTTGATTGGAGTGTCGGCCCGTGGTAGATTTGTGTTGTGTTCTGCCCTATATGCTTTGTTGAGTCTGCAAAAAATTTTGTGTCGCGATTAACAGGTGGCGTATAAATAGCATGACTCAAAGCTTCGACGTTTTGAACACAGACGTTAATGAGTGGTAAGTGAAGGTATTTCTACCCGGCGCACTCCATCAGATAAGGAGCAAGCTGTGCTCATTAGTAATCACGGACCAGGTCTCCGTTCTTCGTAATTGTTTATCTTATATTAAAATAAAGCCTGTTTAATGATAAAAGAATTGTAATCGGTAAATGGGTGCTGTTCGCGTTTTGATTGATCGAGTCCCAGCGTGTTAGCTTATCCATGCTTTTATTTCATGTAAATATCATCGGGTTTTAGGCATCTTATTTCTTGTTTATTTATTGTCATGTTCATTGACCTCGGGTGGTCTCGATGTTCGGTCACGTTGTTGTCATGTATGTGTTGAGCAATATGAGCCATTGGGCAAGCTTCTGTTTTGCTGGGAGTTTCCTGACTCACTGCGATCTCGATGGAGATCAATTAGTTTATAAATTTTAAATGGTTGCGTGTGTCAGTAAAATTTTAATTGTTGGTATGTTATTCTACGAGTGTGTCCCATAAAGCCATAATAATGGTTTGCAGTATGGGGGTTTGCAAGCATATTGGCTGTTCCATCTGTGAGCAAATCTCCATCAAAAGTACTTATTTCTTCTCTAGCGTAGTTATACGCGTGCATACATATTAATCAGACAAGTGGAATTTTGATCCACAATTTTAATTCTTTGGAGTGGACCTTTCTAGGCCACTCAGATCTGTGTAAATTCTTGTACAGTGGGAGTAAAGTTCAGGGTGGACTTTGTTTATGTTATATTTTTTATGTTTTGTTGTTTTTATTCAGTTATTAAATGGTGGTAATTTTATTTGTTTTTCACTCATTTTCTTGTTTGTAGTTTTGCATATGGTCCTTGTATTTGTAAGCAGCCGTCTGGTATTTGAGCTCTAGTGAAAGCATACCCGGACTGAACGCCCCCCGAAGTTTGATTCTCGTATATACGACGCTGTTATATACAAGGGCACATAGGCAACGCTGGCGCCCAACGTGGGGAATTTCACTGTTTTAGGATTTTCTAGCGCATTTTTTTTGATAAACTGACATGCCACAAGTGAAGGCGAAATGTGACAGTATTTGAATCACCGAATGTGATAATTTTAAGTAACGTAGTTATGGCGAAGGTATTACCGCCAAGTGAATGAATTATACAGTAAAATCAGGAGTTGCAATGTAAAATACAGTACACGTTTTTATTTCTTGCATTAATTGTAAAGATAATATCGTGAGACTGGGCGCCCATATTAATGATAAAAATTAGCTTTGCATAGAAAGACAACTCCATGTATGTAATAGGAAGGCGTGTAGCTTTTCCAAGGCAATTAATACTTGATTAATTAGTCTGTTCTTGTAGCGTTTTGTAAGGCTAGCATTTAATAACTGAATGTGTGGGTTAAGTTTTAAATTATGTAAAATGAAGGATACTCAGGGATGCTATTGGATTAATGGGATTGTGTTTATAAATTTAAACGAACTGAGTATGTGTAAATTGATATAAATGTGTGTTAATATGTATGCACGTATCGGAGAACATCGCCAATTGGCATTTTCTCTATTTTCTCAAGTGTATTGTGGTGATGGCTTCTTTAGACGAAATAAGACAGGTTGTAGAGAGCGCTGCGGCACGCACTCAGCAGCAAATGGTGTTGTTACGGCAGGAGATGACGGCTGAATTTAAGGCACAAATGGACAGTAGCAGGGCTGAACAATCAGCGGAATTAATAGCACAGAGTGAAACATTTAAGGCACAAATAGTAGCAGGGCTGAACAATCAGCGGAATTAATAGCACAGAGTGAAACATTTAAGGCACAAATAGACAGTAGCAGGGCTGAACAATCAGCGGAATTAATAGCACAGAGTGAAACATTTAAGGCACAAATAGACAGTAGTAGGGTTGAACAGTCTGCGGTGATCAAAGCCCAAATTAATGAATCTATTGGCACACAATTAGCGCTTCAAAATGATAGTATTAATACACAATTAGCTCTACAGAATGATAATATTAGTTCTCAATTGACACAACAAAGTGAATCAATAAACTCTCAACTAGACGCGCAAAACAGTCGTAACACTGAGCAACTCGATAATGTAGTGGTTGAAATGAAAGAACATACAAGGAAACAGCTTATACTACTCGCCTTAGATGTAAGTAAGAACAATGAGAAGCAGGTTAAACAGATAAAACAACTTGAGGACCAGTTTAACGCTAAACTTAATAACTTAGACGATACAGTTCTGGCAAAATTGGCACAGATTGAATTGGCATGCACAACTAAAAATAGCGAAATTATAACTGCACAGGACAGGTTACAAAACAGATTTAATAAAGTGGAGAAAATAACCGTAGTTATACAGGAACAGATAAAGGCGGTAGATGAAAACGTGACCGGCCTTATAAAAGACATAGACCGTCTCGAAAACCAATCAACAGATCGCTGGAAAAATGCAGAAGTAGACCGGGAGGGATTAAAAGCCACTATTGATGAAAACAATGTACGCATGGAGGATCGCTTGGAACGGATCGAAGTGAGCCAGGACACTAATAATCTGAAGATAGAAAACGTTAGAAAGGATTGGCAAAAATTATGTAAGGACTCCAAGGAAGAAAGGTTGGCGGTAATTAAGAAGCTGGGGGAGAACCACACACGGATACAGACGTTAGAAGATGAGATAAAAGCAAAATTTAAAGAACAAGGTGACAGGCTGATAAAAGCAGAATTATTTTCTATGGAACATAATGCAGGGTCATTAGGCGTGAAGGGGAGAGATGGAGACAGAGATAGCCCGGGGGCGACTCATTCAACTGGTAGTCAGGTTGACACGGAAAGTCCAATTGCTCGGAACACGGAAGAATTTCGTAATCACATAGGGAGAAGTTCTACACCACATGACGGTAATCAGCACCCTCAACTTGTACAAATCATCCGTTCTAATGAATTCAAACCGGCTAAGTTTATGGAAAATTCTGGAGTCACACCCAAGGCATTCTTGCGGGAAGTCGAATATTATTATAATGATAATGATATAGCTCCCGCCCGGCAACTGCGCATGATGGAAATTTTTTTAACTGGAAATGTTTTAACGTGGTACTTGAGCTTCAAATACACGTTTGAAAGCGTAGATGCATTCAAGCATGCTTTCCTTCGAAAATATTGGTCGTCTTCATATCAACAGGGGTTAAGAATGGAATTGTACTCCAGAAAGTACCAATCTACTCAGCAAACTAAGTATTCAGATTTTTTTTCATCACAGCTCCTTAAATTTAAAGATCTGGATAATCCTTTAAGTGAAGCCGAGCTAGTCATGACTATCGGACGCCAGCTTCCCGTTAACGTTCAGCAGGTATTGGTCGCAGCTAACGTTTCAGACGCGGTACACGCTGAACAGATCCTGCGCCAGATAGATGAAACCACGTCCTACTTACACAATAGAGTTGGAAGACAGGTCGAAATGGTAAATACAACCGAGGTGATTAAGCCGAGCCAGATAAACACAAGATCCCAGGCTACCAATACAAATACAAACATTTCAACACCCGTGAGAGGTCAGGATGATGTCGAGAAAAGACAGCGCCAACATTACGATAACAACCGTAATAACAACAGACAGTTCCAAGGACAGAATAGATTCCAACAACGAGGATTTCAACAATGGAGGGACAATCGGAGACAAGATGTACCATACAGGAGATGGGGAGATCGGAATGAAAATCAGAGATGGCAAGACCGCAGATTTCAGAATCGTGAGGACTCTAGAAGCTACCGAGACGACTGGAACGATAGGCATGCTCAATCGCCGAAATACTTAGAGGAAGCTCATACAAACGAGGGAAACGAACAAGGACGTTGGAAACAGGCAATTGACAAGCGGAAAAATCCCGACACATACAATGAGGAAGGCAGAACAAATCAAGGGTTTGAAGCCATGCACATAGAGACGCAGAGATACTTGGATCAGCTGCATGAAGAACAAGCAAATAGCGAAGCCAGCAAGGAAGATGAACAAAGATTAGCGGCACGGGGCATTAGAGAACGCAGCCCGGTGGGGAAGAGAAACACCGGTGCGAACCGAAAAACTGGTCACTACTAAAGGAAGAAGATGGCAACACGCGGGAGAGAGGAAGAGGATGGCAGCATGGAGGAGTAAAAACCGTTCAGCATAGTGAGGAATCTGGGAAATAACGCAGCGAATTAAATACGTGATCGTCCAACATCATGCAAGTGAACGGGGGGCAAGCAGAAGCCAGCACGACATCGAGGAAGTGATTAGCGTCTGGCCTGTTTACATCTTGAAGCAAGCAGAGTTGACAGGTATGTCGACAGACGAGCAACAGAGAGGGAAATAGTCTTTAAGCAACAAATAGCCCCAGGCGAAGCGCTGGGCAAGTGAGCAGCAGACTGGTACTGTCCTAATGAATGGGCGAGAATGTAAACATTGGAACGAGGAAAACACTTGTCAACTAGCAGAGGCGGACTGACTGAGCACTTTGAAGGGAGGCTAACCCAGTATCTGCACCATGTGACTTAGGAAAAAAAATCGACTTTATCTCTAAGTTCGATTTTTTCCAACTAAGGGAGTTGTGAACCCTTAATAAGCTACGCATATTAATGATTCTAATTATTCATTTCATTATATTCTGATTTTACTGCCAGAATCATACAGGAAGGCCAGACTGGATTGCGAAATGTCAAGCTTATGTGGAGACAGTACGTTTG
This sequence comes from Meconema thalassinum, assembly GCA_946902985.2. Classification (NCBI taxonomy): domain Eukaryota; kingdom Metazoa; phylum Arthropoda; class Insecta; order Orthoptera; family Tettigoniidae; genus Meconema; species Meconema thalassinum. The sequence continues at coordinate 391,733,120 of OX336391.1, forward strand.
AACGTGCCCAGTCCTGAAACAAAGGAGTGACGAGATCGGAATGTTTGACAGACACTTTATCAGACAAAGGTGTGTTGGGGTCTTGACTCATTTCAGACCGTAATTTCTTTGTCACCCTAGCGTTACGAGTAAGATAGTTGCTGGATGAGAGAGACGGGAGGAACTTTCAACCAATCATAGGACAGAGGCTTCTGTTCTAAACTGCGATATTGACGTCATGAACTACCAATCAGAGAGGGTCACCAATTTTAGCGCCAAGGGAGCGTCTGACGCCGGCTTGAAGTTGAAAGCGGGAAAGATTGGATTAACGAAATCTATGATCGATTCCAGAGCACTATAGCCCCATTGTGACCTGTATAATTTTTCAAACTGTTTGATACCTGTTGCATGCCAATAGTCGCATTATTATAGATGTTAGTGATAGATTTCCCTCTCCCTCCGTCTTTTTGCCAAATTCACATAAATACTGTCATCTGAGTGACGAGGAGGTTGATTCTTGGTGACACCGTGAGGTGATCACTTATTCTTTTCCATACCGTGAAGATATACTGTGTTAAATTTATCAGAGATAGGGTCATTATTGAAAACATTATAATAAAGTTGTGTGCGCACAGCTGAGTGTGAAATTTGTGTATCGGTAAGATTTTAGTAGTCTCCCACGACTACAACTATTAGGGAAAGTCTACGTTTAATTTTGCACTAGACAAATGGTGAATAAAGTAACTATTGGCAAAATTTAGATAGAAAATTACGTGTGACTTTAAATAACATTTTATTTTTATTCAACGTCAAGATGGAACTCCAGACCCAGAGAAAGACATCGAACCAACGTTTCTACGGCTCCATGTGGTCTGAGATGAGCTAAACACTTTGGAGAGAGAATGTCAGGCGATGTTCGATGAGACGACGCAGAAAGAGGAATGAGTACTGAAATAATTTATTATTTGACAAACTGGTTATGGTTTTGTGGGAACATATTATTTTGTGTAAATATTTTATTTTATTTTTGTCTTTTTGTTTTATTGTAGTTGGTTTGTGGTACTGACACACTTTAGTTTAGTTCATGAGCAACGTGGCATGTATTCTATCTGTGTGAAGATTTTGTTGTTGATGTCAAGTACACGGGGCAAGCGTACTCGAGTGCGTGTCGCTACCGTAAAATGCGCGAATAAGCGACGCAAATTGGGAACCGATATCATAACAGAAGCGAAACTGAATTAACTAGAGTAGATAATAGAATTGGTGGGAAATCTTTTTATTGTATAGATTTTTATTGTTACACAGGCTTGTGTGTTAATTGCCGTTTGTTGCATTTTTGTTAAGTGAGGGGTCATATGCCCAATGACTTTATTTGTTGATGAAGTTTCTCTTTTAGTGTTATGGTACACAAAATCTATGATATTTGATTGGAGTGTCGGCCCGTGGTAGATTTGTGTTGTGTTCTGCCCTATATGCTTTGTTGAGTCTGCAAAAAATTTTGTGTCGCGATTAACAGGTGGCGTATAAATAGCATGACTCAAAGCTTCGACGTTTTGAACACAGACGTTAATGAGTGGTAAGTGAAGGTATTTCTACCCGGCGCACTCCATCAGATAAGGAGCAAGCTGTGCTCATTAGTATTCACGGACCAGGTCTCCGTTCTTCGTAATTGTTTATCTTATATTAAAATAAAGCCTGTTTAATGATAAAAGAATTGTAATCGGTAAATGGGTGCTGTTCGCGTTTTGATTGATCGAGTCCCAGCGTGTTAGCTTATCCATGCTTTTATTTCATGTAAATATCATCGGGTTTTAGGCATCTTATTTCTTGTTTATTTATTGTCATGTTCATTGACCTCGGGTGGTCTCGATGTTCGGTCACGTTGTTGTCATGTATGTGTTGAGCAATATGAGCCATTGGGCAAGCTTCTGTTTTGCTGGGAGTTTCCTGACTCACTGCGATCTCGATGGAGATCAATTAGTTTATAAATTTTAAATGGTTGCGTGTGTCAGTAAAATTTTAATTGTTGGTATGTTATTCTACGAGTGTGTCCCATAAAGCCATAATAATGGTTTGCAGTATGGGGGTTTGCAAGCATATTGGCTGTTCCATCTGTGAGCAAATCTCCATCAAAAGTACTTATTTCTTCTCTAGCGTAGTTATACGCGTGCATACATATTAATCAGACAAGTGGAATTTTGATCCACAATTTTAATTCTTTGGAGTGGACCTTTCTAGGCCACTCAGATCTGTGTAAATTCTTGTACAGTGGGAGTAAAGTTCAGGGTGGACTTTGTTTATGTTATATTTTTTATGTTTTGTTGTTTTTATTCAGTTATTAAATGGTGGTAATTTTATTTGTTTTTCACTCATTTTCTTGTTTGTAGTTTTGCATATGGTCCTTGTATTTGTAAGCAGCCGTCTGGTATTTGAGCTCTAGTGAAAGCATACCCGGACTGAACGCCCCCCGAAGTTTGATTCTCGTATATACGACGCTGTTATATACAAGGGCACAATATGTCTGATTATTTTTATGATTAGTTTATGTACCGAATATCACATCCCCTAAGAAACAACTCATGATATATCGTTATTCAATGAAATGCACGTTTACCCCCTTAACATCTCTTTAAAACCCGAATAAACAAAAATCATTCCTTAGTTGACGTTTTCGACATACAGCGAACATATTCCCAAAATTTCAGGTTTCCAACTTTAATAGTTTTCGCTGGGCGTGATGAGTGAGTGAGTCAGACAGGACATTTTATTTCAATTATTTTTACCAGAATTTCACCCCTCCCCATGGGCCCCTTAAATTGGATTGATGAAAAAACGCTTGAACACCTATTAACTTATTTTTAAAGCTGTCTTTTTCCCCTGAGTTTGGTGAGTGAGTGAGTTAGTCAGTTAGGACACTTTCTCTCCTTTTTCCCCCCAGAATTTCACCTCACTCCATTGGCCCCTTAAATTAATTTATGAAAAAACGGTCGAACACCGTTTTACTTATCTCTTTAGCTGATGTTTTTTCGCTGCGTTTCAAATTTCTCGCCTATGTCGTTTAAGAGATAGGCCTACACGCTCCGTTAGGAATCCTTCAACCCCCACTTTTCACCCCTTTCACCTCATAATAATATACCACATCGAAAAACCCATAGACACATGTCTGCTTATTTTTAATGATTAGTTTATATGCCGAGTATCACATCCACAAATGAAACCACTCGTGAGATATTGTTATTCAATGAAATTCAGGTTTAACCCCCTTAAGACGCCTTTAGAGCCTGAATATCCAAAAATCCTCCCTTAGTGTACGGTTTTGACATACAACGAACATATCCCCAAAATGCCATGTTTCCAACTTCAATATTTTTGGCTGGGCGATGATGAGTGAGTGAATGAGTCAGGACATTTTCTTTCATTTTTTTCCCTTCAGAATTTCACCCCTCCCGATGAACCCCTCCAATTTGATTGATAAAAAAACTGTCGAACAGCTATTTACTTACTTTAAAGCAGTTCTTCCCACTGAGTTTGATGAGTGAGTGAGTCAGTCAATCAGTTAGGACATTTTCTTTCCTGTCCCCCCCCCCCCATCACAGAATTTCACCCCTCCCCATGGGCCTCTTAAATTGGATTTATGAAAAAAAAAACGGTCAAACACATATTTACTTATTTTTATGCTGATTTTTTCCGCTGAGTTTCAAACTCCTCGCCTATGTCGTTTAAGACATACACGCTCCGTTAGGAATCTTTCAATCCCTACTTTTCACCCCTTTCACCTCATAATATACACCACATCGAAAAACCCTCAGACACGTTTTTTACTTTTTAATGTTGAGTTTATATGCCGTGTATCACATCCCCCAATGGAACCAATCGGGAGATATTGTTATTCAATGAAATGCAGCTTTAACCCCATTAAGACCCCTTTAGAACCTGAATATCCGAAAATTCTCCCTTAGTAGACTGTTTTGATATACAATGAACATATCCCCATACTGTCATGTTTCTAACTTCAATCATTTTGGCTGGCCGATGATGAGTGAGTGAGTGAGTGAGTGAGTCAGGACATTTTCTTTCAATTTTCTTTTTTCAGAATTTCACCCCTCCCCATGAACCCCTTAAATTTGATTTTAAAAAAACTGTCGAACAGCTATTTACTTACTTTAAAGCAGTTTTCCCCCTGAGTTTGATGAGTGAGTGAGTCAGTCAATCAGTGAGGACACTTTCTTTCCTGTTTCTCCACCCCCCCCCCTCCAGAATTTCACCCCTCCCCATGGGCCCCTTAAATTGGATTTATGATAAAACGGTCAAACACATATTTACTTATTTTCTTGCTGATTTTTTCCCGCTGAGTTTCAAACTCCTCGCCTATGTCGTTTAAGAGATACACGCTCCGTTAGGAATCTTTCAATCCCCACTTTTCACCCCTTTCACCTCATAATATACACCACATCGAAAAACCCTCCGACTCGTGTCTTCTTATTTTTAATGATGAGTTTATGTGCCGAGTATCACATCCCCCAATGAAACCAATCGGGAGATATTGCTGTTCAATGAAATGCAGGTCTACCCCCTTTACACCCCTTTAGAACCAGAATATCCAAAAATCCTCTCTTAGTGGACATTTGCGGCCCTTGGGGAAGCTGCATACCAAATGTCATTCCAATCCGTTTGATGGTTTCTGAGATTTCGTGATGAATGAATGAGTGAGTGAGTGGTATTTGACAAATATATAGTAGAAGATAGTGTCAAGTCTTTGTTATGCTAAAATCGGTTGACAGTGCTGTGTGAGAAGTTGAGTAACTAACGTGATTTCAAGTAAAGATCCTCATTTTCTATACCGGTAGTGCAGAGCGCAAATGGCATCCAGTCGGCCGTGTCTCGACTTGAGCTATGTTGCCATGGAAACTATCCGCCTTGCCATTCCTTCATGAGTATATTTTATGATTTGATTAGCATGTGCTGGAGTGCAAAAGGGTCGAAATCAGAAGAATGAGAAAGACTATCGAAAATTCATGTAGCCAGCGGTTCTTTCTGGGTCCTAAACTATGTGTATGCAAAATTCGGTTGAGATCGGTGTAACGGTGTAGATTTGTATACGGAACAGACCCACCCACATACATACCCACATACATACAGACTTTCACTTTTATATATAAGATATATAGGGAGCAAATATCTTTGAAACTGTTGGTTTTAGGGCCTTAAAATGTGGTTTTCGGTGTCCCGTAGGGACATATCGAGTATTATTTCTCGCATCGAGAGGCGTAAAATGAGCTTTGTCCGGTCTTTATGCGACAACTTCGATATTTTGTCCCAGTTGAGTATTTTTGGTGACTTTTCAGTTATGTTGCCGTTCCAAGGGAACAATGATTTATTTCCAGATGAAAGGCAGCCTATATGTTATCCCAGGGTACAAGCTGTCTCCATATCAAATTTCACCCAAATCCGTCCAGCCGTTTTAGTGTCAAGAGGTAACAAACTAACACACACACAGACACACAGATTTTCACAATTATAATACATATATATTGAACCCTTATTGATCTTCGATAAATAAGTATTCATATTTATTATTATTATTACTACGGCCCAGGCAGCACATAAGGAAGTCGACTTGGATATTAGGGAGGCCAGCATTTCGTAATGATTGCAACAGAAGCTGAGTTGGTAGCTATTCCTGGGGGACGGCCAGAATTAGTCGAGTTCAAGGCCAAATTGTGCACCTACTGTACCAAAATTGGAGACATAAAGGAAGAATCACGAGGTCCTCTCAACGAACATACGATTGAATCAGCCAATCGCAAGAGACCAAGCCGTGACCACGAGGTGGACGGCGTCAGTAGTAAAAAGCGCGCGGAAGTGTGTATCTAAGGAACCGCCGAACGGATTAATCTCCGCCCGAGTAATTTGAGACGTTGGATTTATTTGGAGAAGAATGACACTAGCCCCATCTTTGTGAGACAAAAACTCTGGAAGTTTTTATCCGACTATGCCCCACTCCGCCGCCCTTGTCAGTTTCTCATAAATAGTCTGGCCTGACGCCAATCTAAGTCTTATATTGTGGAGCCTTCAGAGGTATACTCCACGCCAGTTCGAAATGTGATTTTTACGCTCTAAAATCAGTGAAGCTAATTTCATTTTCTGAGCTCTGGGGAGCTAAAGTCGCAGCGTTTGCAATATCGAATTTTAAAAGCTATAATACATTCTGTTCTAAAATCAACTAAGTTGTGTGATCTAAATATTTCACGCCAGCGCGTGATAAACTGTAACATTCTTTTAAAGACGACGAGTTCAACTTTAAGGGGGAAGTATCGTATCACCCTAATTAGCGCTTACCAGAACCGAAGTCCACAAGACGGGACGGAAATACCGGACGAGATAGCGACTGCGAGTGCAGCCAGGATTTTGAACTTGTTAACGAGCCAGTGGCGCGGACTCGAGATGTATATTTTATGTATAAATTGTGTGTATTGTATGTGTTCTTTATAGTGCGTATGTGCGATATAATTAGGGCCAGTCTTCGCTATTAATCGCAGTAGGACAATTGTGGGTGAACTGAGTAGCCTGCAAGCGATTATAGATAGGCAAATATTTAACATTGAACTTTTCTGCCAAGGAGTCGAGACCAAGATGATCAGCACGTGGTTTGAAGTTGGGATGAGCTTCAAGAAATCAACGCAGACGACTACTATGGAGTGCTAAATTGTCCATAGGGCAATGGGTTGAGGAGGATGTCCTTAGTCCTACATGCAGAAGCGGTGATGTACTAAAATTGGATTATTTCAATTATGTAGTTAGATTTGGCCGGGGAACTTTGTAAATAGTCATGTTTTTCTTTCTTGTTTTATAGCTGTTTTTCTTGTACCGACACTATATGTTTAAATGTCCGTTGGCGCGTGGCCAATGTGTTTGTTGATATTTTGATTTTTCTTGAGTCATGTGTAATGTACGCGGCGTGCGTGCGTGATTTTTATCCTTGCAATTGCGGAACCCGTTACATTCGATAAATGGTGCTTTATTAACGTTAATATTTGAAATAGGAATGGGAGGAATTGATTGTAAAACATTTTGCTGAACAGGTTATTATTCATGTAAGGGTAGCCGAGTGCACCAACTTAAAAGTAATTGTAGAACACCTTCGTTCTAATTTGATAGATTTTTCTTGAGTCCTTTTCAGGTGACTAGTCACGGCATAGAACGATGGCGCCAGCATGTGGATATTATTTGTGTCTTTTATTTCAGGGTCTGTCACAACCCACACGTGTGATTAAGTGTGTGTTGATGTGTCTTGTGTGTGTTGATTCTACGTGAGGAGGGGGTAGTTGTCCTACCGCCCTTATATATATTTTTGCTGCTGTTGTATTTTTAGATGGAAAGACAGAGTGCTCTTGGGAGACTGCTGATTCTTGTCCATATGTTTTTCTGACACACACGTATTATTGTGCTTTGGGGCACATTTCTTCGAGGTTCGACCCCATGTTCTGGGAGGTCGAGGTTATTGACACGTGGGTTGACAGACATGCAGAGTTCCACAAACCGCCCGTTTTGCCTGTGACTTATTTTGATAGGCAGTCCTTTTTGTCCGACTGAACCCTGTAAGCTTTCATGCAGCAAACCTGTTCATTGTGATGGCTAATTTTTAAGCCATAATTAATTGGGGAGTTCGCCATGTGTGTAACGGATTGTTGTACCTTGTATGGATAAGAATATTGTGATTAACGTAAATGTTGGCTGTTTGCCTATTGCTTTGTTGATGACTCGATTTCATGTAATTTTGTTTGTCACACCCGTGTGGTGTAGTGGTAGAGTATTTGTAAATTTTGACAGCGGTCATTTGAGTATTTTTCTATTGGTCACGTGTTAATGTACTTGTGTTGATTTGTGTGAGAAGTCCTAAGTTTTTAGGCAGTAAATGTTGCTACGGCAATTTAAGTCCAATTTCACACGGAAATTTTGTGTTTGTTTATAGTAGATTTAGGAAGTGTCGGTTTAATTTAATGTATTGTAGTTGTGTTCCCTTGTGTCGGTCTAGCTCTAGGAAATGCGGATTCGTTGTCTGAAGGGTCATTCTGGATGATAACGAATCACGCATTCAAAGTACACATCGTGGTGCATGTAGAACGGCGTACGCACTTATATGGTCACTTTTTGTATCTTTTATTTAAGGACACTTGGTCCAGGTAATTAATCTCTCCAGAGATATCGCCTAGTTTTTGGCATTTTTATTAAGCGGGAGTCAGTTGGGAGTTTTTGTTGTTAATTTTTTATGTGTGAATATGGTGATTTGTTATTAAATTCAGTTGTTTTTTAACCCTGGCTTCACTCTTTCCTGCATGTTATTTTGTTATATGTTACCCTGCAAGTTAATGAAGCGCCCTGACAGCAACTTACGAATATGACCTGTTACGCCCCGAATCTGAGTCTCATATGCTTCTTTGCAAGGGTTCATAAAACAAAAATGGCTGCCCAAGTGGGGATTGTTGTTGTTGTTGCTTCGCTGATCTCATATTTATTTCGTTGAGAAATGATGCCAGGTCAAGCGGACATGTAAATTCAGTAAATGGAGGCGATGTTGTACCGCCATGTGCATTAGTAAAATCACTGAGTTCCTAAAGTTAGAAATATTGAACAAGGTTAGAATTTGATTTGGTATTTGTTATAAACTTGTTCTGGCGCCCACATTAAAATTAGAAATTTGCATTATTGATGAACTCAGTCAAAGCAGGAAGATGTTGCCTTATATCTGACATTTAATTGACTTCGGTTAATTGGTGTTTCGTAAATTCTGTTGGTTAGGAATTTAAAAGCAGATCACTAGGGGTTATTTTGTTGTTTGGGAATAAGTGTCATTGTATTCAGTAAATTTCGTTACTGAAATTTTCATTAAATTAGAGCCAGTAATATTTAAATGTGTGACATGTATGTGCGTATAGGGCTGAAACCTTAGCCCATAACCCTGTTTTTCTCTGAATATATTTTGTGTGTGATATGGCGAGTGTTGATGAGATAAAGGCATTGTTAGAACAGATGTCGATCCAAATGTCCGTAAAGACGGAAGAACAATTAAAAGAACAATTAGAAGCTCAGCGTGAGCATAGTGAAAAACAATTAGAACAAATGTCCGCGAAAACGGAAGAACAATTAGTGCAGATGTCCGTAAAGACGGAAGAACAATTAAAAGAACAATTAGAAGCTCAGCGTGAGCATAGTGAAAAACAATTAGAACAAATGTCCGCGAAAACGGAAGAACAATTAGTGCAGATGTCCGTAAAGACGGAAGAACAATTAAAAGAACAATTAGAAGCTCAGCGTGAGCATAGTGAGAAACAATTACTTGATATGAGCGGTAACATTTCGGTCCAGTTAGAAGTCCAGAAATTAGACACTGACAAACAATTCAATGAACTAAACCACAAATTGTCACAACAGGCGGTAACACAAACCGAACAGTTAAGAAAAATCACGAATGATATTAATCAGAGCGTTCAAAAAGTAGAGAAACTGGCAGGCGAGGTTGCGGAAAACAGCATCAAACAGTTAGGCGAAATGAAGAAATTGGAGGCGAAATTTGATAACAAATTAGTACAATTTGACGAGATGGTGGCAGATAAACTCAAGCAGATAGAAGCAGCATGTGTCAGTAACACCGCGGGAGTGAAGAAGACCCAAGAGAAACTACAGCAGAAAATTAATTCGGTAGATAACAACGTGCTGGAATTAATAAAGGAAATAGATAAAGTCGAAGTTAAGGCTGAAACCGAGCGGATACACTTGCGGGAAAATTTAGAGGAGCAATTAGGCAGAACACAAGGGATCATAAGAAAAGAGATGGAAGGCCAGCTAATAAAAACACAAGAGGTCATAAGACAAGAAGTAGGGGAGCAGCTCGTCAAAACTCAGGATAATTTGGAAGAACAACTAGTGAAAACGCAGGAACGGATACGTGAAGAGCTAGAGAAAAATCAGGAGAGGAACGGGGAGAAAATAAATAGCTTAAAAAGTAGGATCCGGCGAGATTGGGACCAGCAGGCTCATGCGAATAAGGAAGACAGGCTGGCAGTTTTAAAGCGAATGCAGGCACTGGAGGAAAATATGAAGTCGAAATTACAGGAACATTCAGAATTAATCATAAAAAACGAGATTAGATCGTTAGAGAATGCGACGTTATTTTCAAACGAAAATATTCCGGAAAAGCAAACAAGTATTGGAAGTCCGGCAGGTTCGAAGTTGGCTGAGGACACGAGTCGGGGTCAAAGTCCCAGACTAACGACTAATGCATTCCAGCAGTACAGGGGGGAGACTTCAACTCCGCAACCGAACTTGGCACCAGCCCAAGTCATCCAAGTCATTCGGGGTAATGATTTTAAGCCCGATAAGTTTAAAGAACATTCAGGAACCACTCCCAAAGCATTTCTACGGCAATTAACTGACTACTTTAATGACCAACACATCGGCCCGGAGAAACAATTAAGACTGGTGGAGAAATTTTTAGAAGGACCTAGCCTGACCTGGTTTTTAAGTTTCAAGTACACGTTTACAGACATGGCTCAATTCCGCGAGGCGTCTTTGAAGAAGTTTTGGAGTCCTTCGTTACAGCAGGGGTTAAGAATGGACCTGTACACGCGCAAATACCACAGTACACATCCAACCCGTTTTTCAGAATTCTTCAGTCAGCAATTGGTAAAATTCAGGGATTTTGATGACCCGCCTAGCGAGCCGAATATGGTTCTAACCATCGGAAAACAACTCCCAATGCATATCCAACAATTATTAGTCGCAGGAAATATTCAGACCGCAGTCCAAGCCGAAGAATTACTCAGACACTTAGATGAGACGAGTATGGTAAGCCCACAGACAGGAAGAAGGAATTTGGAATGTGTCAACACGGCAGAGGTAGTTCAGGGACTCCAAAATAACCACGGCCAGGGGAACCAAAGTAAGACACAGTCCACAGGGACACAGTTCACGCCAAGAAGACAAGATTTTGACGGCCGAAACCAGTTCCATAACAACAATCAGAATTATCAGAATAACCGCGGGAGATATCATCAGAATAACCAAAATCAAAATAATCAGTGGACGTACCAGCGGGAATACACGAATTGCAGGGGAAACCAGAGACAAGGTAGACCTTACCAAAGAAATGGAGATGGTAGATGGAGTAACGGCAGGGACTATCGCCAAGAAAACAGAGGAGATTATAGGAATAACTGGGGCGAACGATATATTGAATCCCGTAAATACTTGGATCAATTAAGTAATGAAGAAGCGGAGAAGGAGAAGTGGGGGCGTGCCATGGCGAACAGACAGAGCCCAGACTACCATCAAGGAGAGGGGGCAGAGAGTTTACTGAGGCAACAGGAGCGACAGAATGATAACCGGCGAAACACATCTAATGGGGCCCGGGATAAAAAAAAAACAAATGAACTGAAAGGAGACAGGCTAAAAACGGACATCGCCAGGGAGCAAGAAGAGATGATAGTGGCCAATATAGAAGAGTGGGTAGCATTCCCAGACGACTGCCTGGAGGAAGTGGTGAAGAACCGTGAAAATGTTATCAGACAGCTACCAATTATTTACGCGCATATTGGAGGTATGAGGGTGAGATGTTTGATTGATACAGGTAGCCAGGTGAGCTTAGTCACTGAAATTTTGATTAAAGAAATAGCAAGAAAACAGACTGTTCCTATTATGCCGGTACCGCTAATGAAAGTCAGAGGTGTCATTCCTGACAAAACTATGAATTGTAAACAGCAAGCATTTCTAGATCTGGAAATATTGAACCATACTTTTTCACAAACATTCATTGTTATTCCAAAGATGAACTACAATATAATTTTAGGAGCCAACTTCATCTGCGATTTTCATGCTGTAATTGATTTACATAACAACACTGTAAGCTTCAAACAAGTAGAAGGATTGGATCATGTGGGTCTAAATATGGAAGAGAATCCGCTGGAGAGAGAGGCCAATACTTGGGTTGTTGAGGAATGCACTAATGAGGCCGGAGATAAGATCTTGAGGGGAGAGCAAGTCAACCAGACAGCAGTGCTAGAAATGGACAGCCGAGATATTTCGCAGGAACTTTGGGTGCATTTGGCGGAAGAAGAAATGGGCGGAACCAAATTCGAAATTTTACTTCAGGAGCGACTTAAGGAAGCCATCGTAGGGGAATCTGATAGAAGAAGATTGGAAGAAATTTTAAGATTACATAAAGGAGCTTTTGACACCGTACCTGGGAAAGTTTAAAATTTTCAATATGCGATGCAGGTAACAGATTGGACCCCATTTAAAAGTAAATTGTACCCGATCCCAGAGAAGCATTTTTCTCAGGTGAAGGACATTATTACTAACTTATTAGATTCTGGCATGATAAGGAAAGCTGCAACTCCTTATCTGAACGCAATATTGGCTGTGACCAAGCCAAACGGATCAATTAGGCTATGCCTAGACGCGCGAGTTTTAAATAGCAAACAGCTAGTTGAGCACGACCAAGCACCGAGGATCAAAGATGTTTTGAAAGGCTTCCGCGGGAAGAAGATATACTCAAGTGTTGATTTGACGAATAGTTTCCACCATCTTGAACTTGAAGAAAAATCCCAACTGTTGACGGGATTTTTATTCGATAATCAAAGTTATATCTGGTGTCGAATGCCCTTTGGCGTGAAAACTGCGGGATGTGCACTCATTAGAGCACTCGATAGAAATCTGACTGAGGAGGTCAAGAACTTCACCACGAGATATGTTGATGACATATTAATCGCTTCTGAGACAATGGAAGAACACTTGGTAAATTTAAATCAACTGCTGGACAACCTGAGAACCATGAACTTCAAGATCAACTTAAAAAAGTCACATTTTTGCCAGAGCGAAATTTTATATCTGGGACATATAATTGATGTCGAGGGCGTGCGGCCTAATCCAGCCAAGATTGATGCTATTAAGAAATTTCCCACACCTACCAAAGTCAAACATGTTAGAGCATTTTTGGGAGTGACAGGTTTCTTCAAAGAAAATTGCCCTGGTTACACCGAAACAGTAGCGCCTATGCAGGAGATGTTGAAGAAAGCGAATCGATGGTCGTGGAACGAGGAGTGCGACAGGTCTTTTAAAGCAACGAAGGATTTATTGGAAAACTGTGTGAAACTTGGATATCCGGATTTTGAGAAACAATTTATCATTCAAGCAGATGCTTCGTTAATTGGGATTGGTGCTATGCTGTACCAAGAGGACGCTGAAGAACCCAAGAAGAAATCCTATTTGGCATTTACGAGTCGTAAATTACGGAAACATGAGAGGAACTACACAGTTACGGAACTTGAGCTACTAGCAATTCTATATTCTCTCCAACAGTGGCGCAAGATGATCTATGGTTATTCCATCATTGTTAGAACCGACCACCATGCACTGACATTTTTATTTAAGACAACAATAGCAAGTGAGAGAGTTACGCGCTGGTCCATCTACATACAGCAGTTTGACATCACAATAGAGCATTGTCCTGGAAAATTGAACGTCATACCAGATGCCTTGAGTAGAAACCCTGAGGACGGAAACGAAGTAACAGCGGAAGTTCACAATATTACCTTGACACCTAAGGCTCGTGAGTTTTTGGCAAGATTGAAGGATATTCGGAAGGAGCAAGAAGCTGACCCATGGATGATGATGATGATAAAATTCTATAGGAAGGAGTTACAACCAAATTCACCGGAGTACCGGGAAGCCAGTGCTAAACAAGCGAGATTTCACTACTTGAATAACTTGTTACATAAGTACGTGGATGAGCATCATACTAAACTGCGGATCTTAGTTCCAGCATCACTACAGAGGGGATTAACTTGGCATGTTCACGAGAGCCTAGCACATATCGGCACGGATAAGACTGAAGCTACGATAGGGGAGACCTTTACTTGGCCCAAGATGAGATTCACCATTGTTGAAGTAATTAGAACGTGTGACGCTTGTCAGCGCACAAAGCCGAACAACTTTATTCTGAAACAACCTCCAAGACCACTATTACCGCAGAAACCATGCGAGATGCTCGCGATTGATTGCTTTGGTCCTTTAGTAAAAGGAAAGCGTGGATGCCGACACCTCTTGGTATGTGTCGATGTATTTTCGAAGATGGTCGTGCTATGTCCTATTCAGAAGACGACATCAAGACAAGTCCTTAGTCGAATTAAGAACAAAGTCATTCCGATGCTTGGGAAGCCGGAATCCATTCTATCAGATCACGGTACCTATTTCACAAGCAATGTTTTTAGGCAAGGTTTGGAGAGCCTAGGAATAAAACACATATTTTCGAGTATTCGTCATCCTTGTGGAAATCCAAGCGAAAGAACAATTCGCTGTGTCGCTAAATACTACAGAGTAATGATTCCTAACGAACACAATAAATGGGTAGACAAAGTAGGGGAAATTGAGATGTGCATGAACACTACTAAGCACGAGTCGACGGGTCAAGTCCCACTGATTGTACACCACAACAGGTTGCCGGAAAGAACTTGGGACAAGATCATTCCTTGCCCAAGGGATCCATTATTAGCGCATGATTTGCGAATCCAGCGAACGAGAGAGCACATGAGGAACCAAGCGGACCGAAGGCTGAGACGGTACCGAGGAAAGAAGTTTCACCGAGAGTTACAAGAACAAGAATTAGTGCTGGTTCGTAGACCACCAATCTCCGACCCTAAGAACAAAGTCTTCGCCAAGTTCTGTCCAAAATTCATTGGCCCGTTCCGGGTAATTAAGAATCTGGGTAACAATGCCTACAGATTAGAAGAAGTGAGCACTGGTGCAAAATCTGTTTTTAATAGCGCCAATTTGAAACCGTACTACAGAAGGGAACCATTTGATGATTAGGAAAGATGATATGTGCAGAATCTGTATTGCCAAAAATTTTTTTTTAAAGCAAACACTCAAATCCACGGGGAGCGCGTGAGTACGCACTTTGTTTGTAAACAACGAGCAGCTGAGACGACGGGAGTGGCAACTACGTGAGGAGAAGGGGGAGACCTAGAGAAAATATGAATGACATTCCAGCGAGAAGGGAGCACACTAATTGAGTCAGAGGGGCATACACTCGAGCAGCTGAGTGAGATTTAAAGAGATGTGTTGTTACTACAGTGGATTTTGTTTTTGAAATCCAAACCAATAAATTGTTTCGAATTTCAAAACCTTGCTGAGGATAAATGAACCCTTATTGATCTTCGATAAATAAGTATTCATATTTATTATTATTATTACTACGGCCCAGGCAGCACATAAGGAAGTCGACTTGGATATTAGGGAGGCCAGCATTTCGTAATGATTGCAACAGAAGCTGAGTTGGTAGCTATTCCTGGGGGACGGCCAGAATTAGTCGAGTTCAAGGCCAAATTGTGCACCTACTGTACCAAAATTGGAGACATAAAGGAAGAATCACGAGGTCCTCTCAACGAACATACGATTGAATCAGCCAATCGCAAGAGACCAAGCCGTGACCACGAGGTGGACGGCGTCAGTAGTAAAAAGCGCGCGGAAGTGTGTATCTAAGGAACCGCCGAACGGATTAATCTCCGCCCGAGTAATTTGAGACGTTGGATTTATTTGGAGAAGAATGACACTAGCCCCATCTTTGTGAGACAAAAACTCTGGAAGTTTTTATCCGACTATGCCCCACTCCGCCGCCCTTGTCAGTTTCTCATAAATAGTCTGGCCTGACGCCAATCTAAGTCTTATATTGTGGAGCCTTCAGAGGTATACTCCACGCCAGTTCGAAATGTGATTTTTACGCTCTAAAATCAGTGAAGCTAATTTCATTTTCTGAGCTCTGGGGAGCTAAAGTCGCAGCGTTTGCAATATCGAATTTTAAAAGCTATAATACATTCTGTTCTAAAATCAACTAAGTTGTGTGATCTAAATATTTCACGCCAGCGCGTGATAAACTGTAACATTCTTTTAAAGACGACGAGTTCAACTTTAAGGGGGAAGTATCGTATCACCCTAATTAGCGCTTACCAGAACCGAAGTCCACAAGACGGGACGGAAATACCGGACGAGATAGCGACTGCGAGTGCAGCCAGGATTTTGAACTTGTTAACGAGCCAGTGGCGCGGACTCGAGATGTATATTTTATGTATAAATTGTGTGTATTGTATGTGTTCTTTATAGTGCGTATGTGCGATATAATTAGGGCCAGTCTTCGCTATTAATCGCAGTAGGACAATTGTGGGTGAACTGAGTAGCCTGCAAGCGATTATAGATAGGCAAATATTTAACATTGAACTTTTCTGCCAAGGAGTCGAGACCAAGATGATCAGCACGTGGTTTGAAGTTGGGATGAGCTTCAAGAAATCAACGCAGACGACTACTATGGAGTGCTAAATTGTCCATAGGGCAATGGGTTGAGGAGGATGTCCTTAGTCCTACATGCAGAAGCGGTGATGTACTAAAATTGGATTATTTCAATTATGTAGTTAGATTTGGCCGGGGAACTTTGTAAATAGTCATGTTTTTCTTTCTTGTTTTATAGCTGTTTTTCTTGTACCGACACTATATGTTTAAATGTCCGTTGGCGCGTGGCCAATGTGTTTGTTGATATTTTGATTTTTTCTTGAGTCATGTGTAATGTACGCGGCGTGCGTGCGTGATTTTTATCCTTGCAATTGCGGAACCCGTTACATTCGATAAATGGTGCTTTATTAACGTTAATATTTGAAATAGGAATGGGAGGAATTGATTGTAAAACATTTTGCTGAACAGGTTATTATTCATGTTAGGGTAGCCGAGTGCACCAACTTAAAAGTAATTGTAGAACACCTTCGTTCTAATTTGATAGATTTTTCTTGAGTCCTTTTCAGGTGACTAGTCACGGCATAGAACGATGGCGCCAGCATGTGGATATTATTTGTGTCTTTTATTTCAGGGTCTGTCACAACCCACACGTGTGATTAAGTGTGTGTTGATGTGTCTTGTGTGTGTTGATTCTACGTGAGGAGGGGGTAGTTGTCCTACCGCCCTTATATATATTTTTGCTGCTGTTGTATTTTTAGATGGAAAGACAGAGTGCTCTTGGGAGACTGCTGATTCTTGTCCATATGTTTTTCTGACACACACGTATTATTGTGCTTTGGGGCACATTTCTTCGAGGTTCGACCCCATGTTCTGGGAGGTCGAGGTTATTGACACGTGGGTTGACAGACATGCAGAGTTCCACAAACCGCCCGTTTTGCCTGTGACTTATTTTGATAGGCAGTCCTTTTTGTCCGACTGAACCCTGTAAGCTTTCATGCAGCAAACCTGTTCATTGTGATGGCTAATTTTTAAGCCATAATTAATTGGGGAGTTCGCCATGTGTGTAACGGATTGTTGTACCTTGTATGGATAAGAATATTGTGATTAACGTAAATGTTGGCTGTTTGCCTATTGCTTTGTTGATGACTCGATTTCATGTAATTTTGTTTGTCACACCCGTGTGGTGTAGTGGTAGAGTATTTGTAAATTTTGACAGCGGTCATTTGAGTATTTTTCTATTGGTCACGTGTTAATGTACTTGTGTTGATTTGTGTGAGAAGTCCTAAGTTTTTAGGCAGTAAATGTTGCTACGGCAATTTAAGTCCAATTTCACACGGAAATTTTGTGTTTGTTTATAGTAGATTTAGGAAGTGTCGGTTTAATTTAATGTATTGTAGTTGTGTTCCCTTGTGTCGGTCTAGCTCTAGGAAATGCGGATTCGTTGTCTGAAGGGTCATTCTGGATGATAACGAATCACGCATTCAAAGTACACATCGTGGTGCATGTAGAACGGCGTACGCACTTATATGGTCACTTTTTGTATCGTTTATTTAAGGACACTTGGTCCAGGTAATTAATCTCTCCAGAGATATCGCCTAGTTTTTGGCATTTTTATTAAGCGGGAGTCAGTTGGGAGTTTTTGTTGTTAATTTTTTATGTGTAAATATGGTGATTTGTTATTAAATTCAGTTGTTTTTTAACCCTGGCTTCACTCTTTCCTGCATGTTATTTTGTTATATGTTACCCTGCAAGTTAATGAAGCGCCCTGACAGCAACTTACGAATATGACCTGTTACGCCCCGAATCTGAGTCTCATATGCTTCTTTGCAAGGGTTCAATATTATAATATATATATATATACGGAACCAACCCACCCACCCACCCACTCACCCACATGCATACATACATACATACATACAGACAGACTTTCACTTTTATATATAAGATAAACGATGGCATTCTAATTTCTTTTTTTTCAATTCACACAAAATTCGCCGTCTAGATTATTTATGAACTGATTTGATTATTATTACGGGCTAACAGCAATGGTGGTGTCATTATATTGAAGAACAGCATTTCTAATTCTATAGTAGACTAAAATTCCTGTTTACCAGCTCTTGATGGATGCAGTATTTTTGCATTTGTCTGTTGGCAGAGGCTAGAGTAAAATGTGGATTTTCACCGATATCTCAGTCTCATTCATGGCTGTGATTATATGGAAGCTACTGAGGTATGAGTGGTGCTGAGTAATGACCTTGAGAGCACAACTAGTGTCTGTGGATTCTGTGAATGCTTCTATTCGTAGGGTTGGTACCGCTGTACCGACTCAGTGAGGAAAGCAATCGCAAACTACTCCACTCCTCACCTTGCTTAGTACGCCTCATTTTAGTGCTCCCTTTGGTTTGTGGGTTTCAGCCCTCATAACCGATAGTGGCACTTTTTTGAGGATTCAACCACACTCCGGGCTGACTACCTAACAGACACAGTAGACTAAAAATCGATTGATGTACCGGTACTCCAAGGTTATCTAAATCTGCTTTTGTACTCGGCAAAATAACGTTTATGATTCTCAGATACAAATCAGGTAATTGTCTAAGAGGAATGATAATATCTTTGGTGACGTATTATGCTTTCTAACTGATGTGTTTATGAAGAAATCAGTATTTATCAGTATGCAGCTGTCAATCGCGAGAGCTGGTTGCGTTAGCTGATTGATTACTGCACGTATATCCTGTTAGATTGTCAATGAGCGCATTCACTGAAATGTGATAGCACAATACCGGTCCGGATTAGACAAATTCACTCAGTTTTATTGTTTTTAGCCTACTGTTCTCATTTTGCAAAAATTAGGAAAAAGTAGGCTTATGAGATCGATCCGGGGAAATGTGTGTCTGTCTGTCCGTCTGTCTGTCGGTCCGTCCGTCTGTCTGTCTGTGTGTATGTCCTCCTACCAATCAACTCCTAAACGGTTGCAGCTATCAAAACCAAATTTGGTAAGAGTAAAGAATATCTCACGGCCTTATTTGAAATTGACATCAGTGCTACCAACTGCTGAAAATTCGCAACTGAAATTTGAGCTCTATGTGGGATATCCCAGAAGTCATGCATGTCAACTATTCCAAAATTAGCACACACATATATACCAGGTGGCCCGTTTCCCCCGTGCAATCTAGTTTTAGATGTCCCGCATACGCAAATGCTGTATGGGATGCCTAATAACTGATTTCCACAGGGGTCACAGTGCATGCTGGCTGATTACGTCAGAATACTAAGGAATAACAACAGGACAGCCGCTAGCTGCATGTTCCTCAGCTCTACCCGTCTAATGCTCCCCAATGCCTTTTTGACCCTCGCATTTGAGAGCGCAATAGAATCATAAAATGTGGAACAACGACGCGACAGTTGCTGGCAACATATTGACAATGGCTGGTGTATTCAGCATCGATGAGTATACGGACATTATACTAATATATGGAGAAGCTGGTCGTAATGCCGTTGAAACTCGCAGACGGTATGCACTGGTGTTTCTGCCGTCTCGACAAGTATTTCGCCGAACAGAGCTGCAATTACGAACGAATGGATTGTTCCAGGCGCATACCAGAAAGACTAGACCCGTCTGGGGTAATGCTGAAGTTGTACGAAATGTACAAGAGTAGTTCGAACGGAATCCTACACACAGAATTGATGCAGACGGGTCTAGGTATGCTGGTATGTGCTTCAATCCATAAGCACTTAATTACAGCTCTGTTCGGGGAAATTCATGTACAAAAGGCAGGTGTCTATTTGGAATCTCCAGTGCATTAATGTGCGACCTTTGGTGGGATTGTGACCAGATTCTCCATAGAATTATGTGTGTGCGCGCTCGTTTTTGGTGAATACCTCAGCCATTGTCGATGTGTTGATAGCTACTTTAATACTGCTGTGCCACGTGCAAAGCTACTATACCGCGCTCACCAGCGAGGCTTCATACCGCTTTGGGGCGCATTAGACGGGAGCACTGAGGAACATGCAGTGTGCGACCGTCTGGTTGTTATCTCTTGGCATTCTGACGTAACCTGCTTGTATGCAAGGTTACCCCTTAGCAATTCAGTTATTAGAACTCCCGTTCAACACTAGTACATGCGGGACATTTATAAGTAGATTGCACGGCGCAGGTGGGCCACCTGGTATAATAACATTCCAGATTAATTTTCACAAGTCCATACATGCCAGTGTTGCCTACGTGATTCTAAGCATGCCGATAGGTCCAATTTCTAAATTAATGTAACTTCTGTACTATCGATTGGATTTCAACCAAATTTCGTACGTACTATGTGTACTACAACAGATATGACTGTGAGTATTCTAAAGAGCCACCAGGGCTGCCAACTGTTAATAAACGCTCCCTCTATGTTTTAACCCTAATATCAATTTATCAGAGAGTATGCAAGCCAACAGCTCTAAACTTTGCACACGTATAGTAGGTCTACCTGACATTCTACCTATAGATTAATTTGGAGTAAATAATATACCTCAGTGCTGTCAACATGATTCTAAGCTTTCTGATAGTTTCAAGTTTTAATTTCATGTAACTTCTATACTAACAGATAGATTTTATCCAAAATTGGCACTATAATAGATCGTAATATTTCAGATTAATTCTGAGCATCCAATACATGACATTGTTCCCAACATGATTTTAGACACATTGATGAATCCAATATCAAACAGCATATAACGTCCATACTATCCATTAGCCTTCATCCAAATTTTGCATGTGCATTCTATACCTTAAGAGATGGAACTAAGAATATATTCAGAGTCACCAGGGCTGCCAACTGTAGTAAGTTACTCAATTAGGCTACACAATTTCTGGTGTATTTCAAACGGTAGTACTTAGAAATGTTAGTATTACCAACTTGATTTCGTCATTATTCTAGATAGGTCTATATAGATTGGCATGCATTTTAAATTTTCAGAAAAGTAGGCTCTTTAGTACGTCACGGAACTACTTGTTTAAATTTTAAATTTTCTTTCATTGTAACTGAATCCAGCGAATACACTACAAAACGACCACCTCGTGGTGTAGCAGCTCCCATTCTTGACTGTCGGGGTGCACTCAGCCTCGTGAGGCAAAACTGAGAACAAGAGGGTTCAATTCCCATCTCAGCCATCTTGGAAATGGTTTTCCGTGGTTTCCCATTTCTACCCAAAGCAAATGCCTTGATGGTTCCTACCTTAAGGCCACGGTCACCTCCTTCCTAATCCTCATCTGAATGTCAAGTATACCCATCACAATAATACAGGTTATCAGACTAATTTCGCACACACCCAAGTACACGGAGCTACATGACCACGATGTCGCAAAGACCCTAAATAATTCAACAACACTATAAAACTTCTTCAAAAGAACATAACATGAATTTTGTGAATTCATTGTAGCCTATTTCACTGCCAGAGAAATAATAATGTTTCCAACGTTTGTCAAGCCTTTATAGGGTGGTAAATTTCTACATATCGTTTGTTAAATCGAGGGACCATCACGGCATATGACTGGAATAGAAATGGGAAACCAAGGAAAACCACTTCCAGCATGACTGAGTTGGGGATCAAACCAACCTCTTTTCAGTTTTGCCTCACGAGGCTGAGTGTAACCCGTTCTAGCCCTCAGACCAGAATTATATTTCTTGGCAGAGCCGGGAATCTCACCTGAACCTCAGGGGTGACAATTAAGAGGATAACGGTAGCCACTTACTGTATTAATAACAGTTGCCAACTGTGATGTTTATGGTAAGGGCACACACAGACAGTCCGATAGATGAAAGACGCACCATGATTTACTATATCTCAATCATACTTCCAACTTTAGTAGACCAAGGTTAGAATATTTTAAACAGATTGCCACGGATGTAGGGTGTGGTAGCCATGCAGAGATGAAACGATTAGCTCAGGACAGGGCGGCATGGAGAACTCTATCAGACTAGTCAAACGACTGAAGACTCAAACAACAACAACAACAGCTCATTCGCATGACGAAAGTGAACTGAAATGTGCTCTAACTTTAATAATAATAATCCCAAGAGAGGAAAGAACAACACCGGAGACGAATGCGGGAACACTGGGCGGTAGTTAAAGCTCGGAAGAAGAGACAGTTGAACTGACGTGGTCCCTAGTCGGACGAATCGAAGAAAGAATAATAATATTAATAATAATAACATTAATAATAATAGTCTAATAATGCCATGTGCCTCACGTCCATTTTAATTGCTGTGATTTTAGAGATGCTGAGTGTACCGGATTTTCGTCCAGAAGGGAATAAACCAGCCGAAGTTGACGAATGAAAAGAATATTTTATTTATTTATTTATTTATTTATTTATTTATCGTATGGCTTTTAGTGCCGGGAGTGTCCGAGGACATGTTCGGCTCGCCTGAGTTTGTAGCTGCTTCCAGCGGACACCCTAAAGGGTGAGCTACAAGTTCCGTTCAATTTCAAGTAGTTCCAACTTTCGCCACCAGATATCAATGATACCTAGTGGTGAACGTTGGAACTTTGATAGAGCGTTTTGACGAAATCTAACCTAACAATTTTGCTTTGCACAAGTTTAGTCTGTGAAAGGATCTTTTACATGCCATAAATCTATGACATGGGACCGTCGGCTTTACTTCCCCTCCGAAGGAAGGCATACTGAAGGATTTTTAACGCTCTTAAAAAATCCGACGACTTGCCTACATTGGTATTTTATTCAGATAAGTACCAGTTATAGGATATTCAGTTGATGGGCCTTATGTTGGGGAGGGGGGGGGGGGCGTATTAAAAACAAAGAAAGAAAAAAAGATACAGTCAGTCTGAGAGACTAGACTTTATATAATTTCAAATGACGCATGCTACAAATGCTACACATGTTAGAAAGGCTCAGGAGGGCTTCTCAACAGACTCCATCACCCATTAACTTAGGCTTCCCGCGCTGGGAACGGAGAGCGGGATGTGCACTCTGCTGCATGACGTCACGCACTCGCCGTCTCCGTATCGCATAACGCCAGACCCCAGGAGTAAACTCTGACTTGCTGCATATGCACCGAACAACATGATGACGTCATACACGCCGTAACCGTAACGCATAACGGTAGACCAAAGCATAACGATGAAACGAAAAGATCATTTGAAATGATAAAGAAAGGAGGCGAAAACCAAGAGAATCTGACGAGCTTACAGACAGGGAGATCGAAGCTGTTAAGAGAAACTACACGAATTTTGAGGCACCATCTATACTCATCGTAATAATATTACTGATTTTAAGCACATTTTGCGAATCCATTCGTATTCTCGTCCTTTTCTTCTTCTGTTTGAGAATCATGCTTTTATTGTGTTTAGTAGCCATTAATTACCAAAATTGTTCTTTTGGAATGTTTCAAATTGTGTAGATATTAACTTCACATAATTATTATGTTTAGATTATCAAATTGTGCAGACATTGATTTTACATATATTTTTTACTGTGGAGACATTAATTTCACAAATTATTAAATTGTTGATGTCGCCTCCGTAGCGTAGCGGTCAACATGGTTAGCTGCCGCCCCGGAGGTCCTGGGATCGACTCCCGGCTCTGCCACGAAAATTTGAAAAGTGGTATGAGGACTGGTGGTGTATTCTTGGAATACACGGTAAGATAGAGTATTCTTTTTAATGCTCTTTGCTTGTTCATTTCATCCTTTTTCTCAAACACCATCAGTGATCTCCTAGTTTCTCTTTGGTGGTCATGTCTCTTATGTCATTGTGAGTCTGTTCCAGATATATAACTTCCATGACCTACCTAGCGTCATCTAGCAGCGAATCTCTGAAACTCCTCAATTCTTCCTGGTGCAAGAGGACTTCCTTTTCCATCCGGCCACCAGATCTCGTTGCCATCGCCAGCTATTATCTCCGTGATCAAGAGAACTTCGTCTACTTTTTCACCCACCAGGCTGTGCTAGTATTGCCTGCTATCAACTCTTTGAAGACCATTTCCTCAAGAGAATTTAATATTGGTCATGCTTATATGTTCTCCTTTTGTCTCCTACCCCCACTCTTTTCCCTTCCTTGGACCCTCCGCGCTTCGCTGAGTGGGTCTCACTTGTAAGTCGGCAGTTGACTTGGTCAGTCAAGGCTCAACCAGAGCCAGTCTCCTCAAACCAAGAGGCACTCTCTACATTCTACGACATGTTGGCACATTAGGTATCCGTCAAAGGGAACTTCATCTTCGCCATGCAACAAAGATAAGTACAGACTTAAGGTTTTAACCTCATCTTCATCGGTTTTAATTCTACATACTTCAATGATTATTTTATAGGCAGTGTGAGATTACTTATTTGGGGCAAAAATCATCCTTCGCGGGATTTGCCATGTTGAGCTTTTGTCTGTCTAAGCCAACCTTAATAGAAACTAGCTTTTCTTAAGCTTTTTAAATGAGAAATCTTCTCACCACGTGGGATATTATCTAATACCCGCTGTCTATAAAATACCAAGCTAGTTCCTCCGTTGGATTAACTTTGGCTCCATTCTTCTATTAGGATCGTTCTGGAACCTTCCAGATCCTGTACTTTATCTACAAGTCTTGCCGTCATGTACTTTTCACTCACTTGTGAGAATACTATTGAAAATTGAAGAATCTTCCTTCTGAATTAAAGCTCAATAGCTAATTTTCTTCCACCGTTGGAATGTTCTATGGCGCATTTAATTGTAATACACAACTTTCTCAAGCAATAGACTTTCGCCTATCTAGTGCTACCAGTTCTTTTTCATCATTGCAATAACTTTCTTTGCCATAAACTTTCGTGTTACTACAGTGAACTTTTCATCCATTTAACAGACTATAGTGATAACTAGTGCTTGTTCAACTTTTCTACCGCGTCGCGATCGTCCGATTACCATAAATAAGGCCATGAACATTTATCCTAAATCCCAATTTATCTTTCCTAAACCTTCTACTAACAAACCATGTTAATAAAATTGTTACTTTAAGGTCTATTGCAATGAGGTGTCACTCTAAAGACGTGCCCTCCCACCTTTGCTTATATCTCATTAATTAATTTCTGCATAACCACGTGTTTTATACACGGTTCAAGCTTACATTGTTTCTCCCTTATAATCAGGGAATACAATTCTTTCAACTCATGAGTGAGTTATTTCTAGGTTTCACGAAAGGAAAACTTGTCCCATTAGTCTCGTGATTCCTAATTAAACATAGGAAGTCTAGAACCTTCCTTTTGACTTTCTCTTCAGGTTTCACAGTAAGTGACCTGCCCTCTTTTGTATAATTGTAATAAAAGTAATTCTGCACAAATATAAGAAATTATAGGAACTTCTATCTTATTCTTCATGTTTTTCTTATTGTTATTTTCGAAGTGATTACTTTCTCTAGAATGTTTTCTCAGAAATTTCTTATAGTACACACCTTGTACTCTATTTATTGTTAATCTTTAATCACCTTAATTGTCTTTAAATTTTGAATTTTTATCTTCGCTATTTTAAATCCTTGCTAGGATTTTATAAAGGTTTGAAACCTAATAAATTGTTAATTGCCTGGAGCAAACTTTAAATGTTAGGAGGTCTGCGACCCCAAATTGTTACTAAAAATTGAAACTATATACTTGTCAAATTTATTAGACTTTTTTGCATTGTTAAATAAATTCAAACTTTCCTTTTCGACTCATAATTTCTCTAATACTACAGTTAGGCAAGATCCTGGCTTTCCTAACTCTTCCTAGGTTTATGCCCTCGTTAATACGCAATAAATCTGTTACTATTTGTCTTGTCAGACCATCACCCTTCCCCATAGTACGCATACGCATGCTTGCGAGGGAATACTCTAAAGCCATTCTCTTGCAAACCGCCCAAGTCCTAGCTGCGTTTCCCGTTAGCTTCGACCAGGTCCTTACCCATTTTAGGTATCAGAGAGCGGATTTGCAGTGGCAACCGCCTCTAAGTGCATTTAAGGTTAAATTCATAACTTTTGTGGGACTCTCCTCCTATTTTTCTATCCTTTTTCTCCAGTCCGAAACCAACCTCCTTTTCTTAATCATCTTCTCTTGGTGGTTAGGTTATTCCTCAGCCAATAATCTACCCAACTGGAACGGGGTCAACTCAGCCTCGGGTGGCCCAAATGAGTAGAGGGGGTTCGATTCTCACCTCAGCCATCCTCGAAGTGGTTTTCCGTGGTTTCCCACTTCGTCTTCGGTCATATGCCGGGATGGTCTGTGCCAGTATTTTCCTGTGCTTATTGATACAATTTTATGAAGGATTTATTTGTGCTGGATATTACAGCGATTTCAACATTTATTTGAAAGTTTTAGCTGCACGTCGCGAGGTTAGGAGATTAGTTATGCTATCCCGTCTTGCACAAGCACGTTTCACTCCGAGCAAGCATAGTGACCTCGCTCACACATATGTTTCAAGGACTAACTTACAAGTCAAGATGGCAATCTCGCAGTGGACATACAAAACTAATAGATATAAACGGATACAGAGATTACAGAGGGGAACGACAACAAGTATTCACCCTGAATACTTATTTAAACCACTTTGATGATATTTAGAGAAGATTTCTAAACCGCAGAAGCATTCAATGTGTATTTATCACATTGTCAGCGATCAACCCCGATCATTATCGAATGAGCCGTGCTGCATCATGGGAGGTGACCAACAGTGCAGGTTTTACAGACCGAGTAGAATGTTTACTATATATATAATACATTCAAACTGTGCGTTTGGGAGTGCTCGTTCGCGATATAACAGTGAGAACAGGTGCGTTAGGCAGGCACGCTTGCTAACATTCGGAATGGACTTTGTCGTTGGACAGTAATATTTTTCATGCTATCAAAATACCGTGAGTGAATTTAGAGCATTCAGGAGGTTCGTCTACAGAACAGTGAACTGACAATCCTGTTGTGATACTCTACAATTATACAACCATGGAATATTCTATTGAGTCGAGGGGAATATCCGACCAATTATTTCAACATGACATTATGAAGTGCTAAGCACATGGCAAGAACACAACGATAAGGCGGAATTGAATATCTGGAGTAATCTATGCTAGACAAATTGATAAAATTAGCATGAGATTTTTCTACAAAAAGAGACACAAGGAATCTTTTGATATTATCCTGAAAAGAATTACTTCTTCGCGATGATGATTCAGCCAACAAGAGTGATGTCGTTTATAGCGTGGCAAGTTAGACCTGGCCTGTCATGGCGGAGTCTCGTCTAGGAGGGGAAGTAGTGGGATCACTAGACGCAAATGCGATTTCCCCTCTTTGGTGCAACAACTGTTTGGGGTTGCTCCCTGCTCGTCATGGTTACATTATGCAAGCATAAAGTATCGAATAGGAGCATTCTCAGTGACATAGCATTGGTATTGGTGGTAATGAACTGAGAGCGCGCCCACTTCACACACTCCTGACAGGAAGCTTGTTGCCGTGCTTGTCAAAGTACAGAGCCACTCAGTCTTGCTTCGCATGCCTCGACAGCATCTGTACCCTGCCAAGGTGTTGGGAATAATGACTACTTGGCAACATCTAACTAGCGCGTGATGAACTATGTGCTCACTCGTTGACAAAGAATCCAGGCGGGGGGATGACGTAATGCAACTGGACGCACATGCGCATCGGAAGGTTCAGATCTAACTTGTTCCGTTATACAATCCCTGCGCATCAAACCCAGTCCAGAGAAGTTCGGGTGAGGGGTTTCCAAAGTTCGTGGTCAGATGTTCGAGCGAAGGAGGTGACGGTTCAATCGCTGGTTCAAGACCAGGCCGATCCTTTCTATATCTGGATGGAGGTTCGATCTCTATTGGAACAATGTGTTCATATACACGTTATTCACCAAGAAGATATCATAAGGTAGCTGTAACATTCATTATTCGTAGACAGCTGAATTAGAAGTATTTTAGATGATCCTTTTTCACCATATTTTAATAGTATGTTGGAAATGAGCTAGTGGATTAATCATGACGCTTCTGTTATTTTTGTCTACTAGTTTATTTAAGGTTTTTATTCGACAACGAATGCACCTTCAGTCAATTTTTGTAGATAGTAATTCATGTATTTTGGTTTTTGATCTTCGACATTTAAATTTTTGGAAATAAGATTCGAGCTTTTCAATTTGTTAAGAAGAAATACGTTAGGAGAAGACTTCGGTATTCATATAGAAGACTAGCAGAAGTACCCATTCTTTGAACGGTCTTCGGTATTAATAACCAGACGTTATCAATTGAGCTACTGTTGCACTGGTTAGGGGCTTGGAACCTGTTGGTTGACAAAGAAAAATGATTAGTTAAAATGTGCTCTCAAACTAAATTTACCTAACGTGTTCTTCCTGACGTGAAACTAAAATTGAAAACCTCGTAGACGAATCGCAATACACGTCACATACAAACTGAACCTAACCGTTGTGTCAAGTGCCCAACCACAGGAAGACCCCTTTTATAAATTATAAAGGCTCGTGGTGCATGAAAATTTAGGTTTTTAGCCTCCAATGGCCCAAATTCCTAAAATCAGCAAAAAAATAGTCTACTATTTCAAATCAGGAATTTTTGAAAATAATGTTGCTGTTTGGAGATATAATAGTCCTTCTGTACGACATATCGCACGTGTAAGTCGTGTGAAAAAAAATCTAGGGTACTACTTGAACCCCTTAAGCGCATGGATGAATTTTAGAGTTTTAGTTGGTTCCGTGATAAGCTTATAGCCATTTGCAAACTTTCACAGAAATGTAACAAATGGAGTGGCATTTCTTCTTCCAGAAATAGATGGAAAGTTGGATGTCACCTCTTGGGATACTGTTGTCATGGTTACTGTCTTGCATTCCTTCATTAGTTTAATAAATGAAATTAGTTTTCTGGGAATATCTAAGAAACTGTTGGGTTTAGAGCCTTAAAATATAGATTTCGGGGACCCTTTACGGCTCTTTAGGGGCCCCGAATTTTGTTTCTGACACCAAGGGTTTGAAAATGAGCTTTGTCTCGTCGTTGTACGCCATAATAATATTAATAATAATTAAAAGAATAATAATAATATAACAATAGAGGGATAGGAATATAATAGATCTTCCGTACCATACCCGCACGTGTAAGTCGCGATAAAAAATTCTAGATTACCCCTTGACCCCTTAAGCGCATTCTATGTATTGATGAATATTTCAGCTTAATTTGGATCCGTTATAACCTTATAGCCGTTTGCAAACCTTCACAGTAATTTAATAAATGGAATTGCATTGCGTCTTACAGAAATAGAGTACCGACAGCAGTGGCTTCGCTGGCTAAAGCGCAGCGTTTGGTCATGGGGCCAAGCTCTCTGCTGACTCGGTAGACGCGTGGGTTCGAGCCCCACCGTCCCGTCCTTGAAATGGTTTTCCGTGGTTTCCCATTTTCAACACCAGGAAAATGCTGGGACGGTACCTTCTGACAGGCCACGGCCGCTTCCTTCCACATCCTTCTCCAATTTCATTCACCTTCATCAATTCCATCTCTCATCCCGACGCGCAGGTCACCCACGGGCGTCGAATAGCAAGACCTGCACTCGGTCTCTGAGGAGACCACACGGCAAAAAAACAAAAAAAAACAGAAATAGATGGACCTCTGAGATTCTGTTGCCATTATTACCGGCAAGCATTCTTTCATTAATTTATTAAGTGAAATTAGTTTTCTGGGAATATCTCAAATACTGTTGGTTTTAGGGCCCTAAAATGTGGTTTTCGGGGTCCTTTTAGGGCCCCCGAGTTTCGTTTCTCACATTGAGGGGCTGAAAATGAGCTTGTCTCACCCTACTACGCTTATTTCAGCATGTATTTTAAGGGGGTAGGCCCCCTGTTATGAGAGGTACTGAGAAGAGTTACATCAATGATTAGTGTCGTGCCTCTGATGGATATCTGTATCAAATTTTACGTTGATCCACTCAGCCGTTCTCGAGTTATAAGGACACAAAAAATTGTCCACAGACAGAAAAAAAAAAAAAAAAATTGCGCGCATCCGTCATAAAACAGTCTGAAACGCGCAAATGTCGCAAATTTCCGTGGAAATTCAGAAAAACAGACAAACTTTCATTTATATATATATATATAGAGAGAGAGAGAGATTTTGTACAAAGAAGAAGAATATTTAGAGCATTTATATGAACATTCTGCAAAATTGATTCTGTAAGTTAGTGAATTTACAGAACATTATTAATTCGTCGATACATACAGCATTATACTTCGAATGACTGTATTATACTTCGTAAATCTGAGTTTGATTTGAAATCATGTGATCTTATAAAGTTTATCTTTGCAACATTTTGATAGTTAGACTATTATAGCCATTTTTGAGTAAGCTTTGGAGGAATATTTTGATAGATTGGAGAATTTCAGTTCCTACTATTAGTTATTTCGAGTTTGTTTAGTCCTTTTCTGATTTCGTTTTATTCTAATGGTTTCATCGCATCCTATTAATATTAGGCATTTCTCCATTTAACGATTTTCTTAAGAGGCTAACTTATTTCGAGTTTCTGTTGCGGAACTGAATTAAATCTCAACTTCAACGTAAATACAAATTTGTAAGGAACAAATTCTTGATAAATGAAATTCAATTGTGAATTGAATTATAATTAATAATAATTAAACTACTGTGATAATTTTTCCAGAAATGATCAAACATTACGATATTCAAATTTATAGTGAAACACTACAGTCCAGAGTATTAAATTGAAACTTAAGTAATTTTAGACAAGGTGTGGAAGATTAATATACAGGTATTTAATGCTACCTTCGTATTGAATTGGTCAATACAGCATTACTTGAAATCATGTAAGAATATTTCGATATCGGTGGATATCAAGAAGCAGTGGAACGATGTGTTTGAAGGAATCTCTAGTGTAGTGAGATTGATATATTGTAATGATTTTTGAATTTTATGCGAACTGATTGGCAGTCGCTGGATTAAATAATGTTAGGATTTATTCGTAATTGAGCACGAATTTTCAAGCCTTTATGTTGAAGTTGAATACTTACCCACCATTGTAATTTACAGAAGAAAGATTTGTATTTTTGGACTGTATTGCTAAACATAAATAATATCAATGTGGAAAACATGAATTGAAGCTTAAATGATGTTGTAATATATAGAAAGAGACGACGATTTAAAATACGAATTATTAAACTACGTTTGATTAACTTGACCGTTTGTCAAATAAGACAGATTATGACAATATTTACGATAATATGATTTAATGAGAAATCGAATAGGTGATAAGAATCTTGGCTAGATTCGGAAATAGAAAATATTGTATGTATGTGTATAAATGTTAAGTGCTTTAAAAATGATTTCTGATGTATGTGCACAGTTAAATACGATAATGAAATCACATCCGACAATTTCTGCTGACATATTTTTGCTAATGTCACAATGTGGATATCAGCTTCGTCATTTGGAAGACGATTTTAATTTTTGCTTTTGATATTGTTTGACTATGTTCACACAATTCTATAACGTCTTCAGATAATAAATTTATTATTCCATTTTAAACAATATGCTGATCTAGTGATTTATATTAATAACAGGATGTGTTGGGAGGACCAGTGGGCAATTTTTCCAACGTCAGCCATATGCCTGAGATTCATTTTGAGATTCTCGAGTTCTTTTGAGCTAGTTCTTTTCTGTTTTTTTTTCTTCCACTGGGGCTTTCTTAACACAGTCTTTTTTCTTTATATGTCCTTATCCCTGGTTGACCCACGTTGGTAGAATTTTGGGGGTTTGTTTCAGCCGGGTGCTTCCAGATTCTACGATCCAGCTGTTTCTTCGGATTTCAACAGGTAAGACCATGCGGATACGGGTACAGTCATGGCTTCCTATAAGCAGGCCTTGTCCATAGCGGAGCGCAACGCGCCGCACTCTCGTCTATGTGTGGCGAGAAGTAAGCATGGTGATGAATGGTGCTGAACGTGCTAGTCCACATAAAATTGTATATATTCTTTTATCGCTTGCAGTTCTTTCAATTGTGTTTAAGGTAGACCCGAGAGCGAAGGCTAATCATCTGGGAAACGTAAGTACAGCTTCTAAAACAACGTCGTTATTCTATAATATTAAATGATAATAAGCTCTCGAATTCTATCGCACGTGGTTGCTCTTCTGTACTGTTCCGAAGCTTCATGCATTTTGATTTTTAAGCTTCATACACTTGTTAAAATTTAAATGTGTTGAAACAACAATCGTACGTTGATACCAGCAGAGTCTTTATTCTCGTCAATAATCAGTAGGTCTACTTTAGATCGACCATGACCTACGATAGCTATTTCTCTCATGTCTGCGTTGGCATTTAAGCAGCGTACCGGTATCACTGATATGGGCGTACTAATTAGTTACTAAAACAGAGATAGCGATTTATTGCATGAGGAAGTCACCTTCGTCTATTTCTGTTTCGTATGATGTAAGAATAAGAGTGAAGCCTCCGTGGCTTAGGCGGCAGCACGCCGGCCTCTCACCGCTGGGTCCGTGGTTCAAATCCCGGTCACTCCATGTGAGATCTGTGCTGGACAAAACGGAGGCAGACAGGGTTTTCTCAGGGTACTCTGGTTTTCCCTGTCAAAATTTCATTCCAGCAACACTCTCCACTATCATTTCATTTCTTCTGTCATTCATTTAATCATTGCCCCAGAGGAGTGCGTCAGGCCTCGGCAGCCGGCACAGTTTATATCCTCGCCGCTAGATGGGGGCTTCATTCATTCCATTCCTGACCCGGTCGGAGACTGGAAGCAGGCTGTGGATTTTCATTTTCAAGAATAAGAGTGCCTGCTGGAAATGACACACATGAATGACGAAGATCAGTCCACCGAACTACCTACGGCACTGTAATTTATTAGCAGAGGCAAGAGATGTCTCAAAAGTCTAATGGTGCTTTATCATTATTATTATTATTATTATTATTATTATTATTTCCAACCCATATTATTGCCGTTTCTAAGGGGTTGGTGTTGAACTAAGATACATATTTTTAAATGTGGCGAATGGTTTTTACGGCCGGGTGCCCTTCCTGATGCCGGCCTCACCAGAATAGTTAATGAGAGATACAATGACTGAAACTGGGAAAAGAATTGGATGGAAGCGTCAGTGGCTGGCAATTGCCTGGAGCTAAAAATTTGAAACCATGGAAAACCTTTTCAAGAACGGTTGACGATGGGATTCGAACCCACTGCTCTTCCGATCCCAGGGATAATCAGGTCCCAGGGCCTTGCGGCACTACGTGAGTAGCTACCCCGGTCGATAGGCCTATTATTATTATTATTATTATTATTATTTTGTTATTGAAATAACAAGCAATGTAATTGCGATTATGCAGTCGCTAATATCAGAGAGATACGAACAATGTCTTCTTATCATTCAGTGACAAACAGAAGGATGTTTTGTGCTTACTAAGTGAGAAGATAGTGTTTTCTGATACAGTAATGCGTCACGTCATTGAAGATGCGTGTATCTGTGGCTGAGAAAATGGTGATACTGTTAAGCTAATAATTGCAATTGCATCGAAAATTCTTCTGAACAATTACTCCAAAATGATGACAGACGCATAGAGTAGGCCTACTTCAAGTGAAAGTAAGAAAAGAAAATTGTTAACACTAATGTGAAGTATTTATTTGATTATTGACATGGTTTAGTATAAGTTTAATGTATGTGAAGTAATGTTGTCATTTTTATCGTTTTGTTGACTAATTATTAAATAACTTACATCAAAATCTACAGTGTATCTACAGAAGACGCACCTTCCCCCGTCCATACATATTAGTGAACTTCTTTCCAATAACCCGATTTCAAATTAATATATTGGCAGGCAGCAATGTCTTCTCTGCCTAGCGCACGGCCGGACCCGGACGTATGACGTCAGAGAAGCGGTGTTGCAATTCGGTGTGGTCAAGGCCTTCTTAAAGGAAGCCATGACTCCTTTCAAGAAAGCTGTTTCAGAAATGGTGTTCGGATTATCGACGCTCTACTGTGAATATTGATTTATTTTGCGGAGAGGGGTAATGGACTCAGTCTTACGGAGTAACCTCGCCCTCCCCAACTCAGAAAGAAAACAACTTACGTCTATTCAATGAAGAAGTGAAAATAGTTAGAGGTAAAACTTGTTAAATGGACACCAGGCTCCTTTGACCTTGGCATTCAGATGTGCATTTCCTTGTTCCCATCCTGTGTTCCTTATTGCCAGCACAATGGACATACGAGATACTCATTATAGAACACTGACCTGTCATTTGTCGCCAACTTCTATTCCCCTTTGTCCCGCTCTTCCGGAGTAGATTAAAGAGCCATCAGCACCATTCTACTGCGCAATCCCCAGCATTGCGTTTGTCTCCCACTAATTACGGAAGAATTATAATCATTTGAAGAATTATTAAAAGTTAGCCTGATAGGGAACACGACTGCTATCATTCCAGTCCATAATTAGTTGGGATTATTTTTATCTTCATATTCTTGTTGCCATCACGTCTGCATTTGTTGCAGAGCTCAATGACTTCCTCTTGGCTAAGGGCTTACATTTCAACTTTACAGCAATTGGGGAGCTACACATGGATTTTTAAAATTTTAAACTACGTACGCTGATTAAGCCTGCATCCCAATCTTCACCTCAATAATTGAATCGTTTATTTCAGAAAGAGGTCAAGTGACAAAATATGATGAAATGAGTTATTTGTGGGAACATGTTCTGTAGGGTTAGACGCATATTTTAGTGCAGAAAGGAGTCAAGTTCAGGCCTTTTATCAAAGTAAGGCATTATGACAAAATTGCGTTTAGCGCAGGAAGGGGTCAAGGAATGCTGCTTGACTTGTTTCAGTTCTAATATTTCAACCCGTACTTCTTCTACCCTATGTTTAGTTTTGGCCTAGGACCTACAAACAGCTTCTGTTTCAGGTTCGCATCAATGTGAAGAAGATAAAAGACCTAACTAACCTCAAACCTTACCGTGTTGGAAATGATGAGTTCTACTACGATATATTGCAAATGCAGAATGTGTTGTGGAGTTAGATGATGATGATGATGATGATAATTGTTGTTTTAAGGGGCCTAACATCTAGGTTATCGGCCCCGAATGTGGAGTTAGAAGACGAATAAATCAGTGTTCTACCAACCTGATAATGTATGGCTTTAAACTATGAGACTGATCAGGTGAGACTGAGCTAGGTTTCAAAGGCGAGCCGTACGTTAACGAGGAACGTGAGCCAACTATGCTCATCTTACCGAGTGCACAACGGGCTGATATATTCTGACGAGTAGTGGGCAGGTTGTCATGGCAATGGAGGTCTAGGGAGCTCCGACTCACCCCACACTCGCAATCAAGTGGGCTTCCATCCGTATACGGGGCTGAAATGACCTCGATGTCCGAGCCCCAACAGGAAGCAACAACAACAAAGTTTAACACATACACGGTGCTGATAACCTAGATGTCCCAATCTCCAACTACATTTTTACCGTCAATTGAAGAGATATTCACACCTAAGAGCTCAGCTATCTACTCCTAATTAACTGTTTGTTGACCGTTGACTGTCCTTGACGTATGAGGCGTGTAAAGGATCTTAACTAACATGGTAATTATGTGATAAGTAGACTGGAGTATTATTAGGTAATAACAAAGTCGTAAACATCTTGATTCATTGCTTCTAAATGTACCACTTCGATAGTTTTTTATTTTATAACCTCCTCACATTGGCAAACATCTCTGAACTATGCATTAATTCTACAGATTCATCCATTGCGTTTTCCCCTTTTGCCTTCGCGGATTACGAATTACAGTCAGAATTTTCAATTCTTTGGCCTAGTACCTACAAACACCCTTTGTTTCAGGTTCGCATTAATGTGAAGAAGATAAAATACCTAACTAACTTCAAGCCTTACCTTGTTGGAAATGATGAGTTCTACAACGATATATTGCAAATGCAGAATGTGCTGTGGAGTTGGAAGACGAATAAATCAGTGTACTACCAACCTGATAATGTATGGCTTTGAACTTTGAGACTGATCAGGTTTAAAGAAAGTAGTTTACCAGCCATTTTAAACAGGTTTCGTTAGTTACAATAATGGTTTTCTTGCATTAATATTGTTATCTAATACACATATAAACGAACTGTTTAGCATACAATTCGTTATCAATACAAAACCATAAAATATTTCTCAGTTTTGCTAACAAAATATTCGTGTTCTACTTCGTCATTGCAGAAAGATGTCATGTACAAATAAGCCTATACAAACCTAGTAAAAGAATTGCTTTTCAGTCGGCCAACACGTCAATGTGCATAATTAAATTATGCGAAGAATAACACTTATCCATTCACACCTACTGACCTGGTAAGAATTACATGGATTTATTGTTGGCCTATACTTACAGTATATATACTTCCGGAGAAAGGGAAGGGGGGGGGGGGGGTTAATTGGATGACATGTTTCGCTCACCATGCAAACATCGTCGGTTATTTTTAACTAATGATCTTATCGTTTAAGTTTGACGGATATGTATATAATACTTATGTACAACAATATATCATATTTACATTAATTATTTAAGTTACAAAATCCTTTGTGACGTGTCAAATTTTCACTTGAATGTGTTCCGTTGGTTCCAATAAGAGTTATAACATCCTAACCAAATTTAAGTTGTATATAACTTTCTACTCCTAGGATATCAAGCATACAACGATGGACAAGAGATTATTAGTAAGTTATTGTTGTTTTATTTGGCAGAATAGCAAGGTCATCTGCCCCTAAAGACAAGAGATATATCTATCAAAGAGTAATAATAATAATAACAATAATACGTAATGACATGAAATTAATCACGTTTGAAGGGTCTCCTTATTGACGTTATAATATATAATTGAAATAATATTAGTATTTATTAAGTTTGTACTCCTTAGCCAATAATGTTGTAATGGTAATACAGAAAGTTATACAAGTTTCAGCCGCATTGTGGCCTTCTTCAGTAACTATTCTCTATTCTCAACAAAGAACCGAATTTTCATCCAAATATCATAGGATATTTTAAACAATTTCTTCTATTTTATAAAGCATATTTTTCAAAAGAATTATTTTCTGATTATGGATCATCAAAATTTCATAAAGCTCCCTCTTGTTAACAGAACTGCTTTTTGAATACGTTCTTTAATGAAAATTAGTATTGAATCAACTTTGCTCAAAATTTATCAACTTTGCTTTGCTCATTAATTTTACTGTAATGTTATTTTTAGAGAATAGTTACTGAAGAATACCACAAGGTGGCTTAATAGTACATTATGCAACGAGCCTATACGAGTGTCTTAATTACCATTATAGGCGAGTTGCATACGACTGTTTATGTTCGACGATAATTATAACAATTTAATGTTCGAACATAAATATTCATAAATATCTGCCGAGATTTCGCCAGTTTTATGTACTGAACAGAGCGCATGGGACGCACAGAATACCTTGTATTTGACCATGGCCTCCTCGACTACCCCACGATGACACTAGGCAACGCAGTGAAATTTAAATTAGAAGGCCTTGGAACTCAGCGCAGGTGAGATGCTATCATCACCTCATTGGTCAAACAACTGTTTCTTGAGCTGTGATTGGTGGGAGAAACCGTTTCATAATGAATAATAGTGTTGTAATGACCCTCATTATTACACAGTTTTCTGAGATATAATGTTTACATTTCGACATCGTCGAACATAAACTTGTAAAACTTGCTGTATTACCATTACAAAATTATTGACTAAGGTGTACAAACTTAATAAATACTAATGGTATTTCAATTATATAATAATAATAATAATAATAATAATAATAATAATAATAATAATAATAATAATAATAATAATTCTTTTATTTATTTTTATTACGAGGGACTGTGGAAAATCTTCAAAAGACACTTGTGAAGGGTCCGCACTCCACAGTAGTGTGGGATTCTTACCCACTAAAAACCACATCTCTTTTCCCACGATGCGTTCATCACCCCGGAACCGCTCTCGCTTTACTTCAGGGTGATGTGCTTACTTAGCCTTTCAGACTTCTTCTTTCTTCATTTCTTCTTAAGGGCGTTCGTACGCTTCCAGATCCCGCTTTTTCTGGCGACGGACATCCTCCACATACACTGCTACATGATCCCATGATTGCTGGTTCCGTAACATCACAGAAATAATATTATCTGGTGTCAGTTCTCCCAGTTCAGTTTCCACATATTCTCTCTTTATCATCCAATGGCCGCACACGAAGAAGGTGTGAAGTACATCATCGATGTCGTCACAATATATGCATGTTGCACCACTCGCTCCGCCTACTCTATTCAGGAATTTCCGGAAATGTCCTGTTAGAAGTTGTGTGAGGTAATAATTGACTTCACCATGGACTCTTTCGACCCAGGTATCCAGGCGTGGTATCAGTCGCTTGGTCCATTTACCACGAGGGTCATTTTCCCATCTGAGTTGCCATCGCCTCATCCATTGATTAAAGGCACGCTTCTTTGCACATTTCTTTCCCAGCTCTCCTTGGGTACGCCAGATTTCTTGTCGCTCCAATGCAAGCAGATCTATTGGGGCTATTGCTGCCACCGTGAGGATTGCAGGTTCAGAAACCGTGCGATATGCACATGCAATACGTAAAGCTGCTCTCCGTTGTACGGCAGCTATCCTTCTCCGATACCATGCAAATCTCAAGGATTCGACCCAAACTTCAGAGCCATACAGGAGCACTGACTGAACCGTCGTCATGAGAAGCCTTCTTTTAAAAATAATAATAATAATAATAATAATAATAATAATAATAATAATAATAATATTTACTTTTTTGGGGGTGGGGGATGAAGAAAATCTTGCGTGAGACGCGTTGTGGGAGTCAGCACTCCACAAGGGTGTGGGATTCTTACCCACTGAAAACCCGGTACAACATTAGTTTTTTTTTCGTGTAGCCTCCTGAGAGGCCGAGTGCAGGTCTTTCTAGTCGACGCCCGTGGGCGACCTGCGCGTCGGGATGAGGGATGGAATGGATGAAGATGAATGAAACTGGGCAAGGATGTGGAAGGAAGCGGCCGTGGCCTGTCAGAAGGTACTGTCCCAGCATTTGCCTGGTGTTGAAAATGGGAAATCACGGAAAACCATTTCAAGGACAGCCGACGGTGGGGCTCGTACCCACGCGTCTACCGAGTCAGCAGAGAGCTTGGCCCCTTGACCTAACGCAGCGCTTTAGCCCGCGTAGCCACTACTGTCGGTACAACATTAGATGACGGGATAAGTTGTCAAGCTTGGCTGTGAGATGT
Organism: Meconema thalassinum; assembly: GCA_946902985.2. Lineage (NCBI taxonomy): Eukaryota > Metazoa > Arthropoda > Insecta > Orthoptera > Tettigoniidae > Meconema > Meconema thalassinum. The sequence goes on from OX336391.1 coordinate 391,772,644, forward strand.
TATTGATTTCATTAATGCAGCCAATGGCCATGTATGTTTCTTTTCAAGAAGGGTCAGGGAAGAGATTTTGGAAGGAAGCCGGCCGTGGAAAGGAACCGGCCCAGCATCTTCCTGATGATGAAAATGGGAAACCACGAAAACCTTTTTCAGGATTTGAACCCACGCTCTCCTGATGCCAGCGAGGCACAACACTAGCTTGAAGTAGGAGAGATGTGGATTTAGTACTGTATTTATGTGGAAATTGTAGGTTAGGATTGAGTTAATAGATGGGTACGAATATGCGTAATAATGAAGCAACTATGGTATATAATCGTTGGAAATAAGTAATCCAAGGTATGGTATAGATAGGGCAACATTCCTTCACTTACATCATTCTTATTTAATATATTTTTGTAACAGATCTGGTTTTTTAAAATTTTAATGTGTTGTTTTTAACTTTTAGACGATTAATTTTTTTTAGAATTATTTTGATATTGATTATATCTTGCGTGAGACGCTTTGTGGGAATCCGCACTCCACAAGGGTGTGGGATTCTTACCCACTGAAAACCACATACCCTTCTCTCACGACGTGTGCCTCCGCCCCGGAACCGCTCTCGCATTACTTCAGGCGTCATGCTTGAAGCCTGTTATGCTTCTTCTTCTTCTTCTTCCTTCAATATTCTTCATCACCATCCTGAGTGATCTCTGTCCTGATACTGTTCGCTGATAATAAGGATGTCTGCTCCAATCTCATAGGTCATCTGTGTCATTGGCAGCTTGACTCCTGTGCATATTTGCCTGAAGAATCTGCATCATTTTCCACTATGTTTGGCATTTTCAAGAGCATCGCGAAATACGATGCACTCGCCTGGGCCAGGAACATGGTTTCGTTTCGCATCTTCAACATCCATGTCTGTACAAAGTATGCATCGTGGGTTTACTTTGCCTTATGCCCAGCTTTTCCGCACTTAAAGCAAAGCTTTGCAGTTTCGTGCATGATGTCCATAAGACAGACATCGAACGCATCGAAAGCATCGAGGCAGTACTCGGCAGTATAACCATCCTATTTTAATTTTACCTACCTCCAAGAGTTTCCGAGCCTCTATATCTTCTATCTCTATAAAGGCAAGCTTCTAGCCTCTGCTGTTCGGGTTTAATATTGAGACTTTCAGTTCTCCATGAGGACTCCCAAGATCTCGTCTTACTGCTTCTTCCACATCTACAACAGTGCTTACACTGTCCATGTCCCGGATTTCTTGTGTAGTACGAGCGATTAAAGTCTTCACTTCACCATCCAGTCCAAGGGCATCTCAGAGATTTATTGAAATTGTTCTTGTTCTCTTTTTGTGTGGCTCTATTGAATTCAATAATAATAATAATAATAATAATAATAATAATAATAATAATAATAATAATAATAATAATAATAATAATAATAATAATGAAAATCCACAGCCTGCTTCCAGTCTTCGACCGGGTCAGGAATGGAATGAATGATGCCCCTATCTAGCGGCGAGGATATGGACTGTGCCGGTTGCCGAGGCCTGACGCACTCCTCTGGGGCAATGATTAAATGAATGACAGATGAAATGAAATGATAGTGGAGAGTGTTGCTGGAATGAAATGTTGACAGGAAAAACCTGAGTACCCGGAGAAAAACCTGTCTGCCTCCGTTTTGTCCAGCACAGATCTCACATGGAGTGACCGGGATTTGAACCATGGGCCCAGCGGTGAGAGGCCGGCGTGCTGCCGCCTAAGCCACGGAGGCTTCAATTAATAATAATAATAATAATAATAGGTAAACAGCCTTCCAAATTTACGCAAAGATTTTTTTTTAAATTTATTTGTTAACTTGCGTATTTATTTATTGATTAATTTATGTATTTAATAATTTATTCGCATCTATTTATTTATTTATTTATTTATTTATTTATTTATTTATTTATTTATGACATTGGCCTTTTTCACATACAAATCCAAGATAATGAACAATATATTCGTGAAATCAGTCTGTTTCAGTTGGATATTTTCGTCCATTAAACAGTAGTCTACTCGTTTGGATTTGACTATTATCTTTTACCTAAAAGTTTTCTGTCAATAACAGCTCTCTTTAAATTATTCTGTATTCATTATTCACTTGGCACAGTTCCCGCAGACGAAATGTTCTCATTAGTTCGAGAGAGAGGCACCCAATCTCTCTTATACTGGTTTTCATCACCCATGTTCTTCTCCCCTCATCATTTCTCGCCGTTGATGGTAGCCTGTGGTGTTAATTACCAATTACCATTGGCATATTGCATCCATAAAGGCAACGGCTGAGGATATTTGCCAATAATAAATTCAGTTCAACAAGCCGTTCCGTTCGTTAAAAAGAAATAACTAAAAAAGCTGCTGCTTGACGGAGAACAGTCCAACATGCAGCGAGATTGCCACGAAACCAGCTCTCCGCCAATCGGTGGACCAGGTTAGTGGCAATCGCTGAGACAAGCTGTGTTCATACTTTTATAATAGAGAGCTTTATCCTAGGCGACATACAGAGCCATCTGTGTGCCAAAAATCTAAACCTGAGTAGAGAAATGACTCTAGGGATTATTGTTGTTGTTGTTATCTCACTTGAAGAGCTTGGTACATCTTGGTCATCAGTCCCGTGTAATTGGGTGTATATTGAACTAATCTCATAAGGCGACTTCTATGCACAAGATCGCGGGTTCAAACCTGGACAAAGTCGTCGGATTTTTTAAGAGCGTTAAAAATCCCTCAGTAGGCCTATGCCTTCCTTCGGAGGGGAAGTGAAGCCGGCGGTCCCATCCGATACATTTATGGCATGAAAAAGAACCTTCCACTAACTACACTTATGTGAAGCCAAAATTTGTAGGTTAGAATTGATAACGCTCTATTAGTTCCAACGTTCGCCGCCAGGTGCTGACCATAATGCAATCTAGTAGCCAAGTCCGCAAGCTAGGTGTCGTGGACGGTAGCATTTGGTAGCAAAAGTAGGAACTACTTGAAATCATTGTCTGCAGTCCTTACTTGAATTAAAACAGCTAACACTCACTAATACAGCCATCACAATTAACACCGGATATCAGAGACTCTACACACACCCAAAGAACACGGGGCTACAGACCGCGTTGTCGCAGCCCCTAAACTAAGGAACCAACCAACCAACAGGTTATCTGATAACCTGTAGGATTATGTGATGACTGTTGCAGTGTGAGTAACCTTTAGACAGAGACAGAGATGAGGTAGGTGCCCCGGAACTTGAAGTAAGGTAGACCCTACTATCCCGGCATTTTCCTGATGGGAGTGTGGAAAAACCTGGGAAACACCACACTCAGGATAGTCGCTGTCAGCGCCGGGATTTGAACCTGCGATCTCCGACTTGCTGCAGCTACCCTCCCAGCCGTGGTGCACGATTTAACGAGCACGGCTACGCCGCGAGACCCGAACTGTAGGAGATTCAGTTTCGATTCCCGATTGTAGTCATATTTTTAAGTCTTCCTCAACAGATGAGGTGAATAGTTTCTCCATATCTTGCTCAATCTCATATTTCTGCACCAGATGACGTTGATTTAGCATCTCCTGTGTGCATGTATTACGAGCAAGCCAGTGAGCAATTTATTGCGTATATAAACTCCATTGCAAATTGATCGAATAGCTCCAGGCTGCGTACTCTATAACAATGGGAGCCTTCTTACCTTGATCGCGCCGTGCCTTAGTTGTATACATTTAAATATCGCTATAATTATTGCTTCTACCAGTTTTATTCCCATAAACAAAGCTTTAACAAGCAGTGGATAAAACAACAAAGGAGAGAGGAAATTGCTGAACAATCCACTTCGCTAGCGAATCTGACCAAGGTAATACTGTACAGTACTCGGCATGTCAAGAGTGTTTTATGAGCTAGCTGCTGGAAATATCAAGTCAAGCGTTGAGGAGTACGGTACTGCGTTACTTATAACGTCATTACTAGCAACCAGTGGCGTAACTAGCATTTGTTTCTGGAGGGGGATGAGCGCAGTCAAATCTCAACTAATTCCGTTTTTTGTTTTGTGTTTGTTGTAACGTAATCTTGATTACGGTACAAATTATTATTATTATTATTATTATTTTTAAAGTCATTGTGTAATTATTATTATTATTATTATTATTATTATTATTGAAATATCAAAGTTATATCGTTTTATTCACCCATTAATATCAAGGGAGGGGCCATACCATATTCACGTCATTACCATAGTCACATATAATATTGTCAAGTGCTTAGATTAAGAAACAGGGTTTTTATAGAGGTCTAGGGCTGTTTTATTAGTTAAATTGTAAAGACAGGACGGGCATGGTTGGAAGAAGTTACGGACGGTGAAGCAACATATTGCAAGAAAATGTATTTCTGGAACGAAGCCACGCTGACTGGAGACAAGGGCTTGGAGAAAGATTTCGGCGGAATATATATATGCGCAACGAGAGGAATAGCGGGTTCTGAGTGGAATATTTGAAGTACGCGGGCCTGTATTCCCGCTCGGAGAAGTTTTAGCGTCGCTTGAGGACTGAGAAATGCTTTGCTATAATTGGTCTGATGGGTCGCGGGCAAATTTATGCCGCGAAACATCGGGACCATTCATAGTGTATAAAAGCCCAGCGCGACTTCAGCACTGGCTATTCTATAGATTCTATTCTGTCATTCACTTATTCGATCACGCACTCACTCACTGACTTTGTGAGTCGTAGACTCTGCCAGTCCCTCAGTAAGATGGGACTTAGTGAATTCAATTAGCCTGGTTTGTTCAAATTTGCTTACCATGGTGATCAAACTCAGAAACAAGCAGCAGCAGCAGCAGCAACAACAACAACAACAACAACGAGAAGAAGAAAACATATGTTTTCAAAGGTCAATAAACGTGTGTTGGCGTAAGATCTCAAATTAGACTGCAAGCAGACCAACGAGATGGACTTTGAACCACAAGGCACCAGGTATGTGGACCGAGTTATTATCAACACAGAAGATCAGCGCTAGCGAGAAGACAGTCAATATTGCCCCGCAATTAGGGAATATTAATGCACATATTGTACACAGCTCGAAACCTCAGATCAAATGTTAATAATTTTGTTGTAAATAAACCAGTATTAGTTAAAATGTCTTGTTCATTGGGAGTTGAATATATAGGATAGTTGGAATGCAAAGAGTATCTCATAGAGCAAGTTTATTGCCCTACGCTCCGATGATAGATCTTGGCTCAAGGAAGGGAGCGGCCGTGGCTAAATACAATTTTAATGTGTTATCTTTACGATAACTGGCGCCCAGTAAATCTAAATTAATAAAGTGTATGTCTTCTGTCTAGACAGGCCAATGCTAAATAAGAACGATGAGGTGGTTTTAAGGAGTCTTGAGTGTAATATCTGTAGAAACGTTATAAATGATCGCCCAACTTGTAGAGCGATATCCAACGACGAAGGTAGCCGTTACAAATGGCACAACCAATGTGGGGCTACGAAATATCGTACTGAAGTGAATGGATATTATGTATAAATCCAGTTTATTTCAAGTATGTTAAAGTTTAAAGTTGTTTTCATGTACGATATAAACGAGTACTCTTTGCATTCATTCCGAGTTTTTCAATAAAGAGGCATATATCAAGTTAGGGAACTACGGTTATAAATTAGGAGTGTTCTTTTGATAAGTTGTTTTTTGGGTAATGAGTAACAGGGATAATTTGGGGAACATAAATTTGAGAAACCGTAGTATTATAAGATCAGTTAAAATGTCGAAATTAGATGTGCAGGGTACCAATGATGAGATGTCAAAAGTAAGCGAAAATCAGGAAACTGAGGAAAATAAACAAGACGGGGCTACAAACATCCAGATTAATGAGGGGGAGAATCCTTCCTGGCTTCGAAACCTGACGATGCTGATAACAGAACAGAACAGAAACATAGATATTAAGTTAGGCGAGCAAAGTGCAAAGTTAGCTGAACAGAGTATGAAGTTAGAGGAACAAAGTAAGAAATTTGACGTGCGTAGTGATCAATTAGAGAAATCAATAGATCTTAAGTTCACTGAGCATAGTAAGAAGCTAGATGAACAACGTAAGAAGTTTGATGAAGCTACAGAGAACTTCAATAAACAAATTAATGAAGTAGGCCGAGAATTTCACAATAAGTTAGAAAGCAGGATTAGAGAGGTGGAAGAATCATGGTCACTTAAGGTTGACGCCAGAATGCAACAAGTGTCGGAGTGAGTTGATAAAATTGACGAGGAAGTGAAAATTAAATGTAGTAAGGTTAGGGTTGACTTAGAAGGAGAAGTCAACAGTATGAAGGTCAAGTGTGATAATAATATTGCTAAAATAGGTAATTTAGAAAATAAACTAGAGAGCGATAATCAAGAAATTAGGGAAGAGGTTAACAGTAAATTTAACAGTATCAGTGAAGAAGTAGCGAGTAAGACAGATAAAATGGAGGAGAAATTGCAGAGATGTCAGAAGCAAATAGCAACAAATAGCGGTAATGTACAAATAGGAAATTTAAGTAGATTTCTAACTAAAGAGGCAGATTTGCCAGTATTCACAGGCAAGGCATATAACCCAATGGAATTCTTAAAAACAGTAGAAAAGAAGTTCGCTAAAGATTTAGAAGAGGAGATCGTTCAATGGGAACAAGTACTTGAGATGCTAGATAAATCTTTTGTTAGGGATTCAAGGTCATGGTTCAGTGTGTATAAATACCAGATGACTAGTTTTAGAAAATTTAAAGAGAAGTTCATAGCCAAGTACTGGAATGAAAATGTGCAAGAAAGAGAAAGATGTAACATTATTTTTGGGAAGTACCAAAGGAGAGATGGTGTTTCATACACAGAGTATTTCTTAGCGCATGTACTTATATGCCAGAATTTAGAAGGTTTAGAGACTGAATCACAGGTAATTAAAACATTATTAAGGCATTTTCCTGATATAATTAAAGAAGCATTCTTCATGCAGAATATTACTACTATTGACGGGTTCGAGAATCTATTGGAAAACTTTGACTCTCTTGAAAATAGTAGGACCGAACACAAGCCAATAAGTAGAGGAGATAATTTCGGGCAGGGTGAGAGAGAGAGGGGAAGAGAACAAGGCAGGAATGCGAATTACGAAAGACGACTTGACAATGGGGGACGCACAGCAAATACGAGGAACGAGAATTTGAACAGAGTAGGGGAAGGTACTAGGCCAGACAGACGTACAGGTCAACAACAACAATCTACATCAGGGGCAGGTAGGCCTAATTTAAACGAATAACGGGTTGCAGTGAGGTCAACAGACAGCCCGAAGTGATTGCAGTTCAATGTCCTAGGAATATTGAGTATTTAGGAGATTTTAATATAGATGTTAGAGAAGAACTGCTTTATGACCTAAATGGTGGAAATTTAGATAATGTTGAGAATGAGATTATGTCACCAGTAATTAAACTTAATGTGTGGGGTAAAGAAGTTGATGTTTTATTGGACAGTGGAAGCGAAAACTCTTGTATAAATTTAAGATTTTTGGAAGATGTAATGAGAGAAGGTATTCATGTTGATATAATTCCAGTTAAGTCCACTTTCATTGTCACAGCTGTAGGTAGTAGGTCTCAGAAAATATCTAAGCAAGTCGCAGTTCCAATTAACATTAGTGAGTTAGTTAAATTTCAGCCCTGTTTGGCAGTTCCAAATTTAGTATATCCGGTGATTCTCGGTGCGGAATGGTTATCATTATATCAAGTTAAATTAGATTTTCATTTTGGCAGGATATGTTTATTTTGGCAGGATAAAGAAGTTCAGGTTACGTATAAGGTGTCTAAGACTGACAAACTGATGAAAGTGTGTGTGTTTGAGGAAGAAAGCAACGTGGTTGTGAGTGATGAGATTCCTGAAGTAAATGAGGTAGACCGCGGAGATGCTAGTGAGAGCAAAGTTTTTAAGGTGTGTCAGGTTGCAATGGAGTCTGAACTTGAGAGTAAGATCCATGATGCATTGTCACAGTGTAAGCTGGATGAGGTGCAAGGTCATCAGTTACATGAGGTATTAATAAAATATAAGGAAATTTTCAGCACAAAACCCGGAGCAACACACTTATATGAGCAAAGTTTTGTCGTTAAAGACACAAGTAGTTTCGTAGGGCCTAGGTATCCTGTCGCAACTAAATATATGAAAGCCGTCGAAGAACAGATAGAATTAATGTTGGAAAACGACATAATTGAGCCTTCAGCTAGCCATTGTTTAAATCCATTAGTTGTAGTAGCCAAGAAAGACAATTCAGTGAGACTGTGCATGGACGGCAGAATGTTAAATACTCGAGTCGAAAGCGACCAGCTGAGAACTGAAGCAGTGGAGGATTTAGTTCAACGTTTTCAGGGGCGGAATTGGTTCTCAACAGTAGATTTTAGTAGTAGTTGCTCAACGTTAGTGAGGAAATTAGGTAGGACACTAGGTAGTTATTTCAGGTATGTATTGTTGACTCATGTGACGTTATTCAGGCTAGCCAGTGTTTTGTTGAGAGGTAGGAAGTACATGGAAGTTTGTAGCAACGATTGTTACGTAAGCCGTTGCCATCTTGTGCATTGGAAGGGAAAATGTCAAAGCTGTTTTTATTGTTTACTGGACCTTATGTCGTTTCCAAGGGGATAGGAAAGAATGCCTACTTATTGAAAGATCAGGAAAATTGTGTCATAGGTACATATAATATTTACAATCTGAGGAAATATCTTAGAAAAGAGCAAGTGCAGCAAGAAGGGCAGACTGCCGTGTGTTTATAATTAGAGTCGTGTCGTGGCTCTAAGGAATTGGTGGAAGTGAGATAAATCACTTGTGTTGCGTGAAACAAGAAGCAATATATTGTGTTCTGTTATTGTAAGGGACTACAAGAACAAATGTAGCATGTAAATCCTGTATGACTGCACAGGACAATCAGAATGTTTATGTAACATTGCAAGAAGAGTGCAGATCAATCAAGGAAAATGAAAAGGGTATAATCATTATATATGTAATTTGAAGGGTCATATATGTATATTCAGTGTATTTCCTGTTAAGTTTTAAAGGGAAGATTTGTGATTTCATCATTCATTACATTCTTTATGAAACCATGGGGACGTTTTGTAACGTAATCTTGATTACGGTACAAATTATTATTATTATTATTATTATTATTTTTAAAGTCATTGTGTAATTATTATTATTATTATTATTATTGAAATATCAAAGTTATATCGTTTTATTCACCCATTAATATCAAGGGAGGGGCCATACCATATTCACGTCATTACCATAGTCACATATAATATTGTCAAGTGCTTAGATTAAGAAACAGGGTTTTTATAGAGGTCTAGGGCTGTTTTATTAGTTAAATTGTAAAGACAGGACGGGCATGGTTGGAAGAAGTTACGGACGGTGAAGCAACATATTGCAAGAAAATGTATTTCTGGAACGAAGCCACGCTGACTGGAGACAAGGGCTTGGAGAAAGATTTCGGCGGAATATATATATATATGCGCAACGAGAGGAATAGCGGGTTCTGAGTGGAATATTTGAAGTACGCGGGCCTGTATTCCCGCTCGGAGAAGTTTTAGCGTCGCTTGAGGACTGAGAAATGCTTTGCTATAATTGGTCTGATGGGTCGCGGGCAAATTTATGCCGCGAAACATCGGGACCATTCAGAGTGTATAAAAGCCCAGCGCGACTTCAGCACTGGCTATTCTATAGATTCTATTCTGTCATTCACTTATTCGATCACGCACTCACTCACTGACTTTGTGAGTCGTAGACTCTGCCAGTCCCTCAGTAAGATGGGACTTAGTGAATTCAATTAGCCTGGTTTGTTCAAATTTGCTTACCATGGTGATCAAACTCAGAAACAAGCAGCAGCAGCAGCAGCAACAACAACAACAACAACAACGAGAAGAAGAAAACATATGTTTTCAAAGGTCAATAAACGTGTGTTGGCGTAAGATCTCAAATTAGACTGCAAGCAGACCAACGAGATGGACTTTGAACCACAAGGCACCAGGTATGTGGACCGAGTTATTATCAACACAGAAGATCAGTGCTAGCGAGAAGACAGTCAATATTGCCCCGCAATTAGGGAATATTAATGCACATATTGTACACAGCTCGAAACCTCAGATCAAATGTTAATAATTTTGTTGTAAATAAACCAGTATTAGTTAAAATGTCTTGTTCATTGGGAGTTGAATATATAGGATAGTTGGAATGCAAAGAGTATCTCATAGAGCAAGTTTATTGCCCTACGCTCCGATGATAGATCTTAGCTCAAGGAAGGGAGCGGCCGTGGCTAAATAAAATTTTAATGTGTTATCTTTACGATAACTGGCGCCCAGTAAATCTAAATTAATAAAGTGTATGTCTTCTGTCTAGACAGGCCAATGCTAAATAAGAACGATGAGGTGGTTTTAAGGAGTCTTGAGTGTAATATCTGTAGAAACGTTATAAATGATCGCCCAACTTGTAGAGCGATATCCAACGACGAAGGTAGCCGTTGTAACCTTATTTTGAAGGGTACGATAACGCCACTGACGTTATGTCAAAATTTGACATTCGTTATTTATATCATGTGTTATTTCGGCAGTTAATTAGCCACAAGTTATTAAGTGTATGTTTAGTCCATATAATGTATTATCATGATTAGGTTTTATTACGGTATTAAGTTGAGAGAAGTCAGAGGCTGTTTTTGTAATTAGCTAGCGCTTGAACACTAAGGGTCATTTCATGAGCTTACGTCTTCTCCCAGAACAGCACTATGCGATGAAATACTTACCTGTGTACTCAACAAAAGCTGCGTGGCGAGCCCACGCTAATGAGTAAGGGTGCGGCGTATGACAAGGGTATGCGAGTGGAAAGGGAAGGCCTGAACAATAGATACGGCCGCGGAGCACCTTGGGACGAGACTCCTTTAGGTGAAGGAAGGACAACTCAACGAGACCTGGTTCAAGACAGTATTGCAGGAGAGGTATTCAGGACATATGCTTGTCCGAGACAGTATGGTGTTAGCAGTGTCTGAGCTAACATCGTAAAAGTGGTTTAAGGACTTTCAATCCACCACCATTATTAATTCTGAGAAATCTAAATACCTCAGAATTAATAGTAGCCTGTCATTTAAAATAAATTCCACGCATGAAGATGGACTTCTACCGCCTACAACAGCAGCTTTCTCTTGGGGAGAAACACTTCAATAAAGCTGATTCATCGTTTGGTAAGCTCATTTGACTTTAATGCACAAGCTCTCTTTCTTCACTCTTGAATAAATCAACCTAAAGTAATAAATTCAGATCTAGATTAAATTAAATTCATAACGCCTCCGTTTTCTTGCAACTTTTGCCTGTCTTAAATTCTTTTGTTTACTTTGTACGTTACCGTAAGTCATTAATTAATGCATCTTCCTAACTTGTTTGTTTTTGATGCCATTAAATTTTTATTTAAAGTAAATGCAGTCTGTCTCCTTTCTAGATGATAGAAATAGATATAAGCCATCCTCTTTTCCCCGAAGCAAATGTTATTCAGGTTAATGACTAAGTCATACCACGACTTGAGTCGATGGAGTCTGGTGAATGTTCTACCTGAGCTAGGACGTAAAGTTATTTATTATTTATTGGGTTATCGCTCTCAGATCGAACCCTTGGCGCCCAACACTCTTACATATAACTTCAGATCCGGTGACCACTGATGGGTCATATCAAATGGTAAGTCAGGTAAAAATTGGATACAGAAATTAATAATCTGGCAGGTTTTGGTCTTATGTTTTGTTCCAAATTTACATACACAACCAAAAGTACCGTTACATTGTCGCCATAAACGTGGGACGAAAACCTGATAACATTTGTGGAGGGAAAAGTGACATATTTCTGTACCTGCATTTTGGGGGATTTTATATATCAACGTGAGTCAGAATGAGTGATTCAGAAGACGATATGTTACTACGTAGTCAAAAACAGCTAGGGAGTAAGATGACGAAGGAGAAAGAGGATGAAGCGCGTAGTAAGTTAGTAGAGGAAGGTGAAAGCAGCACAGGGATGATGTCGGAGGTAAATCCCAGTAATGATGGTGAGAAAGAAAGTCCGGGAGATATGAAGAGCATGTTTGCGAGTCTTATACATGTATTAAATACGAAATTTGATCAAAACAGTAAAGAAATTAGTAGTAAACTAAACGATAAATTGGAGGAAAACAGTAGGGAAATTAAAGAAAGTAATAAAGAACTTAACAGTAAATTGGATCAAAACAGTAAAGAAATTAGTAGTAAACTAAACGATAAATTGGAGGAAAACAGTAGGGAAATTAAAGAAAGTAATAAAGAACTTAACAGTAAATTGGATCAAAACAGTAAGGAGATGGATAAAAAATTTGAGCAAATTAAGGGTGAAATCAGGGGTGTGATGGAAGAGAAGACGAAAGAAATCCTAGCTGACATGGAGAGTAGATTGAGGAGGGTGCAAGATGAACTTGAGAGTAAAATAAGTAAGCAAGCTGAGGAATCTAAAGAGTTAATACAGCTAGAGACGAAGCAAATTAAGAAACAATTGGGAGGAGAAATTGAAAAAGTTCAGAGTACAGCTATGGAGGTTAAAGAACAGCTAGGGGGAGAAATTAAAAACCTTCAGGGAGTAACAACGGAAATTAAAGAACAGCTGGGCGGCAAAATCGATAAGGTTCAAGCAGAAATTAGTAAAGAAGTTGAAAATTTGAAGAAACAGAGTAAGGAAAGTATAAGTAAAATTCAAGAAACACAGGATAGGCTGAATGATAAAGTTGAAGCAACAGATGGGAGCATAAACGCAAAAGTTAGTAGTATGGAGAAACGAGCAGAGGAGAAAATTGTCGAGCTTGAAAATAAATTAAAGTCTAGAATAAGACAAGAAGCAGGTCAGAGTCGAACGACATATATGAATAGTACGCATAAAGAAATAGAGTTAGGGAAATTTAGCAATCGGCAAGGATGCCCCATGGAGTTTCTAAATACTATTGAAGTGAGGTTTAAAGAAAGATTGGAGGACGGAAACATCGAATGGTGTAATGTTGTTGAAATATTAGAACAGGCCTTCGTAGGGGAAACCAAAAACTGGTTTGCAGTTTATAGGGACGGTTTTGAAGATATCACAGACTTCAGACATAAATTTTGTGATAAGTTTTGGAGTGAGAGCATACAATCACGGTATCGTGAGGGAATCGTGTGCGGAAAATACAACGCAAGGGGTAATCTCAATATGACGGAGTATTTCCTGGGGCAAGTGTTGGTTTGTAAATACTTGGATGGACTGAGAGAGGAAAAAGATGTGGTAAGGCTCCTGTTAAGGCATTTCCCTTACCGAATCAAAGAGGCGGCATGCATACAAAATGTAAAAACTGTCACGCAAGTAGAGAGCCTACTAGGTACCTTTGATGCGCTAGGGAAAGGTTCAAGTGAAGAAACAGTCACTAGAAACCAGGGCAATTATAACAATCAGTCTCAGGATGCAAGAAATCAAGGAACGCAGGGAAACAGTGGCGAAGGAGGCAATTATCAAAATAGGGGTCAGAGTGGAAACAATTACCAAAACCGGGGTAATAATTTTGTGACGCCCTATCAAAACAGGAATAATTACTCGCAAGGCAGGAATTATGATTCGCGAGGAAATCAAGGTAGGGGTAATGATGGACGCAACGGACACGGACAGGGTAACTACGGTAATAACCCTAATGTTAATCAGAACCGAGGATATGGGAGAGGTAATCCCGTAGGTAATAATGAAAATAGTAACCAACAGAATGTGAATAGTAATAGCCAGACGAGCGTTGCGACCACTTGTGAAGGTAGAGACAATAATAGTAATTTAAACGCGAGCCAGACTGCATCATAAGGTCAGGATCTCAGTCTGCAACTTGCCCTGTTTTAACCCTGATACAGGAACACTATGACCTAAACGTAAGGAATGATTTGTTAAGTGAACTATGTGACGAAGCAATATTACCAGTGGCGGGTAATATAAGTCCGATCATTAAGCTACACGTGTCCGGGACGTGTACGAATGTGTTAATAGACAGTGGGTGTGTAAGGAGTTGCATAAGCAATGCTTATTATGATAAATTAAAGGGAACTGGGGTAAACTTTGAAGAATTGCCAATTAAGAGTACTTTTGTAATCACAGCCGTGGGTAGGAAGTCTAAAATTATATCAAAACAGGTGTTAATAGAGATAAATATAAACAGTCACGTAGAGAAGCAAGTGTGCCTTGTAATTCCAAATCTAGTGTACAACGTAATTATGGGTTCTGATTGGCTGACTAGGGTGTCAGGAAACATATGTTATCAAGAGTGCTGTATTACATTTAAATTTGGTGGTGCTGAAGTGGTGATACCGTTCAATGAACAATATAGGAGTAGTGTAGTAGGAGTGATGTGTACGTTAAATGAGATGTCTCAAGCTATAGAGCAAGGGTCAGTTACTTTTGTAGGCAGTGTGGTTACGAACGACAGTCTAGATGACTCGTTACGTGAAGCTGCGTTTCTTGGAGATGTAGATGAAGATAAGTGTATGCTTCTCTACGATGTTTTGTCAAATAATAGTAGGGTATTTGAAGATCGAATTGGTAGAGCCAATTGTTATGTCCACTCATTGAACGTTGTTGACAATTCGGTATTTACCGGTCACCGCTATCCTGTGCCTTTTGTCTATCAGAAAGCCGTAGAAAGTCAGATCAATCAGATGCTTCAGGATGGTATAATAGAGTATTCTAACAGCCCCTATGTAAATTCACTTATTACAGTACCTAAGGCAGATGGAAAAGTCAGGATATGTTTAGACGCGCGTTTAGTTAATGCACACATTTCATCAGACCAATTAAAATCAATGTCTATAGAGGAGCTAATGCAAACTTTTGAGGGAAAAGAATTTTTTACGTGTGTTGATTTAAGTTCTAGTTTCTGGCAAGTTCCTCTTAAAGTTGAAGATAGAGCCTTTACCGCTTTTAGTCATCAGTACAATCTGTACCAATTTTGCAGGGTACCCTATGGATTAAAGAGCAGTTCAGCAGCGCTGATAAGAGCACTGAACATAGCTTTAGGTGATAACACGGGTGATTATGTAACTATATATATTGATGATCTTGTAATCAGTTCGCGTACTTTTGAAGAGCATTTGGTTCACTTGGACACGGTTTTTAAGAGACTAGATAAGGCAGGGTTCACCCTGAAATTGTCAAAATCTACGTTTTGTAAGTCACAAGTAACTTTCCTGGGTCATAGTGTGTCACGTTCAGGGGTAACTCCAGAAGAAAGTCGGATTAACAAAATCCTCGATGCAAGTGCGCCACAAAATGTTAAACAGCTGAAGACGTATTTAGGAATCTGTAATTTTTTTAGACGATTTGTGTTAAAATATTCTAAGTTAGTAGAACCATTCAGGGAACTCTTAAAGCAAGGAAGCAGATGGAGATGGGATGTGACTCATGACGAGGCATTCCAAGCTCTGAAACGAGGTTTTGAACAAGCAGTTGTTTTAAAATATCCAATAAGAGACCAGGAATATGTGGTGATGACAGATGCCTCACATATAGGTATAGCTGGAGTCTTGTGCCAGAGAGATACGGAGGGAAATTTACGGATTGTATCCTTAGCCTCGCGTGGACTTTCTGCCGCTGAGAAACGCTACACCATCACAGAATTAGAGCTACTTGGGATAGTATTTAGTTTAGGGAAAATTCCGTATGTATCTACTCGGAAGTAAATTTGAGATCCACACAGATCACCACGCATTGTTGTACATGAAAACATGCAAATTAAGTTCAAATAGAGTAAGCCGTTGGATTCTAGCATTACAAGAATATGACTTCACAGTTATGCACATTAAGGGTAAAGATAATATCCTAGCCGACATGTTATCACGTGACTCCAGTCTAAGCAGGGATAACTCTATTATTAAAGCAGAAGAAGGGATTTTATTGTGCGCTTGTCTAGATCAAGGCAATAAGGCATCGTTACAGAAACTGAAAGACATGCTAGTGGAACAGCGTGATGATGTAATCTTGGGTGAGGCACTCGCAAGGTTGGAAGGAGGCAACTCAGACATAGTGAAAGTGGGAAGGTTCGCATATAAAATGCAGGACGGCCTTCTCGCAAGAAGATGTAGGAAGGATCGCTGGGCAATATGCGTACCGGGCACTTTGAGGGAGGAATTAATATGGTTTATGCATAAGGAGCTGGGACACTTTGGAGCCAGCAAAGTACTTTATGAAATTGCTCATGACTTTATCTGGGAGAAAATGGGAAGGGACATTAGAAAAACCATAGCTAAGTGTGACACCTGTCAGAGGAGCAAGTATCCAGTAAGATATCTAGTTGGGGAAAGACAGGCAGTTCTCACAAGTAGTCCCGGCGAACTACTGTGTGTGGACCTATTTGGCCCAGTCATTCGAGGTCAGTACGGCTACGAATATATATTCATAGTTATTGATGCATTCAGTAAATACATCAAACTGTATGCGCTAAGGAAAGCCACGGGACTCGCATGTAGCCGACTGATCATTAACAAGTATATACCCGAGTTTGGCGTTCCGCTCAGGATATTATCTGACAGTGGACCACAGTTCACTGCAAAGAAATGGAGAACCAGTATGCAGGAAGCTGGTATCACACAAGTTCATTCCTCTGTAAGATACCCCCAAGGAAATTCTGCAGAGAGACCGTTAAGGGAAGTGGCTCGTCTTTTTCGCACTCTGGTGAATGACAAACATTCGGCTTGGGTTGGACATCTTCCCAAAGTCGAGACTTGGCTGAATTCTGTCCAGCACGAGAGCACGAAGATGACACCGTACGAAGTTCACTTCGGTAAAAGACCACAGAATGAACTAGCTAGAGTATTGGGCTTAAATGAGGGGAAACTACCAGGGATGGATTACATTGTCCAGTTGGCGAAACATAATTTATCGAAGTCAGCTGCAAAAAGAATTCGCCAACAAAAGCAAACGAAATTCGACCTATTCAATCCGGGAGACAGAGTCCTGTTAAGAGTACCAAAGCAGTCGAATAAATTAGAGAAAGTGATGAGCAAGTTCTTTTTTTTATATGAAGGCCCTTACACGGTTACCAAACGTATAGGCAATACTGCCTATGTACTAGAAGACGATACGTCAACCCGATTGTACGGCACGTACAACATAAATAGCCTTCGGAGGTATATATCTTAAGTGAACCAGAAACAGGCAATATTGCAAACATTATGCTGTTGAGCAGGTAAATCAAAATGGTAAATACCTAGGTATTAATGAGGTATCAGATGTGGTCAGTATCATTGATCTGTGTGAGATTAACTGTTAAAGAGGAGAGGGAATAGAGATGAAGGGAGAACTGGTATGGAGTATGGGACTTAAAGGGAGTTTTATCTAAAGGGACAAACAGGACAGAAATATGATGGATTATATGTATTTCTAGTGTTGTTCTTTTTTTTCAGTGATATACACGTAATGACATATGAGAGAGAGTTTGAGTGATAGAGTCATATAGCACAACCAAATTACTAGTGATCGTGTGTGCGTTTGACCTTACACAAAGCACTCAAAATGGGAATTCCAAAATCAACGAACTTGCAATACAAGGCGGTTTGGGAAATCAAACTGTACATCACAAAGTGAACTCGTGTGATTTGAAATAAGAGAATTGGACAAAGGGCAAATAAGAGAACACAAATGTCTTTTTTTCTTACACATATAGGTAAAATAAACAATGAGCGGTAATGACCGCAGGACAATAAAAAGAAAACAATAAGCTATATGCGATTGAGACATAATAGCCTAAGCAAAAACATTGGTGTTAAACCAAAAGAAGATATGTTGATTGTATATATAAATGTCTATAAGGGTAATGTATTATGTGTTTTATGTTATATTAGGGATCTATGTTAATTTACACGTGTCTTAGGAAGATCACGCGGAATATAGTAAACAATAGTCTGCGTGATTTTCCGGGACGAATGTAACCTTATTTTGAAGGGTACGATAACGCCACTGACGTTATGTCAAAATTTGACATTCGTTATTTATATCATGTGTTATTTCGGCAGTTAATTAGCCACAAGTTATTAAGTGTATGTTTAGTCCATATAATGTATTATCATGATTAGGTTTTATTACGGTATTAAGTTGAGAGAAGTCAGAGGCTGTTTTTGTAATTAGCTAGCGCTTGAACACTAAGGGTCATTTCATGAGCTTACGTCTTCTCCCAGAACAGCACTATGTGATGAAATACTTACCTGTGTACTCAACAAAAGCTGCGTGGCGAGCCCACGCTAATGAGTAAGGGTGCGGCGTATGACAAGGGTATGCGAGTGGAAAGGGAAGGCCTGAACAATAGATACGGTCGCGGAGCACCTTGGGACGAGACTCCTTTAGGTGAAGGAAGGACAACTCAACGAGACCTGGTTCAAGACAGTATTGCAGGAGAGGTATTCAGGACATATGCTTGTCCGAGACAGTATGGTGTTAGCAGTGTCTGAGCTAACATCGTAAAAGTGGTTTAAGGACTTTCAATCCACCACCATTATTAATTCTGAGAAATCTAAATACCTCAGAATTAATAGTAGCCTGTCATTTAAAATAAATTCCACGCATGAAGATGGACTTCTACCGCCTACAACAGCAGCTTTCTCTTGGGGAGAAACACTTCAATAAAGCTGATTCATCGTTTGGTAAGCTCATTTGACTTTAATGCACAAGCTCTCTTTCTTCACTCTTGAATAAATCAACCTAAAGTAATAAATTCAGATCTAGATTAAATTAAATTCATAACGCCTCCGTTTTCTTGCAACTTTTGCCTGTCTTAAATTCTTTTGTTTACTTTGTACGTTACCGTAAGTCATTAATTAATGCATCTTCCTAACTTGTTTGTTTTTGATGCCATTAAATTTTTATTTAAAGTAAATGCAGTCTGTCTCCTTTCTAGATGATAGAAATAGATATAAGCCATCCTCTTTTCCCCGAAGCAAATGTTATTCAGGTTAATGACTAAGTCATACCACGACTTGAGTCGATGGAGTCTGGTGAATGTTCTACCTGAGCTAGGACGTAAAGTTATTTATTATTTATTGGGTTATCGCTCTCAGATCGAACCCTTGGCGCCCAACACTCTTACATATAACTTCAGATCCGGTGACCACTGATGGGTCATATCAAATGGTAAGTCAGGTAAAAATTGGATACAGAAATTAATAATCTGGCAGGTTTTGGTCTTATGTTTTGTTCCAAATTTACATACACAACCAAAAGTACCGTTACACCGTTACATTGTGTTTGTTGTTTTTTGTTTTTTTTGTTTTGTTTTCCATGTGATTTTTGTATTTGGTTTTAAGTTTGTTTTTTGCTTTGTGTTCTTTGTTTTCTATTTTGTGTTTGTTTTCTGCTTTTGCTTTTGTTTTTGAATATTGCTTTTGTTTTCTGCTTTTGCTTTTATTTTTGAATTTTGCTTGTGTTTCTTTTGTTTTTAATTTAATGTTTGTTTTCTGATTTTGATTTTGTTTTTGAATTATACTTTGTGTTTTCTTGTTTTTGCTTTAGGTTTTGATTTTGAATTTTCTTTGTGTTTTATGTTTTTTATTTTGTGTTTGTTTTCTTCCTTTGCTTTCGTTTTAGAATTTTGCTTTTTGCTTTGTGTTTTATGTTTTGTGATTTTGCTTTTGTTTCCGAATTTTGTTTTTGTCTTTTGCTTTTTGCTTTGTGTTCGTTTTCTGCTTATGCTTTTTAAATTTTACTTTTTGCTTTACGATTTCAGTTTTGTGTTTGTTTTCTGCTTTTGCTTTTGAATTTTGCTTTGTGTTTCTTTTTATGTTTTTGATTTTGTGTTTGCTTTCTGCTTTTGCTTTTGTTTTTGAATTTTGGTTTTTACTTTGTGTTTTTTTGTTTTGTGTTTGTTTTCTGATTTTGCTTTTGTTTTTGATTTTTTCTTTCTGTTTAGGTCTTGTGTTTGTTTTTGCTTTTTGCCTTCTGGGGGGGGGGGGGGTATAATAAGGCAATTAATGAAAGCATAGCTTTTGATACGTTTTATTTGCACCTCTCAATGTTCAGAAGCTCGGAAATGAGCAGTTTTGGTAGGTCTGACACTAAATGTTTTACACAAGTAAAGATAATTGTTCTCGAATTATAAATGTAATAATCCAATCGTTTGTCAACAATCTGAAAATTGGTTTTTCTTTAGTAAAAATTTCATTAATTAACGTTTTATATTTTAATTATTTGGCTCTGGGGGTTGATACCACTAATCACCGCCCCTAATAAAGCCACTGCTAGCAACCGTTACTTTTACAGTAAATATTTATGTTATAATCGTATAATCCACCTTGTCAATACTAAAATATATAGTTTATTATAAATATTTAAACGAACATGTTTCGATATCCAATGATAATCACCTTCTTCAGCGTTCAATTGAATAGGGTTTAACATTTATTTGATGAATGCTGTGTCCCTTGCCAAACTAGAAATGTTAATATTTTGCCTGACTAGCTAAGAACATCATCGTATTGGAAGTCCTTTTTCAGTGTTGCCTTAGAAAACGACATTTAAATGCTTTTCAGTCGGTCCACATGATTGCACCCATTTGTAGTGGTTGTCATTTCCTAAACCTGAACGAAATAACATGAAATTAATCAATTCATCTGATTGTAAAGGATCTGATGATTGATTGACGATCGAAACTAGTTTAAGAAGGCCGTTCCTTCTTGACCGGTAAATATTACGTGCGCAGTGGTGTCTCCACGCACAGTGAGCCTTCATACCTTTGTGAACAATACAAATAAAGTACGCAATGTGTCCTCGGCAGCGCATGGGCATAGTCAATGGTCTCAGTGTTCTACTCGGGCTTTAAGAAGAATTCTCACGTGCTTACGACTGGCCACGAATAACCGGTCCATCTATAATCCAAGTGAATTTACTAATCTCATGTCATTCTTTTTCCAGGTTTAGGGAATAACATCCACTACAATTGGGTACCTTCTATGCCCAAGATCGCGGGTTCAAACCCGGCCGAAGTCGTCAGATTTTTTAAGAACGTCAAAAATCCCTCAGTATGCCTTCCTTCGGAGGGGAAGTAAAGGCTGTGGTCCCATGTCATAGATTTATGGCATGTTAAAGAACCTTCCACTAATTACACCTGTGTGAAGCTAAATTATATATAGGTTAACATTTGACTAACGTTGTTAGGTTCCTACGTTCGTTATCAAGAGCCGACTGCGGTGGAATCTGCTAACTAAGTTCTGAACTAGTTGGTCGTTGACGGTGGCATTTGGCGGCAAAAGTAGGAACTACTTGGAAAAATTGAATGTCTGCAGTCCTTACTTGAATTAAAACTGATACACACACTAATACAGTCAACACCGGTTATCAGACAGATTCTACACACACCCAAATTACACGGGGCTACATCACCACTACCAACAATTGGGTACAATTGTGTTGACCGACTGTTAAACGTCTATATTTCGTTTAATAAAATAAAATTATTGAATGTTTTTGGGTTTATGTATCCACTATGTTATGTCGTTTACTTATTGAAAATGAAAATCCACAGCCTGCTTCCAGACTCCGACCGGGTCAGGAATGGAATGAATGAAGCCCCCATCTAGCGGCGAGGATATGAACTGTGCCGGCTGCCGAGGCCTGACGCACTCCTCTGGGGCAATGATTAAATGAATGACAGATGAAATGAAATGATAGTGGAGAGTGTTGCTGGAATGAAATTTTGACAGGGAAAACCGGAGTACCCAGAGAAAAACCTGTCTGCCTCCGTTTTGTCCAGCACAGATCTCACGTGGAGTGACCGGGATTTGAACCACGGACCCAGCGGTGAGAGGCCGGCGTGCTGCCGCCTAAGCCACGGAGGCTTCCGTTTACTTATTAAATAACTTAATTTTGATGAATGTGTAGACTACATAAATATATACAATTAAAGACTACCTCGTGGTGTAGTGGCTACCGTTTTTGGCTGTCGCCTCCAAAGGCCCGGGTTCGATTCCCAGCTCTGCCAAGAAATTTTAATTCTAGTGTGAGGGCTGGAATTGGATACACTCAGCCCCATGAGGCAATGCTGAGAAGAGGAGGGATCGATTCCCACTTCCACCATCCTGGAAGTAGTTTTCTGTGGTTTCCCCCTCACTTCTACTACATTCAAATGCTGGGATGGTCCGTAAGTTAAGACCACGGCCACCTTCTTCCCAATCCATATTTTGGATAACATGGGTTTTCACACAAATTCCACCGACCCACCCAAGTAATTGGGGGCACATGACCAGCCCCTAAAATAAACAACAACAGCAACAAAATACAAATAGTTTTCTCCAATATTCCGATGATTCTAGTGACATTTATGCTTTCCACAAGCAATTATTTGGAATTTCAGCCCCAAAAGGTACCAAATGCTGCTAAAGTTTAAACATAAATTCTCTGTAGAATAATGTATTTTTCCCATCTTGATCTAATAAAAGTGCTAACATGAATTTTCAATTACAGTTTCACACTATGAGCTCATTTTTTCTCTCTCTGGCATTCTTGGCTATCATCGCGGAGTCCCGGGTTCGATTCCCGGCATTGACAAGAAATTTAATTCTGAAAATGACTTCAAAGCTTCTTATAGATAGAGCCCTGCGCGGATAAATAAAACGTTATCCGCATCCGCACGTTTGTTATCCGAATCTACTGACATTACTATAATATTGTTAATTAGATAAAACACAACGCATTAAAGCAACACATTTACACATTTGAGGAGAAAGTCGTTCCTTTAGGCTTTGTAGGCTATGTCAAGTGCTATGTTTAAGATGAATGTTATACAGCCAGAATTGCAACCCTTTTCAGTTCGGAGTGGTAATCCCTCCCTATATTATTCTGCTAAGATCCCATTCCAGTTTTGTACCGGAAATAAGGTCCCATTAACACCAACCTACACATATGGGGTACCTACAGGTTCAGCATAACCCAATGCGTAAGCGAAACACACTCACTTACTCTTTAAATGCCTCACAATTAAATAAATACCTTAAAACTTGTATATTTACAATGAAATAATGAAAGATGCAAGACAGTAACCATGGTAACAGAATCTCACAGGTCCATCTATTTCTGTAAGACGCAATGCAATTCCAATTATTACATTACTGTGAAAGTTTCCAGACGGTTATAAGGTTATCACTGAACCAAATTACGCTGTAAAATTCATCAATACATACAGTATAATGCGCTTAAGGGGGTCAAGGGGCACTCTAGAATATTTCGCGCAATTTTCACGTGTGAGTGTGGTACGAAAGGTCTTTTTCACCCGACTATAAAGGGTCTCCGAAAACCACATTTAAAGGCCCTTAAATTAACAGTGTCTGTGATGTTCCCAGAAAACTAACTTCGCTCTTATATACCTATGAATGAATAACAACCCCCTAACCACTGCACCAGTTGCTGATATGATAAAGTCTGATTATTCATGCCAAGGATAAATCAGTCATAGCATTCATGATTGAGATTTTGCTAAGTGTACTCTTTACAACTAGAATATTCGCGGGCGAAGCCGCGACGGGTAATGCTAGTTATGCTTAATGGCGTAGTTTGAATGAGATTAGCTTAAAAAATCATCTTACATTTGTCATGAAATACATAACGGAAAAAATATGATAGGCCTATGTCATCTCATAAACATCCGGGTCCTAGTAATGAAATTCTACAAGTTCGGATTGTATTCTAAAAGCTATCTTCAAATTCACTCGAAACATTGTCCGCAGCTTATCCGCTATCCGCAGAGCCATGCAAACTAAATCCGCATGGCGAAAAATGTTGCGGATATCCGCGAATATCCGCATGCATGCAGGGCTTTACCTATAGACCCTTATATTAGTTCATCAAGTTTGGAGGTACTCATTTCCTGGATGACGCACATCGAATTTGGGATGACGCAAGCAGTGCGTGAATCAAAGTGAAGCGGTACTCGTAACATTACACAAGGTGGACACGACCTGAGATAAGATGAACAGGGTAATGAACCCCGTAGAGGTTACTCGTGTCAATGTATAGAGGAAGTACACTGAATTTGCGGGACTCTATGCGGTGTCCACTCTAGTAAAACTATTTCCATGTCAAGAAGCATATCAACTCATCGGAACGACATCATACAGGAACTACATCAGAGCGGAACCTAACAGGTCACTGGCCTGTGATATGACCTCTGATCTTTGTTTAAAATCCTGACGGTCCGCTGTTTATCAATATTATTCTACTGTGCCTTGACCCAGGCTTCGAATTTTAGGGTGAGGGAAGAGGGAGGAGACGGGGGTGGGGGCACTAATTTTTCAAATAGTAACCTCGTGTGGCCCACATCAGTTAATAATAATACCTAGCGGACCCGTGCAAGAACTCTTGCATAATGGGTTGTGTGCGCCCAATGTGTACATACTACCCGCCCGGCCCTAGTGCTATGCACACTGTACGCGATACTATTAAGGCAGGGGCTATCGTCTTATTTATTTGTTTAAAATCACTTTATAAACAAATAAATATATTTCGTTGACTTTTCAAGAAATGTAAGATTTTTCCTGTACTATTGAGACGATTTGGAAGATTTTGGTACAAACCACACCTTCTAACTCTCTCTGGTTTAGGAGCTTTAGTTTTGTGAAACATACACCTTAGCGTATTATATAATAAGATCATGTTATTGGTTTTACTTCCCTTTTTAAGTTTTAACTACTCTGGCTTTTAAAGACGCCGGAGGGGAGATCCCCGAATGGGTTCTTTAACCTGCCAGTAAATCTACTGACACGGCTCCCTCGCATTTGTACACCCTCAAATGCCAGCTGACTGCGCCAAGATACGAATCTGCAAGGTAACATTTCAGTACGTGTAACCGGAATTAAATTAAATTGGAATCGAACCTGGCACTCTCATGTGACAGCTAATTACCTCAACAAGGGGTTGCCAACCCATGACACAACACATGCCACATAAGATATTGATTATCTTGAATCCATAGTTGCCGGAATGGATAAAGAAACTATGTTTCTATGTATAGTTTAAATAAAATAAAAGGAAACTATTGTTAACCTATTTAAACAGGAAACAAAACAATACTATTGAAGCTGAATTACGCTGTCCAATCACATTAATGACCACCTCGTGGCGCATTGGCTGGCATTGTTGACCGTCACCCCCGATGTACCGGGTTCGATCCCCGGCTCTGCCAAGAATTTAAAAGTATTGGTATGGTACGGGGTATCCTAGCTTCGTGATGCAAAATGGGAACATGCCGGATGCTATGGCAGGAGGGGGAGTGGAAAAGAACTGGCCTCCCTACTACACGCAAACTCCGGCTAGGGATGCCTGGTTAGTGAGGGCTCTAATTCAGGTCGCCTACGTCCCTGAAGGGGATATGGCACTCTAATTCACATTAATGTAATAATAATATAATATCGTATGGCCTCGGGTGCCGGGTGCAAGCTTTGTTATTTGACACCCGAAGGGTAGCTTGCATGTCGAATTTCGTTGTTCCTTGAAGCACTATGAAAGTCAAGGAAGTTAGATATCTAAGCTCCTTGAACACTATAGCGCTTTCTAGTAGAGAAATGAGGAACTTTGTGTTGGCGGAAACTCCCGAGATTAATTTTGCCATTATGGACACGGCCTACTAAATTCAAATGGGATCTTTGACATTAATGTGAACACCTGTCAATAGCCTGCATAACCACCTTTTGCAGCGTGAACCGCTGCGAGACCTGTAGGAAGAGAGAAATCACCGAGGGAATGCCACGATAACATTCTCCAAACCATAAAGCTCCCTGGTCACGTCCGGCGATTGTTGCAGGGTGTTTGCGTTCAGACGTTTCACGCCGTGTACGCCAATGACCATCTGTCCGATGGAGCATAAAACGTGATTCTTCGTAAAAGGCCACCTGTCGCCACTCAGTGGAGCAAATTCCCGTCTTCGTCACCGATGAACAGCAGTCAGCATGGATGCACGACCAGCCGCCTGCAGCGGAGGCACATGCGCAGTAACGTTCGCTGAACGGTCGTTGACGTGACTCATCTGGGCGGTCAGTAACTATGCTCTACAGTTGCACGTCTATTCGGCCGAACAATCTCTGCAGCCGTCGTTCACCCCTCTCATATATGGCCCTTGGTGCACCACACTTTTGATTAGCGTCATTTTGCCATCCACACTACACTTTAACCATGGCGGCACGCGAACAGTTTGCAAACGCAGCCGTTTCTGAAATGCTTCCACCCTTGGCCCGAAAGCCAATGATCATGCCCGTTTGGACATCAGATTATTGCTCCATATCCACATTGCGACAGCGACTGCACTATAAACCGCTTCCATTCGACAGGCTTTACTCTCCACTGCTAGTAAACCCACAACCTACTATAGGTCTAATTTTTCATACTACCAAAACCTACTAGAGGTCTTTCTTACTTCAAATAACTAAGTAACTGCAATTTCAAACCATTTTCAAATACCACTTTTACTATCATTATTATCATCTGAAGCTGCTGCACTTAGGCCAAACGAGCGAACGGACAGATATCATATATTGCCGCTGCGAATCTGATGGTCAATAGTGACCCAAAGTCAGTATTCGCAGCTCTTGGGCATAGAAGACACTGCCCTAGAACATGTGCATATTCAGTGGTCTCAGGGTTCTGCTCGGGCTTTAAGAAGAATTCTCACGTACAGTATACCTGTGGAGCGGATTTCACCGTGGCACACATTTTAACCGAATGTGTGAATTGTGGTGATCTACTAAGAAACCTTGGTCCGCAAGATACACTCAATCTAATATGCGGTGTTTGCTGATCACGTCATCCGCTTAGTCGGTTAGTGTCAGTAATATAAATTATTCAGCATATAACACAAAAAAAAAAAAAAAAAACTCAATGCAATGTTTGGGTAGTCTGAACATTTACACACATCAAAAAAAGTTTTGCATCACCTCGGTTCCAAGAGTTCCGGAACCGTTAAATACAAAGGGAATAGAGATCAACACAAACAACATTTCAGCTCGTTTTATTGCTCATGAGACCCACACATTGCATGTTGTACCATCATACAGCTAGACTTTCAGCATTTGTGGTCCAGATTGCAGTACACACCACTACCTCTAATACCCAGTAGCACGTCCTCTTGCATTGATGCATGCCTGTATTCGCCGTGGCATACTATCCACAAGTTCATCAAGACACTGTTGGTCCAAATTGTCCCACTCCTCAACGACAATTCGGCGTAAATCTCTCAGAGTGGTTGGTGGGTCAAGACGTCCATAAACAGCCCTTTTCAACATATCCCAGGCATGTTCGATAGGGTTCATGTCTGGCGAACATGCTGGCCACTGTAGTCGAGCGATGTCGTTATCTTGAAGGAACGCATTCACAAGATGTGCACGATGAGGTCGAGAATTGTCGTCCATGAAGACAAATGCCTCTCCAATATTCTGCCGATATGGTTGCACTATGGGTCGGAGGATGTCATTCAGGTATCGTAAAGCCGTTTCGGAGCCTTCCATGACCACCAGTGGCGTACGTCGGCCCCACATAATGCCACCCCAAAACATCAGGGAACCACCACCTTGCTGCACTCGCTGGACAGTGTGTCTAAGACGTTCAGCCTGACCAGGGTGCCTCCAAACACGTCTCCGACGATTGTCTGGTTGAAGGCATATGCGACACTCATCGGTGAAGAGAACGTGATGCCAATTCCGTGGGGTCCATTCAGCATGTTGTTGGGCCCATCTGTACCGCGCTGCATGGTGTCGGGGTTGCAAAGCTGGACCTCGCCATGGACGTCGGGAATGAAGTTGCGCATCATGCAGCCTATTGCGCACAGTTTGAGTTGAAACACGACGTCCTGTGGCTGAACGAAACGCATTATTCAACATGGTGGCATTGCTGTCAGGGTTCCTCCGAGCGGCAATCCGTAAGTAGCGGTCATCCACTACAGTAGTAGCCCTTGGGCGGCCTGAGCGAGGCCTGTCATCGACAGTTCCTGTATCTCTGTACCTCCTCCATGTCCGAACAACATCGCTTTGGTTCACTCTGAGACGCCTGGAAACTTCCCTTGTTGAGAGCCCTTCTTGACACAAAGTAACAATGCGGACGCGATCGAACTGCGGTATTGACCTTCTAGGCATGGTAGAACTACAGACAACATGAGCAGCGTACCTTCGTCCTGGTGGAATGACTGGAACTGATCGGCTGTCGTACCCCCTCCGTCTAATAGGCCCTGCTCATGCATGGTTGTTTACATCTTTGAGCAGTTTTAGTGACATCTATGAACAGTCAAAGGGACTGTATCTTGGATACAATATACACAGTCAACGTCTATATGCCGGAGATCTGGGAACCGAGGTGATGCAAACTTTTTTTGATGTGTGTATGATTGTCAACTAGTTCTAGTTCTCCGAAATATTATTAAGAATTTTAAATTTTTATTTTTGTTTTATATCCAACTGTTCTTCTTTCTTGAATAAGCACTTCAAAAATTTTAAATTTTCAAAATGTGTATTTTAACTATGGGCAGATGACTTTGCTGTTACACCCCTTAACATAACAATCATCATCATTATCATCTGCAAAGGATGCATACACTTTCCTCTAACAGCTGCGGTGGCCTCCTTTAAAGGGGAACAAATTGAACTGAAGTTACAAAGACATTTACTAAAACACACTCGTACTTTGCGGCTTTGGTGGACTAGTTGCTAGCATGCTGAGTTTCCATGTCCAAGATTGTGGGCTCAAACCCGACCGAAGTCATCAGATTTTTAACAGCGTTAAAAATTCTTAGTTACCTTCGTAGCGTAGCGGTCAGCATGGTTAGCTCTCGCCCCGGAGGTCCTGGGTTCGATTCCCGGCTCTGCCACGAAATTTGAAAAGTGGTATGAGGACTGGAACGGGGTCTACTCAGCCTCGGGTGTTCCAAATGAGTAGAGGGGGTTCGATTCCCACCTCAGCCATCCTCGAAGTGGTTTTCCGTGGTTTCCCACTTCGTCTTTGGGCAAATGCCGGGATGGTACTGTACCCGTAATCCACGTGGTCTTACCTGTTGAAATCCGATTGAAAAGCTGGATCGTAGATTCTGGAAGTTCCCGGCTGAAATAACCCCTAAAAGTCTACCAACTAGGATCAATCAGAGATTCGGATATGTCGATATTAAAGAATGCGATACGAAGATGCCAGTGGTGTATATATATTTCAATGAAACGAAGCTCTTAAAAGAACTCGAACAAGAGACTCTAAAAGAAAACGAAAGTATCTCGGGCGTTAATTTTAAGCAAACTCAAGAAAAAACCACTCACTGGTCCTCCTAACGCACTCCCTTTTCTAATAGAAAACACCAGTCGTTCAAAGATTTTTTAGCCTACTTTCGATTTTTGCAAAAAATGAAAGTAGACTTATGAGATCAACACAGGGCGAAAAAAAGTGTGTCTGTCTGTGTGTGTGTATGTGTGTGTGTGAGTCTGTGTGTGTGTGTGTCTGTGTGTCTGTGTGTGTATGAGTGTGTGTACTCTGAATGTCTGTCCCCCCCTATCAATTCGAACACGGTGAATGCGAATTGAACGAAATTTGGTACAAAGGTAGCACTAGCAAAGGACACCTCAGTGTCATGTTTTATATCGCCGCCATCTTGACGGAAACGTAATGGCGGCCACACAAATGTTCAAAGCTTAAATCAAATTACGACTAACCTAATCATCCGATCTCTACCAAATTTTGCAACAACATACCTTTATGGGGGGAGCATCCTTTGACCAAACTAATAAGTCATCAGCGTAATAGTTTGCGGATGGCGGCCATCTTTGTGTGAAAATCGATTCCCCTTATCAATTCGAACACGGTGAAACCGAAAGGAACGAAATTTGGTACAAAGGTAGCACTAGCAAAGGACACCTCAGTGTCATGTTTTATATCGCCGCCATCTTGACAGAAACGTAATGGCGGCCACACGAATGTTCAAAGCTTAAATCAAATTACGATTAACCTAATCATCCGATCTCTACCAAATTTTGCAACTACATACCTTTATGGAGGGAGCATCCTTTGATCAATCTAATAGGTTATTAGCCTAATAGTTTGCGGGTGGCGGCCATCTTTATGTCAAAATTGATTCCCCCTATTAATTCGAACACGGTGGAACCGAATGGAACGAAATTTGGTACAGAGGTAGCACTAGCAAAGGGCACCTCAGTGTCATGTTTTATATCGCCACCATCTTGACTGAAACGTAATGGCGGCCACACGAATGTTCAATGCTTAAATCAAATTACGATTAACCTAATCATCCGATCTCTACCAAATTTTGCAACTACATACCTTTATGGAGGGAGCATCCTTTGACCAATCTAATAGGTCATTCGCCTAATAGTTTGCGGATGGCGGCCATCTTTGTGTCAAAATCGATTCTCCCTATTAATTCAAACACGGTGAAACCGAATGGAACGAAATTTGGTACAGAGATAGCACTAGCAAAGGGCATCTCAGTGTCATGATTTATATCACCGCTATCTTGACGGAAACGTAATCGCGGCCACCCAAATATTAAAAGCTAAAATGTAATTACGACCAACCTAATAATATAGTCTCTACCAAATTTTGCAACACCATATCTTTATGTGGGAAACATATTCAGACCAAACTGCAAGAACATCAGCCCAATAGTTTGCAGATGGTGGCCAAGTATGTGTGCAAATCGATTCCCCCTATCAATTCAAACACGGTGAAACCGAATTGAACGAAATTTGGTACAGAGGTAGCACTAGCAAAGGGCACCTCATATTCATGTTCAATATCCCTATAGCACGTTGTATTTCAACGAGATACTACAACCAACATTCAATCATACTCCTTGAAAAGGACAAAGAGTTATAACAATACCCATGCATTTAGGAGAAAGTAGGCTATATGTTCTTTACTGAACATCTTGTTTAAAATTAAATTCAGTTTATTAACTGGCAAGTGGTGTATGTTTGTCAATTAGACAAAAATGAAGAAAGCTTCTCTAAATCAAATGACGAAAATAGTGTCAATAAACGCCTATAATAAGGCCCCATCTTACTGCTCTAAATCGCAGTATTTAAATATCTCATTCATTGAACACATTACATGAAAAATACAATATTAAATCATGCACTGATGCTATACCCTTATTAAAAATTTATACATATCTTACATTTTATATACAGATTATATCCTTAGTTAGGATTTTGTTATTATCGCTGCCCATTTCCATTTAATTCGACAAGTATATATCAAGGTTATAATTCTCTTAATTTGTTGCATTCAACAATCAATTAAGATAATCGAATAGTGTTACAAGTTAGAAAATAGTTTATTAACTATCCAGATGCTTCAATGAATGCAGTATATTTTTGTTAAAATCACTGAAATATCAAATGTATTATATTGCACGAATTAATTAAAGCTATTCGAAAAGTGGCTGTGTCACTTAAATATGTGTGTCATGATATAAGCAATCCATCTCCGGCAAATCTTAATAGGCAAGAATAAAAACGTGGGGTTACTTGAATTAATACTGGCATTTAAGAGAAACATTCGTGATTCCAATTCACGTTCACAACAACTTCCTATTCAAATTAGTGATAGCTCAAAAGCTAATTTCACTCTTACAAAACGAAATGACTACGTTAATGTCTTCACATAAGACTTCGAGTACATTATACAATATTAATGTTGACCATCCAATGATGTCAAATATTCGCTTCATTAGCACAATCAATTCGTATTCATTAAATTGCAATATATTAATTCAGCTTTCCAAAGCTGTCAAGAATTTTTCCCAAACGTAATTAAACTCAAAACCTTTCAATAATTACTCTGAAGATATCACGCCTTATCGTAGACGAATATAGAAGTGTCACAGAGTACCTCTTTCCCAACTTCACTCAACAAGTTGCAACAATTTATTAGATAAGTTGTATTATCTACTTCCATAAATTATCGTCATTGAAGTCTATGACAAATTTGTTATACTTGTTTGAACTGTTAATTTAGTTCACTATTCCTATATATATATGTATAATTATTTCCAAAATAACTTATATATTTAAAAAAATCGTATATAGACACTAGTAAAATAGTCGGTTCAGTTTCGCCTATCCAAACTCGAAAAACGGCTTAACTACTCAGAAGAAAACACGTGAGATTTACACCATGGAAAGGAGTCTATTATCATATCAATAGATACACGCAAACCATTAAATCAAACGATGATCTAGCCAAGAGCCTACCAAAAACGAATTAAAATAACACAAGCTGAAGACTGAACGAACTAAAGTTTCAGTTAAAAAAAATCTCTAATCTAAAAGATATATGAAAGTAGGCTACAAATGCCTCGACAATCAATTCACAATTGTTCTCGCTGGACGATTTCTACGATTCCATACCCATGGAAAATAATGATGAAAACGAACTATCATTTCTAAAAGAAAGAAATGTCTACTAGAATGTCGTAAGTCCAAACGAAGAGTATCGCTGAAATATTTTTGTAATAGTTCAAGTGCACGTGTGTGTGGCCATCTTCTTCCTAATCGTTATTCTTATACAAAATATCGTCGTCTTGGTCCTAATTATGCTGCAGATGTCTTCCCAACAAAATTCAATGCTTGGTTTTATTTCCAAAATTTTCAAAAAAAAAACCCACAAGTAATGCTCTAAATAGCATTACGTTTACTGTTAACTACAAAATAAATTACACTCTCCGACATAAATGATACAAGGAACCAAATCTAGTCTTCGAATGAATTTCATACTATTTAATAAAATATTGGTGAAAAGGGGCGAACTAAAAGTGACAAAGTCTACTGTCTACAAGAAAGAAAAGTTTTCCAGCTACCTTGGGCGATGTTTTGGTTGAGATTGAAGAAAGTAAAGGAATATACATTCCTTTCAGGAACTGGACCCTCATCCCTGAGTAGTCCATGGCTGGAGCTGTAAGTCGTCGAACCAACATCCTCCTAACTCGAAAACCACTGTCTACGAAACGGAGTTCCTACATATTACTTGTACAAGGCTCCCTCGACGTTATCAGTAAAGTAGTTTCGTTCATTTGGAGTCGTTTCTTCATTCTCATGTACTTCAAAACCACTGGATCAGAACGAACGCCTACAATAGCTTCTTTTTCTTCATTGTAGTATTTATAAGGTTGTCATTCCAAATGATCAATCCTGCTTCTGCATTGCATTCCTGTACTATCTGCTTAGCCCAACATTGCTACAGCAGCTAGATTCTCACAATAAAGTCCAGTCGTATTGTTCTTGATAATACTAATGCTTTCCTGCATTTCAACCATATATGTAGTAGATTTCCTCATCGTGGAGTTTGTACTGACAAGTCCATGCAATAACTAAGCTCACTCGCATATACCTATTTTCTGGGTTATGCCAAACACGCTAGAAATACGAACAACCGCATGTTGCTATGAAGCAAACCGCCTGTTCGCTCCGCGCCGTGATTAGAGTACACTCGTACGACTGCGTGTTTAACGAAACTTTTCTTACAGAGACGATAGCACGTTCACTCCGTGTGTCACAAAACTCAAGTGTCTGTGATTTCAGAACTGCTCGCAGACACGCCACAGCTGGCAGTCTACCCATGATACATCTCTCCTTGTATCGAGGTTGACAATCGAACTCTGTCGATTATCATCTTATATATGCATCAGACAGTTGCAGAAATAAGTTAGTGAGCATGTCATGTCCACGTGATCAAGAGCATGGCGGGATTGCCTATCTATCTCCTAAGTGAATGACGAGTGTATTGCTCCTCAAGCCTGCAGCCAAATTAATGCCAAACAATAATTTCAAAATACGTCTCGCTGTCGTATCAGGGTTCAAGTATACAGCAAAATACTGGCTCATCCTCCTCCCAACCTAGCTAATAAAAGTGTGCAAATACTTTTATTACACCATTCTAGGTATTCGTTAATGAACAGTATTTTGTGTTTTATTCCACTCTCTTAAAATACTTTCTGAGGTTCGTCGCATTGAATTTTCCTATTTCCTCGTTCGTGTGGATGTCTAGGACTTGGTAACTATTATTCCCGTACACTCTGCCTACCTTGTAGGGGCCAATGTACAGGCTACTGAACTTCACGTATATCTTCCTCGCTGCATCTGTTTTAGTGGATTTACGTACGAGAACTAAGTCATTAGTTTCTAGAGGCGGGATGTAGCGCTTTCCTTCATTTCTTTTCTGTCTTTTTTCCGCCGCATCCATCAGGCTTTCTCGGGCATTATCCACCCTTTCCTGCTCTGACGGTTCAGCATCTTTAGTTAAGAATTGTGTTATTTCATCCCAAGCTCTTTCTGGCTTTCTGTTATGATGAACAACACTGGAATATCTCTCAGACTTTCATGATATGTCGTATTTAGGCATGTCTCCATCAGAGGTACATATTTTACCCAGCTAGGATGATCTTGAGGGCAGTATAAAGTGCAAACTTGGCAACCTCTGACATTAGACGTTCCGAACTGTTGGACTCAGGATATCTGATGCTGGAGAACACGTGACGTATTCCAAATCTCTCCATAGCGACTTTGAATTCATGGGAAGTAAATTGCGATCCATTATCTGAAAGAATCGTTTCTGGTCTTCCAGCTTTTGTGAATACACTCTTAACTAAGCGACTTAAAACTTGCGCTGCTGTTGCGTTCTGCAAGGGGTCTAGGGTGACGAATTTCGAAAACACATCCACGGTAACAAGTAGAAACTGGTTACCCCTGGCACCTTTTGGGCAAGGGCCAAACAGGTCACAAGCCATTAATTCACGTGGTTTATAGGGGATAATTGCTCTCGGCTCCTCCTTAGATAATGCCGAAGGATACTTGCTCCTCTGGCAACTGTCACATGACCTAATAACCCTCGCAACGGACTGACGCAACTTAGACCAATAAAACGTCTCCTGAAGCGTTTTCATGGTCTTATCCAGGCCACCATGGCCGATACTATTGTGTGTTAACCAGATCAAAGGTACAGTCAATTTGGGAGGCACCACTATTCTAAGTTTGTTCTTGTGCTTGTCCACAAATTTACAAACAACTTCTCCACAAAGAGCGAATCTGTCAGAACATCTCCTAGTTGCCTGAAAATACTCATCCGAGTCATCCATGTGGCCCTTTAAATATCTGTACATGTTCCTTATTGGAGTGTGTCTCTTCTGTGACACGGCTAATTTGCGTAGCTTTTCCAGGGTTGCCTCATCTCCCTCCTCCAATTGTACCAAGTTTACTGCTAATTTATTAGAGGGGTTTCTCGAAAGAGCATCAGCAAGAAGGTTGTCCTTGCCTGGCTGATGTCTGATGGTGGCGTTAAACTGCTGTATAAACAACGTCCATCTCGTCAGACGATCAGAAGACAAATCGGACTGAAGCATGAACTGCAGAGCTCTGTGATCTGTAATTATTACAATCTGATGACCTAGAAGTATTTTTTCCACTTCTGCAAAGCTGAGACAAAGGCCAGAGCCTCAAGCTCTGTAGTGAAATAATTCTCCTCATGAGGCTTTAATTTCCTGCTGTAAAAATCAATGTAGTGCTTATTCCCTTGTTCATCCTTTTGATACAGGACCGCACTTAAACCTACTCTGGAAGCGTCAGATTCAATATAAAAAGTGCGGCTGAATTCCGGATACTCTAACTTAATGCATTCCTTCAGCATAGTCTTCGCATTCTCGAAGGCCTGCTCAGTTAAGTCCGTCCACTTCCACCGATTATTTTTCTTCAGCAGTTCATATAACGGTGCCATGGTCACTGAGTATCCTGGGCAGTGACTACTCAAAAATTGGCACATCCCAAGGAATTGGCGTAGGTGCTTGATTCTTTTTGGTCTAGGGAATTTTGCAATTTCCTCAATCTTCTTAAGATTGGGATGATAACCGTATTGATCTATAGTGTGGCCTAGGAAATTTATACGTTCCTTCATGAAGTGACATTTATCATAGTTGACCTTAATATTGGCCTCTCGAAGCTCTAGGAACAACTTTCTAAGTTCTTTCAGATGTTCTTGAACATTAACTGAAGCGATGATGAGATCGTCAATGTAGCACGTGACGCTGCGTTTGACTTCATCAGAAAGCTTACTGTCGAGAGCCCTAATGAGCGCTGGACCGCTATTTATCATACCGAACGGTACACGACAGAACACGAAGGTTGTTTGGTCAAACAGAAACCCTGTGTACTGCCTGCTGTCCTCGGCAAGTTCTACTTGATAGAAGGATGCTGTTAAATCGAGTACGCTGAAACATGCCTTGTCTTTAAATTTCCGTAACAAATCTCTGATTTTGGGAGGTCGGTCCCTTTCTAAAACTATCCGGGAATTTATTTTCCTAGCGTCTAAACATAGACGAAGCTCACCATTGCTTTTCTTTACCACCGTAATAGGGTTTAAGTAGGAAGAGGCTTGTTTCTTAATGATTCCCTCTGCTTCCATTCTCTTAATGATCTCCCTGACCTCTTCATAATATTTATCCGGAATGGGATACAGTTTGGCCTGGTATGGAGTGTCATCGTTTAATCTAATCTGATACTTGAAGTTTTTAATTAGGCCTGGCTTATCATCGAAGATATCAGTAAACTCCTCGATCAAGTCTATGAATTCTTTTTCTATTTCTGTAAATCCCTCGACGTAAAGTGCATAATGCTCTCTTTCTTGCTCGGTCTGGTTTATTATATTTTCTAAAACTTCTTCCCTGATCAAATTTTCCACATCCTCATTGGAATCAATATCTTCAGGTACTATCTTCCTAATAGTTTTCTCTGGGAACCTGATAATTCTCCTGTCCATGTCAATGGTGATTCTGGCACGGGTAATAAAATCAATCCCTAAGATTATTTCGAAGTTGATATTTTTGAGCACCACAAAAATATGTTCAAACCATCTTTCATTTATACTGAACTTCATCTGGACTTGTAATTTACATTTCATCGACTTATCCTGAAATAGTCCTCTAACTTTGATCGATGAAGCTGGCAACGTGGTAAATTGTTGTTCCTTTTCTAATTTCAAAAAAGCAATCTTCGGACATGATTGAAATGACCGCTCCCGAGTCTATGAGAGACCTACAATGTTGTTTACCCACAGAGATTTCAATAATAGGCAATTCAGCTCGTTCGCTCACAATTCCTTCCTTTTCATCGTACAACAAATCTTCGTCCGTGACCTCACAAACATCTTGTATAATTATGTCAAATGGAGACGGCTGGCTCTTTAATCCTTCCGGGATTTCGTAATTGGCGTTTTTTTTCTTCTTGTGAACCCCTTTCATTGTCACTAGTGTGATGGCTAGTGTTAGGTTCTGGCTTACTTTCTGTGTCCCTTCGATCCTTCCTTTCTTCACGCCTATCCCTGTCCTTTCTAGACTGTTCTTTATCTTCCTGGTTATGATAGTTCTTGTCACGGTAGTTTTTGTATCTGGCAAACCCTTGTTGACCTCTGTTCTGTTGCTGATACTGGCCTTGTCTATCCCTATTATCGTAGTACCAGTTATTGTTCTGATAACCTCGATACCTGTTGTTCCTAGGTTGGTATTGTTCCCTTTCCTGATTTCCATTCATATACCTGTCATTCCTATTTCTACCTTCGTAAGGTTTATATCTTTCTTGATTACGATCTGTTTGGTTAGGACTATCCCGGTCTCGGTCATATCTCTGTTGGTAGTTTCCATATGGTCGCTGGTTGTTTCTATCATCAAACCTTCGACTATACGTTCTACTGATCCTCATCGGACCTTCCCATCTAGATTCTGTCCTATTTGACCTTTCTGTTTGTCGAGTTTGATCAACGACTACCGCGTTCACGGTCTTAGTTTCCGTCCTTCCGCTTTTGACTATGGTAGGCGACATAGAAGTATGGTCGAGCCTACTCAGCAAGTCGTCCATTGCCGCTAAATCCTCTACGCCTGATGAGATTAAATTCCTTCTAACTTCCACCGGTAACTGGCGTGAAATTGTCTCGAGAATTTCCTCCTGTCTCAGTGGGGGTTGAAGATATCTAAGGCGGGCTAACTGAGATGTGAAGAATTCAGAGTAACTGGTGGGTCCAGTACTACTATACTTCCTTGAATATACTTCCGCCCTCACTGCGTGTTGTATCTCTATCGACCAGACTCTTTTAATAAATGCTTCCGAAAACTGTTCGAAGTTATCGCAAGTGTATCGGAAAGCGCGAAACCAATTTACCGGGGCATCTGCCAGATGCTTCTCAACAATCCGCAGTTCTCTGTCCCTTGTAACATGATGTTCCGCAAAATGATCCTGTAGATTTCTAATGAATTCTATGGGAGTTAAGCTCTCCGTATTTGAAAATTTCTTAATTTTCTCCTCGTAATTCCTCACTATCATGACATTAGATCTGTCATTAGGCGTCGATGTCCTAAAATCTCTGGGATTTATTTCTGATGTAGCCTCATTCGGGATCTCTGATCTAGCCTGACTCTGTTCTGTTTCACGTGCCTTATTCAACCTCGCTAAATAGTTTCTAGCTGGAGTGGTGGTATCCATCCTGTCCCTTAAATAGCGTACCGTTCCTTCCCCCATCTGAATTTATCGGTTTCCCCAACGCGTCCAATTGTGACTTGATTTCCTCTCTTAATTTATTTATGTCTATGTGATCCTTTAAACTGAACGTTTGCAACTCTTGTCTAATCTCGTTTAATTCCGATGTTTTCTTTTCACGCTCTGAGTTTAGATCTATCTTAACTTGGTTTACTTTCAGAATTACGCCTTTAATCTGCGTTTCTAAATCCTCCCTAAGAACAGTGACGTTTCGACCTGCATAGTCTGTACTGAATCGATTCGTTTATCAGTGCCTTTTCTAGCCTGGGAAATATCTTGGTTAAGTCTTATTTCCGTTCTGTTAATCTTTAATTCAAAATCTGATTAATACTTTTAATGACGTCTTCATTTATTTTTGTGATTTCCCCCCTTAAGATGGTCACTTGATCGTTAACAATAGCCTTGAGATCGATCTCTATATCCTTTCTCAAGACCTTGTTGTGTTCTTCAACCTTTTCCTTAAGTTGGGCCATTTCACCCTCTAATTTGGCTAGAGTTTCTTGCGTTGTAATTGCTTCGTTTGAAAACTGCAATTGCAATGCATCTAAGCTATTTTTATTTTATTTTTGGTTACTGTCTAGTTCCGATTTAATATTTCGAACATCCTCCTTTATGGTAGAAATACTAGAACGTATACCAGTTACAATGTCTTCTGTTAGGTTAATTTTAGCCTGAGTGGCATCTATCTTTTTCTCAGTCGAATCTATTTTATTTTCAGTTGAATTTATTTTATCCTGCATTGCAGTTATATCAACTTGAGCTGCATCTAATTTGCCTTCAGTTGAATCTAATTTATTTTCAGTGCTTATGGCTCTTACTTCCAATGATGCAACATTAGATCTAACATGGCTAACTTCTACATTAATATTACTAATATCAAGTTGAACAAGCCTGACATCGGCCGTCACACTGTCGATGCCCGTTTCTATATCATCTATCTTTTCTTTTATATCTATAGTTTTAGCTGAAATCTTGCGATTACTATCTTGAAGATATTTGAGGGACAAGTGCATTTGACTAATCTCTGCCTTCAAATTCTCCCCTACAGATTCCTGAACTAATTCAGTATTCTTATTGACAATGGCGTTGATATTGTCAAAACTAGTTTGGCAATTACTCCTGATCTCAGCTAATTCATTGGTGTGACTGCCCATCTTCTCCTGTATTGCCGTCAACATATTGGCAATGTCCTAATTTGACACAGCTGTCATGATAAATACAATTATAGAAAACACAGGAATGCAATACATAAATAGCAGAATTGACACATTTAGAATGACCCTTTTCACCAATACAAGCATTGTATTTCGTTTTGCTTCCAAACTTATTATATAAATTAAGTCTATAAGAAAAGAGGAGGAATGCAACGACGGTGATTTATATTAGAAACGGTTTAAATTAAAGTTGAGATGCTGAATTATTTATTTTATTATTAAAGAAATTGATTCTATCATTACAGATGATCTACAAATAATCATCGCCGGTGACTAACACGAAATGGCCGACAAGCATGGAGTGAAAAATGGCCCCATGTCATGTCCCATCTGACCACGCTGATCCATAAAAAATTCCTAGAAATGTCTTTTATGATCATGTCGTAATCAATCAAATTACATTTTACTAGGCACACACAAAACAAATAAATTTAAGCAATGGCGATAATTCTATCTGTATGCCAGGTAGATTGAGTAAACTCATCTTCACGTTTTGAAGAAACGTGAATTCCCAACGAATTCGACGTGTATGATCGTAGCAGTGCCAAAGAAAATTTTGCTAACGACTACATCGTTCGAAAACTGCTAAACTCAATAACCTCATAAAATCCGATGGAAAAGCTGGATCG
Organism: Meconema thalassinum; assembly: GCA_946902985.2. Lineage (NCBI taxonomy): Eukaryota > Metazoa > Arthropoda > Insecta > Orthoptera > Tettigoniidae > Meconema > Meconema thalassinum. The sequence goes on from OX336391.1 coordinate 391,813,044, forward strand.
TAGATTCTGGAAGTTCCCGGCTGAAATACCCCTAAAATTCTACCAACTAGGATCAACCAGGGATTAGGATACGTCGATATTAAAGAATGCGATACGAAGATGCCAGTGGTGTATATATATTACAATGAAACGAAGCTCTTAAAAGAACGCGAACAAGAGCCTCTAAAAGAAAACGAAAGTATCTCGGGCGTTAATTTTAAACAAACTCAAGAAAAAACCACTCACTGGTCCTCCTAACGCACTCCCTTTTCTAATAGAAAACACCAGTCGTTCAAAGATTTTTTTAAAATTAAATTCAGTTTATTAACTGGCAAGTGGTGTATGTCTGTCAATTAGACAAAAATGAAGAAAGCTTCTCTAAATCAAATGACGAAAATAGTTTCAATAAACGCCTATAATAAGGCCCCATCTTACTGCTCTAAATAGCAGTATTTAAATATCTCATTCATTGAACACATTACATGAAAAATACAATATTAAATCATGCACTGATGCTATACCCTTATTAAAAATTTATACATATCTTACATTTTATATACAGATTATATCCTTAGTTAGGATTTTGTTATTATCGCTGCCCATTTCCATTTAATTCGACGAGTATATCTCAAGGTTATATTTCTCTTAATTTGTTGCATTCAACAATCAATTAAGATAATCGAATAGTGTTACAAGTTAGAAAATAGTTTATTAACTATCCAGATGCTTCAATGAATGCAGTATATTTTTGTTAAAATCACTGAAATATCAAATGTATTATATTGCATGAATTAATTAAAGCTATTCGAAAAGTGGCTGTGTCACTTAAATATGTGTGTCACGATATAAGCAATCCATCTCCGGCAAATCTTAATAGGCAAGAATAAAAACGTAGGGTTACTTAAATTAATACTGGCATTTAAGAGAAACATTCGTGATTCCAATTCACGTTCACAACAACTTCCTATTCAAATTAGTGATAGCTCAAAAGCTAATTTCACTCTTACAAAACGAAATGACAACGTTAATGCCTTCACATAAGACTTCGAGTACATTATATAATATTAATGTTGACCATCCAATGATGTCAAATATTCGCTTCATTAGCACAATAAATTCGTATTCATTAAATTGCAATACATTAATTCAGCTTTCAAAAGCTGTCAAGAATTTTTCCCAAACGTAATTAAACTCAAAACCTTTCAATAATTACTCTGAAGATATCACGCCTTATCGTAGACGAATATAGAAGTGTCACAGAGTACCTCTTTCCCAACTTCACTCAACAAGTTGCAACAATTTATTAGATAAGTTGTATTATCTACTTCCATAAATTATCGTCATTGAAGTCTATGACAAATTCTGTTATACTTGTTTGAACTGTTAATTTAGTTCACTATTCCTATATATATATATATATATATATGTATGTATAAAAATTTTCATAATAACTTATATATATAAAAAAATCGTAGATAGACACTAGTAAAATAGTCGGTTCAGTTTCGCCTATCCAAACTCGAAAAACGGCTTAACTACTCAGAAGAAAACACGTGAGATTTACACCATGGAAAGGAGTCTATTATCATATCAATAGATACACGCAAACCATTAAATCAAACGATGATCTAGCCAAGAGCCTACCAAAAACGAATTAAAATAACACAAGCTGAAGACTGAACGAACTAAAGTTTCAGTTTTAAAAAAAAATCTCTAATCTAAAAGAAATATGAAAGTAGGCTACAAATGCCTCGACAATCAATTCACAATTGTTCTCGCTGGACGATTTCTACTATTCCATACCCATGGAAAATAATGATGAAAATGAACTATCATTTCTAAAAGAAAGAAATATCTACTAGAATGTCATAAGTCCAAACGAAGAGTATCACTGAAATATTTTTGTAATAGTTCAAGTGCACGTGTGTGTGGCCATCTTCTTCCTAATCGTTATTCTTATACAAAAATATCGTCGTCTTGGTCCTAATTATGCTGCAGATGTCTTCCCAACAAAATTCAATGCTTGGTTTTATTTCCAAAATTTTCAAAAAAAAACCCCACAAGTAATGCTCTAAATAGCATTACGTTTACTGTTAACTACAAAATAAATTACACTCTCCGACATAAATGATACAAGGAACCAAATCTAGTCTTCGAATGAATTTCATACTATTTAATAAAATATTGGTGAAAAGGGACGAACTAAAAGTGACAAAGTCTACTGTCTACAAGAAAGAAAAGTTTTCCAGCTACCTTGGGCGATGTTCTGGTTGAGATTGAAGAAAGTAAAGGAATATACATTCCTTTCAGGAACTGGACCCTCGTCCCTGAGTAGTCCATGGCTGGAGCTGTAAGTCGTCGAACCAACTTCCTCCTAACTCGAAAACCACTGTCTACGAAACGGAGTTCCTACATATTACTTGTACAAGGCTCCCTCGACGTTATCAGTAAAGTAGTTTCGTTCATTTGGAGTTGTTTCTTCATTCTCATGTACTTCAAAACCACTGGATCAGAACGAACGCCTACAATAGTTTCTTTTTCTTCATTGTAGTATTTATAAGGTTGTCATTCCAAATGATCAATCCTGCTTCTGCATTGCATTCCTGTACTATCTGCTTAGCCCAACATTGCTACAGCAGCTAGATTCTCACAATAAAGTCCAGTCGTATTGTTCTTGATAATACTAATGCTTTCCTGCATTTCAACCATATATGTAGTAGATTTCCTCATCGTGGAGTTTGTACTGACAAGTCCATGCAATAACTAAGCTCACTCGCATATATCTATTTTCTGGGTTATGCCAAACACGCTAGAAATACGAACAACCACATGTTGCTATGAAGCAATCCGTCTGTTCGCTCCGCGCCGTGATTAGAGTACACTCTTACGACTGCGTGTTTAACGAAACTTTTCTTACAGAGACGATAGCACGTTCACTCCGTGTGTCACAAAACTCAAGTGTCTGTGATTTCAGAACTGCTCGCAGACACGCCACAGCTGGCAGTCTACCCATGATACATCTCTCCTTGTATCGAGGTTGACAATCGAACTCTGTCGATTATCATCTTATATATGCATCAGACAGTTGCAGAAATAAGTTAGTGAGCATGTCCTGTCCACGTGATCAAGAGCATGGCGGGATTGCCTAACTATCTCCTAAGTGAATGACGAGTGTATTGCTCCTCAAGCCTGCAGCCAAATTAATGCCAAACAATAATTTCAAAATACGTCTCGCTGTCGTATCAGGGTTCAAGTATACAGCAAAATACTGGTTCAGTACCTTCTTCAAGGCCACGGCCGCCTCCTTCCCTCTTCCTTGCCTATCCATCCTGACCATCCATTACCTTCCCTCATGAGGCCCCTGTTCGCTTTGCAGGTGAGGCCGCCTGGGCGAGGCCCCAATCACACCTCACCAGTTGTATCCACTCATTAGATGTTCCCAGCTCTAGGACACTGCCCGTAGAGGCGGTAGTGGTGAGTTCCCTCGCTGAGTCCGTGGGTTCCACCAACCTGGAGGGTAAACGACTAAGAAAAGAAATAAAGAAAAGAAGTTAAAAATTCCTCAGTATGCCTTCCTTCGGAGGGGAAGTTAAGCCAGCGGGCATGTAAAAGAACCTACCACTACAATTGGTATTGTGTAGCCAAATTTGAAGGTTAAAATTGGCTGTTTATAAACGCACTACTAAGTTCGAATGTTCACTGCTAAGTGTCAGTGACAGTGATATCTGGTAGTCAAAGTTGGAACTACACTACTTGCAATTGAACTTGTTGGGAGCCCACGGACGTTCAAATAAAATAGCCTCCTATGGTCATTGGCCATTGGCTGAGGTGGGAATCGAACCCCCTCTACTCATTTGGACCACCCGAGGCTGAGTAGACCCATTGGCTGCAATTCAGTTTTTTTTATTTATTTTTATTTTTTTATTTAGTCAATTTTACCCTCCAGGTTGGTGGCTCCCACGGACTCAGCGAGGTAACTCACCTCTACCGCACCTACGGGCAGTGTCCTAGAGCTGGGAACATCTGGTCGGAATGGATACAACTGGTGAGGTGTGATTAGCACCTCGCCCAGGCGGCCTCACCTGCAAAGCGAACAGGGGCCTCATGAGGGAAGGGAGGAGGGGAAGATTAGGATGTATAGGCAAGGAAGAGGTAAGGAGGTGGCCGTGGCCGTACAGTAGGTAACATCCCGGCATTTGCCCGAAGACGAAGTGGGAAACCACGGAAAACCACTTCGAGGATGGCTGAGGGGGGAATCAAACCCCCTATACTCATTTGGACCACCCGAGGCTGAGTAGACCCCGTTCCAGTCCTCATACCACTTTTCAAATTTCGTGACAGAGCAGGGAATCGAACCCAGGACCTCCGGTTTGGCAGCTAACCATGCTGACCGCTACGCTACGGAGGGGCTGCAATTCATATATAATAAAAAGTTAGAAATTAGCATGGGCAATATATAAACACCAAAGTCTGAAACTTTGTTATGAATGTACGGTGTGTCCTATAATATTCTTATTCTGCTTGAGAGAAACAGGGCACGTCATTGAATGGTCATATTGTTACGTGCCACCCCCTAGTGGCACTTTTGTTAACTGGATTACGGAGGGTAGAAAACACAACACCAATAACTGCTTTAAAGAGAAGTTAGCTTTATTGCTTGCAAGAAGAGGTACACTACTCATCAGCAAATACAAGCAATTGGAACCTTACTCCAGTTTCCTCAAGTCTCTTCCTTGAGCGCTCTTGGCCCTTTCACTTGACAACAAACCACAGAAGTTAAACCGTCTTAATGAGTACGGTGGCCTTGACAGAAACTACCTGCTCCTCTCCCTTATGTACACCAACTACAGTTACTTACGATAACTTTCTGCACGTTGTTCACAAGCTGGGAAACAATGTCACTGGATTTCGTAACTCGCACGGCACTTCGTCACCACACTTCTGTCGCTCAGGAAAACACGCACTAGCTCAGAAACACACACCCACAGAAAACTCGGCCCCCTTACTGTTGAAGCCGCTTATATAGCAGGCTGGTGACTCAATGAATTCTAGAATCGTCCAGGACACACGGCTTCTCGACATTTCCTTCACTGGGTGGGTCACGAATATTCTGGACCATCCCTTTCACTTCGCAGCCCGTTGCGTAACGCGCACGTAATACACTGAGGCAGAGCACACAGCCCGGGAGAGCTGTGACTCATGCGGCGAGCGACAAAACAAACTCACAGCCATAACACGACCCCCTTCCAAAAAGGCTGATCGTCTCGATCAATCATTGGTCCATCTGTGTCCCTCCGTAGGCTGCCAGGCGATCTCGATGCACGATCTTCATCTTCGCCCTCGGGCTCCGCTGGATCCTGTAGACGACATCGTTGATCCGTTTCACGACTCGGTACGGGCCCTCCCAGGACTTCTGCAGTTTGGGTGACAGGCCTTTCTTCCGTAATGGGTTGAAGAGCCAGACCAGGTCGTCCTCGTGGAATCCGCCAGCATCCGTCTGTTGGTCGTATCGGGTCTTCATTCGGTCGGTCTCGATCCGCAGTTTCCTCCTCGCGAACGCGTGCACGTCCTCCAGTTGGTCGACCAGTTCTTGACAATACTGGCTTACCGGGACCGGATCATTCCCAGGTCGGCCGAAGGCAAGATCGACAGGCAGACGGAGCTCCCTCCCAAACATGGCCCGGGCTGGTGTGCACCCGGTGGCTTCATGCACGGCGGCGCGGTAGGCCAGGAGAAATAGTGGAAGATGCTTGTCCCAATCCCTCTGGTGCTAGCTGACGACTATTCGGAGATGGTTCTCGATGGTGCGATTGAATCGCTCTACCATCCCGTCAGACTGAGGGTGTAGCGGCGTTGTCCTTGTCTTCCGGATTCCCAGCAGCTGGCATAGATTCTGGAACACCTGCGACTCGAAGTTCCTCCCTTGGTCGGAGTGCAGCTCCAGGGGTACTCCGTACCGGCTGACGAATTCCTTCACCAGGGTCTCTGCAATCGTTGCGGCTTCTTGGTTAGGGAGCGCATACGCCTCCGGCCATTTGGTGAAGTAGTCGCTGACGACCAATATGTAGCGGTTCCCTGCCTCGCTTAACGGGAATGGCCCAGCGATATCGATGGCCACTCTCTCCATGGGACCGCCCACGTTGTAGGTCTTCAGTGGACCCCGTCGTCTTCGTCCTGGGCCCTTGCTGGCTGCGCAATCGTGGCACCTCGCGCAGTGGTTCTCCACGTCAGTTCGGCATCCGGTCCAGTAGAACCGCTCTCTCAGCTTCTCCAGGGTCTTCTTTATCCCTAGATGTCCACCAGATGATCCTCCATGGACTTCCTTCATGACTTCCTCCTTCATAGCCTTTGGAACGACGACTTGCTCCCGAGCTGTCTTCCCGTCGGTGCTCTCCCAGGTACGGCAGATGAGGCCATCCCTTACAAGCAGCGAGTCCCACTGCCCCCAGTAGGACTTAAACTTTGGGCTGCAGTCACTCACAATGTTCCACCCGGGCCTGGTTACACAGGCCCTCTACCATTCGGCTATCAGTCCCAGGTCATCATCTTCCGCTTGTGCCCGCGTGAAAGATTCGCGGCTCCAGCTCCCTTGAAGTTCCACGGTAGTCCTTCGGCACTGTATCCCGGTGTTTTCCTCCCTCTTAGTACAGAAGGTGCAGTCTTCGGGGCACGGTCTTCGTGACAGGGCGTCGACGTTTGAATGTAGTTGGCCTTTCCTGTGGTGAATCTCAAAGTTGTACTGTTGAAGCCTCTCTAACCACCGCGCGATTTGACCCTCGGGCTGCTTCAAGTTCAGGAGCCACCGCAGGGATGCATGGTCGGTCCTGATGAGAAATTCTTGCCCGTACAGGTACTTGAGGAAGTGTTCAATGGTCTTCACGATGGCGAGCAACTCCTTGCTGGTGGCGCAGTAGTTCCTTTCTGGCTTTGACAAGGCCTTGCTGAAGTAGGCCACTACTCTCTCCTCGTCGTCCACTACTTGCGACAGGATGCCCCCTATGCCAAAGTCGCTGGCATCGGTATCGACGATGAACCTTGTTCCAGGTCTGGGGTAGGCCAGAATAGGCGCGGTGCACAGAGCCTGCTTGAGTTGTTCGAAGGCACTGTGGCATTCTGCTGTCCACGTGAAGAGTTGGTCCTTCTCAGTCAGTCGATGTAAAGGTTTGGCGATGTCGGCGAATCCTCTCACGAAGCGACGGTAATATGTGCAGAGTCCCAGGAAGCTTCGTAGTTGGGACTTGTCCTTCGGAACTGGCCACTCCCTCACAGCTGCGGTCTTTTCTGGGTCGGTGCGCTCCCCTTCCTCGGAGACAATATGCCCAAGGTACTGGACCTGCTTCTGGAAGAGCTGACACTTCTTGGGGCTCAACTTCTGCTGGGCAGCCCGTAGCTTCATCAAGATCTCCTTCAGGTTGCTGCAGTGCTCCTCGAAGCTTCTTCCCAGAACGATGACGTCGTCTAGGTAGACCAGGCAGGTCTTCCAGTGTAGTCCCCTCAGAATGGACTCCATTAGCCTTTCGAAGGTCGCAGGGGCGTTGCACAGACCGAATGGCATGACGGTGAACTGCCAGAGCCCGCTGCCCATAGAGAACGCCGTTTTCTCGTGGTCCTTAGGGTGGACCTCCACCTGCCAGTAGCCACTCTTCAAATCCAAGGTGGAGAACCATCTTGATCCTGATATGGTGTCCAGCGTGTCGTCGATCCGGGGTAGAGTGTAGCTGTCCTTCTTCGTGACGTCGTTCACCCGCCTGTAGTCCACGCAGAACCTGGTGGAACCGTCCTTCTTCTTCACAAGCACGACCGGAGAACTCCAAGGACTATATGATGGCTCGATCACCCCTTGCTCCTTCATCTCTTCTACCATCTGGTCGATTTCGGCTTGCTTGGCGAGCGGGACACGTCGGAATGGGGCCCTAATCGGTTCGCTGTCCCCAACGTCGATTCTGTGCTGGACCAAGCTTGTCCTGCCGAAGTCTTTGCTCCCCACGGAGAAGACATCCTGGAATTCGTGTAGCAGGTCCCGAAGTTGGCGTGATTGTTCCTCGTCTAAATGGTCCTGGGATCCTTGGTACAGCTTCTGTAGTTCTTCTGGCAAGGCGCGTCTTCTTCGGTTGTCCGTCTGCGGTGTCCGTCCGTCGTGTCTGTGATGCGGGCAATCCAGGTAACGGGCTCGCATACTCCTAGGTTGGTGTCCCGGTGAACCGTAATATCTTAGTCGTTCAGGTTGGACAGGCGGACGTACGGCCGAGACGTCGTGTTGATGAGAGTCTTGGCAACTAGCAATCCTTTTGTCTGGATGTCCTCATATTTTGGCTCGATGACAGCCTCCACTCCTTCAGCTATTCCGCCGACAATTACGGCAGCGCTGACTTCCGTCCTGGCGGGAACGATAACGTACTCTCTCAGCCTTACTCGTCGTGCGGCGACGGCCTCGTGTGCTGGTTGCAAAGCAAGTTCCTCACTTCCGAAGTGCAGAGTGTTGGTACTCAGATCCAAGATGATGTTGTTCTGGTCCAGGAAGTCCAGTCCGATGATCACTTCATTTGATACGACAGCCACAAGCACTGGATGCTTTATCGCCCGTCGACCAATGACGAACTCCAGTGATGCTTCTCCATGTACCGGTGCGGTCTCTCCGATCGCGGTTATTAGCTGGAGGTTCCTTTGTGTGGGTTGCACTCTCCACTTCGGGATCACGGTGGGACTGACGATGGTCCTCGATGCTCCCGTGTTGATTAGCATGGGCCATCTCTCTCCGTTGACGACTCCGTCGACCATCAGTCTGCTATTATCCCTCCGTAACTTCGTCACACGGACTTGGACTGCCGGGGATTGACGACTGTCACAAGCCAACCTTTGCCCCCCAAGGCTGGCTGATACTTGCTTTCCTGGGCCGCGCGGTTTCCCTACGACTGACTGTCCCGACGGAAACCCTCGGCGGCGGCGATCACCGCAGTCCTTGCACAGGTGGCCTCTCTTACGGCAGGTCCATCAGGTCGGTAGTCCTCTTCGGGGCCGCCTCTCCGGATGTCTTTCGGCTACGTTTTTGTTGGTGGTACTGCGACTCTTGAAGAACCGGCCTAGCGCCTCCATCAGTTCATCGGCCAGGGGCTTGGTCTTGTCGGCTTTGGCTGGTTAGTCGACGTCCACCTGACGCACCCGCGCGCGCATTCTAGATACCTGCTTTGCCGTCTCGAACTCAAGTGCGTGGCTCAGCGCATCTGCCAGGGTCTTATTGCGCGCGAGTCGCAGCGCCTGTTGAGTGTCCGAGTCCCGTAGCCCGTCGGTGAAGGCCAGCGTCGCAATCTGTTCCAGAAAATTGGCCAGCGCTGTTGGATAGGCGAGCCTTACGAGGCGTGCGATGTCCATCTCGAACTCCTGCAGGGTTTCCGCGTTCTTCTGTACCCGGGTCCGAAGCTGCATCTGGTAGGCCTGCTGAAGATGGCTATCTCCATATCGGGACTCCATATGGGCGATCAGTGAAGCGTAGTCCTGGGATCCAGTCGGGATGGCCTGAAGGACGTTAAGGGCGTCACCTCTCAGCGCTACAATGAGAGCTGTAGCCTTTTCTGTGTTGTTCCTGTTATTTATGGAACAGGCCGCCTCGAACTGACGTTAAGTAGGTGCTCCACGGGACCTTTCCGTCGAAGGTTGGGGGCGTCACTCTGCTATGTCCCTTTCCTGATATTCCCGGTGTAACGGTGGGCGGGCGTTGGCGCAGCTCGGCTACTTCCTCTCGTAGAGCGTTGAATTTCTCTTCCAGGCCCGTCAGTGGGCGTTGGCGCATCTCGGCCACTTCCTTTTGTAAGGCGTTGAATTTCTTCCCCACCCCCATCAGCGGGCGTTGGCACAGCTCGGCAACTTCCACTTGTAAGGCGTTGAATTTCTCCTCCACCCCCATCAGCGGGCGTTGGCGCAGCTCGGTAACTTCCACTTGTAAGGCGTCGAACTTCTTTTCCACTGCTGCGTCTTCCTCACGTAGGCCCTGTTCTAATTTCCTTTGGCTCTCCTCTAATTTCGTCAGCAGACACTCTTCCAGATTTTTCTGGTCATCCAAAAATTTGGCGGTTAGGTCCTCTGCTAACTTATTCTGGCCGTCCTTCAGGTCCTCTGCTAACTTCTTCTGGCCATCCTCCATCTTCTTCTGGCCGTCCTCCATCTTCTTCTGGCCGTCTTCCATCTTCGTTTCCATGCCACTTAACTTTTCTAGCATTGCTGCCAATTTCACCTCCATTTTAGTTGTTTGTCTTGTAAAGGGCATGCACTCACAGGAAAATTAGAGAAAATAACCTGCTCGGGTTTTGAAACCAGGACCGCTAGGTGTTGTGCTTGAGTTCGTAATCCGGCTTCTGACACCAGTTGTTACGTGCCACCCCCTATTGGCACTTTCGTTAACTGGATTACGGAGGGTAGGAAACACAACACCAATTACTGCTTTAAAGAGAAGTTAGCTTTATTGCTTGCAGGAAGAGGTACACTACTCATCAGCAAATACAAGCAATTGGAACCTTACTCCAGTTTCCTCAAGTCTCTTCCTTGAGCGCTCTTGGCCCTTTCGCTTGTCAGCAAACCACAGAAGTTAAACCGTCTTAATGAGTACGGTGGCCTTGACAGAAACTACCTGCTCCTCTCCCTTATGTACACCAACTATAGTTACTTACGATAACTTTCTGCACTTTGTTCACAAGCTGGGAAACAATGTCACTGGATTTCGTAACTCGCACGGCACTTCGTCACCACACTTCTGTCGCTCAGGAAAACACGCACTAGCTCAGAAACACACACCCACAGAAAACTCGGCCCCCTTACTGTTGAAGCCGCTTATACAGCTGGCTGGTGACTCAATGAATTCTAGAATCGCCCAGGACACACGACTTCTCGACATTTCCTTCACTGGCTGGGTCACGAATATTCTGGACCATCCCTTTCACTTCGCAGCCCGTTGCGTAACGCGCACGTAATACACTGAGGCAGAGCACACACAGCCCGGGGGAGCTGTGACTCATGCGGCGAGCGACAAAACAAACTCACAGCCGTAACAATATTATGAGCTATTACACCGATGTTACAAGTGGTCGTCCTATTGATGAATATTATTACTGGGCTTGCACGATCTTAGTTCCTTAGTGCCCTGGAACTGTTGTATTTTTCTCAACAGAATCACTAAACCTAGTTGCTTTACAATTTTATGCGAACAGACCGTAAAGAACTGGTAGCTTATTACTTTCTTATAACACCTGATTATAGCAAACGCCGTAAGGAAGTGTAAGCACAATGCAAAAACGAAGCCCATTAGTCGAGAGAAGCAGCACGATTCTCCAAGCAAGTGGCTGCTTCATTGCCAATAAACAATGGGTTTGCAAGCAATAATAATGTATTTTTTTTATGTAGTCAGTAAGAGAATGCATTATGGATAAGTCTCATTCACCGCTGTAGTAAAGCTGCCTTCACCTACAGAACATCTAACAAATGTGGTTTACAAAAGAAGCTACGGTGCAGTGTAGAATCAAACAAAGAAATTAGAATGGGAAAAATGGTTGTACCTCCGGAAATAAATATATAAATAAATAAATAAATAAATAAATAAATAAATAAATAAATAAATAAATAAACAGATAGACTCACAGATATGATTAGAAAACGCAGACTAACATTGTACGGGCACATACAGAATATAAAGACTAGATTTACAAGACAGCAGCCTCCGTGGCTTAGGCGGCAGAACGCCGGTCCCTCAACGCTGGGTCAGTAGTTCAAATCCCGGTCACTGCATGTGAGATCTTTGCTGGATAAAACGGAGGCAGACAGGTTTTTCTCCGGTTACTCCGGTTTTCCCTGTCAAAATTTCATACCAGCAACACTCTTCACTATCATTTCATTTCCTCTGTCATTCATTTAATCATGTCGCCTCCGTAGCGTAGCGGTCAGCATGGTTTGCTGCCGCCCCCGGAGGTCCTGGGTTCGATTCCCGGCTCTGCCACGAAGTTTGAAAAGTGGTCTGAGGACTGGAACAGTGTCTACTCAGCCTCGGGTGGCCCAAATGAGTAGAGGTGGTTGGATTCCCACCTCAGCCATCCTCGAAGTGGTTTTCCGTGGTTTCCCACTTCGTCTTCGGGCAAATGCCGGAATGGTACCTACTGTAAGGCCACGGCCGCCTCCTTCCCTCTTCCTAGCCCATCCATCCCAATCTTCCATCCCTTCCATCCCTCATGAGGCCCCTGTTCACTTTGCAGGTGAGGCCGCCAGGGCGAAGTGCTGATCACACCTCCCCAGTTGTATCCTTCCCGACCAGATATTCCAAGCTCCAGGACACTGCCTATAGAGGTGGTAGTGGTGAGTTCCCTCGCTGAGTCTGTGGGAACCACCGACCTAGAGGGTAAATTGACTAAATAAAAAATAAAATAAAAATCATTTAATCATTGCCTCAGAGGTGTTCGACAGGCATCGGCAGCCGGCACACTTCATATCCTCGCCGCTGGATGGGGGCCTCATCCATTCCATCCCTGACCCGGTCGGTCGACTGGAAGCGGGCTGTGGATTTTCATTCACAAGATAATAAGCTAGCAACACATATTTTTTCATATCTTAGAAGGATTTCGTGCACGTCTAAGGTAGCAAGTGTTGGCATCCCTGGTAGAATCGAACTCGGGTAGTTAGACAGAGTGTAGGAGGAGGCAGCTAGCGGCTCCGAAAGATCTTCTCACACACTCTTTACGAGGCCAAAAAAAAAAGCCCACATCCCAGATATAAGCTCTCGAGTATCACATAACGATGTTATCGCTGTCCCCATCTATTCTGAATAGTGCGGCCATTCATCCCACATGTAGACATGATCACCAGTCTCTCTCTAACCGATGCACTCGGTTTAGGAGATTCAACCGTACATCCTTAGCAGTGTAATCCACACTGTATCCAAGCCCGTAGCCATACTAATCACTTTTTGTTTCGCATCTTGAGCCTAAGAGGCATCCCTCTAGTGCGAGAAGAATTTGCTTAAAATAGCTCTCAGTCAGTCGGAGGGGGGAGGGGGGGGGGGGGGGGGGGCGGCGGCTGAGGCAACCAGGAGAGCAGGCCTCATACATGTTCAACATTTTCAGTTTGATTAAAATGTACTTGTGTCAGATATGGCATAAAAGTACCGATTATCCATGGAATATCGATTACAATAGTCTAATTGGCTAATTATCATTTAGCGTATGGTTTTTAGTGCCGGGAGTGTCCGAGGACATTTTCGGCTCGCCAGAGGCTGCAGCTGCTTCAAGCGGACACCCATGGGGTGAGCTACAAGTTCCGCTCAATTTCAAGTAGTTCAAACGTTCGCTAACAGATGTCACTGACACCTAGTGGTGAACGTTGGAATTTTGATAGAGCGATTCAAAGCCATCTCACCAAGAAATTTAGCTTCACACAAGTTTAGTTAGTGGAAGGATCTTTTACATGCCATAAATCGATGACATGGGACCGCCGGCTCTTGGGCACAGCAGTACAGCATTCTACCAACTACGCCACCGTAGCCGCTAATAAGTTTATTTATTTTCCGTGTCCGAATCAAATTATATTTTGCCAGTAAGTAGCAACAGTTATAGCATTAGCATTAGCATCTAAAGGATCGTCTTTGGAACATATGTCCTCCATCAAGGGGAAGATCAGCAGGTGTTCTGGACCTTGTAACATGCTGCAGTCACAGAACTCATCATTGTTGACGAGCATGTTCCATTTCTTGAGATTGTTCTTGCAGCGTGAAACCCCCGACCTCAGCCTGTTCAATGATTTCCAAATTCCATATGGCAAGTTGTGACCAGGTGCCATTTTCTCTAATAGAGGAATACTTGGGTCTGTGATCTCTGTCATCCATATCTTCACACGGGCAGCTTCTTGTGAGCCTTCGAGGGCTGTTACTCCCCTCAAAAAGCTGTTTCTGGACTTAAGTCTCTGTTGGGCTGGTTGTTGGCCGAAAAGTGGATGCTTTGAATCGGTGTTTTGCCGTTTCTTCTCAGATGCTGCAGCTACCATTCTTCGGACATGAGGTGGAGAAATCCAATAAGAGGGTAGATCTTCTGAAGTGGTGTTGGTCTAAGACACCCAGACACAATCCTGGAAGTCTCATTCAGAGCTTTATCCACCTCTTTGGAATGTGGAGAAGAAAGACAAACTGGTGCTGCATATTCAGCAGCTGAGAAGCTCAGTCCAAGGGCTGAAGTTCTGAGAGTAGTGGGGTGTGCACCCCATGCCCTTCCTGTTAGGCATCTTAGTGTGTTATTTCGTGCAGATACTTTACTTTTGGTGTTCAAGCAATGTCGCTTGAAAGAAAGAGTTAATAATAGGTTAATAATAATGCTAGAGAAGCTTACAGACACAATCCGCAAAAGACGGGCACGATTTTATGGCCACCTTTATGGTTGATCGGATATCTTTTACATTGCCAACTTTCAAATCATGTAATCCATGTCCGACATGTTAGATTCTGTGTTCAAGTACGAAGCTATCAAGTACCTAATTGGTCACACATCATACATCTTGAGCTCTGATTGGTTGGAGAAACTGTATCTTAATGAAAACTAGTACTTTAATGACCCTCATTATGATACAGTTTTCTGACATATAATATTTACATTTCGACATCGTCGAACATAAAAGGTATTACAACTTATGTTAATGGATTATATAACATGTATTTCTTTTTATTTTATTTTCAGATTATCCGGATTTTCGATAATCCTGATCAGTTCCGGTCCCACTTAATTCGGATAAACGAGGTTCTTGTGTACATTGTACTCCCGCCCAGTCATTGGGCAAGTTCTTGTTAACTGACTGAAGAGTTACAACTGTCAGTTTTGTATAGGCATTTTTTAAATTTTATTTTTATTATCGAATTTGGCCGACTATGTAGCGCAAGGAACTCAAGACTTATTGGCTTTCTTTCTCTTCTCTTTCCAGAACTTCTTCATCCTGTCACTTCTTTGTTTTCTCTCCTCCTCGGAATTGATCCGTTTGGGCCTCCTGCTTGGTGGTTTCTCCTGAAATGATTTTACTCCGTCTATTCGACTGCGGAACTCTCTTCTATCGTGGGCCATCGGTGGAGTAATTCCAACTTCCGCTGCATCCCTCTTCACCTCATCTACCCATTTAGATGTGACCTTTAACCCAATGATGTAGCTGAAGATCCTGCCTTCATCCATTCGTAGTAAATGTCCGTAGAACTTTAGCCTCCGCTTCTTCATTACGTCTGTGATCTTTTCAGTACACTTATAAAGTTCTTCATTTTTCCTCTTCTTCCATGTCCCATCAGTAGTCGTCTGTAGTTCAAGTATTTCTCTCAGAATCTTCCTTTCTCTCTTTTCTAGTACTTGAAGTTCTCCCTTTTTACTTAAAATAAGACACTCTGAGTTGTACAAACCCTCAGGTTGTACTACCGATTTGTAGTGTCTGATTTTGGCCTTGTATGATAAAGCTCGTTTGTTGCATTTATTCTGTGTTAGTTTGTAGGCCAGATCCAGTTTTCTGGTTCTTCCTTTATTGCTTCCTTATCCAGTCCGTTGAGTTGGATCCATTCCCCCAGGGAGTTAAACTTCTCTGTCCTCTTAATCTTCCCATGATTTACTACCATATATTTCTCATTTTGGTGTCTGCACTCCATATATTCCGTTTTTTTCATAGGAGATTTGAAGACCTGTTCTTCGAGCTATTTCATGAAGGCTCTCAAGCATCTTTCGAGCATCTTCTCGGTTGTTGGCCTTTATTCACTAAATATTTTATTATAACTGAGTTTCGTGTAAGTGAGGTTCAACTGCATTCTATTCTTTTAATATAATCTTCATTTTAATTACCTCCATCAAATTAACACCAACTGCCTCATCGTATCTTAGTCCTGGAAAGTCATAAAGTCTGTCCTCATAAACTATGGAGAGGACATTTATTGATGGGCACTACCTGTTATTACGACATCCAGCAAAATACAAAAAGTAAAACCAGTACCGCACTTAGTTGATCATTTGCATACCAGCGCATGGCCGTATATTATTATGTAATAAATGTCATCTGGCATTCAGGAGAAAGCACAGTGATTAATTATAAGCCAAGTAAGGTGCATTTCTTACGACCTCGCTACATGTTGTTGTGAATGAGACAAATAAGGATCGCTGGGAACTGAAAGATACGATGATGATGATGATGATGATGATGATGATGATGATGATGATCATGATGAATGCTGTTTTATGGGACGAAACTGTTAGGTGATCTGCAAGTGAGTTTCATAAGAAGGGAGGTAGTGCACAGTTCACTACTCCTGTGGGGGTCCGGGCGCGGACACCAAGAACCCGCTGATGAGCCAGCTTGGTGTTCCTAGGCGAAACCCCACACAAGACACAGCATAAACCTAGAAAACATTGCTGAGTTTTAATACAAATTAGTTAATTATACAATTATACCAATTGAAAGTGTGCTCCAAAAAGCGGTCGAACTCACATTTGCTTTAAATAGAGAAAAAATAACGTTCTCTGAATGAAGCTGAAACAAGCAATATAACAAGTTAACTGTATTGATTTTTGTGAAAATAAGCCTCAAGCAGACGGTTTAAAGCGGCTTCGGTGGCGTAGTTGGTAGCATGCTGAGCTTCTATGCCCAAGATAGCGGGTTCAAACCCGGCCGAAGACGTCGAATTTTAAAGAGCGTTAAAATACCTCAGTATGCCTTCCTTCGGAGGGGAAGTAAAGCCGGCGGTCCCTTGTCATAGATTTATGGCATGATAAAGAACCTTCCACTAATTACATCTATGTGAAGCCAAATTGTATAGGTTAAGAATGTAAACAACGCTCTTAGGTCCCTACGTTCGTTGCCAAGAGCCGACTGCGGTGGCGTCTAGTAGCGCTAAGTTCTGAACTAGCCCTAGTAGTCGTTGACGGTGGCATTTGGCGGCAAAAGTTGGAACTATTTGATAAATTCAAAGTTGCAGTCCTTCCTTGAATTAGAAAAACAGATACACACACTAATGCAGCCATCACAATTAACACCGGTTATCAGACAGATTCTACACACACCCAAAGTACACGGGGCTACATGACCGCATTGTCACAGCCCCTAAACTAAGGAACCAACCAACCAACCAACCAACCACACGGTTTAAATTTACATATTTTATTATAGACTTTCTTTAAAAATATCCTGAACATGTATCCTGAAGGAACATCCTGTAGGTTGCAGGGTGATACCCAAATACTTGAACTCCTCGAGTGGGGCACCATTTAACTTTATATTATCTTTTGCTCCTTTCCTGAGCACCATTTGGACATTTTTCTCTTATTTATATGAAGGTGATTCACCTCCGTCTATTTCTCGAGTTTTTCCATGGCTACTTCCACTTCTTTTTTTGTTTTCTGATCCAATTATCATGTCATCTGCATACATGAGCACTGTAGCCTTCGAGCTATCGTTTAAGATTGACATGGTGTCTGACGTCAATATGAAGGAAGCTTGTAGTTTAACGTGACCGTTAATCTTGAGATCATGAGCCACGTGACCTCCTTTTTACGTGGAATCCGAACCACAGGACATGGCATTTCAAACGTCAATATGTTAAGCATAGTAGGGCTAATAGGGTCACCCTGCATGACGCCGCTGGTTTGCTTTATTTGCCTTGAGCCTATGTTGTTGTTACTCATTTCGATGTAATTAGGTAGATTTCATTAGAAAGCTAACTATTGCAATGGGTACCATGTTTCGACTTCCGGAAATTTTCGACATATCTTCGCGTTTCACATCCCCCAGACCCCAAAACCACCATCAGTTCAAAAGTTTATATATAATTTATGTATATATGTATCTCTCTCTCTCTCTCTCTCTATATATATATATATCAGTTTCTTGTGGACACGATAACTGCCGTAATTTTGCACCAATCACTTTGAATTTTTTACATAATATGTATCCCTATAAAATCTCGGTCGAGTTCGTTAATGGGCAAAATCGGTCGAAAGGAGTGAAAATGGGGGGCTTTTTTCGAAAAAGTGAAATTTCGCTATAACTCTCTTAATACGTGAAATATCGAATCGGATAAGTGCCAAAAATTTATGTCAAATAAGTTTTTTGATAGCACCAACCATTGACCAAAGGGGTGGAAAAAAGTGGGTTTTTCGGGAAACATTAATCATATCTCTCTTAATAGGCACAATATCAAAACCGTACAAAATGGATAATATTCCCCTAATAATTACCTAAAACTTTTGTCTGAAAGAATTTTTGATATGACCCACCATTACGCCAAGGGATGAGAAAAATGATTTCGGAATTTTTAAAAATGCCAAGTGCCATCAGAGGTTACCATAACAACGCTTTTAAATTGATAAGGGATGATCTATCAGAGGTTGCCAAGACAACGCCATTGACGAGATCACATTCATTTTTAGCCTACTTTTCACATTTTGCAAAAATGAGGAAAAAGTAGACTTATGAGATCGATCCGGGAAAATGTGTATCTGTCTGTCTGTCCTTCTGTCTGTCTGTCCTTTTGTCTGTCTGGCTGTGTGTGTGTCCCCCCCTATCAACTCCTAAACGGCTGCAGCAATCAAAACCAAATTTAGAATGAGTAAAGATGTGCACCGGAATAGCTCACGTCCATATTTGAAAATGATCTCAGTGCTACCAACTGCTGAAAAAACGCACTAGAAATTTGAGCGCCATGTTGGATATCTTGCAAGGAATGCATGGGAGCTATTCCAAAATTGGCAGACATGTAGATAATACTATTTCAGTTTAATTTCCAGGAGGCCAACCATGACAGTGTTGCCAAAATAATTTTAAGCCTTCTGATAGGTCCAATGTTTAAATGCATATAACATCTACACTATCAATTGGATTTCAACCAAATTTTGTATGTAATATCTGTACATAAACAGATATGACTGAGCGTATTTTTAAGAGCCACCAGGGCTGCCAGCTGTTAATAATTGCTCTCTCTAATTTTTAGCCTACTTTTCACATTTTGCAAAAATGAGGAAAAAGTAGACTTATGAGATCGGGCAAATGTGTGTCTGTCTGTCTGTCTGTCTGACTGTCCGTCTGTCTGTCTGTCTGTCTGTCTGTCTGTCCTTCTGTCTGTCTGTCTGGCTGTGTGTGTGTCCCCCCCTATCAACTCCTAAACGGCTGCAGCAATCGAAACAAAATTTGGTAGGAGTAAAGATCTATACCTGAATATCTCACGGCCATATTTGAAAATGATGTCAGTGCTACCAACTGCTAAAAAATCGTAATTGAAATTTG
The DNA here is from genome assembly GCA_946902985.2 of Meconema thalassinum. Classification (NCBI taxonomy): domain Eukaryota; kingdom Metazoa; phylum Arthropoda; class Insecta; order Orthoptera; family Tettigoniidae; genus Meconema; species Meconema thalassinum. The sequence continues at coordinate 391,832,280 of OX336391.1, forward strand.
AGCTCCATGTTGCATATCTTGGAAAGTATGAATGGCAGCTATTTTAAAATTGGCACACGTATAGATAATAATATTTCAGTTTAATTTCCAGGAGGCCAAACATGGCAGTGTTGCCAAAATGATTATAAGCCTCCTGATAGGTCCAATTTTTAAATGCATATAACTTCTACACTATCAATTGGAATTCAACCAAATTTCGTATGTTGTATGTGTACATAACCAGATATGACTGAGCGTATTCTTAAGACCTACCAGGGCTGCCAACTGTTAATAAATGCTCCTAATTTATTTTATCCAAATACCAATATATCAGAAAGTATGCAAGCCGACAGCTTTAAACTATGCACACGTATAGTACCTGACATTCTATATTAATTTGGAGTAACTTATATATGTCAGTGCTACCAACATGATTCTAAGCCTGCTGAGAGGTCCAACTTTAAATACATGTAACTTCCATACTATCATTTGGATTTCAACCAAATTTAGTATGTGGTATGTGTACCATAACAGATATGACTATGCGTATTCTAAGGAGCAACCAGGGCTGCCAACTGTTAATATGTGCTGTCCCTATTTTTTACCCTAATATCAATATATCAGAAAGTATGCAAGCCAATTGCTCTAAACTTTGCACACGTATAGTACCTGGCATTCTAGACGAATTTGGAGTAACTAATGTACGTCAGTACTGCCAACATGATTCTAAGCCTGCTGATAAGTCCAATTTTAAAATGCATGTAACTTCTATACTAACTAATGGATTTCATTCAAAATTGGCACAACAATAGATCATATTGTTTCAGATTATTTCTGACCAATACTTGCATGACATTGTTGCCAACATGATTTTACGTGCGCTGTTAGATCCAATGTTTAACTGCATGTAACGTCCATGCTATTCATTGGACTTCAACCAAATTTTGTATTTTGTACCTTAAGAGATGGAACTAAGAATATATTCAGTCATCAGGGCTGCCAACTGTAGTGCTCTATTAGGTTACATTATGCCAGGTATACAGTATTTCGAACTAATTGGAAATTTCGATATTAGCAACTTAATTTCGTCATTATTCTAGATAGGTTCATATTCTGTAGAATAATCATTGGCATGAAAAGTAGGCTGTATAGTTCTTCACGGAACTTCTTGTTTTAAAATCCAAATACCAATATCTCAGAAAGTATGCAAGCCAACAGCTTTAAACTATGCACACGTATATTCTGACATTTTAGATTAATTTGGAGTAACTTATATACGTCAGTTCTACCAACATGATTATAAGCCTGCTGATAGGACCAATTTTTATATACATGTAACTTCTATACTATCAGTTGGATTTCAACCAAATATCGTATGTGATATGTATACCATAACAGATATGACTATAAGTATTGTTAAGAGCAATCAGGGCTGCCAACTGTTAATAAATGCTGTCTATATTCTTTTTACCCTAATATCAATATATCAGAAAGTATGCAAGGCAACAGCTCTATACTTTGCACACGTATAGCACCTGACATTCTAGATTAATTTGGAGTAATTAATACAAGACAGTGCTGCCAACACGATTCTATGCCTGCTGATATGTCCAATTTTAAAATACATGTAACTTCTATACTAACAAATGGATTTCATCCAAAATTGGCACAACAAGATATCATAATAATTCAGATTATTTCTGACCAGCACACGCATGGTAATGTTGGCAACATGCTTTTACGCGTGCTGATAGATCCAGTGTCTAACTGCATGTAACGTCCATTGGACTTCAACCAAATTTTGTATTCTGTACCTTAAGAGGTGGAACTAAGAATATATTCAGTCACCAGGGCTGCCAACTGTAGTGCTCTATTAGGCTACATTATACCAGGTATATTTTGAACTAATTAGATATTTCGATATTACCAACTTAATTTCGTCATTATTCTAGATAGGTTCATATACTGTAGAATAATCATTGGCATGAAAAGTAGGCTGTATAGTTCTTCAGGGAACTTCTTGTTAGCCTACTTTTCACACTTTTCAAAAATGAGGAAAAAGTAGACTTAAAAGATATATCCGGGGAAATGTGTCTGTCCTTCTGTCTGTCTGTCCGTCCTTCTGTCTGTCTGGCTGTGTGTGTGTGTGTGTGTCCCCCACTATCAACTCCTAAACGGCTGCAGCAATCGAAACCAAATTTAGTACGAGTAAAGATGCATACCGGAATATCTCAGGCCCATATTTGAAAAAGATGCCAGTGCTACCAACTGCTAAAAAACGTACAAGAAATTTGAGCTCCATGTTGGATATCTTGGAAGGTATACATGGGAGCTATTCTAAAATTGGCACACATGTAGATAATACTAATTAAGTTTAATTTCCAGGTGGCCATACATGACAGCTTTGCCAAAATAATTTTAAGCCTTCTGATAAGTCCAATTTTTAAATGCATATAACTTCTACACTATCAATTGGATTTCAACCAAATTTTGTATGTAATATGTGTACATAAACATATATGACTGAGTGTATTCTTAAGAGCCACCAGGGCTGCCAACTGTTAATAATTGCTCTCTATTTTGTATCCAAATATACCAGAAAGTATGCAAGCCGACAGCTTTAAACTATGCACACGTAAATTACCCGACATTTTACATTAATTTGGAGTAACTTATATACGTCAGTTCTACCAACATGATTCTAAGCCTGCTGATAGGACCAATTTTTAAATACATGTAACTTCTATACCAACAAATGGATTTCATCCAAAATTGGCACAAAAATATATAATATTTCAGATTATTTCTGACCAGCACTCTCATGACATTGTTGCCAACATGCTTTTACGTATACTAATAGATCCAATGTCTAAATCCATGTAACGTCCTTTGGACTTCAACCACATTTTGTATTCTGTACCTTAGGAGATGGAAGTAAGAATATATTCAGTCACCAGAGCTGCCAACTGTATTGCTCTATTAGGCTACATTATGCCTAGTATATCTTATTTCGAACTAATTAAGACATTTCGATATTACCCACTTAATTTCGTCATTATTCTAGATAGGTTCATATACTGTAGATTAATCTATGGCATGAATCTTAATTTTAAGAAAAGTAGGCTCTTTAGTTCGTCACGGAACTTCTTGTTCCATCTGACTATGAGGAAAGCGGCTAACTGGTAGCATGCTGAACTTCTATGCCCAAGGTGCTGGTTCAAAGCCAGCCAAAGTCGCCGGATTTTCTAAGAGCGCTAAAAATCCGTCAGCATGCTTTCCTTCGGAGGGGAAGTTACAACGTTCGTTGCAAGTTGCTGGTTGCGGTGGCATCTAGCAGCCAAGTTCACAGCTAGGTGTCGTTGACGTTAGTATTTGGTACAAAATTAGGTACTACTACTTAAAATTGACCGTCTGCAGACCTTACCTGAATTACAGACTAATACAGTCATCACAAATAACACCGTTTATCAGACAGATTCTACACACACCCAATGTACACGGGGTTACATGACCACCTTGTCGCAGTCCCTAAACTGAGGAACCAACCAACATCTCTGCGGGAGATAAAATTTTGCGTGAAGAAGTAACAGACTGTTAGATAGTTACACATTAGTTCCAAACCTTGCATAAGGACAGTGTGATCACAAGTATAAAAATTAACCCCAAATGACAAGAAGGTTACCATCCCCATAAGACAGTAAAATGTTAAAAGTATGCATAGAAAGACGAAAAAATGTTAACTAACCTCCAATTGTAAAATACTTTCTCGCAATAAATGATGTCTGATCCTCCTACGAAAACCTGCATATTTTGCCTATTATAGCCTATCCCCTAGTTTGCCCGGTGAAATCTACCTCCGCCTTCCGGCGTGCCGAGAGGAATTTTTATATTTCAAGATGTTATGTAGAATTCTGTCTATAAGCAAGAGGGTCTGGGTCTTAAGCCTCACTTTGCAGGTGAGGCCGCCTGGGCGAAGTGCTGATCACACCTCCCCAGTTGTATCCATCCCGACCAGATGTTCCAGGCTCCAGGACACTGCCCATAGAGGCGGTAGTGGTGAGTTCCCTCGCTGAGTCCGTGGGAACCACCAACCTAGAGGGTAAATTGACTAAATAAAAAAAACACTTAGTTAAGAACAGCACTAATATACTAGTAGAGCTAATGCAATAATTAAATACTGGAAGAGAAACAAGATTAGTTACCGTATTAAAAGTTACAAATTTGAAGTAAAGCCAGAGCCATATAAAACGAAACAACACACTGAATACCTAAGTATCTTCATCATTTGTCTCTGGGAATTCATCCGGTAGAGAATGAGTAGGAGACTTCTGTAGATATTCATTATGAAACGTCACAGAGATTACTTTACTGGACACAAGCTTTACCAGTTTGAATTGTTTACACATTTAAGTGAAAGAAACAAGCTCCTCTTGGTGTGCATGTTCCTAACAGATCCAGAAGTCACTGTTTTCACTCATCAACCTCAGGATAACGTGAGTATTTCAGCTTTATGACTGGTGAGTATTTCGAAAAAAGATACCTTCTTAATCGATTGAAATATTTTATTTTCACCAATTACCACACTTGGTCAGCTTTGGTAGGATATTCTGTTGAACTGAGAATCGCTAGTTGCTTACCCCCAAGTGGCCTGCTTGACTTCCGCCATGAGTGGGGTTACAACGCTATGGTTACTTTTTAATTTCACATTGAAGGAAGTTGTTGAGGGTTACGCTAACAGTGCTAACTACTGTATTTGATTCAAACATAATCTCCACTTCAGAATTTGAGAGGGTAAGCCAATTGGCCTGTACATCATCGAAATAAAAAATCCTCAGCCTGCTTCCAGTCGACAGACCGGGTCAGGGATGGAATGAATGAAGCCCCCATCTAGCGGCGAGGATATGACCTGAGCCAGCTGCCGAAGTCTGTCGCACTCCTCTGAGGCAATGATTAAATGAATGACAGATGAAATGAAATGATAGTGGAGAGTGTTGCTGGAATGAAATTTTGACAGGGAAAACCGGAGTACCCGGAGAAAAACCTGTCTGCCTCCGTTTTTTCCTGCACAGATCTCACATGGAGTGACCGGGATTTGAACCACAGACCCAGCACACCATCGAAATATTTCGTAAAATGTCTAACAATATTATAAGACCAAGAAGCTTTCGTTAAAAATAAGCTACAGTAATGGTCATAAACAATTGGTAGGCAGTGTATTCGCTTCTCGCACGCTTCAACGAGTGGAAGCTTGAGTGCGCTTGCCCTTCAAACTAGGTGATGGATATATGTCCGCGCTAATTCCAGATAGACCCCCAGCCCAAATATGCCCAAGATCACGGGTTCAAACCCAGCCGAGGTCGTCGGATTTTTAAGAGCGTTAAAAATCCCTCAGTATGCCTTCGTTCGGAGGGGAAGTAAAGCCAATGGGCCCATGATTTATGGCATGTAAAAGAACCTTCCGCTAACTACAATTGTGAGAAGCTAAATTTGTAGGTTAAATTTGATTAGTAAAGAAGCCTTTCAGTCGGTCAACACGAATTGTGCCCATTTATGTTAGGCGGGAAACAAGTACTTACATACCCTACAAACTAACACACTCTTTATGCACAAATACCTACTTCCTTCTAGTTAAGTAAGTAAGTAAGTATTTGTGCATAAAGAGTGTGTTAGTTTGTAGGATATGTAAGTACAGGGTCTTTCATATAAAGTAAGAACGGCGAGCGGCGGTTTTGTCATTCGCTGCTGAAGCCGGCTTGGCCGAGCTTGTGACGCGCCACGGCCCCCTGCTGTAGTATTGAAAGCGCGCGCATAGTACAAACTTGACTTTGCAATAAGCGTGCAGGTGCTGTCAGTCGCCAGTCTGAACCACAGCTGCCAACATGTTGAGACAGTTATTATTGCAACATCGTATTTTTGTATGTACAATTTATTTTAATTACGATTCGGCTCGGCGGGTGCGTGATGCATTTGTTCAGCAATTTCCTGATGAAGTGCCACCTTCACTAGCACAGATTCACGTAATTGTAAATAACTTTGACACTACTGGTTCAGTGCTCAATAAAAAACACAAAATAAAAAATCAGAAAAAATACAGTGGCATGACTCACTCGCGTCAGCCAAAATGTGGTTACCAGATACAATGCCTGTATAACCCAGGAAGGACGACACTTCCAGCAACTTTTATAAGGTAATATTTCATAGAGGATTGTACACACGCTTAGAGCAGGGGGCCAAGGCTCGCCACAAGCTCGGTCAAGGCCACCACACTTGCGGATAACAAACCCGCCGCTTGGCGTTCTTACTTTATATGAAAGACCCTGTACTTGTTTCCCGCCTAACATAAATGGGCACAATTCGTGTTGACCGACTGAAAAGCTTTCTTTATTAGAATTAGGCAACACTGAAAAATGGCTTCTATCACTACAGATTTGATTAACGCTCTATTAAGTTTCGACGCTCGCCGCCAGGTGCCGGTTGCGGTGGCATCTAGTAGCCAAGTTCACAGCTAGGTGTCTTTGACAGTAACATTTGGTATCAAGAGTAAGAACTACTTGAAATTGATCGTCTGCAGTCCTTACCTGAATTACAGATAACTTAACACACACTAATACAGCCATCACAATTAACACCGGATATCAGACAGATTGAAGGCTCCGTGGCTTAGGCGGCAGCACGCCGGCCTCTTACTGCTGGGTCCGTGGTTCAAATCCCGGTCACTCCATGTGAGATCTGTGCTGGACAAAATGGAGGCAGACGGGTTTTTCTCCAGGTACTCCGGTTTTCCCTGTCAACATTTAATTCCAGCAACATTCTCCACTATCATTTCATTTGTCATTCATTTAATCATTGCCCCAGAAGAGTGTGTCAGGCCTCGGCAGCCGGCACAGTTCAAATCATCGCCGCTAGATGGGGGCTTCATTCATTCCATTCCTGACCCGGTCGGAGACTGGAAGGAGGCTGTGGATTTTCATCAGACAGATTCTTCACACACCCAACGTACACGGGGCTACATGACCGCGTTGTCGCAGCCCCTAAACTGAAGAACCAACCAATCCCCAGCCCAAAAAAAGAATCCAAGTTAAAATCAGCTGTTATCTAGGGTCTAAAATTGTATCGAGATTAGTCATAAGATACAATCTCAGCATTTGCTCGAAGTGTGGTGTCTAGATCCCTGTTTTTAATGCTATTGTGAATACTCCTTGTAGTGAAGCTGAGCTGGAAGTAAGATGTTCGCACACCGCCGCGCCGGGCCTGGCTGAGGCTATCGATCATCTCCAGCTCAGTCATGTGGATTTGGTCTCGGCAGTCTGCCCATGTGGCCTGCAGCCACGTCATAATGAGGCAGATGGAATAGCGAGCCCAGCCTAACGAGATTTATCACGCACCCAATAGTAACAGAATCACAGGCATTCCATGGAGAAGGCGACGCGACGATCAAACCAAAGATACAGCAGACAAAAATTAGGATCAGACGTAAGAATTAAAAAGAAAGCCTAATGTAAGTGAATTAAAACACTGCCGGACCATATTTAAAACCAGCGATTGCCATGTAAATATACATCTCAGCAATTGTCAGTTCGTTAAAAGAATACAAAGAGAAATTTATTCGCCCGGGAATAGTTAATAATGCATTACGTGATTACCGTATTATTTTGATTTCAATGAACAACGACCTATATCCGTTTTACGTCTCGGCATGATGGTTTAAAATCACTGACTGGACTATTAATTATATTATCATGGAGATGCAGGTGATACGAATTCTTGTCAGACGTAATTTAAAAATGGCGAGGTGCATGAAACACAAATCCCTCTTCCGTCCAATCTTAACTTGACTGTGTATTTTGCGGGACGGAACGTTCACAGGCGAAATGAAGAAAAGCCGAGTTGCACTTCCAGGGAAACTCCAAACACAACCACTCTTCTCGAAAGTTTTTAACTCAACACGACTCGACAGTTTGCTGCTGGTTGTATCTGGGTTAATTGGCTCGCTCGCTAGCTAGGCTGTAACTGGGGTGAGAGGCTTGCCCCTAGCTAGCTCGTAAACTGTCGCCCCAGTAATTGAATGGAGATTGTTGGAAGAAATGAAAACGTAAAAACACTTATAGTGGGCGATGTATTGAAGATAAAGATAATGCTCTCGCAGACTCTTTTGTAGAACTTTTCTTGCTGAACAATTCTTACACTCATTGTATATTGATATTTTTAACGATTTGGCCAGCGGAAGCTTAAAAAGCGCACGGACGCCATTTTTTTTCGACTTTTTCGTTACTGCTTTGCTTCCTTTGATCATAAATAAATTATTTTCTACAGAATCCATCCTCGAGATATCCTTACTGGATGGTGAAAACCTCATCAAAATCCATCCAGGGATTCTTGAGATTACCCGTGACATCCAAGAATCGGGGACTTTGTTTTAGACTGTGTAGAGATTATAATGAACCTCAAAATGCATATCGCTTAAATTCGTATCGGTATATCCACCCCATGGCGTAGTGGCTAACATTCTTGGCTGTCAACGCGAAAGTTCGAGTTCGATCCCCGGCTCTGCCAAGAAATTTAATTCTGGTGGTCTGGTGGCTGGAACGAAGTTCACTCTGCCTCGTGAAGTAGAACTGAAAATAAGTAGGTTCGATTTCTACCTCAGACACGCTAGAAGTGGCGTTCCGTGGTTTCCTCACTTCTACTCCAGGCGAATGCTGGGCCACAGCCGCTTCCTACCCAAATCCTACCTCGATTACAAATGCACACACTAGTACAGACAACACTGTGACACAGGTTATCATACAACTTCTACACATACCCAAGTACACGGGGCTACATGACCACGATGTCGCAAAGCCCCTATAGAATCAACAACACAGCTTTAGCTAATCCGAAAATAGGGTGCGAAGGGTGTGGAAAAACATCGTTGTTGTTAACAACTTATTTTAGGGGCTTGGGACATCTTGATTATCAGTCCCGTATACTGCTTGAGTCCAAGCTCCGTGAACCTGAGAGGAATGTGGATCGCGGTCGATGAGGAGTGATGTGTGGTTCCCGGCCTTGTAACAGATCCAAATACATCGGTCGGTGACTCACTCACTCATTTGCAACACAACAATAGTTTAGGCAACGGCCCTATGTTAGCAGTATTGGAAAAGACAGGAATTCCAGATAACATGGTGGGCTGTTGTCAGGTCTTTCTCTTCCCGCCTCCCGTGTCACCTCACCCTGCAAGTACACAGAGCTTGGAACCGAGCAGTACTTGAGTGTGTGCGTTCAATTTGCCTGATAACCTGTGTTTCTGTGGTGAATGTAGCAATGTGTGTGTAACTGTAATCAGTACGGTCGCGAATGGAGTAGGTACCCTGGGACTTAAAATAGGGCTCTATTTGCCCGGAGGTAGTGTGAAAAAAAAACCTGGGAAAACACATTCAGGATAGCCGCTGTCAGCGCTGGGATTCGAACTTCTGATCTCCGACCATGTAGCAGCTGCCCATCGTGGTCGTGAAACAAATATAACTAAAACCTCCATTGGGGCTCGAACTCAAATCATTTCTAATATTCTAAAATATAGATGTCTAGTTGAGACAATACCTGCTAGGTGCGTGAGTAGCAGAGTCGGCGAAAGCTAGTACCCATTCTCGCCGGCCCTGCGTGAATAGAACCTAACACAGATAAAGAGCTTTCAATTTTGCCACTCTGTAGCTTCAGCCACTACATCAAGGGTTATCAATGAGATTGTTTCGGGTGCAGCCTACTGTGTTGCAGTGGAATGCTGATATTCTGGTTTGGATCCTCATGAGTCATTTTCAACTCCTACGCTGAAAATATGTCCGCCTTAAGTGAGGCTATACTCTCAGCAATTATGAGATTAAAAACCTCTATATTATTTTTATTTCATCTCAAATGGATAGCATTTATTTTTAAAAATGATGCCAAAGAAATCCGCGTACAGACACGTGACCTTAACTATTTTATTTATATAGATGAAAATGAGTTAGACCCTTATTAGAGAGGAGTCAATGAGTTGGGAACTTTTTGTGACTCTTCTCGTGAAACAGACAGGGTAATTATATCCCGTGCGCAGGCGTGTTACGTCATTATTAACTAGTTGCAATTAGCAATTATTCCTTCATTTGTCACGGTGAGGCGACGCTTGGTGTCTTTAGCGTACCCAGTGGTAGCAATATAACCAGATAGAGCCCTGCGCGGATAAACGAAACATTATCCGCATCCGCTCCACATCCGCACGGCTGTTATCCGCATCCGCCCCACATCCGCACGTTTGTTATCCGAATCTACTGGCATTACAACGATATTTTAATTATATAAAATATTAAAGCAACACGTTTAGACATTTGAGGAGAAAGTCGTTCCCTTAGACTTTGTATGTCATGTGCTATGTTTAAAATGAATGTTATACAGCCAGATTTGCAACCCTTTTCACTTCGGAGTGTTAATTGTGCTTAATGACATAATTTGAATGAGATTAGCTTAAATCATCATCATCTTACATTTCTGTCATGCAAAAAATATAACTGAAAAATATGACATGTCATAAACATCTGAGTCCTATAAGTAACTTAATGATATTCAACAAGTTCGGATTGTATTCTAAAAAATTATCCGCAAATTTACTCCAAACATTAACCGCAGCTTATCCACTATCCGCACAGCCATGCAAACTATATCCGCATGGCGAAAAAATGTTGCGGATATCTGCGGGTTTATCCGCACGGCTTTATAGATAGAATCACTGATGCTTGTGGGACGAGCCACTAGCGTAGCCGTTATGTCTCGGACCAAGACTGAAATGGGAAGCTTTTCGTTTGGGGATCCGTGCTTCGAATCTCGGCGCTGAGAGCAGCCATCCTGATTGAGGTGTATCGCACGTTATTCACACTCACTCCAGGGAAATGCCGGTATCGTACCATATTTCAAATTCCGGCACAGCTAACTCAATCTCAAAAATTTCTTCATTTATGTTCAGTTTTCCCTGTTTTTTTAATGTATATTTGTTCATTGAATCCTTTATATATAAACGGTTTTCCATATATTAACTGCATTTTGTTTAATATTTGTATTTAGAGTTTTTTTTAGGATAATTTAGTTAGTTTTCACACCTGGTGGTGTCGCGGATAGCATTCTTGGCTGTCGCCCCGGAGGTCCGATTTCGACCCCGACTCTGCCAAGAAATTTAATTCTGGTGGTCTGGTGGCTGGAACGAAGTTCACTCTGCCTCGTGAAGTAGAACTGAAAATAAGTAGGTTCGATTTCTACCTCAGACACGCTAGAAGTGGCGTTCCGTGGTTTCCTCACTTCTACTCCAGGCGAATGCTGGGCCACAGCCGCTTCCTACCCAAATCCTACCTCGATTACAAATGCACACACTAGTACAGACAACACTGTGACACAGGTTATCAGACAACTTCTACACATACCCAAGTACACGGGGCTACATGACCACGATGTCGCAAAGCCCCTATAGAATCAACAACACAGCTTTAGCTAATCCGAAAATAGGGTGCGAAGCGTGTGGAAAAACATCGTTGTTGACAACTTATTTTAGGGGCTTGGGACATCTTGATTATCAGTCCCGTATACTGCTTGAGTCCAAGCTCCGTGAACCTGAGAGGAATGTGGATCGCGGACGATGAGGAGTGATGTGTGGTTCCCGGCCTTGTAACAGAACCAAATACATCGGTCGGTGACTCACTCACTCATTTGCAACACAACAGTAGTTTAGGCAACGGCCCTATGTTAGCAGTATTGGAAAAGACAGGAATTCCAGATAACATGGTGGGCTGTTGTCAGGTCTTTCTCTTCCCGCCTCCCGTGTCACCTCACCCTGCAAGTACACAGAGCTTGGAACCGAGCAGTACTTGAGTGTGTGTGTTCAATTTGCCTGATAACCTGTGTTTCTGTGGTGACTGTAGCAATGTGTGTGTAACTGTAATCAGTACGGTCGCGAATGGAGTAGGTACCCTGGGACTTGAAATAGGGCTCTATTTGCCGGGAGGTAGTGTGAAAAAAAAAACCTGGGAAAACACATTCAGGATAGCCGCTGTCAGCGCTGGGATTCGAACTTCTGATCTCCGACCATGTAGCAGCTGCCCATCGTGGTCGTGAAACAAATATAACTAAAACTAAAACCTCCATTGGGGCTCGAACTCAAATCATTTCTAATATTCTAAAATATAGATGTCTAGTTGAGACAATACCTGCTAGGTGCGTGAGTAGCAGGGCCGGCGAAAGCTAGTACCCATTCTCGCCGGCCCTGCGTGAGTAGAACCTAACACAGATAAAGAGCTTTCAATTTTGCCACTCTGTAGCTTCAGCCACTACATCAAGGGTTATCAATGAGATTGTTTCGGGTGCAGCCTACTGTGTTGCAGTGGAATGCTGATATTCTGGTTTGGATCCTCATGAGTCATTTTCAACTCCTACGCTGAAAATATGTCCGCCTTAAGTGAGGCTATACTCTCAGCAATTATGAGATTAAAAACCACTCTATTATTTTTATTTCATCTCAAATGGATAGCATTTATTTTTTAAAATGATGCCAAAGAAATCCGCGTACAGACACGTGACCTTAACTATTTTATTTATATAGATGAAAATGAGTTAGACCCTTATTAGAGAGGAGTCAATGAGTTGGGAACATTTTGTGACTCTTCTCGTGAAACAGACAGGGTAATTATATCCCGTGCGCAGGCGTGTTACGTCATTATTAACTAGTTGCAAATAGCAATTATTCCTTCATTTGTCACGGTGAGGCGACGCTGGTGTCTTTAGCGTACCCAGTGGTAGCAACATAACCAGATAGACAGAGCCCTGCGCGGATAAACAAAACATTATCCGCATCCGCTCCACATCCGCACGGCTGTTATCCGCATCCGCACGGCTGTTATCCGCATCCGCACCACATCCGCACGGCTGTTATCCGCATCCGCCCCCACATCCGCACGGCTGTTATCCGCATCCGCCCCACATCCGCACGTTTGTTATCCGCATCCGCACGGCTGTTATCCGCATCCGCACGGCTGTTATCCGCATCCGCTCCACATCCGCACGTTTGTTATCCGCATCCGCACGTTTGTTATCCGAATCTACTGGCATTACAATGATATTTTAATTATATAAAATATTAAAGCAACACGTTTAGTCATTTGAGGAGAAAGTCGTTCCCTTAGACTTTGTATGTCATGCGGTGTGTTTAAAATGAATGTTATACAGCCAGATTTGCAACCCTTTTCACTTCGGAGTGTTAATTGTGCTTAATGACATAATTTGAATGAGATTAGCGTAAATCATCATCATCTTACATTTTTGTCATGCAAAAACCATAACTGAAAAATATGACATGTCATAAACATCTGAGTCCTAGTAACTTAATGATATTCAACAAGTTCGGATTGTATTCTAAAAAATTATCCGCAAATTTACTCCAAACATTAACCGCAGCTTATCCACTATCCGCACAGCCATGCAAACTATATCCGCATGGCGAAAAAATGTTGCGGATATCTGCGGGTTTATCCGCGGATATTCGCATCCGCGCAGGGCTTTATAGATAGAATCACTGATGCTTGTGGGACGAGCCACTAGCGTAGCCGTTATGTCTCTGACCACGACTGAAATGGGAAGCTTTTCGTTTGGGGATCCGTGCTTCGAATCTCGGCGCTGAGAGCAGCCATCCTGATTGAGGTGTATCGCACGTTATTCACACTCACTCCAGGGAAATGCCGGTATCGTACCATATTTCAAATTCCGGCACAGCTAACTCAATCTCAAAAATTTCTTCATTTATGTTCAGTTTTCCCTGTTTTTAGCCTACTTTCGATTTTTGCAAAAAATGAAAGTAGACTTATGAGATCACTACAGGGCCAAAAATTGTGTGTCTGTCTGTGTGTGTGTATGTGTGTGTGTGAGTGTGTGTGTGTGTGTGTGTGTGTGTGAGTGTGTGTACTCTGAATGTCTGTCCCCCCCTATCAATTCGAACACGGTGAAACCGAATTGAACAAAATTTGGTACAGAGGTAGCACTGGCAAAGGGCACCTCAGTGTCATGTTTTATATTGCCACCATCTTTACCAAAACTTAATGGCGGCCACTCAAATGGTCATAACGTAATAATGCATTACAACCAAACTAATAATCGGATCTTTACCAAATTTGGTAACAACGTTCCTTCATATGAGGCGCGTCTTGTGCCCAAACTACGAGGTCATCAACCGTACCATTTCAGAATGGCGGCCATGTGAATTATGCAAACTTTATAATCCATAACATGGGACCCAAGAATCGTTTAATCTGTTTGAAACGACGTGGCCCGTTTGAAATTAAAAGTTTATATTTTAATATTATAGTCTAGAAGTGATTTTAAAAAGCTGAGTCGTCTCGGTTATTTGACAAGATGGCAGCTGATCTCTCGTTCTGACCTATATTTTATTAATTTCAGTATGTTGCATGCAATATAGGCTAGTGGTAACAAATATATGAACTTTCTATGAAATGAACTCGGTTTAAAATATACTCCAGTAAAGAAAACGTTTAGTCCAAGTCATGATTTGCTATAACGTGGTATATGTATTGGTTCCTAAAGATCTATTACAGTGTGCACGATTGGCTGAGTGGTCAGCGCGTTAGTCTTTCAACAGGCTGGCCGTGGTTCAGATCCTATCAGAGTTGGACTTTTTTTTCTTGATTTTTTTTTATATTTATTATTTCTTGAGTACTGAGACGTTATAAAATAAAGCATTATATGGTGCATTTTGAAATGGAAAATATATATTTAAATAAAACAACATTCACCACTGGAGTGACATCTAAGGGTAATTACTTGAACTATGTTATTGGTAACCACAGCCTTCTAGAGGCGAGCTATGCTCTCTACCGGCCAGTTAGTGAACCCATGTCTACAGTATAATTGCGAAGGTTATTATTTTTGCCGATAGAGGGTACACATCCCCAAGATAAGGCGCGATTATCACGGCCAACGAGAATACTGGCTCTGGTGAGTTTTCGTGACGTCAGCAATGTAGTTCTGTTGCACCACTGCCTGGTCTTCGTTTTACTGCCGGTGTGGTACCTAGTCATCTTGTCTACATCATTGAACCTGTATAAACGTTGGTATTCATTTATCACTTGTCTTCATAGAAGGTATTGATACAAGTCGTTAGTCGGTGGGTAGTGTATTCCGCAGATCTCTTCTATAAACGAATTAATTTATGTTCCGCCCCTTGAAACAACAATAAGTTAATGATATCTATACTGTGCTGCAAGATTCTTTGATCTAATTATACTAATGTGCACATAATTTAACTCACAACGAAGGTCACAGAATCTACAACTCGACTTACTGTAGCCTGTTCGTTGCAGCTATTAAAGACACAACGAACCCTTGAATTCTAGTTCGCGTGGATTTTTGTAAGGAGTAACTTCAATAGGCGTAGTTTTGCAAACCTATACAGTATAATTTATCGTGTTTGAAAACACACGGAACATCTAAACTGCGTCCATTTTATGAAGATTGATATAAAATATTGCATTTTTGCTGCTTATGAATTGCTCTCGACTTAAACGTACAAGCATCATCAAGCAGTACCGGTACATTGCCTACGTCACAGAAGGGTTTGGTTTACGCGCCATGGCCTGTCTTTCTCGTTAGCCGTGCGCGATTACAAATTAGCTGTGTAATAGTTATATTAAATATGTTTCTCCCAGTGATACGTTTAGAGCCACGAAGTTTAAATTATTGTAAGTAGTCGGTGTTAATAAACTGAATACCGAACCTACGTTGTTTGGAGTGTTTACTGATGAAATTGCAAAATGCTGGGGTAAATTATTTGAACGCCACTCCTCAAATCCAGTGTGCCAATTTGCACTTCGAATTGGAAGAAATTAGGAGATGATAAAGACAAAGAGTTATAACTATACCCATACATTTAGGAGAATGTAGGCTATATGTTCTTTCCTGAACATCTTGTTTAAATGTCTATTTGTTCATTGAATCCTTTATATATAAACGGTTTTCCATATATTAACTGCATTTTGTTTAATATTTGTATTTAGAGTTATTTTTAAGGATAATTTAGTTAGTTTTCACACCTGGTGGTGTAGCGGCTAGCATTCTTGGCTGTCGCCCCGGAGGTCCGATTTCGATCCCGACTCTGCCAAGAAATTTTAATTCTGTTGTGAGGGCTGGAACGAGGTGCACTCAGCCTCGTGAGGTAAAACTGAGGAGAGGAGGGTTCAATTCCCATCTCAGCCATCTTGGAAGTGGTTATCCGTTAGTTTCCCCCACTTTTTTATTCCAGTAAAATGCTGGGATGGTTCCTAACTTAAAACCACGAACGCCTCCTTCCCAATCCTCATCTGAATTACAAATACACACACTAGTACAGCCATCACATTAACACAGGTTATCAGACAAATTCCACACACTCATGTACACGGGGCTACATGACCACGCTATCATCCCTAATTCAACAAAAACAAGGCCATGGGGTCATGTTGTTCCGGACTCGATCCCAACCATCGATCGTCCAAAAATAATAATCCTTGGTTTCCCATTTTCAACCCTCTAAATGGCTACGAAATTGTCCTCCCAACTCCTTTCCCAATTCCATTCATTTCTCATTAACTCCTCTTGTGAGGTTCGCGTCAGAAGGGACACCAGGCCGTATAAACCATCTCAGAAATAGGAATTAATCAAATCTCGTCCCCAGCACTGAAGAAATGGGGATGATAAGGAATAGACATAGCAGTATGCCGTGTCAAAGAACTGTGGTAATCTTCTTATGTAAAGTTAAAATCTAGCATTGAAGATTTGATGGTAGATAGGGGTCCTTGAGTCACATGGGTATGGTTCGATGACTTCCTTGGACAGTTGTGATGAGATGACACTGAGAGGCCACTGTCGCGACAGCTGCCCAGTTCCCAGGACATGAAGCTCGTTAGACTACTCCCGACCGATCACTCAACCCAAGTAATAAGTAGCCCTGCTACTATTCGACTTCAATCGATACATCTTAATAACTATCGATTACGGTAGTTAATCGGGACCTCAATCTTTATTGTCTGGATAAATAGCTTAGTTATAGCTACTTGATAAGTGGAATGTATTGGCGTAATTTCATAAACACAATTCATAACTACACTATGAGAATGGACTATAACTCGTACGTATACCTTTGTAGGTAGGATGACTAGAAATAACACTCCTTTATTGCGCCTGTGAAGAATTCATACATCTTATATTTCTGCACAGCCTTACCGCGTCTGGTTTGTAATATGTTGTGCTAGCCATAAGATTAACTGGTAGCAATTCACTGCGTACATTAGCAGTCATGTTTTACAGCTTCCAATGTCTTGCAGTCAGAGCAAATCTACTACAATTAAAAAGTTATCATCTCTGGAAAACAAAGCAACTCATCTCCATGGCCTTCTTCTTCACTGCCTCCTAGAGACACGAGTCAGACACAAGAAGTGTGCTGCCATCTAGTTGATGAGTGGAGAAAGAGCCGATTTGAGTTACACCAGAGATTTTAAAAAACTTACAACAGTGAGGGATCAAATAAGCTATGACGCAGTGGCATAAAATAAACATAGCCTTCAGAAGGGGCAGTCAACGAACATATCAAACCTGAACAGCAGTCGATGCTGGAGATCATAATGAATGGAAAGCGACGTTTCCTCCCGGTATTATTACACCGGCTACATAAATGGGACGTGCAGCTTACTCGGATCGAATCATAAAATTACTCTGGACTCAATCCCAACCATCGATCGTCCAAAAATAATTTTCCTTGGTTTCCCATTTTCAACTATAAACTAAACTAATAAACTATAAACTAATTATTGCATGTATGGGAATATATATATATATATATACAAGCTGACCCGGCAGACGTTGTCCTGCCATTCAAAGAAAGTGTTGTAACTTTGTTTCTTGAAGTGCTTTTGAATACACAATTTTTTTTTTCAATTTCTGTTAACTGCCTCTAAACTATCGTGAATTGAACTAACTAATTTAGAAACATTCGTTGGAGCGTGCACAACAACTCTCCAAAGTTTCATAGCAAACGGATAAGGGGCATTTAACGCATACGGAATTTGGATTAATGATTCGTGCGCTGTCACTCATTTGTTGAATCTACTCGTGCTCTACCTACTGTGAAATGGATTCACTAAGTTAGAAAGCTTCACGTAAGTGTACACAACAACTCATCAAAGTTTCATCGCAATCGATGATTAGTATATGAACGCATACAGGATTTTGTTGGAACTCTTCGCGCGTCGTCACTCATTTGTTACATCTACTCGTGCGCTACCAATATTGCAAAATGGATTTACCAAGTTGAACACCTTCCCTGGCGTGTACACAACAACTCATCAAAGTTTCATCGGAATCGGATGAATGACATACGAACGCATAGGTGATTTTCTTTAAACGATTCGCGTGCCGTCATTCGTTTGTTGAATCTACTCATGCGCTACCTATTGTAAAATAGATTTACTTAGCCTGAAACCTTCTCTGGCGTGTACTCAATGATTCACCAAGGATTGATCGCAATCGGATGAATGATATATGACCGCATATGGGACATTGTGGAAACGATTCGTGCGCCGTCGCTCATTTGTTGAATCTATTCGTGCGCTACTTATTATAAACTGGATTTACTAAGACAGAAACATTTCCTGGAGTGTACACAACAATTCACCAAAGTTTCATCGCAATCGGATAAATGGTGTATGGACGCATACAGTACTTTGTTGAAATGATTCGCGTGCCGTCACACACTTGTTGAATCTATTCGTGCGCTACCTATTGCAAAATGGATTTATTAAGCCAGAAACCTTCCGTAGGGTGTACACAACATCTCACCCAAGTTTCATCGTAATCGGACGAATGGTATTTGAACGCATACGGGTCCTTATTGAAACGCTTCGCGCGTCGTCGCTCATTTGTTGAATCTACTCGTGCGAAACCTCCTGTGAAATGGATTTACTAAGTTAAAACCCTCACGTAAGTGTACAAAACATCTCACCCAAGTTTCATTGCAATCGGATGAATGGTATACGAACGCATACGGGACTTTGATTAAAAGTTCGCGCGTCGTTGCTCATTTGTTGAATCTACTCGTGAGCTACCTATTGTAAAATGGATTTACTAAGTTAGAAACCCTCACGTAAGTGTACACAACATCTCACCCAAGTTTCATCGCTATCGGACGAATGGTATTTGAACGCATTCGGGACTTTGTTGAAACGCTTCGCACGTCGCCGCTCATTTGTTGAATCTACTCGTGCGCAACCTCCTGTGAAATGGATTACTAAGTTAGAAGCCTTCACTTAAGTGTACACAACAACTCATCAAAGTTTCATCTCAATCTATGGATGGAATATAAACTTATACGGGATTTTGTTGAAATGCTTCGCGCGTCGTCACTCATTTGTTGAATCTAGTCGTGCGCTACCTGATGTGAAATCGATTTACTAAGCCAGAAGCCTTCCCTGGAGTGTACACAACATCTCACCCAAGTTTCATCGCTATAGGACGAATGGTATTTGAACACATACGGGACCTTTTTGAAACGCTTCGCGCGTCGTCGCTCATTTGTTGAATCCATTCGTGCGCTATCTATTGTAAAATGGATTTACTAAGCCAAACACCTTCCCTGGAGCTCACTCAACATATCACCCAAGTTTCATTGCAATCGGATGAATGATATAGGAACGCATACGGGACTTTGATTAAAAGTTCGCGCGTCGTTGCTCATTTGTTGAATCTACTCGTGAGCTACCAATTGTAAAATGGATTTACTAAGTTAGAAACCCTCAGGTAAGTGTACACAACATCTCACCCAAGTTTCATCGCTATCGGACGAATGGTATTTGAAAGCATACGGGACTTTGTTGAAACGCTTCGCACGTCGCCGCTCATTTGTTGAATCTACTCGTGCGCAACCTCCTGTGAAATGGATTACTAAGTTAGAAGCCTTCACTTAAGTGTACACAACAACTCATCAAAGTTTCATCTCAATCTATGGATGGAATATAAACTTATACGGGATTTTGTTGAAATGCTTCGCGCGTCGTCACTCATTTGTTGAATCTAGTCGTGCGCTACCTGATGTGAAATCGATTTACTAAGCCAGAAGCCTTCCCTGGAGTGTGCACAACATCTCACCCAAGTTTCATCGCTATAGGATGAATGGTATTTGAACACATACGGGACCTTTTTGAAACGCTTCGCGCGTCGTCGCTCATTTGTTGAATCTATTCGTGCGCTATCTATTGTAAAATGGATTTACTAAGCCAATCACCTTCCCTGGAGCTCACTCAACATATCACCCAAGTTTCATTGCAATCGGATGAATGATATAGGAACGCATACGGGACTTTGATTAAAAGTTCGCGCGTCGTTGCTCATTTGTTGAATCTACTCGTGAGCTACCAATTGTAGAAAAGTTAGAAACCCTCAGGTAAGTGTACACAACATCTCACCCAAGTTTCATCGCTATCGGACGAATGGTATTTGAACGCATACGGGACTTTGTTGAAACGCTTCGCACGTCGCCGCTCATTTGTTGAATCTACTCGTGCGCAACCTCCTGTGAAATGGATTACTAAGTTAGAAGCCTTCACTTAAGTGTACACAACAACTCATCAAAGTTTCATCTCAGTCTATGAATGGAATATAAACTTATACGTGATTTTGTTGAAACGCTTCGCGCGTCGTCACTCATTTGTTGAATCTAGTCATGCGCTACCTAATGTGAAATTGATTTACTAAGCCAGAAGCCTTCACTGGAGTGTACACAACATCTCACCCAAGTTTCATGGCAATCGGATGAACGGTATATGAATGCATACGGGACTTAGAAACGCTCTAACGTGCAGAGACAAACAGTAGAATTCGACATCACTGCCACCTTTGGTATAAAACACAACTTTTCGCCACGGGCGGAGTGTATGTAATGGCGGTAGTTGCACAGGTTGCGACCAGGTGGCTCTAACGTGCAGAGACAAACCCTCCAAAGACATCAGCTTTCACGAAGGCCAAGGCTAGTGGTTTCCATGACGACTGTTTTTGACTGTGTATTGTGGTTCTAAAATTGTATGTAAATTGTGGTTCTAAAATTGTGTTCATTCCACCTACCGGGTCAGATTGTGAATCTAAACCATACATGGACCCACCCTAATATACATACCAAATTCCATCAAAATCGGTTCAGTCGTTTAGGAGGAGTTCAGTCACATACACACGTGTCGAAGAATTATATATATATATATGCACCTTCCCTCCATAGATGAGCGTATGAAATTACGCTCCTGTCCACCTCATAGCGTAGTGGCAAGTCTGCATGCCTCTCACCAAGGCGGACTGGGTTCGATTCCCGTATCTGAGGGCTGTAACACTGTTCACTCAACCTTGTTAAGCGGAACTGAGAAGAGGTGGGTTTGATTCCTACCTCAACCACCCCAGAAGTAGTTTTTCGTGGTCTCCCACCTCAATTCTAGGCAAATTGATGGCCACGGCTGGTTTCTACACAAATCTTAGCCTCAATCACAAACACACACACTTGTACAGCCATCACAACGAGACAGATTATCAGACATATTCCACACACACACACACACACACACATACACACGGTGGCTACATAACCACAGAGTCACAAAGTCTCTAAATGAATCACCAAGAACAACTGGCCTAAGTTTCGCACCATGTAGAGAGCTGAATAGCTGTACGTTCGAACAGCCGAGGTTCGAATACCAGCGCTGATGGCAGTCAATGTGAGTGTGGACTTCCCCTGGCTTCTCCAAGAAGCAGAAAATACTACTGACAGTAGCAGCTATACTCACTAAGGTGCAGCATTAGGTCATGGGTCAAAGCTACCTGAGTAACTCTTTGGGCGTAGGTTTGAGCTCCACCATCGGCCGTCCTTGAAATTATTTTCCGTGGGTTCCCATTTTCTACTCCAAGGAAGTGGTGAGGCGAAACCTTCAAATAGGACATGGATGCACGGAACTACTTATTTTCCATAGATTTGACACAAAGTTCAAGCAAGGGCCCGTCACAAGTCAACAAACAAAACATTTTCTGTTGAGTCTATTATGTAATGCTTATATTCTGACTGTCTACTTCGAACAGTAACCAAACACACCATTCATAATAATAAATAAATAAAGTTTGCTTTTGTACTTTATGCAATGATAAATAAATATTTGAAGTTTTGGCAGACTGTTTAAGAGATAACGGCTTTAAACACGTAAGAGGGTGATATTTAAAGACTTTTTTTTCCTAAATTGTCAGAAGCTAAAATTAAAGCCGGTGTTTTCGTCGGTCCTCAAATAAAGAAACTAATGGTCAGAGAAGAATTTCCACAATTACTCAAGACCTACGAAAAACAAGCATGGTACAGCCTTAAAGCAGTGATCCATGGCTTCCTTGGAAATAATAGGCTAAGGCTGGGATTTACAACGAGCTTATTTCCACTATGCTAGAGAACTTTAAACACATGGGTGCAGAATGTCCCTTAAAGTAGCCTACACGTCTTACATGCTCACCTAGACCAATTTAAAGATAACTTGGTCATCAGAAGAGCAAGGGGAACGTTTTCACCAAGACGTGATGGACTTTGAGCAACGTTATCAAGGACAATATAATGAGAACATGATGGGTGATTACATTTGGGGGCTAATACGAAAACGTTTTTACCCACACAGAAGAAGTCCCAAAAATATTAATTTCAAATCTTGTTTGTATTGTTTTTTTTATTATTTTTTATTTGTAGATTAAAGGTTTGTTGGTTCCTTAGTTTAGGGGCTGCGACAACGCGGTCATGTAGCCCCGTATACTTTGCGTGTGTGCAGAATCTGTCTGATAACCGGTGTATCCACTCTATTAGTGTGTGTAGTAGTTCCTACTTTCGCCACGAAATGCTACCGTCCACGTCACCTATCTGTGAATTTGGCTACTACTAGATACCATCGCAACCTGCGCCTGGTGACGAACGTTGGAACTTAAGGGCATTAATCAAACCTAACCTACAAATTTTGCTTGATACACGTTTAGTTAGTGGAAGGTTCTTTTACATGCCATAAATCTATGGCATAGGACCGCCGAGTTTACTTACCCTCCGAAGGAAGGCATGCTGAGGGATTTTAACACTCTTAAAATATCCGACGACTCCGGCCGGGTTTGAACCCGCAACCTTGGGCATAGAAGCTCAGCATGCTACCAACTACGCCACCGAAGCCGCTTTGCTGATTAATATTAACTTTGATGTAAATATATAAATTAACGTTTGTTTTCGTTTGAACTTATAAAAATAGAGAATTTCCTTAAAATTTGAACTTTCGTTGTGATAGCAACAAAAGCAAACTTTCTTTCATTAGTTATGCACGACAAATCAAAATCAGACATACAGAACCCAGAGTCAAAATTCGTGTTGACTTTTGTTATCGACGAATTCTAATTTTCCAAGTATAAGATCTTGCCGTCTATTAATGGCCAATTGTTATGTCTTTGCTGCGTGGGTTTACGTCGATTACCAAAGTAAATAACTATATTAGCAGCTTTTTTTAGGTCGATAATTGTTTTCAAAGAAATAATTATTTGTTTTTTAGTGCTCAAAATAAAATGACTTCTATTATGCACTGTTCCTTTCTCCGAATCACTCCCGGTCCGACACTAAACAATGAAACAGCGATAAAGAAATATTTTTGAATGCCCTCTCAATTCTTCTTACCATGGCTCATAGACCTTTCCGTGTGCTATCTTAGCGTCATCCATAAAGCCGCACTTGCCATCTCTCTGTTGCTATGTATGTACCTGACCTTGAATACTGGTTCTGAAGGTGATCAATTGTAATAAAGTCTGTGAAAGGCATAACCAATCTAAAATTAACACTCATTATCGTGATGTGTGTTGTTGTTGGTGTTATAATGACTAAGATGTTATGCATGTTACTATTCAGTACCCTCTTTTAAATGAGAATGGGCCTAGGGTAACCAAGGGTTAATAGGGTCAAAATATTATAAAACCTTAATTCCGTTCTCAACTTCAAAATATATTACATTCAGAACATACCATTATTTACAGCCATATTTAAGTAACACTTTCCTTAGAATGTTCATATTTTATTCTCAACTAACTCTCTGTATATAAGCTAAAACATTTCTACTGCACTGACCCGTTTTACCCTTCCATGTCAGGATAAATCGGGTCAGTGTTTAGGGCAAATGGGGTCATATTCTTTCCTATATATTCCTTCACAATACATTGGTATCAACACTGAATATGTTCAATTTAACACTTTACACCTTCTACAAACAAACTTTTTTTTTCTTTCTGCTCCAACACATTTTTCATGATACCATTCTTTTGACTTCCCTTGGCACTGAATCCAGTCACCCAATTTTCCTGAGCGAGAATCATTTGGATAGTAGGCTATACGTTTGAACTAAAAATCCTAAAACGTCATATGTTAACTCCTACACCTACCTCTATCCCACTCTCAGTCCAAAAATAGTGTATTTTTTAATTTTTTTTCCAAAAAATTTGGAAAGTAGGCTATATTTCCAAAATTAGGAATTTTACAAAAAAAAGTTTGTTTGACATAGAGTATTTTCTTGCTCTGGAGTAAAGCTTTATTTTTCAAAGGTTTGTCCTGACCACTTTGAAGACGTCGTTGAAGACACGAATGGGGAACTCCAAACAATTCAGCAGCATGACGTTGGCTTCTTCCCTCCCGAAATGCTTTAATCGCCTTCTGCATGTCGTCCTTAGTCCATGAACTTGATGTATATTCTCGTATATTTACCCATCTGCGATAAACAAATAAATATTAATACGTACTTATAAGTACACATACATGAAATACAATGACCCTATTTGCCCAATTTTACTGACCCTATTAACCCACATTTAGTACTTTTTTATATCAGAGGTTGATAGTGCTGAATATCGCTTCAATGAAAGCGGTACAAATGCTAACTTCTTCTAAGAAGGTGACACTTTATGTTGAAACTCAATCTCGCATATTCACTGCAATAGTGGTTGTAAAATAATAACAAAACCTTAACGCTTAATTTAAATAATATAAAACACTTTCCTCTTACCTTTCACATCTCTTTATTCTTCCATTTGCTGCACAAAGAATACACACGCTAGCACGCATCAACAACACTCAACATGTGGGCAAAGTTCCCTAGTTGACCGGTAGATAGCAGCAGTTCCGTAAACGTGCACATGCTCGTCGGTGGAAGCCATTGTTTGAAATTGACCCGATTTATCCTTTGACCCGATTTAGACTTGGGTGCCCACCTGACCTTGAATACTGGTTCTGAAGGTGATCAATTGTAATAAAGTCTGTGAAAGGCATAACCAATCTAAAATTAACACTCATTATCGTGATGTGTGTTGTTGTTGGTGTTATAATGACTAAGATGTTATGCATGTTACTATTCAGTACCCTCTTTTAAATGAGAATGGGCCTACTGGGCTCACAGGAGGTCGCTGTTTATCATAAGTAGGGCTCGGATTTTTAGGTAAATAAATATATTTTTATGTAAATACGGTACATATTTTACACATTTTTCTATAAATACATAAATTTCCGCCTTTCACTTATTAGCACATAAAGAGACATATTATTTACATTTTAAAAAATCAGTATGATCGATTTTTCAGTTTATTGCATTTGTGTTCTGTTTTACTTCAACGGGGAAGAACCTGTGAGCTATCTAATCTCCATGCAGAGCGTATGTCAGCTTGCAACTGTGTTATACTTAACGTGTCGCCCCGTGCCACTCACTGTGGAAGCCGGGGATTTCCTTGTCCATAGCCATATTGCACCATGTGCTAGACCACCCCCTCCCCGAGCTACCTGGAACCAGTGTCACTCACATGCAGTTCATTTCTGGCTCTGTGAAGTGTAAGTCAGTTCTACGATGCCTAAACTACAAGTTATCGTCTGTTGCAGAATATAACGATAATTTTACTTCTGATGGGAGCGTTCCATTCTGCCAACCATGTGGGAAAGCAATCAAGGCTGAACAGCGATCTCAAGTTACACAACACCTCAAGTGCAAGAAACATATTGCCGCAGTTTCGCGCCTTCAGACTAAGTGCTTCGCGATAATCGTCGGTCATTTGTGGTGGACAACCTGAAGATGTATCTCCTTGTGTATTGCAATGCTTCAGCAGTCAGTGAGATATAGAATAAATTGGATTCGTGAGTATTGCATAGTGTTTATATTAACATTAATAAACTAAATTATAATTAAATATTTTTACTTTTTTGTCACATATTTCGTGTATTTTTAATACATAAAAAATAAATATTTTCCCGATTTTTAGCACCTAAAAATCCTAGCCCTAATCATAAGTCATCCTCACTGAGCTACTACCTGTTAGATTGTTGTTGTTTTTATCTTTATTGATACAGTAGAGTCCCACTAATCCGAACTAATTGCGACCCAACCCTATTCGGATTAGCAAATATTCGGATTAGTTGGATTTTCATCAAATACGACAATATATTGACTATAAGGCTCGAAAATCAATCAGTGCATTGCGTCAAAACGCTTCTTAAGTGTTGATTTGCTTTTCCGTTTGCTTTGTAATTAACGTATTAAAAAATTTCATTCACACTTTGTTATGCACATTGTTAGTAGGTCTAGGACCTGCTGTTTTTTAGTTTTGTGTATACAATAGCCGAAATATTCACTGTTTACTCCTGTAGCATTTATTTCATATTTATCTGTGCTAATAAATTTACGTTTTTACTTGGAAAAACGATTTTAATCTTAATCTTTATTCTTTCCTGTTTTAAAAATCAAAACAAATTTGGTAGATATTTTTTCCTAGCCCTGTTCGGATTAGGCGGATTTCAGATTAGCAGGGTTTGGATTGGCGGAACTCCACTGTACTGCACTCTCAGAACATTATCTGGCAAATATCAGGCAACTATACAGATTCATTATGGAATGAGAGCATTATTTATCCTTGCATATTCTAACTATTCTGGTTGTCGCAATGATAACTGCTTTTTTACATTGACTTGTATACATTTGTATCTACTTCAAGTTCATTTAACCCATGCAGTAACCTCTTGGCAGGCGGCTTCGGTGGCGTAGTTGGTAGCATGCTGAGCTTCTATGCCCAAGATAGTGGGTTCAAACCCAGCCGAAGCCGTCGGATTTTTTAAGAGCGTTAAAAATCCCTCAGTATGCCTTCCTTCGGAGGGGAAGTAAAGCTGGCGGTCCCATGTCATAGATTAATGGCATGTTAAAGAACCTTCCACTAATTACACCTGTGTGAAGCTAAATTGTAGAGGTTAGGAATGTAAACAACGCTCTTAGATTCCTACGTTCGTTGCCATGAGTCGACTGCGGTGACGTCTAGTAGCTAAGTTCTGAACTACGCCTAGTAGTCGTTGACGGTGGCGTTTGATGGCAAAAGTAGGAACTATTTGAAAAATTCAAAGTTGCAGTCCTTACTTGAATTAAAAAACAGATACACACACTAATACAGCCATCACAATTAACACCGGTTATCAGACAGATTCTACACACACCCAAAGTACACGGGGCTACATGAGCGCGTTGTCGCAGCCCCTAAACTGAAGAACCAACCAACTAACCAAACTCTTGGCACAACGTACTTGATGTGACAATCTTCAAATTTCAAACTGCCATTCCACTAGGTCTTTATATTTGGAAATCTTATCGTCGTGTTTGCCTTTAAGGGATCAGGTACAGCTTAAGACCTTCAAAAAATCATTTTTTCAAAATATATTTTATTTTATGCTCCTATCCGTTAGGAACGTTTTGGTACAAGAAGTATGTCATTATGCGCCATAGTTTTTGAGTTATGATTTAAAATGAAAAGCCCTGCACCCAATGTTCGTACTGGTTAATGGTATGTAAGATTTATGTACAAATCTTTATCACTCATTTTCTCAGAGTTATGTTTTTGAAACCCGTTTTAATGATAACTCAAAAACTAATTGACATACACTAATGAACTTTTCTGTGTGTATTTCTGCTTACTATATCTACAAAATGATGATTTCAATATCTGGCCTGTTATAACAGACTGTCCTCTCGGTCAATATAGTAGGCTTACGATCCTGACAGATACGATAGGTTTCATTTTCCATGATATTATTATTATTATTATTATTATTATTATTATTATTATTATTATTATTATTATTATTTTGTAACAGGGTCCCCCCGTGAATACCCAATGGCATGCTCCTAACAATAAGAGCAAGGTTTAGTGGCTTCGACGCTGAATATTCGTAGTATTTGTGCTAATAGTCCACGTTACGCTAGTTATTGTACATCATTTCGGTCACCGACAGCACATTCCTCACTATATGACACGTTGCCAAATCCAGCCAAATTCCGGGATAGTACCTTGTGTCTTACTACAAGTCGCGAGGCACTTATCTCATCCCTGTCCCTAATACAGTTACACACACTACTACAGAGATCACTAGGGACCGGACATTAATGTATGCACTAAAAACTATTAAAATATGCATGCAATTATGCACCAAAAATGAAGAAAATATGCATTAAACATTAAAAAATATGCTCTTAACAATAAGCCAATCTTATTCGCCCTTCTTTCCCTACTTTACCGAAATATGTGCAGTCGTCTCTGCATGTAGTTCATGTTGAATTCTTTTTCACATTTCACTTCTTTCGAGCATACTTGACTATAGGCGACAACGCCATCAGTTCAATAATCACTATCACCTGGCACGAACT
Source organism: Meconema thalassinum (assembly GCA_946902985.2). Classification (NCBI taxonomy): domain Eukaryota; kingdom Metazoa; phylum Arthropoda; class Insecta; order Orthoptera; family Tettigoniidae; genus Meconema; species Meconema thalassinum. The sequence goes on from OX336391.1 coordinate 391,861,040, forward strand.
GATTTAATAAATACTTTATCCTGCTCTTCTCTTTAGGCATTTTGAGGCAGCATACTGAACCCTTTATCCTCTGTTGGATAAATGATTCTATGTTTTATTACTTCAATTAATAAATATTTCCACCAGCATCATGAAAGTAGCCAGACGGAGATGAGGAAATTTCAAGCATTTGTTGGAGACAGCGGGTACATACCTGAAGCATATTGACAAAAGGCTAAATACTTTAGCTGTGAAAGGAAATAGCCTAGCGATGTGTCAGAAGGACAGGTGTTGGCCACCTCAAAAATAGAAGCGACGCGCAGTGAGACATGCGGCTGGTATGTTCATTGTGATATTCGCGCCTAGAAGTAATATGATGCAGTAACGTGAGTGGCTGATGAAGAAAATAGACACTCCTACGACGCCAAGATATGCTAAAAACCGCCAAATTACAGAAAATGTGGGAACCAATGAGAGAAGAATGCCTATTTAGCGCGGCAGGTCTAGCGTGGGCACGCTCGGCTAGCATTCACGCGGGAGATCGCCTAGACAAAATCTCTACGATCGATTCTAGGATTAATGGGCATATTCTTGACCTGCGCTATTTTACGAGTTCAGTGATATTTATTTCATTCCTGTACCACCATTATTTCGAGAAATTTTTGTATAAATTCCCCCTCTATCTAGACCTAGGGCCAGTTCATTTATAAGTGGTGTGAAGAGCCAAGACTTTGCTTATTATTATTCTGTGCGTCTACGGACGTAAGCTTATTATACTTTGGTGTGTCGTGGACACAGGTTGACTATTACTCTGTGCGTCTACGGACGTAGGCTGTTATTTTGTGTGTCAGTGGACACAGGCTTTTATACTTTGCGCGTCTAAGGACGTTGACAGTTAACTTTGCGTGTCATGAAGGACACAGAAATTGTTATTGAAAGTGTTAAATTCAGTGTTAGATAGTCACAGTACTATATTTGTAGGGGCAGTATCTTCGATAATTCGCCAATAGACTGCTTTGGGGAAAGAAGTACCCGAACGGCGAATTTAGTAGTCAGACATCAAGTGTATAATAATTTAATTTTTGAATCAGCACGAGAGATGACATCATTGACCATGGAGGAAGTCTGGAAATATCAAGACTCCGTCAAGATGGTTGAGATGAGATAAGAAGAATCCAGTTGGGAAATGGCTGCAGATGTTCTTTGACGGGTGACTGGCTGAGGATGAGTATTGAATAATATTTATTATTATCTGATAAATTAACTTATGGTGTATGGGACATATTTTGTTTTGTAAATAATTTGCTTGTGTGATTAACGTAGTCTATTTAGTTTTGGTCTGACACACCTTTTGCATGGAAAACAGCTCGCATATATATTTAGTAGAAGGTTATTTTCTTGTTTGTTGTTTTAACTAACGTAGCTATGTGAACGGCCGTGTTTGCATATGTTACGCGATGCGGTTAAAAACGTCTCTCGGAGATATGTTGTGTTTCAGAAGTAGGACTGAAGTAAAATAGTTATACAGTAGATTGGAAGGTAATTAATTTCTTTTGTTTTATTATTGATCAGATTCAATATGATTATTGCCTTTGGAGCAATGTGATTTGTGACGAAGAGCAGTCAGCTCTATCGTAGGTTTTAATATTTTTTTAATTGTCGGCGAGCATCCATTCAGCCGATCTGTGTGAAAACGTATTGTCATTCCCAAATAATGTGTGTGTTTTTGTGTCATTACAAGCGGGATTTTCAGCTTAGACTGATTTCTGGCAGCTTGATGACAAATCCAGATTGTGACCTCGCGAGGGCAATTCTGGATATTTTGATTATGTCTGACCATATTTTGAAGTGGTTGAGTTTGTTGCTGTTGATTCCTTGAGATAACGGCACAGCTGGTCAGTTATATTTATACACACTGGAGTGGGACAATGGCAGGTGATTGAGGAAGAGGGGAGATGTTGCACAAGACGAACTGAAGGGTGCCAGCCAGGTCATTAGTGGAGAATGCCTGTGTGGCTCAGTAATAACTTGTAATACAGAATTAAGAACTGATCAATGATAAAAATTGTTTAAATAAATGGGAGTTGCCTACGAATCACGATAATCTCCGAAGCGTTATCTTAACATGCAGTTTTGTTCATATAAAGTAATGTCAGCCAGTCAGGCTTTTGTTGTTGTTGGTTTATTCCATGTTTTTATTTTATTCAGTGACCCGTGAGTCACATGCTTGCTGTATTTCCTTGTTTGTGTTGAGCAAGTTGGCCAGTGTTGGCAGTTCATAGTCAAGTGCGTCTTCGCGCTAATGAGGGTCTCAGGGAGATTCCTGTAAATAGTAGATTTAGTGCGTGTGTCAGCATTACTTTTTAAGGGTTTTATTTAATGTCATGTTCCATATCCATAAACGTTGATTTACGAGATGATTGTTCGTAAGCATCGTGGCTGTTAACCCGTTGTAAACGAACAGTCATCCAAAGTACTCATTCCTCGTAGTTAGTCATTACGCGCACATAAAACCCAAATTGCAAGGTAGTGGAACCAGGATCCACATTTTAAAATAAAGGGGAGATCCGTCTGACTCCTCAAATTTATAGATATTTCTATCATGGGAAATTCAGGGATGATTGTTTTATATTTTATTGTTGTTTATTTCTTTTTATGCACTATTAGTCATTAAATCTTGTTATTATTTTACATCTTGTCACCTTTCTTTCTAATTTATAGTTTATATCCTATGACCCTTACCTCAGTAGAGCATGTTGTTTGGCGAACGTAAACATCACATAGGAACTGAGCGCGACCCCTTGATTAAGATTTCTTACATTAAACACTGCTTTTCTGAAGGGTTCATAGGAGTAAACTGGCGCGGCCAAGCGTGGGGCGGTTCACTGTGGTGTAACGGCAAAGATTTTGCACATGTCAATGTAAGCGTAGTTGGGTTTTCAAACTGACGCAACAATGAAGGTGTAATTTTATTTCTGGTTCGCTGCTGGAACACATTTAAGTGGCGTATTTGAGTAAAACTGACATGCCGCAAGTGCAGGCAGTTATGGCAGTATTTTAATCACCGGGAAGTGATATTTTATTAAAAGTAAGTGAGGCGAAGAGGATACCGCCAAATGTGTGAAATATAAAGTAAAATCAGGAGTTTGCAAAGTAAAATACGGTTCATGTTTTTGTCTATTGAATTAAAGTAAAAGGTAATATATATGTGATACCGGGCGCCCAATGATTAAAGTTAAAATTAGATTTGTTTAGAAAGTCAAACTCGTGAAAATGTTAGGAGGCTGTAGCCTAAATGACAATTAATACTTTATTAATTAGTCAGTGTTAATATCAGATCAGGATAACAATTTAATGACTGAATATGTGTTTGGGTTTAAATTAAATTGAGTAAAGTAAGAACTACTCAGAGATGCAATCGACTAGTGGGATTAAATGTAAAAATAAATGAACTGAGTAGGGTAAAGAAATTAAATGTGCATTGGATTTTATGTGTGTGTCAAAGGGCATTGCTTTATGCCATTTCCCTAATGTCTCATATAAAGTGTGTAATATGGCAACGGTTGAACAGATTCAAGAAATCATTGAGAGTGCAGCTAGGAGAACACAGGCATTGTTGGACACTAAATTGGCGGAACAGAGTCAATCATTAAACAATAGTATGTTAGAACAAAGTGAAGCATTAAACGCTAAATTATCAGAACAGAGTCAATCATTAAACACTAGTATGTTAGAACAAAGTGAAGCATTAAACGCGAAATTGTCTGAGCAAATAAACAATACTATGGTAGAACAAAGTGAAGCATTGAACGCGAAATTATCTGAACAAATAAACAATAGTTTGTTAGAACAAAGTGAGTCGATAAACAAATTATCAGAACAAAGTGAATCATTGCGGACACAATTAAATAACAGTAGAATTGAACAGAATGAATATCAGGCGGAACAAGCTAGGTTGTTAAAAAGTGAAATTAATGACACTATCAATTCACAGTTAGAGACGCTAACCGCAGAGATGAAAGATCACACTAATCAACAGATGGTATTACTGGCCCTAGATGTGAGTAAAAATAATGAAAAGCAATTAGACCAGATTAAGAAAATGGAAAATATTTTTGATCAAAAACTTAGCATTCTGGATGAAACGGTGTTAGCTAAATCAGAGCAAATTGAAATAGCGTGCACTATGAATACAAGCGAGGTCAAGATAGCTCAGGAGAAGTTAGAAGGACGATTTATGGAGATGGAAAAGAGCGGCAAAGTCATTCAACAACAATTATCAGCGGTAGATGAGAATATATCCGGCATAATTAAAGATATGGATCGTCTCGAAATAAAATCAGCAGAGCAGTGGAAAAGCCTAGAAGCGGATCAGGAGCAGTTAAAGAGTACCTTAAACGACACTAAAAGCCAGATTGAAGAGAAAGTAAGCACGATTAAAGAGCAGATAAGAAAAGATTGAAAAAAATGAATATCGATTCTAAAGAGGAAAGATCCACCATTCTTAAAACAGTAGGCGAAAATCACACTCGTATTCAAGCGTTAGAACAAGAAATGAAGAGCAAGCTTAAAGAACAGACGGACAGGATCATTAAAGCCGAACTCAGGTCACTAGAGCAATCGTCGATATTTAGAACAGGAACATTGAAAGACAAGCAGGATGACTCAAATAGCCCGGAGGGTACTAGCACAGCAGGAAGTCAGACTCAGGCGGAGAGCCCATTAACAACAAACACGGAAGGGTTTCGCAAGAATATCGATAGGAGCTCAACACTACAAGACGGTCATCAGCCTACCCAACTTATCCAAGTAATTCGTTCAAGTGATTATAAACCACAGAAATACACGGAAAATTCAGGGGTAACACCTAAAGCTTTTACCAAAGAGATTGAAGACCATTTCAATGACACTGGGGTACCTGAAGCACGTAGATTGAGGATGATGGAGAGATTTTTATCAGGAAATGTCCTTACATGGTTTTTAAGCTTCAAATATACATTTGGAACCATGTCAGATTTTAAATTGGCGTTTCTGCGCAAATATTGGTCGCCCGCAATACAACAGAGTCTAAGGATGGAGCTTTACTCTAGAAAGTACCAAACCACCCAGCAAACAAAATACTCAGATTTCTTTAACATGCAAATGTTAAAATTTCGCGACCTGGATTACCCTTTAAATGAAGCGGATCTGGTGATGACAATAGCGAGGCAATTGCCAGTCAACGTACAATAAGTACTAGTCGCAGCGAACGTTAGTACGGCTATACGTGCAGAGCAGATATTACGCCAGATAGATGAGACTACGTCTCATAGTCATTATAGAGGAGGAAGACAGCTGGAGTTAGTCAATGCGACAGAGGTCATAAAACCTAAGCAGGCAAACACTAAAACGCAGGGCACTAATACAAGCACTTCCACACCTAGGCGAAACCAGGAAGAAGGAGAAAACAGACCATACCAGCGTAACGAAAATAACTACAATAATAGATCATATCAAGGCAACAATAGGTATCAACACAGAGGATATCAACATTGGCGTGAAAATCGAAGAAATAACAGGCCTTATGGAAGATACGGTGATTACAATGCTATTCAAAGATGGAAAGGAAGAAGAGACCAAAATCAAGGAGAGCCACGAAATTATCGAAATGACTGGGATGATAGGCACGCTCAATCACAAAATTACCTAGAGGAATTACACGCTAGTCAAGGTGGAGAGCTAGGAAGATGGGAAAAAGCCATTGGGAACATGAAGAATCCTGATACACATACTGAGGAAGCTGGAAGTCTACTGAGACAAGAGGAATATCAAGGACATCGGCGACAAACGGATGATGGGAGTCGCACCGGAGCTAAAAAAAATGTTAAATTTGGATAAAGAAGACAGCCTACAAACGCAACAGTCGGAAGTTGAAGAGGGATGGATAGTAGCGAACATACAAGAATGGATTGCTTTGCCAGAAGACTGCCTGGAGGAGACGGTGAAACCACGGAACGATGAAATTAGGCAATTACCCATTATTTACGCAAGGATTGGTGGAATTAATATAAGATGTTTATTGGATACGGGGTCACAGATCAGTCTGGTATCGGAGGCCTTGGTTCGAGAGTTGGGACGGAGTCAAAATATTCCTGTAATTCCCGTACCACAGCTCAAAGTGAGGGGTGTTAGTCCTGAACGCACCGTCACTTGTAAACGTCAGGCATACTTAGAGCTGAACATATTGGAACACACTTTTGGGCAAACATTCATTATCATGGCAAAGATGAATTTCAATATAATTCTTGGTGCAAATTTTATTTGTGACTATCAAGCAGTGATAGATTTGCACAAGAATACTGTCAGTTTTAGAGAGTATGATCAGCTGAAGAACGTGGGATTGCATATGGATGAAATCACCACCGGAAGAGATGTAAATTCGTGGGCATTGGAAGCAATATCGGAAGAGACGGAAGAGGAGGTACGAAAGGCAGAAGATAACATCATAGAAGGGGCTGTTGTGGAACTAGATGAGGAGAGTGAATCCCAGGAGATATGGTCTTTATTAACAGAAGGAGATAACAGTGATGAACAATTTGAAGAGTTACTACAGGAGCGGCTCAATGACATTCAACTTGGGGGTGAACACAGAAAGCAATTGGAAGAGATTTTAAGGAAGCACAAAACAGTATTTGATACAGTACCTGGGAAAATATTAAATTTCAAATATTCTATGCAAGTCGAGGACTGGTCACCTTTCAAAAGCAGGTTGTACCCAATTCCTGAAAAATATCGTTGTCAAGTAAAGGTCATTATAGATGAGATGTTACAAGCTGGAGTGATAAGGAAGACACCTACACCTTATCTAAATGCGATTTTGGCAGTCACAAAACCAAATGGATCTATTAGACTTTGTTTAGATGCCAGAAATCTCAACACGAGACTCATTTTTCCTGAGTATGACAGAGCGCCTATTATCAGAGACGTACTAAAAGGCTTTAAAAACAAAAGCATTTATTCATCAGTCGATCTGACGAGCTCGTTCCACCATATTGAATTGGATGAGAAGTCACAGCTTCTAACTGGCTTCTTATTCGATAACCAGACGTTTTGCTTCGTTCGAATGCCCTTTGGAGTCAAAACAGCGGGCTGTGCTTTAATCCGAGCCCTGGACCGGAATCTAACCGAGGAAGTTAAGGAGATGACGGTACGCTACATTGATGACATTTTGCTGGCATCCGACAACATTGAAACTCACATGGAGAATTTAGATAAAGTATTAGGCAACCTGAATGCATCGAATTTCAAAGTAAATCTGAAGAAATCGCATTTCTTCAAGAGCGAGATCTTATATTTGGGTCACATCATTGACAAGGAGGGAGTGAAGCCAAATCCCGCTAAGATCGAAGCGATAAAGAATTTCCCTACACCAACGAGAGTCAAGCACATTCGGGCTTTCTTAGGCGTAACGGGATTCTTTAAGGAAAACTGTCCAGGTTATACGGAGACTGTAGCTCCTACGCAGGAAATGCTAAAGAAGAATAATAAATGGTTATGGAATGCGGAGTGTGAGAAGGCATTCCAAGCAACAAAACAGCTATTGGAATACTGCAATAAATTAGGATATCCAGATTTCAAGCACAAATTTATAATCCAAGCAGATGCTTCACTGGTGGGTATAGGTGCTATGCTCTACCAAGAGGATCCAGCTAACCTGCAGCATAAAACATATTTGGCATTTGTCAGTCGAAAATTGCGTAAGCACGAGCGCAATTATACTGTAACAGAACTAGAGCTGTTGGCCATACTTCATGCGCTACAACAATGGAAACGAATAATCTATGGTTACCCCATTGTTGTCAGGACTGATCACAAGGCATTAACATTCTTGTTTAAGACGTCGATGGCAAGCGAACGTGTGACACGTTGGTCTATATATATATTCAGCAGTTTAGCATTGAGATTGAACATTGCCCAGGGAAGATGAACGTGATTCCGGATGCACTCAGCAGGAACCCAGAGCCTGATAATGAAGAAACAGCGATGGTACAACACTTGGAGTTAACACCGAAGGACCGGGAATTCTTGGAGGAGTTACGTGAGATACAGCGAGAACAAGAAGCGGAACCATGGATGATGCTTTTAATTCAATACTTCAGAAAGCAACTACCTACAGAAACACCTGCATTTCGAGAAGCGAAAGCCAAAGAAGGAAGATATGTTTATGTCAACAATTTGCTGCACAAATGGGTAGATAATGACCACACCAAGTTACGCATATTAGTACCTGCTTCGTTACAACGAGGACTGACATGGCATACGCACGAAAGTTACGGTCACGTGGGCGTAGACAAGGGCGAAGCGACTATAGGAGAGACATTTACATTGCCACGTATGAGAACAACTATATGTGACGTCATTACAACATGTGATCCGTGTCAGAGGACAAAGCCCAATAATTATTTAATGAGGCCGGATCCTAGACCTTTGCTACCTCAAAAACCATGCGAGCTACTGGCACTCGACTGTTTCGGTCCAAGCCCGAAGGGAAGGCGAGGTTGCCGACACTTACTAGTATGCATTGATGTGTTTTCTAAGTTTGTCGTATTATGCCCCATTCAGAAAACTACTTCAAATCAGGTACTCAGTCGTATTCGGAATAGAGTTATTCCAATCCTTGGAAAACCAGAATTTATATTATCAGATCATGGCAGTTATTTCACAAGCGCCGAATTCAAGAAAGGTATGGAGGACATGGGTATAAAACACATTTTAAGCAGTATCCGACATGCTCAAGCAAATCCAAGTGAGAGAGCAATTAAGTGTGTAACATCATATGTGAGAATCATCATTCCAAATGAACATCACAGATGGGTGGACAAAATCAAGGATGTAGAGACATGCATGAATTCTACCAGGCACGAGTCAACAGGACAGATCCCTATGGTCCTAAACAAAAACGAGTATCCAGTGAGATCGTGGAAAAGCATCATTAACTGCCCACAAGATCCAATGATAGCACCTGACTTGCGAATTGAGAGAACGAGAGCCTACATGAGGAAACAAGCAGACCGCAGATTACGGCGAGTAAGAAATAAGAGGTTTCACAGTCATCTTGAAATCAACCAGCTTGTTTTGGTGAAACGACCTGCTACATCGGACCCAGAGAAGAAGATCTTCAGTAAATTCTGCGAAAAGTTCATAGGACTCTATTCTATCGTAAGAAACCTTGGAAATAATGCTTACAGAGTGAAAGAATTGAGTACGGGAACAATGTCAGTTTACAACGCTGCCAACCTAAAAAAGTATCGTAGAAGTGAACCATGGGAGCGCCGAAATAACGATGCAGTTTGAATATATGGACGTCCTACTATCAACAAAGTGCACGGGGAGCAGTAGAGTACGGCACGTGAAGGAGGAAGTAGAGTTGGTGCTGACAAACATTAACGAGGCGAGCAGAGTGTTGCCCCAGGCATCAGCGTCACGCAAGCAGTTGAGAGAGTCATTATGAGCAGGATGTGAAACGAGTAAATGCCATTCAAGACAAGAGCGGCTAGACCAAGTAATAGAAAAGGGGTGATTCTGAAATAAAACATTTGGCCCACGGAAGTCTTTTAAAATTGTCGACTTTATTCCTAAGTTCGAAATTTTGTGAGTGGGAGAGTTGTGAACCCTTTATCCTCTGTTGGATAAATGATTCTATGTTTTATTACTTCAATTAATAAATATTTCCACCAGCATCATGAAAGTAGCCAGACGGAGATGAGGAAATTTCAAGCATTTGTTGGAGACAGCGGGTACATACCTGAAGCATATTGACAAAAGGCTAAATACTTTAGCTGTGAAAGGAAATAGCCTAGCGATGTGTCAGAAGGACAGGTGTTGGCCACCTCAAAAATAGAAGCGACGCGCAGTGAGACATGCGGCTGGTATGTTCATTGTGATATTCGCGCCTAGAAGTAATATGATGCAGTAACGTGAGTGGCTGATGAAGAAAATAGACACTCCTACGACGCCAAGATATGCTAAAAACCGCCAAATTACAGAAAATGTGGGAACCAATGAGAGAAGAATGCCTATTTAGCGCGGCAGGTCTAGCGTGGGCACGCTCGGCTAGCATTCACGCGGGAGATCGCCTAGACAAAATCTCTACGATCGATTCTAGGATTAATGGGCATATTCTTGACCTGCGCTATTTTACGAGTTCAGTGATATTTATTTCATTCCTGTACCACCATTATTTCGAGAAATTTTTGTATAAATTCCCCCTCTATCTAGACCTAGGGCCAGTTCATTTATAAGTGGTGTGAAGAGCCAAGACTTTGCTTATTATTATTCTGTGCGTCTACGGACGTAAGCTTATTATACTTTGGTGTGTCGTGGACACAGGTTGACTATTACTCTGTGCGTCTACGGACGTAGGCTGTTATTTTGTGTGTCAGTGGACACATGCTTTTATACTTTGCGCGTCTAAGGACGTTGACAGTTAACTTTGCGTGTCATGAAGGACACAGAAATTGTTATTGAAAGTGTTAAATTCAGTGTTAGATAGTCACAGTACTATATTTGTAGGGGCAGTATATTCGATAATTCGCCAATAGACTGCTTTGGGGAAAGAAGTACCCGAACGGCGAATTTAGTAGTCAGACATCAAGTGTATAATAATTTAATTTTTGAATCAGCACGAGAGATGACATCATTGACCATGGAGGAAGTCTGGAAATATCAAGACTCCGTCAAGATGGTTGAGATGAGATAAGAAGAATCCAGTTGGGAAATGGCTGCAGATGTTCTTTGACGGGTGACTGGCTGAGGATGAGTATTGAATAATATTTATTATTATCTGATAAATTAACTTATGGTGTATGGGACATATTTTGTTTTGTAAATAATTTGCTTGTGTGATTAACGTAGTCTATTTAGTTTTGGTCTGACACACCTTTTGCATGGAAAACAGCTCGCATATATATTTAGTAGAAGGTTCTTTTCTTGTTTGTTGTTTCAACTAACGTAGCTATGTGAACGGCCGTGTTTGCATATGTTAAGCGATGCGGTTAAAAACGTCTCTAGGAGATATGTTGTGTTTCAGAAGTAGGACTGAAGTAAAATAGTTATACAGTAGATTGGAGGGTAATTAATTTCTTTTGTTTTATTATTGATCAGATTCAATAAGATTATTGCCTTTGGAGCAATGTGATTTGTGACGAAGAGCAGTCAGCTGTATCGTAGGTTTTAATATTTTTTTAATTGTCGGCGAGCATCCATTCAGCCGATCTGTGTGAAAACGTATTGTCATTCCCAAATAATGTGTGTGTTTTTGTGTCATTACAAGCGGGATTTTCAGCTTAGACTGATTTCTGGCAGCTTGATGACAAATCCAGATTGTGACCTCGCGAGGGCAATTCTGGATATTTTGATTATGTCTGACCATATTTTGAAGTGGTTGAGTTTGTTGCTGTTGATTCCTTGAGATAACGGCACAGCTGGTCAGTTATATTTATACACACTGGAGTGGGACAATGGCAGGTGATTGAGGAAGAGGGGAGATGTTGCACAAGACGAACTGAAGGGTGCCAGCCAGGTCACTAGTGGAGAATGCCTGTGTGGCTCAGTAATAACTTGTAATACAGAATTAAGAACTGATCAATGATAAAAATTGTTTAAATAAATGGGAGTTGCCTACGAATCACGATAATCTCCGAAGCGTTATCTTAACATGCAGTTTTGTTCATATAAAGTAATGTCAGCCAGTCAGGCTTTTGTTGTTGTTGGTTTATTCCATGTTTTTATTTTATTCAGTGACCCGTGAGTCACATGCTTGCTGTATTTCCTTGTTTGTGTTGAGCAAGTTGGCCAGTGTTGGCAGTTCATAGTCAAGTGCGTCTTCGCGCTAATGAGGGTCTCAGGGAGATTCCTGTAAATAGTAGATTTAGTGCGTGTGTCAGCATTACTTTTTAAGGGTTTTATTTAATGTCATGTTCCATATCCATAAACGTTGATTTACGAGATGATTGTTCGTAAGCATCGTGGCTGTTAACCCGTTGTAAACGAACAGTCATCCAAAGTACTCATTCCTCGTAGTTAGTCATTACGCGTACATAAAACCCAAATTACAAGGTAGTGGAACCAGGATCCACATTTTAAAATAAAGGGGAGATCCGTCTGACTCCTCAAATTTATAGATATTCCTATCATGGGAAATTCAGGGAGGATTGTTTTATATTTTATTGTTGTTTATTTCTTTTTATGCACTATTAGTCATTAAATCTTGTTATTATTTTACATCTTGTCACCTTTCTTTCTAATTTATAGTTTATATCCTATGACCCTTACCTCAGTAGAGCATGTTGTTTGGCGAACGTAAACATCACATAGGAACTGAGCGCGACCCCTTGATTAAGATTTCTTACATTAAACACTGCTTTTCTGAAGGGTTCAATACTTTGCATAAAATAATGTTATCTCGTCATCTGTTCCTCAGAAATATTCTTACAAGGGATAGCCTACTACCCAGATGGTGAAAAGAATGTCCCACGCCATCTATTTCATGAAATGTCAGGCGTAAAATACTGTTATCTCGTTATCTGTTGCTCAGAAAGTTGCTTACAAGGGATGTCCAACACGCAGGCGAAACCAATTTTCTTCCAGACGTTTTAAATTTCACTTAATTTCAAATGTATATGTTAAATATGCTGTTATGTTCAGAAAATGCAGGAAATCTAATAAACCCTCAAAATATGAATTTCCATATGCATTTTCAAACAAGATGTTCAGTAAAGAACATATAGCCTACTTTCTCCTAACTGCATGGGTATTGTTATAACGCTTTGTCCTTTTCAAGGAGTATAATTGAATGTTGGTTGTAGTTGCTTGTTGAAATACAACGTGCTATAGGAATATTAAACATGAATATGAGGTGCCCTTGGCTAGTGCTACCTCTGTAAAAAAATTCTTTCAATTCGGTTTCACCGTGTTTGAATTGATATGGGGAATGGGTTTGCACACATACATGGCCGCTATTTGCAAACTATTGGGCTGATGACATTGTAGTCTGTCATAAGATGCTTTCCACAAAAAGGCATGTTGTTGCAAAATCTGGTAGAGATCAAATGATTAGGATGGTCGTAATTTGATTTAAGCTTTTAACATTTGGGTGGCCGTCATTCCGTTTCCGTCAAGATGGCGGCGATATAAAACATGACACTTAGGTGCCCTTTGCTAGTGCTACCTCTGTACCAAATTTCGTTCAATTCGGTTTCACCGTGTTTGAATTGATAGGGGGAATCGATTTGCACACATACGTGGCCACCATCTGCAAACTAATGGGCTGATTATCTTGCAGTTTGGTCAGAAAATGCTTCCCACATAAAGATATGTTGTTGCAAAATTTGGTAGAGACTAGCTTATTAGGTTGGTCGTAATTACATTTTAGCTTTTAACATTTGGGTGGCCGCGATTAGGGGGAAGTCCTGTAGCACCGGACGGCGTGTAGTACCGGACACACTATAGTTCACGAAAATCTCACTAGATGTCAGCATCATGTAGAGTGCATTTCAAAGGTTTCTTCCAGTGTACGTCAGCGCAAGAAGAGTGAGTTTGTCACTCAAGCAGTAACCACGCTACGTGGTATTTTCTGATTTCCTGTGTTCATTCATGTGTCTCAAGTAAGTTTTGGAAGAGCATTGTACTGAACTAGGTAAGTGAATTGTTACTGTACTGAGAGTAGTTGTTTAATGTGGTCTTAATAACATGTTCACAAAGTATAAATTGAAAATGAAACGTATTTAGTTAATGGCAGGTGTTTCTTTAGATGCATGCTTCTCCTGTAAGACCGGACAGTACTATGTCCTGTACCTTCGGACAAGTAATTAGCTGTCATATTATTATTTGCAGGTTGAATCGCAAATAAAAACATGCCAAAAGACGACAAAAATGGGAAGAGGAGGGGAACGTGGTCCGAAGACGGTATGAAACTGGCAGTGAACCGCGTGCGTGCTAATAATTTGAGTGTTAGGGAAGCTGCAAGAAGTTTTAGTGTTCCAAAGAGCACTTTGCAGGACATACTAATAAAAATAAAGAGTGGAGGAGAAATTCAAATTACACCGAAATTAGGGCGCTTCGAGAGAACATTTTCAGACAATTTTGAAGAAAAATTAGTCGCCCATATAAAGCTGTTAGATGGCATGCTCATGCCGCTTACCAGAAAAGAGTTCCTGAAACTTGCTTATGATTTAGCTGCAACTTTAAAGCTGCCTCATAGGTTCAATAAGGATAACAAAATTGTAGGGAATCATTTCTATTACAGCTTCATGAAGAGACATCGTGAACTTGCACTGAGATCTCCAGTTCTTACCATGTTTAAAAAATAAAAATATTTTTTTTTAAATTTCAAGTGTCTCTTTATTTTAGGGCCATAATATGTCCATAGATCTCAAGTATGAAGTTCCTATAAGTCACTATCATGTCAAATACTACATCCTTTGATAAGATCATAGATATGCATAGAATTTACAGTATTCAAATAACAATCCGAAAAAGTTATAAACTGTCCGGTATTACAGGCCAGTCTTAATAAAAGGGAAAAAAGCCACAAGTACGTTTATTTAAATTCCCAATAATCCTGCCACTGTTGAAAATTATGCTATCAGGAATATCGTCTTATGTTACATGAAGGATGTCACACATATTTTACTTGATTTTTAAATTCAAAAATTTCAGCAGTAATGGCAAAAAAAGTAATGTGTCCGGGGCTAGAGGACTCTCCCCTACGTTTCCGTCAAGATGGCGGTGATATAAAACATGACACTGGGGTGCCCTTTGCTAGTGCTACCTCTGTACCAAATTTCATTCCATTCGGTTTCACCGTGTTCGAATTGATAGGGGGAATCAATTTTCTTACAAAGATGGCCGCCATCCGCAAAATATTAGGCTAATGACCTATTAGTTTGGTCAAAGGATGCTCCCTCCATAAAGGTATGTTTTTGCAATGTTTGGTAGAGATCAGATGATTAGGTTAATCGTAATTTGATTTAAGCTTTGAACATATGTGTGGCCGCCATTACGTTTCCGTCAAGATGGCGGCGATATAAGACATGACACTGAGGTGCCCTTTGCTAGTGCTACCTCTGTACCAAATTTCGTTCCATTCGGTTTCACCGTGTTTGAGTTAATAGGGGGAATCAATTTTGACACAAAGATGGCCGCCATCCGCAAACTATTAGGCTAATGACCAATTAATTTGGTCAAAGGATGCTTCCTACATAAAGGTATTTTGTTGCAAAATTTGGTAGAGATCGGATGATTAGGTTAGTTGTAATTTGATTTAAGCGTTGAACATTTGTGTGGCCGCCATTACGTTTCCGTCAAGATGGCGGCGATACAAAACATGACACTGAGGTGTCCTTTGCTAGTGCTACCTATGTACCAAATTTCGTTCAATTCGCGTTCACCGTGTTCGAATTGATAGGGGGGGACATACATTCAGAGTACACACACTCACACACACACACACACACACACACACACACACACAGACTCACACACACACATACACACACACAGACAGACACACTATTTTTCGCCCTGTGTTGATCTCATGTCTACTTTCATTTTTTGCAAAAATCGAAAGTAGGCTAAAAATCCGCTCCCTAGTCATTATATAAATACAGGTTATCAGACATGTTCAACACACACACACAACTACACCGAGCTGATAATCAAGATGTCCCAAGTCCCTTCTGTAGTTGGAGAAACTGTTTCTTAGGTAGAACAAATTCGATATAGAATCGTGGATCTTAGGTGAGATTTCTCGTGATGCTTCAAGAATCACAGGCGCTATGGCGACTTTGGCTTGTGTCCACAGTCTCTTTGATCTCCTCAGCAAGTAGTAAATATTTCTCAATCTTCTCAATATGTGCTTTCTCTCGATATTATGAGGCATAGGAATAATCATATCTACGAGGAAAGTCATTTTATTATTCTTCAGTATTAAGGTAATATCTGGTCTATTGTTGGCAACAGTATGATCAGTGGTTACCATGCTATTCCATTCCATTTTATTTTAGCCTATTTTCATCTATTAAAAACCTAGCATAAGTACCCATTCTTCGATCGGTCTTCGGTATTAATAATCAGACGTTTTCAATTGAGCTACTGTTACAAAGGTTAGGGGCTTGGAACCTGTTTGACGACAAAGAAAAATGATTAATTAAAATGTGCTCTCAAACTAAATTTACCTAACGTGTTCTTCCTGACGTGAAAATAAAATTGAAAACCTCATAGACGAATCGCAATTCACGTCACATACAAACAGACCCTAACCGTTGTGTCAAGTGCCCAACCACAGGAAGACCCCTTTTATAAACAAGTAGTTCCGTGAAGAACTATACAGCCTATTTTCATATATCCTACTTATGTTAATTGCCACTATCAACATACACAATTTCTGTTTGATTGCTGTAATAGGTTCGTAGATATTAAGAACCGACTAAATATTTCGGATGGTCGCCATGTTGGATTTTATATATGTAGGTCCTAGAGTTATGTACTGTTACATGTAGATTATTGTGAACGTGTAGTATTCAAACTTCAATCGCAAAATTAGGACACAAGAAAAAACAAGGAGATTTTAAAATTTTTCACAGCTGCCATCTTGAGGTTATGGAAACAATTGAAATAAATTAGATGCCAGTGGATTAACATTCGTATAAGGATTTACTGTACCAAGTTTCACTGCACTCGGATGGTTAAATTGCGAGAAACGTCCATGTGAATATTTATAATTCACGTCACCGCCATGTTGGATTTGTGATCACCAGGTTATTTAAAGTCCTATAGGTGAACTTCAGTTCATAGCCCCTATGAACATTAAAAAATGCAGTTTGATTGCTAAAATAGATTCGTAGATATTCAGTATCGTCTAAATATTTCGGATGGTCGCCATGTTGGATTGTTAAATGTATAGGCCATAGAGTCATGTACCATTAAAGGAAATTTATTGCGTAGGTTCATTATTCAAACTTTCACTTCGATCGCATGACTACATCACAAGAAATAAAAACTTAATTTTAAAATTCGCACTGCCGCCATCTTGAGGTTATGTAAACAATTGAACTAAATTAGATACCAGTGGATTACAATGTGTATAAATATTTCCTGTACCAGGTTTCAGTGCGGTTGGAACATTAAATCGCGAGAAAGGTCTATTTAAAATTTTCAAATTCGCTTGGCCGCCATGTTCGTTTTGTATTTAACCGGTTTTTGAAAGTCTTATAGATGGACTTCCAGTAGTGCCCTTTATCTCCGTACAAAATTTTAGGGAGATACCGCTAATAGTTTCAGAGATATAGAATGCCGGTGAAATATTTCGCACATCCGCCATCTTGTGATTATGTAAACAATTGAACGAAGTTAGATGTCGGTGCATTACAATGTATATAAACATATGCTGTACCAAGTTTCATTGCGTTTGGTTGGTCAAATCACGAGAAACGTCTATTTAAAAGTCGCAAATTCGCTTGGCCTCCATGTTGGTTTTGTAGTTACCAGGTTTTCAAAAGTCACATAAGTGAACTTATAGTAGTTCCCTCTATCACCATATAAAATGTCAGGGTAATAT
This sequence comes from Meconema thalassinum, assembly GCA_946902985.2. Classification (NCBI taxonomy): domain Eukaryota; kingdom Metazoa; phylum Arthropoda; class Insecta; order Orthoptera; family Tettigoniidae; genus Meconema; species Meconema thalassinum. The sequence goes on from OX336391.1 coordinate 391,878,615, forward strand.
CGGTAATAGTTTCGGAGATATTGAATGCTGGTGAAATATTTCGCACAGCCGCCATGTTGGATTGGTGAGTCGTAACAAAATTTGAAGGGCACGGTCGAGGTCGCCGGGAATAGTGCTATGAACTTTCCGAGTTTCATTGAAATCGCTCCTGCCGTTTAGATTTTATTAGGGGGGGACACACACACGAATCACACACACACACACACACACACACACACACGCACGCACACACACACGGACAAAAGGTGATCTCATAAGCCTATTTTTTCAAAGTTGAAAATAGGCTAAAAATGATAAAAAAAATGATAATTCAGTTTTTTTAGCCTCCAATTGCCCAAATTTCTAAAAGCAGCAAAAAATAGTCTACTACTGTATTTCAAATCAGGAATTTTTGAAAATAATGTTGGCGTTTGTAGATATAATAGACCTTCTGTACGACATATCGCACGTGTAAGTCGTGTGAAAAATATCTAGGGTACTCCTTGAACCCATTGACGAACTTTACAGTTTTAGTTGGTTCCGTGATAACCTTATAGCCATTTGCAAACTTTCACAGAAATGTAATAAATGGAGTGGCATTACTTCTTGCAGAAATAGATGTAAAGTTGGATGTCACCTCTTGGTTGCTGGCTTGCATTCCTTCACTAGTTTATTAAATGAAATTAGTTTTCTGGGAATATCTAAGAAACTGTTGGTTTTAGAGCCTTAAAAAGTTTTTTTTTTCGGGGACCCTTTACGGCTCTTCAGGGGCCCTGAGTTTTGTTTCTGACACCAAGGGGTTGAAAATGAGCTTTGTCTCGTCGTTGTACGCCATAATAATGTTGATAATAATAATAATAATAATAATCATAATAAATAATAATATCGTATGGACTCGGGTGCCGGGTGCAAGCTTTTGTAATTTGACACCCAGAGGGTAGCTTGCATGTCGAATTTCGTTGTTCCTTGAATCAATATGAAAGGAGGAACTTTGTGTTGACGGAAACTCCCGAGATTAATTTTGTTATTATGAACATGGCCTACTGAATTCAAATGGGTTCTTTGACATGCCAACATATAATAATAATAATAATAATAATATAACAATATAGGGATAGGGATGTAATAGACCTTCCCTACCATACCCGCAGTGTAAATCGCGTGAAAAAATTCTAGGGTACCCCTTGACCCCCTTAGGCGCATTATATGTATTGATGAATATTTCAGGTTAATTTGGATCCGTTATCTTATAACCTTATAGCCCTTTGCAAACATTAACAGTAATGGAATAAATGGAATGGCATTGCGTCTTACAGCAATAGATGGACTTCTGAGATTGTGTTGCCATGGTTACCAGCTTGCATTTTTTCATAGTTTTTTAAGTGAAATTAGTTTTCTGGGAATATCTCAAAAACTGTTTTTTTGGGCCTTAAAATGTGGTTTCTCACATTGAGGGGCTGAAAATGAGCTTTGTCTCGCCTTTCTACGCCTATTTCAGCATGTATTTTAGGGGGGTATTCCCCCATTTATGAGAGGTACTGATAAGAGTTACATCAATGATTAGTGTCGTGCCTCTGATGGATATCTGTATCAAATTTTACGTTGATATATCCAGCCGTTCTCGAGTTATAAGGACACAAAAAATTGTCCACAGACAGACAAACATTTTATTTTTGCGCGCATCCGTCATAAAACAGTCTGAAACGCGCAAATATCGCAAATTTCCGTGGAAATTCAGAAAAAACAGACACACTTTCATTTTTATACTGTATATAGAGAGATAGGCGTATTAGATCACCTTTTGTCCGTGTGTCTGTGTGTACGTGTGTGTGTGTGTCCCCAATTGCTTCTAAACGGCTGGAGCGATTTCAATGAAACTCGGTAAGTTCATAGCACTATTCAGAACGACGTCGAACGAGCCCTTCAAAGTTTGTTACGTCTTACCAATCCAACACGGCGGCTGTGCGAAATATTTCACATGCATTCAATATCTTCGAAACTATTACCGATATCACCATGGAATTTAGTACGGTGATAAAGGGAATTACTAGAAGTTCGCCTATGTAACTTTTGAAAAACTGGTAACTACAAAACCAACATGGCGGCCAAGGGAAGTTGTGACTCTTAAATGGACGTTTCTCGTGATTTAACCAACCAAACTCAATGAAACTTGGCACAGTATATGTTAATACACATTGTAATGCACCGACATCTAACTTCGTTCAATTGTTTACATAACCTCAAGATGGCCGTTATGTGAAATATTTAACCGGCATTCTATATCTCTGAAACTATTAGCGGTATCACCCTGAGGTTCTTTAAGGGGATAAAGGGTACTGCTGGAGGTTCATCTATGAGACTTTCAAAAACCGGTTAACTACAAAACGAACATGGCGGCCAAGGGAAGTTGAAAGTTTTAAACAGACTTTTCTCGCGATTTAATAATCCAAACGCAATGAAACTTGGTACAGCAAATGTTTATACACATTTTAATGCACTGGTATTTAATTTAGTTCAATTGTTTACATAACCTCAAGATGGCGGCTGTACGAATTTTAAATTTAAGTTTTTATTTCTTGTGTCGTAATCATGCGATCGAAGTGAAAGTTTGAATAAAGAACCTACGCAATAATTTACCTTTAATGGTACATGACTCAATGGCCTATACATATAACAATCCAACATGGCGACCAACCGAAATATTTCGACGGATCTCAATAACTACGAATCTATTATAGCAATCAAACTGAATTGTTTTTTATGTTCATAGGGGCTATGAACATTAGTTCACCTATAGGACTTTCAATAATCTGGTGATCACAAATCCAACATGGCGGCGACGCGAAGTATAAATATTCACATGAAGTTTCTCGGAATTTAACCATCCGAGTGCAGTGACTCTTGGTACAGTAAATCCGTATACAAATGTCAAATCCACTGGCATCTAATTTATTTCAATTGTTTCCATAACCACAAGATTGCAGCTGTGCGAAATTTTAAAATCTTGTTTTTACTTCTTGTATCCTAATCATGCGATTGAAGTTTGAATACTGCACGTACACAATAATCTTCAGAACATAACTCTAAGACCTATAAAAATCCAACATGGCGTCCATCCGCAATATTTAGGTGGTTCTCAATATCTAAGGATCTATTACAGCAATCAAACTGAAATTTTGTATGTTGATAGTGGCAATTAACATAAGTAGGATATATGAAAATAGGCTTTAGTTCTTCATGGAACTAGGCTACTTGTTATTTTAATAGCTTACTTTCTCAGCTCGGCTTCGCCCACGGAATATGGGAGGGATCATTCCTCTACGGCCACAAGGACAGTGTCTGGGAGCTGAACACACTCTGTCAGCAGATACAACTGGGGATGGTGACAGCCCCATCGCCCAGGTGACTGCTAACTGGGGTCAATTACGGTAGGGCCAGGGAAGGGATTTTGGAAGGAAGTCGGTCGTGGACCTGTTTAAAGGAACCGTCCTGGCATTTGCCCAGTGGTGAAAACGGGAAACTACGAAAACAATTTTCAGGACAGCCTGTTTCTTCTTCTTCTTCTTCTTCTTCTTCTTATTATTATTATTATTATATTTTATTGTTTATGCTTCCTCGACTTACAAGGTTGCTAATCTACAAAGCTTAATAAACATCATAATAAAGTGAAAAAAGGAATATTAGAAGGTCAGTAAAATACTAAACTATAAAATGTATCTCATACATATAAACAAGTTGCTCCGTGAAGAATAAATAACCAATTTTCATCATATATCCTACTTATTTTAATTGCCTCTATCAACAAACAAAATTTCAGTTTGATTGCTGTAATAGATTTGTAGATATTGAGAACCGTCCAAGTATTTCGGATGGTCGCCATGTTGGATTTTTTATATACAGTAGGTCTTAGAATTATGTACTGTTACATGGAGATTATTGTGTACGTGTAGTATTCAAACTTCAATCGCATGTTTAGGACACAAGAAATAAAAACGAGAGTTTATAATTTCGCACAGCCGCCATCTTGTGGTTATGAAAAACCTTTGAAATAAATTAGATGCCAGTGGATTAAAATTTGTATAAGCATATGTCGTACCAAGTTTCACTGCGCTCGGACGGTTAAATCGCGAGAAAGGTCGTTTTAAATATTTACTGTCGCGTCACCGCCATGTTGGATTTGTGCTCACCAGGTTATTGAAAGTCTCAGAGGTGAACTTATGTTTATAGCCTCGATCAACATATAACATTTCGGTTTGATTGCTGTCATAGATTAATAGTTATCGAGAACCATCTAAATATTTCAGATGGTCGCCATGTTGGATTTTATATATATGAAAGCCTTAGAGTTATGTACTATTAGATTATTGCGTAGGTTCATTATTCAGACGATGACTTCGATCGCATGATTAGGACACAAGAAATAAAAATAATATTTTTAATATTTCGCACTGCCGCCATTTTGAGGTTATGTAAACAATTGAACTAAATTAGATGTCAGTGCATTACAATGTGTATAAACATATGCTGTACCATGTTTCACTGCGTTCGGATGGTTAAATCACGTGAAAAGTATATTTAAATGTTTCAATTTCGCTTGGGCGCCATGTTTGTTTTGTAGAGGTTCTTGAAAGTCACACAGGTGAACTTTTACTTTAGTAGTCCCTTTATCACCGTACAAAATTTCGTGGTGATATCGGTAATCATTTCGGAGATATAGAATGCCGGTGAAATATGTCGCACAGCCGCCATTTAGGATTGGTGAGACGTACTAAAATTTGAAGGGCATGGTAGGGGTCACCCAAAATAGTACTATGACTTTACCGAGTTTCATTGAAATCGCTCCAGCCGTTTAGATTTTATTGGGGGGGGGGGGACCACATACATGGACGTACACACACACACATACACACACGGACAAAAGGTGAACTCATAAGCCTATATTTTGATAAATGAAAATAAGCTAATAAGAAATAAACTGAAGAGTGAGTAAACAGCAACTAAAATCAAATTAGAATAGTTGTTCAACCTTAAATGCACATAATTCACGAATATAAGACATTTCTCAAAGTACTAATACATCATTTAGGGGCTGGTATTGCCATGGTGTCCATGGTGGTATTGGAGATCCGAAATTTTCTACATGTTGTAGCAAAATGAGAAGGTATTGATCCCCGTGCCTCCACTAGTATTATTTCTCTGTGCATCAGTACGTCCCCTAATGAACCCAATCCTAGCCTAGGTAGTCAGGTTTTTAAAAGGCTTGAAAAATTGCTAGCACTACATGTTATGCCTAAACGACAAAGACCCCAGGTGGTACATTTAGTGAATAAAAGATCAAATTAAATTAATCCGGTGAGAACTAGCAGTGAAAACAGTAAGTCGTAATTAACATGCAGGTCTGCCCAAGATCGCGAGTTCAAACCCGGCTGAAGTCGTCGGATTTTTAAGAGCGTTAAAAATCCCTCAGTATGCATTCCTTCGGAGGGGAAGTAAAGCCAGCGGTCCCATTCCATTGAACCTTCCACTAATTACACTTGTGTGAAGCTAAATTATAGGTTAGATTTGACTAACGCTCTTAGGTTCCAACGTTCGTCGCCAGGAGCCAACTGCGGTGGCATCTAGTAACCAAGTTCAGAACTAGTTGGTCGTTGTCGGTGGCATTTGGTAGCAAAAGTTGGAACTACTTGAAAATCGAATGTCTGCAGTCCTTACTTGAATTTAAGAAACGGATAACACACACTAATACAGCCATCACAATATTAACACCGTTAATTAGATTCTACACACACCCAAAGTACACAGGACTACATGACCACGTTGTCGCAGCCCCTAAACTGAGAAACCAACCAACCAACATGCAGGTCCTCTAAACAACATCATCTCAAAATATTTCCAGTACAGCAGGTAGCTGAGACGAATGCACCTCTGTACCTAGGTATATAGGTGAGATTTGCTGGGTGGAAGTGGATCATAAGTGGGATGACTCATGTGAACGGTGCTGGTGAGAGTAACTGCAATACACGTGTGTCCATCATGTGAATAGAATACTCGTATATACACGCGTGCTGCGTGGTGCAGAGGGGATCTTCGGATGGTAGCCCGAGCGGAAACTATTCCTCTTAGCGACCTCGCAAGGTAAGTTCCTCCCCCGTTTCCTTGACAAACGTCCTTGTTTATCCTTACTCCACTAAAAGAACTTAACACTCTCACGTACACAGACTTGGAATTTTCAATTATTATTAAACGTACGGTAACTGAAATTCATTGTTAACAAGTAGTTCCGTGAAGAACTATACAGCCTATTTTCATATATCCTACTTATGTTCACTGCCACTATCAACATACAAAATTTCAGTTTGATTGCTGTAATAGATTCGTAGATATTGAGAACCGACTAAATATTTCGGATGGTCGCCATGTTGGATTTTATATATGTAGGTCCTAGAGTTATCTACTGTTAAATGAAGATTATTGTGTACGTGTCGCATTCAAACTTCAATCGCATGGTTAGGACACAAGAAGTAACAAGGAGATTTTAAAATTTCGCACAGCTGCCATCTTGTGGTTATGGAAACAATTGAAATAAATTATATGCCAGTGGATTAACATTCGTATAAGGATTTACTGTACCAAGTTCCACTGCACTCGGATGGTTAAATTGCGAGAAAAGTCCATGTGAATATTTATATTTCGCGTCGCCGCCATGTTGGATTTGTGATCACCGGGTTATTTAAAGTCCTATAGGTGAACTTAAGTTCACAGCCCCTATGAACATAAAAAAACAGTTTAATTGCTATAATAGATTCGTAGATATTCAGAGCCGTCTAAATATTTCCAATGGTCGCCATGTTGGATTGTTATATGTATAGGCCATAGAGTCATGTACCATTAAAGGAAAATTATTGCGGAGGTTCATTATTCAAACTTTCACTTCGATCGCATGATTACGAGACAAGAAATAAAAACTTAATTTTTAAATTCGCACAGCCGCCATCTTGAGGTTATGTAAACAATTGAACTAAATTAGATACCAGTGTATTACAATGTGTTTAAACATTTCCTGTAACAGATTTCATTGTGTTTGGAACATTAAATCGCGAGAAAGGTCTATTTAAAATTTTAAAATTCGCTTGGCCGCCATGTTCGTTTTCTAGTTAACCGGTTTTTGAAAGTCTCATAGATGAATTTCCAGTAGTGCCCTTTATCTCCGTACAAGATTTCAGGGTGATGCCGCTAATAGTTTCAGAGATATAGAATGGGTGAAATATTTCTCACATCCGCCATCTTGTGGTTATGTAAACAATTGAACGAAGTTAGATGTCGGTGCATTACAATGCGTATAAACTGAACCCTTGCAAAGAAGCTTATGAGACTCAGTTTCGGGGGGTGTAACAGTCCATATCGTAAGTTGTTGTTAAAGCGCTTCATTAACATGCAGGGTAACATATAACAAAATAACATGCAGGAAAAAGTGAAGCCAGGGTTAAAACAAATGAATTTAATAAACAGATCAGCTATTTACAACAAGAATTAACAAAACAAACTCCCATATGACTCCCACGTAATTAATAAAGTTTGCCAAAACTAGGCCAAATCTCAAGAGAGATTAATATTCGGACCAAGTGTCCCAAAGAAAAATCAACAAAGGTGACAATGTATGCGCGCGTGCTGTTCTACATGCTTCACGATGAGTACGATCGAATGCATGATTCGTCATCATCCAGAATAAACTTTCAGACGACGAATCCACATTGCTTAGAGCTAGACAGACGCGGGGAACAACTATACAACACTTAAAACTAAACCGACACTTCCTATACTTAAAAATAAACAACACAATAATTTCCGCATGAAATTGGAATCAAAACTGCCATAACAAAAACATTACTGCCTAAAATTAGGACTTCTCACACAAATCAACACAAGTAAGTTAACACGTGACCAACAAAAGAAATACACATATGACCGCCGTCATTTTTACAAGTACACACCACTACACCACACAGGCGTCACATACTAAATTACATGAATTGAGTCATAAACAAATCACTAGGCTCAAAGCCAACATTTACATTATTAACACAACATTCTATCCATACGACATGCAATAATCCGTCACACACATGGCGAACTCCCCAATTAATTAATGGTTCAAAATAACCATCACAAAGAACAGGTTTGCTACTTGAAAGCTTAAAGGGGCCAGTCGGAACATAGGACTGCCTAACAAAATAAGTCATCAGGCAAGACGGGCGATTCGTGGAAATCTGCATATCTGTCAACCCACGTGTCACCATAACCTCGACCTCCCAAGGCACGGTATCGAATCTCGAAGAAGCGTGCCCCAAAGCACAATAATACGTGTGTGTGTCAGAACAAAATATCCCGGCATTTCCCCTAAGAAATCCAAGAATCAGCATATGGACAAGGTACAGCGGTCTCCCTGGAGCACCCTGCCTTTCCATCAAAAATACAACAACAACAAAATATGAGGGCGGTAGGACCTCTACCCCTCTTCACGTAGAATCAACACACACCTGACACAATAACACACACAGAATCACACGTATGGGTTTGACAGACCCTGAAATAAAATGACATAAATATTTTCCACTTGCTGGCGCCTCCATTCTACGCCGTGACTAATAAACCTGAAAAGGACTCAAAAAGATCTAAAAAAATTTAGAACTAAGGTGTTCTACAATTACATCTTAAATCGTTGCGCTCGGCAACCCTAATATGAATAATAACCTGTTCAGCAAACATCTTACAGTAATTACCTCCCTTTCCTATCAAAAATATGAACTTTAATAAAGCACCACTTATCGAATGTAACGGGTTTCGCATTTGCATGGATAAAAATCACGTACACGCGCCGTGTACATTAAATATGACTCCAAAGAAAAATAAATACACAACAAACACTTTGGCCACGTGCCAACGTACATTTAAAACATTTAGTGTCGCTACAAGAAAAACACTCTAAAACAAGAAAAGACTAAAATGAACTATTTACAAAGTTCCCCCGCCAATCTAACTACATAATTGAATAATCAATTGTTGTACATCACCGTCTCAGCTTGTAGAACATATGACCTCCATCTCAGCCCATTTCCCTACGGGAAAATTAACACTCCATCTTTGTCTTCATAGAAGCGTCGGACATCACTCCGGCTCCTGACCACACGTCGGACATCTTGGTGTAGTCTCTTTGGAAGGAAAGTTCAATGTTTTTATAATTTGACCTGGCTATAATCGCTTGTGAGTTACTGAATTCGCCCACAAATAGTCCTATGCGATTAATCACGAAGACTTTCCCTAATTCTCGCCCACACACGCACGATACACACATGAAAAATACAATAAAAATTTACAAGAAATATACACTTCGAGTCCATCGTCACTGGCTCGACAATACAAGTTTTAAAGTCTGACTGACTTACAGTCGCTATCTCGCTCGGTAATCTCTACTGCTCTGCTTGACCTTCGCTCGGGTGAGAGCTAATTAGAATGTTACTCACGTCTTGCCCCTAAGAGCTGAAAATAGTTGTCTTTAAGATAATTCAAGTTTTAAATCACCACGCAAACTGGTGTGAAGTTAGCTCACTGAGCTCACAAAGTATTAGACTTCAAATAATATATTAGAGCTTTAAAAATCGCTACACAAACTGGCGTGAAAATAGCTCATCAGAGCTCACAAATAAAATGACTTCGAACTATATCAGAGCGTTAAAATCACTACGCAAACTGGCGTGAAGTTAGCTCATCAGAGCTCCAAAACGAATGACATCGAACAGCGTCTCGTCGATCAATTTATTAGAAACTGACAGGGTGAAGAGGAGTGGGGTAAGTTAAGAAAAATTTTCCAGAGTTTTCATCTCACACACACGGGACTAGTGTCAATCTTCATAAAATTATTCAAACGTCTCAGCGCACTCGTGCGGAGATAATTCTGATCAGCGGTTCTTTAGATAATCAATTCCGCGCGCTTTTTACCACTGACGCCATCCATCGCGTGATCTTGGTTTGGTCTCTCCTGATTGGGTGATTCAATCTTAGGTCGGTTGCAAGAAACTCGTGACCATCCCTTTATGATTCCAATTCTGGTGCAAGTTGTTACACAATTTGGCCTTGAACTCAGCTTACTCGGCCGTTTTCAAGAATAGCTTCCAAGCGCTACTTCTGTGGCAATCATTGCGACACGCTACCTTGCCTTTATCCTCATCAACTTCCACAATTACTGCCTGGGCTGCAGTAATAATAATAATAAATCATGAATACTTATTTATCGCAGATTAATAAGGGTTCATTTATCCTCAGCAAGGTTTTGAAATTCGAAGCAAGTGATTGATTTGGATTTCAAAAACAATATCCACAGTAGTAACAACAACATCTCTTTAGTACCTCGCTCAGCTGCTCGAGTGTACACTCCACTGACCCAATTAGTGTGCGCGCTCCCTCGCCGGAATGTCATTCATACTTCTTGCTAGACCTCCCCTTCTCCTCACGTGATTGCCACTCCTGTCGTCTCAGCTGCTTGTTGTTTACAAACAAAGCGCGCTCTCTCTCAAGCACTCCACGGCCACGTACATTTGAGTGTTGGCTCTCAAAATAAATTTTGCAATGATGATTCTGCACACATCATCCTTCTTATTCGTCAAATGGTTCTCTTCTGTAATATGGTTTTAAGTTGGCGCTATTAAAAACAGATTTAGCACCAGTGCTCACTTCTTCAAGCCTGTAAGCATTGTTACCCAGATTCTTAATGACACGGAACGGGCCAATAAATTTTGGACAGAATTTTGCAAATACTTTGTTTTTGGGATCAGATATCGGTGGTCTGCGAACCAGCACTAACTCTTGTTCTTGTAATTCCCGGTGAAACTTCTTTCCTCTGTACCTTTGGAATGCGTTGCTCGTTAATTTGGGACTTTGACCTCGGCTGTTATCCTCAGCCAACTTCAAGCCCAACGGACTTCCAATGCTTCCCTGCTTGTCTGCCGTATTTTCAGCCGAAAATAATGTAGCATTCTCTAATGATCTAATTTCATTTTTAATTATTAAATCTGAGTGTTCTTGTAGTTTAGATTTTACGTTTTCCTCCAACGCCTGCATCCGCTTTAAAATCGTCAGCCTGTCTTCTTTATTTGCGTTTGCCTGCTGTTCCCAATCTCTTCGGATCCTACTCTTCATACTGCTAATTTTCTCTTCGTTCCTTTCCTGATTCTATTCTAGCTTTTCTCGTATCTGTTCTTGTGTTTTGACTAATTGTTCTTCCAGATTATCCCAATTTTAATGAGCTGTTCTCCTACCTCTTCTCTGATAACCTGCTGGGTTTTAATTAATTGGTCTTCCAGATTATCCCGATTTTTAATGAGCTGTTCTCCTACCTCTTCTCTTATGACCTGCCGGGTTTTACTTAATTGGTCCTCTAAGTTTTCACGCAAGTGCATACGTTCTGTTTCGGTCTTGATCTCAAGTTTATCGATTTCTTTGATTAATTCAAGTACGTTGCTGTCGACTGAATTAATTTGTTGCTGTAAATTATCTTGTGTGCTCTTTATTCCCGCTGTATTGTTGACACATGCTGCCTCGATTTGCTTTAGTTTATCGGCCACCATCTCATCAAATTGTACGAGTTTATTATCAAATTTCGCCTCCAACTTTTTAATTTCACCTAATTGTTTGACGTTATTCTCTGCAACCTCACCTGCCAGTTTCTCTACTTCCCTAACACTTTGATTTATGTCGTTAGTGATCTTTCCTAATTGCTCTGTTTGTGTTATTTGTGTTATGGCCTGTTCTGATAATTTGTGATTTAACTCGTTTAATTGTTTATCAGTGTCCAATATCTGGTCCTATAATTGGACCGAAATATTACCGCTCATGTCGTGTAACTGTTTTTCACTGTCTAACTTCTGAGCCTGTAATTGGACCGTAATGTCATTTAACTGTTTATTTAATTGTTTATCATTGTCTTCGCTTATTTCCTCCTTCATGTTCTTTAACTGTTCTTCCGTTTTCGCGGACATTTGGATCGACATCTGCTCCAACAATCCCTTAATTTCCTCAACACTCGCCATTGCACAATACACAAATATAACCAGAGAAAACAGGGTCATGCACCGAGATTTCAGTCATACTCACGCATACATGTCATAACATTTAAATATTACTGATTCTAATTTAATAAAAATTTCCGTAATCAAAATTTACTGAATAAATTACTCTTATTTCCAAACAACAAAATAACTCCCTAGTGATCTGCTTTTAAATTCCAAACCAACAGAATTTACGAACGACACTCATTAACCAAAGTTAATTAAATGTCAAATATAAGGCAACACCTTCCTGCTTTGATTGAGTTCAATAATATGCAAATTTTCTAATTTTAATGCCGGGCGCCAGAACAAGTTAATAACAAATACAATATCAAATTGTAACCTTGTTCAATATCTCTAACTTTAGGAACTCAGTGATTTTACTAATGCACATGGCAGTACAACATCGCCTCAATTTACTGAATTTACTTTGCCCGCTTGACCTGGCATTATTTCTCAGCGAAATAAATATGAGATCAGCGAAGCAACAACAACAACAGTCCCACTTGGGCAGCCATTTTTGCTTTATGAACCCTTGCAAAGAAGCTTATGAGACTCAGTTTCGGGGGGGTGTAACAGTCCATATCGTAAGTTGTTGTTAAAGCGCTTCATTAACATGCAGGGTAACATATAACAAAATAACATGCAGGAAAAAGTGAAGCCAGGGTTAAAACAAATGAATTTAATAAACAGATCAGCTATTTACAACAAGAATTAACAAAACAAACTCCCATATGACTCCCACGTAATTAATAAAGTTTGCCAAAACTAGGCCAAATCTCAAGAGAGATTAATATTCGGACCAAGTGTCTCAAAGAAAAATCAACAAAGGTGACAATGTATGCGCGCGTGCTGTTCTACATGCTTCACGATGAGTACGATCGAATGCATGATTCGTCATCATCCAGAATAAACTTTCAGACGACGAATCCACATTGCTTAGAGCTAGACAGACGCGGGGAACAACTATACAACACTTAAAACTAAACCGACACTTCCTATACTTAAAAATAAACAACACAATAATTTCCGCATGAAATTGGAATCAAAACTGCCATAACAAAAACATTACTGCCTAAAATTAGGACTTCTCACACAAATCAACACAAGTAAGTTAACACGTGACCAACAAAAGAAATACACATATGACCGCCGTCATTTTTACAAGTACACACCACTACACCACACAGGCGTCACATACTAAATTACATGAATTGAGTCATAAACAAATCACTAGGCTCAAAGCCAACATTTACATTATTAACACAACATTCTATCCATACGACATGCAATAATCCGTCACACACATGGCGAACTCCCCAATTAATTAATGGTTCAAAATAACCATCACAAAGAACAGGTTTGCTACTTGAAAGCTTAAAGGGGCCAGTCGGAACATAGGACTGCCTAACAAAATAAGTCACCAGGCAAGACGGGCGATTCGTGGAAATCTGCATATCTGTCAACCCACGTGTCACCATAACCTCGACCTCCCAAGGCACGGTATCGAATCTCGAAGAAGCGTGCCCCAAAGCACAATAATACGTGTGTGTGTCAGAACAAATTATCCCGGCATTTCCCCTAGGAAATCCAAGAATCAGCATATGGACAAGGTACAGCGGTCTCCCTGGAGCACCCTGCCTTTCCATCAAAAATACAACAACAACAAAATATGAGGGCGGTAGGACCTCTACCCCTCTTCACGTAGAATCAACACACACCTGACACAATAACACACACAGAATCACACGTATGGGTTTGACAGACCCTGAAATAAAATGACAAATATTTTCCACTTGCTAGCGCCTCCATTCTACGCCGTGACTAATAAACCTGAAAAGGACTCAAAAAGATCTAAAAAAATTTAGAACTAAGGTGTTCTACAATTACATCTTAAATCGTTGCGCTCGGCAACCCTAATATGAATAATAACCTGTTCAGCAAACATCTTACAGCAATTACCTCCCTTTCCTATTAAAAATATGAACTTTAATAAAGCACCACTTATCGAATGTAACGGGTTTCGCATTTGCATGGATAAAAATCACGTACACGCGCCGTGTACATTAAATATGACTCCAAAGAAAAATAAATACACACCAAACACTTTGGCCACGTGCCAACGTACATTTACAACATTTAGTGTCGCTACAAGAAAAACACTCTAAAACAAGAAAAGACTAAAATGAACTATTTACAAAGTTCCCCCGCCAATCTAACTACATAATTGAATAATCAATTGTTGTACATCACCGTCTCAGCTTGTAGAACATATGACCTCCATCTCAGCCCATTTCCCCACGGGAAAATTAACACTCCATCGTTGTCTTCATAGAAGCGTCGGACATCACTCCGGCTCCTGACCACACGTCGGACATCTTGGTGTAGTCTCTTTGGAAGGAAAGTTCAATGTTATTATAATTTGACCTGGCTATAATCACTTGTGGGTTACTAAATTCGCCCACAAATAGTCCTATGCGATTAATCACGAAGACTTTCCCTAATTCTCGCTCACACACGCACGATACACACATGAAAAATACAATAAAAATTTACAAGAAATATACACTTCGAGTCCATCGTCACTGGCTCGACAATACAAGTTTTAAAGTCTGACTGACTTACAATCGCTATCTCGCTCGGTAATCTCTACTGCTCTGCTTGACCTTCGCTCGGGTGAGCGCTAATTAGAATGTTACTCACGTCTTGCCCCTAAGAGCTGAAAATAGTTGTCTTTAAGATAATTCAAGTTTTAAATTACCACGCAAACTGGTGTGAAGTTAGCTCACTGAGCTCACAAAGTATTAGACTTCAAATAATATATTAGAGCTTTAAAAATCGCCACACAAACTGGCGTGAAGTTAGCTCGTCAGAGCTCACAAATAAAATGACTTCGAACTATATCAGAGCGTTAAAATCACTACGCAAACTGGCGTGAAGTTAGCTCATCAGAGCTCCAAAACGAATGACATCGAACAGCGTCTCGTCGATCAATTTATTAGAAACTGACAGGGTGAAGAGGAGTGGGGTAAGTTAAGAAAAATTTTCCAGAGTTTTCATCTCACACACACGGGACTAGTGTCAATCTTCATAAAATTATTCAAACGTCTCAGCGCACTCGTGCGGAGATAATTCTGATCGGCGTTTCTTTAGATAATCAATTCCGCGCGCTTTTTACCACTGACGCCATCCATCGCGTGATCTTGGCTTGGTCTCTCCTGATTGGGTGATTCAATCTTAGGTCGGTTGCAAGAAACTCGTGACCATCCCTTTATGATTCCAATTCTGGTGCAAGTTGTTACACAATTTGGCCTTGAACTCAGCTTACTCGGCCGTTTTCAAGAATAGCTTCCAAGCGCTACTTCTGTGGCAATCATTGCGACACGCTACCTTGCCTTTATCCTCGTCAACTTCCACAAGTACTGCCTGGGATGCAGTAATAATAATAATAAATCATGAATACTTATTTATCGCAGATTAATAAGGGTTCAAACATATACTGTACCAAGTTTTATTGCGTTTGGTTGGTTAAATCGCGAGAAACGCCTGTTTAAATATCGCAAATTCGCGTGGCCGCCATGTTGGTTTTGTAGTTACCAGTTTTTCAAAAGTAACATAAGTGAACTTCTAGTAGTTCCCTTTATCACAGTAAAAAAAAATTCAGGGTGATATCGGGAATAGTTTCGGAGATGTTGAATGCAGGTTAAATATTTCGCACAGCCGCCAGGTTGGATTGGTGAGACGTAACAAAATTTGAAGGGCACGGTCGGGGTCGTCGGGAATAGTGCTATGAACTTACCGAGTTTTATTGAAGTCGCTCCAGCCGTTTAGATTTTATTAGGGGGACACACACACACACACACCTCTCACACACACACACACACACACACGCGCGCACACACACACACACACGCACACACACGGACAAAAGGTGATCTCATAAGCCTATTTTTTCTAAATTGAAAATAGGCTAAAAATATCAGCAACTTTGTACTTACCAGTTACTTACAAAATAGATCAACTTTAACTTTTAATACTGTATTTAGATCGTAGGCTTTCGCTGCCGGTGTCATGTTTATTATATATGCTTTCAGGATAGAGCCACGTCGTGTGCAATAAAGCTGCGGTTACCTCCAATAGCAGTACCGCTTTCTAGCGGCCGTAATGTGACGAAGAATGACGTATAGAAACTGATGACCGTCTTGACGGTGAACAATGGTGTAAAGTTAGAGCTAATTATCAGTGAGTGTCGTGACGTCATGTTGTATTATAGTTAAATAAGAAATCTTGATTTGGCGCTAGTAATATTTTTGCAAGAAAATCCGAAGACGATAGGGAACGTTCGGGGGGAAGTGACATTTTTAAAAGGTGTCCTACAGAAGGTTCATGTGAAATTTTAGTGCGTCGTCATCTTCACTGCAATGAAGATAAATTCAGAGAATATTTTCGGTTGACACCAGTGTTATTTGATTATGTTCTGAATTACATAAAGGATGACATAACTTCAGTGCCGTACAACAGAATCAAAAGACCAGTTTGTTACCGTACTCACCACCATCATATGAATGACGCCACCGCTACTTTATGTGACGATGGTAGTCAACTCTTCCTAGAAAACCACTCGCCTTTGTTTCTATTTGGAACGTTTTTGTGACGTCATTCACCGTCACATTACGGCCGCTAGAATGCGGTACCGCTACTGGAGGAGAGGAAACCACAGCTTTATTGTACACACGACGCGGCTCCATCCTGAAAGTCTGTATTTAAAGCAATTGAAAAGACGCGAAACAGGGAGTCAACGCGTGGAAATGGAAGAGAGCCGTCAGCATGCTGCCATGTCGTAGAGACCAGTCTTCCATTTCCACCATCGTATAGAGTGACCTTCCAAGAGTATCCTCTGCCAATTACAAACCGATCGGGGAAAAGACGCAACCATAGTTCCCTTGTAAGTTGAGAAAAAGTCTCAGAACTTAGCTTCGGCGTAGCGAGTAGTGGCGGAGCAGCTCTTCTGACTCTTCGGCGAATGTTATGTCCCATTGGAGAGATTGACTGATTGATGTTATAATTTAGGATTACATAGGCCTTCGTATCCTCGACTTTTCAAGAAATGCAAGATGTTTCCTGTACTATTGAGACGATTTGGAAGATTTTGGTACAAACCACACCTACTAACTCCTTCTGGTTTAGGAGCTTGAGTTTTGTGAAGCATACACCTTAGCCTTAGCGTATTATATAATACGATAATAATAATAATAATAATAATAATAATAATAATCCCGTGGGGGTTTCAGCCTGTTCCCCTATCGGGCGCGTCCCAGGTGGCGGATAGGGAGGCTCGCCGGACTTGTCCGGAGGGTTTGAGGGAAATAAAATACCTCTCGCGGACCAAAAACAGGCACAGCTTGACATCTTCAGCAACCTCTGAAGCTCACTACTTCAGTTGTAACCATGACACCGACATAGATCGATGTCCCCACTACTTTCAACTTGTTAGCATGATGGAAACAACCTACAATATAACTACCCCAGGCCCTAGTAGACATACTAGTTATTTTTCTCGGTCATCGGATTCTGGGGGACCGAGAACATCATGCGGGAATGTATCGGAGCTTCCCAAATCTCTTCGCCCAAAATGCAAAACTTTCATTGGTAGCTTAAACATCAACACACTTCGGAAAACTGGCAAGTTAAAACAGTTAACAGACATGTTGGATAACTTCAACATCCAAATTTTAGCACTACAGGAAACCAGATACACAGATGAAAATCATTTTGAATCAGGAAATTATAGAATTTATAAAGGCAAGCCAGCAATCTCCCTCCATATGAAGCCACTACAATTTGGCACTGGATTCGCTGTCAGAAAAAACATTATAAACTCAGTGCTTAACTTTTCCTCGCCTTCTGAAAGAATTTCAACACTATCCGTTAGATCAGGAAACAAAGCTTATACGCTTATTAATGCGCATGGACCCACCAACAACTACAATCGTAAAGATCCACAAAAGGTGGAAGACTTCTGGGAACTGCTGGAAGAAACTACAGCCATCATTCCAAATCATCACATAAAAATCCTCTTGGGAGATTTTAATGCCCAAATTGGTAGAGAAAAGAAATTCAGGACCATTGTAGGACTATATCCAGCACACAATAGAACTAATAAAAATGGAGAAAGATTACTTGATTTTTGCAAAACTTTTGATCTCAAACTAATGTCAACACATTTCCTGGCACTTCCACACAAGAAAAAGACCTGGAGATCCCCTAATTTTCACTTAGGAGAATTTCAAATAGATCATGTGGCTATTTCCAAAAAGAATCAAAAATAAATTATGAATGTCAAAGTCAAGAAAGGAGTCATTGACTCTGACCACCATCTATCCTTAATCAAGGTAAAATTTCAACCAAACAGGTCCAAACCAAAAATAACAAAAAATCTGCACGTCGATCCAGAATTTCTTAAACAGAACGCCAGTACTTTCCAAGAAAGTATCCCTACTCACGATTCTTCTGACTGGTTAGAACTCAAAGATATACTTTCGAAAGCTTCTCAAATCATTGGCACACCGCCCAGGAAACGCAAGCATAGATGGTGGAACGAAACCTGTGACAAGGCTATAAACTTCAGAATTAAAGCCTGGCAGAATTGGAATTCTCACAAAGCGGAACAAAATTGGCACGAATTCACCAAAGTACAGAAACAAACCTCTAAAATCATCAGATCTGAAAAACGCAAGTACGATCACTACAGATTGGCTGAAATTGAACAAGATTTTATTAAAAACATTACACGAAACTTCTACAAAACATTCAGAGAAGAATTATCAAATTATCAGGCACCCAGTCTTTGCTTCGAACGCCCGGATGGGACATTGGAAACAAATAATCAAGAAAATTCCAAACTTCTAGCAGATTATTTCAAGGATCTTTTAAACTGTGAATCCCCTAAAGAACAACTCATCTTTGAAAAAAAAAAAAAACATCCAACCAAGATTCAGAACCCTCAACATTGGAAGAAATTAAAGAAATAATCCATGGACTCAAAAATAATAAAGCCCCAGGGGAAGATGGTATAATTACCGAAATACTGAAGATAGGTGGTGAGAACGTAGCCCGGAAAATCCACTCAATTCTTGAGAACATCTGGATCACCGAAGAAATACCTGAGGATTGGAAATGTGCGCTAATCCATCCACTGCACAAGAAAGGGGATAAAACCAACATCAATAATTATAGAGGAATTTCCTTGATACCAGTTATTTATAAAATTTTCTCCAAAGCCCTGCTCACTAGACTTGAGAAACAAACAGACCGTCTGATTGGAGAATACCAGGCAGGTTTCCGAAAAGGAAGATCATGTACGGAACAAATTCTTAATCTCAAAACTATCCTACAAATGCGCAAAACCAGACAGACAGTCATTACCTTTGTAGATTTCAGAAAAGCATATGACTCTATAGATCGTCAAACGCTTTTCAAAACTCTAGAAGAATTTCAAGTGGATAGAAAAACAAGAGAATTAATCAGACAAACATTAACTGGCACTACTTCAAAAGTTAAATTCCTCGGCGAAATATCTGAGCCTTTTGCAATTAACACTGGGATCCGCCAAGGAGACGGATTATCTCCGTTACTGTTCAACCTCGTACTTGAGAAGATAATCAGGACCTGGGAAAAGGAAACTAAGGGAATAACCCTTGGCAGACTACTTAAAGATAGAATTCATGTACATTGTTTGGCCTTTGCTGATGACATAGCAATTCTTTCTAATAACAGGCAAGAAGCAATTCATTCCATTGATAAATTACATGAAATTGCCATCAAAACGGGACTTCAAATTTCTTATGAGAAAACTCAGTACATGGAAGGAGCCACACGATACTTAGACGGACAACCTATGAGAACTAAATTCGGCAAAATCTTTCAAGTGAACGAATTCAAATATCCGGGAGAAATTATTCAGCCCTCTGGTTTAAACCGTGAAGCACATAAAGAGAGAATTTCCAAATTACAGAAAGCTTACAGAATCACTTGGAATAGGTATAACAAAAAATCAATATCTCGGAAAGCAAAACTTAGACATTATAATACAGTAATCAAACCGGAGGCGTTATATGCATCAGAAACCTTAATCATTGGTGGCAAATCTTTAACCAAAGAGATTGAAAAACAAGAAAGGAAAATTTTACGAAACATTTTTGGCCCAGTTTTTATAGAGGAATCTGGAGGAAAAAGTCATCCCAGGAAATATATCGCCACTGTGAAAAAATGTCTCATACTTTTCGGAAAAGACGATTGAAATTTTACGGGCACATTATCAGAATGAACAATGGCAGATTGACTAAAAGAATTCTCAACTTGGCCCTCTCACTAAAAACCAAGAACAGCTGGCTACGTGAAATCGAAACAGATCTCCAGGAAATCAACATTTCAGACAATATTATACAGGACAGATGCAAATTCAGAACCCTAATCGACAATCACCAATTTGAAGACAAACCCAACACCAGGGCCACCATAACTTGGATAGAAGACCGAAGAAAGGCGCTCAGCGAGAGGATGAAGAGATTTTGGAAGGAAAAGAAGGCCAACACATCAGCTAAACAGGTTCAACCGTGCTCCTGAGTCGGGCATAACGATGCAAGAATAATAATAATAATAATAATAATAATAATAATAATAATAATAATAATAATAACTAGAGAGATCACCCAATATTAGACAGGGTGAATACCAAATTGACCATCTCGCAATTTCCAAGAAAAACACAAAATAAATTTTAAACGTCCGAGCTCGCAAAGGCGCCTTTGAATCAGACCATCATCTTCTCCAAATTAAGACGAAATTCCAACCCAATAGAAAGCAAAAAGGCCCACCCAAAAATATCAAACCAGATCCTGAGTACTTGAAACTCCACAAAGAAGAAATCATAATGCAAATTAATCAGGAGACATCAACAGACTGGCAGATAATAACGAAGAAAATTCAGGAAGTCATGAAACTAGGACAACCTCCTCGCACAAGAAAACATCGTTGGTGGAATGCAATTTGCGATCGGGCAGTTAACAACCGAATGACTGCGTGGAAAAAGTTTAACAGTCACAAAACTGAGGAAAACTGGGAGAACTTTCTTAAAACCTAAAAATATGCCAGCAAAACAATTAGGAAAGAAAAACGAGGATATGACAACAACGGACTCCATGAAATCCAGCAGGATTTCACCCAACATAATACTAGAAACCTCTACAAGACGTTTAGAGAAAACTTAAAGGGATATCAGGCGCCCAGCATGTGCTTCAAAAAACCCGATGGTACGTTGGAAACTAACGCGAAAGAAAACTCTAAAATATTAGCCCAATACTTCAACTCCCTTCTTAACTGCGAACCACCCCAAGAAAAACTTGCCTTCACTCCTCCGGTTTCCACACACCCGGACTCACAACCCCATGACCTTGAAGAAATTCAGGAGATCATCCAAAAGCTCAAAAATAACAAAGCACCAGGAGAAGATGGGATCATTGCTGAATTCTGGAAACTGAACGATCCTACACTTACGCAGAAACTTCATCACCTTATTTCAGATATATGGATGATGGAGCGAATACCAGAAGACTGGAAATGTGCTCTAATTCATCCGATACACAAAAAGGGTGATAAAACAGACATGAGTAATTACAGAGGAATCTCCCTGCTCCCTATTGCTTATAAAGTCCTCTCCAAGGCACTTTTAAACAGGCTAGAACCCCAGGTGGATCCGCTAATTGGTGAATACCAAGCCGGATTCAGAAATGGGCGATCATGTGCTGAACAGGTGTGGAGTTTAAAAACAATATTACAAATGAGAAAATGTAGAAATATAGTAATAACATTCGTCGACTTCGGAAAAGCTTATGACTCTGTAGACCGCGAAATCCTTTTTATGATCATGAAAGAATTCGGGATAGACAGAAAGACCCGAAAAATCATTGAACAGACGCTTACAGGAACCATGTCCAAAGTGAAATTCATGGGTGAAATATCGGAGCCCTTTATCATCAAAACTGGAGTTAGATAGGGGGACGGATTATCCCCAATGCTCTTTAATATTGTTCTAGAAAAGATCATTAGGGAATGGGAACCTCATGTAAAAGGCATTCAAATTGGAATCAAAAAAGAGAACCGTCATACAGTCAAGTGCCTCGCTTTTGCGGACGATATAGCCATTATCACTAACACCAGACATGAAGTCATACACGCAGTGGAAAAATTACATGAAATTGCTCAAAGAACCGGACTAAAAATTTCTTATGAAAAATAAACACTATATGGAAAGACGGCCAGAAAATAACTCTTCTTTAATCACACAATACGGTAAAATAACACAAGTCCCCCATTTTAAATACCTTGGTGAAATCATACCGTCCTCGGGACTAAACCGAATCGCCAATGAACAAAGAATCTCCAAACTACAGAAGGCCTACAAGCTAACGTGGGCTCACTACAACAAGAAGTGCATCTCGCTGGACGCAAAATTTAGGCACTATACAACGGTGATTCTTCCGGAAGCAACTTACGCAGCCGAAACAATGGTGATCGACGGTCATTCCAAAATTAAGGATATAGAAAAACAGGACAGGAAAATTCTCAGAAAGATTTGCGGGGCAGTCAATAATAACGGTATTTGGATGAAGATACCTCAAAGCGAACTCTACCAAAAGATCCACACGATAACGGAAGTAATGAGAAAACGCCGAGTACAGTTTTATACACACATTTACAGGATGGAAAATTTCAGAACACCGAAGAAATTGCTCAACGTTATAACACGGGGTAAGTGTGGCACGGAGTGGCTGACAGAGGTTCAGAGGGACCTACAACAGGTCAACATTGAAAATTTTGAGGACCGTACCGAGTGCAGGAATAAAATCAAAAATGTTAAGTTTGATCATAGACCATCACGACAGCCTGGAAGAAAATGGACAGCTGAGCGGAAGAAGGAGCATTCTGAGAGGATGAAGAGGTTTTGGGAACAGAAGAGGGAAAACGCCAGAAGATGAAATCATGTATTCAAGTTCAATCGCTCTCCTAAAGGGGAACAATCGATTAAATAAATAATAATAGAGAGTAACTTAAGGGACTTTGCGATATCGTTGTCATGTAACCCCACGTACGTGGGTGAGTGAATAATTTGTTTGATGAACTGTGACACTGAGATGTTTGTATTAGTAGGCTATAGGCTATGTAATTGGAGATCTTTGAACGTATCCTACGTGATTGAAGTAACATGGATGTCTGGCAGATCCACTCTGGGCCATATTTCTGCGTTTTGTTAAGTTGCACAAACTGGTGCTAACACAAATACTATAGAACGAACCTTTATCCTACCAGACATAGGGCCAGATTCACGAACGCAACGTTAACAGGCCGTCAGTAAATGTATCGATAATTTTAACTTCGGAATTAAGTTCGTTGGCGTTTCTCCAGCACATTCGCCGATCAGCATTAGCAAAGGAATCGTTATTGTTAAGAGATGTACAAAACTCTTTGAAAGACGAAGATTGTGGTGGTATTTGTATATTCTTTGGTGTAATCAAGCAGGCCGTGAACTGCAATGAGCTTAAAAGTTATATGATCCTTGGATAAAAACAAACATGGCTGATGAAGAAAAGAGGAAGAAAAGCTGGGGCCGAATTTTTCTAATGACGAAAAAGAAAACGTACGTATCCACTTGGTGGATTATTTGGAGTTGTACGGTTGGTAACAGGGACAGTGTACCTCAGATTGAAAAGGAACGGTTGACGAAAATCTAGCATGTCTTCAAGTACATCGTCATCATTCAGTATTAAGTTTAATGGTTGGTTGGTTCATGAGTTTAGGGGCTGCGACAACGCGGTCATGTAGCCCCGTGTACTTTGGTTGTGTGTAGAATCTGTCTGATAAACGGTGTTAATTGTGATGGCTGTATTAGTGTGTGTTATCAGCTTTTAATTCAAGTAAGGATTGCAGACATTCAATTTTCAAATAGTTCCTATTTTTGCTACCAAATACCACCGCCAACAACTAGTTCTGAACTTGGTTACTAGATGCCACCGCAGTCGGCTCCTGGCGACGAACGTTGGTACCTAAGAGCGTTAGTCAAATCTAACCTATAATTTAGCTTCACACAAGTGTATTTAGTGGAAGGTTCTTTTACAAGCCATAAATCTATGACATGAAACCGCCGGCTTTACTTGCCCTCCGAAGGAAGGCATACTGAGGGATATTTAACGCTCTTAAAAAATCCGACGACTTCGGCCGGGTTTGAACCCGTGACCTTGGGCATAGAAGCTCAGCATGCTACCAACTACTCCACCAAAGCCACCTAATGAAGATTAATGCACGCTCCATTTCGGATTGGAATGCTTCGTAAATCAACCGCCAACTGTTAATATTGTATGTAGACAGGGCAATTAGTTTTAATGGCTCGTTAGGGATGCCAGTATTTTGTTATAGTTTGGTGAACCATGACATACCGACAATCATCCATTGACGTGTTTAACGGTTTGTTAAAAGTTTGACGATCTATGGTGAACGCAGCCCTTAATACTGTGACAGAAACATTTTTTCTTGCTAAACCACCCACATCTTTCACACGACTTTCGGCAATTCGTTTCATAGAGAATCGTATGTATCCGGCTACTTTGTTTTACTCCATCCATCCTATATACAGCGTGTCTCTTATTAACGTTTAATACTCTCTGTAGCGACGTAGATGGCATTCAGACAAGTAATTTGATATAGGACACTTAGGGTCGCAAGTGTCCGGAAATACCTTAAAAGTGAACCACAACTGTTAAACATATGACGTCATCAGGTGACGGCTCGTGTGACGGCTCGGCTCGAGCGGTCAGGCTCGTGCTCTCTTTCGCACACCAAAGCATCCAAAACAAACGCTAGTCATCATTAGAGACGAGAATTATAGGCACTAAAAACAGTTAAAATAGGCAGGCATATAGGCTCTTAAAATAGCCAAAATAGGCATGTAAATAGGCACTAACGTGTAAAATAGGCAACAAAATAGGCATGAAAAATTTCTTGTAATTTAATAACATATTTAATTACTATAAAAAGAATTAACAATAAGCAACTTATAATTTAATCTATATATTTAAAACACTAAGGTGATTTTTGTTACCGCGAGATTGAGAGAACGACAGAACCGATTTACTTCGAAGAGCACTCTAACGAAAGCTCTTGGCCAGTAGATTTGCAGAGTGTCTCTAAAATAAACAAATATATTACGGTATATTTTTAAATAAATATAGAAAATAGCAGAATTCTTTCCCCTCACGCATGCGCACAATCCGCCTGGGCTCATGTCAAAATGGCGGTGAGAAGTCCATTAAAATGTAAGTTATTTAATAAGCTTCCATGTAATTGAAAACATACATTAACAAAGTTCTGACAATAAAATATAATAACAGTATGAACATATACGAATGTGCAATATTGATTTTATTGATAATGAATTGGATTATTTTCTTCAGATCGCGGCTTTGAAGATAGTGAATGGTTGCGTCTGCGTTTGAACACGAGTGCGCGAGTAGCTATTTGGTTAAGGCGATTGACTGTGGATCCAAGGATCACAGGTTCGATCCCAGCTCTCGCCAGTATTTTTTTTACCACTGAAATATTGTTTTATCAAGGAGTATTGGTAACGTTTTATGTCAGTTAAAGATACGTATTTCTACATTCCCTCTCAATACGTTTTATTTCCGTTTTACCATTGCATTACAGCATGTGGTCAAAATAGCTAATATCTGCCATCAGTTCCAGTAACTGACAACATATGGCAGTACCTCTCCCATATAGTTCCAGTAACTGACAACAGATGGCAGCACCATTGCATCGATATATTTAAAACACAAGACATGGCGCGTTTTCACGTGATGGAGAATTATGAAGGAGGGGAATATTTAAGAAGGGAAACGTTGAAGAACATTAACTGACAGTTGAGTGCGTAGGCTATGTTGTTTATGTACCTTAATATTGCAATTTCTTCCCAATGCTTCGGTGGTCAAGTTGGTAGCATCCTAGACTAAAAGTTATAATTATGCATCGTCGATATACTCTTAAATTATTAGAGAAAAAGTAGTTTTCCAGGCCCTGGCGCGTGTCCACAATTGCTTTCGCCATGAGAGACACTTGGCAAACATAATTCGTTTGAAGGGCTTCGACATGGTGGTCACTCATCCCCGTGTACTTTGGTGTGTATGTGTAAAATTTTATCTGATAACCCGTGTTATTGTGATGGCTGCATTACTGTGTGTATTTGTAATTAAGGTGGGAAATGGCAAGGTGACGGCCGAGGCCTTAAGATAGGAACCATCCCGGTATTTGCCGGGAGTGGAAGTGGGAAACCACGGAAAACCACATCCAAGATTGTCGAGGTGGGAATCAAAACTTCCTCTTCTTAGTTATACCTCAAGAGACTGAATGTGCCCCGTTTTTGCCCTCAGACCAGAATTAAATTTCTTGGCAGAGCAGGAAATGTAACCCGGGTCTCCGAGGCGATAGCCAAGAATGGGTGGGCTTCCATGTGTTAATACGATTTTTGACATGCACGGGACATAGAATTCTAAAACTGCCTCCATTAGGGTGACTGCCGAAGTGAGTATTGAGTATAGGCCTATGCTCATTCCAGTAGTTGGCGAAGTGATTCGATGTTCCCCTGCAAAATGTACTGCCATAACCTATAACAGGTGATGGAAATAGCTTATTTAGAGCAGTTTTGTACTGTTTATATCAAAATGAAGAACGTCATTCTGAGCTGAGTTTTCAAGCTATTGCAAAAAATTTCGCTGGCAGGAACAATTATAAGGAATTTATTTTAAGCGATCAGTCTCATCGCATTCCCCTCACCAACCAACTTGAGTATGAAAGTCTCTGGACGGTCAGTGTAGAGTACTGAGTCTAACTACGCAGTTGATTTCGGCAATGGAAGTATTTTTTGCCATTTAATATTTAGCGGCTCCGATATTGCAGGACACTATAGTGTTATCGAATAATACGAAGCCACATTTAAAATCCAATATAAATAGGCCATTTCAGAAACAATTCCAGATATTATGCAGTACAGTGTAAGGTCTTTGACGATCAAATGTAAACATTGTTCTACATTGTATTTCTCTTGCGTAAAATCTACGCGCGGTTACTTTGGCCTTTACTGTTGTGATGGTAAAATTGATCTGCTGGAATATAAAATATTTGCTAAGCTGCAACAATGTAATGATATTAATTTAAAAGTCATTGAACTTATATCCAGTAGTTCAAACACATACATCAGCGTTAACAAATTGGCGAACATAATTCATTTGATGGACTCAGACATCGTGGTCACTCAGCCCTGTCTACTTTGGTGTGCGAGTGTAAACTTTTCTCTGATAACCTGTGTTAATGTGATGGCTGTGTTGATGTGTGCATTTGTAATTAATGTGGGGAATGGAGAGTTAACGACCGAGGCTTTAAGTTAGGAACTATCCTGGTATTTGCCTGGAGTGGAAGTGGGAAACCACGGAAAACCAAATCCAAGATTGTTGAGATGGGAATCAAACTTTGCTCTTCTTAGTTTTGCATCACGAGTGCGCCCCGCCCAGTTCCAGTCCTCAGACCAGAATTAAATTTCTTGGCAGAGCGGGGATCGAACCTGGAATCAGGGGCAATAGCTCAGAATGTACCTTAAGAGGGGGCTTCCCTGTGTTAATACAATCTTTGACAAGTACTGAACATATAATTCTAAAACTCCCTCCATTACGGTGACTGCCGAAGTGAGTCTATGCTCCCTTGCATAATTTACTGTCATGGAAATGCAAAGTATTGTACCTTCAACAGGTGATGGAAATTGATTATTTACAGCAAGTTCATTCTGTTTATTTCAAAATAAAGATCGTCATCCTGAGTTGCGTTTGCAAGCAAATTGCAAAAATTGCAAGGATTTTATTCTTGGCGATCAGTCTCATCGCATTCTCATCAGCAACCAACTTGAGAATAGAAGTCTCTGAACTTCATTGTATATGTGAATATTATTGTTTATTGATTATTTGTTTAGAGTACATAACAATGGGTCTAACCAAGCAGTTGAATTTGGCAATGGAAGTAAGTTATTATTTACCATTTAATATTTGGCGGCTGCGTTGATGCAGGCCACTATAGTGTTATTTAAAATGACGTTAATTTGGGGAGAAATGCTGCTATAAATAAACCCATTTGACGAAATAGAACACTAGGCGCAAAAAAATGGGAAATCGGAGAAAAATACGAAGCCACTTTTAAAATCTAATATAAATATGGCATTTCAGAAACAATTCCAGATACTATGCCGTTACAGTTTAGGGTCCTTGACGAACAAATGTAAACATTGTTCTGCACTGTATTTCTCTTGCGAGAAATCTACACTTGCTTACTTTGACCTTTGCTGTTGTTATGGTAAAATAAATCTGAATATATATAAAATATTTTGACAGGCTGCAACAATTATTTTTCACTGGAGATGATATCTCAAGGAATTTCAGAGAGACTAATCGGCAGTACAATGCTACGTCCTTCGTTTCATTTGGTGCCAATGTTACTGTGCCACACGCACACGGTCCACGTTGTTTTAAAATGTATGGAATTGCACATCATCGCATTTCTTCGTTATATTCCAAAATTATAAGCGACGGTTTGCGGCCAGTTGTATTAGACTCCTCAGAGTTCTTGAATTCCTTGGAACTAAATGACTGGCCGCCACATACTCAAAACGCTTGACCCGTTATGCTGCTTAGAAATCTAAACGTTTCCCAAGGACTCCTAAATGCAACCATATTGCTTGGATTTGGAAATAATAGGTGCAGTTAAAATTAGGCAGAGAGGTCTAATCCTTCGACTTGATTTAACACCATCCGATAAAACACTATCATTTTCTTTTAAGAGGCAATATTTTCCAATTCATTTGGCATACTTTATCACAATCAATAAAGCTCAATGGGAAACTCTGGAACGTATAGGCCTGAATTTGCCCCAACAATTTTTCAGTCATGGCCAGCAGTATTTTGCAATGTTGAGAGTGCAATCTTTTGACGCCCGTATAGTTTCAATAGAGTCAAACAATAATCGTACAAAGAATGTACAGTAGGCCTATATAAGAAAATTCTTCAGTAAATATTTTTCTATTGACCGTCATGTTTTGACGGGTTTCAACTAGTAACATACTTATCTTATTTATCAAAGTGAAAGTCTGTATGTATGTATGTATGTATGTATGTATGTATGTATGTATGCATGTACGTATGTATGTGGGTGAGTGGGTGGGTGGATTTGTTCCGTATACAAATCTACACCGTTCCACCAATCTCAACCAAATTTTGCATACACATAGTTTAGGACCCAGAAGGAACGGCTGGCTACATGAATTTTCGATAGTCCTTCTCATTCTTCTGATTTCGGCCTTTTTGCACTCAAGCAAAGGCTAATAAAAGCAGAAAATAAACTGATGAAGTAATAGCAAGGCCGGCCATCTCCATAGCAACAGTAGCTCGAGCCGGGACCACCAAGTTTCCATCTATCTTGGTAAGAGGCCATGCTACACCCATTGCCAGCTAGATCGCATGCCTCCAAGCTGCTTTAAACAGTCTGTCCATTCAACACAAGATAGGTTACAGCACCAACGCACTGATCGCCGCTGCATTTTCACTCCCAGCTGGACCGCATCCCTCCTGGCTGCTTTAAACTCCCTGTCCATTCAACACAAGATAGGTTACAGCACAAACGCACTGATCGCGGCTGCATTTTCACTCCCAGAGGGATCGCATCCCTCCTGGCTGCTTAAAACTGCCTGTCCATTCAACACATGATAGGTTACAGCACCAAAGCACTGTGATCGCCGCGGCATTTTCACTGCCATGCTGGATCGCATCCCTCCTGGCTGCATGGCAACAGTAGCTCAGGACGGGACCACCAAGTTTCCATCTATCTCGGTAAGAGGCCATGCTACACCCACTGCCAGTTAGATCGCATCCATCCAAGCTGCTTTAAACTGCCTGTCCATTCAACACAAGATAGGTTACAGCACCAACTCACTGTGATCGCCGCGGCATTTTAACTGCCAGCTGGATCGCATCCCTCCTGGCTGCTTTTAACTGCCTGCCCATTCAACACTCAGACGCGTACAGGATATAGGCTACTGTATATCAATTCACTGTTAGGTTGCAGCGCCAACCTAACGCGGCTTTTGAAGGGGACGATACCTGAAACGAAGGGTTTTTAACTTTGGAGGCTTAATATTGAGATTGAAAAAACACGAAAACATGGCACTTTGTAAGTTAGTTCTTTTGTTATTCAATCAGCATAAAGTTTGATATTAATTCACACACATACTAACGGGTAAATTTTCAATATAAAGAAAAGCGAAATACAAAACGAAGGGTTGTTAAGTTTGGAGGCTTAATATCGAGATCCCAGGCGCTATTTCTGGTGACTTCCGAGAATTCCCATTCTTGTTCGTGGGGTAAACACATATTGAGAAATGAGAGTATAATTGTGTCGAGCACACCAGCTGCAATGTAATGCACTTTAAAATACAGTCAAAAGGCTTCAAATAGGCAATTATACTACAAATAGGCACAAACCCTTGAAATAGGCATTTATAGGCACAATAAAACCAACGAAATCTAGCCTAAAAGAACCTAAAACGGATTTATATCTCGAAAGCCTACGTTTCTAAACACAGGAATAAAATAGGCAAATAGGCAAATTCCCGTCTCTAGTCATCATATCACTCTGGCTCCGAGCCTGCGTGTGCTACTCGGGCGCGTGGGGTTCCAGGTTGAAATCCGGGGCCTATCCATCAGCTTTCTGTGTTCTCTCTCTTCTCCTTTCAAGTGGAAGCAGATTGTTTGTTGACATTAAGACACGGAACCAGAGTGATATGATAGTCAACGTATGCTTTGGTGTGCGTAAGAGAGCACGGGCCTGGCCGCTCGTGCTGAGCCGTCACCTGATGACGTCATATGTGGTTCACTTTTAAGGTATTTCCGGACACTTGCGACCCAAGTGCCCTATATCAACTTACTTGTCTCAATGCCATCTACGTCGCTATAGTGAGTTTTAATCGTTAATAAGAGACACCCTGTATCTAATTTGATGGATAATTTCTCTTGTCATTAACATTCTATCGATGGATAGCCCAGTGCGTATTTTATTGATCCTCGAGTAAGGGATGATTCATCGTGGTCGGTGTATACTGACAATAAAGAGACGCTACCGAACCGGTTTAATGGAGCAACCGCATCCAGTTCAGCAAACAAAACGCTAAAATTCTTCATCCATTGTCGGGAGTAGCGACAGTAAAGTATTTAAGCCGTAAATTTCTCGGAACAACTCCCAGTAGTCGAAACCACATATGCGCTCTAATGCATTAGCCAGATCGAAAGATCCACTACCTCTATCTTCTTAACCTCTAGTACACTTTATAGTAGCCTATATCAACTTTCAACTAATAAATGCTGTTGTTGCTTCTTTAGGAGCTATGCGACATCGTAGTCATGTAGCCCCGTGTGCTTGGGTGTGTATAGAATTTGTCTGATAACCTGTGTACTGCGATATTCGTACCAGTGTGTGTATTCGTAATTGAGGTATGATTTGCGTAGAAAGCAGCCGTGGCCTTAAGTCAACTAATAAATCGCACCTTGTCTGTATAAATTTTCGAATCTTGATAAAAGGAGCAATTTTTTGAACTTAGAATTATGCACATTCTATTTTTATGTGTCAGATGATTTTTCGAAATGTTGCCACCTGCCATATTTGCATCTAATTAACTCACTCCGTGGCGTAGCGGTGTTCGTTAAATCGTGCACTCTGTGTTATTGTGATGTCTATAGTAGCCCAGTGTGTTTGTGTAATTCAGGTAGGGATTGGGAATGAGGCGGTCGTGGCTTTAGGAACAATCCCGACATATGTCTGGAGTAGAAGTGGGAAACCACCGAAAACCACTTCCAGGATGGCTGAGGTAGGATTTGAGCCCTCTTCTTCACAGGTTTGCCTCACGAGGGTGTATGTAACCCGTTCCAGCCCTAAGACTAGAAAAAATTAATTCTTGACAGAGCCGAGACCTCAAGGGTGACCACCAAAGTTGCTAGTCACTGTACAACGAAGCGGTCTCATAATCTCGCCTCTCAGTGCCACGCACCGATCAGATCGGCTCTCCCTGCTCGCACCAAAAGTGCCAAAGCCGATTCAATCGGCGCGCAGTTTATCTTATATTTGTAGATTTCTGTAGGCATATATCCGTGATTATTTCATACTGTTGGAAAGGTGAGATTTCAAGTTGCCTGTGCGGTGTTTACTTTTTTCCTTCGAAGTCCGTTACGCGATAGGTTTGAGTTTGTATTCACGCCCTCCCTTTGCGCTCCCCCAATCACGTGCGTTCCCGCCAAAATTGTGGTGCAATTGTTTTCCTCTTTTTGAAGTTTTCTGCTTACAGATGTATCTAAGAACTTTATACAGCAGGAACCGTAGTGTTTCTCCGAATATAACTGTTAGGTGTACTTAATTTAGGCTCAAAATGGATTTTTTACACAAAAAAGAAACGAAAAATTGAACAATTATCAGAATAACCTCAATTAAAAAGGTTTAGATGCCGTATTTAGCTTTATGAACATAATGTATGAAATAATTAGGTATTGGTTATAAAGCAAAGCAAGAATAATCATTCTATCGTTGGAAATGTGGTATTTATGATTATTTTTTTTCGAATAGTCTGCATGATCTTTGAAAATGGCCTGGCATTCTTGGCAAGTATTTCAGGAAATGGCTTGGCACTAGGAGGGTTATAGCAAACTCCATAGCCTAGATAAAATAGATTTTGTTAATTCATTTTAGGGGCTTGGGTTATCTTAGTCATCAGTCTCGTGTAGTTGGGTGTGTGTTGAACTTGTCTGATAACCTGTGTATATGTGATAAATGTAGTTGTTTGTGTAACTGTATTAGCGACAGGGTTGAGGTATGTGCTCCGAGACTTGAAGTAATGCCTGGAGGGAGTGTGGAAAAATCTGCGGAGAAACCGCACTCAGGATAGCCAGTGTCAGTGCCGGGATTCGAACCAGTGATCTCTAGACTTGCTGCAGCTGCCCTCGCGGCCGTGGTGCACGATTTAACGTGCATGGCTACGCCGCGGGAAAGTGAAAGTGTGAGAGACAGTGGTATTGCTCAGAATCGAGGAGTGGGTATTTGTACTTGAGTCAACCTAGCGAAGTAGTGTTTTGCGCCTTGCACCGGTCAATGCACCCTGAGAGACCCTGATATAATGCCTTACGTAATTGTGCATGAATAGTCTACGTGTTGACCGATTGAAAGCTATCAATTAATTGTTAATTGCGTGATGACATTGTCATCGTAGCCGATTCACCTGAGTATTTGAATGAGTTTTTAAATGATATAGACTCCGTCTTGAGGAAAGAACTCATGATGAAAATCAATAAGTGTAAAGCAAAAATAATGGAACACAGCCTAAAGAAATTAGAAACCCCTATTGACGCCAAATTGGCAGATGAAAAGCCAAAGGAAGCAAGAGACTTCTACTACTTAGAAAGCAAAATAACCAGTGATGGACGAAACAAAGAGGATATTAAAAGAAGGTTGGCTCAGACTAGGAAAGCATTTCTACAGAAAATAAATCTGTTGACATCTAATGTAGATTTAGCTATTAGAAAGTCATTTTTGAAAGCCTGGAGCGTGGCGTTCTATGGAAGTGAAACTTAGACTGTTGGCGGAGCAAAAAAAGAGGAGAATAGAAACATTTGAAATGTGGTGTTACAGGAGAATGATGAAAGTCAGATGGGTAGTGAACCCATGTACCATAGGCCTCAAAGGGAGTCGAATCCATGTACTTTGAGAAAAGAATGAAATAATCATACAGTTTCTAAGGGAACGGAGAGAGATTTCAAGCCAGGATTATAGCTTAACATTGTGCAAGCGCTAGGGCCAGGTGTTCCTTAGATGAGCTCATGCCTCTTGACATTTATAAGGAGCCAGTCATGGATATTATTAGAACGAGTGGAAAGTTTTGACTGTAAGACGAAGAAGCTGGACTCGGAAATTGCTCTTACGTTGCAGGAATATGGCAACCTCGCTGCTGAGTCAGAACAGGAATAATTAAATTTAACCCGTTTACGAGTATAAAAATAAGTAAACAGATACAGTACGGTGAATCATTTTGGATTAGAGATTTTTGTGTAAAGATAGACCTTGTAAAAATTGCACAGGAAAAAACTGCAAACGCAAGTAGACGTCATTGGGGGTTCACCGAGACCCAAGGAGTGGGAGAATAAAAAAAGAACAGCACCACCCACACAGTTGAGGAGGAGAAATTAATTAATATCTCGGAAATGCACGATCGATTTCTATGGACAGGAAGATTATTTTACGTTTGGAAGACGAGCTGTCTGGAGATACGATTTTTATAATTGTGCGACAATTAGTTCAGAAGTTGGTCACGAAAAGGACTAGGATTTTATCTTTTTGTGACTGAAAGGTATAAAACTCCTGGCCTCACCAAGCCAATCATGCAGTCTACGAGAGCCCGTGAGGGGAACGTCACGCTGTATCAGTACATGCAGTATTAGTCCGTCCAGGGGGGCATGACGCTGGAGCATCATAATCATTCAGTCTACGAGCATTCCGTGAGCGGAAGTGCTGCACCACATCGTATACGCAGTATTCAAGAGCCCGTGAGGGGGACGTTAAGCTGTATCAGACATCGATCCAGAGCCTGTGGGAGGCTATGCTACAAGTTCACCGAGTGTAGACCAGTTACGATATAAGTACGCTACGCTGAGGGTTAGCAGTTCGAGACTTTGAAGAGTCCTAAATTATAAAGAACATTAAATATACGGACTTTAAAGCAATATCGCCAAAGTAAGACACAGCGATCAGTAGGGAACTTCGAGTTCCAGAAGAACACTAGTTCAATACAGTTACGAAGTTATAAGAACTCCAACAAATAAACGGCGTTACGTCTAGTAAAGACATTGTTAAAGACATTAAGTCCTGTAAAGGACAAGAATAAACAGTAATTACGATCGCGAAAGATAGAAGTTCAAGCGAAAGGAACTTAGGAACTTAGCTTCGAAACCAGAGGGAAACGTACTCTAGTGAGAAAACGTCAAAAATATACGATAGACAGTATACGGTCCTCGAAGGGAGGCCAAGATATAGAAACTAAACGGTACGATAGACAGTATACGGTCCTCGAAGGGAGGCCAAGATATAGAAACTATAGGGTGCGATAGACCACCATATATAAATAGAGGTGACGGCAAAGAAAAGACATTTATCGCCTAGTTTAAGCAGATAAAGTAAAGCCGAGTAATAGACAATAGAAGCGGTTTTGAGAGACTGAAACCAGTAGTTTCCATTGTAGGAGAGAGAAACTTTGAACGAGTAAAATCACACGTCCAATGCAGGTCGATAGGATTCACATCAGGGATCATCAACAGCCGACAGAAATTGTAAAAATCGTTGAGATACACCCGTGTGATAGGAGTGAAGTGTAAATATTGTAAGAAAAGAAATAAGAGTATCATTTTAAGTGTTTTAGGTAAAGTGAATGCGTTTTATGCACAGTGATATGTGTTATAATATGTACCAGAGTAATATTTTTTAGTGTTTTAATGTGTGTTCAAAACGGATACACCAGTGTATTAAAAAAAATGTTGTCAGTGTTAAATATAGTGAATATGTGTCAAGAAATTTCTGTACATAAGATGAGATTGTACTATATGGAGTAGGTCAAGAAGGTGGACCAAAATGTCACATCAAACGAGAATAAAGGTCAGAAAGCGACC
This sequence comes from Meconema thalassinum, assembly GCA_946902985.2. Taxonomy (NCBI): domain Eukaryota; kingdom Metazoa; phylum Arthropoda; class Insecta; order Orthoptera; family Tettigoniidae; genus Meconema; species Meconema thalassinum. The sequence goes on from OX336391.1 coordinate 391,914,532, forward strand.
TTAAACATGTAAGTAAAGATTTTCATTATGTTTTGGTGTCGGGAAAATTTGTGTACAATTCCACCGGAGTTTTGAGTAGAAGGGATGTTTTTAAATGAATAATAACTAAATAAGAACGCGATCTGAACGAAAATAAAGTTTTAAGAAATAATAAATAATTATGTGAAATAATAAATCCTGTAGAGGAAATGCATGGAATAAAATGTCAATATTTAATGAATGTTATAAAAGCAAGCGTGATAATAATAATTATAACAAAGATATTTACATAAAGGTAAATTTGAATTATATGAAAGAAATAGCTTTTGAGCTTTTGTAAGGAATGAAAACATGATGTGAATAACAAGGTAAAGAAATCTAAATAAAGATTAAATTGAATGATATAAAAATATAGAGCGTTGAAGCCTTAACAAATGTATTAGACATGATGCGAATGCATGTTCTTAAAAAGGGAGCGATTTATTGTCAACGGAAAAGATTAATATAAGAATTAAGATATGTATCAATTGTTACTATGAAATTTATCAGTTCTTTGGAAGACATTCGGCCGTAAAGTAATGTGTAGCGTAATGGAACGCAATTAAATAAAAAGTCACGCTAGGAACGCGTAAAAGTTAAAGTACTTGGTAAATTACTTATGGAGGGTAGTTGATTGCAGTGAATTGAGATATGTTGTAAGTCCTCTAATTGTGACGTAGATCACGAGGCCATGTGTGTATTATTTAAAAGGGAGCTAATGTATGGTATTATTGAGCGTATGTCATGTAGGCCACGGCCGACTTTAAATCGCGTCTTGTATAAGTCCTCCAAATGTGGAAATGTTCCCGAGGCATGTTAAGAGATTCGAACCTAAAATCCTTTTGTTGTTAAAGCCCCTAATTATTCGTCGTAGAATGTGTATTAATCTTCCCAATCAATGAGGACCCTCTCATAATTAATAAATGCCAAGGTTACGAAAGTGGTTTATGAGCCAAAGAATATTGTTGAATGGAAATAAGTGAAGTAAAAGCCAGGTCTCTCCACAGAACTGAGAATAATGTGAAGGTTTGTTTTAAAGCATTGAAGAGAGCTGCCACCGTAGGTTAGGCAGAGAGTCGCTTTCCTTGTCATAAATCACGCCCGAGTATAATGGCCTGACCCTCATAGAGCGAGGGTGGGTAAAAACCGTCTTGTAAGATGTGTTAAATACACCGTGAGTGTTTAAAGTTGTTAATGACCCGGGCGTTGAACCGAGGTCCTTGTAGATTGATATTATCGCTTGCCAATTCAGATCGTAGTTTTCTTATGTGATAATGGTCTTATAAGACAAATGAATTAAATAAAATCCCTATTGTAATATTGTATGGAAAAGAAGGAATCCACGAGTTTTGCGAAGATAACTAGGTTTCGGGAGTGATCATAGTTTTTGACTTTGTCAAGTAATCTTTATAACTCTGGAGTACACAAATAGTTTTCCCGATCACCGTAGTGAATTTGCAAAACTTGAGAGAGATAGTAAATATGGAGAACATGTGATATGCCCAAATATTGAAGTGAATAATTAACATGTAATTTTAAATGTAATTATATATTTGTTTTGATGATAAGAAAAGATAAAAATAATTCTTGAGGTGTACAAAAATATGACACCATTATTATGGGAAAGTATCGAGCCAAAGAAGCTCGTAGTTATTTGGAACTTTAAGATAAGTACTTTATGGAAGTGAAAATAATCGTGAATTGTTGGTTTTAGAGAAAACCATGTGTTTTAATCTAATATTTGTTTTATTTTTATGCTATTCCTTGTTCACTTTGGACAAGTAGAATGATATTGGTCAGTACTTTATGTGTTTATTTGTTTGTAGCGCCATAATTTTTGATTAATTAAATGTGTTAAAATAGGAGTTGATTTTGTTGTTATTTTTGCAAGTGTATCCTCTATTTAATCCAAAATATGTAAGTCACAGAGTGGGAGAACTTACCGCAGCCCCGAAGAATCCCGAATTGAGCAATGCTGGCATACTGTGATTTGCATATTTCTTGCTGCAAGGGCACAGTAGATAGGGTTACAAATGAAGAGGTGTTAAGACGAGTAGGAGAGGAGAGATGTTTCAGATGACTGCTAATGAAGAGAAGAGATAGGTTGGTAGGACACATACTAAGATACCCAGGAAGAATGCTAGCCGCTACGCAACGAGGCAGACTCTATGGCTTCCACATTATCATCATTTTCACTATCACCCATGCCATTAGGGGCCGATTTTTTTAAACTCCCTGTGTTGTCGATGACAAGAAGTGTAGGGGTAGACCAAGGTTAGAATATATAAAACAGATTGCCTCGAATGTAAGGTGTGGTAGCTACTGTATGTAGAGATGAAACGATTAGCTCAGGTCAGGGAGGCTTGGATTGTTGCATCAAACCAATCACAATACTAAAAGACTCAAACAATAAAAATGCCTGCACACTTAAGCATTTTAACTGGTTGAAATTCTGTGCTCTATTTATGATTCATTCTAATATTGATTGCAAGACCTACAGTAGTTTGTTATATGTTTCAATAATAATCCAATGACTACAATCAATATTATTTTATCATTTGCGATATGAACTTTTCATTTATATGTGGATAAACAGGATGTTGAGATTAACGGTGAAGAAAGCAAGGAGTGCGTGAGGAAATTTTCAAGAATGATTATCCATAATAGAGATGATTATCAGAGCGAGTACCAAGGTCAGAGTGATAATACGGTTCATGGGGCGCCTGATAAGGATGTTATGTAAACTCTATTGATGAGTCCTCCCAATCATTGACGTCACCAGCAAGTAGCGAGGGCAACATGTGATCAGTTAGAGGCAGATGACCTCGCAGTTCCGCCCCTTAAAACCTCAATAACTAACTAAGTAACTAACATCTGATCAGAAACTACGACACTACTCAACATAGAAGAAATTAGGAATTATTGTGTACAATGTAAAGTTTAGCTAAGTGTTCTTAAAATAAGTAGTTTACAACAACTACAGCTACTACAGGGTGTCAGGGAATGTTCTCCGCAGGCACTGCTACGTTAGGTGAGAGCCGGAGTTAAGTTGGCATCACGGTTGTTGCTGACAGCGCGGCTGCCGCCGCTTGTATCAAAACAAATCAAACAACAAACAGTCCAGTTAGAGATTCCTGTTTCTTGAGCTAATTTGCGTATTGATTTACTTGGACTTCGCAGCATTATATCGGAAATTTCATCAAGTTTTTTGTCTGTTAACAGCGTAGGCCTGCCTGTTAGTGGTACATCGTGAACTGAGCCGGTCACACGAAATTTACGTATCAAATCCCGAACGGTAAACCGGTTAAGACACTTTAAATTAGGAAACCGCGCCTGAAATTTTAGTTTTACATTTTCTGTAAACCGATCGCCTTCACGTAAAACGTATTCCACCAAAAACGCTCTCTCTTCATTAGTAAACATTACCGACTGTATCCTGTTGCACTATTCCAATAATCTATACGTTCCCTTACTGCATTCACACTGACGCTTTCCACAGCACAGCACAGCTAACACGTGTGTTCTGATATCCTCTCAACCTTGGAAAAGACAAGCTAGTAGTCTACCTGGTTGTCGGCGAGTGAGCGAAAGGTCTGACACCGCGCTGCCAACTTAACCCCGGCTCTCACCTAACGTAGCAGTGCCTAGGGACTGCGGAGAACATTCCCTGACGCACTGTACTAGAGCTCGAGTCAGCCGGAAAGGCGGTGCGCGGAACACAACGCCACCATTACGTCATGCCTCACTTCCATTCCACCAATCACAGTCAGTCTTTCTTGAGAATCTGAGCTAGTGCGTTGTCAGGAAAGCTAAGTGTAAAGCAGCGTGAAAGAAACAGGCTCGATGAGGTAAGCGACGGTGTTGCCATACTGCAGGAACTCATAGCAGCAGCCTGCGGTGTGGGGACTCGGACACGGTGGACCTGTTGCAACAGTGGGCATGTATCTCTTTCTTTCTCTGCGCAAATCTCAGAGAGCCGGCCGCCTTCCGCGCTTACGCGAGCTCTAGTGGTCCGCCTCGTTGCGTAGTGGCAAGCAGTCTTGGGTGTCACCGCGGAGGCCCGGGTTCAAATCCCGGCTCTGCCAAGGAATTTAATTCTGGTACACAGCCTCGTGAGACAAAACTGAGAAGAGGTGGTTTTGATTCCTATCTCTGCCATCCTGGAAGTGGTTTTCTGTGGCTTCCCACTTCTTCTCCAGGCAACTACCGGGACGGTATAGATGGGCCGGTCATACGTGCCGGTCGTAAGCGCGTGAGAATTCTTCTTAAAGCCCGAGTAGAACACTCAGACCACTGAATACGCACATGCGCTGCCGAGAACACATTGTGTACTTTATTTGCATTGATCACAAAGGTATGAAGGCTCACTGTGCGTGGAGACACCACTGCGCAAGTAATATGTAGCCTACCGGTCAAGAAGGAACGGCCCAGTTATACTCAAGTTAAGACCACAGTCGCTTCCTACCTAGATTACAAGTATACACACTAGTACAGACAGGACAGTGACTCAGGTTATCAGACAATTTCTACACACACACCTAAGCACACGGGGCTACATGACCAGAGCCCAGAGCTGGGAATCAAACACGGGCCTCTGCGGTGACAGTCAAGAATGCTAGCCACTACGCAACGAAGCGGACTCTATAGGTAGCATCCATTTAATTATCATTTGCACTGTCACCCAAGCCATTTGGGGCCGAAAATCTTGATGTTAGAATCCTTTAAACAACAATTATCATCATCACACCTCCTAAATTATCGGACACTCTTTTTAAACACCCAGTATAAAAGATGTGTTGTCGATACAAATAAGGTGCTAGGGTAAATTGTTCATCAGTCCAATGTGTTTGGAAGCGTGTTGAATGTATCTGGTAACCTGTGTTATTGTAGTGACTGTAGCAGAAAGTGTATGTTTGTGTAATTATAATTATTTGTTCTAGGATTGGGATGGGGTAAAGCCGCTCTCAAAGATCCCACTGTCAGTGCCAGGAATCAAACCTTTGATATCCGTATTTCTGCAGCTATGCCGATGGCTGTATACGAGTAATTGTTGTCAGTGGTAATGGCTGAACGCCACTTTCTTACTAAACCACGTTCAAACTGGAGACACACCTAGCAGTCTGTGTTCAGAGTACTTCACATTGCTATCATTAGATGACTCGTTTCCCACCTATGGGATGAGTGACTCTTGTTCTTTTGTTACACCACAGTTTTTGTGGAAGCCCGATATAGAAGGTTTGACGTCACGGCATGAGTGCAAGATAAGACATCTTCCCAGCACTTTGGATGATGTAACAACTCACCTTTCTGCACCAGGCTGATTTGAACAGTGTCGACTCCACTACAAAGAAAAAATAGCTCCGGTCCAAGCTCTGTGAACTTGCGGGGTGAAGTGAAGTGGCAGTCTGTGTTATCTGGTATTCCTGTCTATTCCAATACTACTAATATAACCGGCTTCTGTGGCGTAGGTGGTAGTATACTGAACTGCTCTGCCCAAGATAGCGGGTTCAAATCCGGCCGAAGTCATCGGATTTTTTTAAGAGCGTTAAAAACCTTCAGTATGCCTTCCTTCGGAGGGGAAGTAAAGCCGGCGGTCCCATGTCATAGATTTATGGCATGTAAAAGATCCTTCCACAGACTTAACTTGTGTGAAGCTAAATTGTTAGGTTAGATTTCGTCGGAACGCTCTATCAAAGTTCCAACGTTCACCACTAGGTATCATTGATATCTGGTGGCGAAAGTTGGAACTACTTGAAATTGAACGGAACTTGTCCGCTGGAAGCAGCTACAAACTCAGGCAAGCCGAACTTATCCTCGGACACTCCCGGCATAAAAACCATACGATAAATAAATACTGCTAATATAGGGCCGTTGCTCTAACCACTGTGGTGTTGCGAATGATTGAGTGAGTCACCGACCAATGTATTTGGTTCTGTTACTACGCACGGACCGGAAACCCTCATCCCTCGGCTCCAAGTTCCGTGAACCTGAGAGGAATGTGGATCGCGGACTATGAAGAGTGATGGTGACGAGTGATGGGGATTCCCTGGTCGGTGACTCACTCACTCATTCGCAACACCACACAACACTGGTACAGGCAATAGCCCTATGTTAGCAGTTTTGGAATAGTCAGGAACTCCAGACAACACGGCGAGCTGTTGGCAGGCCCTTCTCTTCCCGCCTCCCGCGTCACCTCACCCGACAAGTTCACAGAGCTTGGATTCGAGTAGTACTGCCATCACAATGTCACAGGTTATCAGATAGGTTCCAGCACAGCCAAGTTCATGGGGCTACATGACCATGATGCCGCTAAGGCCCTAACTGAATCAACAACAATAACAACAAGAAGGGAATATGAAAATTTAAAATTGCTTTAAAAGACAATCTGATTGTGTCATATTTTTCACCGAGTGTTATAGTGGTGCCTTGTACAACCACTGGGCGATGTCCATATGTCTGCCTGTCAGTCTGTTATCTCTATGAAACTTTGAGCTGCTACTCCGATTTCAATGACATTTTGTGTGGTTGTAGTATTGTTGTCGCAAGAAACTGGTCTTATATTGACAAAACTTAGTACAAACAAAGTGCACAAGAGAAGCGCATGATTTACAAAGTGTTAGGTAATTGCAGTGGTTGCTAAATGTAATTTATAGGTGGTGTTCAATTTGTGGTTGCCCTTGAATAACTCGCAGAAGACTAACGCAATTTTCTCCAAGTAGTGAAGGACCAAAGTATGTACCATTAACACATGATTTATGTAGCTTTAAATTGTCCCAGGGCGCAGAAATGCAATGATATTTGAACAGCGCAAATTCAATCACCTTATTAGCATACTACTTAACCCTACCTGTCAAAATTAATTTTACAGTACATATAGGTAAAGTCCTGCGCGGATGCGGATATCCCCTCCCCCCCAGGAGCTCACATCAAGTGGGACGTGGGTTGGCGACCATGGGGCCCCAGCTGAGTCCAGCATTGCATCCACTTACTTGTGCCAGGCTCCTCTCCGTCTTTCCTGTCGACCTCACTTGGCCAACTCTTGTTCTCTTCTGACCCAGACGGTATTAGGGTATCCGATGCCTAGGGAGTATCTTTCTTTCCAGCCTTAATTGACCCTTGTCTCATCTTTTCTGATACCCTCCTTCTCTTTCTTTTCATGTTATCTCCTGCCTTCTGCTCAAGGCCCTCAAGGAGGCAGGGTGTATGTAGCCCCACCACTTCTGGTGCACACTGGATATTGCTACACCCTCAGGGGCTCACGGCTGGTGAGTTCGGGAGTTGGCGATCCCGAGGGATTCCTGAGCTGGATCCGGTTTTCCCCCTTTTATCCATTACCTCTGGGGCGGTCCCTCTTCGCTTTCCCTTTCCCCGCTGCCTTTCTTGGCTCTCCTGCCTTCAAAGTCCATCAATTCTCATTATTCGAGGGTTGAGGGCATTTCCTTTCCTCCTGTATTTTATTTACATTCTTCTCCTCTGTTTCCCATTTCCTCTTCTAGTTTGTAAGTGAGTAGTTAGTTTTAGTTGTAAGTTTACTGTAATTTGATATCTTTCATCTTCACTATCACCCAACCCATTAGGGGTCGATAACCTAGATGTTAGGCCCCTTTAAACAATTATCATCATCATCGGATATCCGCGGACAAACCCGCAGATAACCGCAAAATTTTTCGCCTTGCGGATATAGCCTAGTTCGCATGGCTGAGCGGATAGCGGATAAACTGCGGATAATGTTTGGAGTAAATTTGCGGACAGTTTTTGGATTACAATCCGAACTTGTTGAATATCTTTACTTGGACCCGGATGTAACGACACATTTCTCTGTTATGTTTTTTTATGGCAAATGTAAGATGATGATTTAAGCTAATCTCATTCAAATTATGTCATTAAGCATAATTAACACTCCGAACTGAAAGAAGTTGCGATTCCTGCTGTATAACATTCATTTTAAACATCGCACATGACATAGGCTACATAGCCTAGGAGAACGACTTTCCCCTCAAATGTGTTGCTTTAATACTTGACGCTTTATCTAATTAAAAATATTATTGCAATGCCAGCACGCCGGCCTCTCACCGCTGGGTCCGTGGTTCAAATCCGGTCACTCCATGTGAGATCTGTGCTGGACAAAACGGAGGCAGACAGGTTTTTCTCCGGGTACTCCGGTTTTCCCTGTCAAAATTTCATTCCAGCAACACTCTCCACTATCATTTCATTTCATGTCATTCATTTAATCATTGCCCCAGAGGAGTGCGTCAGGCCTCGGCAGCCGGCACAGTCCATATCCTCGCCGCTAGATGGGGGCTTCATTCATTCCATTCCTGACCCGGTCGGAGACTGGAAGCAGGCTGTGGATTTTCATTTTTTCATTGCAATGCCAGTAGATTCTGATAACAAACGTGTGAATGCGGGGCGGATGTGAATAACAGTCGTGCGGATGCGGATAAAAGTTTTGCGGATGCGGATAACGTCTTGTTCATCCGCGCAGGGCCCTACATATAAGTGAGCTGGGGTGCGTGAATTTCAAAGGTATGTGGACATACAGCGTCTTTATATTTGCTTGGCTAGGACATTCTCGCTCTCGCGCTTCGCCAGTGACGACTCAGTTACCAGCGACCACGCTCGCAGAATACGGTACTTAAAATCAGTATCATGCATTCTTACTCACCTTGTTTACAGTAGATGCTGAAAATGTTCCCCATCCGCTGCCAAACATAATCGGCATCTCCTTATGACGTTTCAGGTTACTCCGGTTAATTTAGCTTCAGTAATGAAATAACGACGTCTATTTTTATTGTTTACTGAACCTGTACGTTTGAATCTCTTAACCAGTTGTTTTATTGTCCGATTTATAGGAATGGGTCTCCCTGGAAATTTCACTCAAAACTTTTGTCTTGTTCTAGTGCACGATTTCCTGCTCATTGTGTACGTATTGTGCAGTAACGAAATTTTTCACATAAGGCTTTACAGTACTATACACAATCACAATAAAACACTATACAATACGATATACAGTACGCAGTAGCTTTATAAAACACCCAATTAGCTCGGAGCTCACACGTATACCGCAGCAAGAGCGTGGGAATACGGCCGGAGACCGCCGGCTGAGGTCGAGCAGAATCGTCTTGCCAAGCAAAACTTAAGACCCTGTATAACGTGAAATTCACACTTAACGTTGTATAATTACCTATTAACGAGTTGAAACCAATATCTATACACTATACATCTAGGGTTCTGCCCACCGACCGTTTTTTAAAATTTATTTTTTATTGCGTTGGATCACGTGCGGGAGCATATGGATTGCGATTTGTTTATGTGTCGCAAGCTACGAGTGAAATTGAAACTTTACTTGGTGTTAGAACGTTACTACTAAGTGTTGCTATGTAATGTAACATCATATTAGACACATTTCCTTTTGTGTAGATAGTAATCATGCCTAGCCTGGTCTAATTATAATAATGTTATTGGTTTTACGTCCCTTTTAACTACACTGGCATTTAGAGACGCCGGGGTGCCGGAATTTTGCCCCGAAGGGGATCTTTAACGTGCCAGTAAATCTACTGATACGGCTCCCTCGCATTTGCGCACCCTCAAATGCCAGCTGACTGCGCCAGGTTTCGAACCTGCAACCTTCGGCTCAGCAAGCGAGAACGTTACCTCTGAGCCACGCAGCCAGACCCTGGTCTAATTGCGACTATAAGTATAGGCTTCCATATTTTTGGTGAGTGAAACCGAAACACATTAATTTGGGATGGCCTTACCGGAGGGTCTGGGGGGTATGGAATTTATTTTTAATTAGAAGCAAAATGGTGAGTTTTAAGCCTTCTTTTTTTAAGCTTTGCAAGTGACGGTAGGGGGAATCTGGCACCCTCAATTGTTAGTTCTACACACCTTTTAAAAATAAAAAAGGATTTTTTTTAAAATCGTGTTTACCCTCCAGGGTGGTGGCTCCCAGGGACTCAGCGAGGGAACTCACCCCTACCGCCTATCCAGGCAGTGTCCTAGAGCTGGGAACATCTAATCGGAAGGGATACAACTGGTGAGGTGGGATTGGCACCTCGCCCAGGCGGCCTCACCTGCAAAGCGAACAGGGGCCTCATGAGGGAAGGGAGGGGAAGATTGGGGATGGATAGGCAAGGAAGAGGGAAGGAGGCGGCCGTGGCCTTACGGTAGGGACCATCCCGGCATTTGCCCGAAGACGAAGTGGGAAACCACGGAAAACCACTTCGAGGATGGCTGAGGGGGAATCGAACCCCTACTCATTTGGGCCACCCGAGGCTGAGTAGACCCTGTTCCAGTCCTCGTACCACTTTTCAAATTTCGTGGCAGAGCCGGGAATCGAACCCAGGACCTCCGGGGCGGCAGCTAATAGTGCTGACCGCTACGCTACGGAGGCGACAAAAAGGAATTTTTGCTACATAAAAATGTATAATTTTTCCTTTTAAATGATAATTTTTTCTGGTTTATCATCTAGAAAGAAGTGTTAATAGAATACAATTTAAAATACTTCATAAAATTGTTTAATTGAACAATTACTAAGTAGAGGGGGCTGGCAGCACTGGGCAAGTAGTTTCAGCGTTTGCTCACAGATTACACTACCCTCGCAACGCGCTTATTTAGCAGTTTGGGATTCGTTTGCATACTTCTGACCTCTTTGACGCTGTGCGCGATAGTCAACGATGTTGATTGTTGAAAAGTAACCGTTTTACAAAAGATTCTTAAACACATAAATTCGTCAGTATTTACATCTTACAGCCGTTTTCCGGGACATTGATAAAACCGGGCGGGACACCGGGACTGTCCCGGTCAAACCAGGACGTATGGCAAGCCAACTATAAGCGAACAATATTGTTTAATATTAAATGAGCGTTCTAGGAATATTATTTTTAATATTAAAATAATAGTTATTAATAATGTAAAAAACAGTGTTGTTATATTTTAGTCTCTACAGGGGAGGGGGCGCCACAATGAGATCTCGCACCCCCTGAAAATATTGCTAGGGCCGTCTCTGGGAACGAAAATTGCATGCCTCTCATCGGAACGCCGATAAAAGCACCATGCGAGAGGAGGAAGTTGCTGCATTAAGGAATGAGCAATAGGACCTAGTTTGGAAGATATAGTGTTGTTTATCCGTTATTATCAATAATAAAACGCTACATTTTCCTTAAAAAAAATCGAAAATGTGTGGTCACACGTTATTTTGCCCAAGTCCGTGGTGCTCCCGCAGGGCGCTGGCTGGGAGTAGAGGGTTCGTAGCCTGAATCACTTGTCTTGTATATCCGGCTGTTTCATCTTTCTGAAAGACACCAGGAAAAGACTACTGGATTTGTACAGTCTGACTTTGTGATGACTGTATTGTAGGAGATATCGAATGTATTTAACTAGGTATAACTAGGATGTCTTATAAAATTATTATTAGAACGGACTTTCAGTTATTTACTTTGAAACAACGTGTTTACTCTCTACAACTGTTTGTAAAAAAATCATAGTGTTGCCTACATGCGAAGAAAATACTGTAGTCCTCTAAATACCAGGTATTCAAGTTCCACACAGATCCACAATTCAGAACTTGGTTTAAAGAAAGTAGAGAAAACCGGGGCATTTTATTTATTTGATATATATACTGTATTTTACAAGAAACCGCAGTTTAAACGTCGACTTCTTACACAGGAGAAGTTGTATGAAACCTGTGCTTGCTTTGAACGTTCTCCTCGGAAATCAATCCGGCCATTTTCTATGCTGACTGCAATGAGTCCATCGTCTGTTCAAACCGCCACATTCATTTAAGGAATCTAAGACAGTTTTGCTTTACTGTGAGTTCAAGATTAATTATAACTAACTGCGTCAAGTGAATGTTAACTTCATTAGATGATATCAGCAATGGTTGCTAGGCAAGAGCACTTTTATCATATTTTGTAAATTGCAGGTACCGAAAATTTAGCTTTATTTATTTATTTATTTATTTATGTATTTATTTGTTAATTTATTTATTTTTCTTTCTTTCTTTCTTTCTTTCTTTCTTTCTTTCTCTTTCTTTCTTTCTCTATTTCTTTTCCTTTTTATTGTTTACTATTTTATAGAAAAAGAATCAGGCTCTAACAGTTTCGTCTGTGAGATAGTTTCTGACAATGAACGTCTGTACTATAAATGTGTACGATTCAATTCGCAGCGGCGTAGAACGTTTAACTAGGTTATAACCGCATGCATCCGTCTCCTCTCTGATCCGGCTGTAGTCGGCCGACCCATCGGCGATAGCACTGGCGTTGACCGAAGCACGGACATGTGGTCGTTAATTTTCCCTGTTATTTTTCATCCTGTGATTATAGTTATCTCACTTTCCTGGTTAACGACCGACTACAATAACCGTTGTTCGCTAATAATAATAACAATAATAATAATAATAATATATATTTCCCTTCTTTTTTCCTTACTTTCATTCTTTATTTATTTATCTATTTATTGATCTATTTATTTTTCTTTCTTTCCTTCTTTCTTTGTTAAATTCTTTATTTGCGTATGTATTTAACTTAATTTTCTTTCTTTCTTTCTCTTTTCTTCTTCTTTCTTCGCCGCTGGCCACCAATAGTTCGTGACATGTGACTCGGGTGGCGAGCCATCAATTACCCATCTGTGTGAGAGCCGTCCACTAAGCTAAAAATTACACTGTAGTGAATAAATTGAACTTTCTTTGGCGTATTCCAATTAATTGGGATCTTCGGAGTCAAGCACTCATTTTAGTTTTGGCTGGAGATTTAAGACCGAGTGCCCTTCCTGACACCACGTGATTTTACAGGTGAAGTTTCCATACCCCTGTCACCTAGATCCGAATCCCGGCCGTCTGGATGAAAGGCAAACAGATGAGCCACTGCGTCATCAAGCTCCCCACTAGAGTGAATAAATAACTTACGTCTGCAAAATAAGTCATTGTTTTTCTTAATATTTGCTACTTAATTGCATGTGCGTGAATATGAACAGGGCTCAGTTGCCGGGTATTGTGTTAATTACATTTCTAAGCTGTATTCACCTGTATCTATAGTTCTCTCACTTTCCTCATTAAGAAGCTCCGGAATGCTGAAAATCTTCAACATTTCATTTTAACGTCATATTATGCTACGGTCCCTTAGCTTTCAGATGGTACATTTCTTTTTTTCATCGCTCATATTTAAGACTACTTTCCTTAAACTTTCTCACAACCGTGCATCCTGTGAGTAAACCCACAACCTTTAATTTTCACTCTATTCTCCACTAGATTTCTTTCTAAATTCTTCGTTTTCTCTATATTAGACAATAGACATAATAAAACATTTTGAAGACAGCAAAACGGGTGTCACATGGTTGGACGGATTTTGATACAGTTTTCACCATTCTGTAAAGGATTTCTCGAGGAAGTTTTCAGTAGAAAAAAAACAACATTTATGACCAAAGTAAGCCGAGCAGTAACGATTTCAGTGAATCGTGTCGAAGAAGAACATGCCGTCCGTGCGCCTTTTAAGCTTACGCCGGGTAAACCCTTAAGATACCGGGCGAAGCCGGGGTGGGTTGCTGGTAAATAAATAACTAGGCACGCTTAGACTGTTTCTTTTTGCGGAAGTAGGCTCTCCTGAGTCAGTGGTCCGCGGCCATCTTAAGGTCGGTAACCACTGATACGGATAGAAAGCAGCAGATGACTTGTTTTTGGTGTCAGTCGGTGAGGGCCACTGTATGGTAATGGTAGTTGCACGTGCGCTCCTAAACAACGAGACATTAATCTGTGTAATCTACTCTAAGTTGTTGACATCTCTGATAATACAAGAGTCACGTTCCGTGCGTGTTCCGTGCATAGCTCACTCTCCTCGCGTACAACGCACTGACCACGTGTGGATCCGTAGCAAGAATGGACTCCACAATCCTACCATAATAATATGGTATGGCCTCGGGTGCCGGGTGCAAGCTTTGTTATTTAACACCCAGAGGACAGCTTGCATGTCGAATTTTGTCGTTCCTTGGAGCGCTATGAAAGTCAAGGAGGTTAGATAGCTAAGCTCCTTGACACTATAGCGCTTTCTAGTAGAGAATGGAGGAACTTTGTGTTGGCGGAAAATCCCGAGATCAATTTTGCCATTATGAACACGGCCTACTGAATTCAAATGGGTTCTTTAACATGTCAACCACGTATGACATGCGTGTCGTGATTTTTCGCCATGAGCGAACCTGCAAGCTTGGGGTTGGTAGTCCGTCACGATAACCACTCGCCCACCGTGGCAAGCCACTAATGTCCTGAAAACATTATACTCCCATATCATACAGATAGAGAGCAATGGCGCAGACCTACAAGGACTCGAGGGCTTAGAGGGGGAGGTAGAGGAAAGGGCACTGCTGCTTGGAGCGAAACAAAACCTCTTGTCTCCAGCTATCGCCAAACCAAGTTTAGAGAGTGATGTTTCGTCACTCACAAACACAGTTACAGATACCGTAGGGTTGCCAGAAGTTCCGTTTTTACTTGTTTAGTTCAACGTTCCGTTTTAATCTTTAACGGAACGCCAAATATTCCGTTTTTTGGTTATTTGGATAATATATTCAATTTCGAACCAATTTCCAAATCCCGCTTCAGAATTGATTGTAATATCTAGCTTGTTTTCTGGTGATACATGTTATTTATTTATTTATTTATTTATGAAAAAAAAAATGAAAATCCACAGCCTGCTTCCAGTCTCCGACCGGGTCAGGAATGGAATAAATGAAGCCCCCATCTAGCGGCGAGGATATGAACTGTGCCAGCTGCCGAGGCCTGACGCACTCCTCTGGGGCAATGATTAAATGAATGACAGATGAAATGAAATGATAGTGGAGAGTGTTGCTGGAATGAAATGTTGACAGGGAAAACCGGAGTACTCGGAGAAAAACCTGTCTGCCTCCGTTTTGTCCAGCACAGATGTCACATGGAGTGAACGGGATGTATTTATTTATTTATTTATTTATGTATTTATCGTATGGCTTTTAGTGTCGGGAGTGTCCGAAGACATGTTCGGCTCGCCTGAGTCTGTAGCTGCTTCCAGCGGACACCCAGAGGGTGAGCAACAAGTTCCGTTCAATTTCAAGTAGTTCCAACTTTCGCTACGAAATATCAATGGTACCTAGTGGTGAACGTTGGAACTTCGATAGAGCGTTCCGATGAAATCTAACCTAACAATTTAGCTTCACACAAGTTTAGTCTGTAGAAGGATCTTTTACATGCCATAAATCTATGACATGGGACCGCCGTCTTTACTTCCCCTCAGAAGGAAGGCATACTGAAGAATTTTTAACGCTCTTAAAAATCCGACGACTTCGGCCGGGTTTGAACCCGCTATCTTGGGCACAGCAGTTCAGCATGCTACCAACTACGCCATCGAAGCCACTGTGATACAGGTGCAAGTTTGAAAGAGAAAATGATGTCTATGTCTGTGGCAGATAGATGGGTACATGTTATAGATTTATTAGGGGCAAGAAAATTAAGGAATATCTTATTACTTGTGAAGTTACTGTAAAACTCTGCATTTTCCCTTCCAATGATTTTACGGAGAGAGTTTTTCTGTCATGAATATCAAATGGCGAGATGATAAAAAAAAGATGCTCCATTACTTTGATAAAACAAGAATTGTTCACATATTACAATTATGACGAAAATTGTAGTGAATTTTATCACAAAATTCCTCGCAAAGGGTTGTTCAAATGAAAAGCATTATTTTGTAAGTGGCTGGGGTTATAGGCCTATATATGATATGTCAGCAATATCTAGTTTTAATTTTGTGTATTTGATTATGTAATGCTTATTTAATACTTATGTGTATTATTTATTACAACATTTAACAACCTTGATTAAAAAGATACAATGTTTTGGGACGTGTGTTCCGTTTGTCCATTCTTGAAATGTGGCAACCCGAATACCAAGAGCTGACGCAACACTTCCTTACCGAGAAGCGAAGTGAACAACCCTCAACTATCAATCACGCTGGAGCACATGGATATCGTCCTCATACAAGATTCACAGCTGAGCGTTTACGTCATCGAATATTAATTGCAGTACACGGATACACTTGACGATGTTTATTGAATGAGAAGTTGCAACGATCTTTCTCGAACAACCAACAGTTCTGTTGAGAGCTGACTTGAATGCTAGGCTATGGAATGTGGTCGATAGCATTTGATCAGGCGCGGATTCAAGGAGGGGGGGGGGGGGGGGGGGGGGGAGGTGGTGTCACGGGGGCCATGACCCCCCCTCCAACGGAGACCAATTTTTTTTGGCAAACTCAAAAAACGTAAACACAATAACCAGACAAATAAAACTTGACGAATTGTAACTGAAAAACAGGTTCTTTTTCCATTTTATTCAATACTGAAATATCTTTATTGGAATTATTATGTTCTGTTACAACTGTACAGTACATATTTACAACTTCATACCTGTTATATACAAACGATTACAGTATTTATGTAACAAAATCAACTCGCCTATTTTGTTTAGCAAACCTTGTGATTGCCGAATCGATTTTATAGTGATGTCACGATGAATGTGCCGCAATGCACGGATAGGAATTTGGGGCTTTTTTTCGCACCAAAATATTTTGCCGACGTTCAAACTGCAAGCTTGGTTGGCAATTTAAGCTGTGACTTTCTCCCTTTGTCGGTACCAACTCGACTTGCCGAAACTGTAACGCACCTTGATACTTTTCTCGAAGCTCGATGTAAAAGTCGCAAAACACGCCGTTGAAATTTGTACGAATATTTTTGGTGCGCTAAACGCATCAAATTTCTATCTATGTAGCTTGCAAAAAAAAATTGGTCTGGTTTTGTACGTTTGGTTATTTTGTGATTGCGTTTTTAGTGATACCATTATTCTTAACAATTTCGATTCTCTGACCCCCCCCCCCCCCCCCCCCCCCAAAGCCAAACTCTAGATCTGCGCCTGCATTTGACACGTTACATTTGCACCTCTCAGTAGCTCGGAAATGATCAGGTTTTGTAGGACTAACACTAAATATTTTACATAAGTAAATATACATTTTCTCAAATTAGTCGTTGAAGTATAAACATACATCATCCTGTCGATGCCGGCTTCGGTGGCGTAGTTGGTAGCATGCTGAACAGCTGTTCCCAAGACCGCGGGTTCAAACCCGGCCGAAGTCGTCGGTTTTTGATGTGTAACATCTTTCCGCTCGGTTGCTGGATAGTTTTGTGGGAGTGATTTTGAAAATTGGGGACGGAAGTGGATCGGAACGATCGAGCTGGCAGTAGTAGATCAAACGGAATTATGCACTGCCCGCTCGATCGATCAAACGGAAGTGCACTAGCTGGCAGTGGTGGACAACGGAAGTATGCACTGCCCGCTCGATAAATCAAACGGAAGTGTACTAGCTGGCAGGGGTGGACAACGGAAGTATGCACTGCCCGCTCGCTCGATCGAATGGAAGTGTGCCCTAGCTGGCAGTGGTGGATCGAACGGAAGTATAAGACGCACTGCCAACTCGATCGATCGATCCAGCTGGCACTGGTAAGAGAAACAATCAGCGCGCGGTGTCGAAAATTGATAGGGTCAAATCTTGTAATACGGCCAGTCTTGTAAAATACGGTCAGAAATAATTATTTGAATTCTACCGCCCTACTAGTTGCTGATAGAAACGACAGAGTGCCTCAGAATCATCGCCATATTTGTTGTATGTGTGCTGCGCGTCGTTGTGAGAAACATCTGGCAGTTTTGTGTAAACTATACGGGAATATTTCATATCGCGTATTGAAAGGTAGGTCAAACGAAGCCATTTTCTTTTCCTGTGCTTGTGAGCAACTATTTATTATAGCAATACGAGTTTTATGTGACACAATATGGATAGCGTTAGTAAATGTGTAACCTCTGAGGACTATAAGCGTATTGCCCCTTGCGTGATTGGTGCTTCCACCTATGGGCTAGGTCATGAACTTCATGAACGTGTGTTGTCTTGTAATATGGCCAGCTACTTGGCCGCTTTACAAGATTCGTTAGACTTCGCAATTCTTTTTTTTTAGCTTTTGTACTTACAAGCAGTGGAAATTTATGTAGCAGAAAAGTGGATGTATCAATGATGTCTAAAGTTATAAGAGGATTTATCTATTTTTTATTAATTGATTTCCTTTATTTTTATTTATTTTTCGCTTAGACTTAACAAGAAGCAGACCTAATTTCTACAATGTTAAATGCATTGCAAATAACGTTTTATAAAGTAACTTTAGTTACTGCTTGTTATTTGTAGGCATATAAAATGAGAGTCAGGACAACGCAGCGTCAAAGCTGGGATATCCAACGAATGCAGGAAGAAGTAGATCTGTAAAATCAGGTCGATGGACTCCTTCAGATGCGTCGAAGTTCTATGGTTTTCTGTACCAAGGAAGAAAAAGACATAGATAAATCAGAAAGACACCATCCTGACTTCTCCGGTACATATTAATGAAAGAAGAGCTAAAAAAAAGGCGCAAAAATACCAAGAAAAGAAAACAGGAAGAAGCATCTGCACGCAGCACAGGCGATTCCAACTGCGGATATTGTGATGGGCTCTTCAGGGTGTCTTGCACAGGATGTGCCGTCTGGTTTCATGAAGAATGTGCAGGTGCAACAGGTGGTAAAAGTTTTGGATGTGAAACCTGCCCTTGAACATAATTTTTGTGGGTGGCCAAATTACAAGACTGTCCTTTAAAATGGCCTATTCTGCCTTGTTGTAAATAAAGTTAAATATAATAAAATAATGCTACACATAAATTACAATTCTACGTAATACTAATGTTACAGTTACATACGTATAACCCCCGCATGAAATGTTCATTGTCCTCCTACTGGTTTTCAAGTAAATTACAAAAATTAATTTGGGTGGCCATATTTCAAGACTTGACCCTACCATTACGCACTCTCGGCCATGTGAATGTATATGACACACTGAACAGAAAACGCTCATGCGAACTCTGGTATCAAGTAATTTAAACAAATGACATGGTACATGTTTGAAGTCTTCGTATTTTTAAATGGTAAAATGCCTTAATATCAAACATTTTAAGTAGTCGGCATGGCATTGGCATAAGGCATTTTAAACTCAATGTAACTCAGGAACATTATCGAAACAAGCAAAATATAAATGAAACTAAATTCCGTAATGCAGTATTATTGGAACGTGGAAATAAGTCATCATCTTGTGCACAATATTTGCGTAGTCGAAATAGCCGTGGGGTTATTGCGTATGACTGTGAATCTAGAGATATTGGGTTCGAATACTAGGCGGGTGGATATTTTTGCTACCAGATTATCATTTTAAACGATATTTATCATATCAATATGACTCATTTTTAGCAGAATCCATATGAAATTACGTGTTGGTCTGTGAATCAAGAGGACCTGTTTATAAGGAATTTAAGGTTATGAGCGGTGTCGCGTCTATTAATCTAGTTGATCCATATCGTAATCTTTATTTAGGCTAGTGCTGGTGGAAGCTACAAATCATCTAATAAAATGAGTTCCGTATTATAAACTACAATATCTGTAAAACACTCCTTTTTAAAATAGATTAATATTTGTGCCAATAATAGTATAAAATACCGGTGTATCAACAATTTCACGTGAGGTTTCTTCTATGTCAGATGTTATACATCATATGCGACTACTGTAAGGCTCGTAATTTTTTTAACAGCGTTAAAATCCTTCAGTATGCCTTCCTTCGGGGGGAAGTAAAGCCGGCTGTCCGATGTCATAGATTTATGGCATATAAAAGATCCTTCCACAGACTAAACTTGTGCGAAGCTAAATTATAGATTAGATTTCGTTGGAACACTCGATCAAAGTTCCAACGTTCACCGCTAGTTATCAGTGACAAGTAGTAGCAAAAGTTGGAACTACTTGAAATTGAACGGAACTTGTAGCTCACAGTCGCCTCCGTAGCGTAGCGGTCAGCATGGTTAGCTGCCGCCCCGGAGGTCCTGGGTTCGATTCCCGGCTCAGCCACGAAATTTGAAAAGTGGCATGAGGACTGGAACGGGGTCTACTCAGCCTCGGGTGGCCCAAATGAGTAGAGGGGGTTCGATTCCCGCCTCAGCCATCCTCGAAGTGGTTTTCCGAGGTTTCCCACTTCGTCTTCGGGCAAATGCCGGGATGGTTCCTCCTGTAAGGCCACGGCCGCCTCCTTCCCCCTTCCTTGCCTGTCCATCCTGATCTTCCCCTCCTCCCTTCCCTCCCTTCGCTTTGCAGGTGAGGCCGCCTGGGCGAGGTGCTGATCACACCTCACCAGTTGTATCCTCTCCGACCAGATGTTCCCAGCTCTAGGACACTGCCTGGAAAGGCGGTAGAGGTGAGTTCCCTCGCTGAGTCCGTGGGAGCCACCAACCTGGAGGGTAAAATTGACTAAATAAAAATAAAAAACTTGTAGCTCACCCTGTGGGTGTCCGTTTGAAGCAGCTACAGCCTCTGGTGTCCTCGGACACTCCCAGTACTAAAAGCCAAACGATAAATAAATAAAAATAATAATAATACAGTCGATTGACATCAATCCGGATTTTTTTTAAAGAAATCTCATCATTTTTTTAAAATATTTGGCTGGGGGATGGAATCGATCCCCTAATCACCCCCCATAGCTACGCCACTGATTTACACAATTATATGTTGTAAGCCTAAATACAGTATTTTGTGACTAGCATATCACATATTTTACGTTTTGCTACGTATCTCCATAACTCGAAATTTTAATAAGTCGAATTTATTTTGACATCCCCTAACGATTCCTGATCTCGACGTTCAGCTGTATCATAGTTTACTGCCTAAACGAGTCAGACAGTGTCAGTGGCGTTACTAGGCGGGGTGATCAGGGGAATCAATCCCCCTCCACAGCCAAATAATATGTAATTAGTTGAAAGGTTAATTGTGAATACAACCAATCTTGGGATTGTTGACAAACGACTGGATTATATACGTTTATAGCCTACTTACTAATTAGACAACATTTCCCTTTACTTGTTTAAACGTTTCGTGCTGAGCGTTAAAAATCCCTTAGTATGCCTTCCTTCGGAGGGGAAGTAAAGCCGGCGGTCCCATGTCATAGATTTAAGGCATGTTAAAGAACCTTCCACTAATTACTCCTGTGTGAAACTAAATTGTATAGGTTAAGAATGTAACCAACGCTCTTAGGTTCCAACGTTCGTTGCCAAGAGCCGACTGCGGTGGCGTCTAGTAGCTAAGTTCTGAACTAGTAGTTGTTGACGGTGGCGTTTGGCGGCAACAGTAGGAACTATTTGAAACATTCAAAAGTCTGCAGTCCTTACTTGAATTTAAAAAAAAAAAAACAGATAACACACACTAATACAGTTTTTTTTTTTTTTTTTTTTTTTCGTGTGGCCTCCTGAGAGGCCGAGTGCAGGTCTTTCTAAGTGACGCCCGTGGGCGACCTGCGCGTCGGGATGAGAGATGGAATTGATGAAGGCGAATGAAACTGGGCAAGGATGTGGAAGGAAGCGGCCGTGGCCTGTCAGTAGGTACCGTCCCAGCATTTGCCTGGTGTTGAAAATGGGAAACCACGGAAAACCATTTCAAGGACAGCCGACGGTGGGGCTCGAACCCACGCGTCTACCGAGTCAGCAGAGAGCTTGGCCCCATGACCTAACGCTGCGCTTTAGCGCGCGTAGCCACTACTGTCGGGACTAATACAGTCATCACAATTAACACCGGTTATCAGACAGATTCTACACTCACCCAAAGTACACGGGGCTACATGACCGCGTTGTCGCAGCCACTAAACTGAGGAACCAAGCACAACGTTTTGTGCTACCTAACCTGACGTTTGCTTTAAGTAAAACTGTTTATTTTCGAGCTTTTGCACGTTGATAGTTGCAAATAAAACGTATATAATGCTATCGAGATCAAATTGGAAAACGTGTAGTTCTGCTTGCATTGATTATTTCTCATTTCACACAAACCTCCCCCCACCCCCTACATAAAACAAAAACAAACAATCAAAAACTTAAGTAAAAATAAACACAAAATCAAAAAAAATGAAAAAAAAAACAAAGGAGAGAACAACAAACACGAAACCAAAAACCAAAAACACAAAGCAAAAACAAAAAACAACAAGAGCAAAATTGAAAGCAAAACCAAAACAATATCACAAAGCAAAAAACAAAAATCAAAAACAAAAGTCAAAGCAGATTACAATAAATACGATCAAATACTAAACCATAGTCTACAAAATAACAAAGCAAAATTTAAAAAAAGCTCAAAATCAAACCAGAAAACACAACAAAATCAATCAGAAAACCTAAACTTAAAACAAACGAGAACATGAAAAAATAGTAAACATTTGAAAAATATAGTTGTGCCCTATAAAGACTATAGACCTAGTAAAACGCTCTTCATAGCTTATTAGTTCCGATTTGACTCCGCGCTTCCCCCACCAGAAGCAAATCCTAGTTACGCCACTGGACAGTGCAAGTAAAACCACGTGAACACGATTTGATTAATGTCTGCGGAGCAGCAGGACGATATTTTCCACTACCTTGTAGTAAGGAGGTTGCTATGACAACGGCTGCAAGACTGTGTGCTTGGAGGTTCCTTCCCCTTGCACTTAATTTAATCCCACACGCACAAACAAGCGAGCTCCATGCACGGCAACAGCTTATGCAATCATATGGCCCTTCCTTTTCGTCCCTATCGGCTATTCTGCCTTGAGAATATTAAACTCGTTTCTTGGCGGTGACTCTATGGACTCATGTGCTCTCAGTAGATTCTCGTTAAAATTAATATACTGTATCACACCACGCTGCTATGTTCAAGTCAAGACGGACTGAGTGGCGCGGCTGATTTACCAATACCTTTTAAAACTTAAGATTACGGCTTTGATCTCGGCTCAGTCCGAAGGTGTTTAAATGCGACAACCCCGTCTAAGTAGATTTACTGATACTATTTTATTTTAATATCATCCTTCACCAAGAGCCTCTCCAAAGATGAAGAATACACAATAGAATGAATATTGATTTTAAAATCTAACATTTCAATTTCAATTAACAATTAGTGAAATTAATATCTATACAATTTTACAAATTCTAAAAGTAGTGAAATTAGTGTCTACACTTAAAAAAAAAAATCTAAAAATCTCTCTATATATAAAAATGAAAGTTTGTCTGTTTTTTCTGAATTTCCACGGAAATTTGCGATATTTGCGCGTTTCAGGCTGTTTTATAACGGATGCGCGCAAAAATAATTTTTTTGTCTGTCTGTTTGTCTGTGTGTCTGTGGACAACTTCTTCGAGTCCTTATAACTTGAGAACGGCTGGGTGGATCAACGTAAAATTTGATACATATATCCATCAGAGGCACCACACTAATCATTGATGTAACTCCTCTCCGTACCTCTCACAAAAGGGGCCCTACCCCCTTAAAATACATGCTGAAATAGGCGTAGAAGGGTGAAACAAAGCTCATTTTCAGCCCCTCAATGTGAGGAACGAAACTCGGAGGCCCTAAAGGGACCCCGAAAACCACATTTTAAGGCCCTAAAACCAACAGTTTTTGAGATATTCCCAGAAAACTAATTTCACTTAATAAATTAATGAAAGAATGCATGCCGATAACCTGGGGCGTGGTGGCTCAGCGGTCTAGCTGTATGCCTCTCACCAAGGCGGTCCGGGTTCGATTCCCGGTCAATGCATGTGAGATTTTCGAAGTGAAATGCCATGTCCTGTGGTTCGGATTCCACGTAAAAAGGAGGTCCCGTGGCTTATAATCACAAGATTCACGGTCACGTAAAACTACAATCTTCCTTCCTTCCTTCATGCCGATAACCATGGCAACTGAATCTCAGAGGTCCCCATCTATTTCTGTAAGACGCAATGCAATTCCATTTATTACATTACTTTGAAGGTTTGCAAACGGCTATAAGGTTATAACGGATCCAAATTAAGCTGAAATATTCATTAATACATACAATGCGATTAAGGGGTCAAGGGGTACTCTAGAATTTTTTCACGTGATTTACACGTGCGGGTGTGGTACGGAAGGTCTATTATATCCCTTCTCTATTATATAAAAATGAATGTTTGTCTGATTTTTCTGCATTTCTACGGAAATTTGACATATTTGCCCGTTTCAGACTATTTTGTGACGGATGCACGCAAAAATATATTTTTGTCTGTCTGTCGGTCTGTTTATCTGTGGACAATTTTTGTGTCCTTATAACTCGGGAACGGCTGGGTGGATTAACGTAACATTTGATACAGATATCCATCAGAGGCACGACACTAATCATTGATGTAACACTTCTCCGTACCTCTCATAACAGGGGGCCTACCCCCCTTAAAATACCTGCTGAAATAAGCGCGAGACAAAGCTCATTTTCAGCCCCTCAATGTGAGAAACGAAACTCGGGGGCCCTAAAAGGACCCCGAAAACCACATTTTAAGGCCCTAAAACCAACAATTTTTGAGATATTCCCAGAAAACTAATTTCACTTAATAAATTAATGAAAGAATGCATGCCGGTAACAATGGCAACAGAATCTCAGAGGTCCATCTATTTCTGTAAGACGCAATGCAATTCCATTTATTCCATTTATTACATTACTGTGAAGGTTTGCAAACGGCAATAAGGTTATAACGGATCCAAATTAAGCTGAAATATTCATCAATACATATAATGAGCTTAAGGGGTCAAGGGGTAATCTAGAATTTTTTAACGCGATTTACACGTGCGGGTATGGTCCGGAAGGTCTATTATATCCCTATCCCTATATTGTTATATTATTATTATTATTATTCTTTTAATTATCATTTTTATGGCGTACAACGAAGAGACAAAGCTCATTTTTAAACCCTTGGTGTGAAAAACAAAACTCGGGGCCCCTCAAGAGCCGTAAAGGGTCCCCGAAAACTATATTTTAAGGCTCTAAACCCAACAGTTTCTTAGATATTCCCAGAAAACTAATTTCATTTAATAAACTAAAGAAGGAATGCAAGCCACTAACCATGACAACAGTATCTCAAGAGGTGGCATCCAACTTTCCATCTATTTCTGGAATAAGTAATGCCACTCCATTTATTACATTTCTGTGAAAGGTTGCAAATGACTATAAGGTTATCACGGAACCAACTAAAACTGTAAAATTCATCAATGCGCTTAAGGGGTTCAAGGAGTAACCTAGATTTTTTTCACACGACTTACACTTGCGATATGTCGTACAGAAGGTCTATTATATCTCCAAACAGCAACATTATTTCCAAAAATTCCTGATTTGAAATAGTAGACTGTTTTTTGCTGATTTTAGGAATTTGGGCCATTGGAAGCTAAAAAACTGAATTTTCATGCACCACAAGCCTTTATAATTTATAAAAGGGGTCTTCCTGTAGTTGGGCACTTGACACAACGGTTAGGGTCAGTTCGTATGTGACGTGTATTGCGATTCGTCTACGAGGTTTTCAATTTTATTTTCACGCCAGGAAGAACACGTTAGGTAAATTTAGTTTGAGAGCACATTTTAACTAATAATTTTTCTTTGCCAACAAACAGGTTCCAAGCCCCTAAACATTGCAGCAGTGGCTCAATTGATAACATTTGGTTATTAATACCGAAGACCGTTCGAAGAATGGGTACTTCTGCTAGTATTTTATATAATTAATGTCTACACAATTTGAAAAAAACTAATAAAAGGTGAACGTAATGTCTAACAATATTAAACAATCTAAAAGTAATTTATGTAATTAATGTCTATGCAATATAACATTTTTTTTTTAAAATCGAGTTTACCCTCCAGGTTGGTGGAACCCACGGACTCAGCGAGGGAACTCACCTCTACCGCCACTACGGGTAGTGTCATAGAACTGGGAACATCTGGTCAGGCTGGATACAACTGCAAAGCAAACAGGGACCTTATGAGGGATGGGATGGGAGGAATGGATAGGCAAGAAAGCGGGAAGGAAGCAGCCGTGGCCTTACAGTAGGTACTGTGCCATGGCTTCCTTTAAGAAGGCCTTGGCCACACCTTATTGCAACACCGCTTCTCTGACGTCATACGTCCGGGTCCGGCCGTGCGCTAGGCCGAGAAGACATTGCTGTCTGCCAATATATTAATTTGAAATCGGGTTATTGGAAAGAAGTTCACTAATATGTATGGACGGGGGAAGGTGCGTATACTGTAGATACACTGTAGATTTTGATGTAAGTTATTTAATAATTATTCAACAAAACGATAAAAATTATAAAATTACTTCACATACATTAAACTTATACTAAAACATGTCAATAATCAAATAAATACTTCACATAAGTGTTAACAATTTTCTTTTCTTACTTTCACTTGAAGTAGGCCTACTCCATGCGTCTGTAATGCGTCTGGAGTAATTGTTCAGAAGAATTTTCGATGCAATTGCAATTATTAGCTTAACTGTATCACCATTTTCTCAGCCACAGATACACGCATCTTCAATGACGTGACGCATCTTCAATGACGTGACGCATTACTGTATCAGAAAACACTATCTTCTCACTTAGTAAGCACAAAACATCCTTCTGTTTGTCACTGAATGATACGAAGACATTGTTCGTATCTCTCTGATAGTAGCGACTGCATAATCGCAATTACATTGCTTGTTATTTCAATAACAAAATAATAATACTAATAATAGGCCTATCGACCGGGGTAGCTACTCACGTAGTGCCGCAAGGCCCTGGGACCTGATTATCCCTGGGATCGGAAGAGCAGTGGGTTCGAATCCCATCGTCAACCGTTCTTGAATAGGTTTTCCATGGTTTCAAACTTTTAGCTCCAGGCAATTTCCGGCCACTGACGCTTCCATCCAATTCTTTTCCCAGTTTCAGTCATTGTATTTCTCATTAACTATTCAGGAAGGGCACCCGGCCGTAAAAACCATTCGCCACATTTAAAAATATGTATCTTAGTTCAACACCAACCCCTTAGACACGGCAATAATATGGGTTGGAAATAATAATAATAATAATAAAGCACCGTTAGACTTTTGAGACATCTCTTGCCTCTGCTAATAAATTACAGTGCCGTAGGTAGTTCGGTGGACTGATCTTCGTCATTCATGTGTGCCATTTCCAGCAGGCACTCTTATTCTTGAAAATGAAAATCCACAGCCTGCTTCCAGTCTCCGACCGGGTCAGGAATGGAATGAATGAAGCCCCCATCTAGCGGCGAGGATATGAACTGTGCCGGCTGCCGAGGCCTGACGCACTCCTCTGGGGCAATGATTAAATGAATGACAGATGAAATGAAATGATAGTGGAGAGTGTTGCTGGAATGACATTTTGACAGGGAAAACCGGAGTACCCGGAGAAAACCCTATCTGCCTCCGTTTTGTCCAGCACAGATCTCACATGGTGTGACCGGGATTTGAACCACGGACCCAGCGGTGAGAGGCCGGCGTGCTGCCGCCTAAGCCACGGAGGCTTGACTCTTATTCTTACATCATACGAAACAGAAATAGACGAAGGTGACTTCCTCATGCAATAAATCGCTATCTCTGTTTTAGTAACTAATTAGTACGCCCATATCAGTGATACCGGTAAGCTGCTTAAATGGCAACGCAGACATGAGAGAAATGGCTATCGTAGGTCATGGTCGATCTAAAGTAGACCTACTGATTATTGACGAGAATAAAGACTCTGCTGGTATCAACGTACGATTGTTGTTTCAACACATTTAAATTTTAACAAGTGTATGAAGCTTAAAAATCAAAATGCATGAAGCTTCGGAACAGTACAGAAGAGCAACCACGTGCGATAGACTTCGAGAGCTTATTATCATTTAATATTATAGAATAACGACGTTGTTATAGAAGCTGTACTTACGTTTCCCAGATGATTAGCCTTCGCCCTCGGGTCTACCTTAAACACAATTGAAAGAACTGCAAGCGATAAAAGAATATATACAATTTTATGTGGACTAGCACGTTCAGCACCATTCATCACCATGCTTACTTCTCGCAACACATAGACGAGAGTGCGGCGTTGCCGCTCCGTTATGGATAAGGCCTGCTTATAGGAAGCCATGAAGGAGTCCATCTTTACTGGAACTTCCTTCAGTATTTTGTGGCACATTCGTTCCCAATGCATAATCATCGCACTCTACTTTTACATTCAAAATAGGTATGTTAAAAAGTCCTTTTGATGAAAAGATGAGGGATCTTACAGCAAAGTAACCAAATTCTTAAATATGGTTCAGGAAAAAAAATTACGAGCCTTACAGTAGTCGCATATGATGTGTAACATCTGACATAGAAGAAACCTCACGTGAAATTGTTGATACACCGGTATTTTATACTATTATTGGCACAAATATTAATCTATTTTAAAAGGGAGTGTTTTACAGATATTGTAGTTTTTAACACGGAGCTCATTTTATTAGATGATTTGTAGCTTCCACCAGCACTAGCCTAAATAAAGAATACGATATGGATCAACTAGATTAATAGACGCGACACCGCTCATAACCTTAAATTCCTTATAAACAGGTCCTCTTGATTCACAGACCAACACGTAATTTCATATGGATTCTGTTAAAATGAGTCATATTGATATGATACAAAATATCGTTTAAAATGATAATCTGGTAGCAAAAATGTCTACCTCGTCCGGGATTCGATCCCAAGATGTCGGGATTCACAGTCATAAGCACTAACCCCACGGCTATTTCGACTACGCAAATTTTGTGCACAAGATGGTGACTTATTTCCACAATCTTAATGAAATAATATTTGAAACTAGCATTTTATACAGAACATTAATAGACGAATTATATTGTAATAGATAAAATTCCCGCTATATTCCACTATTCACACCCATCATTTTTCAGAACATACTAAAGATTGACACACTCATTCTGCGCATTGATCAATCTCCATGGTGGGCGGGTCAACGGGCCTCACTCGTTCTCATTTCCTTGGCCTCCCATCTCCCGCAACCCGAGCGCCACCTTTTCCCAAGCACGTCACTAACACTCAGCTGTAAAAAACTTCGCAAGGTGAATTCCGGTTTGTTTCTGTTCACGCCCTGCGCACTGCAGTTCCTGACGGCGCGTGACGCGGCCACAAATTTTCTCGCCTTGACGTTTGCCAAGAACAACAAGGAGACTAGAGTGGTCCCACGATGACGCAATGGGGACAGCGGACCGCAGCACCGGCCCAATTCAGGAGTTCTGATGCGCCTAGACCTCAGTGATGTAATAAAAGTATCTTCTTTGGAGCGTCGAGCGGGACTGTAAATAATATTTCTTTATTCTTTGTTCTTCATATATTTTGTATGAACTTGTACATGGAAAGTTTTTCCATTGTGTAGTTTTTGTTGGACAGGCTGAGGAAGGGGGAGTATTTACCCCCGAAACTAGTCCCTGTAAGTAATAGAATTAAACAGTATTGAAGGCGGAAAATCCATTATTCTTTCAAAGTTATAGTTACGTCAATACGGACCTGAATAATCGACATTATTTCCACGTTCCAATGATACTGCATTACGGAATTAAGATTCATTTATATTTTGCTTGTTTCGATAATGTTCCTGCGTGAAATAGAGTTTAAAATGCCTTATGAATAGGCCCTCTTGTGAGTAAAGAGAATGTATTCAATAATAGTTCATGAAGGCTTGCTCAATTCTCGTATAACCACAACGATTATATTATATTGATGACTGCATTACCGTTATGTGGGTTAATATTTGAATAGCCATTGTGCAGAAACATAATACCGGCAATGCCGTCTACTTACAATGTTTGATGTTAAGGCATTAAACCATTTAAATACTGATACGAAGACTTCGAACATGTACCATGCCATTTGTTTCAATCACTTGACACCAGAGTTCGCATGAGCGTTTTCCGTTCAGTAGGCCTATGCGTTGCCTACGTTATAATACAAGGCCGGGAGATGCCGCACCGCGACTGGGGGACAACTGAGTTCAGGATTCTGCCGCTAGGATCGCATTGTAACACCCTCAATATGAGCGCACTATATGAATTTAGTATTGAGGAGAGAGAATACCCGGGCTATTTCATGCACATTTACAAAAGTGTGGTGTATCATTCATATCTATACGGTAACTCACCGGAATATCATAAACACGCAGTCTTTTCTTAGAGCTTCAGTACTTTCCTTTTCAGAGGCTTATTGTGAAGCTGTAAACATCGTTCATTCCTACTCGTGCGATTGAAGGCTAGGTTGTCTAGGAGCGGCTTCAGGAACTTCTTCAAAAGAAGAATCGGAAGTTCTGAATCGTTGCATTGGTCACACTTAATTGTTTGACAGAACTTGTCTTTTAATAAAAGTGTGCAGTTCGTCACTAAGTTCTTCCGTGGCAGATACTGGACAGCACGTGATACGCCTTGCATAATTTGCTCTAGTAACACCACAAATGATGTTTTAGGGTACTTCAGTCCTCCACGATCTTGAAATCGTATGAGGCTGAGGACCGGGCTTTCACTCGCAGGAAGAGAAATATGTTGCAAACAACCTTCACAGCTTGTATTTTCTTCTGCCACACGCACTGGGTAGCCAGCCACCATTGCCACTGCCATGTTGGATGCAGTAGCTGGAGTTCCTAAAAAGAAAACCAAATTGTTAAATACCGTAATCGTGTTTAGATAAAAACACAATGCAATGAAAATAAATGTGCAGGTTAAAAATGTACCTTCAACGTGGTTTCCAACTATAGCAAGGACGTGCTCGGGAAGCTCCGGTAAGAAGGCAAAATCCTTGACATGTCCTTCACCTGGCTCTTGAAGTTGGTTCCTAGAAAAGAACCTGGACCTTACGCTGGATACTAAGTCCTCATTCCTTAGTTCGACGTTTCCATGGC
Organism: Meconema thalassinum; assembly: GCA_946902985.2. Lineage (NCBI taxonomy): Eukaryota > Metazoa > Arthropoda > Insecta > Orthoptera > Tettigoniidae > Meconema > Meconema thalassinum. Next base: position 391,945,364 of record OX336391.1, read on the forward strand.
TCGAAGCTGCGATAATTCCAGTGTGAAGGGTAGATTCAATAGCATGAATACAAGATCTCACATCCATCATATCATTGAACCCGCCTTTTCGTCTGAGGTGACTGAAAAAGAGCTCGACATCGTCACTCGATAAATTCCTTGTTAGGACATAGTGGAAATTGATGCTTATTAAATATCGTATACATGCCACTGAAGAGAGAGTTGTCAACTCCAGAGCGTGGTAAGTCTCTTTAGTAAATTTCCTGAACTTTTCGGGATGTTACTGAATGTCAATGTATGGCAGAAATACGTCCGTTAACCAGTGCAGTCTTTCATCGTCCATCTCTCAAAAAATCATCTTATTGTCATTTCTGGAGTGCGTGCCATGGAATGTGTTACAGACATCATGGATGTCAAACCATTTCTGAAAATGTTCCATAAAATTAATAGTCTCAAGTATACTGCCTTTGTCTTTAATTTTCTCAGAGCATACGACTTCCATACTTTTTAAACCTGCAACAACTTCAGGTGAAAACACAACTTTGGCCCTGGAAACATTCATCTTTTCCAAATTACTAGGATAAACCACCTTCCTGGAGAGTTTCCTGACAGGTTTTATGACCAGAGTTTTCTGAAGATTATAAAGGATCTTCAAATGATCACTTGTCACATTGTTGCCATTTACAAAGAACTCCCTAGACAAGTACTGCGATCGTACATTCTTGATAATGTGACTGGGATCAAAACTTATAAAGAGTGGTCGATTTTCATCAAGAGGATGTTTAAATTCATACGTTATACGACCCTCGCATAGCGTTTCAAACATCGAAACATTCGCTTGACAGTTGTCAGTTACAATTCTTAACACTTTGAAACCACTTTCTTCGACTACCTTCATAGCATCTAATACCAATTTTGCCAAGTGCGCTCCAGAAATAGAACAAGTAAAATAAAATGACACAGGAATTCTGTAAGAAGAATATAGTCCTTTGAAAAGAATGCAAAGTAACTTGTTGGCTAGTTTGTCTTCAATACCAAGAGCATCTAAGTCGGCGTCACTCATGCCGAGAAACATGTCTAAATTCCTATCGTACACAAGCCTAGGCTTTATAGCCATTTCGTCAATGATAAGGGAGCCCACTTTTGCATTCTCGTGTTCCAGTGACTTTTCCTCTGCCATAAATCTTGCTCTGATCAATGAGGTGATGCCAGTCTCTCCTTTCGAGTACCCCACGTATGTCTTCAAAGTTTTGGGATGTGGTAAGTGCAAGATACTTAGTTCACGTAACAATCGATAGCCTGTCAGTGACCTAGTAGATAGAAGAACACAAATTTTAATTGTAGTTTCTTGGTACTTATATTTCTTCTTTCCAAATGCTTGCAGCTGTTCGAGCAAAAGAAAAAAATGGCTTTGAGGCTACCTTGTTGGGCTTCATTTTGAATTGCAGACAGCTGCTTGTTCATGTCATATTTCTTAGTTTTATATTTCTTCAATTCAACCTGAAGATCATGAAGTTTTCTTCGTAGCTTGTGAATTACAGCGTGTCGCTTAGCATTTTTTTTTTCGTAGCACTCCGCAGTTTCTTTCGAAGAGACTTCCTAACAACTGGCCTTGAAATGGGTGAAAACTGTGTCCCTATACTTCTACAATTTATCTCGTCTTCACAAATAGGGACAAAATTACTCACAGTTCCCGGAGAGTCACTTTTTCGTTTGGATGAAAGAGTGTCGTCAGTTTGACACTGTCGTCGTTTTGGTGTTTTCCTAGCTGTAGTTGTCACTTGTTTGTGGTGAGGGAAGTCTGTAAATACTGAAGGTACGGATTTAGGCAGAAGAAATCTTCTAGTTGTGCTCACACTGTAATTGTCTTCTCTGAAATGCCTACTACAAACCGCCGACCTTTTTGAAGGAGTCCACACACTACCTGGCTTATCACCTCGTCGAGAAACAGCTATAATCCACTTATTTCTTAATTCCTAATTGATAGGAAACGAGTGAAATGAAACTGATTTGCACATTCCCTGCCGGGACGTACAATACGGAACACAGCAGTAAACCATTTAATAAATACTCATGTAAACAACCACTATTTGCAATGCCTGAATTGAGTTAAACTGGCGCGAATGCTGGTACTAGGGTGGTACAAAGCGATCCTAGCGGTCACTGGCGGAACTTCATGGTGATTCATTTTTAGCTCAAAACAGCTTGCATTTCCCGGCCTTGTAGGCCTATATAGCGTAGGCAACGGCCTATGTCATATACATTCCACATGGCCGAGAGTACGTCATGGTATCAATTTCCGACACCGCGCGCTCATTGTTTCTCGTACCACTGCCAGCGGGGTCTTACCACTGCCCGCTGAATCGATCGATCGAGTGGGCAGTGCATACTTCCGTTTTCCACCACTGCCAGCTAGTACACTTCCATTCGATCGATCGAGCGGGCAGTGCATACTTCCGTTTTCCACCACTGTCAGCTAGTACACTTCCGTTCGATTGATCGAGCGGGCAGTGCATACTTCCGTTTTCCACCACTGCCAGCTAGTACACTTCCGTTCGATCGATCTAGCGGGCAGTGCATACTTCCGTTCGATCCACCACTGCCAGCTCGATCGTTCCGATCCACTCCCGTCGCCAATTTTCAAAATCACTCCCACAAAACTATCCAGCAACCGAGCGGAAAGATGTAACACATCAAAAAATCCTGCAAGTAACAGTGGCGTAACTAGAATTTGCTTCTGGAGGGGGATGAGCGTAGTTAAATCTCAACTACAGTAATTACGTTTTTGATTTTGTGTTGTTTTCTGCTTTTTGGATTTTGCTTTTGAGTTTTTTACTTTTAGTTTCATATTTGTTTTCTGCTTTTGCTTTTGAATTTTGCTTTTTACTTTGTGTTTTTTTATTTTGTATTGGTTTTCTGCTTTTGTTTTTGTATATTGCTTTTAATGCTTCTGTTTTTCATTTGGTGTTTTCTGCTTTTGCTTTTTTTGAATGTTTATTTAAACTTTGTGTTTTTTTTTTGTTTTAGTTTTATGTTTGTTTTCTGCTTTTGCTTTTTTTTTTTTAAATTTTGCTTCTTGCTTTGTGTTTTAGGTTTTGTGTTTGTTTTCTGCTTTTTTAAATTTTGCTTTGTGTTTTCAGTTTTGTGTTTGTTTTCTGCTTTTGGTTTAAAATTTTGCTTTTTGCTTTCTGTTTTGATCATGTGTTTTTTTTTTTGCGTTGTGTGGGGTGCAAAATATGATAATCAAAGAAAGCTAAGCTACCATGTGGCAGCTTCATCAGGTGAACGGTTACTCATTGCGCTTTGCGATGCGCTGGCTTCTGTTGATGATGATGATGATAATTGTTGTTTTAAGGGGCCTAACATCTAGGTTATCGGCCCCTAATGGTTCAGATGAAAATGAAAGATGATGAATTAAGCAATTGAACTAAACCTAACTACCAACTTCCAACTTACTTACTTACATACTAGAAGAATAAATAAAAAAGGAATAAAAGACAGGAGGAAAAGAAATGCCCTCAATCCACGAAGAACGAGGATTAAGGAGGAATGAAGGAGAGCCATGAAAGGCAGATAGGAATGGGGAAAGAGGAGAGGGTCCACCCCAAAGTTAGCAGAAAAAGGGGAAAAAATACGAACCCAGCTCAGGGCTCCCTCGGGATCGCCAACTCCCGAACTCCCCAGCCGTGAGCTCTTGAAGATGCAGCACTATCCAGGGTGCACCAGACGAGGTGGGACTACACACACTCTGCCTCCTTTAGGGCCATGAGCAGAAGGCAGGAGATATCATGAAAAGAAAAAGAAGGCTGGCCCCTTGAAGAATAAGGGAATCAGGAAAGACGAGACAAGGGGGAATTATAGCTGGAAACTGAAAGACTCCCGAGGGCTCTGATACCCTAATACCGTCGGGATCGGAAGAGAACAAGTGTTGAACAAAGGAGGCCGACAGGAAAGATAACTGAAAGGAGCTCGGCACAAGTAATTGGAAGCAATGCCGGGCTCAGCTGGGTCCCGTTGTCACCAACCCACATCCCACAAGTTATGAGCCCCTGGGGGAGCAGTCTTCTGTTGTTGGTTTTGTCAATTTTTAGATCTTTGGACGTGATGGTCATCAACCTCGTGTACTTAGGTGTGTGTTGTAGTATACCCGATTGTCACCATGTGGACCATGTGTTCGTATCCCAACTAGCTCACGGTCTTTCGAGGTATGGGACGTTCCTGCCCACAATACGACCACATGCTCAGGATTTGAGTCTACCAGGTAACTACTCTACAGGAAATACACAACATTCCTATGAATAAAATATTTACTGGTCTAAAATCATGGCTGTACAACAAATACAAAACAAAGGACAAATTACAATTAATTCCCACAAATAAATAGGGTTATTCTGTGAGCTTTCTCCTTAAAAATAGCGCTACAATGCACTCAAACCTACTTCTAATATCCTGTCAATAATAGTTCAGATTACAAGGTTTTCATAGTGTTCGTCATGTGACACAATTTTATTTAATGGAAATATCTTAACACAAAAACCACATGTCACATAAACATGATATTACTAAGACATTATTCCGTCTCCTACGGCATTTACTTTAATTAGCATTACTTCAATGTTTCCTACATTTATTAGCAAATATTTGTTGTGTCGTGCGAATCATCTTCCTTCTTTCCATCCCTATGAACGCTCTAGGAAAATGAGTCATGCTTCTTAATCATAAAATAAACATAAACATGGATAGAATATTTATAGTTTCACCATATAACGATTATCTGGGTCTTGTCGGACTTATCATAGATACAACTGTGTCATGTTCTGGGAAAAACACATACCCGTTTTTCCTAAATTAGCATAAACTGGCAAAATGCACTTTAAAGAAGATGCCTACATTATTTTGGTTCAGCTTTCCCCCTCAGAGGATAACTTCGCCAAATATCATCTGATTTCTATGGTTCAACCACATATGTGAGTTGCCACATACCAATTAATTCCATTTGCATCACTAAAATACTTATATTTTAATTGCATATTGAATACCGAGATCTCTCAGTGTCCTATTGTGACTGTAATTGACAAGGGATCGGTCGAGCAACCTCCCCTTCCCTCAGGAGGTCATAAAATTCGTTCCAGACGGCTCTCCAAGATGGCTGCCACGGAAATGGTCTACATTCCCTGTCTCTCTCTACCGTCAAGGCCAAACTTGTTTACAATTATATAACAGTAAAGATCCGCTAGGCATAGTCCTAAGTAATTGAGTCATTTAATTAATTAACACCTAACTTTACAGTGTATTTGGGCTCAAATGGCTCCTATTAAACATTCATGGCAGGGGTGAAATTCCAATGATAGCATTGCCGTTCTAAGGTGATTACTTGTGGCTTTTAAGACGCGCATCATAATGAAACCCCATGGTTATCATCAGCAGCTGTCATTAACATATATTTGGGAACCACGTTCCTCGTCGACGAATATGATTCTACCTCTCGGGCAGACCATAAGTATAAATGCACACCGCGCCTCGCTGGGCGTCCATAGTGGCTATAATTCAATGCAAGCGTTGGCAATAGACAGAATCTATCCAAATCGCTGCGTAACAAATACAGTATGCACAAAGGCGATACTTCTCGAAGATTAAGCCAATTTTCACCTCACGCGCAAGCTATACTAGTCTTTCCCGTGCTTATCTTACGTAAATCACTGGATTCTACGTTAATCTGCACGCTATATGCGGCTAAACAATATTTCACATATATGACTCCATTATCAAGGTACCTGCGTTCTTCCTGTTATACTATTTAAGCCAAAGCTTTACATAGCTCCTAACACAAATGTATAAATATACTGGCTTACTTTAATTTCAAATATTCATTCAAAATTTCACTGACACTGAGAAAAGCTCTCGTATTTCGCGATATTCCACACTACATTCTTTACTGTTTACCAAATGACAGTATCTTAAATTAGACATGACACTATTTGAACATTACTTAGGCCAACTTTGCCCTTACTTTATGGTTGCCGACCCCAGTTATTATTATTATTATTATTATTTTAACGTTTAGATCCATCACTATTTTTGACCTAAATGGTCCTAAGCAAATCACCTTCCAAGTCATACTTTATTCAAGACGAGTGGTGAAAACTCGTTCAGTAAGTGACTATTACATCTTTAATTTCAAAGTGATTAATCGTTACATGGTGAACTATGCCATTATAATGCTATTATTTGCATGTGTACTCACGTTTCCTTCTGGCTGGAAAGTACCAGTATCTTCGCCTGAGCTCTACCATGATGATTGACTTAATCCATCATGATATCCAATACACAACACTGAGATTCACACTTTTTACACATGATACACATATTATCACAAGTGGCCTTTACCACTGATAAACACTGAATATTAATCATTAAACACATTAACACTTTAAATTATTATTTCACAATTTATACACACTTCCTCTATCATTTCACATGTTGATCCTTAATCTGGATTTCACCTACGCTTGACCTCAGAGATGCGATGAACTTATGATAACCGCTGGTCTCCGTGAAATCTAGTAGCGTTTTTATAGATGTTCGATCCTAGTTCCCTGCACTCCCGTTCACCTCACTGTCCTGGTTAGGTGGCAATAACTTCCACTCTCCCATCACTGGAGTGCTCCTGATGCTGATGTCATATAATTGACAATACCTTCCGGTATACGAACTGTTCCAAACATTATCAGTTCCTATTCGCTGTAGCGAATTTATATCCGTGTCAGATAATAAAGAAATATCTGCATTGAGTTACTTTGATGCACTTCATTATTACAGATGAAGCTTACAATTTGCTTCCATTGTCTTCAACGGCGGTACGCTGATATTTTAATAGTTGGCGTGCTTACTGCAGAGCGCTTGTAGACAAAGGACTAACTTCCAACTCGAGCGACCGTCTGACGTCTTCAACTGCCTTCAACTCTACATCACTGACTTCGACTGACTTCCAACTGACCTGCAACTGCCTTCCAACTGACTCTTGGCGTAGGCTGCTCTCCCTTATATTGGTTTCTTGCACAAAATAGTTCACGGGACACGTGAGAGCGACTCCCTTCTTGAAATACTCCGTCTTCAGCCGAAATAACATCTGCACCTTGTTTATTTAGGCGTGGAGGTTTTAAAAACACTCGCGTGCCGGCGATCGCTTCGGCCAATTAATTACAATTAATTGCCTTAGTTCAGCGCGTGGGACGCCACGGTGGGGATTTCCCGCTGGTTGGTTAAAGTATTCGTGCTCTCGAGCGTGAGTTAGGTTGTAATGCGGTCATTTTGAGAAATAGGCGTAATTTTAGGTGAAAAACCACTCCTAAATTACTCCTCCGTGAATACATTCATCTGTGTGTATGTTCCATTGCATTACAATGCTCCATTTATCTGTAATTAATTAATTTCTTGTGGGCTTGGTTCCGCCAAAGCTTTGCTCGTTGTCGACTGGTGAATTCCCGGGTCATTAATTTTGAGCTGTCTGACCGCCCTAGACGGAAATAGTTCTACTGGCGCCGAGCCTACCCCGCCTACTTGCTAAAGTAATTTGTCAGACTTCAAACTAGCCTTCTTTCGACTTCGTATGCACTGAAAACGTACATTCCCTTGCATTTTGCTTATAATTTTTCCTTTAAATTGCTATGATTTGCACCTAAATAATCGTGAAATCACGCTAGACTATTATGTGTCAGTAGACCTCTCATTGCTCTGTGGGTTCCATATAATGGCTCCCCCTTAGAGACCACTGGTTCGACCTTAGGCATAACCATTTGCCTGGTCTTCTCTGATGAGGCCTGAGTTCGATGCCAGACTGCCGTGACCAGTTGGGCACATCTTTCTCCTGCTAAGTTCGAAAAATTCATTTTATAAGTGAATTTTTCGGGCCTATCAGCTGGTATCAACTCCTTGCAGTGTTTACTTTAAGCGGTCATTGCTCTCGGCAATGGGCTTTCACGTTTTCCCACTCCACTCTTGTCTGCTGTCTCGTAGACTTTCGTTTTCCTGTCTCAATTGTTCATTCATCTCCCCTAACTCCACAGCGGCTCCCTTCAACTGGTCGTAAAACTCCTGCAGTCGACAGCTGCACTCTCCCCTCGTGTCCGCTGGGCTGGCGAGCTGTTTGCTTTTCTTCGACCCGTCTCGAGCCTGCAAGCTTTTCTCCAGAACCTTTCCGTGCATACGTAATGATTCCCCGTTCACTTGGATGTGTGTAGCTTGCTCTTCTCTCGCATCATAGTCTTCTGGTGGACTATATAACTTCAGATTAGCTGCATTCACCACAACTTCTCTACCTGTTGCCTCATCTTTAATCCGATATGCGTTATTCTGCAGATCCCTTATAATCAGGTAGGGTCCGAGATAAGCATGCTGGAATTTCTTATATTTCCTGCCCTCTGGATCTGAATTGGCGGGTTTTTTCAATAAGACGTATTCTCCCACGAGTAGCGGTCTATGATAGCGTTTCCTCCTGTTTCTCCGCTGTCGTTTATCTGCTTGTTTCTTGAGATACTCGAACGTCCTCTGGATTCTCAACTCACGTCCAAGTTGTGCATCGACGGGTGTCTGGATGACATTATTCCATGGCCTCTCGGGTCTTCTGTCGAGATGTAGGCTCACTGGCACCTCTCCTGTAGCTTCGTGCACGGTATTGTTGATACAATATTCAATAATCTCAAGTACGTCAATCCATTTCCAATTCTCAGTAGAGCAGTATATCTTCATGTATTTTTGCACCTCCCTCATAACTCTCTCAGCGGAGTTCGACTCCGGGTGTCTAACCGTGGACAAAATCTGTCTTATGCCCAGATTTTCCAACTCCCTGCGAAATTCTACGCTGGTAAAACAGATTCCATGATCCGATAAGATGTTTTCTGGCTGTCCTAATATAGGAATGATTCTTTCCTTCAGCCTCTTAAGTACTTGTTTTGTACTGGTTTTCTGAATTGGACACAGGACTACCATTTTGGAAAACACGTCTAGTGCAACTAGGATGTGTTTATTTCCTCTTCTAGCTCTAGGCAGGGGCCCAAAGTTGTCCAGCGCCAGGAGCTGACATGGCTTCTCTGGTAAGAGTGGTATAGGTTTCTGCCTCATTAAGTACGAGTTAGGCTTTACTCGTTGGCACATATCACATGTCCTGATAGTATTTCTGACTGTTTCTCTAAGTTTAGGCCAAATAAACGCCTCTTTAAGCAGGGCAACAGTCTTATCTACACCCGAGTGTCCAAAAGCTCGGTGTGCTAGCCAAACTAGCCTTCTCTGCAATGCTGGTGGTACAACAATCCTAGGTTTTGTGTGGTCAGAGTCGCTCCATTTATGTAGCATCTGGTTAAACCATAGATATTCCGTTGAAAGTGCTTCAGCTTCCATATACATCGGGGTTCCTCTATCCAGCTTTCCCTCGAAGTAATTTATCATCAACCGTATCCAGGGATCTTCACGTTGAAAAACGGTGATGTTCCTCAGATCATCTAAGGTCTTCTGATCTCTATCTTCTATCTCAATAGCTAGAGTTTCTTCTTCCTCTGCTGTAGGGTATCTGCTTAGCAAATCAGGTATGATATTGTCCTTCCCCGGGCAATATTCTATTTCTACTTGAAATTGTTGTATGTACAGGGACCACCTTGTCAGTCTTTGACTCGACAAGTCAGTTTTCAGCAGGAACGTTAGGGCTTTATGGTCTGTTCTCAAAATAATTCTAAAACCATAAATCAGCTTGTGCCAATACTGTAATGCATACAGTATCGCAAGTAATTCGATCTCCGTGACCGTATAATTCTTTTCATTAGGCCTCAACCTTCTACTGATGAATGCGATATAAGTTCTCTCCTCTGGCCTGTCCTTATTTTCCTGATACAACATAGCTCCAATGCCTATGAAGGATGCGTCAGTCTGGATGATAAATTTCTGCGTGTAGTCAGGATATCCCAATTTCACATAATCTAACAGCATCTGTTTAGATTTCACGAAGGCTTCCTCGCATTGCTCCGTCCATCGCCATCTTCCTCCCTTCTTAAGTAAGTCTTGGAGTGGTGCTACAGTCTCGGTGTACTTCGGACAATGGTTCGAAAAGAATCCAATAACGCCTAGATATTGCCTGACGTTCTTTACCTTCGTTGGTCTCGGGAAACGTTTTATGACTTCCAGTTTTCCCGGATTAGGTCTGACTCCTTGTGCATCGATTACATGACCTAGAAATTTAACTTCTCTCTGAGCAAAGTTAGACTTCTTTATATTGACCTTGAAGTTAGCCTGACTTAGGTCATATAACAACTTGCGTAGATCTCTGACATGTTCTTCAACTGTTTCAGAGGTCAGTAGTATATCATCTACGTAGCATATGGTTGTAGCTTTTACTTCTTCGGATAGGTTCCTATCTAGCGCTCGTATCAACGCTGAACCTGCTGTTTTTAATCCAAATGGAAGACGGACGTATGAGTACGTGTGCTGGTCAAATAAAAATCCGGTTAACAGACTTGTTTTCTCTTCCAGAGCAAGATGGTGAAAACTTGCCGTTAGATCAAGATTTGAGAATACAGTCTTTCCTTTGAACCTTCTGAGTACCTCCTTAATGGGTGGAACTGTATCAAATTCCGGTATGACCTTGGAATTCAAATTTCGTAGGTCCAGGCATATCCTCACACTTCCATCCTATTTCGGTACAACTACCAGTGGGCTGACATAAGGTGTGGCTGTCTTTACAATGACGCCTGCTTCTAGCATTTCCTGTATCGCTTCTTTGACCTTTAAATAATGTTTCTCAGCTACAGGATACGGCTTCTGTTTGAATGGCGTCCAATCGCTGACTTGAAACGCATACTGGAAATTCTTGATCCGGCCAGGTCTCGAATCGAAGACTCCTTTATACTCGAATAGCAGTTCCCTTAGCATTTTCTTATATTCTGGACCAAATTTAGCTTCCTCAATCTTCTCTTCCAGGCATTCTTCAAATTTTGGTTCGAGATCCTTTTCAATGTCTGCGGCCAGTGTTGCCAACTCTTCCTCAATATCTTGTACTGTCGACACTGCCTCCCCAGTCATATCTCCGTATGTATGCCATACGTATTCTTCTTGTCTCGCTTCATTATGCCTTAATGAGAGTTCTAAGTCTTCCTTTCCCTCACTTGCGCGAAACATTACAATGTCTTGCGAGAGATCTATAATAACTTTATACTCTCTTATGAAATCCATCCCAACAATAAGGTTATATGGCAGCTTATTTACAAGTAGGAAGCTCTGTGAGAATGTAGAGTTCCCTATCTGCAAATCTAAAAATACTTGGTATCTGCATATCATAACTTTGTCTGGTATGACACCTTTTATTTTCACGCTTGAAATGGGTATTTTCAATACGTGGATTTTACTCTGGATTTCATTGTATAATGCCTGGGTTATCAAACTCACTGTTGACCCTGTATCAATGAGACTTCTTACTTTCGTTCCCGCAATGTTTACAATAATAATAGGTAGTTCCCTTCTTACATTGACCGTTCTTTCATCGAGGTCTTCGATAAGCTCCTCAGGTTTGGCAATCCAGTTAATAACATTTACTGTATTCCATCCTGAACCTATCTCTCTCTGGTCATTTAAAATTGGTGTTTTTTTTTCAATTGCTCCATTCTTTGTGGAGTTCTTCTGCCTGTCTTCATGCTGTTGAAGTTCCAGACTTTTGGCACCATCATCATTTTGATATATGTCGGGTGACCTTCTATTTCGAATCGCTTCATCCCAGTGAACTCGCGATTGTCTTGGATCATCTCCGCGCTCTTCCATGTATCTTAAAGATGCATGATAGCGTTCTTCCGCCTCTTCATCGAACCCACGACTCTGCTCTTGGGATCTCCATCCTTGGTTATTCCCATTTCGGCCGTAATTTCTTCTGTTATCCAGCTGCTGGTCTCTGGTACCACGCTGATTCCAGTTTTTCCTTCCACGGTTACCACGGTTTGAACCTCCTCGATACGCTGGCCTCCAATTTTGGTTTTCGCGTCCTTCGCGCTGCCAGTCGGATTTTTCTGTTTCGGTGCTTGTAGACTTGCATTTCGTCTGCACCTTCGTTGGCTCGATCGGCGTATTCGTCATATTAACTTGTTCCACATGTCGACTTTGTCTTGCGTGCTGCACTGTGGTTAAATCAAGTTGTCTCAGCACCTCCTCCATATCGATTGCAGTTTTGGCGTTTGCTGAGATTAGCAGGCGCTGCACTTCATACGGCAGCTGCTTAGCTATTGCTATGCATAAATCTGACTCTCTAAGCCCTTCATCGAGCTCGCGAAAACGGCATAATTGGTTCACAAAAAACTCTCCGTACTTGGTCGGGTTACTAGTACTGTAACGCCTGGAATACAAGTCCAGTCTGAGGTTTTGTTGTACGCTCGCGTTCCAATACCTGCTTAAAAATGCTTGGCGAAATTCCTCAACGGTGTCGAACGTGTACCTAAAACTTCTAAACCATAGAGCACACTCCCCTTCGGTTAGTTTTTCAATCGCTCTCAACCTGCGCTCTGGCGGTACTTTCGCATCATTCAAGTACTCGGAAACTTCTTTAAGCCAGTACTTGGGTGTCATATTAGAATTACTCCCAGAGTATTTCTTTGGTTTTTCATCACTAGCCCTTATAACTGTGACTATTTGGTTCTGTACAGCATTTTCCTGCGGTGTTGACATAGCCATTGGCATACCAGGTGTGGCATACGGGCTGTCACTTGGCATTGCTGCATTCTTTGGAGTGGGCTGTATTTCTATCTCTGCCCATTTATTCCTTCTATTCTCGTCTATACTTCCTTCGCTAGACCTAGGATTCCGCAACATGGATTCTTCCTGCGCTATCATTCTAGTTTCTAATTGGCTGTGCCTGTTTTCAGTCCTTTCCAAACGAGCTAATACCTCTCGTTCTATTTTCTCTAGGCGATCTCGGTTTCTTTCTGCCATAGAAAATACCTTTTCTTTATTATCCTTAAGGTTTTCCTTCAGGTGGATAATTTCCCCTGCTAGACTTTCTCTTACTTCGGCAAGAGTCTTATCACTGGCTTCAGTCTTTAAGCCTTCTCGAAGCTCTAACTCTTCGCGTAAGCCTGTAACTTCCCGTTGAATGTGACCTTGTATATGAGAGATTTCAGTCCTTATTTTCGTGATTTCTCCTTGGTCTTCGTCCTGTCTTTTATGGATAACTGCTAAGTCGTTCTGAGTTTGTTCCAACTCTTTCTGCACTTTTCCAACTTGTATCTTCATATTAGACATTATTTCCTTATTATCTCGATCAGACGTCTTTATTTCCTGCATTTCCTTGCATTGGTCAAGGATATTCCGGTCCTGCTTTCTTAAGGCGTCGTCTACAGCCTTGGCATAACCTGCCATTCGCGTATTCCATTTTAGTTCATTATCCTCGAACCTATGATCCACGGTCTGAGTAAACGTGTTAAATTGTTCTAACTGGCGTTTAGTGTTAGCTTCATTCTGACTTTGAATGTCTTTAAGCTCCCGGGACATACTGTTTAAATTATCGTTAATTTCACGCTGTGACTCTCTGCACATTTGAAAATTGCTTTCTAATTTTAATTCAATAGACTCAAAGCGTTTATCGTTATCATTTTGCATTTCTGAGATCACGCTAACAATATTCTTAGTTACCTGTCTCTGGACAGACTCTTTAACGTCGTCCATTTTCTTATTAACCTCTACTAGGTTTAATTCTAACTGCGTGTTTACATTAGTCTGACTAGCCTCTAGTCTAGTATTTATTTCGGCTTGATTAGCCTCTAGTCTAGTATTTACTGTAGCCAACATCTGGCTTACCTCAGTTTGACTGGCCTCTAGCCTATCCGCTATTTCATCTTTAAATGCTTTGGATTCTTCCTTACTTTTATCATTAGTAACATCGAAATGTTCCCTTAACTCGGCGATACACCTAAGTACTTCTTCCGTTCCGGCCATCCTGTACTACTTAATTTGAGATTCAGGTAGGCCCTAGCTGAAGACACTGGCGCGTTCTATTGGAAAGAAAAGATTCCGATCCCGCGACAACAACAACAACATATTATAAAATGTCAAAACTAACTATGGAATGGGTATAGACCCTCGTACCCGTCTGACAACATTTGTCTGACGTCTGAACATCATCTAGAAAGACTCACAATCGCTCAAACCAAGTTTGAGGGAGAAAAAAAATTTCTATGGTTTTCCCCATGAAAACCATGCTATTATTATGGGGTTTTCCTGAATCCCATAAGCCATCCACGTACGGGCGCCATGTTATATTTGGGTGGTAGTGGTATGGGTATGGCTATTGTAAGACATCGGCCATATTCTAACTTATTATTAAAACTGTCCAAGGAGTGGTTTTTACTGCCGAATGCCCCACATTGGGCCATGCCATGTTAATTTAGGGTCACGTGCTTATTTATGCCATGCTCATGATGCTTAAGTGGAGGTTACCTGTATTTTAAACTGGCCCCACATATCAGCGTCATGTTAACAATAATGGGTTATCTATGGCTATGGTTTATGAAAGTTACAATTATATATAAGCATGTCTTATGGAGGAATAACAATTATTTTTAATGTGGTGGCTTATTAACAAATGGGATGCGGTCTTCCTATTCTGTCCTAATTTCTATGCTATATTTGCTTCTACCATTAATACCTTGACCGACTTAAGTAATTACCTGTGACTCAATCCAAGTACAGAGACAACTCCCCCATGTACCCGATTGTCACCATGTGGACCATGTGTTCGTATCCCAACTAGCTCACGGTCTTTCGAGGTATGGGACGTTCCTGCCCACAATACGACCACATGCTCAGGATTTGAGTCTACCAGGTAACTACTCTACAGGAAATACACAACATTCCTATGAATAAAATATTTACTGGTCTAAAATCATGGCTGTACAACAAATACAAAACAAAGGACAAATTACAATTAATTCCCACAAATAAATAGGGTTATTCTGTGAGCTTTCTCCTTAAAAATAGCGCTACAATGCACTCAAACCTACTTCTAATATCCTGTCAATAATAGTTCAGATTACAAGGTTTTCATAGTGTTCGTCATGTGACACAATTTTATTTAATGGAAATATCTTAACACAAAAACCACATGTCTCATAAACATGATATTACTAAGACATTATTCCGTCTCCTACGGCATTTACTTTAATTAGCATTACTTCAATGTTTCCTACATTTATTAGCAAATATTTGTTGTGTCGTGCGAATCATCTTCCTTCTTTCCATCCCTATGAACGCTCTAGGAAAATGAGTCATGCTTCTTAATCATAAAATAAACATAAACATGGATAGAATATTTATAGTTTCACCATATAACGATTATCTGGGTCTTGTCGGACTTATCATAGATACAACTGTGTCATGTTCTGGGAAAAACACATACCCGTTTTTCCTAAATTAGCATAAACTGGCAAAATGCACTTTAAAGAAGATGCCTACATTATTTTGGTTCAGCTTTCCCCCTCAGAGGATAACTTCGCCAAATATCATCTGATTTCTATGGTTCAACCACATATGTGAGTTGCCACATACCAATTAATTCCATTTGCATCACTAAAATACTTATATTTTAATTGCATATTGAATACCGAGATCTCTCAGTGTCCTATTGTGACTGTAATTGACAAGGGATCGGTCGAGCAACCTCCCCTTCCCTCAGGAGGTCATAAAATTCGTTCCAGACGGCTCTCCAAGATGGCTGCCACGGAAATGGTCTACATTCCCTGTCTCTCTCTACCGTCAAGGCCAAACTTGTTTACAATTATATAACAGTAAAGATCCGCTAGGCATAGTCCTAAGTAATTGAGTCATTTAATTAATTAACACCTAACTTTACAGTGTATTTGGGCTCAAATGGCTCCTATTAAACATTCATGGCAGGGGTGAAATTCCAATGATAGCATTGCCGTTCTAAGGTGATTACTTGTGGCTTTTAAGACGCGCATCATAATGAAACCCCATGGTTATCATCAGCAGCTGTCATTAACATATATTTGGGAACCACGTTCCTCGTCGACGAATATGATTCTACCTCTCGGGCAGACCATAAGTATAAATGCACACCGCGCCTCGCTGGGCGTCCATAGTGGCTATAATTCAATGCAAGCGTTGGCAATAGACAGAATCTATCCAAATCGCTGCGTAACAAATACAGTATGCACAAAGGCGATACTTCTCGAAGATTAAGCCAATTTTCACCTCACGCGCAAGCTATACTAGTCTTTCCCGTGCTTATCTTACGTAAATCACTGGATTCTACGTTAATCTGCACGCTATATGCGGCTAAACAATATTTCACATATATGACTCCATTATCAAGGTACCTGCGTTCTTCCTGTTATACTATTTAAGCCAAAGCTTTACATAGCTCCTAACACAAATGTATAAATATACTGGCTTACTTTAATTTCAAATATTCATTCAAAATTTCACTGACACTGAGAAAAGCTCTCGTATTTCGCGATATTCCACACTACATTCTTTACTGTTTACCAAATGACAGTATCTTAAATTAGACATGACACTATTTGAACATTACTTAGGCCAACTTTGCCCTTACTTTATGGTTGCCGACCCCAGTTATTATTATTATTATTATTATTTTAACGTTTAGATCCATCACTATTTTTGACCTAAATGGTCCTAAGCAAATCACCTTCCAAGTCATACTTTATTCAAGACGAGTGGTGAAAACTCGTTCAGTAAGTGACTATTACATCTTTAATTTCAAAGTGATTAATCGTTACATGGTGAACTATGCCATTATAATGCTATTATTTGCATGTGTACTCACGTTTCCTTCTGGCTGGAAAGTACCAGTATCTTCGCCTGAGCTCTACCATGATGATTGACTTAATCCATCATGATATCCAATACACAACACTGAGATTCACACTTTTTACACATGATACACATATTATCACAAGTGGCCTTTACCACTGATAAACACTGAATATTAATCATTAAACACATTAACACTTTAAATTATTATTTCACAATTTATACACACTTCCTCTATCATTTCACATGTTGATCCTTAATCTGGATTTCACCTACGCTTGACCTCAGAGATGCGATGAACTTATGATAACCGCTGGTCTCCGTGAAATCTAGTAGCGTTTTTATAGATGTTCGATCCTAGTTCCCTGCACTCCCGTTCACCTCACTGTCCTGGTTAGGTGGCAATAACTTCCACTCTCCCATCACTGGAGTGCTCCTGATGCTGATGTCATATAATTGACAATACCTTCCGGTATACGAACTGTTCCAAACATTATCAGTTCCTATTCGCTGTAGCGAATTTATATCCGTGTCAGATAATAAAGAAATATCTGCATTGAGTTACTTTGATGCACTTCATTATTACAGATGAAGCTTACAATTTGCTTCCATTGTCTTCAACGGCGGTACGCTGATATTTTAATAGTTGGCGTGCTTACTGCAGAGCGCTTGTAGACAAAGGACTAACTTCCAACTCGAGCGACCGTCTGACGTCTTCAACTGCCTTCAACTCTACATCACTGACTTCGACTGACTTCCAACTGACCTGCAACTGCCTTCCAACTGACTCTTGGCGTAGGCTGCTCTCCCTTATATTGGTTTCTTGCACAAAATAGTTCACGGGACACGTGAGAGCGACTCCCTTCTTGAAATACTCCGTCTTCAGCCGAAATAACATCTGCACCTTGTTTATTTAGGCGTGGAGGTTTTAAAAACACTCGCGTGCCGGCGATCGCTTCGGCCAATTAATTACAATTAATTGCCTTAGTTCAGCGCGTGGGACGCCACGGTGGGGATTTCCCGCTGGTTGGTTAAAGTATTCGTGCTCTCGAGCGTGAGTTAGGTTGTAATGCGGTCATTTTGAGAAATAGGCGTAATTTTAGGTGAAAAACCACTCCTAAATTACTCCTCCGTGAATACATTCATCTGTGTGTATGTTCCATTGCATTACAATGCTCCATTTATCTGTAATTAATTAATTTCTTGTGGGCTTGGTTCCGCCAAAGCTTTGCTCGTTGTCGACTGGTGAATTCCCGGGTCATTAATTTTGAGCTGTCTGACCGCCCTAGACGGAAATAGTTCTACTGGCGCCGAGCCTACCCCGCCTACTTGCTAAAGTAATTTGTCAGACTTCAAACTAGCCTTCTTTCGACTTCGTATGCACTGAAAACGTACATTCCCTTGCATTTTGCTTATAATTTTTCCTTTAAATTGCTATGATTTGCACCTAAATAATCGTGAAATCACGCTAGACTATTATGTGTCAGTAGACCTCTCATTGCTCTGTGGGTTCCATATAATGGCTCCCCCTTAGAGACCACTGGTTCGACCTTAGGCATAACCATTTGCCTGGTCTTCTCTGATGAGGCCTGAGTTCGATGCCAGACTGCCATGACCAGTTGGGCACAGTAGATAACCAATGTTACTGTGGTGACTGTATTTGTAATTTTGGCTGTGGTTAGGAAGAAGGTGGCCGTGCCTTTAAATAGGAACCATCCCAGTATTTGCCTGTTTTTTTAGCGTATGGCTTTTAGAGCCGGGAGTGTCCGAGGACATGTTCGGCTCGCCAATTTGGTAGCTGCTTCGAGACGGACACCCAATGGGTGAGCTACAAGTACCGTCGGGGAGGGAAGTTGGAATGTTAGGACGAGGAGTTGGAAGGTAGCGGCTGTGGCCTATAGTTAGGGACCAACCCCGGCATTTGCCTGGAAAGAAGATGTGAAACCACAGAAGACCATCTTCATGGTTGCCGGCGGGGGGATTCGAACCTCTTCGCCTCCCGGATGTGAGCGACTGCCAGCAGTCATGCCGTAACGACCACGACTAACTCACCCAGTTTTGCCTGAAGTAAAAGTGGGGAACTACGGAATCCACATAAATTGAACCCATCTCTATTTAGTTTTGTCTCACAAGGCTCCAACCATAGACCAGAGTTCAATTTCTTGGCAGAGCAGGGAAGAGAACTCGGATCTTAGAGGTGAGAGCCAAGAATGAAAGCCACTGCACCACAAGATGGTAGTGCTAACACAGATATGCCATATGCTAAAGCAGTGCAAATAGAGCTAGATCTTATTCCAAGATGCCAGATCTTGTAACGCTGACGGGAAAGAACTACACAGCAAGATCCTTAACTTTTAGATTCTACCTCGTATATGAACTGTAATTGGAATAGTGATTGTTGTGCTGAAGACAGATAAAGTTTTAATCTAATCTAAGCTAGGGTTGTAGTCCTTAATAGTCTTTTAAATAGTAGTTTTCTTAGAAACCACGTTGGTGGATTTCTGGGAAAATCATAAGCGAAACTGAATTACTGTGAAGACGTAGAAAGCAGTTTAGTGTTGTTCTAAGAAATGCAGTTCTAAAGCGATTAACTCATTACCTTCAAGTTAAACTGTTTAACTAAATAAATGTGTCCGTATACAACTTTAAAAGAAAGCAAACGAATTGAAACACATTTGAATTCTCCGATATTTATACAAATCATCAAATATACAGCCACCATGTTAACCAATCCTATCTCTAATTTCACAATATTATAGTTTGATGTTTCTGTCGTTTCATAAAGTGAAGTTAAGTGACAATGTTCTATCAAAGAACTGATTTCCTTCAACGGTCCATCCTGCTTCTGTTTAGTCCCATGTTGTTCTTTTAGACTTCAGTCTTTTGACTGGTTTGATGCAGCGCTCCTCACCTCTCTGTCCAGAGCTAATCAGTTCATCTCTACATTGATACCACACCTTCCATCTGAGACAATCTGTTTAACATATTCTAACCTTGGTCTACCCCTACAGTTCTTGTCCTCGATCCTCGATTCCATAACTAAGTAGCTGTTCCTAGGTGCCTTAGTAAGTCTCCTATTGGTACCAACCTAACTCTTCTCTTCATTTGCAGACGCCAGAAACATCTCTCCTCACCCACTCAGCTTAATATCTCTTCATCTGGTTCTCTATCTACCCATCTGATCATCATCATTCTCCTGTAACATCACATTTCAAACGCTTCAATTCTCCTCTTTTCTGCTGCGCCAATAGCCCAAGTTTCACTTCCATACAGTGCCACGATCAAGACAAAGGCTTTCGAATACCTATGTTTGATGTCACCCAATTTATTTTCTGTAGAAATGCTTTCCTAGCATGTGCATACCCACGTTTTACATCCATCTCTGCCTGTAAAATATTCTCAGGATATTCGATTTATGGGTAGATTGTGTACACAAATACAGGGTCTTTCACTCAAAGTGAAGGGTCGGACGAGCACTGAGCTTGGGGTCGAGAGAGCGTCCGTAAATAACAAGCACACATCATAATTACTCAATTTGTCACAGAGGATTTAACACTCAGCAATAACACGTTATACAATTTTGAAACACAATTACAATAACACGTACACATGTTATAAACTTACAACACTTGTAACTTAAAAGTAACGAACTCAACTGCCGTACGGCCGGCTCCACTTTGAGTGAAAGACGCTGTATCTTTAAAATGGAGAAATATCCTACTTCCATTAGTTGTGCATCTGCCAATTTGGTGCCCGTGGGTATTTCTGATTCTTTCAGCTGCATTCGATTATTTTTATCTTACATTTATTGATTTTCATCATGAATTCCCTTTTCAAAACGAAGTCCATACCATTTAGAAGCTCATTCAAATCCTCTAGCGAATCTGCTAAGATGACAACGTCATCAGCAAATCTCAGAGTTGAGATTGTTTCTCCTTGAATCTTTACTCCTGCTTGAAGTGTTCATGGCTTGTCCAGTGTATAGATGGAAACGTATGGGTGATAAGTATGTTAAAATATGTTTTATTTAATTAAATATTTTCTGTTTATTTACATATTTTTGCCTTTTTTAATAAATAAATACATATTCTGTCATATTTATTCATAGAGACATATCTCCTATTCTTGTTGTAGGCCGACAATTGTGGCTTTAAATTTGGTAGATGTCAAGAATCAAAGTCTCAATTCTATGTCAGATTTTCCAACTTCACAGCCATTCATCACGGCTCCATTTACCACCTTGGAAACAGCACCTCCAGTGTGTTTCTTGAAAATTATATTTAAATATTTATAACCTCTATTTAATCAAATTATTTGTAAGGATCTCCATTTCATTATATTTTAATATTGTATAAATGCCGAAGAAGATATCATCGAATATCGAAACATGTGCTAACATTTGAATTGGCAGAGCAACGGCAATTTTGTTACATTTTATTTGTATTGCAGACTGAATTATTCAACCAGCTGGACGTTTCGGGAGATATGGAACTGCGTCCATAATCAGTGGTATTTCCAGATCCTTATAATTAGGCCGATTGAACTGCGCCCATAGTCAAGTCGGCTGTTAGCCCAAGGTCGGTTTGTGATGGTCCCAATTTGTGACCAGAATGAAATAATTTTATATATTTTATTATATATATATAATGCGTTTGGCCCTCTAAGGAGCACGTAGAACCATTAGTTAACATTGGTCTTCTTGTTCTTCTTATCTTCCCAAAACTTCTTCATCCTTTCGCTATGTGTCTGTCTTCTTTCTTGTGTCCAAGCAGCTTTAAGTTTCAAATTCTGTCCCGTAGGGATCTTGGATGGAAACTTATACGAATTTACTTTTTGTCTATATGCAGTCCGCGTCGTTGTCAGTGGGTCAATATTGATTTCACTGAGGTCCTTTTGGGTGTCTGCTAGCCAGCGTACTTTGGTTTGTCGGTTTCCATTGACTATGAGGAAGATTTTCTTGGTCAGTCGGGAGTTGTCCATTCGAGCTATATGTCCGTAGAATTTCATGCGTCTTTTACGTGCGAGTGAGGCGAATCGTTCAGTCCGTGAATACAGTTCGTCTGAGCTTTTCCTCATCCAGATACCGTCCTGAAGCTTTGGTCCAAAGATTTTTCTCAGTATTTGTCGTTCTATCTTCTCAATGTATTTGATGTTGATGGTTAACGATGACGTCTCAATCGCATAGAGTGCCTCTGGGAGGATGACTGTGTAGTAGTGATGGAGTTTGGCTTTAGTGGAAAGTGATTTCTTGTTGTAAATATTCCAAGTGATTGTGTAAGCTTTGCGTATTTTTTCTGCACGAGTTTTGTTAGCCATTCTTTCGTTACCAGTGTTCCCGATAATTTCACCTAGGTACTTGAAGTGCTTAACTTGTGTGATGTCGCCATATTTGGTTGTAATTGATGCCAGGTTTGTGCTCTTGGAATCCATGTACTGTGTTTTCTCGTAAGAGATATGGAGGCCGGTTCTGATTGATATCTCATGAAGCTTCTCGATGGCATGTCTGGCTTCTTCTGGAGTCCGGGTAATTATTGCTAGGTCGTCAGCAAAGGCGAAGCATTTTATGTTGATTCGTTGTTCTTTTGTTCCCATACTTATTCCAGGTATTTCTTTCTCCCATGTTCTGATGATCTTATCTAGTACCAGGTTGAATAGGAGTGGGGACAACCCATCACCCTGTCTTACGCCTGTTCTAATGTGAAAAGGTTCGGACACTTCACCCATAAATTTAACTTTAGAAGTTGTATCTGTCAAGGTCTGTTGGATTAATGTAGTTGTTTTGTTGTCCACACCATATTCACGAAGTATATTAAACAGAGTTGCGCGGTCGATTGAATCATATGCTTTCTTAAAATCTACGAAGGTGACAACTGTGCGATTCGACTGGCGATGTTGGAGTACCATCTTGAGGTTCCAGATCTGTTCTGCACACGATCGACGCGGTCGAAATCCCGCCTGATATTCACCGATCATGTGCTCTGTCTGTTGCTCCAATCTGGTGAGGAGGGCACGTGAGAGTACCTTGTAGGCGATTGGCAGGAGTGAAATGCCTCGGTAATTATTCGGATCTGTCTTGTCGCCCTTTTTGTGTAGTGGGTGAATCAAAGCAGTTTTCCAATCAACCGGTATGGTGTCACTCTCCCATATATTAGCAATGATGTTTTGTAGTCTTTCAGTCAAGAGTTCACCTCCAATCTTGAGCACTTCGGCGATTACACCGTCTTCTCCTGGTGCCTTGTTGTTTTTGAGATGTAATATGATGTTTTGTATCTCATCATATGTTGGTGGTACTGAGTCCTGGTTTGGGGCAGTAAAGTGGAGTTGGAGATTCTCTGCAGGTGGTTCACAATTGTGAAGCTCCTCGAAGAACTGTTTCAGGATATCACAATTGGCCTTTGTGTTTGTCTCAAGTGTGCCATCAGGGCGGCGAAAACAAAGACTGGGCGGCTTGTAGTTCGTCAGTTCTTCCCTAAATGTCCTGTGGAAATTTCGTGTGTTGTTCCTCTTAAAGTCATTATCGATTTCTTCCAATCGTTTGAGGTGGTACATGCGTTTAACTCGTCTGATTGTTTTGGATGTTTGCTTCTGCGTTTCTAAAAAGTTCTGCCAATGTTCTGGTGTTCGGTTGCTATTCCATGTCTTCCAGGCTCGGATTCGGGACTCTAGGACTTTATCACAGTCTATGCTCCACCATCTGTGTTTTCGTTTCCTTGGTGGTTTGCCGAGTTTTCTTGTTGATTCTTGGATGGCCTTGAGAAGTTCATCCCATGTTTCCGTGTTAGTCTGTAATGATTGTGTAAACTCCTGTGCGTGTTCTTTTAGGTATTCCGGATCTATGCGTGGGAGTTTGGAATTTGGACGCTTTTTACGATTGGGTATGAAGCGGACTTTGATCTGCGAGAGATGATGGTCGGACTCTACGTAACCTTTGCGTACCCTCACGTTCATGATTTCTGGAGAGAATTGTCTGGTTATTGCTACATGATCTATTTGATACTCCCCGATGTGGTTTATGGGAGATTTCCATGTAGTCATTTTTCGTGGTGGTTTCTTGAAATGTGTGGACATTAGTTGTAGGTTGGCCATTCCACATATGTTGATTAAGCGAAGCCCATTCGCATTCGTCTTTTTGTGTGCCGAGAAATTCCCAATGATATGTCTGTGTTCCCGTTCTCTGCCAATTTGTGCATTGAAATCTCCGAGGAGGATCTTAATGTGGTGTTGAGGAATCTTAGTAAGTGTCCGTTCAAGTTGAGACCAGAACTTATCAACTTTGTTTTTGTCTGGATCATTGTTAACTGGAGCATGTGAGTTTATCAATGTATAGGCCTTATTGGCGCATTTAACTGTGAGTAGAGAGAGACGATTCGAAGGTGATGTGAAGTCTATCACTGAGTTCTGGATACTGTTGTGCACAAGGAATGCTGTTCCGAACACATGTAAATTACTATTTCTTAGCTTAGTTGCTGGTTTTCCCTTATAGATACGGTATCCACCGGAGTCGAAGTGATCACAATCACGGAATCGTGTTTCTTGTACTGCAAGTATGAGAATTCCGAATCTGTCGCTGGTGTCCGTCAGTGTCTTGAGTTTCCCAGTTTTGGTCAGCGTCTGTACGTTTAGTGTACCAATGAATTGCGTTCGCTTAGGTTTGAGAAGTTTTGGGAAGCTCCGATTCTTCCCGGCATGACGTCCTGGTCCCCCAGAAGCCGAATGACCAGGTTCGCCTTCGCTCTTCTTAGCTCTGGCCTGAGGTAGTTGCTTTTTTGCTTGTGCTTCCATCATGCTAAGTTCGTGGTTGATTTTAGCTGGTGGGCGTGAGCCCAGGGCGAGTGAATCGCTGATAATCCATAAAATTCACTCTCATCGTAAGGATTGTTAGTTCATACGGCAGCTGATGTTATGCTGTGGTTTACTGGTGCCTCTTGGTGTTCTGGGCTGAATATTATTTTACGGCTTCGAGCCAACCCTCCTCCTTTACCCGGACTTGGGACCGGCAACAGCAACGACTGAGCTACTCAATCCACCCAGTAGTTGCTGCAGGTGGAGTTTATATATTTTATTATTATTATTATTATTATTATTATTATTATCATCAATATTTTTTAAGTTTACATTTTACCTTTTATTAGTTATTATGTTAACTAATATGTTTATATCTCTTATTATGCGGTAATGTAGAATATTATGGCAATTGAAAGGACTTGGAGCGATACACATTAAATTTGAAATAAGTTAGACGCTTGACTGAATATTATTTCTGAAGAAAATACACATACAAGGGAAGAAAGAGGGTGATTCGCGGAAGGCCGGCTTATGCACGGCTTCTTGGTAATGACATAAATAGACACTTAATGTCTTTCACATCAAGTATTCTCCCAGTATACAAATCATACTAAGAAGGGTCTATGAAGACTCGCCACTAACAATGCTGGGCCGATGAATGAGTCCTTTGCAACTGTATACAAAAGGTGGGCTGGACCTCCCGAGAAATGTTACAAAGAAGTATTGTCATTATTGATATGTGAAAGATGGGCTAATATTGCCTAGCGACTTCAGAAGAGGGGATAGACGCGTGCCTTACCTGGGAACGTATGACGGCCGCCCAAATGGATTACTATTATTGAAGTGCTGAGAGAAGACGGAATGGTGCTGTGTGGAGCAGAAGAGTGGAACGTGTAGCGAGATGGACTGGGAAATTAACATTCATTTGTAACGCGTGCTAAATAATACAGTTAACTATTTAAGTATATGAATTTGATAAGACAATCAGTCTCATCAAACTGTGGCATGGTTGTGTACGAGGCTATTGTCACAGGGATGATTTTTGGAATTTATTCCGTCATCTCTATATATATAAGAATGAAAGTTTGTCTGTTTTTTCTGAATTTCTACGGAAATTTGCGTTATTTACGCGTTTTAGACTGTTTTATGACGGATGCGCGCGAAAATGAAATTTTTGTCTGTCTGTCTGTCTGTCTGTCTGTTTGTTTGTCTGTGGACAATTTTTTGTGTCCTTATAACTCGAGAACGGCTGAGTGGATCAACGTAAAATTTGGTACAGATATCCTTCAGAGGCAAGACACCAATCATTGATGTAACTCTTCTCTGTACCTCTCATAAAAGGGGGCCTACCCCCTTAAAATACATGCTGAAATAGGCGTAGAAGGGCGAGACAAAGCTCATTTTCAGCCCCTCAATGTGAGAAACGAAACTCGGGGGCCCTAAAGGGACCCCGAAAACCACATTTTAAGGCCCTAAAACCAATAGTTTTTGAGATATTCCCAGAAAATTAATTTCATTTAATACAATAATGAAAGGAAGCTAGCCGGTAACCATGGCAACAGAAATTCACAGGTCCATCTATTGCTGTAATATAAGACGCAATACAATTCCATTTATTACATTACTGAGATAGTTTGCAAACGGCTAGAAGGTTATAACGGAACCAAACTAAGCTGTAAAATTCATCAATACATATAATGCGCTTAAGGGGGTCAAGGGGTACTCTAGAATTTTTTCACGCGATTTACACGTGCTGGTGTGCTACGGAAGGTCTATTATATCCCTATCCCTATATTGTTATATTATTATTATAATTAATATTATTATTACACTACGGTGAGCCTCCGTGGCTTAGGCGGCAGCACGCCGGCCTCTCACCGCTGAGTCCGTGGTTCAAATCCCGGTCACTCCATGTGAGATCTGTGCTGGACAGAACCGAGGCAGACAGGTTTTTCTCCGGGTACTCCGGTTTTCCCTGTCAAAATTTCATTCCAGCAACACTCTCCACTATCATTTCATTTCATCTGTCATTCATTTAATCATTGCCCCAGAGGAGTGCGTCAGGCCTCGGCAGCCGGCACAGTTCATATCCTCGCCGCTAGATGGGGGCTTCATTCATTCCATTCCTGACCCGGTCGGAGACTGGAAGCAGGCTGTGGATTTTCATTCATTACACTACGGAAAGGAAGACCCCAGAGGACTGGAAAAAGGGAATAATTGTCCCGATCTTCAACAAAGGTAGTAGAACAGAATGCAGAAACTATCGGGGAATAAAACTGATGAGTCATTGTGCAAAGATGTTTGAGAAAGTTTTGGAAAGGAGAATTAGGACAAGGATAGAAGGAGGGATGAGGGAAGAACAACACGGCAGGAAGGTCCACAGTGGATTTGATTTTTGCTGTAAGGCAGTTACAAGAACAGCACTGTGAGTATGGAACATATCTACTGATGGCCTTCCTGGACATTGAGAAAGCATATGACAGTGTATGCAGAAACAAAGTATGGAAGTCCCTGGAGGATAGAGGAGGAGAAAAATGGACTATAAGGAGGATAAAGGAGATGTACAAGGGAAGCGTGAGCTGAGTGAAAGTGGGAGGAGAGAGATCGGACTGGGTGGAACAGAGAAACGGCCTGAAACAAGGAAGTGCACTGGCACCGTTACTTTTCATTGTGGTGATGGATGACATAATGACCCGAGTGGCACAAGTAATTGGGGAAGGAAAGATGAAAGCAATGGTGTTAGCGGATGATTTGATGATTTGGGGGAACAAGGAGGAGGAGGTACAGGAACAGTTGGACGTGTAGGAAGGAATAATACAAGGATATGGGATGACATTTAGCATAAATAAGAGTGAGATGGTGATCACAACAAGGAAGAAGGAAAGAACCACAACGGGAATAACAATTGGTGGGGAACAGCTGAAGAAAGTGGAGAGTTTCAAGTATCTGGGAAGCCTGATACAAGATAATGGAAGAAACTATAGAGAAAAAATGAGCGGGGGAGACAGGCAGAAGCATTCCGGAGGAGTGTGAGAAGCATGTTATGGAGCAAGGATGTCCCTCAGAACAGAAAAAAGATCATATGTCGGACGTACTATCCCCCTATCCTGACGTATGCCTCGGAGACCTGGGCTATGAAAAGAAGGGAGAAGAGCAAAATACAGGCCAGTGAGATGAGCTTCTTGAGAAGCAGTATTGGAGTTACAATGATGGACAGAATAAGAAATGAGAGGACCAGAGAATTAATAAAGGAGGAACCATTACGGGATAGTATAGAGAAATCTAGACTTAGATGGCATGGACATGTAAAACGAATGGAGGATAAGAGGATACCCAGGAGGATACACGAGACGAAGTGGGAAGGAAAGAGACCGAGAGGAAGACCGAGAGGAAGACCGAGAGACAGGTGGCTGAAAGGGATGGAAGAAAGCGTGAAGAAGAGAGGAGAAGACTGGACAGTGGTGGAAGCTGAGAGATGGTGGGAAGACAGAAGACGTTGGAGTGGCCTGTGTTCCAATCAGACCCGGCCAACGGCTGTAAACTGTGCAAGAGGATGATGATGATGATACTACGGCCTACAACGACGAGACAAAGCTCATATTCAGCCCCTTGGTGTCAGAAAAAAACCTCGGGGCCCCTAAACAGTCGTAAAGGGTCCCCGGAAACTACATTTTAATGCTCTAAAACCAAGAGTTTCTGAGATATTCCCAGAAAACAATTTCAGTTAATAAATTAATGTAGGAATGCAAGCCAGTAACCATGACAACAGTGTCTCAAAAAGGTACATCCAACTTTCCATCTATTTCTGCAAGAAGTAATGCCACTCCATTTATTAAATTTCTGTGAAAGTTTGCAAATGGCTATAAGATTATCACGGAACCAACAAAAACTGTAAAATTCATCAATGCGCTTAAGGGGGTCAAGAGGTACCCTGGATTTTTTCACAAGACTTAAACGTGCGATGTGTCGTACAGAAGGTCTATTATATCTTCAAACAGCAACATTATTTTCAAAAATTCCTGAATTGAAATAGTTTTTTTTTTTTTTTTTTTTTGCTTTTAGGAATTTGGGCCATTGGAGGCTAAAAAACCTGAATTTTCATGCACCAAAAGCCTTTATAATTTATTAAAGAGGTCTTCCTCTGGATGTGCACTTGACACAACAGTGTGGGTCAGTTTTTATGTGACGTGAATTGCATTTCGTCTACGAGGTTTTCAATTTTATTTTCACGTCAGGAAGTACACGTTAGGTAAATTAGTTTCAGAGCATATTTCAACTAATCATTTATCTTTGTCGACAAACAGTTTCCAAGCCCCTAACCATTGCAACAGTAGCTCAATTGATTACGTTTGGTTATTAATACCGACGACCGTTCGAAGAATGGGTACTTCTGCTAGTCCACATATAAATTCATTACGTTGAGGAAGATCAGGGCCATCAGGAACTCTCTACGCAACAATCCAACTACAATGATCTTCAATGCGGTGAGCAATTTAAACAGTTTTACTCCAGTCAAATCAGAAGGCCCTCATGCTTATTAAATTCAATCTATATTTTATTCAGTTAACTCAGTATACTCCAATTTCCAATCAAGACCCATAATACAAGTAAATTCAGTAGATTCTTTAATTTAATTTATTATTATCATTATCTTTAGTATTTTATTATTTTTGCACTTGTTGTTTTTATATATTAAATTCATTTTTAAATTCAAATGTTTGACTGGTTTCCTTTAGTAGCTAGAAATTACTATAAGGCAACACCACACTCCTGAACTATTTATCGTAAGGTTAGATTACGTAAGTTTCACTACGGCTGGAGATAGGAATTTCGCTGCTCTACCTCTGTTTAACCGAGGATTAATATATTATTTTGATCATGATATATGAATGGTCTGGCTACACATAATACTACACATTATGTACTTTTTAGTGATGCTGACAACAATACAGATACACAATTAAATTAAAACACAATTAAATGTTTCATATTGATCACCCAACAGTGGGCGACTATTTAATTATTAACCTTTGCATATTAACATTATTCAATTTAACAAAAAAAACATTACAGGTTTAAGGGGAAGTGACGGACTGTCTCCCACCACTAGCTTCTGCACTGCTGAGAATAAGAGGTAGTCCTCCATTCCGATAAGCAGCTGTACCACGGGCCTCCGGGGGTGGCAGCTAATCACACTAACCACTACACCACAGAGGCGAATAATACTGATAATAATAATAATAATTATAATAATAATGAAAATCCACAGCCTTTTTCCAGTCATTGGACCGGGCCAGGGTTGGAATGAATGAAGCCCCCATCTAGCGGCGAGGATATGCATTGTGCCGGCTTCCGAAGCCTGTCGCACTCCTCTGGGACAATGATCAATGAATGACAGATGAAATGAAATGATAATGGAGAGTGTTGCTGGAATGAAAGATGACAGGAAAAACCGGAGTACCCGGAGAAAAATCTGTCCCGCCTCCACTTTGCCCAGCACAAATCTCGCATGGAGTGACAAGCCAGCGGTGAGGGGCCGGCGCGCTGCTGCCTAAGCCACGGAGGCTACACTAATAATAATAATAATAATACAACTCTCTCTAATCCACCATAAATAACTACCCCTCTAGTTGTTATACAATAAAAAAAAATCTTCTAAATGGTAAGATTACCTCAAACTAGATTATTAAACATTTGCAATAACAAAACTATTTTTAAAATATGGTTAGGTTGTCGAAAACATCCCAATGTGCCAGTTAATGCTAATATTGCTAGAACAAAAATTAAATATTAGTGTGTTTTGAAAACTGTACCTGTTTTTTGTATCCCAGGCCAACACTAATCTCTTGTCCGCAATCTGGACAGGGTATATTTAGTTGTTCGCAATCTGGACGGTTTTTGACTTGTTCGCAATCAAGACACAACCGATTTGAAATGAGTCACTTCAAATTCACACCACTCGACACAACCTAATTCGGTAGAGGGGTGGAGGGAGGGAAGCTACCTGACCGCTCTCAATGGGCGCAGTTCCACAGCCAATTTTTGATGGCTGATGCTAATGACCAGGGTCATTAGTGAAGATTGGGCACAGTTCCATACAACCCGACGTTTCAACTATATTTCTAGTGACTGGGGGACATAAATATGATACAAATTCAATAACATATTTTGAAAACTTTAACACATATTATTTTCCTATAATTAGCACAAAAAATAATTATATATTTCTGAAAAGTTAAGCATATAATTATCCGGACCCTGGTGATAAGTTAAAGCCTTGCCTTGCACCTTTCTGAATACCAGCTTCTCTGTCATGTCCTTCTGTTCGAATAACTGCCCCTATCTCCTGTATTCTAGCTTTTCTTCCCTATGAGTAATACTTTATTAGAAATGGCTGGATGACATAGCTCTCCGTAGGGCTGTTGCGTCACATTTTCAAGTCTAGCTCAACAGATGTGACCACTCGAAGGAGAGCTATGTTCTAAAGTCATCTTTGTCTGTCTGTTAGGTAGTCAGCCCGAAGGCTGGTTGGATCCTCAAAACGTACCGCCGTTACGTTATGTGGGTAGATACCCACAAAAACCCAAGGCAGCGCTGAATTGAGGCGTACTAGGCAAGAAGAGGAGTGAGGTAGTTTGCCATTGCTTTCCTCACTGATTCCGAACAGGAGTAGTGCCTACTAACCCTATGAGTAGAGTTGAGCCTTACACAGCATCCACAGGCACTGACTGTGCCCTGAATGTCATTACTAAGCACCACCCATACCTCAGTAGCTTCCATATAATCACAGCCGTGAGTGAGACTGAGACATCGGTGAAAAGCCACATTTTACTCTAGCCTGTGCAAACAGACAAATACAAATATACTGCATTCATCAAGAGATGGCAAATGTTTCAAAAATTCAAGTCTGGCTTAGACTTTAGTAAACAGGTCGTCTAGAGTCGATCGGAAATAATAATAATAATGATAACAAAGGGAGTTTACAAAAGGAAATCAATATCCTTAAATGCCAAGCTAAGACAGTATCACACAGTCATCCGCTCGGAGGCATTATTTGCCTTGCAGTACATAGGAAAAGACTTCTGGGGAAACTAACTGAAAGTAAAGAAAGATCATTAGCAAAATCTTGGGCCCAGTAAAAAATATGGTGAATACAGGAAACTTCACAACCACGAGCCTTACACACGTGTGGAAAAAATAACTGATGTGATGAGGAAAATAAGAATTTCATTTTATGGCCACACGAATGAGCTCTGTAGGATTGACAAACGGGATATTTACCTACTTTCTAGAGAAGAAAACTAAGGGGGCTGGATCACTGAGGTAGGCAGAGATTTACAAGAAATTGGGATTTCATGTGACGATGTGCAGGAGCGTGCGTTACTTAAGATGAAACTGACTGCTCACCGGAGTTTCCCAGAAAAACCTAAGGTTAAAACAGGCATGAAGTGGACGGAAGAAAGGAAGCATTAATATCAAGAATTCATGCGACAGTACTGAACGAATCTCGACGCAGAAACCAGTTGAAATGACATGGTCCTTAGTTGGTCGAAACGCAATAATAATAATAATAATAATAATAATAATAATAATAATAATAATAATAATAATAATAATAATAATAATAATAATAATAATAATAATCACACGTACTTGATTGACATATCTGTTCCGAATGACCATAATATCCACCATAAATACAGAGAGAAGATTGATGAATATACTCCTCTAGCTAGGGAGGTTGCTAGAATCTGGAGACAAAAAAATGTGACGATTCTTCCTTTCCTCCTTTCTCCCACTGCCCTGACACCTAAATCCTTTTCAGTAAATCTAGCCACACTAAATCTTCCCATATACACCCACACTATTGCACAAAAGGCTGCAATTCTGAAAACCTGCAGCATCGTTTGAGGGTTTTTATATACACACTAGCTGACCCGGCAGACTGCCTCTAAACTATCGTGAAATGAATTAACTAATCTAGAAACATTCGTGAGAGCGTGCATATCAACTCTCCAAAGTTTCATCGCAATCGGATAAATGGCATATAACGCATACGGGATTTTGTTTAAATGATTCGTGCGCAGTCACTCATTTGTTGAATCTACTCGTACGCTACCTATTGTAAAATGGATTTACTATGTTAGAAAGCTTCACGTAAGTGTACACAACAACTCATCAAAGTTTCATCGCAATCGATGAATAGTATATGAACGCATACGGGATTTTGTTGGAACGCTTCGCGCGTCGTCACTCATTTGTTACATCTACTCGTGCGCTACCAATATTGTAAAATGGATTTACCAAGTTGAACACCTTCCCTGGCGTGTACACAACAACTCATCAATGTTTCATCGGAATCGGATGAATGACATATGAACGCATACGGGATTTTCTTTAAACGATTCGCATGCCATCACTCATTTGTTGAATCTAATCATGCGCTACTTATTAAAAACTGGATTTACTAAGCCAGAAACCTTTCCTGGAGTGCACACAACAATTCACCAAAGTTTCATCGCAATCGGATAAATGGTATATGGACGCATACGGTTCTTTGTTGAAATGATTCGCGTGCTGTCACTCATTTGTTGAATTTACTCGTACGCTACCTATTGTAAAATGGATTTATTAAGCCAGAAACCTTCCGTAGGGTGTACTCAACATCTAACCCAAGTTTCATCGTAATCGGACGAATGGTATTTGAACGCATACGGGACCTTATTGAAACGCTTCGCACGTCGTCGCTCATTTGTTGAATGTACTCGTGCGCAACCTCCAGTGAAATGGATTTACTAAGTTAGAAACCCTCACGTAAGTGTACACAATATCTCACCATAGTTTCATTGCAATCGGATGAATGGTATATGAACGCATACGGGACTTAGTTTAAACGTTCGCGCTTCGTCGCTCTTTTGTTGAATCTACTCGTGCACTACCTATGGTAAAATGGATTTACTGATCCAGAAGTCTCCCCCTGGAGTGTACACAACATCTCACCCAAGTTTCATCGCGATCGGACGAATGGTATTTGAACGCATACGGGACCTTGTTGAAACGCTTCGTGCGTCATCGCTCATTTGTTGAATCTAGTCGTCCGCTATCTATTGTAAAATAATTTACTAAGCCAAACACCTTCCCTGGAGTACACTCAACATCTCACCCAAGTTTCATCGCAATGGGATGGTTGGTTGGTTCCTTAGTTTAGGGGCTGCGACAACGCGGTCATGTAGCCCCGTGTACTTTGGGTGTGTGTAGAATATGTCTGATAACCGGTGTTAATTGTGATGACTGTATTAGTGTGTGTATCTGTTTTTTTAATTCAAGTAGGGACTGCAACTTTGAATTTTCAAATAGTTCCTACTTTTGCCGCCAAACGCCACCGTCAACGACTACTAGGCCTAGTTCAGAACTAGCTACTAGACGCCACCGCAGTCGGCTCTTGGCAACGAACGTAGCAACCTAAGAGCGTTGTTTATATTCTTAACCTATCCAATTTAGTTTCACACAGGTGTAATTAGTGGAAAGATCTTTAACATGCCATAAATCTATGACATGGGACCGCCGGCTTTACTTCCCCTCCGAAGGAAGGCATACTGAGGGATTTTTAACGCTCTTAAAAAATCCGACGGCTTCGGCCGGGTTTGAACCCGCTATCTTGGGCATAGAAGCTCAGCATGCTACCAACTACGCCACCGAAGCCGCCCATCGCAATGGGATGAATGGTATATGAACGCATACGTGACTTTGAAACGCTCCAACGTGCATAGACAAACAGTAGAATTCGACATCACTGCCACCTTTGGTATAAAACACAACACAACTTTCCGCCACGGGCGGAGTGTAAGTAATGGCGGTAGTTGCACAGATTGCGACCAGGTGGCTTTAACGTGCAGAGACAACCCGTCCAAAGGAATCAGCTTACACCAAGGCCAAGGCTAGTGGTTTCCATGACGACTGTTTTTAGCCTACTTTCGATTTTTGCAAAAAATGAAAGTAGACTTATGAGATCAACACAGGGCGAAAAATTGTGTGTCTGTCTGTGTGTGTCTGTCTGTGTGTGTGTGTGTGTGCATGTGTGTGTGTGAGTGAGTGTGTGTACTCTGTGTACCCCCCCCCCCCCTATCAATTCGAACACGGTGAAACCGAATTGAACGAAATTTGGTACAGAGGTAGCATTAGCAAA
This sequence comes from Meconema thalassinum, assembly GCA_946902985.2. Lineage (NCBI taxonomy): Eukaryota > Metazoa > Arthropoda > Insecta > Orthoptera > Tettigoniidae > Meconema > Meconema thalassinum. The sequence continues at coordinate 391,980,129 of OX336391.1, forward strand.
GGGCACCTCAGTGTCATACTTTATATCGCCGCCATCTTTACCAAAACAGAATGGCGGCCACTCAAACGTTCAAAACGTAAAATCAAATTACGGCTAAACTAATCATCCGATCTCTACCAAATTTGGTGACAACATACCTTTATATAGGACGCGTCTTTCATCCAACATTCAAGGTCATCGGCCGTACCATTTCAGGATGGCGGCCGTGTGAATTATTCAACCATTTTAATCAATGGCTTAAGACCCACCAATTCCGATTATCGAGCCTAGGGTGGTTTAAGCTATCCTGAAGGTCGTGATCCGTTATTTATTATAATTTAACAGAATTAACGTGCGACCAGGGCGACATCATCTGCGTACGCCAGCACAGCGACATGCTCAGCACGTAGGGGGTACCCATCCTCTGGAGCAGTGGATGCCACAGAACGTATCAGATGTTCCATCACGATGTTGAATAGGATGGGCGAGAGTGGACACCCCTGACGTACTCCGGCATTAAAAGCAATGGGGCGAGTGTCGCCCGAGGATGCTCGAATCCTGGTGGAACTGCCAGTGTAGAGATCACGAATAATGCCCATAAATTGATCCCCAACAGCCAGATCTGTCAGTGCAAGGAAAACACTCGAGTGCGGCACCGAACCAAAGGCATTGGCAAGGTCCAGCCAAGCAACCACAACCTCCTTCCCAGAACGGCGAACATCGTCCAAAACCTCCTGCAGAACAAAGTTATGTTCGAGGCAGCCTTCCGAGGGCATAAATTATAATATTATACTGTATGAGTGGCTTAAAAGAGCTGAGCTGTCTGTGTCACACGACAAGATGGCAGCTGTCCTCATGTGCCTGTCTTATATTTCAATACGGTAGTTTTAGTATGTTGTATGTGATATAACCTACTGATACAATAATATAAACTTTGTATGAAATTATCTTGAATGAAGATGTACTGCTGTGAAGAAATCGTTTATTTAAAGTCATTATTTGCCAACAGGTTGTATCTAATGTCAGTTAAGAACACTATGATGTTAAGGATAGGATTAGCTCTGGGTTAGCGTGTTAGTTTGTCACGCAGTTGACTGGTGATCGAGTACTGCTGCAGATAACTTTTTTTTTCTTCTTGAATTCTTTTACAAATGATGTGCACGAGCTCTTTCCACAGATACTGAATAAGATGTCATTTAGCTCAAAGGAGAGGCTAATGTATACTCTCGTTTATTAATAAAATCACAGCTCCAGCATCGCACATAAACAGAAGACATTAGGAAAAGGAGAATAGAAGAACTAGATACACGTTGTCATTAACCACAGCCTTCTTAATGCCTCTGTACGGTGCTGTCCTCTTGTGGGTTATGTGGGTAATATTGATCCAAACTTACCGCTGTGTAAATACCTGGCCTCCTGAAGTATGGCAATTTTGTAATACTGGTAGTTCAACTATTAGCCACGATCGCGCTCCGATTACCTTTAAACACTGCCAGCTGGATCGCCTCCCTCTTGGCTACTTTAAACTGTCTACGCATTCAACACCCTTAGGCCACTGCCATCGTAGTACATTACGATGGCAGTGCATAGGCGTACAACATAAAGATTAATTCACTGATAGGTCGCAGCACCAACCTACTGTGATCGGCGCGGATTTTTAAAGGGGAAGATACCCAAAACGGAAGATTCTTAACTTAGCAGGCTGGCTTAATATAGAGATTAACGGACGTGAATGCATTACAATAAGTTAGTAGTTTTGTTATTCAATCATCATAAAGTATACAATATTGATTTCGACACTTACTGGCTAATTATCAATATAAAAGAAAACAAACAATACATTGTGGTAGAGGTGATTGTGTTAGGGATGAGGACAGTCATAAATATACCCATAGGCCTACATTTAGGAGAAAGTAGGCTATATGTTCTTTGCTGAATATCTTGTTGACTGTATATTGTGGTTCTAAAATTGTGTGTAAATTGTGGTTCTAAAATTGTGTTCATTCCACCGACCGGGTCAGATTGTGAATCTAAACCATACATGGACCCACCCTAATGTACATACCAAATTTCATCGTTTAGGAGGAGTTCAGTGACATACACACGTGTCGAAGAATTATATATATATAAAGATTAGGACTTTTCTTTGAGCCCTCTTGTAAAAAAGAGACGTGGAAGATAAGAAGAGAAAATAAAATTAACTGTCAAACGTCTATGTTATACCGTATAGTTCGAAAATGTATGTTATAGGCTTAAGTGTTACTTTACTCATTTTCTTGTACGTAATGTACCGATATGAGTCATGTTACCGACTGTAAGTTGAGTAAATAAAGAAGATAATAATAATAATAATAGTTTTAATCCTGTAAATTTACGAATAAGTAGTTCAGTGTAGAAGTACAGGAACTGTCATGTCTTATTTTAACACTCTTCTGTATAAGTAATGTATCTAGGGACACTGATGTCCACACTACGCAAATGTTCAAGTGGACGGAGGGTGCTGCTCGTGTGCGAGGAACAAGTAATCACGCTGTAATGTAATCGCCAAGCTCCTTGTTCTTGATTGCCTTGTTCTGCACAGAGATGGGGGGGAGTAGGTGGCCTCAGGGCAAGTGTGCGGCTAGGCTGACAACTAATTAACTCTTGCAGGGCTTTGGATACCATTTAAAAATTTGTTGTTCTTTCTTACATTGGTGGCTAGGTAAAAATTTGGTCATCAATCTCCTGTACATGTGTGAGCAGGTATAGACTTTGGCAAACAGGTGGCTCTGTATGTGTCGTCTAGAGATGGTCAAGGATATATCCACGTAATTCCAGAAGCCATCGCAACAGCGCCTCTCCATCTAAGGCCTAAAATGCACTATGGTTGGAACGTGGCCGCATTGGTGTATGTGGGTAAGCGTACCTACACGGAGAGTGGTAAATTTGGGTTCGAAATCCGACTACGACCATATTTTCAAGTCTTACTCAACAGTCACTATACAATAACAGTGGTTATAAAACAAACTCCACACGAATCCAAGTGCACGGAGCTGATGACTACGATGTCCCAAGGTTCTTGTAAGGTGCTCTGCGAAGCGTTGAGTGCAGCTAGAAAAATGAGGGATAGGATCTTTCTATCGGGCTTGATGGCGTAGCGGTCAAGCTGCTCACCTCTAACCAAGGTAGGCCGGGTTTGTTTCCCGGTTACTGCACGTGAGATTTTCGAAGGTGAAATGTCGTCTTCCTGGTTTGGATTCCATGTAAAATGGGAGGTCCCGTAACTTATGGTCGCGAGATTAGCAGTCACGTAAAACTACAAGCTTCCTTCCTTCCTTTCGTTTTTTTCTTCTTTCCTTTCTTCCTTCCTTCCCTTCCTTCCTCCTTTTCTTCCTTTTTCCTTCCTTCTTTCCCTCCTTCCTTCCCTTCCTTCCTCCTTTTCTTCCTTCTTTCCTTTCTCCCTTCCTTCCTTCCCTTCCTTCCTCCTTTTCTTCCTTTTTCCTTCCTTCTTTCCTTTCTTCCTTCCTTCCCTTCCTTCCTCCTTTTCTTCCTTCCTTCCTTCCCTTCCTTCCTCCTTTTCTTCCTTTTTCCTTCCTCCCCTCCTTTCTTTCTTTCTTTCTTTCTTCCTTCCCTTCTTTCCTTTCTTCCATCCTTCCCTCCATCCTTACTTCCGCTTTTCCTACCTTCCTTTTTTCCTTCCTTCTCTTTTTACTCCCCTACTTTCCTTTTTTACTTCCTTCAATTTTGTTTCCTTTTTTCTTCCTTCCCTTATTTCCTTTCTCCCTTCCCTTTCTTCCTTTCTTCCTTCCTTCCTTCCCTCCCATTTTCCTTCCTTCTTTTCTTCCTTTTTTCCTTCCTTCTTTCCTTCCTATTTTCTACCTTTCTTCCTGTTTTCCTTCCTTCTTTCCTTTCTTCCTCTTCTCCTCTCTCCTTTCCTTTCTTCCTTCCTTCTTTCCTTCCCTTCCTTTTCCTCCTTTTTCCTTCCTTTCTTCCTTTTTTACTTCCTTCTTTCCTTCCTTTCTTCCTTCTTACAAATGAAAGCATTAAAATACAGAAAGATGATTTCGGTGGTGTATATTTTATTATCGTTTTACTCAGGAACTACTGCACTGATTGAATGCTGAATTTAGTTTATTCTTCCAGAAAAGTGTTGAACCTATAAATAGTGTCAATGAATTTTTAGCCTACTTTCGATATTTGCAAAAAATGAAAGTAGACTTATGAGATCTACACAGGGCCAAAAAACGAAATTTGGTAAAGAGGTAGCACTAGCAAAGGTCACATCAGTGTCATATTTTATATTGCCGCCATCTTTACCAAAACGTAATAGTGGCCACTCAAATGGTGAAAACTTAAAATTAAATTACGACCAAACTAATCATCGGATCTCTACCAAATTTGGTAACAACATACCTTCATATGGGGCGCCTCTTGTTCCCAAACGACAAGGTCATCAGCCGTATCATTTCAGGATGGCGGCCATGTGAATTATGCAAACTTTATAATCCATAACATGGGACCTAGCAGTTCCGATTATCGAACCGAGAATCGTTTAAAGTGTTCTAAAGGATGTGTCCCGTTCTAAATTAGAAGATTATATTGTATTATTATAGTGCAGAAGTGGCTTTAAAAAGCTGAGCCGTCTCGGTTACAAGCAAGATGGCAGCTGATCTCTCGTTTAGACCTATATTTCACTAATTTGAGCAAGTTCCATGCAATAAGCTATTGCCTACAGATATAAATAATAGGAACTTTGTAAGAAATGAACTTTGTTTGAAATATACTCCAGTGAAGAAATCGTTTAGCCAAAGTCATTATTTTGCAAAGACGTTGTATCTTAATCTATTGACAACATTGAACTTGGGAAGACGTAATTAGGTCTGTGGTTACAGCGTTGGTCTCTCACCCGGCCGTCTGGGTTTCTAATCCTAACAGAGTTGTATTTCTTTGCTTGATTTTTTAATATTTATTGTTTTTTGAGTGCTGAGGTGTTATACAATTGAGCGTTATATTGTGCATTTTGCAATGGAAAATATAAATATAATTTAAACAAAGTTCTACAATGGATCTGCAGGAGTGACATCTACCAGCAACTAGTTGAACTACGGTATCCGGGAGCTATACACTCCCTACTAGATGCGAGCTGCGCTCTACACCGGCCAGTTAGTGAACCCATGCCAGCGGTGTTATTGAAAATGACCCATTTTTGCCGATAGAGCGCACTGCCAAGTATAGGCGCGATTAAAAATTAGGTGTGCAGTAGGTATATTAAATGTGTTTCTCCCAGTGATACGTTTAGACCAACGAAGTTTCAATTATTGTTAGTAGTCGGTGTTAATATATTGAATTCTTACGTTGTGTGTAGTGTTTGCTGATGAAATTGCAAAATACTGGGGTAAATTATAAACTATGATTTGAACGCCGCTGCTCAAAACCTGTGTGCCAATTTGCATTTCGAATAGGAAGAAGATAGGAGGTGATAAGGACTAAGAGTTATAACTATACCTCTACATTTAGGAGAAAGTAGGCTATATGTTCTTTCCTGAACATCTTGTTGATGAATATTGTGCTTAAGAGAGGTCACTGATAGAGGATTGATAGTGGGTTGGGTGAAGTACCCCATCAGGTCATTGACATTCCATAATCCAGTCATGAGGTTCACATGAGGTGTTCAAACGTACATAATTTTAATATTATTCGTGCGCAAATTAGTGTTCTGCGTGAAGGACATCATAACTAGTTGACTTTAAGCATCTTCGTTGAGGAATGAGGCTCCTTAAACATAGAAATATACTTCAGATGTTTCTTCGGCACGTAATGAACGCAATTTATGTATCTGTGTCCACGGTTACATGAGCAGGCAATGCTTGTTAGGCGAGAAAAGCAAACAAAGATTTAAACAAATATTTAATTGCCAGTAAAATTATACAGTGTATTTCATATTATTTACACCGCTCGAGGTACAGTATGTTTAGTTTGACTCGCTTAACCTGCCTGGCAATGGCAGCATATTGCATGCTATTTTATGACGGTACTCGACTACAGAACGTTAGAATGAAGTCTGTCATTATCGCCACAGGAGTTTATCGGTTAACTATACAAACTACTTCCTGGGCATAAAATCGAAATAAAAGCTTAAAACAAACAATATATATATTGTTTGTTATCGTTTTACCCTCCATGGTTGGCTTTTTCCAAGGACTAAGCGAGGGATCCCATCTCTACCACCGCTGAGGGCAGTGTCCTGGAGCTTGAGACTCTGAGTCGGGGATACAACTGGGCTGTGTGACCAGCACTACGCCCAGGCGGCCTCACCTGCAAAGCGAACAGGGGCCTGTAGAAGGGATGGGAAGAGTGGGAGGGTTAGGCAAGGAAGTGGGAAGGAGACGGCCGTGGCCTTATGGTTGGTACCATACCGGCATTTGCCCGAAGACGAGGGTGGCTGAGGTGGCAATCGAACCCTCTCTACTCATTTTGACCACCCGAGGCTGAGTAGATCCCGTTCCAGTTCTCATACCACTTTTCAAATTTCGTGGCAGAGCCAGGAATCGAACCTTGGACCTCTGGGGTGGCAGCTAATCACGCTGACCACTACGCAACGGAGGCGATTTTAAGCTATATTTAATACTAGTATTCATTACCTGACGTTGAAATGTAACAAAAATAGTTCACTCATCTGACCTGAATGCTCGCGAGACTAGTGAGAGGAGTTCAAGTGACGGTAATTTATGTAGAAGGATGCTGTGTTGCTAACTTCTGGACGTGGATTCAGAAATTTCTTGCATATGTCATAGTATTTTCTTGTTACCGTAAAGGTTCGTGCTGATTTTGTCTTTGTGTTTGGGATTGTAACTACAATGGTTGATCCGATATCCAATTTGAACTTTCTAATCATATAATTCATGTCCGACATGTTGGATTTTGAGCGCATGCGCGAAGCTATCCCTCATCATGATACCATTTTCTGACATATAATATTTACATTTCGACATCGTCGAACATAAAGACAATTATTATTTTTTTTTTTTTGTCGTGTGGCCTCCTCAGAGGCCGAGTGCAGATCTTTCTATTCGACGCCCGTGGGCGACCTGCGCGTCGGGATGAGAGATGGAATGGATGAAGATTAATGAAACTGGGCAAGGATGTGGAAGGAATCGGCCGTGGCCTATCAGAAGGTACCGTCCCAGCATTTGCCTGGTGTTGAAAATGGGAAACCACGGAAAACCATTTCAAGGACGCCGACGGTGGGGCTCGAACCCACGCGTCTACCGAGTCAACAGAGAGCTTGGTCCCATGACCTAACGCTGCGCTTTAGCCAGCTGAGCCACTGCTGTCGGTAAGACAATTAATGCAGGTTGCACAATCGCCTTTTTTCCTGAACAGCTTATCCCACTTACAGAGTAAGGTCCTTTCTCTGAACTACGGAACCTCGCAGGGGCCGCGTGGTTGGCGAGCTACTGTGTGTTGCAGCATGCCGAGAAAGTCATTGGCGCTAGCAGCAGCGTAGCGCCCAACTAGTTTAACACATTTACACTTTTTTATTTAGTCAAATTTACCCTCTAGGTTGATGGTTCCCACGGACTCAGCGAGGGAACTCACCACTACCGCCTCTATGGGCAGTGTCCTGGAGCTTGTAACATCTAGTCGGGATGGATACAACTGGGGAGGTGTGATCAACACTTCGCCCAGGCGGCCTCACCTGCAAAGCGAACAGGGGCCTCATGAGGGATGGGAAGGGATGGAACATTGGGATGGATAGGCTAGGAAGAGGGAAGGAGGCGGCCGTGGCCTTACAGTAGGTACTGCACCCGTATTCACGTGGTCTTACCTGGTGAAATCCGAAGAAAAGAGCAGGATCGTAGAATCTGGAAGCCCCGGCTGAAATACCCCCAAGAAACCACCACCAAGGATCGACCGTGGATAGGAATACCACAAAAATTAAAAAGAATGTGATAAGAAGATGCCAGTGGTCGATGAAATAAAAATGAAAAATAGCCCAAAGTGAGCTAACAAGACTCTTAAAAATTAATTAAATTAATCTAATCTCGGGCGCGTAACAAAGCATCCTAGCAAAAGACCCACTGGTCCTCGTAGCACATCCTTGTTCGAATAGAAATCACTAAGTCATTCATAAGAATTTTTAAAATTTAACAACAGTTTATTAACTAAAACCGCAGTTTCGTGAAGTAGAAACTCCACTGAACAAAATATATAATCTTATGCCTCTGCCGAAGCATGAAAAATATGTTTAAGTGGCAACTGCCTCAACTAGGCCACACAAATCTGCCTAACGTCGCATCATTATCAATGAAATTCAGAAAACAAAAATATTACACACAAAATCTTATGTTATGATCGTAAACCCTTTTTGACAAAAATATGAAATACCTTATTCTATCGTAGCAATTTAAATATATACACCTAATTTACATAATTACATTTTAATTCTGTGAGTTAGTTGCGCCCAGAATTATTCATCTCAGTTACTTTCATGTATTCATATACATTTTTATTTATGTGGTTTCAATTTCAAGTCTGTTCCGTCCTAAACGACAAACAATTAAGCTAATCGGACGTCATGTTATTAATTATAATGATTATGTTTCATTTCACTTTCTCACAGATATTAGATTTTCTATCACTCAATATTTCAGTTATTAGTATCAGAAGTTTATACAAGTATTAATATTACAGACTTTCCAATTTGAAAAACAATTGTTGCTAAATTTTAAACAAATTATTAACGATGTTGTTACAATACTTGGTTTCATAAATGTTGGATTCAAAATTGTACATTAGCTTTCCACTAGCTAAAATCGTGACTCAATTTCACGTTCAAAATAATACACCGTAGTGCACTCAGCAATAGCTCCAAAGCTAATTCATTGCTGGAAAACCTGATATTGACTATCCATAAATGTCTAATATCTCCTAAATTGCAATTCAAAAACGCAGACAAAATTCCATTATTACCATATTATCGCTCAACAGCTCTTAATAATTTCCAAACATTTCAAATATTACACAAGTTTTTATACAATCATAGATAAATATATTGCTTCAAATTAGCCAAAAGTTAAAGTGTCGAGAATAATTTTTATCAGAATAGTGTTAAAATATTGTATTCACAAGTTCAAATAACTGTGTGAGAATTCGAAAGATCTGTCATCTCGATTATGACTTACATATATTTTAAACATTTATTTCCTTTCATTGCATCTTATTATTAATTACACTTTCTCATATAAAGTATTTCTTTCAATATTTCTCGACCGACGACTGTGAAAAGAACGATTCAGTTTTCGCCTAATTGAAAATAATTCAGCCTGAGATCCTCCTCTAAGGAAACACGTCAAAACCTACAGCATGGAGAAAAGCCTATCTTGAGAAGGTACAAGTAAACCATTAGATTTGAACGCTAGACCAAGTTGGAGTTTCTCTTAAGAATCAACAAAAATTTAAAAACTGAACGAGCTCACAAAAGGTGTCGAAATCAAAAATGAAAATTTCAAAAATCTGGATTACCAGAAATAAATTCGCACAATCGCAAATAAACATACTAGAAAACACTATGTTCCATTACTATGCTCAATTGACAAAAATATAGACCTGAATGTCTATCTAATAAACTTGCATGAGCCTCAAAAATATTCGATATCAAATTCAAAAAGTCCAGAAAATTTTTCAAATCGAATTCGCGTATACGTTGGATATGGGACATCTGCTTGAGTTAGAATTATTCTTATATAATTTTACCGTCGTCTTCTTCCTATGATTTTCTCATGTTGTCTTCCCAACAAACTATATTCTTCTATTTATTCCCAAATTATATCTTAATCAAAGCAACGTAATGTTCAAAATAACACTACAATAACTACTAAATTGAATTACAAAATGAAATACATTCTCAGACAGAAATGACTAAAGAGTCACCCTAGCCCTCGGCTGTATTTCTTAGCTACTTTAATCAAAATTGGTGAAAAGGAGAATTCAAAAGCATGACAAATTCATACTGTCTACTAAAAGAAAACTGCAGCTACCTTGTTGAAGTTCTAGTTGAAAGAAGTGAGAATGTTAGAACACAAAATCCTGTCAAGGCTCGAACCCACGTCTGCTCGGCTGCACCGATCACGAAACGACTGGACATCAAGAAGACCCGATTACCGGTCGCGAACGAGATGAAGCTAACAGATGTTCGTTTAACAAAGTTCATTGTTCTATCACTTGCTAAAGACCACGATAACGATGATTAGTAAGCCAAAATAGTTTCATTATGTAGCAGTGCGAATTGTCATTCCGACTTTCACGATCTCTTGAGTCTTCTCTTGTAAAACCTTGTATTGTAGTTGCTCATATTGGAATCAAGTAATCATCCTGAGTATGCAATGCTGCTATGTGTCACATTCCTTGTCTGTATTTAGCCCATGTTCTGCATCTTCATAACGCAGCAATATCTCTCTCTTCTCATATCATTCTTCTCAATCATGGCTAATGCCGTTTGTATTGTACTGCAATGTAGAACAAGTTGTTATGCTATTGGCTTGAGAAGAAGTTATCATACGTGAAGGCAAGTTCACTGTGCTCAAATTGAAGGTTAACACTGTCTGAAACTATAATAAGATCAGACGAAAATCCTATCACGTTTTGTACTGTAACACGTATACGTCGGTTCAACTCCACGTTACCGAAAAACACGATTTCACGGCAACGCACGCACTCGTGCTTAGACTAGAGAGCTGTGACCCTCCTCGCTGAAATTGTAATCTCTACTCTATTCTCTTTAACTGCTCCCGTAAATCATACTGTCACCAGTTGATCCGCAATGCACCTCGTTCTCTAAACGATAGTGACAATCGATGTTTACACAGTGTCGAGTTCGATAATCACCTGTTATAGTACTGTATGCATTTATACTCATATAAAAGTTCTCAGTTATATTCCTTCGTCCATAGAATGCATTTCCCAATCTTTGTTTCATACTGCAAAGAGTATATTTCTTAACCACATCGAGCAACATAACGACAGTGGAGCTGTCTCCATCTTGTATTCAATGCAGGTATTACAAATGTCTAGCATGTGGTCGTCGCTTGTATGGCGGGCTGCTGGCTGCTCCTAACCTCGCCACAGCCACATCGTGCACCTGCACTTCAAAGAATGTCACAGTACTGCCAACTTAACCTATTTTCAACTAAATGTAAAATACGGTTTCAGTCCTTCACTGCAGCAGGGGTTGAGGATGGACTTATATACCAGGAAATACCATAGCACACACCCTACAAGGTTTTCTGAGTTCTTTAGTCAACAGCTAGTAAAATTCCGCGATTTTGACGAGCCTTCTGAAAACATGGTTTAACTATCGGCAATTTTTAGTGGCAGGAAATATCAAAACCGCAGTTCAGGCCGAGGAGACACTCCGCCCCTGGGATGAAACGAGCATGGTTAGTCCGCAGACCGGGAGACGGAATATGGAGTGCGTGAACACTGCAGAAGTAGATCAAGGGTATCAAAACGGTCAAAGTCAGAACAATCAGACGAATACACAATCCACCAGCACACAATTTACGCCCAGACGGCAGGAGTTTGACGGTCGACCCCAAAATCGCCGTGATAATTATAACAATAATCAGAACAACAATCACAATCAGAGGACGTACCAGCGAGAATATACTAACTGGAGGGGAAACCAAAGGCAGGGTAGACAATACCAAAGGAACGGGGACGGCAGATGGAATAATCAGAGGAATTATCGGCAAGATAACCAGGGAGATTATCGTAATGACTGGAACGAGCGTTACGCTGAGTCACAAAAATATTTGGATGAATTAAATGCAGAAGAAGAAACATTGAAAGAGAAGTGGGGGCGTGCGATGGCAAATAGAAAAAGTCCAGATAATCACCAGGATGCGGGAGCGGAAAGTTTATTACGTCGGCAGGAGAGACACGATGACAACCGGCGAAACTCAACAAATGGGTCGCAGGATTTAAAAAAACCTCGATCACATCAAAACCAGATAGCCTGAAAACGGAGGAAACCAGGGAACGGGTGGAATTGATTGTTGCGAATATTGAAGAGTTGGTAGCATTCCCGGACGATTGCCTGGAGGAAGTGGTGAAGGACCGAGAGAATGTAATCAGACAATTGCCAATTATTTATGCTCATATTGGAGGTTTTAGATTGAGGTGCCTGATCGACACGGGTAGCCAAGTGAGTTTAGTCACGGAAGCATTGTTGAAAGAAATCGGAAATAAACAAACCATTCCAATTATGCCTGTACCATTAATGAAAGTCCGAGGGGTCATTCCTGACAAGACCATAGTTTGCAAGCACCAAGCATATTTAGATCTGGAGATATTAAACCATACATTTTCACAAACTTTTATCGTGATACCAAAGATGAATTATAATGTTATTCTGGGAGCCAACTTCATCTGTGATTTCCACGCTATAATTGACCTACATAATAACACTGTGAGTTTTAAAAAAGTTGAGGGGTTGAGTCACGTTGGTCTGAACATGGAAGAAAGTCCACTACAGAGAGAGGCGAATACTTGGGTCATTGAAGAATGCACTAATGAGGCGATCGAAGATAAGGACTCGACAGAGGGACGAGTAAGCGAGACTGCAGTTGTTGAAATTGACGGTCAAGATATTTCGCAGGAACTTTGGATACATTTGGCGGAGGAAGAAATTAGCTGGTCCAAATTTGAAATTTTACTTCAGGAGCGACTTAAGAAGGCAATATTAGGAGAACCTGACAGAAGCAAATTTGAGGAAATTTTGAGACATCATAAGGGAGTTTTCGACACGATCCCTGGAAAAGTATTAAATTTTCAGTATGCCATGCAAATTACCGATTGGACCCCATTTAAGAGTAAATTGTACCCGATCCCAGAGAAACATTTTGCTCAGGTCAAGGACATTATTACTAACCTATTAGATTCTGGAATGATTAGAAAAGCAGCAACCCCATATTTAAATGCAATATTGGCTGTGGCCAAACCCAATGGATCAATCAGATTATGCCTAGACGCACGGGTTTTAAATAGCAAACTGTTAGTCGAGCACGACCAAGCGTCAAGAATCAAGGATGTATTGAAGAGCTGCCGTGGAAAGAAGATATATTCTAGCGTCGATTTAACGAATTGTTTCCACCACCTGGAACTTGAGGAAAAATCCCAGTTATTGACGGGGTTTTTATTTGATAACCAAACCTATATCTGGTCTCGCATGCCCTTTGGTGTAAAAACAGCACGATGTGCATTGATAAGAGCGCTAGACAGGAATCTAACTGAAGAGGTCAAAAGCTTCACTACAAGATATGTTGATGACATACTAATAGCATCGGAAACAATGGAGGAACATTTGGAAAACCTAAGCAAACTTTTGGATAATTTGAGAACCATGATTTTCAAAATTAATTTGAAGAAATCGCACTCTTGCCAGAGCGAGATTCTGTATTTGGGTCACATAATTGATGTTGAAGGCGTGACACCAAATCCGGCGAAAATAGACGCAATTAAGAAATTCCCTACACCAACTAAAGTGAAACATGTTAGAGAATTTTTGGGAGTGACAGGTTTCTTTAAGGAAAATTGTCCTGGCTACACGGAAACAGTAGCACCGATGCAAGAGATGCTGAAGAAATCTAATCGACGGTCATGGAATGAGGAGTGCGACAGGTCCTTTAGAGCCACGAAAGACCTACTGGAGAATTGTGTGAAGTTAGGTTACCCAGACTTCGCGAAGAAATCTGTGATCCAGGCAGACGCTTCGTTGATTGGGATCGGCGCCATGCTTTACTAAGAGGACGCTGATGAACCCAAGAATCGATCATATTTGGCATTTACTAGTCGTAAACTTAGGAAGCACGAGAGAAACTACACTGTTACAGAACTTGAGTTGTTAGCGATTTTGTACTCGTTGCAACAATGGCGCAAGATGGTCTTCGGGTACTCCATTGTTGTCAGAACTGACCACCATGCACTGACCTTCTTATTCAAAACAACGATGGCAAGCGAAAGAGTTACGCGTTGGTCCATTTATATACAGCAGTTCGATATCACCATAGAACATTGCCCTGGAAGGATGAACATCATACCAGATGCTTTAAGCAGGAACCCTGAAGATGAGAACGAGACAGCAGTAGATGTACAACACATAGCATTAACACCTAAGGCTCGTGAATTTTTGGATAAGTTGAAAGAAATTCAGAAGGAACAAGAAAAGAACCCATGGATGATGATGATGATCAAGTTTTACAAGAAGGAACTACAGCCAGATTCACCTGAATATCGAGAAGCCCTTGCTAAGGAAGCAAAATTCCACTACCTCAATAATCTTCTTCACAAGTTCGTGGATGATGATCACACCAAACTTCGAATTCTAGTTCCAGCATCGTTACAGAGAGGACTGACATGGCATGTCCATGAAAGCTTAGCGCATTTCGGCACTGACAAAACTGAAGCAACGATAGGAGAAACTTTTACTTTGTCAAAGATGCGATATACCATTGTTGATGTAATTAGAACTTGTGACGCGTGTCAGCGTACTAAGCCCAATAATTTCATACTGAAACAGCTTCCAAAACCTTTATTACCACAGAAACCGTGCGAACTGGTCGCTATTGACTGCTTTGGCCCTCTAGTTAAGGGAAAACGAGGATGCCGACACCTTCTTGTATGTGTCGATGTATTTTCCAAGATGGTGGTATTATGTCCAATCCAGAAGACGACATCAAAGCAAGTCCTCAGCAGAATCCAGAACAAAATCATTCCGACGCTTGGGAAGCCGGAATTCATCTTATCGGACCATGGGACATATTTTACAAGCAATGTTTTTAGACAAGGTCTAGAGAACCTAGGAATAAAGCATGTTCTATCTAGCATTCGCCACCCTTGTGTAAATCCAAACGAAAGGACGATTCGCTGTGTTGCGAAGTATTACCGCGTCATGATTCCAAATGATCATAATAAGTGGGTCGACAGAGTAGGAGATATTGAGATGTGCATGAATACTACGAATCACGAGTCGACAGGTCCCACTAGGTGTACACCACAACAGGATGCCTGAAAGATCTTGGGATAAGATTATTCCATGCCCAAGGGACCCGTTATTAGCACATGAGCTGCGAATTCAGAGAACCAGAGAACACATGAGGAGCCAAGCGGACCGAAGACTGAGGAGATACAGAGGGAAGAAATTTCATCGTGAACTACAGGAACAGGAACTAGTGCTTGTTCGGAGACCACCGATATCAGATCCTAAGAACAAAGTATTTGCCAAATTCTGTCCAAAATTTATCGGCCCGTTCCGTATTATCAAAAATTTGGGTAATAATGCTTATAGACTTGAAGAATTGAGCACTGGCGCTAAATCTGTTTTCAATAGTGCTAATCTCAAGCCGTATTACAGAAGGGAACCATTTGATGAATAATAAGGACAAGGAATGCAGAATTCAATCGCTAAATTTAATTTGAGAATCCACACTCAAATGTACGTGGCTACGTGGTACCTGGGAGAGCGAGCTCTTGTTTGTAAACAAGACGGCCGGTCTGGCAGAAGTTGTAATTGTGTGAGCGAGAAGGGGAAGGTCTAGCGAGACGTGCGAATGACATTGCAGCGAGAAGCGCGCACACTAATTGGGACAGTGGAATGTACACTCAGGCAGACGAGTGAGGTACTTAAGTGATGTTATCTATACTACTGTGGATATTGTTTTTTAAAATCAAATTAATCAATCACTTGCTTCGAATTTCAAAACCTTGCTGAGGATAAATGAACCCTTATTGATTTGCCGATCAATAAGTCTTCATGATTTTTGTTATTATTATTACTGATGCCCAGGCCATGTTGGAAATTGACAAAGGGGAGACAGGTAGTGTGTCGCAACGATTGCAACAGAGGTAGCGTGGTAGTTATTCCTGACGATGACCAGCTAAGCCGAGTTCAAGGACAAATTCAGGGTGAACGCGCATCCAAGTCGGCGTCATTATGGGCGTGCCAGAAGAGAAGTTCCAACCGATACACGATTGAATCAGCAAATCAGGAGAGAGGACGCCTAAACCACGCGGAGTGTCGCGTACCTTAAAAAAGGGCGCTAAAACATGTGTGTGAAGAACCGCCGATGCGATATATTTCCGCATAAGTCCGTTGAGACGTTTGGATGAAAAGAAGAAGATTGATACTAGTCCCAAGTCTGTGAGTTGAAAACTACAGATTATTTTCACAGATTGCCCCCACTCCACCCCGTTCTGTCAGTTTCTAATAAATTGATCGGTGATGAGCTGTTTGAGACACAACTTTATCGAGCCCTGGTGAGCATCGTTCTCGCCAGTTTGAGTCACGATTTATCAATCTCTAGTGAGCATACTTCACGTCTGTTTGGCAAACATTTTATTTTGTGCTCAAGGGAGCAGAGTTCACGCTTAGCGGAGGGAGATCTCTAGTCGAGATAAGCGCTACGTGGTAGACATAACTTGAGAGACTCGTTAAAAGGCAGCTGCGTGGTGAACGAAGAGTGTAATTTTCTGTAAAATTTTGTGTTATATTTTGTGTGACGTATTTGTGCGTGTGATATAAGCAAATGCTGAGATAGGGCCAGTTCTACGTTGAGTAATCGCCTAGGACTTTATTGCGAGTGAAAGTCAGTAGCTCATAGCGATTCTAGCTAGGCAAACTAATAACTTTGAACATTTCTTTCCAAGAAGCAACGCCAAGATGTCTCCTGGAAGGTCGATTGGTGGAATGAAGTGCTACGCCTCTACCAATACGTCGACGATGGACGAGTAGATTTCCCGTAGGGAAATGCCTTGGGATGGAGGTTGAGTTCTGCAAGCTGCACGGTGATGTACAAACCATTGATTTATTCAATATGTAGTTAGATTAGACGCGGGAACGTTGTAAATATTTTATTCATTGTTTTTCTTGCATTTAGATTATTTTGTGTGCCGACACTGTTATATTTAAATGTACGTTGGCACGTGGCCAAAGTGTTTGTTTAATTGTATATTTTCTTATGAGTCATTATTAGTATGCATGGCGTGTGTATTTGATTTATTTAATGCGAATGCGAAACTCGTCATGGTCGACAAGTGGTGCTTTATTCAAGTTCATTTTTTTTGTAGGAAAAGGGGGTAATAGTTGTTAGATGTTTTGCGATCAGGTTTTTATTCATACTAGGGTTGCCGAGCGCAACAAGTAAGATGTCACTGTAGAACACCTTAGTTCTATATTTTTGAGTTATTTTGAGTCCTTTTCAGGTTCTTTAGTCACGGACTAGATTGGGAGCGCAAGTCGGTGGAAAATATTTTATGTCTTTATTTCCGGTTTCTGTCAAACCCATACGTGTGATTCTGGTGTGTGTATTGTGTCATGGTGTGTGTATTGATTCTTCGTGATGAGGGGTAGAATGTGCCTACCGCCCTCAAATATTGTGGTTGTATTTTTATTGGAAAGGCAGAGCGCTCTCAGAGGCTACTGTACCTTGTCCAGTGCTGATTCTTGGATTTCCGTGGGAAATGCTAAGATATTTTATTTTTACACACACACGTATATTATGTGCTTTTGGGAGCACGCTTCTTCGAGACTCGAACCTGTGCCACGGCAGATCGAGGTTATTGACACGTGGGTTGACAGATGTGCAGATTCCACTTTGCGCCCATCTATGTATGGTGATTCATCGTTTAGGCAGTCCAGCTGACCGACTGACCACTGTAATCTATCTGTAGCACACCTGTTCTTTTAATGGTCATTGGATCATAATTTAAGTGGGAGTTCGCTATGTCCGTTACGAATTACCGCATATCGTATGAAATGAAATATTTGTTTTATGATGTAAATGTTGGCTCTGAGCCTAGTGATTTCTATGACTCATTTCACTGTTAGATTTGTCTGTTGTGACACCGTTGGGTGTATTTTGCATTTCTCTTGTAAAAATTGCAAGCGGCCATATGTGTAATTTTTTCTTGATTGGTCACGTGTTGATTTACTTGTGTTGATTTGAAAAGTCCTAGTTTTAGGCGATAATGTTGTTTGCTTCGGCAGTTCTTTGATTCCAATTTCATGCGGAAATTATTTTGTTTATTTAGTGTAGGAAGTGTCGGATTAGTTTAATTAGTGTTTAGTTGGTTCCTCGTGTCTGTCTAGCTCTAAGACAATGCAGATTCGTCCCCTGATGGTTTACTGGATGGTAACGAATCTCGCATTAATTTGTACACATCGTGTCGCATGTAGAAAAGCCGCACTCGCACATGTCATTGTAGTAATTTTGGGACATTTGGTCCAGATGTTTACGATCTCTCCTGAGATCAGGCCTAGTTTGGCATTTTATTAATTCAAGTGGGAGTCATTTGGGAGACCTTGTCTTATTTTTATTGTAAATAGTGCAAATTTGTTGATCTGTTATTAAATTCATATGTTTTAATCCTGGTGTTCACTTTTTCCTGCATGTTATTTTGTTATATGTTACCCTGCATGTTATAAGAAGCGATTAACAACAACTTTAGGAAATGGACTGTTACACCCCACGAAATTGAGTCTCATATGCTTCCTTGCAAGGGTTCACTATGTAGAAGATAAATGTTGTTGAATTAGTAACAGACTGTTAGATACTCAGACTCTAGTGGGCAGGTTCAACTTAAAATTATCCACTAAAATGAAGTTTTTTGTTAAACAGGCGAATATTAATTTTGCCTAAACTTTTCATACGAACAGTGTCACCAACAGTATAACAATTTAACCCAAAAAACACAAAACAATGAAATTATGTAAAAGAATGTATAAAAGTATGAAATAACGAAGTTACTTAACCTCGTATTGTAAAATATGAACCCCCTGTTGAATAAAGTCCCCATCTCGGTGAAGACCCCTTAGATGAAATTAAACGGCTTGTGGGGCATGGAAATTCAGTATTTTAGATAACCTCAAATTACCTAGGTACATCTTTTTAAAGCAATAGGAAAAATACTTTTTCAGTGCAGGAAGTTTTGAAAATAATCTTGCTGTATGGAGCTATAAGATACATTTCATATTGAACCCTTTACCCTATGTTGGTTAAATGATTCTACTTTTTATTTCTTCAATTAATAAATATTTCAACCAGCATCATGAAAGTAGCCAGACAGTGATGAGGAAATCTCAAGCATTTGTTGGAGACAGTAGGGACATACCTGCATCAGTTTAACAAAAGGCTAAATACTTGAGCTATGAAAAGAAATAGCATAGCTATGTATCATAAGGACAGGTGTGGCTACCTCAATTTTAGAAGCGACGCGCGGTGAGACATGGTTCTGGTATGTTCATTGTGATATTCGCGCCTAGAAGAAATATGATGCAGTAACGTGAATGGCTAATGAAGAAAATAGACACTCCCAAGACGCCAAGATCTACTAGAAACCGCCAAATTACAGAAAATGGAGAACCAATGAGAAGAGAATGCCTACTTGCACGCCAACTCCGGCTGGGGTACGCGGTGGCTAGCATTCACGCGGGAAATCGCCTAGACAAAATCTCTACGATCGATTCTAGGATTAATGGGCATATTCTTGACCTGTGCAATATTACGAGTTCAGTGATATTTATTTCATTCCTGTATCACAATTATTTCGAGAAATTTTTACATAAAATCCCCCTCCATCTAGACCCAAGGGCCAGTTCATTTATAAGTGTGTCGAAGAGCCAAGACATTATTATTATTCTGTGCGTCTACGGACGTAGACTTTTATTCCGTGTGTCGAGGACACAAGACTATTATTCTGTGCGTCTACGGACGTAGACTTTTATTCCGTGTGTCGAGGACACAGGACTTTGATTCTGTTCGTCTGAAGATATAGACTTGTATTTTGTGTGTCGAGGACACAAGATATTCATTGTAAAGTGTTAAATTCAGTGATAGATAGTCATAGTACTATAGTTATAGGGGCAGTATCGTCGATAATTCGCCAACGAACAGTGACAGGGAATTTAGTACCTGAACAAGCGAATTTAGTAGCCAGACATAAAGTGTATAATAACCTAATTTTTGTATCAGCGCCAGGATGACATCGATGAATGCAGAGGAAGTTTGGAATTCTCAACACTCCGTCCAGATGGCTGATGTGAGATAAAGAAGCATCCAGTTGGGGAATGGCGTCTGATGTTCTTTGACGGGTGACTACAAAAAGAGATGAGTACAAAATCAATTTTATTATTTGTTAAATTAACTTATGGTTTATGGGACATATTTTTGTAAATACTTTGCTTGTGTGATTAATGTAATATATTTAGTTTTGATCTGACACACTTTTGTTTGGAAGCAGCTCGCACAATTGTAGTTATTGGAAGGTTCTTTTCTTTGTGTTGTGTTAACTAACGTAGCTATGTGAACGGCCGTGTTCGCCTAGGTTACGAAGTGCGGTTAAAACGTCTCTCGGAGATATGTCGTGTTTCAGAAGTAGGACTGAATTAATATAATTATATAGTAGATTGGAGGGTAATTAAATTTTGTTGAGATTTATTATTGATCAGATTCAGTGTGATTATTGCCTTTGGAGCAATGTAATTTGTGACGAAGAGTATTCTGCTCTATCGTAAGTTTTAAAGATTGTGTTAAATGTTTGCGAGCTCTAATTCAGCAGCCCCGTGTGAAAGGCGTTATGTCAGTCCCAGATGTGTGTATTGTGAGTATATATTTTTATGGTATTACAAGCGGGAATTTCAGCAGAGACTGATTTCTGTCAGCTTGGTACCAGATTCATATTGTATCCTTGCGAGGACAATTATGGATATGTGATTATTATCTGACCATATGTTGAGTTGGAGGAGATGTTAGTTGCTGTTGATTCCTTGAGATAACAGTCCAGCTGGTCGGCTATTTATATACACTGGAAGGGGAACATGACAGGTATTGAGGAAAGGGTGAGTTGTTGTCACAAGGGCTGGCTGAGTTTCGCAAGCAAGCTCATCATTAGTGGAGTGCACGTCTGGCTCCCAATTACTTGAAAATAAATATAAATATGAGAAACTGATCAATGGTAAAATTGTTTAAAATAAATGGGAGTTGCCTACAAAACACGATAATCTTCGAAGCGTGTCCTTAACATGCAATTTTGTTAATATAAAGTAATCTTAACCACTCAGGTTGTTTGTTGTTGTTGGTTTATTCTATGTTTATTTTCCATGTCAGTGACCCGTGAGTCACGTGCGGCGCTGTGTTTCCTTGTTGTTGAGCATCTGGCCATTGTGGCAGCTCATTTGATTAAGTGTGTCACCACACTAATAAGGGTCTCAGAGAGATGCCTGTAAATAGTAGAGTTGTAATATGTGTGTCAGCGTTAGGTTTAAGGATTTTTATTAATGTTATGCCCATATCCATAAACGTTGATTTACGAGATGATTGTTCGTGAGCACCGTGGCTGTTAACCCGTTGTGAACGAACGATCATCCAAGTACTCATTTCTCGTAGATAGTCATCACGCGAACATAAATTCATATGCAAGATAGTGGAACTTGGATCCACATTTTATTAGAAAAGGGGAGATCCATCTGACTCCTCAAAGTGATAAATATTCCTGTCAGGGGGAAATTCAGGGAGGATTTTGTTTATTATTGTTTGTTTTATTCTTTTATGCACAAATTAGTTATTAAATCTTGTTATTATCTTACGTTTTTCTCCTTTCTTCATTATAGTTTTTATCCTATAACCCTTGCCTCAGAAAAGCACGTAGTTTGGCGGACGTAAACACCACACTATGAACTGAACGCGACCCTTTGATCTAAGTTTCTTGCATAAAACACTGCTATTCTGAAGGGTTCATAGGTGAAAACTGGCGCGGCCAACGGTGGGGCTATTCACTGTGGTGTAACGGGGAGATTACACATGTCAATAGTGGCGTATTTGAGTAAAACTGGCATGCCGCAAGTGCAGGCAGATATGACAGTATTTAATCACCGGGAAGTGATATTTTATTAAAAGTAGTTGAGGCGAAGTGGATACCGCCAAATGTGTGAAAGATAAATTAAAATCAGGAGTTTGCAAAGTAAAATACGGTTCACGTTGTTGTCTTTTAAATTAAAGTAAAATTAAGATGTGATACCGGGCGCCCAATGATAAAGTTAAAACTAGATTTGTTTAGAAAGTCAAACTCATGGAAATATTAGGAGGCTATAGCCTAAAATGACAATTAATACTTTGTTAATTAGTCAGTGTAATATCAGATCAGGATAACTGTTTAATGACTAAATATGTGCTTGGGGTTAAAATTAAATTGAGTAAAGCTAGAACTACTCAGAGATGCAATCAACTAATGGGATTAAAGGTAAAAATAAATGAACTGAGTAGGATAAAGAAATTAAATGTGCATTGGATTTATGTGCGTGTCAAAGGGCATTGGCGTAGGCCATTTCCCATATGTCTCATATAAATTATAAAACATGGCAACGGTGGCGCAGATCCAGGAGATCATTGAAAGTGCAGCGAGGAGAACACAGGAATTGTTGGATACTAAACTAGCTGAACAAAGTGAACAATTACACAATAAACTATCAGAACAGAGCCAATCTATAAACACTAATATGTTAGAGCAAAATGAATCGCTAAATACGAAAATGTTAGAGCAAAGTGAAGCGTTAAATACAAAATTATCTGAACAAATAAACACTAGTATGTTAGAGCAAAGTGAAGCGTTGAATAAAAAATTATCTGAACAAATAAACACTAGTATGTTAGAGCAAAGTGAATCGCTAAAAATTAAACTGCCAGAACACAGTGAATCGCTAAATACGAAAATGTCAGAACAAAGTAAATCGCTAAATACTAAACTGTTAGAACAAAGTGAATCATTGCGGACACAGTTAAATAACAGTAGAATTGTGCAAAATGAATATCAGGCGGAACAAGCTAGGTTATTAAAGAGTGAAATTAATGACACTAAAAATTCACAGTTAGAGGTGCAAAATAATAAAAACACGAAACAATTAGCTTCGTTAACCGCAGAGATGAAAGAGCACACAAACCAACAGATGATATTACTGGCCCTTGATGTATGCAAAAATAATGAGAAACAGTTAGAGCAGATTGAAAAAATGGAGAGTATTTTTGATAAAAAACTTAGCATTCTCGATGAAACGGTGTTAGCTAAATTAGAGCAGATTGAAATAGCATGCACAATGAATACAAGCGAGGTCAAAATAGCTCAGGATAAGTTGGAAGGACGATTCAAGGAGATGGAGAAAAGTGGCAGGGTCATTCAACGACAAATATCAGCAGTAGATGAGAACATATCAGGCATAATTAAAGATATGGACCGTCTCGAGATAAAATCAGCGGAACAGTGGAAAAGCCTAGAAACGGAACAAGAACAATTTAAGAGTACATTAGACGAAAGGCTAAGCCAGATAGAAAATAATCAGGATGAAAATAAGAGCCAGATTGAAGAAAAAATAAGCACGATTAAAGAACAGATCAGGAAAGATTGGAAGAAAATGAATATTGATTCTAAAGAGGAAAGATCCACCATTATTAAAACAGTAGGCGAAAACCACACGCGTATTCAAGCTTTGGAGCAAGAAGTAAAAAATAAACTTAAAGAGCAGACAGACAGGATCATTAAAGCCGAACTCCGCTCATTAGAACAATCATCTATATTTAGAACGGGAGCATTGAAAGACAAGCAGGATGACTCACATAGTTCCCAACCCAGCATAGCAGGAAGTCAGACTCAAGCAGAGAGCCCATTAACAACAAACACGGAAGGATTTCGCAAGAACGTAGATAGGAGCTCAACACCACAGGACGGTCATCAGCCCACACAACTTATTCAAGTAATTCGCTCAAATGACTACAAGCCGCAGAAATACACCGAAAATTCAGGGGTAACACCTAAGGCCTTTATCAAAGAGATTGAAGACCATTTCAATGACACTGGGGTACCTCAAGCACGTAGATTGAGAATGATGGAGAGATTTTTATCAGGAAATGTTCTCACCTGGTTTTTAAGTTTCAAATATACATTTGGAACCATGTCAGACCTTAATTTAGCGTTTCTGCGCAAATACTGGTCTCCCGCCATACAACAGAGTTTAAGAATGGAGCTTTACTCTAGAAAATACCAAACTACCCAGCAGACAAAATACTCAGATTTCTTTAACATGCAAATGCTAAAATTTCGCGACCTAGATTACCCATTAAACGAATCAGATTTGGTGATGACAATAGCAAGGCAAATGCCAGTTAATGTACAGCAAGTACTAGTCGCAGCAAACGTTAGTACGGCCCTACATGCAGAGCAGATATTACGGCAAATAGATGAGACCACATTTCATAGTCATTTTAGAGGAGGAAGACAGCTGGAGTTAGTCAACACTACAGAGGTCGTAAAAACAAAACAAGGAAATACTAAAACGCAGGGTACTAATACAAGCACCTCCACACCTAGGCGAAACCAGGAAGAAGGGGAAAACAGACCATATCAGCGCAACGAAAATCACTACAACAATAGATACCAGGGCAACAATAGATACCAACAGAGAGGATATCAACTATGGCGTGATAATCGAAGGAATGACAGGCCTTATGGAAGATACGGTGATTACAATGCCAATCAACGATGGAAAGGAAGGAGAGATCAAAATCAAGGAGATCAACGTAACTGTCGAGATGACTGGGATGATAGGCACGCTCAATCACAAAATTACTTAGAGGAGTTACACGCTAGTCAAGGTGGAGAACTAGGAAGATGGGAAAAGGCCATTGGGAACAGAAAGAACCCAGATACACATACTGAGGAAGCTGGAAGTCTACTGAGACAAGAGGAATATCAAGGACATGAGCGACAGAAGGATGATGGGAGTCGAAATGGAGCTTAAAAAAATGTTAATTTTGGATCAAGGAGACAGTCTCCAAACACAACAGTCGGAAGTTGAAGATGGATGGATAGTAGCGAACATACAAGAATGGATTGCTTTACCAGAAGACTGCCTGGAGGAGACGGTGAAACCACGGAACGATGAAATTAGGCAATTACCCATTATTTACGCAAGGATTGGTGGAATTAATATAAGATGTTTATTGGATACGGGGTCACAGATCAGTCTAGTATCGGAGGCCTTGGTTCGAGAGTTGGGACGGACTCAGAATATTCCTGTAATTCCGGTACCACAGCTCAAAGTGAGGGGTGTTATTCCTGAGCGCACCGTTACTTGTAAACGTCAGGCATACTTAGAGCTGAACATATTGGAACACACTTTTGGGCAAACATTCATTATCATGGCAAAGATGAATTTCAATATAATTCTTGGTGCAAATTTCATTTGTGACTATCAAGCAGTGATAGATTTACACAAGAATACAGTCAGTTTTAGAGAATATGACCAGCTGAAAAACGTGGGATTGCATATGGATGAAATCACTACCGGAAGAAATGTAAATTCTTGGGCATTGGAAGCAATATCAGAAGAGACGGAAGAGGAGGTACGAAAGGCGGAAGATAACATCGTAGAAGGGGCTGTTGTGGAACTAGATGAGGAGATAGAATCCCAGGAGATATCTTCTTTATTAACAGAAGGAGATGACAGCGACGCACAATTTGAAGAGTTACTACAGGAGCGGCTCAATGACATTCAACTTGGGGGCGAACACAGAAAACAGTTGGAAGAGATTTTAAGGAAACACAAAACAGTATTTGATACAGTACCTGGGAAAATTTTAAATTTCAAGTACTCTATGCAAGTCGAGGACTGGTCACCTTTCAAAAGCAGATTGTACCCAATTCCTGAAAAATATCGTGGTCAAGTTAAAATCATTATAGATGAGATGTTAGAAGCTGGAGTGATAAGGAAGACACCTACACCTTATCTAAATGCGATTTTGGCAGTCACAAAACCAAATGGATCTATTAGACTTTGTTTAGATGCCAGAAATCTCAACATGAGACTCATTTTTCCTGAGTATGACAGAGCGCCAATTATCAGAGACGTATTAAAAGGCTTTAAAAACAAGAGCATTTATTCATCAGTCGACCTGACGAGCTCGTTCAACCATCTTGAGTTGGATGAGAAGTCACAGCTTCTAACTGGCTTCTTATTCGATAACCAGACATTTTGTTTCGTCAGAATGCCTTTTGGAGTCAAAACAGCGGGCTGTGCTTTAATCCGAGCACTGGACCGGAACCTAACCGAGGAAGTAAAGGAGATGACGGTGCGATACATCGACGACATTCTGTTGGCATCCGACAACATTGAAACTCACATGGAAAATTTAGATAAAGTATTGGGCAACTTGAATGCATCGAATTTCAAGGTAAACCTGAAGAAATCGCATTTCTTCAAGAGCGAGATCTTATATTTGGGTCACGTCATTGACAAGGAGGGAGTGAAGCCAAACCCAGCTAAGATTGAAGCGATAAAGAATTTCCCTACACCAACGAGAGTCAAGCACATTCGGGCTTTCTTAGGCGTAACGGGATTCTTTAAAGAAAACTGTCCAGGTTATACGGAGACTGTAGCTCCAATGCAAGAAATGTTAAAGAAAAATAACAAATGGTCATGGAACGCGGAATGTGAGAAGGCATTCCAAGCAACAAAACAGCTATTAGAAAACTGCATTAAATTAGGATATCCAGATTTCAAGCTCAAATTTATAATCCAAGCGGATGCTTCCCTAATTGGGATAGGTGCTATGCTCTACCAAGAGGATCCAGCTAACCTGCAGCACAAAACATATTTGGCATTTGTCAGCCGAAAATTGCTTAAGCACGAGCGAAATTATACTGTAACCGAGCTAGAATTGTTGGCCATCCTTCATGCGCTCCAACAATGGAAACGAATAATCTATGGTTACCCTATTGTTGTCAGAACTGACCACAAGGCACTAACATTCTTGTTTAAGACGTCAATGGCAAGCGAACGTGTGACACGATGGTCTATATATATTCAGCAGTTCAGCATTGAAATGAACATTGTCCAGGGAAGATGAACGTGATACCGGATGCACTCAGCAGGAACCCAGAGCCTGATAATGAAGAAACAGCGATGGTACAACACTTGGAGTTAACACCGAAGGACCGGGAATTTTTGGAGGAGTTACGTGAGATACAGCGAGAACAGGAAGCGGAACCATGGATGATGCTATTAATTAAATACTTCAAAAAGCAACTACCTACAGGAACACCTGCATTTCGAGAAGCGAAAGCCAAAGAAGGAAGATATGTTTATGTCAACAATTTGCTGCACAAATGGGTAGATAATGACCACACCAAGTTACGCATTTTAGTACCTGCATTGTTACAACGAGGATTGACATGGCATACGCACGAAAGTTACGGTCACGTGGGCTTAGACAAGTGCGAAGCGACAATAGGAGAGACATTTACATGGCCACGTATGAGAACAACTATATGTGACGTCATTACAACTTGTGACCCGTGTCAGAGAACAAAGCCAAATAATTATTTACTGAGGCAATATCCTAGACCATTGCTACCTCAGAAACCATGTGAGCTACTGGCGGTGGACTGTCTTGGTCCAATTCCGAAGGGAAGGAGAGGTTGCCGTCATTTGCTTGTGTGCATTGATGTATTTTCTAAGTTCGTAGTACTATGCCCTATTCAGAAAACAACATCGAAGCAGGTACTCAGTCGCATTCGTAATAGAGTTATTCCAACCCTTGGAAAACCAGAGTTTATATTATCAGATCACGGCAGTTACTTCACAAGCGCCGAATTCAAGAAAGGAATGGAAGACATGGGTATAAAACACGTTTTAAGCAGTATCCGACATGCTCAAGAAAATCCAAGTGAAAGAGCAATTAAGTGTGTAACTTCATATTTGAGGATCTTCATTCCGAACGAACACCACAAATGGGTCGATAAAATTAAGGATGTAGAGACATGCATGAATTCTACCAGGCACGAGTCAACAGGACAAATCCCTATGGTCCTACACAAGAACGAGTATCCAGTAAGAACGTGGAAAAGCATCATTAACTGTCCACAAGATCCCATGATAGCACCAGACCTGCGAATTGAAAGAACGAGAGCATACATGAGAAAACAAGCAGACCGCAGATTACGGCGAGTAAGAAATAAGAGGTTTCACGGTGATCTTGAAGTCAACCAGCTCGTTTTGGTAAAACGACCTGCTACATCGGACCCAGAAAAGAAAATCTTTAGTAAATTCTGCGAGAAATTCATAGGACCCTATTCTATCGTAAGAAACCTTGGAAATAATGCTTACAGAGTGAAAGAATTGAGCACAGGAACAATGTCAGTATACAACGCTGCCAACCTAAAAAAATATCGTCGAAGTGAACCATGGTAGCGCCGAAATAATGACGCTGTTTGAATATACGGACGTCCTACTATCAACAAAGTCAACGGGGAGCAGCTGAGCACGGCACGTGATGAAGGAGGAAGTAGACTTGTTGTTGACAAACATTAACGAGGTGAGCGAGTTGTTGCCGCAGGCATCAGAGCGTCACGCAAGATTGGAAGGGGAAGAGACAAGCAGGATATGAAAACGAGTAAATGCCATTGAAGACAGGAGCGGCTAGACCAAGTAAGAATAAGGGGTGATTCTGGAAATAAAACAAATTGGCCTACGGAAGTATTGTAAAATTGTCGACTTTATTCCTAAGTTCGAAATTTTGGGAGTGGGAGAGTTGTGAACCCTTTACCCTATGTTGGTTAAATGATTCTACTTTTTATTTCTTCAATTAATAAATATTTCAACCAGCATCATGAAAGTAGCCAGACAGTGATGAGGAAATCTCAAGCATTTGTTGGAGACAGTAGGGACATACCTGCATTAGTTTAACAAAAGGCTAAATACTTGAGCTATGAAAAGAAATAGCATAGCTATGTATCATAAGGACAGGTGTGGCTACTTCAATTTTAGAAGCGACGCGCGGTGAGACATGGTTCTGGTATGTTCATTGTGATATTCGCGCCTAGAAGAAATATGATGCAGTAACGTGAATGGCTGATGAAGAAAATAGACACTCCCAAGACGCCAAGATCTACTAGAAACCGCCAAATTACAGAAAATGGAGAACCAATGAGAAGAGAATGCCTACTTGCGCGCCAACTCCGGCTGGGGTACGCGGTGGCTAGCATTCACGCGGGAAATCGCCTAGACAAAATCTCTACGATCGATTCTAGGATTAATGGGCATATTCTTGACCTGTGCAATATTACGAGTTCAGTGATATTTATTTCATTCCTGTATCACAATTATTTCGAGAAATTTTTACATAAAATCCCCCTCCATCTAGACCCAAGGGCCAGTTCATTTATAAGTGTGTCGAAGAGCCAAGACATTATTATTATTCTGTGCGTCTACGGACGTAGACTTTTATTCCGTGTGTCGAGGACACAAGACTATTATTCTGTGCGTCTACGGACGTAGACTTTTATTCCGTGTGTCGAGGACACAGGACTTTGATTCTGTTCGTCTGAAGATATAGACTTGTATTTTGTGTGTCGAGGACACAAGATATTCATTGTAAAGTGTTAAATTCAGTGATAGATAGTCATAGTACTATAGTTATAGGGGCAGTATCGTCGATAATTCGCCAACGAACAGTGACAGGGAATTTAGTACCTGAACAAGCGAATTTAGTAGCCAGACATAAAGTGTATAATAACCTAATTTTTGTATCAGCGCCAGGATGACATCGATGAATGCAGATGAAGTTTGGAATTCTCAACACTCCGTCCAGATGGCTGATGTGAGATAAAGAAGCATCCAGTTGGGGAATGGCGTCTGATGTTCTTTGACGGGTGACTACAAAAAGAGATGAGTACAAAATAAATTTTATTATTTGTTAAATTAACTTATGGTTTATGGGACATATTTTTGTAAATACTTTGCTTGTGTGATTAATGTAGTATATTTAGTTTTGATCTGACACACTTTTGTTTGGAAGCAGCTCGCACAATTGTAGTTATTGGAAGGTTCTTTTCTTTGTGTTGTGTTAACTAACGTAGCTATGTGAACGGCCGTGTTCGCCTAGGTTACGAAGTGCGGTTAAAACGTCTCTCGGAGATATGTCGTGTTTCAGAAGTAGGACTGAATTAATATAATTATATAGTAGATTGGAGGGTAATTAAATTTTGTTGAGATTTATTATTGATCAGATTCAGTGTGATTATTGCCTTTGGAGTAATGTAATTTGTGACGAAGAGTATTCTGCTCTATCGTAAGTTTTAAAGATTGTGTTAAATGTTTGCGAGCTCTAATTCAGCAGACCCGTGTGAAAGGCGTTATGTCAGTCCCAGATGTATGTATTGTGAGTATATATTTTTATGGTATTACAAGCGGGAATTTCAGCAGAGACTGATTTCTGTCAGCTTGGTACCAGATTCATTTTGTATCCTTGCGAGGACAATTATGGATATGTGATTATTATCTGACCATATGTTGAGTTGGAGGAGATGTTAGTTGCTGTTGATTCCTTGAGATAACAGTCCAGCTGGTCGGCTATTTATATACACTGGAAGGGAGACATGACAGGTATTGAGGAAAGGGTGAGTTGTTGTCACAAGGGCTGGCTGAGTTTCGCAAGCAAGCTCATCATTAGTGGAGTGCACGTCTGGCTCCCAATTACTTGAAAATAAATATAAATGTGAGAAACTGATCAATGGTAAAATTGTTTAAAATAAATGGGAGTTGCCTACAAAACACGATAATCTTCGAAGCGTGTCCTTAACATGCAATTTTGTTAATATAAAGTAATCTTAACCACTCAGGTTGTTTGTTGTTGTTGGTTTATTCTATGTTTATTTTCCATGTCAGTGACCCGTGAGTCACGTGCGGCGCTGTGTTTCCTTGTTGTTGAGCATCTGGCCATTGTGGCAGCTCATTTGATTAAGTGTGTCACCACACTAATAAGGGTCTCAGAGAGATGCCTGTAAATAGTAGAGTTGTAATATGTGTGTCAGCGTTAGGTTTAAGGATTTTTATTAATGTTATGCCCATATCCATAAACGTTGATTTACGAGATGATTGTTCGTGAGCACCGTGGCTGTTAACCCGTTGTGAACGAACGATCATCCAAGTACTCATTTCTCGTAGATAGTCATCACGCGAACATAAATTCATATGCAAGATAGTGGAACTTGGATCCACATTTTATTAGAAAAGGGGAGATCCATCTGACTCCTCAAAGTGATAAATATTCCTGTCAGGGGGAAATTCAGGGAGGATTTTGTTTATTATTGTTTGTTTTATTCTTTTATGCACAAATTAGTTATTAAATCTTGTTATTATCTTACGTTTTGTCTCCTTTCTTCATTATAGTTTTTATCCTATAACCCTTGCCTCAGAAAAGCACGTAGTTTGGCGGACGTAAACACCACACTATGAACTGAACGCGACCCCTTGATCTAAGTTTCTTGCATAAAACACTGCTATTCTGAAGGGTTCAATATGACATATTGTACGTATTGATAGGCTAAATTTTACAGCCTAAGTTAGATTCGGGAATGCCTCATAGCCATTTGTAAATTTTCACAGAAATCCGCTGAGTCGTTTTCGATTGATGGTGGAACAGACAGACAGACAGACAGACATAAGGACAAAGCAACATTTTATATATAGAGAGATTGAAAAACTGATCTGGATTTTGATTTTCTTGAAAATCTCTCGTACTATAGTGTGATATTGGATGGTAAAATATAGCAGTCGCGACTCGTGACATTGGGGAGGGTTCTCAAGGCTCTCAATGATCACAAATCCATGAAAAATACAAAAGAACCGCCCCCCCCCCCCCCAAATAATACTTGTGAAAATCCAACCATAAATTACGAAACAACAGTTCTTTGGCAAAGACAATTCACTTCGAAATTTCCATTGGAGCAAGAAGATTCATTCAATACCCTAGATATTCCAACCATTGCTCCACTCTGCAAAGATCATATAATCAACTTAGAAATCACTCTCCATTGATCATCACAAGAATTTTTTTATGAAAAAAAACTTAGCAATTTTTCGAGATGTGTGCCGTGTCTTGTGTGGGAGTTTCGCCTAGGACACCATGCTGGCTCATCAGCGGGCTCTTGGTGACCCGCCCGGACCCCCACAGGAGTAGCGAACTGCGCACTACCTCCCTTTTTTGAAGCGCACCTGCGCCTCTTGAGCTTTTAGTTCTCGCTACATCGTATATAACAGCCTTGTGCGTTTTTTTTGTGAGAACAACACATAGACAAATATTTAAAATTATAAACTGCCGAATCGCGGAATAGAGCCAGCGACAATAACGTTCTCCCAACTGAGCTATTTCTGCTACATTGACGTCTGCAGCCTTGTGCCTTAATATCTTCTGTGAAAAAAAAAAAAAAAAAAAAAAACATAACATTTTTGGGGTAAATTTTACCCTCCAGGTTGGTGGTTCCTACGGACTCAGTGAGGGAACTCACCACTACCGCCTTTCCAGGCAGTGTCATAGAGCGGGAGCACTTGGACGGATTGGATACAACTGGGGAGGTGTGATCAGCACTTCGCCAGGGCGGCCTCACCTGCAAAGCGAACAGGGTCCTCATGAGGGATGGGAAGGGAAGATTGGGATGGATAGGCAAGGAAGAGGGAAGGAGGCGGCCATGGCCTTACAGTAGGGACCATCCCACCATTTGCCCGAAGACGAAGTGGGAAACCACGGAAAACCACTTCGAGGATGGCTGACGTGGGAATCGAACCCCCTCTACTCATTTGGACCACCCGAGGCTGAGTAGTCCCCGTTCCAGTCCTCATACCACTTTTCAAATTTCGTATCGAACCCAGGACCTTCGGGGCGGCAGCTAACCATGCTGACCGCTACGCTACGGAGGTGACTACCACATAACTTAATATTTAAATTTATAAAGTCCTGAAATCCGGCATTGTACCAGCGACCTTTTAATCTTCAGTCTTTTTCGGCTACGTTGGCATCTGCAGCCTTGTGAATTACAATTTACTGTGAAAATAACACCTAATATTTAAAATTATAAATTGCCGAAACCCGTGATCGAAGCCGTGACCTTTAGATCTTCAGTTTAACGGTACATTTTAGGTAGATTTCATTAGAAAGCTAACTATTGCAATGGGTACCATGTTTCGACTTCCGGAAAATTTCGACATATCTTCACGTTTCACATCCCCTAGACCCCAAAACCACCGTCAGTTAAAAGTTTATATATAATTTATGTATATATATATATATACATATATCACTTTCTTGTGGACACGATAACTACCGCAATTTTGCACCAATCAATTTGAATTTTATACATAATATGTATCCTTATAAAATCTCGGTCGTTAATGGGCACAATCGGTCGACGGGGGTGAAAATGGAGGTCATTTCAAAAAAGTGAAATATCGCTATAACTCTCTTAATATTTGAAATATCGAATCCATTCAAACTTCATACTATGTGTCGAATAAGGCCCAAAAATTTATGTTTGAAGAGTTTGTGGTAGCACCAACCATTGACCAAGGGGTGGGAAAAAGTGGGTTTTTCGGGAAACATTAATCATATCTCTCTTAATAGGCACAATATCAAAACCGTACAAAATGGACAATATTCCCCTGATAATTACCGAAAACTTTTGTCTGAAAGAATTTTTGATATGACCCACCATTACGCCAAGGGATGAGAAACATGATTTAGGAATTATAAGAAAATGCCAAGAGCTATCAGAGGTTGCCATGACAACACTACTAAATTGATGAGGGATGAGCAATCAGACGTTGCCATGACAACGCACTTGCACGCGATCACATTCAGTTTTCCTTCTGACTAAGTGAGAAGCGGCCTCGGTGACGTAACTGGTAGTATGCTGAACTTCTATGCCCAAGTTCGTGGGTTCAAAGCCGGCCGAAGTCGTCGGATTTTCTAAGAGCGCTGAAAATCCCTCAGTATGCTTTCCTTTGGAGGGGAAGATACAACGTTCGTTGCGAGTTGCTGGTTGCGGTGGCATCTCGTAGCCAAGTTCAGAGCTAGGTGTCGTTGAAGGTAGTATCTGGTAGTAACATTAGGAACTACTGCTTGAAATTGACCGTCCACAGTCCTTACCAGAATTACAGACTATTACAGCCATCACAATTCATACTGTTTATTAGACAGATTCTACACTCACCCAAGTACACGGGGTTACATGACCGCGTTGTCGCAGTCCCTAAACTGAGGAACCAACCAAAATCTCTGCGGGAGATATAATTTTGCGTGAAGAAGTAACGGACCGTTACATAGTTACATATCAGTGTCGACACCTTGCATAAGGACAGTGTGACCACAAGTATAAAAATGTACCCCAAATGACAAGAAGGTTACCGTCCCCATAAGACAATAAAATGTTTAAAATATGCATAAAATAAGCGAAAAACAAAGTTAATTAAGCTCCAATTATAAACTACTTTCTCGCAATAAATGAGGTCTGATCCTTCTACGAAAACGTGCATATTCTGCCGATTTTCGCCTATCCCAAAGTTTGCCCGATGAAATCTACCTCCGCCTTCCGGCGTGCCGAAAGGACTTTTTTCTTTTGTTAAAACAACGCATAATATTTAAAAATTATGATTTGTCGAATCACGGGATCAAACAAGAGACCTTTGGTCTAACGCTCTTCGAAAAGAGCTATTTTGGCTACTTTATATTTTGTAGTTAGCTGCCGCCCCGGAGGTCCTGGGTTCGATTCCCGGCTCTGCCACGAAATTTGAAAAGTGGTATGAGGACTGGAACGGGGTCTACTCAGCCTCGGGTGGTCCAAATGAGTAGATGGGGTTCGATTCCCACCTTAGCCATCCTCGAAGTGGTTTTCCGTGGTTTCCCACTTCGTCTTCTGGCAAATGCCGGGATGGTACTGCCCCCGTAAATTGAATTATACTGAGACCACGGTGGCTGTATTGGTATATGCGAATAAAGTTATGGCCGTCATAGTTGTGACGTGTATATTCATGACGTAGGCGTGGATGACGCAACGCTCGAGCAAGTAGGCTGGCTGAGCTTAGATTCTTGCTGACGTCACGATTTTGTTCGAGAAGGATCTTAGATTTACGACGCAGTCGCAGGGAAGCAAGTAAACGTGCTGAGGAAGAAGTTAAGCTATTGGAGGAGAGGCTGGAACCAATGAATGATAGCTTGAAGGGAGACGGAGATTACTGAAACTACCATATTTAATAACTTTTGGCATGCAGAATTGTGGAAAACTATTTTCAGTTATGGCATTGATTTGGAATTTTGAAGAAATTAATTATATGTTTTTGAAATCTGAAAATCCGTCAAGAATAGCCAAAGTTGGAACTTCGAGTAATGATGGAAGAAGAAGCTATGGTAGGGATGGATACGCCCCTTCAAAGTTGATAAAAGGCCTTGCACAGCAGAGAGGATCTTCTCACTTCGTGGTTTTATTCTGACTTGTTAGTCTGACTTCGTGTTCTGATAGAACAAGCATATCGTCATAAGCAAGCGTGGCAGAGTCCACCGCATCGAACAGTATTGGGTATCCAGCAGTGCAATTTTACTGTTACTAAAACTAGGCGAAGTTGGAGCGCACACATAAACGATTCTACAAGTTTATCTATCAAGAATTAGCTACTGCATTTATACTAATTCAATAGTGCATTACAATATTGAGGCGTGTGCGAAAGTTGAACATTTTCATTAGAATACTTCAGAAGATATTCGCATTTAAAGACTGCAGGGAAAAGTGTTTTTCTCGAATCCTGAGAAGCACTTTTAATACCACATTCTACACTACATCAGACACGTGTATTGCAACCGTGATACTGAAGATTACATTTGGTGATACAACGCTACATTCTACAATGGAACTATACAATCTGGCAGTACTTTCGACTAACATTATAATGGAAGTGGAGATGGAAGACTAAAACTTTAATGCAATTGGGACATACATCAGTAGTGTGAAGTAGCAACATGGAGCTTCGATAATCGTCATTCTACAAAGACGAGCATGTAGTGAACATTCAGCTACACTCATGCATCGTAATCCATCGCTGAATTACATCAAATGGCAGTGGAAATAAATTCATACTCCACAATTATGAACATTTCTGCGGAAATATTTGCAATGAACTTCATGGCTGATTTCTACAAGAACTTCAGGGAACTTTCAAGAGGGGCAAGGGTTTTTCCCAGCACACAAAGAAGAGTTTTGCCAGATGGATGTCTATCATCTACATCGAGCAGTGCGATTTCCGGAGGAGGAAGCTGTTCTATTCTCCGAGGGCGCAGGTTCCAGGTTCGAGGTCGGTGCACATCTATCCTGTGGTGAATTGGAACCAGCAGCAGTCTTCTTTGAAATTTTCTTCTAGAACTTCAATCCAACAGATAAGGTAGCCGTGAACGTTTCTTGATTTATTTGAGCCATTTTAGTGAGATCTGAGCAACTATCTTTCCCATATTTTCTGTCATATATTTGATTGCCCCATATTATTTTGCTAGATGTTTCTGTACTCTGTACACTTTGCAGCTTTATGCCATTTTCTTCGATTTATTGAGACATTTTTATGTCATTTGCATATTTAAACATTTTGGATCAGTTTATATTGAGAATTCTTTCGAGAATTTGAATTTTTCTTGTAGTCACGATTTGACTGTAAAGTTAACGATTTTCTATGGCAAGTTTGAATTCAGACAGCGTGTCGTTTTATTAAAGTAATTCTTTCCAGTAGATTACTTTGACCAATTTTCTGTCATCCTCAAGAAAGAAGAATGATTAAAAGATTTTAGAGCGTTAAAATCTACTACTTTATCGACGATCTTGGAAATACCAGTCGTTTTTATGAACATGATTGAAACACAGACATTTTTAGTCAATTCTGAAATACCATTGCATTATAGACAATTTTATGAAATATGAACTTTGAATACGATTTATTCAGTACACTATAGTAATGAACATTTGATAAGAGATTTTCTCAATTCTAGATTGAAACAATAATGTTTGCATTTTCTGGTCTATTTGCATTCTAGTCGACTATTTCTGCAGTTAAATGAATTTTGCTTGAATATAGTATTTTTATACTGCGATAATTATGATGAGATTAATTCATTTTGATAGACCAGGGAGGCGTGTCTAATCGTATTTGCTATTAAATTTATTTGTGACTGGCAAATTTTTACTTCATATCGCTTCATGAATGAAACCCACGAATGTTAAATATAATAACAGTTTTCGATACAATTGATGAATATAAGAATTTTTAAAGAGGAACTATGGATGTATAATCGTTAGTTCAGTGGACGTGTAAAAGTCGCTGATGAATAATGCCCTTTAATAAGTGAAGGTGGTTCCCACAATAATATTGATGATGATGATGAATTTATAAGTGGAGGTTTTTGTGTGTATTGTGGAAGATTTTGATGCCATATATAATGAGATATATGATGAATTATGGGCCAATTTTGTGCGTTTGTGCGAGGTATGTTTCCGCTGAGTTGTATTGTTCAGGTCCATTGAAAATTATTCATGTGAAGTTACTGTTAAAATTAACAAGAGTGATAAATTGATTGAATTATAGATTTTGAATGGAGGTTACCGTCACAAATTATAATTATTAAATCTTATTAAACCTGAATCTTAAATTTTAATATAAGTAACCTTCATCGGTCGATTATATTACCACGATTTAAGAAAATATCAACCGGATAAACGTGTGGTTAATGTATTTCAAATATAAATAAAATATGAATAATGTAAATAACTATGTAAATATCTATAATAATAATTTGAAACAAACGGGATTAATAGAGGGATTAATAGAGGCGTGTACAAATTTTTCAATTGTCGTTTGATTAAGTTATGAACAATCTTAATGTTATAAATAATTATTGAACACTATGATATGACATTATGCGTTTTGCTATTAACATTTAAACAACGCTAGTTCGATAATTGGAATAAACATTTAAATAATATTTGAGATTAACAGAGTAATCCATTGCAATGTGAACGGAACTTGTATAAATTTTTGCGTGATACTATTTGAGTTGAGATGTGAGCATTTAAATTGTTTTGAATGAGAGCTAGACTCTGCGTTGGCCAGCATATGGTAACACTGGTTAGGCAGCTGCGTCCATTTGACGAAGCAAGCATGCAACACTGCTTAGGGTGTATTGCAGGTAACCAGATAACTGAATGGTGGAGGTCAAGGTCAACTACTTAGCGGCCTTGCGGTTATGAATAAATGTGTGTCAATGAACTAAATCATGAAGTTCATGAACATGGAAACAAATGCTATATGTCTCGTCCCAGCTCCCTTATCCATTCCAATGTGCATTGTTATTATTACGTTCTTTTGAGCTAGAGAA
The DNA here is from genome assembly GCA_946902985.2 of Meconema thalassinum. Classification (NCBI taxonomy): domain Eukaryota; kingdom Metazoa; phylum Arthropoda; class Insecta; order Orthoptera; family Tettigoniidae; genus Meconema; species Meconema thalassinum. Next base: position 392,018,369 of record OX336391.1, read on the forward strand.
AGCTGAATTTTTGTATGTGAAGTCTACAGTCCTACAGGAGGACATGGTTGCATTGACAATGGCTTCAGACAGCCATAACTATTTTGTTGTTAAATTTTGTTACAATATTTTTTCTTTATGAGAAATAAATTATTGTGCAGTTTAAATTTTCTGGTCTTCGACTTGGTTCATTTTAAATATCGTGGTGGAGGATATTGTGAGGGCATACTATTAAGTGATCCAGTTGAAAACCCAGACCCGAGATTAAATTGAATAGGTAAGTAAAAGGTAAGTATGAACCCCCGTATATTTTGGTGTGTTCCACAATAATTTTCTTGTTAACTACTGTGCTCTAATCTCGGTGGTATCTGTCAGTGCCATTTTCATTGTTGTAGCTGTGCCGGTGCAATCGATTATTGGCAATCCGATTGAGGGGGCGGATTTCTGACAGCCTACTATCCGGATTATCGGGGACAGTACCTACTGTAAGGCCACGGCTGCTTCCTTCCCTCTTCCTAGCCTATCCATCCCAATCTTCCATCCCTTCCCATCCCTCATGAGGCCCCTGTTCGCTTTGCAGGTGAGCCCGCCTGGGCGAAGTGCTGATCACACCTCCCCAGTTGTATCCATACCGTCCAGATGTTCCAAGCTGCAGGACACTGCCCATAGAGGCGGTAGTGGTGAGTTCCCTCGCTGAGTCCGTGGGAACCATCAACCTAGAGGGTAAATTGACTAAATAAAAAAATAAAAAAAACATATTATTTAAAATCATGAAATTCCGAGCCCGTGATCGAACCAGGAAGGTTTAGAATAATTACCTTGTTTTTCCGTCATGCTTGTTTACATCACAGACCAACTCCAGCTGTGCAGGACAGACGTCTACAAAATGCGCTCTTAGTTCCTTCGGGAGAAAAAAATCTTAACTCAAGCAGTACTACATTTACATTATCCCCAACAGATGGCACAACATGCCACAGATCGACTCGGCACTCAAAGGCGAATGGAGAATATGGGTAAAATAAAAGGAATAAAAGTACTTCTCCGCCGTTAATAGACGACATTGCACTCGACAGTTTAACATATAAAGTTCCTAATATAAAAAGGAACATGCGGAATCCCGGGATCGAACCAGGGATGTTTAGATCTTCAATCTAACGCTCTCCCAACTGAGCTATTTCGGCTGTACAATGCGTGAAGTCAAGGCACAATATTTTTAGTACATCAATGTGGATAGTTCAAGGGCGACAATTGCATACTGGTTGGAAAGATAACGAGACCGCATTTGTAGCCTCCGTGGCGCAATCGGCTAGCGCGTTCGGCTGTTAACCGAAAGGTTGGTGGTTCAAGCCCACCCGGGGGCGGTAAATTTTAGAAGAGTTACAAAATATCATCGTATTCCAGATTCTGATGGTGACATTACTCATTACTAGGGCTCGGATTTTTAGGTAAATAGATATTGTTTTTATGTAAATACATATTTTAAGCATTTTTTTTTTTTTTTTTTTTTTTTTTTTTAGTCGTTTACCCTCCAGGTTGGTGGAACCGACGGACTCAGCGAGGTAACTCACCACTACCGCCTCTACGGGCAATGTCCTAGAGCTGGGAACATCGAATCGGAAGGGATACAACTGGGGAGGTGGGATTGGCAACTCGCCCAGGCGGCCTCACCTGCAAAGCGAACAGGGGCCTCATGAGGGAAGGTAAGGGATGGTTAGGATGGATAGGCAAGGAAGAGGGAAGGAGGCGGCCGTGGCCTTGAAGAAGGGACCATCCCGGCATTTGCCCGAAGACGAAGTGGGAAATCACGGAAAACCACTTCGAGGATGGCTGAGGGGGAATCGAACCCCTTCTACTCATTTGGGCCTCCCGAGGCTGAGTAGACCCCGTTCCAGTCCTCGTACTGTACCCTTTTACCTACCAATACCTGTTGAATCCCTGGATAGCAGCTGGATCGTAGAACCTGAAAATGCCCCGGCTCTAAAGACCCCCCAAGTTCTACCAACAGACACAGGGATAATAGGGCCACTCGAATACCTAACAGGATGTATTAAGACTGACCAAGGCTCAGAAAGAAAAATTAAAACTAGCTCAAAACACGAGAATTCTTCAAGAGGAAGAAAGAATCTCAAAGGTGTGGTAAACACTAAAATACCTAGCGATGGCCCCCTTAATACACCCTTCCATCACCTCTATAAAGCATCACGCAATAATTAAAACCAAGTAATAAAGTAGTTTATTGTAAGAATAAACAAGACAGAGAAATATCAATTTCGTCGATACCACGACCAATCAAGAAAAAAAAACAATCTCATTGATAATATTGGATTATTTTCCAGAAAAAATATATATATATTACCCATTATCACAACTAACTTTTAGCTGATTAAAATATAAGGCATATTAATAATAACAATGATGATCAATCCCATAGGGTAAGCATTCACAAAAAGAGAAATATTATAAGACTTGAACACATTAAATTAATTTCGGTTCCTTAACGGAAATAACATCTTATACAAAAATATCCTGGTTATAATTACTAATCCTACACGACATCTTCAGTAACTTTATATGTTCTTGTTATTGAATGAAGAAATTCATATGGCCTATTTACAGAATATAATTTACACAAAATTCCAGAATAATTTCAATTATTCTCTTCCTACTGACTTGAAGTCACGACATTCCTTCCTGTTTAATATTATTTCAATTCTTGTTTTAGGGAAATTCTGCCGAACAGTTAAGCTAAGCAAAATTTAATTGTAAAGTCAGTCTTAAATAGTTATCGGTTTCCTTTTTAAACATACATCTTATGACAAAATTGTTATATTAGTTTTACTGGAAATATTTAACCGAATATCCACACAAGATTCCCAACAATACTGCTCAGAAAAATATTAATCTTCATACAGGCGTTTTCACGATAACAGCGATAAAGTTAACAATGACCAAATATTAACCATACTAGGTTAAAACAACACCTCTCTGGGTTAAAACCCCAATCAATCTAATCCTGATTGGCACACCTGGCTCAATCCTCTACAAGAAAAATCTGCTTTACAAAGCATAGCATCAATATACTTAAACACAAAGACATTACTCATAGTACATGCCTCTCTAAAGACCAATATGCACCTATAATAGGAGCCTTACTGTTATAAATCCACAATTATGCAAATCAGCTGTTTATGGTAAAAATCCTGAACTCGAAAAATATGATCCCGTAACAGATTACCAACAAAACCCAGTGGATTTCAGAAGTATTCCACCTAACTTTAAAAACTTGCCTTACATCGATTTATTACATGATCCATAATTCTTAAACGTATGACTTATAGTAAGTCGTCCCTGGGATTATCCTCGCAAATTTGGATGTCGTTCAAATACCCTCTTACTAAAGAAAAACTATTGCACTAAAGGCAATGATATCAATTTAATCCAGTGTTAACATCAAAAAAAAATATATAAACTGTATATAACGCTGCCCAACCACACAAACTGAGGTTGTAAAGTGATCTATAAAGATAAATTCAATCTCAAAATAAGATCCTCCCTGAATTTCCCGAACGCGAAAATGTCGATGGATTAGACCTACAGCATGGATCTAGGTTAGCAACAAAGGCTAAGCGACTAATGACCCATTAGGCAATCCATTTCGAAAATCACGCTCAGAAAACACAAGTTAAATCTGTTATAAAAAAAAACTGAAGAAAATATAGTCCAAGGACTCGAAGTAACATTTAGAATAACTGGGTCCGAAAACTTCCTAATATCTTAATCAAAATACGAAAAGGAAAATTCCCCTCCAAAGAATACGATAATCCAAGCGAAAGTGCTTAAAGAACAATGCACTAGAATATGAAAACTCAACCAACGTTCTCAAAAGAAAGTTGCGTTACTAAAAATGTTCTTACACAAGAAAAACTGTAAATCTTCTTCCTACTTTTGCTTCTCGACAAATAAGAATGAGCATAATAGTTTAAATACTGTAAAATACTACTGAAATTATTAATTTATTCATCAAAATTACACAAAGGATGCACTCATTTTTATGAGTCAAAATCCTGGCATCATAGAAGGTCAGTTTCGAAATGAACATCGAACCCGCACTTCCTACTCAACCATTTAAGCTACAAAATCAAATATGGCAAAGTGGTATCTATAAATGTCCACGCTACACTACTGTAACAAGTTGAAGTGATCAGTACCTTTGGCGAATCTAGATGAGGAAAAAAAAAAGGATATCGTTGGCCATAATCAGCTCCAAACCAACAGAAAATATGCTGGACTTCAACTGGGTTTCCATAGAACGAACCAAAGTCCTCCCAGGCTCGAACAGCACCCGGTCGGTCGAAATAGTTCCAACATATCCTGGCGATATCTTCCCATACATATTCGAACACCAACGGAAGGACCGCACACAGTTTATCAACTCGTCACGACGCGAAGGTGAACTCGAACCGTCACTAACAAGATCCAATATGAGAACGCGCGTGTGAACAAGTTCACGAGGGTCGACGCGGTCCCTTACAACACGAGAGTCGCGTGCACACTTCATGCTGAATGAAAGTTGCCTTCGACTAGTCCCCGCTGCACCCTGCTAATGCAGTATTCTTAAATCAATTTAGCCTACCATCGTAGTGGATATAAGCTTCATATTGTCTCTTCCCCCTGACGCCTTGCTTGAGAATGAACTCTTTTCAAAAGGTATAATCACTGTGAAGAGTGAATCAAATCTAGGCTGCATTTCCACGACGGTTTATATGCAGAGTTTCGTGACACATCACGGCTGAGCTCGCTGTCGTGATTATAAAAGTATCCATCCGCATGGCCCGTTAGTTGCTGTAGACACACAGTCACAGAGGTAAATTATTACATGTTTAAGACCATGTCTGAGCCCTATTAAACACGTTTCTACTTCACGTAGAATGCTTCACGAACTAGAATACACTTCAGCACGGTCACACGTTTTTAAAACTCCCGTTAGCTGGCGATTTTACTTTCACTGATTTCCAGCTCAACCCTCTGCGCTGTCAAGTTCTATACACATTGTGCTCTGCACGAGGTCGCCTGAGTCTCACATCTGCTCCCCCCACTCCTTCCTCACACGTCATGACTCGATACGAAATATATCGCAGTCGAAACGTGATCAGCAGTGAGTTAACATAGCATCTTCTGTTCTTCATACTTTCTTAATAATGGCTTTCTTAATAATGGCTTTCTGCCATGGAAATATACATATAGACACATGTATCTGCTTACATAAAGCGCTAAATATGCATTAATTTGTATTAATCACTCTCAGGTGAATCGATCGATATGGTGTTAGACACAGTCAACATGGTTATTATCGATGACCTTCGGGCTTCTCGTGGGAAACACGAGCTCTGCCGATCTCGTTCATGATAGCATGGCTTTTTCTTGCTGCAGACCAGCTGTTATGATCGACTTCAGAGGCAAGTTAGGAAGTTACAGGGTGTTCCCAAAATACTGTAACCATGTCTGTACTTAAGCCCTTTTATGAATAATGGTGCAGTACCACTTTTCAAATTTCGTGGCAGAGCCGGGAATCGAACCCAGGACCTCCGAGGCGGCAGCTAACCATGCTGACCGCTACGCTATGGAGGCGACTGCTTTTTTCTATAAATACATAAATTCCTGATTTTCATATATTAGCGCATAAAAAGACATAATATTTACATTTTTGAAAATCAGTGTCGCCTCCGTAGCGTAGCGGTCAGCATGGTTAGCTGCCGCCCCGGAGGTCCTGGGTTCGATTCCCGGCTCTGCCACGAAATTTGAAAAGTGGTATGAGGACTGGAACGGGGTCTACTCCGCCTCGGGAGGTCCAAATGAGTAGAGGAGGTTCGATTCCCACCTCAGCCATCCTCGAAGTGGTTTTCCGTGGTTTACCACTTCGTCTTCGGGCAAATGCCGGGATGGTACCTACTGTAAGGCCACGGCTGCCTCCTTCCCTCTTCCTAGCCTATCCATCCCAATCTTCCATCCCTTCCCATCCCTCATGAGGCCCCTGTTCGCTTTGCAGGTGAGGCCGCCCGGACGAAGTGCTGATCACACCTCCCCAGTTGTATCCATCCCGACCAGATGTTCCAAGCTCCAGGACACTGCCCATAGAGGCGGTAGTGGTGAGTTCCCTCGCTGAGTTCGTGGGAACCACCAACCTAGAGGGTACATTGACTAAATAAAAAAAATAAAAAAAATATATTTTGTAGCCTTCTGCATTATTTAAAAAAACACATATTATTTAAAATCATGAAATTCCGAGCCCGTGATCGAACCAGGAAGGTTTAGAATAATTTCCTTGTTTTTCCGTCATGCTTGTTTACATCACAGACGAACTCCAGCTGTGCAGGACAGACGTCTACAAAATGCGCTCTTAGTTCCTTCGAGAAGAAAAAATCTTAACTCAAGCAGTACTACATTTACATTATCCCCAACGGATGGCACAACATGCCACAGATCGACTCGGCACTCGAAGGCGAATGGATAATATGGGTAAAATAAAAGGAATAAAAGTACTTCTTCGCCGTTAATAGACGACATTGCACTCGACAGTTTAACATATAAAGTTCCTAATATAAAAAGGAACATGCGGAATCCCGGGATCGAACCAGGGATGTTTAGATCTTCAATCTAACACTCTCCCAACTGAGCTATTTCGGCTGTACAATGCGTGAAGTCAAGGCACAATATTTTTAGTACATCAATGTGGATAGTTCAAGGGCGACAATTGCATACTGGTTGGAAAGATAACGAGACCGCATTGGTAGCCTCCGTGGCGCAATCGGCTAGCGCGTTCGGCTGTTAACCGAAAGGTTGGTGGTTCAAGCCCACTCGGGGGCGGTAAATTTTACAAGAGATACAAAATATCATCGTATTCCAGATTCTGATTGTGACATTGCTCATTAGTAGGGCTCGGATTTTTAGGTAAATAGATATTGTTTTTATGTAAATACATATTTTAAGCATTTTTCTATTATTATTTTTTTAGTCGTTTACCCTCCAGGTTGGTGGAACCGACGGACTCAGCGAGGGAACTCACCACTACCGCCTCTACGGGCAGTGTCCTAGAGCTGGGAACATCGAATCGGAAGGGATACAACTGGGGAGGTGGGATTGGCAACTCGCCCAGGCGGCCTCACCTGCAAAGCGAACAGGGGCCTCATGAGGGAAGGTAATGGATGGTGAGGATGGATAGGCAAGGAAGAGGGAAGGAGTCGGCCGTGGCCTTGAAGAAGGGACCATTCCGGCATTTGTCCGAAGACGAAGTGGGAAACCACGGAAAAGCACTTCGAGGATGGCTGTGGGGGAATCGAACCCCCTCTACACATTTGGGCCTCCCGAGGCTGAGTAGACCCCGTTTCAGTCCTCGTACTGAACCCTTCAGAAAAGCAGTGTTTAATGTAAGAAATCTTAATCAAGGGGTCGCGCTCAGTTCCTATGTGATGTTTACGTTCGCCAAACAACATGCTCTACCCAGGCAAGGGTCATAGGATGCAAACTATAAATTAGAAAGAAAGGTGACAAGATGTAAAATAATAACAAGATTTAATGACTAATAGTGCATAAAAAGAAATAAACAACAATAACATATAAAACAATTCTCCCTGAATTTCCCATGATAGGAATATCTATAAAATCTGAGTCAGACGGATCTCCCCTTTATTTAAAATGTGGATCCTGGTTCCACTACCTTGCAATTTGGGTTTTATGTGCGCGTAATGACTAACTACGAGGAATGAGTACTTTGGATGACTGTTCGTTTACAACGGGTTAACAGCCACGATGCTTACGAACAATCATCTCGTAAATCAACGTTTACGGATATGGAACATGACATTAATAAAAACCCTTAAAAGTAATGCTGACACACGCACTAAATCTACTATTTACAGGAATCTCTCTCGGGACCCTCATTAGCGCGAAGACGCACTTGACTATGAGCTGCCAGACTGGCCAAATTGCTCAACACAAACAAGGAAATACAGCATAGCACGTGACTCACGGGTCACTGAATGGAATATAAACATGGAATAAACCAACAACAACAAAAGCCTGACTGACTGACTGACATTACTTTATATGAAAAAAACTGCATGTTAAGCTAACGCTTCGGAGATTATCGTGATTCGTAGGCAACTCCCATTTATTAAAACAATTTTTATCATTGATCAGTTCTTAATTCTGTATTTCAAGTTATTACTGAGCCACACAGGCATTCTCCACTAATGACCTGGCTGGCAACCTCAGTCCGTCTTGTGAAACTTCTCCACTCTTCCTCAATTACCTGTCATTGTCCCACTCCAGTGTGTATAAATATAACTGACCAGCTGTGCCGTTATCTCAAGGGATCAACAGCAACAAACTCAACCAGTATGGTCAGACATTAATCAAAATATCCAGAATTGCCCTCGCGAGGTCACAATATGGATTTGTCATCAAGCTGCCAGAAATCAGTCTACGCTGAAATTCCCGCTTGTAATAACGTAAATACACACACTCACATACACACACTTGGGAATGACAATACGTTTTTTCACACAGATCGGCTGAATGGAAGCTCGCCACCAATTAAAAAAATATTAAAACCTACGATAGAGCTGACTGCTCTTCGTCACAAATCACATTGCTCCAAAGGCAATAATTTCACTGAATCTGATCAATAATAAAACAAAAGAAATCAATTACCCTCCAATCTACTGTATAATTATATTACTTCTGTCCTACTTCTGAAACCCAACATATCTCCGAGAGACGTTTTTTTAACCGCATTGCGTAGCGTATGCAAACACGGCCGTCCACATAGCTACGTTAGTTAAAACAACAAACAAGAAAAGAACCTTCTACTAATAACAAATGCGAGCTGTTTCCATGCAAAAGGTGTGTCAGACCAAAACTAAATAGACTACGTTAATCACACAAGCAAATTATTTACAAAACAAAACATGTCCCATACACCATAAGTTAATTTATCAAATAATAAGAATTATTATGTACTCATCCTCGGTCAGCCACCCGTCAAAGGACATCCGCGGGCATCTCCCAACCGGATTCTTCTTATGTCATCTCAACCATCTTGATGGAGTCTTGATATTTCCAGGCTTCATCCATGGTCAATGATGTCATCTCTCGTGCTGATTCAAAAATTAAATTATTATACACTTGATGTCTGACTACTAAATTCGCCGTTCGGGTACTTCTTTCCCCAAAACAGTTTGTTGGCGAATTATCGAAGATACTGCCCCTACAAATATAGTACTGTGACTATCTAACACTGAATTTAACACTTTTAATAATAGTTTCTGTGTCCTTCATGACACGCAAAGTATAAAAGCCTGTGTTCACTGACACACAAAATAACAGCCTCCGTCCTCAGACGAACAAACGTAATAAGCTTCCCGTCCTCAGACGAACAAGTAATAATCTGTGCCCTCGACACACACGATAATAATAAGCAAAGTCTTGGCTCTTCACACCACTTATAAATGAACCAGCCCTAGGTGTAGATAGAGGGGGAAACTAGATAAAAATTTCACAAAATAATAGTGATACAGGAATGAAATAAATATCACTAAATTCGAAAAATAGCGCAGGTCAAGAATATGCCCATTAATCCTAGAATCGATCGTAGAGATGTTGTCTAGGCGATCTCCCACGTGAATGCTAGCCGAGCGTGCCCACGCTAGACCTGCCGCGCTAAATAAGCATTCTTCTCACATTGGTTCCCACACTTTCTGTATCTTGGCGGTTTTTATTCAGACCTTGGCTAGTAGGAGTGTCTAGCATGTACATCAGCCACTCATGTTACTGCATCATCTTTCTTCTAGGCGCGAATATTACAATGAACATACCAGAGCCGTGTCTCACTGCGCGTCGCTTCTATTTTGAGGCAGCCACCACCTGTCCTTCTCAATCATAGCTATGGTCATTCTTTTCACAATCCTAAGTATTTAGCCTTTTGTCAAACAGCTTCAGGTATGTTCCCACTGTCTCCAGCAATGCTTGAAATTTCCTCATCTCCGTCTGGCTATTTTCATGATGCTTGTAGAAAATATTTATTAATTGAAGAAATAAAACATAGAATCATTTATCCAACAGAGGATAAAGGGTTCAGTACCACTTTTCAAATTTCGTGGCAGAGCCGGGAATCGAACCCAGGACCTCCGGGGCGGCAGCTATCCATGCTGACCGCTACGCTATGGAGGCGACTGCATTTTTCTATAAATACATAAATTCCTGAGTTTCATTTATTAGCACATAAAAAGACATAATATTTACATTTTTGAAAATCAGTGTCGCCTCCGTAGCGTAGCGGTTAGCTGCCGCCCTGGAGGTCCTGGGTTCAATTCCCAGCTCTGCCACGAAATTTGAAAAGTGGTATGAGGACTGGAACGGGGTCTTCTCAGCCTCGGGAGGTCCAAATGAGTAGAGGAGGTTCGATTTCCACCTCAGCCATCCTCGAAGTGGTTTTCCGTGGTTTACCACTTCGTCTTCGGGCAAATGCCGGGATGGTACCTACTGTAAGGCTACGGCCGCTTCCATCCCTCTTCCTAGCCTATCCATCCCAATCTTCCATCTCTTCCTATCCCTCATGAGGCCCCTGTTCGCTTTGCAGGTGAGGCCGCCTGGGCGAAGTGCTGATCACACCTCCCCAGTTGTATCCATCTCGACCAGATGTTCCAAGCTCCAGGACACTGCCCATAGAGGCGGTAGTGGTGAGTTCCCTCGCTGAGTCCGTGGGAACCACCAACCTAGAGGGTAAATTGACTAAATAAAAAAAGCTCCAAAATTAAAATCCAGTTTCCTTCGCGAAATCATCTGTGCCTTTCTATTCCTCCGACATTATTTAAATAGTAATAAACTGCAGTTTCTAACTAAAGTTTAGCCATGGCGAATTGTTTAACATACAATAGCGAGCAAGACAACTTAACACAATATTATTGACCTTTTGAATACTAATAGAATGTCAAGTAACAAGGGAAAGGGATGAGGAAAGATGGCCTCTCACCTATCACACTGTCAACCGTCCGGCTTACTGAACCGTTGATTATACATTGCTCATTCAGTAAGTGTTAAGTTAGGCTAATCCTAAAAAAAATACACGAGTGAAAATAAATGCTTTCAAATTAGTAAGCATTAACCTACATAATAGGCCTACAATCACTTGTTATAAATCCGAAGATTGATTTCACTCAAAATTAAAACGTTAACAAACGTCATATTTTTAGCCTATTTTCATTTTATGAAGAAAAAAAAGGCTTATGAAATCACCTTTTGTCCGTGTGTGTGTGCGTATGTGTATCTGTCTGTCTGCCTGTCTGTCAGTTTGTGTGTGTGTGTGTGTGTGTGTGTGTCCTAATAACTTCTAAACGACTGGAGCGATATCAATGAAACTATTTTGGCCGACCCCGATCGTGACCTTCAAATTTTATTACGTCTCACCAATCCAACATGGCAGCTGTGCGAAATATTTTACCGGCATTCTATATCTCTGAAATTATTGCTCATATCACCCTGAAATTTTGTACGGTGATAAAGGACACTATTACAAGTTCATATATGTAAGTTTCAAAAACTTGTAAAGTACAAAGGAACATGGCTGTTAAGCGAATTTGAAACATTTCAATAGACATTTATCAAGTTTTAACCATCTGAGCCCAGTGAAATATGGTACAGTAAATGTTTATACATATTGTAATGCACTGGCATCTAATTTTGTTCAATTGTTTACATAACCTCAAGATGGCGGCTGTGGGAAATTTTAAAATTAAGTTTTCATTTCTTGTGTCGTAAATATGCGATGGAAGTGAAAGTTTGAATAACGAACCTACGCAATAATTTTCCTTTAATGGTACATAACTCTATACATATAACAATCCAACATGGCGACCATCCGAAATATTTAGACGATTCTCAATATCTGCGAATCTTCTACAGCAATCAAAATGAAATGTTTATTGTTCATAAAGGCTATGAACATAAGTTCACCTATAGGACTATCAATAACCTGGTGAGCACAAATTCAACATGACGGCGACGCGAACTATAAATATTTAAATGGACGTTTCTCGCGATTTAACCATCCGAGTGCAGTGAAATTTGGTACGTTAAATGCTTATATAAGTTGTATTTCACTGGCACCTAATTTATTTCAATTGTTTTCATAACCACAAGATGGCAGCTGTGCGAAATTTTAATATCTCGTTTTTACTTCTTGTGTCCTAATCGTGCGATTGAAGTTTGAAAAATAGTACATAACTCTAAGACCTACATATATAAACATCGAACATGGCGGCCATCCGAAATATTATACGGTTCTCAATATCTAGGAATCTATTACAGCAATCAAACTGAAATTTTGTATGTTGATAGAGGCAATTAACATAAGTAGGATATATGAAAATAGGCTGTATAGTTCTTCACTGAACTACTGTACCCATGTGAGTAATCTCGATGGAAAATATGCTCCCGCCTCCAGCTAGCGTCAGGTCTCAGGCGTGTACCGTTCCCCCATTGAGCAGTTGCATATTTTGGATTTGAGATTAAAAGGTATCAACTCTACAATGATAAGGCACAACTCTGTTCTAAGACTTTAATTCAGTAATAAAATCATGGCTTCAAACAAATAAAACAATCCCCACAAACATAAAACAAAATCAAACAAAAATTACTTCCACAATCCACTAATATTAACATAATATTATCATAATAAAGTCATATCATAACTCAAACCTTTACCCTTATATTAACTTTACAATTCACTCTAGTGCGCTGATGCACATACAACTTCATAACCAAAACTGTACTTTGATTCTTCTGTCATCTAATGTGACTTCTTTAATTTCACAAAATTACTTTAAACCTCGTCTTACTTTGACAATTATGTGTACCGTGTGTGTTTGGTCTTTCTCTTCCCACCAAATGCTTTACATGCATTAGCCTATTCAGGTGTTGCACAACAAAATCTACGTGTAACTCCATAATTATGTAAAGCTACCCCTACACTTCCTCTATTTATAGCTCCACTACATGCCGTTGTGATTTCATCTTCAAAACTTTAGTTATCGCTGTGTCGGATGGTATTATTAAGCTACCCTTGCGAGCGTAGCCTGTGGCGTCAAGTAACCAACTTCTGAAAAAGGGGTCAGTGACAGTAACAAATGCAACTTCCAACCATTCGTTAGATTGCTAAAATCATGAACCATCAGGGTGATCTATAATTACCAATGTGTTCTTAAACCACATGACTTCATTACTCAATATAACAATGTTTCCTTTCATGTAACAAACAGGGTCTAAAATCTGCCCTTTATTAAACCTTAAACTTTCACGGTTCGCTTGACCGCTCAGCCCCTCTTCCGAGCGGCCTGTATACGATGGGGTGGAGTGAGGTCCCAACAGTACCTCAACCCTCGCTTCCTGCCACTTGGCTTATCTCCCCAAGCAGTAATGCGATTTTTAAAGACATTACCGTGGTCACAATGACACACATATCCCAATTGATTTAAACTGAATGGTATGCAAATAAGTACTGGATGAGCTTAACATTTATTCCTACCCTGAGGATATAGTAATAACTGGCACCAAATAGGTCCATTTCAATATGAAGGCACGAGATTCATAAAAACATTGGTCTATCTGGATAACCGGTATCTTAATAAATGCTGCGGTCAGTCATCTATGCTGCCGTCATAAGATTCGCTTCACAAGAGCCGAATCACTCAATAATAAGTTCTCGGGCGATCAGACAGAGTGCAGAGGTGTCCATCGTTCTCCTCTCACCTATCACAGGATTCGAACCCGGAACATTCCATATCCATCATCAGAGTTAGGGTCCAAACACTAATTACACTCTGGCACAAAGCACATATCCCAGTATGCTCACGGCTATACGAGATGTCATACGTCGAATAGATTACCTGGTTCCATGACCTAATGTTATGATCTTCGTCCTATATTATTAAGAGAAATCTATCAATTACTCTATAAGCTTTCACACAAGCTGCAAATTCAATTCACTAGAAAGCTCTTCCATTTCCTTGCATAATTATATTCCCATTAATAAAATATATTCTGATATTAAATTCTTTTTTTCATCCCTTAATGCAATCTTACTGTATAATCTTACTGCTTAGATCGATAAGTCTTCCAATTAGCGTAAATATTTCTCGCTTACAACATTTTTCGTGATGTATTCATTCATACCTTCATTATTTATTATTATTATTATTATTATTCTTGCTGACATAAATTACCATAATTCCAACACAACTTAACCATCTTAAAAATCGAACAACCGTGTTCGTTAAATTAATTTTACATAACTGATTTGCCATTTTATTAATACTGGTAACGATTTATCCACTTACTGACATAACAACATCTCAAATCTACTAAAATCGACACAATAATGATTAAACCTGGAGGGTCTACCTCCTAATACTGATTTTTACTGGCATTAATTTTATAATTCTGAAATCACATTACATGCAGTGGTCTATACTTCCACATAATCATAATTTGTGGGGTACTCACATATCTAGGCTCATCATGGTGGCTCCAACCACCTATATCCTTCCGGGTCGCCTGCCATTTGCAGATTTAGTGCGACATTTGCATCTTGCCTATACACATTTTATAATACATTTCTTTCACCAACCACACGGCACTTTTCATTTCTATAAAGAAGCTATTGCTTCCAAAACACATGACACTTTATAACACTTATTACACCATTCATTTAAAAGCTTTTTCACAAATGATTTATACATAACACACGTAACTTTTTACACTTTTCATTGGTTGAAATTCCCTGGCAAAATATCAGAATTGCAGGTATCTGACGGCATCCTCCATGCTCCTACCAACTCCTGATTGAAAGTCTGGTTCATCTGCCTCCGGAATCACCAACAGTCTATCAATAATCCTACGGGAAACTTCCTACTTTGCATAAATATGCTTACTTTCGTCCTGAGCATTACTATTTGGTATTCTTAAGACATTACCAAATGCTTCATAAAGTTTCTCCCAGCGCATTCCAACGTAATAAGACATGTATAACCAGTCAATATTTTAAACACTGCGCTTAACATTGTACATAGTTTTTACACCGATTATTACTTTCAATAGTTCTGCAACTTATATCACACGGTACTTCCTATGTGAACAAAAACCGTTGCTCGTACTGCTGACTACACATGCATCACGACTTTCCTTAATAAAGCCTTCTAAAGGTTTTACTGCGCGGCTTCCCAAGTTGAAGTCCGGGCCTCCTTCCTTGACTTCGGTTATACGCATTTCACACAATAAAGTTCGTTGATTACCGTACTTCTTATTACTTCCTGACTATGCATTATTATCTTCTCACTAGGTGCATTACACTGCGTGGATATATAATGATTAACACTAAATGTTCAAGTCCTTTGTGCGAGTGTCCTCTCCTAAGCCAGAGCAACATACGTTCCGCGCTCGAGTCTGTTCAAAAACTACTTCTGCCAAGGGTCGACTCCCTTATATTGGTTTCACACAAGAAGTAGAGCTAGAATTCCCGCGCTATATCAACTCCTCTCCCAGCGTGATTCTGGTCTCGAAACAATGCTCATCGGGTTCCTTTTTCTTCACTGATCCCAGAACTATCTGCGTGCTGAAGGATCGATCGGCCAATTAATTAATATTAGTTGCTTTTTCCATAGCGTGGGGACGCGGTTTCAGTGGGAATCCCTGGCGACATCGTCAAACCCAGCCGCGAATATCCATAGTCCTGTGTCCTTACGCACTCCATTAAATATTCCTCAATTTCGCAGATTAAAGGCTTTAAAATTAGCCTCCTGGCTAAAGATTCACCTGTGTGCAACTCTCATGTCATTGCGTTACTCCAATCACGAGTAATCAATGATTTTCCTTGGGATCTCTCCCCTCTCTTCTTAGTGCTATTCTCAAACGGGGAAGAACTGGGTCATTATTCAACCCTCCGACTTCTTCCAGACGACTTAACTAGGTCAGCGAGATTGACAGGGCTCCAAGAGTCTCCTCCCACAATTCTGGGGCTATTAGTAAAACTGTCAAACTCACTACTTCTGCGTTCTAAGTCCAGCATAGCCTACTCCATGTAGTTCAATAAAGCTGTATTCCGCTCATTTCCCTGCATTATTTTAATAAATAATGTCATTATCAACTGAAATCACACCAGTGATTAAATATATACTTTCCTCTAGGGGTTTTCGCAACGAAACTCCCTCAACAGATCTCGGGTTCGTTCCCTGGTGGAACCTTTATTCTGAGATCACAGTCTCTGAGATCCACGTTCGATACCAGTCAGCATGACCCCCTCGGGTTCACTACTTGTTATTTTTATTATTTGGCTCTGGTGTGGGTGGGAGGGTTAGGCAAGGAAGTGGGATGGAGGCGGGCATGGCCTTACGGTAGCTACCATCCCGGCATTTGCCCGAAGACGAAGTGCGAAACCAAGGAAAACCACTTCAAGGATGGTTGAGGTGGGAATCAAACCAGGGACCTCATGGGTGGCAGCTAATCACGCTGACTAGTACGCAACAAGTAAAACTTAAGCTCACTGGACAAAAATGTTACCCCGTTGAAAGGGAACACCAGTCGCTTTGGAGCGCTGTTCTTGGTGATGCACTGGTACCAGGCGGTTATATGGCCATGTTAGTGAAGTAGTGTGTGTGTGTCTAATGCTCTCCCAACTGTGGTATTTCGGCTGTAGGCTACAAGACGTAGTGTCAAGACACAATACTAGTTGGAGAGATTAGATGCAAGGTATACTGCTGACTTAATTTGATCAAGGAGTGGGGGAGGTGCAGTTCTCTTTGAGAAATTTCGCCCGCTTATTCATAAAATCATTATTGTTTCATTTGAGGTGATTGGGCATTGAGGTAATTTAGCCCCATTTACGAGTACTTGGGTGGGTGTTAATTGGTCTGGTATAACCTGTGTTAATATGATGTCAGTAGTGTATGTGTATTTGTAATTCGTGTGAAGATTGCGAAGGAGGTGGTCTTCGCCATAATTTAGGAACTATCCCAGCATTTTTACGGAGTAGAAGAGGAGAAACCACGGAAAACCACATCCAGGATGGCTGAGGTGGGAATGTAACCCACCTCCTCTCAGTTGTTGCTTCACTGGGATGAGTGGGCCCCGTTTCAATCATCAGACCAGAATGACATTTCTTGGCAGAGCCGGGAATCGAACTCGAACCTCAGTGGGTGACAGCTAAAAATGCTCGCCTCTGCTCCATGAGTCGGACAATTTAAACGATGTCAAACGCGAGTAAATTCTACATTACCGGTAATCATTTAAAATATGAATATTTTAAGAACGGGCTGCGGTGGCCGAGAGTGGGCTCGAATCCTACCTCGGCCGTCATGAAAATGGTTTCCCATTTTCACTCACCACCAGGCAAATGCCGGGATGGTTCCTTTCAACAGGTCCACGGCTGACTCCCTGCCGAAATCCCTTCTCTGACCCTTCCTTCCTTCCTTAAAGCGCTACCTCGTGCCTCGCTGGCATCGGGAGAGCGTGGTTTCGAATCCCACCTCGGTTGACCAGAGAATGGTTTTCCATTTTTACCCACCACCAGGCAATACCGGGACGGTTCCTTTCAACAGGCCGACTTTCTTTCCAAATCCCTTCCATCAATCTTAGCGGTTGCTTGGGCGTTCGGCTTGTCACCATCCTCAGTTGTATCTGCTGACAAAGTGTGTCCAGCTCCAAGACACCGTTGATAACTCGCAGAGTCCGTGGGTGACCAGAGCTGGGAGTATAAGCGATAAAAATAATGTAACAAGATGTTCCGTGGTGACTAAAGAGCCTACTTTTCTTAAAATTTAAGATTCATGCCAATCTATACAGAACTATCAAGAATAATGACGACATTAAGTTGGTAATATCGAAATTTCTAATTAGTTCAAAATATACCTGGTATAATGTAGCCTAATAGAGCACTAGAGTTGGCAGCCCTGGTGACTGAATATATTGTTAGTGCCATCTCTTAAGGTACAGAATACAAAATTTGGTTGAAGTCCAACGGATAGCATGGACGTTACATGCTATTAGACATTGGATCTATTAGCGCGCGTAAAACCATGTTGGCAACAATGTCATGCATGTGTTGGTCAGAAATAATCTGAAATATTATGATCTCCTGTTGGGCCAATTTAGGGTGAAATCCATTTGTTAGCATAGAAGTTACATGTAATTTAAAATTGGATCTATCAGCAGGCTTAGAGTCATGTTGGCAGCACTGACGTATATTAGTTTCTACAAATTAATCTAGAATGTCAGGTACTATACGTGTGCAAATGTCAAAGCTGTTGGCTTACATACTTTTTGATATATTAATATTAAGGTAAAAAATAGAGACAGCATTTATTAACAATTGGCAGCCCTGGTTGCTCTAAAGAATAAGCATAGTCCCATATGTTACGGGACTCATAGCAAATACGAAATTTGGTTGAAATCCAATTGATAGTATAGAAGTCACATGTATTTAAAAATTGGTCCTAACAGCAGGCCTATAATCATGTTGGTTGTACTGACGTACATAAGTTACTCCAAATTAATATAGAATGTCAGGTACTATACGTGTGCATAGTTTAAAACTGTCGGCTTGCATAATTTCTGATATATGGGTACTAGCTGAAGTACCCGTTCTTCCAACGGCTTTTAGAACTTGCTGGCCTAAATCATTCATATAAACACACATTCGTAATGTAGTTATGCTATTTGCATGTTACCAACTAAATCCATTTGCCATCTCTTGATGAATGCAGTGCATCTGCATTTGTCTGTTGGCACACGCTAGAGTAAAATGTGGCTTTTCACCGATGTCTCAGTCTCACTCATGGCCTGTGATTATATGGAAGCTACCGATGGGTGGTGCTTAGTAATGCCATTCAGGGCGTAGTCAGTGCCCGTGAATGCTGTGAAAGGTTCTACTCATAGGGTTAGTACTGCTGTTCTGACTCAATGAGGAAAGCCATGGCAAACTACCTCACTCCTCATCTTGCCTAGTACGCCTTGGGTTTTTGTGGTTATCTACCCACATAACCAAACGGCGGTACTGTTTGAGGATCCAATAATCCTCCTGGCTGACTACCTAACAGACAACTAACGGAACCGGAATAAATAGTATTAAAACAGCTCAATAGTAGTGATTTGATTGCTTTCCGTGACATTGATGAAGTAGGAAGTGAACCATGTTAGTCTTCGAAACTAAATAATAATATGAATACTTTAAGTCATCGATAACACAAGAAACTAAGCTGAGATACCAGTTAAATAAAGCTCTTGGAAGTAGCCAAATGAAAGGACTGAAATTAAACAATGAGTGACGCGTAAGTGCAATAACCAACACCCAGGACTATCCTATAAACAAAAGCTGAATAAAAACTCAGCAATTCTTCTAGGTTTGTGCCGTGTCTTGTGTGGGGTTTCGCCTAGGACACCAAGCAGGCTCATCGGCGGGCTCTTGGTGTCCACGCCCGGACCCCCACAGGAGTGACGAACTGCGCGCCACCTCCCTTTATATAGAGTGCAACTGCACTCCTTGACTGCGAGAACCAAAAGCTCAAGCAGCCATAACCTCCCTATGAAGGCTTCCAAAAAGATGGTGTATTGGCTTTCACGGCCGGTGAATTAAAACTCAGCAATTCTTCTAGGTTTGTGCCGTGTCTTGTGTGGGGTTTCGCCTAGGACACCAAGCAGGCTCATCGGCGGGCTCTTGGTGTCCCCGCCCGGACCCCCACAGGAGTGACGAACTGCGCGCCACCTCCCTTTATATAGAGTGCAACTGCACTCCTTGACTGCGAGAACCAAAAGCTCAAGCAGCCATAACCTCCCTATGAAGGCTTCCAAAAAGATGGTGTATTGGCTTTCACGGCCGGTGAATTAAAACTCAGCAATTCTTCTAGGTTTGTGCCGTGTCTTGTGTGGGGTTTCGCCTAGGACACCAAGCAGGCTCATCGGCGGGCTCTTGGTGTCCCCGCCCGGACCCCCACAGGAGTGACGAACTGCGCGCCACCTCCCTTTATATAGAGTGCAACTGCACTCCTTGACTGCGAGAACCAAAAGCTCAAGCAGCCATAACCTCCCTATGAAGGCTTCCAAAAAGATGGTGTATTGGCTTTCACGGCCGGTGAATTAAAACTCAGCAATTCTTCTAGGTTTGTGCCGTGTCTTGTGTGGGGTTTCGCCTAGGACACCAAGCAGGCTCATCGGCGGGCTCTTGGTGTCCCCGCCCGGACCCCCACAGGAGTGACGAACTGCGCGCCACCTCCCTTTATATAGAGTGCAACTGCACTCCTTGACTGCGAGAACCAAAAGCTCAAGCAGCCATAACCTCCCTATGAAGGCTTCCAAAAAGATGGTGTATTGGCTTTCACGGCCGGTGAATTAAAACTCAGCAATTCTTCTAGGTTTGTGCCGTGTCTTGTGTAGGGTTTCGCCTAGGACACCAAGCAGGCTCATCGGCGGGCTCTTGGTGTCCCCGCCCGGACCCCCACAGGAGTGACGAACTGCGCGCCACGGCACAAACCTAGAAGAATTGCTGAGTTTTAATTCACCGGCCGTGAAAGCCAATACACCATCTTTTTGGAAGCCTTCATAGGGAGGTTATGGCTGCTTGAGCTTTTGGTTCTCGCAGTCAAGGAGTGCAGTTGCACTCTATATAAAGGGAGGTGGCGCGCAGTTCGTCACTCCTGTGGGGGTCCGGGCGGGGACACCAAGAGCCCGCCGATGAGCCTGCTTGGTGTCCTAGGCGAAACCCCACACAAGACACGGCACAAACCTAGAAGAATTGCTGAGTTTTAATTCACCGGCCGTGAAAGCCAATACACCATCTTTTTGGAAGCCTTCATAGGGAGGTTATGGCTGCTTGAGCTTTTGGTTCTCGCAGTCAAGGAGTGCAGTTGCACTCTATATAAAGGGAGGTGGCGCGCAGTTCGTCACTCCTGTGGGGGTCCGGGCGGGGACACCAAGAGCCCGCCGATGAGCCTGCTTGGTGTCCTAGGCGAAACCCCACACAAGACACGGCACAAACCTAGAAGAATTGCTGAGTTTTAATTCACCGGCCGTGAAAGCCAATACACCAAAAGCTGAATATATTCGTTAGTATTACAACAGAGAACACCTCAGTTGAAATTGCCCGATATGTATTTACGAAATCTTCGAACAGACAGATTTTTTAAATGCACAGTTTGCCACTTTAATGTACTGTACTGTTCAATTTGTCAACACTAACGATTAACTCAACGATCACTTATAGCATACCACTGAATGGAAGCGTGAGATTTTATGTGATCGTTAATGTGACGTCTTAAACAACGGGACATCTTTCTTACTGAATCACAGCAAATTTTCTAAGTTTGTGCTGTGTCTTGTGCGAAGTTTCGCCTCGAAACTCCGAGATGGCTCATCAGCGAGCTCTTGTTGTCCATTTGCGAACTACCAAAGGAGTAGCAAACTGCGCGCTACCTCAATTCTTATCTAGAATACCTCCGGTACTTCACTGCGGGAGCTAAACGCTCAACAATCTTTCACCTCCCTATAGAGGCTTCCAAAAGGATTGTATATTGAATTTCAGGGCCAAGCAATTAAAACTCAGCAACTTTTCTAGGTTTACGCCGTGTTTTTTGAGGCGTTTCATTGGTCGTGAAAGCCAAAATACCAACTGTATTGAAATAAGTTTATCCAATTCACCAGTAAGATTAATTATGAAAACTAAATAAACTAATGTAACAGTCGGTAGACGTAGACACATTAGTCTATGAATTTGGGTTGCTGATCACGGTAAAAACCGACAAAATGCAGATAAATATTGGTCAACAGAAAAATTCAGTTAATAAAGAACAAATATATAAAGAGTGAGAAAGCTTACCGTGCAAAGTAGAAAGCACTATAACATTGTAAAACAACGTAACAATCCAAATACTCACATACAATAACCGGCACAAAGAGTATACAATTAGACCCAAAATCACGTTATGTGTCAGACCCCACAAACCACCTCTATAAATAAAACATTTCATATAGGGATATACGATTTGTACATTCCTCACATATTTATTACCTCTTTGACCCACTTACGAGGCGGCTAGGATCATGAAATTTGGCATGCATGTGAGTGATGTATGTGGCAAATAGCATGCGAATGTACTGAAATGTGCAAAAGAGGACTCCAAAATGTATGCTTTTATGGCAATCAGTGGCGTAATCGTTGGAGGTACTACAAAATGTCATACAACCAAATTTGTAGAAATCGTACGATTTTCGAGATATTGCCAGAAAACTATTCCAGTTCTGCCAAATTGCAGCAGTTGTCATAGTAACGTTGATCTGTTTCTCAGAGGGAATTCAGTTTTTTGGCAATATCTCCGAAACCGTTCATTTTGGACCATAAAAACCGGGACCTCCGAGTATTGTTTCTTGTATTTGGCGGCTTAAAATGAGCTAAATCCGATCTTTGGACCGTTTGTCCATGCGCAATGCCAAAGGGCCGAAAAAACTCACTTACAAATTTAATTTTCAAAAACCGTTTCTTAGTAAGCCCCTACAACCTAGGATCAACCAACATGCAAAATTTCAGCTTTCTAGGTCTAGAGGTTTCAGCACTGTGATGATGAGTCAATTTTGGATTATATATAAGAGATTTGGATAAGAAAATATATATAGAGAGAGCATTTATTAATAGTTAGCAGCCCTGGTGGCTTTTAAGAATACGCTCAGTCATATCTGTTAATGTACACATAGTACATACGAAATTTGGTTGAAATCCAATTGATAGTGTAGAAGTTATATGCATTTAAAATTGAACCTATCAGCAGGCTTAGAATCATTTTGGCAACACTGCCATGCATGGCCTCCTGGAAATTAAAATATTCTTATCTATATGTGTGCCAATTTTGGAATAGCTCCCATGCATACCTTCCAATATATCCAACATGGAGTTCAAATTTCAATTGCGGTTTTTCAGCAGTTGGTAGCACTGACATAATTTTCAAATGTAGGCTTGAGATAATCAGATATAGATCATTACTCATACCAAATTTGGGTTCGATTGCTGCAGCCGTTTAGGAGTTGATAGGGGGGGGGGACACACTCAGACAGACAGACAGACAGAAGGACAGTCGTTACTCCAGAGTGAGATATTTTTGTACATCAATCTGGATAGTTCAAGGGCGACAATATGGTATACTGGTTGGAAAGATAAACACACTAATGCTCGTAGCCTCCGTGGCGCAATCGGCCAGCGCGTTCGGCTGTTAACCGAAAGGTTGGTGGTTCAAGCCCACCCGGGGGCGGTATATTTTAGAAGAGTTACAAAATATCAGTGTAGTCCATATTCTGATGGTGACAGACACACATTTTCCCAGATGGATCTCATAAGTCTACTTTTCCTAATTGTTGCAAAATGTTAAAAGTAGGCTAAAAATACAAAATATCACTGTAGTCGAGAATCTGAAGAAAATAATTCTCTCAATATTTTATTTTATTTCAAGAAAGTGTGTTAAACTGTATACTGTGTACAGTTCCTCCGCTTAATCTAATTGGGCAAAGGCGTGTTGATCGACTGAAAACTTATAAATATGGCCTTAAGACATTGCATCTCAATTCAAAGGATTAATCCTCAACTAACAGACCTGGAACAAGTAAAAAGCATGATTGAAATATCCCACATTACTCCAGAGTGACATATTTTTAGTACATCAATCTGGTTAATTCAAGGGCGACAATTGTATAACTTACTGGTTAGTGCATCATTGTTCGTAGCCTCCGTGGCGCAATCGGCTAGCGCGTTCGGCTGTTAACCGAAAGGTTGGTGGTTCAAGCCCACCCGGGGGCGGTAAATTTTAGTCGCCTCCGTAGCGTAGCGGTCAGCATGGTTAGCTGCCGCCCCGGAGGTCCTGAAAAGTGGTACGAGGACTGGAATGGGGTCTACTCAGCCTCGGGTGGCCCAAATGAGTAGAGGGGGTTCGATTCCCCCTCAGCCATCCTCGAAGTGCTTTCCCACTTCGTCTTCGGGCAAATGCCTTCTTCAAGGCCACGGCCGCCTCCTTTCCTCTTCCTTGCCTATCCATCCTCACCATCCCTTACCTTCCCTCATGAGGCCCCTGTTCGCTTTGCAGGTGAGGTCGCCTGGGCGAGGTGCCAATCCCACCTCACCAGTTTTATCCCTTCTGATTCGATGTAGAGGCGGTAGCGGTGAGTTCCCTCGCTTAGTCCGTGCGTTCCACCAACCTGGAGGGTAAACGACTTTTTAAAAAATCTAAAATTTTAAGAAAAGTATGCTCTTTAGTTCGTCACCGAACTACTTGTTAAATTATGCAAGTTGCCTAGTGCACCGATGCGAAGTCCCAATGAGACGTTAACTCTCAGTGTGAGGAGGATATTGTTCCTTCCTTCCGATATTGTTCGGGCCGAAGGTGTTTATGTGATGTTTTTGGGGTGTTTATCGAACCATAAATTCGGCCCTATCATCCAGTCCACAGTGATTGTTATTGTTGCTTATTTCAGTGGCTACGAAATTTCCGACTCGCCCAAGTCATTTTAATTCTGATCTGAGGGCTGGACCAGGCAAAACTTAGAAGAAAAAAAAGGAAGCTTGTAGTTTAACGTGATCGTTAATCTCTAGATCATGAGCCACGGGACCTCCTTTTTACGTGAAATACAATCCACAGGACATGGCATTTCACTTCGAAATACTCACCTGCATTAACCGGGAATCGAACCCAGTCCGCCTTGGTGAGAGGCCTAAGTAAAGGAGGGTTCGATTCCCACCTCAGCCATCCTCGAAGTGGTTTTCCGTGGTTTCCCACTTCGTCCTAAGGCCACGGCCGCCTCCTTCCCACTGCCTTGCCTAACCGTCCCACTCTTCCCATCTCTTCATCAGGCCACCTGTTCGCTTTGCAGGTGAGGCCGCCTGGAGTAGTGCTGGTCACACTCCCCAGTTGTATCCCTGACTCAGAGTCTCAAGCTCCAGGACACCTCCCTCAGTGGCAGTACAGGTGGGATCCCTCGCTTAGTCCGTGGGAAAAGCCTGGAGGGTAAAACGATAGCGAAAGCGAAACAGTTAGCTATTCATATTTCGTTTACCAACACAACACTGTAAAATGATTACCAACACGATAGTAATAAAACCCATATGTCGAAACCCGGGATCGAACCAGGGACCTTTAGATCTTCAGTTTAACGCTCTCCCAACTGAGCTATTTCGGCTGAATACTGATATTGGTCCAACTCTTGGGCTTCTTGAAGAGATTAGACAGAGACCAGTATAGAGAGAGAACAGTGACGCACAAGGAAAATCCCATGGAGCCACGGGTCATCTGCCCTTAACAAGTCGTGGTCTATTGAATGATGAGTTTTATAATTGTTTTTGTGGTGTTTTTTTCTTGGTCGTTTTACCCTCCAGGGTTGGCTTTTCCCTCGGACTCAACGAGGGATCCCAACGTTACCGCCTCTACGGGCAGGGGATACAACTAAGGAGGTGGGACAAGCACTTCGCCCAGGCGGCATCACCTGCAAAGCGAACAGGGGCCTTTTGAGGGATGGGAAGGGAGGGGAAGATTGGGAGTGATAGGCAAGGAAGAGGAAAGGAGTCGGCCGTAGCCTTACGTTAGGTACCATCCCGGCATTTTGCCTCTCCAGTGGGAAACCACGGAAAACCACTTCGAGGATGGCTGAGGTGAGAATCGAACCCCTCTACTCATTTGGACCACCCGAGGCTGAGTAGACCCCGTTCCAGTCCTCATATGACTTTTCAAATTTCGTGGCAGAGCCGAGAATCGAACCTCGGACCTCCGGGGGTGGGGGCAGCTAAGAGAGGCGACTTTAGTGGGGTTTAATTTGTTGCCTACTTTTCACATTTTGCAAAAATGAGGAAAAAGTAGACTTATGAGATCGATCTGGGCAAATGTGTGTGTGTCTGTCTGTCTGTCGGGTGTCCGCCCTATCAACTCCTAAACGGCTGCAGCTTCGAAACAAAATTTGGCATGAGTAAAGATCTATACCTGAATATGTCAATGCCGTATTTGAAAATGATGTCAGTGCTACCAACTGCTGAAAAATCGCAATTGAAATTTGAGCTCCATGTAGCATATCTTGGAAGGCATGCATGGGAGCTATTTCAAAATCACGCTGACCACTACTCAACGGAGGCGATTTTAAGCTATATTTAATACTAGTATTCATTACCTGACGTTGAAATATAACAAAAATAGTTCACTCGTCTGACCTGAATGCTCGCGAGACTAGTGAGAGGAGTGCAAGTATCGGTAATTTATATATAAGGATCCTGCGTTGCTAACTTCTGGACGTAGATTCATAAATTGCTTGCATATGTCATAGTATTTTCTTGTTACCGTAATAGTTTGTGCTGATTTTGTCTTTGTGTTTGGGATTGTAACTACAATGGTTGGTCTGATATCCAATTTGAACGTTCTAATCATATATTTCATGTCCGACATTTTTGATTTTGAGCGCATGCGCGAAGCTATCCTTACCTAATTGGTCAATGAATGAGCTCTGATTGGCTGGAGAAACTGTTTCATAATGAAGAATAGTACTACGTATAATGACCCTCATCGTGATACAGTTTTCTGACATATAATATTAACATTTCGACATCGTCGAACATAAAGACAATTAATGCAGGTTGCACAATCGCCTTTTTTCCTGAACAGCTTATCCCACTTATACAGCAAGGTCCTTTCTCTGAACTACGGAACCTCGCAGAGACCGAATGGTTGGCGAGCTACTGTGTGTTGCAGGATGCCAAGAAAGTCATTGGTGCTAGCAGCAGCGTAACGCCCAACTAATTTAACACATTTACACTTTTCAATGTTTCTCATAATCATCCCTTAAATGAATATCAGAGTAGTTGCTGGAAATGCTGTCCTTCATTTTCTAAACACACTTTGCACCGACGTAGGAAGTTTCAGTACACTCACTATAATTATACATCCTCACTGACATTTTGTATCAATGCAGTGATTTCGCTCTCGAGAGCCTCCAGAGTTTACGCGGATTATTTCTGTAGGCCTATACCTTTTTTTAGAGGGTCCCCTTCAAGTGAAGATCGCACGGCACTCAAACTTACGAACACATTTACAGGCTATGCCACAATTCTTGGCTGGTCAGCTCCGGTTGCGCAGTCGTACAGAGGAAAGTTGACGAGCCTCAGGTAAGTGCGAATGATGCATGAGTTGTCAGCTGTGCGACAAGCAACTCACGAATCTATACCACTTGTGTAGCCGAAATAGCTCAGTTGGGAGAGATTTAGACTGAAGTTATAAAGGTCCCTGGTTCGATCCCAGGCATAGGCAAATCATATCTTTAATATTACTCTATGTGTTGTATTCACAGAAAATATTAATGCACAAGACTACAACGGTCAGTGTAACCGAAATTCCTCATTTGGGAGAGCCTTAGACCGAAGATCTAAAGAACTCTCGTTCGATCCCGGGTTTAAGCAGTTCACAATTTTTAATATTGGTCAGTGTTTATTTTTTATTTTTTATTTAGTCAATTTACCCTCTAGGTTGGTGGATCCCACGGACTCAGCGAGGGAACTCAGCACTACCGCCTCTATGGACAGTGTCCTGGAGCTTGGAACATCTGGTCGGGATGGATACAACTGGGGAGGTGTGATCAGCACTTCGCCCAGGCGGCCTCACCTGCAAAGCGAACAGGGGCCTCATGAGGGATGGGAACGGATGGAAGATTGGGATGGATAGGCTAGGAAGAGGGAAGGAGGCGGCCGTGGCCTTACAGTAGGTACCATCCCGGCATTTGCCCGAAGACGAAGTGGGGGATACCACGGAAAACCACTTCGAGGATGGCTGAGGGGGAATCGAACCCCCTCTACTCATTTGGGCCACCCGAGGCTGAGTAGACCCCGTTCCAGTCCTCGACCCACTTTTCAAATTTCGTGGCAGAGCAGGGAATCGAACCCAGGACCTCCGGGGCGACAGCTAACCATGCTGACCGCTACGCTACGGAGGCGACTGGGTTTAGTATTCACAGAAAATATTAATGCACAAGGATGCAAATGAATATGTAGCCGAAATAGCTCAGTTGGAGAGCGTTAGACTGAAGATCTAAAGGTGCCTGGTGCGATCCCAGGTTTTTGAAGTACATATTTTTAATATTATCCTATGTGATGTATTCACAGATACTATTAATGCACAAGGCTGCATATAACAATAGCCGAAATAGCTGTTGGGAAAGCGTTAGACTGAAGATGTAAAGGTCTTGGTTCAATCTCAGGTTTCGGCATTCCATATTTTTAGCCTATTTTCATTTCATGAAAAAAAAAAAGGCTTATGAGATCACCTTTTTTTTCGTATGTGCGTATGTGTGTGTGTCTGTGTCCCCCCCCCCCCCAACTAATAACTTCTGAACGGCTGGACCGACTTCAATGAAACTGGGTAAGGTCATAGTACTATTTTGGCTGACCCCGACCGCGCCCTTCAAATATTATTACGTCTCACCAATCCAACATGGCGGCGGTGCGAAATATTTCACCGGCATTCTATATCTCCAAAACTATTATTGATATCACGCTGAAATTGTGTACGGTGATAAATGGGCACTGCTAGAAGTGTACCTACGAGCCTTTCAAAAACCAGGTAACTGCAGAACCAACATGGCGGCCAAGCGAAGTTGAGACTTTTAAATAGACTTTTCTCGCGATTTAAGCATCCAAACGCAATGAACCTTGGTACAACAAATGTTCATACACATTGTAATGCACAGGCGTCTAATTTAGTTCAATTGTTTACATAACCTCAATATGGCGGCTGTGCGAAATATTTCATTGGCGTTCTATATCTCCGAAACTATTACTGATATGAACCCGATTGTTGTACGGTGATAAAGAGCACTACCAAAAGTTCACCTATGTAACTTACAAAAGCCTGTAAAATAGGCTACAAAACGAACGGCCAAGTGAAGTTGAAACATGTAATAGACTTTTCTCCTGATTTAACCATCTGAGCGCAGTGAAATATGGTTCAGTAAATGTTTATACATATTGTAATGCACTGTAATGTAATTTAGTTCAATTGTTAACATAACCTCAAGATGCCGGCTGAGCGAAATTTTAAATTAAGTTTTCATTTCTTGTGTCGTAAACATGCCATGGCAGTGAACGTTTGAATAATGAACCTACACAATAATTTTCCTTTAATGGTACATAACCCTATGGCCTATACATATAACAATCCAACATGGCGACCATCTGAAATATTTAGACGCTTCTCAATATCTACGAATCGTTTCAACAATCAAACTGAAATTCTTTATGTTCTTAGAGATTATGAACATAAGATCCCCTATAGGACTTTCAATAACCTGGTGAGCACCAATTCAACTGGTTAGCGACGCGAACTATAAATATTTAAATTGACGTTTCTCGCGATTTAACCATCCGATTGCAGTGAAATGTGGTATGGTAAATGCTTATACAAATGTTAATCCACTGGCATCTAATTTATTTCAATTGATTTCATAACCACAAGATGGCAGCTGTGCGAAATTTTAAAATCTCGTTTTTACTTCTTGTGTCCTAATCATGCGATTGAACACAATAATCTTCATGTAAATCTTCTTCTTTTCTTTTTTTCTTAGTCGTTTACCCTCCAGGTTGGTGGAACCCACGGACTCAGCGAGGGAACTCACCACTACCGCCTCTACGGGCAGTGTCCTAGAGCTGGGAACATCTAATCGGAGTGAATACAACTGGTGAGGTGTGATTGGCACCTCGCCCAGGCGGCCTCACCTGCGAAGCGAACAGGGGCCTCATGAGGGAAGGTAATGGATGGTCAGGATGGATAGGCAAGGAAGTTGGAAGGAGGTGGCCGTGGCCTTGAAGAAGGTACTGTACCCGTAAATCCGGAAAGTAGCCTGTTGTAGCCATTGCCCCAGCAGGATCGCCTATTTCTAACAGCACCGGCCAATTACTGCATTAGAAATCGCTCCAACATGGTCTTTAGGGATTTACATACAGCAGTTACAAGAATATTGTGGATAAACAACAAACTACACGGGGCACACTTACCTTTACATACGTTCTCGGGGACAGGGAACTCAGCTTCGCCTACAATACATCCACAATACTCTAATCCTTATATTTAAAATGAATCACACGTCAACAGCGACAGATAAGGAACTGAATAAATTTATTAACAATAGTAAACTAACCTAATATAAACAAAATAACAATAAACTAATCTAGCAACAAAGAAATAAATAAAACCACACAATCATTCACACTTCCTTATAAGTCTCATCTTACTACAATGCCGTGCAAAAATATCAGCATAAAAGCCTTGGCAGGTTTAGGCCTACACTACGTAAAAAGAAAAACGTTTAAGGGATGCTCCTACATTTGTGGCATTCCTGGGAACAGGTTACCTTCATTGGCACACGTCTGAAAACGCACGTGCACTGGCTTGCTTTATGAATGAGCGATAGCACAGCGTTGAGCTCGGAACTATTTACAATTTATACAAGGCTGTGAGTCAGCAACTGTTCAGATTATGTCACACCAAGTCCTCCACTCCTAACGGTGAATCATTCTGTCTAGCCTGCATTGAGACTGCCTTGTGTGTGTTTAAAATTCACGTAAAATTAACATTCAGATCTTACAAAAATGCTCATAACTTCTATGTTCTTTTATCAATCATTCTGGAATTTTCATACAATCTTTCATTCGCACCCCGAAATTGTTCTAGACCAATTCGGTTCAACAATTACTCTTAACAGTGGGCAATCATTCATACAAAAACATCCGCTCACAAAACACACGCTATTCCAAAACATTCGTTTAATAAATCCCACCCAAAATTATTCAACTAATTAAATCATTTACGAAAAATATTTACAGGTAATTTTTTCATAATAATAAACACTATTTAAAGTTGTTAACACGTTACTTTCGAGATTCTGGTTTCTCGGTTACAATACATCTCTCAATTAATTATTTACACTATTTTTCCACATAATCATTTCCTATCACTCCGTAGTTTTCATATACTGCTCACACATCGTCTTATGTAGGTTTCCTTACATTGTCGGTCTAATACAGTCGACTGATAAAGGT
This sequence comes from Meconema thalassinum, assembly GCA_946902985.2. Lineage (NCBI taxonomy): Eukaryota > Metazoa > Arthropoda > Insecta > Orthoptera > Tettigoniidae > Meconema > Meconema thalassinum. Next base: position 392,049,486 of record OX336391.1, read on the forward strand.
TAACTGTACGTAATTACATAACTTCAGGTTTAATAAAATATAATAATGGTATCATTGACATGAGTAGACAATCGTTCTCTAATTGTATTTCCGCTAAAATCCTTCTGTCAACACAGCTAAAACGTTACTTCACATGAACTGGACTACTTGTATACAACGACTCTTATCATGATCTAATGCCTTTCTTATCAAAGAACAATAATACTTTGACTTCCCTTAAAATGCGGAACTTCCTTCGCACGAGCATTCCAAAGCTCTACAAATCCTCATATAACTATATCTATGGCATAAACAATTATCATCCACTATGTTAAACAATAACCAAAAACGGATTAATTGTTATTAACATTTCTTCTGTATGCACTTTTCTCAAATAATGGCATGACCCTCAGTATCGTTTCACATGACTACTGATCTACAATTATACATACTTAAGATCTTCAAACGAAACTTCCAATCGTAATGAACGATATTAGACTGTCGTGATTGACCTCCTAAAGTTTACTCCACAAAAATATAATTAACTGTTAACTCGTCTGTCGCAAATACATGTAATATAAATAATACTCCTGTCTCATTTCACTTATCAAGCTTTAAATTGTATATCGTAGTAATATCAGGTGTACATAATGACGTGATATTACACAAATAGTGTAAAATAACACACATGTTATTTATAGTGTCAAATAGAATTCAATCTTGATCGGGATAAACTAGCTTTGTATTCCTAGCCAAAGATTTGAATAATCTTCTATCAAAAGATATTTCCTCTAACATATTAAATGAACAAAGCTCTCAGCTTCACAAATAATAAAAAGGTTTGTCAACGTCGTAATGCGTTTTCACTCTACACAAAGAATGTTTATAGGGATTAGGACTTCGGTCTTATCAAACGATTAGTATTTCCTAGATCGTCGAAAGTTTATGTACAATAATGATATAACAATATCATTCGATATTTCTTCTGTTCTTGAAGTTTGATGTTGTTACATTAAAGTGCTCAAATTAAATTTTAAAGAATTTAATTTGAAGCTATGACACAATGTCAGAATACTTGGTTTAAATAAATTATTAAAATTCGAGAGTCGAAACGACTAGTCTTCTATGAGGCAATATGATTCCTCAAACAAAAATGTTTAATCTCAGTTCAACAACTGATCCGTAGAATAAAATTGAAAAATAGATGAAAACAATCATCTCCTAAATAATCTTGAAGCATAAAAATCTTAAAAAAAAATTAAAAAATACTCAATTACTGTGTTTTGGCGAGATAAATTGAAAGCTGCCAGCTGGATAAAGTGATGCAATCCCTCAAATCTACTAGAAACTTCAGCCAACTGATCGCTAGCAGTAAGAACGGTTTCAAGAGTTGCATATTTGATGATCGCTAGTAGGCTACTGTATTTGAAATTGCAAGTTATCGGTAGCAGTTCTGAGTGCAACCAGCCACAGTAAAGCGAGTGAATGTCATCATTCGCAGTATCGAGTCTAAATACACGTACCGGTAAAGTATTGGCGCACGCGAACAGTTTAAAATCCGCCGGGAGTGATAGTGAAACGTCCGTGACGCGAGTTCTCTTCCGCAAAATCGTGTTTTGAAATTCTACGATAGCAAGTTCGGACATTGTATTGAGAATCCATTGTTAGGAAACTGTGTGTGCACAGCCAGCATTTCTAATATTTGTCGTAAAGTAACAGGATTTATTGGATGGAGGGACTTGGCGTATTCTTATAATACGAATTGTGCTGCCAACTACGAGAGAGAGCTGCAGCCACCTGTATTTTACCGTGACGCTACAAGGTCATTCACCATATGCTCATAGATGAAACCATACCGGTATTGGGATTTAATTTAGCAACTAAAGAGGGTTTGGGTACAAGACAGACATTACGAGTATTTTTGAAACGTATGGAAACAGGACATTGTAATTTCAACAACAGAAGTGATAATAGCAAACCCGAAGCGACAGTGGCGTAATATTTATTTTGAAATTGGAGACATTTAAGGCGAGCAAGGGGAGAAGAGTGATAATGAGGAATAATCAGGCCGCCAACATAAAGTACCGTACTAAAGACCACAAGGGACAAAAGTGATGAGATGGAACGCTGAATCAACATGAGCCAACAGACTACGCAGAAATTGTGGAGATGGAATGAAGATTCTACATTTAATGGAATTTCAAGATCCATGGGAGTCGCCCTTTCAAAAGGAGGACTTCGTGGCATGGGAGAAGGAACACAATACTGGAGCTTTTCGCCAAATCAGCTGACCCAGATCAAGACCACACAAGGTGCAGCTTCCATGGGGGAGGAGCTCTGAACTGAGTAAGGGCTTTTCTGTACTCTGTGGAAGACGGATCTGGGCGGGGAAGTCCTCAACCCCGACACGGCGCGTCCCAATGGCTGATAGGGGCTCTTGTTGAGAGTGGTGCTTGCACCCGCGGATCAACTGAAGACATGATATAGTGGCAGCAGCTATATCATTATTGTTGAAACAAGACCGATCTGTCGACCTTGCATCAGCAAACAGCTGCATCATATCTTGGCTTCCTTGGATGTTGGGATGTGATGTGGTTACTGCGCATTGAGGAAGGCAACGGGAAACCACCTCAATTATTTTTCCCCAGGATAATCTTCATGGCTGAAAACCCAATTACATTGGCCCTTAGTCCCGGGCAGACCTTAAGTGGTCAGAGGATGCGAAGAATCTCCCGGTCAGCCCTGAAGATAGGAACTTGGAATGTACGGAGTATGTTTGAAGCAGGAAAGATTCACAATACAATTCATGAGATGAAGAGGATGAATGTGTCCATAATGGGTATAAGTGAGATGAGATGGCCGGGGACAGGGGATTGTAATGTGGAGGATTGCATGGTATATTACAGTGGTAATAATGATGCCAGGCATTTGCATGAAGTGGGTTTTATAGTGTACAAAAGTTTGCAGTCTGCTGTTATCAGTTGTATACAATTCTCCAGTAGAATAAGTATGTTAAAGTTACGTGGTAAACCTTTCCACATTAATCTCATTCAAGTGTATGCCCCTACTAGTGACAAAAGCGATGAAGATGTTGAGGAATTCTATGCCCAAATTCAGACCGTCCTCAAAGACACCAAAGAACATGATGTAACCCTTGTTATGGGAGATTTTAATGCAAAGGTTGGGAAAGGTTCTGAAGAACACATTGTGGGCCAGTGTGGTCTCGGACAAAGAAACAACAGAAGGGATCGTTTAGTGCAGTTTTGTAGAGAGGAGAACTTTGTCATTGCTAATACTTGGTTTAAGCTTCCTGCCAGGAGACTTTATACGTGGAAAGCACCTGCTGATAGTCCAGACAACATAATAAGAAATCAAATTGATTTCATTCTAATTAAAAACAGATTTAGAAACAGCGTGATTTTTGCAAAAACCTATCCAGGAGCAGATGTTCCTTCTGACCACAATCCTCTCATTAGCAAAATTTGTGTCCGGCTTAACAAGATTCCGATAAAAACAACACAAAAGAAGTATGATACTGATGCCCTTCGGGAAATAAATACAAGGTCACAGGTGGCTGCTGCTCTTGCCACTGATCTTAAGATGTTGAATTCAAATGACATGCAGCCCTTGGCACTTTGGGACACTTTTAAAACCTCATTGAAGAGGGTTGGAGATCATTTTCTTAAGAACAAGAGACAACATAAAAAAAGGAAGGCATGGATGACGGATGAAATATTGAATCTAATGGATAAACGAAGAGAGGTCAAAGGAAGAGATAATGAAGAATATTGGTTTATTCATAGATTGATAAAGAATAAGATCAGACAAGCCAAGGAAGCTTGGATGTCAGATAGGTGCAAAGAAATTGAAGAACTTAATAGTAAATATGATACTTTCCAGGTCCATAAGAAAATCAAAGAAGTTTCAGGTAGACACAGGAAAAGAAACACAGTCAACTTAGTTGATAGTCAAGGTGACACGGTATTTGAAGTTGAAGAAAAATTACAGGTTTGGTAGAACTATATACAAGAGCTTTTTTATGATGATCATCGTCCTTCCCGACCCGAAATTCCTTCAGTTGTTGGACCTATGATCACCATGGATGAAGTGAAATATGCGATTAGGATAGCGAAAAATGGTAAGGCTCCTGGTCAAGATGACATTCCAGTGGAATGATTGAAGATCTTGGATGATGATAGCATTGTGACGCTCACTAATTTATATAACAAGATATACGACACGGGCATATTACCAGAAGACTGGCTCTTGTCTACATTTATTGCTCTTCCGAAGAAACCGATGGCTAAGTCATGTAGTGACTTCAGGACAATCAGTCTTATGAGTCATGTGCTCAAGATATTTCTCAAAGTTATCCATAACCGCATATACAGGAAATGCGAGATGAATATCAGTGACACGCAGTTTGGGTTCCGCAACGGTCTAGGAACTCGTGAGGCATTATTAGCGCTTCAAGTTCTTTTCCAGAGATGCCGTGAGGTAAATCAGGATGTATATGCATGTTTTCTGGACTATGCAAAAGCCTTTGACCGTTGTGAGCATGATAAGTTGTATAATGCACTCAAGAACTCAGGAATAGATGAGAAAGACATTCGGATCATCATTAACTTATACTGGGGTCAAAAGGCTAGAATCAGAATTGATGGACATATATCGAGATCAGTGGAAATAATGCGTGGTGTGAGACAAGGATGCATTCTTTCACCGCTTCTTTATAATATCTATGCAGAACAGATTTTCTCTGAGGCACTTGATGGCATTCAACAAGGTATTAAGGTCAATGGTAATTATATTAATAATATACGGTACGCAGATGGTACTGTATTGATTGCAAATAGTTTCGAAGGACTTAAAGAGATTGTTTCTATGGTGTGTCAAAAGAGTAAACAATATGGCCTTGACCTCAACATTAAGAAAACAAAATATATGATATAATCGCGAAAACCAGCATTGTCACAAGTCCTTTTAGTCGATGGACATCAGATTGAGCGAGTCAAGAGTTTGGTTTATTTAGGACAGAATATTAATGAGAATTGGGATCCTTCGGTTGAAATAAGATGCCGTATAGAGAAGGCTAGATCCATCTTTATGACAATGAAACAACTACTATGCTGTCGAGATCTCAGTATGACGCTTAAGAAAAGAATTGTGAAGTGTTATGTTGTCTCCACCCTTCTTTATGGTGTTGAAGCTTGGACCTTGTCCGTAGCTACAGAAAAGAAGATTCGAGCTTTTGAAATGTGGATATACCGGCGGATTCTTAAAATTTCGTGGACAGAACATGTGAGTAATGCCGAGGTTCTTCAGCGTGTGAGCAGCCAACCTGAGCTGTTAAACACAATTAAGAAGAGGAAATTGGAATATTTGGGACACATGATGAGGAGTCCAAAATACCGTCTGCTTCAAGTTATACTTCAGGGTAAAATTGATGGTCAGCGTGGACCGGGAAGGAGACGAATAACTTGGATGGATAATTTAAGAACGTGGTTTGGGCTGTCTTCCACGGAACTCTTCAGGATTGCACAGGATAAGAAGGTGTTAGTCATGGTGGTAGCCAACGTCCGTATCGGAGAAGGTAGAAGAAGAAGAAGAAGAAGAAAATCTTAGCACACATCTGAAGTGTAAAATACATGAGAACACTGAAATACATGAAATGTGAAAATATGGAGTAAGATCGTTGGCTCAGGATGTCACTAATCTAGCTTGATACTAAAAATAAGAGACACAGCTACATTATTTGGACGAAAACTTGAAGATCTAAATAAGTATTCACACAATACTTTAGATGTTTCCTCAGTTCAAATTACTGAGATGGATATGCATTCGAACCTCGGAACTGCGACCTCAGGGATAGGAAAAACGTTCCCTCTCCGGAATTCACCAACATTCGCCTGGGCTCGAACGACATCCTTCTGGCAAATTCTTCTATTGTTGCTGGGCTACCCCTAGCATCTTGACAAATCTCTTCTGTAGACTCTTCATTCTCCGTCGCAAATATGTATCAGCCTCATCATTGGAAAATAATTTATAGAAATATTCATATAGATGGTGAATGAAATATTTCTATTGCTAATTGATGTTACATTAGTGTTCGTAGACTGACGCAAATGTACAAGATGGACCGTACACTACGTCTGTATTCAAGAATACGTCGTCTAACGAAGTTCCATCGTTGTATCTTAACTTCTGTTATCGAATATGTCTCTGGCGCATGACTATTTATTTCGTCATATCAACAATGTTAACTATGTTGAATGAAACCACTTGATGAATAATGATAGTCATTATAATAATGTTTATTTGCTGCGCCAATGTTAAAAGTTCTTCGCTACTGTTCACTTGAACTGCGTTCGCCAACTTCACGTTGCAATCTAAAATGATATTCAGCTTTATTTCCGACACATTTGAAAATCTGTCTTAACAGGCTTATATTGTCGAAACGGTAAATTTTAGAACGCTCGACTTTCAGCAGAATGTAGTATTCGACATGTTCTTTATATATATTCACTTAGTTAAACTCAAATCTCAATTATATAAGAGATATAATTATTTCAATGTTCCTCACAACTTCACATAAAATGGAAGTGCGGTGATCTCCTACGTTCCATCTAGCTATCCTCGCGTCTCCACAAGTCGACAGTCGTCGCATTCGGACTAAGCCTTGGGATCTCCGTTAACCCAGTAAAAACACTTCCTCACTCTTCAAAGATTGCTGGAATAAGAACATCGATCCTTGGTTCTCCCCCTCCAAGTCGAAATTTAGGCGGCCATATCATTCGCCCACCATAATTTTAGCGCGTAGATTACTAATGCTTATTATTGCGTAGATTGACCGATCTGCGGGTTTTAAAGTATCAGACATAATTTCTTTTACTATTTTCTTCATTACCAAAGAAGAAAATCTTCTTCTAAGGGCCTAAATGCACAATTTCACCAAATTATGTAGTTGAAGTTGATCCCGTCTTCAATAAGACCTCTTCTCATTGGCTCTGGGCTGGGGTCCAATAGCATAATTTATAACAATATTTATCATATTAATTTCCAAACTCGTCGCCTCCGTGGCGTAGCGGTCAGCATGGTTAGCTGCCGCCCCGGAGGTCCTGGGTTCGATTCCCGGCTCTGCCACGAAATTTGAAAAGTGGTACGAGGACTGGAACGGGGTCTACTCAGCCTCGGGTGGCCCTAATGAGTAGAGGGGGTTCGATTCCCCCTCAGCCATCCTCAAAGTGGTTTTCCGTGGTTTCCCACTTCGTCTTCGGGCAAATGCCGGGATGGTACCTTTTTCAAGGCCACGGCCGCCTCCTTCCCTCTTCCTTGCCTACCCATCCTCACCATCCCTTACCTTCCCTCATGAGGCCCCTGTTCGCTTTGCAGGTGAGGCCGCCTGGGCGAGGTGCCAATCCCACCTCACCAGTTGTACCCCTTCCGATTCGATGTTCCCAGCTCTAGGCCACTGCCCGTAGAGGCGGTAGTGGTGAGTTCTCTCGCTGAGTCCGTGGGTTCCACCAACCTGGAGGGTGAACGACTAAAAAAAAAAAAAAAAATCCACATCTACTGTTGCTATGCCAATTTCAGCCTTCTAGAAGCGTCTATTGTGCAATATGTCACGTGATTCGGCTCTCCCAAGCCTCGAGCTTATAACACTACCCTCCTGTGTCACACTTCCAGAATTTATATTTTCTGGTTGAATTTTATCATGGGGACGGAAAATACTCTCATTTTGTCCCAGAATAATTCAATTTTCGGGGGAAGTACCATCCCAGCATTTGCCTGAAGACGAAGTGGGAAACCACGGAAAACCACTTCGAGGATGGCTGAGGTGGGAATCGAACCCCCTCTACTCATTTGGAACACCCGAGGCTGAGTAGACACCGTTCCAGTCCTCATACCACTTTTTCAAATTTCGTGGCAGAGCCGGGAATCGAACCCAGGACCTCCGGGGCGTCAGCTAAGCATGCTCACCGCTACGCTACGGAGGCGATTACGGGAATTTACAATTATAATATTGGTCTGTGTGTTGTATTCACAGAAAATATTAACGCACAAGACTGCCAGTAGTAATAGGGCCGAAATAGGTCAGTTGGGGAGCGTTGGACTGATTATCTAAAGGTCCTTGGTTCGATCCCGGCTTACGGCAATTCTCAAATTGAATATTGGTCTATGTGATGTATTCACAGAAACTATTAATGCAAAAGGCTGCTAATAGCAACATAGCCGAAATAGTTCAGTTGGGAGAGCGTTAGACTGAAGATCTAAAAATACCTGGGTCGATCCCGGGTTTCGGCAGTTCGCAATTTTAATAATGGTCTATGTGCTGTATTCACAGAAAATTCTAATGCCCAAGGCTACAAATAATTATGTAGCTGAAATAGCTCAGTTGGGAGAGCGTTAGACTGAAGATCTAAAGTTTCCTGGTTAAATCCCGGCTTTCGGAAGATCACAATTTGAATTTTGGTCTATTTGTTGTATTCACTGGCCCTAATAATATTGTTCTCTGCAGCCCAACTAACGCGTGTTGTCATCCCGTATGGTACTAATGCCCTTGCAAGCATATTCCGCAAACAATACTGAGCACTATTATTTTTCTCTCATATTTGGCTGTAGTCACATCCAGGGAAGTATTATAGTGTTCAGTATCGTTTGCCGGATATGCTTGCAGTGCATTAGTACCATACGGGATGCAAGCAGAGAAATATCGACCTTCCTGACAACACGCGTTAGTTGGGCTGCATAAAACGATATTATTAAGGGCAGTTGATTCACCTGGTATACCAATCACATGTAATTTTGTTCAGTTTTCTTTGCACATTCCAGTGATTTGAATTAAATTAAATTTACAAAATCAATTTTCAGCCGAAATTAAAAATAATCAGACAATAAGTTTCATTTATTTATAGATATTAATGAAAATCTCTTATCCAAAGATAACATATGTTTTTAAATTTTCCAATTTCCGAAAATTGGCGTTCAGTCATTTAATACAGAACGTTCTCCAATTATATCTCTCTTTTAGTTTTGGAGACAGTTGCATGTTTGAAGCTTATCTTGAAAGTCTTAATATAGCCTGGTACTTCATCAGGTCTGGCGAATCGTATAGTGTTAATGATTGGCCTTATAAGGCTTGACCTAACTCCAGCCAGACTTTCTCGATGTAATCTTGAGCAGTGTTACTCACTTACGCAATTCTATGCACGAGAATAATGTGCAACTGTATGCATAATGGATGAGCTATGCTGCCATTTAAATCATACAACGCTGCATCTCTAACCATTGGTACCTAGAGTATTTCAACGAAATGCCTGTAATTTTAAAGCATGCATGTAATCTCTACTTAGTATAAAACAAAATCCCCGATTATTGGATGTAACGGGTAATCTCAAGAACCACTGGTTGGATTTTGATACGGTTTTCAGCATTCTGTACAGAATTTATTGAGGATGGATTCTGTAGAAAGTTATTCATATATGACTAAAGGAAGCCGAGCAGTAACGATTTCAGTGAATCGAGTCGAAGAAAAAACTGCCATTCATGCAGCTTTTAAGCTTGCGCTGGGTAAACCGTTAACATACTTATACGGTATAGGCCTATTACGAGTGTAAGAATTGTCGAGCATGAAAAGTTCTACAAAAACGTCCGGGACAGCATATCTCTATCATCAAATACATCGCCAATATAAGTGATTATACGTTTTCATTTCTTCCAACAAACTCAATTCAGTGGATATTTAAATTACTAGCCTCGGAGCGAGTTTACGAGTTAGTGAGTGATCCTATCACCCCAGCTTCAGCCAGCATCAAACTGTCGAGTTAAGACTTCAGAAAATATTATATGTGTTTGAGTTGCGCTGTTCACCTCGGCTTTTCTGAATTGTGTCTGGGACCTGCTGTCCGTGCGCCTTTTAAGCTTACGCTGGGTAAACCGTTAAAGATACTGGGCAAAGCCGGGGTGGAATGCTAGTTTATCATATAAATACATGTTTGCGTGGATTATTAAATGTATTTAACAAGGAAATCGGTTGAATAACATATACGGCACCCCCTTGGTCCCCTTAAGTGCATTGTACGTATTGATGAATTTTGTAGCCTATTGTGAAGAGCAATATTCAGGATTGCCCGAAATGTGTCTTTCAAGGCCCTAAAACCAACGATTTTGGAAGTGCGCATTCCCAGATAACTATTTCCGGTCTATGAAATATAGAAAGAATGGCCAAACGCAAACATGACAGCGCCATTTCACGAAGTCCTATTAGGCTTTCAATCTGTCTATGTAGAAGATGTTAGATACTCAGACTCCAGTGGGCAGGTTCAACTTAAAATTATCCACTAAACGATATGTTTTTGTTAAACAGGCGAATATTAATTTTGCCTAAACTTTTCATACAAATAAAAATTTAATCCAAGGGATAATATGGTTTTTGTTCCCACAAAGCAATGAAATTATGTAAAAGTATGTATAAAAGTATGAAATAACGAAGTTACTTAACCTCATATTGTAAAATATGAACCCCATGTTGAATAAAGTCCCTATCTCTGTGAAGACCCCCTTAGATGAAATTAAACGGCTTGTGGGGCATGAAAATTCGGTATTTTAGATAACCTCAAAACAATAGGAAAAAATACTTTTCATATGTCATATTGTACGTATTGATAAATTTTACAGCCTAAGTTAGATTCCGGGAGTGCCTCATGGCCATTTGTAAATTTTCACAGAAATCTGTTGAGTCGTTTTCGATTGATGAAGAACCAGACAGACAGACAGACTGAAGGGCAAAGCAAAATTTTATATATAGAGAGATTGAAAAACTGATCTGGATTTAGATTTTCTTCAAAATCTTTCGTAATATAGTGTGATATTGGATGGTAAAATACAGCGGTCGCGACTCGTGACATTGGGGAGGGTTATCAAGGCTCTCAATGATCACAAATCCATGAAAAATACACAAGAGCCCCCCCCCCCCCCCCCCCTTCAAAAAATATAATACTTGTAAAAATCCAACCATAAATTACGAAACAGCACTTCTTTGTCAGACAATTTAGTTCGAAATTTCCATTGGAGCAAGAAGATTCATTCAATAACCTAGATATTCCAACCTTTGCTCCCTTCTGCAAAGATCATATAATCAACTTATAGAAATCACTCCCCATTGATCATAACAAGATTTTTTTTATGAAAAAATTTAAAACGCAGCAATTTTTCGAGATGTGTGCCGTGTCCTGTGCGGGGTTTCGCCTAGGACACCAAGCTGGCTCATCAGCGGGCTCTTGGTGTCCCCGCCTGGACCCACACAGGAGTAGCGAACTGCGCACTTTTTATGAAACGCACCTGCGCCTCTTGAGCTTTTAGTTCTCGCTACATCGTATATAACAGCAATGTGCGTTAATTAATTTTTTGTGAGACACATAGACAAATATTTAAAATTATAAACTGCCGAATCGCGGAATAGAGCCAGCGACAATAACGTTTTCCCAACTGAGCTATTTCTGCTACATTGACGTCTGCAGCCTTGTGCCTTAATATCTTCTGTGAAAAGAAAAAACATAACATTTTTGGGGTCAATTTTACCCTCCAGATAGGTGGTTCCTACGGACTTGGCGAGGGAACTCACCACTACCGCCTTTCCAGGCAGTGTCCTAGAGCGGGAACACTTGGACGGATTGGATACAACTGGGGAGGTGTGATCAGCACTTCTCCAAGGCGGCCTCACCTGCAAAGCGAACAGGGGCCTCATGAGGGATGGGAAGGGAAGATTGGGATGGATAGGCAAGGAAGAGGGAAGGAGGCGGCCGTGGCCTTACAGTAGGGACCATCCCACCATTTGCCCGAAGACGAAGTGGGAAACCACGGAAAACCACTTCGAGGATGGCTGAGGTGGGAATCGAACCCCTTCTACTGAGTAGACCCCGTTCCAGTCCCCATACCACTTTTCAAATTCCGTGGCAGAGCCAAGAATCGAACCCAGGGCCTCCGGGGCGGCAGCTAACCATGCTGATCGCTACGCTACGGAGGTGACTACCTCATAACTTAATATTTAAAATGATAAAGTCCCGAAATCCGGGATTGAACCAGCGACCTTTTGATCTTCAGTCTATTTCGGCTACGTTGGCATCTGCAGCCTTGTGAATTACAATTTGCTGTGCAAATAACACCTAATATTTAAAATTATAAATTGCCGAAACCCGTGATCGAACCAGTGATCTTCAGTTTAACGCTCTCCCAACTGAGCTATTTCAGCTACATCGGTATCAGCAGCCTTGTAATTTTTTTGTTTTGTTAAAACAACACATACTATTTAAAAATTATGATTTGTCGAAACACCAACTGAGCTATTTTGGCTACATTATATTTTGTAGCTTTCTGCATTATAAAAAAATGAAAACAACACATATTATTTAAAATCATGAAATTCCGAGCCCGTGATTGAACCAGGAAGCTTTAGAATAATTTGCTTGTTTTTCCGCCATGCTTGTTTACATCACAGACGAACTCCAGCTGTGAAGGACAGACGTCTACAAAATGCTCTCTTAGTTCCTCCGGGAAGAAAAAATCTAAACTCAAGCAGTACTACATTTACATCATCCCCAACAGATGGCACAACATGCCAGAGATCGACTCGACACTCGAAGGCAAATGGAGAATATGGGTAAAATAAAAGGAATAAAGTACTTCTGCACCGTTAATAGACGACAATGCACTCGACGGGTTAACATATGAAATTCCTAATATAAAAAGAAACATGCCGAAACCCGGGATCGAACCAGGGACCTTTAGATCTTCAGTCTAACGCTCTCCCAACTGAGCTATTTCGGCTGTGTAATGGTTACTGTCAAGGCACAATATTATTAGAACATCAATCTGGATAGTTGAAGAGCGACAATTGTATACTGGTTGGAAAGATAAAGGCATCAGTGCTCGTAGCCTCCGTGGCACAATCGGCTAGCGCGTTCGGCTGTTAACCGAAAGGTTGGTGGTTCAAGCCCACCCGGGGGCGGTAAATTTTAGAAGAGTTACAAAATATCATCGTATTCCAGATTCTGATGGTGACATTACTCATTAGTCATTACAATAATTGGTGATTATCAATTCATCGGCAACAATTGCATTTCGCTTTCTACGTCGACAATACGATTGAAATAATTTTGTCAGGCTACCTAATTTTCTTAGAAAAATGTAAATGCCAATTATGTGACGCAGAAAATTGAAGCAGATTTAAAGGAAATTGGCTGAACGAATATTCACTTCTGAATGTCACTCCTTTCAAACCTTTTTTTTTTTTTTATTTAGTCAATTTACCCTCTAGGTTGATGGTTCCCACGGACTCAGCGAGGGAACTCACCACTACCGCCTCTATGGGCAGTGTCCTGGAGCTTGGAACATCTGGTCGGGAAGGATACAACTGGGGAGGTTTGATCAGCACTTCGCCCAGGCGGCCTCACCTGCAAAGCGAACAGGGGCCTCATGAGGGATGGGAAGGGATGGAAGATTGTGATGGATAGGCTAGGAAGAGGGAAGGAGGCGGCCGTGGCCTTACAGTAGGTACCATCCCGGCATTTGCCCGAAGACGAAGTGGGAAACCACGGAAAACCACTTCGAGGATGGCTGAGGGGGAATCGAACCCCCTCTACTCATTTGGGCCACGCGAGGCTGAGTAGACCCCGTTCCAGTCCTCGTACCACTTTTCAAATTTCGTGGCAGAGCCGGGAATCGAACCCAGGACCTCCGGGGCGGCAGCTAACCATGCTGACCGCTACGCTACGGAGGCGACCCCTTTCAAATCTGTTGCTTAAAATTTGTCCAATAATATTGATAATGTGCGCCCAAACAGATATTTCCCTGAGCATTATTGGTAGATGCAAGACTTGAGTGCCATTATCAGGCAAGAGCAATGTAAGCTTTGGCTCACCGGAATTCCTTATCATTTATCGGCTATTATAGTCACTTCTCCGTAGTCTAGTAGTCATATCCCCGCAGTGACGTAACCAGGGGTTGCTTCTGGAGGGGTATAAGCTCAGTCAGAATTACATTAAGGGTGTAAGGGCTCTGACATAATGAGATATAATCAATGCAAGCAAATGTACGATCTTGAAGTTTCAATGTGCAAATGCTCTAACATTAAAATCCAGTTTCCTTCGCGAAATCATCTGTCCCTTTCTATTCTCCCGACATTATTTAGATAGTAATAAACTGCAAGTCGCCTCCGCAGCGTAGCGGTCAGCATGGTTAGCTGCCGCCCCGGAGGTCCTGGGTTCGATTCCCGGCTCTGCCACGAAATACGAAAAGTGGTATGAGGACTGGAACGAGGTCTACTCAGCCTCGGGTGTTCCAAATGAGTAGAGGGGGTTCAATTCCCACCTCAGCCTTCCTCGAAGTGGTTTTCCTTGGTTTCCCACTTTGTCTTCGGGCAAATGCCGGGATGGTACTGCACCCGTATCCACGTGGTCTTACCTGGTGAAATCCGAAGAAAATGCAGGATCGAAGAATCTGGAAGCCCCGGCTGAAATAACCCCCAAGACACCACCACCAAGGATCGACCATGGATAGGAATACCACAAAAATTAAAAGAATGTGATAAGAAGATGCCAGTGGTCGATGAAATAAAAAGAAAAATAGCCCAAAGTGAGCTAACAAGACTCTTAAAAACAAGTAGTTCCGTGAAGAACTATACAGCCTATTTTCATATATCCTACTTATGTTAACTGCCTCTATCAACATACAAAATTTTAGTTTGATTGCTGTAATAGATCCGTAGATATTGAGATCCGTCTTAATATTTCGGATGGTCGCCATGTTGGATTGTTATATGTATAGGCTATAGAGTCACGTACCATTAAAGAAAAATTATTGCGTAGGTTCATTATTTAAATTTTCACTTCGATCGCCTGATTACGACACAATAAATAACAACTTAATTTTAAAATTCGCACAGCCGCCATCTTGAGCTTATGTAACCAATTGAACTAAATTTGTTACCATTGCATTACAATGTGTATAAGCATTTGCTGTACCAAGTTTCACTGCGTTTGGGTTATTAAATCGCGAGAAAAGTCTATTTTAAACTTTCAAATTCGATTGACCGCCATGTTCAGTTTGTAGTTAACCGGTTTTTGATAGCCTTATAGATGAACTTCCAACAGAACCCTTTATCACCGTACAAAATTTCAGGGTGATACCGGTAATAGTTTAAGAGATATAGAATGCCGGTGAAATATTTTGCACAGCCGCCATCTTGGGGTTATATAAACAATTGTATGAAGTTAGATGTCGGTGCATTACAATGTGTGTAAACACACACTGTACCAAGTTTCATTGCGTTTGGTTGGTTAAATCGCGAGAAACGTCTATTTAAAAGTCGCGAATTCGCTTGGTCGCCATGTTGGTTTTGTAGTTACCAGTTTTTCGAAAGTCACATAGGTGAACTTCTAGTAGTTCCCTTTATCATCGTACAAAATTCCAGGGTGATATCAGTAATAGTTTCGGAGATATTGAATGCTGGTGAAATATTTCGCACAACCGCCATGTTGGATTGGCGAGACGTAACAAAATTTGAAGGGCACGGTCGAGGTCGGCCGGAATAGTGCTAAGAACTTACCGGGTTTCATTGAAATCGCTCGTGCCGTTTAGATTTTATTAGGGGGACACACACACACACACACACACACACACCTCACACACACACACACACACACACACGCACGCACACACACACACGGACAAAAGGTGATCTCATAAGCCTATTTTTTCAAAATTGAAAATAGGCTAGTAATTAAATTAATCTAATCTCGGGTGCGTTACAAAGCATCCTAGCTAATGACCCACTGGTCCTCGTAGCACATCCAAGTTCGAATAGAAATCACTAAGCCATTCGTAAGAATTTTTTAAATTTAACAACAGTTTATTAACTAAAACCGCAGTGTCGTGAAGTAGAAACTCCACTGAACAAAAGTATATAATATTATGCCTCTGTCGAAGCATGAAAAATGTGTTTAAGTGACAACCGCCTTAACTAGGCCACACAAACCGCCTTAACTAGGCCACACAAACCGCCTTAACTAGGCCACACAAACCGCCTTAACTAGGCCACACAAACCGCCTTAACTAGGCCACACAAACTGCCTAACGTCGCATCATTATCAACGAAGTTCAGATAAAAAAATACACACAAAAATATTATAATATGATCGTAAACCCTTTTTTGACACAAATATAAAATACCCTATTCAATCGTGGCAATTTATTTATACATAATTTACATAATTACACTTTAATTCAGGGAGTTAGTTGCGCCTAGTATTATTCATCTCTGTTACTTTCATGTATTCATATACAATTATGTGATTTCAATTTCAAGTTTGTTCCGTCCTAAACGACAAACAATTAAGCTAATCGGACGTCATATGTTTCAATTCACTTTCTCACAGATATTAGTTTTTTTTATTTTTAGTCGTTTACCCTCCAGGTTGGTGGAACCCACGGACTCAGCGAGGGAACTCACCACTACCGCCTCTACGGGCAGTGTCCTAGAGCTGGGAACATCGAATCGGAAGGGATTGGCACCTCGCCCAGGCGGCCTCACCTGCAAAGTGAACAGGGGCCTCATGAGGGAAGGAAAGGGATGGTGAGGATGGATAGGCAAGGAAGAGGGAAGGAGGCGGCCGTGGCCTTGAAGAAGGTACCATCCCGGCATTTGCCCGAAGACGAAGTGGGAAACCACGGAAAACCACTGCGAGGATGGCTGAGGGGGAATCGAACCCCCTCTACTCATTTGGGCCACCCGAGGCTGAGTAGACCCCGTTCCAGTCCTCGTAACACTTTTCAAATTTCGTGGCAGAGCCGGGAATCGAACCCAGGACCTTCGAGGCGGCAGCTAACCATGCTGACCGCTACGCTACGGAGGCGACTTAGATTTTCTATCACTCAATATTTTAGTTATTAATATCTGAAGTTTATACAAGTATTAATATTACAGTCTTTCCAATTAAACTCTACTCTAAAAACAATTGTTGCTAAATTTTTAACAAATTATTAACGATGTTGTTACAATACTTGGTTTCTTAAATGTTGGATTCAAAATTGTACATTAGCTTTCCACTAGCTAAAATCGTGACTCAATTTCACGTTCAAACTAATACACCGTAGTGCACTCAGCAATAGCTCCATAGCTAATTCAGTGCTCGAAAAACTGATATTGACTATCCACAGATGTCTAATATCTCCTAAATTGCAATTCAAATACACAGACAAAATTCCATTATTACCATATTATTGCTCAACAGATCTTAATAATATCCAAATATTTCAAATATTACACAAGTTTTTATACAATCATAGATAAATATGTTGCTTCAAATTAGCCAAAAGTTAAAGTGTCGAGAATAATCTTTATCACAACAGTGATAAAATATTGTGTTCACAAGTCTAAACAACTGTGTGAGAATTCGAAAAATCGGTTATCTCGATTATGACTTACATATATTTTAAACATTTATTTCCTTTCATTGCATATCATTAATAATTACACTTTCACAAACAAAGTATTTCTCTCAATATTTCTCGACCGACCACTGTGAAAAGAACGATTCAGTTTTCGCCTAATTGAAAATAATTCGACTGGAGATCCTCATCTAAGGAAACACGTCAAAACCTCAAAAAATCCAGAGAATTTGTTCAAATCGAATTCACGTATACGTTGGATATGGGAAATCTGCTTGAGTTAGAATTATTCTTATATAATTTTACCGTAGTCTTCTTCCTAAAATTTTCTCGTGTTGTCTTCCCAACAAACTATATTCTGCATATTAAGGCTTTCACGGCCCGGATTATTATATAAATAATTCATGCTTTTGGGTTAATGCCGTGTGTATTTTTAATTTAAACCATACGTTTCGGAGAAACCTTGCCTCCTTTTTCAATGGAAATAAACAATGTGGCCAAAGAAAGTATATCAATGAGATTACAAAAAAATATAGATAAATTCCTCTGTTCGTCACCAGAGAGCAGCTGCCAGAAATTACTGTATGGACCATGGCGGAACGGCGGACAGAGAAGTTAGTAACGAGAAGGTAAAGGGGGTGGTGTGAAAATATAGAAACTCCTCGAAGAATGAGGAGGGGGGGGGGAGGGGGGAGGGTTAGATGGATATAAGGAAACATAAACACAAGGGAAGTGTATCTGAACGATACAACCCCCCCCCTCCTCATTCTTCGAGCACCACCCCCTTTACCTTCTCGTTACTAACATCTCTGTCCGCCGTTCCGCCATGGTCCATACAGTAATTTCTGGCAGCTGCTCTCTGGTGACGAACAGAGGAATTTATCTATATATTTTTGGTAATCTCATTGATATACTTTCTTTGGCCACATTGTTTATTTCCATTGAAAAAGGAGGCAAGGTTTCTCCGAAACGTAGGGTTTAAATTAAAAATACACACGGCAATAACCCAAAAGCATGAATTATTTATATAATAATCCGGGCCGTGAAAGCCTTAATATGCAAATTAGAAACCTCTATGGGGAGGAAGTTGTTCGACAATCATCTAAATTTAGTAAGTTGAGGCGAAGAAGGAGCTCTCTCCTTTCATCGTTGTCCTTCTTTCTTAGATGCAGGGATCATAACATCATTCCCAACTGTGTAAAATTGAAGCAAACTATACACACTCATAAAGCTATGAGAATTTATCAGCGCGCTAGCAAGGCACTCGTTATCGAGAGGATCCAGAACTCTCGTACTGAATTGGACGCAGTTTCCCGTGAGTTATTACACTTACATCTGCTTCTAAGTAGCATTCTCTCAGAGGAATTGTGGCTGTTCTTAGAACGTATCTCCGCTATTCAGGCCGAGAATAATTTTTGTCGGGCTGTAGATAGACAAAGAGCTAAGTTCGTTCGATTGTCCTCGAGACAAACAGCTCCTCGTACGGTTCTTGATACTAGTAAAGTTGTAGTCAATCTCTCTAATACCCCTTTAGATGACTATCAAACAACTTTACTAAGCAGAGGTCTCAATTTTGCTCTCGCACCCTCCAAAATTCCTACAGAGGAGTTAATCACATCCGTTGAGGCTGCCATCTACAATTTACCTCCAGATGAAGCTGAAGAAGTTAGACAAGAAAGTGTGAGGATATTAATATCCTCTAAAGTACCCGCACCCAATTTAACTCGGGGTGAAAGAAAGGCATTGAAGGAACTAAGAAATAATGACACCATTTCTATTCTTCATGCTGACAAGGGAAATGCGACAGTGGTGATGGGTACCGTAGAATATAAAAGTAAAATCTCGATTCTGTTATCTGATCCTGTCTACAGACTGTGCACTCGTGATCCAACCACTCGTGTATACAATGCCGCTGCTAAGCTTGTTAAACTGTCATCTATTCCAAAAGAAGAGGGAAGATGTCTTATTCCGAGAGATGCTGTTCCTCCGAGATTGTATGGGCTTCCAAAAATCCATAAGCAAGACGTCCCTCTTCGACCAATTGTTAGCACAATAGGTTCTCCAACTTATGCTCTTGCGCAATATCTCAGCAAATTGCTTCAGCCGCACTTGGGGCGCACACAGTCCTACATTAGGGATTCAACCCATTTCGTCGAAAAATTGTCAACCATCGCCGTTCAACCAAATGCTATTTTGGTGAGTTTTGATGTAGAGTCCTTGTTTACCAGAGTGCCGGTGGACTCGGTCATGTCACTCATCAAGGATTTGTTTCCTGAGGACATTGCCCGATTATTCCACCACTGCTTGTGTTCCAGTTATTTCTTGTGGGATGGTAAATATTACGAGCAGACTGATGGTGTGGCCATGGGAAGTCCACTCTCGCCTGTCGTGGCAAATTTTTTTCATGGAACATTTTGAGGGGGAGGCTATCTCTTCGGCGTCTTTCAAACCTGTGATTTGGTGGAGGTATGTGGATGATACGTTCGTGGTGTGGGAGGAGGGTTCTGAGAAACTGAACCACTTTCTGAACCACCTAAATCAGCTGCATCCTTCAAGCCACTTCACAATGGAGCTAGAGTCAGGTGGATGCTTACCTTTTTTGGATGTTCTTGTGAGGAGGAAAGCGGATGGCTCCATGGGGCACAGCGTCTACCGTAAGCCAACTCACACTAACCGTTATTTACATGCGGACTCCCACCACCACCCAGCACAAAAACAAGGAATTATAACAACTCTAGCCAGAAGAGCGGAACGTATTTGTGAGGCATCAACTCTTCAGGAAGAGTTACATGCCTTACAAACCATGTTTAAGGGTAATGGCTATAATGAATCAACTATATATAGGTCCCTACATCCCAGAAGGAGGGATAGACAACCTTCTCAGAGCTCCGACGTGAGAGGAACTGCTTACCTCCCTTATATTCACAACTCCACTTGCCGCGTTGCTAAGATTCTCCGCAAGCACAAGATAAAAACAGTTTTCGGCACTATGACGAAAATTGGTCAACGTTTAGCATTAAACAAAGATAAATTGTCCCCAATACTACAACCTGGGGTGTATGAAGTCCCATGTACTTGCGGAAAAGTCTACATTGGACAAACAAAACGGTCCATTGCAACTCGCATCAAAGAGCATCAAAGGAACATCCGTCTAAACCAACCTGACAAATCAGCTATAGCTGAACATGCCCTGTCTTCAGGGCACGATGTATGTTTCAAGGATGCTCATGCGCTTGCCCTTGTTAAGCACAACTGGTCTAGAATTATAAGGGAGGCAGTTGAAATTCGTAAAAATCCCAATAATTTTAACAGAGACACTGGATATCAGCTAAGGATCTAGGGAGATAGTTCCTCTCAGTCTCTCTGTTCTTCACATATTTAAAATTGTACATTTTCCCTCTAGGGCTCAGAGCCTGGATTTGATCTCCTTTGTTCGTCACTGGAGGAGTTTCCATCTGTTTTTTCGCCGTTGACTGTATGACGTTAGGTATCGTTCAGATACACTTCCCTTTTGTTTATGTTTCCTTATATCCATCTAACCCTCCCCCCTCCCCCCCCCCCCCTCCACATTCTTCGAGGAGTTTCTATATTTTCACACCACCCCCTTTACCTTCTCGTTACTAACTTCTCTGTCCGCCGTTCCGCCATGGTCCATACAGTAATTTCTGGCAGCTGCTCTCTGGTGACGAACAGAGGAATTTATCTATATTTTTTTGTAATCTCATTGATATACTTTCTTTGGCCACATTGTTTATTTCCATTGAAAAAGGAGGCAAGGTTTCTCCGAAACGTATGGTTTAAATTAAAAATACACACGGCATTAACCCAAAAGCATGAATTATTTATATAAACTATATTCTTCTATTTATTCCCAAATTATATCTTAATAAAGGCAACGTAATGTTCAAAATAACACTACAATAACTACTAAATTGAACTACAAAGTGAAATACATACTCGGACAGAAATGATTAAAGAATCATCCTAGCCCTCGGATGTATTTCTTAACTACTTTAATCAAAATTGGGGAAAAGGAGCACTCAAAACCATGACAAATCCATACTGTCTACTAAAAGAAAACTGCCAGCTACCTTGTTGAAGTTCTAGTTGAATAGAATGAGAATGCTAGAACACATACTCCTGTCAAGGATCGAACCCTGATCTGCTCAGCTGCACCGGTCAGGAAACGACCGGACATCAAGAAGACCCGATTACCGGTCGCGAATGAGATGAAGCTAACAGATGTTCGTTTGACAAAGTTCATTGTTCTATCACTTGCTAAAGAGCACGATATCGTTGATGAAGTAAGCCAAAATAGTTTCATTATGTAGCAGTACGAATTGTCATTCCAACTTTCACAATCTCTTCAATCTTATCTTATAAAGCCTTGTGCTGTAGTTGCTCATATTGGAATCAAGTAATCATCCTGAGTATTCAATGCCGCTATGTGTCACATTCCTTGTCTGTATTTAGCCCATGTTCTGCATCTTCATAGCGCAGCAATATCTCTCTCTTCTCATATCATTTATCACAATCATGGCTAATGCTGTTTGTACTGTACTGCAATGTAGAACAATTTGTTATGCTATTGGCTTGAGAAGAAATTATCATACGTGAATGCAAGTTCACTGTGCTCAAATTGAAGGTTAACACTGTCTGAAACTATAATAAAATCAGACGAAAATCCTATCACGTTTTGTACTGTAACACGTAAACGTCAGTTCAACTCCACGTTACCGAACAAACACGTTTTCACGGCGACGCACGCACTTGTGCTAAGACCAGAGAGCTCTGACCCTCCTGGCTGAAATTGATTTCTCTAATCAACTCTTCATCTGCTCCCGTAAATCATACTGTCTCCAGTTGATCCACAATGCACCTCGTTCTCTGAACGATAGTGACAATCGATATATACACATTGCCGAGTTCGATAATCACCAGTTATAGTACTGAATGCATTTATACTCATATAAACGTTCTCAGTTATTTTCCTTTGTCCATAGGATGCATAGCCCAATCTTTGTTTCATATTGCAAAGTGTATATTACATTACCACAGTGTGCAATATAACGACAGTGGTGCTGTCTCCATCTTGTATTCAATACAGGTATTACAGATGTCTGGCATGTGGTCATCACTTTGTATGGCGGGCTGCTGGCTGCTCCTAACCTTGCCACAGTCTCACCGCGCACCTGCATTTCAAAGAATGTCGCATTACTGCCATCAGTGTTATTGCCAACTTAGCCTAATTCCAACTAAATGCAAAATACGGTTTCAATACTGTACCCGATAATCCGGAAAGGATCCTGTTGGAATATCCATTGCCCCAGCTGGATTGCCTATTTCTAACAGCTCCGGCAAATACTACATTAGATATCACTTCCAACGTGTCCTTTAGGGATTTACATACAGCAGTTACAGAATATTGTGGATCAACAACCAACTACACGGGGCACTTACCTTTACTTACCTCCTCGGGGACTGGGAATTCAGCTTCGCCTACAATACATCCACAATACCCTTTTCCTTATATTTAAAATGAATCACACTCCAACAACAACGGATAAAAAACTGAATAAAATTTATTAACAATAGTGTAAACTAATCTCTTATATATAATCCAAAACTGACTCATCACCGCAGGGCTCAAACCACTAGACCTAGGAAGCTGAAATTTTGCATGTTGGTTGATCCGAGTATGTAGAGGCTCACTAAGAAACGGTTTTTGAAAATTCAATTTGTAAGTGACTTTTTTCGGCCCTTTGGCATTGACAATCCAAAATTGACTCATCGACGCAGGGCTCAAACCACTAGACCTAGAAAGCTGAAATTTTGCATGTTGGTTGATCCGAGTATGTAGAGGCCCAATAAGAAACGGTTTTTGAAAATTCAATTTGTAAGTGAATTTTTTCGGCCCTTTGGCACAGAGCAAGGACAGTCGGTAAAATGTTCGGATTTAGCTCATTTTAAGCCGCCACATACGAGAAACAATACTCGGAGGTCCTGTAGGGACCCCGAAACACACTTTTTAAGTTCCTAAAATGAACGGTTTCGGAGATATTCCCAATTAACTGTGTTCCCTCTGAGAAACAGATCAACGTTACTATGGCAACCGCTGAAATTTCGCAGACCGGGGATAGTTTTCTGGCAATATCTCGGAAACCGTTCGTTTTAGGGCCTTAAAACGCTGGGTTCGGTTCCAACGAACATTGCTCCTCACATTGATACGCGCAAAAAGAGCTATAATCCATATTTCTACGATCAAATCGACTCGGAAAGTCTCATCTCTTATATATAATCCAAAACTGACTCATCACCGCAGGGCTCAAACCACTAGACCTAGGAAGCTGAAATTTTGCATGTTAGTTGATCCGGGTATGTAGAGGCTCACTAAGAAACGGTTTTTGAAAATTCAATTTGTAAGTGACTTTTTTCGGCCCTTTGGCATTGACAATCCAAAATTGACTCATCGACGCAGGGCTCAAACCACTAGACCTAGAAAGCTGAAATTTTTCATGTTGGTTGATCCGAGTATGTAGAGGCCCAGTAAGAAACGGTTTTTGAAAATTCAATTTGTAAGTGACTTTTTTCGGCCCTTTGGCACTGAGCAAGGACAGTCAGTAAAATGTTCGGATTTAGCTCATTTTAAGCCGCCACATACGAGAAACAATACTCGGAGGTCCTGTAGGGACCCCGAAACACACTGTTTAAGTTCCTAAAATGAACGGTTTTGGAGATATTCCCAAATAACTGTGTTCCCTCTGAGAAACAGATCAACGTTACTATGGCAACCGCTGAAATTTCGCAGACCGGGGATAGTTTTCTGGCAATATCTCGAAAACCGTTCGTTTTAGGGCCTTAAACCGCTGGGTTCGGTTCCCACCTCTAACCACGAACGTTGCTCCTCGCATTGATACGCGTAAAATGAGATATATTTTATATATAGAGGTTGCTTTTAGGGCTCGCATACGATCGTAATTTTGAGTCTAATTTTATACTCTTTCGGCTGGTTGTTGTAAGCGAGCTTTCAGAAGTTTACTCGAATTTACAATGTTAAGATACTTTCTATTTTGCACGGTATGCTTTCATTTTCTTTATAAATTTGTTTTTTCTTAACTGAATATTTTTGTTTGCCAATTTTGATCTGCTCTTTTTCGTTTTTAACCATGATCTGCAACGTTGATTCACAGTCGAATGTGTCGTATTCTACCGGCTGTCACGTTAATTATTATTGTTTCTTAATTACTCTTACTGAGGAATTGGGCAAACTTATTTCAATAAAGTTGTTGTTCTGTCTTTCACAGCCATTGAATCCCCGCACAAGGCACGGCTTAAACCTAGAAAAGTTGCTGAGTTGTACTAATGGACTAATGGTGCAGCAGAAAAAAGGAGAATTGAAGCTTTTGAAATGTGGTGATAAGGGAGAATGATGATCAGATGGGTAGTTAGGGTAACAAATGAAGAGGTATTAAGACGAGTGGGAGAGGAGAGATGCTTCTGGCGACTACTAATGAAGAGAAGAGATAGGAGGGTAGGACACATATTATGACACCCAGGAATAGCGAGCTTACTGTCGACCAAAATATTATGTGCACTCGAGTTTGAAGGTTGTTTGTGAAGTAGCCAATAGACCTTCATAAAATCCAATGACATCATCATTTTCGACGTTCGATTTTACGTTAGTTCATGCAGGTTTGGAATTTTTAATTTATATTTTAATATTTTTTATCGCAGTTGAAACACAAAAAGTGCCCCTTTTTAAGCGTGTTTCAACCATGCGTCACATTTAAGAATTATTATCTCACAAACCCGTAATCAGATCGAATCCGAATTTTAACACAATATACATTGGAATGTTGTATAACTGGTTTATTAATTTCAAAATTTTGTGTGTTCAAGAACGAATGTTGTTATTATTTTTGTAAGGTAACTCTTTCTCGGCTCGGGGTCGTTGGAAAATGTAGTTCTTGGTTGCGTTGCAATCCTTATACATCAAAAAGTTATGCTGTATGACTGTGAAATAGGTAAATTAATTCACTTATTTTATATCGGTTTGTATTTGTACGGAGAATTATGACATGGTTCACCAGCTAGCCGCTCCGGGAAATGCTATACAGCGTTGCTGATATGGAGCCCATCACTTCCGAGCGAGACGTGCCATGACGCGTGATGTAGCCCATCTTGGCAATGATGTACTGCTTTCACCGGAGCGGTTAACTGGTGAACCATGTCTTAATTCTCCGTACAAATACAAACCGATATACAATAAGTGAATTAATTTACGTATTACACAATCATACAGCATACCGTTTTGATGTATAAGGATTACAACGCGACCAAGAACTACATTTTCAAACCATCCCGAGCCGAGGAAAAGTTACCTTACAAAAATAATAACAACTTTGTTTCTTGGACACAAAAATTTTTAAAATTAAACCTGTTATACAACATTCCAGTGTATGTTGTGTTAAAATTTGGATTCGATCTGATGACGGGTTTGTGAGATAATAATTCTTAAATGTGACGCATGGTTGAAAAACGCTTAAAAACAGGCACTTCTTGTGTTCCAACTGTGATAAAAAATATTAAAATATAAATTAAAAATTCCAAACCTACATGATCTAACGTAAAATAGAACGACTAAAATGATGATGTTATTGGATTTTATATAGGTCTATCGGTTACTTCACAAACAAACTTCAAACTCGAGTACACATAATAGTTTGGTCGACAGTAGTTATGGATGGGAGGGTCGCAGACTTGAACTGTAGGGGTAAACCAGGGTTAAACAGATTGCCTCGGATGTAGGGTGTGGTAGCTATGTAGAAATGAAACGATTAGCTCAGGAGAGGGATACATGGAAGGCTGCATCAAACCAGTTAAAAAACTGAAGACTCAAACAACAACAATCAGGAATTTTAATTACTTAGAGAGGCATGTGGGGCAAAAGGGTCGTTGGAGAATTTCAATCCCTGGGATGTAACACTGGAAGAGACTGCATAATGTACATCAGCGGCCAAGGTGAGCGATATTTAACTATAGGTCTATTAATAGGGATATGTTTACGTCCAAATCATCAATTAGTATGGCCAAATTACATCCAGAATAGCTTAAGTAAGAATACATTTAATTCCCCATATTCCGATAGATTTGCCATTCCAGTGTGCAAGAGTGCAGTTTCCTCTTCAAACAATATTCGCAATTTCTTTAACAAAGCGCAATGACACACACTTAACAGTAGCACGTGTACATTTAGACAAAACAATTTTTTCCCATGGCCAACTGTATGTGGCGTGCTCGCGAGCATCCGGACAACAAAATCGTTATGTCTCAGCAGAAGATGGCAAAACCATAAACGTAATTTTAAAATGTGTTAACATAATGTAACAACGAACCCTGCAGACGTTCACAACTCGATAAAATTCCCACTTTGCTGATCATATCAATATACTGTATGTATCAGAATATTCAGAATTAGAATGGACACACCTATAGTCGCGATTGCTGTAATAGAATAGACCAATTATCAGCAATAATGCATCGTCCCCATTGTCTTGATCGCGGGCGAAGCCGCGGGTACCTGCTAGTCTAGTATAAACAAAATAACAATAAACTAATTTAACAATAGAAATTAAAATAAAACACCAAATCATTCACACTTCCTTTCAACTCTACATCTTACTACAATGCTGCGTATACAAATCAATAGCATAAAATCTTGGCTTGTTTTGGGCCTACATAGCGTAAAAATAAAACCGTTTAATGAAGGCTCTTAAATTCGTGGCATTCCAAACACATGGTTTCATTCACTAGCTTGCGTTTGTAGAACGCAGGTGCAGTGGTCTTGTTTCATCAATGAAATACCAGCACCACGCTATCCTCGAAACTGTTTTACAATTTATATACAAGGCGGTGAGTTTCCACCTGCTTATATTATGTCATCGCTCTCCAATTATAACGGTGAATAATTCTCGCTAGCCCACATAGAGACTGCTCTTGTGTGCGTTTATAAAAACACGTAAAAATAACATTTAATCTTACAAAAGTTCACATAACAACTCTGTTTCTTAAACAATCATTCTAAAAATGTTTATACACTCTTTCATTCGCACCCCGCAATTGTTCATGACCAATTCGGTTCCACATTTACTCTTAACAGTGAACAATCATTCATACCAAAAACATCCGCTCATTAAACACAGGCCATTTCAAAACAATTGATTAATAAATCCTACTAAATTATTTAACTAATTAAATCATTTTCAAAGAAATTATTTACATGTAATATGTACCTAATAATATACATTATTTAGTGTTGCTAACACGATACCTTCGAGATTCTGGCTTCTCGGTTACAATACAATTCTCAACTAACTATATACACTGGTTTTTCACATAACCATCCTCTAACATTCCGTAGTTTTGATATACTGCTTACACATCGTCTTATATAGGTTTCATTACATTGTCTGTATAATACAGTCGACTAATTAAAGTTAACTGTACTTAATTAAACAACTTCGCGTTTAATAAAAAAAATAGTATTATAGACATGAGTAGACAATCTTTCTCAAGTTGTATTTCCGCTAAAACCCTCCTGTTAACACTGCTAAATCGTTACTTCACAAGAACTGGACTACTTGTATAGAACGGCTCTTATCATGATCCAATCCTTCGTATCAAAGAACAATAATACTTTGACTTATTTTAAAAATGCGGAACTCCCTCGCACGAGCATTCTTCATAGCTCTACAAATCCTCATATAACAGTATATAAGGCATAAACAATTATCAGCCACTATGTTAAACAATAACCAAAAGGATTAATTGTTATTAACATATCTTCTGTAAACACTTCTCTCAAATAATGGCATGACCCTCAGTATCATTACACATGACCACTGGACGACAATTATACATGCTTAAGTTCTTCAAACGAAACTTCCAATTGTAATGAACGATATTAGACAGTCGTGATTAACCTCCTAAAGTTTACTCCACAACAAAATAATTACCTGTTAACTCGTCTGTCGCAAATACATGTAATAAAAATACTACTCCTGTCTCACCTCAATTGTAAGGTCTAAATTGTTTATCGTTGTAATATCATTTCCACAAAATGACGTGATGTTAGACAAATAGAATAAAATAACACACATGTTATTTATAGTGTCAGATAGAATTCAATCTTGATCGGGATAAACTAGCTTTGAATTCCTAGCCAAAGATTTGAATAATTTTCTATCAAAAGGTATTTCTTCTAACATATTAAATGAACAAAGCTCTTAGCTTTACAAATAATAAAAAGGTTTGTCAATGTCGTAATGTTTTTCCACTATACACAAAGAATGTCCATAGGGATTAAGACTTCGGTCTTATCAAACGACTAGTATTTCCTAGATCGTCGACAGTTTATGTACAATAATGATATAACAATATCATTCGATGTTTATTTTGTTCTTGAAGTTAGATGTGGTTACATTAAAGTGCTCAAATTAAATTTAATGAGAATTTAATTTGAAGCTATGACATAATGTCAGAATACCTGGTTTAAATGAAATTATTAAAATTCGAGAGTCGAAACGACTGGTCTTCTATGAGGCAATATAATTCCTCAAACAAAATTTTTAATGTCAGTTCCACAACTGATCCGTAGAATAAAATTGAAAAATAGATAAAAGGCAATCATCTCCTAAATAATCTTGGATCATAAAAATCTCAACACACATCTGAAATGTAAAATACATGAAAACGCTGAAATACATGAAATGTGAAAATATAGAAATATGGAATATGGAAACATGAAAATTTGGAGTAAAATCGCTGGCTCAGGATGTCACTAATCAAGCTCTATACTACAAATGAGATACACTGCTACCTTATTTTACGAAAACTTGAAGATCTATGTAAAGTATTCCCACAATACTTTAGATGTTTCCTCAGTACAAGATACTGAGATGGATCTGCATTCGAACCTCGGATCTGCGACCTCAGAGATAGGAAACGTCCCTCTCTGGAATTCACCAACATTCGCCTGGGCTCAAACGACATCCTTCTGGCAAATTCTTCTGTGTTGCTGGACTACCCCCTAGCATCTTGACAAATCTCTTCTGTAGAGTCTTCATTCTCCGTCGTAAATATGTATCAGCCTCATCATTGAATAATTTATAGAAATATTCATATAAATGGTGAATGAAATATTTCTATTGCAAATTGATGTTACATTAGTGTTCGTAGACTGACGAAAATGTACAAGATGGACCATATACTACGTCTGTATTCCAGAATACGTTGTCGAACGAAGCTCCATCGTTGTATCTTAACTCCTGTTATCGAATATTTCTCTGGCGCATGACTATTTAGTTCATCATATCAACATTGTTACTTAAGTTGAATGAAAACACTTGAAGAATAATAATAGTCATTCTGTTAATGTTTATGTACCGACAGTCGTGGCTACGCTGGCTAACGCGCAGCATTAGGTCATGGGGCCAAGCTCTCTGCTGACTCGGTAGACGCGTGGGTTCGAGCCCCACCGTCGGACGTCCTTGAAATAGTTTTCCGTGGTTTCCCATTTTCAACACCAGGCAAATGCTGGGACGGTACCTTCTGACAGGCCACGGCCGCTTCCTTCCACATCCTTGCCCAGTTTCATTCACCATCATTCATTTCATCTCTCATTAACTCCTCTCATGAGGTTGGCGTCAGGAAGGTCATCCGGCCGTAAAAACCATCGCTACAAAGACTTCCATCGCATCTCATCCCCGACCCCGTTGGAAAACGGGAATAATAAGGGGTAGATATACATACATTCTGTTAATGTTTATGTGTTGCGCCAATATTAAAAGTTCTCCGCTACTGTTCACTTGAACTGCGTTCGCCAACTTCACGTTGCAATTTACAATGATATTCAGCTTTATTTCCAACACATTTGGAAATCTGACTTAACAGGCTTATATTGTCGAAACGGTGAGTTTTAAAACGCTCGACTTTTCACAAACTGTAGAATGCGACCTGTTCTTTATATATATTCACTTATTTAAATTCGGATCTCAATGATATGAGAGATGTAATCAATTCAATGTTCCTCGCAACTTCACATAGAATGGAAGTGCGGTAATCTCCTACGTTCCACCTAGCTATCCTCGCGTCTCCACAAGTCGACAGTCGTCGCACTCGGACTAAGCCTTGGGATCCCCGTTAACCCAGTAAACACTTCCTCACTCTTCAAAGACTGCTGGAATAAGAACATCTATCCTTGGATCTCCCCCTCCAAGTCGAATTTTTGGCGGCCATATCAATCTCCCACCATAATTTTAGCGCGTAGATTACTAATGCTTATTCTTGCGTAGATTAACCGATCTGTGGTTTTTAAAGTATCAGACATAATTTCTTTCAATATTCTCTTCATTACCAAATAAGAAAATCTTCTTCTAAGGGCCTAAATGCATAATTTCATCATATTATGTAATTGAAGTAGATCCCGTCTTCAATAATACCTCTTCTCATTGGCTCTGGGCTGGGATCCAATAGCATAATTTATAACAATATTTATAATATTAATTTCCAAACTCGCTGTTGCTATGCCAAATATAGCCTTCTAGAAGCATCCATTGTGCAATATATCACGTGATCGGGCTCTCCCACAGCCTCGAGCTTGTAACACCACCCTCCTGTGTCACACTTCCCGAAATTATATTTTCTGGTTAAATTTTATCATGGGGACGGAAAATACTCTCATTTTGTCCCTAAATAATTCAATTTACGGGGGCATTCCTCCGTCATCTCAAGTTAAAAACAGTTGCAAATTGTTTTTAATCATTCTAATTCAAGACTTTTGATATGTCACTTGAACTTGAATATTGAATTACTTTAGCCTATTTTCTTATGATACTTTTTCAAATTTTTAGCGTTGAATTTTCCTAGAATAACGTTATTTTCATCATCAAACAACTCATAACAGTTATTCCAATAAGCATTAGTTATGCGGAACGCTCTTTCCTCTTGGTTTTACTGCAGTTATCTTCATCGGACCTGTTCCTCTTCTTTTATTCTTCTCTTCTTCAACGTCTTCTGCTTCTTCTTCTCTTCTGGGTTCTTCATCGTCTTCTTCTTCTTCTTTTCTTGGTTCTATGCAGCAGTATATCCTCTTCTCTCTTCTACATCTTTTGATCAACGTAAATGGTCCCTCCATATCGTCTATGATAACCATTTCCTATACATTCTCCTGTACTGGTGCTTGGTTTGGAATCGATACTCAAATCCTTTTTATCACCATTCCCATTTTCCTTGTCTCTTAAATCTTTAAGATATTCTTGTCCTTCCTTATGACGTTCATCATACTTCTCCTTCGTCATAATTTCATCTTGGGAGTTTCTGTTACGATTATCGTTCTGGTTATTCCTATTGTTATTCCTGTTATAATAACCATTATTATTGTATCGGTAGTTATTATTATTGTGATAATAACCACTTCTATGGTTGCCATTGCTATTATCGTTGTTACGTCCTTGCTGTTGCTGGTGTGGACGACCTCCACGGAATCTTCTGTATCTGGGTTCTGGTCTACGATCTCGGAAATAGTTATTCCTTTCAGGACCAATATTTCCCTTATCTGGTTCTTTCGGATTGTCTGTCTGTTGTGTTTGGTCAAGATATACTGTGTTAATGTCTTTGTACTCTTGCCTTTGGTTCTTCGCAACTACGTTTGGCATAGGGCTCGCGTAATCGAGTTTTCTGATCAATTCGTCCATACTTGCTATATCGTTGATTCCTGACGAGATAATTAGACGTCTGACTTCAACAGGGAGCATCCTGGCTATCGCGTCTATCAACTGAGCTGTAGATTACGGGGGTTGAAGAAATCTGAGTCTGGCTAACTGACTCGTGAAGACGTCTGCGTAGCGTGTAGGAAGAGTTCCTGAATATTTTCGTGAGTATACTTCTGCGCGTAGGGAATTTTGAGTTTCAATCGACCAGAAACGCATTTTTAGTGCTAGTGCGAATTCATCGAAGTTCATGAAGGTATATCTAAAGGCGAAAAACCATTCAAGGCGCCCATCTGACAGATAGCGTTCTACGATCTTCATTTCTCTCTCTCTCTCTTGGTATATGCGTTTCAATAAAGTAATCTTTGAGATTTCTAATGTACTCTATCGGTGTGAAACTATCTAGGTTGCTGAACTTACGCGGTTTGTCTTCAAAGTTCCTTATGACCATCACGTATCTCGGATATGAATCCTGAAGGTTTGGTCGAAAATCTCTACTGTAACTTTCGGGCTCTTTATTCCTCTCCTCTAAACCTTCCGTAAACCTGAATAATCTTTCTTCCGGCCTGATTTCCCTTTCTTCCACTTCTAGGCTATTTCTTCTAGTCTGATTCCTCGAATTTTCGAAATCTATCTTCTCCCGTTCCTTTTCTTCTATCTCAGCGATAATCTTCTTCAGCTATTGGCCTACTTCGGTCTTTAAATCTTCCTTATACGTTTCAAGCTTGGCAACATCTCCTAGATTAAGATTTTGTAATTTCTTGGATACGCATTCTTCTAGTTCATTAGTTTTCTCCTCACTCATGGCATTAACGTTAGTGACAACCTTGTTTAATCGTTCCTCTATCGTTTTAGTCTTACTCTCTAACGATTCTTTCAAAGCTTGCACACCCTGACAAGATTGAGTTCTATCTTCTACTTGCTTTTCAGTGAGTGTATCGATCCTTTTACCTAAATCCGTTCTTACTTCAATAACCTCTCTATTAATTTCTACTTGAGTACTGGCTAATTTCTTTTCTATGTTATCTTGGATTTGCTTAACATGTTCCCCACTGGATTTGTTCCACTCGTCTTTCCATACAACTACATTAGCTTTTAAAATTGCAGCTATGTCCTCCTCAATATCTGCCTTAAGAATTTTATTATGGTCAATAACCTGCGTTCGTAAAGTTTCTGCGTTACCTTTTAATTCGACCAGAGAAGCTGTAGTTTTTAACGCATCGTTTATAAAACGTGTCGTTAAAGCAGTTATATTCTGTGTACACAATTCTTTAGACGCCTCTACCTCTTGTCTAATCTTATTGATGTCCACCTGGACTTTTGTTACATCAACAAATACCGTATTGACTTCTGTTTGTATTTTACCTATGTCAGTCTTTACATCAGTGACATCTGACTGCATATTGTTTATGTCAACCTGAACATTAGTGGCATCGGCTTGGACAGTATCTACTTTAGATTGGACATTGGATACCTCTAACCTCACATTACCAATATCGGACTGTACATTAGACACATCCGCTTGCACTAAGTCTACTTTGGATTGGACTGTATCGACTTTACTTTGGACTGTGGATACATCTGACCTAACCTTACTAACATCGGACTGTACTATTTCTACTTTGGATTGGACTGTACCGACCTCTGTTCGTACACCACTTACATCATCCTGAATCTGCTTTGAACTGGCCTGTAAACGCGTGACATTTGCAGCCATTTTAGAGGCACTAGTATGTAAACCTTCTAAAGAAGCCTGAAATTCCTGAATTTCAGTTTTGAGACTCCCTTTGACACTTTCAGCGACTTTATCTGTAAGAGAATCAACAACTTTAACAATCACTCTGTTAAGGTCCTCCTTTCTTTCCCACTTCAGTTGTTCTAGGTCCTGCTTGGCTTCCTGAAATTTACCTTCAACAACATTCAAATTTGCCATCATTTCACTTTGGACATCCTTTAAACTTCCCTGCAGTTGCTCCAAATTCTGCTGCAACTCCTCCAACATTCTCTTTACATCCTCGCTTGCCATTGCAATAACCCTTTATATAATGCTGTAGAGACATAAACGACAACAGAGCAAAATAACAACATCTGAGCAACGTCCTATTCCATATATATTTTTGAGCACCTTAATGTCTAAAAGTAACTTAAAATTACCTTAGCATTAACTTAAAATACACCCGAAGTTGAAAAAACTTACTCATAATGTTCGTTCTCCTGTGATTCACTTTAAATATACTACCACAAACAAAATTCTACCATTACAATCATCAAAACAAGTTAGCTTTATTTTTAACATGACCTTAGCAATCGTCATGTACCGGTGAAATAAAATAGATATTCAGATCGTAGGTCGTTTTTCACTAGCTTGCGTTTGTAGAACGCACGTGCAGTGGTCTTGTTTCATCAATGAAATACCAGCACCACGCTGCCCTCGAAACTGTTTTACAATTTATATACAAGGCGGTGAGTGTTCACCTGCTTATATTATGTAATCGTTCTCCAATTATAACGGTGAATCATTCTCGCTAGCCCATATAGAGACTGCTCTTGTGGGCGTTTATAAAAACACGTAAAAATAACTTTTAGATCTTACAAAAGTTCACATAACTACTCTGTTTCTAAAACAATCATTCTAAAAATGTTTATACACTCTTTCATTCGCACCCCGCAATTGTTCATGACCAATTCGGTTCCACATTTACTCTTAATAGTGAACAATCATTCATACCAAAAACATCCGCTCATAAAACACACGCTATTTCAAAACAATTGATTAATAAATCTTACTAAATTATTTAACTAATTAAATCATTTTCAAAGAAATTATTTACATGTAATATGTACCTAATAATATACATTATTTAGTGTTGGTAACACGATACCTTCGAGATTCTGGCTTCTCGGTTACAATACAATTCTCAACTAACTATATACACTGGTTTTTCACATAACCATCCTCTAACATTCCGTAGTTTTAATATACTGCTTACACATCGTCTTATATAGGTTTCATTACATTGTCTGTATAATACAGTCGACTAATTAAAGTTAACTGTACGTAATTAAATAACTTCGGGTTTAATAAAATATTGTTACGGCTGTGAGTTAGTGTCATCGCTCGCCGCATGAGTCACAGCTGCCCCAGGGCTGGGCTGTGGCCTGCCTCCTGTATTGCGTGCGCCTTATGCAACAGGGCTACTAGGACAAAGGGATAGTCCAGAATATTCGTGACTGGACCAGCGATGGAAACCTCGAGAAGCCGTGAACCCTGGATGGATCTAGAAGCATTTATTGAGTCACCGGCCTGCTATATAAGTGCGACCTGTCAAGCAGTGGTTGTTGTTGTGTTTTATGAGCTAGTGCGGGTGTTTATCCCGGGCGACAGTAGTGTGGTGACTTGCGAAATCCCTAGTGAAGCTGATTCTCTTGACAGCGAGGAAGTGATTGTGGTGCTTGTGAAACAGTGTATAGTACAGTGACAGACCTAGTGCAGCTATTTCCAGCTAGCGTACGGGACCGGACTCATTAGCGAAGAGGATTCACTGTGGTCTGTGGACAAGTGAAAGGGAAAGTATTCTCGACGTGAGGAAACTGGAGTAAGGTAATAATTGCTGTTGAGTAGTGTATTTTTCTAGCTGCAATAAAATTAATTATTTCTTTAAGCAGTAATTGGTATTGTGCTTTATACCCACCGTAATCCAGTTAACAAAGGTGCCACTAGGGGGTGGCACGTAACAACTGGTGTCAGAAGCCGGATTACGAACTCAAGCACAACACCTGACGGTCCTGGTTTCAAAACCCGAGCAGGTCATTTTCTCTAATTTTCCTGTGAGTGCATGCCCTTTACAAGACAAACAACTAAAATGGAGGAGAAATTGGCAGCATTGCTAGAAAAGTTAAATGGCATGGAAACCAAGATGGAGGACGGCCAGAAGAATTTAACCAAGGAGCTAACTGCCAAATTAGAAGACGGCCAGAAAAAGCTAGAAAACGGCCAGAAGAAGATGGAAGACGGTCAAAATAAGTTAGCGGAGGACCTGAAGAAGATGGAGGACGGCCAGAAGAAGGTGGAGGACGGCCAGAAGAAGTTAGCCGAGGACCTAACTGCCAAACTAGAAGACGGCCAGAAGAAGTTAGCCGAGGACCTAACTGCCAAACTAGAAGACGGACAGAAGAAGATGGAAGACGGTCAAAATAAGCTAGCGGAGGACCTGAAGAGGATAGAGGACGACCAGAAGAAGATGGAAGACGGTCAGAATAAGTTAACACAGGACCTCAAGAAATTAGAACTGGGTCTGCGTGAGGAAGTCACGGCAGTGGAAAAGAAGTTCGACGCCTTACAAGTGGAAGTTGCCGAGCTGCGCCAACGCCCGCTGATGGGGGTGGAGGAGAAATTCAAAATCTTACAAAAGGAAGTTGCCGAGCTGCGCCAACGCCCACTGACGGGGGTGGAGGATAAATTCAACGCCTTGCAAGTGGAAGTTGTCGAGCTGTGCCAACGACCGCTGATGGGGGTGGAGGAGAAATTCAACGCCTTACAAGTGGAAGTTGCCGAGCTGTGCCAACGCCCGCTGATGGGGGTGGAGGAGAAATTCAACGCCTTACAAAAGGAAGTTGCCAAGCTGCGCCAACGCCCACTGACGGGGGTGGAGGAGAAATTCAACGCTCTACGAGAGGAAGTTGCCGAGCTGCGCCAACGCCCGCCCACCGTTACACCAGGAATATCAGGAACGGGACATAGCAGAGTGACGCCCCCAACCTTCGACGGAAAGGTCCCGTGGAGCACCTACTTACGTCAGTTCGAGGCGGCCTGTTCCATAAATAACTGGAACAACACAGAAAAGGCTACAGCTCTCATTGTAGCGCTGAGAGGTGACGCCCTTAACGTCCTTCAGGCCATCCCGACTGGATCCCAGGACTACGCTTCCCTGATCGCCCATATGGAGTCCCGATATGGAGATAGCCATCTTCAGCAGGCCTATCAGATGCAGCTCCAGACCCGGGTACAGAAGAACGCGGAAACCCTGCAGGAGTTCGAGATGGACATCGCACGCCTCGTAAGGCTCGCCTACCCAACAGCGCCGGCTGACTTTCTGGAGCAGATAGCGACGCAGACTTTCACCGACGGGCTACGGGACTCGGACACTCAACAGGCGCTGCGTCTCGCGCGCAATAAGACCCTGGCAGATGCGCTGAGCCACGCACTTGAGTTCGAGACGGCAAAACAGGCATCCAGAATGCACGCACGGGTGCGTCAAGTGGACGTCGACGAACCAGTAAAAACCAACGAGACCAAGCCCCTGGCCGACGAATTAATGGAGGCGCTAAGCCGTTTCTTCAAGAATCGCAGTACCACCAACATAAACGTAGCCGAAGGACATCCGGAGAGGCTTCCCGGAAGAGGACTACCGACCTGCTGGACCTGCCGTAAGAGAGGCCACCTGAGCAAGGACTGCGGTGATCGCCGCCGCCAAGGGTTTCCGTCGGGACAGTCAGTCGCAGGGAAACCGCGCGGCCCAGGAAAGCAAATATCAGCCAGCCTAGGGGGGCAAAGGTTGGCTTGTGACAGTCGTCAAGCCCCAGCAGTCCAAGTGCGTGTGACGAAGTTACGGAGGGACAATAGCAGCCTGATGGTCGACGGAGTCGTCAACGGAGTGAGCTGGCCCATGCTGATCGACACGGGAGCATCGAGGACCATCGTCAATCCCACCGTGATCCCGAAGTGGAGAGTGCAACCCACACATGGGAACCTCCAGCTAATAACCGCGACCGGAGAGACCGCACCGGTACATGGCGAAGCATCACTGGAGTTCGTCATTGGTCGACGGGCGATAAAGCATCCAGTACTTGTGGCAGACGTATCAAATGAAGTGATCATCGGACTGGACTTCCTGGACCAGAACAACATCATCTTGGATCTGAGTACTAACACTCTGCACTTCGGAAGTGAGGAACTTGCTTTGCAACCAGCACACAAGGCCGGCGCCGCACGACGAGTAAGGCTGAGAGAGGACGTCATCGTTCCCGCCAGGACGGAAGTCAGCGCTGCCGTAATTGTCGACGGAACTACTGAGGGAGTGGCGGCCGTCATCGAGCCAAAATATGAGGACATCCAGACAAAAGGATTGCTAGTTGCCAAGACTCCCACGACATCTCGGCCGTACGTCCGCTTGTCCAACCTGAACGACTACGACATTACGGTTCACCGGGACACCAACCTAGGAGTCTGCGAGCCCGTTACCTGGATTGCCCGCATCACAGATACGACGGACGGACACCTGCAGACGGACAACCAAAGAAGACGCACACTGCCAGAAGAACTACAGAAGCTGTACAAAGGATCCCAAGACCATTTAGACGAGGAACAATCACGCCAACTTCAGGACCTGCTACGCGAATTCCAGGACGTCTTCTCCGTGGGGAGCAAAGACTTCGGCAGGACTAGCTTGGTCCAGCACAGAATCGACGTTGGGGACAGCGCACCGATTAGGGCCCCATTCCGACGTGTCCCGCTCGCCAAGCAAGCCGAAGTCGACCGGATGGTAGAAGAGATAAAGGAGCAAGGGGTGATCGAGCCATCACATAGTCCTTGGAGTTCTCCGGTCGTGCTAGTGAAGAAGAAGGATGGTTCCACCAGGTTCTGCGTGGATTACAGGTGGGTGAATGACGTCACGAAGAAGGACAGCTACCCTCTACCCAGGATAGACGACACCCTGGACACCATATCAGGGTCGAGATGGTTCTCCACCTTGGATTTGAAGAGTGGCTACTGGCAGGTGGAGGTCCACCCTAAGGACCGCGAGAAAACTGCGTTCTATGTGGGCAGCGGGCTCTGGCAGTTCACCGTCATGCCATTCGGTCTGTGCAACGCCCCTGCGACCTTCGAAAGGCTAATGGAGTCCATTCTGAGGGGACTACACTGGAAGACCTGCCTGGTCTACCTAGACGACGTCATCGTTCTGGGGAGAAGCTTCGAGGAGCACTACAGCAACCTGAAGGAGATCTTGTTGAAGCTACGGGCTGCCCAGCTGAAGTTGAGCCCCAAGAAGTGTCAGCTCTTCCAGAAGCGGGTCCAGTACCTTGGGCATATCGTCTCCGAGGAAGGGGTGCGCACCGACCCAGAGAAGACTGCAGCTGTGAGGGAGTGGCCTGTTCCGAAGGACAAGTCCCAACTACGAAGCTTCCTGGGACTCTGCACTTATTACCGTCGCTTAGTGAAAGGACTCGCCGACATCGCCAAACCTTTACATCGACTGACTGAGAAGGACCAACTCTTCACGTGGACAGCAGAATGCCATAGTGCCTTCGAACAACTCAAGCAGGCTCTGTGCACCGCGCCTATTCTGGCCTACCCCAGACCTGGAACAAGGTTCATCGTCGATACCGATGCCAGCGATTTTGGCATAGGGGGAATCCTGTCACAAGTAGTGGACGGCGAGAAGAGAGTAGTGGCCTACTTCAGCAAGGCCTTGTCAAAGCCAGAAAGGAACTACTGCGTCACCAGGAAGGAGCAGTTAGCCATCGTGAAGACCATTGAACACTACCACAAGTACCTGTACGGGCAAGAATTTCTCATCAGGACCGACCATGCATCCCTGCGGTGGCTCCTGAACTTCAAGCAGCCCGAGGGTCAACTCGCGTGGTGGTTAGAGAAGCTTCAACAGTACAACTTTGAGATTCAGCACAGGAAAGGCCAACTGCATTCTAACGCCGACGCCCTGTCACGAAGACCGTGCCCCGAAGACTGCACCTTCTGTGCCCGAAGGGAGGAGAACACCGGGATACAGTGCCGACGGACTACCGTGGAACTTCAAGGGAGCTGGAGACGCGAATCTTTCACGCGGGCACAACAGAAGATGATGACCTGGGACTGATAGCCGAATGGAAGAGGGCCTGTGTCCCCAGACCCGGGTGGAACATTGTGAGTGACTGCAGCCCAAAGTTTAAGTCCTACTGGGCACAGTGGGACTCGCTGATTGTAAGGGATGGCCTCATATGCCGCGCCTGGGAGAGCACCGGCGGGAAGACATATCGGGAACAAGGCTATGACGGAGGAAGTCCTGAAGGAAGTTCATGGAGGATCATCTGGTGGACACCTAGGGATAAAGAAGACCCTGGAGAAGCTGAGAGAGCGGTTCTACTGGATCGGATGCCGAACAGACGTGGAGAACCACTGCGCGAGGTGCCACGATTGCGCAGCCAGCAAGGGCCCAGGACGAAGACGACGGGGTCCACTGAAGACCTACAACGTGGGCGGCCCCATGGAGAGAGTGGCCATCGATGTTGCTGGGCCATTCCCGTTAAGCGAGGCAGGGAACCGCTACATATTAGTCAGCGACTACTTTACCAAATGGCCGGAGGCGTATGCGCTCCCTAACCAAGAAGCCGCGACGATCGCAGAGACCCTGGTGAAGGAATTCGTCAGCCGGTCCAGAATACCCCTGGGGCTGCACTCCGACCAAGGGAAGAACTTCGAGTCGCAGGTGTTCCAGAACCTGTGCCAGCTGCTGGGAATCCGGAAGACAAGGACAACGCCGCTACACCCTCAGTCCGACGGGATGGTAGAGCGATTCAATCGCACCATCGAGAACCATCTCCGAATAGTCGTCAGCGAGCACCAGAGGGATTGGGACAAGCATCTTCCACTATTTCTCCTGGCCTACCGCGCCGCCGTGCATGAAGCCACCGGGTGCACACCAGCCCGGGCCATGTTTGGGAGGGAGCTCCGTCTACCTGTCGATCTTGCCTTCGGCCGACCTGGGAATGATCCGATCCCGGTAAGCAAGTATTGTCGAGAACTGGTCGACCAACTGGAGGACGTACACGCGTTCGCGAGGAGGAAACTGCGGATCGAGACCGACCGAATGAAGACCCGATACGACCAGCAGACGGATGCCGGCGGATTCCACGAGGACGACCTGGTCTGGCTCTTCAACCCATTACGGAAGAAAGGCCTGTCACCCAAACTGCAGAAGTCCTGGGAGGGCCCGTACCGAGTCGTGAAACGGATCAACGATGTCGTCTACAGGATCCAGCGGAGCCCGAGGGCGAAGATGAAGATCGTGCACCGAGATCGCCTGGCAGCCTACGGAGGGACACAGACGGACCAATGATTGATCGGGACGATCAGCCTTTTTAGGAAGTGGGTGGTGTTACGGCTGTGAGTTTGTGTCATCGCTCGCCGCATGAGTCACAACTGCCCCAGGGCTGGGCTGTGGCCTGCCTCCTGTATTGCGTGCGCCTTATGCAACAGGGCTACTAGGACAAAGGGATAGTCCAGAATATTCGTGACTGGACCAGCGATGGAGACCTCGAGAAACCGTGAACCCTGGATGGATCTAGAAGCATTTATTGAGTCACCGGCCTGCTATAAGAGTGCGACCTGTCAAGCAGTGGTTGTTGTTGTGTTTTATGAGCTAGTGCGAGTGTTTATCCCGGGCGACAGTAGTGTGGTGACTTGCGAAATCCCTAGTGAAGCTGATTCTCTTGACAGCGAGGAAGTGATTGTGGTGCTTGTGAAACAGTGTATAGTACAGTGACAGACCTAGTGCAGCTATTTCCAGCTAGCGTACGGGACCGGACTCATTAGCGAAGAGGATTAACTGTGGTCTGTGGACAAGTGAAAGGGAAAGTATTCTCGACGTGAGGAAACTGGAGTAAGGTAATAATTGCTGTTGAGTAGTGTATTTTTCTGGCTGCAATAAAATTAATTATTTCTTTAAGCAGTAATTGGTGTTGTGCTTTATACCCATCGTAATCCAGTTAACAAAGGTGCCACTTGGGGGTGGCACGTAACAATATAATTATAGTATTATAGACATGAGTAGACAATCTTTCTCAAGTTGTATTTCCGCTAAAACCCTCCTGTTAACACAGCTAAATCGTTACTTCACAAGAACTGGACTACATGTATAGACCGGCTCTTATCATCATGATCCATGCCTTCTTATCAAAGAACAATAATACTTTGACTTCTTTTAAAAATGCGGAACTCCCTCGCACGAGCATTCTTCATAGCTCTACAAATCCTCATATAACAGTATATATGGCATAAACAATTATCATCCACTATGTTAAACAATAACCAAAAGGATTAATTGTTATTAACTTATCTTCTGTAGGCACTTCTCTCAAATAATGGCATGACCCTCACTATCATTACACATGACTACTGGACTACAATTATACATGCTTAAGTTCTTCAAACGAAACTTCTAATTTTAATGAACGATATTAGACAGTCGTGATTAACCTCCTAAAGTTTATTCCACAACAAGATAATTACCTGTTAACTCGTCTGTCGCAAATACATGTAATAAAAATACTACTCTTGTCTCACCTCACTTGTCAAGCTTTAAATTGTTTATCGTTGTAATACCATGTCCACAAAATGACGTGATGATACACAAATAGAATAAAATAACACACATGTTATTTATAGTGTCAGATA
This sequence comes from Meconema thalassinum, assembly GCA_946902985.2. Classification (NCBI taxonomy): domain Eukaryota; kingdom Metazoa; phylum Arthropoda; class Insecta; order Orthoptera; family Tettigoniidae; genus Meconema; species Meconema thalassinum. Next base: position 392,092,128 of record OX336391.1, read on the forward strand.
GAATTCAATTTTGACCGGGATAAACTAGCTTTGAATTCCTAGCCAAAGATTTGAATAATCTTCTATCTAAAGGTATTTCCTCTAACATATTAAATGAACAAAGCTCTTAGCTTTACAAATAATAAAAAGGTTTGTCAATGTCGTAATGTTTTTCCACTATACACAAAGAATGTTCATAGGGATTAAGACTTCGGTCTTATCAAACGACTAGTATTTCCTAGATCGTCGACAGTTTATGTACAATAATGATATAACAATATCATTCGATGTTTCTTCTGTTCTTGAAGTTAGATGTGGTTACATTAAAGTGTTCAAATTAAATTTAATAAGAATTTAATTTGAAGCTATGACATAATGTCAGAATACTTGGTTTAAATGAAATGATTAAAATTCGAGAGTCGAAACGACTGGTCTTCTAAGAGGCAATATAATTCCTCAAACAAAATGTTTAATGTCAGTTCCACAACTGATCCGTAGAATAAAATTGAAAAATAGATAAAAGACAATTATCTCCTAAATAATCTTGAAGCATAAAAATCTCAACACACATCTGAAATGTAAAATACATGAAAACACTGAAATACATGAAATGTGAAAATATAGAAATATGGAATACGGAAACATGAACATATGGAGTAAGATCGCTGGCTCAGGATGTCACTAATCAAGCTCTATACTACAAATGAGATACACTGCTACCTTATTTGGACGAAAACTTGAAGATCTATGTAAGTATTCCCACAATACTTTAGATGTTTCCACAGTACAAGATACTGAGATGGATCTGCATTCGAACCTCGGATCTGTGAACTCAGAGATAGGAAACGTCCCTCTCTGGAATTCACCAACATTCGCCTGGGCTCGTACGACATCCTTCTGGCAAATTCTTCTGTGTTGCTGGACTACCCACTAGCATCTTGACAAATCTCTTCTGTAGAGTCTTCATTCTCCGTCGTAAATATGTATCAGCCTCATCATTGAATAATTTATAGAAATATTCATATAAATGGTGAATGAAATATTTCCAATGCTAATTGATGTTACATTAGTGTTCGTAGACTGACGAAAATGTACAGGATGGACCGTACACTACGCCTGTATTCAAGAATACGTTGTCGAACGAAGCTCCATCGTTGTATCTTAACTCCTGTTATCAAATATGTCTCTGCCGCATGACTATTTAGTTCATCATGTCAACAATGTTACTTAAGTTGAATGAAAACACTTGAAGAATAATAATAGTCATTCTGTTAATGTTTATGTGTTGCGCCAATATTAAACGTTCTCCGCTACTGTTCACTTGAACTGCGTTCGCCAACTTCACGTTGCAATTTATAATGATATTCAGCTTTATTTTCAACACATTTGAAAATCTGACTTAACAGGCTTATATTGTCGAAACGGTGAGTTTTAAAACGCTCGACTTTTCACAAACTGTTGTATGCGACCTGTTCTTTATATATATTCGCTTATTTAAATTCAGATTTCAATGATATGAGAGATGTAATCAGTTCAATGTTCATCGCAAATTCACATAGAATGGAAGTGCGGTGATCTCGTACGTTCCATCTAGCTATCCTCGCGTCTCCACAAGTCGACAGTCGTCGCACTCAGACTAAGCCTTGGGATCTCCGTTAACCCAGTATAAACACTTCCTCACTCTCCAAAGACTGCTGGAATAAGAACATCGATCCATGGATCTCCCCCTCCAAGTCGAATTTTTGGCGGCCATATCAATCTCCCACCATAATTTTAGCGCGTAGATTACTAATGCTTATTACTGCGTAGATTAACCGATCTGTGGTTTTTAAAGTATTAGACATAATTTCTTTCAATATTCTCATTACCAAATAAGAAAATCTTCTTCTAAGGGCCTAAATGCATAATTTCATCATATTATGTAATTGAAGTAGATCCCATCTTCAATAAGACCTTTGGGCCGATAACCTAGATGTTAGGCCCCTTAAAACAACAACAATTATCAATAAGACCTCTTCTCATTGGCTCTGGGCTGGGATCCAATAGCATAATTTATAACAATATTTATAATATTAATTTCCAAACTCGCTGTTGCTATGCCAAATATAGCCTTCTAGAAGCGTCCATTGTGCAATATATCACGTGATCGGGCTCTCCCACAGCCTCGAGCTTGTAACACCACCCTCCTGTGTCACACTTCCCGAAATTATATTTGCTGGTTAAATTTTATCATGGGGACGGAAAATACTCTCATTTTGTCCCTAAATAATTCAATTTACGGGGGCTGTACCTTCTTCAAGGCCACGGCCGCCTCCTTCCCTCTTGCTTGCCTATCCATCCTGACCTTCCATTACCATCCCTCATGAGGACCCTGTTCGCTTTGCAGGTGAGGCCACCTGGGCGAGGTGCCAATCACACCTCACCAGTTGTATCCCTTCCGATTCGATGTTCCCAGCTCTAAGACACTGCCCGTAGAGGCGGTAGTGGTGAGTTCCCTCGCTGAGTCCGTGGGTTCCACCAACCTGGAGGGTAAACGACTAAAAAAAACAACTGCAGTTTCTAACTAAATTTAGTCATGGCGAATAGTTTAACATACAATAGCGAGCTATACAACTTAACACAATATTATTGACCTTTTGAATACTAATAGAATGTCAAGTAGCAAGGGAGAGGGAGGAGGAAAGATGGCCTCACACCCATCACACTGTCAACCCTCCGGCTTACTGAACAATTGATTACTTTGCTCATTCAGTAAGTGTTAAGTTAGGCTAACCCTAAAAAATTTACACGAGTGAAAAGAAATGCTTTCAAATTAGTAAGCATTAACCTACATAATAGGCCTACAATCATTTGTTATAAATCCGAAGATTGATTTCACTCAAAATTAAAACGTTAACAAACGTCATATTTTTAGCTATTTTCATTTTATGAAAAAAAAAAAAAAAAAAAAAACAAGGCTTATGAGATCACCTTTTGTCCGTGTGTGTGTGCGTATGTGTATCTGTCTGTCTGCCTGTCTGTCTGTTTGCGTGTGTGTGTGTCCTAATAACTTGTAAACGGCTGGAGCGATATCAATGAAACTATTTTGGCCGACCCCGATCGTGCCCTTCAAATTTTATTACGTCTCACCAATCCAACATGGCGGCTTAGCGAAATATTTCACCGGCATTCTATATCTCTGAAACTATTGCTCATATCACCCTGAAATTTTGTACGGTGATAAAGGACACTATTACAAGTTCATATATGTAAGTTTCAAAAACTTGTAAAAGTACAAAACGAACATGGCGTTCAAGCGAATTTGAAACATTTCAATAGACATTCATCACGTTTTAACCATCTGAGTCCAGTGAAATATGGTACAGTAAATGTTTTTACATATTGTAATGCACTGGCACCTAATTTTGTTCAATTGTTTACATAACCTCAAGATGGAGGCTGTGCGAAATTTTAAAATTAAGTTTCTATATCTTGTGTCGAAATCGTGCGATGAAAGTTAAAGTCTGAATGATGAACCTACGCAATAATTTTCCTTTAATGGTACATAACTCTATACATATAACAATCCAACATGGCGACCATCCGAAATATTTAGACGGTTCTCAATATCTACGAATCTTCTACAGCAATCAAACTGAAATGTTTAATGTTCATAGAGGCTATGAACATAAGTTCACCTATAGGACTATCAATAATCTGGTGAGCACAAATTAAACATGACGGCGACGCAAACTATAAATATTTAAATGGACTGTTTTAGATCCCTTATTTGGGGGTGGATCTAAAAGGGAGAGTTGTTGTACTAATTTATAAGGTGGTGCCTAAAAGGGTAGCTTCCCTTGTCAGGGTAAGCTGACCAGTGTAGAGTGTTGTGGTGTGCTAGGAACTAGGGGGCGTTCCTATAAATAATGTAGTAGTGTTTTGAAGGGATGGGACCCAATGCACAGGGTCGCTGTACTGGTCGCTTAGCTCAGCTGACTGCTTATTATGTAATTGAATCTGCTTGTATCAGCCGAGTGGCACGCGCTGCTTGTTGGCAGCCGGCTCGAGAAACACAAAGGTACCTGAGTTAGCGCTAATGGACTACCGTCTGTCACGTCTTTACGTGACGGGAGTAAGGAAGGGCGTTGGGATGTAAAAAGGCGTATAAACAGTAAAGCGTGTGTAGAGTGTGGACCAAGTGTTTATTGGTCTATAGTTTTGAGTATGAGTCCCTTGTAGGGAATGAGATTATGTTCACAATGTGTACAAGTGGTGTGTTACGGGTTACAAAAATAGGAACTCTGAACACGATTGACTGACTCACCTCGGTTGACACCAGCGTAGCCTCGGCCGTCTCGATGAAGCACTGACAATGGAGAGACCCTTTGACCTCATTAGGACGCCTTCTTATACCTTCTGACGTCCTGCTGTCAGCATTGTGTTGGCATGCTGTCCCAGTTTAATACTATGTCGCTGAGTGTAATGATTACGTAAGGCTTGAGCTGCTTTATGGAGTAGCAAGCTGTCCTTACAGTATTAATGGATGTTGCCCCGGCTTTCCAAGGGTTGCCATTTTAGGGGATTTAGCCAGATGCCGGGGGGATGGTCTCCAAGGGGTGCATACCCCTGGGATGCTGTACAAGAGTCTTCCTTCATTTGTTCGCGTCCTCGCGAACGGGAACGGAACTGGAAGTTGGGATGTTGACGTAGTGGTCCTCGAAACCCCCTCGTATCTCCTGGTGGCGTCGTATCGAAGTGTGGGTGTGAGGTCAGCCCGTGTTCAGAGGGGAGGGTTATGGGATTTACAGATATATGTATACATTGACATTGTGATAAAACAAACAAAAAAAATTGACATTGCGAAAGATTTGATTAACATTGGGAAAAAATTGACATTTGAGAAAAATTAAGCATTACAATAAATTCGACATGTAAAAAAAAATTGCCCTTGCTGTTGCTGGCATATTGCTAGTTTAAAAAAAAAACATGGTTTCCGATGGTGATGTGTTACATAGCTGTGCAGGGAGGAAAAACCCAGGGCCGAACGGATGATGGCGTCGTCCGCCCTGTCTTAGGGAAAAAGTGCTCCCTGCCATAAGAAAGGTAGAAGAAAATAGAAAAATGGGTGTTCCAGGGTATATTTTAAGGGAAATATTCAAAAGACGTTTATTGGTTTGGGAAAAAACGGAACACCCTGACAAATGGGGAAGTTAGAAGAAGGAAAGATGAAAGAAAACAAATCATACACATTATGTACATTGGCATCTTGATAAACAAACAAAAAGATATATAGTGTATAATTGTATAAAGTGTATCCTGAAAAATTATAAATTACAATGACCTTATGTCTAGTGGAAAAATTGTATAAAGTTTATCCTTAAAAATTATGAATTACAGTGGTCTTATGTCTACTTAATCGCGCTAATCCCTTATAATTATAGTTTTTGTGAGGTACCTCGCGTGCACGCTACCCGTCTGTACGTACGCTTGCCGTCTCACGGCTGATCCTGTACGGCCACTTCTTGGTACGGTATAGTGGTCGTACCGCTTGCATGTATGCTTAATACCTAATCTGTGAAGCATCCTCTGTGGGTGAATGCTTTCACACTTGACAATGAGAGTCACTGCCACAAATCGGTTGCGCCCTCATTGTCGTAATCTGCGTCGCATTTTGACGCTTTATGTGTTTATATTTTAGTTGATCTGCCAGTAAGCCTGGTACCCCACATGCACCAGTCCTGCTGTGCAGATTTATTTTGGAGTGTGTAGCTGAAAAAGAAAAATGTGGTGAGTGTTTGCGAGTGTGTCGGGATTAGTGCAAGTTGACGTATATAAAATAAAAAAATATAGTACACATCATGGCATGCTGTAAATAATATGCCACTGCTATATGGTAGTGAAATTCCTGTCACCAGTTTTCTGTATCTGGTGACGATGCCTGTGAAAAAAAATGGCGAGGTTTAGAAAAAAACATATTAGTACTGGTTGAAGCTCTTCTTTCACTGAAAAAAATAGCATGATTAATGTTACTTAGCTGCAAGGCCGGGCTTACCCTATACGGTGCCGTGATGCCGTAAATGATATGTAGTTGGTCTTACCCCGGTAGCGGAATTGTGGTTACCGGGTGCCGATATATTCCACTTTGATTATGCCTATTTTAACCTAGTTTATCCTAAGTATTGTCGGGCTTACCTCGGTAACGGATTTATAGTCACCGAGTGCCGACCGGCGTTACTTAATACTATCTAACTTAATTATGGTCTAATAATAAAAAAAAACTATTACTAAGCCGAGAGGGTTGCCTTAATCTATTGCCGAAATGCGCTGCGCCATACCTGGCAACAGCGGTGAATAAATTTGCTTAATCCTAGGTTGCGTGTCAAATGCAACCGTCTTACAACTAAATTTGGCCTAGGACGATCGCCTGGGGCAATTAAATCCCCAGATCACCACCCGCACGAGCCCCAGAAACACCGGTTGTCTCTAGGGTCGCTAGATTCCGTCCCCTTAACTCTAGGTGTCGACGTCTATTACTATGACTAATCTATGCGCAGGCGCTTACGGTGCCACTAAGCTAACCGTTTCGCCCGCTGTAACTTCCTAGTTCATGACCGTTTGCTGTTCCGATTTATCATAGTTGAGCCGCCCACTTGGCTCCTGTGAGGGGCGCGCAATGTCCCTCTCTTAATGCCCTCTGGTTGCCCGTTGCGTCGCCATTTATGTGGGCATTGGACAGTGTGGTCCAATGGCATAATATTGTCTTCGCCTTAATCGGCCGTCGCAATCTGCTTTTCGCAGTGATATTTGCCTCTATGGGCCGCCGTAGTATGCATTTTCGCATTGATATATAAATTTGCCTCTATGGGCCGCCGTAGTATGCTCCAACGCACAGGAGTTTTGCTTCCCGCTATGGAAGCCGTGCCTACTTAAATTTAAACTTAACTAGAAGTCTAGTCATAATGGGGTCGTCTCTAGGGATAGCTCCCGAGGCCGACGCGGAGTGAGCTATTTCTCCCGCCATTCTCAGAAAGTCTCCCTGCAGGTCTTGGCCTCGACGACCGTGGCACAAAGTGGGTGTAGCATCCCTTCCTCCCAGGGGCGGTTTATGCGCACCTAGGATTCCAGAGCTTGCCCGACCAGGCCGCGAATGCTTTGACCTTACGTAGTTCGTCTGTTTGGTCTAGTCGTCAGTTAAGTGAGGTCGCTGCGCTGTCGAGCCAACTGGGGAAGGGTCCACATCGCCTTCCCCAGCTCTCAAAGTGTGGTTCTCCCGACCTTCGGCTTACACCGTTGTCAACCATCAGGTCGTATCAGATTCCTTTGTAAGAAGAAAAAAAAATGTGTCGTAACCTGTGTAAATAGTTTAATCTCTGTGTAAAATGTAAAATATTTCCAGTGTAGCGGGGTTGTAGATCTTCTAAGTACATAGGCTACTTCTGGCCTACCATCGCTATGTCAGCTTTCCAGCAATAATGCTTTCTTTACCTTAATGGAGGTGTTAGTAGGGTCTGTATTGTCAGGTACCCTGTTATTAGGATTTGGGGGTAGTTATTTGTTGTGAGGGCTTAAAGTATGGTAGGAAGGGGTTTGCGCACCTTTGGGTTCCACGTTAGTGGTGGCCTAGAACCGGTGGTGGCACTGGGATGCTTCTATAGTGAGTGGAGTGGGGAGGTAATTCCCGGGATTGCAAAAATACGAAAATTCATGCAGGTCTGATATTAAAATCCCTGGATAATGGATGGGATACTCATGCATGTGTCTGGATATGAAGTTTCTGCCTTCATGTGCGGATAGGTGTAGGATGGGGCATAATACCGGTGTTCGCCTTTGTTCTGGCAAATCTGCCCTTTGAACTGGCGGTAAAGGTCGCTTAATGGCTTGTGTCTGACCTAGCAATATGGTGGCGTGTAGTCTGACCGCTTTTCGGCCTGTGGCCCCGGCCGACTCCTGCCAATGTGTTAGCCTATCTGTGTACGTGTATGTAGGCTTTATGTACTGTAGGGCGGGCTCTATGTCGTCAGCCCATGACGTGGTTATGTCCCTTTGTTTCCCTGTCATATCATGTGTGTTTAATGGCCCTGGCTTCAACTCCCTCTCGTCCCTTTGTTCCGAGGGGATTGTTCTAGGCTCTGCCCCTCGGTTTGGCAAAATTGCCTTCCGATCCGGAGCTGAAGGACGTGTGTTTGTGTTAGGTTTATTTTGTAGTAAGTTGGAGCCTAACCTGGCCGTCTTCTTGACTGTGGCCACGGCGAACTCCTTCCATTCTGTGGCAGTACGTGGCGAGAGGGACATCCTCGCAAATTGTCGAGTCAGCGTATCTACGCTTATGTCCTCTCTCGGCTGGGCTGGTGGCCCTACCATGAACTCAAAAATGGCCTTGTTGGCTTGGAGGTCACGGTATTCGTCCCAAATTTGGGTGTACTGCCTTATTGAGGCTCATGGCCTGCTTGCAAATTACTGTATTAATGTATTAATGTTTCTGTGCTCTGTATTGTTTTGTGGCCGTTATTTGGAGAAGCGCTTGGACGCGAATTAGCTCCTTGTATTGGGCGTGTAAACTTTTGTAGTGCACCCTCATTCTCTCGAGGGTTGCATTATCTATCACGGGACCATGTGTGGTGATTAATTGTTGGTATATTCTGTTTCTTTGTATATGGAACCTATTGAGGTGTTCATGTGTGTGATTCAAGTGCTTATGTACGCATCTTAATCGCGCTGTCCTACCCTCTGACGGGGTGTATGGCTGTTTGCCCTGTATTGCCCCGATTTTTGTTTGGAGTGCCCGTATTTGTGTTTGCCGGCTTTGTATGTGCCTTTGGAATCTGAACAATAATGTTAATAATATTGGCGTACCCCTATTGCCTCTATGGCTTGCAATCTCTGCATGAGGTGCCATTCTGACTGCAGTGTATGGGCCTACAATAAGAATAAAAAAAAGTCTGTACGTGTTTGACAGTGTATTCTTATATTTCTCTGATTCTGTATGGGGCTAGGGGGTTGGTTTATTAAGAATTTCCCCTGTGTAGCTATTTTGGAGCACACCAAAAAAAAAATGGTGCTTTATGTCTGGGGGAAAAATTTTCTCACTATTTGCTTGGCTTTTTGCGGTACGGAAGGGGTCGTTTTACCTACGAGGGCTCGTTGGTTGAGTCCCTTTTCTCTATGCGTAGGACCGCGCCTCCACCAGTGTTTTAGATCCCTTATTTGGGGGTGGATCTAAAAGGGAGAGTTGTTGTACTAATTTATAAGGTGGTGCCTAAAAGGGTAGCTTCCCTTGTCAGGGTAAGCTGACCAGTGTAGAGTGTTGTGGTGTGCTAGGAACTAGGGGGCGTTCCTATAAATAATGTAGTAGTGTTTTGAAGGGATGGGACCCAATGCACAGGGTCGCTGTACTGGTCGCTTAGCTCAGCTGACTGCTTATTATGTAATTGAATCTGCTTGTATCAGCCGAGTGGCACGCGCTGCTTGTTGGCAGCCGGCTCGAGAAACACAAAGGTACCTGAGTTAGCGCTAATGGACTACCGTCTGTCACGTCTTTACGTGACGGGAGTAAGGAAGGGCGTTGGGATGTAAAAAGGCGTATAAACAGTAAAGCGTGTGTAGAGTGTGGACCAAGTGTTTATTGGTCTATAGTTTTGAGTATGAGTCCCTTGTAGGGAATGAGATTATGTTCACAATGTGTACAAGTGGTGTGTTACGGGTTACAAAAATAGGAACTCTGAACACGATTGACTGACTCACCTCGGTTGACACCAGCGTAGCCTCGGCCGTCTCGATGAAGCACTGACAATGGAGAGACCCTTTGACCTCATTAGGACGCCTTCTTATACCTTCTGACGTCCTGCTGTCAGCATTGTGTTGGCATGCTGTCCCAGTTTAATACTATGTCGCTGAGTGTAATGATTACGTAAGGCTTGAGCTGCTTTATGGAGTAGCAAGCTGTCCTTACAGTATTAATGGATGTTGCCCCGGCTTTCCAAGGGTTGCCATTTTAGGGGATTTAGCCAGATGCCGGGGGGATGGTCTCCAAGGGGTGCATACCCCTGGGATGCTGTACAGGACGTTTCTCGCGATTTAACCATCCGAGTTCAGTGAAACTTGGTACGTTAAATGCTTATATACGTTGTGTTTCACTGGCATCTAATTTATTTCAATTGTTTTCATAACCACAAGATGGCAGCTGTGCGAAATTTTAAAATCTCATTTTTACTTCTTGTGTCATAATCGTGCGATTGAAGTTTGAATAATAGTAATAACTCTAAGACCTACATACAGTATATAAAAATCGAACATGGCGGCCATCCAAAATATTAGACGGTTCTCAATACCTAGGAATCTATTACAGCAATCAAACTGAAACTTTGTATACGTAGGATATATATATAAGTAGGATATATGAAAATAGGCTGTATAGTTCTTCACTGAACTACTCGTTATTTTTATTATTTGGCTCTGGTGTGTGTGGGAGGGTTAGGCAAGGAAGTGGGAGGGAGGCGGCCGTGGCCTTACGGTGACTACCATCCCGGCATTTGCCCGAAGACGAAGTGGGAAACCAAGGAAAACCACTTCGAGGATGGCTGAGGTGTGAATCGAACTGGGGACCTCCTGGGTGGCAGCTAATCACGCTGACTAGAACGCAACAAGTAAAGCTTAAGCTCACTGGACAAAAATGTTACCCCGTTGAAAGGGAACACCAGTCGCTTTGGAGCACTGTTCTTGGTGAAGCACTGGTACCAGGCGGTTATATTGCCATGTTAGTGAAGTAATGTGTGTGTCTAACGCTCTCCCAACTGAGCTATTTCGGCTGTAGGCTACAAGACGTAGTGTCAAGACACAATATTACTTGGAGAGATTAGATGGAAGGTATACTGCTGACTTAATTTGATCAAGGAGTGGGGGAGGTACAGTTCTCTTTGAGAAATTCCCCCACGTATTCATAAAATCATTCTTGTTTCATTTGAGAGGCTTGGGTATTGAGGTCATTTAGCCCCATTTACGAGTACTTGGGTGGGTGTTAATTTGTCTGATAACCTGTGTTAATATGATGTCTGTATGTGTATTAGTAATTCGTGTGAAGATTGCGAAGGAGGTGGTCTTCGCCATAAGTTAGGAATTATCCGAGCATTTTTTACGGAGTAGAAGAGGAGAAACCACGGAAAACCACTTCCAGGATGGCTGAGGTGGCAATGTAACCCATTTCCTCTCAGTTTTTGATTCACGGGGCTGAGTGGGCCCCATTCCAATCATCAGACCAGATTTACATTTCTTGGCAGAGCCGGGGATCGAACTCGAACCTCAGTGGGTGACAGCTATAAATGCTCGCCCCTGCTCCATGAGTCGGACAATTTAAACGATGTCAAACGCGTGTAAATTCTACATTACCGGTAATCATTTAAAATAGGAATATTTTAAGAACCGGCTTCGGTGGCTGATAGTGCACTCGAATCCTACCTCGGCCGTCATGAGAATGGTTTCCCACTTTCACTCACCACCAGGCAAATGCCGGGACGGTTCCTTTCAACAGGTCCACGGCTGACTCCCTCCAGAAATCCCTTCCCTGACCCTTCCTTCCTTCCTTCCTTCCTTAAAGCGCTCCCTCGGGCCTCGCTGGCATCGGAAGAGCGTGGGTTAGAATCCCACCTCGGTCGTCCTGAGAATGTTTTTCCATTTTCACCCACCACCAGGCATATGCCAGGACGGTTCCTTTCAACAGGCCGACTTTCTTTCCAAATCCCTTCCATCAATCTTAGCGGATGTCTGGGCGATCGGCTTGTCACCATCCTCAGTTGAATCTGCTGACAAAGTGTGTCCAGCTCCAAGACACTGTTGATACCTCACAGAGTCCGTGGGTGAAGCAGACCTGGGAGTATAAGCGATAAAAATAATGTAAACAAGAAGTTCCGTGACGAACAAATGAGCCTACTTTTATTAAAATTTAAGATACATGCCAATCTGTATAGACCTATCAAAAATAATGACGACATTAAGTTGGTAATTTCGTAAATTTCTAATTAGTTCGAAATATACCTCGTATAATGTAGCCTAATAGAGCACTACAGTGGGCAGCTCTGGTGACTGAATATATTGTTAGTTCCATCTCTTAAGGTACAGAATACAAAATTTGGTTGAATTCCAAACGATAGCATGGACGTTACATGCAGTTAGACATTGGATCTATTAGCGCGCGTAAAACCATGTTGGCAACAATGTCATGCATGTGTTGGTCAGAAATAATCTGAAATATTATGATCTCCTGTTGGGCCAATTTAGGGTGAAATCCATTTGTTAGCATAGAAGTTACATGTAATTTAAAATTGGATCTATCAGCAGGCTTAGAGTCATGTTGGCAGCACTGACGTATATTAGTTTCTCCAAATTAATCTAGAATGTCAGGTACTATACGTGTGCAAATTTTAAAGCAGTTGGCTTACATACTTTCTGATATATTAATATTAAGGTAAACAAGATGTTCAGTAAAGAACATATAGCCTACTTTCTCCTATATGTATGAGTATAGTTATAACTCGTTGTTATTATCAAAGAGTATAATAGAACTATTCTTTGTTGAAGACCTTAGAAACGATTTACCTCTACCAAACGCCACAACCTAGATAAAAACTGCTACCATCATTGAAGAAAGAAAGATAAGAAGTATATCAAGAATGTTATGGATCTGGAGACATAATCGACCGGACTGGCGGCGTGGCTCAGCGGTAACGTTCTCGCTTGCTGGGCCCTAGGTTGCAGGTTCGTATCCTGGCACAGTCAGCTGGCATTTGAGGGTGCACAAATGCGAGGGAGCCGTGTCAGTACATTTACTGGCACGTTAAAGATCCCCTTCGGGCCAAAATTCCGGCACCCCGGTGTCTCTAAAAGCAGCAGTAGTTAAAAGGGATGTAAAACCAATAACATTATTATTATTATTACGACCTGCCGTGGGCAACATCCAACTTTGAGTTGAGGCATGTCTTTACACGTCTGGTTGTGCATGGCTTTCACAACCCTAATTGAATTAACAAATCTTTCCATGACCCTACAGAGACGTGTGTATACAAACTATGTGGATATTTTCGATAATATAATCCTAACAGAGCGAGTGCATTCTAGCGGCCTGAAGAAGAAACTTTTCAATAAAATCTGGAAGTTACCTTTTCGGCAGCTAGATGTCTCGAGTAAATCTGCTGGCGAATTATGTTTTAATTAAATATATATTTTACACCATAATGTGCACAATATAACGCTTAATAACATTTTCAAGTAACGCAAAATAGGCTGTTACAAACCCTTTAAAATAAAAAGTTAAAATGTATCGTAGTATCATCTTGTCATTCTTCAAATTCGATGCGCATAGAATGATAATGGTATAGTAATCAATGGATCCCCACGTAGACTAGTCGTGACATCTAGTGGTGGAATATCGAACAATATAATCCTAACAGAGCGAGTGCATTCTAGCGGCCAGAAGAAGAAACTTTTCAATAAAATCTGGAAGTTACCTTTTTGGCAGCTAGATGTCTCGAGTAAATCTGCTGGCGAATTATGTTTTAATTAAATATATATTTTACACCATAATGTGCACAATATAACGCTTAATTTTAAAACATCTGAGTCATTACAAAACAATAAACATATAACAGTTCAAGCAAAAAACCTAGCTCTGATCGGGTTTGAACCATAGGCATTTGAGCGATAGGGTACCGCTCTACCACTGAGCTAATTGTGTCAACGAATATCGTTCTATTTAAAATGCCTTACATAGAACTTGTTAGCAAATAATGATTTATACTAAACGATTTCATCACTGGAGTATATTATTTATATATAAAGCATTTCATACAAAGTTTATTTATTTTTTATCAGTACGCTATATTGCATGCAATACTCAAATTAGTGAAATATAAGTCAGGCACAAGATATCCGCTGCCATCTTGTCTTATTACTGAATCAGTTCAGCTTTTTAAAATCACGTCTGCACTATAGTATTACAAAATAAACTTTTAATTTCGATCGTGCCTCTTCCTTTAGAACAGTTAAAACGATTCTCGGCTCGATAATCGGAACTGGTGGGTCCCATGATATGGATTATAAAGTTTGCATAATTCGCACGGCCGCCATCCTGAAATGGTATGGCGGACGACCTTGTAGTTTGGTCACAGGACGCATCCTATACGAAGGTATGTTGTTACCAAATTTGGTAGAGATCGGATGATTTGGTTAGTCGTTATTTGATTTTACGTTTTGAACGTTTGAGTGGCCGCCATTCAGTTTTAGTAAAGATGGCGGCGATATAAAACATGACACTGAGGTGTCCTTTGCTAGTGCTACCTTTGTACCAAATTTCGTTCAATTCGCATTCACCGTGTTCGAATTGATAGGGGGGGACAGACATTCAGAGTACACACACTCACACACACACAGACACACACACACACAGACTCACACACACACATACACATACACACACACACACAGACTCACACACACACATACACACACACAGACAGACACACTTTTTTCGCCCTGTGTTGATCTCATAAGTCTACTTTCATTTTTTGCAAAAATCGAAAGTAGGCTAAAAATAGAGACAGCATTTATTAACAATTGGCAGCCCTGGTTGCTCTTAAGAATAAGCATAGTCCCATATGTTACGGGACACATAACACATACGAAATTTGATTGAAATCTAATTGATAGTATAGAAGATATATGTATTTAAAAATTGGTCCTAACAGCAGGCTTAGAATCATGTTGATAGCACTGACGTACATAAGTTACTCCAAATTAATCTAGAATGTCAGGTACTATACGTGTGCATAGTTTAAAACTGTCGGCTTGCATACTTTCTGATATAAGGGTACTAGCTGAATTACCCGTTCTTCCAACGGCTTTTAGAACTTGCTGGCCTAAATCATTTATATAAACACACATTCGTAATGTAGTTATGTTATTTCCATGTTACCAACTAAATCCATTTGCCATCTCTTGATGAATGCAGTACATCTGCATTTGTCTGTTGGCACACGCTAGAGTAAAATGTGGCTTTTCACCGATGTCTCAGTCTCACTCATGGCCTGTGATTATATGGAAGCTACCGATGGGTGGTGCTTAGTAATGCCATTCAGGGCGTAGTCAGTGCCTGTGAATGCTGTGAAAGGTTCTACTCATAGGGTTAGTACTGCTGTTCTGACTCAATGAGGAAAGCCTTGACAAACTACCTCACTCCTCACCTTGCCTAGTACGCCTTGGGTTTTTGTGGTTATCTACCCACATAACCAAACGGCGGTACTTTTTGAGGATCCAATCAGCCCCCTGGCTGACTACCTAACAGACAACTAACGGAACCGGAATAAATAGTATTAAAACAGCTCAATAGTAGTGATTTGATTGCTTTCCGTGACATTGATGAGGTAGAAAGTGAACCAGGTTTGTCTTCGGAACTAAATAATAATTTGAACACTTTAAGTCATCGATAACACAAGAAACAAAACTGAGATACCAGTTAAATAAATCTCTTGGAAGTAACCAAATGAAAGGACTGAAATTAAACAATGAGTGACGCGTAAGTGCAATAACCAACACCCAGGACTATCCTATAAACAAAAGCTGCATATACTCGTTAGTATTACAACAGAGAACACCTCAGTTGAAATTGCCCGATATGTATTTACGAATTATTCGAACAGAGCAGATTTTTTAAATGCACAGTTTGCCACGTTAATGTACTGTACTGTTCCATTTGTCAACACTAACGATTAACTCAACGATCTCTTATATCATACCACTGAATGGAAGCGTGAGATTTTATGTGATCGTTAATGTGACGTCTTAAACAACGAGACATCTTTCTTACTGAATCACAGCAAATTTTCTAAGTTTGTGCTGTGTCTTGTGCTAAGTTTCGCCTCGAAACTCCGAGATGGCTCATCAGCGAGCTCTTGTTGTCCATTTGCGGACTACCAAAGGAGTAGCAAACTGCGCGCTACCTCAATTCTTATCTAGAATACCTCCGGTACTTAACTGCGGGAGCTAAACGCTCAACAGTCTTTCACCTCCCTATAAAGGCTTCCAAAAGGATTGTATATTGAATTTCAGGGCCAAGCAATTAAAACTCAGCAACTTTTCTAGGTTTACGCCGTGTTTTGTGAGGCGTTTCATTGGTCGTGAAAGCCAAAATACCAACTGTATTGAAATAATAGCTTAGGCTTTCACGGCCGGCGTTCATAATTGAGTACAAGTTTTTCGGGCTTGTAGGCCGTGGTCCAGGCAGGATATATTCCGACGTTTCACCGGAAACTGCGTCCGGCATTATCAAGGGTTTCGCTTCTTTCCTTGGTCAGCAGCGGAACCCTTGATAATGCCGGACGCAGTTTCCGGTGAAACGTCGGGAGATATCCTGCCTGGACCACGGCCTACAAGCCCGAAAAAACTTGTACTTAATTATGTATTGAAATAAGTTTATCCAATTCACCAGTAAGATTAATTATGAAAACTAAATAAACAAATGTAACAGTCGGTAGACGTAGACACATTAGTCTATGAATTTGGGTTGCTGATCATGATAAAAACCGACAAAATGCAGATAAATATTGGTCAACAGAAAAATTCAGTTAATAAAAAACAAATATATAAAGAGTAAGAAAGCATACCGTGCAAAGTAGAAAGCACTATAACATTGTAAAACAACGTAAAAATCCAAATACTCACATACAATAACCGGCACAAAGAGTATACAATTAGACCCAAAATCACGTTATGTGTCAGACCCCACAAACCACCTCTATAAATAAAATAATAGGGATATAAGATTTGTACATTCCTCACATATTTATTACCTCTTTGACCCACTTACGAGGCGGCTAGGATCATGAAATTTGGCATGCATGTGAGTGATGTATGTGGCAAATAGCATGCGAATATACAGAAATGTGCAAAAGAGGACTCCAAAATGTATGCTTTTATGGCAATCAGTGGCGTAATCGCTGGAGGTACTACAAAATGTCATACAACCAAATTTGTAGAAATCGTACGACTTTCGAGATATTGCCAGAAAACTATTCTAGTTCTGCAAAATTGCAGCGGTTGTCATAGTAACGTTGATCTGTTTCTCAGAGGGAATTCAGCTTTTTGGCAATATCTCCGAAACCGTTCATTTTAGGACCTTAAAAAAAACGGGACCTCCGAGTATTGTTTCTTGTATCTGGCGGCTTAAAATGAGCTAAATCCGATCTTTGTACCGTTTGTCCATGCACAGTGCCAAAGGGCCGAGAAAACTCACTTACAAATTTATTTTTCAAAAACCGTTTCTTAGTAAGCCCCTACAACCTAAGATCATCCAACATGCAAAATTTCAGCTTTCTAGGTCTAGTGGTTTCAGCGCTGCGATGATGAGTCAATTTTGGATTATATATAAGAGATTTGGATAAGAAAATATATATAGTGAACCCTTGCGAAGAAGCATATGAGACTCAGATTCGGGGCGTAACAGGTCATATTCGTAAGTTGCTGTCAGGGCGCTTCATTAAGTTGCAGGGTAACATATAACAAAATAACATGCAGGAAAGAGTGAAGCCAGGGTTAAAACAACTGAATTTAATAACAAATCACCATATTTACATATAAACAATTAACAACAAAAACTCCCAACTGACTCCCGCTTAATAAAAATGCCAAAAACTTAGGCGATATCTCTGGAGAGATTAATTACCTGGACCAAGCGTCCTTAAATAAAACAATACCAAAAAGTGACCATATAAGTGCGTACGCCGTTCTACATGCACCACGATGTGTACTTTGAATGCGTGATTCGTTATCATCCAGAATGACCCTTCAGACAACGAATCCGTATTTCCTAGAGCTAGACCGACACGAGGGAACACCACTACAATACTTAAATTAAACCGACACTTCCTAAATCTACTATAAACAAACACAAAATTTCCGTGTGAAATTGGACTTAAATTGCCGTAGCAACATTTACTGCCTAAAAACTTAGGACTCCTCACACAAATCAACACAAGTACATTAACACGTGACCAATAGAAAAATACTCAAATGACCGCTGTCAAAATTTACAAATACTCTACCACTACACCACACGGGTGTGACAAACAAAATTACATGAAATCGAGTCATCAACAAAGCAATAGGCAAACAGCCAACATTTACGTTAATCACAATATTCCTATCCATACAAGGTACAACAATCCGTTACACACATGGCGAACTCCCCAATTAATTATGGCTTAAAAATTAGCCATCACAATGAACAGGTTTGCTGCATGAAAGCTTACAGGGTTCAGTCGGACAAAATAGGACTGCCTATCAAAAATAAGTCACAGGCAAAACGGGCGGTTTGTGGAACTCTGCATGTCTGTCAACCCACGTGTCAATAACCTCGACCTCCCAGAACATGGGGTCGAACCTCGAAGAAATGTGCCCCAAAGCACAATAATACGTGTGTGTGTCAGAAAAACATATGGACAAGAATCAGCAGTCTCCCAAGAGCACTCTGTCTTTCCATCTAAAATACAACAGCAGCAAAAATATATAAGGGCGGTAGGACAACTACCCCCTCCTCACGTAGAATCAACACACACAAGACACATCAACACACACTGAATCACACGTATGGGTTGTGACAGACCCTGAAATAAAAGACACAAATAATATCCACATGCTGGCGCCATCGTTCTATGCCGTGACTAGTCACCTGAAAAAGGACTCAAGAAAAATCTATCAAAATTAGAACGAAGGTGTTCTACAATTACTTTTAAGTTGGTGCACTCGGCTACCCTAACATGAATAATAACCTGTTCAGCAAAATGTTTTACAATCATTTCCTCCCATTCCTATTTCAAATATTAACGTTAATAAAGCACCATTTATCGAATGTAACGGGTTCCGCAATTGCAAGGATAAAAATCACGCACGCACGCCGCGTACATTACACATGACTCAAAAAAAAAATCAAATATCAACAAACACTTTGGCCACGCGCCAACGGACATTTAAACATATAGTGTCGGTACAAGAAAAACAGCTATAAAAACACAAGAAAGAAAAACAAGACTATTTACAAAGTTCCCCGGCCAAATCTAACTACATAATTGAAATAATCCAATTTTAGTACATCACCGCTTCTGCATGTAGGACTAAGGACATCCTCCTCAACCCATTGCCCTATGGACAATTTAGCACTCCATAGTAGTCGTCTGCGTTGATTTCTTGAAGCTCATCCCAACTTCAAACCACGTGCTGATCATCTTGGTCTCGACTCCTTGGCAGAAAAGTTCAATGTTAAATATTTGCCTATCTATAATCGCTTGCAGGCTACTCAGTTCACCCACAATTGTCCTACTGCGATTAATAGCGAAGACTGGCCCTAATTATATCGCACATACGCACTATAAAAACACACATACAATACACACAATTTATACATAAAATATACATCTCGAGTCCGCGCCACTGGCTCGTTAACAAGTTCAAAATCCTGGCTGCACTCGCAGTCGCTATCTCTTCCGGTATTTCCGTCCCGTCTTGTGAACTTCGGTTCTGGTAAGCGCTAATTAGGGTGATACGATACTTCCCCCTTAAAGTTGAACTCGTCGTCTTTAAAAGAATGTTACAGTTTATCACGCGCTGGCGTGAAATGTTTAGATCACACAATTTAGTTGATTTTAGAACAAGTGTATTATAACTTTTAAAATTCGATACTGCAAACGCTGCGACTTTAGCTCCCCAGAGCTCAGAAAATAAAATTAGCTTCACTGATTTTAGAGCGTAAAAAGCACATTTCAAACTGGCGTGGAGTATGCCTCTGAAGGCTCCACAAGATTAGTACTTAGATAAATTCGAGCGTCAAAATCACACTACAAACTGGCGTGGAGTATGCCTCTGAAGGCTCCACACAATAAGTACTCAGATAAATTCGAGCGTCAAAATCACACTACAAACTGGCGAGGAGTATGCCTCTGAAGGCTCCACACAATAAGTACTCCGATAAATTCGAGCGTCAAAATCACACTTCAAACTGGCGTGGAGTATGCCTCTGAAGGCTCCACAAGATTAGTTGAATTCGAGCGTCAAAAATCACACTACAAACTGGCGTGGAGTATGCCTCTGAAGGCTCCACACAATAAGTACTCAGATTGGCGTCAGGCCAGACTATTTATGAGAAACTGACAAGGGCGGTGGAGTGGGGCAGAGTCGGATAAAAACTTCCAGAGTTTTTGTCTCACAGAGATGGGGCTAGTGTCATTCTTCTCCAAATGAATCCAACGTCTCAAATTACTCGAGCGGAGATTAATCCGTTCGGCGGTTCCTTAGATACACACTTCCGCGGGCTTTTTACTACTGACGCCGTCCACCTCGTGGTCACAGCTTGGTCTCTTGCGATTGGCTGATTCAATCGTATGTTCGTTGAGAGGACCTCGTGATTCTTCCTTTATGTCTCCAATTTTGGTACAGTAGTTGCACAATTTGGCCTTGAACTCGACTAATTCTGGCCGTCCCCCAGGAATAGCTACCAACTCAGCTTCTGTTGCAACCATTACGAAATACTGGCCTCCCTAATATCCAGGTCGACTTCCTTATGTGCTGCCTGGGCCGTAGTAATAATAATAATAAATATGAATACTTATTTATCGAAGATCAATAAGGGTTCATTTATCCTCAGCAAGGTTTTGAAATTCGAAACAATTTATTGGTTTGGATTTCAAAAACAAAATCCACTGTAGTAACAACACATCTCTTTAAATCTCACTCAGCTGCTCGAGTGTATGCCCCTCTGACTCAATTAGTGTGCTCCCTTCTCGCTGGAATGTCATTCATATTTTCATTAGGTCTCCCCCTTCTCCTCACGTAGTTGCCACTCCCGTCGTCTCAGCTGCTCGTTGTTTACAAACAAAGTGCGTACTCACGCGCTCCCCGTGGATTTGAGTGTTTGCTTTCAAAAAAAATTTTTTGGCAATACAGATTCTGCACATATCATCTTTCCTAATCATCAAATGGTTCCCTTCTGTAGTACGGTTTCAAATTGGCGCTATTAAAAACAGATTTTGCACCAGTGCTCACTTCTTCTAATCTGTAGGCATTGTTACCCAGATTCTTAATTACCCGGAACGGGCCAATGAATTTCGGACAGAACTTGGCGAAGACTTTGTTCTTAGGGTCGGAGATCGGTGGTCTATGAACCAGCACTAATTCTTGTTCTTGTAACTCTCGGTGAAACTTCTTTCCTCGGTACCGTCTCAGCCTTCGGTCCGCTTGGTTCCTCATGTGCTCCCTCGTTCGCTGGATTCGCAAATCATGCGCTAATAATGGATCCCTTGGGCAAGGAATGATCTTGTCCCAAGTTCTTTCCGGCAATATGTTGTGGTGTACAATCAGTGGGACTTGACCCGTCGACTCGTGCTTAGTAGTGTTCATGCACCTCTCAATTTCCCCTACTTTGTCTACCCATTTATTGTGTTCGTTAGGAATCATTACTCTGTAGTATTTAGCGACACAGCGAATTGTTCTTTCGCTCGGATTTCCACAAGGATGACGAATTCTTGAAAATATGTGTTTTATTCCTAGGCTCTCCAAGCCTTGCCTAAAAACATTGCTTGTGAAATAGGTACCGTGATCTGATAGAATGGATTCCGGCTTCCCAAGCATCGGAATGACTTTGTTCTTAATTCGACTAAGGACTTGTCTTGACGTCGTCTTCTGTATAGGACATAGCACGACCATCTTCGAAAATACATCGACACATACCAAGAGGTGTCGGCATCCACGCTTTCCTTTTACTAAAGGACCAAAGCAATCAATCGCGAGCATCTCGCATGGTTTCTGCGGTAATAGTGGTCTTGGAGGTTGTTTCAGAATAAAGTTGTTCGGCTTTGTGCACTGACAAGCGTCACACGTTCTAATTACTTCAACAATGGTGAATCTCATCTTGGGCCAAGTAAAGGTCTCCCCTATCGTAGCTTCAGTCTTATCCGTGCCGATATGTGCTAGGCTCTCGTGAACATGCCAAGTTAATCCCCTCTGTAGTGATGCTGGAACTAAGATCCGCAGTTTAGTATGATGCTCATCCACGTACTTATGTAACAAGTTATTCAAATAGTGAAATCTCGCTTGTTTAGCACTGGCTTCCCGGTACTCCGGTGAATTTGGTTGTAATTCCTTCCTATAGAATTTTATCATCATCATCATCCATGGGTCAGCTTCTTGCTCCTTCCGAATATCCTTCAATCTTGCCAAAAACTCACGAGCCTTAGGTGTCAAGGTAATATTGTGAACTTCCGCTGTTACTTCGTTTCCGTCCTCAGGGTTTCTACTCAAGGCATCTGGTATGACGTTCAATTTCCCAGGACAATGCTCTATTGTGATGTCAAACTGCTGTATGTAGATGGACCAGCGCGTAACTCTCTCACTTGCTATTGTTGTCTTAAATAAAAATGTCAGTGCATGGTGGTCGGTTCTAACAATGATGGAATAACCATAGATCATCTTGCGCCACTGTTGGAGAGAATATAGAATTGCTAGTAGCTCAAGTTCCGTAACTGTGTAGTTCCTCTCATGTTTCCGTAATTTACGACTCGTAAATGCCAAATAGGATTTCTTCTTGGGTTCTTCAGCGTCCTCTTGGTACAGCATAGCACCAATCCCAATTAACGAAGCATCTGCTTGAATGATAAATTGTTTCTCAAAATCCGGATATCCAAGTTTCACACAGTTTTCCAATAAATCCTTCGTTGCTTTAAAAGACCTGTCGCACTCCTCGTTCCACGACCATCGATTCGCTTTCTTCAACATCTCCTGCATAGGCGCTACTGTTTCTGTGTAACCAGGGCAATTTTCTTTGAAGAAACCTGTCACTCCCAAAAATGCTCTAACATGTTTGACTTTGGTAGGTGTGGGAAATTTCTTAATAGCATCAATCTTGGCTGGATTAGGCCGCACGCCCTCGACATCAATTATATGTCCCAAATATAAAATTTCGCTCTGGCAAAAATGTGATTTTTTTAAGTTGATCTTGAAGTTCATGGTTCTCAGGTTGTCCAGCAGTTTATTTAAATTTATCAAGTGTTCTTCCATTGTCTCGGAAGCGATTAATATGTCATCAACATATCTCGTGGTGAAGTTCTTGACCTCCTCAGTCAGATTTCTATCGAGTGCTCTAATGAGTGCACATCCCGCAGTTTTCACGCCAAAGGGCATTCGACACCAGATATAACTTTGATTATCGAATAAAAATCCCGTCAACAGTTGGGATTTTTCTTCAAGTTCAAGATGGTGGAAACTATTCGTCAAATCAACACTTGAGTATATCTTCTTCCCGCGGAAGCCTTTCAAAACATCTTTGATCCTCGGTGCTTGGTCGTGCTCAACTAGCAGTTTGCTATTTAAAACTCGCGCGTCTTGGCATAGCCTAATTGATCCGTTTGGCTTGGTCACAGCCAATATTGCGTTCAGATAAGGAGTTGCAGCTTTCCTTATCATGCCAGAATCTAATAAGTTAGTAATAATATCCCTCACCTGAGAAAAATGCTTCTCTGGGATCGGGTACAATTTACTTTTAAATGGGGTCCAATCTGTTACCTGCATCGCATATTGAAAATTTAAAACTTTCCCAGGTACGGTGTCAAACGCTCCTTTATGTAATCTTAAAATTTCTTCCAATCTTCTTCTATCAGATTCCCCTACGATGGCTTCCTTAAGTCGCTCCTGAAGTAGAATTTCGAATTTGGTTCCGCCCATTTCTTCTTCCGCCAAATGCACCCAAAGTTCCTGCGAAATATCTCGGCTGTCCATTTCTAGCACTGCTGTCTGGTTAACTTGCTCTCCCCTCAAGATCTTATCTCCGGCCTCATTAGTGCATTCCTCAACAACCCAAGTATTGGCCTCTCTCTCCAGCGGATTCTCTTCCATATTTAAACCCACATGATCCAATCCTTCTACTTGTTTGAAGCTTACAGTGTTGTTATGTAAATCAATTACAGCATGAAAATCGCAGATGAAGTTGGCTCCTAAAATTATATTGTAGTTCATCTTTGGAATAACAATGAATGTTTGTGAAAAAGTATGGTTCAATATTTCCAGATCTAGAAATGCTTGCTGTTTACAATTCATAGTTTTGTCAGGAATGACACCTCTGACTTTCATTAGCGGTACCGGCATAATAGGAACAGTCTGTTTTCTTGCTATTTCTTTTATCAAAATTTCAGTGACTAAGCTCACCTGGCTACCTGTATCAATCAAACATCTCACCCTCATACCTCCAATATGCGCGTAAATAATTGGTAGCTGTCTGATAACATTTTCACGGTTCTTCACCACTTCCTCCAGGCAGTCGTCTGGGAATGCTACCCACTCTTCTATATTGGCCACTATCATCTCTTCTTGCTCCCTGGCGATCTCCGTTTCTAGCCTGTCTCCTTTCAGTTCATTTGGTTTTTTTTTTTATCCCGGGCCCCATTAGATGTGTTTCGCCGGTTATCATTCTGTCGCTCCTGTTGCCTCAGTAAACTCTCTGCCCCCTCTCCTTGATGGTTGTCTGGGCTCTGTCTGTTCGCCATGGCACGCCCCCACTTCTCCTCCTCCGCTTCTTCATTACTTAATTGATCCAAGTATTTACGGGATTCAATATATCGTTCGTCCCAGTTATTCCTATAATCTCCTCTGTTTTCTTGGCGATAGTCCCTGCCGTTACTCCATCTACCATCTCCATTTCTTTGGTAAGGTCTACCTTGTCTCTGGTTTCCCCTCCAATTCGTGTATTCCCGCTGGTACGTCCACTGATTATTTTGATTTTGGTTATTCTGATGATATCTCCCGCGGTTATTCTGATAATTCTGATTGTTGTTATGGAACTGGTTTCGGCCGTCAAAATCTTGTCTTCTTGGCGTGAACTGTGTCCCTGTGGACTGTGTCTTACTTTGGTTCCCCTGGCCGTGGTTATTTTGGAGTCCCTGAACTACCTCTGCCGTGTTGACACATTCCAAATTCCTTCTTCCTGTCTGTGGGCTTACCATACTCGTCTCATCTAAGTGTCTGAGTAATTCTTCGGCTTGGACTGCGGTCTGAATATTTCCTGCGACTAATAATTGTTGGATATGCATTGGGAGTTGTTTTCCGATGGTTAGAACCATATTCGGCTCGCTAGGCGGGTCATCAAAATCCCTGAATTTTACCAATTGCTGACTGAAGAATTCTGAAAAACGGGTTGGATGTGTACTGTGGTATTTGCGCGTGTACAGGTCCATTCTTAACCCCTGCTGTAACGAAGGACTCCAAAACTTCTTCAAAAACGCCTCGCGGAATTGAGCCATGTCTGTAAACGTGTACTTGAAACTTAAAAACCAGGTCAGGCTAGGTCCTTCTAAAAATTTCTCCACCAGTCTTAATTGTTTCTCCGGGCCGATGTGTTGGTCATTAAAGTAGTCAGTTAATTGCCGTAGAAATGCTTTGGGAGTGGTTCCTGAATGTTCTTTAAACTTATCGGGCTTAAAATCATTACCCCGAATGACTTGGATGACTTGGGCTGGTGCCAAGTTCGGTTGCGGAGTTGAAGTCTCCCCCGTGTACTGCTGGAATGCATTAGTCGTTAGTCTTGGACTTTGACCCCGACTCGTGTCCTCAGCCAACTTCGAACCTGCCGGACTTCCAATACTTGTTTGCTTTTCCGGAATATTTTCGTTTGAAAATAATGTCGATTCTCTAACGATCTAATCTCGTTTTTTATGATTAATTCTGAGTGTTCCTGTAATTTCGACTTCATATTTTCCTCCAGTGCCTGCATTCGCTTTAAAACTGCCAGCCTGTCTTCCTTATTCGCATGAGCCTGCTGGCCCCAATCTCGCCGGATCCTACTTTTTAAGCTATTTATTTTCTCCTCGTTCCTCTCCTGATTTTTCTCTAGCTCTTCACGTATCCGTTCCTGCGTTTTCACTAGTTGTTCTTCCAAATTATCCTGAGTTTTGACGAGCTGCTCCCCTACTTCTTGTCTTATGACCTCTTGTGTGTTTATTAGCTGGCCTTCCATCTCTTTTCTTATGATCTCTTGTGTTCTGCCTAATTGCTCCTCTAAATTTTCCCGCAAGTGTATCCGCTCGGTTTCAGCCTTAACTTCGACTTTATCTATTTCCTTTATTAATTCCAGCACGTTGTTATCTACCGAATTAATTTGCTGCTGTAGTTTCTCTTGGGTTTTCTTCACTCCCGCGGTGTTACTGACACATGCTGCCTCTATCTGCTTGAGTTTATCTGCCACCATCTCGTCAAATTGTACTAATTTGTTATCAAATTTCGCCTCCAATTTCTTCATTTCGCCTAACTGTTTGATGTTGTTTTCCGCAACCTCGCCTGCCAGTTTCTCTACTTTTTGAACGCTCTGATTAATATCATTCGTGATTTTTCCTAACTGTTCGGTTTGTGTTACCGCCTGTTGTGACAATTTGTGGTTTAGTTCATTGAATTGTTTGTCAGTGTCTAATTTCTGGACTTCTAACTGGACCGAAATGTTACCGCTCATATCAAGTAATTGTTTTTCACTATGCTCACGCTGAGCTTCTAATTGTTCTTTTAATTGTTTTTCCGTCTTTACGGACATTTGGATCGACATCTGTTCTAATTGTTCTTCCGTTTTCGCGGACATTTGGATCGACATCTGTTCTAACAATGCCTTAATTTCATCAACGATCGCCATTTCACACACACAAAATATATTCAGAGAAAAACAGGGTTATGGGCTAAGGTTTCAGCCCTATACGCACATACATGTCACACATTTAAATATTACTGGCTCTAATTTAATGAAAATTTCAGTAACAAAATTTACTGAATACAATGACATTTATTCCCAAACAACAAAATAACCCCTAGTGATCTGCTTTTAAATTCCTAACCAACAGAATTTACGAAACACCAATTAACCGAAGTCAATTAAATGTCAAATATAAGGCAACATCTTCCTGCTTTGACTGAGTTCATTAATAATGCAAATTTCTAATTTTAATGTGGGCGCCAGAACAAGTTTATAACAAATACCAAATCAAATTCTAACCTTGTTCAATATTTCTAACTTTAGGAACTCAGTGATTTTACTAATGCACATGGCGGTACAACATCGCCTCCATTTACTGAATTTACATGTCCGCTTGACCTGGCATCATTTCTCAACGAAATAAATATGAGATCAGCGAAGCAACAACAACAACAATCCCCACTTGGGCAGCCATTTTTGTTTTATGAACCCTTGCGAAGAAGCATATGAGACTCAGATTCGGGGCGTAACAGGTCATATTCGTAAGTTGCTGTCAGGGCGCTTCATTAACTTGCAGGGTAACATATAACAAAATAACATGCAGGAAAGAGTGAAGCCAGGGTTAAAACAACTGAATTTAATAACAAATCACCATATTTACATATAAACAATTAACAACAAAAACTCCCAACTGACTCCCGCTTAATAAAAATGCCAAAAACTTAGGCGATATCTCTGGAGAGATTAATTACCTGGACCAAGCGTCCTTAAATAAAACAATACCAAAAAGTGACCATATAAGTGCGTACGCCGTTCTACATGCACCACGATGTGTACTTTGAATGCGTGATTCGTTATCATCCAGAATGACCCTTCAGACAACGAATCCGTATTTCCTAGAGCTAGACCGACACGAGGGAACACCACTACAATACTTAAATTAAACCGACACTTCCTAAATCTACTATAAACAAACACAAAATTTCCGTGTGAAATTGGACTTAAATTGCCGTAGCAACATTTACTGCCTAAAAACTTAGGACTCCTCACACAAATCAACACAAGTACATTAACACGTGACCAATAGAAAAATACTCAAATGACCGCTGTCAAAATTTACAAATACTCTACCACTACACCACACGGGTGTGACAAACAAAATTACATGAAATCGAGTCATCAACAAAGCAATAGGCAAACAGCCAACATTTACGTTAATCACAATATTCCTATCCATACAAGGTACAACAATCCGTTACACACATGGCGAACTCCCCAATTAATTATGGCTTAAAAATTAGCCATCACAATGAACAGGTTTGCTGCATGAAAGCTTACAGGGTTCAGTCGGACAAAATAGGACTGCCTATCAAAAATAAGTCACAGGCAAAACGGGCGGTTTGTGGAACTCTGCATGTCTGTCAACCCACGTGTCAATAACCTCGACCTCCCAGAACATGGGGTCGAACCTCGAAGAAATGTGCCCCAAAGCACAATAATACGTGTGTGTGTCAGAAAAACATATGGACAAGAATCAGCAGTCTCCCAAGAGCACTCTGTCTTTCCATCTAAAATACAACAGCAGCAAAAATATATAAGGGCGGTAGGACAACTACCCCCTCCTCACGTAGAATCAACACACACAAGACACATCAACACACACTGAATCACACGTATGGGTTGTGACAGACCCTGAAATAAAAGACACAAATAATATCCACATGCTGGCGCCATCGTTCTATGCCGTGACTAGTCACCTGAAAAAGGACTCAAGAAAAATCTATCAAAATTAGAACGAAGGTGTTCTACAATTACTTTTAAGTTGGTGCACTCGGCTACCCTAACATGAATAATAACCTGTTCAGCAAAATGTTTTACAATCATTTCCTCCCATTCCTATTTCAAATATTAACGTTAATAAAGCACCATTTATCGAATGTAACGGGTTCCGCAATTGCAAGGATAAAAATCACGCACGCACGCCGCGTACATTACACATGACTCAAAAAAAAAATCAAATATCAACAAACACTTTGGCCACGCGCCAACGGACATTTAAACATATAGTGTCGGTACAAGAAAAACAGCTATAAAAACACAAGAAAGAAAAACAAGACTATTTACAAAGTTCCCCGGCCAAATCTAACTACATAATTGAAATAATCCAATTTTAGTACATCACCGCTTCTGCATGTAGGACTAAGGACATCCTCCTCAACCCATTGCCCTATGGACAATTTAGCACTCCATAGTAGTCGTCTGCGTTGATTTCTTGAAGCTCATCCCAACTTCAAACCACGTGCTGATCATCTTGGTCTCGACTCCTTGGCAGAAAAGTTCAATGTTAAATATTTGCCTATCTATAATCGCTTGCAGGCTACTCAGTTCACCCACAATTGTCCTACTGCGATTAATAGCGAAGACTGGCCCTAATTATATCGCACATACGCACTATAAAAACACACATACAATACACACAATTTATACATAAAATATACATCTCGAGTCCGCGCCACTGGCTCGTTAACAAGTTCAAAATCCTGGCTGCACTCGCAGTCGCTATCTCTTCCGGTATTTCCGTCCCGTCTTGTGAACTTCGGTTCTGGTAAGCGCTAATTAGGGTGATACGATACTTCCCCCTTAAAGTTGAACTCGTCGTCTTTAAAAGAATGTTACAGTTTATCACGCGCTGGCGTGAAATGTTTAGATCACACAATTTAGTTGATTTTAGAACAAGTGTATTATAACTTTTAAAATTCGATACTGCAAACGCTGCGACTTTAGCTCCCCAGAGCTCAGAAAATAAAATTAGCTTCACTGATTTTAGAGCGTAAAAAGCACATTTCAAACTGGCGTGGAGTATGCCTCTGAAGGCTCCACAAGATTAGTACTTAGATAAATTCGAGCGTCAAAATCACACTACAAACTGGCGTGGAGTATGCCTCTGAAGGCTCCACACAATAAGTACTCAGATAAATTCGAGCGTCAAAATCACACTACAAACTGGCGAGGAGTATGCCTCTGAAGGCTCCACACAATAAGTACTCCGATAAATTCGAGCGTCAAAATCACACTTCAAACTGGCGTGGAGTATGCCTCTGAAGGCTCCACAAGATTAGTTGAATTCGAGCGTCAAAAATCACACTACAAACTGGCGTGGAGTATGCCTCTGAAGGCTCCACACAATAAGTACTCAGATTGGCGTCAGGCCAGACTATTTATGAGAAACTGACAAGGGCGGTGGAGTGGGGCAGAGTCGGATAAAAACTTCCAGAGTTTTTGTCTCACAGAGATGGGGCTAGTGTCATTCTTCTCCAAATGAATCCAACGTCTCAAATTACTCGAGCGGAGATTAATCCGTTCGGCGGTTCCTTAGATACACACTTCCGCGGGCTTTTTACTACTGACGCCGTCCACCTCGTGGTCACAGCTTGGTCTCTTGCGATTGGCTGATTCAATCGTATGTTCGTTGAGAGGACCTCGTGATTCTTCCTTTATGTCTCCAATTTTGGTACAGTAGTTGCACAATTTGGCCTTGAACTCGACTAATTCTGGCCGTCCCCCAGGAATAGCTACCAACTCAGCTTCTGTTGCAACCATTACGAAATACTGGCCTCCCTAATATCCAAGTCGACTTCCTTATGTGCTGCCTGGGCCGTAGTAATAATAATAATAAATATGAATACTTATTTATCGAAGATCAATAAGGGTTCAATAGAGAGAGCATTTATTAACAGTTCGCAGCCCTGGTGGCTTTTAAGAATACGCTCAGTCATATCTGTTGATGTACACATAGGTTTTTTTTAGTCGTTTACCCTCAAGGTAGGTGGAACCCACGGACTCAGCGAGGGAACTCACCACTACCGCCTCTAAGGGCAGTGTCCTAGAGCTGGGAACAACGAATCGGAAGGGATACAACTGGTGAGGTGAGATTGGCACCTAGCCCAGGCGGCCTCACCTGCTAAGCGAACAGGGGCCTCATGAGGGAAGGTAAGGGATGGTTAGGAAGGAGGGAAAAGGGAAGGAGGCGGCAGTGGCCTTGAAGAAGGTACCATTCCTGCATTTGCCCGAAGACGAAGTGGGAAACCACGGAAAACCACTTCGAGGATGGCTGAGGGAGATTGAACCCCCTCTACTCATTTGGGCCACCCGAGGTTGAGTAGACCCTGTTCCAGTCCTCGTACCACTTTTCAAATTTCGTGGCAGAGCCGGGAATCGAACCCAGGACCTCCGGGGCGACAGCTAACCATGCTGACCGCTACGCTACGGAGGCGACTAATGTACACATAGTACATACGAAATTTGGTTGAAATTCAATTGATAGTGTAGACGTTATATGCATTTAAAAATTGGACCTATCAGCAGGCTTAGAATCATTTTGGCAACACTGCCAAGCATGGCCTCCTGGAAATCAAACTGAAATATTATTATCTATATGTGTGCCAATTTTGGAATAGCTCCCATGCATACCTTCCAAGATATCCAACATGAAGCTCAAATTTCAATTTCGGTTTTTCAGCAGTTGGTAGCACTGACATAATTTTCAAATGTGGGCTTGAGATAATCAGATATAGATCATTACTCATACCAAATTTGGGTTCGATTGCTGCAGCCGTTTAGGAGTTGATAGGGGGGGGGGGGACGGTGGGTAGATTATAGGTTAGGGAATAACCCACCCACCAAGGGAAGATGATTAAGAGAAGGAAGTAGATTTGTGATTGGAAAAGAAGGATAGAAGAATAGGAGGAGAGTCCCACAAAAGTAATAAGTTTAGTGTAAAACACACTTAAAAGTAGTTGCCAATGGAAGTTAACTCTAGGATACCTAAAGTAGGTACGAGCTTGGTCGAGGCTAACGGGAACCGCAGCTAAAACTTGGGCGGTTTGCAAGAGAGAGGCTTTAATACATTTCCTCCCGAGCATGTATAAAAGTACTATGGGGAAGGGTGAGGGTCTGGCAAGACTTAGAGGAACAAATTTACGGTATGTCTTCTTAAAGAAATTAGATTTTTCAAAGTGATTCGAAGAATGCCAATGATTTAACTCAAGCTTGGTATTTTCAATTTCCAAAATTATGGAGTTCTTGTAAGGGCGACCAAATGTCTCTAAAAAGGAATATGATAAAAGATTATGCCTTATTGGGTAATCTTGGTAAATGAACCAATGGTTGCGTTGGACAATGGCTAAGCTTTTACTCAGCGAGGAGCCGGCTAAAAGTTTAGACAAAAAGAAACACTTATTTTTTGGAAAACTGACCATAAGTTTTCGGAGAGGGTCTCCACAAGCAGGTAGTTGGCTTAGCGAACTTTACTTGCCTTACTGGCCAATTAGAATTAGCTATTATAGCTAAGAAGAACTTTAGTAAGGTGAAAATTAAGAGTTCTTGCTCAAATGCAACAAATGGTGAAAGCCCTATTAAAGATTTTAATATCATTGAGTGAGGAGAGTCAAGGAAGACAGGATTTTGCCTAAACTTTATATTCGAAAATGAAAAAGCAAAGGGAAAAGATTTGTTTATTTTACAATTGGAAAAAATTTGATGAAATTAACAATTATACAATATAATTTTAATAAACATAGTTCGTTTGAACTTTTTAACAAATAGGGTCGCAGACCTCTCCACAATAAACAGTTGCTCCAGGCAATTGACAATTTACAAGGTTTCAAACCTTACATGTTTCTAAAATCTTTATAAGATTTGAACAAATGAACAATAAAATAATTAAAGCTTGAACGTGAATTGAAGTACAAAAAGTGCACCTTAAGAAATTCTGGAGAGAATGTTCTAGAGAAAGTGACAACTTTGAAAATAACAATAATAACAACGTGAAAAATAAAATAGAAGTTCCTATAACTTCTTATATTTATACAGAGTTAATATGAGAATTATGCAAAGAGGGCAGGTCACTTACTGTGAACCTGAAAAGTTAATCAGAAGGAAGGTTCTAGACCTCTTATACTTTGAATAAGACTCGCCAGTCAAATGAGGCAGTTTTCATTTAGCGAGACCAAAAAATAACTCACTCAAGAGTTGAGAGAATTGTTTTCCCTGCTTATGGGAAAGGAACAACGTGAATTTAAAACTTGTATCACACAAGCAATTATGCAGAATTTACTTAATGTTAAACTAGCAAAGTTGGAAGGGCACCTCGTGAGTAACACCTTATAGAAAGTTACAATTTTATAAATAATGGTTGTTAGTAGAAGGTTAAGGAAAGATCATTGGGATATAGGATCAATGTTCATGGCCGTATTTAATATAACCGGACGATCGCGACGCGGTAGAAAAGTTGAGCAAGCACTGATTATCACTGTAGTATATGAAGATGGATTCAAAGTTCACTATAGAAACACTAAAGTTCATGAAAAAGAAAGTTATTGCAATTATTTATAAGGAAGATTCCTCATTTTAACTAGCATTTTCACAGTGCGTGAACAATACTTGACGACAAGACTCGTAGATAGAGAACAAGTTCTAGAAGGTTCCAGAACGACCTTAGCAGAAAATGGGGTTGAGAAAATCCAACGGAGGAAATAGTTCTATAATTATAGACAGCGGGTATTAGATAATATCCCACGTAGCGAGAGGGTTTCTCGTTTAAAGCTTAAGAAAAGCTCTTTTTAGTAAGGTTGGCTTATACAAGAAAAAGCTCAACATTGCAAATCCCACGAAGAGTGATTATTGCCCCAAAGTAAATAGTTTCACACTGCCTATAAATTATAATTAAAATCACTTGGAAGTTAAAACCATGAAGATGAGGTTAAAACTTTTTAAAAATGTACTTATCTCGATTTCATGTTGAAGTCGGAGTTCCTTAGGAAGACTATCTAGCCAACATGGCGTAGGAGAGTGTGTGCCTCTTAGTTTGAGGCTAGCTCGAGAGGAGCTTTGACTGATCGAGTCAACTGCAGACGGAGAAGTGGGAGCAGCTCACCGAAGCACTGAGAGACCACGGAAGGGGGAGAGAGTGGGGGTAGGAAACAAAAGGTATACATATCAGCATAACCAACTTATTAAGAACAAAATAATCTTCTTTTGCTGAGCTGGTCTTCAAAGAGTTGACAACAGTATCTGGTAGCCAAATGGATGTGGAATTCCTCTTGCGCGAGGAAGAGTGGAAGAGCTTCAGAGATTTGTTGTTATATGACGCTAGGTGGGTCACAGAATATATATCTGGAACAGACTCATACAAAATATAAGAAATTTGCACATAGAGGAGAAAACAAATGATCACTGTTGGTGTTTGACAAAAGGGAAGGAAAGAACGTGCAAAAGCATTCAAAATTATAATCTCAGGTACCGTGCATTCCAAGAATGCACCAGACGGGACACACTCAGACAGACAGACAGACAGACAGAAGGACAGTCATTACTCCCGAGTGAGATATTTTTAGCCTACTTTTCACATTTTGCAAAAATGAGGAAAAAGTAGACTTATGAGATCGGGCAAATGTGTGTCTGTCTGTGTGTCCTTCTGTCTGTCTGTCTTTCTGGCCGTGTGTGTGTGTGTGTGTGTCCCCGTATCAACTCCTAAACGGCTGCAGCAATCGAAACAAAATTTGGTAGGAGTAAAGATCTATACCTGAATACCTCACGGCCATATTTGAAAATGATGTCAGTCCTACCAACTGCTGAAAAATCGCAATTGAAATTTGAGCTCCATGTTGGATATCTTGGAAGGTATACATGGGACCTATTTCAAAATTGGCACACGTATAGATAATAATATTGCAGCTTAATTTCCAGGAGGCCATACATGGCAGTGTTGCCAAAATGATTATAAGCCTGCTGATATTTCGAAATATTAAATGCGTATAACTTCTACACTATCAATTGGATTTCAACCAAATTTCGTATGTGCTATGTGTACATAAACAGATATGACTGAGCGTATTCTTAAGAGCCACCAGGGCTGCCAACTGTTAATAAATGCTCTCATTTTTTTAAAATCCAAACACCCATATATCAGTAAGTATGCAAGCCGACAGTTTTAAACTATGCACACGTATAGTACCTGGCATTCTATATTAATTTGGAGTAACTTATATACGTCAGTGCTACCAACATGATTCTAAGCCTGCTGAGAGGTCCAACTTTAAATACATGTAACTTCTATATTATCATTTGGATTTCAACCAAATTTAGTGTGTACTATGTATACCATAACAGATATGACTATGACGATTCTTAAGAGTAACCAGGACTGCCAACTGTTAATAAATACTGTCTCTATTTTTGTTACCCTAATATCAATATATCAGAAAGTATGCTAGCCAATAGCTCTAAACTTTGCACACGTATAGTACCTGGCATTCTAGATTAATTTGGAGTAACTAATATAGGCTTACGCCAGTGCTGCCAACATGATTCTAAGCCTGCTGATAGGTCCAATTTTAAAATGCATGTAACTTCTATACTAACTAATGGATTTCATTCAAAATTGACACAACAATAGATCATATTATTTGAGATTATTTCTGACCAATACATGTATGTCATTGTTGCTAACATGATTTTACGCGCGCTGTTAGATCCAATGTTTAACTGCATGTAACGTCCCTGGTATCCATTGGACTTCAACCAAATTTTGTATTCTGTACCTTAAGAGATGGAACTAATAATATATTCAGTTACCAGGGCTGCCAAATGTAGTTCTCTATTAGGCTACATTATGCCAGGTATACAGTATTTCGAACTATTTAGAAATTTCGATATTACCAACTCAATTTCGTCATTATTCTAGATAGATCCATATAGATTAATCATTGGCATGAATCTTAAATTTTATGAAAAGTAGGCTCTTTAGTTCGTCAGGGAACTTCTTGTTAGTACATCAATCAGGATAGTTCAAGGGCGACAATATTGTATACTGGTTGGAAAGATAAAGGCATCAGTGCTCGTAGCATCTGTGGCGCAATCGGCTAGCGCGTTCGGCTGTTAACCGAAAGGTTGGTGGTTCAAGCCCTCCCGGGGGCGGTGAATTTTATAAGAGTTACAAAATATCAGTGTAGTCCATATTCTGATGATGACAGACACACATTTTCCCAGATGGATCTCATAAGTCTACTTTTTCCTAATTTTTTCAAAATGTTAAAAGTAGGCTAAAAATACAAAATATCACTGTAGTCAAGAATCTGAAGTAAATAATTATCTCAATATTTTTTTTTCTTTCAAGAAAATGTGTTAAACTGTATACTGTGTATAGTTACTCCACCTAATCTAATTGGGCAAAGGCGTGCTGATCGACTGAAAACTTATAAATATGGCTTTAACACATTATATCACAATATGAAGGATTAATCCTCAACTAACAGACCTGGAACAAGTAAAAGGCATGATTGAAATATCCCACATTACTCCAGAGTGACATATTTTTAGTACATCAATCTGGTTAATTCAAGGGCGACAATTGTATAACTTACTGGTTAGTGCATAAGTGTTCGTAGCCTCCGTGGTGCAATCGGCTAGCGCGTTCGGCTGTTAACCGAGAGGTTGGTGGTTCAAGCCCACCCGGGGGCGGTAATTTTTAGTCGCCTCCGTAGCGTAGCGGTCACCATGGTTAGCTGCCACCCGGCTCTGCCACGAAATTTGAAAAGTGGTACGAGGACTGGAACGGGGTCTACTCAGCCTCGGATGGCCCAAATGAGTAGAGGGGGTTCGGTTCCTACTCTAAGGCCACGGCCGCCTCCTTCCCACTTCCTTGCCTAACCGACCCACTCTTCCCATCCCTTCATCAGGTCCCCTGTTCGCTTTGCAGGTGAGGCCGCCTGGATTAGTGCTGGTCACACACCCCAGTTGTATCCCTGACTCAGAGTCTCAGGCTCCAGGACACTGCCCTCAGTGGCGGTTGAGGTGGGATCCCACGCTTAGTCCGTGGGAAAAGCCAACCCTGGAAGGTAAAACGATAGCGAAAAAATAAAACATGATCGCAGACATGGATTTTAAAACCTGAGTGTAAAGGATCTGATGATGACCGCTTTACGACCCAAAACAAGTCATCCAAGTGATTTTTTTTAAAATCGTGTTTACCCTCCAGGGTGGTGGCTCCCAGGGACTCAGCGAGGGAACTCACCCCTACCGCCTATCCAGGCAGTGTCCTAGAGCTGGGAACATCTAATCGGAAGGGATACAACTGGTGAGGTGGGATTAGCACCTCGCCCAGGCGGCCTCACCTGCAAAGCGAACAGGGGCCACATGAGGGAAGGGAGGGGAAGATTGGGATGGATAGGCAAGGAAGAGGGAAGGAGGCGGCCGTGGCCTTACGGTAGGGACCATCCCGGTATTTGCCCGAAGACGAAGTGGGAAACCACGGAAAACCACTTCGAGGATGGCTGAGGGGGAATCGAACCCCCTCTACTCATTTGGGCCACCCGAGGCTGAGTAGAACCCGTTCCAGTCCTCGTACCACTTTTCAAATTTCGTGGCAGAGCCGGGAATCGAACCCAGGACCTCCGGGGCGGCAGCTAACCATGCTGACCTCTACGCTACGGAGGCGACTGAATTTATTAATCTCATGTAATTTTTTCATGTTTAGGGAATAACACCCATTACAGTTGAAAATCCACAGCCTGCTTCCAGTGTCCGACCGGGTCAGGAATGGAATGAATGAAGCCCCCATCTAGCGGCGAGGATATGAACTGTGCCGGCTGCCGAGGCCTGACGCACTCCTCTGGGGCAATGATGAAATGAATGACAGATGAAATGAAATGATAGTGGAGAGTGTTGCTGGAATGAAATTTTGACAGGGAAAACCGGAGTACCCGGAGAAAAACCTGTCTGCCTCCGTTTTGTCCAGCACAGATCTCACATGGAGTGACCGGGATTTGAACCACGGTGAGAGGCCGGCGTGCTGCCGCCTAAGCCACGGAGGCTTAACACCCATTACAGTTAGCTATTCATATTTCGATTACCAACACAACACTGAAAAATGATTACCAAGATGGTAATAAAACTCATATGCCGAAACCCGGGATCGAACCAGGGACCTTTAGATCTTCAGTCTAACGCTCTCCCAACTGAGCTATTTCGGCTGTGTGCTGATATCGGTCCAACTCTTGGGTTTCTTGAAGAGATTAGACAGAGACCAGTATAGAGAGAGTACAGTGACGCACAAGGAAAATCCCATGGAGCCACGGGTCATCTGCCTCTAACATGTTGTGGTCTGTTGAATGATGAGTTTTATATTTGTTTTTGTGGTGTTTTTTTCTTGGTCGTTTTACCCTCCAGGGTTGGCTTTTCCCTCGGACTCAGAGAGGGATCCCAACGTTACCGCCTCTACGGGCAGGGGATACAACTTAGGAGGTGGGACAAGCACTTCGCCCAGGCGGCATCACCTGCAAAGCGAACAGGGGCCTTATGAGGGTTGGGAAGGGAGGGGAAGATTGGGAGTGATAGGCAAGGAAGAGGAAAGGAGTCGGCCGTAGCCTTACGTTAGGTACCATCCCGGCATTTTGCCTCTTCAGTGGGGAACCACGGAAAACCACTTCGAGGTTGGCTGAGGTGAGAATCGAACCCCTCTACTCATTTGGACCACCCGAGGCTGAGTAGACCCCGTTCCAGTCCTCATATGACTTTTCAAATTTCGTGGCAGAGCCGGGGATCGAACCTCGGACCTCTGGGGGTGGGGGCAGCTAAGAGAGGCGACTTTAGAGGGGTTTAATTTTTTGCCTACTTTTCACATTTTGCAAAAATGAGGAAAAAGGAGACTTATGAGATCGATCTGGGCAAATGTCTGTCTGTCTGTCTGTCTGGTGTCCCTCCTATCAACTCATAAACGGCTGCAGCTTCGAAACAAAATTTGGTATGAGTAAAGATCTATACCTGAATATCTCAATGCCGTATTTGAAAATGATGTCAGTGCTACCAACTACTGAAAAATCGCAATTGAAATTTGAGCTCCATGTTGAATATCTTGGAAGGCATGCATGGGAGCTATTTCAAAATTGTCACACTTATAGATAATAATATTTCAGTTTAATTTCCAGGAGGCCATATATGACAGTGTTTCCAAAATGATTCTAAGACTGCTGATAGGTCCAATTTTTAAATGCATATAACTTCTACACTATCAATTGGAATTCAACCGACTTAATTTCGGCAATATTCTAGATAGATCCAATCAGGTTAATTATTGGCCTGAATCTTAAATTTTGAGAAAAGTAGGCTCTTTAGTTCGTCACGGAACTTCTTGTTTTATTGTCCATATATTTATTATTTTTAAATCACTAATCCTCCCAGCTCGCCTTCACCCACAGACTCTGCGAGGGATCATTCCTCTACCGTCGTAAGGATGGCTGGGAGCTGAACTTACTTTGTCAGCAGATACAACTGGGAATGGTGACATGCCGATCGACCATGCAACCGTCAAGGGGCACGGAAGGGATTTCGGAAGAAAGTCGGCCTGTTGATAGGAACCGTCCCGGTATTTGCTTGGTGGTGGGTTAACATGGGAAACCATTCTCAGGATGGCAGAGGTGGGCTTTGAACCACACTTTCCCGATGCTAGCGAGGCATTATGTAATATTGAAAACCCTTCAGTTTCTACAGCAGCCACCTCACGAATATTTGCTTACCAATCTTGTTGTTAATTTTGGGTTATAGACATCTTGATCTAGCCCCGTTTACTCAGAATCGTGTTTATTTCTCTCTCCTCTAAACTTTGGCAAACTTCCTCATTCTGCCATGCCTCATTGTAGCCTCGAGTGGTTTTTTGACGATTCTACCCTCCTCCCTACTGATAACTCAACAGACTCCAAACGATAGCTTATTTTCAGTACCTTCGATGGATAGTAGAGCTAACAACTTAATTCCGCAGCATATTCTTTTTCGTGTTAGATCTACCTTTTGAGATGTATCCTGTGATTATACTGATGATCTGTATGTTTTTGGCTGGTGAAGGGGCCATCATAATAGGCCCCGAAACATGTGCCAAATGGGTTTAATATAGCCCTATATATGTAAATATTGTGTATTGATCAGGCAGATCTCCCAAATTTTATTATACTTGATTGTCAATCAATACGGAACCATGACTGAGTCTACTATCAACAAAGCAAGCCAAGCTAACGCAGCTAAAATAGCTAGATATTTTTATAAAGATCTTAGAGTCAAATTATCAAGTGTTATCAAGGATATTGATTTTTTGAAAGGGTGTAGGGCTAACAAATTAATTCCGCAGCACATTCTTTTTCATGTTAGATCTACCTTTTTTGTGATGTATCCTGAGATTATACTGATGATCTGTATGTTTTTGGCTGATGAAGGGGCCATCATAATAGGCCCAAAACATGTACCAAATGGGTTTAATATAGCCCTATATATGTAAATTTTGTGTATTGATCAGGTGGATCTCCCAAATTGTATTATACCTTCGGTGGATGTCAAGAAGATTCATTTCCTGTAATCAACAGGGGAGGGGATTAATAGCTACTTCTAAAGGGAGGCAAAGGGCATTGTTCTCCCAAAGAGGCGGCTGGAAGGATCAATCCTTGACTGGAATAGGTAAAAGAATGATTCCAACATCTCTCATTACTAACGGGTGAGATATTCATAGTACGTCAATCTGGAAAGTTCAAGTTGTAAACCAGTTGGAATGATAACAACACTCAAACATAGCCTCCGTGGCGCAATCGGCTAGCGCGTTCGGCTGTTAACCGAAAGGTTGGTGGTTCAAGCCCACCCGGGGGCGATGAATTTTGGAAATATTACAAAATATCAGTGTAGGCGAAATTCTAAAGACATTAGACATTACATTATTTTTGTGTCTGGATTTCAGTGGCAATGATTATATTTTCCTAGATGAAGCTAGAGTGGTAATTCGGCTTTTTCGCCTTCTACGTCGATAATACGATTGAAATATTTTAGTCTGCCTGCGATGAATTTTCTTGCCGTCGCCTCCGTTGCGTAGTAGTCAGCGTGATTAGCTGCCACCCGGAGGTCCTGGGTTCGATTCCCGGCTCTGCCACGAAATTTGAAAAGTGGTATGAGGACTGGAACGGGGTCTACTCAGCCTCGGGTGGCCCAAATGATTAGTGGGGGTTCGATTCCCACCTCTGCCATACTGTCAGACCACGGCAGCCTCCTTCCCATATCCTTGCCTATCCTCCCAACCCAATCCTCCCCTGCCTTCCCATCCCTCATGAGGCCCCCTGTTCGCTTTGGAGGTGAGGGCACGTGGGCGAAGTGCTGATCACATCTTCCCAGTTGTATCCCCGATGACCAGATGTTCCCAGCTCCAGGACACTGCCCGTAGAGTCGGTAGTGGTGGGATCTCTCGCTTAGTCCGTGGGAAAAAACAAACTAGAGGGTAAAATAATGACGGAGGAAGTTAGACTCGAAGGGAAGTTGCTGAACGAATAAATATCTTTATGATGATGTTGCTGTGAAAACGTAATCTAGGAAAAGTGAGTATCCATACTATTACAGTATAATGTAAATAATAAAAAAATTGCCGAAACCCGGGATCGAACCAGGGACCTTTAGATCTTCAGTCTAACGCTCTCCCAACTGAGCTATTTCGGCTATTTGATAATAGTGTTCCACCTCTTGACTTCGTTGAAGAGATTAGAAAGAGTAAGAGAGTGCCTGACTAGTATTGAGACAGTCGAGTGATGCAGAAGGAAAATCCCATGGAGCAACGGATATTTTTCCCTCTTTCTTGCGCACCCTTGTGTGCATGTTATAATCCATAACCCTTCCAGACGAAGTGATACATCCACTGCGATGTGCTTTAAACCGACTGTACACACCAACAATACATATTAATAATAATTTAGAGGTCGGAGACACGAATAGCCTCCGTGGCGCAATCGGCTAGCGCGTTCGGCTGTTAACCGAAAGGTTGGTGGTTCAAGCCCACCCGGGGGCGATACATTTTTGAAGTCGCCTCTGTTGTGTAGTCAACGTGCTTAGCCGCCACCCCGGAGGTCCGATGTTTGATTCCCGGCTCTGCCACTACATTTGAAAAGTGGTATGAGGACTGGAACGGTGTCTTCTCATCCTTGGGTGGTACTCATGAGTGGTACTCATCCTCGAAGTGGTTTTCCATGGTTTCCCCACTTCGTCTTCGGGTAAATGCCGGGATGGTACCTACTGTAAGGCCACGGCCGCCTCCATCCCTCTTCCTTGCCTATCCCTCCTATTCTTCCCATTCCGTCCCATCCCTCATGAGGCCCCGTTTCGCTTTGCAGTTGTATTCCCCGGCCCGATGTCAAGCTCCAGGACACTGCCCGTAGAGGAGGTAAAGGTGGTATCCCTCGCTGATTCCGTGGGAAAAGCCTACCTAGCTGGCAAACTGACTACGACAATAATAATAATAATAATAATTTAGAGGCCAAAGAAAGGAAAATGTTGAGAAAGACGCCATAACCACGAACTGGATACTCATGTGGAGAAGATACCGAAGTTATCAGGAACAAGAGCATTAACTTATATGGACTTGTGAAGCGGATGAGCCCAGCAAACCATACTTCATTACTTACTTTCAGGAGAGGAAAACCAAATGGGCCTGACTCATTGAACTAGACAGAGGTCTCAAAGAATTGGGGATTCTATTAACTGACAATTAGGAGCACATCCCACTCAAGACAAAACTTCAAGCATGCCAAGGTTTACAAGAAAAACCGAAACTAAATACAGGAAAGATTTGGACCCGGGAAAAGAATGAAACCCACTAAGAACGAATGCTGGCATACTGGGCCCAAAGTATGAGAGAGTTGGAATGACGCTGCCCATAGATGGCTGATACAACATAAGTGAATGAATGAATGAGAATAATACAATCAATTCTTCTTATTATTATAAACTGAGTTTCGGTGTGGAGATCCACTCCTGAGGGAAGTGCCCACGGCGCGTTCTAGCTTATAATACAGTATGTACAGTATTTATTTTTAAGGCAACTTCGATGGCGTAGTTGGTAGCATGCTGAGCTTCTATTCCCAAGGTCGCGGCTTCAAACCCGGCCGAAGTCGGATTTTTTAACAGCGTTAAAGATCCCTCAGTATGCCTTCCTTCGGAGGGGAAGTAAAGCCGGCGGGCCCATGTCATAGATTTATGGCATGCAAAAGAACCTTCCACTAACTACATCTGTGTGAAGCTAAAATTTGTAGGTTAGATTTGATGCGCTCTAAGTTCCAACGTTCGACGCCAGGTGCTGGTTGCGAAGGCATCTAGTAGCCAAGAGTGCAACTAGGTGTCGTGGACGGTAGCATTTGGTAGCATAAGTGGGAACTACTTGAAAATTGCGGCTTCGGTGGCGTAGTTGGTAGCATGCTGAACTGCTGTTCCCAAGATAGCGGGTTTAAACCCGGCCGAAGTCGTCAGATTTTTTAAGAGCGTTAAAAATCCTTCAGTATGCCTTCCTTCGGAGGGGAAGTAAAGCCGGCAGTCCCATGTCATAGATTTATGGCATGTAAAAGATCCTTCCACAGACTAAACTTACGTGAAGCTAAAATGTTGGGTTGGATTTCGTCGGAACGCTCTATCACACAGATTACCTACTACTACAGATGGCCAACAGCCATGCTAATTCTTGGTACCTAAGACTTCA
Source organism: Meconema thalassinum (assembly GCA_946902985.2). Taxonomy (NCBI): domain Eukaryota; kingdom Metazoa; phylum Arthropoda; class Insecta; order Orthoptera; family Tettigoniidae; genus Meconema; species Meconema thalassinum. The sequence goes on from OX336391.1 coordinate 392,135,387, forward strand.
GCGCTGTCTGGTGGTTGACTGATGTACTAGCAACACGTCGACCGGTAGCGCCACCTATGAGCAGATCCCGTAAACACTAACCCTCCCGCCCCCTCCACCCTGCCCCATCCCCTCGTTCCGCTAAATATTCTCGTCCTAAATGCTCTGCCCACTTCAATGTTCCGAAAATCACAATCTCCCAATACTTATGGCACGTTTTTAAGTGTGGAGATAATAATATGATCTACAAGAAATAAATCACATTCAAAATACCAATAACAGAAAAAATTAATAAAAATAATAACCAAGTGGGAAATTGTGAATTCCAGAACTTTGAAATGAACAATCACAGCATTTAGGACATAACCTCATCACTAATATACATGTTTAAATTTCTTTCAGTTGCAATTGGAGCATATTGCATTGGTGACAAAAATTAGGCTACTGCAAGGCCTGCAGCATATTATTACTCAGCTTGAAAATGGCCCAAGTAGGCCTATAATCAATTAGTTATTAGAAAAAACTACAAAGGAAAAGTACTGGGAAGGGAGAAAATTCATATTTTAAAATGCTTGATGCTGTTAGCAATAACAGTAAAATTTTAAGAGAGAATGCTAAGGATCAGGTGGTGAAACCAGATCTTCATCACACTAAAATTGTTAGTGTAATTAGTGCCAAATACATTAGGGGACAGAAAAAGAATTGGATATCACAAAATATCTATACAGTAGTTCATTTCATATGTCCTTTAAAATATATCCAGTTAAAAATTTTGAAGGGTGAAATGCAGTAAGTAGGCTACACTAAAAATTATCATCACACACTAATACAGTACATTCCATGACGTGCTGTAAAGGGGAAGGGAGAAATAGGACTTTCAATGAAACAAAAGAAAAACACTCAATACTGCTAGAATTCATCATGTTTTATTTAAAAAGTTGTCAATGAAGAGAAGATAACAGCAAGAGCCAAGATCAAACTTAGCAAAAATACAGTAATCAAATCTGGTCCTCCTAAAAGTATGTGTTGAGGCATGTTCCTTTCTTCTTTCTTGCCAAAGTATAACAGTAGGGTCCAGCACATAATAATGGACCTAGTTCCTCCTTGATGTAATGGCTGACACCGATGAACCGCAAATTCCTACAACACATACCAGTGTGTATGTTGAAACAGTAAACTTAATAAATGTGTAACTTAATGCTTGAAACGGGGAACTTGAATTTGCTGACATGTGTATGTTTGCACCTACTATAAGTTAACTACATTTTAAAAGAATCATTGTGTTTTTGATATTAATTCATTTAGGGCTTTCGATAACATATTCATTTAGCCCCATGTATTTGGAAGTGTGTATGATTTGTTGATATTTGTTGTTTTAACGGGCCTAACATCTTGGTTATCGGCCCCTAATGGTTTTGGTGATCGTGAAGATGAAAATCAAATGTAAACTATAAATGAAACTAACTACAAACTTATATAGGCTACTAGAAGAAGAAATGGAAAACAAAAGGAGAATAAGGCAAACAAAGGACAGGAGGAAAAGAAATGCCCTCAAACCCTCGAAGAATGAGGATCGAGACACTTGGAAGGAAGGAGAGCCACGAAAGGCCCCAGAGGCAATGGAAAAAAGGGGAAAAACCGACCCAGCTCAGGAATCCCTCGGGGTCGCCATCTCCCGAACTCACCAGCCGTGAGCCCATGAGGGTGTAGCAATATCCAGGGTGCACCAAAGGTGGTGGGGCTACATACACCCTGCCCCTTGAGGGCCTTGAGCAGAAGGCAGGAGATAACAAGAAAAGAAAAAGAAGGCTGACCCCTCGCAGGAGGAGGGCATCAGAAAAGATGAGACAAGGGCCAATTAAGGCGGGAAAGGAATAGACTCCCTAGGCCTCGGATACCCTAATACCGTCGGGGTCGGAAGAGAACAAGAGTTGACCAAGTGAGGTCGACAGGCAAGAAGACAGAGAGGAGCCCGGCACAAGTAAGTGGAAGCAATGCGGGACTCAGCTGGGGCCCCGTGGTCGCCAACCCACGTCCCACTAGATGTGAGCCCCTGGGGGAGTGTATGATTTGTATGATAATCTGTGTTATTGTGGTATCTGTAGTAGTGTGTATACTTCCTGTAATTCAGGTGAGGACTGGAAAGGAGGCAGCCGTAGCCTTAAGTTGGGAACCATCCCAGCGTTAGCCTGGAGAGGAAGTGGGGAAACCTTGGAAAACCACTTCTTGGATGGCCGAGGTGAGAATCGAACCTACCTCTTCTCAGTTCTGCCTCACAAAGATGAGTGTGCACCGTTCCAACAGTCAGACCAGAATTAAATTGCTTAATCAAGCTTGGAAACTAGCCCAGGACCTCAGGAGTGGCAGCAACCACACCACACGGTGGTCTTACTACAGAATCAATTGATGAAAAATCCCTCCATGTAAGCTTAGACATTGGCATCCTACGTGTTGAAAAATATTGTAAATAACGTGTGGGAATAAAATACTACCTATAGGTATATCAACCATTACATTGGCATACAATAAATCAATTATATTTGTCTTGTATCTATCTCGCGGTTACAGAATATCATCGACAGAACCTAACACTTATTAACTCACCAAGAGTATAAAATATAAATTGGCAGATAAGGGTGGGGTTATCGGGCCAATGGTTCCATGGTTTTATTGGATTTTCACGTTGGACTTAGTTCCACAGGACATGACGTCCGAAACGGGGGAGGAGCTTACGGTCAGCTGTTTGCAATATGGCGGCGAGATAGTGACGAGACGTAAGCAAGACAGTGATAGGGTGTGCGTTTGTTATGGATTCTAATTTATGATGGCAAAATACTACATATTTTCTTTTATTGATAGAAATATTTTTATAATCAATTTAAATGCAGTGCTTAATTACTACCAGTTAAAAATATTACCCACCTGTAGATAGTTAATTTACTGTCTGCCGTTACATTTATGAAGCCTGTACTTGGGAGCTTAGCGGTGTCGATGTTTTTATTAATTTCACAATATATATATCCAGGGGCGGATCTAGGGGAGGGCGACCACCCAGGGCTCCGCGGCCTGGGGTCCCCGCGCCAAGGATTTTTAAAATTTAATTAATTAATAAATTATACGTTTCAATCTTTTCAAACTAAGTTATAATTCATAGTCTTCTTTTCAGTGCAGCTATGCCCTCCCGTGACCGTTTAGCAAGTTTAGATTTCAGTGAAATAATATAAGACTTCAGCCGGGAAAAGAAGTCGCAAAGTGATATTTTAATATTTCATAGTTTACATAATCTTCATCAAGGGGACATAAAGGTTTCTTTCATTTTCTTAAAATAATGTACTGTAGTGTATTCAAAGTATGGTAACTATTCTTTATTTTATTATTATTGCAAAACTATTTTCCATTTGATTTGATTTTTTTATTATTACCTATTGTTGTGGGCCCCACCTTATCATATCGCCCAGGGCCCCGCAAGGCCTGGATCCGCCACTGTATATATCTCACATAACACAAAGGACGACTCCCTGATAATAAATTGAATCCAGCAACCCTGAATTTGCATGAATGTTTTGGGTTCAAAGAAGCGTTACTTGGGATGCTCAAATCATACTTCAATATTGCTAATATTGACCTACATACTTGCTGTTCAAAGGCAAGAATATAAATTTATTAATCTCTTGCCACAGACAAGTTAAAATGGTGGCATCCTCTTTATCAATATAAGTTATTTAATTAAATATTTAAAATACAGATATTTAACAAAGCTGGAGTCTCCATTTGAACTTGTCATAAGCAAGCGGAACAGATCTAAAACTACACTTTAAGCTAAATCAAATTCACTCCCCAGCTTGACATAAACCATAATACCAATTAAAACCTATACAAAACATACTCTCCTTACTGTTGTACAACTTTCAAACCAACTATTCGCACTCAAAACTGAAAAACCTTGAAATGGAAACTAATTTAAGTTAGAATAGCCTAGGCCGATCAGGTCTCCTGCTACATTACCGCATATGTATACTTAAAATCACTACAACTTCTAAATTAAGGCTAAGTGACCTATCTGCCTGAGTAGTATAGGTGTTACTGGCCTGCCTGGGATGATGGGTTTCCAAACCGGTACTTAAAAGGAAAGGAAGGAAGCTTGTAGTTTAACGTGACCGTTAATCTTGAGATCATGAGCCACGGGACCTCCTTTTTACGTGGAATCCGAACCACAGGACATGGCATTTCACTTCTTACTTAAAACTAAGATTTTACACATTAATTAACTAAATTCAACAGTAAGGAGATCATAGACAAAAACACAATTTAAGCCAAATAATACTTCAATATTGCAAATATTGAGCTACATAGGCCTACTTGCTGTTTAAAGGCAAGAATATAAATTCTCTGGCAAATTAAGGCTAGGGACAGCATTTTTCTTAAGTTTTCTAACCATTCGACTATTGTCAATCGGAAGAACCCCTAAAATAAGTTTGCGAAGAACGGATTACATTCTATGTACGACACAGAAGTATTAGGCTACAAGTTTATCAGTATTTTTGATGTAGCTAAATCCTTGTGAGTACAATTAGAGACAATAACTATCAATAATCAACAGTATCGGTGCTTACGCTGTGGAAAGAAGTCGTCTTCACAAAAATTCAGACTGCACACTGTCATGTAACGTGTAACACGTTTTCCAATTGACAGCGCCGTATCCCATCTTTCTCTCTGAACTTTTTGTACAGGAAAGTAGTGAAGAGATTTCGTACCCATTTTATACGATTTGCAACCGTATACAGAGCAGTACCTCCTCGAATTTGACAAATTCCTTTCTGTTTCCATCAGGACAGCAATGTTTCGCCATGAAAATAAACCTCACCAGTCACAATGTTACAGCTTCAACATTCTACCGCGTGGCTGCGCCATCCAACTTTTCTGACGTTAATAGTTACACATTGGTAAGACTATAATATGATCCTAGGCCATTAAAACTATTAGACCATGGGGGTGTATGTTAAGTTTTAATAACCTGTAATTACAGTCCTACATCAGTATTGCCATTACTACCAATTCGACCAACTGAACACCCAGCCCAAACACTGCATTCCTACCTTAACATAAACGTACAGCTTATTTTCCTGTGTATCTACAAAAATAAATACAAAGTGCCTATAGCATGAATATGCAAGGAAACACATCTACACATTTGTTTGTTCTTGGCTTATTAGAGGAGGACAGGTGCATTTGAATGGTATTTGGGCCGCAGAACATTACACGAGTCGACTACTTTAGCACCATGACTTAGCATAAGTATATTCACGTTGGACTTCGTTCCACAGGACAAGAACACATTAATGTATATAGTTACACATTGGTAAGACTATATGATATACGCCATTAGACCTATTAGACCATGGGGTGTGTGTGTTAAGTTTTAATAGCCTGTAATTACAGTCCTACATGGCATTACCACCTATTCTAACTGAACTGATCTGTTTTGAATACTGTAATAATTTGAAATTCAAGGAAGGAGGAAAATTAAAGCTTAGACACGTTGTCATGAATCATGGGATTTATATTCTATTGCAATGTGAAATTAATTAATTGATTATTCACACTCCTCAAGATCTTCAGTACACACATGCAATAGGCTCATTTAAATATTTCTGCGAGTTGTAATCAAGTTGTTGCAATGGTTTATGGAACCCAACCTTATTCATCTTGTACTCTACCATAGGTCTACATTATAGGCCTATTAAAAAAATCCATTACGAGAACCCACAGTACCTAGTTCCACTACCCACTGCCAAAACATTACGGTAACACAGACTTCTTACCTGGTCATAGACTGGATCATTTCTTAGGAGAGTAATTGCCATATATTCCTCTGCTATTTTGAGAACAGCGATTTACGATTTTTTTTTCCTTCTTCCGGTGATAGGCACAGTTCACAGAATTTGGTAGGTCTACCTATGGGATAAATAATAGTGAAAGTTAATTGATATGTCAAGTAGAATGTCACCTGCGTCTAATATCAATTCAAAACTAGGCCGATATTTTTCACAGCCACTACAGAAACACAAAACTTAAATTCTTAAAATAAGCGTACTTACTCGCCGTAGCAGAAGAAGAACTGTTCACTTCTCATTACCACGAAGACAATTTGATATAAGAAAGATGAGATAGAACACAACATTAGCTTATTTGTATACGGCCAATATTATTACATACAACTCATAAACAGAGTCGCCATGGCATGGTCAGTGCCGCCAACCCAGTAGAAATAATGTTTATTTAATGATAAGTGCCGTAATTATCGTCTGTGAGCAAGATAATTGCAAGGAAATGTCAATTAGGAATTATGTGTATATTTATTGACTAAATATAGTGATATGTTTGCAATTTAATTACAACGTTGTATCATGCATATGTTAGCAACACGATATACACGTTATACAGCGCTCCATACGGCTGGCACGTGCTACTACACCGATGGTGCCAAATGATCCCTGTCTGGTTGACACCCCTCGCTCTATCACCACTAGGTATCATTGATACCTGGTGGTGAAAGTTGGAACTACTTGAAATTGAACGGAACTTGTAGCTCACCCTAAGGATGTCCGCTGGAAGCAGCTACAGACTCAGGCGAGCCGAACATGTCCTCGGACACTCCCGGCACTAAAAGCCATACGATAAATAAAAAAATAAATAAATAAGTAAATAAATAAATAACTTGAAAACTGATCGTCTTCAGCCCTTACCTGAATTACTGATAACACACACTAATACAGTCATCACAATTAACACCGGTTATCAGACAGATTCTACACACACACAAAGTATACGGGGCTACATGACCGCGTTGTTGCAGCCCCTAAACTGAGGAACCAACCAACCATTTATATATTTATTAAGCGTAAGTTATGGCTTTTAGTGCCAGGAGTGTCCGAGGAAAATAAATTGTAGAGTTTGTAGCTGCTTCTATGCGGACACTCATGGGGTGGGCTACAAGTACCGTCGCGTGTGAATGAGATGAAATGAATGAAGATGAATTATGTTTTATTTATTTATTTATTTATTTATTTATTTATTTATGAAGATGAATGAAACTGGGCAACTTCAATTTCAAGTAGTTCAAACTTTGGTCACCCAGCGGCGAACGTTGGAGCTTGATAGATCGTTTCTATGACCTACAAATTTAGCGACACACTATCAATCGAGTCGTCCAGTTGCAAAACTCGTTTAATCCACTTGTGAATAAGGATCATGTCATCAAATTATTTATTTAATTAATTTATTTTATTTTATTTTTCTTTATTTTATTTTGTTTTATTTTGATTTTCTTTTATTGTATTTCGTTTTATTTTGTTCTAAAATGTTTTATTTAATTTTTTGTTATGTTATGTTTTGTTTTTATTCTGATTTTGTTTTGTTTTATTTTGATTTTCCAGGAAACAAACATAAAACGAAACAAAATAAACCAAAATAAACAAAACAAAATCAAAATAAAACAATAAACGAAAAACATGAAACACAAAGCAAAAAGGAATAAAAAAAGGCAGAAAACAAACACAAAACCAAACCAAGAAAGAAAACCAAAAAGGAAAATTCAAAAGCAAAAGCACAAAGCAAACACAAAACAAAAACCAAAAACACAAAGCAAAAAGAAAAAAGAAGAAAACAACAAACGCAAAAGATACGTGAGGCAAAGTCCAGAGAAACGTTTCTCATGCAAATGATTCTTATTCACAAGTGGATTAAACGAGTTTTGCCACTGGACGACTCACGTGTAGCCTCTCGGCTTTACTTCCCCTCCGAAGGAAGGCATACAGAAGGATTTTAACGCTCTTAAAAATCCGATGACTTCGGCCGGATTTGAACCCGCGATCTTGTGCATAGCAGCATGCTACCGACTACGCCACCGAAGCCGCTTCTATGTACTGTACTGTACTGTAGTTCCATTGCCACATATTCGGGTGTGTTTTATACGCAGCGTATAATCTTGGCTTATCACCTAAATGTCGGAAATGAGTTAAATCGGAATTTCCTGTTGATGTCGGAGGATGTGGGAACTCCTAACATCCTCAAGGCACAGTTCTGATAAGTGTCTTGATGTCGTGTTTCTACTGGACATTGTGGAGGAGCATGACATAGTAATAGACGTCGGCATATCATAAGAATAATGTTCTATATTAGCCTGTTTGCCATCTCTTGATGAATGCAGTACATTTGCATTTGTCTGTTGGCACAGTCAGTGGCATACGCAGGATTTCCTTCTGGGGGGGGGGGGGGGGGGTCATTACTATAGAAGGGCAGGTAATTGTGTAGGCCTATACTATTAATGGGGCAGATGACCTTGCTGTTCCTCCCCTAAAACGACAGTCATAATCATCATTATACATTATTAAAATATTTCGATTACCGTAATATTCATAAGAAACAGTAATTAAATAAACATTCTTGGTTGGTTGGTTCCGAAATTTAGGGGCTGCGACAACGCGGTGATGTAGCTCCGTGTACTTTGGGTGTGTGTAGAATCTGTCTGATAACCGGTGTTAATTGTGATGACTGTATTAGTGTGTGTAATCTGTTTTTTTTTTAAATGCAAGTAAGTACTGCAGACTTTTGAATTTTTCAAATAGTTCCTACTTTTGCCGCCAAACGCCACCGTCAGCGACTACAAGTTCAGAACTTAGCTACCAGACGCCACCGCAGTCGGCTCTTGGCAACGAACGTGGGAACCTAAGAGCGTTGTTTACATTCTTAATCTATTCAATTTAGCTTCACACAGGTGTAATTAGTGGAAGGTTCTTTAACATGCCATAAATCTATGAAATGTGACCGCCGGCTTCACTTCCCCTCCGAAGGAAGGCATACTGAGGGATTTTTAACGCTCTTAAAAAATCCGACGACTTCGGCCGGATTTGAACCCGCGATCTTGCGCATAGAAGCTCAGCATGCTACCGACTATGCCACCGAAGCCGCCAAATAAACATTCTCTTTAGTTGAAAGCTATTTTGGGCTTCATTATATTTTCAACATAATAAAAAAAAGAAGATGTTTTTAAATAGGGAAATCAGTAACTGAATAAAAAAACTGAAATGAAGCAGTGGTATCGTCCCACCTGGTTGACAAAAACCGAGAAAGATGTTCAAGAAATGGGAAAACTAGATCTTCAAGAAAGAGAAGCTGTGAGACAAACCCTCAAGGAAGCCCGTGGATTTCGGGAAAAAAAAAAACCTTGGAGGAAAGGTACTCCCTGGACAGTGGAATGAAAGGAGTTGCATCGGGAAAATATGCGACAGTATTAGGCAAAGATCAAGGCCCAACAGTTGAACAAGCGTGGTCGGACACGGTGGTTTACTGCAACAAATTGCCAAACACACTATAGGGTCCCATATTTCTTAATTTGTTTTAATCTATCTCTATATGCAATACGCTAAGGTGTATGATACACAAAACTCAAGCCCCTAAACCAGAGGGAGTTAGAAGGTGTGGTTTGTAGCAAAATCTTCCAAATCGTCTCAATAGTAGGCTACAGGAAAAATCTTATATTTCTTTAAAAGTCGCCGTAGCGTAGCGGTCAGCAAGGTTAGCTGCCGCCCCGGAGGTTCTGGGTTCGATTCCCGGCTCTGCCACGAAATTTGAAAAGTGGTATGAGGACTGGAACGGGGTCTACTCAGCCTCGGGTGTTCCAAATGAGTAGAGGGGGTTCGATTCCCACCTCAGCCATCCTCGAAGTGGTTTTCCGTGGTTTCCCACTTCGTCTTCGGGCAAATGCCGGGATGGTACTGCCCCCGTAATTGAATTATATAGAGACTACGGTGGCTATTTTGGAAATTTTAATGAAAGTTATGGTTGTCATAGTTATGACGTGGGTAGTCATGACGTAAGCACGGATGACGTAAACGTTATGCCAGCAGGCTACTTGAGCTGAGATTCTCAGTGACGTCAGCATTTTAGTCGAGAATGTTCCAAGATTTACGACGCAGTCGCAGGAAAAGTGGAATTCTGCTGAGGAAGAAACTATGCTATTGGAGGGGAGGCTTGAACCAATAAACGATAGTTTAAAGGAAGACGGAGATTGCTGAAACTATGGTATTTTTAATGCTTTTTGGAATGCAGAATTGTGGAAATCCATTTGCAGTAGAAGCATTGATTTGGAATTTTGGTGAAATTTATTTTCAGTTTTTGAATTTTGAAAATCCGTCATGTATTAACGAAGTTGGAACTTTTAGCGATGACGCAGTATCACGCTATGGAAGGGATGGAAACGCCCCTCGTGAAGTTAATAAAAGGGCTTGCGCAGAAGAGAGGAGTCTCATTCGCTCATTCTCCGATCATTCTCCGCTCATTCTCCGATCATCGAAGTCTAATTGTGAAAGTTCTTTCTTATATAGTCCTATATAGTGAAAAGTGTGAAAAGAGTCGTCTTTATAACGCGTGGTGAAGCCACTGCATTATACGAGATTCAAGTCAAACTAGGTGAAGTTAAAACGGACCTTTGAACGCATCTACAAGTTTAGCTTCGAACAGTTAGCGGTCGCCGATACGCTAATTCGATTGTGCAGTGCTACATGAAGTAATATAGAAAAGCTGAACAATTTCGAGCGATTAGTTTGAAAGATATTAGCAAGTTTCGACGACTGACAAAAGTGATTATCTCGCCACCTGAGAAGCACTATTGTATCGCCAGAATTTACGCCACGGCTAACGCTGCTAGTGAAATAGGGAGACTCCGATTGCTTTTGTTACACAACACTACAGTATAATGGAGCAATTTAATAAGGCAGTTTGTTCTTCCAATACTACAACCGAAGAGCAAATGGAAGGCTAAAGGACTTAATGCAATTGGGACATATTTCATCGGAGTAAGATAGCAACATGGAACTTCGCTAATTGCTATTCCACACAAGCGAACATGTGGTGAATACCATCTACACCCATGTTTCGTGCTTAAAAGCTGAATACTATCCAACAGCAATGAAATCTATTATATACTCATTGAATATGAATATTTCTTCGGAAATTTCTACAAAAACTTCATGGCGATTGTCTACTGGAACTTTAGGGAATTTTTCAAGAGAGGTCAGGGTTGTCCCGACTCACAAAGAAGATTATTGCCGGAAGGATGTCTATTCGTCTTCGAGGAGCAGAGCGATTTACGGAGAAGGAAGCAGTTCGATTCTCCGAGGGTGCTATTTCCCGTTTCGAGGATGGAGCTCAGCTTTATCTTGGTGAAATGGATCCATCAGCAGTCTTCTTTGGGGAATTTTCCTCTGGAACGTCAATCGGCAGATAAGGTAGTCGTGAACGTTTATTGTATTTGAGTTTCATAATGATATTTGAGCAACTATTTTTCCCATATTTTTAGCCTATTTTCAATTTTGAAAAAATAGGCTTATGAGATCACCTTTTGTCCGTGTGTGTGTGCGTGTGTGTGTGTGTGTGATTCGTGTGTGTGTCCCCCCCTAATAAAATCTAAACGGCTGGAGCGATTTCAATGAAACTCGGTATGTTCATAGCACTATTCCCGGCGACCTCGACCGTACCCTTCAAATTTTGTTACGTCTCACCAATGCAAAATGGCGGCTGTGCGAAATATTTCACTAGCATTCAATATCTCCGAAACGATTACCGATATCGCCCTGAAATTGTGTACGGTGATAAAGGGTACTACTAGAAGTTCACCTATGTGACTTTCAAAAACCTGGTGACTACAAAACCAACATGGCGGTCAAGCGAAGTTGAGTCTTTTAAATAGACTTTTCTCGCGATTTAACTATCCACACGTAATGAAACTTGGTACAGCAAATGTTAATAAACAGTGTAATGCACTGGAGTCTAATTTAGTTCAATTGTTTACATAAATTCAAAATGGCGGCTGTGCGAAATATTTCACTGACATTCTATATCTCCTAAACTATTACAGATATCACCCTGCAATTTAGTACGGTGATAAAGGGTACTGATACAAGTTTACCAATGTATATTTCAAAAACTTGTAAAGTAGAAAACGAACATGGCGACCAAGCGAAGTTGAGACTTTTAAATAGACTTTTCTCACGATTTAACCATCCAAACGTAATGAAACTAGGTACAGCAAGTGTTTATACACATAGTAATGCACTGGAGTCTAATTTAGTTCAATTCTTTACATAACCTCAAAATGGCGGCTGTGCGAAATATTTCACTGACATTCTATATCTCCGAAACTATTACAGATATTACCCTGCAATTTTGTACGGTGATAAAGGGTACTGGTACAAGTTTATCTATGTATACTTCATAAACTTGTAAAAGTAAAAAACGAACATGGCGACCAAGCGAATTTGAAATATTTTAATAGACTTTTCTCGTGATTTAACTCTCTGAGCGCAGTGAAATGTGGTACAGTAAATGATTTTGCAGATTGTAATGCACTGCCATCTAATTTAAATCAATTGTTCACATAACCTCAATATGGCGGCTGTGCGAAATTTTTAAATTAAGTTTTTATTTCTTGTGTTGTAATCATGCGATCGAAGTGAAAGTTTGAATAATGAACCTAGGCAATAATTGTCCTTGAATGGTACATAATTCTATGTCCTATACATATAACAATCCTAAATGGCGAGCTTCCGAAATATTTAGACGGTTCTCAATATCTATGAATCTTTTACAGCAACCAAACTGAATTTTTTTATGTTCATAGAGACTATGAACATATGTTCACCTATAGGACTTTCATTAACCTGGTGAGCACAAATCCAACATGGCGGTGACGCGAAGTATAAATATTTAAATGGACGATTCTCGCGAATTAACTATCCGAGTGCTGTGAAACGTTGCACGTTAAATGCTTATACAAATGTTGATCCACTGGCATCTAATTTATTTCAATTGTTTGCATAATCACAAGATGGCTGCTGTGCGTAATTTTAAAATCTCGTTTTTACTTCTTGTGTTCTAATCATGCGATTGAAGTTTGAATACCACACGTACACAATAATCTTAATGTAATAGTACAAAAATAAAAATCCAACCTGGCGACAATCTGAAATATTTAGACGTTTCTCAATATCTACGAATCTGTTACAGCAATTAAACTGAAATTTTGTATGTTGTTAGAAGAAATTAACATGAGCAGGATATATGAAAATAGGCTGTATAGTTCTTAACGGAACTTCTTGTTGTCCTCATGTTTTTGCCCTATTTTCTTGTTGAGATTCCTATTCTCTGTACATATTGATGAGTTATGCCTTTTTCGACGATTTATTAAGACATTGTTATGTCATGGGCATAGTTAAATGATTTTGGATCAGTTGAGACTGATATTTAGATTTTTCAGTAATTAATATTTTTTTTGTAGTCACGATTTGACTGTAAGTTAATGATTTTTATGGCAGATTTAAATTCAGACAGCGTGTCACTTTATCAAAGTAATTCTACCCCAGTTTAATTACTTTGACCAATTTTCTGTCATCATTAAGAAGGAAGAACATTTAAATGATTTTAGAGCGTTAAAATCTCTTGCGTTGTCGACGATCTTGGAAATACTAGTCGTTATTTGAATTGATTGCAACACAGACATTTATCGTCCGTTATGAACGATCATTGCATCATAGACACTTTTGTGAAAGATGAACATTAATAATGAATTATTGAATGCATTAAAGTCAAGAACTTTTGTTAGGAAATTTTTCTCAATTAGAGAGTTATATAACGATGTTTGCATTCCCCAGTCTAATTGGATTCTATTCGACTACTTTGCAGTTTTAGTCGCAATTTATTTGATGATAGTATTTTTATACTACAATTCTTTTAAGATGTTAATCTTAAATTTTGATGGACCAGACAGGCGTATATAAGCGTATTCACTATTAAATTTGTTTGTGATTGGCAAATTTTGACCTCATTTCGGTTCATGAATGAAATCCACGAAGGTTAAATAAAACAGTTTTGAAACAATTAATGATTATAAGAATTTTAAGTGGAACTATGGATGTATAATCGCTAGTACAGCGCATGTGTTGAAAGTCGCTGATGTATAAAGCCCTTGAATATGAAGGAGGTTCCCACAGGAATTAATGATAAAGAATTATTTGTGGAAGTTTTTGTAAGTTCGGTGGAAGTTTTAATGCCATATAGATTAATATATGATGAATTTTGGGCTTAATTATAATGCAGTTTGTGCATTATTGTGTTAGCGAAGTATTTTCCGCTGGAGTGAATTGTCATAGTTCGTTGTAAATTAATCAAGTGAATTTACTGTTATAATTAACAAGAGTTTTGAAAGAATTTGAGATAAGATATTGAATGAAGATTACCGTCGCAAATAATTATTAAAACCTTTATTAAACCAGATTGTGACATTAATATGTATAACTAACCTTCATTGGTCGATTATATTAAACACGATTATGAAATTACCAACCGGATGAACCTGTGGTTAATGTATTTCTTAAATTAATAATTTAATTAATTTAAATGTTAATATTGTAAATAATTGCTGTAAATATTTTGAAAATAATGTGGAACGAAAGTGATGTTAAAGGCGTGTTTAAAATATTTTTATTATCTTGGACAAATATTATAAACAACTTCTAATTGTTATAAATAAATTATGTGAGTTTGTTATAAACATTTAAGAGCTTATTAAACATTTGGATGAGAACTTAACAAGTTCAGGAATTATCATAATAATCCAGCAGGATGTGAGTAAAGTATTTGAAAGGATTGCGTAAATATATATTTGAGTTGTCTTGCAGACATTTAAAGCCTGAGAGAGAGCTGTATTCTTACGTAACGTAGCATGTGAGAAGGGAGTCCATTTGACAAAGTATGCAACAGGTTGGAGGGTAGCTTGCAGCTGTCCCAACAACTGGTTATCAGCGGGTGAGGTCGTCTACTCTGGCCTTGCGACTATAAATACAATTGTCATGTTTATTAAAAGGAAACCAAATGCTCTATATATGTCTCGTCCTCACTTCCTTTCCAATCCAATTGTGTTATGAATATTACGTTATTTGGAGCTCGTGGGAGCTAATATGTTTTATATCATGTTGTATGATAACTTTGCAAGTCCTATAGGAGGACGTAGTCAGATTGACATGGGCTACTGATAGCCACATTTATTTTGTTGTGTTATAAAAATCATACCCTTTATTTGAAATAAAGCTTTTGTACAGTTCAAAGTTCTCGTCTTCGTTTTGGTTCATTTTTAAATGTCATGGTGGAAGTTATTGTGTGAACAGACTTTAGTGATCCTGTTGTCAACTCAAACCCCGAGATAACTTTTAAGAGGTAAGTAACGGTAAGTATGAACCCCCGTCTTTTTTGGTGTGTTCCACATTGATTTCTGTGAACTTCTGTGCTCATATCTCGATAGTATCTGTCAGTGCCATTTTCATTGATGTAGCTGAGCCGGTGCGATTGATCGTTGGCAATCCGATTGAGGGGGCGGATATCTGACAGCCTACTATCCGGGTAAACGGGGACAGTAAGATTGGCGCACCTAAAACGTTGGGGCTCGATTCAACAAAACTGGATTACCAGGTTGAACGCGAGTAAGATTGACAAACCTAACACGTGAGGTTCGATTAGACTCAAATAAAGAGGTTGATTCTTTGTTAGATGTCTAGGCCAATTGTAGTATTTAAGAGTGTGATAATATAGGAATTAAATGTTGTATTGTATTAGGAAAATTACACTCAGAAAAGATCAGATCTTATACAACTTGGGAAAGGTTAAATAGGCTGGAAACTTAGGAAAATCGCCTATGATCTGGAATCTTATTTTATTTGACCGGCTTATGACATTTTAGTCATATTAAAGATAAATTTAAATTATTTGGATTGTAAATGTAAATTATTTGTGTTAGGATATTTTAAAATGAGCCAGGGAAATTTGAACATGTGCTTGAGTTTGTTTCAACATGAAGTATCTTCGAAAGTTAATTATAAGGTAGTTATAAGTTAGATTTAAGACAGAAAATTGATCAAATTTATATATGGTGAAAAGTGTTGCTCAAATGTTGTTATTTTGCTCTTTTGATGTATGTCCCTACAGCAGTCTATTTTTGAATAATATTGTAATGGCAGATGAAAATTTGAGGTTGATGCTAGAGGAGATGTCTGCTAACTTGAAAGCTAGCATGAACAATAGTATGAAGCAGATGCTGAATGAAAGCATGAAGGAGAATAATAGTCGAATGGAGGAGAATGTTAGTAATTTGTCTGCTAATTTGAATGCAAGAATGGAGGAGAATGCTAGTAATTTGTCTGCTAATTTGAAAGCTAGTATGGGTGAAAGTTTGAAAGGTATCCAAACTAGTGCTGCTAATTTGGAGGATAATATGTCGCGTTTACAGATTAATACCCAAGGAATTGAGAATACTGTAACGGACATGCGCACAGACGTGTCTAATGTCCATAAAGATGTGTCGATTGTGCATAAAAATGTTGATGATGTTAAATGTGATATTTCTAAGGTACAGAAAGATCTGACAATGTTAAATTTAGATGTAGCTAATGTCCGAGGGGATATTTATTTTGCTAGAGCCGAAGTAGTTGTTGTCAAAAATGATGTTGCGACTGTCCAAGACAAGGTCGAGGAAGTCCAAAAAGAAATTCAAAATGCTAGAACTGATGTATCCAATGTTCAGGTAGATATTAATAACATTCGTGCGGATATAACTGAGGTGCAAAGTGACATAACTAAGATTCAGGTAGAGGTCAACACAGTTTTCGTAGATATTACTAAAGTCCAAACTGATGTAAATAAAGTCAGGGAAGAAATAGAAAACTCGAAAACTCTTTGTACGCGTAATATAACTGCATTAGCGACTAGATTAGTTGATGAATCAGTTAGAACAACAACGTCTTTAGCAGATTTGAAGTATGATTTAGAGGTCATGAGAACCCAGGTATTAGACCATAATAGATTATTAAAAGAGGATATCGAAGTAGACATAGCAGAAATGTTAACGGCAAACGTAGCGGTATGGAAAGACGAGTGGAATAAGTCAAGTGGGGAACATGTAACCCAAATTCAGGAAAGGATTGAAAGAAAACTTGCCAGTACTCAAATAGAAATTAACAAGGAAGTAGTACAGATTAGGAAAGATTTAAGCGTCAGGATAAATTCGCTATCCAAAAAACAAGTTGACGATAGAACACAACTAGATCAGGATATGCAAACATTAAAATCTACATTAGAGGAACAGATTCATAAAGTTGTCTCTGATGTAAATGAAACGACGAGCAAACTGCAAAATTTGAAGTTAGGAGAGGCTAGTCTGATGGAGAACTACAAAGAAGAGATAATCAAGAAAGTCTTAACGGAAATCACTGACAAGGATACAGAAGGCTTAGCTTGCGAATTGAATAGGAATTATGCCAGAAGATATAACCTAGATCCAGAAGAAAGAGACGTGACTCCTGAAGAACGTATATCCAGATTCAGAGAGGAGGATGACGAGAGGAATATGGAACCTGAGTGGAACTATCGAGATAGGGGGAAAACTATCCGGATTCATATCCGAAGAACGTAACGGTCATCAGGAATTTCGAAGACAAACCGCAAAAATTCAGTAACACTGATAGTTTGACACCTATAGAGTATGTAAGGAACCTCAAAGATTATTTCATCGAAGCTCACATTCCCAGAGAGAGAGAGATGAAGATAGTAGAGAGATATCTGATTGGAGGACCCCTCGAATGGTTTCGCGCATTCAGATACACATTCAGTAACTTTGACGAGTTTGCAGAGGCATTAGTCAAACGATTTTGGTCCATAGAAGCGCAGAATTCGTTAAGAGCGGAAGTGTATTCAAGAAAATACTCAGGTACTCTTCCAACACGGTACGCTGATTTCTTTACGAGTCAATTGTCCCGCTTGAGATTTTTACAACCCCCATTGTCCACGGAGCAACTAATTGATGCGATTTCTCGTATGCTGCCAGTTGAGGTGAGAAGACTAATAATTTCGTCCAACATCAGGGATTTAACCAGCATGGATGAATTACTGAGAAGGTTAGACTACACAAGTCCAATGCCTAACGTAGTACAGAAAGGTCAAAGGCAGGAGTTTAAAGAAATCAATACTGTCTATATGGACCAAGTCCAACAAACTGACAAGCCAGATGAGGAGAAAACTGACAATGTAGGTCCTCACAGGAATAATCAGTTTAGAAACAACAGATCACAAGGTTACCGACCGTATCAACAGAGAAGAGGTTGGAACTACAATCGAGGAAACTACAATGGAAGAGGCAGATATTACAACAATAATGGGTATAACCGAAATTATAATAGGAATAACCAAAACCAAAATAGAAACCAGAATACTCAAGGTCAGGTTATGACACCCGATCAGTATCAGCAAAGAGAGAAGGAAAGCCAGCAATACTTAAAAGAATTAAGGGATAAAGAAGCCGACAATCAAAAGAAAAGGCAAGATGTTGTAATCGATACTGGACCTTCTACGAGCCAGCAGAACTTAGAAAATAGAAATACTGGACAGAAGAGAAATTAGAGAGGAGAGAATACATTAACCACATACAACCCAGATTTATGATTAAGGAACATAGAGGAAATATCATACTAGAGTAAGCCAGTAATAATTCAATTTCGTGTTCAAGAGAGTTGAGTACTTGTAACACTGAGTTTAAAAACAATTTGCAACTGTTTTTAAAACGTGGTGAGAGGAGAATGCCCCCGTAATTGAATTATATAGAGACCACGGTGGCTATATTGGAAAATATAAGGAAAGTTATGGCTGTCATAGTTATGACGTGGGTAGTCATGACGTAAGCACGGATGACGTAAACGTTATGCCAGCAAGCTACTTGAGCTGAGATTCTCAGTGACGTCAGCATTTTAGTCGAGAATGTTCCAAGATTTACGACGCAGTCGCAGGAAAAGTGGAATTCTGCTGAGGAAGAAACTATGCTATTGGAGGGGAGGCTTGAACCAATAAACGATAGTTTAAAGGAAGACGGAGATTGCTGAAACTATGGTATTTTTAATGCTTTTTGGAATGCAGAATTGTGGAAATCCATTTGCAGTAGAAGCATTGATTTGGAATTTTGGTGAAATTTATTTTCAGTTTTTGAATTTTGAAAATCCGTCATGTATTAACGAAGTTGGAACTTTTAGCGATGACGCAGTATCACGCTATGGAAGGGATGGAAACGCCCCTCGTGAAGTTAATAAAAGGGCTTGCGCAGAAGAGAGGAGTCTCATTCGCTCATTCTCCGATCATTCTCCGCTCATTCTCCGATCATCGAAGTCTAATTGTGAAAGTTCTTTCTTATATAGTCCTATATAGTGAAAAGTGTGAAAAGAGTCGTCTTTATAACGCGTGGTGAAGCCACTGCATTATACGAGATTCAAGTCAAACTAGGTGAAGTTAAAACGGACCTTTGAACGCATCTACAAGTTTAGCTTCGAACAGTTAGCGGTCGCCGATACGCTAATTCGATTGTGCAGTGCTACATGAAGTAATATAGAAAAGCTGAACAATTTCGAGCGATTAGTTTGAAAGATATTAGCAAGTTTCGACGACTGACAAAAGTGATTATCTCGCCACCTGAGAAGCACTATTGTATCGCCAGAATTTACGCCACGGCTAACGCTGCTAGTGAAATAGGGAGACTCCGATTGCTTTTGTTACACAACACTACAGTATAATGGAGCAATTTAATAAGGCAGTTTGTTCTTCTAATACTACAACCGAAGAGCAAATGGAAGGCTAAAGGACTTAATGCAATTGGGACATATTTCATCGGAGTAAGATAGCAACATGGAACTTCGCTAATTGCTATTCCACACAAGCGAACATGTGGTGAATACCATCTACACCCATGTTTCGTGCTTAAAAGCTGAATACTATCCAACAGCAATGAAATCTATTATATACTCATTGAATATGAATATTTCTTCGGAAATTTCTACAAAAACTTCATGGCGATTGTCTACTGGAACTTTAGGGAATTTTTCAAGAGAGGTCGGGGTTGTCCCGACTCACAAAGAAGATTATTGCCGGAAGGATGTCTATTCGTCTTCGAGGAGCAGAGCGATTTACGGAGAAGGAAGCAGTTCGATTCTCCGAGGGTGCTATTTCCCGTTTCGAGGATGGAGCTCAGCTTTATCTTGGTGAAATGGATCCATCAGCAGTCTTCTTTGGGGAATTTTCCTCTGGAACGTCAATCGGCAGATAAGGTAGTCGTGAACGTTTATTGTATTTGAGTTTCATAATGATATTTGAGCAACTATTTTTCCCATATTTTTGTCCTCATGTTTTTGCCCTATTTTCTTGTTGAGATTCCTATTCTCTGTACATATTGATGAGTTATGCCTTTTTCGACGATTTATTAAGACATTGTTATGTCATGGGCATAGTTAAATGATTTTGGATCAGTTGAGACTGATATTTAGATTTTCAGTAATTAATATTTTTTTTTGTAGTCACAATTTGACTGTAAGTTAATGATTTTTATGGCAGATTTAAATTCAGACAGCGTGTCACTTTATCAAAGTAATTCTACCCCAGTTTAATTACTTTGACCAATTTTCTGTCATCATTAAGAAGGAAGAACATTTAAATGATTTTAGAGCGTTAAAATCTCTTGCGTTGTCGACGATCTTGGAAATACTAGTCGTTATTTGAATTGATTGCAACACAGACATTTATCGTCCGTTATGAACGATCATTGCATCATAGACACTTTTGTGAAAGATGAACATTAATAATGAATTATTGAATGCATTAAAGTCAAGAACTTTTGTTAGGAAATTTTTCTCAATTAGAGAGTTATATAACGATGTTTGCATTCCCCAGTCTAATTGGATTCTATTCGACTACTTTGCAGTTTTAGTCGCAATTTATTTGATGATAGTATTTTTATACTACAATTCTTTTAAGATGTTAATCTTAAATTTTGATGGACCAGACAGGCGTATATAAGCGTATTCACTATTAAATTTGTTTGTGATTGGCAAATTTTGACTTCATTTCGGTTCATGAATGAAATCCACGAAGGTTAAATAAAAACAGTTTTGAAACAATTAATGATTATAAGAATTTTAAGTGGAACTATGGATGTATAATCGCTAGTACAGCGCATGTGTTGAAAGTCGCTGATGTATAAAGCCCTTGAATATGAAGGAGGTTCCCACAGGAATTAATGATAAAGAATTATTTGTGGAAGTTTTTGTAAGTTCGGTGGAAGTTTTAATGCCTTATAGATTAATATATGATGAATTTTGGGCTTAATTATAATGCAGTTTGTGCATTATTGTGTTAGCGAAGTATTTTCCGCTGGAGTGAATTGTCATAGTTCGTTGAAAATTAATCAAGTGAATTTACTGTTATAATTAACAAGAGTTTTGAAAGAATTTGAGATAAGATATTGAATGAAGATTACCGTCGCAAATAATTATTAAAACCTTTATTAAACCAGATTGTGACATTAATATGTATAACTAACCTTCATTGGTCGATTATATTAAACACGATTATGAAATTACCAACCGGATGAACCTGTGGTTAATGTATTTCTTAAATTAATAATTTAATTAATTTAAATGTTAATATTGTAAATAATTGCTGTAAATATTTTGAAAATAATGTGGAACGAAAGTGATGTTAAAGGCGTGTTTAAAATATTTTTATTATCTTGGACAAATATTATAAACAACTTCTAATTGTTATAAATAAATTATGTGAGTTTGTTATAAACATTTAAGAGCTTATTAAACATTTGGATGAGAACTTAACAAGTTCAGGAATTATCATAATAATCCAGCAGGATGTGAGTAAAGTATTTGAAAGGATTGCGTAAATATATATTTGAGTTGTCTTGCAGACATTTAAAGCCTGAGAGAGAGCTGTATTCTTACGTAACGTAGCATGTGAGAAGGGAGTCCATTTGACAAAGTATGCAACAGGTTGGAGGGTAGCTTGCAGCTGTCCCAACAACTGGTTATCAGCGGGTGAGGTCGTCTACTCTGGCCTTGCGACTATAAATACAATTGTCATGTTTATTAAAAGGAAACCAAATGCTCTATATATGTCTCGTCCTCACTTCCTTTCCAATCCAATTGTGTTATGAATATTACGTTATTTGGAGCTCGTGGGAGCTAATATGTTTTATATCATGTTGTATGATAACTTTGCAAGTCCTATAGGAGGACGTAGTCAGATTGACATGGGCTACTGATAGCCACGTTTATTTTGTTGTGTTATAAAAATCATACCCTTTATTTGAAATAAAGCTTTTGTACAGTTCAAAGTTCTCGTCTTCGTTTTGGTTCATTTTTAAATGTCATGGTGGAAGTTATTGTGTGAACAGACTTTAGTGATCCTGTTGTCAACTCAAACCCCGAGATAACTTTTAAGAGGTAAGTAACGGTAAGTATGAACCCCCGTCTTTTTTGGTGTGTTCCACATTGATTTCTGTGAACTTCTGTGCTCATATCTCGATAGTATCTGTCAATCGATTGCACCGGCACAGCTACATCAATGAAAATGGCACTGACAGATACTACCGAGATCAGAGCACAGTAGTTAACATGAAATTATTGTGGAACACACCAAAATATACGGGGGTTCATACTTACCTTTTGCTTACCTATTCAATTTAATCTTGGTCTGGGTTTTCAACTGGATCACTTAATAGTATGCCCTCACAATAACCTCCACCACGATATTTAAAATGAACCAAGTCGAAGACCAGAAAATTTATTTCACATAAAAAAAATTAACAAAATTTAACAACAAAATAGTTATGGCTGTCAGAAGCCATTGTCAATGCAACCATGTCCTCCTGTAGGACTGTAGACTTCACATACAAAAATACAGCTTTCTCTAGCTCAAAAGAACGTAATAATAACAACAATGCACATTGGAATGGATAAGGGAGCTGGGACGAGACATATGGCATTTGTTTCCTTGTTCATGAACTTCATAATTTAGTTCATTGACACACATTTATTAATAACCACAAGGTCGCTAAGTAGTTGACCTTGACCTCCACCATTCAGTTATCTGGCCACCTGCAATACAGCCTAAGCAGTGTTGCATGCTTGCTTCGTCAAATGGACGCAGCTGCCTAACCAGTGTCACCATATGCTGGCCAACGCAGAGTCTAGTTCTCATTCAAAACAATTTAACTGCTCACATCTCAACTCAAATATTATCACGCAAAATTTATACAAGTTCCTTTCACATTGCAATGGATTACTCTGTTAATCTCAAATATTATTTAAATGTTTATTCCAATTATCGAACTAGCGTTGTTTAAATGTTAATAGCAAAACGCATAATGTTATATCATAGTGTTCAATAATTATTTATAACATTAAGATTGTTCATAACTTAGTCAAACGACAATTGAAAAAATTTTTACACGCCTCTATTAATCCCATTTGTTTCAAATTATTATTATAGATATTTACATAGTTATTTACATTATTTATATTTTATTTATATTTGAAATACATTAACCACACGTTTATCCGGTTGATATTTTCTTAAATCGTGGTAATATAATCGACCGATGAAGGTTACTTATATTAAAATTTTAGATTCAGGTTTAATAAGATTTAATAATTATTATTTGTGACGGTAACCTCCATTCAAAATCTATAATTCAATCAATTTATCACTCTTGTTAATTTTAACAGTAACTTCACATGAATAATTTTCAATGGACCTGAACAATACAACTCAGCGGAAACATACCTCGCACAAACGCACAAAATTGGCCCATAGTTCATCATATATCTCATTATATGTGGCATCAAAATCTTCCACAATACACACAAAAACCCTCCACTTATAAATTCATCATCATCATCAATATTATTGTGGGAACCTCCTTTACTTATTAAAGGGCATTATTCATCAGCGACTTTTACACGTCCACTGAACTAACGATTATACATCCATAGTTCCTCTTTAAAAATTCTTATATTCATCAATTGTATCGAACACTGTTATTATATTTAACCTTCGTGGGTTTCATTCATGAAGCGATATGAAGTAAAAATTTGCCAGTCACAAATAAATTTAATAGCAAATACGATTAGACACGCCTCCCTGGTCTATCAAAATGAATTAATCTCATCATTATTATCGCAGTATAAAAATACTATATTCAAGCAAATTCATTTAACTGCAGAAATAGTCGAATAGAATGCAAATAGACCAGAAAATGCAAACATTATTGTTTCAATCTAGAATTGAGAAAATATCCTATCAAATGTTCATTACTATAGTGTACTGAATAAATCGTATTCAAAGTTCATATTTCATAAAATTGTCTATAATGCAATGGTATTTCAGAATTGACTAAAAATGTCTGTGTTTCATTCATGTTCATAAAAACGACTAGTATTTCCAAGATCGTCGATAAAGTAGTAGATTTTAACGCTCTAAAATCTTTTAATCATTCTTCTTTCTTGAGGATGACAGAAAATTGGGCAAAGTAATTTACTGGAAAGAATTACTTTAATGAAACGACACGCTGTCTGAATTCAAACTTGCCATAGAAAATCGTTAACTTTACAGTCAAATCGTGACTACAAGAAAAATTCAAATTCTCGAAAGAATATTTAACTTCAATATAAACTGATCCAAAATGTTTAAATATGCAAATGACATAATAATGTCTCAATAAATCGAAGAAAATGGCATAAAGCTGCAAAGTGTACAGAGTACAGAAACATCTAGCAAAAGAATATGGGGCAATCAAATATATGACAGAAAATATGGGAAAGATAGTTGCTCAGATCTCACTAAAATGGCTCAAATAAATCAAGAAACGTTCATGGCTACCTTATCTGTTGGATTGAAGTTCTAGAAGAAAATTTCAAAGAAGACTGCTGCTGGTTCCAATTCACCACAGGATAGATGTGCACCGACCTCGAACCTGGAACCTGCGCCCTCGGAGAATAGAACAGCTTCCTCCTCCGGAAATCGCACTGCTCCGTGTAGACGATAGACATCCTTCTGGCAAAACTCTTCTTTGTGTGCTGGGAAAAACCCTTGCCCCTCTTGAAAGTTCCCTGAAGTTCTTGTAGAAATCAGCCATGAAGTTCATTGCAAATATTTCCGCAGAAATGTTCATAATTGTGAAGTATGAATTTATTTCCACTGCCATTTGATGTAATTCAGCGATGGATTACGATGCATGAGTGTAGCTGAATGTTCACTACATGCTCGTCTTTATAGAATGACGATTATCGAAGCTCCATGTTGCTACTTCACACTACTGATGTATGTCCCAATTGCATTAAAGTTTTAGTCTTCCATCTCCACTTCCATTATAATGTTAGTCGAAAGTACTGCCAGATTGTATAGTTCCATTGTAGAATGTAGCGTTGTATCACCAAATGTAATCTTCAGTATCACGGTTGCAATACACGTGTCTGCCGTAGCGTAGAATGTGGTATTAAAAGTGCTTCTCAGGATTCGAGAAAAACACTTTTCTCTGCAGTCTTTAAATGCGAATATCTTCTGAAGTATTATAATGAAAATGTTCAACTTTCGCACACGCCTCAATATTGTAATGCACTATTGAATTAGTATAAATGCAGTAGCTAATTCTTGATAGATAAACTTGTAGAATCGTTTATGTGTGCGCTCCAACTTCGCCGAGTTTTAGTAACAGTAAAATTGCACTGCTGGATACCCAATACTGTTCGATGCTGTGGGCTCTGTCACGCTTGCTTATGACGATATGCTTGTTCTATCAGAACACCAAGTCAGACAATCAAGTCAGAATAAAACCACGAAGTGAGAAAAACCTCTCTGCTGTGCAAGGCCTTTTATCAACTTTGAAGGGGCGTATCCATCCCTACCATAGCTTCTTCTTCCATCATTACTCGGAGTTCCAACTTTGGCTATTCTTGACGGATTTTCAGATTTCAAAAACAAATAATTAATTTCTTCAAAATTCCAAATCAATGCCATAACTGAAAATAGTTTTCCACAATTCTGCATGCCAAAAGTTATTAAATATGGTAGTTTCAGTAATCTCCGTCTCCCTTCAAGCTATCATTCATTGGTTCGAGCCTCTCCCCCAATAGCGTAACTTCTTCCTCAGCACGATTACTTGCTTCCCTGCGACTGCGTCGTAAATCTAAGATCCTTCTCGAACAAAATCGTGACGTCAGCAAGAATCTAAGCTCAGCCAGCCCACTTGCTCGAGCGTTGCGTCATCCACGCCTACGTCATGAATATACACGTCACAACTATGACGGCAATAACTTTATTCACATATGCCAATACAGCCACCGTGGTCTCAGTATAATTCAATTTACGGGGGCAGTACCATCTTCAAGGCCGCCTCCTTCCCTCTTCCTTGCCTATCCATCCTGCCCATCCATTGCCTTCCCTCATGAGGCCCCTGTTCGCTTTGCAGGTGAGGGCGCCTGGGCGAGGTGCCAATCACACCTCACCAGTTGTATCCACTCCGATTAGATGTTCCCAGCTCTTGGACACTGCCCGTAGAGGCGGTAGTGGTGAGTTCCCTCGCTGAGTCCGTGGGTTCCACCAACCTGGAGGGTAAACGACTAAGAAGAAGAAAAGTCGACGGGAATAAATGTATTTTTTATAAAGTGCTTTGAAACAAATAAACAAGACGATAGCCCCTGGCAGAAGTGTGTCACCTACAACCGCATAGCACTAGGGCCGGGCGGGTAATCTGTACACATAGGGTCAACCAGCAGCTGTGAGGAATTGCTCTTTGATTTAATACATATCGACAATTTGTTTAAACAAATAAACATATTTATAGAAGCCCGCATAACAGTAAAGCCAGGCGGGTGGTTTATACACATGCGAGAGTTCTCGCACTGGTCCACTAGTTTAAATTAATTTACTAAATAAATTTGACGTATGCATGACGTGAGCGTAGTCTGCAACATAGCAGTCGAAATTAACCTTTTCAAAAATATACTGCTTCTTTTTACTAATGTTGTTTCTCATCCTCACTACTACTATACTAATCTTCTGGAGGTCTGCCTTATTAATAATACATGTTATTTTTAGTCTCTATGTACAGTTCTGTCTCTACAAGGGAGGGGGCGCCACAATGAGATCTCGCACCGCCTGCTAGGGCTGCCTCTGCTGACAACAATAAATACAGCCCTAATTTGGCCCAAGGGAAATAAATTATATTAGAATTAATCACCATCACCCAATTTGTAATGATGGGGGATAAATGATACGGTTATTGTGTTAGTAACTTATTTTTTTAATTTTACGTAGTCAGTTTACCCTCAAGTACTGGCTTTTCACTCGGACTAAGCGAGGGATCCCACCTTTACCGCCTCTACGGCAGTATCCTGGTGGGGGATACAACTGGGGAGGCAGGAATGGCGCTTCGCCCAGGTGGCCTCACCTGCAAAGCGAACAGGGGGGCTCATGAGGGATGGGACGGGATGGGAAAACCACTTTGAGGATGGCTGAGGTGGGAATCGAACCCCCTCTACTCATTTGGACCACCCGAGGCTGAGTTGACCCCGTTCCAGTCCTCATACCACTTTTAAAATTTCGTGGCGGAGCCGGGAATCGAACCACGTATCTCCAGGGCGGCAGCTAACCACTCTGACCGCGACGCTACGGAGGCGACTTGTTAGTAACTTATTAATGTAAAGTAGAATAACAGATTCAAGGAGAATCAATTTCAACATTAAGATTTGCTGATGACATTGTCATATTAGGCCATTCGCCAGGGGGTTTGAATGAGTTTTTAAACGGTATGGACTCCATCTTGAGTAAATAATTCATGTCGAAAATCAATAAATGTAAAACAGAAGTAATAGCATGTTGCCGAAAGAAATCAGAAACCACTATTGACGTCAAATTGGCAGGTGAATAGCCAAAGGAAGAAGGAGACTTCTGTTACTTATGAAGCAGAGTGTAGTGATGGACGAAGCAAAGAGGAAACAAAAAGTAGGCTGGCTCAGGCAAAGCATTTCTACAGGGGAAAAAACCTGTTGATATCAAATATAGATTTAGGAATTAGAAAGTTATTTTTGAAAGCCTTTGTCTGGAGCTTGGCGCTCTATGGAAGTGAAACTTGAACTGTTGGAGCACAGAAAAGAGGAGAATAGAAGCGTTTGAAATGTGGTGTTACAGGAGATTGATGAAGATGAGATAGGCAGAGTAACGAGGATGTATTAAGACGAGGTGGGGAGGAGAGATGCTTCCTGCAACAGCTAATGAAGAGAAGAGATAGGTTGATAGGACACATAAGCCCTACTAAGACACCCAGGAATTGCAAACCTAGTTAGTATGGAAGAAAGGGTCGAGGACAAGAATTGTAGGGGTAAGCCTATTGACATCCCGCCAGGAGATGGCAGTTGGGTTGGAGCTGCAGAGGTCTTCCCGCTCACTGCGTATCACACATTCCAAAAACATTAAGTTGGTCACTACTTCCTTTACTCACTCAGCACATTCCTTCATTCACTGGCTGCGTGTCGTCTGCTGCGATAACAACCATTGGCATGAGGGAAGCCGATATTTTTAGGTTTGGAATAGGCGGGACGCGCATGCGTACTGCAAAACCCTCCGCACCCGGTAGAAGCGTGTTGAATTGCCATCTTCTGGCGCAATGACAATAGGTTAGAATACCGTATGTTAAACAGATTGCCTCGGATGTAAGGTGTGGTAGCTATGTAGAGATGCTACGATTAGCTCAGGACAGGGAGGCATGGCTAACTGCATGATACCAGTTTTTTGTTGTTGTCGTGTGTCCTCCTAAGAGGCCGAGTGCAGGTATTTCTAGTCGACACCCGTGGGCGATCTGCGTGACGAGATGATAGGCCTAGATGGAATGATGAAGATGAATGAAACTGGGCAAGGATGTGGAAGGATTCGGCCGTGGCCTATCAGAAGGTACCGTCCAAGTATTTGCCTGGTGTTGAAAATGGGAAACCACGGAAAACCATTTCAAGGACGGCCGATGGTGGGGCTCGAACCCTCGCGTCTACCGACTCAGCAGAGACCTAACACTGCGCCTACCAGTCAAAAGACTAAAGACACAAACACACATAACTTATTTAAGGTGATGCGGATTATACAGCTCAGTTGTTGAAGTAATGGCAGAAGGAGAACAATGGTGTTGTTTAGCAGTGACCGTGCGAGATGTCTCCTGTCCCCGACACGTGTTGCTACTGCATTCCTCATCGGCAAAAAGACACTGCGTAAATAATAGCGTGTAATAATCCTATTATACTGGACTTACAATGGGCATTATAAGGTGCGTTCTAAAAGTAACGAGCCGGAGGCTGGAATGAGCAAACCCTGTGACGACATTGGCTAATCGTGGCGTGTGTAACGTGGTGTGGTTCCGACCAGAGCGTGGTAGGTCACAGCCTGTCGCTAGAGGGCACGCGTGCACGTCACGTGACGAAACAAAGCGAGCAGCAGCATGCATCAATCGTCCAACGCTGCCAGTCACATTGCAAACAGTGACATGGAGGCGTCAACCAAAGAGCAAAGAGGTGTTGTTCGGTTTCTGACAGCGGAAGGAGTGGGGGGAACGGATATTCAAAGCCGAATGTCACAAGTGTACGGCGAACACCGCATGTCCCTTGCAAGGGTCAAGGCGTGGCTCAAGCGCTTCAGGGAAGGACGGGTGTCGTTAGCTGATGATGCCCGGTCTGGGGCACCCCCCCCCCCCCCCCCACCTGCATTACCGATGACAGCGTCCTGCTGGTTGATGCACTCATTACCCAGGACCGCCGAGTGATAGTGAACGCCATAGCTGCCTTGGTCGCTCCACGACCATGCACGACCTCATACGGCCAACACAGTCGCGGCACTCCTGCAGAAATTCAAATGGGAGTTTCTCGGCTATCCTCCATACAGTCCAGACCTCTCTCCCTGTTATTACACCATGTTTGGTCCCCTGAAAAGGGCTCTGCGGGGCCAGCGATTCACCTCGGACGCCGACGTCCAGCTGTACGTGCGGAACTGGTTCAGATCGCAGCCCAGGGAATTTTATGAGATAGCCATTCACCGCCTCGTGCCACAGTGGGACAAGTGCCTCAACAGCCAGGGCCAATACTTCTAACATACAGGTACTGGTTTCTGTAATTATGCCTCCGGCTCGTTACTTTTTGAACGCACCTTATTTATTATTGTCTTCTATAGCGCTGTAAGTCCAACTGTAGCCCCGGAATATATGCGAACTACTAGACCATCCCTTGTCCTTCTAGTTAGCATGTTCCAGAATGCACTGCTCTTTACTAGCACCGCTACGTCATCACTCATCACTAACCAATAAGGAGCAAGTTCATTCAGCGTTGCCAAGTGTTGTATTATTGGCATTCCACTACCAATTACCGCAGGGTAAAAGTTCCACCATAGCCAGTCCCAAGCCCGGTTGAGAAAGGAGGAAGGAGTCTGGTTACACCCTCTAGAGATCTAAATTGACAACAGAAGCACAGGGTGTAGCGACGAACATCAAATCGTGAAGTAACCAGAAGTTGGGCACAGACGCTAAGCGGGCAGCCCCCCCAACTGTGCCAATAACCCGCATCTCCGAGAAAACAGTTTTACTGAAACTGCAACAGAGAAAAAAGACACGGACAGTCAGTCTGAAAGACTGGACTTGATATCATTTTAAATACTAGCAGCCGAGTACCAAGAAGGCAGTGTGAGAACAGAGTTTCAGGAAGGCAGTGCGAGAACAGAGTTTCAAGATGCTATTTTGTTTCTTCACTGCCTACTTGATTGTTCTAGCACTGCCTTCTTGAAACTCTGTTCTCGCACTGCCTTCTTGGTACTCGGCTGCTACATCGTACTATGACGTAACACACCTTAGTGCATTCTCGGTACATTTCGTCCCGTCACAGTAACGTAACGCCAGACCCCTGATAAAGTCGACATTATCATTTAAAATGATAAAATGATAAAACCGGACGGATAAAAAGACGACGATCTTTAGCATGAAACAAGTTACGGAACAAGCGAGTTTCCGGAAATGAGATGGAACCCGTAAGAAACAAGAAAAAGGTGAAGAACTAAGGTGACCTGGAAAGGAAACGTGGAGGAAGAGATGAGGGAAGAAGGCAAATCCTGGGCAGATCTGCAACAGATTGCCAGGAGAAGAGACCAATGGAGGATCGTCGTTGCAGCCCTTTGCTCCGAAAGGGGACACAGGACATTAGTCAAGTAAGTCGAGTCAAAAGTTAATATAAAGCATAACCAACTGCCGCAGGGTAAACTTCATAAAGCCTGTAGCCTCACCACAGCCCACTTAATTCTAACAATATGCAGTTCGACAACAGTGAAACCTCTATTAAGAGACAAGTGACGGTTCCATGGAAAACTGGTGTTTTATGGTTGGTTGGTTGGTTCTTAAGTTTAGGGGCTGCGACAACGCGGTCATGTAGCCCCGTGTACTTTGGGTGTGTGTAGAATCTGTCTGATAACCGGTGTTAATTGTGATGACTGTATTAGTGCGTGTTATCTGTTTTTTAATTTAAGTACTGCAACTTAGAATTTTTCAAATAGTTCCTACTTTTGCCGCCAAGCATCACCGTCAACGACTAATAGGCCAAGTTCAGAACTTAGCTACTAGACGCCACCGCAGTCCGCTCTTGGCAATGGACGTAGAAACCTAAGAGCGTTGTTTACATTCTTAACCTATCCAATTTAGCTTCACACAGGTACAATTAGTGCAAGGTTCTTTAACATGCCATGAATCTATGACATGGGACCGCCGGCTTTACTTCCCCTCCGAAGGAAGGCATACTGAGGGATTTTTAACGCTCTTAAAAATCCGATGGCTTCGGTCGGGTTTGAACCCCCTATCTTGGGCATAGAAGCTCAGCATGCTACCGACTACGCCACCGAAGCCACACTGGTCTGTTAGAGGGGTGGTCTCTTAATAGAGGTGGGCATTAAAAATAATTTTATACTGCATTATTAATGAAGTACAGTTGGAACACATACATGATAACAATTTATCTGCATTGGTTCACATTTAGTACAAATTAATTACAATTAGTTATTTTCTGAGCTCTGTCATTTAAAAAAGTCACGAATTGATCTCTGTTTCCGATTAGCACATCTTTTTAAAACGATTTCACTTTCTAGAATATCTCTGAGTGAGTTCGAAAGTCCATTAACTTGTTCTAGGGTCGATCAATCTTCTAGGAGAGTAGTTTATTGTATTCTTTATACGTTACATAACACTTTTTCTAATGACCTTGTATGCTGATGCAGTTCTGTGCTAACAGAACCATTGTTTACATCATCTCCATCTCCAATGGGAAGGCAGACGAGGAGTGGTCTTTTTAAAGAGGTCAGACTGAGAAAATGCCTGGTCTTTGGTCGGGGAGAAGGGTGGTCCTTAAATAGAGGTAGCAAATACATTGACCTTATGAGGTTTTAAATCGGTTCCAAGAAAAATCGGTTTTTAAGAGGGGTGGTCTTTTAATAGGGGTGGTCTTTTAGAGAGGTTTCACTGTCCTACCACTCCCCCCCCTCCACATGATCACCTTCCCTCACTCAGAAACCGCACCGATAGCGCCGGCAACTCAGGGTCATAGTTGGTGTTGTCACGCTACAGAGAGTCTATGTTGTAGAAAGTGGTGCTTCGTTCAGGGGCTTGAATCATCATGGTCATCAGCCTCGTATGCTGGGGTGTTGGTAGAATATTTCTGTTAACCTTATTTTATTGTAGTGTGTGTATTTGTAATAGAGGCTAGGTTTCGGTAGGAGGTGGACGAAATGGGTTTGAGGTGTTATAGGAATCAAGACACTAAATTTATTTATAAATTGAATTATATCTTTTGAATTTTGCAGCGGCTTCGGTGGCGTAGTTGATAGCATGCTGAATTTCTAAACCAAGATCGCAGGTTTAAACCCGGCCGGAGTCGTCGGATACTTAGGAGCGTTAAAATCCTCAGTATGCCTTGCTTCGGAGGGGAAGTAAAAGTAAATGAACCTTCCACTAACTATTGTGTGAAGCTAAATGTGTAGGTTAAATTAGAGTAACATTCTATAAGCTCCAACGTTCGCCGCAGGGTGCTGGTTGCGGTGGCATCTAGCAGCCAAGTTCACAGCTAGATGTCATTGACGGTAGCATATGGTAGCAAACGTAGGACCGTCTGCAGTTCTTACCTGAATTACAGATAACACACACTAATACAGCCATCACAATTAACACCGGTTATCAGACAGATTCTACACACACCCAAGGTACACGGGGCTGCATGACCACGTTGTCGCAGCCCCTAAACTGAGGAACCAACCAATCAACCAACGAGACTTTCGCTTTCTGATTTGAATACGATTAATACTTTCCATAATGAATAATGTAAGGACGTCCATTTGGAAATAGTGTTTATTTATACTGTCATTCTTATTCAGTTTTTCGTAAAATACATGTTAACCTATTCAATAAGCTGAAGAAGGGCGAAAAATATGTTTCAATAAAGTAGAAAACATATTGAGTATTACTGTAACAAGTGTCGAACAATTTAATAAGGTAACGAAGTAAAAACCTACAACTAAAGCATTATCCAATATTGTTCCCGGTACTGTTTTTGCCTCATGTAGTATTCTAAATAATTAAATACTGCAAACCGCTACTTAGTATAAAACTAAGTCCCCGATTCTTGGATGTTACGGGTAAACTCGAGAACCACTGGATGGATTTTGATGCGGTTTTCACCATTCTCTAAAGGATATCTCGAGGATGATTTCTATAGAAAATAATTTATTTATGATCAAAGGAACCGAGCAGTAACGATTTCAGTGGAAAAGTCGAACAAAAACCTGACGTCCGAGTATTTTGTAAGCTTACGCTGGGCAAACCGTTAAAAATATCTGAATATTATGAGTCTAAGAATTGTTCATCATGAAAAGTTCTACAAAAAAGTCCGGGAGAGCATATGTCTATCTTCAATACATCGCCCACTATAAGTCTTTTTACGTTTTAATTTCTTCCATGTCCATTCAACTACTGTACTGAGGCGACAGTTTACGAGCTAGCTAAGGGCGAGACTATCATCCCCGTTACAGCCTAGCTAGCGGGCAAACCTATTGCCCCAGATACAGCCAGCAGCAAGCCGTCGAGTCGTGGTGAGTTAAGAATTCTGAGAAGGGTGGTTGTGTTTGGAGTTTCCCTGGAAGTGCAACTCGGGTTTTCTTCACTTCGCCTGTGAAACACAGTCAAGTTAAGATTGGACGGAAGGGGGATTTGAGTTTCATTTACCTCGCCATTCCCTGGAAGTGCAACTCTCAATTTGCCTGTGAACTTTTCGTTCCGCAAAATACACAGTCAATTTATGATTGGACGGAAGGGGGATTATATTATATTAAATTATACTGATTGGCGTATAATCTCTACTTAGTATAAAACCAAGTCCCCGATTCTTAGTTGTCACGGGTAATCTCGAGAACCACTGTGTGGATTTTGATGCGGTTTTCACCATTCTGTAAAGGATACCTAGAGGAAGGTTTCTGTAGAAAATAATTTATTTATGATCAAAGGAAGCCAAGCAGTAACGATTTCAGAGAAAAAGTCAAAAAAATTCCTAGCGTCCGTGCGCTTTTTAAGCTTACGCTGGGCAAACCGTTAAACATATCAATATACTATGAGTGTAAGAATTGTTCATCATGAAATGTTCTACAAAATCGTACGCGAGAGCACATTCAATATATCGTCCACTATAAGTGTTTTTAGATTGGACGGAAGGGGGATTTGTGTTTAATGCACCTCGCCATTCTTAAATTACGTCTGACAAGAATTTGTTGCACATGCATCTCCATGATAATATAGTTAATAGTCCAGTCAGTGATTTTAACCCATCATGCCGAGACGTAAAAGTAAAACGGATATAGATCGTAGTTCATTGACATCGTAAAGAAGCGCTTATGACGTAATGCATTCACAACTGTTCCCGGGCGAAGCTAGTATAATATATAATAATAATAATTATAATAATATTAATAATAATAATAATAATAATAGTAATAATAGTTACTCTCAATAAAATCCAGGGCCATTTTAACTACAGTACTTCTGTGAACGTGGGTGCCAAGTTTTGTCAGTTCATAATAAATGCTTCAGAAGGATATTTTAAAGAAATAACAAGATGTTCAGTAAAGGACATGCATACTTTCTCCTAAATGCATGGGTATAGTTATAACTTTTTTTCCTTTTCAAGGAGTATAACTGAATGTTGGTTGTAGTAGCTTGTTGAAATACAACATGATGTACGGATATTATACGTTGATTGAATCCTCACCTGAATTATATATACACACACCAATACAGCCATCACAATAACACAGGTTATCAGACAAAATTCAACACTCACCCAAGTACCATGAGGTCCAGTCGCTAGCTTGCTCTCACGTGCGTTGTTTTAGAACAAAAGCCAACACAGCAACCAGCTGCAATGACGGTGGCACATGCATGGTTCTCCACTTTACAACGCTGGGCATATGCACGGCGCATGCAACAGCAACGCCTCCTTGCGATGTCTGAAGCAACTCATGGTGTAGCCACGTACATTGTTTACCACCTTCTTCAGCATGGCACATAGTGTGATTTCCACAAATAAAATCAATTTTGATTTCCGTGGCACTTTCATGGTTTTCCATTTCAACTCCTCAATTATATTACCCTCGTGCTTAAAATTTAACAATAATCTAAAAGGAAAGATGCTTATCTGAAATCTTAATTTTTAACAAGAAGTTCCGTGACGAACTAAAGAGCCTATATATTTAAAAAATTAAAGATTAATCTATATGGACCTATCTAGAATAATGACGAAATATTTAAAGTTGGTAATATCGACATTTCTTATTAGTTTGAAATATACCTGGCTTAATGTAGCCTAATAGAGCACTACAGTTGGCAGCCCTGGTGACTGAATATATTCTCAGTTCTATCTCCTAAGGTACAGAATACAAAATTTGGTTGAAGTCCAATGGATAGCATGGACGTTACATGCAGTTAGACATTGGTTCTATCAGCGCGTAAAATCATGTTGGCAACAATGTCATGCATGTGATGGTCAGAAATAATCTGAAATAATATGAACTATTGTTGTGCCAATTTTGGATGAAGTCCATTTGTTGGTATAGAAGTAAATGGTATTTTAAAATTGGACCTATCAGCAGGCTTAGAATCATGTTGGCAGCACTGACGTATATTAGTTAGTCCAATTAATCTAGAATGTACTATACGAGCGCAAAGTTTAGAGCTGTTGGCTTGCATACTTTGTGATATATTGATATTAGGGTAAAACATATAAACATCATTTATTAACACTTGGTAGCCCTGATTGCCCTTAAGAATAAGCATAGTCCTATTTGTTGGTACACATAGCACATACGAAATTTGGTTGACATCCAATTGATCGTATAGAAGTTCCATGTATTTAAAAATTGGTCATATCAGCAGGCTTAGAATCATGTTGGTAGCACTGACATACATCAGTTGCACCAAATTTATCTAGAATGTCAGGCACTATACGTGTGCAAAGTTTAAAGCTGTTGGCTCGCATACTTTCTGATATATTGGTATTTGGATTTAAAAAAATAGAGAGAGCATTTATTAACAGTTGGCAGTCCTAGTGGCTCTTAAGAATACTCTCAGTCATATCTGTTTATGTACACATAGTACATACGAAATTTAGTTGAAATCCAATTGATAGTGTAGGAGTTATATGCATTTAAAAATTGGACCTATCAGTATGCTTAGACTCATTTTGGCAACACTGTCATGTATGGACTCCTGAAAATTAAACAGAAGTTTTTTTTTATCTATACGTGTGCCAATTTTGGAATAGGTCCCATGTATACCTTCCAAGATATCCAACATCGAGCTCAAATTTCAATTGCGGGTTTTCAGTAGTTGGTAACACTGACATAATTTTCAAGTATGACATTGAGATGTTCCGGTATAGATCTTTACTTATACAAAATTTGGATTCGATTGCTGCAGGTGTTTAGGAGTTGATAGGGACACACACACACACACACACACACACACACAGAGACAAAAGGACAGACAGAAACACATTTTTCCGGATCGATCTCATAAGTCTTTTTCCTTATTTTTGCAAAATGTGAAAAGTAGGCTAAAAATAATTTCCAACTACAGTACATTTGTATAGGCCTATGGAATACCTGATCTAAAAACCGGTTTAGGATGAGATTGTCTTATCAGGGCTCTTTAATGTCTCCGGACCCTTCAACCCATCCGGGATCCGTTTGTCCCTCCCTTTTCTCAGGCCTGAGCATCAATATTTTAAGTATCGCATTGTTGGCAACACTGTTCCTGAACCAGACAGGTTACTGGAATAATAAACATGTTGACATGCACAACTCAATCACTTATCTGCAATGATACTCATTAATGACGTGAGAATCGCTTGTCGACGTCTTGAAAAATGCACGCGGAATATAAAGACAAACTAGTTTACGACTTTATCAAGTAGCGATTATGCGTGACAGAAAAATCAAACTGATATTCGCTATAATACTGTTTTTATGACTTCCTGTTCTCTCATTGATAAGGCACGGAGTTGTGACAATTATGACTCAGTGCAGACATAGGCCTTTGACATAGGAGTTTTGGACATCTAGGTCATCAGCCCCGTGAAACTGGATGTGTGTTGAACGTGTTTGATAACCTGTATTTATGTGATGGCTGCAGTAGTGTAAGTGACAAACATATTCACTCCCATTTTCCAAAATGACAACACCCATGTTCATAGGGCAGATGCATACGTGAGTAGTTTGATAAACACAGATACACCCTGTTGCACCTTGACTCACCCCATCTTCCTACAAGGAATTTGTGGGACTATTTGAAACAGTGAGTGAAATGCAGCTATCAACATCCCTGCAATCTGGTGGCTGAACGGGATCTCCCGCCACGCACTTTGCCGTTATGCGGCGCCTCGCGGCACTGAGTTATTGAGTATAGGAATTTGTACTTAAGTTTATACTTCATTGTGATCCTTGACCAAATTTTTGACGAACTGACTTACGGAGAGCGATTGTCAAATTACTTTCAACAAGATTCTGCCACTGCTCACACTGCCGAAGCATCCATGACAGATTTACGTCGCATTTTCGGTACGAGGTTTATAAGTCGGAACGTGTGGCCCCCGTGAAGCCCAGACTCATCACCATGTGACTTTTATTTGTGGGGGACGCTTAAAAATAGAGTGTATCCGAGAAACCCTCACGTTATAAATGAGCTTAAAGACTATATTAGAGCTGAAATACAGTCAATCGGTGCTGAGGAACTTGAGAGAGTTAAATGCCAGTTTCATAAAAAGGTGCCAGCGATGTGTAGCAGTGAATGGCGAACATTTTCACCACCAGCTGTGAACTAGGTAAGTACAAATTCCTATACTCAATGACTGAGAGCCGCGCGGGCGCCGCATAACGGCAAAGTGCGTGGTGGGAGACAGGCTCGCGCCACGGGCGAGCGGGCAGGCGAGGGTCTCCGTTACATACAAACTAAACTCTCTGTAAATTTTACTTTTATGCAAATAAGGTACGTTATCTCAGACATTATTGTACCGATCTACTTGAAATTCTCACAGTATCTTTATGTGCATATGTGCGTTAATCTGACCTAGAATATTGGCTGCAGTATTTATGTAATATGAGAAAAATGCAATGCCTCAAAACTTTCTATACTTATCAAAATAATATTTACAAATAAAACGTTTGAAGCACTAGAATCATAATTCTAATTTGTATTGCAAGCCATAATCTTCTTCAACTGTATTATGTTTCAACCCTTTAACTCCAATAGTCAGGTCTTAAATGTACCGCTTGCTTAATCTTTTGTTTTCAAAAAATCATTAATTGTAATGTTGGTATCAGTGATTGATAATGACCTTTCAGTAACTTAACTATTTTGTCTTATAAAGGTAAATGTTGATAAATTTTCATTACATTGATTCAGTAGTTTGGTTGGTTGGTTCCTCAGTTTAAAGGCTGCGACAACGCGGTCATGTAGCCCCGTGTACTTTGGGTGTGTGTAGAATTTGTCTGATAACCAGTGTTAATCGTGATGGTTGTATTAGTGTGTGTTATCTGTGATTCAGGTAGAAGGACTGCAGACGATTAATTTTTTCAAGTAGTTCCTACTTTTGCCACCAAATGCTACCATCCACGACACCTAGCTGCGACGTGGCTACTAAATGCGATCACAGTCAGCACCCGGTGGCGAACGTTGGAACTATATTATATTTTCATATCCAGGACAGTACAATACAGCTATTTACAATTCAAAACATATTCACAATACACACACAAATTGTGAAGACATCAATTCTCTTTTGAGGCCCAGAACTCGGCAGCCTTGATTGCACGAGCATTTGCTGAAACCAGGTCATCCAGCGTGCAGGCTTCAGGCAAGTTCGGGCAGACCAAGAGGTGTTCAACATCTTGAATATCTCCACATTCGCAGGCAGGCGTGGATTCAAGGGGCGGGGGGTCACGGGTGTCATGCCCCCCCCCAAACGGAGACCAAATTTTTTTACAAACTCAAAAAACGAAAACACAATAACCAGACAAATAAAACTTAACGAATTTTAACTGAAAAATCGTTTTTTTTTTCATTTTATTCAATACTGAAATATCTTTATTGGAATTATTATGTTCTGTTACAACTGTACATATTTACAACTTCATACCTGTTATATAAAAACGATTATTTATATAACAAAGTCAACTCGTCTATTTTGTTTAGCAAACCTTGTGATTACCGAATCGATGTTTATAGTGATGTAACGATGAATGTGCAGCAATACACGGATTGGAATTTGGGGCTTTTTTCGCACCAAAAAAATGTTAACGATGTCCAAACTGCAAGCTTGGTTGGCAATTTAAGTTGTGATTTTTCCCTTTGTCGGTACCAACTTGACTTGCCGAAACTGTAACGTACCTTGATACTTTTTTCGAAGCTCGATGTAAAAGTCGCAAAACACGCCGTTGCAATTTGTACGAATATTTTTGATGCGCTAAACGCATCAAATTTCTATCCATGTAGCTTGCAAATAAAATTGGTCTGGTTATTTTGTGACTGCGTTTTTAGTGATACCAACTTTACTTAACAATTTCGATTCTCTGACCCCTCCCCCTAAAGCCAAACTCAAGATCCGCGCCTGTTCGCAGGTTGCATCTTCAGTAATGTAGCCCCACCGCTTCAAATTTTGTTTGCACCGCGTCACTCCAGTTCGCAGTCTGTTCAACGTCTTCAACGTCTGGTAAGGTAATTGAAAACCAGCAGCCCGCTCTTCCTTTCGGGTTTGGCCATGACTTCCAGGTGTCCTGTTTCGCCATAGCTCTATACGGCGAGCGGAAGATGTTGTTGCAATTGCTTCAGTTGTTCGAAGAAAGCTCTTTCTTGATTTCAACCTGGGACGTGATGCTTCACTTCCAAACATGGGATGCCTAGGAACTAATAGAGCGTTATCAAACTAACCTACAAAGTTTAGCTTCCACAAGTGTAATTAATGGAAGGTTCTTTTTCATGCAATAAATCTATGACATGGGACCGCCGGTTTTACTTCCCCTCCGAAGGAAGGGATACTGAGGAATTTTTAGATTCAGTAGTTTGTGTGAACTGTGAACTGAACTGGTTTCTTCAACTATTCAGTTACCGTCACCTTAAGCGATGACCTCTAAGTAAAACTTTTTTTCTTATCTCCTGTCTACTAATCAATTGATTGATTCTTCAGTTACCCGATTAATCTACTTTTCTTAGTCGATTAATCGATTGAACGGTAATAATAATAATAATAATAATAATAATGATAATAGAATAATAATAAAATCGTATGGCCTCGGATGCCGGGTACAAGCTTTGTAATTTGACACCCAGTGGGTAGCTTGCATGTCGAATTTCGTAGTTCCTTGTATCACTATGAAAGTCAAGGAGGTTAGATATCTAAGCTCCTTGACACTATAGCGCTTTCTAGTAGAGAAATGAGGAACTTTGTGTTGGCGGAAACTCCCGAGATTAATTTTGCCATTATGAACACGGCCTACTGAATTCAAATGGGTTCTTTAACATGCCAACATCGTATGACATGCGTGTCGTATTTTTGCCACCTTTCATAAATCACTTACCACGGCCAGGAGCGAACCAGCCATCTTGGGGTTAGTAGACCGACCCGTTAACTACTCACCCACCGTGGCAAGCTGATTGAACGGTTAATCAATTAATCGAATAATCGTTTTCGATTAGTGTCAAATTATTCGATTTTAACTGAACAATGCTCATTACCAACTCTAGAATACGGCATCGACTCCTTTCTTGCGTTACCAAGAAGAGATACATAAGTCGTGCGTTCCAGCGCATACAGTATGTGGCACTAGTGTATTTGAAAAGCATTCCATTGGAGATTAGCATAGACTGTCAACATTGACTGTCACCATACAAAGAGCGACTATTCAGGAATGCTCGTCACATCGGCGCACATAACAAAGCCAGTCCACTTCACTTATTGTGAGAGCTGTCACTAGCTTCAATAGAACCTAACATCTATTGTGCCGTACACTCCGCATTGTTCTCTCACTGCAGCCAATATAATAATTGATACAGCACCTGAGGGCTGAAGGAGGATAATGGAGATAGAGATACAAGGTTCAAACATCACTTTGATCTTGGGTTGCCACATTTCCAGAATGGAAAAACGGAACACACGACCCAAAACATTGTTTTTTAATCAAGGTTGTTAAATATTGTAATAAATAATACACATATCTATTAAATAAGCATTACAAAATCAAATACAAAATTAACAAGAAGTTCCGTGAAGAACTATACAGCCTACATTTCATGCCAATGATTATTCTACAGTATATGAACCTATCTAGAATAATGACGAAATTAAGTTGGTAATATCGAAATATCTAATTAGTTCAAAATATACCTGGTATAATGTAGCCTAATAGAGCACTACAGTTGGCAGCCCTGGTGACTGAATATATTCTTAGTTCCACCTCTTAAGGCACAGAATACAAAATTTGGTTGAAGTCCAAGGGACGTTACATGCAGTTAGACACTGGATCTATCAGCACGCATAAAAGCATGTTGCCAACAATACCATGCGTGTGCTGGTCAGAAATAATCTGAATTATTATGATATCTTGTTGTGCCAATTTTGGATGAAATACATTTGTTAGTATAGAAGTTACATATATTTTAAAATTGGACATATCAGCAGGCATAGAATCATGTTGGCAGCACTGCCTTGTATTAATTACTCCAAATTAATCTAGAATGTCAGGTGCTATACGTGTGCAAAGCATAGAGCTGTTGGCTTGCATACTTTCTGGTATATTGATATTAGGGTAAAAAGAACATAGACAGCATTTATTAACAGTTGACAGCCCTGATTGCTCTTAACAATACTTATAGTCATATCTGTTATGGTACACATAGCACATACGAAATTTGGTTGAAATCCAACTGATAGTATAGAAGGTACATGTATTTAAAAATTGGTCGTATCAGCAGGCTTATAATCATGTTGGTAGAACTGACGTATATAAGTTACTCCAAATTAATCTAAAATATCAGAATATACGTGTGCATAGTTTAAAAGCTGTTGGCTTGCATACTTTCTGATATATTGGTATTAGGATAAAACAGATTGAGAGAGCAATTATTAACAGTTGGCAGCCCTGGTGGCTCTTAAGAATACGCTCAGTCATATCTGTTTATGTACAGATATTACAT
Source organism: Meconema thalassinum (assembly GCA_946902985.2). Classification (NCBI taxonomy): domain Eukaryota; kingdom Metazoa; phylum Arthropoda; class Insecta; order Orthoptera; family Tettigoniidae; genus Meconema; species Meconema thalassinum. The sequence continues at coordinate 392,178,087 of OX336391.1, forward strand.
TCAAAATTTGGTTGAAATCCAATCGATAGTGTAGAAGTTATATGCATTCAAACATTGGACCTATCAGAAGGCTTAAAATTATTTTGGCAACACTGTCATGGTTGGCCTCGTGGAAATTAAACTGAAATAGTATTATCTACATGTGTGCCAATTTTGGAATAGCTCCCATGCATACCTTGCAAGATATCCAACATGGAGCTAAATTTTCTAGTGCGTTTTTTCATCAGTTGGTAGCACTGATATCATTTTCAAATATGGACGTGAGCTATTCCGGTGCACATCTTTACTCATACTAAATTTGGTTTTGATTGCTGCAGCCGTTTAGGAGTTGATAGGGGGGGGGGGGGACACACACACAGTCAGACAGACAGACAGACAGACAGAAGGACAGACAGACAGACAGACAGACAGACCCACATTTTCCCGGATCGATCTCATAAGTCTACTTTTTCCTCATGTTTGCAAAATGTGAAAAGTAGGCTAAAAATAGATATTGATGACATATTGAACCCGAGGGGGTCATGCTGACTGGTATCGAACGTGGATCTCAGAGACTGTGATCTCAGAATAAAGGTTCCACCAGGGAAGGAACCCGAGGTCTGTTGAGGGAGTTTCGTTGTAAAAACCCCTAGAGGAAAGTATATATTTAATCACTGGTGTGATTTCAGTTGATAATGACATTATTTATTAAAATAATGCTGGGAAAATGAGCGGAATACAGCATTATTGAACTACATGGAGTAGGCTATGCTGGACTTAGAACACAGAAGTAGAGAGTTTGACATTTTACTAATAGCCCCAGAATTGTGGGAGGAGACGCTTGGAGCCCTGTCAATCTCGCTGACCTAGTTAAGTCGTCTGGAAGAGGTCGGGGGGTTGAATAATGACTCAGTTCTTCCCCGTTTGAGAATAGCACCTGGAAGGGAGGGGAGAGATCCCAAGGAAAATCATTGATTACTCGTGATTGGAGTAACGCAATGACATGAGAGTTGCACACAGGTGAATCTTTAGCCAGGAGGCTAATTTTAGAGCCTTTAATCTGCGACATTGAGGCATATTTAATGGAGTGCGTAAGGACACAGGACTATGGGTGTTCGCGGCTGGGTTTGACGATGTCGCCAGGGATTCCCACTGAAACCGCGTCCCCACGCTATGGAAAAAGCAATTAATATTAATTTAATTGGCCGATCGATCCTTCAGCACGCAGATAGTTCTGGGATCAGTGAAGAAAAAGGAACCCGATGAGCATTGTTTCGAGACCAGAATCATGCTGGGAGAGGAGTTGATATAGCGCGGGAATTCTAGCTCTACTTTTTGTGTGAAACGGATATAAGGGAGTCGACCCTGGCAGAGGTCAGTTGTTGGCAGTTTTTGAACAGACTCGAGCGCGGAACGTATGTTGCTCTGGCTTAGGAGAGGACGCTCACACAAAGGACTTGAACATTTAGTGTTAATCATTATATATCCGCGCAGTGTAATGCACCAAGTGAGAAGATAATAATACATAGTCAGGAAGTAATAAGAAGTACGGTAATCAACGAACTTTATTGTGTGAAATGCGTATTACCGAAGTCAAGGAAGGAGGCCCGGACTTCAACTTGGGAAGCCGCGCAGTAAAACCTTTAGAAGGCTTTTATTAAGGAAAGTCGTGCTGCAGGTATAGTCAGCAGTACGAGCAATGGTTTGTGTTCACATAGGAAGTACCGTGTGATATAAGTTGCAGAACTGTTGAAAGTAATAATCTGTGTGAAAATTATGTACAATGTTAAGCGCAGTGTATAATATATTGACTGGTTATACATGTCTTATTACGCTGGAATGCGCTGGGAGGTACTTCATGAAGCATTTGGTAATGTCTTAAGAATACCAAATAGTAATGCTCAGGACGAAAGTAAGCATATTTATGCAAAGTAGGAAGTTTCCCGTAGGATTATTGATAGACTGTTGGTGATTCCGTAAGCAGATGAACCAGACTTTCAATCAGGAGTTGGTAGGAGCATGGAGGATGCCGTCAGATACCTGCAATTCTGATATTTTGCCAGGGAATTTCAACCAATGAAAAGTGTAAAAAGTTACGTGTGTTATGTATAAACATATGTGAAATATCTTTGAAATTAGCGGTATAATAAGTGTTATAAAGTGTCATGTGTTTTGGAAGCAATAGCTTCTTTATAGAAATGAAAAGTGCCGTGTGGTTGGTGAAAGAAATGTATTATAAAACGTGTATATTCAAGATGCAAATGTCGCACTAATTCTGCAAATGGCAGGCGACCCAGAAGGATATAAGTGGTTGGAGCCACCATGATGAGCCTAGATATGTGAGTACCCCGCAAATTATGATTATGTAGAAGTATAGGCCACTGCATGTAATGTGATTTCAGAATTATAAAGGTGCCAGTAAAAATCAGTATTAGGAGATAGATCCTCCAGGTTTAATCATTATTGTGTTGATTTTAATAGAGTTGAGATATTATACATCAGTGAGTGGATTAATCGTTACCACTATTAATAAAATGGCAAATCAGTTATGTAAACGTAACGTAATGAACACGGTTGTTCGATTTTTAAGATGGTTAAGTTGTGTCGGATTATGGTAATTTATGTCAGTAAGAATAATAATAAATATAAATAATAAAGGTATGAATGAATACATCAGTCAAAATGTTGTAAGCAAGAAATATTTACGCTAATTGGAATATTTATCGATCTAAGCAGTAAGATTACATTAAGGGATGAAGAAAAGAATTTAATGTCAGAATATATTGTATTAATGGGAATATAATTATGCAAGGACATGGAAGAGCTTTCTAGTGAATTGAATTTGCAGCTTGTGTAAAAGCTTATAGAGTAATTGGTAGATTTCTCTTAATAATTATAAGACGAAGATCATAACATTAGGTCATGGAACCAGGTAATCTTTTCGACGTATGAAATCTCGTATAGCCGTGGGCATACGGTGATATGTGCTTAGTGTCAGAGTGTAATTAGTGTTTGGACCCTAACTCTGATGATGGATATGTCAGTAAGAATAATAATAAATATAAATAATAAAGGTATGAATGAATACATCAGTCAAAATGTTGTAAGCAAGAAATATTTACGCTAATTGGAATATTTATCGATCTAAGCAGTAAGATTACATTAAGGGATGAAGAAAAGAATTTAATGTCAGAATATATTGTATTAATGGGAATATAATTATGCAAGGACATGGAAGAGCTTTCTAGTGAATTGAATTTGCAGCTTGTGTAAAAGCTTATAGAGTAATTGGTAGATTTCTCTTAATAATTATAAGACGAAGATCATAACATTAGGTCATGGAACCAGGTAATCTTTTCGACGTATGAAATCTCGTATAGCCGTGGGCATACGGTGATATGTGCTTAGTGTCAGAGTGTAATTAGTGTTTGGACCCTAACTCTGATGATGGATATGGAATGTTCCGGGTTCGAATCCTGTGATAGGTGGGAGGAGAACGATGGACACCTCTGCACTCTATCTTTTTGCCCGAGAACTTATTATTGAGTGATTCGGCTCATGTGAAGCGAATCTTATGAACGGCAGTATATGACTGACCGTACCATTTATTAAGATACCGGTTATCCAGGTAGACCAATGTTTTTATGAATCTCGTGCCTTCATGTTGAAATGGACCTATTGGTGCCAGTTATTATTATATCCTCAGGGTAGGAATAAATGTTAAGCTCATCCAGTACCTATTTGCATACCATTCAGTTTAAATCCATTGGGATATGTGTGTCACTGTGACCACGATATTGTCTTTAAAAATCGTATTACTGCTTGGGGAGATAAGCCATGTGGCAGGAAGCGAGGGTCGAGGTACTGTTGGGACCTCACTCCACCCCATTGTATACAGGCCGCTCGGAAGAGGGGCTGAGCTGTCAAGCGAACCGTGACAGAAAGTTTAAAAAGGGCAGATTTTAGACCCTGTTAGTAACATGAAATGAAACATTATTAAATTGAGTAATGAAGTCATGTGGTTTGAGAACACATTGGTAATTATAGATCACCCTGATGGTTCATGATTTTAGCAATCTAACGAATGGTTGGAAATTGCATTTGTTACTGTCACTGACACCTTTTTCAGAAGTTGTTTACTTAACGCCACAGGCTACGCTCGCTAGGGTAGCTTAATAATACCATCCGACACAGCGATAACTAAAGTTTTGAAGATGAAATCACAACGGCATGCAGTGGAGCTATAAATGCAGTGGAGCTATAAATAGAGTGAAGCGTAGGGGTAGCTTTACATAATTATGGAGTTGCACGTAGATTTTGTTGTGCAACACCTGAATAGGCTAATGCATGTAAAGCATTTGGTGGGAAGAGAAAGACCAAACACACACGGTACACATAATTGTCAAAGTAAGACGAGGTTTAAAGTAATTTTGTGAAATTAAAGAAGTCACATTAGATGACAGAAGAATCAAAGTACAGTTTTGGTTATGAAGTTGTATGTGCATCAGCGCACTAGAGTGAATTGTAAAGTTAATATAAGGGTAAAGGTTTGAGTTATGATATGAGTTTATTATGATAATATTATGTTAATATTAGTGGATTGTGGAAGTAATTTTTGTTTGATTTTGTTTTATGTTTGTGGGGATTGTTTTATTTGTTCGAAGCCATGATTTTATTACTGAATTAAAATCTTTAGAATAGAGTTGTGCCTTATCATTGTAGAGTTGATACCTTTTAGTCTCAAATCCAAAATATGCAACTGCTCAATGGGGGAACGGCACACGCCTGAGTCCTGACGCTAGCTGGAGGCGGATGCATATTTTCCATGGAGATTACTCACATGGGTACATGGAAATTGATGTCCTGTACAGTGATTTGAACTATAGGTACAACTAAAGTCGGTCTAGATTTAGTGCACACAACTCTATTAAAGTAACAATTAACATGAATTAGGGGATGACCGCGCCTAACCCTAGCCAAGCTCCGATGCAAACAATATAATTTTTGATAAACACCTCCTATGCATCTCATCATGTCGCCCGTGTGTGGGCATAGCATGAGCACTTCTTTATCATGGCGAGACCCAAGTGGGGCATTCGACAGTACAACCGAGACCTTGGATGGTTGCTGCGATGTCTTAACGTGGACACCTCTCATGCACTTATTTATCATGGCGCCCAACGTGGGGATTATGGGATTTAGGGAAACCCCATAGATTTTTATGGTATTTCATGGGGAAAACCATAGTAATTATTTTTTGCCTCAAACTGTGTTTGAGTGATTTTTGAGTTCAGTAGGCTTTTGATGTAACGCAGAATCTCTCTATTGAGAAGAGAATTACCCAAGGGTACGAGCGCTACATACCAAATCCACAATTTATCATAGAATTCATAGGTTTTGTCCGATCTTACAATATGTGTATAGTGTTTGGTGTCTCTCTTCAAAACGTATCCACACATGTTTCCAGGAAGCCTGCCTGCATCTCAAAGTGTATTATTGTGAGAATGGCTGGTACAGAGGAGATTCTGCAGGTGATTGCAGGGTTGAGACTGCATTTTGATGCTGTGAATGAACAGAATAAGCTGGAAGCCAAGGCTTTCCAGGATGGAATAAACACTCGGTTAGATGCCAATCAGCTGGCAATTAATGCAAATCTGGTTGAATTGAGTAATCGTCTAGATGCCAATCAGCTGGCAATTAATGCAAATCAGATTGCAATGAATGCCAATCAGGTTGAAATAAACAACCGATTGGATGCAAATAAGGTTGAATTAAATGATAAGCTAGGTCAAATGCAGGAAACGATTAAGACCGAAGTAACAGAAACTGTTGTAAGCATTATATCAGAAATGCAGGTTAAAACAGATAAACGTTTCGAGGCTATAGAAGCCAAGCTTGAAAGTAATTTACAAGCGTGTAAGCATGCGCAGGATGAAACCAACAGTAGGTTAGATGCGTTGTCTAATGACATTAAGGATATTCAAATCCAAAATGAGGCGAATCTCGAACGCCAAGCGAAACAGTTTTCAGAATTTATGAGAACGGTAGATCAGAGGTTAGAAGAGAACGACTCTAAATGGGACCAGAAATTGAAAAGCTATGCTAGAGCAATTAACGGTGATCTCAAGAAACAGGATCAGAACATATTAGATCAATGTCAGGAAATAAGCGAGATTAGGCTATCGCTAATGAAAGTAAAGAGCTGGTAGGCAACATGAAAGGTCAGATGAGCAAAGTTCATCAAGAAGTGGACCAAATTCACAGTGACATTATCATCGTTAACAAAAAGCAAGAGGAGAACAGAGGAGAAATTGTTAAGGTCCGGAATGAATTGTCAAAAGTCAATGGACACATTCAAGAGGAAATTAAAGGGCTGAGAGAAGAACTCGAAGTAAGAGAAGGCCAGAAGACAGAGGCAAGCGACAAGACCCTTGCTCAAATTAAGGAAGATGTAGAGGATGAAATCTCCCATATTAAACAAAGCCTGAAAGAAGACAAGAAGAAAATACTTCAAGTGGCAGAGGAAAATCGAGATAGACTTACCAGAATCGAGAAGGAGGTAATTACTCGACTGGAAAGAGCGGAGACGCGCCACAATCAAATGGAGACTAGTGGAAAGGGGTGTACCTAATGGATGTGGTACATCCTAAGGGATTTAGACAGAATGAGGTTTCGGGCACGAGAGGTGATAATGAAGGACAGTGCGGGAAAAGACCAAAATGTTAAGATTTAGATTTAAATGATATTTATTTAATATAAAGCGAATATATCGCAAGGAATGAATAGCTTCAAGGAAATTACTTTAAAAATTGACAATAAACAAGATGTTCAGTAAAGAACATATAGCCTACTTTCTCCTAAATGCATGGGTATTGTTATAACTCTTTGTCCTTTTCAAGGAGTATGATTGAATATTGGTTGTAGTAGCTTGTTGAAATACAACGTGCTATAGGGATATTAAACATGAATATGAGGTGCCCTTTGCTAGTGCTACCTCTGTACCAAATTTCGTTCAATTCGGTTTCACCGTGTTTGAATTGATAGGGGGAATCGATTTGCACACATACTTGGCTACCATCTGCAAACTATTGGGCTGATGTTCTTGCAGTTTGGTCTGAATATGTTTCCCACAAAAAGATATGGTGTTGCAAAATTTGGTAGAGACTAGATTATTAGGTTGGTCGTAATTACATTTTAGCTTTTAACATTTGGGTGGCCGCAATTACGTTTCCGTCAAGATAGCGGTGATATAAAACATGACACTGAGGTGCCCTTTGCTAGTGCTACCTCTGTACCAAATTTCGTTCCATTCGGTTTCACCGTGTTCGAATTGATAAGGGGAATCGATTTTCACACAAAGATGGCTGCCATCCGCAAAATATCAGGCTGATGACCTATTAGTTTGGTCAAAGGATGCTCCCTCCATAAAGGTATGTAGTTGAAAAATTTGGTAGAGATCGGATGGTTATGTTAGTCGTAATTTGATTTAAGCTTTGAACATTTGTGTGGCCGCCATTACGTTTCTGTCAAGATGGCGGCGATATAAAACATGACACTGAGATGCCCTTTGCTAGTGCTATCTCTGTACCAAATTTCGTTCCATTCGGTTTCACCGTGTTTGAATTAATAGGGAGAATCAATTTTGACACAAAGATGGCCGCCATCCACAAACTATTAGGCGAATGACCTATTAGATTGGTCAAAGGATGCTCCCTCCATAAAGGTATGTAGTTGCAAAATTTGGTAGAGATCGGATGATTAGGTTAATCGTAATTTGATTTAAGCTTTGAACATTCGTGTGGCCGCCATTACGTTTCAGTCAAGATGGTGGCGATATAAAACATGACACTGAGGTGCCCTTTGCTAGTGCTACCTCTGTACCAAATTTCGTTCCATTCGGTTCCACCGTGTTCGAATTAATAGGGGGAATCAATTTTGACATAAAGATGGCCGCCACCCGCAAACTATTAGGCTAATGACCTATTAGATTGGTCAAAGGATGCTCCCTCCATAAAGGTATGTAGTTGCAAAATTTGGTAGAGATCGGATGATTAGATTAATCGTAATTTGATTTAAGCTCTGAACATTCGTGTGGCCGCCATTACGTTTCTGTCAATATGGCGGCGATATAAAACATGACACTGAGGTGCCCTTTGCTAGTGCTACCTCTGTACCAAATTTCGTTCCATTTGATTTCACCGTGTTTGAATTAATAGGGGGAATTGATTTTCACACAAAGATGGCCGCCATCCGCAAACTATTAGGCTAATGACCTAATTATTTGGTCAAAGGATGCTCCCTCCATAAAGGTATGTAGTTGCAAAATTTGGTAGAGATCGGATGATTAGGTTAATCGTAATTTGATTTAAGCTTTGAACATTTGTGTGGCCGCCATTACGTTTCCGTCAAGATGGCGGCGATATAAAACATGACACTGAGGTGCCTTTTGTTAGTACTACCTCTGTACCAAATTTCGTTCCATTCGGTTGCACCGTGTTCGAATTAATAGGGGGAATCGATTTTCACACAAAGATGGCCGCCATCCGCAAACTATTACGCTGATGACTTATTAGTTTGGTCAAAGGATGCTCCCCCCATAAAGGTATGTTGTTGCAAAAATTTGGTAGAGATCGGATGATTAGGTTAGTCGTGATTTGATTTAAGCTTTGAACATTTGTGTGGCCGCCATTACGTTTCCGTCAAGATGGCGGCGATATAATACATGACACTGAGGTGTCCTTTGCTAGTGCTACCTTTGTACCAAATTTCGTTCAATTCGCATTCACCGTGTTCGAATTGATAGGGGGGGACAGACATTCAGAGTACACACACTCACACACACACAGACACACAGACACACACACACACAGACTCACACACACACATACACACACACAGACAGACACACTTTTTTCGCCCTGTGTTGATCTCATAAGTCTACTTTCATTTTTTGCAAAAATCGAAAGTAGGCTAAAAATAGTAACAATTAAAAAGTACTTGTTTCTCCAGGAAACGTAAATAGAGCAGTGACTAACTTTAAAGAATTAAATATAAAATTACTGAAAAAGAAGCATAATAATTTAAATTCATCCCAGAGTGGATTAAAATAAAATACTCTTCTGACGGAAAGAATCCGGGCAGAGTGTAAGAAGTGAAAGGGTACCACCTCTTCTAATGTACGATACAGGAAGTATCAGAACTCCTTAACCATCTTCCGAAGGTAGGCCGGCTGTCGGAGGTCATCAGTAGCTGGCGGTAATTTAGTGCGCCCGCTCGGGCTTGTGCTAGGTCAGTCTGGCATGTTCCAGGGTTCCGGGTTCGGAACTAGAGTAGATGATGGTAGATTCTCCTTAAAAAAGCGACCAGCATAGAGAGGCTCTTGGTAATACCTCCCGCGGCTGGTGAAGTGATGTCCTTAGAATTAAGATTTGCAGAGTAGATCCGTGTTGAAGATTTTGGTTGAAGTGCAGGCTGATGAATTTAGACTGCCCGGCCAGGCAGCCAGGTCCAGCAGAGAGATTATGCCGGCGGAGAAGAGACTCCGGCAGCCAGAGGTACCCCGAGAGGGCAGTAACCCCAGCAGGTATGACGTGAGCAGGTGTGATCAGTTGAGAAGAGTGGACGAGAGTAGACACTGTAGGCCGGGAGACCTAAGGCTATATAGCGGTATTGACGTCAGCGCGCCGAACCTTCTAGCATGAAGGTGTGGCGAGAGAGCAGTCAATCACAGCACAGCCCCATGCACATTGCGAGCGTTACCGCTGGAGAGAGCTCAGTACTCGTGAGAAAATGTGACGGTATGGTACGTCTAGAAAGACACTACAGAAAAAAGGTGAGTTGACATGAATATTACAGAAAAGCAATTAAATTGAAACACCAATATTAAACAAATCAGAACACCGCGTTCAGACTGCAATTCACGAAATAAAAATAATGGGGCAGAAAAATTGAACGTGTGTTTCACACCGTAAGGGAAACATAGCCAACAAAAAACATTCGCAAAGCGAACATGCTGGGAGGGGCGAGAAAAAATTGCTGTAAGAAAGCGCAGAAGTTAGGCCTCGCGTGGCAAAGGAGCAATCATGGTGATTGGCCTAAGAAAATGACCAGCAGAAGTCTGCAGTTTTACCACGTGAACCCTACCATCTCTGCCAGGAAAGCACTCAACAACCCTACCCAAATTCCAAACAAGAGGAGGACTAGGGTCTTTCAAAAGCACCAAGTCCCCCACCTGAAGGTTAGAGCAGGAAACAAGCCATATACCACGCTGCTGAAGCAAACCGAGGTATTCCAATCTCCAGCGGCGCCAAAAATTGTTGCGCAAACTTTCAATTTTGCGCCAAGAAATGGCTAAAGAAGATTGAGAATTAGAATATAACAAAGGTGGGGAGGCAGTCAATGGACCACCGATAAGAAAATGGCCCGGCGTTAATGGTAGAAGATCTGAAGGGTCATTAGATAAGGGTGATAAAGGACGAGAATTAATTATGCCCTCAATAAAAATAATTAAGGAATTAAACTCTTCATGAGAAAGGGGGGTGTGGCCACAAACACGTCTAAGGTGCTTCTTGGTGAGTTTCACACAAGACTCCCACCGTCCACCTTGATGGGGTGCATAAGGGGGGATGAAGTGCCACTTGAAATTTCTCTGGTGAGCATAATCAGTAATCCTTTCCAGCGCTGAATTTTGAGTAAGAGCTCTCTTAATTTGCTCAGAAGCTCCGATACAATTTTTAGCATTGTCGGAGAATACTTCTGAAGGAAGCCCTCGGCGAGCAGAAAATCTGGCAAAAGCTGCCAAAAAATAAGCAGTAGAGGCGTTGGTAACTAGTTCTAAGTGAACTGCTCCGGTGACCATACATACAAACAGCGAAATATAGAGTTTTCCAAAAATACATTTTTTGGCCTCAGGAGAATTTTTTCTGTAAACAAAAGGCCCGGAATAATCCACCCCCGTAAAGGCAAAAGGTCTAGCAGGCGCAGATCTAAAGTTGGGAAGATCACCCATGAGCTGAGTGGTAATTTTAGGGTTGGATTTAAAACATGGAATGCACTTCCGGATAACAGAGGTAACTTCATGGACTCCGTTTATGGGCCAATACCTTTCACGAATGACAGAAAGTAATGTACGAGTTCCAGCATGAAGATGCTGGTAATGATACTGACGAATGATTAGGGAAGTGACATGATGCTTTGAAGGAAGAATAATTGGGTGTTTTTTATCCTCGGAATGATCAGCCAAAGATAAACGTCCTCCAACTCTTAGTAAACCATCAGTATCCAAAAAAGGGGCGAGTGAGGAAAGCCTACTCGATTTCTTAAGGGATTGACCTTGGGACAACACCTGGCATTCTTCAGAGAATATTTCTTGTTGAGTGAGCCATAAGATTTTTGTAGTGGCTAAACCTAATTCAGAAAGGGTTAAATATGGCTTAGGAAAAAGGGGTTGTTCTACCACAAAATATTTCCATCGAAGGAGATAAGCCATAACCCTCACCAATTTATGGAAAGAGGAATATCGCTGCAAGAGAAGGGGAGAGTCAGAAACGAGAAGAGAAGATCCAGTAATCTTACCAGCATCCGGCAAGTCTGATAACTCCGGAAGAGGAAAATTTGGCCAAGCGGAAGGTTCTTGCAGAAGCCAAGGGGGACCGTGCCAGTATAATGTCAGGTTAGCCAACATAAGAGGGGAACATCCCCGAGAAATGACATCTGCAGGGTTCTCCTTGCCAGATACATGATGCCATTGTTCATAGTTAGACAATTGTTGAATTTTGGACACTCTATTAGCTACAAACACCTGCCAATGCGAGGAAGGTTTGGCAATCCATGCCAACGTGATGGCTGAGTCACTCCAAAAGTAAGTTTTGCTAAATCGGATTTTCAAAGATTGGCGGATTTTGACCGATAATTCAACCGCCAGAAGAGCAGCACAAAGTTCCAGTCGTGGCAAGGATAAGGATTTAAGAGGGGCCACCTTTGACTTAGCGCAAATTAAATTGGAAAAGAAGTATGACTGGTCAAAATTGCGGCAAACAATATACGCACAACACCCATAAGCTTTCAATGAGCTATCGGCAAAGATGTGAAGTTCATATCCTCCACAGGAGGGAAAGGGAATAATCACTCGCGGGATAATAACATTGGAGAGATCTTCCAAACTATTTCTATAAGAAATCCAATTTTTTTGCAACTCTGAAGGAACTGGTTCATCCCAACCAGTTTTCAAGGACCAAAGGTCCTGCATGAAAAGCTTTGCTGTGACAATAATTGGAGCCAAAAATTGGAGAGGATCAAATATCTTTGCAATCTCAGACAAAATTTGCCGCTTAGTTTGCGGTTTGATGTCACTGAGATTAATTTTGAAAAAGAAAAAATCCTTTTGAGGACTCCAATAGATGCCTAGAGTTTTGATAGAATTACTTTCTTGAAGAAGCTCTACTGAGTCGTTATAGACTGAAGTTAATGGAAATTTAGAAAGAAATTCTTCCGAATTAGAGTTCCACTTGCACAAGGAAAATCCGCCTCCCAAAAGCAAAGCTGTCAAATCTTTAGAGACCTGCAGTGCTTCAGATACTGACTCAAATGAATGAAGAAAATCGTCAACGTAAAATGATGATTTTAACACTTCAGAAGCCTTAGGAGAATACAACGGGCCATCCTGTTCAGCAAGTAATTTCAACGTACGTATGGCTAAAAAAGCAGAGGGCTTTAGTCCATAGGTTAAGGTTTTTAGCCGAAAAATCTTGACAGGTTTAGTAGGCTCGTCGCGCCAAAGAATTCTCTGAAGGTCACACTGTTGTTGATCGACCAAAATCTGCCTATACATTTGCTTGATATCAGATATCACTGCGATAGGGAACAAGCGAAAATTCATCAAGACAGAAGAAATGTCAGATTGAATAGGAGGGCCTGATAATAATGTGTCATTCAGAGAAGTACCATTGGCATCCAATGCAGAGCCATTAAAGACCACTCTTATGTTTTCCTTTAAAATCTCATTCTTCCAAACTGGATGATGATTGAGGTAAATGACTTCAGATGGGGTATAAGAAGCATCATCTTTCTTGGTAACAACCTCCATGTGATCAAGTGCCTCATATTCCTCCATAAATGTGGAGTATTCAGTTTTAACAACAGGGTCACGTTTAAATTTGCTTTCCACAGCATAGAGTGCTCTAAGAGCCCTAGGGTGTGTTTCAAATAAAAGAGGTGGATTATCCACTCGGGGCATTGTTACGACAAATCTACCCTCTGAATTGCGTTTGGTCGTTTCGCGAAACAGTTTTTCACACATTTCATTTTCAACCGAGGAAGGTGAAACTGAATCTATAGTTTCGATTTTCCAAAATCTTTCTAAGTTATAATCGAGACTTGTATTGACAAAATGACATTGAGAGAAATTTTGAAATGACTTACGAGGGACTTGACCCGTTACTAACCAACCTAGCTTGGTATGATGAACAAACACTCCTGGTGATATTTTAACCTTGGAGCTAAGGAGACATTGCCAAAATACTTGGGCACTGAGAAGTATGTCTACCGGAGCGCTCGTATTAAATGTTGGATCCGCCAACTGAATGTTATGAGGAAATTGCCACTTTCTAATTTCAAAAGAATTACTAGGGGTGTTACTGCCAATAGTATCAATGGCAAGGCAATTCAACTACAATGTTGTGTTACAATTCACAGCATCTTTGATGTGAACACGAACAAAATGCAAAGATTTAACATTGCTATTGTTAATACCGGTAACCTGAATTAATGTAGGTTGCTTGGGAAGACCAAGTTTCTTAATGAGACGCTCACTTATGAAGTCATGGGTGGCGGCATTATCCAATAGGGCACGTGCTTCAAGCCATCTACCAGAAGAGTCTTGAACTTTTAATAACACGGTTGATAGTAGCACCTGGGAACTACGAATTGAGCTAGAGCTCTGAGTATAAGATTGCGCATTAGCTCCTGGGGATGCATCTTTAGAACATCCAGGGGAAGGAGCCTGACGTGGCTTTTCAAACCTATGAAGCAAGGTATGATGTTGAGCCTTGCAATGGGAGCAAGTATTTTTAGATAAGCAATCAGGCACCATATGCCTAGTTGACAAACAGTTGTAGCAATATCTTTTTTGAGCTATTAATTTGCGTCTTTCGTCGGTAGAAAGGGCTTTAAAGGCAACGCAGGAATATAACCTGTGAGGTGCTTTACAGAGAATACAATCCGTTGAATTATGCTGAACAGTAAAGACAGCAGATTTGTTTATTTTTGCACCGACTGGTTTCACAACATTAGATTTGTTATCTGCACTTCCTGACATATGACAGGCTACAGCTGACAAAACCTGACATCTATTATTCATAAACGTAAGCAACGAATCATAGGTATATGACGTGTCATTTGTTAGTTCCCTCTCCCATGCCTTTAAGGTTGATGAATCAAATTTAGAAGTAACCAAGTGAATTAAGAATAGATCCCAATGCTCGACCGGTTGATTCAACCGTGCCAATGCTCTGACATGTAGTTGGACCGTGTCACTTAAGGCTCGCAGTGTTGACAAGCTTTCAGCTCGCAAGGTGGGCAGGCTAAATAAGGCTTGAATATGCCTTTGTAAACATAATTTTTCATTGCCATAACGGCCTTTAAGAAGCTCTATAGCAATGTTATAGTTTTCTCCTGTTAAGGGAAGTTCTCTTATAAGTTGAAGGGGTGGTCCCTGCAAAATGGATTTTAAGTAATGAAATTTCTGAATTTCTGGAAGTGTGGCATTATTATGTACTAATGAACTGAACAATTCAAAGAATGATTGCCACATCTCTTCCTTTCCTGAAAAGTGCGGAATTTCAATTTTAGGTAGCAATGGTTTGATACCGTTCCCATGGTCGCTAATTCTTCCTTGAGTTTCCTCTACCTTCAACGCCAGGGTCAAAGTTCTAACTAATGCCACAGCCTGAGCATGTGTATCAAAGTAATTACTCTCTACTTCTTCCCTATCTGATTGATGTTCTGGACTTTTGATTTCAATTTCAAGTTGCACGAGATCATATTTCTCGTACGCCTGTTCAAAAGCTTTTAAACGCTGAGATATAATGTCAAGGTTTTGTTCCTCTTTCGGTAGAGTAGCTAAATATTTTTGAAAACGGGTGAGTTGACCTTTGTAGGCCGCCCGAGAGTTTAACAGTTTATCATCAATTATTGGTGGCATGGCTGGAAAAGTTGGAACAACTCACTCACCAAAGCTGCTTGTGGCACCAGACAGACCTGCTCTCCGGAAAGAAACCAGTTGTATAATATGCTGGGATTGTTTCCGCCTTCCCGCAGATCTCCCGCGCTAGCCACGATGTACTGAAATGTATAGAACAAATATTAGATTGCACCAGTTTTTTTGAATTGAATTTGTGGTCTCAGAATGAAGGTTCTGGGTTCGATCCGGGGTTGAGGTACCATGAAAAGGGGTGTACCTAATGGATGTGGTACATCCTAAGGGATTTAGACAGAATGAGGTTTCGGGCACAAGAGGTGATAATGAAGGACAGTGCGGGAAAAGACCAAAATGTTAAGATTTAGATTTAAATGATATTTATTTAATATAAAGCGAATATATCGCAAGGAATGAATAGCTTCAAGGAAATTACTTTAAAAATTGACAATAAAAAATAGTAACAATTAAAAAGTACTTGTTTCTCCAGGAAACGTAAATAGGGCAGTGACTAACTTTAAAGAATTAAATATAAAATTACTGAAAAAGAAGCATAATAATTTAAATTCATCCCAGAGTGGATTAAAATAAAATACTCTTCTGACGGAAAGAATCCGGGCAGAGTGTAAGAAGTGAAAGGGTACCACCTCTTCTAATGTACGATACAGGAAGTATCAGAACTCCTTAACCATCTTCCGAAGGTAGGCCGGCTGTCGGAGGTCATCAGTAGCTGGCGGTAATTTAGTGCGCCCGCTCGGGCTTGTGCTAGGTCAGTCTGGCATGCTCCAGGGTTCCGGGTTCGGAACTAGAGTAGATGATGGTAGATTCTCCTTAAAAAAGCGACCAGCATAGAGAGGCTCTTGGTAATACCTCCCGCGGCTGGTGAAGTGATGTCCTTAGAATTAAGATTTGCAGAGTAGATCCGTGTTGAAGATTTTGGTTGAAGTGCAGGCTGATGAATTTAGACTGCCCGGCCAGGCAGCCAGGTCCAGCAGAGAGATTATGCCGGCGGAGAAGAGACTCCGGCAGCCAGAGGTACCCCGAGAGGGCAGTAACCCCAGCAGGTATGACGTGAGCAGGTGTGATCAGTTGAGAAGAGTGGACGAGAGTAGACACTGTAGGCCGGGAGACCTAAGGCTATATAGCGGTAGTGACGTCAGCGCGCCGAACCTTCTAGCATGAAGGTGTGGCGAGAGAGCAGCCAATCACAGCACAGCCCCATGCACATTGCGAGCGTTACCGCTGGAGAGAGCTCAGTACTCGTGAGAAAATGTGACGGTATGGTACGTCTAGAAAGACACTACAGAAAAAAGGTGAGTTGACATGAATATTACAGAAAAGCAATTAAGTTGAAACACCAATATTAAACAAATCAGAACACCGCGTTCAGACTGCAATTCACGAAATAAAAATAATGGGGCAGAAAAATTGAACGTGTGTTTCACACCGTAAGGGAAACATAGCCAACAAAAAACATTCGCAAAGCGAACAACTAGGATAATCGCACAGGAGGAAACCCTTATGAAAGATCCTAAGTCAAGTGAAGGGAGCATGGAAGATATGAGGAAAACAAGGTGGGCAGACTTAGAAACCCAACCTATAATAAGAAATGCTACAGGCCCAGGCGAAAGTACTTATATGACGCCAGGTGCACCAGTTGCAGCATCAACGCCACATGAAAATGGAAGGAAGGAAGGAAGCTTGTAGTTTAACGTGACCGTCAATCGCGAGATCATGAGCCACGGGACCTCCTTTTTACGTGGAATCCGAACCACAGGACATGGTATTTCACTTCGAAAATCTCACATGCATTGACGCTATGCACACCCAGGTGATAAACGTAATCAGGGCAAGCGAAGAGAAACCAAGGAAATTCTCAGGTAGCCACTGTAATAGGACACCAAAATATTGGTTGAAGGAAGTGTCTGAATATTTGAATGATGCGCGGATACCAGAAGTGCGCAGGCTACGAGCCATTGAGAAACTAACAGAGGGAGAATGTGCATTATGGTTTCGCAGTTTCCGGTATACTTTCGATACTGTTGAGGAGTTTCAGGAGGCATTTTTGAAACGGTACTGGGATCCAGCCACACAGCAAAATTTGTGATTGGATTTGTATTCAAAAAGATACAGCACCAACAACCCAACAAAGTACACAGAGTTTTTCATATCTCAGATGTGTCGGTTCAAAGAACTTGATCAAAAACCTAGCGAGCTGGAGCTATGTATTGCTTTTGCCAAGCAGCTTCCATACGAGATCCAAAGACTGCTAATCTCGGCAAATGCGAAAACTGCTATGGAAATGGAGACAGTTCTTAGACAACTGGACCTCACAACAGCCAATACGATGCGTCAGAATCGAACCGTGGAACAGGTACACGTGACCAACACGCAGACTGACCAACATCAAGCTCCAAGGAACAACAAAGCTACTAGCACTGAAACATTAGATTCCAACGGACGTCAATGGGAACAGGAACCCAGAAGATGGCAGCCGAAGTACAAAGGGAATGCTGGTAGAGGAGGAAGAGGCCGAAATTCGTGGAATAAGCAGAATACCAGGGGTAGACCGTACCAAAACAATGGAGGTAACAATGGCCAAGAAGGCAACAATAGGAATTGGAGACCCCAGGAAAGAAGAAGAAGTAACTTCGATGACGAGGTAGAGGAACGATATCACGCCTCATGGCGATACCTCGAGGAAAGGGATATGAGCCCCAGAAGCAACAATTCCGCTGGCAGGAAGTTATGCAGAATAGGACGTTGCCAGACAGATATGGAGATGGAGCTAAGAGTTTGGAGTTACAGCGCAGCGAACAAGAGAGAAGAAATACTAAGGGAACTGGCGCTATAGAAAAAAAACTCCAAAATTAGAAGAGTTCGAAAATGATGGATGGAAGTCAGTTAACATCATCAATTGGATAGCCAAACCAGAAGAGCTAATCGAGGATACAGGAGGATCACAGGTCATGGTCAAGAGAGAATTGCCTATTATAAGAGTAAGAGTGGCAGGGTTGAAAATAAGAAGTCTGTTAGACACGGGTTCAACAGTGTGCCTTATGATACAATACAATGAAATAGCCCAGAGAGAGAATGTTTTGAAAATACCGATCTCTAGTGTCAAAATAAAAGGTGTAATTCCAGACAGAACGATGATATGTAAATATCAGGTATTCCTAGATTTACAGATAGGAGGCTCTATTTTCTCACAGAGTTTTCTATTAGTAAACAAACTGCCTTATAACCTACTTATTGGGGCAGAATGTATAAGGGAACACAGAGTGATAATAGACCTATCACAGGACAGAGTTATGTTCCATGTGAATGAGGAAGCCGAAGGCTTAGAGGTCTCACTCAATCAGAATGAACCAGGGTCAGATGAACAGGTATGGCATACATACAGAGACGTGGTGGAGGAAGAAGTGTTAGCTATTGAGCAGTTAGAAGAAGAACTGAAAACACTAGCCACAGACATGCAGAAAGATCTGGAACCCGAACTGGAAGAACATATTTCGGAAAAACTAGAAGAAGCAAAAATTGGGCCAAAAGAGAAGGAAAATTTAAAGAAATTATTACTGGAACAGAAGGAAGTCTTTGATTCGAGACCTGGTCGTATAAAGAACTTCACTTATGCTTTTCAAGTCAGTGATTGGACACAATTTAGGCAGAAACCCTACCCTATAGCCGAAAAGCATTATGCCAAGGTGAAGGAGGCAATTCAGGAGATGTTGGAGGCCGGTGTTATTGAGAAAACACCTACGCCTTACGTAAGTCCATTGGTAATCGTACCTAAGACAGACGGGACTGTCAGAATATGCCAGGACCTGAGACATTTAAATTTGAAGGTTATTCCGGAGTTCGACCAAGTGCCACCTATTAAAGAAATCCTCAGGAAGTTCAAAGGGAAGACCATATTTACAAATTTAGATATTACTTCAAGTTTCCACCATCTTGAATTAGAGAAGAAAACTAGTCTGTTGACAGGATTTATGTTTGATCAACATACATACACGTTTTTAAGGCTACCTTTTGGTTTGAAAACAGCTGGTTCAGCCCTGATAAGAGCGTTAGATCGCAATCTATCAGATGATGTTAAAGAGAGTACCATCAGATACGTAGATGACATTCTACTCACATCAGAATCTCTGGAGGAGCACATGAGAGACCTGAAGAAGTTGCTAGATGACCTTCGAGAAGCTAACTTTAAGGTTACTATCAAGAAATCGCACTTCTGTCAGAGGGAAGTTAAATTCCTAGGGCATGTTATTGATGCAAATGGAGTTAAGCCTAATCCAGATAAATTAGAGGTAATTCGAAATTTCCCTCGACCCACGAAAGTTAAGCACGTCCGACAGTATTTGGGAGTAATTGGATTCTTTTCGAACCACTGCCCAAACTATACTCAGACAGTAGCACCCCTGCAGGACCTATTGAAGAAAGGCGGCAGATGGAATTGGACGGAGCAATGTCAGGAAGCATTCGTGTGGTCAAAACAAATGCTTTTGGAATATGTGAAACTGGGATACCCTGATTATACCCAGAAGTTCATCATACAGACGGATGCATCACTTGTTGGGATAGGAGCGATGCTATTCCAAGAAAATGTTGACCAGCCCGAAAAGAAAGTTTTTATTGCCTTTATAAGTAGGAGGTTGAAAGCCCATGAAAAAAATTACACGATTACAGAGATAGAGTTACTTACAATTTTGTACGCGTTGCAATATTGGCGTAAGCTCGTGTATGGCTTTCAAATAGTCCTCAGAACAGACCATAAAGCTTTAACATTTTTGTTAAAACGGACTTGTCTAGCCAGAGGTTGACAAGATGGTCCCTGTATATTCAGCAATTCAATGTGGAAATAGAATACTGTCCAGGGAAAGAGAATGTAATACCGGACATATTAAGCCGTTACCTAAGAGAAGAGGAAGCGCTAGCTGTCCAGATTGAAAATCGAGATCAGAAGACCTTGAATGACTTGAGGAATCTTACCAACCTACAACGCGAAGACCCGTGGTTGAAGATGATGATCGATTACTTCGAGGGACGCTTAGCAAGGGGAACTGCAATATACAGAGAGGCAGAGGCATTGGCAACAGATTACGTATGGTATAATCAGATACTACACAAGTGGGATGATGTAGATCATACACGTCAAAGGATTGTTATTCCTGCATCTTTGCAGAGGAGATTGGTATGGCTAGCACAGAGAGCATTTGGACATCCCGGGATAGACAAGGTCACTGCTCTATTGAAAGAGGCATTTACTTGGCCAATGTTGAGAGAAACGGTGAGAAATGCTATTAGGACATGTGATTTGTGCCAAAGGGTAAAGCCAAATCCCTTTTTAATGAGGCAACGACCTATTCCATTGTTACCAGAGAAGCCAAGGCAGCTACTGAGCGTGGACAATTTTGGACCACTGCCTAGAGCACGTAGAGGCAATAGACACATTTTTGTAGCCATGGATGTATTCTCAAAAATGGTAGTATTATGCCCCATACAGAAAACCAGCTCAAAGCAGGTATTGAAACGCCTGAAAGAGAGAGTTTTTCCTATTCTTGGGAAACCGGATAATCTACTCTCAGACCATGGAAGTTGCTTCACTAGTGCAGAATTTCGTCGGGAATTGAAAAATCTAGGAATTAGGCAGATTTTATCTACCATTCGCCATCCTGAGGCAAGTCCAGTTGAAAGAGTAATGCGAGAGATCCAGAAGTACATGAAGATCTACTGCTCTGAAGAGAATTGGAGATGGATTGAGTTCCTAGAAGTAATAGAATACTGCATAAATAATACTGTGCATGAGGTGACAGGACAAGTGCCCGTGACTCTACATTTGGATCAGAGACCGGAGAGACCGTGGACTGGTGTTATTCCATTACCAGTAGACGCACAGCCAGGACGAGAATTGAGGATCCAACGAACCTTCGAATATCTCCAAGCACAGGCGGAGAGACGCCAGAGAAGGAATCGTGCGAAGAGATATCACAGACCGCTTCTCGTCGGAGAAAAAGTGTTAGTGCGGAAACCCGCCAGTTCAGGCCCAGAAGCTCGGAAGTATAAAAAGTTCAATTTCGGTTATCACGGCCCGTTCGAGGTGATCTGAGACCTACAAAACAATGCATACAGAATAAGGCATTTAGAAACAGGAAACGAGGTCGTTATGAATGCAGCCAATTTAAAAATTTACCGTTCGCCAGAAGAATTTGACGAACAAGAAGAAGTATTAGCATCGCACACCCAACTGAACGTGGATGGCAAAGTCAGCCAGGCAGTCAGACCTGAAGGTTCGCGTGGCGAGACGGGACGAGAAGCAGACAGCTTGCCCAGTGAAAGGGACAAACAGCAAGAATGCCAGTGCCTGCAAGAATTTTACAAAGAAATGGTCGAAGCGCAAGGGAAGTTCAGGCCATAAATGAAGCCCTCCGTCAAGAGAATGAACAGCTTAGGGCTGAGCGCAGTGTGGATGGGGGAGCTAGACAAACCTACTCGCAGCCAGACGAGGTAAAAGACCCCTAATGTAAACACAGACAGAGGTAGACAGTCAGCTGGTTACTTACAGAAAGTCACTTGCAATTGACTTCTATAAGTTTTGCAAGGGGAATATGAACCCGAGGGGGTCATGCTGACTGGTATCGAACGTGGATCTCTGAGACTGTGATCTCAGAATAAAGGTTCCACCAGGGAACGAACCCGAGGTCTGTTGAGGGAGTTTCGTTGTAAAAACCCCTAGAGGAAAGTATATATTTAATCACTGGTATGATTTCAGTTGATAATGACATTATTTATTAAAATAATGCTGGGAAAATGAGCGGAATACAGCATTATTGAACTACATGGAGTAGGCTATGCTGGACTTAGAACACAGAAGTAGAGAGTTTGACATTTTACTAATAGCCCCAGAATTGTGGGAGGAGACGCTTGGAGCCCTGTCAATCTCGCTGACCTAGTTAAGTCGTCTAGAAGAGGTCGGGGGGTTGAATAATGACCCAGTTCTTCCCCGTTTGAGAATAGCACCAGGAAGGGAGGGGAGAGATCCCAAGGAAAATCATTGATTACTCGTGATTGGAGTAACGCGATGACATGAGAGTTGCACACAGGTGAATCTTTAGCCAGGAGGCTAATTTTAGAGCCTTTAATATGCGAAATTGAGGCATATTTAATGGAGTGCGTAAGGACACAGGACTATGGGTGTTCACGGCTGGGTTTGACGATGTCGCCAGGGATTCCCACTGAAACCGCGTCCCCACGCTATGGAAAAAGCAATTAATATTAATTTAATTGGCCGATCGATCCTTCAGCACGCAGATAGTTCTGGGATCAGTGAAGAAAAAGGAACCCGATGAGCATTGTTTCGAGACCAGAATCATGCTGGGAGAGGAGTTGATATAGCGCGGGAATTCTAGCTCTACTTTTTGTGTGAAACGGATATAAGGGAGTCGACCCTTGGCAGAGGTCAGTTGTTGGCAGTTTTTGAAGAGACTCGAGCGCGGAACGTATGTTGTTCTGGCTTAGGAGAGGACGCTCACAAAAAGGACTTGAACATTTAGTGTTAATCATTATATATCCGCGCAGTGTAATGCACCAAGTGAGAAGATAATAATGCATAGTCAGGAAGTAATAAGAAGTACGGTAATCAACGAACTTTATTGTGTGAAATGCGTATTACCGAAGTCAAGGAAGGAGGCCCGGACTTCAACTTGGGAAGCCGCGCAGTAAAACCTTTAGAAGGCTTTTATTAAGGAAAGTCGTGCTGCAGGTATAGTCAGCAGTACGAGCAATGGTTTGTGTTCACATAGGAAGTACCGTGTGATATAAGTTGCAGAACTGTTGAAAGTAATAATCTGTGTGAAAATTATGTACAATGTTAAGCGCAGTGTATAATATATTGACTGGTTATACATGTCTTATTACGCTGGAATGCGCTGGGAGGTACTTCATGAAGCATTTGGTAATGTCTTAAGAATACCAAATAGTAATGCTCAGGACGAAAGTAAGCATATTTATGCAAAGTAGGAAGTTTCCCGTAGGATTATTGATAGACTGTTGGTGATTCCGTAAGCAGATGAACCAGACTTTCAATCAGGAGTTGGTAGGAGCATGGAGGATGCCGTCAGATACCTGCAATTCTGATATTTTGCCAGGGAATTTCAACCAATGAAAAGTGTAAAAAGTTACGTGTGTTATGTATAAACATATGTGAAATATCTTTGAAATTAGCGGTATAATAAGTGTTATAAAGTGTCATGTGTTTTGGAAGCAATAGCTTCTTTATAGAAATGAAAAGTGCCGTGTAGTTGGTGAAAGAAATGTATTATAAAATGTGTATATTCAAGATGCAAATGTCGCACTAATTCTGCAAATATCAGGCGACCCGGAAGGATATAAGTGGTTGGAGCCACCATGATGAGCCTAGATATGTGAGTACCCCGCAAATTATGATTATGTAGAAGTATGGTTGGTTGGTTGGTCCTTAAGTTTAGGGGCTGCGACAACGCGGTCATGTAGCCCCGTGTACTTTGGGTGTGTGTAGAATCTGTCTGATAACCGGTGTTAATTGTGATGACTGTATTAGTGTGTGTTATCTGTTTATTAATTTAAGTACTGCAACTAAGAATTTTTCAAATAGTTCCTACTTTTGCCGCCAAGCGCCACCGTCAACGACTACTAGGCCAAGTTCATAACTGAGCTACTAGACGACGCCGCAGTCGGCTCTTGGCAACGAACATAGAAACCTAAGAGCGTTGTTTACGTTCTTAACCTATCCAATTTAGCTTCACACAGGTGCAATTAGTGGAAGGATCTTTAACATGCCATAAATCTATGACATGGGACCGCCGGCTTTACTTCCCCTCCGAAGGAAGGCATACTGAGGGATTTTTAACACTCTTAAAAAATCCGACGGCTTCGGCCGGGTTTGAACTCGCTATCTTGGGCATAGAAGCTCAGCATGCTACCGACTACGCCACCGAAGTATAGGCCACTGCATGTAATGTGATTTCAGAATTATAAAGATGCCAGTAAAAATCAGTATTAGGAGATAGATCCTCCAGGTTTAATCATTATTGTGTTGATTTTAATAGAGTTGAGATGTTATACATCAGTGAGTGGATTAATCGTTACCACTATTAATAAAATGGCAAATCAGTTATGTAAACGTAACGTAACGAAAACGGTTGTTCGATTTTTAAGATGGTTAAGTTGTGTCGGATTATGGTAATTTATGTCAGTAAGAATAATAATAAATATAAATAATAAAGGTATGAATGAATACATCAGTCAAAATGTTGTAAGCAAGAAATATTTACGCTAATTGGAATATTTATCGATCTAAGCAGTAAGATTACATTAAGGGATGAAGAAAAGAATTTAATGTCAGAATATATTGTATTAATGGGAATATAATTATGCAAGGACATGGAAGAGCTTTCTAGTGAATTGAATTTGCAGCTTGTGTAAAAGCTTATAGAGTAATTGGCAGATTTCTCTTAATAATTATAAGACGAAGATCATAACATTAGGTCATGCAACCAGGTAATCTATTCGACGTATGAAATCTCGTATAGCCGTGGGCATACGGAGATATGTGCTTAGTGCCAGAGTGTAGTTAGTGTTTGGACGCTAACTCTGATGATGGATATGGAATGTTCCGGGTTCGAATCCTGTGATAGGTGGGAGGAGAACGATGAACACCTCTGCACTCTCTCTGATCGCCCGAGAACTTATTATTGAGTGATTCGGCTCTTGTGAAGCGAATCTTATGAACGGCAGTATATGACTGGCCGTAGCATTTATTAAGATACCGGTTATCCAGGTAGACCAATGTTTTTATGAATCTCGTGCCTTCATGTTGAAATGGACCTATTGGTGCCAGTTATTATTATATCCTCAGGGTAGGAATAAATGTTAAGCTCATCCAGTACCTATTTGCATACCATTCAGTTTAAATCCATTGGGATATGTGTGTCACTGTGACCACGATATTGTCTTTAAAAATCGTATTACTGCTTGGGGAGATAAGCCATGTGGCAGGAAGCGAGGGTCGAGGTACTGTTGGGACCTCACTCCACCCCATTGTATACAGGCCGCTCGGAAGAGGGGCTGAGCTGTCAAGCGAACCGTGACAGAAGGTTTAAAAGGGCAGATTTTAGACCCTGTTAGTAACATGAAATGAAACATTATTATATTGAGTAATGAAGTCATGTGGTTTGAGAACACATTGGTAATTATAGATAACCCTGATGGTTCATGATTTTAGCAATCTAACGAATGGTTGGAAGTTGCATTTGTTACTGTCACTGACACCTTTTTCAGAAGATGGTTACTTAACGCCACAGGCTACGCTCGCTAGGGTAGCTTAATAATACCATCCGACACAGCGATAACTAAAGTTTTGAAGATGAAATCACAACGGCATGCAGTGGAGCTATAAATGCAGTGGAGCTATAAATAGAGTGAAGCGTAGGGGTAGCTTTACATAATTATGGAGTTGCACGTAGATTTTGTTGTGCAACACCTGAATAGGCTAATGCATGTAAAGCATTTGGTGGGAAGAGAGAGACCAAACACACACGGTACACATAATTGTCAAATTAAGACGAGGTTTAAGGAATAAGTAATTTTGTGAAATTAAAGAAGTCACACTAGATGACAGAAGAATCAAAGTACAGTTTTGTTTATGAAGTTGTATGTGCATCAGCGCACTAGAGTGAATTGTAAAGTTAATATAAGGGTAAAGGTTTGAGTTATGATATGAGTTTATTATGATAATATTATGTTAATATTAGTGGATTGTGGAAGTAATTTTTGTTTGATTTTGTTTTATGTTTGTGGGGATTGTTTTATTTGTTTGAAGCCATGATTTTATTACTGAATTAAAATCTTTAGAATAGAGTTGTGCCTTATCATTGAAGAGTTGATACCTTTTAGTCTCAAATCCAAAATATGCAACTGCTCAGTGGGGGAACGGTGCACGCCCGAGTCCTGACGCTAGCTGGAGGCGGATGCATATTTTCCATGGAGATTACTCACATGGGTACAATATCATATAGGCCTATGTCACCTTACCTTACCTTACCCCGTGGCACTACAGTCCATGAAGCACCTTGGCCTGCTCCACCACAGTCTTCCAGCTTTTCCTATCCTGTGCACGGCTTCTCCAAGCTCTGACACGTAGCATCCTGAGATCCTCCTCGACATCGTCCAGCCAGCGCTTTTTCGGTCGCCCCCGTGCTCGCTTTCCAGTGGGCCGCCCATGGAAGACCTGATACACCATCCTTGACTCCGGCATTCGCTTGACATGTCCAAGCCACCGAATCCGGGAACTCTTGACCTCGGCGACGATAGTAGGGTCCCCATACAGATCATAGATCTCCTTGTTGGTGCGGAGGCGCCACACTCCAAGATCACACACAGGCCCATAGAACTTACGGAGTACCTTCCTCTCCCACCTGTTCAACAAATCCTCATTCCTCCTAGTCAACACCCATGTCTCACACCCATAGGTGACAACAGGTCGGATGACTGTCTTATGGATAGTTTTCTTACAACTGCGTGATAGCGTTCTTGATCGCAGCAGATGGGAGAGACTGAAGTAGCTTCGGTTCCCGGAGCGCAGTCTCTCATTGATTTCCTCGAGACAGTCAGATCCCTCGGTGTTAGTCGATCCAAGGTACTTGAAAGTGCTGGTCTTAGCGAAGGTCTTATTATCATCAATAACAAGCTCCTGAAGTACCTCACCCTGCCTCACGGTGGTCATATACTTTGTCTTCGTGATATTCACCCTCAGCCCAGCTCCTGAAGCCATCTGGTCTAATTCAACAAATGCCCTCTTCACATCTCCTATGACACCAGCAACTTACAAATGCTTTTCATTTGACGACCCTTTGCAAGGATTTTTATTTGGAGCTACCTTCCGATAAAATTCTCTACAATGTTCGTCATAATTGTAATATGTGAACAATTCTTGTTTTATCAAACTAATGGAGCTTCTGGATCTATCATCTCTCCATTTGATATTCATGACAGAAGAAACTCTCTCCGTAAAAGCATTGGAGGGGAAAATGCTGAGTATTAACTTCACAAGGACTAACTTGTAAGATATTCCTTAATTTTGTTGCCCCTAATAAATCTATAACATGGCCATCTATCTGACACAGACATAGAAATCATTTTCTCTTTCAAACTTGCACCTGTATCACCAGAAAACAAGCTAGATATTACAATCAATTTTTCAAGCGGGACATGTGAAAATTGGTGTGAAATTGAACATATTATCAAATTAACCAAAAAAAAAAACAGAATCTTTGGCGTTCCGTTAAAGATTAAAACGGAACGCGGAACAAAGCAAGATAAAACGGAATTGTTCCGGGAGAAACGGAACGTTTGGCAACTCTACTTTGATCCGTGTTCCTATGAAAGGGGTGGTATTCGAGTCGCCTTTAGGAAACCTTCTCGGCAGTGGCGACCAGCGATAAGGTTGCGGCGTTGCACAACGACCAGATTTCTCTCAAAGGAACAATAGACTCTATAAAATTAAACATATCGACCACGCATCGGGAGAGCATGGGTTCGAATCCCACCTCGGAACCATTCCAAATGAGTTGATACGGAAGACCTTTCTACTAAAGAACATTAGATTATTACTGTCATTGCCATCGACTGAGAATTGGAAGAAATAAATCTGTGAGAGAGAGAGACATATGGCCAGAGTTCTACGCAACTGAACCCATAATTTACAGAGATTGAACCTGTCCGAACCAAAGACAGCGACACGTATTAACTAGACGGTCATGGGTTCCACCACCTTTTACCTTTTACTACGACCTCAGTGATACTTGTGTGTGCACCTTATGTGATGGTCCGTGTGACAGATATCACATCACGACCTGCACCCGCCGAATTAGATCAATCACAGAATACAAAGAAGAATGAACTATTATATTGCAAACAAAGGCAGTGACATACGATTTAAAAAAAAAACTACGGTACCGGTACATAAATTACATCACACGATATCACTGACTACACTGAAGAGATATTTTATCTAATTTTAGTATTGTGGAAATTTTTATTGTATTCTGAGTCAGGTCTCCTTAAGTGTTACTGTAAATTTTTTAGTTTGTCTAAAAGAAAACGACCTATTAACATTTGAGAAAGTCAAAGCCCGCTATATGAAAAGGGTCTTGGGTATCGGGAAGAAAGCGCTGCTCAGACTGACTTACGTCTTCACAAAAGGAATGTTCTGCATAGAAGACATCAGACTGCAGAAGCTACTGCCGCGCACCGAGGCCTATAAGTGTGCCCTTCAAATACTAAAAGAAAAGCAAAACGCTATCTGGGATGATTTCTACTCAACTGACGCAATAATGACTGACAAATGGAAACAGGGAAACTATGAACTCCGACATATAATGACATGATATGCTACACATGGCTTTCACTACAAGTTCTGCCAAAACAAGCGATTCCACCAACCAACTGAAGAATGTGTGTGTGATCTATGCAGTAAATGCTGTTCTCGATATCACGCAAAATATTGCCGACAAAGACATACATCAATAACCAAATTGGGATTGGAATAATGTACAGTACGTTACTCAGTTTTGTATTTGGCACATTGTGCGCTGTTACAAAAAAAAATTACGAGCCTTACAGTAGTCGCATATGATGTGTAACATCTGACATAGAGGAAACCTCACGTGAAATTGTTGATACACCGGTATTTTATACTATTATTGGCACAAAAATTAATCTATTGTAAAAGGAGTGTTTTACAGATATTGTAGTTTATAATACGGAACTCATTTTATTAGATGATTTGTAGCTTCCACCAGCACTAGCCTAAATAAAGAATACGATATGGATCAACTAGATTAATAGACGCGACACCGCTCATCACCTTAAATTCCTTATAAACAGGTCCTCTTCATTCACAGACCAACACGTAATTTCATATGGATTCTGTTAAAATGAGTCATGTTGATATGATAAATATCTGGTGGCAAAAATATCTACCCCGCCCAGGATTCGAACCCAAGATCTCTAGATTCACAGTCATACCCACTAACCCCACGGCTATTTCGACTGCGCAAATTTTGTGCACAAGATGGTGAGTTATTTCCACGTTCCAATAATACTGCATTACGGAATTAAGTTTCATTTATATTTTGCTTGTTTCGATAATGTTCCTGTGTGACATTGAGTTTAAAATGCCTTATGAATAGGCCCTCTTGTGAGTAAAGAGAATGTATTCAGTAATAGTTCATGAAGGCTTGCTCAATTCTCGTATAACCACAACGATTATATTATATTGATGACTGCATTACCGTTATGTGGGTTAATATTTGAATAGCCATTGTGCAGAAACATAATACCGGCAATGCCGACTACTTACAATGTATGATATTAAGGCATTTTACCATTTAAATACTGATACAAAGACCTCGAACATGTACCATGCCATTTGTTTCAATCACTTGACACCAGAGTTCGCATGAGCGTATTCCGTTCAGTATGTCATATACATTCCACATGGTATCAATTTCCGACACCGCACGCACATTGTTCCTCGTACCACTGCCAGCTGGGTCTTACCACTGCTCGCTGGATCGATCGATCGAGCGGCCAGTGCATACTTCCGTTTTCCACCACTGCCAGCTAGTACACTTCCGTTCGATCGATCGAGCGGGCAGTGCATACTTCCGTTCGATCCACC
The DNA here is from genome assembly GCA_946902985.2 of Meconema thalassinum. NCBI lineage: Eukaryota > Metazoa > Arthropoda > Insecta > Orthoptera > Tettigoniidae > Meconema > Meconema thalassinum. Next base: position 392,207,975 of record OX336391.1, read on the forward strand.
ACTGCCAGCTCGATCGTTCCGATCCACTTCCGTCCTATTTTTCAAAATCACTCCCACAAAACTATCCAGCAACCGAGCGGAAAGATGTTACACATCAATAATAATACTTTTCAGTTTGCAATTATTGCTCTTTCGGGCGCACCTTAATAAATTATTGGAACCATCCCAGCATTTGGCTAAAAGAGAAGTGGTGAATCATGGAAAACCACTCCTCGGATAGCTAAAATGGGAATAGTGTTGATTCGCGGGAGAAGAAATCTATGAAACAACAAGATCTTTTAATGTTGTTAATACATTTAGGGGCTTTGGGACATCATGGTCACATAGTCCCTGTGTACTTGGGTGTGGAATCTATCTGATAATTAACCTATGTCACTGTGATGGCTGTAGTAGTGTTATTGTTTGATTTGATGTGGTTGGACATCGTGGTCGTTTAGCCCCGAGTACTTGGGTGTCTGTAGAAATTGTCTGATATCCTATATCAATGTGATGGATGAAGTAGTGTGTGTATTGGTAATTCAGGTAAGGATTGGGAAGTCGGCCGTGGACCTGTTGGATGGAACCGTCCTGGCATTTGCCTGGAGTTGAAAATAGGAAACCACGGAAAACCATTTTCAGGAGGGCCACGGTCTCCCGATACCAGCCTGGCACTAGGTAGTGCGTTAGTGCTCTCGGCCACCATGGCTGGTATTTTATTAAACATATTACTATTACTAGTATTATTGTTGTTATTATTATTATTATTATTGCTATTTTAGCCTATTATTAAAATTCGCGAATTCTTCCAGACTCTTGTCGGGTCTTTTGCGCGTTTTCGCCTAGGTGCAGCAAATCAGGCTTGAAATAATGTACTACCCCTGCATTTGCGAGGAGAGATTGTGGGAAAACTTCTTGGAAAACCACACTAAGGATAGCCGCTGTCAGAGCTAGGATTCGAACCTCGGATCCCTGGATTTGCGGTTGTGATGAGTGATTTAACGCGTATGGCTACGCTGTGGGGTCCAAAGTACTCCGCGCCCTTCTTCGCTCGAACGTGCTTGCGGCTCACAGTTTGGGAATCACTTCCTTGTTGACATTCGTGAGGTCAGTGCTCTGTCTCCATTGTTGTTAGTATCATCTCGTAGCCGCAGCTGGACATTTGAAGGAGATGTTGAAGGTTTGAAGGTGTTCAGATCAAGATTACTTAGTACAGTCAGCTCTAGCTGTTTCCAGTAGGGTCTCTACACTTAATAATTCCCTTCTGAGGCAAAATAATGACACTTTGGCGTCTATAAAGATACAGTGTTTGCAAGGGGCGTTAAACCCATCTCATTATTATTCGAAGCATTGCTGTTGTACCTGCAGAATTACCATTGCCAAAGAGAGTGGAGCTGACTTGGCCTAAGTGACTTGAGCAGCGAGTTTCAGATTCGGATACCGGTCATGCCTATAGTGATGCCATCATTACTTCCAACTCGACGTTACAGTGCTTTGCTAGAGCTATCTAGCGTTCTGAAGTGAAATCACTTTAACTAGCCAATCACAGGAAGTCATTCAAATCGATATATCGCAACAAATCGAGCGAAGTCGCGAATGAGCAGGCAACATTGCAAACGAAACTCAATTTGATCGCTAGGGTAGCAGTGAAACGTCAAGTCACGGCTTCGGTGGCGTAGTTCTATGCCCAAGGCCGCGGGTTCAAACCCGGAAGAAGTCGTCGGATTTTTAAGAGCTTTAAATATCCCTCAGTATGCCTTCCTTCAGAGGGGAAGTTAAGTCGGCAGTCCCATGTCATAGGTTTATGGTATGATAAATAACCTTCCACTAATTACACTTGTGTGAAGCTAAATTATAGGTTAGAATTGACCAACGTTGTTAGGTTCCAACGTTCGTCGCCAGGAGCCGACTGCGGTGACATCTAGTAACCAAGTTCAGAACTAGTTGGTCGTTGACGGTGGCGTTTGGTAGCAAAAGTTGGAACTACGAGAAATATCGAATGTCTGCAGTTGTTACTTGAGTTAAAACAGATAACACACACTAATACAGCCATCACAATTAACACAGGTTATCAGACAGATTCTACACACACCCAAAGTACACGGGGCTACATGACCACGTTGTCGCAGTCCCTAAACTGAGGAACCAACCAACTAAACGTCAAGTCGGAAGTAACGATGGCTTCACTATAGTCAGCTTAGCTCTGTGGTTGACACCTACATGGCATGTACTTCCTGTACAGAACACAATCTAATAACTGGAAAACAAATTTTAGTCTGTGAAATGTACATGCTCTTCAGTCGGTCAACATGACTGCACCCAAATAGACATATATTAATAGCCCGAGTGTAAAGGATCCTATGATGATTGCTTGACGATTGAAACTAATAATCCAACTGTAGGCTATTAATTATTCATATTCAATTCCATTCATAGTTAGAGAACAACACCCATTGCAATTTGGGTACAAAAGTGTTGACCAACTGAAAGGCATTCAAATACCTTTTACTAAGTCAACGCTGTGAAATGGCTTTCAACATGATAATATCGTTAGCCTACTCATCTCGTAAAACAGAGTTGAAAGTAGGATTGTGTTATGAAGCCTGGGGCGATTTGCCTGTGTCTACCCTGTGCCCTTGCGTATAATAGCGTCATTATACGAGAATCAGTATTCGGGGCGCGTTCAGTCCAGGTATGCTTTCACTAGAGCTCAAATACCAGACGACTGCTTTACAAATACAAGGACCATATGCAAAAATACAAACTAAGAAATGAGTGAAAAACAAATAAAATTACCTCCATTTAATAACTGAATATAAACAACAAAACAAAAAATACAACATAAACAAAGTCCACCCTGAACTTTACTCCCACAGTACAAGCATTTACACAGATCTGAGTGGCCTATGAAGGTCCACTCCAAAGAAATAAAATTGTGGATCAAATTCCACTTGTCTGGTTAATATGTATGCACGCGTATAACTACGCTAGAAAGGAAATAAATACTTTTGATTGAGATTTGCTCACAGATGGAACAGCCAATATGCTTGCAAATCCCCATACTGCAAACCATTATTATGGCTTTATGGGACACACTCGTAGAATAACATACCAAAAATTATAATTTTACTGATGTACGCAACCATTTAAAATTTATAAACTAATTGATCTCCAGCGAGATCGCAGTGAGTCAGGAAACTCCCAGCAAAACAGAAGCTTGCCCAAGGGCTCAAATTGCTCAACACAAACATGACAACAACGTGACCAAAGATCGGGACCATCCGAGGTCAATGAACATGACAAAAAAGCAAACGAGAAATAAGATGCCTAAAACCGGCTGATATTTATGAAATAAAAGCATGGATAAGCTAACACGCTGGGAATCGATCGATCAAAACGCGAACAGCACCCATTTACCGATTACAATTCTTTTATCATTATACAGGCTTTATTTTAATATACAGGGTGTATTTGATATGATGGAAGTCCGTTACACTGGTGATAGAAGAGACTATTCTAAGCTTCCTAGGTAAAAAATTTGTCACCTATCTTGAAATTGATAATTAATCATTAAAAAGTCAATGTTTTTAGTTATTTCAGAAACTAATCAGGCAGAAAGTGATGCGGCAGGCTGGGGTAAACGAGGCGGAGCCAGGAGAGACGACGCGCGAAGGGGAAGTTGTTACGTAATCGGAGCATTGACCTTACCGGTTGACTTGAGGGGTGGTAGGCTATCAGCTGTTATGAGGAAGAGCTCTACCGTCTCGTAAGAAAATGTGCATTGCCGTTGTTCTTGTTGTTGTTGTTGACAGCGCACGCAATGGCTTGGGACGTTGGGACCGGTTGTATTGTGTAGCCTACTTTGTGAGTGTGGAATTCATTGATTGATGTTCATGTATAAAATAATTTCGATACTCAGCCCTGATGTATCATTGGCGTCCGTGTCGGACCTTCTGTTGACTAGTTTCTGAAAATACTAAAAACATTCACTTAATGAAATGCAGTGTGACGAAATTCCGACATCCCGTAGTCTGTTCAGAACTAGGCATTTAGGACGGAAGTAAAATACTTGATGTTTTGTTTGAGAGGCTTGGCGATTTTGGTCATTTAGCCCCATGTAGCTGGGTGTGGGTAGAATTTGTGTGATAACCTGTGTTTTGTGGTTTCTGTAGTAACTTAATGTGGGTATTTGTAATTCAGGTGAGGATTCGGAAGAAGGCGCCGGCCCTGTGGTGTTGGGGCAGTGCAACTGCCTCTCACCTGGAGGCACTGGGTTCGATTCCTGGCTCCATCAGGGATATTAGAAACTGACGTGAGGGCTGGAACGCAGTGTACTAAGCCTCGTGAGGGCAATTGAGTAGCTGTCTGACAGTGAGGCAGTGCCCGAGTCAGGAAAATCAAGATAAATGGCCGAGGGGACCCGATGCACCGACCACGCGTCACCCTAATATCTGCAGGCCAAATGGCTGTACAGCGGTCGCATGGTAGGCCTAGGCCCTTCATGGGCTGCACTGCCAGCGGTTATGATTATTGAGAAGAAGGCGGCCGTGGCCTTAAGTAAGGAACAATCCCGGCATTTGCCTGGGGTAGAAGTGGGAACCCATGGAAAACTACTTCCAAGATTTAATACTAGTACGGTACCACATGTTCATATTGTGAATTGTCCCATCCCATCTCCAGCCCTCGGGTGGCCATTAACTGGAGAGGGGGGGGGGGAGGGTTGATTTATTGGTCCATCAACAATGTAAATACATATGAAAATACACGAAAATGAAAATAAAATACAAATACATTGTTATAATACAGTGTTACAATAATAATAATAATAGTCTAATAATAATAATAAGAGTCAGCATGTGTAGTTCTGGTGGTAGAATGCTAACATTCCCGAGGGTGCGATCTACGTTCAGTCATGTAGTAAATGAATGGGATCTAATACGATCATGCCCATGGATTTCATGGCACATACAAGAGATCCTACGTACATTAAAGTATGGCAACTCGACATACCAAAAAGAAACATAAAAGAAGTTAGGGTGTCTAAAAGCCCACTATTACTATTATTAGTATTATTAATATGTTTATTACAGTTGTTTCACTATCTTCACACAAAGATAGACCAACAGTTCCTTAAATTAATTTACCAAATCTTTAGGATTTCTATTTTCTATGCATAGTTCATGAAGCTGGCAAAATCCTAGACAGATCCACCATCACTAGTCATGTAGCCACTCCCCATGAAGGTGTGAATCAGCTGTTCATAGGCTCGGAATGTGTATTTCAATGTCATTGGCAGACAAGGCGAGGAGGTCACTCAACTGCAGACTCTGGTCAACATTCCTCAGCGTAGGAGGGGAGGGTGACGGGGAGAAGTCAGCTCTGCTGCTGAGGGGAACGAAGTGAAAGACCGTTTCCAAGACATTGACCGACGATTTTTGTGATTTAATTCCACCTACACTAATTAAGATCCGACTTAATTTCATGAAGATATTTGCTTAGAATACCATCTTCTATCACCAGTGTAAAGGACTTCCATCATATCAAATACACCCTGTATAAGATAAACATTTACGAAGGACGGAGACCTGGTCCGTGAATACTAATGAGCACAGCTTGCTCCTTATCTGATTGGAGTCCTCCCGGTAGAAATTCCTCCCTTACCACTCATTAACATCTGTGTTCAAACCAGCCCTCCTTGTCGAAGCTTTGAGCCATGCTATTTATAACAAGAGACTAGACAGTCCCGTTACGCCACCTGTTAATCGCGACACATAAATTCACACACTTCTTGCCAATTCCAATGAATTGCAAGAACATCGTAGAAGGGGATTCCAACATTTTCCTCGCAAGGATTAAATGCGGATCCTGGACAAAGCTTCAGACAGAACCAGAGTTCCCGAAAACTGCTATCCCATAAAACACATATTTGCAGACTCAACAAAGTTTTGGGCTGAACACAACACATATCTACCACGGGCCGACACTCCAATCAAATATCCCTAGATTTTGTGTCCCAAGACACTAAAAGAGTAAATTCACAAACAAATAAATTAATTGGGCAGATGACCCCTCACTTAACAAAAATGCAACAAACGGCAATTAACACACAAGCCTGTGTAACAATAAAAATCTATGCAATACAAAGATTTCCCACCAATTCTATTATCTACTCTAGTTAATTCAGTTTCGCTTCTGTTATGATATCGGTTCCCAATTTGCGTTCCCAATTTTACGGTAGCGACACGCACTCGAGTACGCTTGCCCCGTAAACTTGACATCAACAAAAAAAAATATCTTCACACAAATAAAATACAACATGCCACGTTGCTCATGCACTAAACTAATGTGTGTCAGTACCACAAAGCATCTACAATAAAACACGAAGACAAAAATTGATAATCATATTTACACAACATAATATGTTCCCACAAAACCATAACCAGTTTGTCAAATAAATAAATTATTTCAGTACTCATTCCTCTTTCTGCGTCGTCTCATCGAACATCGCCAGACATTCTCTCTCCAAAGTGTTTAGCTCATCTCAGACCACATGGAGCCGAAGAAACGTTGATTCGATGTCTTTCTCTGGGTCTGGAGTTCCATCTTGACGTTGAATAAAAATAAAATAAAAATGTTAGTTATAGTCACACGTAATTCTCTATCTAAATTTTGCCAATAGCTACTTCTTTCACCATTTGTCTAGTGCAAAATTAATCGTAGACTTTCCCTAATAGTTGTAGTCGTGGGAGACTACTAAAATGTTACAGATACAACAAATTTCACACTAAGCTGTGCGCACACAACTTCATTATAATGTTTTCAATAATGAATCTATCTCTGATAAATTTTACGCAGTACACCTTCACGGTATCGAAAAGAATAAGCGATCACCTCACGGTGTCACCAAGAATCAACCTCGTCGTCACTCAGACGACAGTATTTATGTGAATTTAGCAAAAGGACGGAGGGAGAGGGAAATCTATCACTAACTTCTATAATAATGCGACTATTGGCATGCGACAGGTATCAAACAGTTTGAAATATTATACAGGTCACAATGGGGATATCGTGCTCTGGAATCGATCATAGATTTCTTTAATCCAATCTTTCCCGCTTTCATCATCAGGCCGGCGTCAGACGTTCTCTTGGCGCTATAAATGGTGACCGTCTCTGATTGGTGGTTCATGACGTCAATATCGCAGTTTTGAACAGAAGCCTCTGTCCTATGATTGGTTGAAAGTTCCTCTCGTCTCTCTCACCCAGCAACTATCTTACTCACAACGCTAGGTTGACAAAGAAATTACGGTCTGAAATGAGTCAGGACCCCAACACACCTTTGTCTGATACTGCATCTGTCAAACATTCCGATCTCGTCACTTCTTTGTTTCAGGACTGGGCACGTTCAAACGTACTGTCTCCATATAAGCTTGACATTTCGCAATCCAGTCTGGCCTTCCTGTATGATTCTGGCAGTAAATTCAGAATATAATGAAATGAATAATTAGAATCATTAATATGCGTAGCTTATTAAGGGTTCACAACTCCCTTAGTTGGGAAAAATCGAACTTAGAATAAAGTCGATTTTTCTTCCCTAATTCACATGGTGCAGAATACTGGGTTAGTCTCCCTTCAAAGTACTCAGTCAGTCCGCCTCTGCTAGTTGACAAGTGTTTTCCTCGTTCCAATGTTTACATTCTCGCCCATTGATTAGGACAATACCAGTCTGCTGCTCACTTGCCCAGCGCTTCGCCTGGGGCTATTTGTCGCTTGAAGACTATTCCCTTCTCTGTTGCTCGTCTGTCGACATACCTGTCAACTCTGCTTGCTTCAAGATGTAAACAGGGCCAGACGCTAATCACTTCCTCGATGTCGTGCTGCCTTCTGCTTGCCCCCCGTTCACTTGCATGATGTTGGACGATCACGTATTTAATTCGCTTCATTATTTCTGACTTCCCAAGGCTCTCTGGTGTGATAAATTTTAAGATTTGCACTGTTATAGACAGACATGGCTCCTGTGCTTAATTCTTTGACTCGATATGCATTATTTCCAAGATTCCTCACTATGCTGAACGGCCCAACATACTTGGCACAGAACTTGTTGAATATCTTCTTTGCTGGATCAGATACAGCGGGTCGGCGTACGAGGACAAGCTCGTCTAATTCTAGCTCACGATGGAATCTCTTGTTTCTCACGCGGCGCAGCCTCCTGTCTGCCTGGTTCCTCATATGCACTCTGGTGCGCTCAATTCTTAAATCATGAGCTATATTGTGACCTTGTGGGCAATTAATGATGGTACTCCATGATCTCTCTGGATGCTGATTCATGTGTAAAACCATAGGAATCTGTCCTGTCGGTTCGTGCTTCGTAGAATTCATGCACGTCTCTACATCCTTGATCTTCTCCACCCACTTGTGATGTTCGTTAGGAATGAAGATTCTCAGGTACTTAGTGACGCATTTAATTGCCCTTTCCGAGGGGTTAGCCTGGGCGTGGCGTATGCTAGATAAAATGTGCTTTACGTCCATATCCTCCATTCCTTTTTTAAATTCGGCGCTCGTAAAGTAGCTGCCATGATCAGATAATATGAATTCTGGTTTTCCAAGGATGGGAATGACTCTATTTCGTATGCGGCTAAGTACTTGTTTTGAGGTAGTTTTCTGGATTGGGAAAAGTACTACAAATTTGGAAAACACATCCAGACAAACTAATAGGTGTCTGCATCCGCGCCTTCCCTTAGGAATTGGATCGAAACAATCTATTGCCACCATTTCACAAGGTCTCTGAGGAAGCAGTGGTTTGGGGTACTGTTTCATCAGATAATTATTTGGCTTTGTCCTCTGACACGGGTCACATGTTTTAATAACCTCACAGATAGTCGTCCTCGTGCGTGGCCATGTAAACGTCTCCCCAATGGTCGATTCAGACTTGTCGATTCCAATATGGCCGAGACTTTCGTGGACATGCCATGTCAATCCTCGCTGTAATGACGCTGGTACCAAGATGCAATATTTAGAGTGCTCTGTATCCACAAATTTATGGAGTAAATTGTTAAAATAGTGAAACTCTCCTTCTTTAGCTCTGGCTTCACGAAATGCGGGTGTTCCTGGCGGTAATTCCCTTCTAAAATATTGGATCATTAGATACATCCATGGCTCGGCTTCCTGTTCTCTCTGGATCTCTCGTAGCTCCTCCAAAAATTCATGATCCTTGGGTGTTAATTCAATATGTTGAACACTCGCTGCTTCAACATTGTCAGGCTCAGGGTTCCTGCTAAGAGCATCCGGAATTACATTCATTTTTCCTGGGCAGTGCTCAATCTCGATATTAAATTGCTGTTTGTAAATAGACCAGCGATGACACGTTCACTAGCCATAGACGTTTTGAACAGAAACGTCAGTGCCTTATGGTCCGTCCTGACAACAATGGGGTACCCATAAACAATTTTTTTCCATTGTTGCAAAGCATGGAGAATAGCTAGTAGCTCCAGCTCTGTTACAGTGTAGTTGCGCTCGTGTTTCCTTAATCTCCGGCTGACAAATGCCAAATATGAGCGTTTGTGAAGGTTGGCCGGATCCTCTTGGTACAGCGTAGCTCCCACTCCAATTATGAGGCATCCGCCTGGATTATAAACTTGCGGCCAAAATCCGGATAACCGAGCTTGATACAATTTTCCAGCAAAAGTTTGGTCGCTTGGAATGACATTTCGCAAACAGCATTCCAAAGCCATTTATTACTTTTTTTAACATCTCCTGCATGGGTGCTACTGTTTCAGAATAGCCAGGGCAGTTCTCCTTAAAGAATCCCGTTACGCCTAGGAAAGCACGGATGTGTTTTACTCTCGTAGGAGTCGGGCAATCCTTTATAGCCTCGAGCTTGGCAGGGTTTGGTCTGACTCCCTCCTGGTCTATTATGTGGCCTAAATATAGAATCTCGCTTTTGAAGAAGTGCGATTTCTTTAAGTTGATTTTAAAATTTGTTGTTCTCAGATTTTCCAACAATTTATCCAAATTTCTCATGTGTGTGTCAACGTTGTCCGATGGCAGCAGGATATCATCAATGTAGCGAACGGTCATCTCCTTCACCTCCTCAGTAAGATTTCGATCTAAAGAAGCCATCACCACAATACACTTGAGAAAATAGAGAAAATGCCAATTGGCGATGTTCTCCGATACGTGCATACATATTAACACACATTTATATCAATTTACACATACTCTGTTCGTTTAAATTTATAAACACAATCCCATTAATCCAATAGCATCCCTGAGTATCCTTCATTTTACATAATTTAAAACTTAACCCACACATTCAGTTATTAAGTGCTAGCCTTACAAAACGCTAAAAAAAAACAGACTAATTAATGAAGTATTAATTGTCTTGGAAAGGCTACACGCCTTCCTATTACATTCATGGAGTTTTCTTTCTACACAAAGCTAATTGTTATCATTAACTAGCTGAAGTACCCGTGCTTCGCTACGCGTCAAAAATAAATTAAAATGTGAAGGTGACAGTTAAAACGGGATAGGCGAGGTGCTGCGCAGAGGGAGATTTAGGATGGAACATTTTGTCCAACTCCACCGCTCGGCGTTGACCGTGTTTTATAGCACAAATTTAATTTTTACCCGCTAACCGTTGGAGATACCTTTCGGATAGACAATGTAATTTTAAACCTCGTAGCCTATATGCCATCAAAAGTTCGCTATTTCTTAGCGTTCTCTTTTTATTTGAAATGGAAATATGAAAGTTTGAAACCAAAGGGTGTAGTGACGTCACTAAAGTGGTCGCCATCTTTAAATAGTGCAAAGTATTGAAATCAAAAGTAACTTATAAGTTAACCAGGTAAATCAGCTACTTCCATGTAAAATTCATGTAAATCGGACCAGTGGTACTTGCGTGATTGAGTAATACACAGACACACACCATCTCATTTTTAGCCTCGCTTCGCTCGCGTCATAGTCGTGTCATATTGTTATTCAATGAAATGCAGGTTTAACCCCGTTTACACCCCTTTATAACCTGAATATCGAAAAATCCCTCCTTAGTAGACGTTTTCGGCACATAACAAACATATCCCCAAAATATCATTCTTCTAACTTTAATAGTTTTGGTTGGTCGATGAGAGTGAACATCCAAAAATCCTTCCTTAGTGGACGTTTTTCTTTCAGAATTTCATCCCTGCCCATAGGCCCCTTAAATTGGATTTATCAAAAAACGGTCGAACACCTTTTTATTTTAGTTATTTATTTATTTTTTAAGCTGATTGATTTCCTCCGAGTTTCAAACTCCTCGCCTATGTGGTTTAAGAGATACACGCTCCGTTAGGAATCTTTCAACCCCCACTTTTCATCCCTTTCACCTCATAACATACTACATCGAAAAACCATTTAACATGTGTCAGCTTATTTTTAATGAATAGTGCATATGCCAAGTATCACATCCCCAAATGAAACCACTCGTTAGATATTGTTATTCAATGAAATGCACGTTTACCCCCATAACACCTCTTTAGAACCTGAATATCCAAAACTCTTTCCTTAGTGGTCGTTTTCGACATACAACGAACATATCCCCAAAATTTCATGTTTCTATCTTCAATAATTTTGGCTGGGCGATGATGAGTGAGTGAGTCAGTCAGGACATTTTCTTTCATTTATTTTTGATAATTTCACCCCTCCCCATGAACCCCTTAAATTGGATTTATGAAACCAACGGTCGAACACCTATTTACTTATTTAAAGCTGCTTTCCCCCTGAGTTTGATGAGTGAGTGAGTCAATCAGCTAGGACACTTTCTTTTCAGTTTTTTTCCCCCAGAATTTCACCCCTCTCCAAGGGTCCCTTAAATTGGATTTATGGAAAAACGGTCGAACACCTATTTACTTGTATTTTAAGCTGTTTTTCCCGCCGAATTTCAAACTTCTCGCCTATGTCGTTTCAGAGATACACGCTCCGTTAAGAATCCCTCAACCCCCAATTTTCACCCCTTTCACTTCATAATATACACCACATCGATAAACCCTTAGACATATGTCTGATTATTTTTAATGATTAGTTTATATACCGAATATCACATCCCAAAAAAAAACTCATGAGATATCGTTATTCAATGAAATGCACGATTACCCCCTTAACACCTCTTTAAAACCCGAATTAACAAAAATCATTCCTTAGTTGACGATTTCGACATACAGCGAACATATTCCCAAAATTCCATGTTTCCAACTTTAATAGTTTTCGCTGGGTGTGATGAGTGAGTGAGTCAAACGGGGCATTTTCCTACAATTATTTTTACCAGAAATTCATCCCTTCCCATGGGCCCCTTAAATTGGATTGATGAAAAAACTCTTGAACACCTATTAACTTATTTTTTAAGCTGTCTTTTTTCCCTGTCTTGAATGAGTGAGTGAGTTAGTCAGTTAGGACACTTTCTCTCCCTTTTTCCCCCAATAATTTCACCCCCCTCCATTGGCCCCTTAAATTAATTTATGAAAAAACGGTCGAACACCGATTTACTTACTTTTTAAGTTGATTTTTTTCCGCTGAGTTTCAAATTTCTCGCCTATATCGTTTAAGAGATAGGCCTACACGCTCCGTTAGGAATCCTTCAACCACCACTTTTCACCTCTTTCACCTCATAATAATACACCACATCGAAAAACCCTTAGACACATGTCTGCTTATTTTTAATGATTAGTTTATATGCCGAGTATCACATCCACAAATGAAACCACTCGTGAGATATTGTTATTCAATGAAATGCAGGTTTAATCCCCTTAAGACCCCTTTAGAACCTGAATATCCAAAAATCCTCCCTTAGTGTATGGTTTTGACATAACACGAACATATCCCCGAAATGCCATGTTTCCAACTTCAATATTTTTGGCTGGGCGATGATGAGTGAGTGAAAGAGTCAGGACATTTTCTTTCAATTTTTTTTCTTCAGAATTTCACCCCTCCCGATGAACCCCTTCAATTTGATTGATAAAAAAACTGTCGAAAATCTAGTTACCTAGTTTAAAAGCAGTTTTTCCCCTGAGTTTGATGAGTGAGTGAGTCAGTCAATCAGTTAGGACACTTTCTTTCCTGTCCTCCCCCCCCCCCCGCAGAATTTCACCCCTCCCCATGGGCCCCTTAAATTGGATTTATGTAAAACGGTCCATCACATATTTACTTATGTTTTATGCTGATTTTTTTCCGCTGAGTTTCAAACTCCTCGCCTCTGTCGTTTAAGAGATACACGCTCCGTTAGGAATCTTTCAATCCCCACTTTTCACCCCTTTCACCTCATTATATACACCACATCGAAAACCCCTCAGACACGTGTCTTCTTAATTTTTAATGATGAGTTTATATGCCGTGTTTCACATCCCCCAATGAAACCAATCGGGAGGTATTGTTTTTCAATGAAAAGCAGGTTTAACCCGCTTAAGACCCCGTTAGAACCTGAATATCCGAAAATCCTCCCTTAGTAGACGGTTTTGACATACAATGAACATATCCCCAAACTGTCATGTTTCTAACTTCAATAATTTTGGCTGGGCGATGATGAGTGAGTGAGTGAGTGAGTCGGGGCATTTTCTTTCAATTTTCTTTTCTCAGAATTTCACCCATCCCCATGAACCCCTTAAATTTGATTTCTGAAAAATAAACTGTCAAACAGCCATTTACTTACTTTAAAGCATTTTTCCCCCTGAGTTTGATGAGTGAGGGAGTCATTCAATCAGTTAGGACACTTTCTTCCCTGTTTCTTCCCCCAGAATTTCACCCCTCCCCATGGGCCCCTTAAATTGGATTTATGAAAAAAAAAACACGATCAAACACATATTAATTTCTTTTTTATGTTGATTTATTTCGCTGAATTTCAAACTCCTCGCCTATGTCGTTTAAGAGATACACGCTCCGTTAGGAATCTTTCAATCCCCACTTTTCACCCCTTTCACCTCATAATATACACCACATCGAAAAACTCTCAGACACGTGTCTTCTTATTTTTAATGATGAGTTTATGTGCCGGGTATCACATCCCCCAATGAAACCAATCGGGAGATATTGCTATTCAGTGAAATGCAGGCCTACCCCCTCAACACCGCTTAAGAACCTGAATATCCACAAATCCTCTCTTAGTTGGCATTTGCGGCCCTTGAGGAAGCTGCATGCCAAATTTCATTCTAATCCGTTCGGTGGTTTCTGAGATTTCGCGATGAGTGCATGAGTGAGTGAGTGAGTGGTATTTGACAGATATATTGTAGATAGTGTCAAGTCTTTGTTATGCTAAACTCGGTTGACAGTGCTGTGTGAGCAGTTGAGTAACTAACGGGATTTCAGGTAAAGATCCTCATTTTCTATAGCGGTAGTGCAGAGCGCACCTGGCATCCAGATGGCCGTGTCTTGACTTGAGCTATGTTGCCATGTAAACTATCTGCTTTGCCATTCCTTCATGAGTATATTTTATGATTTGATTAGCCTGTGCTTGAGTGCAAAAGGGCCGAAATCAGAAGAATGAGGAAGACTATCAAAAATTCATGTAGCCAGCGGTTCCTTCTGGGTCCTAAACTATGTGTATGCAAAATTTGGTTGAGATTGGTGGAACGGTGTAGATTTGTATACGGAACCAACCCACCCACATACATACATACAGACTTTCACTTTTATATATAAGACTAGCTGACCCGGCAGACGTTGTCCTGCCAATCAAAGTAAGTGTTGTAACTTTGTTTCTTGAAGTGATTTGGATACACATTTTTTTTTCAATTTCTGTTAACTGCCTCTAAACTATCGTGTTTCATCGGAATCGGATGAATGACATATGAACGCATACGGGATTTTCTTTAAACGATTCGCATGCTATCACTCATTTGTTGAATCTACTCATGCGCTACTTATTAAATACTGGATTTACTAAGCCAGAAACCTTTCCTGGAGTGTACACAACAATTCACCAAAGTTTCATCGCAATCGGTTAAATGGTATATGAACACCTACAGGACTTTGTTGAAACGATTCTCGCGCCGTCGCACATTTATTGAATCTACTCGTGCGCTACCTATTGTAAAATGAATTTACTAAGCCAGAAACCTTTACTGAAGTGTACACAACAATTCACCAAAGTTTCATCGCAATCGGATAAATGGTATATGGACGCATACGGTACTTTGTTGAAATGATTCGCGTGTCGTCACTCATTTGTGAATCTACTCGTGCGCTACCTATTATAAAATGGATTTATTAAGCCAGAAACCTTCCGTAGGGTGTATTCAACATCTCACCCAAGTTTCATCGTAATCGGACGAATGGTATTTGAACGCAAACGGGACCTTATTGAAACGCTTCGTGCGTCGTCGCCCATTTGTTGAATGTACTCGTGCGCAACCTCCTGTGAAATGGATTTACTAAGGTAGAAACCCTCACGTAAGTGTACACAATATCTCACCATAGTTTCATTGCAATCGGATGAATGGTATATGAACGCATACGGGACTTAGTTTAAACGTTCGCGCGTCGTCGCTCATTTGTTGAATCTACTCGTGCGCTACCTAAGGTAAAATGGATTTACTAATCCAGAAGCCTCCCCCTGTAGTGTACACAACATCTCACTCACTCAAGTTTCATCGATATCGGACGAATGGTATTTGAACGCATACGGGACCTTGTTGAAACACTTCGCACGTCGTCGCTCATTTTTTGAATCTCCTCGTGCGCAACCTCTTGTGAAATGGATTTACTAAGTTAGAAACCTTCAGGTAAGTGTACACAACTACTCATCAAAGTTTCATCTCAATCGATGAATGGTATATAAACTTATACGGGATTTTGTTGAAACGCTTCGCGCGTCGTCGCTCATTTGTTGAATATACTCGTGCGCTACCTATTGTAAAATGAATTTACTAAGCCAGAAGCCTTCCCTGGAGTGTACACAACATCTCACCCAAGTTTCATCGCTATCGGACGAATGGTATTTGAACGCATACGGGACCTTCGTGAAACGCTTCGTGCGTCGTCGCTCATTTGTTGAATCTAGTCGTGCGCTATCTGTTGTAAAATAATTTTCTAAGCCAAACACCTTCCTTGGTGTACACTCAACATCTCACCCAAGTCTCATCGCAATGGGATGAACGGTATATGAACGCATACGTGACTTTGAAGCGCTCCAACGTGCAGAGACAAACAGTAGAATTCGACATCACTGCCACCTTTGGTATAAAACACAACTTTCCGCCACGGGCAGAGTATATGTTATGGCGGTAGTTGCACAGGTTGCGAGCAGGTAGCTCTAACGTGCAGAGACAAACCGTCCAAAGACATCTGCTTTCACCAAGGCCAAGGCTAGTGGTTTCCATGACGACTGTTTTTGACTGTATATTGTGGTTCTAAAATTGTGTGTAAATTGAGGTTCTAAAATTGTGTTTATTCCACCTACCGGGTCGGATTGTGAATCTAAACCATACATGGACCCACACTAATATACATACCAAATTCCATCAAAATCGGTTCAGTCGTTTAGGAGGAGTTCAGTCACATACACACGTGTCGAAGAATTATATATATAATATATATATGGGCGCCCAGTCTCACGATATTATCTTTACAATAAATGCAGAAATAAAAAAGGGAACTGTATTTTACATTGCAACTCCTGATTTTACTGTATAATTCTCTCTCTTGGCGGTAATACCTTCGCCATAACTACGTTACATAAAATTATCACATCCGGTGATTCAAATACTGTCACATTCTACCTTCACTTGTGGCGTGTCAGTTTATCAAAAATGCGCTAGAAAAGCCTAAAACAGTGAAATGCCCCACGATGGGTAAAGCCAGCTTTGCCTATGTGCCCTTGCGTATAACAGCGTCATTATACGAGAATTAGTCTTCAGGGCGCGTTCAGTCCGGGTATGCTTTCACTAGAGCTCAAATACCAGACGACTGCTTTACAAATACAAGGACCATATGCAAAACTACAAACTAAGAAATGAGTGAAAAACAAATAAAATTACCACCATTTAATAACCGAATATAAACAACAAAACAAAAACAAAAAACAACATAAACAAAGTCCACCCTGAACTTTACTCCCACAGTACAAGAATTTACACAGATCTGAGTGGCCTATGAAGGTCCACTCCAAAGAAATAAAATTGTGGATCAAATTCCACTTGTCTGGTTAATATGTATGCACGCGTATAACTACGCTAGAAAGGAAATAAGTACTTTTGATGGAGATTTCCTCACAGATGGAACAGCCAATATGCTTGCAACCCCCCATACTGCAAACCATTATTATGGTTTTATGGGACACACTCGTAGAATAACATACCAAAAATTATAATTTTACTGACACACGCAACCATTTAAAATTTATAAACTAATTGATCTCCAGTGAGATCACAGTGAGTCAGGAAACTCCCAGCAAAACAGAAGCTTGCCCAAGGGCTCAAATTGCTCAACACAAACATGACAACAACGTGACCGAACATCGGGACCATCCGAGGTCAATGAAAATGACAAAAAAAGCAAACGAGAAATAAGATGCCTAAAACCGGCTGATATTTATGAAATAAAAGCATGGATAAGCTAACACGCTGGGAATCGATCGATCAAAACGCGAACAGCACCCATTTACCGATTACAATTCTTTTATCATTATACAGGCTTTATTGTAATATATAAGATAAACATTTACGAAGGACGGAGACCTGGTCCGTGAATACTAATGAGCACAGCTTGCTCCTTGTCTGATTGGAGTCCTCCCGGTAGAAATTCCTCCCTTACCACTCATTAACATCTGTGTTCAAACCAGCCCTCCTTGTCGAAGGTTTGAGTCATGCTATTTATAACAAGAGACTAGACAGTCCCGTTACGCCACCTGTTAATCGCGACACATAAATTCACACACTTCTTGCCAATTCCAATGAATTGCAAGAACATCGTAGAAGGGGATTCCAACATTTTCCTCGCAAGGATTAAATGCGGATCCTGGACAAACTTCAGACAGAACCAGAGTTCCCGAAAACTGCTATCCCATAAAACACATATTTGCAGACTCAACAAAGCTTTGGGCTGAACACAACACATATCTACCACGGGCCGACACTCCAATCAAATATCCCTAGATTTTGTGTCCCAAGACACTAAAAGAGTGTTTCGCTTCTGTTATGATATCGGTTCCCAATTTGCGTTCCCAATTTTACGGTAGCGACACGCACTCGAGTACGCTTGCCCCGTAAACTTGACATCAACAAAAAAAATATCTTCACACAAATAAAATACAACATGCCACGTTGCTCATGCACTAAACTAATGTGTGTCAGTACCACAAAGCATCTACAATAAAACACGAAGACAAAAATTGATAATCATATTTACACAACATAATATGTTCCCACAAAACCATAACCAGTTTGTCAAATAAATAAATTATTTCAGTACTCATTTCTCTTTCTGCGTCGTCTCATCGAACATCGCCAGACATTCTCTCTCCAAAGTGTTTAGCTCATCTCAGACCACATGGAGCCGAAGAAACGTTGGTTCGATGTCTTTCTCTGGGTCTGGAGTTCCATCTTGACGTTGAATAAAAATAAAATAAAAATGTTAGTTATAGTCACACGTAATTCTCTATCTAAATTTTGCCAATAGCTACTTCTTTCACCATTTGTCTAGTGCAAAATTAATCGTAGACTTTCCCTAATAGTTGTAGTCGTGGGAGACTACTAAAATGTTACAGATACAACAAATTTCACACTAAGCTGTGCGCACACAACTTCATTATAATGTTTTCAATAATGAATCTATCTCTGATAAATTTTACGCAGTACACCTTCACGGTATCGAAAAGAATAAGCGATCACCTCACGGTGTCACCAAGAATCAACCTCGTCGTCACTCAGACGACAGTATTTATGTGAATTTAGCAAAAGGACGGAGGGAGAGGGAAATCTATCACTAACTTCTATAATAATGCGACTATTGGCATGCGACAGGTATCAAACAGTTTGAAATATTATACAGGTCACAATGGGGATATCGTGCTCTGGAATCGATCATAGATTTCTTTAATCCAATCTTTCCCGCTTTCATCATCAGGCCGGCGTCAGACGTTCTCTTGGCGCTATAAATGGTGACCGTCTCTGATTGGTGGTTCATGACGTCAATATCGCAGTTTTGAACAGAAGCCTCTGTCCTATGATTGGTTGAAAGTTCCTCTCGTCTCTCTCACCCAGCAACTATCTTACTCACAACGCTAGGGTGACAAAGAAATTACGGTCTGAAATGAGTCAGGACCCCAACACACCTTTGTCTGATACTGCATCTGTCAAACATTCCGATCTCGTCACTTCTTTGTTTCAGGACTGGGCACGTTCAAACGTACTGTCTCCATATAAGCTTGACATTTCGCAATCCAGTCTGGCCTTCCTGTATGATTCTGGCAGTAAAATCAGAATATAATGAAATGAATAATTAGAATCATTAATATGCGTAGCTAATTAAGGGTTCAACCCCTCTCTCGTATATTAATTTCATAACGGTTGCTCCAATCATAATGACAATTTATTGTTGCGTTACCATTGCCTCTGTATATTCACATCAGCAGCATCACCATCTAAATGCTAGGCCTTGTCGCTGCAACTACATTTGTCTCTCACTTGCATACTGTTTATATTGAAGTCCTTGCATCACAGAATACAGATGAGCCTTCCGCGGTTTTCCTCTTCCTTTCTTACCTAGAACGTTTCCTTCCAGTATGGTGGACAGGAACTCATTATGACGTAAGGTGTGGCCAACAAATTTTGCATTCCTCTTTTCTATAGTAGTGACCAATTTTCTTGTTTCGTATACTTCCTTGAGCACCCATTCGTTATTCTTTTTCTCCGTCTAGCTTAATTTCAGCAACCTTCTCCACATCCACATTTTCGCTGCTTCCAGGCGTTGTATGTCCTGTTTCCTTAGAACCCAAGTTTCGCATCCGTATATTCACAGCCAAGCTATTTTAGAGTACTGTACTTTGTATACGTTTGGGAAGTAGTAAATGGTCCAATACCCTAGCGGCGGGCCGGGCAAGGTGTACCAAGATCCCACTGATGAACCTAACTAGATGCACCAAGCCGATACCCCGCAACAGACACGGTTAAAACCTCGAAGATTTGCTGGGGTTTGATTTCGTTTATTGTTTCTATTTTCTACTGATAATTTAGGAGTCAAGAGACTTATGGCAACTACATAATTATAGAAAGCTTTTCAGTCGGTCAACACAAATTGTGCCCAATTTTATTAGGTGGGAAACAAGTATTTATACAGTACAACCTAACGTTCTTGATTCCTTTAAGGGATTTGCGACATCGTAATTATGTAGCCCTGTTTAAAAAATGACAGAAAATATCTGACAACCTGTGTTGTCTGTGTCTGTGTTGTTTGCGTAGGAAGCGACCCGTGGCCTGAAGTTAGCTACCAACCCGGCATTTGCGTGGAGTAGAAGTGGGGAAACTACGGAAAACTACTTCCAGGATGGCTGAGGTAGGAATTCAACCCGCCTATTCACAGCTTTGCCTCACGAGGCTCAGTGTACCCCATTCCAGCCCCCAGACCAGAATTCAATTTCTTGGCAATGCCACAAATAGAACCTGGACAACCGCGGTGACAGCTAAGATGATGATGATAATTGTTGTTTTAAGGGGCCTAACATCTGGGTTATCGGCCCCTAATGGTTTGGATGATAGTGAAAGATGAGATGAGAATAACTAATACTAACTACAGACTTACATACTAGAACTAGAAATGGTAACCACATCAAGGATAAGGCAAATAAAGGACAGGAAGAAAGGAAATGCCCTCAACCCTCGAAGAATGAGCATGGAGGTATTTGGAAGGAAGGAGAGCCATGAAAGGCAGATATGAAAGAGAAATAGGAGAGAGCCTGCCCCAAAGTCAGAGGAAAAAGGGGAAAATATTGACCCAGCTCAGGAATCCTTCAGGTTCGCCAACTCCCGAACTCACCAGCCGTGAACCCATGAGGGTGTAGCAATATCCAGGGTGCACCAGAAGTGGTGGGGCTACATACAGCCTGCCTCCTTGAGGGCCTTGAGCAGAAGGTAGTAGATAACATGAAGAGAAAAAGAAGGCTTACACCACGCAGAAGGAGGGTATCAGGAAAGATGAGACAAGGACCAATTAAGGCGGGAGAGGACGAGACTCCCTAGACCTCAGATGCCTTAATACCGTCGGGGTCGGAAGAGAACAAGTGTTGAGCAAGAGAGGTCGACAGGAAAGAAGACGGAGAGGAGCCCGGCCCCGGGGTGGAGGAGGGGGAGGGGGGCTGGGGCAGCTAAGAATTCTAGGCACTAGGCCTACGTAACAAGCTGGACCGAAATAAATATTATGAGATATTTATCACAAAACACACGCTTTTATATAGCCTACAGTAGACTACAGAGAAAACAAGTATTTATACAGTACAACCTAACGTTCTTGATTCCTTTAAGGGATTTGCGACATCGTAATTATGTAGCCCTGTTTAAAAAATGACAGAAAATGTCCGGCTTCGCCTGGGAACAGTTATGAATGCTAGGTGATAGGCTACTTTTAACCGAGGTCTTATAAGATTTCCTTGTATATGACATTAGTCGTTTTCCCTCCAGCAGTGAACACGAAAGCTAGCTCGTAAACTGTCGTCTCAGTAATTGAATGGAGATTGTTGGAAGAAATGGAAACGTAAAATCACGTTTTTGTAGAACTTTTCATGCTGAACAATTCTTACACTGATAGTATATAGATATTTTTAATGGTTTGCCCTACGTAAGCTTAAAAAGCTCACGGACGCCAGTTTTGTTTCCTTTGATCGTAAATAAATTATTTTCTACAGAAGCTTTCCTCGAAATATCCTGTACAGAATGGTGAAAACCGCATCGAAATCCATCCAGTGGTTCTCGAGATTACCCGTGACATCCAAGAATCGGGGGCTTTGTTTTATACTAACTGTAAGTAGAGATAAGGGGCTTCCTTAATTTTAGTATATTTTTGAACTATTATTTGGTACATAAAAGCGTGTTATTTTGTGATATCTCATGTAATATTTCTTTCAGGTTAGGGTATTTAAATACTTTTTTTTCCCGCCTAATGTAATTGTGCACAGTTTGTGTTGACCGACTGAAAAGCCTTCCATAATAAAACTTGGCAACACTGAAAAATGGCTTCTGATACTTCAATTAATACCTAATTACTTCTTATGGCAAAAATAAGTTGTCAACACTGCTCAAGTATCTGCGTGTGTGCTCTGCCGCGGGAGATACTCACGTATCTGTCGTATGGATGACAGTAAAACAGTCATAAACGCGCTCAATGCAGCTGGGAATATAATTGTCTACCTGACTCATAATTACTGTTCCCAGCGCCACACCTGGGACACCGGCGAGATAATAACAGCTCATAAATACTGCATTACGACCTTGTGCGTTATAATCACTGGCTTTTAGCACTGCATTGCTGTGACTCTAACTTCACATGTACATCTACCATACCCAATACCCTCCTCCAGGGATTCGCTACTAGCCGCGGTCAGAGTTTGGCTGCATTGGTATAAGTGACTAAATACACCTGCATTGATAAGAAATTATCCTTCTCTCTGGCAGAAACACCACAAAGTTTACAATTAATGACAACCAAGCTGGATGGAATGGCCAGTTCTGCTGGACTAGAGATAAATGGTGACAAGACAAATACAATATGCGTAAAAAGTGGGAATGTATCTACACAAATTATAGTGCAACAGAAGATTCTACAAGATGTTGACCGATTTAGCCTTATCTGTAGTAATGGGGACGTAGATGCAGACAGCAGCCGCAGAATTGGGAAAGCTTCGGCAGTCCTTCAACGAATGCGATTCATATGGCAATAAGTATGTCCACAAAGATTCTGCTATATCATCTACCGATCGCCATATATGCATGTGAGACCTGGAAAATATCAGTAAAATCAGCACACAAGCTGAACGTTTTTCACCGATGATGCTTGAGGCGAATTTTGAAAATCTGTTATCGTGACCACATAACAAAATTACGAAGTAGGCCTACTGAGAAGAAATGGTCTATGCAGCCTGCACAAAATCGATGCTCAAAGAAGAATGAAGTTCTCGGGACATGTTCTACGTATGAATGATAGAAGGATACCTAAATCAGCACTGTTGTGGAAACCAACGGAAGGATAGCGAAGTCAAGGAAGACCTCGTAACACCTGGACACGAACTTTTGTACAGGATCTTGAATGCATGGATATGAACTGGGAGGAAGCTGAAAACCTGGCAGCAGATAGAGTTCGCTGGGGTAAACTTGTTGTCCGATATGCTACCCAGCATTGGAGGAACTAAGTAAGTAAGTAGGTGGCGCATGAGTCGTTTCAAAAACCGAGTGTGTGTTAGCCTATGCTGTGTGCTTATTCTTGACAGAATTGTATTGAAACAAAATACAAGCAGCGCTTGACAAAACACTTTCATTCTTTGATTGGCATTGGAACGCATGTCGGGTACAGCTTATCTAATATAGACTACCGTATAACAATTCATATTTGATTGTTAGTCATCTGTGCGTTCCATTACAACTCATCAGATTACGATGAAATTTTGGTGAGTTGTTGTGTGGGTGCCCACGAAGGTTTCTGAACAATTAAATTCATTTTACAATAGGTGGAGCGTGAGTCATAAACAAGCGAGGGACAAAGCAACAAGCAACTAAGCAGATCAGTTACATTGTGTATTTAAGTGACGTTGTTTATTTAGAAACTGTTAAATGGTACATAATTCATTGGTACGTAGATTGTAAACAGTGATCTGTTATATCTCTACATAGTATACAGATATTTTAACGGTTTACCCAGCGTAAGCTAAAAAGGCACATGGACGGCAGGCCTTACTTCGACTCGATTCACTGAAATCGTTACTGCTCGGCTTCCTTTGGTCATAAATGAATGTTTTCGTACAGAAACCATCCTGGAGAAATCCTTTACAGAATGGTGAAAACCGCATCAAAATCCATCCAGTAGCACATCACAGAAGAGACAAAGAGGAAATCTGATATTCTATGGATCGGAGCGTGGAATGTTAGAAGTCTGCTAGGAAGTGGAAAGTTAGAAAACTTAGAAAGGGAAATGGATAGGTTGAGGTTGGATTTGGTTGGGATTAGTGAAATGCGCTGGCAGGAAGAACAGGACTTTTAGTCAGGAGGCTATAGTGTCATTAGCACTAAATCAAACAATGGCCAAGCAGGGGTTGGAGTAGGAAACTTGGACAGCGGGTGGAATACTATGAGCAAAGTAGTGAACGGATTATTGTTGCAAAAATCAATACAAAACCTACGTGCACCACAGTGGTACAAGTCTATATGTCCACCAGTCAAGCTGATGATGAAGATGTTGAAAAGGTCTACGAAGAAATAGATGAAATACTGAGTTTGTCAAGGGTGATGAAAATGTTATAGTAATGGGAGATTGGAATGCTGTGGTAGGAAAAGAAAGAGAAGGGATGATAGTAGGAGATTTCGGATTAGGTGAAAGGAATGATCGAGGAAGCAGCCTGATGGAATTCTGCACCGAGCATGAGTTGGTCATAGCTAACACCTTATTCAATAACCACAAAAGAAGAATATACACATGGATGAGACCAGGAGATACAAGGCGTTAACCAAATCGACTTCATTATGGTCAAGCAGAGATTTCGAAACCAGATTTTGGATTGTAAAACATATCCCGGTGCTGACATAAACTCTGACCACAATCTAGTTGTAATGAAATGCAGATTAAAGTTGAAGAAACTGAAGAAAAGTCAAAAGCCAAAAAAGTGGGCAATAGACAGACTGAAAGAGAAGGATGTAAACGAAAGATTCAAGAATAGTATAAAGGAAGGACTAATGAAAAACCCTAAACAAACTTCAATTGCAGACGAATGGACACTTTTGAGGAATGAAATAACAAAATCCGCAGAAGAAAACATTGGTAGGAAAGAAAGAATAGGCAGAAAACCGTGGATCACTCAGGATATACTAGAATTGATGGATGAAAGGCGGAAACACAAGAATGTAAGAGATGAAAAGGGGAAAGCAGAATACAGACGTCTGAGAAATGAGGTTAACAAGAAGTGCAAGGTAGCGAAAGAAGAATGGTTGAAAGAGAAATGTGCAGGTATAGAAAATTGTCTGAAATTAGGAAAAGTAGACACAGCTTATCGAAGGATTAAGAATACTTTTGGGGAAAAGAAGACAAAGTGCTATAATATTAAGGACACAAATGGAAAGCCTCTAACAGATAGGGAAGAAAAGGTTGAGAGATGGAAAGCTTACATAGAGTGTTTGTATAAGGAAAAGGAGAATGAGAATCATGTAATGGAAAGGGAGGAGGAAATTGATGAGGATGCAAAAGGAGATTTAACATTGAAATCAGAATTTGACAGAGCATTGGAAGACTTAATTAGGAACAAAGCACCAGGCATAGATGATACACCGGATGAGTTGCTACGCTGCATAGGAGATGAAGGTCTGATCAGGTTATTTCACTTGGTGTGTAGGATTTATGAGACAGGTGAGGTACCCTCTGATTTCATGAAGAATGTTATCATCCCTATACCGAAGAAAGTGGGAGCTGACAGATGTGAAGATTACAGTACAATCAGGTTGATTACTCATGCTTCAATGCTCCTGTCAAGAATAATTTACAAGAGTATGGAAACCCAGATATAAACCGAGTTGGGTGAAGACCAGTTTGGTTTCAGGAGAAATGAAGGAACAAGAGAAGCTGTACTAAGTCTCAGGCTGATTTTGGAAGGTAGAATAAGGAAAGATAAGAGAACATTCATGGCATTTGTTGACTTAGAAAAGGCTTTCGATAACGTTGATTGGACTAAATTGTTTGATATTTTAAAAACGATTGGAATACAGTACAGGGATAGGAGGGTGATCAACAATCTATACAGAAACCAGACAGCAGTCATTCGAGCTGAAGGACATGAGAGAGAAGCTGGTATTCAGAAAGGTGTAAGGCAAGGCTGAAACTTATCACCCATATTTTTCAATCTTTACATTGAACAAGCAATGAAGGAAATTAGAGAGAAATTTAAAGTGGGAGTGAAGATTCAAGGAGAAATAATGTCAACTCTGAGATTTGCTGATGACATCGTCATCTTGGCCGACACGCCTGAGGATTTGAATGAGTTTTTGAATGGTATGGACTCCGCCAAGAGGAAAGAATTCATGATGAAAATTAATAAATGTAAAACAAAAATATTGGAATGCAGTCGCAATAAATCAGAAACCTCTATGGACATCAAATTGGCAGGGGAAAAACTAAAGGAAGTAGGCGACTTCTGTTACTTAGGAAGCCAAATAACCAGTGATGGACGAAGCAAAGAGGACATAAAAAGTAGGTTGGCTCAGGCAAGGAAAGCATTTCTACAGAAAAGGAATCTGTTGACATCTAATATAGATTTAGGTATTAGGAAGACTTTTTTGAAAACCTTGGTCTGGAGCGTGGCACTCTATGGATGTGAAACTTGGACTATTGGTGCAGCAGAAAAGAGGAGAATTGAAGCGTTTGAAATGTGGTGTTACAGGAGAATGATGAAGATCAGATGGGTAGATAGGGTTACAAACGAAGAGGTATTAAGGCGAGTGGGGGAGGAGAGATGTTTCTGGCGACTGCTAATGAAGAAAAGAGATAGGATGGTAGGACACATACTAAGACACCCAGGAATAGCAAGCTTAGTTATGGAAGGTAGGGTCGAGGACAAGAACTGTAGGGGTAGACCAAGGTTAGAGTATGTTAAACAGATTGCCTCGGATGTAGGGTGTGGTAGCTATGTAGAGATGAAACGATTAGCTCAGGACAGGGAGGCATGGAGCTCTGCATCAAACCAGTCAAAAGACTGAAGACTCAAACAACAACAGTTCTCTTTATTGCCCGTGACATCCAAGAATCAGGGACGTTGTTTTATACTAAGTAGAGATTAGTGATAACCAAGACCCGCCATTTTATGTTACAAATGCATGTAGAAATTTGCAATTTCAAGCAGTTATCGCAAAGTCCATCGGGTCATGGCAAGCAAGAACGACCAAGTCCACAGGAGCCAATGAAACTGCTCATCCGTCTCACGTGACATAGTTCATGTCTTTATTCTGCATAACCATAACTAATTCAAATAACCATAATTCTTGAATTTACTCTCGTAAAAATGCTTTTTGTTATCGAAATATTTAATTGTTAACGCAAAATACGCGTCGCCTCCGGAGCGTAGCGGTCAGCATGGTTAGCTGCCGCCCCGGAGGACCTGGGTTCGATTCCCGGTTCTGCCACAAAATTTGAAAAGTGGTACGAGGACTGGAACGGGGTCTACTCAGCCTCGGGTGGCCCAAATGAGTAGAGGGGGTTCGATTCCCCCTCAGCCATCCTCGAAGTGGTTTTCCGTGGTTTCCCACTTCGTCTTCGGGCAAATGACGGGTTGGTACCTTCTTCAAGGCCACTGCCGCCTCCTTCCCTCTTCCTTGCCTATCCATCCTACCCATCCCTCACCTTCCCTCATGAGACCCCTGTTCGCTTTGCAGGTGAGGCTGCCTGGGCGAGGTGCCAATCCCACCTCACCAGTTGTATCCCTTCCGATTCGATGTTCCCAGCTCTAGGACACTGCCCGTAGAGGCGGTAGTGGTGAGTTCCCTCGCTGAGTCCGTGGGTTCCACCAACCTGTTGGGTAAACGACTAAAAAAAAAAAAACGCAAAATACTTCATTCCACAGACTTGGCTTCTCATTCATCTACATGAATGAATTGATCACTAACATGTTTCAACCAACACCCTCTAACCCCAAAAAAAATCCACATTTACAGCGAAAATTAGTATTATTGATCGACGATGTCGAAATGTAAATATTATGCGTCATAAAACTGTATCATAATGATCGTCATTATAGTACTGTTTCAGGTAGATTTCATTAGAAAGCTAACTATTGCAATGGGTACCATGTTTCGACTTCCGGAAAATTTCGACATATCTTCGCGTTTCACATCCCCCAGACCCCAAAACCACCGTCAGTTCAAAAGTTTATATATAATCACTTTGAATTTTTTACCGAATATGTATATCTATAAAATCTCGGTCGAGTTCGTTACTGGGCTAAATCGGTCGAAAGGGGTGAAAATGGGGATCTTTTTTTCGAAAAAGTGAAATATGGCTATAAGTCTCTTAATATGTGAAATATCGAATCCGTTCAAAGTTCATACTATGTGTAGGATCAAGCCCAAAAATGTATGTTTGAAGAGCTTTTTATAGCACCATCCATTGACCAAAGGGGTGGGAAAAAGTGGGTTTTTAGGGAAACATTAATCATATCTCTCTTAATAGGCACAATATCAAAACCGTACAAAATGGACAATATTCCCCTAATAATTACCTAAAACTTTTGTCTGAAAGAATTTTTGATATGATCCACCATTACTCTAAGGGATGAGAAAAATGATTTCGGAATTATAAGAAAATGCCAAGAGCTATCAGAGGTTGCCATGGGTACACTACTAAATTGATGAGGGATGAGCCATCAGACGTTGCCATGACAACGCACTTGCACGAGATCAGATTCAGATTTCCATCTGACTAAGTGTGAAGCGGCTTCGGTGACGTAACTGGTAGCATGCGGATCTTCTATACCCAAGGTCGCGGGTTCAAAGCCGGCCGAAGTCATCGGATTTTGTAAGAGTGCTAAAAATTCCTCGGTATGCTTTCCTTTGGAGGGGAAGTTCCAACGTTCGTTGCGAGTTGCTGGTTGCGATGGCATCTAGTAGCCAAGTTCACAGCTAGTTGTCGTTGACGGTAGTATCTGGTAGCAACATTAGGAACTACTGCTTGAAATTGACCGTCTGCATTCCTTACCTGAATTACAGACTAATACAACAACAACAAAAAGTCAACACTATACAGCCCATGACGGGCTAACGCCGACCAAGTGACCGTTGCCCAACCATTCGGCCTGCAGATATTGGGGTGACACGTGATCGGCGTGTCGGGTCCCCTCGGCCGTTAATCTTGGTTTTCGTGATCGGGGCGCTGTCTCACTGTCAGACAGCTACTCAATTGTCCTCGCGAGGCTGAGTGCACCCCGTTCCAACCCTCACGTCAGTTTTAAAATCCCTGACGGAGCCGGGGATCGAACCCGGGGCCTCCGGGTGAGAGGCAAGCGCGCTACCCCAACACCACGGGGCGGCTACAGACTAATACAGCCATCACAATTCACACCGTTTATCAGACAGATTCTACACTCACCCAAAGTACACGGGGTTACATGACCGCGATGTCGCAGCCCCTAAACTGAGGAACCAACCATTATCTCTGCGGGAGATATAATTTTGCGTGAAGAAGTAACAGACCGTTACATAGTTACACATCAGTGTCGAAACCTTGCATAAGGACAGTGTGACCACAAGTATAAAAATGGACCCCAAATGACAAGAAGGTTACCGTCCTCATAAGAAAATAAAATGTTTAAAATGTTGTACAGCCCAGGGGCAGTACCCCTAGGACCTACGACCTAACCCACCCCTTCATCTTTCACCATAAACTACCCTCACAGGCATGCCATAAACCTCACACACTTCTTTGACACGAGCAGGCACAGCGGTATTGCTGCCAGCCACGCTTACACAACTTACAAACAAACACACTATCTGGAACAGCAACAGTGATGAAACGCCGAGTAAGCAGCTCGGGGAAACCTTAAAAGGTAGACCCCGAAGAGCCCAATTGTCTATTCGCGGCCAGCGGCTCTGCATCTCCGGGTCCGTCCCAGCTCCGTCACGACGTCACCAGGTGAGAATTAGTAGTGTATTCAGATCTCTTAATTACTTGTAACACCTCACCCAGAACACTTTTGTATTTGTACACTTTGTTTAATACTCGTCCACTATCTAAAGGGACAGCACATTATCGCCACTGACCAATACATACTTGGTCAGTAAACACATACTTCTTGTAATCATTTCACACATCTTTACATCCTTACGCCCCACCTGCACTTGTTCCTAATTGCCCCTGACCGAGAATGCTGAGAACTGCATCGTCAGGAAACCCATTGTGTTAGCATAACTGACTGGCAGCAGCCAAGTGCTGACCCCGCACGTGAGCTCATCTTCACTCGCTCACGCTAATTTGTAAGCAAAGTTAATAGCTCCGTCTTAGACATTCATCCCCCCAACAGGTAGACGCAACCTGTAGGAACGCACCCCAACAGCTCACATCCTCTCATCAACACTTACACTAGTAGTCTCCCCCGATTACGGGAAATTACACCCTTTCGCAAACTACCCCAAATTAATACATCTACACTACCCTGTTTATCCCATCACCCAACACCGGGATAAAACAGATTGGTGGAGGCGCCACTACCACGCAAATTAAGAGCAGGGACTCAAACAACGAGCCCTCGTGGTAGAGCGATCCATACTGAAAGCAACCAAGCGAAATTTTTTTTTTTAAGAGAAAGCATTATTTTTTCTCTCTGCGAATATAAGGGGGGATTTGTAGCCCACCCACCCTCCCTAAGGAAGTTCCATCACCCTTCACACGCCCATTGGCACACACATTTATTTTAACACACACAGTTCAAGATGCCCCCCCCCCCCATACCGTTTAGCCATGCTAAAGAATATTGGGGAATACCAAGATTTAATTGCCTGGCATAAGGTCTTTGCGACCAGCAGGATTACCTCCAAAAGTATCAACAGCTCCTCCACGCACAATATATACGCGTGATTAAGCTAGTCCGGCCAAGGAACATGGCGCAAAGCAGAAAAATTAGAGGCGAAATGCCCACTCTGCGTAGACAGTTGAATCGCTCCCATTGGAGGCTACACTGTGTACATGACGTCATGTTCCAACAACATGAAGCACTGAACATACAACATAAACACGTAGGGACTAGCGGTACCAAAGTCGCCGAACAGACCTTATGCCTTAATCGGCAGTATGCCCAAATTTGGGAAGATTATCGAGAACTACAAGTCAATAATGCCATCTTCGAGTTTTCAGCAGGGCCGCCAGCAAAACAGAGACAGGACACAGACATAAACACGTTAACGCAGCAATTTGCGAACATGTCTATCTCTACACATACCATAACACAAGGGAAGGAGTCACCCGTGGCCACAGGCCAGAAAACGGTCAGGCTAGCCTCCAACACACTGCAGTTACACCCACACACAAGTACGCGTCCCGCAACTCCGGTCCAGGAGGCAATTTTGCCATACCGAGGGACAAAACCAACACCAACCCCCTCAGAACGAATGAACGAGAGGGAGTTGACGCCAGGGCTCTCAGACACACACGATTACACAAAGAGGAACCTGGAGGAACCTATATCATGGGCAGATGATACAGAGAACGTGCTACTGCACAGTAAGCCCATACAGACCCACACACATAGACAGACACAAAGGAAGGAGTCTGCCGAGGCCATAGTCCAGAAAACGACCAGGCTACCCTCCAATACATTAGAGGGACGCTCACAGACAACTACGCGACCCCTACTGCCAGTTCAAAGGGCGATTTCGCCAGAATGGAGGCGGACACGGACAAATACACCCCCATTGCAAAGAAATACGGGGGGGGGGGGTTGCTTACAATTCACCAGGCTGTAACACACACGCCTGTGCGTAATATTATCCCTCCAACACAGTCTACACGGGGCATAAGGGAGGTTTTACCGCCCACCCCAAGAGGCCAAAGGGACAGGAAAACACACCCCCCCCCCCCCACAGACACGGATAGGGTAGTTCAAGGGCGACATAGACCCTCAAACACAAGCACACCTAGGCCAACAAACGTGCAATACAGTAAACTTAGGGCCAGGCTCACCCTACTGCAAAACCCGCAGGAAAACAGTGGGGACCCACCCTAATGGAGGGTGGAAGCCTATGCCGTCATTTCAGGACGAGCACAGTCACCCCGTCGGGCAACAGCGCTCGGGCGAGGATAAAAACATTCACAGGGGAAAGCCCACTCCCAAGATAGAGAAAAACTGGCCAGAAATAAGGCAATTTATAGGCACATTAAAATTAAAGCAAGGGACATAGACACGGGGACAGACAATTACACGGACGACATCGCACAGACAACATAATGACACAATCCCATAGGAAAACCACAGAATCTCATATAGACACTGTGTCCCATAGGTTATGGTTATGAATTAGTGCATTATAACGATATATGTATATGTCTCGCATATTATCATTGTATACACGTCTTAAATAGACACTAGGGATGACATATGAATTACACTAATGTCATTCACCACACAGACATGAACACGGAGAGGTTCTTTTACATACATAGAATACACAAATTGACACAAAAACACACCCGGGCAATTGGTTATGGTTTCCAATTCCGCCCGCAAAAAGAACGTGTCCGAGTTCCTGCTACCACGTTGGACAGGTCCCTTCAAAGTTTGCAGGAAGGTATCTGATCTAAACTACATAGTGAACGTGTGGCATGGACATAAACTCTTTAAGGACACTATACACGCCCGCCGTATGAAGGCGTACCACACTCGAAAAACAAAACTCACAAATAAAGGCGGAAACGCCGCAAAAAGGAAAGGAAGTGGCCCCACTTGCAGACAAGGTAAGAAGGCCAAGATATAGGCCTGGAACCGCGAGGACCTCACCAGGATAGGAACCTGCCAAAGACACCTAGCTGCCACACATGCAACTAGAGGCCAGGAGATACAAGCGCAAGAACGCTTGAGCCACACAAACATGAACACAGGGAGGTACTTTTACATACGGGGAATACATGTACTAACACGAGAACACACACACAGAGAGAGAAAGGAAAGCCCTGTAACACAAATCCACGAGGACACCAATACATAAATTACACAGATATAGACACTAACACCTAGCCGCGAGACATAACACTAGATGCCACATGGGCAGACAGCGGCTACAGATGACATAAAGGCTACACCACACAACACTGCCACATGTAGCGACATCATATAAGAGACCAAAATATAAGGCACGGTAATTGTAGAGAAACGACGGGCCTTGTGGAAAACATATCTTGACATACTCACACCATTTGTAGCAAGGTTACGACATGAGGGCTGTACACTTCAAATGTCAACAGGCGGACAGGAAACACGGTAGCAACAGCAGGCTTTATCTCATGAGGTAACCTAATACTTTGCACACTCAGTGCGAATACGTGACGCACCAGGCGGCCAGACTCATTCTACAGCCTTAGTAGAATTACGGTCGGCAAAGAATCATTCACTAGGGATTCAAAACCACACTACGCCCACAAATTAAGACCAGGGCGAACCAAAACTCACACAGACGACATAAACGGGTCATACTTACACGTGCGTAGGCCCGTTCAATGGTATTCGCTATACTTCCCTAATCAGGGCATTAGCGACCCCGGGACTACCAATAGGGGACGTACCGGGAACACCAGGCCTCTACAGAGACCACAAAATACTCTTTTGGACCATAACGCCCGAAATCTAAATACGAGGGACGTCCAAGTGTACACGGAACACCCACGCTAGATGAACACAGACACAGTAGACAATCTATAACCTAAGGCAGAGTAAACGGGACTAATACCAGTTACCCAATGACAGTTAGTTTCGTATTACGATACCAGAGGCCACACAGACACACGCAGCAGAGATACGCAATTTTAGAGTCCGCATTATAGATAAGGACAAGCGAGCCCAACAAACATTAATCACACAAGGTGGAAAACCACATTTCAACACGGGACGGTATGAGAATTAATGCGGAACACTTATAAATGCCCCGGAAATAGGTCAGGATACGCTCCAAAAAGGTAGATGATAGGCACAGGTACACGATCACACAAAGTAGGGTAACACCACATGTCGACGGCCAAAAGAAGAAAAAATCATGAACATTCAGTACAGAGGCGGTAGATTACCCCCGAAGAGAGGCAATAGACCTGCTAGACACAAATCATAGATAATTACATAAAGCAGAGGTATTGCGGAAGCAAAGACCAAACAAGTTTGGGAGCGAAAATATGACAGGTTAACACATGGTCCTTTCTAAAACACAAACATATATTAACACACAGACATTGGCAGACAGCACGTTTGTTATTCTTCCGGCATGTCACTGAAGACATTGAGTACACAAAGGCGATAAACAAATATACAGGAAATAATGCGCTGCGAGTAAGCGAATTCCAACGTGTCGCCACCCACCGTACGCGGAAATATTTTTGCAACAACGGAACGTGACAACAATACACAGACATGATGACATGACACAAAGCAATAATAGGAAGCCATACATTGACAACACGGATGTTTACACAGGAAGTGAAGACGGTATCACATTAGGATGCCTAAAATATTACACAAATATTGCAGACCAGATTTGATTTGGGAAACACTATTTTAGGACTACCAGTAATAGGACGGGAACATACATACTGTAGCGATATGCAACACGGGCCAGCGAGTGCCGACAGCACGCGACACTGATAAACCCGCTCAGATAACGAGGCACGCGTAGGCTACAGTCCAGCGGCAGGCGGTCTGCTGAACACACCGCGCTGCAGACTAGAGCCACGGGCACCTCCCTCCTACACGCGCCCAACACTTCTCGGTAGCGACGCAACTGCAGTCAAACACTCAGACTACTTAAGGGCGGATAACTCAGAAGACATAGAGGAACCATCCACCCCCATAATAATTTCTTTTTTTCCGCTTTTGTTTTTTTCTACCCTAAAACTACTACAGGCAATTATGCTACACCGGTTTATATCCACAAACCACATGCTTATTATCGCGCCACAGGGGCAAATACAGATAAAAAACACCCCAATTTTTATTAGAAGGCCTAGCATACAACAGGCATTGTAGAACTACCCAGCCCACGAGCAGACGGACAGGCGAACACAGACACAGTGGGTAGTATACAGTAATCACATAAAGGTACGGCTACATTTAAAACCAGACATATAGGCATAAGGCATAACTACCCCCACCCACATTATAAATAGGGGTCCAGATAAGACCGTGAACGGCACAGAGTCACCACACTTAAATATCATAGGGACAGCCAGAGGGCGGTACCCAGACACATAGATATTTTACACGACGTAGGGATGATAGGCCCACGGGCATTACACGGATTAGTATTTTGGTAGACAATAGGTGCTATATGGCATCTCAACTCAGCGAGCGTAAATCCCAAAGAGCGGAAGAAACACATAACAGCCCGAGAGGCTGACACACCACAATAGGAGTAGAGGTGGATAATGCCATCAGAACGGCCATAGTACAAGCTACGGGCTAACATCCCCATACCCTCCCTCCTATATACCCCCAATACCTAAAACACTATCCTGCACAGACATACAGATACATAAAAACACCTACACTACATTAAAAAGTATACATAGGGGTTGGTAGACTTCATGCTCTTCACAAATTAAGGTCTACTACACCTTGGACCAGAATGCCTACACCTGAATATTAGAGGTGATTCGGAAACCAATATTAAGCGCCGATGAACATCTCCATATAGAGAGATGAGGCCATACTAGATACTAACAAATATTTTATTCAATAATCCCGCATGCAGGGGACATAGACTTATTATACCTTAACATGTGCCTTCTCCTCAAATGAGAGCATACATGCGCTCATATCCATCTCACTGCATGAGATATCCCGCCCACACACCAAGGGTTGTATTATAATCACACCTGCATGATATTTTCAATTTTGGACATCTGGGAAAAACCCACCACATCCACTCAGAGTAAATACATCCTAGTAGCATCACCGGCTCCTGGCTACCGTAAACATGGAGTCCAACGATGCATAACTCTCTCCCACCTCGTTTTAACCCTACTCAGCAAATAACACCCTCTCAGATCCTAATAATAAGGGACCAGACACCCCATAAACCTACTAATATCTCCAGAAACGTAACAAGGCATCAGCGCTGGAGATCCGATACGGCAATAAGAGGCCTAAAGTAGTCACTGCATTTCGAAGATTCTACAACCCCAAAACACTAAGAATTTTACCTAATTACACAGTACACAAAAAATACCTAAATATCACACTGAACACTACAGCATACAGTATCACACTTATTTATTAATAATTCAAAGGAATCTGAGGTCACACTAGGTGGTGACAAACAGGTATATTGATGGGAGCAGGATCGCCACACGAGGGCAGAGCCGGAGAAGGCGGTGATGGATCCTGACCCAGCTTAATGACAGATTGACGTAAGGTCAAAGCGCCGATGACTCAGTGCGGGCAAACTTCGAAATCCTGGGAGTACCTAGCCTGTCCCCGGGACAAAGAAATGTTACACCCATTATGCACTGCGGTCGTCGAAGCCAGACCTGCAGGGGAGACTTTTGACGTCTAGTAGGAGAATTAGCCAGCTCAGTATTAGACTCAGGGGACAAACCTAGAGACGACTACTTGGACTAGACTAATAGCTAGATGTGAAAAAAAAATGAAAATCCTCGGAGGCGTAGAAGATAGTCTTCCATTCGTGTGAAGTGAAGAAGTGCCTCAGAGTTCAGCGGGACCAACCCTTGAGCACGCCAAGTCATCATTCCGGAAAGTGGGGTGAAGATTATTTAATAAATGATATGTAATAAATAATGAATGATAAATAATGCGTATGGAATGAATGCGATCATTCGGTCTCGTGCCCACATAAATGGACGACATCGAGTCTCCAGAGCTTAAATGGTAACGCAACGAGCGGCCAGAGATGTAAATGAGGAATGCGGAGAGCTCTCACAGTGGCTTGGGCAACCGATTAATAAATATAAAATGGCGAATAAAGCGAATATAAGCTATATAAATATAAATGAAATGGATATCCGCGCGCAGCGTTTGCACCTAGCAACGCAGTCGCACAGGCCTCTATACACTACACACTAGTTATTAAGGGGGGAAGTCGACAATTAGTCTTAAGGTAGCGGAATCTAAAAGGGCCTTACGGCCTGGTGGTTTTGGAAATGACCGGCGTTTCCAAAATACACACGGGTTGTGCCCTGAGGGTGGCGACATGCCTCAGGCGATCGCTTCGATCAAAATTTTAGTATGTAAGGCAGTTGCATTTGGAAGGCAACTTAGATTTAAGCAAATTTAACAAGCACTGTTGTAAAACAGTAGCTACAGCATATTTCGGCATTAGGTTAAGGACTATTTCGGCATTAGGTTAAGGACTATTTCGGCATGTATATACAAATATTTTTTTTTCTCATAGCATTAATTAGTATAATCTAGATTAAGTACACTCTACATATTAATAATAGTTCGGCACCGTCTAGGGTAAGACGGACACCACATAGGTTTAATTGGAAATGCTATGCGAACGCGACATAGATCGCTTGGCACCGTCTAGGGTAAGACCGATACCACATATGTTTAAGTGGAAATGCTATGCGAACGCGACATAGAGCGCTCGGCACCGTATAGGGTAAGACCGATAACACGTCAACGATAAACGGTGCAGCACCCGAGGCTGACCAACCGCAGCAGTACACGAGACATCCGAAGAGGTCTCAAGGGCGGTGGCACCATCCAAGCCGACCCTTAAACAGCGCTGCGCGACATAGGCGCATAATAGTAATACTTGGCCAAGGGCATATTCATTACAAGTCTTTGTATTTCAGCAAAGAGCTCTTTCACTGCAGCATCATGGGAACGCTGACAACATGATCATTATCAGGTAAAGGTGACGTCACGACACACAAATACACTCATATACTTGTATACACGGAGGAGACACGACAAATACACAGGAAGACAGGAGTACATTCATAAGTATAGCGGTAAGGCTGTAACCAGCTTAGGTTAAGATAGAATTAAAATGTGCACAATAGATATAAGCATGCATACGAGATATTACCAAAATGTATGCGGGTATTATATCACAACTCTATTTCAGGCACACCAGGAGGCGCTCTCTACGTTCCACCGGAAAGGGGAACTAACTAATAAATTATTATTTTTCAGATCATCAGCACCATACACATGTCTTTTGTAAATATATTTCCAACACCAACTTGTACACACTCTCCTATGTCACAAACACATACACTCTCCAATAATTTCAGTTGCACCCCTTAACGGTGACAACACAGTGGTCAACGATGCACAGTAACCGTGGAATACTGAGTATCAATGAACACAAAAATACATTACACACGCAAATGAAGCGTGGATTCAGTGTCTAAGGGCGGCACAACGCTTGTAAGCGCCGAGCCTTCGACGCTAAGGTGGAATTACTAACCACGGTGGGAAAACCACTAGGGTATAAGATAAAGCAAAATGAAACAGCGGATTAGCCACTGAACCCTATCAGGAACGGACGCTTAAGAATGCTTAAGAATGCGAAGCAAGGTAGAGAATTAACAGCGCGCAAGAGGTATAAAATAACTGGCCACTTAAAAGAGCTCAATAAGGTAATATATAATAAATGTAATTTATTTTGTATTTTGTAGTTACACCATGATAACACTATACACGTACATGTTCCACATGGTTGGATAATATAACTATACGAAGAGAACTAACATGGCAACTATCATTATTACTATGGTTATTATTATGATTATGATTATTATAAAGGTTATGATTATTATTATCAGTGTCATGCTTGTTACCATCATTAGGATTACGAAAGTCATTATATAATGCTACCATAATTACCACAGGACTATCACCATCCTGTATACGGCACCATAATTGCCAACATCGCCACGGCGAATATGGTTACATTTTTTCAATGCATACTATCACACGTAACCCTATACATTTCAACCCATGTACTTTCATTTCTACCCTTCTAACTTAAAATTTGTAAAGGTGTTCCATTTAACCCCAACAATAAACCATTCTGATATAACCCCTTAAATTTACACCCGGGGCACCTGTTTTTCTATCATCTTCAATCTTTTATACATTATACCTATTCATACTTTGTAAACACAATGTACATGCAGGGAGCAATTTTTTCCCACACAACGACGGACGGCACAACCACCCATCCAACCATGTTTTTTTCATTCCTGCATGGCACACACCAATATGCACATATCTATGTTTTCTTTCTTTTCATTAGCACCAATAACATCAAGAGCATAATAATAATAATAATAATAATAAACTATGTATATGTATATAACCCATACCCACCCTATCTGAACACACTCTAAACTCACATCGCCAACCAGACAGGACGACACGACATCTACACGACACCAAGGAAGAAGAGGGACAAGAAGAAGAAGAAGAACTACTACACCGAAACACCTACACCATTTCCCGTTCGCGAGGGCGAGAACAAAGGCCGAGGAGGTCTTGTACAGCCCAGCGGCAGTACCCCTAGGACCTAGGACCTAACCCACCCCTTCATCTTTCACCATAAACTACCCTCACAGGCATGCCATAAGCCTCACACACTTCTTTGACACGAGCAGGCACAGCGGTATTGCTGCCAGCCACGCTTACACAACTTACAAACAAACACACTATCTGGAACAGCAACAGTGATGAAACGCCGAGTAAGCAGCTCGGGGAAACCTTAAAAGGTAGACCCCGGAGAGCCCAATTGTCTATTGGCGGCCAGTGGCTCTGCATCTCCGGGTCCGGCCCAGCTCCATCACGACGTCACCAGGTGAGAATTAGTAGTGTGTTCAGATCTTCTAATTACTTGTAACACCTCACCCAGAACACTTTTGTATTTGTACACTTTGTTTAATACTCGTCCACTATCTAAAGGGACAGCACATTATCGCCACTGACCAATAAATACTTGGTCAGTTAACACATACTTCTTGTAATCATTTCACACATCTTTACATCCTTACGCCCCACCTGCACTTGTTCCTAATTGCCCCTGACCGTGAATGCTGAGAACTGCATCGTCAGGAAACCCATTGTGTTAGCATAACAGACAGGCAGCAGCAGCCAAGTGCTGACCCCGCACGTGAGCTCGTCTTCACACGCTCACGCTAATTGGTAAGCTAAGTTAATAGCTCCGTCTTAGACATTCATCCCCCAACAGGTAGACGCACCCCGTAGGAACGCACCCCAACAGCTCACATCCTCTCATCAACACTTACACTAGTAGTCTCCCCCGATTACGGGAAATTACACCCTTTCGCAAACTACCCCAAATTAATACATCTACACTACCCTGTTTATCCCATCCCCCCAACACCGGGATAAAACAATATGCATAAAATGACGAAAAACAAAGTTAATTAAGCTACAATTATAAAATACTTTCTCGCAATAAATGAGGTCTGATCCTTCTACGAAAATCTGCATATTCTGCCTATTTTCGCCTATCCCCAAGTTTGTCCGGTGAAATCTACCTCCGCCTTCCGGCGTGCCGAGAGGATTTTTTTTCATTATGAGACAGTTTCTCCAGCCAATTTTGAGCTCATTTATTGACCAATTAGGTAAGCATACCTTCGCGCATGCTCTCGAAATCCAACATGTCGGATATGAATTACATGATTTGAAAGTTCAAATTGGATATCGGATCAACCATTGTAGTTACAAACCCATACACAAAGACAAAATCAGCACGAACCTTTACAGTAACAAGAAAATACTATGACATATGCACGAAATTTATGAATCTACGTCCAGAAGTTAGCAACACAGCTTCCTTCCATATAAATTACCGACATGGAAAGTGCACCGTCCATATGTTCGCGTAAATTAACTGGCGAATATGAGACAAAAATTGCACTCTACCTTAATATCCTATACTCCAATTTCTACACAGTGCATTGCTTTCAAACGGCTTCGGTGACAATATTAGTGAATGCTAGAGCTGGACGGTACTATTTATTATGCAGGCTGTAAACAATAGCATTGCCAAGCAAAGTAAATGGTCTCTGCTTTCGAAGTGCTTTGACCCAAGCATGCGCTCTGTTCAGTCAGCAAAGCCAGCGCACCCTGTTCACGAACTGAAGTAACTGAATCCCACAGATATTTATGAATATTTATGATAAAACATATAATAAAGTTATAATTATCGTCGAACATAAACAGTCGTATGCAACTCGCCTATAATGGTAATTAAGACACTCGTATGGAAATTATAAAACGAGCGTAGCGAGTTTTATAAACATACTCGTGTCTTAATTATTGCCAGTATAGGCTCGTTGCATAATGTGCTATTATAGTACACTAGCATTACTCGTCGCGGCTTCGGCCGCGAATATTCTAGTTGTAAAGAGTACACTTAGCAAAATCTCAATCATCAATGCTATGACTGATTTATCATTGGTATGAATAGTCAGACTTTATCAATTCAGCTACTGGTGCAGTGGTTAGGGGTTTGTCATTCCTTCATAAGTATATCAGAGCCAAGTTAGTTTTCTGGGAATATCACAGACACTGTTAATTTAAGGGCCTTTAAATGTGGTTTTCGGAGACCCTTTATAGTCAGGTGAAAATGACCTTTCGTACCACACTCACACGTGAAAATTGCGTGAAAAAATCTCGAGTGCCCCTTGACCCCGTTAAGCGTATTATACTGTGTGTATTGATGAATTTTAGAGCTTAATTTGGTTCAGTGATAACCTTATAACCGTCTGGAAACTTTCACAGTAATGTAATAATTGGAATTGCATTGAGTCTTACATAAATAGATGGACCTGTGAGATTCTGTTACCATGGTTAGCCTGTTGCATTCTTTCATTATTTCATTGTAAATATACATGTTTTAAGGTATGTATTTAATTGTGAGGCATTTAAAGATTTAGTGAGTGCGTTTCGCTTACGCATTGGGTTATGCTGAACCTGTAGGTATCCCATATGTGTAGGTTGGTGTTAATGGGGCCTTATTTTCGGTTTAAAAGTGGAATGTGACCTTAGCAGAATAATATAGGGAGGGATATAGGTCATTGTTAAGCATCGTAAGTTGGGGATACGACAAACTATGCCTAGAAACGGGAGTAAAGTGAACGTCTGGCCAACCTACTGTTACGCTGTCTGTCTGGCCTGTATCGGGTTGAGTCACCTTTTGATTGTGCTACTGGAGATAACAGTTCCAAAAGTGAAAATGTAGCTTATCACAGGTCAGTAACTGTTACCGCTAGTTTACGAATGTGCTGTTAGATGGCTCACTTATCACTAGGGCAGTGGCGCTATCTGGAAGCTAACAGTCGGACTAGAAGGAATACATCACAGTCTTATCGTGGTCTTATCGCATTTTACCCTAGGAGGAAGTACAAAAGTAAACAACGCGAGCGACTTCAATAATATATTGCCACTAAAATGTGAAACACAGAGACACTGAAATCCTGCTCTTTTCATTTCAAGACTGCATGCTTGTAATTCTCAAATATATTTGTCTCTTAGCGTTTGTCCCGTCTTCAAGGTTGGGCGATTACCATGACACCGGGTGTCGCCATGAGTGGCCCCGGCTTCTAATTGAATAGTTCTTTCATATATGTAACATCAATGCTACTATAGCAATCAACTACAGTACTGTACTTCTTTCACCACCTGTAATTACTCGCGCCTAGAGCACTGAGATAATCAAGCTTGAGGACTTTTTATAAAGTATGCATTTGAAAAAGCGGGAACCTGGTGCTCTCAATGAGCTCCTTATGCCCCTTAATTGATTTTTTTTACTCTTTGGTAGAAAGTTTTATTTTTAATATATGTTTGTACGTTACTGATATATGTCATCAGTGGGTACAAAGAATGATTGAGTTTATTTTTATTTTTTGTTTGGTTTTAAATTGTTTAAAGTGAATATCATTATCTCCCTATGCGTTTTTCACCATGGCTTTGCCCCTCGTCTCCTGGACATATGAGTCAAGGTAGACCGTCCATTTACCGAGGGACAAGGTGTTAAAATAGTTATTGTTTCAGCAGCAGCTTCAGACATTTAATAATAATAATAATAAAATGTGGTTGAAGTTTAAAGTTATTTAGTTATTTGAAGAAAGAAAGACCTTTTGTAGGTTGGTTTTGTAGTATGAAATTTTTATAGACCTATAGTAGGTTGTGGATTTTGAAATTAATAGTACGCCTAGAGCGTTGCGTCATATCTTGGCCAAATACGTAAGATAAACTAGCGGACCCGTGCGTGAACTCTCGCATAATGGGTTGTGTGTACCCCATGTGCACAGACCACCCACCTGGCTCTAGTGCTATGCGGGCTGTACGCGATACAGTTATGGCAGGGGCTATCGTATTGTTTATTTGTTTAAAAGCAGTTCATAAACTAATAAATATAATTCCGTTGACTTATCAAGAAATGAAAGATTTTTCGTGTACTATTGAGACGATTTGTAAGATTTTTGCACAAACCGCACCTTCTAACTCCCTCTGGTTTAGGAGCTTGAAAGTATTATATAATAAGACAATAATCACCCTACATCGGAAATCAAATTTTGCACGGTCAATCGAACTAGATAGAGTTATAAAGGCCTACATGCTGAGAAGCTAAAATCAGCGCTAACTTTGCTGCGCGGTTCAGTTCAGTTCAGTTTGTCTCGCCCGATGGCAGCGTCCACTGTGTGGATTCACTGTCTCCATTTACTTCGATCTTGAGCCATGTCTGAATGAAGGTTTACTGTACAGTCGACAGATCGGTATGTATTGCATCGGCCCATCGCTGACTTGGTCGTCTCATTCCTGCGACTTCCATTGTAAGCCATTGTATTTTCCTCTGCGCTCATGCCCAAACCAGCCTAGACGGAATTTCGAAAGGGATCATTCCTCTATAGTCGCAAGGACTGTATCTTGGAGCTGAATGCACTTTGTCGTGGTGACAGGCCGATCGCCCAGATGACCACTAACTTGGATCTAATTAAAGAAGTGCCAGGGAAGGGATTTTGGAAGAAAGTCAGCCGCCGCGGAC
Source organism: Meconema thalassinum (assembly GCA_946902985.2). Classification (NCBI taxonomy): domain Eukaryota; kingdom Metazoa; phylum Arthropoda; class Insecta; order Orthoptera; family Tettigoniidae; genus Meconema; species Meconema thalassinum. The sequence continues at coordinate 392,251,873 of OX336391.1, forward strand.
CTGTTGAAAGGAACCGCCCCGGCATTTGCCTGGGGTCGAAGATTGGAAACCACGGAAAATCGGCGTTCGAACCCACGCTCTCCTGATACCAGTGAGACACGACGAAGCGCTTTCGGCTACCGCGGCTGCTCACACCGTTTGTACAGATACCGGCTCGAAGCTGTGCACTTGACATTTAAAGCTGAGTGGTAGGAGAGGGGTGTAGAACAGTGCGGGAAGCGGGACGAATGCTTCCGTAATGATAACATTGACGCGTGTGGCGGTAGGTTCTCCTCACAATCAGACACAGATACGCTCAGCGTGGCAACTATGGGAGCTAAAACCAAAAGCTGCAATCTCCACTCCTGAAAATTTTACAGGACAGCGAAAAGAAAATTTGAGGTGGTGAAACCAAGCGTACACAGCTGATTATTTTTCTTCAATTTCAAAGTTACAAAACTAATACATTTACCAAACATTAGGGCCTAGAACTAATGTTTTAAAAACTTACAGATGATTTTTGTTTGGAGATTGCTAGTTTTGCTTCTGAAATGTGGACTTTGCTGGTTTTGCTATCAACATTTTGTAGACTTACTGAACCCTTGTAGAAGAAGCGTATCGAGACACAATTTCGGGTAATGATTCGGTCCATGATAGCCGTGCAATTACATTTTGCTTCTCAAGATTACAAGGATACATAGGGTAAATACAATAATTAAAGAAAGGAGGTAACCCAGTATTAAATAACAAGTTTAATAACCAAAGCAAATAACAATCAACAAAAACAACATCTCGAATTTACTCCCACACTTCTAAATAGATCACAACTGCAAATCCTAAGTTGTGTCTTCATCAATCAAGTGGCATTCAATTATCCACAGTTTAACATTTAAAATGAATATCTCAGGAGAGATTATTAATAAAAAAAGACGTTTGAAACACTACGTCGACTTCAAATCTATACTTGTGCACGCGTGACGATGTTTTGACTAAATGAAGGAAATAAGTACGATTACGAGATTCGTTACCGTATGGTTTCCCGTCAAGCAACGAATCCGCAATTCTGCGTAAATTAGATTAGCTTAGGGAACACACACCAAGACACTTAATAATTATCCGACACCCACTACCCTTATATTATTCAAATAGATCTCCGCACGAGATCTTGACAACGTGCCAAAACACGTCTAATTGCCCAGCGGGTCTTGGTAAAATCAACACAAGCGTACGTGACTACAACAAAATACACGAGGACATGACCGAACGTCATTCTAATAATTACAATGACCACAACAATCCAAAGGGATAAAAAAACAAGAACAACACAATGCCCAATGGCATTTAATTATAACACACACAAAAATATCAATTCAACTTAATGCATGAAAATTAAGGTCAGAGTATGGCGAGCTACCCTTTAAATCAAGAATAGAATACAGGCTCATCTCACTTTAAGAGAAGAGGACACGGTAACCTGGCCTCAAACCTAATTGGTGTTATCTAAAATCTGTCCGTCACATATGAAGCCATTATGTCATTCACCCAGTGCATCGCATAATAATATCGAGAGCTTGCTCACAGCAGCTCTCGAACCTAGAAGTACCTTGTATTTCCTGAAAACATGTGTGTATAAAATACCTATTTTGTCCCAATAATTCTCTCAGGAATTATAAGACACGACATCTCAGCCAGTAGCCTCCTCGGAGTTCATACTGCCGTTAATTATATTTTGCTGCAGACAGGAATCGTGGGCTGATTACCACGATGTTCCCCGCGCATGTAGACACACATCATCACACATCACCAAATAACGCACACCTGGGTAATGACTTCACCTCATTCTCTCCACCTGAAATACATCCAGATTTAGGATTCCACGGAAAGACTTATATTGCTTTCCCAAAGATCATAAAATCATTACTTCCTTAGTTTTACAGATTACAAAGAGAACTATGGTTCCCTGCTAATAAAATTTCTCTAGACAATTCACAATAAAAACGCTGTTTATCAAACACAAGATTAAAATGTTACCCCCCAAATTCTAAGTTTACCGTTAAGTTTTATTCTACAAAAGCGCCATTTATCGCTCAAACCATAAAATTCCGCTCAAGCGATATGAACAATACACTGTACACGCATTGTACATTTACAAGTTACATTACAATCAATTAACTCAGAACAAAAAAAATAGTCACGCACGACATTATAATGGAGTGTCGGTAACCGAATAAAAAATCAAATTACAATAAAAAAATACAACAAAATTATTTACATTTCCCCAGCTTATCTAACTACGACTAAAATTGAATAATCAATATGTGGTACTTATTCCTCCGCCAAAACATCTCAGCGCACGTCGCCACTCATAACCCAGCAGTTATTTAGCTGGACTTGGACATAGTCGCTGGTGTGTCCATGGTCATCCTTCCAACTGTTGGCCTCGTTCCAGACATCTTGGTTTTCTTAGGATAGAAATGTTCAGTTATTTCATAGTACTACAATTATTACTAAAATTGCTAAATGAGCTGATAATATCCACTCAAAGTCCTGAGCAATTTATTCGAAGAAAAACTTTCCCTAAATATTTGTAAGCCTGAAGCTTCTACCATTCACACGCAAATTATACACATTTAAATACTTGAAGAACTCGTCAGAGTTTAGAAGTTAATATTTCGTCAACACAAGTGTCGCCCACGACACCTCGAAATAAAGTCAGTTCAACTACCAGCTTGGCTACATTAATAGAGAACACAGCAAATTGAGAGTAGTGGGGACAATTTTTAAAAATTATTCGGAGTTTTTAAGTTACGGACTTGCGACTAATTTCATTGAGCTTCTCTTATTGCGCAGGCTAAGAATCTGATCGGCGGAGACGCAAATGATCATCAACCGTCTCATGGCCTACTAACTGAAGCCACGCATATTGGACGTTGACCTCTTCAGTTCCCGGAATTATGGCACACTTTTCCTTGTCTCAAAAGCTTGGTTTAAATATACTTGCCTTGTCGTCCAACTCCCAATACTTGCAACATTTTTCCTCAACACGAATCCACTGCTGCGTGTATGAACACCCTCTTTCAAATATAATAAAATAAAATATGAATCATTATTATATCAGATGATATCATAAGGGTTCATTATATCTAAGAGTGCATCGCTATCGTCTAAACAATATTTTTAAATTCATCACGTTTCACTATAGTGTTAGCGTTGCCTAGGCTATAATATTATACGGTTTGGAAGGAAATAAATAATGACACGAGGTTTAAAAGTGAACTTTTTAATACATATTAAACAGTAACTTTTGTAGTTCATAACACTAAAATACGCAAAATTATTTGTCTGAAAATGTTCTTGTTAGTGATTACTGACTTACAGTACAACTTCTTATCTTTTTCTACACAATAGTCTCCGTCGACTCCTCTGCTTCTTCACACTCAGGTTCAGCTTCATCTTGAGTGATTTCCTGGTTATCGCACTTTTCGAGAAGGATTTTGTAATATTCTAAACTGGTGTATTCCATCCAATTAGGGCCATAGTGAACCTCAAGCAGTTTCTTCACGTCAGAGCGTTTTACTTTCTTCACCAGAACTCCAGGAGAAATCAAGTTAGGGTTAATGTCTGCTACGGTTGCATTATATTTTGTCAGAAATCTGTACATGGACACCTCATGATTGTAAAAGTGCTCACCTTTAATCACGACCTGCTTTTGGTTTTTACCTGATTTTTTGATTAAACAAGAACGTTTCGGTCGGAGTGAACTTGAAATACCATTTATCCACTGGTTTAAACACTCTGTGTGATTCACTTCGCCAGTCACGCACATCACAGTCAGTACCCACATTTACAACAATTGAAAAACTCGATATTATTTCCACATAAGTCTCCCATAAATCCAACCCCTCGTCCTCGTCGTGGGAGATGGGCAACGTAATTAAGTAGGGGATTGCCTTTAGGGGTGAAGTACAGTGGGGACTTTGTGTGCCTCAAGACCGCTACGGTAGCTGTGAAGGCCCTACAGGAACCCTGAAGAAATTACGGCTAACGGGGCTCTGGTGAAACAACTGCTGCCTTGTAGTTTGGAGTTGGTTCTTCAAAGGCTAAGGGAAGAAACCCTGACAGAAAATCAGCCTGGTGCCTCAGGCTTAAGGTGGCAGCCCCTCCAAGGCACTCGGAGGCAGTGGGTTAATCACTCGCTCCTCTTAAATAAACTGATTACGGAAACTGAAGCGAAATTACAAAACCGGACGGATAACCTGATGACGACATTTGGCATGAAGAGGACTACGAAAATTGGTTTTTGGAATGTGAGGACCTTGATGGAGAAAACCAGACTGAAACAAGTGACACGGGAGATGAAGAACTATGGGCTGGATATACTAGGATTGAGTGAAGTGAGGTGGCCAGGATTTGGTGAAATACAGACAACAGATGGAATTACATTTCTCTATTCTGGGGGCGATGATGAAGAACACAGGGATGAAGTGGGGTTGCTGCTCAACAGAAATGCAAAGAGAAGCCTTATGGAGTGGAAGCCAATTTCTAGTAGGCTCATGTTTGCTAGGTTCAAGACAAAGATCAGGAATGTGATCATCATCCAATGCTATGCTCCTACAGAACAATCGGAGCCAGAGAAGAAGGAAGAATTCTACCAAATGCTGCGAGATGTCACAAGACAAACAAGTAAGAAGGACATTCTCATTGTTATGGGAGACTTCAACGCGAAGGTGGGCTCAAACAATGAGGGGTTGGAGCAAATCATGGGTAAACATGGCCTTGGTGAGATGAATGCCAATGGGGAGAAATTTACGGAATATTGCGCCAGTCAGGATTTGGTGATGGGTGGCACGGTATTTCCTCATAGGCGGTGCCACAAGGTCACTTGGGTGTCTCCTGATCAAGTCACAGAAAATCAAATTGATCACATCGCGGTGAGCAGGAGGTTCAGAAGAAGCTTGGAAGATGTTAGGAACAAGAGAGGAGCGGACGTTGGTAGTGACCATCATCTTGTGGTTGCCAACTTCCGCATGAAGATCGTCGCAGTCCGCCGAAAGTTTAACACTCGGCACAACAAGTTTGATGTGGGCAAGCTTAAGAACCAGCAGAGATTGGACCAATTTAAACTGGAGCTCAGAAATAAATTCCAGGTGTTGGACTCCGAGACAGAGAAGGACGTGGAGACTGTGTGGAGCGAGGTAAAGAATATCTTCGTGGAAACCAGTGAGATGCAGCTCGGGTACAAGAACTACCTGCGGAAAGAATGGATATCCGATCAGACCTGGGACAAGATAAATTATAGGAAGGAGATTAAGGCCAAGCTCAACACCTGCAAGACTAGGCAGCAGAAGGCTCTCACACAAGCAAAGTATTCAACAGCAAATAGGGAGGTAAAGAGGAGTGTACGGAAGGATCATAGGAGGTGGATTGATGAGCAAGCGGAGAAAGCAGAAGAAGCGGCAAGAAGGGGGGACGTTAAGGAGCTCTATGGCATCACAAAGATGCTTTCGAAGAAAGGTTTTAATAAGACTAGGCCTGTGAAGAGCAAGACGGGCGAGATCCTCACGACGTGTGAACAGCAGCTGACAAGATGGAGAGAACACTTTGCGGAGGTTCTTAATAGAGATAGAGGACCAGAAAGTAAGCAGCGAGGAGAAGATGAAGAGGAAGCAGAAAGTGACCCAAGCATCAGCCTCGACTCCCCAACTCGGGGCGAAATACGGACAGCGTTGAAGCAGATGAAATGCGGGAAGGCACCAGGTCTGGATAATATCCCAGCGGAAGTACTGAAAGCAGACCTGGATATTACGATCGATCTGCTGCACCCGCTGTTGGAGAAGATCTGGAAGGAGGAGAAAATACCAACCGACTGGAAGAAGGGGTTGATAGTCAAGTTGCCGAAGAAAGGGGACACCACAAACTGTAACAACTGGAGGGGTATCACCTTGCTGTCCATTCCAAGCAAAGTGCTGGCGAGAGTCATCCTGAATCGTATAAAAGACTGTGTAGAAAAAAGGCTTCGGAAGGAACAGGCTGGATTTCGACAACATCGCAGCTGTGTGGATCTCATCAACACCCTCCGAATCATCCTGGAGCAGAGTGTGGAGTGGCGGAATACCCTTTACCTCACATTTGTTGACTTCGAGAAAGCCTTCGACTCCGTAAATCAAAGAATCATGTGGAAGACCCTCGAGGAATATAAAATTCCAACAAAGATCATCAGAATCATGGAAGAGATGTACGAAGGGTATGAGTGCCAGGTTCTTCACGAAGGCAAATTAACAGAAAAGATAAAGGTCAGTTCCGGAGTGAGACAGGGGTGTGTCCTTTCCCCAACTCTGTTCCTGTTGGTCCTGGATAGAGTGATGAAGAAGGTAATGGGAGGACGGAAGAGGGGTATTCAATGGGGTATAAATGACAGGCTTGAAGATCTGGATTTCGCAGACGACATTTGTCTTATGGCACAACGGTACCGAGACATAGAAGATAAGCTGGGGAGGTTGCAGAGAGAAGCAGAACGTGCAGGACTGATGATCAACACCAACAAGACCAAAGAGATGAGGATAAATTCTGACATCACGACTAGTTTGACAGTCAACGGAAAGGACATTGAGCGAGTTGAGTCCTTCCTCTACCTTGGAAGTATAGTCACAAATGATGGGGGAGCAGAGGAAGATGTTCGAAGCCGTATCAGGAAGGCAAATGGTGCCTTTGTCCAGCTCTACCCCATCTGGAGAAATAGAAACATTTCCAGGAAGACCAAGCTCCGCCTTTTCAATAGCAACGTAAAGTCGATTCTTCTCTACGGCTGTGAAACATGGAAAGTCACAAAACCGATCAACAACCAGCTACAGGTGTTCATTAACAGATGTCTGCGTCGCATCATGAATGTGAGGTGGCCAGACATAATCTCAAATGAAGATCTTTGGACCATCACCAATCAACAACCGATTAGCATCCAGATCAAGGAGAGGAAATGGCGCTGGATTGGTCACACACTAAGGAAGCCGGACGGAGCTATTGAGAGGGCGGCGCTAGACTGGAATCCTCAAGGCGCCAGGAAGCGAGGTCGACCTAGGAAGACCTGGAAGAGGACGATCGAAAATGAAATTGCAGAGGTGGACAAGAACTGGAGTCAAGTGAAGAGAATGGCCAGGAACCGTACTGCGTGGAGAAATTTCGCCAAGGCCCTATGCTCCGGAAGGAGCGGCAGGAATTAAGTGAAGTGAAGTGATTTCCACATAATGACCAGGGTTTTCAATCTGCTGCAAAGATTTGAACTTTTTCTCACAGTTGCCAAAGACCCTATCTGGGGGCATGAATGAATGTCCACGAATTGGGAAAATGATTTCAATAAGTTGAAGAGTTGACGGGGCGTCCAAAAGCCATTTTGAGAACATCGGTAGGAGGATTTGGTTTTTATTTTGTCCACCGCATCCGTCTGCAAAGAGCCTCAGTTTGGTTTTTCCAGTGAAATCTGTGTTGTTCAAGAAGTGAAAGATACATGATGCGATTTCACTAGATCCTTTTTTGTGATAATCCTCAGTCCATAAATAGCTGGTATAGTTTTCTTTGGTAAGCTTATCCTTGGAGCTACCTTTCACAACGGTCAGATTATAAAGATAAGGCTGTCGCCTGTAATAAGCTTCTTGATCCGGAACCTTGGGTAGAGGTAATTTTTGTTTTGACAGTCAAAGAAAATGTTCGTAACATCTGGGGCTTGTTTTTTCAAATGATCATAAAACGCTTTTGCTCGCTTTTTGTGGATGAGTCGTTAAACGAGAAGCTCATGTTTTTTCTGAGGGTATTTTTAAAATTGCATTATTTCCTTTAGCTCTATGCATGTTGAACACATGTCTAAACGTGGGCTGCCAAAGCCAATGTTAAAATTTCGGTTGAAAGTATACCTGAAGTAATATTCTTTCACCTTTAAATTATTGGCCTCAACTTTTTCGTGTTACATTTTATGTAGTTTTGTTATGTTAAGGTCAGCTGGTAAGTACTTGCGTCCGCTTTTATAACGGCAATAATACACGTCACTACAGGCCAAACAAGAAATAAACCCAACAACTGACTGCTTCCTGTCTTTGAATTTAGCTGACACAACATGATGTCCTCCTCTGGTTTCTTACGGTATAAATCTACATTTTTGAAAGTTCTTTGTAAGAAACTCAACACGTGATCTTTTTATTTGAAGAATTTGTAGGAAGGCATTTTGGCATACAGGAACCAAGGCGGTTTCATCATTTCTCTAAACAGAAAACTTTGTATGAAAGACTTTTGGAGTCTTTTCATTTGATTTAGGCCTTCTTCTTTGAACTTGCTTAGATTTGGTGTACTGAAAAATGAAATTGTTCTGCGATTGCCGGTCTTTGTTTTTATAAAAGATATCATGAAAATATAAGCATTGTTTCATTGTCAATATGCCACAACGATAGCTTTTAGTATGATGACCACACAATGGATACGTCGGGAGATGTTGTGCTTCAGATCTGTAATGAACAAAATTAAGCGTTACCGTAAGAAAACCATTTACAGAGTACGGCAACACTAACATTTCAGTAATTTAAACTACGATTACAATATCAGAAACGTGGGAAACTAAGCCTACTCTGAAAATGAATACTAACCTCAATCTCTTGGCAACGTTTTTTGATGTGTAACATCTTTCCACTCGGTATCTGGATATGTTTGTGGCGCTCGGTAGCTGGACATGTTTGTGGGAGTGATTTTGGAAAAGGGACGGAAATGGATGGGACGGAAACAATAAACGCTCGTGGTGGCGGAGATCGGTACAACGACGTACTGTAGGCCGTGTGGCTATGGGGAATGTATATCGCATACAGTTTAGTTCAAGGTTTGGAGACCCCATTTAAGATATTCCCACAATAAATCATCTTCAAGTTGTCGTTCTTTGGTGTGAAAATATTCATTTTATCATATTTGCTGAAAACAATTTCGATATATTAAATCTTCATACTTTTGCTGTATTTTTATTTAATGTAAGCACTCGATGTACTGTCGGCCATACCGCCATGTGGCTATGTGGAATCTATATCGCATCAACAAACACTGCAAACAACGTAGGAATTCAGTATTTTAACGCCGACTACTAACAATAGTTGAAACTTCATTGGTCTAAACATATCACTGGGAGAAACACATTTAATATACTTTCCTCACACCTAATTATTAATCGCGCCTGTACTTGGCAATGCGCTCTATCGACTAAACGAGGCCATTCACATAACATCGCTGGCATGGGTTCACTAACTGGCCGGTATAGAGCGCAGCTCGCATCAAGTAGGCAGTGGATATCTTCCGCCACGGCAAATAACAATTATGATTCATTACGGTCAGGATTTGGCACTGGAGTTATACAAGTAGTTATTTCAATGACCAGCAGAGTTCACTGCCAACAAGGGATTTGTGCTCCCGGGACACACATAGTAGGATAACATGTCACATGTTACACATCATATGCGACCACTCGTATATATATATATATTTATCAGGTTTCAGGACGATTCGGCCTTTTCCTAGCTTTTCTAGGTGACACAGGTGAAATGCTATTTTCTAGGTCAGGTTCCATGTTACACATTCACTTTTACAAAAAATATTATTCTTAGCGAGGTAAAGGTAAATTTGTACACAAACAGCACTCCATTCAGACACAATCAACAAGCAGTCATTACCCGCACAGATCACATGATGAAATCGAGCGCTCTTATTGGTGGAGTTGGATTTTGCTGGTTTTGCTTCTCAAATTTCGAAAAATGGACTTGGAGTTTGAAGGCTTTGTTTCTAAGGACAGTTTTGTCACTTAAATTTTAAATGTTTCTATGCCGCTTTTGCTACTAAGAGATAAGTTTTCTTAAAGCCGACAGGTCACTGTATGGAATGCCTTCAAAATATCGATTTCAGAAATAAGTAGAGCTTTTGCTTTTAGCCCCCACAACAGTACCCTTTGTAAAATTGCATCGTACGCAACTGCGTGTGGTGCGACTAAAATGCAATTTTGCAGACAAGAAAGCGGTTAACGCACCAGGACCCGAGGACCTGAGTTAGAGGATGCGGGTTTATATGACGATGGCATCTACGATTTTCAGATCTTTCATAAAAACAGGACATATTGATTGATAGATAAATGCTGTTCGTAATTATTATTGCCACGGTGGGTGAGTGGCCAGCGTGTCGGACTACCAACCCCAAGCTTGCAGGTTCACTCCTGGCCGTGGTAAGTGATTTTTGAAAGGCGACAAAAATCACGATACGCATGTCAAACGATTTTGGCATGTTAAAGAACCCATTTGAATTCAGTAGGCTGTGTTCATAATGGCAAAATTAATCTCGGGATTTTCCTCCAACACAAAGTTCCTCATTTCTCTACTAGAAAGCGCTGTAGTGTCAAGCAGTTTCGATATCTAACCTCCTTGACTTTCATAGCACTTCAAGGAGCGATTAAAATCGGCATACAAGCTGCCCTCTGGGCGTCAGTTAACAAAGCTTCCACCCGGGCACCCGAGGCAATACGATATTATTATTAGGTATTATTATTATTATTAGGTATTATTATTATTATTATTATTATTATTATTATTATTATTACTATCTTTAATTTCTCATAATTATGGTACAACTCAGTTTACAAGTTACGGATTTGTAAATCAAGTACCCTGTAAACTTATTACTGGGATAAAAAATAACCTAACAATATGGTACGTATTCAGCAGCACTGCCTTCTGTATTCTTGCAATCAGGTGTTTCATTTTCAGTTCCTCCAAAGCCATTGCCAACGTCTTTGGAACAACTCCCGTGGAAGAGATCACCACTGGCAAAATCCTCACGCATTTTAATCCCCATAGTTTTCGTATTTCTTCCGCCAACGGTGCGTACTTGTTTGTCTTTTTAGCTTGGGTAGTTTGCATATTTTGGCTAAGTGGGACAGCAAAGTCTATCAAGCAGGCCCTTTGCATTCTTTTATTGAGATAGACAATATCAGGTCGATTGGCCAAGATTTTCTGGTCGGTTAAAACAAGACCAACTACAATACTCAGACCTTAATGCAGGTCTCGAAAGTGTGAAAATGGCGTATGCGGAAGCCCGAGATATTGTTTGTTTACATTCGTTGCTGGGATACAATATTAGCTTTGATTAGCTTCGTTTGATGAAAGTTGGGATAAACTATTGCTCATCTGTAATATTTAATGTCTTCAGTATGTCTGTTAAGTCCAGTTCGCGTTAATGTACTGCAATCGTGAGTAAATATGTGATAATACGCTTATTATGGACTGGTTCGACTGTGAGATGATTGTTCAGTCGACCGATGGCATTGTGTCATGTACTGCAGATGTTGAAGTACCTAAGACTAAAGCATTAATAGAAGTGTCTCAAGAATATACACCGCAATGATTTGATAGTTAGTGACAATATAATAATAGCTTAGTTCACTTCAGTACCGGAAGTGTCGAACTGAAGCACGTAAAGGGAAAACGCAATGAGCATCTACGGCAAGACCACACCGTTGACGTTATTTTGAACGCTAAGCTTCATGTGCCTCCGTAAATCCTTACCAGTCTAGCAGATGATCTACACTGCCTTGTATACACGCCAAATATTACAGTGAACTTCTGTTTTATCGGTTAAGGAAGATGATTCTCCTGTGCCAAACAGTGAACTCATTGTGTTCCGTCATTATTCATACTTTTGTGATTTTTACAGCTTGCAAGTTATTTTTTAGAATGATGTGTGTAATAAAGTGTTCTGAGTAACTTGCCAATTATGTACTTATATTGCGAGATGGTGTGCCGCGATAATTCCGTAAGAGGGAGATGGTGCTTTCTTACCTACATTACTTTACTAAATCTACTATTTTCAGCGTACAACTATTCCAAACGGTAACAGCGAATGTTTAATAGGTTAGATTGTAACATATTATCGTATCCTTTGTGTGTGGTAATCTCCATAATTATGTTCAGATATCCACACGACAACTTCTTTGCATATTTCAATCAACTAATTTGGTGTGATGCTTTAGCCGAGATTTTAAACAATTCTACGAGAGGTCTTAATTGAATTTTATCTCTATAGCGTTGGTTCGATTATTTCAGGCAACTATTCTCATTCCGATTGTGTACACAAATACTCTGCATGTGCTGGGACAGCAATTCAGTAACCGGGTACTTTCTTCTCTCCTAATGCTAATAATATTAATCTATAATTACTGAACTTAAATACAGATCGTGATAACTAGCCATAAGTTTCTTATTCAACCACAGAAACAGTGAGAGTATTGTAGCTGCCCCTTGGGTGAAGACGAAGAAACCTATAATTCGAGGCCAGCACAATATAGATAAATTAATTCAGGTAAGTCTAAATTATTGATGCATATTTCTTCGGAACCTAGTCTCGTCTTGTGATATCTTTTATGCTCTTAGGTGAGTAAAAATAATAATTTACACGAACTGTGACAACCCCGATGACATGATATTAACTATTGGTAGGGCAACCATCGCCACCATGTTTTTTCTACATTAAGGTCTGAGTATTGTAGTTGGTCTTGGTTAAAATAGGTATATCCCAATACATCTTATAATGCTCATTTTCAAGCACGTTGGCAGGCTGGTAATTGTAGTACACTATGCTTGTATCCAGAAGTCCCGATTTTATAGCTATCTCTTGGTGTAAGATCTTAGCAACATCATTGTGCCTCTTGGTATACTCTATACCAGCCAGCGTAGAGCAGCCACCGATGATATGATCGATGGTTTCTAGCGCTGAGATGCATCTACGATATCGATCATCTGCTACATTCTCTTTAAGGATGTGCTTTCTATAATTTTTGTTATTATTATTATTATTATTATTATTATTATTATTATTATTATTATTACCATTATCATTATTATTATTATCCCACGAGGACTAATCTGCTTGGGATTTTCTGACCACACTCTCTGAACATCAGTACACATATCTCGGAGATGAACTAGAGGACATCTCTCCAGATATTGTAGGAAGATCGTGTTCGAGATATTGAAAGTATATTGTTTAGAACTTACCGTGTAGTTGTTTTCTCTCTCAGTCAGTTATTTACGCCCAACAAGTAGCATGTCCACATGCTGCACATTTGCATATTGTTCTCGTCTATATTCATAGTCTCCGGTTCGAGTCTTGCTGGGTGAGGATGCATTCACAGATATAAGCCTTTCTGTACACTGAAGCCTTGCTGAGGTGCAGTCAAATAGTTACGTTACAACAGAAACATTGTTGTCGCTTCTCTTGTTTAATAAGATAGTCATTGTCAGCGCTGTGGTTAGAACCTCTGATCTTCGGACATGTTGCGGTTCCCCATCGCTGTTGTGTGCAGTAAATTCCCCCCAGGACTTCAACCAATGGACGGCAGGTTAATATCCATAATGTGTGCGCAAATTTAGTACCTGTTTTCGATCTCTCCTTCCTGACCTCAACTTTTCTTTTGATCTCAGCCAATGGCGGCTGGTAAGTTTCGCCCTGGGTATTGCACTACTCGAGAGTGATTAATATATTTTAAATCGATACATCAATACGAGAAAATGATACCAAACTTTGCATAATTTGCATCAGGACGGTCCAAACTTCGGCCTGCATAACCGACCCGCCAATGTTATTTTTGTGGCCCACCTGACTCACCTCAAATGGTTTCAGAAAGACACACAAAAGAAACAAGGCTACGCAAACATTTTTTCCTAAAAACGTAGGCCCAAATAATGTTTGAGGTATCCAGCAGAGGATAGTGAAAACAGACGTTGCAAGTCTACCCTCTCCAGCAAGGATAATGGAACTATTAGATCGGCTACTTTTGTAAACAGAAATTCTGAGTGAATTCAGGCTATAACCGATTCTGAAGTATAGTCAACGTAAGCAAATAAATACTAAGCGAACATATCCTATATTGCTCGCAAACAAATTATATTCCGTAAGAAAATTGCAACTTATTGCGAAAAACATGTTTTTGGCTCCAACAAAATACTTCACTCAAACAAGGGGTTTTTAAAATAGAAACATGGCGCTTAATTACTTCAATGTTGGTAATATATTTTAAATAAATGATTTCTCGTGCTTTTAACAGCTTAATTTAGTCTTATATCCATTAAATATAGGTCGATTACATCGTACAAATACTGCAACGTACATATAACACCCTCTGCCTTCATTACGAGACTTCCATAACCTTACTTCATCAACCACGCTGGGCTGGGCTTACCCCCACCCCTCCTATATTTTTCATAATATTCAAGTTACACATTTTTGTTACACTGTGCCTATGGCCCGCGACTCTAAGTTAATTAGTGGCCCTGCATGTGAAAACGTTTGGGCAGCCCTTATTTACGTTGTTTTCGTATATTAATACCGGGATAAAAGAACTACAACATGCACGAGTATCGACAGAATTTTTGTGTTGTTTGTGGTCCACTAGAGAAATTTATGCGTTGTTTGGTATCATATTTCTTGTAATTATGTTATGTTTCAAACATCTTACGATAAAATAAAATAAAACGTTTGATAGACTGAGGTCCACAAAGTGACTAATGTGGAGGAAGTACGGCCAGTCCTAATCTCTTGCGCATTTATCTGTGAGGTCTGTTGGTGTGTGAGTGGACCTTGTACAGGGTCTTTCATATAAAATAAGAGCGCCAAGCGGCGGCTCTGTTAACCTCAGCTGCGGTCACCTTGGCCAAGCTTGTGGCGCGTCACGGCCCCCTGCTGTAGTATTGAAAGCGCGCGCATAGTATACACGAGGGCTTTTTTTTTCAATTTCCGATGGACTGAATAAAAATAACAGATTGACATTACCAAATTTGACCTTGCAATAAGCGTGCAGGTGCTCAGTTGCCAGTCTAAACCTCAAGTGCTAACATGGTGAGACAGTTATCATTGCAAGATCGTATTTTTTTATGTAAAACTTATTTTAAGTACGAGTCGGCTCGGCGGCGGGTACGTGATGCATTTGTTCAGCAATTTCCTGATGAAGTGCCATCTTCACTAGCACAGATTCACGTAATTGCAAATAAGTTTGACACTACTGGCTCGGTGCTCAATAAAAAAACATTCCCGCACACGAACAGTTTTAAATCACTCACAAAATTAGCACAAGTAGGGGTTTCGGTTTCATCAATAATAACTAACTAACTAACTTAACTAAAGTAAGATTTCAACATTGTACACACGCTAGCAAGGTCGCTGCACCATATAGGATTGTATACACGCTTAAAGCAGAGGGCCTTGGCACTCCACAAGCTCGGCCAAGGTGACCGCAGCTGCGGTTAACAAAGCCGCCGCTTGGCGCTCTTATTTTATATGAAAGACCCTGTACCTGGTTCCCAGCCACATTCCCAGTTTGCTAGCTCTACAGGGGCACCAATATCAAACACCCTAAGTTGGAACATGCAAAGTGAAGAGGCAAGATGTGAGGCCTCCAAAGTACTCGTGAGTACGGACGGTGTGTGGTGAGGCTTCAAGGTCGGGGTACAGTATAAGAGTGGTGGGGAGCCGAAGGGCTGGAGGAGACACCCCTCACGTAACTGCACCGACCTCAAGACGATTGCATGCACAGATTTATACATTATCACGCGATATCGACATCACGGCGGACGACGAGTGACTGCTGTCACTGTTTCCTCACCACTGAAACGTGCCTGGAAATCTGTCAGCCCAGAGCGGTCAGCTTGACCTTGAAGCCTCACCACATACCGTCCATACTCTACAGATATCTGAGGGGTTGCAAACCCATGGCTCCAAGGACGGCCTACCTATGCAGGGTCCGTCCGATATTAACGTATGGTTTAATTGCTTGGTATCCCAGAACAGCGGAAAACTTGACTAAGTTGCAGTGTGTGCTGCCCCTTGGTGTTGGGATAGCGCGCCTGCCTCTCACCCGGAGGTCACGGGTTCGATTCCCGGCTCCATCAAGGATTTTAGAATCTGACGTGAGGGCTGGAACGGGGTGTTCTCAGCCTCGTGAGGACGATTGAGTAGCTGTCTGACAGTGAGGTCGCACTCCGGTCACGAAAACCAAGATTGACGGCCGAGGGGACCCGACGCGCTGACCACACGTCATCCCAATATCTGCAGGCCAAATGGCTGGGCAGTGGTCGCTTGGTAGGCCTAGGCCCTCATGGGCTGTAATGCCAGGGGTTATTATTATAAGTTGCAGTGTGTACAGCGGCATGCAGAGTGGTTAATCATTCGTTGTACCCAATCCCCTTTGTCAAAGTTTTCACCTAAAGCAGCAACAGCCAAACAAACTAATTTGAATTTTCTCAATAAGCCCTCACAGGTTCCGTTGTTATTGATGCCTTTTGCCGACTGTCACTGGCATATTGATCAGATCGGAGAGGGCGAGGCGTAACCCTTGTTCCACTCATCGCTCGTAGCAATGCCTGCCAGGCGGTTTCTCTTTGCGGTTATGGAACACACTGACAGCTGATGCGAAGGACTTGCCTCTTCCAGCATTCAAGACGTTCATAAAAAGTACATTGTGTAAATAAACTTCTGTATGAGTAATTGTTTGTTTCACTCAATGAATATCTGAATGATAAAATGAATGGACGAATGGAGTGCGTTAGATGATTGAAGCGCGTACACGAGAAAGTGAGGGAGCAGGGCAGTGACCTGATTGGGGTTGCTTCTGGATGGGGATTAGCTGGATCATTGGGGGTTGAGGGCTTGGACATAATGATACATTATCAATGGAAGAAAATATACGATCCCGAAGTTTTAAAACATCCTATCTAAATGTTATTCGTAGTTGATTTCATTAGTGTTTGACACATTGTATTTGCACTTACCAATGTGCAAATGCTTGATGGTTAACAATTTTGTTGACATTAAATTACAAAGTCCAGTTATCATCGCGAAATCATCTGACCCTTTCTATTCCCCTACACTGTAAAAATATTTAAAAAAAGATACGAGCCTTACAGTAGTCGCATATGATGTGTAACATCTGACATGTTATCCTACTCGTATACTACACAGCTTGAACTTCTTAAAATGTTAATTTACACTCCATTTTCATACTGGTACTATGATGAATATATAGATTGAATTGGAGATATGCTACTGTCACATTTGTGGCGCAGCGGTCAAGCTGTTAGTCTCTCACCAAGGTAGACCGGGTTTGATTCTCGGTCAATACATGTGAGATTTTCGAATTGAAATGCCATGTCCTGTGGTTCGCATTCCACGTAAAAGGGAGGTACCGTGGACCATGATCGTGAGATTAACGGACACGCAAAACTACAAGCTTTCTTCCTTCCTTTTACATTAATAATTCATAATAACAAAGTGACGCACAACGTCGACAGTACTCTCAAATACTGTGAGCACATTCCTTAGTAACTATAACAATCATTATTCTCAAGGCTCTCATACAGTTCGTCGTAAACAATCAAAACATGGCTTCCTACTATCATGAAATGACCTAGTCTCACATATGATGAAAATAGAGCTTTTCTTCCACTCATATAACAACATTATGTTACGCATTTAATACTTGACTACTCACCCACAGCTTGACAATAATGCCGCTTACTTAAATGGCATTTGTCGTCTTTGTCCTACCCCATGTGATATTCAACCTTGAACGTGAAGCTTCATAAACTGCTCAATGACAAATGAAAGTCGGTGAAACATTTGCCACTGTGCTCGTCAAACCAGTGCCTGCTAAATTCACTGCCTACTGTATTGCCATAACATTCTCGCGCTACAGAGCACACACTGCCTTGTTTCCAATACACACATTTTCAATTGTACATCCAGCTGGCAGTGCGTCTTCACTTCCGTCCGATCCACTTCCGCCCGATTCACTTCCGTCCCATTTTCCTGGCAGTGCGTCTTCACTTCCGTCCGATCCACTTCCGTTCGATCCACTTCCGCCCGATTCACTTCCGTCCCCAATTTTCAAAATCACTCCCTCAAAACTATCCAGCAACCGAGGGGAAAGATGTTACACATCAAAAAAACTAAAGTTTACAGCTAAAGTTTAACTAAAAAAGCACGATATTTTCCACTTTCCAAAATGACTCTCACACTCAGACACTAGAGCTCGGGTCAGCCGGGAAGGCGGCCGGCTCTTCGGGAACTGCACATAGAGAGACAGAGATACATGTCCACTGTTGCAACAGGTCCACCAGGTCCGAGTCCCTACACCGCAAGCTTCTGCTGTGAGTTCCTGCGGTGTGGCAACACCGTCGCTTTCCTCAACGAGCCCGTCTCACGCTGCTTTATACTTTTAAAGTTATTATTATTATTATTAGCGTATGGCAAGGAAATTATATACATAATATATACAATATATACACAATAACAAAAAAACATTGATTCACGTCAGGCATTAGAGTTATCCATTATAGGTGAATGTCCAACTTTTGAACCCACTGCAGTGCCTCCGCTGTTGGTGATACAAAGTCTTCCAATCTACCTGGATAAGCCCGTAGTTGACACTCGCTTAAAATGTGGGGAATGGTCTGGCGAGGGGCTCCACAATCACATTCTGGAGAAGGTACAAAGTTCCACTTATAGAGTGAATCCCTGCACCTTCCATGACCTGTCCTGATCCTGTTCAGTCTGGACCAAGTTGCACGCGGTAGTTGGAATCCGTTAGCAATTTTTTCACCTCTGAAGATGTTATGTAGGGGCAAGTCAGTGGAGTTATTCCAACGGCCTTTCCATTCCTCCAAAGCATCGAAGTTGGTGGATGTCTTCAGAGCTGCATCACAAAGAGGTGGATGTCGTGATTTCAATCTTTGGAGACTAAGAGCTGGTATGTCGCCTAGAACAGGTAGCAGAGGATTCTTGCAGATCTTGTTGTACTCTCGAACAAGAGCACTGGATCTTCGTAAGTCAGGTGGCATTATACCAGACAATAGTGGGAGCCAGTGGACTGGAGTTGGTCTGATGGTGCCAGATATAAGACGCATGCTGGTATTCAATTGTGGGTCAATATACTTCGTATACGGGCTATTAAGCCACACTGGAGCACAGTAGTCGGCAGTAGAGAAAACCAGTGCTAAGGCTGAAGAGCGCAGGATGTTCGCAGCAGATCCCCAAGTAGTACCAGTTAGCTTCTGAATAATATTGTTTCGGGTTTTCAGTTTCTTCGACAAGTTCAAAAGATGTTGCTTGAAGGATAAAGTCCGATCCAAGGTAACACCAAGATATTTCGGAAACCTATTGTGATTAAGTACTCTATTGGAAAAGGTAATATTTAGTTTGAAGTTAGCAAGCCGGTTACTCAAATGGAAGCAAGAGACCTCCGTCTTGGCTGCACTGGGTCTGAGTCTCCAGTTCCTGAAATATTCTGTCAGGGTAGATAATTCCTTACTCAAAATGTCTTCAGTTTTCTCAATGATCTTGTGTTGTGTGGCCAGGGTCAAGTCATCAGCATAGCAGAACTTTCTGGATATTGTTTCTGGAAGATCAGAGATGTATAGATTAAACAGTAGTGGCGACAAAACTGATCCCTGGGGCAAACCATTATGCAGTTTTCTCACTGAGCTTTTCTTTTCACCTAAACAGACCTGAAATTTTCTGTCACTGAGCATGTTGTTGATAAGCTGTGCAATTGTTCTGCAGGGTATAGCTCTGAGTAATTTATAAATCAATCCTTCCTTCCATACGGTATCAAAGGCAGCAGTGAGATCCACAAAGACAGCAGATGTTTTAAGCTTTTGCTGGAATCCGGCCTCAATGTAAGATGTTAATGAAAGTACTTGATCACAGCAGTTTCGGTTAGGTCTGAAGCCTGCCTGATCCACAGGAATGAGTTCTAAAATGGTTGACCCAATTCTGTTGTAGATAAGCCTTTCAAAGAGTTTGTAGCAACAGCTAAGGAGGGCTATGGGTCTGTAACTTTCAGGTATATTTGCAGGTTTACCAGGCTTCAATATGGAAATGATTTTAGCTTTCTTGAAGTCGGGTGGGATTTGTCCAGTCTGGAGAATATCTGTGAAGAACTGTGCCATCCATCTCTTTGCATTGTTTCCCATATGTATGAGGAATTCTGTACTAATTCCATCGAAACCAGGTGCCTTGCCAGGTTTTAGTTCTTTGAGAGCCTCTTGAACATCAAAGGCTGTAAAGGGACGTGAATAGCTAGACATGCGAGGTGTCGATGATTTCAGAGCACGAAGCTGGTATCTAACATACTTCGTATGCTTCTTGTCAGATGGAGCTCGGGAAGTTGTTACAATATGGGAAGCTATTTGGTCTGGTGTCACCTGAGGTTGACTCTTTACTGCTGGTGTACCTCCTCCTAGCCTTCTAAGAAGACCCCAGGCTTTTCTGCTAGAATGAGTGAAATCTAAGCTTTCGACTGTTTCAACCCATCTTTGTCTTCGGCACTCATCCAAGCTAGCCAGAAGTTTGTCAGCCGTTTCTGCATCTATGTTTTGTTCGAAATTCTTAAACAATTCCTCACTCTCGGTATTCCAGCCAGGAATATATTCTTTCCGATAGCCCCTGGGCATACATTTCTTAGCAGTAGATATAACTGCGCCAACAAGACGTTGATAGCTTTGGTGATTTGGGGGAATCCAACGAATGCATTTATCAAGCTCCACAGAGAATGCAGACCAATCGGCTTTCTGGAAATTCCACCGGGGACGTGGCGTTGATCGTATAATGGGAACTGTGATACCAAATTCGAGTATTACTGGTCTATGCTGGCTATGAGGGAAATCTCCCATCACTTTGCGTGTAGTGTGTAATGGATTTCCATTTATATTGGAGCTGACAAAGCATAAATCTGGATTCGAATCTCTACCCCATGCAGCTGACCGAAAAGTTCCTTGATCTTTAGCGTCAAATACTAGATGGAGGTTGTTACTTTCGCACCAGTCCATTAATTTAAGTCCACAATCATCTGTTTTAGAATACTTCCAGAGTTCATGATGACTATTGAAATCCCCCACATAAATTGCAGGATGTTCTGCAGTTGGTACAACATATTGAGGCCATAAAATGCACGGCGGCTTGTAGATGTTGGCGATTGAGACATTATTCAGTCGGATGACAACCTGATGAACGTTTTCTTCTGTGCTTTGAGATAGTAGCTCAGCTTCTTTGATGTTATTACGGACATATGTGGCCACTCCATATGATTCATGGTAAGTTGCTCCTAGTGCCGTGTACCCAGCAATACGACCTCTAGTACGGAGTTGTTCTTCATTAGCAGCATGCGTCTCTTGAAGGACAACAACATCTATGTTGTTCTCTCTGAGCATTTTTGAGAGATAATCACACTTTGCTCTACTGATGCTTTCTATATTGAGTTGGAAAATGCGAATAGTGGGACCAATGTTTCTTGTTAAAGAGCTCTGAGAAGAGCTGTTTCCAAATGGTGTATTTGACATAATTTGATAGCCAGGAGATCCTAGGATAGACTGGCTGCCTATTGCCGTTGCTCGCTTAGCACCACCCGGGGGACACGTGCCGGGCAATGAGAAGGTAAATCCTGCGGACGTGAGCAACGTTCATCCCCCACTTTTAAAGTATTCGTGCACTTTGTAAACTATTTCTCGGGCTTGCCTATGCACAACCTGTCGTTTACTCCCCTCTGCTTCCATAGCACTCGAAATGTACACAATCGCTTTCACTGGATCTTCAAATATTAGCCTACGATATAATCACTTCGCTTTTCTGACAACATACCAGCTCAGAATCACAAAACAGACTGACTGTGATTGGTGGGATGGAAGTGAGGCATGACGTAATGGTAGCGTTGTGTTCTGCGCACCGCCTTCCCGGCTGACTCGAGCTCTAACAAAATGGCAACTGCCAAATGGCAAGTGGTGTATTTTTTGGAAAGAGACGAGGAAAATTTCTGACACAGGTGCCACCCCTCTGGCTAAACGAATAGCTGACCATTTTGCTCATTCAATAAGTATTAAGTTTGGGTAACGTTAAAGAATGTACACGTGTGAGAATAATTGCTTTCAAATTAGTAAGTATAAACTTACAAAATCCTTGCATTTGCCATCAAACGGAAGATTGGTTTTACTCACAATTATCTAAAAACTTCAACCAGTTTCATATTTTTATTATTTTTCTCTGGAGGGGATTGGTCTCCCTGATCACCCCCCTCCCACCCTGCAGTTATGCTAATGGAGCAGGATGTTAATATTTATTAGACTATATTTTTGTTTGTAAAAAATGAAAGTATTGAAAATATGGACACTGAAAATGTAAGTTGTGCCAGTGAAGTGGGGCTAACCGTTTTTCACTAGACCTTTCATACTTCTTGTATAGAATAAATAAATAAATAAATAAATAAATAATCCGTAGCTCGTAGACGAGGAATGACCTTGTACCCTACCCGGTCCCGTAATGTTGCATTCCAGACCACACAATATCAGCGTGCAGCCCAAACCTGGAACCCCCCTCCCTAGTGAGATAAAATCCTCTTTCGGACATAACTACAAATCAAAGCTCATAAGCCACATGAGACCTAAATGATTACTGTTTTTAGCCTACTTTCGATTTTTGCAAATAATGAAAGTAGACTTCTTATGAGATCTACACACGGCCAAAAACTTGAGTGTCTGTGTGTGTGCGCGAGTATGTCTGTCCCCCCTATCAATTGAAACACGATGAAACCGAATTGAACGAAATTTGCTACAGAGGTAGCACTAGCATAGGGCACATCAGTGTCATGTTTTATATTGCCGCCATATTTACCAACACTTAATGGCGGCCACTCAAATGGTCAAAACTTACGACCAAACTAATCATCGGATCTCTACCAAATTTGGTAAAAACATACCTTCGTAAGGGACGCGTCTTTCATCCAAACTACAAGGTCATCAGTCGTACCATTCCAGGATGGCGGCCGTGGACAGCCAGACGTGTAAACACATGCCTCAACTAATTTTGTTTTCCTCAACGATGCCAGTAGTTTTTCTGAGGCTCTGGTGTTTGGTAGAGGTAAATAGTTCTAAGGTCTTCAACCAAGAAATGATTCTATTATGCTCCTTGATCAAGACAAACAGTTATACTTATAACTATACCCATACATTTAGGAGAAAGTAGACTATATGTTCATAACTGAACATCTTGTTGTTGTTTTTTTCTTTTACATTGTGACTGTGTGTTTATATTTATGTAAATGTATATTTGTATACAAGTTACTGTAATGTGGTGGCAGAGACACAGCTGTGTTAAGGGCATTTTATGCTCAACTATGCTTCCACTCACAGTGTATGTAGGCCTACTGCTCGAATCCAAGCTCTGGTTGGTTGGTTGGTTGGTTGGCTGGTTCCTCAGTTTAGGGGCTGCGACAACGTGGTCATGTAGCCCCGTGTACTTTGGGTGTGTGTAGAATCTGTCTGATAACCGGTGTTAATTGTAATGACTGTATTAACGTGTGTTATCTGTTTTTAAATTCGAATAAGGACTGCAGACTTTGAATTTTTCAAATAGTTCCTACTTTTGCCACCAAACGCCGCCGTCAACGACTACTAGTTCAGAACTTAGCTACTAGGCGCCACAACAGTCAGCTCCTGGCAACGAACGTAGGAACCTAAGAGCGTTGTTTACATTCTTAACCTATATCATTTATCTTCATACAGGTGTAATTAGTGGAAGGCTCTTTAACATGCCATACATCTATGACATGGCACCGCCGGCTTTACTTCCCTTCCGAAGGAAGGCATACTGAGGGATTTTTAACGCTCTTAAAGAATCCGACAACTTCGGCCGGGTTTGAACCCACGGTCTTGGACATAAAAGCTCAGCATTCTACCAACTACGCCACCGAAGCCGCTAATCCAAGCTCTGTGAACTTGTGAGGTGAAGTGGCAGGCGCCACAATCCGCCGTGCTATCTGGAATTCCTGTTTATTCCAATATGGCTAACATGGGGCCAGTGTGGTGTTGCAAATGAGTGAGTGAATGACCGACCAATGTATTTGGTTGTGTTACTACACACGGACCGGGAACCTCCCACATCTCTCCTCATCATCCGCGATCCACATTCCTCCCAGATTCACAGAGTTTGGACTCGAGCAGTACATATTTAGGATGCTGCGGGAAAAAAAAATAGTACATTATGCAACGAGCCTATAATGGCAATAATTAAGACACGAGTATGTGTATACAACGAGTGAAGCAAGTTTGATCATTTCCATAGGAGTGTCTTAATTACCATTACAGGCGAGTTGCATACGACTGTTGGTGTTCGACGATAATTATAACTTGATTTTATTTTATTTTATGTTCGAACAGAAGTATTCATAAATATCTGTCGAGATTCAGTACTTGAATTTAGTGATCGGAGTTCAAACGCTGGGTTTGCTATCTGTGCTTTACACGTTCTCTGACCCACACATGCGCTCTGTCTGCTTGGCAATGTCATATGTTTACAACCTGGCGACCTGCACCAGCATTCACTCAAACTGACACCGGAGTCGTTTGAAAGCAATGCCCCGTGTAGAAATTGGAGTTGGGGATATTAAGGTACAGTGCTATTTCTTGTCTGATATTCGCCAGTTTATTTACGCGAACATATAGGACGGTGCACTTTCCATGTCGGTAATTTATGTAGAAGGATGCTGTGTTGCTAACTTCTGGACGTTGATTCATAAATTTCTTGCATATGTCATAGAATTTTCTTGTTACCGTATAGGTTCGTGGTGATTTTGTCTTTGTCTTGGGGATTGTAACTACAATGGTTGATCCAACATCCAATTTGAACTTTCAAATCATGTAATTCTTGTCCGACATGTTGGATTTTGAACGCACGTGCGAAGCTATCCTTACCTAATTGGTCAAAGAATGAGCTCCGATTGTTTGGAGAAACTGTTTCATAATGAAAAATAGTACTATAATGACCCTCAATACGATACAGTTTTCTGACATAAAACATTTACTTTTCGACATCGTCGAACATAAATAATAGACTAATAATAAAGCAGGGCAAGCATGCTCTGTAGCAGAGAGACAAAACGGTAGTTCGCAACGTTTTTTCTCCGTTGATAAAACAGGAATCTAGTCACTTTCGACTAGTATGTAGCGATTTGCAGCAATTATAAGTTGGTAACAATGCTGGGTAGAAATAAAATGTCTTCCTTTTTTAAGGTGAACTTCTTGTAACCTTGTTGCTGTCAGAGATCACCTTCCAGCGCAACTACTCAATGTAATTAATAGTGAATGTGATGTGACACATGTTGACAGATTACTAGTGCTTGGATCACTTCATACTTCCTTACAACTGTCATGCAGTGAGAAATCCACCTTGCGTAAGTAATCGTAATCGATTGCCTTGTCTGTATCATGTTCACTGTATTAGCATGTGGCGGAACTAATGGTATATTACAGTAGTCAGAGAAAATGTATGTTGGAACAAGCCGTAATCACGGCTGTTTGGCTGTCATCAGTCTTATCACATTTCTCAACATTTCAATTCCTGTTCGAAGCAGTGTTCAACTTTTGTTATATAGTAGCCTACATATACACAGTACATTTACGTTTTAGGCTAGTTTATTATCGAACTCAACACAATTACACACACAGCGCTCTCTCACACACGTGGCGCTCCGTCACGCACAAAGCAAAGAAGAGGTCTAGTTCGAATCGAATCGAACCCCGCGCGCAACCTTTTGCGTGCTAGGAAATTATAGCCTTTCGGCCCTGAAGCCTTTAGAACTATATCCCTAATACGAGTGACCTGGCAGCATTTGGTTTGGGGCTTTTGCGTAATAACCATTTGTGATTCGTGATTAGCCACAGTGTGGCTTGGTGCACTAAGGCACTCTGGAATACTTAATATCTCGTCTCTTCTCTAAGTCGTTTACCCTCCAGGTTGGTGGAACCCACGGACTCAGCGAGGGAACTCACCACTACCGCCTCTACGGGCAGTGTCCTAGAGCTGTGAACATCTAATCGGAGTGGATACAACTGGTGAGGTGTGATTGGCACCTCGCCCAGGCGGCTTCACCTGCAAAGCGAACAGGGGCCTCATGAGGGAAGGTAATGGATGGTCAGGATGGATAGGCAAGGAAGAGGGAAGGAGGCGGCCGTGGCCTTGAAGAAGGTACTGCCCCCGGAAATTGAATTATATTGAGACCACGATGGCTGTATTGGCAAATATGAGTAAAGTTATGAATGTCATAGTTATGACGTGGATATTCATGACGTAGGCACGGATGACGTAGAATTCATGCAAGTAGGCTGATTGAGCTGAGATTCTTGGTGACGTCATGATTTTGTTCGAGAAAGATCCGAGATTTACGACGCAGTCGCAGGAAACAAGGTATTGTGCTAAGGAAGAAGCTACGTTATTGGAGGAGAGACTCGAACCAATGAACGATAGTTTGGAAGGAAGACGGAGATTGCTGAAATTACGATATTCGATTACTTTTGGCATGCAGATTTGTGGAAATCTATTTTCAGTTATGGCATTGATTTGGAATTTTGAAGAAATTAATTTTGAGTTTTTGAAATTTGAAAATCCGTCAAGAATAGCCAAAGTTAAAACTTCTAGCAATGACGCAGCAACAGGCTATGGAAGGGATGGATACGCCCCTTAAGAAGTTGATAAAAGGTCGTGCACAGGATAGAGGAGCTCTCATATCTCTCATACCGCTGATACGATATATATATTTCAGATGTCATAGTTATTTTCAAGTGATTCAGTGAAGTAAGTTGTCTTTAGCGTGCGGTTAAAGCCCGGCGCATCGAACGAACTCGGAGCAGTTCCATTTTACGCTGCTCGAAACTAGGTGAAGTTGAAACGCTCACATTAACGTTTCCACCAGTTAAGATATCAAGCGCTAACTTCAGCCTGAATTATAGTTCTATTGGGCAGTATAACATTGAGGTGTGTAGAAGATTTGAACAATTTCATAGTTATACTTCGAAAGATATTGGAACTTTAAGGCTGCCAACAAAAGTGATTTTCTCGCCATATGAGAAACACTTATAAAATTCCACATTATACACTACGGCTAACACGTGGAGTGCAACAGTGATATTGGAGAATACGTTTGGTATTACAACGATACTGTCTACTATGGAACATTATAATCTTGCAGTGCTTTCGAAGATTATAACAGTAGTTGAGATGGAAGGCTAAGGCTTTAATGCAATTGGGACATATATTGATTGGAGTGAAATAACAGCATGGAACTTCGTTAATCGTCTTTCTACAAAAGCGAGCATGTAGTGAACATCCAACTACACTCATGCATCGTGAATCCATCGCTGAATTATACCAGATAACAGTGGAAATATTTTCATGCTCCACAACTATGAATATTTCTGCGGAAATAACTACAATAAACGTCATGGCGAATTCCTGCAAGAACTTCAGGGAACTTTCAAGAGAGGCCAGGGTTGTCCCGGCGCACAAAGAAGAGTTTTGCCAGAAGGATGTTTTTCGTATCCACGGAGCAGTGCAATTTCGGAGGAGGAAGCAGTTCGATTCTCCGAGGACGCTGATTCCAGGTTCGAGGACGGAGCACATCTTCACGCTGGTGAAATGGAACCAACAGCAGTTTTCTTTGAAAACTTTCCTCTAGAACTTCAATCAACAGATAAGGTAGTCGTGAACGTTTCTTGTATTATTTGAGTCTTGTAGCGATATCTGAGCAACCATTCTTCCCATATTTTCTGTCCTATCTTTTGCCCCATTTTCTTGATTGATATTTCTGTACTCAGTACACTTCGATGATTTATGCCTTTTTCTTCGTTTTGTTAAGACATTGTTATGTCATTGGCATACTTAATAATTTTGGATCAGTTGAGACTGATGATTTAGATTCGTTCAATAATTTGCATATTTCTGTAGTCACGATTTGACGGTAAAGTTAATGATTTGCTATGGCAGATTTGAATTCAGACAGCGTGTCATTTTATTAAAGTAATTCTATTCAGTAAATTACTTTGACCAATTTTCTGTCATCATCAAGAAAGAAGAATAATTAAATGATTTTAGAGCGTTAAAATCTATTACGATATCGACGATCTTTGAAATACTAGTCGTCTTATGAACATGATTGCAACATAGACATTTATCATTGCATTATAGACAATTTTATGAAATACGAACTTTAATTACAATTTATTGAATACACTATAGTAATGAACATTTGATAGGAGTTTTTCTCAATTATAGATTGGAACAATAATGTTTGCATTCCACAATCTAATTGTATTCTATTCGACTATTCTTGCAGTTTAGATGAACTCTGATTGAAGATAGTATTTTTATACTGCGTTACTTTGAAGATATTAATCTCAATTTTGATAGACCAGGGAGGAGTGTCTAATCGTATTTGCTATTAAATTTAGTTGTGATTGGCAAATTTTTACTTCATATCGATTCATGAATGAAACCCACGAAGGTTAAATAATAACAGTCATTATTACAATTGATGAATATAAGAATTTTTAAAGAGGAACAATGGATGTATAATCGTTAGTTCAGTGGACGTGTAAAAGTCGCTGTTGAATAATGCCCTTGAATAATGAAGGAGGTTCCCACAATAATTAATGAAGTTGATGCATTTATAAGTGGAGGATTTTTGTGTGTAGTTTGGAAGATTGTTATGCCATATATATGAAGATATATGATGAATTTTGGGCCAATTGTTGTGCAAGTTTGTGCATTTTGAGCGAAGTATTTTCCCGCTGATTGTATTGTTCTTGTTCTTTGAAAGTTATTCATATGAAAATACTGTTAAAATTAACAAGAGTGTTAAATAATTTGAGATAAAGATTTTGAATGGAGGTTACCGTCACAAATATTAATAATTATTATTAAACCTTATTAAACCTGAATTTGACAGTTAAATATAACTAACCTTCATTGGTCGATTATATCACCACGATTTGAGTAATTATCAACCGGATAAACGTGTGGTTTAATGTATTTCTTGTATAAATAATATAAACAATATAATATTGTAAAATAATTTTGTAAATATCTTTGTTAAATAATTTGAAATGATAGTGATTAATACAGGCGTGTATAAAATTTTCAATTGTCATTAGACATTGTTATAAACAATTTATTATTGTTATAAATAATTAATGAACTTTTGTTATTAACATTAAGAGTTTTTTTATACTCTAAACAACGCTAATTAAGCAAGTGGTTTGAACAATTAAACATGATTTGGGATTGTTGGAGTAATCCACTGGTGTTTGAATGAAGCATGTAAGACATTTGCGTGATAATATTTCAGCTGAGATGTGAACATTTACGTGTTTGAAAAGGAGAGCCAAGCTCTGAGGTAACACGCTTATGCTAGGGTTGAAAGAACGGGAGTCCGCTTTGACGATACAGGTGCATTGCAGCTGGCCCGGACAACTGTGTTACAGAGGCCAAGGACATTCCATAATAGCCTTGTGGCTATAAATAAAATGTGAAGTATATAAACACGCAAAACAATTGATATATGTGTCTTGTCCCAAATTCCGTTTCCATTCCCAGTGCATTATTATTTTACGTTGCTATGAGCTTGAGAAAGCTGAAACATTATATGTAGAGAATACAGGTCCTACAGGAGGACATGGTTATGTGGTCGATGGCTTCTGATTGCCACGTGGATTTTGTTGTTTTCATTTTTGTTAAAATCATTCTTTATGTGAAATAAATTATTGTGCAGTTTAAAGTTTCTCGTCTCCGTTCTGGTTCATTTTAAATATCATGGTGGAGGTTATTGTGTGGGCATACTTTAAGTGATCCAGTTGACAACCCAGTCCCCGAGATAAATTTAAGAGGTAAGTAAAGGTAAGTATGAACCCCCGTATATTTTGGTGTGTTCCACAATAATTTCTTGTTAACTATTGTGCTCTAATCTCGATAGTATCTGTCAGTGCCATTTTCATTGATGTAGCTGTGCCGGTGCGATTGATTATTGGCAATCCGATTGAGGGGGCGGATATCTGACAGCCTACTATCCGGATATCGGGTACAGTACCATCCCGGCATTTGCCCGAAGACGAAGTGGGAAACCACGGAAAACCACTTCGAGGATGACTGAGGTGGGAATCGAACCCCCTCTACTCATTTGGACCACCCGAGGCTGAGTAGACCCCGTTCCAGTCCTCATACCACTTTTCAAATTTCGTGGCAGAGCCGGAAATCGAACCCAGGACCTCCGGGGCGACAGCTAACCATGCTGACCGCTACGCTACGGAGGCGACGAATACTTAATATACAAATAAAAATAAGATAAATTTTTTGTTGGTTGGTTGGTTCTTAAGTTTAGGGGCTGCGACAACGTGGTCATGCAGCCCCGTGTGCTTTGGGTGTGTGTAGAATCTATCTGATAACCGGTGTTAATTGTGATGACTGTATTAGTGTGTGTATCTAGACAAATTTTTAGTAGTTAACAAAGCGTTATATAGTGCTTGTACTACGCGAGTCAAAAATTGTTTAGTTACTACTACTAGAGTCATAAACACTTTTAACACAGCTATGCCTTTATTCCTTCCATTATGAGACCTGGCAAACAGGTCAATCGCTATCGATGGGTCGATTAAGGCCTCTTGTTTGGTCGAGTGTCAATTGATATTGTAACTTACTGTCGGTCAACACAAAATAATTCCAATTACTGGAACATACAAAAAAAATATCCAGTAAGAAATGACATGTGATTATGATATACAGTGAGGGTCAGCGGCTTTGGTGGCGTAGTTGGTAGTATGCTGAGCTGCTATGTCCAAGGTCACGGGTTCAAACACGGCAGAAGTCGTCGGATTTTTTAAGAGCGTTAAAAAGCCCTCAGCATGCCTTCCTTCGGAGGGGAAGTAAATCCTGTGGTCCCATGTCATATATTAATGGCATGAAAAAGAACCTTCCACTAACTACACTTGTGTGAAGCCAAAATGTGTAGGTTAGAATTGTTAACGCTATATTAGTTCCAACGTTAGCTGCCAGGTGCTGGCTTCGATGCCATCTAGTAGCCAAGTCGGCAGTTAGGTTTCGTGGACGGTAGCATTCGGTAGTAAAAGTAGGAACTCCTTGAAAATTGAACGTCTGCAGTCCTTACCTGAATCACAGATAACACACACTAATACAGCCATCACAATTAACACCGGTTATCAAATTCTACACACACCCAAAGTACACGGGGCTACATGACCGCAGCCCCTAAACTGAGGGACCAACGAACAGTGAGGGCCTTCCCTATAGAACGGAGCTTTGTTTGCGCGAGGGGCGGGTGGAGAATGATTAGTCACCGCCAGTTGGCTAGCATTTAGAGATAGCACAGGGGCAGGCCGGGAAGTCCCCAATGATGATATTGCGTTTATTAGATAGGAAGCTAGCAAGATACCTTAGTTGAGATATTTAAGACTTATGGTGAAGTACTCTAGGCTGTCTCGTATCTCGTGATTGTTAAATACGTTAAAAAGTGTAGATGTGTTAAACTAGTTGGGTGCTACGCTGCTGCTAGTGCCAGTGCCTTGCTCGACACGCGGCTAGCCACAGTGATCACTGTATTTACAGTGAGATCCTTCTCTACAGAACGGAGCCTCGCCGGGGCCTGTAACGGGCGGAGTGCTATGAGATTGAATCTTGGCGCAGTCAGTTGGTAGGCTATTTGAGAGTCCGCAAATGCAAAGCCGTGGCAGTAGATTTACTGGTGCGTTAAAGATCAACGTCGGGGCAAAATCTCGGCGCCCGAGCGTCTTTAAAAGCCGCAGTAGTTAAAAGGGACGTACTTTAAAACCAATAGCCTAACTGTTAAAATGAAACTAGGCTGCAACTATGTACAGAATGTAATACAAAAGGGTGGGGGATAACAAGAAGCCTTAAACCCCGCAGTAACCCAATTGTGCAATCTGCATCCTTCTTTTGACATCGCAATGCCAAGTGTGAGAACGGCTTACTGATGTCACGTTACGTGTCCTGACATTAATGTCACAGCACAGTTCTAATTTAATGCATGTATCTCAATGCAGGCACGCCGGCCTCTCACCGCTGGGTCCGTGGTTCAAATCCCGGTCACTCCATGTGAGATCTGTGCTGGACAAAACGGAGGCAGACAGGTTTTTCTCCGGGTACTCCGGTTTTCCCTGTCAAAATTTCATTCCAGCAACACTCTCCACTATCATTTCATTTCATCTGTCATTCATTTAATCATTGCCCCAGAGGAGTGCGTCAGGCCTCGGTAGCCGGCACAGTTCATATCCTCGCCGCTAGATGGGGGCTCCATTCATTCCATTCCTGACCCGGTCGGAGTCTGGAAGCAGGCTGTGGATTTTCATCTCAATGCAGCCTGTAAGAAGTCCCAAGTTGTCTATTGACTTATTCACTAATTTAATTATTTATTTGTTTATTTATTTATTTATTTATTTATATATTTATTTATGCGGTTTGGAAAACCACAAATTGGCCGAGTACTAGGACAGAAGAGGTTACAGTGGTTTGGCCACATCTTTAGAGCTGATGAATCCATCCAAAACCGAGTCCTTCATTGACAATCTGCTGGAAGACGCCCAAGCGGACGTCCCAGGACTCGATGGAAGAATCGAGTATTGGCAATACTTCCACTGCCTGTTTACCATCACTTGATGAATGCAGTACATTTGCATTTATCTGTTGGCACAGGCTAGAGTAAAATGTGGCTTTCCACTAATGTCTCAGTCTCATTCATGGCTGCGATTATATGGAAGCTACTGAGGTACGGGTGGTGCTGAGTAATGGACTCAGGGTACAGCTAGTGCCTGTGGATGTTGTGAAAGGTTCTGCTCATAGGGTTAGTACTGCTCTACTGACTCAGTGAGGAAAGCAATGGCAAACTACCTCATTCCTCACCTTGCCTAGTACGCCTCATTATAGTGCTGCCTCGTTTTTGTGGGTTTCTACCACATAACCTATGGCAGTGGTTCCCAACCTGGGGTACGTGTACCCATTGGTGATACGCAACGAATTGGTTAGGGGTACGCCAAGAATAAACGGTAATGGCGGGCGCCATGTTCCCTCCATACGTGTCGGTCGTAATGCACCGTCACGCAATGCCGTCTTAATCACGCACGTCAAGGTCAATGTTACCACTCTACCCCAACCCCAGACACTTTCACGGCTGCACTGTTATTATCTTGATTTGTCTATTTTTGCCAATCCCTAGAATTAATTGCTTTCCAATAAAATCAAAATTAAAAAATGTTTTGTACTGTAATTGTTGATTTTCCTTAGCTAAATGTTTATACATCTTCATTTGCACAAGTAAATAAAAATAAAATTGCAAATTATATTTAGCATTTTATTGAAATGAAATGCATTCTAACAGCAAACAATATAATATAAAAAAATTATTTATACTGTATTAAAAAAGTTATAAATAGTTGTATGATATTTTGAATTTTCTTATTAAGTTATGTACACATTGCCCATAAAATATTAAACTTTCTAAAAGTTTAGCTTTTAGGGGGAACAATTTATATAAATATATATAAAGGGGTACGGGAGGAAAAGAAGGTTGGGAACCGCTGACCTATGGTGGTACATTTTGAGGATCCAACCAGCCTCCAGGCTGACTACCTAACAGACAGACAGCAAGTGGAGCCGAAAAGATGAAGCTGGAATGCTATCTATATGCAATAGATACCTCCTCCTTTCGTGACTGTTTCCTTTGTTATCACTTCCTCTCTTCTTTTTCATTCTTTTGTTCTTCTGATGTAGGACTTTTAAAGGCCCAAAGTGCAATAAATGATGATGATTTATGTATTAATTCATTTACTTATTTATTTATTTAATCATTTATTTACTTACGACTGAAAAGGGATTTTTAGCCTACTTTTCACATTTTGCAAAAATGAGGAAAAAGTAGTCTTATGAGATCGGGCAAATGTGTGTCTGTCTGTCTGTCTGTCTGTCTGTCTGTCTGGCTGTGTGTGTGTCCCCCCCTATCAACTCCTAAACGGCTGCAGCAATCAAAACCAAATTTAGTATGAGTAAAGATGTGCACCGGAATAGCTCACGTCCATATTTGAAAATGATGTCAGTGCTACCAACTGTTGAAAAAACGCACTAGAAATTTGAGCTCCATGTTGGATATCCTGCAAGGTATGCATAGGAGCTATTCCAAAATTGGCACACATGTAGATAATACTATTTCAGATTAATTTTCAGGAGGCCAACCATGACAGTGTTGCCAAAATAATTTTAAGCCTTCTGATAGGTCCAATGTTTAAATGCATATAACTTCTACACTATCAACTGGATTTCAACCAAATTTTGTATGTAATATCTGTACATAAACAGATATGACTGAGCGTATTCTTAGGAGCCACCAGGGCTGCCAACTGTTAATAATTGCTCTCTCTATTTTTTTTTATCCAAATACCAATATATCAGAATGTGTGCAAGCCGACAGCTTTAAACTATGCACACGTATAGAACCTGACATGTTTGATTAATTTTGGAGTAACTTATATACGTCAGTTCTACCAACATGATTCTAAGCCTGCTGATAGGGCCAATTTTTAAATACATGTAACTTCTATACTATCAGTAGGATTTCATCCAAATTTCGCATGTGCTATGTGTAACATATCAGATATGACTATAAGTATTCTTCTGTGCAATCAGGGCTGCCAACTGTTAATAAATGCTGTCTATATTTTTTTTACCCTAATATCAATATATCCGAAAGTATGCAAGCCAACAGCTCTATACTTTGCACACGTATAGCACCTGACATTCTAGATTAATTTGGAGTAATTAATACAAGGCAGTGCTGACAACATGATTCTATGCCTGCTGATATGTCCAATTTTAAAATACATGTAACTTCTATACTAACAAATGGATTTCATCCAAAATTGGCACAACAAGATATCATAATATTTCAGATTATTTCTGACCAGCACACGCATGGTATTGTTGGCAACATGCTTTTACGCCTGCTGATAGATCCAGTGTCTAACTGCATGTAACGTCCATTGGACTTCAACCAAATTTTGTATTCTGTACCTTAAGAGATGGAACTAAGAATATATTCAGTCACCAGGGCTGCCAACTGTAGTGCTCTATTAGGCTACATTATACCAGGTATATTTTGAACTAATTAGATATTTCGATATTACCAACTTAATTTCGTCATTATTCTAGATAGGTTCATATTCTGTAGAATAATCATTGGCATGAAAAGTAGGCTGTATAGTTCTTAACGGAACTTCTTGTTTTACTCATTAGTAGAGGCATGATTTTTTCGCATTAACAATAAACGAAACAAAAAATATTTTGAACGGATTTTGCGATATATTTACGAATCATAATTATGTTTCTGGTTAAGAGCCTCCGTGGCTTAGGCGGCAGCACGCCGTCCTCTCACCGAGGTTCAAATCTCGGTCACTCCATGTGAGATCTGTGCTGGACAAAACGGAGCTAGACAGGTTTTTCTCCGGGTACTCCGGTTTTCCCTGTCAAAATTTCATTCCAGCAACACCCTCCACTATCATTTCATTTCATCTGTCATTCATTTAATCATTGCCCCAGAGGAGTGCGTCAGGCCTCGGCAGCCGGCATAGTTCATATCCTCGCCGCTAGATGGGGGCTTCATTCATTCCATTCCTGACCCGGTCGGAGACTGGAAGCAGGCTGTGGATTTTCATTTTCATTTCATGTTTCTGGTTAAGAAAATAAGGATATTATTTTCGCGAATTAAAGCGATAAGGCCATTTTAAATTGAAATTCAATTATTTCGCGATAAGTGCGATATTACAGTGAAATCTATAGTGAATAACGAGCTTGAAATTTTGTTTCAAGAATATGTATGAAAAGAAAGAGAAGAGTGAACAAAGATTCCATAAGTTGAAATAATTCAGTCACTGCTGGCATTAAAAATAATGCAAAATCAGGAATATAGTAAAATAATATTGGATGCTTACCAGTAATTTACACATCTACCATTCATATAAATAATTCAGAACCACAATAATGAAACCTTAGACTATTATGGGCTTTGAAGCCATTTTTCAGTGTTGCCTTAGTAAACAAAAGTTTGGTGCTTTTCAGTCGGTCAACACGAATGTACCCAAAAGAGTTGGGGATTAAATTAATCTCATGCAATTTTTTTTCAGGATTAGGATAATTATAACACAACTCTTTTGGGTATATTCGTGTTGACCGACTGAAAAGCACCAAACTTTTGATAATGAAACCTTTAATGATTAATTTTAGAATTTCATTAAAGCGATACAGCAATATGTATTTCACGAAATAACGCGAAATTTAGTATCCTTCTCGTGAAATCGTTCAAAAATTTGTGCGAAACAATCATGCCTCTATTCATTAGTCAGTCAACACGTATTGACTGAATGAAAAGCGACTCTTACAAAGATTAGGTTTTCATATTCATAAATTATGAAGAAAAAACCTTACCTCATATCCTTCCTCCAGTAGAGCACGATCGCCTGGTGATACTGCTCGTCAGCACTTCCTACTGAGCATTGTACTGTAAAACGCTTATTGAAGAAATGCATTGTTCAGTGAAGCGATATTTTGCTATCACGGTGGAAATGTGGTCGAATTGTAATGAGACAGCGGTACTGAGCATGACACGCCAATATTAATGGCAATCAGTCCGTGCCAACAGATCCTGTTCTACAAGACATAGTTCCAGTGTATGGACATGTTTAGATCCAACAGTAGATAACTTATGAATAATGAAGAGAACTTCAAATTACAAGGCTATAGCGTTCCACTTAACAGTCGAACCTCGATATCTCGAAACTAAATTTTCGATAACGCGATAACTTCGATAACTTCCTATAAAAAGCCAAGTATATAACCATGGCTGCCCTTGTCCTTATTGACGAAGTTTGAATATTCAGGAAACCTTGAGTCAATGTATATAGTAAATATAATGTGACCTGTTTGAAGAGAAAAAACAAACAATATAATAAGTGCCAGTATGTAGAAAAATAATGTTCTTGAAAATTAAAATATATGAAAGTTGGAAAATACTTACTGTGAAATTATGAAGAAGAAATTGAGTTATCCAATGTATATTCACTATAATTTACAAGTATTTTTTTCTTTCTCTTTAAGGTGGCGCTAACTAAGGTTTCGGTTGAAAAATTCCATTTTCTGTTTTCGGTTTCAGAGATAAGGGTTTTTGAAGTTTGTCAACAATGGCAAACATCTGCCAAATCTTTATTTATCGACCTTTGCAGACATTCCTCGACAGCCATTTCTTACAACTTGTATTTTTATGCAAATAAGGTACATTCTCTCAGAAATAACTTGAAATGCGCTTTCATCTGATCAAGAGCGTATTAAGCAACTGAATTGTTTTTTTTTCAAATATTCAGTTAGTTACTAGATGCCACCGCAGTCGGCTCCTGGCGACGAACGTTGGAACCTAAGAGCGTTAGTCAAATATAACCTATAATTTAGCTTCACACAAGTGTAATTAGTGGATGGTTCTTTATCATGCCATTAATCTATGACCTGAGACCACCGGCTTTACTTCCTCTCCGAAGAAAGGCATATTGAAGGATTGTTTAACGCTCTTAAAAAAATCCGACGACTTCGGCCGGGTTTGAACCCGTGACCTTGGTGTTATTCTTTCATTCTCCGTTAGGGTCTTCTGAGGACCACGAACCAATTTCATAGTCCTTTGTTGTTCTTTCTTCTTCCTCCAGTGCTCCGTCATCTTTTCGCTGTGTGTCTTCTCTCTCTCTTCCGACCATTTTGAGCCCGTTTTCTTATATTGCCTTCCTTGGAGTCCTTCCATCCCCAGTAACGTTTTTTTTTTGAAAATTTCTCTCTCTAGTGCATCTTGTTCTCTTACGTTGGTTTTTTCTTTCTAAATCTTTCTATACTTCTTGAAACCAGGCTGTTGTCGATTTCTTTTTCCAAATATATTTAAAAATCTGTTTGGTTGACCTGCTATCATTCATTCTATATAATTTTCCGAAAAATAACAAGCGCCTCTTCATTATAGTCTCCGTTAAGTTTTCAATGTTCCGATATATTTCTTCGTTAACTTACTTCTTAATTTCCAAAACTGTGTAGTTCTTAATGGACCGAGAATTTTGCGTATTATTTTTCTGATACTTCTAATTTATCCAATGTATAATTTAGTATTAGACATTCACGGGCATATAAGCATTCTGGTTTAATTACTGTTCTATAGCGCTGTATTTTCAATTTTTTAGATAAACATTTTTTGTTATAGATATTCCTGGTTATACCATATGCTCTTTGAATCTTGTGCACTCATTCTTCTACAGCAGATTTTTCTAAGCCATTCTTATGAATTATTTCCCCAAATATTATTATTATTTGTTTTAAAAATATGGTCGTTGTGCACCACTGCAACCTTATTACCGGCCACAACTGGGTCAGGTGAGAGTAAATTGTGTACTTAGCTGACTGTTGAAGCGATGTGTGGTTCGTTCTTGTGCAACTGCAACCACCACTTACTGTATAACACACATAACTAACAAATCTAGTCAAGTAAAAAGTCCAGCGTAAAATATCTAAATAATCTTTGTAAAGTCTGACTTCTAGTTCGTACGCTTGTGAAAGGCTTTCCACTTGTTCTTACTTTTCCGCCAGGTATAATTACAATCCAAATTGTACAAAATTAAAACGAACAAAAAAAAAAACACACAAATACACGAAGTTTTTTTGAGGAAGGATGGCTTTAAAATTGAAATGCAAACTTCATACTTCTTTGATGTCAAGAGACGGACAAAGATGGAGAAACCCACAAGTCCTTGTTTACTCTCCACGGCCCTGGCTGTTCCATCCTAGGACGCAAAGCCCTTATGGCAAAGGGGCGCAGTTGGTTTAGCATTGCCTTCAAAATAGAAGATGGTGAGTTTGATCCCAGCTTAGTGCTATGTCCATAGATATCCCAGTAGACTATCACACACACGTTTGTTGCTGTTGATTCTTTTAGGGGCTTTGCGACATCGTGGTCATGTAGCCCCGTGTACCTGGGTGTGTGTAGAATGTGTCTGACAACTTGTGCCACTATGATGTTTGTACTAATGTGTGTAATTTTAATTGAGGTAGGATTAGAAAAGGAAGCAAAGCTACAGTAGCTTGTAGTTTAACGTGACCGTTAATCTCGAGATCATGAACCACGGGACCTCTCTTTTACGTGGAATTCGAACCACAGGACATGACATTTTCATTCGAAAATCTGACATGCATTGACCGGGAATCGAACTTGGTGAGAGGCAAAGAATACGAAGTGGCCGTGGCCTTAAGTTAGGCTCCATACCGACATTTGACTGAAGTGGAAGTGGAGAAACCACGGAAAACTTCTTCTAGAATTGCTGAGGAAGGAATCGAACCCGCCTCCTCGGGCTGATTGTATCCTGTTCCAGTTCTCAGACCAGAAATTAATTTCTTTGCAGAGCCAGGAATCGAACCCGGGCCTCCGCGGTGACAGTCAAATATGCTAGCCACTACACACACGTATGTGCACATGCTTATGTGAGAATTAATCTAACAGAAGGAAACCCACAGAAGACACGGCACAAACCTAGAATAATTGCCGAGTTTTAATTTACTGGCCACGAAAGCCAATATACGATCCATTTGGAAGCCTTCATAGGGAGGTGAGAACTGCTTGAGCTTTTGGTTCTCGCAGTGAAGAGGCACGGGTGCGCTTCATAAAAAGGGAGGTGGCGCGCAGTTCGCTACTCCTGTGGGGGTCCTGGCGCGGACACCAAGAGCCCGCTGAGGAGCCAGCTTGCTGTCCTAGGCGAAACCCCACACAAACCTAGAAAAATTGCTGAGTTTGAATTCACTGGCCGTGAAACCCAATATACGATGTTTTTCATCTAACAGGTCTGATCTATAACTAACTAATAAGTGATCGCTGAACTGGTTTGACTATACTAATTTCAAACACGCTGTCACCGCTAGCACGTTGCACTACATGCAAATGGTACCCGATAACGCTTGTGGCATGGTTCAATTTACATACTTAACATACAGTATGCACACGTGACATGTGGACGTCACCTTCATACAAGAAGATGGATGAGCCTGTTTTCCTC
Source organism: Meconema thalassinum (assembly GCA_946902985.2). Taxonomy (NCBI): domain Eukaryota; kingdom Metazoa; phylum Arthropoda; class Insecta; order Orthoptera; family Tettigoniidae; genus Meconema; species Meconema thalassinum. Next base: position 392,291,865 of record OX336391.1, read on the forward strand.
CACTGTGTTTCTAGTGTGTCGTGTCTCAAAAACAAAGATGTTTCAGCCATTTTAGTTTCAACTTGCCAAGTTTGACATCCATGCTCAATCGAGGCTAGGACTGCAGATTCCATGATCCTACGTGTCGGTTTCTCTTCAACTAGTCAGACTGGCCGCGTGGCGCAGCTGTTATATTCTCAACTACTGTGACCAAGATTGCAAGATAGAATTCTGACGCAGTCGGTTGGCATTTGAGGATGCTTAAAGGCGAGGGAGCCGTGTCAGTAGATTTACTGTATTGGTGCGTTATTGATCCACTTCCGGGAAAAATTACGACACTGCGACGTCTCCAAAATCCACGGTAGATAAAAGGGACGTAAAACTAATAACATTATAATTGTCAACAATTATGGTTTTGTTAACAGTAGCCTATTAATACGAACACTTATTTTATCACAGTGAATATTTGAACAAATTCATTTGAACAAATTGATTTATTCAGGAGCTTTGTGACAATGTGGCCATGTAGCCCCGTGTACTTGTGTGTGTGTAATCTGTCTGAAAACCTGTGTCATTTTGATGACTGTCCCAGTGTGTGTATTTGTAATTGGGGCTAGGATTTGGGTAAGAGGTTCCATGGTGTAATTTGAGTACCATCCCAGCATTCCCTTGGAGTAGACGTAGGGAAAAGCGCGGAAAATCACCTCCAGGATGGCTGAGATAGGAATCTAACCCACCTCTTCTCACTGCTACCTCACGAGCGTTCGACCCTAGTACTTGATCGAAGCCTACTTTATGCGTACTTCTTTGCTTCGTATGTTTCAAATTTCTTTGCTCGGACACTGGTTGTTTGGAACGTCATCATCATTCATTTCATCATAATTATTAATAATTAAATATTAATGTAATTGTTCAAGTCCTCGTACTGCAGCTCGTTCACCGACGCTTTACGCGTATCTTCCTTGGAACGTGAGCCAACCATGGTTTAACCCATAGACGTTTACTTCATCTTCTCGTTTCTTTTACATACCAGTATTGCCATTGCAGAATTTCAAGTACCGAAATAGAGTTAAGTGAGCAAGGAACTGTCCTTCATCCATTTTGCTGAGCTATTCTAAAATATTTTATGTAGTGTGATTGTGTAATAATTCCTTTGTATAAGTTTTATAAAATACTTCATAAAATTTCTTTGACAAATTTCTTTGATAGTGTAATAAATTGCCAAACATACAGAAAAAATGTACCATCGACGTTTCAATTTTAGCCTATTTTCATGTATGAAAAAATTGGCCTATGAGATGCCCTTTTGTCCGTGTGTGTTTGTGTATGTGCGTTTATGTGTGTCCCCCTAATTAAATATAAACGGCTAGAGCGATTTCAATGAAACTCGGTAAGGACATAGTACTATTTTGTCCGACCCCAACCATGCCCTTAAAATTTTATTACGTCTCACCAATACAACATGGCGGCTGTGCGAAATATTTCACCGGCACTCTATATCTCCGAAACTATTACTGATAGCCCCCCTAAATTTTGTACGGAGATAAAGGGCACTACTAGACGTTCACCTATGTGACTTTCAAAAACCTGTTAAGTACAAGAAGAACATGGCGGCAAAGCGAATATGAAACATTTAAATAGACTTTTCTCGCGATTTAACTATCCGAGCGCAGTGAAACATGGTACAAGAAATGTTTATACACATTGTAATACACTGACATCTAATTTAGTTCAATTGTTTACACAACCTCAAGATGGTGACTGTGCGAAATTTTAAAATCTCGTTTTTATTTCTTGTGTTCTAATCGTGCGATTGAAGTTTGAATAATATACATACGCAATAATATTCATCCAATAGCATGTAACTCTATGGCCTACACATATAAAAATCCAAAATGGCGATCATCCAAAATATTTAGACAGTTCTCAATATCTACGAATCTATTGCAGGAAACGAACTGAAATTTAGTATGTTGATTGAATTATGAAAATAGGCTGTTTAGTTCTTCATGGAACTACTTGTTTACCGAGGATTCCTTTGGATTGTGAACATCCTAGAGGCACACCTCTCATGCGATGGGGCCATGAGACCAGCACATTTGCAGGGAGCAGGAGAATGGGAGAGGCCTTCATCCAGCAGTGGATAGCTGATGCCTGACAGGGCTCCAGCAACAGGAACGATATGTGTGTGAGTCACCAGTCAGGTCTGAGGGACCGCATCATGTTCCAGATAAGACACTAAAATGCATGTTTGTCATCTTGACAGTGGCAATTATTTTGTTCCTCAAGCTTATCATCTTAAATGCATTAGATAAACACACCCCGGGAATACAAGGCAGCGCAGCTTTACAGTTTCTTGATGGAAATGGTCACCTAATGCACTTCCTTTCATCAAATATACAGGGTGAGCATTCATTCGAGCATTCCGAATCTACTGTGGGATTCTACGTCTGACACTATGACGACAATGACACCCACAAACGGACACTGCCCTCCAAAAACAAAAACAAAACTAAGAAAGTGTGGTAGCTATTACTGGTAAAATACTAACACATTGAGCATCCGAAGAAAGAACTATTTTATATACGGTATCTACTATGTTGCAAGAGGGGCAGATGATCTAGCTCTTCCTACCCTTAAAGCAACAATAACTAACTAACCATGCTGAGTTTCTATGCCCAAAGTAGCGGGTTCAAACCCGGCCGAAGTCGTCGGAATTTTAAGAGCGTTAAAATCCCTCATTTTGCCTTCCTTTGGGGGGGAAGTAAAGCCGGCGGGTCCATGTCATATATTTATAGCATGTAAAGGAACCTTCCAGTAATTACAATTGTGCGAAGCCAAAATTTGTAGGTTACATTTGATAACGCTATATAAGTTCCAACGTTCGTCGCTAGATGCTGGCTGCGATGGCATCTAGTAGCCAAGTCCGCAGCTAGGTGTCGTGGACGATAGCATTTGTACTAAAAGTAGGAACTAGGCAGTCTGTAGTCCTTACCTGAATTGCAGATAACACACACTACTACAGCCATCACAATTAACACCGGTTATCAGACGAATTCTACACACACCCAAAGTACACGGGGCTACATGCCGCACCTGAGTCCATTTCACACCTACTGTTTTTGCTGTTGTTGACTGGAGAGGTTCTGATCAAAGTTCTGTATTTATTCCTGTCGTAGTTGTTACTGGGGTCAATATCCAATTGTTCAAGGTCTTTCCTGACTAGTTTCGTCCACTTGGTGTTGGTTGCTTTCTCTCTAGAGATAGTGTCGAAAATTCTGGATGTGACCCTCTGATTATCCATTCTCACAATAAGACCATAGAAGATCGGCCTCCTCTTCCTCATAGCTGTTGTAATGCTGTCCACTTGTTCAAGCAGTTCATTGTTGTGCCTGATTCTATACGTGCCTTCCTCTTAGGGCCCATGATTTTTCGCAAAACCTTCTGGTCCTTCAGCTCCAATTTCCGGAGTTGTCCTTTACTGACCATATTTAGGCATTCTGAGGCATATCGTACTGATGGTCTCACTGCAGTTCTATAATGTCTGAGTTTGAGATTCATTGAAAGGGATTTGGATTTGTAGACATTATTGCATAGTTGGTAGGCTCTCTCTCCAGTTTGGTGTAACTAGTAAGATCTGTATTATTAATCAGAAGTTTTTTTTAAATTTGAGGAGCTCTTATAAAAGCTGTTACCGGTTACCTATTGAAAAGTTTTCAGTTTATGTAAGAATGATATACCGTATCCAAGGTTACATCCAAACAATAGTAACCGTCTGAAGCATTTAGAATATCAATCTTTCCGAGAAGAAACTTGTTATCTTTGAAGAGCTGTTTCAGTCATTTAGACCTTACCAGTGAGTAAGATAAACTCTCCACGAAGTACAAATATATCATAGAATCAGTGTGGACAATGCCAATCCTGATTATTACGTTAGTACATCAAGATGAATACAAGAAGAAAAGTCTAGGCTACAGTACTACCCAAGCAAGAATCCCCGATAAGTAGCACCTAAGTGACAATCAGAGGCAATTCACTCAACCTGGGCATTTTCCGAAACGACCAGATCGTGTAGGAGAGAATCTTCATCATATACAGTACAGTGATGATGATGATAGGCATTTATTCGTCAACGAATATATGAGGAATCTAGTATCAAAGCCCACCAAGTCCACAAAACAAAATTTGTGGGAAAATTTGGAAAACTGTTAACATATGAAAGAACATCCTTGGAATATGCACAATTCGTGTATTATTTACTTTGTCATCAAACGATGCATTCCAACAAATTACAGGATTGTCCCTTAATGGAAAGTAGCACAATTCTTAAGATTAATTAGGAGTTAACTGGTTATGAAAGTGAAATGTACATATGGACGTTTTGAAAGTAAGAAAAGAAGTTTTAAGAATAAAAACAAGCGAAGAAGGAAAGCATGTGAACGTGAACCAGCAAATTATGCATGAAATTAAAACCAAACCTGAATTATGATTATGCCTATATTTAAAATTTAACATACACTTAGCCACACATTACAAAACACAACTGATGGCAGTATGAAGGAATCCTGGGTAATGCAATTCTATGTGCTGATTGGCTGACTTTGTGGATTTTGAAACTAACAATAGCGGACGTTTAATTGAATCTAGTGGATTTTGGAATTAACCCAAAGTTTTGTCCGCCATTTTCATAGGGAAATAGCGTATTTTAAAGGAAAATAATGTCACCATTGAGTTGCCCGCGTGCAAGTTCATATAAAAGCAACTTCATCTTATTTCTCATGTGCGATGGACTTGCCGGGTTTTGATTCTAGGCGCCTCATACAGTATGTAAAATACAATGTTATTTGGAAGTATTGTGTCGTCTCAGATGGCTGAACAGTCCAATTCTGGAAGCACACACTTTACTGCAGTGACAGCACACACTAGTAGTGCAGGCATACCATCCCTTGCATTCACACGTTCTTTCCTGCGGTTCCTCCTTTCAGCTTCTAGTCTTATCCTATCTTGTTCTAATTGTTCAACTCCGTTGTATACAATTTTACGCCATTTTGTTCTATCTTCGGCTGCGGTTTCCCAGTTGACCGTATCAATTTGACACTCTTGAGGTTATGTTTAAGGACACCCTTGTATCGTTTGAGCTGCCCTCCATGGTTACGCATTCTTTAGTTGGGAGTACATGATTCTCTTTGGGAGGCGTGTATCTGGCATGCGGACAACATGGCCAGCCCAGCGTATCTGATGCCTGACTACCTTTGCCTCCATGCTTGTAATGTTGACTTCTTCGCGGATACTAATGTTTGTTCGACGATCTTGGCATTTAACTTTCTGTATTCTCCGTAAGCATTGTTGATGGTATTTTTCCAGGCATTTTAGGTTTCTCCTGTAAGTTCTCCAGGTCTCGCAACCATAGATAAGAGTAGGGATTACAACAGCGTTGTAAACGTAGAATTTTGTTCTCACACTGATATCATGATTGTTAAACACTCTTTTTAGGAGACGACCGAAAGCCGCACTAGCACATCTTAAACGATATTGGATTTCTGTATCAATGTTTGCAGATGTGGAGAGGTTGCTTCCAAGGTAAGGAAATGATTGACGTTTTGCAGAGATTGACCATTGATTGTAATAGCCGGAGTTCTCTCGTTGGAATTTGGTGCCGGGTGATAAAGGAGCTTAGTAAAGTATATAAAGCGCTAAGGTGGGTGTTTCACAAAACTCAGCTCTTAAACCTGAGGGAATTAGAAGGTGTGGTTTGTGCCAAAATCTTCCAAATTGCCTCAATGGTACAGGAAAAATCTTTAATTTCTGTAAACGTCAACGGAAATATATTTATTTGTTAATAAAGTGCGTTTAAACAAATAAACAAGACGATAGCCCCCGGCAGAACTGTGTCGCGTCCAGCCCGCATAGCACTAGAGCCAGGTGGGTGATTGAACACATGCGAGATTTCTCGCACAGTCCCTCTAGTAATGTTATATTGTTTAGTGCTTATGAATATATTTTAAGCCAACTTTCACAAAAATCAAATATGCTTATGAGATCACTAAGGACAAAAGTGTGTGTGTGTCTGTATATACTATACCCTTCCGCGTTCTCCTAGGATGCCGACTCTCACTCGGGTGGTGCTCTGTTCGGGGTGGCTCTAATTTATACTAAACATCCTAGGAATATTGTCACAGGATCACAGGAGGCTTATCTTAAAATCAGTAGGTCAGAGAACTCCTAATATAAAATAATTTATTTCACAAAAACATCATCTCCCTTTTCTCCCAACCACAGACAAATAAAATAAAATCAACTCCCTTAAATTACTGAAAAACAACAATATCAAAAAAAAAATGCAAAATAATGTTTCACACTGGCTGGAACCAGGAATAGAAAATAGTCTATTTTACTGCAGTCCACTGCTTCAAGTCCAAGGGTTATTGTCAACAGACTTAATTCAAATAACTATGGCTTAAATAAACCAGCCATTCTATCACAATAATATTGCGCACTCATTTTTATAACTTGCAAAACTTGTTCTTTGGGAAATCGGACACGTCTATTCGTACAATCATCATCTTTCCTCACAAGAGTCAGATAATGAAGGCAATAGGTTTATTCTAGGTTACGGGCATGTGTGTTTTTATAACTTTAAAACAATTACTTCGCTCAGAGCTATAACTCCGTTGATTATGGTAAAATAAACAAGTCAACATACATGAAGCATCAAATAAATACTTCGGCTGCCGATGCGCCGTGATTATTAATAAACAACAACATAATGAATGCACTCCAAAAATAATGACAAATATAACACATCGCTTCCTGAAGCGGCACACAAAAGAAACCCCGGGGAGTTGGACTATCTCCCTTCATATAATACAATGCCAAAGTCGACCTTGTGACAGACGTGCTTTCACCATGCTAACCAGCCGGCCGGCACAACCTTCCTGGCTGCTTTGAGAATTCAGACGGCTAACCAATTTCTACCTGCTCCTTAAGACTCCCTTTCACCTGCCTTGGGCTCGAGCAATTCAACCTCTTTCCGACGGAGCTAAAGTGGGCTCTCATCAGCTAATGAATTCAATCATTTTACTTACCATTTATATATCGTCGAAGAATGCGGGAATACCACCTCCGCTATTATTTTCACTCACCCTTATATCATCGAAGAACGCGGGAATACCACATCCGCTTTATTTCTGCTCGACCCAAGATCGACTCTCAGCCTCATCTGAATATATCTCATACTACCCTCCAGCTATTCTTGTTTTACCACTTTGTACCTTCGCGTGATAATCACTTACCATACTCATTACTCTCATGATTTCATTGTCACTTACCGGTCTTGTCACACTATCGAGTGGTCTTCCCCATTTAGCTTTTACAATTACATTGTGCATAAGCACTATCAAACAAATATTCCCTTGACTGTGCATTCACAAAGATAAATGACATCCCAAAAACAAAACCATATTTAAAATAACACTTTGATGCTCATATACTTATTACATTATAAAACACACAAAATTCTCATTACTGATAAACACACAAATCTACACAAACATGCCCGGTACGCCTAAAATATCTATTTTTATCATAACTGCTTATGATCGAGATAGACTTATCCGACCCCAATAATGGGAAACATTATGACCCTCGTGCCCCATACAATATTTACTTATCTCTCATATTTCCTGATGCGGTTCTGGTCCATGATATCAGTCTTCTTCAATAGTTGATTCATCTTGATGGGAGGAGAATTTACACACGGGTTTTCTCAAAATTTCACCAAAAACAAAGGTCCACTGTGAATTACTACCATTAACACAATGCACGGTTCTCGTACATGAAGCTCCTATCTCATATAGCTATCATTACTTATTTAGTTCGGCCGACAGTTCGTAGCTTCCTAGAATACTGGTCTAGCTTTTAATAGCGCGTGCGGCTGTACCTATCATTACAACTGCGTCATACTGTTATGATATGCACTGTTCTACTTTGCACTCGCGAATACTTAGCGATGTTCAATTTCGGAGGTATGCTAGCTCCTACTTATAACTTGTAACAATGTTAATTATGCTTATGCTTCAACGCAGGCTCTCGCGTCCACAGCGTATATTAAGACTTATAAAACTTGTAAAATGTTAATTTCTGAACGGTCAGGGCACGGACTTTCGCCTTTGACGATGCCCCAAAGTATACTTATAGAACTTGTAAAAATCACCGTATTGTCCGAAGGCTCGCGGCACGGGCTTCCGCCGCTGATGTTGCCCCAGAGTAGACTAACTTCGCTGTGTTTCAATCCATTATTTATACGATTTCTCTTAAAGGGACGTGGAGTAGGGGTTCTCAGAATTTATTTCCAAAATAATACTCACATGAATATGTGAACTAGCTCCTTAGAACGTCCTCATTCCCAATGTCTCAATGACTCCTTCATATTCAAAATTCGATCGTAGGATCGTTAGATAATGAGCTCCGTAATTTGCTTCATTGTCCCTCAATTTCGGCGGGATTTGATCGCGTCTAGCGTCTCTCACTGCCATTGGTCGTTTCAAATCCACCCCCTGATTTCATTTTAATTCTGGCAAAAATCACAGAATAATCCGATTTAAATTTTGATGATATTTCTGAGAGGCTGGGATCATCCCCTATACGATGGTATAACTCCTGTCTCTGTATCCTAATTACTGCTCTAATTCCTTTCAAATGGACGGGGTTTATTTGGTAGGTAATCGTTGAGTTTTCTGCATTTGCTCGCGCAGTTGAACGACCTTCGCGCGTTGTCTGGCGCATTTGGTGTCCAGATGTGGATTTTCTCTTTCCTGCCACCTTTGTTCGCGCTGGGAGAAAGCTTCTTCAAGTCACGTACGAACCGTCCTTTTGTCCTTCTAGTTTCACAAACAACTTCCATTCTCACATCGGCTTTGAGACATGACTTAAATTTTGTTGGAATAATATGTGGACTTTATGCTATCAGATATGCATAAAGGTCACATTACCCTTCTGCCAAGAAAAAAAATCGATATGGAACGTATGATTTTTTTTTCAATCTCGATCCGCCTCACGGATGCTGCAAGGTTCCGTCGTCACTCCTTACTGTTTATTTGGTTCGCCACTGCTGTCGTGTGCAGGGATTCCCTTGGTACGATCCTTGTCTCCCTCTCCACATTCTTGCTAAGATTAGTGTCTCTGCTGTCTGGCGCAGGTAGCTAGCTATTGTCCGCCTGTCTCGCCCAGTTTACTTGCTTCACGGTCTTTCACTGTAAACACCGGGTCTGTTTATGATCGACTACTTCCTCGTTCCACGTGCATTTGGCTCATCTTTATTCAATTTCCATAATGTTGACACCCGCGGTGTTCCGTGGTTGATCAAACAGTTCCCTTTTGTAATATAATTTGAGGTTTGAGCAATTTACAACTGATGTGTTTCCACCGTTTACGTCCTGTATCTTATATGCATTATTCCCCAAATTTCTTATGATCCGATACGGTCCTACGTATGGGAAACACCATTTATGAAATACTTTGTTTGCTGGATCAGAGATAGGTGGCCTCTTCAACAAAACTAGTTCATTGACGTTCAATTCCCTGTGAAAGCGTTTTCCTTTCAGTCTTCTCAGCCTCCTGTCAGCTTGTTCTCTAATGTAGGTGACCGTCCGTTCGACTCTCAGCTGTGGTGCTGGTTGCGAATCTCTTGGGAAATCTAGTACTGTTGTCCAAGATCTCGGTGGTTGCTGGTTCAAGTGTAACGTGTACGGTACTTGTCCAGTTGACTCATGACGTGTCATATTGATGCAAATCTCAATATTTTTCAATGTATCGGCCCAACGGTGGTGTTCTGTAGGAATGAACATCCGGATGTGCTTCGAGACCTCACGTATGACTCTCTCGCTCGGATTTCCTTGTGGATGGCGTATGCTAGATAGTACATGCTTGATGTCTAGCTCAATCAATCCGCGCTTAAATTCTGCTGATGTGTAATAACTTCCGTGATCAGAAAGAATAAACTCAGGCTTTCCCATTATAGGTATAACTCGATTCTTGATGCGGCTCAGGACCTGTTTCGAAGTTGTTTTCTGGATAGCACATAGAACAACAAATTTAGAAAAGACGTCCACACATACAAGGACATGTCGCACTCCTCTACGTCCTTTTGGCAATGGACCAAGACAGTCCGTAGCGATGAGCTCTAACGGTTTCTGTGGCAATATTGGCTTTGGGTATTGTCTCATGAGGAAGTTATTGGGTTTTGCGCGCTGGCAAATATCACATGTCTTCAGGACATCGCGTATAGTAATCCTCATCCGTGGCCAAGTGAAAGCTTCACCTATTGTTGCTTGCGTCTTGTCTAACCCTATGTGACCAAGTGTGTAATGAGTATGCCACACTAATTTCCTCTGTAACGAAGCTGGTAACAATATCCGTAACTTGACATGATCCTCATCTATAAATTTATGGAGCATATTATTGAAGTATGAATAACTTCTCGCTTGAGCTTCAATTTCTCGATATGCTGGGGTATCAGGTGTTATCTCTCTCTTGAGGAATTTAATCATCTGCATCATCCATGGCTCCTTTTCTTGTTCCAGCGGTAACCTCTTCAGTTCTTGTAAGAAATCTCGATCTTCATTTGTCAGCTCAATGTGCTGCACTAACATTTCCTCCTGTTGTGCCTCTTCTTCTGGATTTCGGCTCAAAATATCCGGGATTACATTCAATTTTCCTGATATGTGCTCAATTTGTATATTAAACTGCTGCATATAAATGGCCCATCTGTTGATACGTTCACTCACCATGGTAGTCTTAAATAAGAAGGTCAGCGCCTTGTGATCAGTGCGGATTGTTATGGAAAAACCATATATAATACGACGCCATTATTGAAGCGCGTATATGATCGCCAAAAGCTCCAGCTCTGAGATGGTATAACTTTTCTCATGTTTTCTTAATTTCCTGCTGATGAATGCTAGGTATGAGCGGTTTGCTGTTCTCTCTGCGTCTTCTTGGAAAAGCATTGCTCCAATGCCCACTAAAGATGCATCTGCTTGAATTATAAACCCCTTCGAAAAATCTGGGTAGCTCAGTTTGATGTTATTTGACAATAATTCCTTCGTAGCTATGAATGACCTCTCACACTCTTCGTTCCAAAACCAACGGTTGTTCTTTTTTAGCATCTCTTGTAATGGTGCTACTACTTCGGTGTATCCTGGACAGTTTTCACGAAAGAAGTTGGTGGCTACCAAGAACATCCTTATGTGCTTGACTCTGGTCGGTCGAGGAAAATTTTTAATGGCTTCGATTTTCACTGGATTGGGCCTGATCCCTTCTCCATCAACAATATGTCCTAAATATAAAATTTCGTGCTGAAAAAAGTGTGATTTTTTTAGATTGATCTTGCAATTTGCCCTTTCTAGGTTCTCTAACAACTTGCTTAAATTTTGCATGTGTTCCTCATTGCTCTCTGATGCTAGTAAGATATCGTCGACATATCTGACAGTCATGTCTTTCACTTCTTCTGTTAAATTTCGATCCAATGCTCGGATTAGTGCAGATCCGGCTGTCTTAACTCCAAATGGTAAGCGACACCAGGTGAAACTCTGATCGTCGAATAGAAATCCAGTTATCAGCTGTGATTTCTCTTCTAACTCGATGTGCCAATAGCTATTCGCAAGGTCGACAGACGAATATATTTTCTTCTTATGGAACTTCTTGAGTACATCCTTAATTAGTGGTGCCCGGTCGGTTTCATCTATTAATCCGGAATTGAGGGTGCGAGCATCGAGACACAACCTCACTGAACCATTTGGCTTCGCCACCGCTAATATGGCGTTCAAATATGTGGTTGGAGCTTTCTTAATTATACCCCCTTTAAGCATCTCACCTATAATTTTCCTAACTGCTGCACGCTGCTTTTCTGGAATTGGGTAGAGTCGGCTCTTAAATGGTGTCCAGTCATCTACCTGCATAGCGTACTTGAAATTTAAAATTTTTCCCGGTAGTGTATTAAATGCTGCTGAGTGGTTACAAAGCATTTGTGCCAAGCAATTTCTTTCATCATCATTCAGCTTTGCCTCTCTTAATTTTTCTTTCAAAAGTGCCTCAAAACTGTCTTTGTTGCCATCTTCTTCTACTGCCATGGACCACATTTCATCTTCCAATTCTTGCTTTCCCTCCAGGAGTCCTGTGTTCGAGTCCTCTTCATCTGCTTGACTTTCTTCTTCTTCTTCTTCCTCAGGAATGGCCTCCAGCTTCCAAATGTCAGCTTCTCTATCTAAGCCGTGGTTATTCATGTTCAGTCCTACTGCTGATAATCCTTCCATATTTCTGAATTTAATGACATTGTTGCGCAGGTCAATCACTGCTTGGTGCTCATATAGGAAATCCGCCCCCAGAATCAAATTTACATTCATCTTGTTCATCACCATGAATACATGTGAGAAAGTGTGTCCTAATATTTCTAGATCCAGTTGTACCTGAAATTTGCATACAACTGATTTTTCGGGAATGACTCCTCGAATTTTGACCTGTGGCACTGGAATCGTAGGTATTGTCTGTTTCTCGCTTAGAGCTTTAATTAATGCCTCTGATACTAGACATAGCTGTGCCCCTGTATCCACTAATCCTTTTACTCTTAGTCCTTCTATCCTCGTAATGATGACTGGTAATCTCCTCAAACAATGCTGTTCCGGTTGAATAATTTCACGTGTAAAATCCTCAGGAGTTGCGACCCATTCCTCGATGTTCGCTATCAACCATTGTGTCTTATCTGGCGTGAAATTTAGCCTATCTCGTTCACCCTCTAATACGTTTTTTTTATAGCCCCCATGTTCCTTTTCTCATTCTGGCTTTCGCGGTGCTGCTGCATTAATTCACTCTCTGCTCCAGTGATTTCCATATCTGGGTTCTCGCGATTCTCCATTGTCCTTCGCCAGCGATCCTTTTCCGTCTCTTGGTTGCGATGCAACTCATCTAGGTATCGTTGTGATGCCTCATGCCTGCTTTGTAATTCCCGTCGACTGTCTTCCGGATATCCTCGGTTCTCCTCTCGTCTTCGGTTCCACGTTCTATTATCTCTCCTATCATATCTGCGATGATGATATGGACCTTCGCGACCACGCCCTCTCCATTCATCTCTCCTGTACTGTTGTGGCTGCCAGTTCCTCTCGTTCCTTGGCTCATATCTCCTCTGCTCCTCTTTCGGCGAGTCTGGCCTTCCGTTATTATTCCCGCTTCTATGGCTAACATTCGTGTTGGTGCTTTGCTCTCTAGTTTTAACTAGCTCGGCTTGGTGTACTAGCGCTGCGCTGTCACTCGCTCTGACGTGTCTATTTTGATTATTTAGTGACGTCTCGTCCAACTGACGTAACACCTCCTCTGCTTGCAGTGCGCTCGAGACGTTTGCCGCAATTAAAAACTGTTGTACTGGCAATGGAAACTGCTTTCCAATTGTCATAACCAGTTCTGACTCCGGTGGTAAAATATCCATATCCTTCAGTCTAAGTAGCTGAGCCGAAAAATATTCTGAGTAGCGTGTTGGTTGCGACGCGTGGTACTTCCTACTATATAATTCCATCCTTTAATTATGTTGTATAGACATGCTCCAGTAACGACGTAAAAATGCCTGCTTGAAGGTATCCATGTCCTCAAAGGTGTAGCGAAAGCTTCTGAACCACGTCAGGACGCTATCCGCCAGTAGTTTCTCTGTTATTCTGAGTTTCTTATTCTCAGGAATATTATTGTCTGTAAGGTAGTGTTCCAAATCTTTTAGAAAAGCTTTCGGTGTTTGTGAACCATCATTGTTAAATTTTCGTGGGCGATCCTCCTGCATCCTAATTATTTGAACATACTGTGTAGTTGAGTTATTGTTATTATTATCGCCAGTCGGCTGTTGAGGTGTTGAGGCCATTCCTCTAAATGTTTGAAACCCTTCATTATTTTCGCTACCTGCGGTCGCACGGCCCGGATTAAGTTCATTCATTCTCTCTACCTGGGTCTGGCTTGTGTTGAAGTGATTAGCCACACTGCTCGTTTCTTTACCGCTGCTGTGAGCTTTCAGTTCCAGAAGCATTTCCTGTTGTTGTAGAGACTGTATCTCAGTCTTAATGATCTTCCGTTCTTGTATCTCCATTTTTCCCAGTAACTGCAGCTCGACCTCCTTTATTCTCCTTTGGTTTTCTTCCATCTGTTCTATAAGTTTCTTTCTATCCTCTTTCCCGTCAATTCCAATTTGTTGGCATGTCTTGTTTATTTCCAGTCTTATTGCCTCATATCTATTTTCCTCTTTTCTCTTTCCCTCTTTCTTCTCGCTTTCCAGCTGATCGAGCCTGCCTCCTATCATTTCATTGCTTTCCCGGATCCTCTCTTTAAGTGCATCATTCTCGTTTTCCTGAATGCTCCATCGTTCTGCTGAAGTCAAAGCTGCCTTGTCTATTTCCGTTCTAATCTCTATCATCTCTCCTTCCAGGCTGTGCAATTGTTTTGCCGCAGACTTAACCTCGTTATCTACTCCTTTTATGGTAGCTTGAATTGCTAATTGTTCTGTCTTTATCCGTTCTGTGTTAGCGTTACATATTTCTTCTAGCTGTATGAGTTTCGCTGCCGTCTTTTCTTCACTGAACGCTATTGATTGCCTTAAGTTCGTCTCCATCTGACCTAACTATGTGGTAGTCTCGAGCGTGATTTTAGCTATTTGCCCTGCTAATTTATCTGTCAGTTCCTCTTTTAACGCTTCCTTATTCAGCCTACCCTGTTCTACAATTTGTTCCATTAACTGTGTGTTAGTAACTGTATTTTGTTCCGCGAGTAGTGCATTATTTGTCTTACTGTGTTCCGCTATCTGCTCCGCTAACTGTTCCGCAATACGTGCATTGTTTAATTCGTTCTGCTCCGCTATACGTGCATTGTTTAATTCACTCTGTTCCCTGCATTCCCTCTTAAAGTGTTCGAACTGTTCCATCGTTCTAGCCACTGAATTCTCAATAATAAGTCGAATCTCCTCCACTGACGCCATATCACACAATATAATACTTATTTGAGAAGACTGGGGCATGGAGCCTCATGTTCCCATCTTCTGCAATCATAAAATGAGTCGCTTATTCCCAATTTACGTTAATCCCATTAATGACTTTAATATGCTTGAAGAGCTGCCTATCTGATGTTTGCTTTTGTGAATGAACATTCAGTTTACCCTTCTGCATTAATTTTAACTTCCCAGTTCTGTCAATAAAGTACTGACATCACTTTTACGGTTCACGCCGTCCTACAACATACATTTGGAGTTTGCTACTAATTATTCAAATATAAGGGCGCCACAAAAACGCTGCTTCTACCTAACTTATGCAAAATAAACTCAGCATTTTCGATTATTTACTTTAAACAAACTCCTGGCTTTACTTTCCCCTGAATTACTTGTTAATTTGGCCACACCGTTCGGCGCCATTTTTATATATATATATATATCTCTAGGGGAATGCTCTACATCTGTTTATATGACCTCAATGCGGCATATAGACATCAGTAGGCTCCGGCTAGCTACTCTCTGACACTTTCCATCACTGTGATCCACTAATTAATAAAAGGAAACTAATATGGACATGAATAACTGCATCATTATCACCAATCCATATATACCCTTCCGCGTTCTTCTAGGATGCCGACTCTCACTCGGGTGGTGCTCTGTTCGGGGTGGCTCTAATTTATACTAAACATCCTAGGAATATTGTCACAGGATCACAGGAGGCTTATCTTAAAATCAGTAGGTCAGAGAACTCCTAATATAAAATAATTTATTTCACAAAAACATCATCTCCCTTTTCTCCCAACCACAGACAAATAAAATAAAATCAACTCCCTTAAATTACTGAAAAACAACAATATCAAAAAAATAATGCAAAATAATGTTTCACACTGGCTGGAACCAGGAATAGAAAATAGTCTATTTTACTGCAGTCCACTGCTTCAAGTCCAAGGGTTATTGTCAACAGACTTAATTCAAATAACTATGGCTTAAATAAACCAGCCATTCTATCACAATAATATTGCGCACTCATTTTTATAACTTGCAAAACTTGTTCTTTGGGAAATCGGACACGTCTATTCGTACAACCATCATCTTTCCTCACAAGAGTCAGATAATGAAGGCAATAGGTTTATTCTAGGTTACGGGCATGTGTGTTTTTATAACTTTAAAACAATTACTTCGCTCAGAGCTATAACTCCGTTGATTATGGTAAAATAAACAAGTCAACATACATGAAGCATCAAATAAATACTTCGGCTGCCGATGCGCCGTGATTATTAATAAACAACAACATAATGAATGCACTCCAAAAATAATGACAAATATAACACATCGCTTCCTGAAGCGGCACACAAAAGAAACCCCGGGGAGTTGGACTATCTCCCTTCATATAATACAATGCCAAACTCGACCTTGTGACAGACGTGCTTTCACCATGCTAACCAGCCGGCCGGCACAACCTTCCTGGCTGCTTTGAGAATTCAGACGGCTAACCAATTTTTACCTGCTCCTTAAGACTCCCTTTCACCTGCCTTGGGCTCGAGCAATTCAACCTCTTTCCGACGGAGCTAAAGTGGGCTCTCATCAGCTAATGATTTCAATCATTTTACTTACCATTTATATATCGTCGAAGAATGCGGGAATACCACCTCCGCTATTATTTTCACTCACCCTTATATCATCGAAGAACGCGGGAATACCACATCCGCTTTATTTCTGCTCGACCCAAGATCGACTCTCAGTCTCATCTGAATATATCTCATACTACCCTCCAGCTATTCTTGTTTTACCACTTTGTACCTTCGCGTGATAATCACTTACCATACTCATTACTCTCATGATTTCATTGTCACTTACCGGTCTTGTCACACTATCGAGTGGTCTTCCCCATTTAGCTTTTACAATTACATTGTGCATAAGCACTATCAAACAAATATTCCCTTGACTGTGCATTCACAAAGATAAATGACATCCCAAAACAAAACCATATTTAAAATAACACTTTGATGCTCATATACTTATTACATTATAAAACACACAAAATTCTCATTACTGATAAACACACAAATCTACACAAACATGCCCGGTACGCCTAAAATATCTATTTTTATCATAACTGCTTATGATCGAGATAGACTTATCCGACCCCAATAATGGGAAACATTATGACCCTCATGCCCCATACAATATTTACTTATCTCTCTTATTTCCTGATGCGGTTCTGGTCCATGATATCAGTCTTCTTCAATAGTTGATTCATCTTGATGGGAGGAGAATTTACACACGGTTTTTCTCAAAATTTCACCAAAAACAAAGGTCCACTGTGAATTATTACCATTAACACAATGCACGGTTCTCGTACATGAAGCTCCTATCTCATATAGCTATCATTACTTATTTAGTTCGGCCGACAGTTCGTAGCTTCCTAGAATACTGGTCTAGATTTTAATAGCGCGTGCGGCTATCCCTATCATTACAACTGCGTCATACTGTTATGATATGCACTGTTCTACTTTGCACTCGCGAATACTTAGCGATGTTCAATTTCGGAGGTATGCTAGCTCCTACTTATAACTTGTAACAATGTTAATTATTCTTATGCCTCAACGCAGGCTCTCGCGTCCACAGCGTATATTAAGACTTATAAAACTTGTAAAATGTTAATTTCTGAACGCTCAGGGCACGGGCTTTCGCCTTTGACGATGCCCCAAAGTATACTTATAAAACTTGTGAAAATCACCGTATTGTCCGAAGGCTCGCGGCACGGGCTTCCGCCGCTGATGTTGCCCCAGAGTAGACTAACTTCGCTGTGTTTCAATCCATTATTTATACGATTTCTCTTAAAGGGGCGTGGAGTAGGGGTTCTCAGAATTTATTTCCAAAATAATACTCACATGAATATGTGAACTAGCTCCTTAGAACGTCCTCATTCCCAATGTCTCAATGACTCCTTCATAATCAAAATTCGATCGTAGGATCGTTAGATAATGAGCTCCGTAATTTGCTTCATTGTCCCTCAATTTCGGCGGGATTTGATCGCGTCTAGCGTCTCTCACTGCCATTGGTCGTTTCAAATCCACCCCCTGATTTCATTTTAATTCTGGCAAAAATCACAGAATAATCCGATTTAAATTTTGATGATATTTCTGAGAGGCTGGGATCATCCCCTATACGATGGTATAACTCCTGTCTCTGTATCCTAATTACTGCTCTAATTCCTTTCAAATGGACGGGGTTTATTTGGTAGGTAATCGTTGAGTTTTCTGCATTTGCCCGCGCAGTTGAACGACCTTCGCGCGTTGTCTGGCGCATTTGGTGTCCAGATGTGGATTTTCTCTTTCCTGCCACCTTTGTTCGCGCTGGGAGAAAGCTTCTTCAAGTCACGTACGAACCGTCCTTTTGTCCTTCTAGTTTCACAAGCAACTTCCATTCTCACATCGGCTTTGAGACATGACTTAAATTTTGTTGGAATAATATGTGGATTTTATGCTATCAGATATGCATAAAGGTCACAATACATATACTAGTATTACCCGTCGCGGCTTCGCCCACGCATATTCTAGTTGTAAAGAGTACACTTAGCAAAATCTCAATCATGAAGGCTATGACAGATTTATCCTTGGTGTGAATAATCAGACTTTATCAATTCAGCTACTGGTGCAGTGGTAAGGGGTTTGTCATTCCTTCATAGCTATATCAGAGCGAAGTTAGTTTTTTGAGAATATCAAATACACTGTTAATTTAAGGACCTTTAAATGTGGTTTTCGGAGACCCTTTATAGTCGGGTGAAAAAAACCTTTCTTACCACACTCTCACATGAAAATTGCGGGAAAAAATTCTAGAGTGCCTCTTGACCCCCTTAAGCGCATTATACTGTATGTATTGACGGATTTAATAGCTTAATTTGGCCTGTAAACTTTCACAGTAATGTAACAATTGGAATTGCATTGCGTCTTACAGAAATAGTTGGACCTGTGAGATTATGTTACCATGGTAACCGTGTTGCATTCTTTCATTATTTCATTGTAAATATACATATTTTAAGGTATTTATTTAATTGTGAGGCATTTAAAGAGTAAGTGAGTGTGTTTCGCTTACGCATTGGGTTATGCTGAACCTGTAGGTACCCCATATGTGTAGGTTGGTGTTAATGGGACCTTATTTTCGTTACAAAACTGGAATGGGACCTTAGCAGAATAATATAGGGAGGGATGTCCCTCTGTCAGCTAAATTACCCTAATGACCGAATTGAAGGAAACTCGCTAAAGAGGCAGCCCTCTAACCATGCACCATAACAGCACTTTTTGTATTATCACCATCTTAGCAAAAATTAAATGGCAACCACCTAAATTTCCAATGCCTAAGTCGGCTGCTTGTTGAACCAATCATTGCATCCTTTTTATTGTAAATTCAAATTACACGCACTGCCAAAGTTACAAATTTCTCGGCTGGATGATTTCAATATGGTGGCTGTGAGTAATATTGAAGTAATATAACCGATAACTACCGTTCCAATAGAGCAATCCTCATTATAAAATGGCATTCTAGATGCTTTGTATATACGAAACTCATACGTTCCCTGAGTTACAACTTAATCAATTTGAATATTGCGCGCATTTACTTCGTTAGTTTTACCTCATTACAAAGAATTCCTAAGTTGATTAACCAGAACCTAATTTCACCTTTAAATCCGCATCCTCTATTAGCAACGTTGCAAATCGACCTCCTAGGTAGTTCTAAGCCCCTTAAATTCTCAGACACAAACGGCACGTAATTCAAACAATAGTGTGGAAAGCTTAAAGTTTCTTTCACTGATTAACTAATCAACATAATAGAAAGAAAAAAAGTCCTCTCGGCACGCCGGAAGGCGGAGGTAGATTTCACCGGACAAACTTGGGGATAGGCGAAAATAGGCAGAATATGCAGATTTTCGTAGAAGGATCAGACCTCATTTAATGCGAGAAGGTATTTTATAATTGGAGCTTAATTAACTTTGTTTTTCGTCATTTTATGCTTATTTTAAACATTTTATTGTCTTATGGGAACGGTAACCTTCTTGTCATTTGGGGTCCATTTTTATACTTGTGGTCACACTGTCCTTATGCTAGGTTTCGACACTGATGTGCAACTATGTAACGGTCTGTTACTTCTTCACGCAAAATTATATCTACCGCAGAGATTTTGGTTGGTTCCTCAGTTTAGGGGCTGCGACAACGCGGTCATGTAACCCCGTGTACTTTGGGATGGCTGTATTAGTCTGTAATTCAGGTAAGGACTGCAGACGGTCAATTTCAAGCAGTAGTTACTAATGTTGCTACCAGATACTAACGTCAACGACACCTAGCTGTGAACTTGGCTACTAGATGCCACCGCAACCAGCAACTCGCAACGAACGTTGGAACTTCCCCTCCAAAGGAAAGCATACTGAGGGATTTTTGGCGCTCTTAGAAAATCCGACGACTTCGGCCGGCTTTGAACTCGCGACCTTGGGCATAAACATTCAGCATGCTACCAGTTACGTCACCGAAGCCGCTTCACACTTAGATGGAAATCTGAATCTGATCTCGTGCAAGTGCGTTATCTTGGCAACGTCTGATGGCTCATCCCTCATCAATTTAGTAGTGTTGCCATGGCAACCACTGATAGGTCTTGGCATTTTCTTATAATTCCGAAATTATTTTTCTCATCCCTTGGCATAATGGTGGGTTATATCAAAAATTCTTTCAGACAAAAGTTTTAGGTAATTATTATGGGAATATTGTCCATTTTGTACGGTTTTGATATTGTGCCTATTAAGAGAGATATGATTAATGTTTCCCGAAAAACCCACTTTTTCCCACCCCTTTGGTCAATGGTTGGTGCTATAAAAAAAACTCTTCAAACATACATTTTTGGGCTTTATCCGACACATAGTATGAATGTTGAACGGATTCGATATTTCACATATTAAGAGAGTTATAGCAATATTTCACTTTTTCGAAAAAAAAAGCCCCCCATTTTCACCCCCCAACGACCGATTTAGCCCAGTAACGAACTCGACCGAGATTTTATAGGTATACGTATTCGGTAAAAAATTCAAAGTGATTGGTACAAAATTACGGCAGTTATCGTGTCCACAATAAACTGATATACATATACATACATAAATTATATATAACTTTTGAACTGACGGTGGTTTTGGGGCCTGGGGATGTGAAACGCGAAGATATGTCGAAATTTTCCGGAAGTCGAAACATGGTACCCATTGCAATAGTTAGCTTTCTAACGAAATCTACCTCTGGTTGGTTCCTCAGTTTAGGGGCTGCGACAACGCGGTCATCTAACCCCGTGTACTTTGGGTGAGTGTAGAATCTGTCTGATACACGGTGTGAATTGTAATGGCTGTATTAGTCTTAATTCATGTAAGTACTGCAGACGGTCAATTTCAAGCAGTAGTTCCTAATGTTGCTACCAGGTACAACCGTCAACGACACCTAGCTGTGAACTTGGCTACTAGATGCCACCCCAACCATCAACTCGCAACGAACGTTGGAACTTCCCCTCCAAAGGAAAGCATACTGAGGGATTCTAGTGCTCTTAGAAAATCCGACGACTTCGGCCGGCTTTGAAACCGCGACATTGGGCATAGACATTCAGCATGCTACCAGTTACGTCACCGAAGCCGCTTCCCACTTTATCAGGCGGCTTTGGTGGCGTAGTCGGTAACATGCTGAGCTTCTATGCCCAAGATACCGGGTTCAAACCCGGCCGAAGCCGTCGGATTTTTTAAGAGCGTTAAATATCCCTCAGTATGCCTTCCTTCGGAGGGGAAGTAAAGCCGGCGGTCCCATGTCATAGATTTATGGCATGTTAAAGATCCTTCCACTAATTGCACCTGTGTGAAGCTAAATTGGATAGGTTAAGAATGTATACAACGCTCTTAGGTTTCTATGTTCGTTGCCAAGAGCCGACTGCGGCGGCGTCTAGTAGCTCAGTTCTGAACTTGGCCTCGTAGTGGTTGACAGTGGCGCTTGGCGGCAAAAGTAGGAACTATCTGAAAAATTATTAGTTGCAGTACTTAAATTAACAAACAGATAACACACACTAATACAGTCATCACAATTAACACCGGTTATCAGACAGATTCTACACACACCCAAAGTACACGGGGCTACATGACCGCGTTGTCGCAGCCCCTAAACTTAAGAACCAACCAACCAACCACTTAATCAGATGGAAATACTGAATCTGATCTCGTGAAAGTGCGTTGTCATGGCAACGTCTGATGGTCCATGCCTCATCAATTTAGTAGTGTTGCCATGGCAACCACTGATAGCTCTTGGCATTTTCTTATAATTCCGAAATCATTTTTCTCGTCCCTTGGCGTAATGGTGGGTCATATCAAAAATTCTTTCAGACAAAAGTTTTAGGTAATTATTAGGGGAATATTGTCCATTTTGTACGGTTTTGATATTGTGCCTATTAAGAGAGATATGATTAATGTTTCCCGAAAAAACCACTTTTTTCCACCCCTTTGGTCAATGGTTGGTGCTATCAAAAATCTTATTTGACATAAATTTTTGGCACTTATCCGACACATATTATGAACTTTGAATGGATTCGATATTGCACGTATTAAGAGAGTTATAGCGAAATTTCACTTTTTCGAAAAAAGCCCCCCATTTTCACCCCCTTCGACCGATTTAGCCCAGTAACGAACTCGACCGAGATTTTATAGGTATACATCTTCGGTAAAAAATTCGAAGTAATTGGTGCAAAATTACGGCAGTTATCGTGTCCACAAGAAACTGATATACATATATATATACATATATATATATATATATATATACATAAATTATATATAAACTTTTCAACTGACGGTGGTTTTGGGGTCTGGGGGATGTGAAACGCGAAGATATGTCGAAATTTTCCGGAAGTCGAAACATGGGACCCATTGCAAT
Organism: Meconema thalassinum; assembly: GCA_946902985.2. Classification (NCBI taxonomy): domain Eukaryota; kingdom Metazoa; phylum Arthropoda; class Insecta; order Orthoptera; family Tettigoniidae; genus Meconema; species Meconema thalassinum. Next base: position 392,314,794 of record OX336391.1, read on the forward strand.
AGTTAGCTTTCTAATGAAATCTACCTAAAAATCTCAATAGGTGTTGTCTGCAGCTTGTAAACGATGCTTGGCTAAATTAACTGATTTATTATGGCATAATTTTTGATCAGCTTGTAGTAAGGTAGAATCTGCTACTCATTTAAATTGTGCTTTAAATTTTGAATGATATGTCTCTTTTGAATGACAATTGTATGCTATAACTTTGCGACCAGATATTGATTATATCGTCATGTACTGTATTACCATGCCACGTAACATGCATTGCTTTCCCAGCACGCTTGGTGTAAGAATTATACGAGTAACTAGGTGAAAATCACTCGTTTCTGTGGTATTTACTTCCAAAAATACCCCAGTGAAATGTTGAACAAGAACACCTTCCTTAAACGGTTTATTGGTACTTAAACTTAGGATATATTCCTTGCGGTACCATACACGTCATGTATAAGCAATAAACACCTGCTGTGAGTAATATTTCTAGTATAGCCTTATTTAGCCAGCCCCGTGGTGTTGGGGTAGCGCGCCTGCCTCTCACCCGGAGACCCCGGGTTTGATCCCCGGCTCCATCAGGGATTTTAAAACTGGCGTGAGGGTTGGAACGGGGTGCACTCAGCCCCGTGAGGACAATTGAATAGCTGTCTGACAGTGAGACTGCGCCCCGATCACGAATACCAAGATTAACGGCCGAGGGGACCCGACGCGCTAATCACGCGTCACCCCAATATCTGCAGGCCAAATGGCTGGCCAGCGGTCGCTTGGTTGGCCTTAGCCCGTCATGGGCTGTATAGTGACAGGGATTGACTTTTTTTTTTTGGTATAGCCTTATTTAAGTGAAAAAATGTGTCTTTTTTGGCTGTTTACATTTTTTCCTATAAAGAATTGAGGTTGTTACTTTTATATTGCCAAATCTGTTACTTGTTGTATATAATAAAAAGAATAGTTGAGATTCATTCTGTCAAGCACTACTCTCATGCCATACAAGTACCCAAGCACCATTATCACTATCGAACTGAATGTGAGAGTAAAATTTATGTTCGACCCTCACTATTATGTGTTAGAAAACTGTATCATAATGATGGTCATTATAACACCGTTTTTCATTATGATACAGTTTCTCCAGCCAACCAGAGCTCGTTCATTTGGTAACGATACCTTCGCGCATGCACTCAAAATCCAACATGTCGGACATAAACACAACAGCGAACTATAATAAATTACCGACATGGAATACGCACCGTCCATATGTTCGCGTAAATAAACTGGCGAATATGAGACAAGAAATAGCACTGTACCGGTACCTTAATATCCCCAAAACCAATTTCTACACAGCGCGTGGTTTTGACACGACTTCAGTGACAGTTTTACTGAATACTGGTGCGCAATCTGAACATATGGTATTGAAGCACACAGAGCGCATGCGTCGGTTGTCCAGAGAGCTTGGACCCACCGCAGCACCCGATCACATTCTACTGTAGTGACTGAACATATATCTATGAATATTTATGTTAAAACATACAATAAAGTTATAATTATCGTCGAACATAAACAGTCGTATGCAACTCGCCTATAATGGTAATTAAGACACTCGTATGGAAATTATAAAACTCGCATACGCTCGTTTCATAAAAAAATACTCGTGTCTTAATTATAGCCATTATAGGCTCGTTGCATAATGTACTATTTATTAATAGCATCAATTATGATGCAACAAGCGTGCACCTCTCTTTCCTGTTCCTGTCTCACTCTCCCTGAAGTAGCTAGGGATTCACAACTCAACTGGCATTCTGCAACTGTTTGCATGACTCATGCATTTATCTAGGCGTGTGGACTGTCGAGTCGAATCAGCATCTTTCGTGTTACTCATAAAACAGGGATGACCAATTATTAGCCTACTTTCGATTTTTGCAAAAAATGAAAGTAGACTTATGAGATCACTACAGGGCGAAAAAAAGTGTGTCTGTCTGTGTGTGTGTATGTGTGTGTGTGAGTCTGTGTGTGTGTGTGTGTGTGAGAGAGAGTGTGTGTACTCTGAATGTCTGTCCCCCCCCCTATCAATTCGAACAAGGTGAGCGCAAATTGAACGAAATTTGGCACAAAGGTAGCACTAGCAAAGGACACCTCAGTGTCATGTTTTATATCGCCGCCATCTTGACGGAAACGTAATGGCGGCCACACAAATGTTCAAAGCTTAAATCAAATTACGACTAACCTAATCATCCGATCTCTACCAAATTTTGCAACAACATACCTTTATGAAGGGAGCATCCTTTGACAAATCTAATAGGTCATTAGCCTAATAGTTTGCGGATGGCGGCCATCTTTGTGTGAAAATCGATTACCCCTATTAATTCGAACACGGTGAAACCGAATGCAACGAAATTTGGTACAGAGGTAGTACTAGCAAAGGGCATCCCAGTGTCATGTTTTATATCGCCGCCATCTTGACGGAAACGTAATGGCGGCCACCCAAATGTTCAAAGCTTAAATCAAATTACGACTAACCTGATCATCCGATCTCCACCAAATTTAGCAACAACATACCTTTATGGAGGAAGCGTCCTTTGACAAATCTAATAGGTCATTAGCCTAATAGTTTGCGGATGGTGGCCATCTCTGTGTCAAAATCGATTACCCCTATTAATTCGAACACGGTGAAACCGAATGGAATGAAATTTGGTACAGAGGTAGCACTAGCAAAGGGCACCTCAGTGTCATGTTTTATATCGCCGCCATCTTGACGGAAACGTAATGGCGGCCACACAAATATTCAAAGCTTAAATCAAATTACGATTAACCTAATCATCCGATCTCTACCAAATTTTGCATCAACATACCATTATGGAGGGAGCATCCTTTGACCAAACTAATAGGTCATTAGCTTAATATTTTGCGGATGGCGGCCATCTTTGTGTGAAAATCGATTCCCCCTATTAATTCAAACACGGTGAAACCGAATGGAACGAAATTTGGTACAGAGGTAGCACTAGAAAAGGCCACCTCAGTGTCATGTTTTATATCACCGCCATCTTGACGGAAACGTAATCGCGGCCACCCAAATGTTAAAGGCTAAAATGTAATTACGACCAACCTAATAATTTAGTCTCTACCAAATATTGCAACAACAAATCTTTATGTGGGAAGCATATTCTGACCAAACTGCTAGATCATCAGCCCAATAGTTTGCAGATGGTGGCCAAGTATGTGTGCAAATCGATTCCCCCTATCAATTCAAACACGGTGAAACCGAATTGAACGAAATTTGGTACAGAGGTAGCACTAGCAAAAGGCACCTCAGTGTCATGTTTTATATCGCCGCCATCTTGACGGAAACGGAATGACGGCCACCCAAATTTAAAAGCTTAAATCAAATTTCGACCATCCTAATAATTTGATCTCTACCGGATTTTGCAACAACTTGCCTTTTTGTGGAAAGCATCTTATGACTGACTACAAGGTCATCAGCCCAATAGTTTGCAAATAGCGGCCATGTATGTGTGCAAATCCATTCCCCAGATCAATTCAAACACGGTGAAACCGAATTGAATGATTTTTTTACAGAGGTAGCACTAGCAAAGGGCACCTCATATTCATGTTTAATATCCCTATAGCACGTTGTATTTCAACAAGCTACTACAACCAACATTCAATCATACTCCTTGAAAAGGACAAAGATTTATAACAATACCCATGCATTTAGGAGAAAGTTGGCTATATGTTCTTTACTGAACATCTTGTTTTTACTGTAGATTAAACATACAGGGTCATTATCTATGTGCGCGCGAGTAGACACGGCAAGCTAAGCCGGCTGTCACTAGCACAGATCGCGGCCGCGCGTACCCGTTTCAGCCGCTGACTCATATCGTTAGTTCACACGTGTTTTGTCATTCATATGGGCATGTATCTGCAAAGCTTAGACGATAGTGTTGCATGTTTAGTGAGTATTGTGATTACTGTGATTGTTGGTCATGCCACCAATTCCATTGCGCGAACGTGTGTATATCCATAATTCGTATATAAAAAGCAGAAAATCTTGTTCTGAAACGAGACGAAAATTTCCAGGAAGACCTGTGCCTAATGCCAGTACAATTAGGAGGTTCGCTAAACGGTTCAAGGAAACAGGCTCAGTAAATAATAAAAGAGTAGACAGACATTCTTTTATCAAAAAATGTCAGGTGTGTGTTACAAGACAGGGAGGACATTTTCAGCATCGCCTATGAGCACTGTAAGTACACATTATTGAACATGTTTGGTAAAAAGTGTGAATGTGCGCGCCACCACCGGCTGAACCAGGTACGGCGCGCACATATTTAATGACCCGGTACTATTTCACAAAATGATAAAATTTCTCAGTGTCAAAACTTGTGATGAAAATACTAATATTCCATTCGTGAAACACAATTTGAATTGAAGAATGGATCTCAGGGGAGCTTGTGCTCGCGAGCACGTTTTAGCTCGTATGACGAGAACACAAAATTCCATTTAAAGGGCACCGTGGTGCTCGTGAGCCCCAGGTTGAGAACGCCTCTTGTAGACTATTACTGTACTTACTGTATATCTAGATTTGCAAATTGTTCTATTGTGTAGCGTCGCCCGAACTGTCACGTCTAAGCTGAAGGTCTCTGTGTCCGTCATGTAGATAGACAGAGTACATTCTTCTAGCACTACACACAGACGTTGCATCTCCAAGTAATCCATCGAAATACTTGTCTGGACAAGTTCTTGAGCCACAATTTGTAACAGTGTTGTTACTTGTCGCCTCTCTACCGCTCCCCGTGTCGCTACGAGTGTCTGTCGTAAGGAGCAATTTGTCACATCAGAGGGTGTCCAAATCTACTCGACTCGTGGCACAGTATGTCCTCACGGAAAAGGGCAATAATAATAATAATAATAATAATGATTTTACATTGCTTATCCTCCCAGCTCGGTTTCACCCTTTGAGAGAGCGGTGGTTTCGGTGGCGTAGTTGGTAGCATGCTGAGCTTCTATGCCCAAGATCGCAGGTTCAAACCCAGCCGAAGCCGTCGGATTCTTTAAGAGCGTTAAAATCCCTAAGTATGCCTTCCTTCGGAGGGGAAGTAAAGCCGGCGGTCCCATGTCATAGATTTATGGCATGATAAAGAACCTTCCACTAATTACACCCGTGTGAAGCTAAATTATAGGTTATCTTTGAGTAACGCAGTTAGGTTCCAACGTTCGTCGCCAAGAGGTGACTGTGGTGGCATCTCGTAACTAAGTGCAGAACTAGTTGGTCTTTGACGGTGGCGTTTGGTGGCAAAAGTTGGAACTACTTGAAAATCGAATGTACGCAGTCCTTACTTGAATTAAAAACAGATAACACACACTAATACAGCCATCACAATTAACTCTGGTTATCAGGTAGATTCTACACACACCCAAAGTACACGGGGCTACATGACCGCGTTGTCGCAGCCCCTAAACTGAGGAACCAACCACCCTTGGAGTTGTGAGGGATCATTCCTCTACCACCACAAGGACGGTTTCTGGGATCTGAACACACCTTGTCAGTAGATACAACTGGAGATGGTGACAGGCCGATCGCCAAGGCGACCACTAAGTGGGTCTAATATTAAGGAAGAGTCAGGGAAGAGATTTTGGAAGGGAGTCGGCTGTGGACCTGTTGAAAGGAACCGTCCTAGTATTTCTCTGCTGGTGAAATTGGGAAAGCACGAAAACTATTTTCAAGTCGGCCGAGGTGGAATTTGAACCCTCGCTCACCCGATTACAATGGGGCACGAGCAGGCGCGTTAGTGCTCTCGGCCATCGTGGCCGGTTCCACTAACCTAGAAAGGTTTAAATGATGTGTGGGCTATTCGATTTGATTTCCTATCATCCAATTATGTTGCCGGCACATAATATGTAATTTGTTACTTGTGAACTTTTAACTTTTAAGTTTAATGACTTGTCTTCAATTCCCAACTTGCCTTTGACATTGTATCGTTTGAATTGATTACGCTGTCGTACATAAAATTAATATATTTACTTTTAGAAGTCTCTAAAATTGGACGCATTAGTCTTGTTGCTCTACAATATCTCCGTCTGTTCAAGATTTCCCTCGGAGAAAATTCAAAAAACAATGCACTCCCCCCCCCACACACACACACACACAAAAATCAGTTTAATTCGTATTTCAATATCAAGGAATCTTTTTCTCTGTAATCACAATAGATGCTTAATGGAAGGATTGCATTGGCAAAACATGCATTTATGACCAAAAAAGAAGAAAAAACATTTTATCCCGCGAACATAATTATGAATATAGATGTAAGAAAATCCTTGGCAAAACCATTTGTATGGAGTACACTGCTCTATGGAAGTGAAAGTTGGACTCTGGGTAAATTCGAAAAGTATCGACTTGAAGCTGCTAAAATGTGAGTATGGCGGAAAATGACAAAAACAAGCTGGATGAAAGAAAAACCAACCTGGAAGTCTTAAGGGAAGTCAAAGAAGAGAGAAGATTAATAAAGGAAATGGGAAAGAGAATAATAAAATTTATTGGACATGTCATCAGACACAAAACTTTCATCGTTAACATTCCTGAAGGGAAAATGCTGGGAATGAAAGGAAGAGGACGGCCTAGGACGAAGTATTTGGAAGACATCAAGAATAGAATGGGATGTGACAATTACATGGAACTGAAACGAACCGCCAACGACAGAAGGGTGTGGCTGCATCGACAAGGAATTAGCCTTTAGGATATGAATGAAGTCATATAAATATTATTGAAATTGAATTAAGTGCGCTTGTCTCTTCCGTGCCCTTCAGAGATGCCGTGTCCCAGGGCTGCAGCTACACTTTACCTTCCCTCTCGTTGGACCTGCTTTTGGGGCATATCTCGAGACTCCAGAATATGCCTTCCTGGATATCTACATTGGCTGTTGGTTGAGTCTTCAGTCTTTTGACTGGTTTGATGCAGCCCTCCACACCTCTCTATACTGAGCTAATCGTTTCTTCTCTACATAGCTATATTGTGGGACAAACCATTGGAAGCCTGAAGGTCACGCGTAGTCGGTGCGGTGTTGTCATGTACGTTCTCGCATCCAGCACTCGACTGAAGGTACAGTGCAATAGCATGGCAACACCACAAGGCGCGGGGAGGAGAGCGGAGCGGAGGGCCCCTTGACCTTCAGGCTTCCAATGGTTTGTCACGCACTATAGCACTCCCTACATCTGAGGTAATCTGTTTTACATATTCCAACTTTGGCCTACCCCTACAGTTCTTGTTCTCTACCCTTCCTTCCATAACTAAGTTTCATTCCTAGGTGTCTTAATACATCTCCTGTATGTAGGCTGTGTAGCCTACTGTATGTATGTCTACCCCTTATTATTCCCGTTTTCCATCGGGGTCGCGGATGAGATGCGATGGAAGTCTTTGTGGCTGATGGTTTTTACGGCCGGATGCCCTTCCTGACACCAACCTCATGAGAGGAGTTAATGAGAGATGAAATTTATTTATCTATGGCTTTTAGTGCCGGGAGTGTCCGAGGACATGTTCGGCTCGCCTGAATCTGTAGCTGCTTCCAGCGGACACCCTTAGGGTGAGCTACAAGTTCCGTTCAATTTCAAGTAGTTCCAACTTTCGCTACCAGATATCAATGATACCTACAGGTGAACGTTGGAACTTGATAGAGCGTTCCGATGAAATCTAACCTAACAATTTAGCTTCATACAAGTTTAGTCTGTGGAAGGATCTTTTACATGCCATAAATCTATGACATGGGACCGCCGGCTTTACTTCCCCTCCCAAGGAAGCCATACTGAAGGATTGTTAACGCTCTTAAAAAAATCCGACGTCTTCGGCCGGGTTTGAACCCGCTATCTTGGGCACAGCAGTTCAGCATACTACGAACTACGCCACCGAAGCCAGAGATGAAATGAATGATGGTGAACGAAACTGGGCAAGGATGTGAAAGGAAGCGGCCGTGGCCTGTCAGAAGGTACGGTCGCAGCATTTGCCTGGAGTTGAAAATGGGGAATCCACGGAAAACCATTTCAACGATGGCCGACGGTTGAACTCGAACCCACGCGTCTATCGAGTCAGCAGAGAGCTTGGCCCCATAACCTAACGCTGCGCTTTAGCGAGCGTAGCCACCACTGTCGGTTCTTAATATATCTCCTACCAACCTACTGTATATCTTCTCTTCATTAGCAGTCGTCACAAAAATCTCTCCTTCCCCACTAGTCTTTATATGAAAATGAAAATCCACAGCCTGCTTCCAGTCTCCGACCGGGTCAGGAATGGAATGAATGAAGCCCCCATCGAGCGGCGAGGATATGAACTGTGCCGGCTGCCGAGGCCTGACGCACTCCTCTGGGGCAATGATTAAATGAATGACAGATGAAATGAAATGATAGTGGAGAGTGTTGCTGGAATGAAATTTTTGACAGGGAAAACCGGAGTACCCGGAGAAAAAACTGTCTGCCTCCGTTTTGTCCAGCACAGATCTCACATGGACTGACCGGGATTTGAACCACGGACCCAGCGGTGAGAGGCCGGCGTGCTGCCGCCTAAGCCACTGAGGCTAGTCTTTATATAATTATCTTAATTTGTTACTATATCTACCTATCTGATCTTCATCATTCTCCCGTAAAACCACATTCTGAGAAGCGTAGTCTGCTGGAAACAGATCTTGGGTTCCCCAACAGCGAGGGTCGTTTGGTTCCTGTTTGGATCCTATGAACAGTGACATTCGAGAAGCTTGATGCTGATTCCAATGAGATTCCATCCAGGTCTTAGACTGGTGTAGCCACTTTCCCACGTGCTGGGACTGCATGCTATGAATTCATGAGTCGGCCCCACGTGAAGGCTGGAAACAATAACGATCCTGCCGCGGGCATCAGCCTGCCGTGCGAATCGCTTTCATTATATTTACCTGCCTGCTCATTCTGCAAATACTCACTTCTCTCCTTGTCTAGCTTATGACCTCACCTGTCCTGTGCGGCAAGTTTTACGAATTTTTCTCACGTATAATAACAAGAGTAGGTCTACCGGTACATTGCAAGATTACTTCATTTACTCGTACCAAAAATATCATGTAGGCATTCTTATTATTTTTTTAATATTATTCATCTATCCTTTTTGTATTTTGCAGCAAGTGATCGTTTATTTTGTATTTTTACACATTTCTGCCGATTGGTGTCAAAACACTTTACACCTGTCTGATTAGCTTACAGTAAGTAGCTCTGCCTACCTGTCGATCTGTCTGTGTGTCAATATGTTTGCTTGTCACTATATTTTGTTTGTCAATCTATCTGCATGTCTGCCTATCCAATTATAAATACAGGGTTTGTCCTGAAACTAGTGAGACTGAGTCAATTAAAAAAGAATTATTGACAGAAATGACACATACGCTCAATATTCTTCAAAGTAGGACCCTTCTATATCCACTCACCGCTGTCAGCGGGATTTCCAACCCTCGTACGCTTTCTGGAAGGCGGCAACCGGAATGCTGTCGAGCTCCCTCGTCACGGTCTGTTGCAACGCTTCCACGGAGCCGTGACGATGTCCTTTTAGGGTGGTTTTGAGGTGGGGGGAAGAGGAAAAAGTCTGCTGGGGCATTGTCGGGACTGTAGGGTGGCTGAGTCAGGGTTGCGATGTTGTGTTGGGCCAGGTACGCCAGCACGCGGAAGGGTGTGTGGCGCAGTGCATTGTCGTGATGGAGGCGCCAGGAGTTAGCGATCGCTGGGCGGACACGAACGATGCGTTTTCGCAGCCATTTAAGGACCTCCACGTAAAAACCTTACTCTGCGGCCATTGTCCAAATAATTCTTAAGTCTTGCCACATTTTCGTCCGTTTTGGTGCTCGAAGATCGTCCTGAACGTGCGTCGTCTTCGACTTCCTCTCTCCCATCCCGAAACAGCTTGTGTCAGTCAAAAACACTCAATCTGCCCATGGCGTTATCACCGTAAGCCATCTTGATCATATTGTGAATCTCTTTCCTGGTTTTGCCGAGCCTAACACAAAATTTGAAGGCGTAGCGCGCTGTTTAACAGACGAACCATGACACAGCGTGACGAGTGCACTTGCAGAGGTTGTGGAGACGAGCGATTTACACTCCACTACAGGTGGGAACCAACTGTGTGGCTGGCTCCCAGCCTTCCTTACACCCCCTACAACCAACCCCAGGCGGAGAAGCCGCGGACAGTCTGTCCATCTCCGCGGGAAAAATCCAGTCCGACTACTTTCAGGACATACTCTGTATATCAGAGAGCATCATGCTCTGTGAGCGGTAGTGCTAGTAGTGGGTTTATATTCAACGATATCGAAATGTAAATATTATATGTCAGAAAACTGTACTAAAATGAGGGCCATTTTAGTTATAGTTTTCATTATGATACAGTTTCTCCCACCAATCAGAGCTCAAGATTTTCATTATGAAACAGTTGTGTGACCAACTAGGTATTTGATAGCTTCGCACATGCACACACAATCCAACATGTCGGACATGAATTACACGATTTGAAAGTTGACAATGTAAATGATATCCGATCAATGCATAAACAAACTGGGGAATATGACAAAGATGATGATGATAATTGTTGTTTCAAGGGGCCTAACATCTAGGTTATCGGCCCACATATGACAAAGAAATAACACTGTATCTTAATATCCGCAACTCCAATTTCTATACAGGGCATTGCGTACGATTTCGCCGACAATTTTAGTGAATGCTGTTGTTGATATAAACACACCAGAACGTCATGGAGGCAGCAAGCCTATGACATTAGATCCACGGAAATCAATAACCGAGCTCTCTTCAGTAAAGGGATTTCTTATGTGAAACTTTTCCGCCAGATGTCATGACTGTTCTACTTGGGACTCCATTGATTTGCCTTCCATTGACATTCTATACGCATCGAATTTGAAGAATAACTAGTTGATAATACGATACAATTTAATTTTGAAGCATTTGTAACAGCCTATTGCATGTTGTTTGACCAAATGACAAAATGATCCCACATAGTACCTGTGCGCTATCTGTTGGTATTAGTTCAGGATAAACAATGTCTCAAAGCTTTGGAATTTGTTATTGGGTAGAGAGCAAATACTGAGCCCACACAATTCCCAAGGAGAAGAAGAACAAAGCTATTGAAGATCTTTGATCCTTAGTGGGAGCCCAGCGCATGCGCTCTGTTTTATAAAGTCAACTGACGGAATCTTGACAGATATTTATGTATATTTATGTTAGAACATATGATGAAGTTATAATTATCATCGAACATAAACAGTCGTATGCAACTCGCCTGTAATTGTAATTAAGACTCTCGTATGGAAATTATTAAGTTTGCATCGCTCATTTTATAAACATACTCGTGTCTTAATTATTAACATTATAGGCTATTGCATAATGTACTATTATGTAATGGACAAACACTCGGACCTGAAAAAGTATTCTACCCGTGTTTGTGCGTGTTTTTATATTACAAATACTTACAAAAAGTATAATAGTAACCCAAGGTCTCAACTAGTAATAGGTCATGTGCTCTTTGAGAGCCTTGACCAGTACCAAATTCACGACTCGCGACTACTAGAATCTTCTTCTTTTGGTTCCTATCCGTTCCGGATGTTGGCAACCATCTTGACTGTGCAGTTCCTGTCAGTTGCAGCTCGGAATAATAATTCAGTGGACGTTTTGGAGGTCCAGGCTGTGAGATTCTTTAACCAGGATATTCGTCTCCACCCAACACTTCTCTTCCCTGGTATTTCCCCTTGAAGAAGGAGATGGTACTTGTCGGTATTCCTCATGATGTGTCCTAAGTATTGGATTTTCCTTATTTTCATAGTGGTTAAACTTCCTTGGTGTTTCTCATCTTTTGGAGAACCTCAACATTTGTGACATGATCTGTCCATGGTATCCGCAATATTCTTCTGTACAGCCACATTTCAAAGGCCTCTAACCGTTTACATAAGGACTCTGCCAGAGTCCATGTCTCAGCACCGTAAAATAGTGTAGAGAATACTTAACAACGCAAAAGTCTGATTTTCGTAGTCATTGTTACCCCATGATGTTTGAACAAATTACGCATCTTATTGAATATTGTCCTGGCCTTTCCCATTCGGGACCTCACCTCATCAGAAGGATTCCCTTGGTCATTTAGTGCCAAGGTGCACTTGTTTAATGGGATTCTGGTCTATATTTAATTTTCCTGGAATACTACTAGAATAGTAATGGAAAATAACGGAAATCTACTTCTGGGAAGGTTAAGGTAGCAATCAAACCCAGGTCCTTTGAGGCAGAAGTCTCATTTCTTACCCTTAGACCACAGAAGATTGCCAATCGCGGATCGCGTTTGAAGACCTCATCTTTGAAGGTCCCTATCACTTAACGTTAATTGGTTGGAGAGGAGAAAATATTTTGGTCGACAGCAAAATTAACGTGTGTATGGTAATGGGAAAAGTGGACTGAATTAGAGATGGTAATTGAAAGACAAGGCTCCGTGAACCAGGCGCTCAGGCTCTTGTTCAGCACATTTGACAAGATGACGACCAAGGGAAGATTGTGCTCATGAATTGAGGAAATATTCACATTCATTTTGATTTGAGATTGTTATTGTTGTTGCTCATTTTAGGGGCTGCGACATCGCGGTCATATAACCCCGTGTATTTTGGGTGAGTGTGGAACATTCTTGTGCGATAATCTGTGTTATTGTGATGGCAGTACTTGTGTGTATATTTGTAATTCAGGTGTGAATTGGGAAGGAGACGACCGTGGCCTTCAGTTAGGAACCATCCCAGCATTTTCCTGGAGTAAAAGTGGTGAAACCACGGAAACCCACTTTCCAAGATGGTGGAGGTGAGATTCGGACCAACCTCAGTTTTGCTTCACGAGGCTGAGTGTACCTCGTTCCAGGCCTCAGACGAGAATAAAATTTCTTGGCAGTGACAGCAACTATTACGCAACGAGGAGGCTATGGGATCGTTTTTAAATTTATTTATTCTGAAGGAATTTATATTGTTCCCAAAATATCAAATTTGATTTTAAAAATGATGATACAATCCACTTTGTATGGACAATCAAATTTAATTATTTTAGTGTTTGTTTCCTCGAAGCCTCCGTGGCTTAGGCGGCAGCACGCCGGCCTCTCACCGCTGGGTACGTTGTTCAAATCCCGGTCACTCCATGTAAGATTTGTGCTGGACAAAGCGGAGGCAGACAGGGTTTTCTCCGGGTACTCCGGTTTTCCCTGTCACAATTTCATTCCAACAACACTCTTCACTATCATTTCATTTCATCTGTCATTCCTTTTATCATTGCCACAGGGGAGTGCGATAGGCTTCGGCAGCCGGCACAGTTCCCATCCTCGCCGCTAGACGGGGCTTCATTCATTCCATTCCCTGGCCCGGTCGGTCGACTGGAAGCAGGCTGTGGATTTTCATTTTCAGTTCTTGTTTCCTCGCCAGCTCGGAGAAGTAAGATGAAAGAGGGCAGTAAAAGTCTAAAGCAGTGTTGCCAACTGAGGTTTTTAAGAAATCGCCAAGTAGTAGTAAAATGGTGCTTACTGAAGGCCACGGTCGTATCCTACCAAAATCCTACCTCGATTACAAGTAGGCACTCTAGCAACGTAACACAGGCAATCAACAACTTCTATACACACCCAAGTACACGGGACTAGATGACCACGATGTCGCAAAGCCCTTAGAGAATAAAACACAACACCAACAATAAATCGATCCTGACTCGGGAGAAGACTTAAAAATTAGATCGCTTTTGGCATTCAACCTCGAATCTTTTGTATTTTGGCCTGGCGCATTTTCATCTCATATCACGCCTGAGGACAGCTACTTCAAAGACTTTAGTCTACTTGCACTTGTTGCCATGGTAACTAGATGTTGGAAATGTATAGTCACAACACGTTTCAACGAGTTGGATAAGTGCACTTGTTGTCATGGTAACTAGATGTTGGAAATGTATAGTCACAACACGCTTCAACGAGTTGGATAAGTGCACTTGTTGCCATGGTAACTAGATGTTGGAAATGTATTGTCACAACACGCTTCAAAGAGTTGGATAAGTGCACTTGTTGTCATGGTAACTAGATGTTGGAAATGTATAGTCACAACACGCTTCAACGAGTTGGATAAGTGCACTTGTTGTCATGGTAACTAGACGTTGGAAATGTATTGCCACAACACGCTTCAACGAGTTGGATAAGTGCACTTGTTGTCATGGTAACTAGATGTCGGAACTATATTGTCACAACACGCTCCAACAAGTGGGATAAGTGCACTTGTTGCCGTGGCAACTATAAAAAAAAAGTAGATATCGGACATTTACTGTCACAACACGTTCAGCGAGTTGGATCAGTGTCAACAAAAGTGTCATCGATGTACCTAAGCAAGACAGCAAGACGTGATCACACGTTATCCATGTTTCTAGATCATTTGAACAACTAGCATCCAAATATTAGGTTTACTATGGGAACGGAACGTGTAGGTTGCCTGCCTTTTCTGGATGTCTTTGTTTCCAAGAATGTTGACGGCAGCCTGGTACACACGGTTTACCGTAAATCCACCCAAACAAATCGTTATCTGTATGGGTTCTCTTTCTCTCACAACCATCCTTGTTAGAAACGGGCTGCCCTTAGCACTCTAGTTAGCAGAGCAAGGAAGGTGTGTGAAAATAATAAGTTAGACGGTGAATTTGTGTTCCTGGCCGATACTTTCCAGAAGAAGACAGATAAATAAAGTGCTACATCCTAAACCGATAGACAGATTATCGTAGAATCCTCCTTTTGCGAAATTGGCCAATTTGCCATACGTGTAATGTGTCACAGACAGGATTAGCAATATTCTCAGAAGACACAATATCAAAACCATATTCAAGCCTAATGTCACCGTAGGCAAGTCGTTGTGATCAGTTGGTCTTAACTGTGCTGGGGTATATACGATTTCATGTTCCTGTGGTTATGTACTGTATTGGTCAGACATGTAGGAGAATCACAACAAGGGTCAAGGAGTATCGTAGGCATTTACATCTTTGCCAACCAGAGAAGTCTGCTGTGGTTGAACATGCCATACAGAATGACCATCGAATTCTCTTTGATGAAACTTCTGTCATCCGTATGGAGAAATATTTCACAGCTCGAATCATTCGGGAGGCGATAGAAATTAGTAAACATCCATAGAAATTAAATAGAGGTGATGGTTATCCCTTAAGTAGAGCATGGCTGCCCTCTATAGTTGCATTACCAACATCCTCTTGGTCTCGGGAGGTCGTGCAGTAACTATTTGTTTCGACATGGCTTCCTATCTTATACCTTTTATATATGGAGGCTATATGCCATTGTTTTCTCATTCCTTCTTTCATTACTAGGAGAAGTCATATTTTTTCTGTTAACATTATATCTTATAGTCTTGTATTTTCAACACGTTTCCAAGCATGATAACTAAAATTAAACAGGTTTTATTGGGCATATAAATGCATATTTAGGCTTTCTTAAGTTTTATGGCATATTTTGAACAAAATATCATTATAAACGGCATATTTTGGTAATTTTCATTTGAATTTCGTTTTATAAAAATCAGAATAAGCTCTAGAAATTATTGTTCAGGATAGACTGGAATATACTACTGAAGAACCGTTCTAAAGTAGTGTATGGAATGTTTCTAACAGGTAGGAGCTATTGTTTGCTAGCTGGGTCAATTCCTGGAAATCGGACTATTGTTTACACGGAAGCAGAGGTAATTCCGCAGTTATTTGTCATCGTTCTTATCTCTCTCCTTCCCCCTTCCCTCTTCCACCTTCAACACACTGAATGACCTTGGTCACTCATTAGGGAGCTTCAGTCATTCGGATCCTTTCAATATGCCTAAAACGAAAGTCTCAATTCGTGGGAAGTTGCGAAGTTTGGTTCACGAGTTAGGTGAAAACATATTCAGTACGGATGGAGTAATAAAAGTGTTTCTATGTAACGTAGATGCTATTCATTAAGTCATATTTTGAATTTTATAGGTCATATTTTTATATTTTTAGGTCATAAATGCATACATATTTTATACATTTTTAGGTCATATAAATCCGCCCCCTATTCATTATAAACCTTGACAAGAGGACAAGCAGTTGTCTCAAAACGTTGGAACCCTAAAATTTCCCTTAAGCTATATAGGGTGTTTCAGAAATAATTTTACAAACTTTGGGGATTGGTTCCTTACACCAAAACAAGAAAAAATGTTCATATACTCATATGTCCCAAAACCATTCGTTTTCGCTTTATTAATGAAAGAACATTGTACAGTTACACATTAATTGTCAGTCTGTTTGGAAGTGTTTAACACATGACTCATATCAAAAAAGGTTCCTGACACCACAGATAAAAGTCTAACGGACCGTGCAAGCCATGGAACGGGTCCTCCTCTGCCCAGCCATCAGATCTGTCCTGGAAGATCTCCGTCAGTGCAGAGCGAACAAGGTGACTAAAGTGTGCAGGAGCCCCATCATGCATCCACCACATACGTTGCCGTATTTGCAGGGGCACATTGTCGTGCAGTAAGTCTGAAAGGGTGTTCTGGATAAAGTCTCTGGATACAGCACCTGTAAGACGTGCTGGTAGAACGTATGGACCTACAATCCCAACCCACACATTAATCCTAAACTGGTTCTGATGGCAAGCCTGTCTGGAACACCGGTGCATTTGACAGTTTTTCCATCTGTCGGTGTCAGGAACCCTTTTTGATATGAGTTCATGGGTTAAACACTTTCAAACAGGCTGTTAATTAATGAGTCACTGTACAATGTTCTTTCATTAATAAATCGTAAACGAGGGATTTTGGGACATATGTGTATATGAACTTTTTTTTCTTGTTTTAGTGTAAGGAACCAATCTCCAAAGTTTGAAAAAGTATTTCTGAAACACCCTGTATAATGGATTATCTTTAATCATTGGAATGCTCCTATTCATTGTTATGGTTACCGTCCTTACCGCTATTCGACAGATGAGCCGTTGAGTTATTTACTGCATTGTGGTGTACAGGAAGGAAATTGTTCCTGTGGCAAACCAGCATGACGATTCTGACTCACCGTTGTAATTTCAGAGCCGGAACAATGGTTAAACAGGCATTCTTTTCGATTCTTTTTCTCTGATTCTTAGAAACACGTCCAGAAGTGCCTCGTGTGTCCTGTACAATCACGGGGTGATGAATAAACGTTCACCACACAATTGAAACATTCCTGATATTCCTGTTGACAGATGTAGCTACGAAGAGTTGCTAGCCAGTAGATACCTTATTAGACTGGGAGTTCCCAACATTGTAAGTATCACGATTCCCTGGAAATACTTCTTATGTTTTGGCGGACACCTATGAAATATTCGCATAATGTTACCTATTATAATCTTGTTTGGCATTATATAATAGTAATATTACATTAATAGTGTATAAGGTGTCCCTGATAACTTTATATTTATGACATCTGTGCCGCGATCTTCCTTTTCATCTTAGGGTGTCAATAGCATTAGGTGGTTGGTGGTTGGTTGGATCTTCAGTTTAGGGGCTGTGACAACGCGGTCAAGTAGCCCCATATACTTTAAGTGCGTGTAGAATCTGTCTGATAACCGGTGTTAATTGTGATGGCTGTATTAGTGTGTGTTATCTGTAATTCAGGTAAGGACTGCAGACGATTAATTTCATGTAGTTCCTACTTTTGTTCCTACTTTTGCTACCATCAACGACACCAAGCTGTGAACTTGGCTACTAGATGCCACCGGAATTGGCACCTGGCGACGAACGTTGGAACTTAATAGACCGTTAATCAAATCTAACCTAAAAATTTTGCTTCACACAATTGTAGTTAGTGGAAGGTTCCTTTAAATGCAATAAATCTACGACACGAGCCCACAGGTTTTATTTCCCCTCCCGAGGAAGGCATACTGAGGGATTCTAACGCTCTTAAAAAATCCGTCGTCTTCGGCCGAGTTTGAACCCGCGATCAGAAGCATTAGAAATAATAATAATGATAATAAGGATTTCATGTTCCTTTTAATTGATAAGGGTTGTCAAAATATTCACCTGTAGGAATTATTTTACGTGCCAATAAATATATCTACATAAGGCTGCAACAATCAAGCACCCTTAGGTCTGTGTCTGGGACTGTCGAGTTAAACTCAAAAACACACTCACAACACTCATCTGAGCAGGCTGTGAGAAGATCTATACTACGAGAGCAATGCTTCCAAATGCACCTGATTTTCACAAGTTTTTTTTAAATCGAATCGGCATTGTAACTGTAATAAACAGTGGATTGTCAATATTAATGTTTTATGGCTGCTACATGCTCTGTTGTTGTTGTTGTTGTTGTTGTTGTTGTTGTTGTTGTTGTTGTTTGAGTCTTCAGTCTTTTGACTGGTTTGATGCAGCTCTCCTTGCTTCCCTGTCCTGAGCTAATCGTGTTATCTCTACATAGCTACCACATCCTACGTCCGAGGCAATCTGTTTAACATATTCTAACCTTGGTCTACCCCTACAGTTCTTGTCCTCGACCCTTCCTTCCATAACTAAGCTTGCTATTCCTGGGTGTCTTAGTATGTGTCCTACCAACCAATCTCTTCTCTTCATTAGCAGTCGCCAGAAACATCTCTCCTCTCCCACTAGTCTTAATACCTCTTCGTTTGTAACCCTATCTAGCCATCTGATCTTCATCATTCTCCTGTGACACCACATTTCAAACGCTTCAATTCTCCTGTTTTCTGCTGCACCAATTGTCCAAGTTTCACTTCCATAGAGCGCCACGCTCCACACAAAAGCCTTCAAAAATGACTTCCTAACACCTAAATCTATATTCGATGTCAACAGATTCCTTTTCTGTAGAAATGCTTTCCTTGCCTGAGCTAACCTACTTTTTATATCCTCTTTGCTTCATCCATCACTGGTTATTTTGCTTCCTAAGTAATAGAAGTCTCCTACTTCCTTTAGTTTTTCACCTGCCAATTTGATGTCCATAGAGGATGCTATATGCAGTGCGATAGTTTTATGATTAATACAAGCGAGGTGTCTTATCTACAGGGGCGGTTCGACATTGTACATCTAGGTGGGGGTGAGAATTTAAAAATGCCGACTGGCTGTTTAACATTGCCGACTATACGTTTAAAAACTGAGCAACGAGAGGGAAAGGGAGAGGGGGGGGGGGGGGGGCAAACGATACACAAGACAAATATACTTAATTAATGGCTTTCATTTAAAATGTATTTTATTAGTTCCAGAATTTTGAATCACAGGGAAATTTGATAAATGAACAAAATAAGTGTTTAAATATTATAAGAATTTTAAAAAATCTAGTTATTCTTTCTAAAACCCTACTCTACGATGTTTTAACAAGGATTTCTTCTCCACTATCTCCGTAATTTCAATGTCGTCGACCTTATCTTTCGTTGAAAACAACATCATGAGGGAGTCTAAGCGGTCGTCACCCATCGATGTCCGCAAATGATTGTAAATGAGCTTCAACTTGCTGAAGGACCGTTCGGAAGAAGCAGAAGACACTGGGGATGTTAAAATCAGTCGAACTCCTTGTTAACCACACTGGATAATCCTCTTTAATTTAACAGCAACTTTTGCGATTTCTTTAAAAGATGAGCACTGTTTACTGGTATCGAGCAGGATTTCAAGCTCAGTCAGCACAAGCTCTTCATCGTGAAGGATGATTTTCACGTATGATTGCTTTATAGATCGGACGCGCTCGATGGTGCAGTTTTTCCTATCAGCGGGTATCTTGATATCTTCAAAAGACTTCAAAGCGCTCTGAATCAGCTGCATCGCGTCTACTACATTCAGCTCCTCCGCTTCTAAAGGCTCGGTTACGTTCTTAATTTTAAACAGGATGTTTTTGGTAAAGTACATGCCGCAGATAAAATCAAAGTAGAAGCTTTTTGTGCAAGCCTGACGCAAAAGTTCAGGTTTTACTGTCAAATTCAGAATCGAATTAGGTTTTCATTGTTTCCAATGCTGTGACTATCTCTTCATAAGACGTAGAAACATATCTCATCGATTCGGCGCGCGCAGTCCACATTGTCTTTGATAAATTCTTAAGTTAACGTGAATTTTCAATTTTATCCAGCTCTTTCTGCAAGCTTGAAATTCGTTTCTTGCTACCCGAAAAAAACCTACCATGCTTCAAGAGTGTCAAAAAACTCTCGGATAAGTGCACTAGCATTACAAGCTGTCTCTATGAAAATGTTTAACCTGTGAGCTTGGCATGGAACGTACGGAATATATATTTTGCAATTCTCTGATAGCTTTTTCTGAGTACCGTTGTATATGCCAGACATTTTACTAGCAAAGTCGTACGATTGAAACGCTAGTTTATCGATTGGAAGTAAAAGATCTTCTGAATTTAAAATAAAATAAAAAGGCAACTCCTCTCCAGTCTTTTTTTTGTTAAAACAGCGTCTATTTTTAAAAGACGCTCCACAGGAACGAGCTCTTCATCTTTTTCGACGACGAATCGGATATTCAACGCGAGGAAGTCTTTATGTGGCATATCGGGAGTAGTATCTTCTATAACGGAGAACATACCGGCGTTCTTGATCTCTTCTGCAATTATTTCACGAGTTTCCCCTCCAAGTAGACGGATGAATTCAGTTCGAGAGTCGTTGCTCATATACAGTACGTAACCTTGTGCTTCCGAGCATTCACTTCTTCCAACCACCTATTCATGACCGGACTGCCGTGAAAGTAACTTCACAATTTGCGTGAAGTTTCCATTATCTTGAGTGATTCCATCCTCGTGACCTCGGAAAGTCAAACCTTGCCGACAAAGGGTTCTTGCAGTGTCAATAAGTATCTGGATAACTTTTTTGTGGAACTCCTTTTCTTGTTCTTCCTCAATTCCGATCGTCCGTAAATGTTTATCAAGGAGAACGTCTACGTGGCCTTTTGCAATGACAAAGTGGCATAAATCTCTCATAGCTGCTTGATGAGCTTCCGAAATGAAGTGTTCTTGTAATTTGCCCTTTATCTTCTTTCCGCGACTTTTCAATTTGTGCCACTGACGTACTCCAGCGTGCGACCATTCATCACTTGCGGACGCCCTTCCTCGTACGTTTGGAAATAAGCCTCAGGCAAAACAAAACATCGCGTCATTTTCAATGCTGTACTTCAGCATGGGAAAATCCGTATACCAGGCTGGATTAAATCGATGCTGCTTATTTTCTGGTATGTCTGGATTTGCTGGAAATACACTAAGTTTTGGCTGGAAGGCCCCAAGTGAAGTCAGGTACAGTCGTTCGTTTGCCGTGATAATTCTTTTCCGTTTTGCAGGATCGCGATTAACAGGTAAATCGTCCTCTTGAATGGGTACTGCGTCTGCACGCATATTATTTCCCTCCTCACTTTCTCGTTGAAACAACTGACCGCTTTCATCGTGGATTCTGGATAAGCAGTCTTATCATTTCTACCATAAAAAGTTTTGTGTTCGGAATAGCGTCTTCTTTTATTGTTTAAAAAATACCTTCAACTCTTTTGAAATGCGCTATAAACTCACTAACTTGGCCAGAAAAAAACAATCCACGAAAATTCGCTACTACGCGGTGTAGGACCGTCACCACTACAACCGGCATCCGATGAAGTTCCAGCTGCTCGTAACTTGCGAACGTCAGATGTGATGGGGGATAGTGGTGGTTCAACGGTTCGCGATGAGCAACGGTGATCAATGGCTCAACGGTACACGATGGCTCAATGGTACACGATGGCTCAACGGTAAATGATGGCTAACGATGGGCGATGGCTCAACGGTGGTAAATGGCGCAACGGTGGACGATGGCTCAACGATGGACGATGGCTCAACGGTAGGCGATGGCTCAACGGTAGACGATGGCTCAACGGTAGATTTTGATTTTAATTGTACCTTAGCTACCCGATGGGCATTATGTTCAACCCGTTGAAGAGGTCGAGCGTCGCAGGGGTGCTTTTCCGGATATTCGTTCCATCGACAAAGTTACTTAGACTTGTCTTCTCCACCCCGCCCCGGTTTTGTTGTCACTGGGTTTTAAAACACTCAGTAAGTTTTATTCAAATAAAAAAGATGGTTTAAAATAGAACAACTCCCCACACACACACACACACACACACAAAGGTAGACTTTTATGGATTTATCGGGCATTTTTTTATTGATAACACCATTAAACATAAACATGGCTGAAAATATGCATGTATTTATTGTATTATTATTACGTACGTTTCATGGGTACGCGATGCTCCGTGAAAATGTTCCGTGCCGGCGAAAACTCACGTCCCACTGCCACTGTATTTACACCTAGTTATCACTGTAAAAGTTGCTGGTTCAAGAACGACTGCTTTCGCTCATTCTCAGTGACCACTGCACTGATCATAGTGAGCACTCTACCCTTTGAGGAACCTAGGAACCATAAACCTGTCAATTTTGTCACAATTGCGCGGATATGTGAGGACGCGCCGAGACAAGCGGTAACAGGTCATAACATTCCTCCGACAACATCACAATGAATCGGCATGACCTGAAGTTATCAATGCGCTCACCAACACCTTTTGTCTAGCCACATGGCACAGATGCTGGGCTCGCTTCGCTGTGAAGCTGAGTCGCTCTGCATAATGAACGCGGGATATTACTCCCACCCAGGAACGTGCCGATGAGTTCATTCCTTGTCCATGGTCCCATATTGCTCATCTGTTTGAATATAGCTTGTTATGTATAATTGTATGTTGTATAAATTACGATACGATTAAATAAATACATTCTTTCTTCAGTTTCCATACGCAGAAACGAAATGGCAAGTGGCAGCCGGTGCACCGAGGACTGGAAGTGAAACTTTTAAAATGGTTATTTTGCCAACTCTTCCTCTTGGCGCACTGGGCTATTGCCTGGCTGCTTGAAATTATTGCTGCGTCCGTTTGTGTCGACTGTCGGTAAAAATGCCGACTGTTAGTATAATATTTTTTTTTTAAGAAATCGGACCAAATCGTATAAGGCCATGCCCCGTTTTGCTTTCTTAAATGCTGTTTTGGGAAACGTTACGACTTCTTCAGGATTTGCCGACTGCCGACTGATGTCGTATATGCCGACTGAGAAAATACCTAAGGGGGGGGGGGGGGTGAGACACACACCCCCCCCCCCCACTCGAACCGCCCCTGCTTATCTATTTTCCCCCCTCTTACAAAGTTTCGTGTTAATTACGCAAGTTATTGATTTTGATAATAGTATGCTCAGCCACCATCTTGAATATATGGTGGGGATGTTCTTTTGCCTTTGGTATACAAAGTCCACATATGGTTCTACATCAATGCTAATTTGAGACATTGTTTCTCAAATTAGATATGCATATTTGTTTGTGTATTGTATAATTTCAAGATGGCCGCTGTGCGCTAACATCAGTGTCATACAACCAGGGGCGTATGTAAGAGGGATGGGGGAGGGGCCAGGGCCCCACCCCCGAAATTTTTGTCACATATATTATTTGTTTATGAATTAGAACATTAAAAACCAATATAATCATGTACTATTGTTACTAAGTGACGTATGGCAACGTTGCAAAGCAAGGCGAAGGTAGAGCGATGTAAACAGTGTGACAATCAGTTTGCTCTGATCTTATGTGTAACAATATAACCTCTTATTAATCTCCAGTGCCTTCGTTCTTATGAACGGACCAAGAACAGCAACAAGTGCCCTTGAAGCGTGTGACAAAAGTCTTTTCCCTAACTTTTATTCCCTTATCAAGCAATTTTGCCTCTCTCTGTAGCTACTGGTACTGCCAAACGGAGTTCGAGTTGGTTGAAAACATACAGGAATTCTACTTCTGAAAACAGACTCAACGGTCTAGTATTGTCATCTATTCCCAGAGACAAACATCTCACTGACGATGTAGTTATGAACCGATTTAGCAATGCTTCAAGAAGCCTTGACTTTATATTATAGTGTGAGTTGTAAATCAAAACAGTAACATTAATTCTTTCCATGTAAACACTATCAAGTGAGCAAGATGATTGTATTAATAAAAAGTATCATAAAATAGTCCTAGTTGTGTTTGACATTAACCATTCATAAAACATCACAACAAATTGGTTGAAAAAGTGATGCCAGATAGCCTTAAAACTCATCATTTTGCACCAAATTATACAAAAGTTTCCCGGTGTGAACCTCGGACCCCCTATTCGTTGGGTCTATACCACGCCTCTTAACCCCCGGTTGGGCACCCTGGTGTATTCTTGGAATACACGGTAAGAGAGTATTCTTTTTAATGCTCTTTGCATGTTCATTTCTTCCTTTTAATCGAACACCAACAGTGATCTTCTAGTTTCTCTTTGGTGGTTATGTCTCTTATGTTCTTTGTGAGTCTGTTCTAGATATATATCTTCCATGACCCACCTAGCGTCATCTAGCAGCGAATCTCAGAAGTTCCTCAATTCTTCCCTGTACAAGAGGACTTACTTATCAATTTGGCCATAAGATCTCGTCGCCATCGCCAGCTATTATCTCTGTGATCAAGAGAACTTCGTCTACTTTTTCACTCACCATGCTGCGCTAGTATCGCCTACTATCAACTCTTTGAAGACCATTCATCAAGAAGAACATTTATTTTTGATAAGTTGTCTATTCTGTTATGTTCTCCTTTTGTCTCCTACCCCCACTCTTTTTCCTTCCTTGGTCCCTCCGCGCTTCGCTGAGTGTGTCTCACTTGCACGTCGGCAGTTGACTCAGTCAGTCAAGGCTCAACTAGAGCCAGTCTCCTCAAACCAAGAGGCACTCTCTACATTCTACGCCATGTTGACATATTAAGTATCCGTCAAAGGGAACTTCACCTTCGGCATGCAACAAAGATAAGTACAAACTTCTGGTTTTAACCTCACCTTCATCAGTTTTATTATCTACATGCTTTTATCGATCATTTATAGGCAGTGTGAGATTAATCATTTGTGGCAATAATCATCCTTCGCGGAATTCTCCATGTTGGGCTTTTGTCTAATTAAGCCAATCTTTGTGAAAAGCAGCATTTCTTATGCTTATTAAATGAGAGATCTTCTCACAACGTGGGATATTATCAAATACCCACTGTCTATAAAGATTAAGCTCGTTCCACCGCTGGAGTAACTTTGGCCCTATTCTTCCATTAGGATCGTTCTGGAACCTTCCAGAATCTGCACTTTATCTACAAGTCACGCCGTCATGTATCTTTCACTCACTTGTGGGAATGCCATTTCAAACTAAGGAATCTTCCTTATAAATTAATGCTCAATAGCTAAATTTTCTTCCACCGTTGGGATCTTTTCTGGCGCATTTAATTGTAATCCACAACTTTCTCAAGTAATAGACTTTCGCCTATCTAGTGCAACCAGTCATTTTCCACGATTGCAATAACTTTCTTTGCCATAAACTTTTGCGCTACTACAGTGAACTTTCCATCCATTTCAACGAACTATAGTGATAAACAGTGTTCTTTCAGTATTTCTTCCGCGTCGCGCTCGTCCGATTATTATAAACACGGCCATGAACATTTACCTTTCATCCCAATTGCTCTTTCCTAAACCTTTTACTAACAAACCATAATAATAAATTTACTACTTTAAGTTCTTTTTCAATGAGGTGTCAATCTAAAGATGTGCCCTCCCATTTTTTCTTATGTGTAATTAATTAACTTCTGCATAACTACGTGTCTTGTACAAGGTTCAAATTATCTTGTTTCTCCCTTCTAATTTAGGGGATACAATTTTTTCAACTTATAAGTGAGTTATTTCTAGGTTTCACGAAAGGGAAACTTGCCCCATTTGTCTCGTGATTCCTATCTAAACATAGGAGGTCTAGAACCTTCCTTTTGACTTTCTCTTCAGGTTTCACAGTAAGTGACCTGCCTTATTTGTGTAACTACTAAAAGTAATGCTGCTTCAATACAAGCAGTTATAGGAACTTCTCTTTCATTCTACCTGCTTTCTTTTTTGTTAATTTCGAAGTTGTAACTTTCATTAAGATAGGTACTTGGAAATTTTTGAAAGTACACACCTTGTACTCGATTTAATGTCTAAACGTTAATCACTTCATTTGACTTTTTTAAATCTTACAAAGATTTTAGTACATATAAAGGTTTGAAACCTAAAGAATTGTTAATTGCCTGGAGCAAACGTCAAATGTTTTCTGAGGTCTGTGACCCCAAAATTGTTAACCAAATTGAAAATATATATTTGTTAAAGTTATCAACTTCTTTTGAATTGTTAAATAAATTAAGAGTTTCTTTTCGCTTTTTCATTTTTCTAATACAACGGTTAGGCAAGATCCTGTCTTCCTTGGCTCTTCCTACTCAATGCCATTAAATCTATTGATAGGGCTTTCACCACTCGTTGCATTTGAGCAAGAACTCTTAGTGGTAATCTCGTTAAAGTTTCTCTTAGCTTTAATAGCTAATTCTAACTGGCCAGTAAGGCAAGTACAGCTCGCTACGCCAGCTACCTGCTTGTGGAGATCCTCTCCGAAAACTTATGGTTGGTTTTCCAAAAGATAAGTGTTTCTCTTTGTCTAAACTTTTAGTCGGCTCCTTGCTGAGTAAAAGCTTAGCCATTTCCAAATGCAACTATTGGTTCACTTACCAAAATTACTCCCCAAGGTATATTTTTTTTTATCACTATCCTTCTTGGAAGCATTTGGTCGCTTTTTCAGGAACTCTATAACTTCGAAAACTGGAAATACCAAACCTGATTCAAATTATTGGCATTCTTCGAATTACTTTGCAAAAACGAATTTCTTTGAGCAGACATACAATAAATCTGTTCCTCTCTGTCTTGCCAGACCATCACCTTTCCACATAGTAGGCATATGCATGCTTGAGAGGGAATATACTAAAGCCACTCTCTTGCAAACCGCCCAAGTCCTAGCTGCGTTTCCCGTCAGCTTCGACCAGGTCCTTACCCACTTTAGGTATCAGAGAGCGGATTTGCGGTGGCAACCGCCTCTTAGTGCATTTACAGTTAAATTTATAACTTTTGTGGGACTCTCCTCCTATTTATCCATCCTTTTTCTCCAGTCCGAAACCCACCTCCTTTTCTTTATCATCTTCCCTTGGTGGTTAGGTTATTCCTCAGCCAATAATCTACCCACACCCCCCGAAATGAAACTCTATATACGCCCCTGCATACAACTATGAGGAATGGTAGCGATATATTTGTATGGTACTCCCCTTCGCGTCATTGTGCTGCTTTATCGTTAGGTAAAATTTTCAAGATGGCCACCCCGCGTTGAATTTAGTGTGTTATTATTATGGCTTATTTCATCAAGGTACCTTATATGGCACTTCTTTCTTATAACATTTTGTTTAAATTGCGCAATTACAGGCCGAATGATTCACAATCACGTTTAGTAATACGCCCGGCTACCATCTTGAAAATTTGAAGTCGCGGTTATTTTCCTTTGGGCATACGATACTCCATGCAGGTTTCTATCTAATCACTAATTTTCGTTATTGTTGATTCTATCGAGATCATAGTTCAGTATAGAAGTTGCATAAGGTTGACTCAACTACTGTAATCGGTGGAAAATTCAAATTAGAACCTTCGACTTTGAAAAGTCGCACTGTAAAAATACTTGAATGTTCCAGATAAATAACAAGTTTATGAGTGGAGGTACACCATTCACATGACAATTTCTACTGAGTTTAAGAAATATATACAGTATATCTCATAAACTATATGCTGCAAGGAAGTAACACTTTGCAGGATTATGTAACACAGACCACTCATTGTTATGCACAAATAGTGCATTATGCAACGTGCCTATAATGGCAATAATTAAACCACGAGTATGTTTATAAAACGAGCGTATGCGAGTTTTATAATTTCCATACGAGTGTCTTAATTACCATTGTAGGCGAGTTGCATACGACTGTTTATGTTCGACGATAATTATTATAACTATTTTATGTTCGAACATAAATATTCATAAATATCTGTCGAGATTTCGCCAGTTTTATGTACTGAACAGAGCGCATGGGACACAGGGAATGCCTTGTATTTGACCATGGCCTCCTCGATTAACCCACTATGACACTAGGCAACGCAGTGAAATTTAAATTAGAAGGCCTTGGAACTCAGTGCAGGTGCGATGTTATCCTTTTCTAATTGGTCAAACAACTGTTTCTTGAGCTCTGATTGGTGGGAGAAACTGTTTCATAATGAAAAATAGTGTTATAATGGCCATCATTATGATACAGTTTTCTGACATATAATAAATAGTCAGGGTCGAACATAAACACATTTTATAACATGATTTTAGTCATGCATTATTATACCACCGAACTTTCAGCTGTTTTTCTACAGTTGGGCAGCGTTTACATGATAAGTACCCCAGAATTTAAAATATTTACATGAATGTTCTTTTAAGCTGTTGGTAACATTCCCGGCTACAACATACACCAAAATATTTCAGTATTCAAGATTTTTAGCCTACTTTCGATTTTTGCAAAAAATGAAAGTAGACTTATGAGATCAACACAGGGCCAAAAATTGTGTGTGTGTGTGTGTGTGTGTGTGAGAGAGAGAGAGAGAGAGAGAGAGTGAGTGTGTGTGAGTGTGTGTGTGGACTCTGAAAGTCTGTCCCCCCCTATCAATTCGAACACGGTGAATTCGAATTGAACGAAATTTGGTACAGAGGTAGCACTAGCAAAGGGCACCTCAGTGTCATGTTTTATGTCACCGCCATCTTGACGTAAACGTAATGGCGGCCACCCAAATGTTCAAAGCTTAAATCAAATTACGACCAACCTACTGATTTCTACCAAATTTTGTAACGTTATACCTTTATGTATGAAGAATCTTTCGACCAAACTATGAGGTAATCTGCACAATAATTTGCGGATGGCGTCCATGTTTGTGTGCAAATTGATTCCCCCT
Source organism: Meconema thalassinum (assembly GCA_946902985.2). Classification (NCBI taxonomy): domain Eukaryota; kingdom Metazoa; phylum Arthropoda; class Insecta; order Orthoptera; family Tettigoniidae; genus Meconema; species Meconema thalassinum. The sequence goes on from OX336391.1 coordinate 392,343,644, forward strand.
ATCTTTTCAAACACGGTAAAAAGGAATTGAAACGAAATTTGGTACAGAGGTAGCACTAGCAAAGGGCACCTCAGTGTAATGTTTTAAATCGCCGCCATCTTGACGTAAACGTAATGGCGGCCACCCAAATGTGCAAAGCTTAATTCAAATTACGACCAACCTATTCATCTGATCTCTCCCAAATTGTGTAACTTTATACCTTTATGTATGAAGAATCTTTTGACCAAACTACGAGGTAATCTACACAAAAATTTGCGGATGGCGGCCATGTTTGTCTGCAAATCGATTCCCCCTATCTTTTCAAACACGGTGAATCTGAATTGAACGAAATTCAGTACAGAGGTAGCACTAGTAAAGAGCACCTCAGTGTCATGTTTTATATCGCCGCCATTTTGACGAAAACGTAATGGCGGCAGCCCAAATGATCAAAGCTTAAATCAAATTACGACCAACCTATTCATCTGATCTCTACCAAATTTTGTAACAGGATACCTTTATGTATGAAGAATCGTTTGACAAAACTACGAGGTCATCAGCCAAATAGTTTGCAGATAGTGGCCATGTATGTGTGCAAATCGATTCGTCATATCAATTCAAACACGGTGAAACCGAATTGAATGAAATATTGTACAGATGTAGCACTAGCAATGGGCCCCTCATATTCATGTTTAATATCCATATAGCACGTTGTATTTCAGCAAGCTACTACAACCAACATTCAATTATACTCCTTGAAAAGGACAAAGAGTTATAACAATATCCATGCATTTAGGAGAAAGTAGGCTGTATGTTTTTTACTGAACATCTTGTTTTTCATATTATTACTCTAAATGTACGGTATATTTTTTTACTTTTATTGGGTAAGAAATATTCTCGTAAATGGGAAGTATGCAAGATACACAAAATATTTTGGTATGTGTTGTTTATATTAGTACGATACACAAGCATGCTAAATTTTATTGAGATATCTTGAATAGTATTTGAGTTATCAAGTGAACGCTGTGTGAAAATACAGTTTTTGGGAAACGAGATTCAAACTTACCTAAAGGTAGAATTTGGAGAGACAACTTAAGCGACAGCAACTAACATTTAGGAGCATATCTCTGGAAATATTGAAGATATTTTCATTTTGTTTTCACCAAATGAAAGACAAAAGATTAGTTAATATTTTTTAAATCTGAAATTTGTACCTCCCCACTTAAGTACCAGGGATATTATTAAAGCTTCGAGATGTCAAAAAATTCGACTTCCATGTAAATATGAGTGTAAGTTATAAGAAGTTACTACGAGTCATCAAAAATTCGATTAATAATGGTTTGGGATATCGAAGTTCGACTGTACCTGAAACTGTATGGTTTCAATGTATTCCTTGACTAGCTTTGTTTTTAACTAATTTACACTATTAAATTGCATTAATAAATACCGGAAATAAATAAGCCTAGTGTGAATTTGTTGAAAGATTCATATGAGTTGTCCAGTTGCAAAACTCGTTTAATCCACTTGTGAATATAGATCACGTCGTAAAATTATTTATTTCATTAGTTTATTATTTTTACTTAATTTCATTTTGATTTTGTTTGGTTTTATTTTATTTCGTTTTATTTTGTTTTAAATGGTTTTATTTATTTTTTTGTTTTGTTTAGTTTTGTTTTATTTTATTTTGTTTTATTTTGTTTTGTTTATTTTGTTTGATTTTGATTTTGTTTTGTTTATTTTGTTATGTTTTATTTTGATTTTCCAGAAAACAAACATAGAAACAAAAACAAAAAACACGAAGCAAAAAGCAAAATTCAAAAACAAAAGCAAATGCAGAAAACAATAAACAAGAAACACAGAGCAAAAAGCAAAATTCAAAAAATCAAAAGCAGAAAACAAACACAAACCAAAACAAGGAAAGACAAACCAAAAGTTAAATTCAAAAGCAAAAGCACAAAGCAAACACAAAACCAAAAACCAAAAACACAAATCAAAAAGAAAAAAGTAGAATACAACAACCACAAAAGATACGCTAGACAAAGTCCAGAGAAACGTTTCTCATGAAAATGATTCTTAATCACAAGTGGATTAAACGAGTTTTGCAACTGGACGACGACTCATATGATGTTCAAAACTTTTTAAACATACTTCGTAAGACACTGGTGGGTGATGCAATGGGTAAACATGGAAAACAAGGGCAAATAAAATATTTCTCAGCAAGTACATTGGAAAATAACAATCTTTAATATTAATAATATCAGATGGAAACCTGAACCACAAATAGCAGTAACAAAGCATGATAATTTGAGGTGTATCCAATATCCCAAGACAAAAGTTAATTAGTAAAAAACTAACACCCATTTTTTATTGGGCTGTGCCACGGCCAACGAGAAATTATGGCCCTGGTGGGCTTTCGTGACGTCAGTATTGTAGATCCACGGCCCTGTTGCACCACTTCCTGTAGAGTTACGCATGACGGAAAATAAAACGTATTGTCTACAAGATGCTGAAAATCACTGAATTTGAACATCATACTTAACCCAAATCACATCAGAAAACACGAACATAATATTCTATGGTCTTCGTTTTACTGCCCGAAGGGAGGTGTGATAGTCATCTTGTCTACATCATTAAACCTGTATAAACGTTGGTATTCATTTATCACTCTTGTCTTCATAGAAGGTCTTATGAGCCGTTAGTCGGTGGCGTGTTTATTCCGCAGATCTTTCCTAAAAAGTATTGATTTCTGTTTCGCCCCTTAAAACAACAATAACTAAGTAATAATTTCACTGCAAGATTCTTTGATCTAATTATACTCATGTGCACATAATTTAACTCACTACGAAGGTCACAGGCTCTGCAACGTACTGTACTCGTTGCAGCTATAATTAAAGCAACGAACCCTTGAATCCTAGTTCGCGTGGTTTTTTGTAACGAGTAACTTCAACAGGTAAATAGGCTTATAGCTGGCGTAGTTTTGTAAACCTACAGCATACAGTATTTTTATCGCGTTTGAAAACACACGGAACATCGAAAATGCGTTCATTTCATGAAGATTGATATAAAATATCGCATTTCTGCTTCTCATGAATAAAATTGCTCTCGACTTAAACGTAAAAGCACTAAACAATCTACATTGTCTACTTCACAGAATGATTTGTTTTACGCGCCATGACCTGTCTTTCTTGTTGGCCGTGGGGCTGTGCATTATGACGTACTCCAACATTTACTATATAAGTTAAGTACTTCACACACTAGTTATCCACAAACTATTCGTATTGCTTCCTCACATGCTGTATACGTCATTACCCGAAGTACTCACGGTATACATCTCCATCTTTGTCCACTCTTCAAATGTGGACAGATTCTTAATATCCTCCACCAGTTCCAGCGAGGTAATTCCAGCAGAATGACGAAATATGAACCGAGGAGCGAAAGAGAGAAAGGCTGCGAGGTAGAACTAGGTTATTTATAACCCTATCGTAGAAACTGCTCAGTGCACTGGCAAGGGAAGTATCAGGTCGAGACCTATCTTGAAACTTTGTGGACGCAATCGTTGTACTATAAGAGAACAATGTGCGGAAAATCTGCTGCCAGATTGAATTGCAAGGCTCCGAATCTCTCATATAAATCAATGGGAAGTAGCAAGTACCGTACATGTTGGAACGGACAGCCCTGACGAGTCAGCCACTCAAGGCCGGTGGGAAGCAGCCGGCTCCAGTCCACGCGACTACTCCGAGTGCCAGGGATGTCCAGCTACGCCAGCCGTCATGCCTGTGTACCAGGATGTCAGGTACGATTTCGGAGCCTTGCAGTTCAATCTGGCGGCTGATTTTCCACACATTGTCCTCTTATAATACAACGATTGCTTCTACAAAGTTTCAAGATAGGTTTCCATCTGTCTTACCTGATACTTCTGTTGTAAGCACCAAAGCAACATCTGACAACTACAGACAAAGCTCGTACTTATGGTCTCACCGTGACACTTACCTTTACTCTGTTATGTCTCTGAATGACATATTCTATCATTTTCCGAAATACTGGCTCCTCCAAATGCATGGAAAGATATTTAAACATCAACACATCACCAAACTTACACGCATTGAGGAAATTATCCAATGATTTCCGGTCAGACTTGAGCGTCTTACTTCCTCGAACGACATGAAAAACGCTCTGTCTCTTGAAGTTTCGGTAGCGATTAATACGATCCACTAGAGAGCAAATGGTAGCTAATGCAAGGAAAACAAACCACATCCACGCTGAGAAAAATATTTTTTCATTCCAAAAATTCTTAGTCAATCTGCAGTATACTTCTACATTAGACACATTACAACGGACTGTCTTGGGGAATATATCGTTTAGCTCACCAAACCGTTGTTCTGGATCAAATACAGAAACTCCCAACCTGAGAAATGTTGAAGACGTGAAAAAGTCTAAAAAGACGAACTGCAATAGGACATTTAGTAAGTTAAGCACTTCACACGCAAATATACACGTCATCCACACATTATTGGAATTGCTTCCCCACATATCGTAGACTTCATTAACCAAAGTACTCATGGCACGCTTCTCCTTCTTTGTCCACACTTGAAATGTGGACAGATTTTTAAAATCCTTATGCTCTACCAATTCCAGCAAGGTAAATCCACCAGAATGACGAAATAAGAACCGAGGAGCGAAGAAGAGAAAGGCTGAGATGTAGAAGATGGTTGGAACCCAATCGTAGAAACTGCACAGCGTTGGAACATTTTCGTTCTGATCTGGATAATAGGTTTCCATGGATAAGCAGCGACTGTTCACATAATCCTGTTCAAGATAGGGTACTGACCCAATGCAGACTATCTTGTCGGAAAATAGCGCACTGGCGGAGACACCAGCAATAAGAAGAAGTATGGTAGAGAGAGGAAAATGTAACGTCAACACAATATTGTCACCTCTCAGAGTTTTCCAGTGCCGGTACGAAGGTAAACCTTTGTAGAGACTCTTCAAGTAATCGGTTATCTCACCCATTCTGTCAACGACTGATCTCTGAGGCAGCTGTTTCTTTTGCAAGCTACAGTAAATACTGAACAAACATTGTGTGACGTAGTAGTTACTCTTTCGGAGAACTGGATGTTGCCAAAGTGTATTTCATCTCTCCGCCCAACAGAAACATGTGATAACAGTATCTTTTGTTTGAATTGATAAGGTGTAAATGGATCAATGCCTTTACGTACGTCATGCATCTACGTGGAATTGTTGCAAAACAATTGATGATGATAATTGTTTTATTAATGAGCCTAACATCTAGGTTATCGGCCCCAGCAAAACAATTTAAGTGAAATGCATGTCTGGTGGAAACCATACACTAATAGACTTTCTTGAGAGTACTAAGCCTCGTGAGGCAAAATGAGAAAAGGCGGGTTCGATTCTCATATCAGCCATTCTGGAGGTGGTTTTCCCACTTCTTCTCCAGGTGAATGCCAGGATGATTCCTAAATTAAGGCCACGACTGCCCAGTCCTCATCTGAATTACAACTACATACACTAATACAGCCAGCAAAATGACACAGGTTATCAGACAGATTTCACACAAAGACCCAAGTACATGGGGCTACATGACCACGTTGTCGCAATGTCACCTTAATTAATCAACAACAACTTTCTTGAGAGGGGGCAATTTTATATAGCCTAGGCCAGTTCTGAAAACAAAATAGCCCTTGTTGATTATTTTAGGAACTTTGTGACATGCGTGGTTATGTAACCATGTGTCTGATAACCTGTCTCATTGTGATGGCTGTAGTACTGTGTACGGGAAACCACTTCTAGGACAGCTGAAGTGGGAATCGAACCCATCTCTTCTGAGTTTTGCCTAACGTGTTTGCGTATTTCAACCTTCAGACCCGAATTACATTTTTGAGAGATCCAGGAATTTGAACCCCGGGCCCGAGTCTCGATTACTACCTCGAGACAACAGAATGTGAGATTTTGTTGGAACTTTTGTGGGTTTCGTTATCTCAGTCACAGATTGATCTCTAGAGAGTAATAATTCAAAATATTATTATATTTCAATCTTATTATAAGACAATGTTTGTTTGAACTGATAAGATTCGAATGAAGCAATTAAGCGCGTGCGTCATTCAACGACACGGAGTTATTGCTGCAGGCTGTTATTGTCGTTAAGGTGAAACTTCAACCAGATACCGTAATAGGTATTGCCCCAGATTTTCCGTGTTACGTTAAAGCCCGGTGTCGTGCCGGATGCGACCCACCAATTTGGCATCGTGCCACTAGCGACCCAAGCACTGATGTATCGGTGGAATCTGTTAATTTCTAACACATCTGTCTCTGCTAAAATTCCGCTTAGATTAGGTTAGGTTAGGGGCCGTAAAAATTGAAGAGCTTATTTCCAAAGTGACGTAAATCCAAAATTGACGGTTTTTCAGTTTTCTCTTTCATAAGCAAGTTTATAGGTTATCTCAACGTATAGCAAATGTTTTAAGTCGCAATACGTCGTATATCCCATATTAGCAGAGATCTAAGAACTAAGTTTATTTGCAAGGTGATGTAACTCAAACGTGTATTAATTTCTTGACCAATCCGATGGCTCTCTGGACATCACGTGTTAAATCACGGCCATGGCTATTTTTGAAGAATACATAGAGCATCAGTTTGTGTTTGTTGTGTTTAAACTATTTCAATGTTCATAAATGTCACTCAAAGCGTATGTCAATATATGATTTATTCCCAAAACGTCCTAACTCTAACTTACAGGAGACGATTACCACCATTTCCATTGATAGGAGATTTTTAAAACACTGTGTCAGGATGTGCATAAAAGTAATGGAGGAAATTACATTATATTCCTAATCATATCTGAATTTAATTACACGAAGAAACAAAAACGCGATTTCTAAAGTTTGGCATTTCATGGATTTACGTCACTTTGGAAATAAGATCTTCAATTCTTCTGTCGAACAATGGGTCGCATGGACACTGTAAGCTACTAGCAGGATCGCTACAGCCACGATTTGTACTGGGTCGCATCCGGCACGGTCGCACGTAATCTAAAGCCCTGCATGGATGCGGATATCCATGGACAAACTCGCGAATTTCCGCAAAATGTTTCGCCATGCGGATATAGTTTATTAGTTAACTTACCGGATGTTTATTTTTCCGTAATGGGTTTATTTTTTTCATGACAAATGTAAGATGATGATTTAAGCTAATCTCATTCAAATTATGTCATTAAGCATAATTAACACTCCGTGCAGAAAATGGTTACAATTCTGGCTGTATAACATTCATTTTAAATATAGCACATGGCACACAAAGCCTAGGGGAACGACTTTCTCCTCAAAAGTCTAAGTATGTTGCTTTAGTAATTTATGCTTTATCTGCTGTAATTAAAAATATTATTGTAATGCCAGTCGATTCGGTTAACAAACGTGCGATTGCGGATAAAAGTTGTGCGGATGCGGGGTGGATGCGGATAAAAGTTGTGCGGATGCGGGGTGGATGCGGATAAAAGTTGTGCAGATGCGGGGCGGATGCGGATAACAGTCGTATGAATATGCAAACAGTTGTGCAGTTGCAGGGCGGATGAGGTTAACAGTCGTTTGGATACGGATAACGTTTTGTTTATCCGCGCAGGGCTCTAGTTATGGTCTTACATAAACATGCTGTTATATTGAAAATCAACAAGGTTTGTAATCATAACCATGTGGATATGGCTATGAGTAGGACTAGGATTTTAATGCCCTATAAAACAATGAAAAATGCACTTTAAAATGCAGTTATCACCTAAAAATCTCCAAAAAATACCCTATAATATTTATAAAATACCCTTAAAATTGCAAACATTTTACTCTCACATACCTGTTTTCTGAATACAAATTCAAAATCACGTAAAATAAAAAGGTACAGCTTAGTCACAATAAAGTTCATTTAATGAAGTTACCGAACGTTAAGAACTATGAAAATTAAATAACTAATTAAGAAATGAAATTAGTCGCATCCGCATTGTATTGGTCAGCGTATTAGCTGCCACCCAGGAGGTCCGAGGTTCGATTCCCGGCTCTGCCACGAAATTTGATGAGTGGTATGAGGACTGGAACTGGGTCTGCTTAGCCTCGGGTGGTCCAAATGAGTAGAGGGAGTTCGATTCCCACCTCAGCCATATTTTAAGTGGTTTTCCGTGGTTGCCAACTTCGTATCCGGGCAAATTCCGAAATGGTTCTTACCCTAAGGCCACGGTCGCCTCCTTCCCTCTTCCTTGCCTATTTCTCCTAATCTTCCCCTCCATTCTCATCCCTCATGGGGCCCCTGTTCGCTTTGCAGGTGAGGCCGCCTGGGCGAGGTGCAGGTCCCACCTCCCCAGTTGTATCCCGCGACCAGATGTTCCAAGTTCCAGGACACTGCCCTGGCGGCGGTAATGGTGGGATCCCTCGCTGAGTCCGGGGGAAAAGCCAACCTGGAGGGTAATGTGACTTTAAAAAAAAGAAATGAAATTTAAAACCGAAAATATCTTTCTTGAAAAGATGAAACCGATCGTAGTAGCTATGTGCGCTGTGGCACAAGGCCATGGGTCCAAGTTCCTCTGGACTCATTAGACAAATGGATTTGAGCCCTACCGATCGCCATCCTTGAAAGGGTTTTCCACGATTTCCCATTTTCAGATCAATTCAAATGCCAGGATCAAACCTTCTAGTAGACCACCCCCACGTTCTTCCAACTTCTCGCCCAGTTTCATCCATCTCCTCTAACAAGGCACCAGGAAGGGCATCCGGCTTTAAGAACCACCCGCCACTTATAAATTACTCATATCTCATCCCTAATCCCGTAGATACAGGAATAATAAGGGGCATACATGAATACCCTTGAAAAATTAAGAAAAGAGTAAAGTACACCCAAGAAAATGTACGTTAAATTCAATAAAACCCGATAAGTATTGAAAAATGCATAATAATACAATAATAACCCCTAAAAAATGCCCTATCACACAAAATTAGAGATGATGATGATGATAATTGTAGTTTTAAGGGGCCTAACATCTAGGTTATCGGCCCCTAATGGTTTGGGTGATCGTGAAGATGATAATGAAATGTAAACTATAACTAAAACTATGTACTAACTTATAAACTAGAAGAAGAAATGGAAAACAAAAGGAGAATAAGGCAAATAAAGAACAGGAGGAAAAGAAACACCCTCAACCCTCGAAGAATGCGGATTAAGGGACTTGAAAGGAAGGAGAGCCATGAAAGGCAGATAGGAAAGTGATAGAGAGAGGGTCAACCCCATAGGTAATGGATAAAAGGTGGCAAAACAGGACCCAGCTCAGGAATCCCTCGGGGTCGGCAACTCCCGAACTCACCAGTCGTGAGCCCCTGAGGGTGTAGCAATATCCAGGGTGCACGAGAAGTGGTGGGGCTACATACACACTGTCTCCTTGAGGGCCTTGAGCAGAAGGCAGGAGATAACATGAAAAGAAAAAGAAGGCTGACCCCTCACAGAAGGAGGGTATCAGGAAAGATGAGACAAGGGCCAATTAAGACGTGAAAGGAAGAGACTCCCTAGGCCTCGGATACCCTAATACCGTCGGGGTCGGAAGAGAACAAGAGTTGACCAAGTGAGGTCGACAGGAAAGAAGACAGAGAGGAGCCTGGCACAAGTAAGTGGAAGCAATGCCGGACTCAGCTGGGGCCCCATGGTCGCAAACCCACGTCCCACTAGATGTGAGAAAAAGCACCTATTATTCTGAAACACACATATATGTATACAGTAACTCATTAATGAATTGGGCTTCGAAAAAAAGGAAGCAAAATGATCGAAATCCCAGCTCTACTGTAGCTATGAGTGATACACAGTATGAGCCACCATCTCTCCAGCTCACTTTGCCATCAGCGAGCCAGATCATGCCAAGGGCCGTTTTCACCAACGTCAATTTTCTCTTAATTTATTACAGTATTAAAAGTTACAGTATTTAACTTTCCACGAGCATTTAATCAAACAGACACGCTCGTTAACTTACCACTAACAAGCAATTACGTTAAATGGCCAAATCTGACCACTCAACTGACCTACGCATCGTTAAAGTGGAGGAAAACAGACATATTCTTGCAGTGGCGAAAGAATTGGTTTGTTTCCGACTTTCACACGAAAGTGATTCCCACCTCAGCAACCCTGGAAGCAGTTTTCCGTGGTTTCCAGCTTTTACTCAAGGTGAATGCCGGGATGGTTCCTAACTTAAGGCCACGACCGCTTCCTTCCCAATCCTCACCTAATTATAAATATATACACTAATGCAGTCATCACAATAACACAAGTTATCAGACAAAATTCAACAGTCACCCAAGTACACGGGGATAAATGACCACGATGTCCAAGCCTCTCAAATGAAACAACAACAACAACAACAACAGTTTCCTACCCAATCCCTTCCACGTTCGCAAGTACACACACTAGTTCAGTCATCACAGTGACACAGGTTGTCAGACAACCACTACGCACACCCAAATACACGGGGCTTCGTGGTCATGATGCCGCAAAGCCACTAAAGAATCAACAACAACAACAACAACAACAACAACAACAACAACAACAACAACAACAACAACAACAAACAACAGACTCTACCGCGGATCAAGGACAATGAATGTAAATCGCTGTAGTAGCGTGTTGAAATATGTGGTGTTATAAGTATATATAATATTTTCGATTGCAAATACACACTATATAATTATGCTTAACATTATAACGTGTGAGTAATTATAAAACAATAAATATAAAAAAAAAGCAAGCAGAAAACATTAAACCGCCTGGATTTGAACCCCCTGGACTTGAGATTGGTAAACTGACACGCTACACTTCGGCTAAACATGTCCAAGGCTTGAAGGCTGTTAACAGTAGCCTTAATATAACTGCCTAGCATACATTATCTTGGAATGAACAATTTCATTAATGTATTCTGCCGTTATTATAAACCATTGATACTAAATCTGTACCGGGTGAGTTAGCCGAGGTCGTTGCGGCATGACTGTTGGCAGTCGCTCACATCCGGGAGGCGAGGAGGTTCGAATCCCCCCGCCGGCAACCTTGAAGATGGTCTTCTGTGGTTTCCCATCTTCCTTCCAGGCAAATGCCGGGGTTGGTCCTTAACTATAGGCCACAGCCGCTACCTTCCAACTCCTCGACCCTCCCTTCCAACTTTCCTCCCCAACGGTACTTGTAGCTCACCCATTGGGTGTCCGTCTCGAAGCAGCTACAAAACTGGCGAGCCGAACATGTCCTCGGACACTCCCGGCCATACGCTAAAAAAAAAAAAACTAAATCTGTATTAATTTGTTCAGTACATTCAATAAAAGAATTTCAAGTTACTGAGATATGGATCAGCGAACAAACAATAGCCTCCATTTTGACTTTAGGGGCAGATGACCTCGTAGTTCCTCCCCTTAAAACAACAATATCTAACTAACTCCATTTTGACGCAACGGCACGACACGGACACTGGCACAGCAAGATTCGGCACGGTCGGTCAGATTTGAACTCTAGTCATTTCTATGATATAATATTTTAATAAAAATGATAAAACCCGCCGGGCCCCTCCTTTAGGACAGTTTAAACCACCCTTCTACGATACGCGGATTTGGTGAGGCAGGGCCTTGTTGAATCATTAGTAGGGTCCGAAAGTTCAAGACATAAAGAAGTACAAAATATGCAAGCAAAAATGCCCTGAAAACTGGCTAAATATGACCTAAAAACTATAAAATATGACCTAAAAATCTATGAAACGTGACAAATTTTTGGGATAGGTAGAGTATCACTAACATACACTAAAACGTCTTAAGTGCCAAAACAATTTTCCAGTGTATCGGACATGTGATATTTCGATTTTACAAGTGATTTAAAAAAAAATGAACTATGTGTATTTGCAATGTAACTTATTTTATGCCCATAAGTGTTTACAAGAAGTCGCCTCCGTAGCGTAGCGGTCAGCATGGTTAGCTGCCACCCCGGAGGTCCTGGGTTCGATTCCCAGCTCTGCCACGAAATTTGAAAAGTGGTATGAGGACTGGAACTGGGTCTACTCAGCCTCGGGTGGCCCAAATGAGTAGAGGGGGTTCGATTCCCACCTCAGCCATCCTCGAAGTGGTTTTCCGTGGTTTCCCACTTCGTCTTCGGGCAAATGCCGGGATGGTACCTAATGTAAGGCCATGGCCGCTTCCTTCCATCTTCCTAGCCTATCCATCCCAATCTTCCATCCCTTCCCATCCCTAATGAGGCCCCTGTTTGCTTTGCAGGTGAGGCCGCCTGGGCGAAGTGCTGATCACATCTCCCCAGTTGTATCCATCCCGACCAGATGTTCCAAGCTCCAGGACACTGCCCATAGAGGCGGTAGTGGTGAGTTCCCTCGCTGAGTCCTTGGGAACCACAAACCTAGAGGGTAAATTGACTAAATAAAAAAATAAAAATAAAAAAGTGTTTACAATGTGTATATCTGGCTGATGAAGAACAACATTATTGTTCGAAACATGTACCAGTAGGCTACTAAATAGTGCTAATAATATTACAAGTATTGAAAAGACGGAAATAAGAGTAAGTCATTTAGTGGAATTTTAATTCAATACGGACCATTTTGGATAAAAATAATTTCCTTGTCTGCTAATTGCTTCTGAACTAAACATATCTACTGGAGTGACATCCTATTGAAAGGCGGAAGCACATTATCGTCATGTTCCGTGACCTCATGCGTATAGTGTCGCAATCGAACTTGTCCAGAAAGATGTGCTAAAAGACGTCCGTGGAGGAGCGCCTTCTTGGAATCAGATCTTCTAAACCTGCTATCTGCCTGTTCCGGGAAAAGAAAGAAAAATATATCTACTACACTATTCGGAAATCCTGAGTTTCAAACCCGACACAGTTAACACGTACCTTGTTAACGACGCCTCAATTTAAACAAAAATGCTGAAATTATAACCAAATATGACCTTATATCACTAACATATGACCAAATATGACCCAAACAATAAAAATTGCCGAAATATGCATTTATAGGCAACATCAAATTGCTTTAAACGTGGTCAGGGACCCGTCATTCAAACTTATTTTTCAGATTTCGGGTAAAATGAGCTCAGGTAAATAATATGACTTTTCCTTAACATCCGAACCTTAATCATAAGTTACGGTTGCAATATTTCGTAGAGATTGAATGATAAGGTTAGTCGTAATTTGATTTAAGCTTTGAATATTTGGGTGGCCGCCATTTCGTTTCCGTTAAAATGGTGGTGATATAAAACATGACACTGAGGTGCTACCTTTGTACCAAATTTGGTTCAATTCGGTTCCATCATGTTTGAATTGATAGGGTGAGGACAGTCACACATAGACAGACAGACAACTTTTGGCCCGTGCAGATCTCATAAGTCTACTTTAATTGTTTGCAAAAATTGAATGTAGGCTAAAAACGTGCTTGAAATTCACTATTTATTGAAGAAAAGTTATGAATATCTATATATATAAATTTTCCCGTATTGATTATGATATTTTTATTGTTACAGGTCCCTTGTTTGGAAATGATTTCAACGACGATGGGCCAACGATTCGAATTTTTGTACATAGTTAAATTCTTTAAGCATTTTATGTCAATTTGTTTTAATCATTATGACGATGTAAAAATTTTAACAAATTTTTATTGAGAGATCAAACCATAGACTGTTTTATAAGAATCTATCTATCTATCTATCTATCTATCTATGGCTTATAGTGCCGGGAGTGTCCGAGGACATATTCGGCTCGCCTGAGTCTGTAGCTACTTCCAGCGGACACCCTTATGAGGGTGAGCTACAAGTTCCGTTCAATTTCAAGTAGTTCCAACTTTCGCTACCAGATATCAATGATACCTAGTGGTGAACCTTGGAACTTGGATAGAGCGTTCCGACGAAATCTAACCTAACAATTTAGCTGTGAAAGGATCTTTTACATGCCATAAATCTATGACATGGGCCCGCAAGCTTTACTTCCCCTCCGAAGGAAGGCATACTGAAGGATTTTTAACGCTCTTAAAAAATCCGACGACTTCGGCCGGGTTCGAACCCGCTATCTTGGGCACAGCAGTTCAGCATGCTACCAACTACGCCACCGAAGCCGCTTTTATAAGAACTATTAGTGTGTTTGTTTGAAGAAGGCTCATAGCGCCGAAACATGTATCAAAGTGTATAAGGACATCGAGTGATAATTTTCTTTTTTATTGTAAAGTGGATATTTATGTAACATTAAGAGGTATCCAAAAGTATAAAATCTTGGACAACAATGGGTACAACACAGAGGTAATAAATAAATAAGAAATAAATAAGAAAATTAATAAATCTAGACCTCGAAATATATCTAGCAGCATATCTCTAGTGACAATATATTATTTTATCGGAAGTCAAGGGCATATATGGATTCCCTATTGAACCCTTATCATTGTGTCCAATAATAATGTTTCATATTTATTAACAAGATGTTCAGCAAAGAACATATAGCCTACTTTCTCCTAAATGTATGGGTATCTTTATGACTCTTTGTCCTCATCCCTAAAACAATCACCCCAACCACAATGTATTGTTTGTTTTCTTTTATATTGATAATAAGCCAGTAAGTGTCAAGATCAATATTATATACTTTATGATGATTGAATAACAAAACTACTAACTTATTGTAATGCATTCACGTCCGTTAATCTCTATATTAAGCCAGCCTGCAAAATTAAGAATCTTCCGCCCCAATCATCTTCCGCCCCAATCACAGTAGGTGGTGCTGCGACCTATCAGTGAATTAATCTTTATCTTGTACGCCTATGCACTGCCATCGTAATGTACTACGATGGCAGTGTTCTATGGGTGTTGAATGAGTAGGCAGTTTGAAGTAGCCAAGAGGGAGGCGATCCAGCTGGCAGTGTTTAAAGGTATTCGGAGCGCGATCGTGGCTAATAGTTGAACTACCAGTATTACAAAATTGCCATACTTCAGGAGGCCAGCTCAGGCATTTACACAGCGTTATGTTTGGAACAATATTACCCACATAACCCACAAGAGGACAGCACCGTACAGAGGCATTAAGAAGGCTGTGGTTAATGACAACGTGTATCTAGTTCTTCTATTCTCCTTTTTCTAATGTCTTCTGTTTATGTGCGATGCTGGGACTGTGATTTTATTAATATACGAGTGTATACTTTATCCTCTCCTTTGAGCTAAATGACATTTTATTCAGTATCTGTGGGAAAAGCTCGTGCACATCATTTGTAAAAGAATTCAAGAAAAAAAAAACTAACTGTAGCAGTACTCGATCCCCAGTCAACTGCGTGTCAGATTAACATGCTAGCCCAGAGCTAACCGTATCCATAACGTCAGGTGTTCTTAACTGACATATTAGATACAAACTGTTGGCAAATAATGACTTTAAATAAACGATTTCTTCACTGCAGTACATCTTCATTAAAGATCATTTCATACAAAGTTTATATTATTGTATCAGTACGGTATATCACATACAACATACTAAAACTACTGAAATATAAGACAGGCACATGAGGACAGCTGCCATCTTGTCGTGTGACACAAACGGCTCAGCTCTTATAAGCCACTCATACTGTATAATATTATAATATTAAATTATAATAAATAACGGATCACGACCTTCAGGATAGCTTAAACCCCCCTAGGCTCGATAATCGGAATTGGTGGGTCTTAAGCTATTTATTAAAATGGTTGCATAATTCACACGGCCGCCATCCTGAAATGGCATGGCCGATGACCTTGAATTTTGGGTGAAAGACGCGTCCTATATAAAGGTATGTTGTCACCAAATTTGGTAGAGATCGGATGATTAGTTTAGCCGTAATTTGATTTTACGTTTTGAACATTTGAGTGGCCGCCATTCTGTTCTGGTAAAGATGGCGGCGATATAAAGTATGACACTGAGGTGTCCTTTACTAGTGCTACCTCTGTACCAAATTTCGTTAAATTCGGTTTCACCGTGTTCGAATTGATAGGGGGGGACAGACATTCAGAGTACACACACTCACACACACACAGACACACACACACACACACAGACTCACACACACACATACACACACACACACAGACTCACACACACACATACACACACACAGACAGACACACTTTTTTCGCCCTGTGTTGATCTCATAAGTCTACTTTCATTTTTTGCAAAAATCGAAAGTAGGCTAAAAATGCTGGAAATACTAAATACATGATATGCTGGATATTTGAGTAAAATTGATGTAGCAAGCAAACTGGACTTGGTAAGACGGGCTACGTGCTGGCTGGAAGCTACCGACAGTTTCACAACCAATGCTATTCTTATTCTTCTGAGAAAATCAGGTATGACGCTGAGGCGTACGTGACCATCGACAGGACACGATGTTGGGTCCACGGCAAGGAGTGAGAGAGAGGAGAAGTGTCGTGACGTCAAAATAAGGGCGGGATTTGTAAGGTCAGAACTCCGACGCCAACTTAACTGACCAATGAGAGGATAGGACGCCAGAACATAGCACCAGTGTGTTTTTGCGCGCCAATCGGTTATAAAAGATCTAGCGATCGGTTTGCGTGTTCGGCGGCAGATTTGCGACCTGTGAGAAATTACAAGATTTTTGAGAGGTCACACATAATTATAGGCCCATTATTTAAAATATTGAGGAGCTGTTTCTCCCTCCATGGGAACTTTTAGGCTTTCTGTATATAAACAAATGTCTGAGATGAACCGGGGCACTCCTAATTATACTTCGACAGTCAATTTAAGACGTCCTTAAGACGGTATGGTTTTAAAATTCTAGTTGTGTGTCGACATCGAAGTTATAAATTTCATAAATTGTGAGATGGCAATTAGCCATAGAATAGGGAAAGTCTACGATTCTGCATAGGACTATATGAGGAAATAAAATACTAATAAAGCAGATAGAACAGTTTTAAAACATTAATTTAATTGTGTTTTAACAGCAGCAAGATGACGACCATGGAAAGAAGACAACAAGTTTCATCCTCCATTACCATGAGTGTTATGGGCTAAAAGGCCTAATGATGGGAGATGACGAGGCGGGAGGCCTCTGGAAAGCAGTTTAAGTGATGAGTATTAAAAAATTGATTTATTGATTTTGGACGAGGGGAATCGCGAGAGATGTGTGGAACTTTGTACAGATTTTATTTGTGTGGTTTAATTTAAATTTAGGGTTTGATTTCTTAACTGGCATGCGTGTAGTAAATTTTGGCATTGCGTGACAATTATGTTGTACAGTAAATTTTGTAACTTAAATGTTGTCCTTATGTATACGTAATTCTTATAGCGAAATGGCTGCATATGATTAACGTAGCAATAAAAAGTGTAGCCATAAATAAGAACCTAGGAACGACAATGATAAATGGACTGAATTAATGATATGTAAAACTAAAACTAGACGTGGGGGGGGGGGGGGAATTAGTGTTTTAGTTGCTTTGATAACTCGGGCTAATTCTGATTCCAGTTATTAATTCTTTATTGTCATTTGGACATGTTGTGTGTCATTTATCTGAGGGGTGTGCTGGTTCATATGCTGCGACGAGATCTTCGAGAAAGTGCCACGTGTTTTTGGGTGTAAGTGTGATGATGAGGAAAGGTAAAGCCTGTCCTTGACTGCGACATCATTCCGGCAAATTAGTTACCCTTGGGGGTAAGTTTGACCTGGAGATGTGTTCTTAAAAATCCCTGAGAGGATGTTTTGAGATAGTGTGATATTTTGTTTTTACGCGTTTAACAGGTGACGTTTAGAAGGTCGCTGGACGATGGCTATTGGCCAGAATCTATATTTAGCGTGGCACTCATTACTACGTTGGGGGAAGGAATCAGTCACTTACTCAGATATGCGATAACAGACCCGGCTGTCCCCAGCTCTGTTATGACACGTAAATGTTTGCTTTAAAGCCTAATGAGTTAAGGTTATTTTATTTGGTTTAATTTGAGGAGTTGCCATGTTGTCGATCCAAGTTTTTTTTTATCATGACTACGACTTATTTGTTCATTGTTTAAAACGCCAAATTTTCTAGCGTGAATTTTAAAATTTGTATTTTGTTGTTGTTGGCTCTTATTTCCAAGGCCATTGTATTCATTATAAATATAATTTGGCAACCGGCCAAACTTGTTCATGTCATGTTATGCTTTCCTAGTGTTTAAGGTATAAGACGGTAATTCCGCAGCCCTTATTTTTTAAAAATACACACGTGTATTTGGTTGTGGTAATCTAAGGTTAGAGCATGTCAGTAGTGTATTTAAATATGTAATTGTTTTTCCCACATTTCCGTAATTCGTCTACGCTGTACGGAGTTCGTTCCCGAACCGACTGTTTTGGTCGGAAACGAGCGCCCGTCTAAGTGCTCATTACTTGAACTAGTCTTAAAACGCGTGTCGCTCATAAATATTAAATTCTTGTACTATTTTATTTGTTTGTTATTTTTGGATCTTGTGATCCGTTTTCTTTTGTTACTTTGAATTAAGTGACATTGCAGTCACAACGCTTGTTTGACAGCTGTCATGCCGTGTAATCATGGTACGTCAGGCTGGTCAGTGTCAGATCTGTTCACGTGCGAGTGAACTATATAAGGGTGGTTTATTGTTAAGTGTTTTTTTATGATTGATTCAGTTATTAAAATTTTATTTGTTAGTAGATCCTGTTGTTTTCTTGGCTTTGTAATAATTAGTTAACCTTATGAACCCTGGAAGTTATACTGATGGCATAAAATCTCTAAATCACATTCACAAGAATCCATTACGACCCCGAAATTTTGAATCTTGTCTACATGCTATTTTCCAAGGGTATACTATATCACTCCTTTTACAATACAGAGTTATAATACTTATACCGCTGTATATTGTAACAAAATCTACTGTATTTCCAGATGTAATATATAAATAAATAAATTAAAAGAATTGTAATTACTAATTTAGGCTTAACATTAAGCACTGCTGATTTGTGTTTTTGTTTTGTTTTTTTAGTCGTTTACCGTCCAGGTTGGTGGAACCCACGGACTCAGCGAGGGAACTCACCACTACCGCCTCTACGGGCAGTGCCCTAGAGCTGGGAATATCGAATCGGAAGGGATACAACTGGTGAGGTGGGATTGGCACCTCGCCCAGGTGGTCTCACCTGCAAAGCGAACAGGGGCCTCATGAGGGAAGGTAAGGGATGGTGAGGATGAATAGGCAAGGAAGAGGGTAGGAGGCGGCCGTGGCCTTGAAGAAGGTACCATCCCGGCATTTGCCCGAAGACGAAGTGGGAAACCACGGAAAACCACTTAGAGGATGGCTGAGGGGGAATCGAACCCCCTCTAATCATTTGGGCCACTCGAGGCTGAGTAGACCACGTTCCAGTCCTCGTACCACTTTTCAAATTTCGTGGCAGAGCCGGGAATCGAACCCAGGACCTCCGGGGCGGCAGCTAACCATGCTGACCGCTACGCTACGGAGGCGACTCCAATAATTGTACGTAGCATTTATTATAGTATAGCAATGAAGATCGTAGCTTTGAATATGAATGAGAAGTATTTGTGGTCCTCAAAATCTCATAATGTTATCGGAAGTCAATGGCAATATATGGATTCACTAAATCGCTCCTTTTACAATAGAGAATTTTAATTTATTGTCATTAATGATAAGTCACTAGATTTATTTCTAGACCATATTTACCGTATTTAATCTGATAGTTTTAATGTGGTGACATGATTAAAGCAGGGAGACAGCATCTCCCCCAATCTGTTTAATTTGGTATTGGAAAAGGCACTAAAGAAGATGTCATCGGTGGACAGAGGTGTGAACATAGGTGGTGAGGTCAAACTGCTAGCATTTGCCGACGATATTGTTGTAATAACAGAGAATAAAGAGGAACTAAAGAGGACAGCTAAAGTGTTAATAGAGGAGGCACAACAAGTGGGTCTGAGGATCAATCAAGAGAATACGGAGTGTACGGTAGTTGCAACGGAGAATAAAGTAGGAGCGATGGGGGCACTAGAGATAGGAAGCTTGTTGTTTAAGAAGACTGGATCCTTCAAATATCTAGGAAGGATCGTAAATTGGTATAACAACATGGAGGAAGAGATATTAAACCGTAAAATATCTGCAAGGAGGTGCATGTTTGCAATGAATAAACTATTCAGAAATAAACTGTTATCAAGGACATGAAAACTCCGTGTTTATACGACAATTGTACGACCAGTATTAATATATGGGTTTGAGAGATGGCCACTGAGCAAGAATATGGAGAGGATAATATTGACCTTTGAATACAAAGTGTTAAGAAAAATCTTCGGGTTGGTATTAGAACAGGGAAACTTCAGAAGAAGAAAGAATACAGAAATTCACGCACTGTATAACGAACCGGATGTGATAGCAGTAATAATGAGCAGAAGTATAGAATGGCTGGGACATGTACTGTGAAGGGAAGAAGGGATGGCAAAATGAGTGCTAGGAGGAAAAAGACCCGTCGGTAGACCAAAGTTGAGATGGCAGGATGGAGTCAGGAAAGACCTGGAGGCCTTGCGAGCCAACGAGAATATGGCCGGAGACAGAAAGCAATGGAAGAGGCTAAAGAGTGAGGCAATGACCCGACTTCGGTTCGTGTGGCCAACTAAGTAAGTAAGTAAGTAAGTATTTAATAAATAAATAACAGACTAAATAAGAAATGATAAAAGATAAATCGTCACTAGATTTAATGAAAAAAATGGTAAACTGGGAATAATAGCATGGTGTCTTCTTGAGAGTGAACATATGGGTAAACAATAACTGTTTTTATTGTGAAAAATGATTTGTTGTGACAATTAGCACTTTGACATGTAGTACAGCAATTTCATAGAAATCAGGCCTACTTACAGATCACACTTCTTTCTTTTCTTGCAATGACAATGGAGCTAGTCACACAAACTACAGGTCCAGTTCAAAGTCAAACACCACTTGGTGGATTTGGAATATTTCCTCTCAATCTCCGTGTCAAGCCATGCATCAACTTACGGAACACCAGCTCATCCAGGTTGGAGGCAAGGTAATTGAGCATCAGTATATCCCCAAAGGAATCACACCTCTTCAACATCTCTTGTACGTCACTTAACTCTGGAACCATAGCACAGTAGCCTAGAAGGATGTAGTTCAGACTACTTCTCTGTCCAGACTTCTTAAAGGCGAAGTATCTCATGATCCTCATACCCAATGAGCCTATCAAAGTGACGAGCGCGAGAAGCAACAACCAGACAGTCAGAAACATGAAGATGCCTTGGTACAGTCCACTGAGTCCCAACAAACACAGACCTTGGTAATAACTACTACTTTTATGTTCCACAGTGCATTTCACAATCATAGGGAACATCTCTCTGAGAATCATAACGTTATCATCTGTCTCTATCCCCAACATCCGGAAGAAAGATGAGTACATGAAGAAATGAAGTGTTACAAACTGAATTACAACATTTGCTAAATTGAGTATATCGCATAGATATAAACTTCTTACCCATGCTGTATTTTCTCCACTCTTCAGCATAGCGTGTACCTCATTCACAATGACAGCCATAGTTGCCCTTTCCTCCTTCTTCCAGTCAACACGCTCTGTGAGTTTCCGGACATTCTTCCGATGAACCAGTTTGCTG
Source organism: Meconema thalassinum (assembly GCA_946902985.2). Lineage (NCBI taxonomy): Eukaryota > Metazoa > Arthropoda > Insecta > Orthoptera > Tettigoniidae > Meconema > Meconema thalassinum. Next base: position 392,365,258 of record OX336391.1, read on the forward strand.
AGAGAATCTCGGCCATCATGTCTAAATATAAACCTCGGAACGAAGAAAAAGAATGCTTGAATGACAAGTAAGGATGGTACCCAGTCGTAGTAACTAAGCTTTGTTGGAGAATCCAGACCATAAATGGTATCATTTTCTATAGTAGGCTTCAAGAACGTTTGCGATGACAAACAGTGGTACTGCACGTACTCGATGTCACCTGAACTGCCGGAACACTCGATATCGTCGTAAAACAAGGTCAAGATAGCTAAGAAGACTAACACAACAGGAGTTACTGGATGATGCAAAGTAAATATTATATTATCAGTAGTTAGCGTCCTCCAGTATTTCCACGGCCGGTTGTCGTAGATTTCTTTCATTAGTTCCCAAGTCACCCTGAGCCTTTCCATTTTGCTTGCAGATACAAAACTGAACTGCGGAAACCGGTGATCTAATCTTTACAGCTATCTCTCACCTATTCTTATCGCATTCCTCACAAAGAGAACACAATCAGCTGATACTGGATATCACGTCTGTGTGATTCTGAGAAAGACTGCAGGAAGCCTTGGTCGGATTTGTATGAACTGATAATGGTTAGTAGAACGTAAACATGATTGCACTAAGCCCATCCATAAGAAGAGAATGGATCTGTTTCATAAAACAAGTCGCGCAACCCCTCTATATGATACTGACGGAGATGTTTCAGTTTACCACTTACCCTGCTATACAAATATATAGTTTGTCTTCCTTTCATAAGCTACAGTAGAACGTCGTTTATCCGGACTAATTGGGACCGAAAGTGTTCCGGATAACGATTTTTTCGTGATAATCGAACATCCGTTCATTTCATAGGGAGAACCACCAAGCTTCTCATTTAGCTGCAACGCTTTCTCACAAAACAAAGGTTGAGAAATGGGATATCCTTTACTTTTTGTCTGAATAAGCCATGAGTATACCAGGTCTTTCAATTTTTCATATGTAGTTGATCTCATGGCTTTTCTCTTTTTAGACCTTTCTTCACTTTCAAACTTCGATGCATAATTCAGAATTTCACCTTTTCGGTTCTTCAAATCATAATGTGGATTTTCCAACACTGTAAGTGTTCATTGGACACTGTACACTCTCACCTTTATTCAGTTCATTAATGATCTCCACCTTATTCTCAATCGATAAAACATTGCAATTTTAGCCACTCGTAGAAGCCATTTTCACAACGTAATGCAGTCCAGTTTTACGCACACTCACATACTATAACACGTTGAAACATTATAGAATAAGCAAACTGTAGGTGACAACAATTGAAAACGAAAACCGACTCACTATTTTAGGCAGCGTGCACTTCCGTCTTTTTTTTTTTTGCTCGTCCGGATAAACGAAGTTCTACTAGTAATTATCATCTGTGTACATATTGTATCCGTAAAGCCAGACGCTAAATTTCAGGACTGCCCAACCTGCGGCTCGTGGGCCGGATATGGCCCGCAAGACTATTAAGTCCGGCCCGCGCCGTGTCGCCAAAACTTTGAAACTGGTTCCAGTCGTCGCACTAAACTAAATTTGATTATGAATTGTGTCAAATGAACATAAATACTCACTCTTTGTCATTCATATTGAATATCAGCGAACGGTACTTCTATTTTAAATGAAAATGAAAATCCACAGCCTGCTTCCAGTCTCCGACCGGGTCAGGAATGGAATGAATGAAGCCCCCATCTAGCGGCGAGGATATGGACTGTGCCGGCTGCCGAGGCCTGACGCACTCCTCTGGGGCAATGATTAAATGAATGACAGATGAAATGAAATGATAGGGGAGAGTGTTGCTGGAATGAAATTGTGACAGGGAAAACCGGAGTACCCGGAGAAAAACCTGTCTGCCTCCGTTTTGTCCAGCACAGATCTCACATGGAGTGACCGGGATTTGAACCACGGATCCAGCGGTGAGAGGCCGGCGTGCTGCCGCCTAAGCCACGGAGGCTTTCTATGGATTTATTAAAAATATTAACATTTATTTTTAGTGTTTAGTGTTGACTGTTTAGTGTTTACTGTTCAGTGTTTTGCCACGGTGGGTGAGTGGTCAACGTGGCGGATTTCTAACTTCAAGCTTGCAGGTTCGCTACTGGCCGTGTTAAGTGATTTTTGAATGGCGGCAAAATTTACGACACCATGTCATACGATGTTGGCATGTCAAAGAACCCATTTGAAATCAGTAGGCCGTGTTCATAATGGCAAAATTAATCTCGGGAGTTTCCGCCAACACAAAGCTCCTCATTTCACTACTAGAAAGTGCTATAGTGTTCAAGGAGCTTAGATATCTAACCTCCTTGACTTTCATAGTGCTGCAAGGAACAACGAAATTCGACATACAAGCTACCCTTTGGGTGTCAAATAACAAAGCTTGCACCCGGCATCCGAGGCCATACGATATTATTAATATTATTATTATTTTTTATCCACTACAAGTAAATATAGAAAATGGCAACAATACTAAGAAAACTGAAGCCTCCGTGGCTCAGGCGGCAGCACGCCGGCCTCTCATCGCTGGGTCCGTGGTTCAAATCCCGGTCACTCCATGTGATATCTGTGCTGGACAAAACGGGGGCAGACAGGTTTTTCTCCGGGTACTCCGGTTTTTCCCTGTCAAAATTTCATTCCAGCAACACTATCCACTATCATTTCATTTCATCTGTCATTCATTTAATCATTGCCCCAGAGGAGTGCGTCAGGCCTCGGCAGCCGGCACAGTTCATATCCTCGCCGCTAGATAGGGGCTTCATTCATTCCATTCCTGAACCGGTCGGTGACTGGAAGCAGGCTGTGGATTTTCATTTTCACTAAGAAAACAAAGCTCACTTACTCTTTGTCATTCATGCTGTACGAGTGTATTGAATATTCGTACTTCTATTTTATAAGGATTTATTAAAAATATTTAAATTTATTGTTTTATCCACTACAAATAAATTTAGAAAATGGCAACAATACTACGAAAACTAAGCTCAGACAGCCACAAAACTCACCATATTGCACCTATATTAAAAAAATAATCCGTACCCCTCAAACCCCCCGGAGTGTCATTGGCCCGCTAGGTCCCCCAACTATTTACAATGTGGCCCTTAGTTTAAAAAAAGGTTGGCCACCCCTGTGCTAAATAATAGTACATAATGCAACGAGCCTATAATGGCAATAATTAAGACACGAGTATGTTTATAAAACGAGCGTATTCGAGTTTTATAATTTCCATACGAGTGTCTTAATTACCATTATAGGCGAGTTGCATACGACTGTTTATGTTCGACGATAATTATTATAACCATTTTATGTTCGAACATAAATATTCATAAATATCTGTCGAGATTTCGCCACTTTTATGTACTGAACAGAGCGCATGGGACGCAAAGAATGCCTTGTTTTTGACCATGGCCTCCTCGATTACCCCACTATGACACTAGGCCACGGAGTGAAATTTAAATTAGAAACCGTGGAACTCAGCGCAGGTGCAATGCTATCCTCACCTAATTGGTCAAACAATTGTTTCTTGAGCTCTGATTGGTGGGAGAAACTGTTCCATAATGAAAAATAGTATTATAATGACCCTCATTATGATACAGTTTTCTGAGATATAATATTTAAATTTCGACATCGTCGAACATAAATAAACTTACCCTGCTGATGCCATAGATGCTGCTGCTCAACCGTGTGCTGGCTGATGGGTACAGTCAGAAGGGCACAAAATGAACGAGGCTTAAGTTATAAATAAGTTGTTGTTGATGATGATTCTTTAGGGGGCTTTGCGAAATCGTGGACTATGTAGCACCGTGTACCTGGATGTGTGTGACATTTGCCTGATAACATGTGTTATTGTGATGGCTGTATTAGTGTGTGTATTTGTAATTCTGATGAGGGTTGGGAAGGAGGTGGCCGTGTCTTTAATTTAGGAACTATCACGGCATTCACCTGGAGTAGAAGTGGGGAACCACGGAAAACCACTTCCAGGGTGGCTCAGGTGGAAATCGAACCCACCACTTCTCAATTAAATTCCTTGGCCGAGACGGAAATCGAATTCCAGTCTGAGGGCTGGAACGGGGTTCACTCAGCCTCGTGACGAAGAACTGAGAAGAAGCAAGTTCGATTCTCCTCAGCCATCCTAGAAGTGGTTTTCTGTGGTTTTCTACTTCTACTTCAGGCAAATGGCAGGATGGTACCTAAATTAAGGGCACGGCAGCCTCCTACACAAATCCTGGCCCCATCAAATACACACCAACTGATACAGCCATCACGATAACACAGGTTATTAGACAGTTCCCGAACATACCCAAAGTACACCGGGCTACATGACCACGAATCACGATGCTCCTAAACGAATTATCATCAACAACTACAGTATGCTGATCATAGAAGATCGGTCAGTATCTCAGAACGATATACAATGTAGGCCTTCTGTAACTACTTTCATTTTACAGTAGGGATTGTAACCTATATTTTAGTGGTCAGATGAGGGTACTAACATTGTGTTTTCCTTTTTATTTATATAACTAGCAACCCGCCCCGGCTTCGCCTGGTATCTTTAACGGTAAGCGTAAGCTTAAAAGGCAGACGGACGGCAGGTCCCAGACGCAATTCAGAAAAGCCAAGGTAAACAGTGAAACTCCAAACACATATAATCTTCTCTCAAGTCTTAACTCGACACGACCGAAGCTGGGGTGATAGGCTCGCTCGCTAGCTCGTAAACTCTCTCCGAAGCGAGTAATTTAAATTTCCACTGAATGGGGATTGTTGGATGAAATGACAACGCAAAAACACTTATAATGGGCGATGTATTACCGTAAATATAGAGATATGCTATCCGGGACTTTTTTGTAGAACGTTTCATGCTGAACAATTAATACACTCATAGTATACGGTATAGATATTTTTAACGGTTTACCCAGCGTAAGATCAAAAGGCGCATGGACGGCAGGTTTTTCTTCGACTCGATTCACTGAAATCGAACTGCTCGGCTTCCTTTGGTCATAAATGAATGCTTTTCGACAGAAACCTTCTTCGAGAATTCCTTTACAGAATGGTGAAAACCGCATCAAAATCCATCCAGTGGTTCTAGAGATTACCCGTTACATCCAAGAATCGGGGACTTTGTTTATACTAGGCCTATAGAGATTGTTTAAGTATTTTATTGTTTGGTCGCGGGACGATTAGTTTATCCCGTCGATAGTAGGATTGTAGATTCGATGTAATTATTTTTATTGGGTTAATACGTATTATTATTATTATTATTATTATTATTATTATTATTATTATTATTATTATTATTATTATTATTAGGCCTATTATTATTACTATTTTCGATAGGTTACATAATTTCGGTTGCATGAACCCGAACCCGCAAATTGTAGTCATGTCATTTCCAATGCAGTGCGGCGTCGCGATGGGGTGTATTATTGGAACTTGGTGTTGCAAGATGGCTGCCATTTTGCCATGGCCGGACATTTCCATAATGTAGCAGCACAGGTCTTAGAGTAGATGGCTCTTTGGAGGATAGACGATAATCTCCTTGACGAAGCTAACAATGTGAAAGAGAGAGGAGGTGAAATGATTTTGCTGTCTTAATACACAAGAAACGAAGATATTAATGCCGAGTGCCGACAGCATTGTATTTAATGTGAACTACGCTTCCGTAAAGAATATACCACCTGACTATGAAAATGGCTACTCCAAGAACGATCCCACCAGAGTATTTAGTAGGACCTCATCGTACTGAATCCCTTGTCCTTATCTTTATTAAGGACACACTCCAAAGCCAGATTGCCACACTGTTCACATATTTTGCAATCCATAGAAAAAAGACCTACAACTATTATATGTTAGTTGAAAGGCGGCAAAAATTACGACACCATGTCATACGATCTTGGCATGTCAAAGAACCCATTTGAATTCATTAGGCCGTGTTCATAATGGCAAAATTAATCTTGGGAGTTTCCGCCAGCACAAAGTTCCTAATTTCACTAATAGAAAGCGCTATAGTGTTCAAGGAGCTAAGATAATTATCTAACCTCCTTGACTTTCATAGTGCTTCAAGGAACAACGAAATTCGACATAAAAGCTACCTTTTGGGTGTCAAAAGCTTGCACCCGACACCGAGGCCATATGATATTATTATTATTGTTTTAAGAGGCGGAACTACGAGGTCATCTGCCCGTCACTAAGGAGAGTACGGTAGATTGTATTGCTGTTGAGAGTTTTTCACGGCTAATGTGAGTGATATATCATTAAATACATAAGCAATGATTTTGTATTTCATTTACGATTAATAAGGTACCGTGGTTTTGGACCTACAGTAAATGCGAGTATATCGCCCTGCGACCTAGAGCTTCTCGGCTCTATACAAAAGCATGTTGATTGAGCATTGCCAATATTTATGAGGTATTTAAGGTTACAGGATTTCTCAAAGCAGGACTTACGGTTACTGCTCTCCGATTTTTCATTATGACGCTATCTTGCTTTAGAATATAGCCGTAATTTAAATCACTTGATAAATATAAGTAGTAACCTGTTCTAAGAGGATCATGTCACTGAGTAATTCATAGAATTCTGGATTTAGCAATCTGACAGTAGATACGGCAGGGAGTGTGGGAATACCCAACAGTGAAGCAATCAGACACACTCTACCTGAGGTTCAAACAATGGTCCTCGCTTGCTGAAGAATCGGGATTCTGATAAGTTGGAAATGTAGGTTAAGTTACGAGTAAACAGGATGTTGTAGCATAGGATTACCAGTGACGTGCATGGTCTCTAATAGCTTGCGTAACTGTACTACTTTTGGGTACAGTTGAAAATACTGTATTGTACGATGAATCCTCTCCTAAAATCCACCCCCATTCCACTGTATTGTCTATATTTAAGGAAGAAAGGCAATAATAATAATAATAGTTGTACGTCCCGTTTAATTGCTGTGGCTTTTAGAGACGCCGGGGTGCCGGTATTCTGCTCCGAAGGGGAGTTTTAAACTGCCAGAAATCTACTAATATAGCTCCCTCGCGTTCGCAACCTCTCAAATGCTGTCTACACTACGATTCGATCCTGCAACCTTGGGTACAGCATGCAAGAAAGTGACCGTTGCGCCACGCAACTAGGAAGGAAGGAGGGAAACTCGTAGATTTACGTAGTTTTTAACCAACAGATAATAAGCCAAGGGATCTCCTATTTACGTGAAATTCGAAACACTGGGCGTTACATATGTCCTCAAAACCACACATGATTTAACTCGGAATCAAACCCAGTCCACCTTGATGGGAAGTAATCAGCCTGAACGCTGCTTCATCTTTCACCTTTAATTCTGATAAACGACCAGGCATTTTCTTCGTCTGGTCTATTAGTATTTTAGGATATCATTTCCAGGGTTCAACATATTGTACAGCCTACAGCAGTGTACAGTATGCAACTTCAACTACGTACTGTCAGGCGCGGATTCAAGGGGGGTCACGGGGGTCATGACCCCCCTCCCCCAAACGGAGACCAAATTTTTTTGCAAACTCAAAAAACGAAAACACAATTACCAGACAAATAAAACTTACCGAATATTAACTGAAAAATAGTTTTTTTTTTCATTTTATTCAATACTGAATTATCTTTATTGGAATTATTATGTTCTGTTACAACTGTACATATTTACAACTTGAAACCTCTTGTATAAAAACTATTAGTTATACAACAAAATCAACTCGTCTATTTTGTTTAGCAAACCTTGCGATTACCGAATCGATGTCTATAGTGATGTCACGATGAATATGCAGCAATGCACGGATAGGAAACTGGGGCTTTTTTCGCACCAAAAAATTTTGCCGACGTCCAAACTGCAAGCTTGGTTGGCAATTTAAGCTGTGAATTTCTCCCTTTGTCGGTACCAACTCGACTTGCTGAAACTGTAACATACCTTGATCCTTTTCTCGAAGCTCGGTGTAAAAATCGCAAAACACGCCGTTGCAATTTGTACGAATATTTTTGGTGCGCTAAACGCATCAAATTTCTATCCATGAAGCTTGCAAAAAATTGGTCTGGTTTTGTACGTTTGGTTATTTTGTGATTGCGTTTTTAGTGATACCATTTTTCTTAACAATTTCGATTCTCTGACCCCCCCCCCCCCCTCCCCCAAACCCAAACTCTAGATCGATTCTCTGACCCCCCCCCCCCACAAAACCAAACTCTAGATCCGCGCCTGCGTACTGTAGTGTACTAAGTGAACTGATGACTCGTACGTCCCTCGTCACGTTCTTTCCAGGATTGAAGGTACAGTAGACTAGTATTCTCGTATTTTGTATGATAAGTTCTGGATACAACTCAGCTTGAGCAGAATAACCACGAGGCATATTACCTGTGCTTAGTTAGGAAGATACCCGAAGGGATGGTGTCGTACCGGATGCGACCATGCCGGATAAAACCCGTGCCGCAAGCGACCCACCAATTTGCCATCGTGCCACTAGCGACCCAACCACTGATGTATCGGTGGAATCTGGGAATTTCTAACACAACTGTATCTGCTAAAATTCTGCTTAGGTTAGGTTCGGTTAGGCGCCGAAAAAATTGAAGAGATTATTTCCAAAGTGACGTAAATCCAAAATTGACGGGTTTTCAGTTATTTCATTCATAAGAAAGTTTATAGGTTCTCTCAAGGAATATAAAAGGTTTAAGTCCCAATACGTCGTATATCCCATATTAACAGAGACCTAAGAACTACTGGTGTATTCTTTGGAATACACGGTAAGACAGAGTAAGCTTTTGCTTCTCTTTGCTTTAGTTCATCCCTACCTTTTTCGCGAACACCAACAGTGATCTCCTGATTTCTCTTTGCTGGTGTATTTTTCTTACACTACCTGTAAGTCTGTTCTAGATATATATCTTCCATGACCCACCTAGCGTCATCTAGCAGCGAATCTCTGAAGTTCCTCAATTTTCCCTGGTACAAGAGGACTTCCTTACTGTGCCCTTTTAGCAAGAAATATGCCAATCACAGTATACCAGCGTAGCTCAATTCGGAATTTTCGGGGCAGCGGTAAGTTCCCCCACTCTGTGACTCACATATTTTGGATTAATTAGAGGATACACTTGCAAAAATAACAACAAAATCAACTCCTATTTTAACACATTTAATTAATAAAATTAATGGCGCTACAAACACTTTAACAATTTAATTACTGACCCATAATCATCTACTTGTTCCAAATGAACAAGGAATCACAAATATAATAAAACAAATATTGTATTTAAACATATGGTTTCCATATAAACCAACAATTCCTACTTAGTCTTACTTCCATAAAGCATCAACTGTAAGTTTTATATAACTCCGAGCTCTTTTAGCTCCATGCTTTACATAATAATGGTGTCATTCTTTGTACACCTCAAATACTACTTTTTATATTTTCTTAATCCTCAAAACCAATGTATAATTACATTTAACATTATATGTTAATTATCTAACTCAATATTTTGGGCATGTTCACACATTCAGCTGTTATCATCTCTCTTTATTTTCACAAATATATTAAGGTAATCAGGAAATTTCATGTGTACTCCAGAGTATGAAGATACTTGACACAGTCAAAAAACTATAGTTACTCCCGAAACCTAGTTGCCTTCAATTAACTCGTGGAATCCTACTTCCGTACCATTACAATAGGGATTGTTATTTATCTCTTATGTCTTATAAGACCATTATCACATAAAAAAAACTACGATCTGAACATGCAAACGAAAATATCAGTCTACAAGGACCTCGGTTCAACGCCTGGGTCGTTAACAACTTTAAACACTCACGGTGTCTTTACTACATCTTACGAGACGGTTTCGGCTCACCCTCACTCTAAGAGAGCCAGGCCATTATACTCGGGCGCGATTTATGACAAGGAGGGTGACTGGGCGACTCTCTGTCTAACCCACGTTAGCAGCTCCTTTCCAAGGCTTTCAAAACAAACCTTCACATTATACTCAGTCCTGGGGAGAGACCGGGCTTTTACTGTGCTGTATCCATTCAAACAAATATTCTTTGGTTCATAGACCACTTTCGTAACCTTGGCATTTATTAATTATGAGAGGGTCCTCATTGATTGGGGAAGATTAATACACATTCGACGACGAAGAATTTAGGGGCTTTTACCATAAGAGGATTCTGAGTTCGAATCTCTTCACATGCCTCGGGAACCATTCCCTTATAGAGGACTTATACAAGACGCGATTTAAAGTCGGCCGTGGCCTACATGACATACGCTCAATAATACCATACATTAGCTCCCTTTCAATACATACACAATGCCTCGTGATACTACGTCACAAATAGAGGACTTATACAATTATCAATTCACTACAATCAACTACCCTCCATAAGTAATTTACCAAGTATTTTAACTTCTACGCTTTCCTAGCGTGACATTTTAATATTATTTGCGCTCCTTTGCGCTATGCATTATTTTAAGCCGAAATGTCTTCCCAAGAACTGATAAATCTCATTGGTAACAATTCATATTATTTTAATTCTTATATTAATCTTTTCCGTTGCCGATAAATCGCTCCCTTTTAAAACATTCCCTTGAACATCATATCTTACACATATATTAAGGCTTTAACGCTCTTATGTTCACATCAATTTATTTGATCTTTATTTAATATTTCCATACTTAGTTATTAGTATTATCTTTATTCTTTACACAAGCTCAAAAGCTATTTCTTTCATATCTCAACTTTACTTTATTTAAATATCTTTCATGATAATTACTGATATTTCGCTTGCTCTTATGACATTCGTTAAATACATTAACATTTTATTCACATATTTCCTCTACGGGATTTATTCTTTACATAATTATTTATAACTTCTCAAATTTCTATTAATGTTCAGACCGCGTTCTTGTTTATTCAGTATTTATTTCATAAAACACATCCCTCTTACTCAAAACTCCGGTGGATCTGTACACAACCATTTCCTGACACCAAAATAGAATGAAATTCAGTACTCACATGTTTTTAAGATCGTCCCATGATCTTTATTCTTGTGCGGTGTTTCATTTTGGGCCCATTTTGAACTTTTACTCCATATTAAAGGAATTCATCTTATGTACAAACACTTCTTGACACATATTTAAGACACTTAACATTGACGACATTTTTATACACTGGTGTGTCCCTTTAGAACACATAATAAACACTAAAAATATTAATTTAACACACAATCTTGATAAATTTACACTTCACAATTCTTGATCACTAGGCCGTATTTCTCAGCCTATCACACGTGACCTCTCAATTTCCCGTTTCCAAGGGTGAAATTTATTCAATGTCGGCTTCCTATCCTGCAGAATACGAAAGTCTCGAAACATCTACTGTTCCCTGGAATCCAAATTCTTCTACTCCTATCCTGGATGACCGGCTATTTATCTAGCTTGAACGGCTTCTTTGTAGATCTGGTTTATCGATCCTAGCGAAAGTCTATTCGGATCGAGGTCTCCTCAATAACCTCTCGATGACCTATGGATTTAGTTTATAGCAGCTAGTACTTCTCGAGTCTAGTACTTTTAGAATAGTTCGCCTGCTTTTTGGAGATAATGTTTATAGTCTCCGTGCTTCGTTATTTGATCGGTTCTAGCACTCCTACGTTTCTGATATACGTTCCGAACCTTATTCTTTTCTTCCCTTTTTGGGTTCTTTAATTTCGATAACAGTTTATCTTTCTGGTACGGTACTTCCGTACGTTATGATATATTCGTTCGTCTATTTAACGACCTATCGCCTTAAGTCCGACGTTCGCAGCCTGCTCTGACTATATTTTACGAACTTTTTCAATATAACTTGTATACTGTCGGGCCTAAATCCTGTAACTAGGATTTTCCTACTCTTTCAATACGGCGATACTTTAAATTTCTTCTTTACCACTCCTTATGGAGGCAAGCAAGTTGTTAATACTGCGACGCCTATGGCTATCGGATATTACTTCTGCGGTGTAACACAGCGTTTCTCCCTTCAAGGAGTACTAGTAACTGTCTTCGATATTACGCAGAGTGACGCCCCACACGGCTGTCTGAATACTGATGCGTAGTAACACCCTCACGGGTTGTCAGAATAACTGCATTTACTGTTGATGCTCCAGCGTCACGTCCCCTCACGGACTGTCGGAATGACTGCATTCGGTGTGTGATGTAGCACAGTGACGTGCCCTCAGGCCGTTTGAAACTGCATGTGCTGTGATGTAGCCTTACGCCCCTCACGGGCTGTCGGAACTGCATGATTGGCTTGGTGAAGCCCGAAGCTTTATACTATTTCACTACAAAAAGATAAGACTCTAGTCCTTTCTGTGGCCAACTTCTAAAATAATGGTGGCACAAATATAAAAATTATACCTTCCGAAAGCTCGTCTTCTCAATGTCAAATAATCTCATTGCCCCTAAGAATCGATCGTGCAATTAGGAGATATTAATTAATTTCTCGTCCTCAATTGTGTGGGTGTTGCTTTTCTTTTGCTTTCTCCCCTCCACACAGGCCTTGGTAATTCCCCGATGACGTCGTCTTGCGTTGGCAGTTTTTTCCTGTGCAATTATTAAATGGTTTCTCTTTACTAAAAAATCTCTCATTCGAAATGATTCACTGTACTGTACTTGTTTACTCATTTTTATACTCGTAAACGAGTTAAATTTAATTATTCCTCTTCTGGCGCATAAGCGGTGTTGTCAATTTCCAGCAACGTAAGGTCGATTTCCGAGTCAGGCTTCCTTGTTTAATCTTGGGAACTTTCCACTCGGTTATTAATACTCATGACTCGCTCCCTTCTGAATGTCAAGAGGGGTGATCTCATCTCTTGAACACCTGGTCCTCGCCTCTTGCACAACCTTAGGCTAGCATCCTGGCAGGATCTTTCTTTAAGTTACATTGGAAACTATACGTTTCTTTCATTTCTTCCCCAAATACATGGATTCGCACTCATTGGACCCTATGGCACATGGGTTCATCACCAATCTGGCCACCAGATCTCGTCGCTATCGCCAGCTATCATCTCTGTGATCAAGAGGACTTCGTCTACTTTTTCATCCACAAGGGTTCGCTAGTGACGCCTGCTATCTACTCTTTGAAGACCATTTCATCAAAAGAATTTAGTGTTACTATGTTGGTTATTCTTATGTGTATTCCTTTTGTCTCCTACCCCCACTCTTTTCCCTTCCCTGGTCTCTCCGCGCTCAGTTGAGCTGGCCTCACTTGTGCGTCTGAAGTCAAACCAGTCAGTTGGAGCTCAAATAGAGCTCGTCTCCTCACCTCGAGAGACAAACTTTCAATTTGGACGCCATGTCCAGATCGTAACTAACGGTCAGCAAGGAATCGCCGTTCATCAGAAATTAGCTAAGTACTATTTCGACGTTCTTCACCTTATTTTAGTGGATTTTAAATAGCTACATGCTTTTTTTATAGGCAGTGTGAGATTTCTAATGTGGGGAAATAATCATCCTTCGCGGGATTTTCTATGTTGGGCTTTTGTCTATCTAAGCTAACTTTAACATGAAGCAGCATTTCTTATGCTTATTAACTGAGATTTTTTCTCACAACGTGGGACACCATTGAATTACCCACTGTCTATAGAATACTCAGCTCGTTCCACCGCTGGACTAATTTTTGCCCTATTCTTCAGTCATGATTGTTCTGGAATTTTCCATGCCAAAAATTCATCTACAAGTTAAACTTTCTAGTACTTTCCACTCACATGTGGGAATACTTTTTCAAACTAAGAAATCTTCCTTATGAACTGCTAATCAATACCTAATTTTTCTTCCTCCGTTGGAATTTTTCTGCTGCATTCAACTATAACCTACAAGTTTTTCAAGCAATAGACTCTCACAAATCTAGTGTAACTAGTTATTTTCCACCATCGCAATAACTTTCCTTGCCATAAACCTTTTGTGCTACTACAGTGAACTTTTCAACTATATCAACAGACTATAGTGAAAACAGTGCTTGTTCAACTTTTTCATCCGCGTCGCGCTCGTCCGAGTACAATAAATACGGACATGAACACTCTTCCACAATCCCCTTTGATCTTTCCCAAACCCTTTACTAACAAACTAGAGTAATCAAATTGCAAATTTAGGTGTTTATTCAATGAGGTGTCACTCTCAATAAGTGCCCTACCTTACTTGCTCCACGTACAACGAATTAATGTCTGTAAAACTTCGTGTCTAGTACGCGCCTTAAAGTATATTGTTTCTCCCTTCTAATTAGGGAACCCAATTCTTTCTACTGAAAAGTGAGTTATATCCAGGTTTCACGAAAGGGTAACTTGCCCCATTTTTTCCTCGTGATTCTGTTTAAACATAGAAGTTCTAGAAACTTCCATTCAATTTGTCTCTTCAGGTTTCACAATAAGTGACCTGCCCTATTTGTATACTGCAATCTCTAAACGTAGTTCTGTATTAATACAAGAAGTTATAGAAACTTATATTTCATTTCTTCCTGTTTTTTGTTGTTTCTTTCGAAGTTGTTATTTGTTCATATTTCTAAGAAACCTATCTAGAAATCCTTTAAGTACACATCTTGTACTTGATTTATTGTTTAACCTTAATTACGTTAATTATCTTAAAATTTTCTATTTATTAATCTTAGCACCATTTCAAAATCTTGCGAAGATTTTAGCTCATATAAAAGGATTAAAACCAAAAAATCATCAATTGCCTGGCGCAAGATTTAAATGATTTCGGAGGTCTGCGACCCCAATTGTTTGTAAACTTAAATTATATAGGTCTTAAATTCATTACACCTTTTTGCATTGTTAAATAAATTTGAATTTTTCCTTTTGCTTTATCATTTCTCTGGAATAACGGTTAGCCAGGATCCTGTCTCCCCTGACTCTTCCTAGGTTTATGCCCTCTTTAATTAAAATAAATCCATTTATAAGGTTTGCTCTACTTGTTGCATTTGAGCAAGAACTCTTAGTTATTAACTTATTAAAGTCTCTCTTAGCTTTGATAGCTAATTCTAACTGGCCAGTAAGGCAAGCATAGCTCGCTACGCCAGCTTCCTGCTTGTTGAGATTCTCTCTACCACTTATGGTTGGTTTTTCAAAATTTAAGTGTTTCTCATTGTCTAAACTTTTAGTCGGCGCTTTGCTGGGTAAAAGCTTAGTCATTCCTAAATGCGACTATTGGTGCTCTTACCAAAATTATTCCCAAGGGTATAATTGCTCTATCCCTATTCTTCTTGGAAACATTCGGTCGCTCTTGAAAAGTTCTACAATTTCAAGAACTAAAATATCACAGCTGACTCAAATTATTTGTATTCTTCAAATTACTTGTTTAAAAACAAACTCCTTTGAACGGATACACAGTAAATCTGTTACTCTTTGCCTTGCCAGACCACCACCCTTCCCCATGGTAGGTAAATTTATGCTTGAGAGGGAATACGCTATAGCAGCTTGCTTGCGTATAGCCCAAATTCCATCTGCGTTTCCTGTTAGCTTCGCCCAGGTCCCTACCCACTTTAGGTATCAGAAAGCGGATTTACAGTGGCAGCTGCCTTGAGTGTACTTAAAGTTAAAGTTATAACTTATGTCAGACTCTCTTCCTATTTCTCCATCCCTTTTCTCCAATCCGAAACCCATTTCTTTTTCTTTATCATCTTCCCTTGGGGGTCAGGTTATTCCCAAGCTAATAATCTACCCTAAATTTGGTCCCAGAAATCCGGGAGAATCCATTCATGACATTTTACTTATCAGGCTTTATTTGTCAAAGTTTATTTGACAATATTTTGCAAACCATTAATATCTACTTTGAATTTTTCAGCTATACCTTCACCGTGCAAGGCCTGTGAAGGGGAAAGAGGCCGCTCCTCTCTCCTTTGGTGTGTCCCTTTCTTTCAACTTGTTTGCTGTTGCCAGTCTGACAGCATTTCCAAGGTTCCACAGTCGCGTAAGTTATACTTGAATTTACCTATTTCGTCATGGCTCCTCCAGATAAAGATAAGGATGGCAAGGATGAAAAACTTACTTCCAAACGAGCTTCTTATAAAGGGCAACTTACCTGATTCCGAAAATACATCAAGGAATTAGATCCCTCAGAAGCGCAATTAGATTTGTTATAACATCGCGTAAAGGACTATGAACGTTCTTATGAAAACTATTGTACTATCCAAACCGAAATCGAAACCTGCATGCTCAATCAAACTGATGATCGAGTAGAGGAAGAAAATCAATATTACGACGGTATAGCCTCCGCCTTTAAAATAATTCGCCAACTTGAAGAAGAGCAGAAAAGGGATGGTTCTGATCTTTGTTCCCTTCACGAACAACAAACCTCTTCTCGTGAGGGCACTCACAAGCCCAAACCAATTCTACCTAAGATTAATTTACCCCACTTCTCAGGAGACGAATCTAATTGGGATTCTTTCTACGAACTATTTTGTTCCCTGTTTCATGAAAATGAAGATATTCAAATCATTTACAAGTTTCATTATTTGCGATCTATTCTACAAGGTCAAGCCCAGCAGTTAGTTGAAGCACTCCCATTAAGTGCCGAAAACTACCCCCATTGCCTTTAACTTGTTAACAGAAAGATACGGTAATTTACGGCTACGTATTCAACGCCACATGAAAGCTTTATTCAATTTGCCTGCGTCACAGCACAATGACGTCACTAGTCTGCGTACCCTCATTGATACAACACAACTTCACGTTAAAGCTCTGTCCCAATTAGATCAACCCACTGATCACTGGGACACTTTCCTAATACATTTAGTTGTTTCTAAAGTCGATGTTGCTACCCTCTGCTTGGGAAATGGATCTTTCCAAAGATGACAATTACTCGTATGAGCATTTAGTCACTTTCATAAATGCTAGATGCCAACTCTTAACTGCTTTAGCTAATCAAAGTGAACCCTCTTCTCCTAGCTCTAAACTTGAATTACTGTCTCTTAAATCTAAAACCGAACACGTAGCGTCTAGTACCCAAAAACCTGGGTCCAGCTCGTCTAAACTAAAGTCAAACTCCACTGGTTACTCATCTAGGTCTAGTGAACGCCGTATTGCAAGTTCTCTCGATTTAAACACTCAGAGCGAACCCCGTAAAAGTTTAAATGAGCCATTAAAGTGCATACTTTGCCAGGATTCCCACGCCTTGTATCTGTGTAAATCTTTTAAAGAACTGTCAGTCGACGACAGAAGAAAATTAGTTTCCCAGAATAAACATTGCTTTAACTGCCTAGCACCCAATCATTCAGCTTCTAATTGTAAGTCTTGAAGACTTTGTTACCACTGTGAAAAACCGCACCACACTTTATTGCATCGTCATGATCAATCGAGGTCATCAGCAGCATCTACTTCTCAGAAAAATGATAATACCAGCAATCCTAGTGCGTCTTCTTACATTCAAAACGCTAAGTCTTTGCGTAGTGGTCAAGTATTGTTATCCACTGTTCAAGTCGAAGTCCAAGACAAATTCGGACTGGGTCAGTGCTCGCGGTCTTCTTGATTCAGCGGCCACTCGTGATTTTGTGCCTAATTCTTTGATTAGAAAATTAGGCCTACCTGTAAACCCCACTTCTATCAATGTATTAGGCATTAACAGCTCAAAATCGCAAGCTTTACAGTTTTCAAAGCTAACCCTAAGAGACACTTGTCACAGAAATAATTTTCTAAAACTTAATTGCCTCATCCTCAACAGTATCGGAGAGGACACTCCAAGTCACTTCGTCAATATTTCAGGTTTAAACATTCCCTCGCATTTAAGGTTAGCTGACCCTCTGTTCAATATACAAAGCCCCATTGACATACTCTTCAGTGCCAATGTTTTCTGGAATTGCCTTCGTAAACAGGTTCGTAAGTTATCCTCAAACGTGGTTGCCAGAGACACTAATTTTGGATCGTTACCGGTCAACTTCCTCATTATTCTCCCCAACCCGTATTTCAATGTTATTTTGCTAATACTGATATGGAACAGTTCTGGAGGCTCGAAAGCGTTGATTCTCCTAACGTAACCTCTTCAGAAAACGAATTCTGTGAGCAACTTTTCCTGAACACTACCACTCGTTCTCCTGAAGGCCGGTTCATTGTTCAGATGCCAAGATTACTCAATCCCCCATAACTTATTAATTCTCAACCCAAAGCTCGAAAAGCTCTCTTTGCCATCGAGAGCAAATTCAAGAAAGAACCTCTTGTTAAACAACAGTACACAGATTTCATGGATAAGTATGAAAGCTTGGATCATATGGAAGTTGTCAGGAAATCTGATGACGAATTGCACCCCCCAATTGAAACGGTTTTCTTAAATCATCATCCCGTGTGGAAAAACCCTCTTGTAAAGGATAAAATCTGAGTAGTTTTCAATGGTTCATCCCCTGACGTTAATGGCAACAGTCTTAACGATACTCTTTACTCTGGACCCGCTATTCAGTCAGATTTATCTGCTATACTCTTAAATTTTCGATTATTTCCCATACCTGTTATAGCGGACATAAAACAAATGTACCGACAAATTTTAATTCAGCCTGAACAACAAGATCTCCAAAGAATCTTGTGGCGCGATGGAATCAGCAAGCCCGTTAAGATATTTCGCTTAAAGACGGTCACTTATGGCTTAAAACCATCCGCCTTCCTTGCTATTCGCTCCTTACACATGTTAGCCTCTCTAGATGGTCACTTATTTGATTCTAAAGCTTCCGAAGCACTAACTACATCATTCTATGTTGACGATTACTTGCAGTCCTTCCCCACTCTGGAGGAAGCTTCTTTCGTGTCACTAGAACGTCAGGCATTGCTAAAGCATGGAGGATTCCCACTTCATAAGTGGAATTCCAACTCCCATGAGTTTCTCGCCCAGTTTCCTATTGAAGATGTAGACCCCTCCTCTGTTGAAATTTGTGGATATTCCGAATCGATAAAAATTCTTGGAGTTCATTGGTGCACTAGCACTGACACTCTCATCTATAAAGTTTCGCTTTCCGAAGAGCTCCATAACCCAAAAAGGCAAATTCTCTCTGAAATCACAAAAAAATTTGATCCGCTTCAATTTCTTGCTCCGGTTATTGTTATAAGTTAGCCAAACTTTTCATGCAAGAGCTATGGTCTCTCAAATGTGAATGGGACGAAACTGTTCCCCTTTCTTTTCTTAACAGATGGCTCTCTTTTCACAGCAATTTGCTTGATCTTTCCCTTATTGAAATTCCTAGGAATTTAATTAACGCTCATCCTAATACATCTTTTTTCCTTCATGTGTTTGCAGACAGTTCCGAAAAAGCTTACGGTTGCTGTGCATATTTGGTTTATCGCGGTTCGTTAAATGAATCTTCAGTTTCCAACCTTGTTTGTGCCAAATCGAAAGTGGCTCCTCTTAAAACTATCACTTTGCCTAGGCTTGAATTGTGTGCTGCACTTATGGCCGCAGAACTTGTTAAGAAATTACGGGAAGTCTTAAAGGTCGAATTTTCGCAAATCTATCTCTGGAGCGATTCCATGATCACCCTTTCTTGGATTGCCAAAAACCCCGCTCATTGACAAACTTTCGTTGCAAACAGGGTTTCCAAAATTCAAACCCTCTCTTCGGGATGTCAATGGAGGCATGTGCCCAGCGCTGACAGCCCCGCCGACATAATCTCTCGTTGATGTTCACCCTCTCAATTGGCAACATCTCAGTTGTACTGGCATGGGCCCTCGTGGTTAATCGAAGACTCTTCTTGCTGGCCTTCTAAACCTCCAGTTACAAACTACAATTTGCATGACGTTAAAGTATCTAAATCTACTGATTCGTGTCTTGTTTCCAACGTTTCTCATCCCTTGTTGTCCCGCTATTCTTCCTTTCACAAATTAATTCGAATTGTTGCCTATCTTCTCAGATGGAAATATCTTGTTGTTGACCAACCTCTTCTCCCTAAACCACACCTTACCAACCATGAATTGAATCTCGCAACCATTAAGGTTTTGCAACTAACCCAGCAAGAAGCCTGTTCTTCTGAATTGTCTTTGCTTTCTGCTAAAAAGGATCTTCCGAAATCTAGTCGTCTTCGTGCCTTAGCCCCGTTCCTTGATGACAATAGGTTACTCAGGGTAGGTGGTAGGTTCTCGCAATCTTTGCTTTCTGAGGACAAAAATCATCCTGTTATTTTGCCTTCTAAGCATCACGTAACTTCTTTAATTATACGTGACCTTCATTATCGTAATCTGCACGTTGGTACACGCACACTGCTTTGTCTCCTAAGGGAAAGGTACGGGATCACAAATGAAATTCATGAAGTTTCCTCTGTAATTCACAAATGCATTCCTTGCTTCAAAGCTAAACCTAAAGTCAATACTCAATTAATGAGCGATCTGCCCTCTTTTTGCTCTTCTCCTACACGTCCTTTTGCCTTTAACTGGTGTGGCCTATATGGGTCTGTTCCAATATCAACGCAATTCCCCTGAAGCTAAACGCAAATTGTTTGGTAAGCTCTATGTTTCTCTCTTTGTTTGCATGGTTACTGGTGCGATCCATTTGGAACTAGTAACGAATGCCTCCACTTCTTACGTCTTGTCAGCCGTCTCTCGCTTCGCTGCTAGGCGTGCTGTTCCTTCTGAGATGTTCTCTGGTAACGCTTCCACTTTTCAAGGCACAGCTTCCTTGTGGAAGAAAGCTCTCACATCTTCTCCTGCCATGGAACAGATTTCTAATTTTTCCTACTCAAAGGGTTTCAAATGGCGTTTTATACCTCCCTACGCCCCTCATCACGGTGGTAGGTGGGAATCCTGCGTAAAGCTCACTAAACGTCACTTAAGAAAGGTTTTAGGCAATCGCATTCTGACTTATGAAGAATTTAATTCGCTGTCTGTTCTGATTGTAGGTGTTGTTAATCCTCGCCCTTTAACTCCGCTTTCCAATGACCCTGATGACCTGCTTCCATTCACACCTGGTCACTTCCTCATCGGTACTTCTCTGTCTGTCCCTCCTCCCCTTCCCAACTCTTACAGAGATTCTAATTTACCTATTGTTTGGCGTAAACTGGAAGCCCTCCGTAATTCTTTCTGGAAGAGGTGGAATTTGGAATACTTAACTTCCTTGCAACGGAGACAGAAGTGGTTTCTTTCTAATCCAGACATTAAGGGGGTGGACTTGGTCCTGGTTAGGGATTTTTCTACTCCCTTGGTCTGGATTTCTGATAGAGTGACCGAGTGTTACCCTGGAAGGGATGGGAGAATTAGGGTGGCCAAGATCTTGACGAATAATGGGTATATTATAAGACCACGGTCTTTGATTGCTCCTTTACCTTCAAGTTCTTAATTTCATGTCTTTTGTTCTCTGTTGGTGTTTGTCCCTCCCAGCTTGGTGTATTCTTTGGAATACACGGTAAGACAGAGTAAGCTTTCGCTTCTCTTTGCTTTAGTTCATTTATTTATTTATTTATTTATTTATGCTGGTTTACAGCAGGGTCTTTAACCCCAATAACAGTAAACCTACAAAATTTTAACAGTAATACTATTTTTTTTTCATAACTTAAATCTAATCTTAAATCTAATATTAGCATCTAAATTAATTACATAACCTTAACCTTAACCTTAATGCTGTTACATATTCTACCTTTTTATTAATTACACTCATGGCAATGTGGTCATAAATACCTTTACAAATTTTTGGAGACTAAGATCGAAGTCTAGACTTTTATTACACACTACAGCTTTATTGTAATTACTGCAGAATCTATAAAATGATTGTGTGACGTGGTGCATGTTTTCTTATTCCTAAAAGTTGTCCACGTTCTTGAAGATAGACGTGGAACATTGAAATTCAGCAACGATAAAAAATAAGAGTTATCTACCGCAGAATTTACAATCTTGTGTAAGATCTTGGAATCATTTATTTTCCTACGATCTTCCAAAGCAATAATTTTTAGATTATTCGATAAAATTTTATTTGGGACCATATATGGGTAATTTCCGCTCATTTTATAATGTATAAATCTGGCGAATCGCTTCTGTACTCCTTCTAGTAATCTTATGTATTTTTTACGCCACGGATTCCACACTACGCTTGCATATTCTAATTTCGCCCTTACGTAAGCATTAAAGAGTGTAATGGCCGTTTCCACCTCCCGAAAAGGTCTTACATTTCTAATGACGAAGCCTAGTGCTCGGTACGCCTCACTTGTCACCTTGTTGATGTGAGAAGCGAAAGTCAAACCTTTATCCAGTTCCACACCAAGGTCACTTACACCATTAACCTCCCGCAGCGTATTCAACCCCAGCTTATACTGGAAACTAACTTTATTCTTCCTTCGGGTAAATGACATTGTGACACATTTCGTTAGATTAAAATTAAGTTTATTTTTCTTACTCCATTCAAAGATGTTGTCCAAGTCATTTTTTAGAAGATAGCAGTCATGAGCAGAGGATACAGGACGGAATATCTTAAAATTATCAGCGTATAGAAGACATTTAGAGTGCTTAATACATTCAGAAATGTCATTGATTGCTATCAGAAACATAATTGGTCCAAGGTTCGATCCCTGGGGAATTCCGGAATTTACGGTATATTCCATTGATGAATTTCCGAGAAAGTATACGTATTGCTGTCTACCAGACAGATACGAGCTAAAAAATCGTAAATTTGCTTGTGAAAAACCGAAATTGTTTAATTTTGTCAAAAGAATATCATGATCTATACTATCGAATGCCTTTTCAAAATCCGTGAAAATAGCATCCATCTGTCCTCCGATATCCAACTCAGATGAAACATCGTGGGAGAAATTCATCAGATTTGTGACTATAGATCTCCGTTGCATGAATCCATGTTGTTGTTCTGATATGGCTGGCGCTACATGAGTAACAATTCTGTCATGTAAGATAAATTCAAATATCTTTGCAACAGCTGATACTATACTCACGGGTCGATAGTTCTTTATTAATGTTTGGTTACCTGATTTTAAAATAGGACAGACGCGAGTTTTTTTTTCAAATATCTGGGAATGTATTTGTACTAATTGCTAGGTTATAAAGAAAATGAAGGGGATCTTTTAAAATCTGTGAGCAACCCTTAATTACGTAAGGGGGTATTTGGTCCGGGCCCGCTGATGTTTTTGGTCTCAGTTTTTTAAACGCTCTATCAATTTCCGCCATTGTTACTTCGCTTATGTGCAGGGTTACTGGCGTATTTGCCTCATCTTGCGATATTCTGTAGGAAGAAGGGTGTTGTGAATACACCGACTGGAAGTATTTTCCAAAACCCTGAACAACCGCTTCCCCGCTTTTTAGCTCTTCCTCATTGTATTGTATTATAGTGCATGTACCATTGGCCCTTCTCCTGCTTTTCACGTACGTCCAAAAATTTTTACAATCACTATTAATGTTATTTTCAACTATTGTTATATATCCTTTATGAGCTAGTTTGATGTCTGTTTTGGTCTTGTTTCTCAATTGTTTGTATCTCAATTCGCTATATTCAGAATAGTCTTTTCTTTTTCTGTGGAAGTCTTTATCTTTCAAATCATTAATTATTTGTTTTGTAAACCAAACAGGGTATTTACTGGTTTTAAAAGGCATTAGTACCGGTACGGTATTTTGGAAAACTTCGTAAACTTCATCATAAAAAAATTAACTGCTGAATTTATTTCCATAATTTTGTAGAGATCGTCCCAATTTGTGTCTCTTAAACCGAGGTACAGTTCATCAAATTTAGCTTTTTTAAAATTAAATTTAGTTTGCTCTTTAATTCTGAAGGTGTTTTTGGCTCCATTGAGAGGTACAGTTAAATCCAGTGCGGGATGGTGGGCATCCTCGGGTAAAAGAGGAGTATTATGTCTTACAAGATTTAGGTTTGTGTAGTAGGTGAGTATTAGGTCAAGAGTTCTTCCATTCGAATTCTGAATGTTGTTGTAAGTCTGAAGTTGAAGTAGGTTCATGAAGTTATACAGTAACTGTGAATGGCTATTTTTATCTACATCATTAATTTCTGTACACGTTATTGTAGGAATGTTAAAATTATTATTGTACATGTCATAATGTCTCTCTATCCACCCTAGCATTTCACGGTAAGACTCAAGGTCCGAGCTAGGAGGAATGTACAGGGAACAGACATACCAGACTCTTCCTTTTGTTTCCAACTTTAACAGCAAGACTTCTGAGTTCTGAGACCTTCCTTCAGCCTTGAGAACGGTAATACCCTCTTTTACCGCTATTAGCACCCCACCACCAGTCCTGCTTGAGCCTCTCTCTTGCCTGTATACTCTGTATCCAGTGTTAATGACCTCAGTGTCATAAACACTGGAGTCTAACCAAGTTTCTGTTAAAATACATATATCTATATCATTACACAATAGGTTCTCGTTAAACAAATACAATTTAGATTTCATACCACGTACATTCTGATAGTAAATTGACAATTTATCTATTTTAAATTCCGTTCAGATCGTCCATACTATTAACTACTATGATACGGGAACCCTCATTTTTCTTCATTTTTATGACTCCGTTTCTTACCCATAGATACGCAAACTCCTTTTGTCTCCGCTTCTGACGAGCCGCTGCCAGTAGTCTCCTCTTTTCCGGGGCGAGACTCTCGTTCACATACACCATGCTGTCCCCAGGGAGTCCCATATGTCTAGTAGATAAATTCCTCTTTACACGGCGCCGTTCCATGAAGATTTCTTTGTCGAACCGCCTCACAAATTTAACGACAATGCCACTGCATTGTTGGCTTGGTTGTTTTGGAAGACGATGGCAAGCGTCCACCATTTCATCAATCACATTTACGTCCAAGGCTTTTCCAACTAGTTTGACAGTGTTAAGAACGTTCTCATTCTTTATTTCGGGAACACCTTGTAGCTCAATTGTATTGCGCCTGGAATACTGTTGAGATTCTAACACACGATTTTCCAATGCTTTCACTTTAGTGCGTAGATCAGAGTTTTCCTGCTTCAGGGAATCTATTTGTGCTAAGCACTGAGCTATGTCTGCCTGCTGTGATTTTAGCAGTAGCATATTATCATCTAATTTATTGTGACACATGTCCAGTGACTTACCCAGATCTGTCTCCCTCTGTAGTTGCTCGCTTTTCATGGAACGAAATTCCTCTCGTAGTTCGTTCAATAACACCATCATATCTCCTAATGATGGTGATATGATGATGGAGATGTGTCTTTAGTGGAACAAAATTCACGTAGCCATTCACCAGCTTTTCCATTTATCTGAACACACTTTCCATGGAACCAGTTTTTACACGTACCACACTGTACTTTCACTGCTGCCTTTCCCACTTCCTTCTTGCACACCGCGCACGAGCTCATGACGGCAAAGTGAAGTGAATGCTCCCTAACACAAATAACCGGAATTTCACGTTGTTTTACAGAGCTGCCTATGAGATATTACTTTAAATTAATCTAACGTTCATATGTTGTTCCTGTGCCAACTTTTACTGTGATAATTCCTGTATTACACACTTGAAATACACATTCACAAGGAGCTCAACTTCCCCCTGTACTCACTCCGTCGCCATCTTTTTCGCAAACACCAACAGTGATCTCCTGATTTCTCTTTGCTGGTGTATTTTTCTTACACTACCTGTAAGTCTGTTCTAGATATATATCTTCCATGACCCACCTAGCGTCATCTAGCAGCGAATGTCTGAAGGTCCTCAATTTTCCCTGGTACAAGAGGACTTCCTTACCAATCTGGCCACCAGATCTCGTCGCTATCGCCAGCTATCATCTCTGTGATCAAGAGGACTTCGTCTACTTTTTCATCCACCAGGGTTCACTAGTGACGCCTGCTATCTACTCTTTGAAGACCATTTCCACAAAAGAATTTAGTGTTACTATGTTGGTTATTCTTATGTGTATTCCTTTTGTCTCCTACCCCCACTCTTTTCCCTTCCCTGGTCTCACCGCGCTCCGTTGAGCTGGCCTCACTTGTGCGTCTGAAGTCAAACCAGTCAGTTGGAGCTCAACTAGAGCTCTTCTCCTCACCTCGAGAGGCAAACTTTTCAAATTGGACGCCATGTCCAGATCGTAACTAACGGTCAGCAAGGAATCGCCGTTCATCAGAAATGAGCTAAGTACTATTTCGACGTTCTTCACCTTATTTTAATGGATTTTAAATAGCTACATGCTTTTAATCATCATTTTATAGGCAGTGTGAGATTTCTGTGGGGCAATAATCATCCTTCGCGGGATTTTCTATGTTGGGCTTTTGTCGATCTAAGCTAACTTTAACATGAAGCAGCATTTCGTATGCTTATTAACTGAGATGTTTTCTAACAACGTGGGGCACCATTGAATCACCCACTGTCTATAGAATACTCAGCTTGTTCCACCGCTGGACTAATTTTTGCCCTATTCTTCAGTCATGATTGTTCTGGAATTTTACATGCCAAAAATTCATCTACAAGTTAAACTTTCTAGTACTTTCCACTCACATGTGGGAATACTTTTTCAAACTAAGAAATCTTCCTTATGAAATGCTAATCAATACCTAATTTTTCTTCCTCCGTTGGAATTTTTCTGCTGCATTCAACTATAACCTACAAGTTTTTCAAGCAATAGACTCTCGCAAATCTAGTGTAACTAGTTATTTTCCACCATCGCAATAACTTTCCTTGCCATAAACTTTTTGTGCTACTACAGTGAACTTTTCAACTATATCAACAGACTATAGTGAAAACAGTGCTTGTTCAACTTTTTCATCCGCGTCGCGCTCGTCCGAGTACAATAAATACGGACATGAACACTCTTCCACAATCCCCTTTGATCTTTCCCAAACCCTTTACTAACAAACTAGAGTAATCAAATTGCAAATTTAGGTGTTTATTCAATGAGGTGTCACTCTCAATAAGTGCCCTACCTTACTTGCTCCACGTACAACGAATTAATGTCTGTAAAACTTCGTGTCTAGTACGCGCCTTAAAGTATATTGTTTCTCCCTTCTAATTAGGGAACCCAATTCTTTCTACTGAAAAGTGAGTTATATCCAGGTTTCACGAAAGGGTAACTTGCCCCATTTTTTCCTCGTGATTCTGTTTAAACATAGAAGTTCTAGAAACTTCCATTCAATTTGTCTCTTCAGGTTTCACAATAAGTGACCTGCCCTATTTGTATACTGCAATCTCTAAACGTAGTTCTGTATTAATACAAGAAGTTATAGAAACTTATATTTCATTTCTTCCTGTTTTTTGTTGTTTCTTTCGAAGTTGTTATTTGTTCATATTTCTAAGAAACCTATCTAGAAATCCTTTAAGTACACATCTTGTACTTGATTTATTGTTTAACCTTAATTACGTTAATTATCTTAAAATTTTCTATTTATTAATCTTAGCACCATTTCAAAATCTTGCGAAGATTTTAGCTCATATAAAAGGATTAAAACCAAAAAATCATCAATTGCCTGGCGCAAGATTTAAATGATTTCGGAGGTCTGCGACCCCAATTGTTTGTAAACTTAAATTATATAGGTCTTAAATTCATTACACCTTTTTGCATTGTTAAATAAATTTGAATTTTTCCTTTTGCTTTATCATTTCTCTGGAATAACGGTTAGCCAGGATCCTGTCTCCCCTGACTCTTCCTAGGTTTATGCCCTCTTTAATTAAAATAAATCCATTTATAAGGTTTGCTCTACTTGTTGCATTTGAGCAAGAACTCTTAGTTATTAACTTATTAAAGTCTCTCTTAGCTTTGATAGCTAATTCTAACTGGCCAGTAAGGCAAGCATAGCTCGCTACGCCAGCTTCCTGCCTGTTGAGATTCTCTCTACCACTTATGGTTGGTTTTTCAAAATTTAAGTGTTTCTCATTGTCTAAACTTTTAGTCGGCGCTTTGCTGGGTAAAAGCTTAGTCATTCCTAAATGCGACTATTGGTGCTCTTACCAAAATTATTCCCAAGGGTATTTTGCTCTATCCCTATCCTTCTTGGAAACATTCGGTCGCTCTTGAAAAATTCTTCAATTTCAAGAACTAAAATATCACAGCTTATTCAAATTTTTTGCATTCTTCAAATTACTTGTTTAAAAACAAACTCCTTAGAACGGATACACAGTAAATCTGTTACTCTTTGCCTTGCCAGACCACCACCCTTCACCATAGTAGGTAAATTTATGCTTGAGAGGGAATACGCTATAGCAGTTTGCTTGCGTATAGCCCAAGTTCCAGCTGCGTTTCCTGTTAGCTTCGCCCAGGTCCCTACCCACTTTAGGTATAGGAAAGCGGATTTACAGTGGCAGCTGCCTTTGAGTATACTTAAGTTAAAGTTATAACTTATGTCAGACTCTCTTCCTATTTCTCCATCCCTATTCTCCAGTCCGAAACCCACTTCTTTTTCTTCATCATCTTCCCTTGGGGGTCAGGTTATTCCCAAGCTAATAATCTACCCAACTACGTTTATTTGCAAAGTGATGTAACTCCAACGGGTATTTATTTTCAATGTGTCTTATATCCATGCTGACCAATCCGATGGCTCTCTGAACATCTCGTGATATCACGTGATAAATCAAGTTGAAGAATATGTATAGCATCAGTTTGTGTTTGTTGTGTTTAAACCATTTAAATATTTATAAATGCCACTCAAAACGTATGTCAATATATGATTTATTTCCAAAACGTCCTAACTCCATCTTACAGTAGACAAATACCACCATTTCCCTTGATAGGAGATTTTTATACTCAGTGTCAGCATGTGCATAAAAGTAATGAATGAAATTACATTATATTCATAATCATATCTGGATTTAATAATACGAAGATACAAAATTGCGATTCCTGAAGTTATGCATTTCATGGATTTTACGTCACTTTGGAAATAAGATCTTCAGTTCTTCTCTCAAACAATGGGTCGCATGGTGCGCTGTAAGCTACTAGCAGGGTCGCTACAGCCACGATTTTTACTGGGTCGCATCCGGCACGGTCGCACTTGGCACGTAATCAAAGGGGTAATGCTTGCCAGTCTGAAGGTTAGCCAGGCCAATTTGGAAATTCCAAGAACAGATTGCAACTCAGTCTAGGATGAAAACACAAGGAGGAGGCTTCATTCTATAGCAGTCAGTTCATGTGACTGTATGGAGAGAGACAATAACATATGCAGCAAAACGAGAGATGCATTAACCCTAGAAGAGTGAGTGAAAGTGGTCTGCGAAATTGAAAGTGTATCAGAAAGGAAACTAGCAAACAAATTGAAATGCAGTAAAACTCAAATTAATTCAATGTGCAGTACTACAATACTTAAAATTAGTACAGTATTTTGAAACGCCTTACCCTTTCAAGGGACCATCATTCTAAACGAGAATTTTATCGAACCGAGGCTAATCACTTAAAGGGATAAGGAATCGCCTATCTGACCAATGTTAAATTTGTTTAATTCATGTTCCTTTCCCTCAGAACCAAATAAAGGTATGATAATGAAATGTATGTCACATTTCGATCAAACCTTACTTGAGATATTAATGGAGCGTTCGGGAGTCAGATTTTTTTTTAACTGTAAAAAAATAAAATTACTTTTTCTTAAAAGAAGCCAAAACCCATGGACGGTGCGTCATTAAGGGCCGAATGGGCCCTGCCCACCCAAGGCCGTTAGGCAGCACTGCTAATAATTTGTTTAATTAATGTCTTTTAAAATTACTTTATATTACAGATACTCAACTTAAAATAAGTGTCTAACCCTTCTAGAATCTCTAGAGAGAATTCATTATAAATAACTCATCCCCAGCTTAAGATCCTGACAGTCTCGTACGGTGTATCGTCATAGCAAGGGCCGCTCCATAACAAGTCCCATGTAAAATATATGGCATCATGGGCCGGGTGAGGAAATAGAGGACATAGCACTGTTGCACGCGAATTCTTTAGTGCTATGAAGGGAATTTTCTCTCTCTTCAAGGGCCAGCAGATTGGGCCCATAGCGTTGCTTTGAAGCTTCCTGCTTCTGTCTCTGCCAAACAGGATTACGGGAGAAGGGTTCACT
This sequence comes from Meconema thalassinum, assembly GCA_946902985.2. Lineage (NCBI taxonomy): Eukaryota > Metazoa > Arthropoda > Insecta > Orthoptera > Tettigoniidae > Meconema > Meconema thalassinum. The sequence continues at coordinate 392,395,145 of OX336391.1, forward strand.
ACACACCACGCTCTTAAACAGGTATTCAGTTATTGTTCGCAGATTGCTGACATAAGACAAACATATAATTATACATTTTCAGTTGTCTGATATTCCAAGTACAGTACAAATGTGTTAGTGAGTTCTGTCGATGAAGATGAAATTTTTACTGTATAAATGTTTTTTTTTTAATTTGTGGCACGGCACGTAGTTATTTAATATGTCGATTGTATGCCGAAATAGGAAAATGAAAGTGGAATTTTTAAACAAATCCATTTTCTTCTATAGCTCTGAACACAAAGTTAGAAATTAAATAATTATGATCTCATCAACCAATCTGATGGATAAAATTGCTTCATCCAAGCACAGGAGTGGAAAATATCTTATATATAAAAGTGAAAGTCTGTATGTATGTATGTGGCTGGGTGGGTCTGCTCCGTGTACAAATCTACACCGTTCCACCAATCTCAACCAAATTTTGCATACACATAGTTTAGGACCCAGAAGGAACCGCTGGCTATATGAATTTTCGATAGTCTTTCTCATTCTTCTGAATTCGGCGCTTTTGCACCCAAGCACAGGCTAATCAAATCATAAAATATACTCATGAAGGAATGGCAAGTCGAGACACGGCCGACTGGATTCGAGTTGCGCTCTGCACTACCGGTATAGAAAATGAGGATCTTTACTTGAAATCCCGTTAGTTACTCAACTGCTCACACAGCACTGTCAACCGAGTTTAGCATAACAAAGACTTGACACTATCTACTACGTATATATTTGTCAAATACCACTCACTCACTAACTCACTCACTCACTCACTCACTCATTCATTCATCACGAAATCTCAGAAACCACCGAACGGATTGGAATGAAATTTGGTATGCAGCTTCCTCAAGGGCCGCAAATGCCCACTAAGAGAGGATTTTTGGATATTCAGGTTCTAAAGGGGTGTTAAGGGGGTAGACCTGCATTTCATTGAATAGCAATATCTCCCGATTGGTTTCATTGGGGGGATGTGATAGTTGGCATATACACTCTTCATTAAAAAAAAAGAAGACAAGTGTCTGAGGGTATTTCGATGTGGTGTATATTATGAGGTGAAAGGGGTGAAAAGTGGGGATTGAAAGATTCCTGATGGAGCATGTACCTCTTAAACGGCATAGGCGTGGAGTTTGAAACTCAGCGAAAAAAAATCAACATAAAAAGAAGTAGATATGTGTTTGACCGTTTTGTCATAAATCCAATTTAAGGGGCCCATAGGGAGGGGTGAAATTCGGGGGGGGGGGACAGGAAAGAAAGTGTCCTAACTGATTGACTGACTGACTCACTCATCAAACTCAGGGGGAAAAACTGCTTTAAAGTAAATAGCTGTTCGACAGTATTTTTCATATATCAAATTTAAGGGGTTCATGGGGAGGGGTGAAATTCTGAAAAAAGAAAATTGAAAGAAAATATCCTGACTCACTCACTCACTCATCATCGCCCAGCCAAAATTATTGAAGTTAAAAACATGACATTTTGGGGATATGTTCATTGTGTGTCAAAACCGTCTACTAAGGGAGGATTTTCGGATATTCAGGTTCTAAAGGGGTCTTAAGGGGGTTAAACCTGCATTTCATTGAATAACAATATCTCCCGATTGGTTTCATTGGGGGATGTGATACACGGCATATAAACTCATCATTAAAAAGTAAGAAGACACGAGTCTGAGGTTTTTCGATGTGGTGTATATTTTGAGGTGAAAGGGGTGAAAAGTGGGGATTGAAAGATTCCTAACGGAGCGAGTATCTCTTAAACGACATGGGCGAGGAGTTTGAAAAAAGCGGGAAAAAATCAGCATAAAAAATAAGTAAATATATCTTTGACCATTTTTTCATAAATCCAATTTAAGGGGCCCATGGGGAGGGGTGAAATTCGGGGGGGGGGAGACAGGAAAGAAAGTGTCCTTACTGATTAACTGACTGACTGACTCACTCACCAAACTCAGGGGAAAAACTGCTTTAAAGTAAGTAAATAGCTTTTCGACAGTTTTTTTGATCAATCAAATTGAAGAGGTTCATATGGAGGGGTGAAATTCTGAAATAAAAAATTGATAGAAAATGTCCTGACTCATTCACTCACTCATCATCGCCCAGCCAAAAATATTGTAGTTTGAAACATGGCATTTCGGGGATATGTTCGTTGTATGTCAAAACCGTACACTAAGGGAGGATTTTTGGATATTCAGGTTCTAAAGGGGTCTTAAGGGGGTTAAACCTGCATTTTATTGAATAACAATATCTCACGAGTGGTTTCATTTGTGGATGTGATACTCGGCATATAAACTAATCATTAAAAATAAGCAGACATGTGTCTAAGGGTTTTTCGATGTGGTGTATTATTATGAGGTGAAAGGGGTGAATAGTGGGGGTTGAAGGATTCCTAACGGAGCGTGTAGGCCTATCTCTTAAACGACATAGGCGACAAATTTGAAACTCAGCGAAAAAAATCAGCTAAATAAATAAGTAAATCGGTTTTCGACCGTTTTTTTTTCATAAATTAATTTAAGGGGCCAATGGGGTGGGGTAAAATTCTGGGGAAAAAAGAGAGAAAGTGTCCTAACTGATTGACTAACTCACTCACTCATCAAACTCAGGGGAAAAGACAGCTTAAAAATAAGTTAATAGGTGTTCAAGCGTTTTTTCATCAATCCAATTTAAGGGGCCCATGGGGAGGGGTGAAATACTGGTAAAAATAATTGAAAGAAAATGTCCCCTCTGCCTCACTCACTCATCACGCCCAGCGAAAACTATTAAAGTTGGAATCATGAAATTTCGGGAATATGCTCGCTGTACGTCGAAAACGTCAACTAAGGAGTGATTTTTGTTTATTCGGGTTTTAAAGAGGTGTTAAGGGGGTGAACGTGCATTTCATTGAATAACGATATCTCAAGAGTTGTTTCTTTGGGGATGTGATATTCGGTATATAAACAAATCATTAAAAATTATCAGACATATGTCTAAGGGTTTATCGATGTGGTGTATATTATGAGGTGAAATGGGTGAAAATTGGGGGTTGAGGGATTCTTAACGGAGCGTGTATCTCTCAAACGACATAGGCGCGAAGTTAGAAATTCGGGGGGTAAAAACAGCTTAAAATACAAGTAAATAGGTGTTCGACCGTTTTTTCATGAATCCAATTTAAGGGGCCCTTGGAGAGGGGTGAAATTCTGGGAAAAAAAACAGGAAAGAAAGTGTTCTAACTGATTGACTCACTTACTCACTCATCAAACTCAGGGGGGAAGAACAGCTCAAAAATACGTAAATAGGTGTTCGACCTTTTTTTTTTCATAAATCCGATTTAAGGGGTTCATGAGAGGGGTGAAATTCTGAAAAATAAATGAAAGAAAATGTCCTGACTGACTCACTCCCTCATCATCGCCCAGCCAAAATTATTGAAGTTAAAAACATGAAATTTTGGGGATATGCTCGTTGTATGTCGAAGACGTCCACTAAGGAAAGAGTTTTGGATATTCAGGTTCTAAAGAGGTGTTAAGGGGGTAAACGCGCATTTCATTGAATAACAATATCTTACGAGTGGTTTCATTTGGGGATGTGATACTTGGCATATAAACTAATCATTAAAAATAAGCTGACACATGTCTAATGGTTTTTCGATGTAGTGTATATTATGAGGTGAAAGGGATGAAAAGTAGGGATTGAAAGATTCCTAACGGAGCGTGTATCTCTTAAACGACATAGGCGAGGAGTTTGAAACTCGGAGGAAATCAATCAACTTAAAAATAAATAAATAGATGTTCGACCGTTTTTTTCATAAATGCAATTTAAGGGGCCTATGGGGAGGGGTGAAATTCTGGAAGAAAAACGTCCACTTAGGAAGGATTTTTGGATGTTCACTCTCATCGACCAACCAAAACTATTAAAGTTAGAAGAATGATATTTTGGGGATATGTTTGTTGTGTGTTGAAAACGTCTACTAAAGAGGGATTTTTGGGTATTCAGGTTCTAAAGGGGTGTTAACGGGGTTAAACCTGCATTTCATTGAATAACAATATGACACGACTATGACGCGAGCGAAGCGAGGCTAAAAATGAGATGGTGTGTGTCTGTGTATTACTCAATCACGCAAGTACCACTGGTCCGATTAACATGAATTTTTCATGGAAGTAGCTGATTTACCTGGTTAACATATAGGTTACTTTTGATTTCAATACTTTGCACTATTTAAAGATGGTGACCATTTTAGTGACGTCACTACACCCTTTGGTTTCAAACTTTCATATTTCCATTTCAAATAAAAGGAAAGAAATAGCAACCTTTTGATGGCATATACGAGGTTTAAAATTACATTTTCTATCCGAAAGGTATCTCCAACGGTTACCGAGTAAAACCTAAATTTGTGCCGAGCGGTGTAGTTTGACAAAATGTTCCATCCTTAATCTCCCTCTGCGCAGCACCTCGCCTATCCCCTGTTTTAACTGCCACCTTCACATTTTAATTTATTTATGACGCGTAGCGAAGCACGGGTACTTCAGCTAGTGTAATAATAAAGAGCCATGTGGGTACAGTTTTTAATGCATCAACTATTTATTAATACTTGGTACAAATTTTATGTTGTGTGGAATAATAATAATGGCAATTTTGGCTACAATAAATGCCAAATATAAAACAATATTTAATATGTAACAACAATAGTATCATCTGGCCCACCCTAGAAAATTAATCAGGAGCCGCCCCTGCCAAAACCCCAACAGTTTTACTTTAAACAAGGAAACTTCTCCATTAAAATATTAACCACTATGATACAAATTTATGGTGAAAATTTCACAGCTCTGTGGTAAATAGACGGGTAGAAAAAGGATCATTCATATTTCTAGAAATGGAACTGAGAAAACTGCTGTTAAAACTTTCCACACATGATGATTTTCTCATTGTTAGCGCAAGTGTAAATTAAAATTATGGCAATTTCTCATGGCTAAACTATAATGTATTACACATCATTTTAAAGGGTAGACTTCAGAGATTCATAAAATATAAAAAATATTAAAAAATGATTTTGACAATTTTAACCGTTCCGTATCCCATTAATACAAGTTTCTCTATATTTTCAAAAATATTGCTTGGTTTTCAAACTTAAGATTCCACCACTAGAGTCGTACGATTAATATTATAAGGAGACGGATGGTTCACTACGCATGGAAACAAAGACTAACAAGCAAGCAAGCAAGCAAGCAAGCTTTTAGTTTTACGTGACCGTTAATCATGCGATCATGAGCCACGGCACCTCCTTTTTACGTGGAAACCGAACCACAGGACATCATGGCATTTCATTTCGAAAATCTCACATGCATTGACCGGGAATCGAGCACCCGGTCCACCTTGCTGAGAGGCCGACAGTTGACCTCTGAGTCACCACGCCTCCCCCCCCCCCCCCTCCCTCGCAGGGTAGACAAATTTGAAATGTTCTGATAGTCCTGTATTAAATGTATCTGAATCTAGAAAATATACTACAAAATATTATAAAGAGATCATAGCCTAAGCGATGTATCTCTTCAATAATTAATGTTTATATCTTTTCAGTAAGAGAAATAGCAACCTTTCCACCCTTTGTTGGGTGAACACTTTCTAAATAATCTTTGAAAAGTCCAGATTCAAGTGCATAAGGTTGTGAAAGATGTTCAATTTGTTCTTGTGATGAGAGTGAGTGTAATTTTCGGTCAGGTGAAACCAGAATGAAATTAAAAATTCATATTGAAAACAATTAAGTTAAAATGTTCCAAACAAGTAAAAAATAAAAAAAAGTCCACCGTGTTTTTAGGGAGCTTTAAAACAGAAGGAATACTTGTAATTGAAGCTAGGATTGTGAAGGCCCTAAGTTAGATACCATTCCAGCATTTGACTAGAGAAGAAGTGGATAACCACGGTGGGTTGCTGAGAGGCCGACAGTTGACCTCTGAGTCACCACGCTCCCCCCCCCCCCCCCCCCTTCCCCCGCAGGGTAGACAAATTTGAAAAGTTCTGATAGTCCTGTATTAAATGTATCTGAATCTAGAAAATATACTACAAAATATTATAAAGAGATCATAGCCTAAGCGATGTATCTCTTCAATAATTCAATAATTAATGTTTATATCTTTTCAGTAAGAGAAATAGCAACCTTTCCACCCTTTGTTGGGTGAACACTTTCTAAATAATCTTTGAAACTCGCTCTCTGTGGCCCTGGTTCTAATAACATAAGTTGGGTTTTCAAATTTATCTGGGGGTATTCCACAGTTGGTCAGTAAGCAGCATTGTCAGGATAGTTTCAACATTTCATTCTATAGACACAAGTCCACGGCACGGCTAGTGTTCTCCACCTTGTACAAACAACTGTTGCAAGTTAAATTCCTTAACCTGTGGACAAAGTCACACCAAGGCCGGAAAAACGTATTATCTTTTCAAAGCGAAACAAGTCCTCGGCTTCTCAAACATCTGTCATTGAAGGCCTGCCTCGAATTTGGTTTTGATTTATTTTCAGTGGCGTAACTATGGGGGGTCAATCAAGGGGATCAATTCCCTCCTCCCCGGAAGGCTTCGGTGGCGTAATTACACCTGTGTGAAGCTAAATTATATAGGTTAAGAATGTAAACAATGCTCTTAGACTCCTATGTTCGTTGCCAGGAGCCGACTGCGGTGGCATCTAGTAGCTAAGTTCCGAGCTTCTATGCCCAAGATCGCGGGTTCAAACCCGGCTGAAGTCGTCGGAATTTTTAAGAACGTAAAAAATCCCTCAGTATGCCTTCCTTCGGAGGGGAAGTAAAGCCGGCGGTCCCATGACATAGATTTATGGCATGTTAAAGAACCTTCCACTAATTACACCTGTGTGAAGCTAAATTATATAGGTTAAGAATGTAAACAATGCTCTTAGACTCCTACGTTCGTTGCCAGGAGCCGACTGCGGTGGCATCTAGTAGCTAAGTTCTGAACTAGTAGTCGTTGACGGTGGCGTTTGGTGGCAAAAGTAGGAACTATTTGAAAAAATCAAAGTCTGCAGTCCTTACTTGAATTTAAAAAAGATAACACACACTAATACAGTCATCACAATTAACACCGGTTATCAGACAGATTCTACACACACCCAAAGTACACGGGGCTACATGACCGTGTTGTCGCAGCCCCTAAACTAAGGAACCAACCAACCAACCCCTCCTCCCCCACCCTAGAGCTAAATAATGAAAATATGAAACTTGATAAAGTTTTTAATTATTATTTTTATGGTCGCCTCCATTGCGCAGTGGTCAGCGTGATTATAAGCCACCTCGGAGGTTCGCGGTTCGATTCCCGGCTCTGCCACGAAATTTAAAAAGTGGTATGAGGACTGGTACGAGGTCTACGCAGCCTCGGGTGGTCCAAATGAGTAGAGGGGGCTCCACTCCCACCTCAACCATCCTCGAAGTGGTTTTCCGTGGTTCCCCACTTCGTCTTTGGGCAAATGCTGTAAGGCCACGGCCGCCTCGTTCCCACTTCCTTGCCTAAACCTCCCACTCTTCCCATCCCTTCCCTGTTCGCTTTGCAGGAGAGACCGCCTGGGCGTAGTGCTGGTCACACACCCTAGTTGTATCCCCGGCTCATAGTCTCAAGCTCCAGGACACTGCCCTCAGTGGCGGTAGAGGTGGGATCCCTTGCCTAGTTCCTTGGGAAAAGCCAATCCTGGAGGGTAAAACGATAACGGATTATTATTATTATTATTATGGCGTTTGAAGCTATTTTCAGTGTTGCCTTAGTAAACGAATGTTCAATGCTTTTCAGCCAATCGTGTTGACCGACTGAAACGCATCAAACTTTCGTTTTTAATCTATACAAATATAATAAAGCTGAAGAGTTTGTTTGTGTGTTTAAACGCGCTAATCTCTGGAACTACCAGTGGGATTCGAAAAATTATTTTTGTATATGATAGCCTGATTCGAGAGAAACAGTTTAGGCTATGCAGCATTAGGCTACACCTATCAGGTAACCTTAGAGATTGATTTTGTTCAGTAAGTCGTAAGAACAAGCGCTCCCGAACGGCTTCAATAATACCGAAGCCTATTGTTGCCATGTAATGCGGGCCGCATCACGTCGCCCCTACCAATGTTCTGGTGCAGAATTGCGAGCTGCTTATAAATTGCAGTCACGGGGAGTAATTAGTGCAAAAAGATTTCTTAGGCCCCTTAAAACAGTTATCATGACAATAGTATGCTTCTGTATAAGGGCGATTGTGTTGGTGCAGTAGCCTATACTGAGGTTATCAGCTGCAATAAGCGTTGGCGAGCTTCTTATAAATTGCAGTCACGGGGAGTAATTAGTGCAAAAAGATTTCTTAGGCCCCTTAAAACAGTTATCATGACAATAGTATGCTTCTGTATAAGGGCGATGGTGTTGGTGCAATATACTGAGGATATCAGCTGCAATAAGTGTTGGTGCTTTCAAATTTACTTTCATTTATTCCGATCCTAATCCTTGAGTGCTCCAGTACTGTAAAACAAATAAATCCACCGGACGAAGCCGGGCACTACTGCTAGTTTATAACAAAATCAATTTTCGGATCGATGACAAATGATTGGATTATGTTTGAAAGCATTTCTTTTCACTTGTGTAACATTTCTAGCGTTACCGTAACTGAACACTTGCTGAATGGGCAAACTCGTCATCTGCTCCGTTAGCCAGAGGCGTGGCATTGAGATGGGTGTAACACTATCCTCCCTTAACCCTTTCCAAAAGTATACCACCTGTCAGTTGCCATTGTGTTAATATCCGTGTGTAAGTGTCAGTTTGGAAAGTGAATAATATTGTGTTTACTTGTATTTCTGTTTTAAGTTACATTTTAGTGGTTAATTATTATTTACTGTACACAAAGTCGGGGAATAGAAAGGACCAGATGATTTCGCGAAGAAAACGTTATCAACAATTTTATACCAACAAAGTTGTTAATTTTCAAGCATTTGTACATTTGATAAGTGCGAATAAAATATATCAAATCCTAATTAAATTAAACACGAAAAAAATATAGATAGGAGGTTTCGAAACTTCGGGACCGTATACTAGCCTTAATTTATTATTTCTCATTATGCCCGAGCCCTCAACCCCCCTCGCCTCTCTAATATATCTTGACTCAGCGCATTCCCCTTACAAAAACAAACCCCAGTTTCGCCACTGTCTCTTTTGTAATATCTCGGAAGGGAACTTTGTGAACGTGAAATTCCTGCTCTTGCTGAAATTGTGCATACATATTGGTCAGAACTCAAGGAGAAAATCTGTGATGGTAGGTATATTATCCACAAATTCACTAGAGCCATCGTTAGATCTGAATAACGACTTGGAACTGCATAGTTGAGTGTGCGCTTAGTTCTCATGTCCTCTCCAACCAATCGCACTATTGCAACTACTTTCATCACCATGTGCCATTGGTCCAGGGCTGGGTAAGTTACTTTTCAAAAGTTACTTAGTTACAGTTACCGTTATTATCCAAAAATCTTAATGACGTCACAGTTACAATTGTCGAAATAACGAATCGTCAGTCTTGTATAAGCATTTAGTTACTTAATAATACATGCTTGGCAAGGACGTTGTTGCTCGCGCGCTCCACCAGTGACGGCTAAGTCGCCCAGTACCACGCGCAAATATCTACAGCAAAATACGGTTCTCAAAATCAGTATCATACATTTTCACTCACCATGTTTACAGTCGATGATGAAAATGTACCCCATGCGCTGCCAAACATAATCGGCATCTCCTTATGAAGCTTCCCGTTAATTTAGCTTCAATAAAGAAATATTACCTTTACGTCTATTTTTATTGTTTACTGAACCTGTACGTTTGAATCTCTTAACCAGTTGTTTCATTGTCCGATTTATAGGAATGGGTCTCCCTGAAATTTCATTCGAAACTTTTGTCTTGTTCTAGCGCACGATTTCCTGCATTTTGTGTACGTATTGTGAGGATATACTCGTTCACGTAACGGATATTTCACATAAGGCATTACAACTCTATACACAATCACAATAAAACACTGTACAATACGATATACAGTACACAGTAGCTTTATAAAACACTCAATTAGCTCGGAGCTCACTCGTCGACCACAGGAAGAGCGTGGGGATATCCTGGCAATACGGCCGATGACCTTGCGCGCCAACCTGTAAGAGCCGGCTGTTGGCCGGGGATCGGCGGCCAAGGTCTGGTGGAATCATCTTGCCAAGCAAAAATAAAGACCCTACATTTCCCCCCACTACTATAATCTACTTGATTTCAACGGAATAGTGGATTACAGTAATACGGAGAAACAAAATAAACTAACACTACAATGCTACAGCAACCTGGCACTCGTCGTGTGGTTGCTCACCTCATGCTTTAAAAAATATAATTTCATGGAGTGTGAATAATATGCAGTTTTGTAACCAGAATAATATTTATTTATTTACTAGCAACCCATCCCGGCTTCGCCCGGTATCTTTAACGCTTTACCCAGCTTAAGCTTAAAAGGCGTATTTTTTTCGATTTCAATGAACCTATACCCGTTTTCTGTCTCGGCAAGATGGGTTAAAATCACTGACTGGACTATTAATTACATTATAATGGAGATAGCATGTGCAACGAATTCTTGTCAGACGTAGGCCTAATGGCGAGGTGCATGAAACACAAATTCCCCTTCTGTCCAATCTAAACTTGACTGTGTATTCTGCGGAACGAACAGTTCACAGGTGAAATGAAGAATAGCCGAGTTGCACTTCCAGCGAAACTCCAAACACGTCCACTTCTCTCTGAAGTCTTAACTCGACACAAAAGAATATGGGTGCATATGCTCGACACGTCTCGACAGTTTGTTGCTGGCTGTAACTGGGGTGATAGGCTCGCTGGCTAGCTCACTTGTCTGTCGTGGAAGCTAGTAATTGAATTGAGATTGTTTGAAGAAATGAAAACGAAAAAAAAACACTTATAGTGGGCGATGTGTCGAAGGTAGAGATATGCTGTCGCGGACTTTTTTTTATAAAACTTTTCATGCTGAACAATTATTGTTATACTCATAGTATATAATTACTATTAGGCTAACGGCTTACTCAGCGTAAGCTTAAAATGAATACGGACGGTGCGTTATTTTTCAATTTTTTCACTGGAATCCTTACTGCTCGGCTTCCTTTGGTCATGCAGCAAATACATTATTTTCTACCGAAACCTTCATCGAGAAATTCTGGTGTATGACGCCTAAGGCACCTCATTCTCTTCCTTCTTGCATCATTATTTTAAAATATCACTGCCGCAACCCGGGATCGAACCAGGGACCTTTAGATCTTCAGTCTAACGCTCTCCCAACTGAGCTATTTCGGCTGTGCGGTATGACCCTCCAAATACTTGAGATCCGTTCTGCAGATTAGACGGAGACTGTGTCGCTCTTTTAGTGAGCTGTGAAGTACTAGAATGTGCATGTCATGGATCAGAGACACTCCCCAACAGCAAAAACTAATTAAGTAATAATAATAATCTTATTGATAGTGAAGGGGACGAGAACCCGCCTTTTACACTCACAACTTCGTTAATACTTAATACGGATAATAGACTACCGGAACATGATTTTCATACCTTATTTTTTCGTAATTAATCGCCTATGTCACCTCCGTAGCGTAGCGGTCAGCATGGTTAGCTGCCGCCCCGGAGGTCCTAGATTCGATTCCCGGCTCTGCCACGAAATTTGAAAAGTGGTATGAGGATTGGAACGGGGTCTACTCAGCCTTGGGTGGCCCAAATGGGTAGAGGGAGTTCGCGTTCCACCTCAGCCATCCTCTACGTGGTTTTCCGTGGTTTCACACTTCGTCCTCGGGGCAAATGACAGGATGGTACTGCCCCCGTAAATTGAATTATTTAGGGACAAAATGAGAGTATTTTCCGTCCCCATGATAAAATTTAACCAGCAAATATAATTTCTGGAAGTGTGACACGGGAGTGTAGTGTTACAAGCTCGAGACTGTGGGAGAGCCCGATCACGTGATATGTTGCACAATGGACGCTTATAGAAGGCTATATTTAGCATAGCAACAGCGAGTTTGGAAATTAATATTATAAATATTGTTATAAATTATGCTATTGGATCCCAGCCCAGAGCCAAAGAGAACAGGTCTTATTGAAGACGGGATCAACTTTAATTACACAATATGATGAAATTATTCATTTAGGCCCTTAGAAGAAGATTTTCTTATTTGGTAATGAAGAGAATATTAAGAGAAATTATGTCTGATACTTGAAAAACCGCAGATCGGTTAATCTACGCAGTAATAAGCATTAGTAATCTACGCGCTAAAATTATGGTGGGAGATTGATATGGCCGTCAAAAATTCGACTTGGAGGGGGAGATCCAAGGATCGATGTTCTTATTCCAGCAGTCTTTGAAGAGTGAGGAAGTGTTTTTACTGGGTTAACGGAGATCCCAAGGCTTAGTCCGAGTGCGACGACTGTCGACTTGTGGAGACGCGAGGATAGCTAGGTGGAAAGTAGGAGATCACTGCACTTCCATTCTACGTGAAGTTGCGAGGAACATTGAATAGATTATATCTCTTATATAATTGAGATCTGAAGTTAAATAAGCGAATATATATAAAGAACAGGTCGCATACCATATATTGTGAAAAGTCGAGCGTTTTAAAATTCACCGTTCCGACAATATAAGCCTATCAATTTAGATTTCCAAATGTGTTGGAAATAAAGCTGAATATCATTATGCATTGCAACGTGAAGTTGGCGAACGCAGTTCAAGTGAACAGTGGCGGAGAACTTTTAATATTGGCGCAACACATAAACATTAACAGAATGACTATTATTATTCTTCAAACCTTATCATTCAGCATAATTAACATTGTTGATATGATGAACTAAATAGTCATGCGCCAGAGACATATTCGATAACAGGAGTTAAGATACAACGATGGAGCTTCGTTACACAACGTATTCTTGAATACAGACGTAGTGTACGGTCCATCTTGTGCATTGTCGTCAGCCACGAACACTAATATAACATCAATTAGCAATGGAAATATTTCATTCACCATTTATATGAATATTTCCATAATTATATTCCAATGATGAAGCAGATACATATTTACGACGGAGAATGAAGACCTTACAGAAGAGATTTGTCAAGAGGCTAGGGTAGCCCAGCAAACACAGAAGAATTTGCCAGAAGGATGTCGTTCGAGCCCAGGCGAATGTTGGTGAATTCCAGAGAGGGACGTTTCTTATCTCTGAGGTCGCAGATCCGAGGTTCGAATGCAGATCCATCTCAGTGTCTTGTACTGAGGAAACATCTAAAGTATTGTGGGAATACTTACATAGATCTTCAAGTTTTCGTCCAAATAAGGTATTAGTGTATCTCAATTGTTATATAGAGCTTGATTAGTAACATTCTGAGCCAGCGATCTTATTCCATTTTTCTATATTTTCACATTTCATGTATTTCAGTGCTTTTATATATTTTACACTTCAGATGTGTGTTGAGATTTTCATACTTCAAGATTATTTAGAAGATGATTGCATTTCATCTATTTTTCAATTTTATTCTACGGATCAGTTGTGGAACTGACATTAAAAAAAATTGTTTGAGGAATCATATTGCCTCATAGGAGACTAGTCGTTTCGACTCTCGAATTTTAACAATTTCATTTAAACCAAGTATTCTGACATTGTGTCATAGCTTCAAATTAAATTCTTATTAAATTTAATTTGAGCACTTTAATCTAACGACATATAACTTCAAGAACAGAAGAAACATCGAATGATATTGTTATATCATTATTGTACATAAACTATCGACGATCTAAGAAATACCAGTCGTTTGATAAGACCGAAGTCTTAATCCCTATGAACATTCTTTGTGTAGAGTGGAAAAACATTACGACATTGACAAACCTTTCTTATTATTTGTAAAGCTAAGAGCTTTGTTCATTTAATATGTTAGAGGAAATACCTTTTGATAGAAGATTATTCAAATCTTTGGCTAGGAAATCAAAGCTAGTTTATCCCGGTCAGGATTGAATTCTATCTGACACTATAAATAACAAGTGTGTTATTTTATGCTATTTGTGTAACATCAAGTCATTTTGTGGACATGATATTACAACGATAAACAATTTAAAGCTTGACAAGTGAGATGAAACAGGAGTATTATTCTTATTACATGTATTTGCGACAGACGAGTTAACAGTTAATTATCTTGTTGTGGAGTAAATTTTAGGAGGTTAATCACGTCTGTCTAATATCGTTCATTACAATTGGAAGTTTCGTTTGAAGAACTTACGCATGTATAATTGTAGTCCAGTAGTCATGTGCAACGATACTGAGGGTCATGCCATTATTTGAGATAAGTTCCTACATAAGATATGTTAATAACAATTAATCCCTTTTGGTTATTGTTTAACATAGTAGATTATAATTGTTTATGCCATATATACTGTTATATGAGGATTTGTAGAGCTATGGAGTGCTTATGCGAGGGAATTCCGCATTTTAAGGAAGTCAAAGTATTGTTGTTCTTTGATAAAAAGGCATGTATCATGATAAGAGCCGTTGTATGCAAGTAGTCCAGTTCATGTGGATTAACGATTTAGCTGTGTTAACAGTAGGGTTTCAGCGGAAATGCAACTTGAGAAAGATTGTCTACTCATGTCTATAATACAATTATTAAATTTTATTAAACCCGAAGTTATGTAATTACGTACAGTTTACTTTAATTAGTCGACTCTATTATACCGACAGTGTAATGAAACCTATATAAGACGATGTGTAAGCAGTATATAAAACTACAGAACGTTTGAGAAGTATGGTTATGTGAAAAACCAGTGTATATATTTAGTTAAGAATTATATTGTAACCGAGAAGTTAGAATCTCGAAAGTGTCACGTTAGCAACACTAGTTAATGGATATTATTATAAATATATTACATGTAAATAATTTTTGTGGAAATGATTTAATTAGTTAAATAATTTAGTAGGATTTATTAATCAATTGTTTTGGAATAGCGTGTGTTTTATGAGCGGATGTTTTGGTGTGTATGATTGTTCATTGTCAAGAGAAAATGTGGAACCGAATTGGTCTAGAACAATTGCGGGGTGCGAATGAAAGAGTGTATACAAATTTTAGTATGATTGTTTAAGAAACAGAGTACTTATGTGAACTTTTGTAAGATCTAAATGTTAATTTTTACGTGTTTTTATAAATGTACACACAAGCAGTCTCTGTGGGCTAGCGAGAATGATTCACCGTTATGTTGGAGAGCGATGACATAATATGAACAGGTGTTAACTCACCGCCTTGTATTTATTGTATAAACCAGTTTCGAGTACGGCGTGGTGCCGGTATTTCATTGATGAAACAAAGTTAATGCACGTGCGTTCTACAACGCAGGCTTGTGAATGAAACCATGTGTCTGGAATTCCATTTAGAGACTTCATTAAACGTTTTTATTTTTACGCAGTGTAGGCCTAAAACCAAGCCAAGATTTATGCCCATAATTTTTAATACAGCATTGTAGTGAGATGTAGAGTTGAAAGGAGGTGTGAATGATTGCGTGTTTTTAATTTTAATGTCTATTGTTCAATTCGTTTATTGTTATTTTGTTTATAGTAGATTAGTTTACCCTATTGTTAATAAATTTTATTCAGATTGTTTTCCATTGTTGTTGGAGTGTGATTCATTTTAAATATAAAGTGAAGAATATTGTGGATGTAGTGTAGGCGAAGCTGAATTCCCAGTCCCCGAGAGGTAAGTAAAGGTGAGTGCCCCGTGTAGTTGGTTGTTGATCCACAATATTCTGGAAACTGCTGTCTGTAAATCCCTAAAGGCCATGTTGGAAGCAATTTCTAATGTAGTATTTGCCGGAGCAGTTAGAAATAGGCAATCCAGCGGGGGCAATGGATATTCCAACAGGATCCTTTCCGGATTATCGGGTACGGTACCTACTGTAAGTCCACGGCCGCCTCCTTCCCGCTTCCCTGTCTATCCATCCCAATCTTCCCCTCCCTTCCCGTCCCTCATACGGCCCCTGTTCACCTTGTGGGCGAGGTGCTGATCACAGCTCCTCAGTTGTATCCACTCCGATTAGTTGTTCCCAGCTCTAGGACACTTCCCGTAGAGGCGGTAGTGGTGAGTTCCCTCGCTGGGTCCGTGGGAACCACCAACCTGGAGGGTAAAATTAGGATTTGAAATTGTCATCCATTATCACCAGTACTCATGAAGATATGTGCTAAATTACGTAAATCTGTGTCTATGTTTCTTCCTAATTGAACGACGGCAGCCATGTTTGTCAAGCGTATCTGGTCTTTTCAACTGTTACCTGAGCACATACATTGACGACACATTGACGCCACGTTGGAGTTGCCAACATGTAAGATATAAAATACACCACCACATGTGGTCGGTCATATGCGAGACTATTTCCACTGTGCGTGACAAAGACCAGGGAGGTGCTTAAATGACAAATGCGCTACCTAGTAAAAAAATCACGTATACAATTAGTACTGTATGCTTGGGGTTGGCAATACTGTACTTGTGCATAATTCACGCGAATAATGGCCGACACAGCTGGAATTTTACTGTATAAGTCGTGGTATAAAAAGGGAAGGTGGGTGGGTTATAGACAGCGGATGAGTAAACTACATCAGATCTATTTTGAACCGTTACAGAAGGTATTTATGGCTAATTTATGTTATTTAGAGAATGTTATCGTGGGTTCTCGTCTCCTTCACTGTTACTAGTATTCTTTTTTATCGTTTATCTTCCAAGCTCGGCTCTGCGAGGGATCATTTCTCTACCACCAGAAGCACAGTGTCTGGGAGCTGGTCACACTTTGTCAGCAGATACAACTAGAAATTGTGACAGGCCGATCGCCCAGGAGACCGCTAACTTGGATCTAATTAAGGAAGGGCCAGGGAAGGGAGTTGGAAAGAAGTCGGCCGTGGACCAGTTGAAAAGAACCGTCCCGGCATTTTCCTGGTGGTGAAAAGTGGAAAGCCATCTCCATTCTCAGGATGGCCGAGGTGAGATTCGAACCCTCGCTCTCCCGATACCAGCCAGGCACGAGGTATTGCGCTAGCGCTCTCGGCCACCGCGACCGGTTATTCAACTACAGTATTACATCGAAAAATCTTAACGCGATAAACAAGGTTGCTGGAGATAGTTCGTTCACATAAACATATTATATAGTTGTCACGGCATATTATTCTACGTTCTACGTTGTAACTTAAGATAATTATTTTTAAAAACAGTATTTAATAGAGCTGTACCGACAGCGATAGCTACGCTCGCTAAAGCGCAGAGCTAGGACATGGGGTCAAGCTGTCTGTGAACTCAGCAGACGTGGTTTCGAGCTCCACCGTCGGTCGTCCTTGAAATGGTATTCCGTGGTTTTCCCCATTTTCAACTCCAGGCAAATGCTGGGACGGTACCTTCTGACAGGCCACGGCTGCTTCCTTCCACATCCTTGTCCAGTTTCATTCATCTTCATTCATTTCACCTCTCATGAGCTTGGCGTCAAGAAAGGTATCCGGCCGTAAACCATCCGCCACATAGAAATTCGTCGCATCCCATCCCCGACCCCGTTGGAAACGGGAATAATAAGGGGTAGACATACAATTGAGATGGAGTTATGGGTAATGAAAAATCGACTTACCATCAACTTGGAGAAGACAGCCCAAATACATTTCTCGAAGGAGGAAGAAACGTAAGTAGTGACTCTCTCATCCTTAATGGAGAACCCCTGAAAATCGTCAATCGCTTTAGATATCTTGGAATTACCCAGCAAACTACTACAAAGTCATTTGGATGTCATATTCAAGAAAGAACTGCAGCAGTCACATGAGCAATCTCAGCCATAAATAATATTTCGGCTCTGTCCCTAGCTACAGCAATGAGACTTTTTAACACAACCATTCCTTCATTAGTAGCTTATGGATTAGAACTGATCTGGGAACGTTTAAAACTCATGGCCTTTGAAAAGATAGAAAGGGACAATGCCCGATTGCTCAAAATAGCATTAAGAGTGGGAAAATCAGCACCAACAAGAATGGTTTGTATAAATATAATAGGCAGGAGAACTACGCAGAGGACCTGAGGGCCCAACTGCTCCTCCCAGCAATAGATCAATATACAAAACATTGAAGAGAAGCTAAGAGTGAAGGGATAGAATCGGACCACTAATCTACAAGCGCCATTGGTGGAGAGAAACTGAATAAAGGAAAATCAGGACCTCAGACATACGCCATTCACGGTTTTCATCACAGATTATGTGCGACCAAATCGTATCACAATCCCCAGTGAGAATTTGTGTAGGCCTATGTGAGTTGTGCAACCGCGAATGTCACAAACATCACCTAAGAAAGTGTCCTAACAGAACAAAATGTAAGATGTAATTTTCATGGCCTTTCGGCTGCAATAAATTCTTAATTATTTTAAAATGCTACTGTCGAAACCCGGGATCGAACCAGGGACCTTTAGATCTTCAGTCTAACGCTCTCCCAACTGAGCTATTTCGGCTGAGCAACATACGTCTCCCAATACTTGTGATCCGTTCCGCAGATTAGACGGAGATTGTGTCACACTTTTGGTGAGCTGTTAAGTCGTAGGATGTGCATCTCAAGGATCAGAAACAATTCCCAACAACTAAACCAATAACAATAAATCTTCAGAATGGCTTTTCGGGTTGTAAGGCTATGATGAACGCATACGATATTGATTGCTAGGCGATCGAAACTAGTCATCCAAGTGTATTAATTCATCTCATGCATTTCTTTTTCAGGTTAATAATGATATTTGTGGTTTTTAAGGGGCCTAACATCTAGGTTATCAGGCCCTAATTTTCAGGTTTAAAGACCCATTACAAGTTGAGTACAATATGTTAACCGACGAATGAAATCACTGGTGACACCTGTTAATACTATTACAGTACGGTATGTCATTTAATGGTCGCCTCCGTGGTATAGTGGTCAGCGTGCTTAGCTGCAACCCCGGAGGTCCGAGGTCCGCCACGAAATTTCAATAGTAGTATGAGGACTGGAATGGGGTCTATTCAGCCTAGGGTGGTCCAAATGAGTAGAGGGGATTCGATTCCCCCCTCAGCCATCCTCGAAGTGGTTTTCCATGGTTTCCCACTTCGTCTCCTGGAAAAAGCCGTGATGATGCCTACCGTAAGGCCACGGCCGCCTCCTTTCCTCTCCCTTGCCTATATTGTCATCACGCCAGGAGATGGCAGTTCAACACGTTCCGACGGGTTAAGGGGAACCTAACAGTAAGTACGCAGACCTAAATAGATCGGCCGGCAGTCAGTTGCTGTTACTTCCTGCATGATAATTTGTTATCAGGCTTCACGTGTGTGTGTATTGTTACCTTCCTTCCTACTGTCGATATTCTTACAAACCTTTGTGTTTACTTTTAACAGTGTGGCAGTATCAGGTACAGTAATGGAAACAGTGACCAACTTGATGTGTTTGGAATGCGCGATACGCAGTGAGCGGGAAGACAACTGCAGTTCAAACCCGACTGCCATCTCCTGGCGAGATATCAGTACATCCCAATCTTCTCCCATCCCTAATGAGGCCCTTGTTCGCTTTGCAGGTGAGGCCGCCTGGGCGAGGAGCTCGTCCCATCTCCCCAGTTGTATCCCCCGACCCGATGTTTCAAGTTCCAGGACTCTGTCCTGGAGACGGTAATGGTGGGATCCCTCGCTGAGCCAACCCTATCCTCATTACAAATACACACACTCCTACAGACATCACAATAGCATAAGTTGTCAGAAACTCTACACACTCCCACAAACGTGGGACTGAATGACCATGATGGCCAAGCCGGAAACAGTACAGGATGCGTTTCAATGTAATCTGAATGCTATATTTGGTCAACAATTTTCCTGTAAAAAATGACAATACATGTCATGTCATGTCATGTCGACCGACCCCCCCCCCCCCCCCCCCCACACTCCCCTACTCATTTGGGCCACCCGAGGCTGAGTAGACCCCGTTCCAATCCTCATACCACTTTTCAAATTTCGTGGCAGAGCCGGGAATCGAATCCAGGACCTCCAGGGCGGCAGCTAACCATGCTGACCGCTACGCTGCGGAGGCGACTATATTTACGAAAAAATAAGGTATGAAAATCATGTACCGGTAGTCTATAATCCGTATAAAGTGTTAACGAAGTTGTGAGTGTAAAAGGCGGTTTCTCGTGCCCTTCACTATCAATAAGATTATTATTATTATTATGACTTTATTGGTTTTGCTGTTGGGGAGTGTCTCTGATCCATGACATGCACATTCTAGTACTTCACAGCTCACCAAAAGAGTGACCCAGTCTCGTCTAATCTACAAAACGGATCTCAAGTATTGGGAGGAATACAGCGCACAGCCGAAATAGCTCAGTTGGGAGAGCGTTAGGCTGAATATCTAAAGGTCCCTGGTTCGATCCCGATTTTCGGCAGTGATATTTTAAAATAATGATGTAAGTCAACAACAGACAGTTAAATAATAATAATAATAATAATAATAAACTAGCGGACCCATGCGAGAATGTCGCATTTGTATAAACTACTCCCCTGACTTTACTGTTATGCGGGCTTCTATACTTATGTGTATTTGTTTAAACGCACTTTTTAAACAAATTGTCGATATTTATGAAATCAGAGAGCAATTCATCACTGCTGCTGGTTTAACAATGGGTTGTGTGCGCCCCTTGTGTACAGACTACCCGCCTGGCGCTAGTGCTATGCGGGCTGTTCGTGACCCAGTTCTGCCCAGTACTTGTTTATTTGTTTAAAAGCACTTTATATACAAATAAATATATTTCCGTTGACATTTCAAGAAATGCAAGATTTTTTTCCTGTACTATTGGGAAAAGTCGCCTCTGTAGCGTAGCGGTCAGCATGGTTAGCTACCGCCCCGGAGGTCCTGGGTTCGATTCCCGGCTCTGCCACGAAATTTGAAAAGTGGTATGAGGACTGGAACGGGGTTTACTGAGCCTCGGGTGGTCCAAATGAGTAGAGGGGGTTCGATTCCCACCTCAGCCATCCTCGAAGTGGTTTTCCGTGGTTTCCCACTTCGTCTTCGGGCAAATGCCGGGATGGTACCTACTGTAAGGCCACGGCCGCCTCTTTCCCTCTTCCTAGCCTATCCATCCCAATCTTCCATCCCTTCCCATCCCTCTTGAGGCCCCTGTTCGCTTTGCAGGTGAGGCTTCCTGGGCGAAGTGCTGATCACACCTCCCCAGTTGTATCCATCCCGTTCAAATGTTCCAAGCTCCAGGACACTGCCTATAGAGGCGGTAGTGGTGAGTTCCCTCGCTGAGTCCGTGGGAACTACCAACCTAGAGGGTAAATTGACTAAATAAATAAAATAAAAAATTCTATTGGGAAAATTTGTAAGATTTTGGTACAAACCACACCTTCTAACTCCCTCTGGTTTAGGAGCTTGAGTTTTGTGAAACATACACCTTAGCGTATTATATTCTATAGATAGATAATAAAGCACGAATGTGCCTATGAGTTCTCTATTCTATGCTGTATTCCCTGAGAGATTTTGTCGTCATTTTAGCAAACTGGTTATGCTCACTGGAGGTAAGGAAACTTTCGTTCGATATGTTTCTGTTTTTTTTGTTTTGTTGTTGTTGTTGTTGTTTTTTTTGTATTTTTTTTAAATTTATGTTTTTGGTGTACACTGCTCTATTCTGGCTGAGGGCTGGAACGGGATTCTCTCAGTCTCGTGAGGCAAAACTGGGAAAAAGTTGTTTCGATTCCCACCTCAGCCATCCTGGAAGTGGTATTCCATGATTTCCCACTTTTACTCAAGGCAAATGCCGGGATGGTTCCTAACATAGGCCACGGCCACCTCCTTCCTAATCTTATCCCCAATTACAAATACACACACTAGTACTGGTATCACAATAACTCAGGTTTATCAGACAAATTCAACACACGCCCAAGTCCACGACGATACATTACCTCGATGTCACAAAGTCCCTAAATAATCAACAGCTAAGCACTTTTCTGGCCTCTCGAGGTATTTTTTAGGTTTCATAGTCCCTCAAGAAAGCCCTTATGATGTCATTCGGTTGTCCATCAGTCTATCATACCCCTTATCTGGAAACCGCTTAATAGGCTATATTGTATTGGCTTTAAATTTTTCATAGATTGTATAAAGTCGACATCAAAGCAAGGCTCCAGTTGAAAAATAATCCTCATTAGAGACAGCCGTAGGAGTGTGTAGGTGGATCAAAAAGTGTTCTCTATAATTTACAGATTATTAGGCTTTATTTATACAGGGAGCGGCAAAAAGATCTGACGGTTTTTAAATCACAACAACACAAACATTTTAAATGATACAAACTCTTTTATTACTTATAACAGCAAGGTGTACATGTCAATTAATGGAAAACATGAAAGAACAATAGATTTTAACTTTTAAGATTTGAAAATAACGTCTTCGGAAGAGAACAAGAGTTGACGAAGAGAGGTCGACAGGAAAGAAGACGGAGAGGAGCCCGTCACAAGTAAGTGGAAGCAATGCCGGACCCAGATGGGGTCCTTGGTCGCCAATCCACGTCCCACTAGATGTGAGCCCCAGGGGGGACTAGGATTTGAATACTGCAATATGGTGTCGTAATTATTGCAGCATTTCAAAGTGAAAATATATTATCAGGAAATTAGGTTGGTTGGTTCCTCAGTTTAGGTGCGGTGACAACGCGGTCATGTAACCCCGTGTACTCAGGATGTGTGTAGAATCTGTCTGATAACCAGTGTTGATTGTATTAGTGTGTGCTATCTGTGCTTCAGATAAGGACTGCAGACGATTAATGTCAAGTAGTTCCTGCTTTTGCTGCCAAAAGCTACCGTCAACGACACTTAGCTGCAAACATGGCTACTAGATGCCACCGCAACCAGTACCTGGCGACGAACGTTGGAACTTAGAGCGTTAATCAAACCTAACCTAGAAATTTAGCTTCACACAATTGTAGTTAATGGAATGTTCTTTTACATGCCATAAATCTATGGCATGGGCCCTCCGGCTTTACTTCCCCTCCAATGGAAGGCATACTCAGGGATTTTTAACGCTCTTAAAAATCCGTCTACTTCGACCGGATTTGAACCCGTGATCTTGGGCATAGAAGCTCAGTATGCTAGCAACTACGCCACCGAAACCGTCAATCAGGAAAGTATTTATGCGACTAGGGCCAATAAGTGTTGCGAATATATCCATATTTACTATTCTGTGCAATGTTATTATACTGTTCTAGTAGATTCAGAAAGAACCTACGGTGTATCCCACTTTAACAGCATCAGAACCGAGGAGTTAGTTATTGTTGTTTACGGGGCGGAACAGCATGGTATCTGCCACTAGACCTGAGGAATACTACGGTCTGAAGTATAAGGTGCGTTCGAAAAGTAACGAGCTGGAGGCATAATTACAGAAACCAGTACCTGTATGTTAGAACTTGAAGCTTCCTGCATCTGTCTCTGTCAAACAGGATTACGGGAGAAGGGTTCACCCCACCCCAAGCTCTTAAACAGGTATTCAGCTATTGTTTGCGCATTGCTGACATAAGAAAAAACATATAATTATACATTTTCAGTTGTCTGATATTCCAAGTACAGTACAAATGGGTTAGTGACTTCTGTCGATGAAGCTGAAATGTTTACTGTATAAATGTTTTTATTTTAAATTGTGGCAGGGTACGTACTTATTTAATATGTCGATTGTATGTCGAAATAGGAAAATGAAAGTGGAATTTTTAAACAAATAAATTTTCTTCTAAAGCTCTGAATACAAAGTTAGAAATTAAATAATTATGACCTCATCAACCAAGCTGATGGATAAATTTGCATCATCCAAGCACAGGAGAGAATATATGTATTAATAAAGAGCCATGTGGGTACAGTTTTTAATGCATCAACTATTTATTAAAACTTGTTACACAATTTGTGTTGTGTGGAATTATGATGATGGCAATATTGGCAACAATAAATGCCAAATATAAAACAATATTTAATATGTAACAACAATAGTATCATTTGGCCCACCCTAGAATTTTAATCAGGAGCCGCCCCTGCTTCAATGGAACGCTATGGGCCCAATCTGCTGGCCCTTGAAGAGAGAGAAAATTTCCTTCATAGCACTGAAGAATTCGCATGCAAGACAGCGCTATGTCCACTGTTTCCTCACCCGCCCATGAAGCCATATACTTTACAAGGGACTTGCCGAGGAGCGGCCCTCGCTATCACGATACACCGTACGAGACTGTCAGGATCTTAAGCTAGGAATGAGTTATTTATAATAAATTCTCTTTAGAGATTCTAGAAGGGTGAAACACTTATTTTAAGTTGAGTATCTGTAATATAAATAATTTTAAAAGACATTAATTAAACAAATTATTTTCAATGCTGCCTAACGGCCTTGGGTGGGCAGGGCCCATTCGGCCCTTAATGACGCACCGTCCCTGGTTAGAAGTATTGGCCCTGGCTGTTGAGGCACTTGTCCCACTGTGACACGAGGCGGTGAATGGCTGTCTCATAAAATTCCCTGGGCTGCGATGTAAACCAGTTCCGCACGTACAGCTGGACGTTGGTGTCCGAGGTGAATCGTCGGCCCAGCAGAGCCCTTTTCAGGGGACCAAACATGGCGTAATCACAGGGAGAGAGGTCTTGACTGTATGGAGGGTGGCCGAGAACCTCCCATTTGAATTTCTGCAGGAGTGCCGTGACTGTGTTGGCCGTATGAGGTCGTGCATTGTCGTGGAGCGACCACGGTGGCTATGACATTCACTGTCACTCGGTGGTCCTGGGTAATGAGTGCATCAACCAGATGGACGTTGTGATCGGTAATACAGGGGGGTGCCCCAGAACTGGCATCATCGGCTAACGACACCCGTCCTTCCCTGAAGCGCTTGTGCCACGCCTTGACCCTTGCAAGGGACATGCAGTGTTCGCCGTACAATTGTGACATTCGGCGATGAATGTCCGTTCCCCCTACTCCTTCCGCTGTCAGAAACCGAACAACACCTCTTTGCTCTTCGGTTGACGGCTCCATGTCACTGTTTGCAATGCGACTGGCAGCGTTGGACGATTGATGCATGATGTTGCTCGCTTTGTATCGTCATGTGACGTGCACACGTGCCCTCTAGCGACGGGCTGTGACCTTCCATGCTCTGGTCGGAACCACACCTCGTTACACACACCACGATTAGCCGATGTCGTCACCGTTTTGCGCATTCCAGTCTCCGGCTCGTTACTTTTTGAACGCACCTTACAGGCAATATTAGTTGTGAAGTGAATATACACGATGTAATAAAGCTTGGCACGTATCTTTCTACAACGCATTACTGTAAGACACAACCCGGATAATGCCCGACAAACAAGCTAAAGTGGAGTCGTCGCATTTTTTTATGAGCGTTAAAAATCCCATAGTATACCTTCCTTCGGAGGGGAAGTAAAGCTGGCGGTCTCATGTCATAGATTTATGCCATGATAAAGTAAACATGTGTGAAGCTAAATTATAGGTTATATTTGACTTACGCTCTTAGGTTCGAACGTTCATCGCCAGGGACCGACTGCGGTGGCATCTAGTAACAAAAGTTCAAAACTACAGTAGTTGATCGTTGACGGTGGCGTTTGGTAGCGAAAGTTGGAACTACTTAAAAACGAATGTCTGCAGTCCTTACTTGTATTAAAACAGATAACACACACTAATACAGCCATCACAATTAACACCGGTTATCAGACAGAATCTACACACACCCAAAGTACATGGGGCTACATTACCGAGTTGTCGCAGCCCCAAATCTGAGGAACCAACCAACCAGCTATTATGAGTGGATGAAAGTGAGTGGTTCCTTTTAAGTACAAGGGGTTACTGATAGAATATGTTATTGTTTCTTTGATGTTTTGTAATTTATCATTAGGGCATAGACCCTAATTGAAATGAAAATCCACAGCCTGCTCCCAGTCTCCGACCGGGTCAGGAATGGAATGAATGAAGCCCCCAACTAGCGGCGAGGATATGAAATGTGCCGGTTGCCGAGGCCTGACGCACTCCTCTGGGGCAATGATTAAATGAATGACAGATGAAATGAAATGATAGTGGAGAGTGTTGCTGGAATTAAATTTTGACAGGGAAAACCGGAGTACCCGGAGAAAAACCTGTCTGCCTCCGTTTTGTCCAGCACAGATCTCACATGGAGTGACCGGGATTTGAACCACGGACCCAGCTGTGAGAGGCCGGCGTGCTGCCGCCTAAGCCACGGAGGCTTGAGGCATAGACCCTAATTGAAATTTTGAAAAAAGAAGGGTACACATATAGTAAATTATGATTATTATTATTAGCCATATTATTATATTATTATATAGATTCATAAACTTATTATTTGACAATGATACAATGACTGAAAGCACTTTCAGAGTTCATTCTTCATTTAAGAATGTCGCACTGTATGGCAAGTGTCCAACATCACACCAACTTTTGGATCTGTCCTAGTTTGTGGCCATTCTGAGAGCCTGTGCTGTAGTTGGTCCACCAGGCTTGAAGGCACAATTCCAATTGCAGACAGAATGAGGGGTCGGATATACACCTCGGTTAGCTTCCACATTTGTTATACTTCAATGGCCAGTTCGGTGTATTTATTGACATTTTGGATATAATAATGTTAATAATAATAATGTTATTGGTTTTACGTCTCTTTTAACTACTGCAGTTTTAGAGACGACGGGATGAGAGAATTTTATCCCGAAGGGGATTTTTAACGGGCCAGTAAATCTACTAACACGGCTTCCTTGAATCTGAGCACCCTCAAATGCCAACTGACTGCACCAGGATTCGATCCTGCAACCTTGGGATCAGCAGGCAAGAACGTTACCGCTGAACCACGGAGACAGTTTGACATTTTTTGGCATTGACTGTTATTATTATTATTATTATTATTATTATTATAATTATTATTGTTACTTAGGCAGATGACCTCGCTGTTCTGGCCCTTAAAACAACAACAATCACAATAGTATTATTATAATCGGCCGCGGTGGCCGAGAGCGCTAACGCGATACCTCGTGCCTCGCTGGCATCGGGGGAACGTGGATTCGAATCCTATCATGGCCGTCCTGAAAATGGTTTTCGTGGTTTCCCATTTTCACCACCAGGTACTGTAAATGCCGGGACGGTTCCTTTCAATAGTTCCACGGCCGATTTCCTTCGTATATCACTTCCCTGACCCGTCCTGAAAATAAAATATTTGGCCCTCGACTGCGTTAATTAAAAAATTAGTAGTCTAGTAGTACGCGTAGTAAGAATAATGTATTTTATTTATTTAGCGCATGGCTTTTAGTGCCGGGAGTGTCCGAACACATATTCGGCTCACCAGAGGCTGTAGCTGCTTCAAGCGGGCACCAATGGGGTGAGCTACAAGTTCCGATCAATTTCAAGTAGTTCCAACTTCCGCTACCAGATGTCACTGACACCTAGTGGTGAACGTTGGAACTTTGATAGAGCGTTTCAACGAAATATAACCTAGAAATTTACCTTCACACATGTTTAGTTAGTGCAAGGATCTTTTACATGTCATAAATCTATGACATGGGACCGCCAGTTTTACTTCCCCTCCGAAGGAAGGCATACCGAAGGATTTTAACGCTCTTAAAAAAATCCAACGACTTCGGCCGGGTTTGAACCCTCGATCCTGGGCATAGCAGTTCAGCATGCTACCAACTACGCCACCGAAGACGCTTAGTAAAAATAATAATAATTATAATAATAATACAATGGAATGCACTTTTTTTAAACCGCTCGCCACACCGAGAGCAAATAGTAGGCCAAATCAGCAATTCCGCCGCCTTCTGCTAATGTGCACATTTTGCCCGATATGATGATGTGCCGAGTTGGCGAAAACTGCTTTGTGTGTTTTCAGCCTATAACGTTCTTGTACAATAGCGGAAAATGCAAGTTCAGTCTAAAAAAGAAATTGTAATCAATAATCTCATGCTCATATTTAACTAGCATCGTAAATTACGACACTCGAGCCAATATTCTTGTTGCTGTAAAGTTGTCTGCTGAGAAAGAACCTTATTCTCTATTCATGCTGGCAACTTGGGAAGGCGTGACGAATATTACGTGATGAAGAACGTAGCTTCCTCCGGATCGGCCACGTACTTTGAGAACCATTCTGTAAAAGAGAAAGATAACTGAGTGTTAGCTAAGCTCACAAACTAACCTTCTAATTAGGGCTCATAAAATAAGTTAAATATTCCTACCAACATGTTTGTAATATCAAAGTAAGTGCTATAGGCCTATACGAAGGCGAAAACTATCAAGCCAACAACGCGGTCATTGAATGGACACAACTAATAATAATAATAATAATAATAATAATAATAATAATAATAATATTAATAATAATAATAATAATAATAAGGCAATTAGTAAACTCACTGAAATTATCCAGAAGATATGGGAAACCGAGGAACTCCCTAGTGGCTGGACATCAGTTTTGATTCACCCTCTTCATAAGAAAGGTGACAAGACAGACGTAAACAACTATTGTGGCATTTCCCTCCTCATAACAACGTACAAAATTCTCTCCAAAGCCCTTCAGACCCGGGCAGAGGAACAACTTGACTTTCAGCTGGGAGAATATCAAGGAGGGTTCAGGAAAGGTCGTTCATGTGCAGAGCAGATGATGAGTCTTAAATTTGTTCTTTCATATTTGAAGCTCAGAAACAGGAAGTTCGTAGTTGTCTTCGTCTACTTCAAGAAAGCCTATGACTCTATTGATCGAACCACAATCTTCCAAATCTTAAAAGAAATGTGTTTTGGACGACAAAACACGTGCAATTATTCAACAGACCTTGGCTAACACAAACTCCAGAGTGAAATTTAGAGGATAAATTTCGGACGCTTTCAAAATTAGGACGGGTGTGAGACAGGGAGATGGACTGTCACCTTTACTTTTCAACTGTGTACTGGAGAAAGTAATTCGTGAATGGCGCAAGGAGATGGGTAAAGAAGTGTTAGAAGATGGTGTAAGAATAGGCTGCAGGAGCTTGGACCTGACAATCGACTGCCTAGCTTTCGCAGATGATCTAGCAATCTTTTCTGACTCCCTAGACACAGCCGCAAAACAAGTCAACCAACTCAGAATACAAGCAGCAAATGCAGGCTTACAAATTTCTTTTGAGAAGACTGAGTTTATAACTAATATTAGCCCTGCAGTCAAAGAATTAAATGTTGAACATGGAAAGATCCGTCAGGCAAAAAGAGTTTAAGTCACTAGGGGAGTGGATCGAGCCCAACATATCAGAGAAGGAAGCCTTCACGTCAAGAATGAACAAGATGGAAGTGGCCTACCAGCTAACGAAAGGCGTGTACAACAAGCGAAAAGTGTCCCGCAATGCCAAACTAAGACACTATCGTACAGTTATCCGACCTGAGGCGCTGTACGCAGCAGAATGCCTGGCAATTAATAGGAAGGCTCTGGTTGAGAAATTGGAAGCCAAGGAAAGGAAGATCCTCAGGAACTTAGGGCCGTTGAAAGACGATGGTGAATACAGGAGACGGCATAACAATGAGCTGTACCATCATGTAGAAAGGATATCTCAAGTAATTCGGAAGAGAAGAATATCTTTCTATGGCCACTTAACTCGTATGAAACCCGAGAGAATCGCCAATCGGATATTTACCTATTTTCTTAACAACAACAAAAAACCAAGGGCCCCTGGTTTTGTGAGGTAGGGATCACCCACGCAGACATTATGGAACGTGATCTTTTGAAGGAAAAGCTTGGAGCACACCACCAATTCCAAGAAAAAGCGAAATTAAAAACCGGCAAGAAGTGGTCTGATGAAAGAAAGGAGTCTCACAGACAGCAGCGAATGCGTGAACACTGGGCTAAGATCAAGGCCCAAAGACGGAAGCAGTTGAGATGACGTGGTCCATAGCTGGCCTAAACGAAGAAAGAATAATAATAATAATGTCATGTGACATTTGCAGGTCTTTATTGTTGGCATCCGTGGGCGATCTGCGCGCCCTAATGAGGATGAAGTGATAATGAAGACGTAATATTAATGTCATTGGTTTTACGTCTCTTTTAACTGCTGTGGCATTTAGAGACGGCGGGGGGCAGGAATTTTGCCCCGAAGGGGATCTTTAACGTGCCAGTAAATCTTCTGAAACGGCTCCCCCAAATACCAACTGACTGCACCAGGATTCGATCCTGCACCCTTGGTCACAGCAGGTGAGAACGTTACCGCTGAGCCAGTCTAATGAAGACGGCACATACATCCAGCCCCCGAGCCAAGGGAATTAGCCTAACCCCAGGAGATTAAAATCCCCAATGGCTCGGTCGGAAATGAAACCCGTCACCCTTCGGGCCAAATCCTAAAGCGCTAACCGATTCTCCACGAAGCCGGACATTTACTTTAATAAAACAAGTGGTATAGACAGAGTAAAGGATCAGAGACTGAATGTGAGATTTAACCTTTTCCTGCCACAATAAGAGTCAAGTATGACAAAATAATTGCCTCCGTAGCGTAGCGGTCAGCATGGTTAGCTGCCGCCCCGGAGGTCCTGGGTTCGATTCTTGGCTCTCTCACGAAATGTGAAAAGTGGCATGAGGACTGGAACGGGGTCTACTCAGCCTCGGGTGGTCCAAATGATTAGAGGCGGTTTGATTCCCACCTCAGCCATCCTCTAAGTGGTTTCCCACTTCGCCTTCGAGCAAATGCCAGGATGGTGCTTACCGTAAGGCCACGGCCGCCTCCTTCCCCCTTCCTTTCCTAACCCTCCCACTCTTCCCATCCCTTCATCAGGCCCCCTGTTCACTTTGCAGGTGAGGCCGCCTGGGCGTAGTGCTGGTCAGACACCCCAGTTGTATCCCCGACTCAGAGTCTCAAACTCCAGGGCACTGCCCTCAGTGGCGGTAGAGGTGGGATCCCTCGCTTAGTCCGTGGGAAAAACCGACCCTGGAGGGTAAAACGATAGCGAACGATAGCGATGACAAAATAATAATAATAATAATAATAATAATAATAATAATAATCCAAGAATCATTAACAAATACAATATTCAAAGTTAAATTCATGGGAGAGATTCGGAACCACTCGAAATCAAGACAGGAGTGAGACAAGGAGATGGCTTATCACCCATCCTATTTATCTCAGTTTTGGATAAGATAATGACGATATGGGAAAAAGGAGTCAAAAGTGTGAAAATGGCAAAACACCAGGAAAGAGCAGTCAACAATAAATGTCTGGCCTTTGACGATGATATAGCCATTATAACAAATAACAGAAAAAAGAAAAAGAAGCTCCAGAGATGCTACACGAAATCTCAACCAAAACAGGGCTCAAATCTCATACGTAACAAGAAGTTCCATGAAGAACTATACAGCCTACTTTTCATGCCAATGATTATTCTACAGTATATGAACCTATCTAGAATAATGACAAAATTAAGTTGGTAATATCGAAATATCAAATTAGTTCAAAATATACCTGGTATAATGTAGCCTAATAGAGCACTACAGTTGGCAGCCCTGTTGACTGAATATATTCTTAGTTCCATCTCTTAAGGTACATAATACAAAATTAGGTTGAAGTCCAATGGACGTTACATGCAGTTAGACACTGGATCTATCAGCACGCGTAAAAGCATGTTGCCAACAATACCATGCGTGTGCTGGTCAGAAATATTCTGAAATATTATGATATCTTGTTGTGCCAATTTTGGATGAAATCCATTTGTTAGTATAGAAGTTACATGTATTTTAAAATTGGACATATCAGCAGGCATAGAATCATGTTGGCAGCACTGCCTTGTATTAATTACTCCAAATTAATCTAGAATGTCAGGTGCTATACGTGTGCAAAGTATAGAGCTGTTGGCTTGCATACTTTCTGATATATTGATATTACGGTAAAAAAAAATATAGACAGCATTTATTAACAGTTGGCAGTCCTGATTGCTCTTAACAATTCTTACAGTCATATCTGTTATGGTACACATAGCACATACGAAATTTGGTTGAAATCCAACTAATAGTATAGAAGTTACATGTATTTAAAAATTGGTACTATCAGCAGGCTTATAATCATGTTGGTAGAACTGACGTATATAAGTTACTCCAAATTAATCTAAAATGTCAGAATATACGTGTGCATAGTTTAAAGCTGTTGGCTTGCATACTTTCTGATATATTGGTATTTGGATTTAAAAAAAATAGAGAGAGCAATTATTAACAGTTGGCAGCCCTGGTGGCTCTTCAGAATACGCTCAATCATATCTGTTTATGTACAGATATTACATACAAAATTTGGTTGAAATCCAATTGATAGTGTAGAAGTTATATGCATTTAAACATTGGACCTATCAGAAGGCTTAAAATTATTTTGGCAACACTGTCATTGTTGGCCTCATTGAAATTAAACTGAAATACTATTATCTGCATGTGTACCAATTTTGGAATAGCTCCCATGCATACCTTGCGAGAAATCCAACATGGAGCTCAAATTTCTAGTGCGTTTTTTCAGCAGTTGGTAGCACTGACATCATTTTCAAATATGGACGTGAGATATTCCGGTGCACATCTTTACTCATACTAAATTTGGTTTTGATTGCTGCAGCCGTTTAGGAGTTGATAGGGGGACACACACACACAGCCAGACAGACAGACAGACAGAAGGACAGACAGACAGACAGACAGACAGACAGACAGACACACATTTGCCCGATCTCATAAGTTTACTTTTTCCTCATTTTTGCAAAATGTGAAAAGTAGGCTAAAAATACAGTACATGGACACAAAATCTACAGACAGCTACCCAATAAAACCAAGTAAGGAAAAATAACGCTTGTGGAAAGTATCAATACCTGGGAGAGATTATACAGAAATCAGGACTGAACTTGGCATCCAATGGAGAAAGAATCACAAAATTACAGAAAGCATACAGACTTACAAGGAACTACTACAACAACAACAAATATCCCCACCAATGCCAAACTACGACACTACAATACAATAGTCTTTTCAGAAGCCTTATACGCTTGTGAAACGACAGCAATCACGGGAAGAACAAGTAGTTCCGTGATGAACTAAAGCCTATTTTCACATATACTATTTATGTTAATTGCCTCTATCAACATACAAAATTTCAGTTTGATTGCTGTAATAGATACGTAGATATCGAGAACCGTCTAATATTTTGGATGGTCACCATGTTGAATTTTTAGCCTACTTTTCACATTATGCAAAAATGAGGAAAAAGTAGACTTATGAGATCGGGCAAATGTGTGTCTGTCTGTCTGTCCTTCTGTCTGTCTGTCTGGCTGTCTGGCTGTGTGTGTGTGTGTGTGTGTGTGTGTGTGTCCCCTATCAACTCCTAAACGGCTGCAGCAATCGAAACAAAATTTGGTAGGAGTAAAGATCTATACCTGAATATCTCACGGCCATATTTAAAAATGATGTCAGTGCTACCAACTGCTGAAAAATCGCAATTGAAATTTGAGCTCCATGTTGGATATCTTAGAAGGTATGAATGGGAGCTAGTTCAAAATTGGCACACATATAGATAGTAATATTGCAGTTTAATTTCCAGGAGGCCATACATGGCAGTGTTGCCAAAATTATTATAAGCATGCTGATAGGTCCAAATTTTAAATGCATATAACTTCTACACTATCAATTGGATTTCAACCAAATTTCATATGTGCTATGTGTACATAAGTGGATATGACTGAGCGTATTCATAAGAGCCACCAGGGCTGCCTACTGTTAATAAATGCTCTCATTTTTTTAATCCAAATACCCATATATCAGAAAGTATGCAAGCCGACAGCTTTAAACTATGCACACGTATAGTACCTGACATTCTATATTAATTTGGAGTAACTTATATACGTCAGTGCTGCCAACATGATTCTAAGCCTGCTGAGAAGTCCAACTTTAAATACATGTAACTTCTATACTATCAATTGGATTTCAACGAAATGTTGTGTGTGCTATGTGTACAATATCAGATATGACTATGCCGATTCTTAAGAGTAACCAGGACTGCCAACTGTTAATAAATACTGTCTCTATTTTTGTTATCCTAATATCAATATATCAGAAAGTATGCAAGCCAATAGCTCTAAACTTTGCACACGTATAGTACCTGGCATTCTAGATTAATTTGAAGTAACTAATATAGGCCTACGCCAGTGCTGCCAACGTGATTCTAAGCCTGCTTCTATATTAATTAATAGATTTCATTCAAAATTGACACAACAATAGATCATATTATTTCAGATTATTTCTGACCAATACATGTATGTCATTGTTCCCAAAATGATTTTACGCGCGCTGTTAGATCCAATGTTTAACTGCATGTAACGTCCATGCTATCCATTGGACTTCAACCAAATGTTGTATTCTGTACCTTAAGAGATGGAATTAAGAATATATTCAGGCACCAGGGCTGCCAACTGTAGTTCTCTATTATTACCAACTTAATTTCATCATTATTATAGATAGATCCATATAGATTAATCATTGGCATGGATCTTAAATTTTAAGAAAAATAGGCTCTATAGTTCATCACGGAACTTCTTGTTATATTATAGGCCTTAGATTTATGTACTATTACATGAAGATTATTGTGTAGGTGTTTTATTCAAACTTCAATCGAATGATTAGGACACAAGAAATAAAAGCGGGATTTTAAAATTTCGCTCAGCCGCCATCTTGTGGTTACGAAAATAATTGAAATGAATTAGATGCCAGTCGATTAAAATTTGTATAAGCATATAACGTATCAAGTTTCATTGCGCTCGGATGGTTAAAACGCAAGAAACGTCCTTTTGAATATTTAAATTTCGCGTCGGTGCCATGTTGGATTTGTGCTCGCCAGGTTATTGAACGTCCCATAGGTGAACTTATGCCTATAGCCTCTATACACTGACAAAATTTCAGTTTGATTGCTATAGTAGATTAATAGATATTGAGAACCGTCTAAATATTTCGGATGGTCGCCATGTTGGATTTTAATATATGTAGGCCATAGAGTTATGTACTATTAGTGCCCTTTATCTCCGTACAAAATTGCATAGTGATACCGGTAATAGTTTCAGAGATATAGAATGCCGGTGAAATATTTCGCACAGCCGCCATCTTGAGGTTATGTAAACAATTGAACGAAGTTGGATGTCGGTGGATTACAATGTGTATAAACATATACTGTACCAAGTTTCATTGCGTTTGGTTGGTTAAATCACGAGAAACGTCTATTTAAATGTCGCAACTTCGCTTGGCCGCCATGTTGGTTTTGTAGTTACCAGGTTTTCAAAAGTTACATAGGTGAACTTCTAGTAGTTCCCTTTATCACCGTAAAAAATTCCAGGGTGATATCGGTAATAGTTACGGAGATATTGAATGCTGATGAAATATTTCGCACAGCTGCCATGTTGGATTGGTGAGACGTAACAAAATTTGAAGTGCACGGTCGAGGTCTCCCGGAATAGTGCTATGAACTTACCGAGTTTCATTGAAATCGCTCCAGCCGTTTAGAAGTCATTAGGGGGTGTAACGTGTTTTTCGAGGGGTTTTATGCAACTGGCATAAGTCAGTAGGAAGCCATTCTATATTTATTTACGCGGCAAATTGTTCAGCCAAGAGAATTTTTCATGTTAATTTATTATTATTATTAATTTATTATAATTATTATTAAGGTATTTTCGGAGCA
The DNA here is from genome assembly GCA_946902985.2 of Meconema thalassinum. Classification (NCBI taxonomy): domain Eukaryota; kingdom Metazoa; phylum Arthropoda; class Insecta; order Orthoptera; family Tettigoniidae; genus Meconema; species Meconema thalassinum. The sequence continues at coordinate 392,430,861 of OX336391.1, forward strand.
TTTTATAAAAATTATTAGCATTCAGATAGGTTTTCCATGTCTTAGAAAACGCTATCCAGCAAATTATTACGAACGACGATATCATAGAAAATTATCTGATTACGGAATTTTACGGAGTTTTGTCAGTTAGGGTATTTGAGAGACATGACTCACTGGGAATTCTAATACAAGCTGATTCCTGTCGAGAAGCATGACGCAATCCTGGGTCGCAAGGTCTAGAAGAGGCGAATTGTTGAAACGGAAAACGACTTCTTCCTCTCGCCCGCGGAGTGTAATGAACCGGAGGAGGGGAAGTGGCGGCGTGCTCAGCCAATCAGCGGAGACAACGTAAGCTGAAGCCGGCTGAAGAGTGGGGGAGCCGACAGGTGAATATATCGTTCGACGCGCCGTGAGACGAGGACTATCTGTGAAATACTTGACGAGTATGGATGCGCGTGCGAGTGGCTCCGATGTTCGGTGGAGTTAAGGACAATCTGTGTAGAACTTGCAGTGTACGGTCGCAAGTGCGTGACGCTCCGATGTTCAGTGGAGTTAGCGACGAACTTTTGTAAAACGTAACCAGTGCGGTTTTACGAGAGTTTGGGTCCGATGTACGGACCATAGAATTATCTAATCTACCAGAATATCATCAAATTTCGACGGAGATGACGACGTCCAGGAGACTGTGGGAAGCACACAGCATCATCAAGAACGAGGGAAATGCTTTGGCAATTTCCAGGGGTAAGCGCTAATGACGCAGAAATACGCAATCTCTCATTTTTCTTTGTTTTATATTTCATAATTCAGTAACTTCATAGCTTGGAAATAAGAGTAAAATCAATTTATCAGACTCCGTTTTCACGTAATTTTCTATCGGTAATATTCAAATCACAACGCTCCAATTTAAATGTTAAACTTATTATTATTAATTTTGCTATACTTGTTTTATATAATAAATTCATTTCTTTTACAATGCAATCTTTGCTTTCAGTAGGTAGCATTAGATATAGACCAATTCCTTCTCCTGATACAATTGTTTGTTGGGTTAATGATCAAATCATACCACGATCTGAGTGAATGGAGTGTTGAAGGTGTTCTGCCAGAGCTAGACGTTGTTAAATACAAATTTAGATTTCAACATTGCATTGAGGTCTTGGCGCCCATTAAAACAACATAGCTTAGGCAAAGGTAAACAGTTACATTTCTCTCCCAACTGTGTGGGCTAGCGAAACCGTTACATTTGTCGCTACCAACATGGGGCACTAAATTACCATTACATTTGGCGCCCAACGTGGGGATGAAAACCTAATAACATTTGTGGAAGGAGAAGGGTATATATTTCTGTGCCTGTATTTTGGGGGTTATTTGTCTTTATCAGTGTATATCATTATGGGGGATGAGAAAGAAAGACAGATGAGGTTACGTAGCGGTCATCAACTGGAGAATGATGATACGAGCAGTATGTCGAGTGATGGTAGTACCGGGGTAGCGGAGGTAAATCCCGATACTGAAACAGGGAGTGTAGGCGGCCAACCAGAATTAAAAACTTTACTTCTCGAGTTCATGTATCAGAACAAAGTTAGTAGTGATGCTTTAAATGCAAAATTAGAACAGAATAATGCAAAATTAGAACAGAATAATGCAAAATTAGAACAAAACAGTAGGGAAAATAGAGAGAGTAATGAAACTTTAAACGCCAGATTAGAACAAAACAGTAAGGAAAATAGAGAGAGTACTGAAACTTTAAATGCTAAATTAGAACAAAACAGTAGGGAAATGAGTGACAAATTCGAACTGATTAGAGGTGAGATCAGGGGGGTGATGGAAGAAAAGGCTAAAGAGATTATTGCAGATGTAGACAGAAAATTAGGAAAAGTACAGGAGGAGTTGGAAATTAGAATCAGTACACAGGCTGAAAATTTAAAAGAACTAGTGCAACTGGAAACACAGCAGGTCAAAAAGCAATTGGGGGGAGAAATTGACAAAATTCAGGTAGCTACTAAAGAGGTTAAGGAACAGCTGGGGGGTAGAATTGAGAAAGTCCACTCACAAATAGTTGCAGAAGTAAATGATTTAAGAGAGAGTAATAGGGAAAGCATTAGCAAGATTGAGGAGAAACAAGCAAAGCTATATGATAAAGTAGAAGAATCAGAAGGAAACATTAAATTAACAGTAAACAGTATTGAGAGGAAGGCTGAGGAGAAAATCGCAGAATTAGAATTAAAATTAAAAGCTAGGATCAGGCAAGAAAATAGTCAGAATAGGCCAGTTTTTTTGAATAGCACACACAGGGAGGTAGAACTGGGTAAGTTCAGCAATCGACAGGGGTGCCCAATGGAGTTCATGAACACTATAGAAAATAAATTCGGGGAGAGGTTGGAAAATGGTAGTATTGAGTGGTGCCAGGTAGTTGAAATTTTAGAACAAGTGTTTGTGGGGGAAACGAGGAATTGGTTTGCTGTCTACAGAGACAAGTTTACTGATATCAATGATTTTAAAATGAAATTCTGTGAAAAGTTCTGGAATGAGGTTATTCAGTCGCAGCATCGTGAGGGAGTAGTGTGTGGTAAATATAACCCTAAAGGAAGCTCCACCATGACCGAATACTTTTTAGGGCAGGTATTAGTGTGTAAATATCTGGATGGCTTGAAGGAGGAAAGTGATGTGGTAAGGTTGCTACTTAGGCACTTTCCCTATAGGATCAAGGAGGCTGCTTGTATCCAGAATGTAAAGACTATATCACAAGTAGAAAATTTGTTAAGCACATTTGATGCACTAGGGAGAGGGGGTTATGATGACAATTTCAATCGGAACCAGGGTAATAATAATAATAGACCTAATGAAGCCAGGCATCAAGAAGTTCAAGGGAACGGTGGCGAAGGGGCCAACGCTCAAAATAGAAATAATAATAATCAGCTAAATCAGAACAGAGGAAATGGCTATGGTAATCAGTATCAAGGGAGGAACAATGATTTCAGGGGAAATCAAGGGAGGAACAATGATTACAGGGGAAATCAAGGGAGAAACAATGATTTCAGGGGAAATCAAGGGAGAAATTATAATGACAATAATTACAACCAGAATAGGGGTCAAGGAAGAGGACAGCCTAGTGGTAGTAATATACAGCCAAACAATGACAACACAGCCCAGAACAACCAGACTAGTTCAGTAGTTAGTAGTACTACGGCCAGCTGTAGCGGTTCTTTAAACGCGAACCAGGCTGCGAAGTAAGGTCAGAATCTCAGTCTGTAGCATGCCCTGTCCATACAATTATACAGGAACCCTATGACCTAAATGTAAGAAATGAATTATTACATGAACTAAATGATGAAGGTATTATTCAGGAAGTGGTTAGTAAGAGCCCCATAGTTAAATTTAACGTGTCCGAGGCGTACACAGATGTTTTAATTGATAGTGGTTGTATGAAGAGTTGCATAAGTAGTGCATTTTATGATAAAATGAAAGGAACTGGAGTAAATTTTGAGGAGATGCCAATTAAAAGCACTTTTGTTATCACAGCTGTTGGGAAGAGGTCTAAAGTAATTTCTAAGCAAGTTTTAGTAGACATTAAAATTAATAATCATGTAGAGAAGCAGATTTGCCTTGTAATTCCAAATTTAGTATTCAGTGTTATCTTGGGTTCAGAGTGGCTATGTAGAGTGTCTGGTAACTTATGTTATGATGTAGGGAGTTTGAAATTTAAATGGGGAGATTCTGAAGTAGAAGTAGCATTCAATGACCATATTCAGAGAAGTAGTATTGTAGGTGTGATGTGTACTTTAAATGAGATATCGCCAGCCGTAGAGCGGGGTTCTCCATGTTTTGTGGGCAGTGTGATTACGAACGGAAGTCTAGAGGACTCGTTACGTGATGCTGCATTTCAGGGTAATATAGAGGTGGAACAATGTGTTCGGCTCTATGATGTGTTATTGTGTAATAGGAGAGTTTTTGAGGATCGCATTGGTATGGCCAATTGCTATACACATTCATTGAACGTTATTGATAGGTCAGTATTCACAGGACATAGATATCCTGTACCTTTCGCTTATCAGAGTGCAGTTGAGGCACAAATTAATCAGATGCTTGAAGATGGGATTATTGAGCACTCGAACAGTCCATATGTTAATTCTTTGATCACGGTACCCAAGACCGACGGCACTGTTCGTATTTGTTTAGACGCTCGTTTGGTTAACAGTAGAATTAGTTCAGATCAGCTGAAATCTATGTCAATAGAGGAATTAATGCAAACATTTGAGGGGAAGAAGTATTTCACTTGTGTAGATTTGAGTTCCAGTTTTTGGCAAGTGCCACTTATGTACGAAGATAGACCATTTACAGCTTTTAGTCATAAATATAACCTTTATCAATTTTGTAGAACACCTTATGGGTTAAAGAGTAGTTCAGCTGCTTTAATTAGGGCTTTAAACATCGCATTAGGGGATGACACAGGAGAGTTTGTAACCATTTACATAGATGATATGGTAATTAGTTCACGCAGTTTTGAGGAGCATCTACATCATTTAAATATAGTTTTTCAGAAGTTAGATCAGGCAGGGTTCAATTTGAAGCTGTCTAAGTCGTCATTCTGTCAGTCAGAAGGGACATTTTTAGGTCATAGAGTGTCGAGTAGAGGTGTAACACCAGAATAAAGTAGGGTTAATAAGATACTTAACGCAGAGGTGCCACAGAATGTTAAACAGTTAAAAACTTACCTGGGAATTTGCAACTTTTTCAGGAGGTTCGTTCTTAAATACTCAGGGTTGGTAGAACCATTCAGGGAATTGCTTAAAAGTGGGACTCGGTGGAGATGGGAGTCCAAGCATGATCAGGCTTTTAGAGCGCTGAAGGAAGGTTTTGAGAAAGCTGTAGTGCTGAAATATCCGTTAAAAGATAAGGAATATGTGGTTATGACAGATGCTTCACATATAGGCATTGCTGGAGTATTATGTCAGAAAGATGATGAGGGTAATCTGTGCATTGTATCTTTAGCCTCGCGAGGACTGACTGCAGCAGAGAAAAGATACACGATTACTGAGTTAGAGCTTTTAGGTATTGTTTTCAGTTTAGGGAAATTTAGAATGTATTTAGTAGGGGGGAAATTTGAGATCCACACAGATCACCATGCATTACTGTATATGAGGACTTGTAAACTCAGTTCTAACAGAGTTAGTAGGTGGATTCTTGCTCTGCAGGAATACGAATTCACAGTAAAATATATTAAAGATAAAGATAACATTCTTGCAGACATGCTATCGAGGGACACTAATTTATGTAGGGATTATCCTGTGGTTAAAGCAGAGGACGGTATTTTAATATGTGCATGTGTGGACAGTAACAACAGGGCATCGTTACAGACACTGAGAAATATGCTAGTACAGCAACGTGATGACGTTCATTTAAAGGGAGCCACTTGCAAGGATGGAAGCAGGTGACGCAGAAACATTTATAGTTTCCAAACGTATTGGAAAAACAGCATATGTGCTGGAGAATAGTGAGGGAAACAGATTATACGGGACGTATAATATACATAGTCTCCGAAAGTATGTGTCATAAAGTGAGGATGTTTAGCTGGCGAGCCAGCCTATCAAATGAGTAAGTGTGGTATTTGGTGCGTGGGAGGAGATGGTCTTCCAGGCAGGCGTATCAGAAGTCACACAGGGGGGTAGTATGTAAGTAAATGAGAGTTTTTAAGGTACAGGGAAATATGACGGGATTGTCGGATGCTGTTGAGCACTAAATTGTCTCGATGCACCAAGGCCATTTTGGCAGCGCTGATGGGTTCCCATTTATCTCCAAGAGATGGGGGAGCGCTTGTATAGGGCTTGTTAGCTTAAGGCGTCCACGAGATAAAAGATGGGCCATCAGAATGCGAGACAGTCCTTCATGAAACTCATACATATCAGCACACGTGATTTCTGTTTACGGCCTCGCCATGTAAGATTTGTAAGTGTGTAATTTAAGATAATTTGTACAATGGTATTATTTGTGTGAGGAGAAATGGTCTGTGTTGAGAACTAGTATTAAGTAGAATATGGTTAACGGGAACTTAACAAGACAGGGCGATTACGGCACAGAAATATTTGGTGTTATATGTAATGCGCATTTACTGTTTTTTTTTTCAGAAGTCAATATTAATTTAATCTACTTTAAAGAGAGATTAAGTATTATGGTCACGAGGCGCTGCCGCAATAGTGTGATCGTGTGCTCAGTGATAAGTGGAATTAAATGTCACCATAAGGAGGGGACCTCCAGTGAAATTAGGAAGTTCTATGGTGATATAAATATATCAGAACACCTTCAATGCGTGTGATATGACATCATAAATACATAGTGCTCACACATTAATTATGTCTATTTCTCCAACATAGAGAAATTTGAGAGGCGGAAATATCCGTGGAACACTATTCCATATGTAAAACATGGGACTGGTTGCAAAGTGCAATCCATAGTGACAACAAACTTTGACGCAAAGTGCGTGAAGAAAAAATATGAGTGTATATATCTGTAATTTAGGGTGATTTCATTTATGTAATATGTATTTTGGATGGGGTTTATTAACGTGTCTGGGATAATCGGATAATGGACCGTCGTCACGGTAAATCATCCGATGATCCGAGGCGAATATGTAACGTGTTTTTCGAGGGGTTTTATGCAACTGGCATAAGTCAGTAGGAAGCCATTCTATATTTATTTACGCGGCAAATTGTTCAGCCAAGAGAATTTTTCATGTTAATTTATTATTATTATTAATTTATTATAATTATTATTAAGGTATTTTCGGAGCATTTTATAAAAATTATTAGCATTCAGATAGGTTTTCCATGTCTTAGAAAACGCTATCCAGCAAATTATTACGAACGACGATATCATAGAAAATTATCTGATTACGGAATTTTACGGAGTTTTGTCAGTTAGGGTATTTGAGAGACATGACTCACTGGGAATTCTAATACAAGCTGATTCCTGTCGAGAAGCATGACGCAATCCTGGGTCGCAAGGTCTAGAAGAGGCGAATTGTTGAAACGGAAAACGACTTCTTCCTCTCGCCCGCGGAGTGTAATGAACCGGAGGAGGGGAAGTGGCGGCGTGCTCAGCCAATCAGCGGAGACAACGTAAGCTGAAGCCGGCTGAAGAGTGGGGGAGCCGACAGGTGAATATATCGTTCGACGCGCCGTGAGACGAGGACTATCTGTGAAATACTTGACGAGTATGGATGCGCGTGCGAGTGGCTCCGATGTTCGGTGGAGTTAAGGACAATCTGTGTAGAACTTGCAGTGTACGGTCGCAAGTGCGTGACGCTCCGATGTTCAGTGGAGTTAGCGACGAACTTTTGTAAAACGTAACCAGTGCGGTTTTACGAGAGTTTGGGTCCGATGTACGGACCATAGAATTATCTAATCTACCAGAATATCATCAAATTTCGACGGAGATGACGACGTCCAGGAGACTGTGGGAAGCACACAGCATCATCAAGAACGAGGGAAATGCTTTGGCAATTTCCAGGGGTAAGCGCTAATGACGCAGAAATACGCAATCTCTCATTTTTCTTTGTTTTATATTTCATAATTCAGTAACTTCATAGCTTGGAAATAAGAGTAAAATCAATTTATCAGACTCCGTTTTCACGTAATTTTCTATCGGTAATATTCAAATCACAACGCTCCAATTTAAATGTTAAACTTATTATTATTAATTTTGCTATACTTGTTTTATATAATAAATTCATTTCTTTTACAATGCAATCTTTGCTTTCAGTAGGTAGCATTAGATATAGACCAATTCCTTCTCCTGATACAATTGTTTGTTGGGTTAATGATCAAATCATACCACGATCTGAGTGAATAGAGTCTTGAAGGTGTTCTGCCAGAGCTAGACGTTGTTAAATACAAATTTAGATTTCAACATTGCATTGAGGTCTTGGCGCCCATTAAAACAACATAGCTTAGGCAAAGGTAAACAGTTACATTTCTCTCCCAACTGTGTGGGCTAGCGAAACCGTTACATTTGTCGCTACCAACATGGGGCACTAAATTACCATTACAGGGGGACCCACAAAAATCCATCAACATACACGCACATACAGACCGACACACGGACAAAAGGTGATCTCATAAGCCTTTTTTTTTCATAAATGAAAATAGGCTAAAAATGAACAAAAACAGAAAACAAACACAAAAACCAAAAACACAAAGCAGAAAGCTAATTTCAGAAACAAAAGAAAATTCAGAAATCAAACACAAATAAAAAGGCAAATTTCAAAAAAAGAATACAAACACAAAATTAAAAGCACAAAGTAAAGAGAAAAAAGTAGAAAACAACAAACACAAAACCAAAACCGCTATTAGTTCAGATTTCACTCCGCTCAGGATCTCCATCCAGGAGTAAATCCTACTTACGCCACTGGTACCTTAAATATTCTTTCTCCTGGCCAGAGATCTGATGAGCCTCTTGAACACAGCATAGTTGAGTTGGCGCGCCATGTAGAAGAGAAGGAACCAGTCCTCCACACGGATCTTGCTGAGGAGCCTCGTGATCGCCTTCTTGTCTCTGTCATCGGTACTCAGCAGCAGTACAAGAGGCCCCCCTTCAACTTTCGACTGAGTCTTTATGAGGCATATTAGAAACACACGGAACACGAGAGAAATCAATGTCAGTACACCAAGAAATAACAGCCACAACCAGACTATAGTAAACAGTTTCTCATACCCTGCATTCACATCCAATATACAAGTATATGATGTCCCTTCAATGGTACAACTCACCGCTTTTGGGAAAGCCTTGTTTAACATTTCATATCTGTGTATAGGATCAAAAGCCGCAGGCCCTAAACTCAGGAAATTGTTTCCCAATATAACATTCAACGTTGCTATCACAGCCAAGATAATAATCAAATTGAGCACTTCACAAGCTATCAAACAAATAAACCAGTAAGTCGCTTGCAAACTTCTGTTAACAACACTACATATCCGGTCAATGAAATTGTCGAGTAACTTTTTATTGTCTTCTTCATCACCTTGTGTGGTCAACGTAATGTCGTAAATAGTATTATGCCCAGGAAGACCACATATTGCACGAGGTATATACAGTAACACAGACATCGCTATCAAAATGAAGGGAGCAGACGATGCAATTCCAATGTTCGCTTCCTCTTGACCGGGCATCACGAACAACCTTGTCGACATACACTGAGCTTCAATAAACTTCTTTCCGTCGCCGGTGAGAGAGCACCGCATGGGAGATTCGAATATCTGGTATCCAACAAGAAAGCTAGTGAGAATGAGAAGGGCAAAGGGAGTCACAGGGAAACAGAGTGTGAACACGAAATTGTCAGTGGACAATAGCTGCCAACGTTGGTAAAGCTGCTTCAACTCCTTCACCGAACTTTTCGCTGTTTCCTTTACGACATGAAACACTTCGCCGACAAAGTAGAGTTTCCCACCTTTGGCTTCAAGTTTGGCCATGGTGAGTGGTAGTGTTCGTTTGTTGAGAGAAGATACGACTGTGTGAGCGATATTATGATCTCCTGCCGCTGATAAACTTACTATCCGTGCGTGACGTATGTGTTAGCTTTATCTGTGGCCTTCTCAGAACAACGAAGCATTTCCTGTGTGAGAAAATGCATTCATTCGTTTATTTCGCCATGATAATACAGTTTCGGGCCGATAACCTAAATGTTATGCCCCTTAAAACAACAATTAGCGTTTTTATTATAATACAGATTAAGTCACCGTTTTTGGCCGGTCAGCCCCGGATTCAATGTCGTACGGAGGACAGTCGGCGAACCTCAGGCATTTGTTATTGATACGTGAGTTGCTTTCAGCGCAACTGACTACCCACATATCAATTGCATCTGCCTGTCCTCTGTATGCCCTCCTTCGGAGGGGAAGTAAAGCCGGCGGTCCCATGTCATAGATTTATGGCATGTTAACGAACCTTCCACTAATCACACCTGTGTGAAGCTAAATTAGGTTAAAAAAAGATACAGTCAGTCTGAGAGACTAGACTTAATATTATTTCAAATGACGCATGCTACATATGCTACACATGTTATTACAGAAATAGATGGACCTGTGAGATTCTGTTACCATGTTTACCGTGTTGCATTCTGTCATTATTTCATTGTAAATATGCATGTTTTAAGGTATTTATTTAATTGTGAGGCATTTAAAGAGTAAGTGAGTGCGTTTCGCTTACGCTTTGGGTTATGCTGAACCTGTAGGTACCCCATATGTGTAGGTTGGTGTTAATAGGACCTTATTTTCGGTACAAAACTGGAATGGGACCTTAGCAGAATAAGTTAATATAGGGAGGGATAATAATAATAATAATAATAATAATAATAATAACAATAATAATAATATTTTAAACAAAATTTAGTCAGAAATTATTGTTACCCTTTTGATTTATATTGAACTCATTTGGTTTTCATACATTTTAATAAATTGAATTTTATTTAAATTTATCAACGATTTCAATGAGTGATTTAGGTAATTTTAATTTAATTAGTTCTTTAATTATTAATAGGATGTTTTTAATTTTGTTTTTGCCTCTTACATGCTGAAGATGGGTTCAAGGACAACCCGAAACATGCACTGCTCGGGTCCAAGCTCTGTGAACTTGCGGGGGTGAGGGGAAAGGGCAGGGGAGGGTCAGGCGAGAATAGAAGGGTCTGTCAACAGCCCGCCGTGATATATGGTATTCCCTTCTATTCCAGTACTGCTAACATTCGGCCGTTGCTCAAACCACTGTGGTGTTACATGAGTGAGAGAGTCACCGACCAATGTATTTGGTTCTGTACTATGCACGGACCGAGAAACCTCGTCACTCGACAACACCAATTCTCGTAGTCCGCGATGCACGTTCCTCTCAGGTTCACGCAGCTTAGACCCGACCAGTACGAGTAACCTTAATAAGTTCTTCTTAATATGTTAATAAATGGATTGATTTAGGCTGTACCTTTACAAAATATTGTCTTATTTAACTGTATAAAATACATAATTACAGAAGTACAGGTAAATATAATGTTCAGTATACAAACTTCATATCTTTCATATTAATATAGGGGTTGTATGGAGATACTTCGGTGGCGTAGTTGGCAGCTTGCTGAGCTTCTATGCCAAAGTTCGCAGTTTCAAACCTGCTCAAAGTCATTGGATTTTTAAGAGCGTTAAAAATCTCTCAGTATGTCTTCCTTCGGAGGGGAAGTAAAGCCGGCGGGCCCATGTCATAGATTTATGGCATGTAAAAGGACCTTCCACTAACTACAATTGTGTGAAGCTAAATTTGTAGGTTAGATTTGATTAACGCTCTATTAAGTTCCAACGTTCGTCGCCAGGTGCCAGTTGTGGGGACATCTAGTAGCCAATTTCACTGCTAGGTGTCTTTGACGGTAGCATTTGGTAGCAAAGGTAGGAACTACTTGAAAATGATCGTCTACAGTCCTTACCTGAATTACAGATACAGATTATTGATACAGCCATCACAATTAACACCGGTTTTCAGACAAATTCTGCACACACCCAAAGAACACGGGACTACATGACCGCGTTGTCGCAGCCCCTTCACTGAGGAACCAACCAGGAGTTATATGACCCCAACAGGAATTCAACCGTTGAATTCCTTACAAATTTCTCTATTATCAATTTCAATAACCTATATTTTCAAGATGTTGGCTGGGTACTATATTCAATGTGATAGTCTTATGTCTAATGCTAGCGAGGTTTCTTATACGAAACGCCTGTGCTACCATAATTCTTATCAATTGCACGACATTAATGTTGTAAAAGTACGCTAAGTATGACTGTAAGAAGTTGCTGATCTCTTATCTTGGGCTAAGAAAGCCACGTATACGGGTCTACCTATTATTAGATTTCGCCATCGTAGCTGGAATAGAGGGTGGGTTATCGATTTGTGAAACTTACATATTCAAGGTGGTGGCTGCACGCTGTATTCAGTGGGATAGTTTTATGTTTATTGCTAGCGAGGTATTTTATTATGTTTCATGTTAACTACGCAATTATTACTTGGGTTATTGATTTCAATATTTTAATTGTACGCTCGGCCACCAAGTTGAATGTCTGGAGTCACCCTTCTTTTGCATTGGACAGTATTGATAATTTTCGCGATTGTTGCTCTAAAATATTGAAACTTATCTGTTTTAAAAACTTGTGTTTTCAAGATGGTGGCTGCGCATATTGATCAATCCAACAAAATCGTCACTTGGGCAGCATGGGTTCCTTATATAAAACTCTCTGTGTGCCAACTACTGGTGGTATTCATTTATTGGACATGATGTTTAGTTCGTTTTATTCATAACTAAGCATTAGCTATATTGGTGACTAATTATGTTTTAAAAGTTAAAATTATTTGTAGTTTAAATTCTTTTTTCTTTCTTGTCTTTTCATAAAGACTCCGTAGGTAGCGGTCAGCATGGTTAGCTGCCACCCCGGAGGTCCTGGGTTCGATTCCCGGCTCTGCCACGAAATTTGAAAAGTGGTATGAGGACTGGAACGAGGTCTACTCAGCCTCGGGTGGTCCAAATGAGTAGAGGGGGTTCGATTCCCACCTCAGCCATCCTCGAAGTGGTTTTCCGTGGTTTCCCACTTCGTCTTTGGGCAAATGCCGGGATGGTACCTTCTGTAAGGCCACGGCCGCCTCCTTCCCTCTTCCTGGCCTATCCATCCCTGTCTTCCATCCCTTCCTCTCCCTCATGAGGGCCCTGTTCGCTTTGCAGGTGAGGCCGCCTGGGCGAAGTGCTGATCACACCTCCCCAGTTGTATCCATCCCGACCAGATGTTCCAAGCTCCAGGACACTGCCCATAGAGGCGGTAGGGGTGAGTTCCCTCGCTGAGTCCGTGGGAACCACCAACCTAGAGGGTAAATTGACTAAATAAAAAATAAAAAAATCTATTCATAATTGAGGATCAACTTAGCTAATTATTACGTTTTTTAAGTTCTTTTGTTTTTATTTTGTAGTTTCAATTCTTTTTTTCTTTTCTTATCTTTTCCTAAAATTATTTTTTAGATTTACAATTATCTACTTTGTATTTGTATCAAGAAGGTACTGCATTGGGTTTATGACCTGTGTGCATTCATAAATAAATAATATAGTGTATGATTTACGGATGATAATATGTGTACGTCTCGCATAGTCACCATCTTGAAATTATGCAGCCGATGACCTTGTAAATTAGGCCTCTAACGCTCCGCGTATGGAGGTTAGTTTTTTGTGAAATTTAGTGGTGATCCAATGATTAGTTTACTCGGTAATAATGAAGGCATTGAGCTCACGAGGTGCTGCAATTTATTGTTTATTTGTTTAAATGGCGATGATGTAAAACATGGGATTGAGGTATCCTCTACTAGTCTCACCTCTACATAAAACTTTAAGAGTGGAACTGGATGCCATTACGCTCTGCAAAGCATGTTTAAATCCAGAAATGTTAGTAGGAATACTACAGTAAAAATTTACATTACAATATTAAGACCTGTGGTTATGTATGGATCGGAAGGTTGGGTTCAGAATAGAAGAGAAGAAGACTGGTTGCGAAGATGGGAAAGGAAGATCTTGAGGAAAGAATACGGGCCAGTGAGAGAGGAGGAAGGTAGGAGAATAAGGACAAATTTGAAACTACAGGAACTCTTCGGACAGGCAGATATTGTAGTGAAAATTAAGCATGGGAGGATAAGATGGGCAGGACACGTACAGAGAATGCCAGAATCGTGTAGTGTCAAAAAGGTGTTTACACAAAGACCGGAAGGAAGAAGGAGAAGAGGAAGACCCAGGAGGCGGTGGATAGATGACGTGGGAGATGACCTTAGGAGTCTGGGAATCAGGAACTGGAGAAGGAAGGCGGAAGATAGAGATGAATGGAGGCAGGTGATAAAGGAGACCAAGGTTCTTCAGGGATTGCAGCGCCGATCAGTAAGCAAGTAAGTAAAACAAAAGTTTGGTGCTTTTCAGTCGGTCAACACGAATGTACCCAAAAAGAGCTGGGTTATGTCCTAATCCTGAAATAAATTACATGAGATTAATAAATACACTAGGATGATCAGTTTCGATCGTCAAGCGATCATCTTCAGATCCATTACACTTAGGCTATAACATCTATGTTTGAGAATACAGGTGAAAAATATTTACAACATGTACAATTATTTAGTTGCAGTATTGGTAATGCAACTGACGGTATATGCTAAATGCAGTATATCTAATGTTAGGTGAAATGCTAAAATGGTGATAAAAATCCGGAGTTTGTCTGTTTGGGGTGATTATATGGTTATACAAAATCAACTATAGTTATACTGTAATAATACAGGCTGATATTTATCCGGTTGTCTTCCTGACCGGAACTTCGAGTAGTTTCGTGTTCACTCTGGCACCAGTTTTGGTCGACTAACCTGGGTGTTAACTGGACGAAACTGGTTTTTCCTTTCTCCCCCTTTGTTCTTGTGTGCTTTCTGAGGTCAGTGATATGTTTATTTGTGTGACGTTGCCAAATCTAGATAAGAATGTATGTTATTGAATACAGGAAGATCTACAACTATTAAAGACCGTGGAACTGTCTTCGCCACGCGTGAACTAAAAAGAAATTCAACTAAGCGCTGCCCGGTCTATTGAAGACGTCCCGGCACCTTTAATACTGCCGCGCATACCGGCCTAGGTTTATTGCAGAAAAAAGTACTTGGTACACCTGATCCAGATAACATTTACCTATTAACCACCGCTATTCCCCCCCCCCCCCTGAAAAGCACCAAACTTTTGTTTACTTAGGCAACACTGAAAAATGGCTTCCTCACAAGTAAATAAAATTTTAATCAATTCGGTACTGTCGTTTGTGAACTAATCAGTTCATTTTTTTAGCCTACTTTCGATTTTTGCAAAAAATGAAAGTAGACTTATGAGATCAACACAGGGCGAAAAAGTGTGTCTGTCTGTGTGTGTGTATGTGTGTGTGTGAGTCTGTGTGTGTGTGTGTATGTGTGTGTGTGAGTCTGTGTGTGTGTGTGTGTGTGTCTGTGTGTGTGTGAGTGTGTGTACTCTGAATGTCTGTCCCCCCTATCAATTCGAACACGGTGAATGCGAATTGAACGAAATTTGGTACAAAGGTAGCACTAGCGAAGGACACCTCAGTGTCATGTTTTATATCGCCGCCATCTTTACTAAAACTGAATGGCGGCCACTCAAACGTTCAAAACGTAAAATCAAATAACGACTAACCAAATCATCCGATCTCTACCAAATTTGGTAACAACATACCTTCGTATAGGATGCGTCTTGTGACCAAACTACAAGGTCGTCCGCCATACCATTTCAGGATGGCGGCCGTGCGAATTATGCAAACTTTATAATCCATATCATGGGACCCACCAGTTCCGATTATCGAGCCGAGAATCGTTTTAACTGTTCTAAAGGAAGAGGCACGTTCGAAATTAAAAGTTTATTTTGTAATACTATAGTGCAGACGTGATTTTAAAAAGCTGAGCTGATTCAGTAATAAGACAAGATGGCAACGGATGTCTTGTGCCTGACTTATATTTCACTAATTTGAGTATTGCATGCAATATAGCGTACTGATACAAAATAAATAAACTTTGTATGAAATGCTTTATATATAAATAATATACTCCAGTGATGAAATCGTTTAGTATAAATCATTATTTGCTAACAAGTTCTATGTAAGTCATTTTATATAGAACGATATCCGTTGACACAATTAGCTCAGTGGTAGAGCGTTAGCCTATCGCTCAAATGCCTATAGTTCAAACCCGATCAGAGCTAGGTTTTTTGCTTGAAATGTTATATGTTTATTGTTTTGTAATGACTCAGATTTTTTAAAATTAAGCGTTATATTGTGCATATTACGGTGTAAAATATATATTTAATTAAAACATAATTCGCCAGCAGATTTACTCGAGACATCTAGCTGCCAAAAAGGTAACTGCACACCGACCTACTTATTAACTTCCAGATTTTATTGAAAAGTTTCTTCTTCTGGCCGCTAGAATGCACTCGCTCTGTTAGGATTATATTGTTCGATATTTCACCACTAGATGTCACGACTAGTCTACGTGGGGCTCCATTGATTACTATACCATTGGCATTCTATGCGCATCGAATTTGAAGAATGACAAGATGATACTACGATACATTTTTACTTTTTATTTTAAAGGGTTTGTAGCAGCCTATTTTGCGTTACTTGAAAATGTTATTTGAAGTAAAGAACAAAACGATTTCACATAGTAGTTTGTATACACACGTCTCTGTAGGGTCATGGAAAGATTTGTTAATTCAATTAGGGTTTTCGATTCCCGGTCAAAGCATGTGTGATTTTCGAAGTGAAATGCCATGTCCTGTGGTTCGGATTCCACGTAAAAAGGAGGTCCCGTGGGTCATAATCACAAGATTCACGGTCACGTAAAACTACAATCTTCCTTCCTTTTTTTTCAATTAGGGTTGTGAAAGCCATGCACAACCAGACGTGTAAAGACATGCCTCAACTCAAAGTTGGATGTTGCCCACGGCAGGTCGTATATGTAATAATAATAATAATAATAATAATAATTATAATGTTATTGGTTTTACATCCCTTTTAACTACTGCTGCTTTTAGAGACACCGGGGTGCCGGAATTTTGGCCCGAAGGGAATCTTTAACGTGCCAGTAAATGTACTGACACGGCTCCCTCGCATTTGTGCACCCTCAAATGCCAGCTGACTGCGCCAGGATACGAACCTGCAACCAAGGGCCCAGCAAGCGAGAACGTTACCGCTGAGCCACGCAGCCAGTCTGGTCGATTATGTCTCCAGATCCATAACATTCTTGATATACTTCTTATCTTTCTTTCTTTCTTTCTTTCTTTCTTTCTTTCTTTCTTCAATGATGGTAGCAGTTTTTATCTAGGTTGTGGCGTTTGGTAGAGGTAAATCGTTTCTAAGGTCTTCAACAAAGAATAGTTCTATCATACTCTTTGATAATAACGAGTTATAACTATACGCATACATTTAGGAGAAAGTAGGCTATATGTTCTTTACTGAACATCTTGTTTTTTACTGCTACACTTAGAGCTTAAGAGCTCCTTTACAGTAACGCCCTACATAAAATAAGGTTAGGGCTTATAAAAATAAAACATTTCACCTACATTCACAATATAAATAATCATAGTCTAACAATTATAGTAACAACAAGATGTTCAGTAAAGAACATATAGCCTACTTTCTCCTAAATGTATGAGTATAGTTATAACTCGTTGTTATTATCAAAGAGTATAATAGAACTATTCTTTGTTGAAGACCTTAGAAACGATTTACCTCTACCAAACGCCACAACCTAGATAAAAACTGCTACCATCATTGAAGAAAGAAAGATAAGAAGAATATCAAGAATGTTATGGATCTGGAGACATAATCGACCGGACTGGCGGCGTGGCTCAGCGGTAACGTTCTCGCTTGCTGGGCCCTAGGTTGCAGGTTCGTATCCTGGCGCAGTCAGCTGGCATTTGAGGGTGCACAAATGCGAGGGAGCCGTGTCAGTACATTTACTGGCACGTTAAAGATCCCCTTCGGGCTAAAATTCCGGCACCCCGGTGTCTCTAAAATCAGCAGTAGTTAAAAGGGATGTAAAACCAATAACATTAATATTATTATTATTATTACGACCTGCCGTGGGCAACATCCAACTTTGAGTTGAGGCATGTCTTTACACGTCTGGTTGTGCATGGCTTTCACAACCCTAATTGAATTAACAAATCTTTCCATGACCCTACAGAGACGTGTGTAAACAAACTATGTGGATATTTTCGATAATATAATCCTAACAGAGCGAGTGCATTCTAGCGGCCAGAAGAAGAAACTTTTCAATAAAATCTGGAAGTTACCTTTTTGGCAGCTAGATGTCTCGAGTAAATCTGCTGGCGAATTATGTTTTAATTAAATATATATTTTACACCATAATGTGCACAATATAACGCTTAATAACATTTTCAAGTAACGCAAAATAGGCTGTTACAAACCCTTTAAAATAAAAAGTTAAAATGTATCGTAGTATCATCTTGTCATTCTTCAAATTCGATGCGCATAGAATGATAATGGTATAGTAATCAATGGATCCCCACGTAGACTAGTCGTGACATCTATTGGTGAAATATCGAACAATATAATCCTAACAGAGCGAGTGCATTCTAGCGGCCAGAAGAAGAAACTTTTCAATAAAATCTGGAAGTTACCTTTTTGGCAGCTAGATGTCCCGAGTAAATCTGCTGGCGAATTATGTTTTAATTAAATATATATTTTACACCATAATGTGCACAATATAACGCTTAATTTTAAAACATCTGAGTCATTACAAAACAATAAACATATAACATTTCAAGCAAAATACCTAGCTCTGAACGGGTTTGAACCATAGGCATTTGAGCGATAGGCTAACGCTCTACCACTGAGCTAATTGTGTCAACGAATATCGTTCTATTTAAAATGACTTACATAGAACTTGTTAGCAAATAATGATTTATACTAAACGATTTCATCACTGGAGTATATTATTTATATATAAAGCATTTCATACAAAGTTTATTTATTTTATATCAGTACGCTATATTGCATGCAATACTCAAATTAGTGAAATATAAGTCCGGCACAAGATATCCGCTGCCATCTTGTCTTATTACTGAATCAGTTCAGCTTTTTAAAATCACGTCTGCACTATAGTATTACAAAATAAACTTTTAATTTCGAACGTGCCTCTTCCTTTAGAACAGTTAAAACGATTCTCGGCTCGATAATCGGAACTGGTGGGTCCCATGATATGGATTATAAAGTTTGCATAATTCGCACGGCCGCCATCCTGAAATGGTATGGCGGACGACCTTGTAATTTGGTCACAAGACGCATCCTATACGAAGGTATGTTGTTACCAAATTTGGTAGAGATCGGATGATTTGGTTAGTCGTTATTTGATTTTACGTTTTGAACGTTTGAGTGGCCGCCATTCAGTTTTAGTAAAGATGGCGGCGATATAAAACATGACACTGAGGTGTCCTTTGCTAGTGCTACCTTTGTACCAAATTTCGTTCAATTTGCATTCACCGTGTTCGAATTGATAGGGGGGGACCGACATTCAGAGTACACACACTCACACACACACAGACACACACACACACACACACACACACACACAGACTCACACACACACATACACACACACACACAGACTCACACACACACAGACAGACACACTTTTTTCGCCCTGTGTTGATCTCATAAGTCTACTTTCATTTTTTGCAAAAATCGAAAGTAGGCTAAAAATATAGTAACAATACAATAATAATATTACTAATGATAATGGAAAAATTATATACAAAAGAGTGAGAGTGCATACAGACTATCAGCCCGAAAATAAACACCATATACTGTACACGAAGAGCTATTGAAGTAGACAGGTTGTCAGCTATTGTCCTTGTGTTATAATTGAACATTAAAAAAGTATTTTAACATAATACAGTAATCAAATGTGAGAGGTATACTGCTCCAAGAAGCGGGATGAAAGATGTCTTTTGAAAGCTGCAGTGCTTGCAATGTTGACGAACTTATATAAATCGAAGGTGTTGAAGAGGCGTGAGGCGGTGCAAACAAAATATTTATTGAACTTCATGGTTCGGTGTATAGGAATCTGGAGTGTTAATTTTGTGTTTCTATTTTCTCGATTATGAACAGAATGCATTGGTGTAAATGCATTGTAGAGATATAATGGGGTCTTGGTATGTAATATTGTATGTGTCAGAATGGCAACTGATAACTGCCTGCGCTCGTGGAGTTTCAGCCATTTCAGCTGCACGTAGTAAGGTGTGATATGTTCATCTCGCCTTACATCCAGAATGTACCGAACACATGCATTCTGGACTCTTTGTAATTTGATGTTCTGTGTTTCTGGTAAATCATTGTATACAGCAGAGCCATACTCAATGATTGGAAAGATGAGAGTTTGGACGAAGAGCTTACGTATGTTAGGTGGGGTGTAAGAAACAGTTCTTTTCAGGAGATGCATAGTTGATACAACCTTCCTTACCACATTAGACGTATTCTCTGCCCACGACAGTGTTCTATCAAATATCACTCCGAGATTATTGACAGTGTTTCTATATTTAATATTATTATCTAGTATCTTGATGGGTGGTAGTGAATTAAAATCTACTGAATTCAGAAGTTTTGTATATGCAATGGATATAAGTTGTGTTTTAGATATGTTCAAGTTAAGATTATGATTTTGGGCCCATTCACAATGAGGGGGGAGGGGAGGAAGAGAAGGCAGACATACGCACAAAAGTTACAAACACAAACACAATTATTTTGCTCGCGTAGATCTCAAAGTCCACTGCCATTTTTAGCATATTTTCATTCATGAAAAAAAAAAAAAAAGATACGAGCCTTACAGTAGTCGCATATGATGTGTAACATCTGACATGTTATTCGAACAATGCCATATTACTTACTCGCATTTTTTAAAGAATGAACTCATAGTGCTACCTTGTGCCAGCAAACATGAAAGGATTCTCCAATGCATCTGCAGTAGTGACATATACCTGCAACTGTATGCGGGAGCAATCCACTGCCTACTTGATGCGAGCTGCGCTTTATACCGGCCAGTTAGTGAACCCATGCCAGCGGTGTTAATGAAAATGGCCTCTTATTGCCGATATAGCGCACTGCCAAGTATAGGCGCGATTAAAAATTAGGTGTGCAGTAGGTATATTAAATGCGTTTCTCCCAGTGATACGTTTAGACCAACGAACTTTCAATTATTGTTAGTAGTCGGTGTTAATATACTGAATTCCTGCGTTGTTTGGAGTGTCGGTTGATGCGATATAGCACTCGAGGTATCGAGTGCTTACATTAAATAAGAATACAGCAAAAGTATGAAGATTTAATAAATCGTAATTGTTTTCAGCAAATATGATATAACGAATATTTTCACACCAAAGAACGACAACTTGAAGATGATTTATTGTAGGAATTTCTTTAATGGGGCCTCCAAACCTTGAGGTAAACCGTATGCGATTTATATTCCACATAGTCACATGGCTTACAGTACGTCGTTGTACCGATCTCCGCCACCGCGCGCGCTCATTGTTTCCGTCCCATGCACTTCCGTCCCATCCACTTCCGTCTCTTTTCCAAAATCACTCCCACAAAATATGTCCAGCTACCGAGTACCACAAAAATATCCAGATACCGAGTGGAGAGATGTTACACATCAAAAAAAGGCTTATGAGCCCACCTTTTGTCCGTGTGTATGTGTGGGTGTCCCTCTATTACAATCTAAACTGGCAAAGTGATTCCAATGAAACTTGGTAAGTGCATACTACTACCTCGTCCAACCTCGACCGTGCCTTACAAATTTTTAATAAGTTTTACCAATCCAACATGGTGGCCGCGCGAAATATTTCACTGTAATTCTATATCTCCGCAACAGTAACAGATATCACCCTGAAATTTTGTACAGTTCACCTATGGAATTTTCAAAAACCTGTTAAGAACAAAACGTACATAGCAGCAAGGCGAAGTTTAAATATTTAAATAGACTTACCTCGCGATTTAACCAACCGAGCGCAGTGAAACTTGGTACAGCAAATATGTATACATATTGTAATGCACTGACATCTAATCTAGTACAATTGTTCACATAACATAAAGATGGCGAGGTTGAAATTTTAACATTAAGTTTTAATTACATGTGTCCTCATCATGTGATCGAAATGAAAATTTGAATTATGAACGTGCGCAATAATATTCATCTAATCGTACATAACTTTATGGCCTACATTTATAACAATCCAACATGATGACCATCCAAAATATTTAGACGGCTCTCAATATCTAGGAATCTATTACAGCACTCAAACTGAAATTTTGTATGTTGATAGATGCTATTAACTTAAGGCCACCTATGGAACTTTTGGTAACCTGGTGATCACAAAACCAACATGGTAGACAAGCGAAGTTTGAACATTAAAATGGGATTTACTCGCGATTTAATCCTGAGCGCAGTGAAACTTGGTACGGTATATCTATATATATAACAAGAAGTTCCGTGAAGAACTATGCAGCCTACTTTTCATGCCAATGATTATTCTACAGTATATGAACCTATCGAGAATAATGACGAAATTAAGTTGGTAATATCGAAATATCTAATTAGTTCAAAATATACCTGGTATAATGTAGCCTAATAGAGCACTACAGTTGGCAGCCCTGGTGACTGAATATATTCTTAGTTCAATCTCTTAAGGTACAGAATACAAAATTTGGTTGAAGTCCAACGGACGTTACATGCAGTTAGACACTGGATCTATCAGCACGCGTAAATGCATGTTGCCAACAATACCATGCGTGTTCTGGTCAGAAATAATCTGAAATATTATGATATCTTGTTGTGCCAATTTTGGATGAAATCCATTTGTTAGTATAGAAGTTACATGTATTTTAAAATTGGACATATCAGCAGGCATAGAATCATGTTGGCAGCACTGCCTTGTATTAATTACTCCAAATTAATCTAGAATATCAGGTGCTATACGTGTGCAAAGTATAGAGCTGTTGGCTTGCATACTTTCTGGTATATTGATATTAGTGTAAAATAAATATAGACAGCATTTATTAACAGTTGGCAGCCCTGATTGCTCTTAACAATACTTATAGCCATATCTGTTATGGTACACATAGCACATACGAAATTTGGTTGAAATCCAACTGATAGTATAGAAGTTACATGTATTTAAAAATTGGTCGTATCAGCAGGCTTATAATCATGTTGGTAGAACTGACGTATATAAGTTACTCCAAATTAATCTAAAATGTCAGAATATACGTGTGCATAGTTTAAAGCTGTTGGCATGCATACTTTCTGATATATTGGTATTTGGATTTTAAAAAATAGAGAGAGCAATTATTAACAGTTGTCAGCCCTGGTGGCTCTTAAGAATACGCTCAGTCATATCTGTTTATGTACAGATATTACATACCAAATTTGGTTGAAATCCAATAGATAGTGTAGAAGTTATATGCATTTAAACATTGGACCTATCAGAAAGCTTAAAATTATTTTGGCAACACTGTCATGGTTGGCCTCCTGGAAATTAAACTGAAATAGTATTATCTACATGTGTGCCAATTTTGGAATAGCTCCCATGCATACCTTGCAAGATATCCAACATGGAGCTCAAATTTCTAGTGCGTTTTTTCAGCAGTTGGTAGCACTGACATCATTTTCAAATATGGACGTGAGATATTCCGGTGCACATCTTTACTCATACTAAATTTGGTTTTGATTGCTGCAGCCGTTTAGGAGTTGATAGGGGGGACACACACACAGCCAGACAGACCGACAGACAGAAGGACAGACAGACAGACAGACAGACACACATTTTCCCGGATCGATCTCATAAGTCTACTTTTTCCTCATTTTTGCAAAATGTGAAAAGTAGGCTAAAAATGAATTGCTGTTCGTTAGTCTCGCTAAAACTCGAGAGCGGCTGGACCGATTTGGCTAATTTTGGTCTTGAATTATTTGTGGAAGTCCAGAGAAGGTTTAAAATGTGATATATGAAAGTTGTAGCGCACGAGTAGATTCAACAAATGAGCGACGACGAGCGAAGCGTTTCAACTAAGTCCCGTTTGCGTTCATATACTATCCGTCTGATAGTGATGAAACTTGGGTGAGATGTTGTGTACTCTTCATGGAAGGTTTCTGGCTTAGTTAATCCACTTAAACATATGTAGCGCACGAGTAGATTCAACAAATGTGCGACGACGGGCGAAGCGTTTCAACAAAGTCCTGTATGCATTCACATACCATTCGTCCGATAGGCATGAAACTTGAGTGAGAGGTTGTGTACACTACAGGCAAGGTTTCTGGCTTAGTAAATCCATGTTATAATAGGTAGCGCACGAGTAGATTCAACAAATGAGCGACGACGAGCGAAGCGTTTCAACAAAGTCCCGTATGCCTTCATATACTATTCGTCTGATAGTGATGAAACTGGGCTGAGATGTTGTGTACACCTCAGGGAAGGTTTCTGGTCAGTAAATCGACCGAACAATAGGTAGCGCACGATTAGATTCAACAAATGAGCGACGACGAGCGAAGCGTTTTAACAAAGTCCCGTATACGTTCTTATACTATTCGTCTGATAGTGATGAAACTTGGGTGAAATGTTGTGTACACTTCAGGGAAGGTGTCTGGCTTAGTAAATCCACTTAACAATAGATAGCGCACGAGTAGATTCAACAAATGAGCGACGACGGGCGAAGCGTTTCAACAAAGTCCTGTATACGTTCACATACCATTCGTCTGATAGCGATGAAACTTGGGTGAGATGTTGTGTACACTTTAGGGAAGGTTTCTGGGTTAGTAAATTCACTTTACAATAGGTATCGCACAAGTAGACTACACAAACGAGCGACGACGCGCGAAATGTTTTAACATAGTCCTGTATACGTTCATATACCATTCGTCTGATAGCGACTAAACTTGGGTGAGTTGTTGTATACACTCCAGGGAAAGTTTCAGGCTTAGTTAATCCATTTTACAATAGGTAGCGCTCAAGTAGATTCAACATGTGAGCGAAGGCGCGCGAAACGTTTCAACAAAGTCCCGTATGCGTTCATATACCATTTGTCCAAAAGCGATGAAACTTGGGTGAGATGATGTGTACACTTCAGGGAAGGTTTCTGGCTTAGTACATCCGCTTTGCAATAGGTATCGCACAAGTAGATTCAACAAATGTGTAACGGCGTGCGTATCGTTTAAAAAATTCCGTGTGCGTTCATGCGATTCATACGATTGCAATGAAATTTGGAGAAATGTTGTTTCCACTCCCGCAAAGATTTCTGATTTAGTAAATCCATTTTACATTTGGTAGCGCACGATTAGATTCAATTAATGGGCGACAGCGAGTGCATCGTTTCAACCAAGTTCCGTATGCGTTCATATAACATTCATCCGATTATCATAAAACTTTGGGGAGTTGAGCACAGTCCTACGATGGTGTATGAATTAGTAAGTCCGTTTTTCAACGGGTGGCGCACAAGTAGATTCAACAAATGAGTGTCGTCGCGCAAATCGTTTAAGCAAAAACCCGCATGCGTTCATATGCCATTCATCCGATTGCGATGAAACTTTCAAGAGTTGTTGTGTACACGCCAGGGAAGGTTTTCACTTAGTAAATCCATTTTACAATAGGTAGCGTACGAGTATATTTAACAAATGGGTGACGGCGCTCGAATCGTTTCAACAAAGTCCCGTATGCGTTCATATACCATTCAATTCCTTGCGATAAAAATTTGCTGAGTTGTTGAGCACGCTCCCATGGTTTTTTTTGAGATAGTAAATCAATTTTACAATAGTTTAGAGGTGGTTAACGGAAAAAGAAAATCAATATTGGGAATCCAAAAGCACTTCAACAAACAAAGTTACAACGCCAACACTTTCTTTGATTGGCATTGCAACGCATGCCGGGTACAGCTAGTGTTCATATAAAATTTAATCTACTTACATCGACTGACTGTTTTGATAACGCCAAGATGACGGCTGTGCAAAGTTTTAAAATTAAGTTTTAATTTCTTGTGTCCTAATCATGCGATCGAAGTGAACGTTTGAATATTGAACCTACGCAATGATCCAGATCTAATGGTACATAACTCTATGCCTTACACGTATAACAATCCAACATGGCGACCAATATAAATATTTAGATGATTCTCAATATCTACGACTCTAATACAGCAATCAAACTGCAATTTCTAGGTCGATAGAGGCTATTGACATAAGTTCACCAATAACCTGGTAAGCACAAAACCAACATGGCGGCAACGCGAAACTTAAATATTCTATGGATTTTTCTCGTGACTTTTCATCCGTATGCTCTGAAAGTTGGCACGGTGTATCTACATACGGACGTCTAATTTAATGGAATTTTTTGAGAACTTAAAATGGTGGCTGTACATTTTTTTAAATTTCGTTTTCATTTCTCGAGTCTTAAGTAAGCCCAGTAGGATATAAGTAAATAGGCTATTTAGTTCTTCACGGAACTACTTGTTGTTTTATGAAATTTGAAAGTAAGTTAACTAAGTTGCTAATAAAATAACTTTATTTATTATTTTAAATGGAAATGCACCAGTTTACTAAAAGCTCTGTCTATCTGCTTCAAAAATAAGAAGCTACTTTATAACTTCAGAAACTGATAACTCAGAACTTTATCTTATGGCAAGGAACTGTATCTTACAGCAATGCTTTGTTATCGTGAGTAAACAATATTCCAAATATTCTGATAGGAGCCGTCCATATATCACGCAATCACATTTTGGTCGTTTCTTTTATCCTCCCCTCGAAATAATCACGCGTAATCATCGCATCAACCCCCTTCTGTTAGCCTATTTCTAATTTCATCACGATTTATCCGTATAAATGAAATGAAACAAGAAACACAATGTCAGAGACTCGTGGACATCATTTACTGTAAAAGAAATACACTGCAGTTTCCTGTTTCCTGGGTTGCTTCGGGGAGGGGGCAAAAATCACAATATTCATTTTTTCATCACAGATATTTTTGAACCTCTGTATGAGTTGATTTTTGTTAGTTGTTAAGAGATTTCGTAATCAATTCCCGCCTTTCCCGTCACTACACGTCATCAACGTAATCATTTGCTTCGAAACCTCTTTGTGATTACGCAATACAGTATGTGGTCGCCCCCAAGAATGTTTTGCTAATACCACTGGAAATTAGGGTTGCCAGTTCCAATAGTTTTAATACAATGGACCAACGTTTCTCATCCTGTGGTTCGCGAACCCCCAGGGGGTTCGCCAAACACTTTTCCATAATGGTGGGTTTCGAGGTTAATCCTATAACTGTTTCCATAATTTCTGCGGAATTGTCATATTATTATTATTATTATTATTATTTTTATTATTATTATTATTAATATGATTATTTATTTATTTATTTATTTATTTATTTACAGTGTATTTTCCCAATATTGGAAAGCGTTAAGGAATTTGACTCAATCCTTGAAGTTCTTCTTATTTTGCATTATTGTTTCATTCTGTTGGAGAATGCCAATTTTCTTTCGTCAGACCATAGAGGTCTGTAAGGTGTAGGTTTTGCTTGCTCTGGTTGGACTTCCCAGTTGATCACTTTGTTACGGAAGGAGTCTCTGTCTAATGTGTCGGTTATGTTAGCAGTTCGCACGTCTTTTTGTACTTCTTTCATCCATGGTGTTGTACTTTAGAGTGATGATATGTAATCTAGTATTCTTTTGGTTTGTCGGGTATTCGGCAGTCTACTTATGTGCCCGAAGAATTTCAATCGTCTGTTACTGATGTCGACTTCGATGTTTGAGTATTTTTCAGTTGTCTTGATTGACTGTAGTCGGTACCCGTCAGGAGTGAGTCTTACTCCCAGTATTTTCCGAATGACTTTTCTTTCTTCTTTCTTGATGTCTTCAAGTTCATATTTCTTATTGAGTGTAAGTGTTTCGCTTGCGTATTATTATTATTATTATTAAAATAACCCTGCAATACCCCTTGTTACATATGTGTAACATCGAATTTATCACATTATTTCCACAATAAATTAATATTTACCGCGAATGCTTGATTTACAGTTATGTACTGTAACAACGTTAGGAATGCAGTTGATTTGGCTACAACGACAATTTAGTCTGCTGCTTCTTTGTGTTCTAATAGTATTAACAACAGTAACGCGATCCCACTAAGGAACAGTTACGTGTAGCCTACATTGTATGTTTAAAAGGCAGTGGTTCACCCAACTCAGATCGTTGTAGAAGGGGTTCGCGGGTCGAAAAAGGTTGGGAACCGCTGCAATAGACACAGCCTTAGAATAGTATTAGCAATAGTGCCCGGCTTCGCCCGGTGGATTTATTTGTTTCATGGATGATAATGAATACTACTACTACAGAACTGGAGCGCTCAAGGATAAGGATCGGAAAGCACCAACGCTTATTGCAGCTGATAACCTCAGTACACGGCACCAACACCATCGCCCTTATACAGAGACGTACTTTTGTCATGATGATAACTGTTTTAAGGGGCCTAAGAAATCTTATTGCACTAATTACTCCCCGTGACTGCAATTTATAAGCAGCTCGCAATTCTGCACCAGAACAATGGTAGGGGCGACGTGATGCAGCCCGCATTGCCTGGCAACAATATACTGAGGTATTATTGAAGCTGCTCAGAAGCGCTTGTTCTTCCGACTTACTGAACAAAAATCAATCTTTATGGTTACCTGAGAGGTGTAGCCTAATGCTACATAGCATAAACTATTCCTCTTGAATCTGGCTATCATATATAAAAATTATTTTTCGAATCCGACTGATAATTCCAAAGATTAGCGCGTTTAAACACACAAACAAACTCTTCAGCTTTATTATATTAGTATAGATTATTTCACCAGTAACTGAAGGCTAACAGAAAATTTCATCGACAAATACTAATATATGGATGAGCTACCTTATCGATATTATTGATGTAAGTTAAATTTTTATGTAAAAATGTTCTTCAGATGGTCAACCACGTACAGAAGTGTTCAATGTGTAAGTGTGTCTATTATTTGAGACATTCAAATCGACTGTGCAGATATTTACCGCCCAAGACAATCGGTTCCTGACACTTGTTGACCAACTGAAGAACATTTTACATAAAATCTTACTAGACTACACTGAATAAATGTATCCAAAGTTATCTTTGGAAATTGGATTTAGCACTTTTTTAATAGGATCTACTGACTCTACTCACTTTTGTAACAGAAATTTTGTCTTTATTCCTAATAATTTAACGACATTTTTCTTCTACTCAACGACTTTCCACAAATATTAACACAGTCAAATGTTTTGTAAATAGCTAAAAATTACAAATTTTAGGAAGGAAGCTTCACTGAAACCATTTTTGATCACAAGAATCACATTTACAATCACAAATTTGTTTTAACAACACTGCAATTTATGCTTATAATGTTTCATTTAATGAAGGTTCACATAAAATTAACCTTTAACTTTTGTTTCTGTTTAAAAGCTCGTTGCTTTAGATACTTCTCGAAATACGAGTTATTTTATGCATCTCCATAGTATGCCATAGTCCAAAAATTGCACTCACTTGTTTGAATCATCACACAGGCACAAAATAAAAAAGCTTTGTTTTATAGCACTAGTCGCACTGATTTCAGTTAAAATCTCTAGTAAGTTTGATGAGGGTAGCAAGTAAAATACATCCATTCACATAGATTAGGGTCATGATAGAAACAAATTCAGGCTTCGTTTCTTTTAGAAAGCACAAAAGAACATCGTGTCGTTTCTAAACTTTGGATTTTTCCAATTCCAAACTTTGAAATGTGTTTTTACATTGTATAATTTTTGTTAATATATTAACAGAACTATAAGGTGGATTACAAGATACACTGTAATTATCACGGAAATCTACTCGTTTCTGTCCTTATTTATGGAAATAAATGAGACAGTCGAGAGTACAGAAATTTATATAAGTTGATTTTATTCCTTTTATTATCAAATTTGCATTTGAAATCGGTAGGAACTAAGTTATGATTTTCACAATTCATTTTAAACTGGGATAAAATAATCCCATGCTATGAACACCTCTGCTTTACAAGCGAGCACTTCAAGACAAGAAGAACGATTTTCTAGTAAGGTGCAGACTAAGAAAAAAGATCCATTTTCATCTTAAAAAGAATGTAGTCTGTGCTCTCAACATCTATACAGTACATCATAACTCCAATTTCTTTGTAAAATGAACACAATAGTTTACAATGATGGAACTAGATTCTTCTTCTCCTCTGGTTCCCCGTCACTGTCTGTCTTGCAGGAAAGAGTCGATGAAGAAATTTTATTTCTCCAGACATTTTCATCTATCTGATTTGCCAACTCCTCAAGTAACTTCTTGAACACAAACCCATCAATGTTCATGCCCAGGTAATACAGGAAGAGCCAATCAGAGAAGTAACAGGAATCCATGATGATTGGGAGATCATATTTGTCAATCGGGGCAGGGGTCATGTTGCTGAACAGGAAGTAGTTGAAAGTAGTGCTTCGATCATGTAAGATGAATGTTAGAAAACGCCAAATCAGCCCTAGAGCTGTTGCAACGCCCAGAATGATCAACCAGAACCAGAGAAAGGTGTAAATCTTCTCATTTACTACATTCAGAGCCATCACACACAACGCGTCATGTTTTTGAATGGTTCCTGATGGACCATATTTGTGGAAAGTGCACTTGGTCACTTTAGGAAACACTACATCGAGGGGATTGATTTCATGGTCCAGATCTGCGTTAGTAAGATCAGTTCCGAGACTCATAAAAGCTCCTCCTAGAAAAGCATTTGTTATGAACAACTGAGCAATCACATTAACTCCGTTCAATATTTCACAAAGAACCATAAAAGCAGCCCATGTACTATTTAGATGCAGTCTTTCACGGAATGCTTTTAACACGTCAGAAATTTTCTGTTTTCGATCTTTCTCAGTTATAATCGTTACGTTATCATTCACCTTAACTTCCTTCGTAGCCGACACTAGAACTGTGTTTTCCAGGATCGTTGCCATTGACTTGAGGCGCCCACCCTCCAATCTTCGCCAAAGTAAATGGGGTAGATAGAACATGATCGCTTGGCCGAAGAGGACGAATGGTACCCACTGATAGTAGGCATGGTGGATGACCTCCTCATCTCCGACAAGAGGTCCAACTCCCGGATGGGCAATGTGATCCACATGGAGAGGGTCCAGATGCCTAACAACAGTGAAGGTGGTTGTGAAGAAGCAGTAAGTCTCCAGCACGTTGGTTGGTATTCCTTTGTCGGAGATACACCTGATGTGCTCCCCGATGTACTGCTGGCTGCTGACTATGATGGTACATACCAGAAGACTCCAGAACGTTATTCTGTAGTGCAGCTTGAAGACGGAGTTATCAATAGTGAGTAGCTTCGGCTTGAAGCTCACATTCTTAGCAAATTCTTCAAAAGTCTTTAACATGATGTTGGTTTAGATTAATCACCACTGAGCTAACAAACACTACTAAACTCTTCACGATAAGAACAAAATAATTATCTGGCTCTGCGTCATATCTGCACAGGATGACAGATATCTTATCAAAGTAAAGGTGATAGGCGTACGTTATCTCACGTATCTCATGGGAGAGACGATATGGGACCTGTTTCGTAGCATAGGTCAAACTTCAATATCTCGAACGTTCGATATCTCGAAGTAATTTTAATTTCCCGGTGAAATTCTACACAATTTCTATATTATGTTTTTTTCTATTATTCGCAAGTTCTATTACTTGTATACATGCCGGCCAACCTTACAAAACCAAAACTCAGGAGATTTTGCTATGAAAATCAGGAACATTCAGGAGATGCAAATAGTGCATATTAGCTCAATTAATTGACAAACTATGCTTCAAAAGGAATGACGTAAATAATCATTCGGCATTTATTATCCCATTACTTTCACATTTAACACCAATGTTTAGTTATTTTTCATTTTTATTTTGTATTATTTTTCATATATTTTACATTTTCTTGGTGCTTCTTCGTTCCCACGTGTTTCGAAATATTTTTTCACCATGTGTTATAAAAACTATTACATCGACAAACAGTACAAAATGCAAAATAATTGTCCTTTGCTGGATACAATCACGTACGGAAATTATTCCGAAATCTGTTTAAAAAACAATTATTGTATTTTTTGGCCATAGTGAAGAGTCAAACACCGAGCAAGAACACTACAATGTGACGAAAATGTTGCAACAAAGTCAATAAACAACCGCTTGGGCTACACTGAAACAAAATCCATTTACATGCATTGCCTGCCCACTACTTCCAAATATACTGGAAAATGTTTGAAGTTGGCCATTAATTTTTAAAAATCAGGAGGATAACTTGAGTAATCGTGAGGCAGGAAAAACTATGGAAAATCGCGAGTTTCCCGCCTAAATCGGGACAGTTGGCAGGTATGCGTATACTCGAATGCTATTTTGTTCCTCAGACATAAAATATGTGTCTTTAACTCGAAGTTGGCGTGGAAATGCAGTTGAATTAAGTTCTTTAAGCGTGATATGGGTATTGAATATCGAGTCAGTCTTATAAGGATACCTGGACTGTGTATTCCTGTCAATTTCTGTCAGCAGCTTATTATGCTCGAAATTCCAGCTAATACGCTGTCAACTATTATAAAATAAATACAACTTACAAGATTTATAGCGATATGCAGGATTAACGTTTTTGAAAAGAACGGAAAATTAATGTTACTGTACAGTTCCTAATAAAAAATTCAGACCAAGACCTTATTTCACATAAAAAGTTCCTGGTCATACAGTTTTGTAAGAAATGTTCCATGATGATTACAAAAATAATTTTGCCTCTTATGTAAGTGTTATGAAAAAACCATTATGCTCAGACAATTACTTTTCGAATTACGATTTTTATAAAAAGAAACTTCTTTGGTTAATTTTAGAAACTTTTCTGAAAGTACGGGAAAAATTTAAATGATGATGACATTTTTTGGGAATGTTATTTCTTATGCTTAAAGGTTCATTGATATCATATAGTTCTGCAAAAAATAACGCATTGATAAACATGTTTGGTTAGTGTTTGCAAATCAATCCGTTGGAAGAAAAGCTTGATATTTTGAGTAACCAATTTTCAATAAAATATTTGTAATTCAAAAAGTAATTGTCTGAGCACAATGGTTTCTACATAAACAGATGAATAAGAGGCAAAGTTATTTTTAAAATCATCACGGAAACATTTTTGACAAAAGTGTATGGCCAGGAATTTTTTATGTGAAATAAGCTAATGGTCTTAAACTTTTGTTAGGGACTGTACAGTAAAATTAATCGAAATGTATATTCAATATTTACACAGCAATATGTAACCCTAGTTAGTATAGCTGTATGAGTAGACAATAACAGCATGATACAGCAACAGTTGACTAAGTATTTATGATAACAGTACCCATCTTTCATGTATTTCTATATCCCGAATTTTCGATACCTCGATGCAATTTTTATTTCCGAGATATCGAAGTTGGACTGTAGTTCATACTGTGGGCATTGCGTGCACGCGGCTTCAGTTTACATTATGAAAGAAGTACGCTGACAGCTGTCCAAGTCCTCATGTGGAGAAATGCCGCGTTACGTGTGACATGAATATTGTTGGACCATTCATGCAGTTTTCACTGTTACCTATAGGATTTTCTATCCTGTGAAAGAGTAAGCAAATGCTTTGAAGATTTGGTTGCCGGTGGTCGATATGGGAACTATTCTTTGTTTATACGTGTCACTCTGTCAGCCTGCTTGGTTGACAGGTGCAGTTGCGTAGATAGGATATGACTCAGCTCCAGTTGTCGTTTGAGCCTTCTGTCTTTTGACTGGTTTGATGCAGCACTCCATGCCTCCCTGGTATGAGCTAATCGTTTCATCTATACATGGCTACCACACCGTACATCCGAGGCAATCTGTTTAACATATTCTAACCTTGGTCTACCCCTACAGTTCTTGTCCTCGACCCTTCATTCCATAACTAAGCTTGTTATTCCTGGGTGTCTTAACGTGTCCTGCCAACCTATCTCTTCTCTTCATTAGCAGGCGCCAAAAACATCTCTCCTCTTACACTCGTTCATCGGCAATCAAATCTTGAATTGCTAAAAAATACACGGCGTAACACTGACGGTAATGTGCTTGCTTGCCACTGCAACTCAGCTCATTGTTGCCATAGAAACAGATACCCCGCTCGCCTCCTTACAAACCTCACCGGCTTACTATGTGGATGCAAACTATATGTCAGTGTGGATCGGGGATACACTCCGTGGTGAGCCGATTCATCCAAGAGATTAAGTGCATCTGATGGCGTATTAGTAAGTTATGCTTTTGTTTAAGTACTGTATGTGTATCTATTTGTTTCTAATATTGATTTAAAAAATATTCGGGCTGATAACCTAGATATTAATAATAATATCGTATGGCCTCGGGTGCAAGCTTTGTTATTTGACGCCCAGAGGTCAGCAAATGTTGTTGTTCCTTGAATCACTATGGAAGTCAAGGAGGTTAGATATCTAAGCTCCTTGACACTAGAGCGCTTTCTAGTAGAGAAAGGTGGAACTTTTGTGTTGGCGGAAAATCTCGAGATTAATTTTGCCATTATGAACATGGCCTACTGAATTCAAATGGGTTCTTTAACATGCCAACAACATATGACACGCGTGTCGTGGTTTATTATTATTACTTCGATAGCTTGCCACGGTGGGTGAGTGGTTAACGTGTCGGTCTACTAACCCGAAGCTTGCAGGTTCGCTCCTGGCCGTGGTAAGTGTGGTTTTTTTAAGGCGGCAAAAATTTACGACACGCATGTCATACGATGTACGGTAGGCATGTCACAGAACCCATTTGAATTCAGTAGGCCGTGTTCATAATGGCAAAATTAATCTCGGGAGTTTCCGCCAACACAAAGTTCCTCATTTCTCTACTAGAAAGCGCTATAGTGTTCAATGAGTTTAGATATCTAACCTCCTTGATTTGCATAGTGCTTCAAGGAACGACGAAAGTCGACATGCAAGCTACCCTCTGGGTGTCAAATAACAAAGCTTGCATCCGGCACCCGAGGCCATACGATATTATTATTATTATTACCTCGATATTAGACCTCTCTAAACAACAATTATTATCTTATCAGCAAAAATATTCCTTTGTTTTAATTAATAGAGCTAGAAGTAACTGATATGAAGGTAGCAAGAATGATTCCCGGGACAAATAGATGGGAGCAATGACAGTAGGATACTCGTAATGAAGAGAGTTAGAAATGAACACGCTAGATGAAGCTGTTCGTATGAGCCGACACAATTGGTGGGGTTATGCGAAGAGACTGGGGAGGAGAGATTATCTCAGATGTTAATGAGTTCGGCTGAGTGTAGAGCGTAAGAGAAGGGCAGAGGTAGATCTACTGTAGGTGGTGACGGTGAGATTCAGTGATGAACGATTTCATAGTGAGAGCTGTAGAAGCAGAGGAAGCTGACTGCTAATAGGGGATCACGAAGGTGACTTGTTCGCAAACAGAGGCTTGTAGACTAGACTGTACGATAAAAGGCAAAACAGTCTCCAGTGAAAATGTATGTTTTGGTGTTTGAAGCCATTTTCAGCGTTTGATGCTTTTCAGTCTATTAACACGAGTTTTTTTTTCAAAACTCCCTAATCCTAAAGAAAATTACATGAGTTAATAAATACACTTAAATGACCACTTTCGATCATCTCAACAGTTGACAGTAGATAGTGAGCAACATAACTGCTCTCACCAGGACAGCGCAAGACACCAACAGATAATAATAATAATAATAATAATAATAATAATAATAATACAGTATCGTATGGCCTCGGGTGCCTGGTGCAAGCTTTGTAATTTGACACCCAGAGGGTAGCTTGCATGTCGAAATTCATTGCTCCTTGATTCACTATGCAAGTCAAGGAGGTTAGATATTAGATATCTAAGCTCCTTGAACATTATAGCGCTTTCTAGTAGAGAAATGAGGAACTTTGTGTTGGCGGAAACTCCCGAGATTAATTTTGCCATTATGAACTCGGCCTACTGAATTCAAATGGGTTCTTTGGCATGCCAACATCGTATGACATGCGTATCGTATTTTTGCCGCCTTTCAAAAATCACTTACCACGGCCAGGGGCGAACCTGCAATCTTGGGGTTATTAGACCGACACGCTATCCACTCACCCACCGTGGCAAGCTACCATCAGATAAGTAGCCGGTACAATACAACCATTATTGACCATTTAACTACAATCACATATTCACTCCAAACAAGCAAGTTTGGAGATCAATCACCAATTCAAGTATTTTAACAAAACATCACATAGACCACAACTAACAAATATTGACGAGTTGGCTATCTCAACTCATACTGCTACTATATAAGTGTACATATTGTAAATAATTTCACCCATACTTTCTGACATAAATTTTAGGGCCTAAGTGTAAATGATCTGATGATGACCGCTTGACGATCGAAACTGGTCATCCAAGTGTATTCATTAATCTCATGTATTTTTTTTTTTTTGGTTGGTTGGTTCTTAAGTTTAGGGGCTGCGACAACGCGGTCATGTAGCCCCGTGTACTTTGGGTGTGTGTAGAATCTGTCTGATAACCGGTGTTAATTGTGATGACTGTAATAGTGTGTGTTATCTGTCTTTTTTAATTTAAGTACTGCAACTTAGAATTTTTCAAATAGTTCCTACTTTTGCCGCCAAGCGCCACCGTCAATGACTACTAGGCCAAGTTCGAAACTCAGCTACTAGACGCCACCGCAGTCGGCTCTTGGCAACGAACATAGGAACCTAAGAGCGTTGTTTACATTAACCTATCCAATTTAGCTTCACACAGGTGCAATTAGTGGAAGGTTCTTTAACATGCCATAAATCTATGACATGGGACCGCCGTATTTTTTTTTTTTTTTTCAAGATTAGGAAATAACCCATCTCTTTTGGGAAAAACTCTTGTTGACCGACTGCAAGCATCCCACTTCCGTGAAAATGTATGTAATGTATGTATATCAATTAATTCAATCTTTGGCTAGTTTAAATATCAATAATTCAATGTTGTTGGTTTTACGTCTCTTTTAACTACTCTGGCTTTTAGAGACGCCAGGACGCCGGAATTTTGCCCCGAAGGTGATCTTTAACATGCCAGTAAATTTACTGACATGGTTCCCTCGCATTTGCGAACCCTCAAATGCCGGCTGACTGTGCCAGAATACCAACCTGCAACTTTGGGCCCAGCAAGCGAGAACGTTACCGCTGAGCCACGCAGTTTAAAAATCAGTAGACAACCTTCAGTGTAATACGATTGCAGAATTTGGGTCCTAGAAGCATTTAGTTTTACGTGACAGTTAATCATGCGATCATGAGCCACGGGACCTCCTTTTAACGTGGAATCTGAACCACAGGACATAAGATTTCACTTCGAAAATCTCACATTCATTGGCCGGGAATCGAACCCGGTCCACCTTGGTGAGAGGCCAACAGCTTGACCAATGCGCCACCATGCCCCCTATAATATGGATATGTTAATTATAAATGTAATTAGTTTTCTTGTTTTACTAAAATTGAGCTATTTATGATTTAAACTGGATAGTTTCCTTTCTTGAAGTTATAAATACAACAGTTAAATGAGATGAGTACTGTTTCTAAGCGATATAATGCAAATAAACATACCGGTAATATATTCCAATGGTTTATCTGACAGACTAGTTGCGACTACGGAGGGATAAGGTGATTGTGGACTCTAACTAGAGCCCTGCATCCGCATCCGGCCCACATCCATGTGACTGTTATCCGCATCCAAACGTTTGTTATCGCAATTCGCTGACATTACAATAATATCCTATATGTTCGACGTTGTCGAAATGTAAATATTACATGTCAGAAAACTGTGTCATAATGAGGGTCATTATAACACTAATTTTCATTATGAAACAGTTTCTCCCACCAATCAGAGCTCAAGAAACAGTTGTGTGGCCAATTAGGTGAGGATAGCATCGCACCTGCACTGACTTTCACGGCCTCCTATTTTAAATTTCACCGCGTGGCTAGTGTCATAGTGGGGTATTTGAGGAGGCCATGGTCAAATACATGGTATTCTCTGCGTCCAATGCGCTCTGTTCAGTACATAAAACTGGTGAAATCTCGACAGATTTATGAATATTTATGTTCGAACATAAAATAGTTAACATAAACAGTCGTATGCAACTCGCCTATAATGGTAATTAAGACACTCGTAGGCTCGTTGCATAATGTACTATTAATTTATTAGATAAAGCATAAAGTATTAAAGCAACACATTTAGACATTAGAGGTGAATTTCGTTCCCCTAGGCTGTGTGAATCGCAAGACTATTTTGACTGAGTTTTGCCCCTCTGAGTAACGGCAAGTTAACGCGGTGGCTAATTATAGCACTTACTTAGTCGTCGGATATACCCACGCAGGCAAGCGTAGGTATAAAGAACTTCTTTTTGCATAAGTCAACACTAATTGAAGATATTTCCATAACTGGCGTCTCTCACTTTTCTATTATTCTCATAATAATAGAGAAAATAGGGAAATAGCAAGAAACGTGAAAGACGAAGATCTTAGCAAAAACAAAATTTACTTTAAAAAAAACAGTTCAAGATTCTATTTTAAAAATATCCGCAAATTTACTCTAAACATTATCCGCGGCTTATCCGCTATCCGCAGAGCCTTGCAAACTATATCCGCGTGGCGAAAATTTTGGCGGATATCCGTGGTTTTGTCCGCGGATAACTGCATCCGCGCAGGGATTTGACTATAACCAGGTATCTTGTTCCCTCACAGTTGTTACGAGTAAGATGCATCTTGCTAAGTGAGTCAAGGTTATGGTACTGAGACGCTCTCAGTGTGACAAGTCGTACACCTGTTCATACACTCCTTTAGCAAGGTCGTAATGCAGCTGTCTCGTCTGTCTGTGTGCGTAGTTGCATCGTGTACGTCGAGCTGGCTAATTTATTGCGAGTAATGTTGTTCAATTGTCTTCAGAGTCATTACTCCAAACATTATTGGCGGCTGTCATTATGACGTGGAGCTGAGGGTCCACAAGAGTACATTAAGACCATGGAAGAAATCATACTGTTAATTGTGACGAAACTGTTCGAAGAAAATTACATTTAAAAGGAAGACTATTCACTGTGTCTTAATTCTCGTGTATCCACTGATGGTTTGCGGAGAACAATGTCGAATTTTTGGACTGGCCATGTAGGTTATACATGGTTGGTTGGTTCCTCAGTTTAAGGGCTGCGACAACGCAGTCATGTAGCCCCGTGTACTTTGGGTGTGTGTAGAATCTGTCTGATAACCGGTGTTAATTGTGATGGCTGTATTAGTGTGTGTTGTCTGTTCTTAATTCAAGTAAGGACTGCATACATTGAATTTTCAAAAAGTTCCTACTTTTGCGGCCAAACGCCACCGCCAACGACTACTAGTTCAGAACTTGGTTACTAGAAGCCACCGCAGTCGGCTCCTGGCGACGAACGTTGGAACCTAAGACTGTTGTTCAAATAACTTAACCTATAATTTTGCTTCACACAGGTGTAATTAGTGGAAGGTCTTTAACATGCCATAAATCCATGACATGAGACCGCCGGTTTTACTTCCCCTCCAAAGGAAGGCATACTGAGGGATTTTTAACGCTCTTAAAAATCCGACGACTTCGGTAGGGTTTAAACCCGCGATGTTGGGCATAGAAGCTCAGAATGCTACCAACTACGCCCCCGAAGCCGCTGTAGGTTATACAGTAATAGATCTAAATCCACTGGAGGAAACTGCTATGCCCAAGATCGCGGTCAAAGTCGTCAGATTATTAAGAGCGTTAAAATCCTTCTGTATGCCTTCCTTCGGAGGGGAAGTAAAGCCGGCGGGCCTATGTCATAGATTTATGGCATGTAAAAGAACCTACCACTGCAATTGGTAGTGTGTAACTAAATTTGTAGGTTATTTGGTTAGAAATAATCTATCAAGTTCCAACGTATGCCGCTAGGTGTCAGTGACAGTGGCCTCTCTGGTAGTTGAAGTTGGAAATTGAACTTGATGGGGAGTCCACAGGCGTTCAATTAAAATACCCCTCTATGGCCATTGGCTGCAATTCAAATATAACAAGTAGTTCCGTGAAGACCTATACAGCCTATTTTCATACATCCTACTTATGTTAACTGCCACTATCAACATACAAAATTTCAGTTTGATTGCTGTAATAGATTCTTAGATATTGAGAACCGACTAAATATTTAGGATGGTCACCATGTTGGATTTTATATATGTAGGTCCTAGAGTTATGTACTGTTACATGAAGATTACTGTGTACGTGTAGCATTCAAACTTCAATCGCATGATTAGGACACAAGAAGTAACAAGGAGATTTTAAAACTTCACACAGCTGCCATTTTGTGGTTGTGGAAACAATTGAAATAAATTAGATGCCAGTGGATTAACATTCGTATAAGGATTTACTGTACCAAGTTTCACTGCACTCGGATGGTTAAATTGCGAGAAACGTCCATGTGAATATTTGTACTTCGCGTCGCCGCCATGTTGGATTTATGATCACCAGGTTATTTAAAGTCCTTTAGGTGAACTTAAGTTCATAGCCCCTATGAACATAAAACATTCAGTTTGATTGCTATACTAGATTCGTAGATATTCAGAGCCGTCTAAATATTTCGGATGGTCGCCATGTTGGATTGTTAAATGTATAGGCCATAGAGTCATGTACATTAAATGAAAATTATTGCGTAGGTTCATTATTCAAACTTTCACATCGATCGCATGATTACGACACAAGAAAAAAAACTTAATTTAAAAATTCGCACAGCCGCCATCTTGAGGTTAGGTAAACAATTGAACTAAATTAGATACCAGTGGATTACAATGTGTATAAACATTTCCTGTACCAGATTACATTGCGTTTGGAACATTAAATCGCGAGAAAGGTCTATTTAAAATTTTCAAATTCGCTTGGCCGCCATGTATGTTTTGTAGTCAACCGGTTATTGAAAGTCTTATAGATGAACTTCCAGTAGTGCCCTTTATCTCCGTACAAAATTTCAGGGTGATACCGCTAATAGTTTCAGAGATATAGAATGCCGGTGAAATATTTCGCACATCCGCCATCTTGTGGTTATATGAACAATTGAACGAAGTTAGATGTCGGTGCATTGCAATGTGTATAACCATATACTGTACCAAGTTTCATTGCGTTTGGTTGGTTAAATCGCGAGAAACATCTATTTAAGTTTGCGAATTCGCGTGGCCGCCATGTTGGTTTTGTAGTTATCAGTTTTTCGAAAGTTACATAGGTGAACTTCTAGTAGTTCCCTTTATCACCGTAAAAAATTCCAAGGTGATATCGGGAATAGTTTCGGAGATATTGAATGCTGGTGAAATATTTCGCACAGCCGCCATGTTGGATTGGTGAGACGTAACAAAATTTGAAGGGCACGGTCGGAGTGGTCCGGAATAGTGTTATGAACTTACCGAGTTTCATGGAAATCGCTCCAGCCGTTTAGAAGTTATTAGGGACGGACACACACACTCCTCACACACACACGCACACACACACACACACACGGACAAAAGGTGATCTCATAAGCCTATTTTTTCAAAATTGAAAATAGGCTAATAAATCCACTGGAGAATAATTTGGTCTGGATTGCAGTGACACTTGACAGAATCTTTATAAAAATAAAAATAAAGTTGCGTATCAGAGCTCCGACTTCATTTAGTCATGTTGTGATAGCAGGTAACTTACGAATGGTGCGCTAATTCAATTGATTCCGTGCCAAAGGGGATGAATAAATGCTGGAGGGCCAAAGACGTAGACTACGTATTTACCATTGAGCCATGACTTGCTGTATTCCGATATATTTTGTAATTTCATTGTAATTACAGGTAGGATATGTAGAGAATTTTGAGACACAATCAATCAATAGGCCTACTTCGAGGTTTTGCATTAAAATTAACAATAAGATTGCAGATTTGGGAGTTAAATATAAAATAAATAGAATCATTTGTGTGTTAGAGTCTTCAGTCTTTTGACTGGTTTGTTGCAGCTATCCATGGCTGCCTGTTTTGAGTTAATCGTTTCATTTCTACATTGCTACCGCACCTTACATCCGTGGCCATCTTTTAACATATTCTAAAGTCTACCCCAACAGTTCTTGCCCTCAACCCTTCCTTCCATTACTAATTTTGATATTCCTGGTGTCTTAGTACGTGTCCTACCAGCCTATCACTTCTCTTCATTAGCAGTCGCCAGAAACATCTCTCCTCTCCCACTCGTATTAATACCTCTTCATTTGTTACTCTATCTACCCATTTAATCTTCATCATTCTCCTGTAACACCACATTTCAAGTGCTTCTATTTTTCTATTTTCTGAAGCGCCAACAGTTCAAGTTTCACTTCCAAGTTTCCACTTTTACTTCCATAGGAAGTTTCACTTCCATAGAGCGCCACGCTCCAGACGAAAACATCTAAAAATGACTTTCTAATACCTAAATCTATATTCGATGTCAACAGATTCCTTGTCTGAGTCAACCTACATTTTATATCCTCTTTGCTTTGTGCATCACTGGTTAGTTCGCTTCCTAAAAAGCAGACGTCTCCTACTTCCTTTAGCTTTTCACCTGCCAATTAGACGTCAACAGGGGTTTCTCAGCTCATTCGGCTGCATTCCATGAATTTTTTCTTACATTTATTGATTTTCATCATGAATTCTGTTCTCAAGACGGTGTCCGTACCATTTAATACCACAATAAAATCCTCTGGTGAATCACTTAAGATGACAATGTCATCAGAAAATCTCAGCTGTTAAATCCATTAGGTATTTAATAAAAGTAGACTAACAATTGGTAGCATATTTTGGGTGATACGTCACACACCTTTATCCACTGTTAAGTTAGTACAAATACGATAATAAATCAAATTGGTGGCCTAGAACAGTATAGACATAGATCGTTTCCCGGCAATTTCGGTTTTGAAAGATACTCAAACCAGGTGAAAACATACAGTTTGAGACCTTTTTCCATCATAAGTAATATGAGATCAACTTTTGTCCGTGTGTCTGTCTCTTTGTCGGTCTGTGGGTATATTAAAACATTTTAGTTACTCGAGCGAT
Source organism: Meconema thalassinum (assembly GCA_946902985.2). Classification (NCBI taxonomy): domain Eukaryota; kingdom Metazoa; phylum Arthropoda; class Insecta; order Orthoptera; family Tettigoniidae; genus Meconema; species Meconema thalassinum. The sequence goes on from OX336391.1 coordinate 392,473,599, forward strand.
CTCTATGAAACTTGGTAAGCACTTACTACCTTATCCCTTTCAAGGTGTCACCAATTCAATATGGCGACTGACCGAAATATGTCACCACTACCCAATCAATATCTACGAAATCACGGCAAAAATTAACCTAAAATGTTGCATGGTGATAAAGAACAATAAATTAACTTCACATATGTGACTATCAAAAACCGGATTTGCACGAGGCTTTGCGAAGTACAAAATATACTTTTCTGGCGTCCTGATCGTGCGACTATAGTGGAACTTACCGTATTGAATCTTTGATTAGATCTTAACATATTGACGATTGATGTAATATTCACAGTCTCGTGAAACAAAATTGGGAAGAGGTGGGTTCGATTCCTACCTCTGTAATCTTAGCAGTAGTCCCCACTCCTAATTACGGGGAATACCGGGATTGATTCTTGTCTATGCAACAGTTTTCCCCTTCCCAATTTTAGCCACAATTGCAAATACACGCACTCTTACAGACACCACAATATCACAGATTCTCACAAAAATTCTACTCACACCTAAGTGCACGGGGCGGAATATCCACGATGTCTAAACCCTTAAATAAAACAACGTTTTACGTGACAACTTGAACAGGTTTGATGTACACAGTGCCCCTCGGTGTAGTCGTGCTCGTTAGATCATGCACTACGGTCGTGAGGGCAGTTGCATCTCCTCTGGAGATCGTAGGTTAGAATCCCGGCTCAGACAGCGGATATCATGTGTGTGATTTTTCTCCGGGATATTCCACACTCCCTCCAGAAAAATGTCGGGATAGTACCTTACTTCAAGTCCTGTGCACCTACCTCATCCCTGTCCATAATACAGTTACACACACTAGACACTACTAGAGGCATCACATAAATGCAGGTTATTAGACAACTTCAACAAATACCCAACTACACGTGGCTGATGAGCAAGATGTCCCAAACCCCTGAAAACAATAACAAGAAAACAAGATAAAATTATGGTGTTGCAGTACCAAAGCACAGAATCATGGATACATTCCTATTTGTCTATTCGTATTATAGCGGCTTCGGTGGCGTAGTTGGTAGCATGCTGAACTGCTGTGCCCAAGATAGTGGGTTCAAACCCGGTCGAAGTCGTTAAAAATCCTTCAGTATGCCTTCCTTCGGAGGGGAAGTAAAGTCGGCGGTCCCATGTCATAGATTTATGGCATGTTAAAGATCCTTCCACAGACTAAACTTGTGTGGAGCTAAATTTCTAGGTTAGATTTCGTTGGAACGTTCTATCAAAGTTCCAACGTCCACCACTAGGTATCATTCACATCTGGTAGCGAAAGTTGGAACTACTTGAAATTGAACGGACTTTGTAGCTCATCCTCTGGGTGTCCGCAGGAAGCAGTTACAGACTCTGGCGAACCGAACATGTCTTCGGACACTCCCGGCACTAAAAGTCATACGATAAATAAATAAATTCGTATGATAAGTACCGAGCACGTTTCAACGAGTGGGAACTAAGTGCCAGAAATTTGTCCACACTAATTCCAGATAGACCCCAGCTAAAAACATATCCCTGTTAAAAACTGAAAAGTAGCCTAACCCTTCCTCTGTCGCTCACGCGCATTCCAGTAACACAAGAGATTAATTTCTTTTTAGACAATATCATTCCTTATATTCCTCGTATTCTCTCTAAATGGAGACTACCATCAATCAACCCAGAAACAATATAATTTACTATTCGTTTTCCAACATCTAATTCAATAACATCACATTAATTATAATGGCCATGCATTATATTTAACACATGGAAATTAAGTTTCTTGGCAGTAGTTCTAATGCATGACCCGACCCTATCCTTGCAAGTTCTCCGAAAAGGGGTTATAGGCAAACTAATCCGTCATATTGCCTTTGGCAGCCTCTTAATTAACTCGTTCATTAATCATGGCAATGGTGGCGGCCCTGTTTGCCACTGAACCACAAGCTACCTGCACTACTGACAGGGGCGTAGACAGAACCCACGATTTACGGGTGCTTATTGTTTATTATTTGATACCGGATATTGGAAACGTATCTCAATGTTAATAATTATATCACGGACTTAGCAGTCAATTGTTATTCAAATTTAACATTCTCATTGCGCACTTATGAAATGGTAGATATTAATTATAAATTGTCAGACTTTAAAAGAAGAAATTCTAAGGATTTTGTCAACTTAGAAAGCATTATTCAATTTCCTTAGAATTAGTTTACAATAGGCATCAATCATATGGGATCCCTGGTACTCTAACAAAATTCATGAAATTAAATTGGTTCACAATAAATTCCTATGATAGGTTGGTTCTTAAGTTTAGGGGCAGCGACAACGCGGTCATGTAGCCCCGTGTACTTTGGGTGTGTGTAGAATCTGTCTAATAACCGGTGTTAATTGTGATGACTGTATTAGTGTGTGTGTGTTATCTGTTTTTTTAATTTAAGTACAGACTGCAACTTAGAAGTTTTCATATAGTTTCTACTTTTGCCGCCAAGCACCACCGTCAACGACTACTAGGCCAAGTTCAGAACGTAGCCACTAGACGCCACCGCAGTCGGCTCTTGGCAACGAAGTATAAAATAACGAGTGTTTATAGTAGGGGAGAGCGAGGGGTTCTGCCCCCCCCCCTCCCCCCCCCCCCACCCTCACCACTACTCCCAATGCGAGCCGATAACTCCCGAACCCGTGGTCGGAGATTCACGAATGAGGTTTCGTTGGACTCGAGCCGACAGGGGCTTTCCTATGGACCACTCATTGTATATATTTTTTTTTTGAAAATGTTTGTTTTCGAAAGTTGGTTTTTGAAAACCAAACATGATAGAATGTTGTGCAATAGCTTAAACGAACAGTCTCTATGTCCTTTATTTTTTATAATAAAACGTTTTTATTTTTACATTTTTTTGAAAAAAGTTCAATTTTGAAATTTTTATATTTTGGAAACTAAAGAGTTAACAAAAAAATTTTGTTTGACGTAAATGCATGCCCCTGACCCCCTCTACCCCCAAAACAAATTTCAAGTCTCTAGGACTAAAACTGTGCAGTAGTGCTGACTGGCCGGTTCTGAGTCGCCTCCTACTGTCATATAGATAAGAAACGGGTCATACTATACTTTCAACTACACTACTGTAGTTTCAACTACTTTTCAAGGCCAAGCTCACCGAGCATTGCCGGAGACTGCCGAAGGTTGACGATTTGATTAAGTGTGTCAGGCTGGTAACAGGAAACACAAGCGGTATCCATGCATTACTTTTATTAATTACAAATATCTACAATTTTTACATATTATAATACACTATTTTCTTTATTTTAGTAATAACATTCATGTTCATTTTTCTACATTTTAACTTATATTTTTTTCTTAAATCTCTTAGGTCCCTTTTGTATTCATTAGTTTAATACGAACAGGGCAGCCCAAATTCTTGATTTGTCGTGCATATTTACACACAGAACACAACTCTTTCCTTATTTTTGCTGGGTGTAGTTTTAAGAGCATCCAGCTTAATTTTGATCCGATAATTCAAATCTGTATTCGAATCTTCTAGTTCCTTTTCCAGCCAGTAATTGGATATAAACAAAGAGTCAATATTCTCCATTTTCAACACATATCTAACTTTACGTCTATATACTATTGGTTTTACTCCCTTAATAATTAGTTCTGTTCCTTTTTCCAAACTTTCTAACCGGGAGCACTTTCGGATTTTTATTTGGCCTTTGATTTCCTGCATGGTAATGTTATTAAGTAGATCAACGTCACCTTGCGTATACGTTGTCGACTCTACTCTATAGTCTGTTTGGATGCTTGTGAAACACTTAAAATTCTCGATTTTAGCAAACGAGTTACCATTAAATGTAGTCATTCCATTGGTGTTGAATTCTGCAAACGGTTTTTCAGTTTCCAGATGCACAATGTCCAATCCACCACATGGAGTTACAATAAATCCATCCTTTTTAAGCAATTCTAAATGACCATGACTCTTTAAAAACATAGATTTTAAATATCCTCTTATTTAGCACACATGTTTTTCATTTTTCACTTTCTACAAGCACTCCAACGCGTGGATAAGTTCATTTGTAATTAACAGTAAATGCAGAGATTTTGTATTTCCCACTCACATCGAGATTTTGCCAGGGACTTTGTTTAAAGTAAACTGTAAACCTGCTTCTTGCATCCACAATCGCCTGTTCTTTCTGCAACACTGCTTCGTACTCTTCCTTTAGGGCAGTAGTCTCTGCAACATACTCCATTTTCCTTTCTTTGATCTCAATTTCCTCCAACTCCAATTTTCGTTTCCTTACACATAGCACATTAACTGTACTCAATGGGGTAATTTCCTTAAGAGGGTATGGTTTAAGTCTGTTAGTTTTATTAGTTCTTTTTCTCAACTCCTGGGGGAGAATATTATTTGTAGGAGTCAATCCTAATTCGCTAATGTTTATGTTTGCTGGAATTGTGGAAAACAATGTCCTGGAATGAGAAAAGAATGTTTCCCCAGCTTTAATGTAGCATTTCTGTATAATGCGAACATTGTTGTTTCCAGAATCATCGTTAACAATTTCTATCAAGTTTACGGGTAAGTAATTAAAACTATAGGCAGAGAGAGCATAGTTTATCATCTTTTCCCGATCTTGTCCATCGCGCAGTTCGATTTGCACACCAGTCAATTTCCGAGTATTTTTATTACCCCAATACACAAATTGCAAAACATTGCTAAACAGCACACAGCAACTATTTTGTAGGTTATCCGATAGTTTGGTCCACATGGACGTGATCGGCACCGAGTACAGGGGCGCTTCTTTTAAGTAATGTTTGTTGGCTTTTAATACACTAACACAATCTTCGAGTGGGTCAAATACAACATCCATTTTGTAGTTGTAAATTGTTGCCTCTAGTCTTGTAATACCATGTTCCTTAGCTAAGGAAGACGTAAACGTTTCCCTTAGACGGGTGTCTGGACATCGGATAAAGTCTATAATATGGTTTCCAATGACTTTGTTTACACCAGGACTTGTGAAAATGAAAATCCACAGCCTGATTCCAGTCTCCGACCGGGTCAGGAATGGAATGAATGAAGCCCCTACCTAGCGGCGAGGATATGAACTGTGCCGGCTGCCGAGGCCTGACGCACTCCTCTGGGGCAACGATTAAATGAATGACAGATGAAATGAAATGATAGTGGAGAGTGTTGCTGGAATGAAATTTTGACAGGGAAAACCGGAGTACCCGGAGAAAAACCTGTCTGCCTCCATTTTGTCCTGCACAGATCTCACATGGAGTGACTGGGATTTGAACCACCGACCCAGTTGTGAGAGGCCGGCGTGCTGCCGCCTAAGCCACGGAGGCTTCACCAGGACTTGTAATTTGACATATAAATTTGTTATATATTTTTATTCTAGAATTAGAGTTCATCCATGTTAAACAGTCTATACCAACCGATTTATCATTGTTCACAATCACATTACACTTTTCTCGATACTCTCCTTGCACACAAAAGTTGTGATTCGATGTTAGATAATCACACATCTCCGCCTAGTTAAAAACACCAGCCAAATCTTGGGTTATGTCCAAATCCATAAGATAAAACTCCTCAGCACGAAGCTGTTGCAATATCTCTGGAAGTTCGGCTAACAGAACGTCTAATTTAACATCAGCTAGCTCCACTTTGTATGGTATAGCTACAGGTTTTTTATACTTTTCCATAATGTTAACCATTCCTTTCTACCCAAGTTCTGCCCTGAGTCCCCGTGCCATTGCACGCTCGTTGTTGAGTAGAGGAAATGGTAGCTTTGCCTTAACACCATGTTTAGCAGAAATGAACTTGGAGAATTTACCACGTAAATAGAGGTTGAAAGCACCACACACTTCTTTCTTTAGCAGCACAGACTTACTATTTTCCAATTGTTCTTGGCAGTCCACTTGGTCACATATCCTAACCACCATAATGTTATCACAAAACGGCTCTGTAATCGGTGTAAGTAGATTAACATTTTTATCACTTAGGAGCGTCATGTTTTCTGTGTAGTTTATATTACCAATGTCTGTTACCATATTGTCCAGGTTTTCCAACAACAACCACAACCCAAACCGCTCGTTGGTAGGCTTTATTCTGTTCCCCATAAGTTGGGGGACACTAAACACTTTAGAGAGAGACATCTTTACACTTTCAGCTACCACGAAGCACTGGTCGAATGCATTTGTAGCGTCTCTTATATATACCAATACTCAATTCTATTGTTAGATTATGACGTAACCTACAAAGCTTGTCGGCACAAAGCAGTACACACATAAATACGCAATCTCCCGAACATTTCCGGAGACTGCCGAAGGTTAACGATTGGAACTCTAACAAGATTTAACTTGTCGCATGACGTAACAAAACGTTAAATGACATAATTGTATGGGAATGTTGCTTTACCTAAAATGTAATACTATGCAAGTGTTTAACATTTTACAATCAGCTTGTGTATTGGCTTTTATGTTGGCTTTTTGTTAGCTTTTGTTGGCTTTTTGTTGGATTTTGTTGGCGTTTTGATGGCTTTTGTTGGCTTTTTGTGTTGGCTTTTTATGTTGGCTCTCAGTTGTAGGCTTATTTGGTCTTAGAAAGTATCTGAGCCCTTTTATGACAGCATGTTTGTAAGCAACAACAACAACAACACACTAACATTCTAAAAATCAAAAGTATTCTAAGGTTAATGATTGACTCTCAACTCTTACTCTTACCTCTATCCCACGCCTAGTCAAAATCAATATAATTTTTAATTTTTCCTAAAATGTTGAATTGGGAAAATAGGCTATATGTTTAAACTAAAAACCCTGAAAAGACATATGTTAACTCCAACACCTACCTCTATACCACTCTCAGTCCAAAAATAGTGTACTTTTCAAATTTTCCAAAACATATTTCCAAAATGGGTTATATTTCCAATATTAGGAATTTTACAAAAACGTTTTTTCTGACGTAAATCATTGGTCTTTATCCCCCTCTACCTGTAAACCAAGTCTCAGGTCTCTAGAACAAAAAAAATTCGAAAATGGGCTATAATTCCAAAATTAGGAATTTTAGAGAAACGTTTGTTTAACATAAAGAAAGGTCTCTACCCTCTCTATCCCCATACCAAGTCTCAGATCTCTAGGACAACAAAAATAAAATTTTGAAAATGGGCTATTTTTCCAAAATTAGGAATTTTACATAGAAGTTTGTTTGACATAAATAAATGGTCTTTACCTCCTCTAGCACCATACCAAATTTCAAGTTTCTAGGACAAAAGAAAATTATTTTTGAAAAATGGACACTATTTTGGAAACTTGGAATTCTACAAAAAAGTTTGTTTAACATAAATGAAAGGTCCCTATCATCTCTACCTGTAAACCAAGTTCCAGGTCTGTATGACAAAAATGAAAAAAGTTCAATTGGGAAAGAAGGCGATTTCTTATAAAACCAAACATTCTAAAAAGTGGTCTATGGTCATGAAAGAATGGCCTCTATGTCCTTTATTTTTTATAATAAAACTTTTTTATTTTTTAAATTTTTTTGAAAAAAAGTTCAATTTTGAAATTTTTATATTTTGGAAACTAAAGAGTTTACTAAAAACTTTGTTTGACATAAATCAATGGTCCCTACTCCATCTAGCCTCAAAATAAATTTCAAGCCTCTAGGACTAAAACTGTGCAGTAGGGGGGTGAGGGGGGCCCTAACGAGTGTCATGGCCGCCGCGTGAACTCACGCGGCGGCCATGACACTCATTAGAATTCTCCTTACCCCCCTACTGTTTATACGACTTAGGATAGTTATGGAAATCTTCTAAATCAGTCAAATTATAAATATCTGGCTAAATTGGTTAAACATAAGCTTATACCATGTTTGCTGGTCGATTTTATCCTTATTGACGATTGATAACTATATAATATGAAATCAGGAAGAAAAAGTATATCAACGAAAATAAAGCACACAAAGGTCAGTTAGGCATATATATATATATATATGTTAATGGTACGACCAACATATGCATTTGTAAGTACATGTTGAACATTGAGGAGTCAGACGGATCTCCCCTCATAAAAAATGTCGATCCAAGTTCCACTAACTTGCATTGGGATTTTATGTACGCGTAATGACTAACTACGAGGCATGAGTACTTGGATGACTGTTCGTTTACAGCGGGTAACAGCCACGATGCTTACGAACAATCATCTCGAAAATCAACGTTTACGTTTACCATCAGCCACTCACGTTACTGCATTATATTTTTTCTAGGCGCGAATAGTACAATGAACATGCCATAAGCGTGTCTCACCACGCGTCCCTTCTATTTTGAGGTAGCCACCACCTGTCCTTCTGAAACATTGCTAGGCTCTTTCTTTTCACAATCCTTAAGTATTTAGCCTTTTGTCAAACTGCTGCAGGTATGTCCTCACTGTCTCCAACAAATGCTTGAAGTTTCCTCATCTTCGTCTGGCTATTTCATGACGCTGGTGGAAATATTAATTAATTGTAGAAATGAAACATCGAATCATTTATCCATCAGAGGATAAAGGGTTCAATGTAATATAATATACTCTCACTGCCACATTATGCATTGTATTACTACACTCAATAGATGTTTTGCGAGATATATTTAACGCTGAAACAATTATATTTTTCATCTGATTGTTTGGTTCCGAAGTTTAGGGGCTGTGACAACGCGGTCATGTAGCCCCGTGTACTTTGAGTGTGTGTAGAATTTGTCTGACAACCGGTGTTAATTGTGATGGCTGTATTAGTGTGTGGTATCTGTGATTCAGGTAAGGACTGCGTACGATCAATTTTCAAGTAGTTCCTTCTTTTGCTTCCAAATGCTAACGTCCACGACACCTAGTTGCGAAATTGGCTACTAGATGTCATCACAGCCATCACCTGGCGGTGAACCTAGGAACTAATATAGCTTTATCAAATCTAACTTACACATTTTAGCTTCAGACAAGTTTAGTTAGTGGAAAGTTCTTTTACATGCCATAAATCTATGGCATGGGCCCGCTGGCTTTACTTCCCCTTCGAAGGAAGGCACACTGAGGGATTTTTATCGCTCTTAAAAAAATCCGACGACTTCGGCTGGGTTTGACCCCGCGATCTTGCGCATAGAAGCTCAGCATGCTATCAACTACGCCACCGAAGCCACTATATTTTTCATCTCCGAAGCAAATGAGAGCAGCAAATTTCTACGATTAAGACGTATAACCCGTCCCAAAAACCAAAACAATTACCTACAACAAATTATACATAGCATATACAGTATCAAGGCTTTTGTGGAATAAGTAGTGTATATCCTCTGAAGTCATTCGCTCAATAGAATAAGCCAGGAAGCTACCGTAATGTTTTGGTATTAGTAGACATCGAACGTAAAGATCTCAATTTCCACTGAGTTCATCGATGTATTCCGGGCTTAAGGGCCGTGTTCCAGGGGCTTGTGACGGTCCCGACGTTTCGCCGAAAACTGCGTCCGGCATTTTCCAGGGTTCCTCTGACTTCGACAGCAGCGAAGCACTCAGTGGAAAATGCCGGACGCAGTTTTCGGCGAAACGTCGGGACCGTCACAAGCCCCTGGAACACGGCCCTTAAGCCCGGAATACATCGATGAACTTTGTAACGCCGGCCGTGAAAGCCTCAATTCTTACATCAATTTCCACTCTTCACCGCATTACATCGCAACTCCACTACAACATAGACGCACCTAATTTCTAAATATTTGATAGTCAACATGGAGGAACTTTTAAGTAAATACAAAAAAATATTGTAAGGATAACCATTTCTTTTATTAATAGGCTACCTTAGTTTAAGATTTAGACAACTGTGCTGAAGATGGTAGCACTGATGTACCGAAATATATACGCACTAGCAGTACTGCCCGGCTTCGCCCGGTGGATTTATTTGTTTTATGAATGATAATGAATACTAGTAATACAGACTGGCACGTGATACTTAAACTAACAGAAAAAAATATTTTTACAAAATAACTTTTTGTGGTGGTGGTGGTGGTGGTGGTGGTGGTGGTGGTCGTGATAAGTAGTACAGTATAGCCTAATGGACGTAACATTCAGTTCATTTTACCGTGATGATAATAATGAATAGGGAAACGGCTATTTTGTAACTACATGTAATTTACAAACAAATTTTAAAAAAATGATTAATCAGAACACTTTGGAAAACTTCGGCTGTCCCAAGCTACTGAGGTAGCCACGTAGCGCTCAACGATAAGGTTCGGAATAAATGAAGGTAAATTTGAAAGCACCAACGCTTATAGCACTTGGTAAACTCAGTGTACTGCACCAACACCATTGCACTTATACAGAGGCATAATATTGTTTTGATGATAACTGTTTTAAGGGGCCTAAGAGATCCTTTTGCACTAATTACTCCCCGTGACTGCAATTTATAAACAGCGCAAGATGCAACTATTTTCGCAATTCTGCACCAGAACACTGATAGGGGTGACGTGATGCAGCCCGAACTGCCAGTCAACAATAGACTTATTAAAATACACTACTACGGACATGAATGTTTCTAGGGCCTTAATACGCGGTTTTCAAGTTTATTTTGTCTGTTATTCTAAATGTAGAGAATGGAGACCGTTGTCCAAAATATCAAGTGGGCAGTGTTATCAGCAGGGTTTCAAAGTGTATGCAAAATTTGGTGCAATTAGGAGGAACGGTGTAGATTTGTGATAAAGGGCCTAAATGAAGGGAATGGAGTGGTCTGTCCAAAATTTTAAGTGGGCAGTGCCACCCGCAGGGTTCCAAAGGTGGGTAGATTATTAGCTTGGGAATAACCTAACCTCCAAGGGAAGATGGTAAAGAAAAGGAAGTGGGTTTCGGACTGGAGAAAATGGATGGAGAAATAGGACGAGAGTCCAAAAGAAGTTATAATTTTAACTTTAAATGTACTTAAAGGCGGCTGCCACTGCAAATCCGCTCTCCGATACCTAAAGTGGGTAGGGACCTGGGCAAAGCTAACGGGAAACGCAGCTGGAATTTGGGCTGTTCTCGAGAACGCTGCTTTAGTGTATTCCCTCTCAAGCATACATATGCCTACTATGGGGAAGGGTGATGGTCTGGCAAGACATAGAGTAACAGATTTATTGTGTATCTGTTCAAAGGAGTTTGTTTTTAAACAAGTGATTTGAAGAATGCCAATAATTTGAATCAGCTTCGAGATTTTTAGTTTTTGAAATTGTAGAATTTCTAAAGAGCGACCAAATGCTTCCAAGAAGGATAGGGATAAAGCAATTATACCTTTGGGAATAATTTCGGTAAGTAAACCAATAGTTGCATTTAGAAATGGCTAAGCTTTTACCCAGCAAGGCGCCGATTAAAAGTTTAGACAATGAGAAACACTTATATTTTGAAAAACCAACCATAAGTGTTGGAGAGAATCTCCACAAGCAGGAAGCTGGCGTAGCGAGCTATGCTTGCCTTACTGGCCAGTTAGAATTAGCTATTAAAGCTAAGAGAGACTTTACTAAGTTACCAACTAAGAGTTTTTGCTCAAATGCAACAAGTGGTGAAAGCCCTATCAATAGATTTATTTGCATTAAGTGGGAAGAGTCAAGGAAGACAGGATCTTGCCTAACCGTTATGTTAGAGAAATGATAAAGCAAAAAGGAAATCTTGAAATTATTTAACAATGCAAAAGAGTGTAATAAATTTAACAAATATATAATTTTAATTTTGTTAACAATTGGGGTCGCAGACCTCCAAAAACATCTAAAGCTTGCGCCAGGCAATTAACAATTCTTTTGGTTTCAAACCTTTTATATGCTTTAAAATCTTCGTAAGATTTTGAAATGGCGAAGATAAAATGAAACATTTAAAGACAATTGAAGTGATTAAAGTTAGACAATAAATCAAGTACAAGGTGTGTACTTTAAGAATTTTTAGATACGTATCTTAGAAAGAATAACAACTTCGAAAGTAACAACAACAAAAAGCAGGAAGAATAAAATAGAAGTTTCTATAACTTCTTGTATTAATGCTGAATTACTTTTAATTATTATACAAATAGGGCAGGTCACTTATTGTGAAACCTGAAGAGAACAATCAAAAGGAAGTTTCTAGAACTCTTATGTTTAAGTAGGGATCACGAGACAAATGGGGCAAGTTTCCCTTTCGTGAAACCTAGAGATAACTCACTTATGAGTTGAAAGAATTGTATTCTCACATTAGAAGGGAGAAACAATATAATTTAAGGCGTGTACTCGACACGAAGTTTTACAGACATTAATTCGTGGTACATACTGTAGAGCAAAAAAGGGAGGGCACTAATTGAGAGTGACACCTCATTGAAAAAAGACCTAAAGTAACAATTTTATTATTTTGGTTTGTTAGTAAATGATTTGGGAAAGATCAAATAGGATGGTGGAAAAGTGTTCATGGCCGTATTTATAATATTCGGACGAACGCGATGCGGATGAAATGTTGAACAAACACTGTTTTCACTATAGTCTGTTAAATAGATGAAAAGTTCACTGTAGTAGCACAAAAAGTTTATGGCAAGGAAGGTTACTGCAATGATGGAAAATAACTAGTTACAATAGATATGCGAGAGTCTATGGCTTGAGAAAGTTGTAGATTATAGTTGAATGCGCCAGAGAAAATCCCAACGGAGGAAGAAAAATTACCTATTGATTAGTAGTTCATAAGGAAGATTCCTTAGTTTGAAAAAGTGTTCCCCAATGTGAGTGGAAAATACATGACAGTACAACTGGTAGATAGAGTGCAGATTCTGGAAGGATCCAGAGCAATCATGACTGAAGAATAGGGCAAAAGTTAGTCCAGCGGTGGAACGAGCTAAGTATTTTATAGACAGTGGGTAATTTAATGGTATCCCACGTTGTGAGAAAATCTCTCATTTAATAAGCATAAGAAATGCTGCTTCCTGTTAAGATTGGCTTAGATAGACAAAAGCCCAACATAGAAAATCCCGTGAAGGATGATTATTGCCCCAAATATAGTAATCTCACACTGCCTATAAAATGATCATTAAAAAGCATGTAGCTATTTAAAATCCATTAAAATAAGTTGAAGAACGTAGAAGTAGTACTTAGCTTTGCTTCATGGCGAAGGCGATGATCCCTTCGAGAGTTGATGCTAAAATTCTAACATGGCGTAGAATTTAAGAGGTTGCCTCTCGAGTTGAGGAGGCGAGCTCTAGTTAAGCTCTAACTGACGGAGTCGACTGCCGACTTACAAGTGAGACACGCTCAGCGAAGCACGGAGGGACCAGGGAAGGGAAAAAAGTGGGGGTAGGAGACAAAAGGAATACATATAAGAATAACCAACATAACAGAAATAAATTTTCTCTTGATGGAATGATCTTCAAAGAGTTGATAGCAGGCAACACTAGCGCAGCCTGGAGGGTGAAAAAGTAGACGAAGTTCTCTTGATCACGGAGATGATAGCTGGCGATGGCGACGAGGTCTGGTGGCCAGATTGATAAAGAAGTCCTCTTGTACAGGGAAGAATTGAGGAACTTCAGAGATTCGCTGCTAGATGACGCTAGGTGGGTCATGGAAGGTATATATCTAGAACAGACTCACAGGTATCATGAGATACATAAACAACAAGGAGAAATCAGAAGATCACAGTTGGTGTTTGAGAAAAAGGAAGGAATGAACTATAGCAGAGAGAAGCAAAAGCTTTCTCTATCTTACCGTGTATTCCAAAGAATACACCGAAAGGGTAAGTATACAAAATGTAGTTCAGATCGGTGAAACGGTGTAGATTTGTGCCAAAGGACTTAAATGAAGGGATTGGAGTGGCCAGTCGGAAATTTCAAGCAACTGTGTAACTCGTCGGATTCCAGAGGGTAAGTATGTAACATTTGGTTCAGATCGGTGAAACGGTGTGTATTTGTGCCAAAGTGCCTAAATACAGGGAATGGAGTGGTCTGTCCGAAATTTCAAGCAGACAGTGTTACTCTCAGGGTTCCAAAGGGTAAGTATACATATTTTGGTTCAGATTGTTGAAAAGGTGTAGATTTGTGCCAAAGGGCCTAAATGCAGGGAATGGAGTGGTCTGTCATAATTTGCAAGTACGTAGGCAGTGTTCCTCGCAGGGTTCCAAAGGGCAAGTATATACATTTTGGTTCATATCGGTGAAACGGTGTAGATTTGTGCCAAAGGGCCTAAATGCAGGGAATTGAGTGGTCTGTCCGAAATTGCATGCAGACTGTGTTACTCGCAGGGCTCCAAAGGGTAAGTATATAAATTTAGGTTCAGATCGGTGAAACGGTGTAGATTTGTGCCAAAGGGCCTAAATGCATGGAATGGAGTGGTCTGTCCGAAATTGTATGTAAACAGTGTTACTCGCAGGGTTCCAAATGCTAAGTATACAAATATTGGTTCAGATCGGTGAAAAGGTGTAGATTTGTGCCAAAGGGCCTAAATGCAGGGAATGGACTGGTCTGTCATAAATTTCACGTAGGCAGTGTTACTCGCAGTGTTCCAAAGGGTAAGTATACAAATTTTGGTTCAGATCAGTGAAACGGTGTACGTATCATTAACCATAACGCCAGCGCATGCGGATAGAACAGTTCGGGAGCGCTTGTTCTACCGACTTACTGAACAAAAATCAATCTTTAAGGTTACCTGAGAGGTGTAGCCTAATACTACATAGCCTAAACTATTCCTCTTGAATCTGGCTAACATATTAAAAAAAAGAATTTTTCGATTCGGACTGGTAGTTCGAGAGATTAGCGCGTTTAAACACACAAACACACAGACATAGTCTTCAGCTTTATTATATTAGTATAGATAACGTATAATAAATGTTTCACATTGTATTGACATGATGGTTTTTAATAAAGAAAGTTGACCGATTGAAAGGCTTTCTTTGTTAGAATTAGGCAACACAGAGAAATGGCTTCTATCACTACAATGACGGTTTTTCTCCTTATAGTTAAATCTCTGGCTTTATACTAAAAATAATTATTCAATCAATACGGATATAATATTTAGACCAATATGGTGATTATTCGAGCTTTTCACATTATTCATTCAATAATCTTCTGTATGGCCTAGCACAGATTAATTTAAGTGTTCCACCTCGCTCAACTCGACCTACATCTACAGTATTACGCTTTATTTCCCAAGAACTAACTACCGTAAAACTGAACATTGCAATCACTCATTGATTTATTAGTTCAATCCGAATATACAGTGAACATTCAACAGTTATCACTCTCAACCTGTTCAGTAACGTATAGTTCTTTTGTTTCTACCTGCTATCAGATCACTTGATTTCTTGTATTTTGTCTGCCCAAATATTATCAGAGAATTAATTATTTAAAATGTTAGTATTTAGACATCCTCCGTAGCGTAGCGGTCAGCATGGTTAGCTGCCGCCCCGGAGGTCCTGGGTTCGATTCCCGGCTCTGCCACGAAATTTGAAAAGTGGTATGAGGACTGGAACGAGGTCTCCTCAGCCTCGGGTGGCCCAAATGAGTAGAGGGGGTTCGATTCCCACCTCAGCCATCCTCGGAGTGGTTTTCCGTGGATTCCTACTTCGTCTTCGGGCAAATGCCGGGATGGTTCCTACTTCAAGGCCACGGCCGCCTCCTTCCCCCTTCCATGCCTATCCATCCTCATCTTCCCCTCCTCCCTTCCCTCATGAGGCCCCTGTTCGCTTTGCAGGTGAGGCCGCCTGGGCGAGGTGCTGATCACACCTCACCAGTTGTATCCGTTCCGACCAGATGTTCCAAGCTCCAGGACACTGCCCATAGAGGCGGTAGTGCTGAGTTCCCTCGCTGAGCCCGTGGGAACCACCAACCTAGAGGGTAAATCGACTAAATAAATAATAAATAAATAAGTATTTAGACATGAAGCTAGAATTAGGAAGGAGACACTCCTGGCCTCATAATAATAATAACAATAATAATAATTATAACAATAATATTAATAATAATAATAATAATAATAATAATAATAATAATAATAATAATAATAGACATTGACCGACTGAAAAGTTGCAATATCAATAGAACATAACGATTGTGTTTTTACCAATATTGCAATTGTATCATCAGATCTATTTTTCCCCTTCTAATCGTATCTTGAAATAGTTATTTCCTACAAGTTCTGAATGATTTCAAAGTAAAAGGCATTTTATATTTCACCAACTCCCATTACCCATCTGTTGAAACTATCCATTTCCACTGAATAAGGACATCTTTAGTTCCGATCACTTACTAATGCATTATTTTCGTAGAGAAAGTCAGGTGTCCATTATTGCTTCTTTACAGGGTTCCAGCAATTTCCACTTAAAGTCCTATAAGAAAGAAAACACCCCCATCTCATCCATAACATTGTCACCAACCTCACTGCCTGAAAGGTCTTTAGAAGAAGTAGGGAGCATCTTCTGAAGAAATGACCGAGACGAACCTCCACTTGCCTCGTTCTGAATGTATTGTCAGCCTCAGAAAGTAATGAAATATGGTGGTATCCTTAGCATCTGCTACCTAACGTTCAGTGAATAGATGATCGATGAGGACGTACACTACTTTCTCCTTCTTACGGCAGGAATCTCTTTCTACAAACCAATACAATGAGTGTCTGAAAACAATTGAGTAGCACATTCCGCTTCTATTATCTTCAAAAAACGAGTAGCTCTGTAGCAGCGGTCTCAGATTCTGACCATTTGAAAGACCTCCTTGTAGATTTTTGGCGTCTTAGGAAGGAGCGTGACTAAAACTAATTTATGCCTTATTAAAACAAGTTGCTAAGTGTTGTTATTCGCGAACTCAATCGAATGTAGGTGGCAGGTCGGTTGCCACAAAATGGTGGACGCAAGGTTGATAGACTTCATAATGTATTGAATGTTGTTGGCAATTCTAGGTGGGCTCTCGTTGAAGGGCAGACAATTTTAGATGCCAAACACATAATTATTTGCGGGAAAGTGCTAGAAACAGAAGATTTTATGAGATTTGAAGCATTATGCTTACACACTAGTAATTTGAAAAGATTACCTCACCAGATTCAAAATAAAATTCGGTCACTAGTTGCCGAGAAAAAGATAATTTGTTCAGGAATATGTAATAGGCCTATGCGTATAGTAGGTACATTCCTTTACATACTTCAGTAAGTAGATATATCTAAATTTGTAAGATATAGCCTAATACTGCTGAAGTCGACTGTACAAGTTAATTATAAGAGATTTTTTAAATGTTTAATAAGCAAATGATTGAAAATTTAGAAGACCTGAGCTTCACAGATTTGAAGGAACAATGGGGCAAGTTAAAGAAAGACAACCACATGTAGGCCTACGATAAAGAGACACCTAAAAGTAATGTTTGGCACATGGGAAGAACAGCTGTCAAATCGACCTTGCGAAGTCACCTTGTTTGTAGTGCAGGGGAGAATGTAAAGTACTGGATATTGTAAGAAATGCATTACAGTAGTATTTCTTCTTTCTTCGATTCGGACAACTAGGGACCACGTCAGTTCAACTGTCTCTTCTTCCTAGTTCTAACTACCGCCCAATGTACCCGCATTCGTCTCCGGTGTTGTTCTTTTCTCTCTTGGGACCACGCCTTCCCTGTCTTCAGCTTCGGCTTTTTCCTGGAAACCTTTGTGCGTACGTAGTTTTTCCTGAAGTGGAACACGCTCCTGGATATCTTTAGGAGAAATTTCCATTTCACGTAGATCTTTCTCAACTTCCGTAAACCATTAGTATTTATTAATAATTTATTCTCCTTTTTAAAATGCCAACCGCATACGATCATAGAGGCCTACTTCGAAAACGGCTTTGTGACGCGAAGTAATTGACTCCATTCCGTCTGAAAAGCTTTCTTTTTGTGAAAGTAATGCATTGATATCGCAATTGTTGAATTTGATGAGCACAGAGGAACTGAGCAATTATATAAGTCATCTTTTAGTTTCAATTATTAGGAAAATAACTGAAAAATCGAGAGAAGAGCATACCTATCAACTCAAATCACATGTTATAGCATCTGTTTGTTTATGTTTCCATCACCCTTACGCTAGTTCCAGATAACGGCAGCACCGTCGCGACGCGTCGCTTGAGTTCGCGAATTGTAGAATCTGTATGATAACCTATGCCACTGTGATGGCTGTACTATAGAGTTGATTCAATGAAAAACACCCGTCTCCTGAAACTCTCCTAAACAAATCTTGTACTGCCAGTTGCAGGTTGGACTGAGAAGGCAGGGAGGACAACGGAAACGCTTCAAAGATGTTCTGAAATCTAATTTTACCAAATGTCAAATCGACACGGACAAATGGGAGACTACGTCATCATATCGTCAGACATGGCGTTGCCTCGTCCACCAAGGTCCCCTATGTTTCGAACAACATCAGCGAAGACGTGCAACTGATTGGTACAATGCGAGGAAAGAGCGTGAGGATTACAGGAGGATCAACCACAAGATGATGATGATGATAATTGTTGTTTTAAAGGGCCTAACATCTAGAGACCGCCCTAGTCAGGGTAAGAGAGAAAATGAAAGATTATCAAATGAAACCTACAACTAAAACTAGGCTAACTACTGACTTACAAACTAGAAGAGAACATGGGAAACAGAAAGGAGAAGAATGTATTACTCTCTTCGGCTTTTCCCAATCAATTGGGGTCGCCGGAGCCAACCAGGCCGGGGATGTAAGGCCGGATGCCCTTCTTGACGCCACATGATTTTTCAGGTGAAAATTCCACCCCGCTGTCACCGGGATTCGAACCCCGGCCGTCCGGGTGAAAGACGAGCATAACGCTCCCCAGAAAGGAGAAGACTGTAAATAGGCTAAAGGACAGGAGGAAAGGAAATGTCCTCAACCCTCTAAGAATGAGAATTGAGGGACTTGGAGGGAAGGAGAGCCATGAAAGGCTGAGAGGAAAGGAAAAGAGGAGAGGGTCCACCTAAAAGGCAATGGATAAAGGGGAAAACCAGACCCAGCTCAGGGATCCCTCCGGGTCACCAAATCCCGAAATCACCAACCGTGAGCCCTTGAGGGTGTAACACTCTCCAGGCTGCGTCAGAAGTGGTGGAGCTACACATACACACTGCATCCTTGAGGGCCTTCAACAGAAGGCAGGAGATATCAGGAAAAGAAAAACAAGAGGTCTGACCTCTCGAAGAATGAGGGATCAGGAAAGATGAGGGAAGTGTCAATTAAGGCGGGAAAGTGAAAGACTCCCTAGGCCTCGGATACCCTGATACCATCGGAGCCGGAAGAGAACAAGAGTTGACCAAGGGAGGCCGAAAGAAAATGTGACAGTGAGGAGCCCAGCACAAGTACTGTAAGTGGGAGCAATGCCGAACTCAGCTGGGATCCCGTGGTCACCAATCCACGTCCCACTAGTCGTGAGCCCCTTGGGGGGGGGGGGGGGGTCAACCACAAGAACCAGTGGCTGTTCCAAATAACGTGTGTCACTACTGTGGAAGAGTTTGTGTTTCCAGTCATCTAAGAACTCACCTTTAGAAGACAATCTTACTCTAAAACGAGTGATAGCCTAATACGAATGTAGAGTGGATTTGTAATTGGACCTAGGATTTGAGTAGCAAGGTACTATCCTGGCATTCGCTTGGAGTAGAAGTAGGAAACCACGGAAAATCACATCTAACTAGAGGGAGATTATCTCTCTGTTCAACCCCTTAAAACAACAATAAATAACTAACCACATCTAAAATGGCTGCGATAATATTCAAGTACACCTCTTCTTAGTTTCACCTCACGTAGCAAAGTAAACCTTGTTCCAACCTTCAGACAAGAATTAAATTTCTTGGTAGAGCCAGGATTCGATCCCGGATCTTCGAGGTGGCAATTAAAAATGCTAGTTGCTACGCCACGAGATGAACGAGCTGGAGTAAAAATTTGCAACCTTAATACCGTAATTACCGACAGCGGTAGCTACGCTTGCTATGGCCTATCTGCTGACTCAGTAGAAGTGGGTTCGAGATCCACCGTCAACCGTCCTTGAAATAGTTTTCCGTGGTTTCCCATTTTCAACTCCAGAGAAATGCTGGGACGGTACCTTTTGACAGGCCACGGCCGCTTCCTTCCACATCCTTGCCCAGTTTCATTCATTTCATCTCGCATTAACTCCTCTCATGAGGTTGGGCGTCAGGAGGGGCATCCGGTCGTAAAAACCATCAGCCACATAAACTTTCATCGCATCTTATCCCCGCCTCCGTTGAAAACGGGAATAATAAGGGGTAGGCTTCTCTCTCTCTCTCTTTATTCGTTTAGTGGATTCCGACTCTCCGTGACCCCATGTACTAGACTACGCCAAATTCTTCAGTCCTCCACTGTCTCCGAAGATTTTCCAAGCTGGAATTTAGTGCTTCTGTGATGCCATCCATCCATCTCATTCTTTGCCTCCCTCTTCTCCTTGTGCCTTCTATCTTCCCCAGCATTAAGGTCTTCTCTAATGAATACCGTAGTTCCAAAATTTTGTCGCAGGTTGAATAAAAATGCAGGGGGCCGGAAGACCTTGTCCTAGGACCCATGGTCACTCTCTACGGCCCTGGTTAGGAACATTGTAGTCATCAGCACCGTGTACTTAGGCACGGTATATGTGGAATCGAATTGATAACTTGGATTAAAATGAAATTTCATAAAAAAGCGTTGTAGTGAATAGGATTCTACCATCCCAAGTATGCTACTGGACATGAAGCTCACTCCCTTCTTAATCTATTGTTCGCACAAGAGAGGTGCTCCTTTGTGTGTTAGAGAAGACATTATCATCAATATACGATGCAGATCTACCGGATATCCGGTCTGCTGCAAGTACAATGGCAGAGATGCTGCGAGCTGGTTTACCGTTATAATCCGAATATCCTCTGGGGTAAAGATGAATGCCAAGTAGCAATACCAGCACATGGCTCCAGCACATCTGTCTGTCATGAAGAGTACAATAAAATTGTGCCCGAAATGTGGAATTGCATTATCCTGGCAAAAAGGATATTGAAAACAAGGGAAATTTGGATAGAGTTCTACTCGACCGAGGACATAATCAACAAAGCATGGATGGACGCAAACCAGGACTTACGCCAATATGTGACCTCTTTGGCTGCGCACGGCTTTCGCTATAAAATATGCAAGACAAAATCATACTACGATCCAACGATTTGTGCCTGTGATATGTGTCATCGAATCTGTAAACGTTACCACGGTCCTACGTAAGAGTATGAATCGAGGAATACCGATCATAGACAACTGCATGACCTGAAGTGCATCTCATCTTTTGCACATTATTTAACGATTTTTTTTATTTTTTTATTTTTACAAATGTGCGAGTTAATGTAATCCCTGGCACTACAGCCCATGAAGGGCCTACGCCTACTAAGCCACTGCTGCCCAGCCTTTTGGTGTGCAGATATTGGGGTGACACGTGGTCAGCGTATCGGGTCCCCTCGGCCGTTAATCCTGGGTTTCGTGACCGGGCCGCTGCCTCACTGTCAGTCAGCTACTCAATTGTCCTCACGAGGCTGAGTGCACCTCGTGTGCTTTAATAAATTGATTAATATAACTTATGATCATTGCGATTAATCACCATGTATGTTGTGGTCACCACTTCTTGGACTATCGAGTCACTTCACAGTCTTCATATCAGGAAATGACGAGACGGGGGCGAGAATCTAAGTAACGCTGGTTGACTCATATTTGGAGAAGGCGCCTGTGAATCACTGAGTGAAGCTCAATGAATCTCAAGAGGGAATAACCTCTGGTTGGCCCTGTACTTTGCTGTGATGTCACACGGCCGCACCCACACTCAGTTAATATTCAGCGTCCGGTTCGGACAGGAATGACAAGAATTTAAACACCATGGAGCTAGGCTGCTCTGTAAACCTGGCAGGAGTTTCGTCTTGGACTCTGGTTTGCATATACGAGATATCAGGCAGTGTTGCCAGCTCTAGTTTTCAAAAAGTCGTCAGGTTGTCGTCAAAAGTTGCTAGATTCCTATATTATCAATAGAGAAAACATATTTTTACCACTAATGGGAGTTCAAATAGTCGCCCAATCCCTATTTGTTTATCGTCTGTCCTCCCAGCTTGGCTTCACCCACGGACTTTGCGATGGATCATTCCTCTACCATCGCAAGGATGGTGTCTGGGAGCTGAACACACTTTGTCAGCAGATACAACTGGGGATGATGAAAGGCTGATCGCCTAGGAAGGGAAAGGATTTGAGAAGGAAGTCAACCGAGGACCTGTGGAAAGGAACCGTCGCGGCATTTGCCTGGTGGTGAAAATGGGAAACCATGAGAACCATTTTCAGGACGGCCGAGGTGGAATTTGAACCCATGCTCTCCCGATGCCAGTGAAGCACGAGCTAAAACATGTTGCCAGCATTTTCGGAAAGTCGCTCTATCGAGCGACAAAGTCGCTAAATTAGCAACTCTAGGATCTGGTTGAACGCATTCTGGTGGTGATTTTCTCGAAACACTTCATGAGCGGCCATTTCCCAGAACTTTATTTCACCCCTGTGTGATGTAATGTGATGTGATGCAATTTTCAAATTACGCGTATTTACGATGTCATTATGTGACCAGCTGTTGTGCATATGTGTCAAAGCGTCGATACACACGAGCTCTGTATGAACCATATTTTGATCAGTCTAATACTGTACCATGCTGAATGTGACAGACGAATAGGCCTACTTCGTACAATGTGATGTTGAACACATACTATTGGGTTCTGAATCCCATTCTCACGCTATTCGACTACAATGGGGAGCTCCATTTCGGAGATCCGAGGGTCGAATCCCTCTACTGACAGTTACCTTCCAGCTACATTATATTGTTTTCCCCAGCATTTTCCTTATTCATTCCAGCCTGGGTGCAAGTCCCTAGACAACCATTTCAATCCCAAACCATAACATACTTACAGTGTAGTCACCACAGTAACACAGGTTATCAGGCAAATACAATACCTGCAAAAGTAAACAGGTTTGACGTCCAAAGATGTCCAAGTCTCAAGCTGAAGTAACAATAAAAATTCGTAAAAAGGCACAACGTATGTGAGATATTTTCTAACAACTACGGAAGTAGCGTGAACATAAAAGCATAGCTCTGACTGACTTGAACCCATAGGATCAGGGGCGTATATACAATTCTTTTTCGGGGGGGGGGGGGGGGCGGATGACTATTCTGGAAACTTGTGAGTATTCTCAGAGGATTGTCACCGCAATATACCCAAAAATTTCAACCAATAACTTAGAGCATATGATTTTTTTGTAATTATTTTAGGTAAGAGTTAATTGTAAAATTCTAATTTTGTATAGCGTACAATTAGTGGCAATACAAAAAAATATGTAAAATACAACACAACTCAGAAATAAAATTATATACGTAATGAATTTTCTATTATGGCCTATGGAGTAGGAATGGCAAATATCTAAATAGGCTAGTTGTCAATTTATTAAGCAGAAAGGTAAAGTTGTATTTTTTTTTTCACCCATTGAAAATTTATTTCTCAAAAGTACCGTACTGTGGAATTCTCAGCTTTGCTTCACAAGGCTGAGTGTACCCCGTTCCAGCCCTCAGACCAGAGCTAAAATTTCTTGGCAGAGCCGGGAATCGAATTCGGACCTCCAGGGCGGCAGCCAAGAATGATAGCCACTACACCACGAGGTAGTCTCATTTCAATCTTAATATTGTTTTTTTTTTAATTTTTTTATTTAGTCAATTTACCCTCTAGGTTGGTGGTTCCCACGGACTCAGCGAGGGAACTCATCACTACCGCCTCTATGGGCAGTGTCCTGGAGCTTGGAACATCTGGTCGGGATGGATACAACTGGGGAGGTGTGATCAGCACTTCGCCCAGGCGGCCTCACCTGAAAAGCGAACAGGGGCCTCATGAGGGATGGGAAGGGATGGAAGATTGGGATGGATAGGCTAGGAAGAGGGAAGGAAGCGGCCGTGGCCTTACAGTAGGTACCATCCCGGCATTTGCCCGAAGACGAAGTGGGAAACCACGGAAAACCACTTCGAGGATGGCTGAGGTGGGAATCGAACCCCCTGTACTCATTTGGGCCACCCGAGGCTGAGTAGACCCCGTTCCAGTCCTCATACCACTTTTCAAATTTCGTGGCAGAGCCGGGAATCGAACCCAGGACCTCCGGGGCGGCAGCTAACTATGCTGACCGCTACGCTACGGAGGCGACTCAATATTGTTTATAACTTAGCCAATAAATTAAGATTAGGGTACAACCAAATTTACTATTATTTTATGCTTTTACCAAAGCAACACTTTCTTACTTTTTATTGGCTTATTTCGGGGGGGGGGGGGGGCTGGAGCCCCCTCAGCTCCCCCCCCCCTATATACACCCCTGCATAGGATGGAGATAAAATCATCTCTACGTAGTACAGAACAAAGACCCCGATTTCTGGATGTAACGGGTAATCTCGTGAACCACTGGATGGATTTTGATGCGGGTTTCACCATTCTGTAAAGGATTTCTCGAGGAAGGTTTTTGTCGAAAAAAGATCATTTATGACCAAAGAGAGCCGAGCAATAACGATTTCAGTGAATGGAGTCGAAGAAAAGCCTGCTGTCCGTGCGCCTTTTAAGCTTACGCTGGGTAAACCATTAAGAATTGTTCAGCATGAAAAGTCCTACAAAAATGTCTTGGACAGCATATCTCTATCTTTAATACATCGCCCACTTTAAGTGTTTTTACGTTTTCATTCCTTCCAACAATCTCCATGCGAAGGAAATTTAAATTACTAGTTTCGGAAGGATTTTACGAGCTAGTGAGCAAGCCTATCACCCTAGCTTCGGCCAGCATCAAACTGTCGAGTCGTGTCGAGTTAAGACTTCAGAGAAGAGTAGGTTATAATATGTGTTTGGAGCTTCGCTGTTCACCTCGGCTTTTCTGAATTGTGTCTGGGAACTGCCGTCCGTGCGCCTTTTAAGCTTACGCTGGGGAAAACCGTTAAAGATACCAGGCAAAGCCGGGGCGGGTTGCTAGTTTAACATAATCGGAGTCCTACTATCATCACTAATACTGTAGAAGAATAGCTCCAATGACTCAAATTACATAAAAACATACGGTTCATAAATTATTAATGTATTGAATTCTCCAAGAATCAAAACAAAAATGCAATAAAAGCTAAGGCATTATATGGACCTGATAAATGAAATCAAACATCTATGGAAACAACAAACAATAATTACTGTAATTCCATTTGTATGCGTCATTCCAAAACAGCAACAGGCCATGGAGGAAAGATATGATGATGATGATGATAATTGTTGTTTTAAGGGGCCTAACATCTAGGTTATCGGCCCCAATGGAGGAAAGAATAAGAGGAGATGCCCTGAGCTCGTTTGAATGAAGCCAAGCACTGCGTCCAAAGGGGGGGTTTAACCTTCACTTCTATTCGGTGTTCCGTGTCTTGCATATGGTTGTACGAATCGAATAAGTGTTCTGTTTATTAATTTTAAGGTTCGTATTCTTGAATATCAAAATGTATACGAACAATGAGCGAAAGTGGCGGTGCTAAAATCTGACGAATGCCTCAAAACCAATAAGAACTTAAGAATCAATTTGGTGTAGGCCTAAATACCGTGATTATTGTGGTGTTTGAAGCCATATTTTCAGTGTTGCCTTAGTAAACAAGTGTTTAGTGCTTTTCAGTCGGTCAACACGAATGTACCCAAAAGAGATGGGTTATGCCCTAATCCTGAAATAAATTACATGAGATTAATAAAACACTAGGATGACCAGTTTCGATCGTCAAGCGATCATCATCAGATCCATTACACTTAGGCTATAAAATCTATGCTTGAAATAGGGGTGAAAATATTTACAATATGTACAATTATTTAGTTGCAGTATTGGTACTGCAACTATCAGTGTATGCTAAATGCAGTATATATGTTTGGTGAAATGCTAAATGGTGATAGCTATCCGGAGATTGTACTTTAGAGAGATCTCCGGATAGCTATCACCATTTAGCATTTCACCTAACATATATACTGCATTTAGCATACACTGACAGTTGCAGTACCAATACTGCAACTAAATAATTGTACATATTGTAAATATTTTCACCTGTATTTCAAGCATAGATTTTATAGCCTAAGTGTAATGGATCTGATGATGATCGCTTGACGATCGAAACTGGTCATCCTAGTGTTTTATTAATCTCATGTAATTTATTTCAGGATTAGGGCATAACCCATCTCTTTTGGGTACATTCGTGTTGACCGACTGAAAAGCACTAAACACTTGTAAACCGTGATTAGTTCGGCTTCAATATGATAGTTCCCAAAATGTTCCTTCTTTGGTATAACTCGCACCTTCAGACACCTGTATTCAATTTAATCAGTGTTTCAGAGTATTATTACGTTCTGAAGCACCTTTCTTAGAAAACTAGCCTTGGAAAGGTGCTCTCATATTTCTATTTAAATTGGCTTTTAAAACGATAACGCAGCTTATTTGTGCCAAGAACCGTGATGTACAGAGTGTATTCTGTCTATCCAAGAATAAAATTACAGTCAGTCTGAAAGATTAGACGTTATATCATTTCAAATGACGCATGCTACAAATGCTACACATGTTAGAAAGGCTCAGGAGGGCTTCTCGCTTCGCTCGAAGCTCCAGGACTCTTTCAACAGATTCCATTACCCATTAACTTAGGCTTCCCGTGCGGGCACCTCTTTAAGGGTCACCCTGTATTTGAGTCTGACATCTTTTACAACTCTTTAAGAGTCACCCATTATTTGAATCTGATATCTTGCAAACCTCTTTAAGGGTCACCCTGTATTTGAATTGAATCTACCATACTGTACACCTCGTTAAGTGTCACCCTGTAATTTGCTCTGACATCCTGCACACCTCTTTAGGAGGCACCCTGTATTATTATCTGGCATCTTGTATATCTCTTTAGAAGTCACCCTGTATTCTTGTGTGACATCTTGTACACCTCTTTAGGAGTCATCCTGTATTTTTGTCTGACATCTTGTGCACCTCTTTAGGAGTCACCCAGTATTCTTCTCTGCCATCTTGTACACCTCTTTAAGAGTCACCTTGTATTCTTATCTGGCAACTTGTATATCTCTTTAGGAGTCACCCTGTATTCTTATCTGGCATCTTGTACTGTATTTTGCTCTGATATCCTGCACACCCGGTATTCTTGTGTGACATCTTGTACACCTCTTTAGGAGTCACCCTGTATTCTTGTCTGACATCTTGTGCACCTCTTTAGGGATCACCCTGTATTCTTCTCTGTCATCTTGTACACCTCTTTAAGAGTCACCTTGTATTCGTATCTGGCATCTTGTATATCTCTTTAGGAGTCACCCTGTATTCTTATCTGGCATCTTGTATATCTCTTTAGGAGTCACTTTGTATTCCTGTCTGACATCTTGTGCACCTCTTCAGGAGTCACTATGTATTCATCTCTGCTATTTTGTACACCTCTTTAAGAGTCACCTTGTATTCGTATCTGGCATCTGGTATATATCTCTTTAGGAGTCACCCTGTATTCTTATCTGGCATCTTGTACTGTATTTTGCCCTGACATCCTGCACACCTCTTTAGGAGGCACCCTGGATTCTTATATGGCATCTTGTATATCTCTTTAGAAGTCACCCTGTGTTCTTGTGTCACATCTTGTACACCTCTTTAGGAGTCACCCTGTATTCTTGTGCATCTCTTTAGGAGTCCCCCAGTATTCTTCTCTGCCATCTTGTACACCTCTTTAAGAGTCACCTTGTATTCTTATCTGGCGTCTTGTATATCTATTTAGGAGTCACCCTGTATTCTTATCTGGCATCTTGTACACCTCTTGTACACCGCTTCGCTCAAAGGCCCAAGTCGCTCGACGCCCCAGGACTCTTTCAACAGACCCCATTAACCATTAACTTCGGCTTCCCGCGTGGCTGCATGACGTCACGCACTCGCCGTCCTTTACCCATTAACTTAGGCTTCCCGCGCGGCTGCATGACGTCACTTCCGTCTCCGTAACGCAACCGTCTCCGTCCCGCATAACTTTAGACTCAACCATAACGACGAAGTCGACAAGATCATTTGAATTGATAAAATCTTGACTACATTGCAGTTTTATGTCACTAAAATCCAAGACTAGTTGGAGTGGTTTACGGCTTTAAGCATAGGAGCAGCCATTTTCTTGCTACCCAAAGTGGGCGTGCCGTTTGGCTTCAGCAGCTTGCACTAGGTAGCACAGCGAAGGCATCTCCTTCCGTTCTTTTCTCCATGCAACAGGAAGATCTGTACCAACATAATCTATCCGTTACACTGGATAGCTATCATTAATAATAATTGTACATCCGCTCTCTCATTCTGTCTGCAACTGGAATTGTACCTTCAAGACTGGTGGAACAATTATAGGCTCTTGGAATGGCTCATAAGCTGTGACATTTATTATTTTGTCTTTTAGCGTCCAGTCTATTCCGCAGGCCTCTGTTTGCTAGCAAGTCAGCTTCATGAACCCCTATTAGCAGTTTTTTTTTTTTTTTGTCGTGTAGCCTCCTGAGAGGCCGAGTGCAGGTCTTTCTAGTCGACGCCCATGGGCGACCTGCGCGTCGGGATGAGAGATGGAATAGATGAAGATGAATGAAACTGGGCAAGGATGTGGAAGGAAGCGGCCGTGGCCTGTCAGAAGGTACTGTCCCAGCATTTGCCTGGTGTTGAAAATGGGAAACCACGGAAAACCATTTCAAGGACAGCCGACGGTGGGGCTCGAACCCACGCGTCTACCGAGTCAGCAGAGAGCTTGGCCCCTTGACCTAACGCAGCGCTTTAGCCCGCGTAGCCACTACTGTCGGTTATTAGCAGATAGAACTGTGATCTACTCTGCTTTTCCACTTCTCACTTTGAAATCGTACAAAACTGAATCCATCCAATCCACTGTAGGTCTACCTCTGCTTCTCTTACGCTCTACAGCCGAATGCTCTTTCTGACGCCACGTGATTTTTCAGGTGAAAATTCCACTCCGCTGTCACCGGGATTCGAAACCCGGCCGTCCGGCTGAAAGACGAGCTTCTAAGCCACTGCGCTATCACGCTCCCCAATAATAATAATAATAATAATAATAATAATAATAATAATATAGTAATATCGTATGGCCTCGGGTGCCGGGTGCTAGCTTTGTTATCTGACACCCAGAGGGCAGCTTGCATGTCGAATTTCGTTGTTCCTTGAAGCACTATGAAAGTCAATTAAGTTAGATATCTAAGCTCCTTGAACACTATAGCGCTTTCTAGTAGAGAAATGAGGAATTTAGTGTTGGCGGTAACTCCCGAGATTAATTTGCCATTATGAACACGGCCTACTGAATTCAAATGGGTTATTTGACATGCAAAAATTCTGGAATTGGGAGGAGTCGAACTGCTACTATATTCAGCATACAGCCCTGATCTTGCGCCTTCAGACTACCATCTTTTCCGATCCGTGGCCCACATCTGGCGTGGAAGTGGGTCTCGCCTTCCGTATTACAGAGACTGGTATCGTCGCGGGATTTGAAACCTCGCTGAAAGGTGGTTCAAGATCATAGAATCTGATGGTCTCTAATTTGAAGAATAGTTTTAATTTATATTATACTGGGACAGAGAAATCTTCACTGATAAAACCATCAAAGCCAACCGATATGATATTCTCCTCCTTGATCGACGGAGAAAAGAAGCTGTGATATATCCGTACCACTCAACTACAACCTTCAAACAGCCAATGCCCAAAACTAGCCATTGAAGTAAAACAAATGTGGAAACTAACCCAAGTGTAAATCCTCCCTCCCATTCAGTCTGCATCTGAAATTGTACCTTCAAGACTGGTGGAACAAGCATAGGCTGTCGAAATGGCGCACAAGCTGGGACAGATCTAAAAGTCAGTGAACTCGGACACTTGTCATACAGTGCGACGATTCTTAAATGAAGAATTAACTCTGAAATTGCTTGACATTAGTTCCCAATTTCAGTCATTGCACCATTGTAAATTGAGGAATGTGTGAATCTGTATAATAATATAAGATATACAAAAACAAGAAAGAGAAATCCTGAGGAAATTGTTTGGCACAGTTTGTGCTGAGGGAATTCGGATGAATAGGAAATATCAGGTTTTTTTTTTATCAGCATTCATAGAATATCTCGGATACAATCAAGAAATGACGTGTGAAATTGTATGGGCATATTCTCAGAATGAGTAATCACAGGCTGAGTAATAAATTCTAAATCTTTTTTCTCTCCATGTGAGCTAAGAACAGCTGGCTGCTGAAGTTGAAAAAAAACCTTCAGGAAATTGATATCTCAGGTGATATGGTAGTCAACAGGAACGTCTAGACTAGACAATCATCAATTTTCAGACCACCCAAATATCACATCCACCAGAAACTGGATGGAGGAGTGTAAAAAGAGCCTTAGCGAAAGTTGAATATATTTTGGGAGCCTAATAAAATAATACGAGCCTTACAGTAGTCGCATATGATGTGTAACATCTGACATGTTATTCGAATAATTCCATATTACTTACTCGCATTTTTTTAAGAATGAACTCATAGTGCCACCTTGTGCCAGCATACATGAAGGATTCCTTCGTGTTTTTACCATCGGTAAATTCCCATTACTATTATTTCTGCAATAACTACTTGTAAAACTGCAGTGACAGTTCCTTTCTGCAAATATGATATAATAGTGCTGTATTTGGACCGACGGTACCTCGAGTGCTTACATTAAATAAGAATACAGCAAAAGTAGTAAGATTTAATAAATCATAATTGTTTTCAGCAAATATGATTTAATGAATATTTTCACACCAAAGAACGACAGTTTTATGATGATTTATTGTATGAATATCTGTAATGGGGCCTCCAAACCTTGAAGTAAACCGTATGCGATTTACATTCCACATAGCCACATGGCCGACAGTACCAATATCCACCACCGCGCGCGCTCATTGTTTCCGTTGCATTTCCGTCCCACTTCCGTCCCTTTTTACAAAATCACCCCCACACAAAAATATACAGCAACCGAGCGGAAAGATGTTACACATCAATATGTGACATTTAGATCGTAGGCTCACACGGCTGGTGTCTAGTTTATCAACTAGGCTTACAGGATGGAGCCGCGTCGTGTATCAGTGATTGTTTCCCGACGTTCCAGCTGCTGCAACTTTTTAATTTTGAGCAGAACCAATCTTTGGATTGATGACAATTGATTGGATTATGAAAGTTTATACTCACTAATTTGAAGGCAATTATTTTCACTCGTGTATATAGTCTATCTTTTCGTTGCCATAACTTATCACGTATTGAATGAGCAAAACGATCAGCTGTTCAGTTAGCCAGAAGGGTGCACTATCTTTCCTCATCCATTTCAAAAAATACATTACTTGTCAGTTGCCCTTCTTAGCATCAGTGTATAAGTGCACATTTTGGAAAGTGAATAATACTGTTTTCACTTGTATTGCTGTTTTAAGTTACATTTTAGTTGGGGACTAGTTTATTAATATGTGGTAATGAAATCAAATACGAAAAGAATATAGAAGGAAGGTTTTGAAACTTCAGGATCGTATATTTGCTTTCCTTGATGTCTCATTATGTCTGCGCTTTAACCCCCCACCCCCACCACCACCCCCAGTGGAGTAGCCTACTAGGAATTCCTTCTGGAGGGATGAGCGAAGACAAATGAAATGAAAATCCACAGCCTGCTTCCAGTCACCGACCGGGTCAGGAATGGAATGAATGAAGCCCCCATCTAGCGGCGAGGATATGAACTGTGCCGGCTGCCGAGGCCTGACGCACTCCTCTGGGGCAATGATTAAATGAATGACAGATGAAATGAAATGATAGTGGAGAGTGTTGCTGGAATGAAATCTTTGACAGGGAAAACCGGAGTACCCGGAGAAAAACCTGTCTGACTCCGTTTTGTCCAGCACATATCTCACATGGAGTGACCGGGATTTGAACCACGAACCCAGGCTTAGCGAAGACAAATATGAACTAATAATCTATGAAAAGGACATAATGTTTTCTTTTGTTTTCTTTTCTCTTTTGTTTAAGTTTAGGTTTCCTGTTTTGAATTTGACTTTTTGTTATTGGTTTCTTTTGTTGTTTTAAATGTGCTGTTTTTTTCTTTTTTCTTTCGTTTTTTTTCATGGTTTCGTATTTGTTGTATTCTGCTTTGGCTTTTGATTTTTGCTTTATGCTTTGTCTTTTGTTTTCCTCTTAATTTGGCTTTTCTTGTTATTTTTTGTTTTTGTTTTGTGTTTTTGGTATCATGCTTGTTGTTTTCTGCTTTGTTTTTAATATTTATTGTGTTTTTGCTCTTTTGTTCGATTTTGTCTTCTTTTTTTTTTTGCTTTATACAGGGGAGGTGTTGGGGGAAATATTCAATGAAAGCAAAACTACACGTATACCCGTTTGATCTCGATAGCATTTTATACGCTTTATTTGCCCCTATAAACGTGCAAAAGCTCGAAAATGTTAGGTACCGTATCACTAAACGTTTTACACAAGTAAAGGGAAATGTTCTCGAATTAGTGAGTATAAACTTACAATAGCCAGTTGTTTGTCATTAATTCAAACATTGGTTGTATTCAAAAACATTTCAACTAATTAAGTATTTTTATTATGTGGCTCTGGGGAGGATTGATCCCCCTGATCACCCCACCCCCACCGGGTGAGTAAGCCATGATCGTTACGGCGTAGCTGCAGGAAGTCACTCATATCCGGGAGGCGAGGAGGTTCGAATCCCCTCGCTGGCAACCTTGAAGATGGTCTTCTGTGGTTTCCCATCTTACTTCCAGGCAAATGCCGGGGTTGGTCCCTAACTATAGGCCACAGCCGCTACCGTCCAATTCCTCGTCCTTACATTCACACTTTCCTCCCCAGACAACACTCCACATGCGACGGTACTTGTAGCTCACCCCATGGGTGTCCGCATAGAAGCAGCTACAAACTCTGGCGAGCCGAACATGTCCTCGGACACTCTCGGCACTAAAAGCCATACGCTAAAAAATGTATTAATAAGTACACCCCCGATCCCCCACCCAATGCAATTCCTTCGACGGGCATAACGATTTAAAATAATAATAATAATAATTTGATGATGATGTCGCAAATGGGGAGCGTGGTGGCGCAGTGTCTTAGCTGCTCGTCTTTCATTCGGACAGCCGGGGTTCGAATCCCGGTGACAGTAGGGTAGAATTTTCAACTGAAAAATCACCTGGTCCCCGGCCAAAACCAAAATGAGCCTGGTTGGCTCTGGCGACCCCAATTAATTGGGAAAAGCCGAGGAAAGTTTTTAATATGATGTTGCAAATGTCGGTGTTGCTATCTACTCCCCATTAGTATTCTGTCAAGCACTGGAGAGTATTTCCATATGAATTGCCGTCTAGGTGGTGATTTACAGCGCGTCCTCGTGTCCTGTATACCTACACAAGCACAAATAACGAAGCACTCCATCACACCATAATAGATTGCTGAGAGCTACGTCAGCACAGAACCCTTTGTGAGAGAACTTCCAGAAATCGCTTTCTGTCACCGCAACATCTCCACCGGCGTTCGTTAACTGAATATCAAATCATAATTTACCGTTTTACCTCTAAAAGCTGGCTATTGTACCCGTCGTTATGGGTTAGTCCTCGCATAGCCTATACTGTATGTAGGTAGGTTTGGGTTAGTTACTCCCTAAAGTAACTACGTTATAACCACCGTTACTCACCAAAAATAATGAAGAGGTCACCATTACTCATTACTCATCAAAGAAGTCACCGTTTCTCACCAAGAGTAATAAAGAAGTTACCTCTAAATTTTAATTTGTTCCAAATTTGTATGATTTATTCCGTGTTAAAAGGGCAGATGACCTAGCTGTTCCACCCCTTAAAACTCAAATACAGTACCGGTAACTAACTAACTAACTAACCGTTACTTACCAAAAGTAATAAAGAAGTTACCATTACTCACCAAAAATAATAAAGAAGTTACCATTACTCACCAAAAGTAATAAAGAAGTTACCATTACTCACGTAAAATAATAAAGAAGTCACCGTTACTCACCTAAAATAATTCAGAAGTTTCCATTACTCACCAAAAATAATAAAGAAGTTACCATTACTCACCAAAAGTAATAAAGAAGTAACCATTACTCACCTATAATAAAGAAGTTACCATTACTCACCTAAAATAATAAAGAAGTTACCATTACTCACCTAAAATAATAAAGAAGTTACCATTACACACCAAAAATAATAAAGAAGTTACCATTATTCACGTAAAATAATAAAGAAGTTACCATTACTCGCCTAAAATAATACAGAAGCACCATTACTCACCTAAAATAATAAAGAAGTTACCATTACTCACCAAAAGTAATAAAGAAGTTACCATTACTCACGTAAAATAATAAAGAAGTCACCGTTATCCATCTACAATAATACAGAAGTTACCATTACTCATCTAAAATAATAATGAAGTTACCATTACTCACCAAAAATAATAAGGAAGTTACCATTACTCACCAAAAGTAATAAAGAAGTAACCATTACTCACCTATAATAAAGAAGTTACCATTACTCACCAAAAATAATAAAGAAGTTACTATTAATCACCGAAGGTAATAAAGAAGTAACCATTACTCACATATAATAAAGAAGTTACCATTACTCACCAAAAATATTAAAAAAGTTACCATTACTCACCAAAAGTAATAATGAAGTTACCATTACTCACCTAAAATAATAAGGAAGTTACCTCATCTAAATTTTAATTTGTTCCATATTTAATCCGTGTTAGGAGAGGCAGATGACCTAGCTGTTCCGCCCCTTAATACTCCAACAACTAACTAACTAACTAACTAACCATTACTAACCAAAAATTATAAAGACGTTATCGTTATTTACCAAAAAATAAACAAGTTACCATTACAGTTCCCTTGTGTAAAAGGTAACTACGTTACAGTTGCCGTTACTTACCAAAAATAATAACGAAGTTAATTTTACATTTTCTTTGTGTTAAAGAGAACTATATTATAGTTACCGTTACCTACCACAAATAATAACGATGTTACCATTGCTTACCATCAATAATAATGAAGTTACTGTTACCTACCATAAATAATGACGAAGGTACCGGTATTTACCATCAATAATAACGAAGTTACCATTACAGTTAAAATGCCAAAGTAACGCATTGTTACTTTTTCTTTACTTTTGTATTATAATAACTGCTTATTAATCCTCTGCCTGCTCCTATGATTATCTCGATCTGAATGGAACAGTGGATTCCAATAATATGGAAAAACATAATGAACTAGCAATGGGTAAATCATTTATCTAATCTCTACACAGTATAAAACGACGTCCCCGATTCTTGGATGTAACGGGTCATCTCGAGAAGTACTGGATGGATTTTAATGCGATTTTCACCATTCTGTAAAGGATTTCTTGAGGAAGGTTTCTGTAGAAAATTATTCATTCGTGACCAAAGGAAGCCGAGCAGTATCGATTTCAGTGAATCGAGTCGAAGAAAACCCTGCTCTCCGTGAGCCTTTTAAGCTTACCCGTAAAGCGTTAAAAATATCTTGACTCGTATACTATAAGCGTAAGATTATTGTTCGGTATAAAAAGTTTCACAAAAAAAATCCGCGACAGCATATCTCTTACCTTTAATACATCACCCACTCACTATAAGTGGTTTTACGTTTCCATTTCTTCCAACAATCTCCATTCAGTGGAAATTAAAATTACTAGCTTCGGAGCGAGTTTACGAGCTAGCGAGAGAGCCTCTGCTTCGGCCAGCAATAATCTATCGAGTCATGTTGAGTTAAGACTTCAGAGAAGAGTAGGTTATATGTGTTTGGAGTTTCGCTGCTCTCTTCGGCGTTTCTGAATTGCGCCTGGGACCGTGCACCTTTCAAGCTTCAAGCGTTGAAGATACCGGTCAATAAAATGATTATTGTGAGTCTCATCTCTGTAGATTTATGACTCGCAAATGAATTCCTTGCGGACAAAATTCAAAATTGTTATACCCTGACTTTAACCGGTGACCCATGATGTCTTCTTTCTCAAATCTATGTATAACCATATTCTAATGAGAACCTGTCAGTGGTCACCTGGGTCGAGGCACCAAGACATATCTCTGATAATAGAATCACTGGTTCACCCCACAATACACTGCCAGTAAGGTGAGTTATTCTTTCAGGAGTCCGAGATAAAAGCCAGACTTGTAAAGACTGGAAATTTTTAAAGTACTTAAATACTTGTTAATAATGTTTCGTTCGCAATTAAAAATAAAAATAAATGTTAATTAGAGTAACATTTTACTTCAAAATAAGTATCCATTTTGTATCACTGGCCCTCTCAGCATGACTTCACCCACCGACTCTGCAAGTAATCATTCATCTACCGTCGCAAGGATGGTGTCTTGTAACTGAACACACATTGTCATCAGATACAACTGGGGATGGTGAAAGGTCGATCGTCCAGGTCTAAGGAAAGGTCAGGGAAGGCATTTTGGAAGGAAGTCGGCTGTGGACCTGATGAAAGGAACCGTCCCGGCATTTGCCTGGTGGTGAAAATGAGAAACCACAGAAACCATTTTCAGGACGACCGAGGTGGGATTCGAACCCACGCTTACTCGATGCCATCGATGCACGAGCTAGCGCCTTGCCGCTCTCGGCCAATGTGGCCGATAACTGATATATCATATTTATTTAATTCAGTCATTCAATCATTACCGGTAATTTTCATTTGACACTGTTTTGCCTTTCAACATCCAGTCTAATCTGCAAGTATCAGTGTGCAAACTACTGCTTGAGTCCAAGCGATGTAAAGCTGA
Source organism: Meconema thalassinum (assembly GCA_946902985.2). NCBI lineage: Eukaryota > Metazoa > Arthropoda > Insecta > Orthoptera > Tettigoniidae > Meconema > Meconema thalassinum. The sequence goes on from OX336391.1 coordinate 392,510,380, forward strand.
GAGGTATGTGGATCGCGGACGATGAGGAAAGATGTGGGGCTTTCCCGGTCCGTGTGTAGTAACAGAACCAAATGCATTGGTCGGTGACTCACGCACTCATTTGCAACACCACACTGCACTGGTATAGGCAATGGCCCTATGTTAGCAGTATTAGAATAGTCAGGAATTCCAGATAACACGGCGAGCTGTTGACAGGCCCTTCTCTTCCCGCCTTCCGTGTCACCTCATCTCGCAAGTTCACAGAGCTTGAAATCGAGCAGTAGTCGTCTCCTTGATTCCCTATTAGCAGTTAGCACTACTGCCTTCCCATTTTCTCTGCCCATCGCTCTGAAATCTTTTAACACTGAATCTAACAATCGCCTCCTAGGTCTACCTCTGTTTCTCTTACCCTCTATGACAGAGTTGTTAGCTCTTTAGTGGCTGGCAGCGTGGCTCAGCGGTAACGTTCTCGCTTGCTGGTACCAAGGTTGCAGGTTCGTATCCTTGTGCAGTCAGCTGGCATGTGAGGGTGCGCAAATGCGAGGGATGCCATGTCAGTAGATTTACTAGCACGTTAAAGATCCCTTCGGGGCAAAATTCCGGCACCACGGCGTCTCTAAAAGCCAGAGTAGTTAAAAGGGACGTAAAACCAATAGCATTATTATTTTAGTTAGTTAGATCGTTACTTTGTTAGTTTATTTGTTATTTTTACTGTTAAGGAGAATCGCTCTCACAAATTATTATACACATTACTAATGGCACGTCAAAATCAAGTTTGCCAACCTAATAAATCTGGTGGATGAAATATACGATCGAGTACGGGCTTATGCTTAGCATCATGGCTAGAGAATGTTTGGTAGGCATGCAATTTTTGTGCCAGGGTAGAGGGTAAACTTTGTGAGCACAGGACGAGGAGTATTTCTTCTCAAATTGGATTTAACATTGGATGATCAGCGAATGATGTGAAGATACAAAAGCAGCAATCAGCTCGCTTGTTATACGAGTTCCGAGAGCGCGATGTGACAACAGCGCTGTCCTCTAGCGGCGTGCATTTGAGTCAGAGACTGGCATGAGCGTGCTACCAGAGAGCAGCAGTGAGTGGACAAGGCATGTTGGATGACATTGGTTCAGTGACCCGTTCGTCTCCCCGAACAATGCATTTGCTGGTTGCCCAGTGACTTGCATTTCAGGGCGCTATTGTTCAATGCAGTCTACCACCCACATCACTGAGTAGAGTGTGCGGGTGTCAAAATGGCCAGCAAGTCACGAAGTCCTTCAGACTGGACGCTGATCCAGCGTCTGGGGCGGTCGTGCCCAACATGTCGACATGTTAGGTGGCGCTCGGATCTCAATGGGTGGGCGGTCTGACATTTCAGGTCGATCAACACGTGCTACCTTCTCGGTGTTGGGTTACCAGGCCAATCCTGATAAGTCAGTTGCCATTTAAGAGAACCTTGCCATTAAAGATTTCCTCCTGGGCAAAACGCCGGCGCCTCGTCAACTTGAAACCAAAGTTGTTATGAGCATCGGCGTGTTTGAATCAAAATATATTTTTGTTTCACTCAAGATGGGTTCGGAATAATAGAATTAATAATAATAATAATAATAATTATTATTATTATTATTATTATTATTATTATTATAGTCTCCTCCGTATCGTAGCAGTCAGCATGGTTATCTGCCGCACCGGAGGTCCTGGGATCAATTCCCGGCTCTGCCACGAAATTAGAAAAGTGGTATGAGAACTGGAACGGGGTCTACTCAGCCTCGGGTGGTACAAATGAGTAGAGGGGGTTCGATTCCCACCTCAACCATCCTCGAAGCGGTTTTCAGTGGTTTCCTACCTCGTCTTCGGGCAAATGCCGGGATGGTAACTACTGTAAAGCCACGGCCGCCTTCTTCCCTCTTCCTGGCCTATCCATCCTAGCCTTCCATTCCCATCCCTCGTGAGGCCCCTGTTCGCTTTGCAGGTGAGGCCGCCTGGGCGAGGTGCTAATCCCACCTCACCAGTTGTATCCCAGTTGTTCCCAGCTCTAGGACACTGCTTGAAAAATGGCGGTAGGGGTGAGTTCCCTCGCTGAGTCCGTGGGAGCCACCACCCTGGAAGGTAAACTCGATAAAAATAAAAAAATATAAAATAAAAAAGTGATTAACGGACTATTTTCAGAGTAGTTCCGTAAAGAATTATACAGCCTATTTTCATATATCCTACTCATGTTAATTGCCTCTATCAACATACAAAATTTCAGTTTGATTGTTGTGATAGATTCGTAGATATTGAGAACCGTCTAAATATTTCAGACGGTCGCCAAGTTGGATTTTTAGCCTACTTTTCACATTTTGCAAAAATTAGGAAACAGTAGACTTATGAGATCGGGCAAATGTGTGTCTGTCTGTCGTTCTGTCTGTCTGGCTGGCTGTGTGTGTGTCCCCCTCTCCCTATCAACTCAACTCAGATCGAACCCAGGACCAGGACACATTATGCATCTGCCCGGGCGGCGAACCAAGGCTCGACCGCCTGGGGTGATGCGCAGCCTGCCAGGAAAATACAAACACCTCCCGTCTGAACATAACTTACTATCTAAATTCAATTAACTACGCACTTCTACAATAAACAATATTTAAACAACAAATTAATTAACTTCAAACACATTTACTCAGCTCCAAACCAACAGCCAATGACAGCTCAGCTCTAACCAATCAGCGAACAGCTGCACTAAATTGAAACTACCGTCCTGCACTTACATCTAAAATTATTCATTACATCTTCCACCTATACCCCACAACTGAGGCTATTACTATTATTACTATTATATTTGAAACACATTAGCCTCCGTGGCTTAGGCGGCAGCACGCCGGCCTCTCACCGCTGGGTCCGTGGTTCAAATCCCGGTCACTCCATGTGAGATCTGTGCTGGACAAAACGGAGGCAGACAGGTTTTTCTCCGGGTACTCCGGTTTTCCCTGTCAAAATTTCATTCCAGCAACACTCTCCACTATCATTTCATTTCATCTGTCATTCATTTAATCATTGCCCCCAGAGGAGTGCGTCAGGCCTCGGCAGCCGGCACAGTTCATATCCACGCCGCTAGATAGGGGCTTCATTCATTCCATTCCTGACCCGGTCGGAGACTGGAAGCAGGCTGTGGATTTTCATTTCATATTTGAAACACATTACCTACTAAAGGGCTATTATTCTTCCTCTACAAAACCATACCTAACTAGAGGTCTATCTCTTCCTTCAACAAATTTAACATTACCAAAACGTAGCCACTGTTATTAATACTATTAACCTACTGAAGCAACTACTGATAGGCCATGACCGAGCGAACTACATTAACAACTAGTGCCGCTGCGAGTCGGACGGTCAATAGCCCTGTCGCTGACCCATGTTCGAACCCGCAGCTCTTCAGGCACATGCTCTAGCTTCAGTACTCTCAAATATCCTACGAAAATAATTAAAGAAAAGTAAAATAATTATACTCGACAGTAATTACCAAAGGACTAAATTCTCCCCCAAATACAATATCTCGTAATGCACTGAGGGAGTCACTTTTAAATCGTCATAAAGAATCATAATGATCCTAAATTAAATTATCGCCAATTAACAACGGAGTGAAAGGAGCCCATTAGGGCACCAGACTCCTATCATTTTTCTATCGCTATTGCGATTTTTGACCGAAAGAGAGTACTACTACCTATCAACTCCTAAACGGCTGCAGCAATCGAAACAAAATTTGGTAGGAGTAAAGATCTATACCTGAATATCTCACGGCCATATTTGAAAATGATGTCAGTGCTACCAACTGCTGAAAAATCGCTGTTTAAATTTGAGCTCCATGTTGGATATCTTGGAAGGTATGAATGGGAGCTATTTCAAAATTGGCGCACATATAGATAATAATATTGCAGTTTAATTTCCAGGAGGCCATACATGGCAGTGTTGCCAAAATGATTATAAGCCTGCTGATAGGTCCAAATTTTAAATGCATATAACTTCTACACTATCAATTGGATTTCAACCAAATTTCGTATGTGCTATGTGTACATAAACAGATATGACTGAGCATATTCTTAAGAGCCAGCTGGGCTGCCAACTGTTAATAAATGCTCTCATTTTTTAAATCCAAATACCCATATATCAGAATGTATGCAAGCTGACAGCTTTAAACTATGCACACGTATAGTACCTGACATTCTATATTAATTTGCAGTAATTTATATACGTCAGTGCTACCAACATGATTCTAAGCCTGCTGAGAGGTCCAACTTTAAATGCATGTAACTTCTATACAATCATTTGAATTTCATCCAAATTTCGTGTGTGCTATGTGTACCATAACAGATATGACTATGCCGATTCTTAAGAGTAACCAGGGCTGCCAACTGTTAATAAATACTGTCTCTATTTGTGTTACCCTAATATCATTATATCAGAAAGTATGCAAGCCAATAGCTCTAAACTTTGCACACGTATAGTACCTGGCATTCTAGATTCTAATAATTCTAATAATATTGCAGTTTAATTTCCAGGAGGCCATACATGGCAGTGTTGCCAACATGATTCTAAGCCTGCTGATAGGTCCAATTTTAAAATGCATGTAACTTCTCTACTAACTGATGGATTTCATTCAAAATTGACACAACAATAGATCATATTATTTCAGGTATTTCTGACCAATACATGTATGTCATTGTAGCCAACATGATTTTACGCGCGCTGTTGGGTCCAATGTTAAACTGCATGAAACGTCCATGCTATCAATTGGACTTCAACCAAATTTTGTATTCTGTACCTTAATAGATGGAACTAAGAATAAATTCAGTCACCAGGGCTGCCAACTGTAGTTCTCTATTAGGCTACATTATGCCAGGTATACAGTATTTCGAACTAATTAGAAATTTCGATATTACCAACTTAATTTCGTCATTATTCTAGATAGATCCATATAGATTAATCATTGGCATGAATCTTAAATTTTAAGAAAAGTAGGCACTTTAGTTCATTACGGAACTTCTTGTTATTTATGTGCTATTACAAGAAGATTATTGTGCACGTGTGGTATTCAGACTTCAATCGCATGATTAGGACACAAGAAGTAAAAACGGGATTTTAAAATTTCGCACAGCTGACATCTTGTGGCTAAGAAAACAATTGAAATAAATTAGATGCCAGTGGATTAACATTTGTATAAGCATTTAACGTGCAACGTTTCACTGCACTCGGATGGTTAAATCACGAGAAACGTCCATTTAAATATTTATACTTCACGTCGCAGCCATGTTGGATTTGTGCACACCAGGTTGCTGAAAGCCATAGGCCTATAGGTGAACTTACGTTCATAGCCTCCATGAACATTAAAAAAATCAGTTTGATTGTTGTAAAATATTCTTAGATATTGAGAACCGTCTAAATATTTCGGATGCTCGCCATTTTGGATTGTTATATGTATAGGCCATAGAGTTATGTGCCATTAAAGGAAAATTATTGCGTAGCTTCATTATTCAAACGTTCACTTCGATCGCATGATTATGACACAAGAAATAAAAACTTAATTTTAAAATTTCGCACAGCCGCCATGTTGAGGTTATATAAACAATTGAACTAAATTAGATGCCAGTGCATTACAATGTGTATAATCATTTACTGTACCACATTTCACTGCACTCAGATGGTTAAATCACGAGAAAAGTCTATTAAAATATTTCAAATTCGCTTGGCCGCCATGTTCGTTTTGTACTTTACAGGTTTTTGAAAGTTACATATATAAACTTGTATCAGTGTCCTTTATCACCGTAGAAAATTTCAAGGTGATATCATAAATAGTTTCGTAGATATTGAATGCCAGTGAAATATTTCGCACAGCCGCCATTTTGAGGTTATGTAAACAATTGAACTAAATTAGACGCCAGTGCATTACAATGTGTATAAACATTTTCTGTACCATGTTTCATTACGTTTCGATGGTTCAATCGCGATAAAAGTCTATTTAAAAGTCTCAACTTCGCTTGGCCACCATGTTGGTTTTGTAGTTACCAGATTTTTGAAAGTCTCATATGTGAACTTGTAGTAGTGCCCTTTATCACCGTACAAGATTTCAGGGTGATATCGGTAATAGTTTCGGAGATACTGAATGCTGGTGAAATGTTTCGCACAGCCACCATGTTGGATTGGTGAGACACAATAAATGTTTAAGAGCACGGTCGGAGTTGGCCATAATGGTGCTATGATCTTACCGAGTTTCATTGAAATCGCTCCTGCCGTTTATAATTTATTACGGGGGGGGGGGGGGACGACGACACACACACACCATCACACACACACACACACGCACACACAGACACACGAACAAAAGGTGATCTCATATGCCTATTTGTTTTTTCAAAAATGAAAATAGGCTAAAATATTTGCGAGCGTTTGTCATGAAATAGTCTGAAATATCTAAATAACGCTAAACTCCGTGGAAAAGAAAACCAGACAAACTTTGAATCGTATGCAGGGGAGACTTTGCTAACTCTGCAGTGCGGTTAATTCCGCAGTACTCGAATTATTCATATTCTGCACAGACTATATATACCCCAGTGCAATAATCGCATAAACAATACCCTCCTCGGGGATCACGATCCTCAGGATTGAGAGGTCGATAATATGATGATGATAGCCCAGTGCAAGAGACGGGATGTGTTGAGTCAACCATTTAATTTCCCTTAGCAATGAATTTTGAAACGACAAATGGTATCACCTAGCAGTAAAATCGTAAAAACCTGTGTTGTATTTTGTTTGTGAGGTATTTATAAATAATTATTTTGTATTTTGGTGATGCATTTATGTGGTAGTTGTTAGTAATGAAGCATATTTATGTATTTATCATATTGGGGATTTAACAAGGTATCCCGGAATTAGCCCTAGTACCACTTTTTATATTAAACTAGCAACCCGACCCGGCTTCGCCCGGGAACAGTTATGAATGCATTACGTGATAAGCGCCTTTTTTTTCAATATCAATGAACAACGACCAATATCCGTTTTACGTCTCGGCTTGATGGGTTAAAATCACTGACTGGACTATTATTTATATTATCATGGAGATGCATGTGCAACAAATTCTTGTCAGACGTAATTTAAGAATGGCGAGGTGCATGAAACACAAATCCCCCTCCGTCCAATCTTAACTTAATTGTGAATTTTGCGGAACGAAAAGTTCACAGGCGAAATGAAGAAAAGCCAAGTTGCATTTCCAGGGAAACTCCAAACACATCTACTCTTCTCTAAAGTTTTTAACTCAACACGACTCGACAGTTTGCTGCTGGCTGTATCTGGAGCAATAAGCTCGTCCGCTACCTAAGCTGTAACTGGGGTGATAGACTCGCCCCAAGCTAGCTCGTAAACTGTCGCCTCAGTAACTGAATGGAGATTGTTGGATGAAATGAAAACGTAAAAACACTTATAGTACCGGTAGGCGATGTATTGAAGATAGTGATATGCTCTCCCGGGCTTTTTGTAGAACTTTTCATGCTGAACAATTCTTACACTCATAGTATACAGATATTTTTAACGGTTTGCCCAGCGTAAGCTTAAAAAGCGCATGGACGCCAGATTTTTTTCGAACTTTTCACTGAAATCGTAAGTGCTTGACTTCCTTTGGTCATAAATAAATTATTTTCTACAGAAACCTTCCTCGAGATATCCTTTACAGAATGGTGAAAACCGCATCAAAATCCATTCAGTGGTTCTCGAGATTACCCGTGACATCCGAGAATCGGGAACTTTGTTTTATACTAAGTAGAGATTATACGCCAATCAGTATAATTTAATATAATATAATTCCCCTGCCGTCCAATCTTAAATTGACTGTGAATTCACAGGCGATATGAGAGTTGCACTTCCAGGGAATGGCGAGGTGAATGAAACTCAAATCCCCCTTCCGTCCAATCTTAACTTGACTGTGTTTCACAGGCGAAATGAAGAAAACCTGAGTTTCACTTCCAGGGAAACTCAAAACACAACCACCCTTCTCAGAAGTCTTAACTCAACACGACTCAACGGTTTGTTGCTGGCTGTATCTGGGGCAATAGGTTCGCCCGCTAGCTAGGCTGTAACAGGGATGAAAGACTCGCCTTTAGCTAGCTCGTAAACTGTCGCCTCAGTAGATGAATGGACACGGTTCGAAGAAATTGAAACGTAAAAACCTTTATAGTGGGCGTTGTATTTAAGAAAGACATATGCTCTCGCAGACTTTTTTGTAGAACTTTTCATGCTGAACAATTCTTACACCCATAGTATTTAGATATTTTTAATGGTTTGCCCAGCGTAAGCTTACAAAGCGCTCGGACGCCAGCTTTTTTTTTTCAACTTTTCCACTGAAATCGTTACTGCTCGGCTTCCTTTGATCACAAATAAATTATTTTCTCTAGAAATCATCCTCGAGATATCCTTTACAGAATGGCGAAAACCGCATCAAAATCCATGCAGTGGTTCTCGAGTTTACCCGTAACATCCAAGAATCGGGGACATTGTTTTATACCAAGTAGAGATGACATAGACAACCCATGTCAGATGAAATTGATTCTAAGAACTAAAATTTGTCACAATTATGTAGTTACGTAGTAAATAAATTTCTATTAACTTTTTGTACCATTCCCCTTAATTATTTTTATTTAGCGTTTGGCTATAATCACATCATGGAACAATAAACAAGTATAACAAGATAATATCAGATACAAGATTACAATATTTAAAACACTCTATACAGTAATAGGTCATAATGAAACTTTCAATGTCCGTAGATAGTCAACAACTCGATCAGTCGTCAACAGGAACTCAGAAGGGTCTCCGGGGAAGGCTGGCATTGGACAAGATTGGATGATAGCCTATGTTGAACTGTTTGCCTTTCTGCACCGCAATCACATTTTGGAGATTGAACTTTGTCCCATTTATACATCAAATCCGCACATCTGCCACAGTTAGTCCTTACTCTGTTTAAGGAAGACCAAATTTTCCGATTCAGTTTAAGTCCAGGTGGTTTGGTCGTAATACTCGGCATGCTAAGCTGCTCTGGAGGAGCAGATGAATTCCACATTGCTTTCCAACGATCAATCAAGTTAAAGTTGCTCTCATCGAGCGTTCGAGCAGTCTTCAACGGTGGATGACGAGTGAGGTCTGTTTCTGTGGATGGCAGGAAAGCCGGCATGCACAGGAAGATGAGGGTTGTTACATATATTTTTAGCCTACTTTCGATTTTTGCAAAAAATGAAAGTAGACTTATGAGATCCACACAGGGCGAAAAAAAAGTGTGTCTGTCTGTGTGTGTGTGTGTGTGTATGTATGTGTGTGTCTGAGTCTGTGTGTGTGTGTGTGTGTGTGTGTGAGTGTGTGTACTCTGAATGTCTGTCCCCCCCCCTATCAATTCGAACACGGTGAACGCGAATTGAACGAAATTTGGTTCAAAGGTAGCACTTGCAAAGGACACCTCAGTGCCAAGTTTTATATCGCCGCCATCTTGACGGAAACGTAATGGCGGCCACACAAATGTTCAAAGCTTAAATCAAATTATGACTAACCTAATCATCCGATCTCTACCAAATTTTGCAACAACATACCATTTTGGGGGAGCATCCTTTGACCAAACTAATATGTCATCAGCCTAATAGTTTGCGGATGGCGGCCATCTTTGTGTCAAAATCGATTCCCCCTATTAATACGAACACGGTGAAACCGAATGGAACGAAATTTGGTACAGAGGTAGTACTAGCAAAGGGCACCTCAGTGTCATGTTTTATATCGCCGCCATCTTGACGGAAACGTAATGGCGGCCACACAAATGTTCAAAGCTTAAATCAAATTACGACTAACCTAACCATCCGATCTCTACCAAATTTTGCAACAACATACCTTTATGGAGGAAGCATGCTCTGACCAAATTAATAGGACATCAGCCTAATAGTTTGCGGATGGCGGCCATCATTGTGTCAAAATCGATTCCCCCTATTAATTCAAACACGGTTAAACCGAATGGAACGAACTTTGGTACAGAGGTAGCACTAGCAAAGGGCACCTCAGTGTCATGTCTCATATCGCCGCCATCTTGACAGAAACGTAATGGCGGCCATGCAAATTTTCAAAGCTTAAATCAAATTACGACTAACATAATCATCCGTTCTCTACCAAATTTTGCAACAACATACATTTATGGAGGAAGCATCCTTTGACCAATCTAATAGGTCATTAACCTAATAGTTTGCGGATGGCGGCCATCTTTGTGTCAAAATCGATTCCCCCTATTAATTCGAACACGGTGAAACCGAATGAAACAAAATTTGGTACAGAGGTAGCACTTGCAAAGGGCACCTCAGTGTCATGTTTTATATCGACGCCATCTTGACGGAAACGTAATGGCGGCCACACAAATGTTCAAAGCTTAAATCAAATTACGATTAACCTAATCATCCGATCTCTACCAAATTTTGCAACATCATACCTTTATAGGGGGAGCATCCTTTGACCAAACTAATATGTCATCAGCCTAATAGTTAGCGGATGGCGGCCATCTTAGTGTGAAAATAGATTCCCCCTATTAATTCGAACACGGTGAAACCGTATGGAACGAAATTTGGTACAGAGGTAGTACTAGCAAAGGGCACCTCAGTGTCATGTTTTATATCGCCACCATCTTGACGGAAACGTAATGGTGGCCACACAAATGTTCAAAGCTTAAATCAAATTACGACTAACCTAATCATCCGATCTCTTCCAAATTTTGCAACAACATACCTTTATGGAGGAAGCATCCTTTGACCAAATTAATAGGTCATTCGCTTAATAGTTTGCGGATGGCGGCCATCTTCGTGTGTAAATCGATTCCCCCTATTAATTCAAACACAGTGAAACCGAATGGAACGAAATTTGGTACAGAGGTAGCAGTAGCAAAGGGCGCCTCAGCGTCATGTTTTATATCGCCGCCATCTTGACGGAAACGTAATGACGGCCACCCAAATGTTAAAAGCTTAAATCAAATTACGACCATCCTAATAATTTGATCTCGACCAGATTTTGCAACAACATGCCTTTTTGTGGAAAGCATCTTATGACTGACTACAAGGTCATCAGCCCAATAGTTTGCAAATAGCGGCCATGTATGTGTGCAAATCCATTCCCCATATCAATGCAAACACGGTGAAACCGAATTGAATGAAATTTTTTACAGAGGTAGCACTAGCAAAGGGCACCTCATATTCATGTTTAATATCCCTATAGCACGTTGTATTTCAACAACCTACTACAACCAACATTCAATTTTACTCCTTGAAAAGGACAAAGAGTTATAACAATACCCATGCATTTAGGAGAAAGTAGGCTATATGTTCTTTACTGAACATCTTGTTATATTCCCTGAGAGGACTTTTCTCACGCCTCAAGGTTGGAGGCGCAATATGACAAAGTACATAATTCCCTTAATGTATCATATTTACCATCAACCCCTTAATATTGCGGATTTAGCCAAGTCTCTCCTACATAAATACAGCATTTCCGAACGTTGACTATAAAAGGCATTGAGTTCATACTTTGCATGTGTCCTTACAGCAAATGTTTGCCGCTGCTAAACAATGGAGAATAAATACCTGAGTTACAGTACTTTCGACCGGAAACGGAGACATAAACGTGCTCTCTGGGCTATGATTAGGTAAGGTTCTAGTTCATAAATCTTGTGAGTGCGACCGTGAAATACTGAGCAAGTGACGAGGAGTAGACAAAAGCTTTTACTTTTTGTGGTCCTCTGGACAGCGAGGCTGGTGGAACGGTGTCGCTCCAGTACGCAATTCACAATTTTACACAGTTATACTTCAGTAAGTCCGTACCTGCTTTATGGTCCAAGGGTTTTAATTTATTTTCTTTTAGATAGACAAACTTTCCTTTTCAACAAACGGTTAACTTACACCTGTAGGGCTCTAGGTCAGTGCTTTCTTATTTCTTAAGTTCTCTCCACAGTTCTTGTAGTCAGGTTTGGGGAAAAACCAGTGGTACAATAGAGGGGGGAGGAGTCAGGTGCAGTGGCGTAGCCTAACTACGGGGGATAATGCAGTAGCGAAGCTACATTCATGCAACTGGGTATTCTTAAGTTCATACCATATAGTATTTTGTAGATAAACTCCAGTCGTCGTGTTTTTCACTCAGCAAAGATATCAATAATGCGTTCTTTGAAGATCTCATCCCTGGAAAGATAGTTCACCAACCCTACTCAAATTGCTCAGTCTAGAATCTGACATGGAGTTCTTTAAAATGTGTTAATCCTCTTCAATGCACTCATACTTCGTTCACTTGAAGCAGTAGAAACAGGAAAGGTAAGAATCAGTCTTATAAAGCGTACTGTTTCTTGATATATATATATTTTTCTAGGCCGTTCTTCAAATAATATTCTCTTCATAGGACAGCGAAGAAAATGGTCTTGATTTTAAATACACTATTAAATCACTACACTGATCCATGTTATAAAACTCACAAGCGAACATGCACGCGCTGAGATACTGCCCGTCTCACAAATGCGCTGTTTGGAGCCTAGGCTCTCTGCTGACGCACTCAGCTATCGACCTTCCACTTGGCGCATGCGCAATTGCCTTCTCTACCCACAGAGACTTGAGCCTGTTTCAAAGGAGACTCACTGGCTGCTCAGTCCCGCGCTGAGAAGCTGGCGTCAATCCCACCGTGGCTACAGAGAATAATACCGAAAACTAGAGATTTAATTTTCCTATGCCAATGAAAAATAGGAAAATTTAAATGTGCATATTCCTTGAGAATGAAATGGATATTCTAATGCTCAAAGATTCCCTTCCAGCTTCGCCACTTGTGATTAGGGGGATCGATCGCCCCTCAGAGCCAAATAATTTTAAAGACGTGATTTGATGAAATTTTTATTTAAAAAGAAGCCAGTTTTCGGATTGATGGCAAAGGAATGGTTTATGTACGTTTATACTTAATAATTTGAGAATATTTATCTTTACTTGTGTAAAATATTTAGTGCCAGGCCAGGAGGTAGCGAGTACCGTACATGTTGGAATGGACAGCCTGACCGCCCAAGCACTCAAGGCCGAAGGGAAGCAGTTGCACGCTCCAGTCAGCATTTACGCCCCGCCTCGCTACTACTCCGAGGACTACAGGGATGTCCAGCTCCTCCAGCCGTTATACCTGCGTACCAGGTGGTAGGTTAATCCTGAGCTTCAACACTACCTGAGGAAGGATGACTGAAAGAAACGGAGAAAGGTTTAGGAGTGGAAACGATCGTAGGCAAAGAGGAAGAGAATCCAAGTCAAAGTAATAAAGAAATCGTGATTTAAAGATTAGTTACACTGCGCAAAGCCCGTGAAGTAACTAACATATGCGGGAGCTTGAGCACGGTTAACGGAGAGAGCGGCGTGAGCTAAGGTTACCTGCAGGCTGTCGCTAAGTGCTCTTTCCCTCCCGAGCAGCTATTTGAATACTATGGGGGGATAGGTAGTACGCTGGCAAGCAAGGATATGTGAAGTGAAATGAATTTATGTACTTTCCCTTCAAAAGGGTGAGATTTTCTGAAGCATTCTGAAATGCTAGAAGGATTTAAATTAGCTGGAATATTTGCATTACCCGACACTGTCGGATCCCCAACAGAAAGGCCGAACGCCCCCAGAGTGGGTATAGATAAAGAAACTCTAGTGCTTTTAGCAATGGTTTTATTATTAGTAGTAGAAATCTTCAGAGAGTACCAATTGTTGCATTTAAAGCAGGATAAACTTTTACCCAGCAAGGTGACGACTAACAGTTTAGAAAGGATGAAAACCTCAAACTTAACTTGAACAAAACCACAATCTTAGACAGTAAATTACAGAGAGAAAATCTCTACAAGATGGAAGCCGGCGGAGCGAGCTATACTTGCCTTAATAATTTACTAGGTTTAGCTGAGATAGCTGCAAGAAACTTTGTAAATGTTGTTAACAGAAGTTTTGTTTTAAACGCAACAAGTGATGGGTTTTTAATAAACTTATCATTCAGTGATTTGCCTCTTTCTTTCAATATGGAATAATTCACGAGAAGAATTAGGGAAGAGAAGGTCCTGCCTAATCGTATTTCTAGCAAGAGAGATTGAAAACAAATAATAAGGAATTTATTTATCAAATTGAGGAAGTTTAAGAATTAGAATTAGATTTCAAATCTATTTTGAGCTACGAACAAAATTGATTGTTTTAGTAAACTTTTGAGTTCTCAGACCTGTAGTAACAATAAGAAACTTTACAAGAGTTTCCAAATTTTACATACAATTAAAATGCTTAAAGCCCATAACAATAAAGTAAAGAAATTACAATTTGGTTTAATATTTCGTTGTATTGGTTAGTAAGAATACCAAATACTTAGAGAAGGCCCTTTTTTATAAGCGAAAAGGCTATGAATTCCTGGGCAATGCAGGATAATAAAAAAGAGATTAATAAGAGATTTCTATAACCCCTGCTATGTATACAGAGTTTTAGAAATTCTAAATTCAAATGGGGCAGGTTGTATTAACGAAACCTGAATTACACAAATTAGATAAACGTTTAACAATTGGAAAATTAGAACTTCCTGGTTGCAACAGGAAACAAGATGTTCAGTAAAGAACATATAGCCTACTTTCTCCTAAATGCATGGGTATTTTTATAACTCTTTGTCCTTTTCAAGGAGTATAATTGAATGTTGGTTGTAGTAGCATGTTGAAATACAACGTGCTATACGGATATTAAACATGAATATGAGGTGCCCTTTGCTAGTGCTACCTCTGTAAAAAAATTCATTCAATTCGGTTTCACCGTGTTTGAATTGATCTGGGGAATGGATTTGCACACATAAATGGCCGCTATTTGCAAACTATTGGGCTAATGACCTTGTAGTCAGTCATAAGATGCTTTCCACAAAAAGGCATGTTGTTGCAAAATCCGGTAGAGATCAAATTATTAGGATGGTCGAAATTTGACTTAAGCTTTTAACATTTGGGTGGCCGTCATTCCGTTTCCGTCAAGATGGCGGCGATATAAAACATGACACTGAGGTGCCTTTTGCTAGTGCTACCTCTGTACCAAATTTCGTTCAATTCGGTTTCACCGTGTTTGAATTGATAGGGGGAATCGATTTGCTCACATACTTGGCCACCATCTGCAAACTATTGGGCTGATGATCTAGCAGTTTGGTCAGAATATGCTTGCCACATAAAGATTTGTTGTTGCAAAATTTGGTAGAGACTATATTAGGTTGGTCGTAATTACATTTTAGCCTTTAACATTTGGGTGGCCGCGATTACGTTTCCGTCAAGATGGCGGTGATATAAAACATGACACTGAGGTGGCCTTTTCTAGTGCTACCTCTGTACCAAATTTCGTTCCATTCGGTTTCACCGTGTTCGAATTAATAGGGGGAATCGATTTTCACACAAAGATGGCCGCCGCCCGCAAACTATTAGGCTAATGACCTATTAGTTTGGCCAAGGATGCTCCCTCCATAATGGTATGTTGATGCAAAATTTGGTAGAGATCGGATGATTAGGTTAATCGTAATTTTATTTAAGCTTTGAATATTTGTGTGGCCGCCATTACGTTTCCGTCAAGATGGCGGCGATATAAAACATAACACTGAGGTGCCCTTTGCTAGGGCTACCTCTGTACCAAATTTCATTCCATTCGGTTTCACCGTGTTCGAATTAATAGGGGTAATCGATTTTGACACAAAGATGGCCGCCATACGCAAACTATTAGGCTAATGACCTATTAGATTTGTCAAAGGATGCTTCCTCCATAAAGGTATGTTGTTGCAAAATTTGGTAGAGATCGGATGATTAGGTTAGTCGTAATTTGATTTAAGCTTTGAACATTTGTGTGGCCGCCATTACGTTTCCGTCAAGATGGCGGTGATATAAAACATGACACTGAGGTGCCCTTTGCTAGTGCTACCTCTGTACCAAATTTCATTCCATTCGGTTTCACCGTGTTCGAATTAATAGGGGTAATCGATTTTGACACAAAGATGGCCGCCATCCGCAAACTATTAGGCTAATGACCTATTAGATTTGTCAAAGGATGCTCCCTCCATAAAGGTACGTTGTTGCAAAATTTGGTATAGATCGGATGATTAGGTTAGTCCTAATTTGATTTAAGCTTTGAACATTTGGGTGGCCGCCATTACGTTTCCGTCAAGATGGCGGCGATATAAAACATGACACTGGGGTGCCCTTTGCTAGTGCTACCTCTGTACCAAATTTCATTCCATTCGGTTTCACCGCGTTCGAATTAATAGGGGTAATCGATTTTGACACAAAGATGGCCGCTATCCGCAAACTATTAGGCTAATGACCTATTAGATTTGTCAAAGGATGCTTCCTCCATAAAGGTATGTTGTTGCAAAATTTGGTAGAGATCGGATGATTAGGTTAGTCGTAATTTGATTTAAGCTTTGAACATTTGTGTGGCCGCCATTACGTTTCCGTCAAGATGGCGGTGATATAAAACATGACACTGAGGTGCCCTTTGCTAGTGCTACCTCTGTACCAAATTTCATTCCATTCGGTTTCACCGTGTTCGAATTAATAGGGGTAATCGATTTTGACACAAAGATGGCCGCCATCCGCAAACTATTAGGCTAATGACCTATTAGATTTGTCAAAGGATGCTCCCTTCATAAAGGTATGTTGTTGCAAAATTTGGTAGAGATCGGATGATTAGGTTAGTCGTAATTTGATTTAAGCTTTGAACATTTGGGTGGCCGCCATTACGTTTCCGTCAAGATGGCGGCGATATAAAACAAGACACTGGGGTGCCCTTTGCTAGTACTACCTCTGTACCAAATTTCGTTCCATTCGGTTTCACCGTGTTCGAATTAATAGGGGCAATCGATTTTCACACAAAGATGGCCGCCATCCGCAAACTATTAGGCTGATGACATATTAGTTTGGTCAAATGATGCTGCCCCCATAAAGGTATGTTGTTGCAAAATTTGGTAGAGATCGGATGATTAGGTTAGTCGTAATTTGATTTAAGCTTTGAACATTTGTGTGGCCGCCATTACGTTTCCGTCAAGATGGCGGCGATATAAAACATGACACTGAGGTGTCCTTTGCTAGTGCTACCTTTGTACCAAATTTCGTTCAATTTGCGCTCACCGTGTTCGAATTGATAGGGGGGACAGACATTCAGAGTACACACTCACACTCACACACACACACACACACACACACACAAACACACAGACTCACACACACACATACACAGAGAGAGACACACTTTTTTCGCCCTGTAGTGATCTCATAAGTCTACTTTCATTTTTTGCAAAAATTGAAAGTAGGCTAAAAATACGTATTAAATTGTAGATTATAACCACGGTTATTTTTACAGAATGAACAAAAATTAAATGGAGCAAAATTGGGAGGGCACCTATTTTTTGGCGAGGCCTCGTAGAAAGGAAGTAACTAGTTTAAATATACCTTACATTGTTAGTAAAAGGGATTGGGAGTGTAGGAATTATAGGATAGAGACCTGGCCACTTTTATTAATACGAACAAACTGCGACGCGGTAGATTGTTGAGCGGACACTGTAGGTAGCACTAGAGTTTGTTGATAGATTGTACATTTTTCACTATTGCATTATGTATAGGTTCATTAAGTTGCACTTCGACGGTTTTTTAGCGGTATGTAGTCTTGATATTGCAGTTTATGAATACACTTTAACTTAAAGGTCGCAGTAATTTTGACGGTATTGAGTAGAGTTCTTCACTGTTTAGTGTTTATTTTGAATGGAAAGTTCCAGTGCTGTAGTGACAGTTCAAAGGAGCAAGTAGACGTCCCACGGAGGCAGACAAGTTAAGTTTTAGACAGCTATGAATTTAACAGAAATCCTTCGTAGCAGAAAAGTATTCCCTTATTTAGTTCAAGAAATGCTGAATTTCATAACTTTAGTAGCAAACCTGGTTGGCGAAGAATGACGGTTCCCACGTGGGGCAGTTATTACTCAATCTTGCAGAAATCCCAACACTGCCTATAACTTTCATTAAAAGCATTCACAATGTTGTCTAAAACCTTCTAAAATGGTTTACTATCAATGTATCTTGCCATAGTGGGTTGAAGTTTGAAGCCTACTGCGACCGTTACACTCAAAATTCAGACATGGCGTCCGTTTGAATCACCTCATTTGGAGAGGAGGAGAACCTCTGAGAGAGGTCTGAACTGTTCACCAAGCTGACTACACAAGAAGTGAAAGGAGAATTTGAACACACGGCGAGCGAGAAGACGAAGGGGAGGTGGGGAGTGATAAAGGAACATAAAACAGGGTAGGTAACATCTGAGCAATATAAACCCTTTACATAATATAATTTTCTTCATGGAGTATGATAGCCGACGACAAAGACGACGTCTACTGGAATGGTTTGTAAGTCCTCTTGAAATCGCTGAGTCCAAAAACTTCGGCAGGTTGCCGCGTGGTGAGCTGGGGTCGAAATCCAGAGGGTAAATAACTGAAACAAACTTGAGTACATTTTAGTGCATATTCAAAGAAAAATGGTGTCTGCGAAGGGAAAATAAGAGAAACTAATGAAAGAGAAAAAAATGCAAAGAACAGCAAGAGCTAACTCTAACTAACCGTGCATTCCAAAGAATACACCACCAGAATATCAGGTACGATTTCGGAGCCTTGCAGTTTAATCTGGCAGCTGATTTTCCGCACGTTGTCCTCTTATAGTACAATGATTGCGTCAACCAAGTTTCAAGGTAGGTTTCAACCTGTCTTGACTGATACTTCCCTTGTCAGTCAACTCAATTAATTTATGACAAATGCTTGGATTATTTTTCAAAAGCATTTCTTTTCACACACGTGCATTCTTTAGTGTTACCGTATCATAACACTTAACTTACTGAATGAGCAAAATGGTCAGCTCATGTTGTTGTTGATTTAGTAGCTTTCAGCCATCGTGGTCTTTTAGCCCCGCAGCTTATACTTGGTTGTGTGTAGAATTTGACTACCTGTGTCGCTGTGATGTCTATAGTATGTGTATTTGTAATTGAGGTAGGATTTGGATAGGAAGCGGCCGTGACCTTAAGTTAGGTACCATCCCAGTATTTGGCTGGAGTAGAAGTGGGAAACCACAGAAAACTACTTCCTGGATGGTTGAGGTAGGAATCAATCCCACCTCTTCTCAATTTTGTCTGACGAGGCTAAGTGCATCCCGTTCCAACCCTCAGGCTAGAATTATATTTCTTGGCAGAGTGATGAAAGTATTATAGTTACTCTTTTGGCTCTTTGAGCTGTATCTGCCACTTAAAATGATCCAAGAAACGTATTATTGAAGAAATCAGATTACAATAGGCGCGTTTTGGTGTTCCGTTTGGTATACTTTTGTTAATACAAAAGCTAACCAGACCGTTTTGGCGAGCTTTGGTTTTAACTCGGGTAACTTATAGCTTGGTTTTAAGTAGGCTCTTGAAATCAGTAACCAAGCTACTACTGCGGTTACTGAAATTTTAAACACTTTAGAAGCGGCAATTCAAACATAATCTGAAACTACTATTGAAAGTACGAGATATGAAATCATATTTGAACTTGAATCACTCAGCACGCAACACATGAAATCATATAATACCAAATTCTTAGTGTTTTTTTTCTTTCAATTTTATATTTGACGATTTCGAAATCGAGCTGTTGTGACGTTACTTGCTGTTGCTTATTTTTAGAAACTGCAACATCGCGGTCATATAGCCCCTCGTATTTTTGGGTGTGTGTGGAATTTGGCTCATAACATATGTTATTGTGATGGCTGTACTAGAGTGTGTTTTAATTTGTAAAATGGGGGGAGGGGGTAGGATTAGGAAGGAGGTGGCAGTGGCTATCCCAGCATTTGCCTTGAGTAGAAATGGGAGTCCACCGAAAACCCCACTTCCAGGATGGTCAAGGTAGGAATCGAACCCTCTTCTCCTCAGTTTAACCTCACGAGGCTGAAGGTACCCCGTTCCAGCCCCCACATCACAATTCAAAATTCTTGACAGCCGAGAATATAACCCGTACCTCCGCTAGCCGCTACACCATCTGTTCATCATAGAACGTCAGTTGAAGCGATCGGTTATGATCACCATTGAGCCGTCTTTTGCCAAGTACCATACCAAAGTTTTTTCTTACCTACCATTTCTCCCCCTTATGATCACACTACTGTACTGTGACTATGGAAAGTTTCGTGAGTCATCCTTAAATGAAAAATGAAAATCCACAGCCTGCTTCCAGTCTCCGACCGGGTCAGGTATGGAATGAATGAAGCCCCCGTCTAGCGGCAAGGATATGAACTGTGCCGGCTGTCGAGGCCTGACGCACTCCTCTGGGACAATGATTAAATGAATGACAGATGGAATGAAATGATAGTGGAGAGTGTTGCTGGAATGAAATGTTGACAGGGAAAACCGGAGTACCCGGAGAAAAACCTGTCTGCCTCCGTTTTGTCCAGCACAGATCTCACATGGAGTGACCGGGATTTGAACCACGGACCCAGCGGTGAGAGGCCGGCGTGCTGCCGCCTAAGCCACGGAGGCTTCAGTCATCCTTAAATGAATATAAAAATTAGTGTCATTGTACAACGTTATCCAGTATTCGCTAGGCTATAGGCCTACAATGAAGGTCCTAAGTTCCCGTTCTCTGGACGCATTTAAAGCCATTGCGATATTTTTAAAATTATTTTTGCCCTCTATATATTGTAGGAAACACATCTGGTCGACATCATCATCATTATTTATTCACCATATCAATTCCAATACATCTTTCGTCGCCATATTGTAACTTCTCTTAACCTATTTCGTTTTGGCGAGTATAACCGCAAACTGTAACCAAACCTAACCCAGGTTAAAACCAGAGGGAGCGCCAAAACACGCCTAATGGTTTGGACATGTGAAAAGGATGCAGAATAGTAGAATTCCAAACGGAAACGGAAACGGAAACGGGGTAAACCGAGAACACAATGGATGGATGGTGTATAGAGAAGCACGGCTAACAGAGGCTTAACCGAGGAAGATGCTGAAGACCGAAATTTGTGGAGGAGTAGAGTATTTTTGGGTTGAAGGAAAACCACTGTATTGTAGAATATTCCTAACAAAGAAGAAGAAGAAGAAGAAGAAAAAGAAGAAGATTATTATCTTAATATCGTATGGCCTCGGGTGCAGGGTGCAAGGTTTGTTATTGTAGTTATTTGGAGCGCTATGAAAGTCTAGGAGGTTAGATATCTAAGCTCCTTGACACTATAGCGCTTTCTAGTAGAGAAAGGAGGAACTTTTTTGTGTTGGCGGAAATTCCTGAGATTGATTTTACCATTATGAACACGGCCTACTGCATTCAATGAGTTCTTTAACATGCCAACAACGTATTACATGCGTGTAGTGATTTTTGTCCCCTCTAAAAAAATCACGTACCACGGCCAGGAGCGAACCTGCAAGCTTGGAGTTGGTAGCCCGACACGATAACCACTCACCCGCCGTGTCAAACTATTATTATTATTATTATTATCCGTTACCCCATTCAAAGAGCGCGTTTGAACCTATTAGTTGGTTTGATGGTTTTCACCTTCTTATCCTCCCAAAATCTCGTCATGAATGCACTGTGTCGCATCTTGCGTTCTGTGGACTATTTCCTACCAGTTTTCTTTCTAGGTTTCTTCATGAATTTGTGCTTACGTACTAATGTACTAAAGCGCTTCAATTTTCTATGATGCCATCTGTGATATTTAATTCTTGGAGATCCGCCTTAGTTTCTTCCAGACAGTTTATTTTGACCTTTTTTGAGTTGATTTATTTAAATAATCTTTAGATTAATCTGTCGCTGTCCGTTCTATAGATATGGCCATATAATTTCAGACGTTTCTTGCGTACGGTATCAGCGAACCTGTCAGTTAAGGAATAGAGGGCAGCTGTTCTCCTCTTAATCCACATTCCATTTTCTCTCGTGAGACCATAACATTTCCGGAGAATTTCCCGTTCTTCCTTTTCAATTTCTATAATTTTAGGGCGACTACTGAGAGATATGGTTTCTGAGGCGTATACAACTTCCGGCAAAGCAACTGTCTTGTAGTATCGTGATTTTGCATTACGCAATATGATTCTTTTGTTGTAGTAATTCCACGTTAGTCTGTATGTCTTATGGAGTTTGGTAGCGCTTCTCTCTCTCTAACAGTTCACAGTTCTACAAGACTTCCTGAATTATTGTAGATCAAAACAATGTGAAAGGAATCGCATAGCTCTTTATTTTTAAAAGATTTCTCCAAGTTATTTGAAGGAGGATAACTGAAATTGTGCCGTTTTCCATCTATAGCGGAGTGTTTTGTTTTGTTATTTTGATGTTGATTTTCCAAGTACTGTTATTATTATTATCATTATTACTATTCGCATTATTATTATTAGGCTATTATTGTGTGAACACAAACTCGATCATGCGGGTAAATAGTATAATTCTTGATCATGTAAAATTCACATTTAAATACGTTGTAAACATGATGTTTATCTTGCAAAAGGAGAACGCAAAAGTTATTATAAGGCCGTATTTAATTAGTGCCAGAACGTCCAGAACGTTTGTCAGGTCTTCAATAAGTGCGGGACAGTTATTTTATTTTTATTTTATTTTTGTGTGCAGACCTGCTAAGACCTTGCTGTATTTCAGTGTCATACAAGTAACAACCATGCCCAGTTTACCTGACGTTGTATTGGCAAAATACTCGTAAAGTGATTAGGAGATGCTCAAGGTCCCTTGAACAAAGCAAAGCTCTCACCCAGGACCCAACCCCTACTGAAGGCTGGTATGCCGCCCTTGGACCGCCCTTCTTGGCCGCTAATGGGAACAGACATGGGAAGCTTCCTGTCTTCTTCAATGTTATAAAGCCTCACTTCATTACTTTACCCTACCAGCGCCAACAATACAGAAACATTCTCGGTCCACTTCTGAGAAGTCGCCTTCCGAGAAAGGACAGGCTAACGGCTAACAAGGAGTGGTGTGTTCGAGTCAACAGATCTCAACAGTTGTTGTGAAGTATTTCTCTCAGAAGTCCCCCTAAAAATTATTTGGGAACAAGTAATGAAAATTATTTTTCCTAGCAGTAACAATTCAAGGAGAAATCATTTCAACTCTGAGATTTGCTGATGACATTGCCGTCTTAAGCCGATTCTACAGAGGATTTGAATGAGATTTTAAATGGTATGGGCTCCATCTTGAGGAAAGAATACATGATGAAAATCAATGAATGTAATACAAAAACAAGTAGTTCCGTGAAGAACTATACAGCCTATTTTCATATATCCTACTTACGTTAATTGCCACTATCAACATACACAATTTCAGTTTGATTGCTGCAATAGATTCGTAGATATTGAGAACCGACTAAATATTTCGGATGGTCGCCATGTTGGATTTTATATATGTAGGTCCTAGAGTTATGTACTGTTACATGGAGATTATTGTGAACGTGTAGTATTCAAACTTCAATCGCATAATTAGGACACAAGAAAAAACAAGGAGATTTAAAAAAAAATCACAGCTGCCATCTTGTGGTTATGGAAACAATTGAAATAAATTAGATGCCAGTGGATTAACATTCGGATAAAGATTTACTGTACCAAGTTTCACTGCACGCGGATGGTTAAATTGCGAGAAACGTCCATGTGAATATTTATAATTCGCGTCACCGCCATGTTGGATTTGTGATCACCAGGTTATTTAAAGTCCTATAGGTGAACTTAAGTTCATAGCCCCTATGAACATTAAAAAATGCAGTTTGATTGCTAAAATAGATTCGTAGATATTCAGTATCGTCTAAATATTTCGGATGGTCGCCATGTTGGATTGTTAAATGTATAGGCCATAGAGTCATGTACCATTAAAGGAAAATTATTGCGTAGGTTCATTATTCAAACTTTCACTTCGATCGCATGACTACATCACAAGAAATAAAAACTTAATTTTAAAATTCGCACTGCCGCCATCTTGAGGTTATGTAAACAATTGAACTAAATTAGATACCAGTGGATTACAATGTGTATAAATATTTCCTGTACCAGGTTTCAGTGCGCTTGGAACATTAAATCGCGAGAAAGGTCTATTTAAGATGTTCAAATTCGCATGGCCGCCATGTTCGTTTTGTAGTTAAGTGGTTTTTGAAAATCTTATAGATGGACTTCCAGTAGTGCCCTTTATCTCCGTACAAAATTTTAGGGAGATACCGCTAATAGTTTCAGAGATATAGAATGCCGGTGAAATATTTCGCACATCCGCCATCTTGTGATTATGTAAACAATTGAACGAAGTTAGATGTCGGTGCATTACAATGTATATAAACATATACTGTACCAAGTTTCATTGCGTTTGGTTGGTCAAATCGCGAGAAACGTCTATTTAAAAGTCGCAAATTCGGTTGGCCGCCATGTTGGTTTTGTAGTTACCAGGTTTTCAAAAGTCACATAAGTGAACTTATAGTAGTTCCCTCTATCACCATAGAAAATGTCAGGGTAATATCGGTAATAGTTTCGGAGATATTGGATGCTGGTGAAATATTTCGCACAGCCGCCATGTTGGATTGGTGAGTCGTAACAAAATTTGAAGGGCACGGTCGAGGTCGCCGGGAATAGTGCTATGAACTTTCCGAGTTTCATTGAAATCGCTCCTGCCGTTTAGATTTTATTAGGGGGGAACACACACACGAATCACACACACACACACACACACACACACGCACACACACACGGACAAAAGGTGATCTCATAAGCCTATTTTTTCAAAATTGAAAATAGGCTAATAAAGGAATGCAGCCAAAATAAATCAGAAACCCCAATTGACGTCAAATTGGCACGTGATGTAACGATTCGATCCCATAGCTGTTATATTTAAAGGGTTATTCATTTATTATCATATTATTATTATTATTATTAACTAGTACATCCATGAGATGATTTTTATATCAGATAATTGTAAGCGGTTTTGATTATTATATTCAATTAGATTTTTATTAACAATTACTTGTAAAGAGACGAAGTATTATATATTGCAACAAGACTGGCGATATGGACTAACCCTGTGCGTCACAAACTGAACGACGTAGTAAGAATTTCACCACGGCAAACTGCGTCATTTTCCTGAGATGTTAAGAAACCCACTATGGTGTAACCAACACGCCATTTTCTACGGTATATACGCGTCAATATATATTGCAAGTTATGAGTCAAGAATGGAGAAGGCTAATAGAGAGGGAAGCTGTGACACCACGTGACAAGGAAGTCATTAGTATTTGTACCTGCAACATCGGACAAGAATGGCATTGATCTACAGCTCTTAATGAAGGAAGGAAGTTGTAACCTTGCTTTCTGGGTCCTAATGGACTGAGCACCGAGAGTCGACACTGAACGATGTCTTGCCGACATCTATATCAATACATAATGGGTTATATCCCTGATCAAGAGTCTTTCTACAGATGGCAACGTACTTAATGAGGATATTTCATAGTAATTGAGGTATCACATCATTTTTTTAAACATAAGCGACGTAACATCGAGATCACCGATCATTTCTTAAATATGACGAATCTTCGACTGGGTGAGCCAACAATTCAATAAAACTATCGTCTCTATTATAATTTAACTTCATTTAACTTTCAATTCATTTTAATATTCATTTTCTTTTAAATAATTAATTGCCGCATTGAGTAATTTTAAATTCAATTGTGTGACTATCACTATTCTGTTTTATTAATATTTTGTTTTTGCATTTAATAAATTCATTCTCTTCAACGTAATGCCTATTTCTTTCATTGTAGTTGGTACTTTAAGGCAATCATACTCCTTGATTAAATACGGATTGGTTAGATGACTTTGTCTCACTACGGCCCGGGTAAGTGGTTTCGACTCTACTGCTGATAGCCGAGGATAAATCAATAAATTTCGATTCACTGTCTTAAATAGGGATCTGGCGCTCAACAACTTATTATATTACACTATCACAGGTAAGGTCACACCACAGTGTATATTATTTATTCATATCATGTTTGTTTTATTGAACCACAATAGTCTTCATCACCACGTTCAACGACTCATTAAAAATGTTACATTTGGCGCCACAAAGTAGGGCACGAAAACCATTCGGTATTTAGTCAGAGGAGTGTATAATTTCAGTGCAAATTGTCAGTGCTTTTGGGGGACAGTGAAGTGAAGTGAAATTTTGGAAGGGCAATTGTTATACGGTGTACTTCGAGATGTCGGAGGAGGAACAGAGGCAGTTGAGAAGTAGGGATGCAGTCAAGAAAGTTAATTATAAGGAGGTTGATAGCGGTAGCGATGTTGAGAGCGTAGAGAATAATACCAAGATGTCGGAGGTAAATCTTGAGAGTAATCCTGAAAATAATCCTGAGGTTAACCCTGACACGAATTCAGAGGAAAATCTCGAGACGAATACAGAGGTACATCCTGAGACTAGTGGTAGTCTAGAGAAAGAAAAGTCTATAGAGATTCCTGAAGATCCATTAACTGTGTTTATGAGGGAGATGAGAATTAATAGTAGGGAGATGAAAGAAGATATTGGTAGGCTAAATCAAAATATGGAAGAGAATAAGAAAGATAATTTAGAAAGTAGGAAGGAATTCAATGGTAAATTTGAGAAATTAGATAAAGATATGAATAAAAATAGTGAAGAGAATAAAAGAAATTATTTGGAATTCAATGGTAAATTTGAGAAATTAGATAAAGATATGAATAAAAATAGTAAGGAGATGAGAGAAGAGATGGGTAGGCTAAATCAAGATATGAGTAAAATAAATCAGAAGCTGGAAGAGAATAATGTAAAACTAGACAGTGTGGTTAAAGTCAATGAAGAATTAAGTATGAAGTATGATATGCTACAGGAGAGTATTCAGGGGGTGAAACAGGAAATCAGAGGTGAAATTAAGGAGGAGGTAGAGATGAAGGCTAAAGATATTATTAAGACAGTAGATAAGAAATTAGAAGCAGCAGAAAGTAGGATTCAGGAAAGAATAGTAACTGTGATTGAAGAGAAAATAGCAACTCAAGGTGAAAGTTTTAGCAAATTGGTAGAAGTGGAAACTAGGCAGGTGGTAGAGACTTTAGGGGAAACTGCAGTAGAATCAGTCAAGACAGCCTGTAAGGAGACTATAATTGAAAGTAGAATGGAGTCAGACGAGATTTTAGGTGAAAGCAAATTGGAATTAGCGGAGATTTTAGGTGAAATCAGATTAGAGTCAGACGAGATTTTAGGTGAAAGCAAATTGGAATTAGTGGAGACTGTAATTGAAAGTAGATTAGAGTCATTGGAGATTGTAGGTGAAAGCAGATTGGAATCGGAGGAGATCTTAGGTGAGGAACGGCAAATAGCGGAGATTTTAGGTGAAATCAGATTAGAGTCAGACGAGATTTTAGGTGAAAATAGATTAGCGTCAGAGGAGATAGTAGGAGAAAGCATAGTAGAGTTGAAGGAGATTTTAGATGAACGCAGGATAGCTGTAGAAGAGACTATAGAATGTAGCGAAAAAGAAGTGAAGAAGATGAGAGAAAAGATAGGGATAGAAGTAGGTAAGATAAAGAAAGTACTAAGCACCCAAGAGATTAAGATGCAGACAATCATAGATAAATTAGATAGGCAAACTAGGGAAGAATTTAGTCCTGTGATAGAGGAAGTTAATATGAAATTATTAGTGGCAGAGAAGCGTGCGTTAAGTCATAGTCAGAAGAACATAATTAGTAAACAGGTTAAGAGGAGGAGAGAGATAGATAAGAGCAGAAGCAGTAGTCCACGGCTAAAGAGAGCATTAAGTGATAGTAACGGAGAAATGAAAATGAAACCTAAAGGTAGATATTTTAGAAGTAAAATGAAAGAAAAGAGAATTAAGTTGCTAGAGGAGAAAGAAATCAGGATGAGAGAGAGAAAGAAAGCATATGACGTGCAGTGGCGTACTGAATTAGCCAGACTTGGGGATGTGAGAGGGGGAAAGCCGAAGTACTGTGTTACTATGGATGAATGTAGTACAGAGGAAGTAGAAACTAATGTAACACGGAAGGAATTATGTGGAATTCTAGTTAAAGATAGAATTGAAGATGAATGTGGTAAGAACGGTGAAATGCCAGTGAACGTATTTATGTAAATTTATATTACCGATAGTTACTGTTCCGTATGACTTAAATATTAAGTAATGAAGTTTAATAGGATTTAACAGAGGTAGATAAGGAACCTGCTGTGTGTAATTTTAATTCAGTCGTGAAGTTAGGATGGTAAGGGGCGCGTAGTGCCTACGCTTATTGATTTAGATTGACTAAAATCATTTAATTTGGAAGACAAAGGTTGTCGTGCTATTGAGCAATGCAGGTAAGTTGAATGTAGGTCCTTAAACTGCAGGTAAGTTGGATGAAGTGAGAATTAAATTTTAAAAATAGGAAGGTTATTACATAGGTAAGTAATCGAAAGAAAGTAATAATTATTATGGCAACCATAATTAAGAATATAATGGTAATAAAGATTTAATTCAAAAGTGAGTGAAGATAAGATGATACAGTGGTAATAAAACTAGTGAGTTGAAGAATTAAGTATTGATTTAATAAAGAAGTTTCAGTTGAGGACAGCGAGGTTATCAGCGGATATATGTTGAGAAATTTATAAGTGGTTTAGAATTGTTAATGGTAATGCGTTGTATGAATTAACCAACATCGGGTTGAAATGAGGAAGTAGTAACTAATTAGGACATCTGGTACTTGTTGACAGATATGTGTGTGTGTATGTGTGTATTTTCACGTAAATGGACGTGAGTTTGAAGAAGTAGGCCAACGAAGGTAATGCCGTTGAGCAAAGTGGTTTTAAAGTTTTGGTAAGATGCCAAATGAAGTTGTTTTTTGAGGAAGTTTTTGGTAAGATGCCAAATGGAGTTATAATGGAGGAAGTTTTGGTAAGATGCCAAATGAAGTTTTAAGAAGGTTTTGGAGGATGAAGTAGGTCAGCGAGGTATATTCCGTTGAGCAATAATTATTTTTTATGGTATCTACGGGACTACGTGAAGTTAATAAGGGAGTTTTTTTTTAAAGTATATATGGATGTATGCACACAAGGTAATAAGAGATTACAAAGGTAAGATTGTCCAAGTTTTTGTTACAGTTACGCACGTTTTAAAGATATTACAAGGCTTGTTATCGAGCTAAACCACTTTGTAGTAAAAAGTTACTGATGATTAATAACGAATTAATGATGTGGTAGATTGTTGTCCTACACACAGGTTAAAGTAAAGATAATAGTAATAATTATATGGTTGGCATAATATTTTCTAGAAGTGAAAGGAATTTGTTATAATTCGATGTTTTGAGGATTTTAAAAAAATAAATCATTTTTTTTAGTAGACAGGAAATTAAAGTTTTATTTATGTCATACGGAGTTAGTAAAGATAAGTTAATATTTTGAGGGAAGAATAAGTTAGTAAGATAAGTGTATACCTAAGGGGTAATAATGAAGTTACAATTAAAGGCAGGTGTAATTTACGCATTTAATTTGATAGAGAAGAAAGTATCTGAACTGTGTTATAACTCACGACTTGCTTTATGAAGTGATTATGGGAGAATATTTGCGAATTAGGAGTGTCGGTGTTATTAACTATCAACTGGAACACTGTCATTATTTTAGGAAGACAATAGCTAGGAAAGCATAGTGTGATGTTATTATTCCAAGGAATTAGTCGAAGCATGTACGATTTTTTTTTTGCTGAAATTTAATGTGTTATTGGTCAGTAAGAGGTGACCTGTAACAGTAAGAAGAAGTGGGATTATACCACGAATAGGGGAAGTTTTTGTATGTGACGTGTGAAGTCACGATGAGTTTTGAGAGATTCTGGTATAGCAAGAGTGAGCTATAGTCCAGGCGGTCAGAACAAGTAGGAAGTGGTGTTTGGAGGACACGGTACTTAATTAAGAGTTTTGAGAGAAAACTAAGGGGGGTTTATAGGCATTCAGCAAAAAGTCAAATCATGAATAGACTAAGTTCAAAGTATAAGAGCATTAATATTTTGTGGAACGAAATATTTATTCCGAGGAGTTTGTCATGTGTTTTTGTGAAATAGTTTAGTGATATACGTAATTCAGGTATTGAGTAGTATTTTGTCCAAGTCTTAATCATTTTGTTATGGTAAGTAAGGAATGACGTTACGGTAAAGTTATATCTTGACGCTAAGTTAAATTTTATAAAGTGAACGAGAAGTCAGATTTTATGTTTATTGGTGATTTTGAAAATTCAAGTTATTGTTTTCGAGAAGTAGTAAAGAGGAATTATGGTTTTATGAGAAGTTAAGAAGTCGTGGAGACTTAGGAAGTATTAATTTGGAAGGAGGCGGCCGTGGCCTAAGAAAGAATTAAGCCACGAAGGCAGGTGAGTAGTAACTTGGATATTTAAATGAACTGTTTAATAACTGCTTTGAGGTATTTCGATGTCATTATGTATTTGGGGAAATATTTACATGTATGACATATGCACTGAAATAGGAATTGCCTTAGGTATTTTGCTAAGTTATTTTTTTCTTCAATTATTGAAATTTTACTGCATTTGAGTAATCCCTTTATAAAGACGAAAGGAATATTGTATTGTTTGCATCCTATTATCGTGTGCTGTAATAGTTATTATGGGTTAATCAGCTGGTATTACAACAATGTACTTCTACGCCAGACTGATATACAAAAACTACGTTCAAAAGAGATGAAGCCAAAATTGTATGTCATGCATACGATCACCGAAATATAAACGAGTGCAGCGTTGACATATATGTCAAAAATAAAAGTGAAGGGCATTTTATATGTATTTTTTTTTACAGCATATAAAAAAAATGAACATTATGAACATTTGGAAGAATGAGATGAATGAAAGTTAAAATATGATTTTTTTGTGAAGAATACATTTATGTATATTTTTTTACAACATATATAAAGAAGAATGAACATTATGAACATTTGGAAGAATGAGAAATGATAGTACAAATATGTAAAGTGAAAAGAGTATGTTCTTGTATATCTTTATGTATTGTTGAAGGGTATTATTTGTATGTTGTCGTTATGGGGGTATTAATATTTAAATTTGTATTCATTTGTGTAGGATGTGTAGTGATATAAATAATGTTACATTTTATTTTAAATTATTTATATCAGGGGCGATTGTAACGATTCGATCCCATAGCTGTTATATTTAAAGGGTTATTCATTTATTATCATATTATTATTATTATTATTAACTAGTACATCCATGAGATGATTTTTATATCAGATAATTGTAAGCGGTTTTGATTATTATATTCAATTAGATTTTTATTAACAATTACTTGTAAAGAGACGAAGTATTATATATTGCAACAAGACTGGCGATATGGACTAACCCTGTGCGTCACAAACTGAACGACGTAGTAAGAATTTCACCACGGCAAACTGCGTCATTTTCCTGAGATGTTAAGAAACCCACTATGGTGTAACCAACACGCCATTTTCTACGGTATATACGCGTCAATATATATTGCAAGTTATGAGTCAAGAATGGAGAAGGCTAATAGAGAGGGAAGCTGTGACACCACGTGACAAGGAAGTCATTAGTATTTGTACCTGCAACATCGGACAAGAATGGCATTGATCTACAGCTCTTAATGAAGGAAGGAAGTTGTAACCTTGCTTTCTGGGTCCTAATGGACTGAGCACCGAGAGTCGACACTGAACGATGTCTTGCCGACATCTATATCAATACATAATGGGTTATATCCCTGATCAAGAGTCTTTCTACAGATGGCAACGTACTTAATGAGGATATTTCATAGTAATTGAGGTATCACATCATTTTTTTAAACATAAGCGACGTAACATCGAGATCACCGATCATTTCTTAAATATGACGAATCTTCGACTGGGTGAGCCAACAATTCAATAAAACTATCGTCTCTATTATAATTTAACTTCATTTAACTTTCAATTCATTTTAATATTCATTTTCTTTTAAATAATTAATTGCCGCATTGAGTAATTTTAAATTCAATTGTGTGACTATCACTATTCTGTTTTATTAATATTTTGTTTTTGCATTTAATAAATTCATTCTCTTCAACGTAATGCCTATTTCTTTCATTGTAGTTGGTACTTTAAGGCAATCATACTCCTTGATTAAATACGGATTGGTTAGATGACTTTGTCTCACTACGGCCCGGGTAAGTGGTTTCGACTCTACTGCTGATAGCCGAGGATAAATCAATAAATTTCGATTCACTGTCTTAAATAGGGATCTGGCGCTCAACAACTTATTATATTACACTATCACAGGTAAGGTCACACCACAGTGTATATTATTTATTCATATCATGTTTGTTTTATTGAACCACAATAGTCTTCATCACCACGTTCAACGACTCATTAAAAATGTTACATTTGGCGCCACAAAGTAGGGCACGAAAACCATTCGGTATTTAGTCAGAGGAGTGTATAATTTCAGTGCAAATTGTCAGTGCTTTTGGGGGACAGTGAAGTGAAGTGAAATTTTGGAAGGGCAATTGTTATACGGTGTACTTCGAGATGTCGGAGGAGGAACAGAGGCAGTTGAGAAGTAGGGATGCAGTCAAGAAAGTTAATTATAAGGAGGTTGATAGCGGTAGCGATGTTGAGAGCGTAGAGAATAATACCAAGATGTCGGAGGTAAATCTTGAGAGTAATCCTGAAAATAATCCTGAGGTTAACCCTGACACGAATTCAGAGGAAAATCTCGAGACGAATACAGAGGTACATCCTGAGACTAGTGGTAGTCTAGAGAAAGAAAAGTCTATAGAGATTCCTGAAGATCCATTAACTGTGTTTATGAGGGAGATGAGAATTAATAGTAGGGAGATGAAAGAAGATATTGGTAGGCTAAATCAAAATATGGAAGAGAATAAGAAAGATAATTTAGAAAGTAGGAAGGAATTCAATGGTAAATTTGAGAAATTAGATAAAGATATGAATAAAAATAGTGAAGAGAATAAAAGAAATTATTTGGAATTCAATGGTAAATTTGAGAAATTAGATAAAGATATGAATAAAAATAGTAAGGAGATGAGAGAAGAGATGGGTAGGCTAAATCAAGATATGAGTAAAATAAATCAGAAGCTGGAAGAGAATAATGTAAAACTAGACAGTGTGGTTAAAGTCAATGAAGAATTAAGTATGAAGTATGATATGCTACAGGAGAGTATTCAGGGGGTGAAACAGGAAATCAGAGGTGAAATTAAGGAGGAGGTAGAGATGAAGGCTAAAGATATTATTAAGACAGTAGATAAGAAATTAGAAGCAGCAGAAAGTAGGATTCAGGAAAGAATAGTAACTGTGATTGAAGAGAAAATAGCAACTCAAGGTGAAAGTTTTAGCAAATTGGTAGAAGTGGAAACTAGGCAGGTGGTAGAGACTTTAGGGGAAACTGCAGTAGAATCAGTCAAGACAGCCTGTAAGGAGACTATAATTGAAAGTAGAATGGAGTCAGACGAGATTTTAGGTGAAAGCAAATTGGAATTAGCGGAGATTTTAGGTGAAATCAGATTAGAGTCAGACGAGATTTTAGGTGAAAGCAAATTGGAATTAGTGGAGACTGTAATTGAAAGTAGATTAGAGTCATTGGAGATTGTAGGTGAAAGCAGATTGGAATCGGAGGAGATCTTAGGTGAGGAACGGCAAATAGCGGAGATTTTAGGTGAAATCAGATTAGAGTCAGACGAGATTTTAGGTGAAAATAGATTAGCGTCAGAGGAGATAGTAGGAGAAAGCATAGTAGAGTTGAAGGAGATTTTAGATGAACGCAGGATAGCTGTAGAAGAGACTATAGAATGTAGCGAAAAAGAAGTGAAGAAGATGAGAGAAAAGATAGGGATAGAAGTAGGTAAGATAAAGAAAGTACTAAGCACCCAAGAGATTAAGATGCAGACAATCATAGATAAATTAGATAGGCAAACTAGGGAAGAATTTAGTCCTGTGATAGAGGAAGTTAATATGAAATTATTAGTGGCAGAGAAGCGTGCGTTAAGTCATAGTCAGAAGAACATAATTAGTAAACAGGTTAAGAGGAGGAGAGAGATAGATAAGAGCAGAAGCAGTAGTCCACGGCTAAAGAGAGCATTAAGTGATAGTAACGGAGAAATGAAAATGAAACCTAAAGGTAGATATTTTAGAAGTAAAATGAAAGAAAAGAGAATTAAGTTGCTAGAGGAGAAAGAAATCAGGATGAGAGAGAGAAAGAAAGCATATGACGTGCAGTGGCGTACTGAATTAGCCAGACTTGGGGATGTGAGAGGGGGAAAGCCGAAGTACTGTGTTACTATGGATGAATGTAGTACAGAGGAAGTAGAAACTAATGTAACACGGAAGGAATTATGTGGAATTCTAGTTAAAGATAGAATTGAAGATGAATGTGGTAAGAACGGTGAAATGCCAGTGAACGTATTTATGTAAATTTATATTACCGATAGTTACTGTTCCGTATGACTTAAATATTAAGTAATGAAGTTTAATAGGATTTAACAGAGGTAGATAAGGAACCTGCTGTGTGTAATTTTAATTCAGTCGTGAAGTTAGGATGGTAAGGGGCGCGTAGTGCCTACGCTTATTGATTTAGATTGACTAAAATCATTTAATTTGGAAGACAAAGGTTGTCGTGCTATTGAGCAATGCAGGTAAGTTGAATGTAGGTCCTTAAACTGCAGGTAAGTTGGATGAAGTGAGAATTAAATTTTAAAAATAGGAAGGTTATTACATAGGTAAGTAATCGAAAGAAAGTAATAATTATTATGGCAACCATAATTAAGAATATAATGGTAATAAAGATTTAATTCAAAAGTGAGTGAAGATAAGATGATACAGTGGTAATAAAACTAGTGAGTTGAAGAATTAAGTATTGATTTAATAAAGAAGTTTCAGTTGAGGACAGCGAGGTTATCAGCGGATATATGTTGAGAAATTTATAAGTGGTTTAGAATTGTTAATGGTAATGCGTTGTATGAATTAACCAACATCGGGTTGAAATGAGGAAGTAGTAACTAATTAGGACATCTGGTACTTGTTGACAGATATGTGTGTGTGTATGTGTGTATTTTCACGTAAATGGACGTGAGTTTGAAGAAGTAGGCCAACGAAGGTAATGCCGTTGAGCAAAGTGGTTTTAAAGTTTTGGTAAGATGCCAAATGAAGTTGTTTTTTGAGGAAGTTTTTGGTAAGATGCCAAATGGAGTTATAATGGAGGAAGTTTTGGTAAGATGCCAAATGAAGTTTTAAGAAGGTTTTGGAGGATGAAGTAGGTCAGCGAGGTATATTCCGTTGAGCAATAATTATTTTTTATGGTATCTACGGGACTACGTGAAGTTAATAAGGGAGTTTTTTTTTAAAGTATATATGGATGTATGCACACAAGGTAATAAGAGATTACAAAGGTAAGATTGTCCAAGTTTTTGTTACAGTTACGCACGTTTTAAAGATATTACAAGGCTTGTTATCGAGCTAAACCACTTTGTAGTAAAAAGTTACTGATGATTAATAACGAATTAATGATGTGGTAGATTGTTGTCCTACACACAGGTTAAAGTAAAGATAATAGTAATAATTATATGGTTGGCATAATATTTTCTAGAAGTGAAAGGAATTTGTTATAATTCGATGTTTTGAGGATTTTAAAAAAATAAATCATTTTTTTTAGTAGACAGGAAATTAAAGTTTTATTTATGTCATACGGAGTTAGTAAAGATAAGTTAATATTTTGAGGGAAGAATAAGTTAGTAAGATAAGTGTATACCTAAGGGGTAATAATGAAGTTACAATTAAAGGCAGGTGTAATTTACGCATTTAATTTGATAGAGAAGAAAGTATCTGAACTGTGTTATAACTCACGACTTGCTTTATGAAGTGATTATGGGAGAATATTTGCGAATTAGGAGTGTCGGTGTTATTAACTATCAACTGGAACACTGTCATTATTTTAGGAAGACAATAGCTAGGAAAGCATAGTGTGATGTTATTATTCCAAGGAATAAGTCGAAGCATGTACAATTTTTTTTTTAGCTGAAATTTAATGTGTTATTGGTCAGTAAGAGGTGACCTGTAACAGTAAGAAGAAGTGGGATTATACCACGAATAGGGGAAGTTTTTGTATGTGACGTGTGAAGTCACGATGAGTTTTGAGAGATTCTGGTATAGCAAGAGTGAGCTATAGTCCAGGCGGTCAGAACAAGTAGGAAGTGGTGTTTGGAGGACACGGTACTTAATTAAGAGTTTTGAGAGAAAACTAAGGGGGGTTTATAGGCATTCAGCAAAAAGTCAAATCATGAATAGACTAAGTTCAAAGTATAAGAGCATTAATATTTTGTGGAACGAAATATTTATTCCGAGGAGTTTGTCATGTGTTTTTGTGAAATAGTTTAGTGATATACGTAATTCAGGTATTGAGTAGTATTTTGTCCAAGTCTTAATCATTTTGTTATGGTAAGTAAGGAATGACGTTACGGTAAAGTTATATCTTGACGCTAAGTTAAATTTTATAAAGTGAACGAGAAGTCAGATTTTATGTTTATTGGTGATTTTGAAAATTCAAGTTATTGTTTTCGAGAAGTAGTAAAGAGGAATTATGGTTTTATGAGAAGTTAAGAAGTCGTGGAGACTTAGGAAGTATTAATTTGGAAGGAGGCGGCCGTGGCCTAAGAAAGAATTAAGCCACGAAGGCAGGTGAGTAGTAACTTGGATATTTAAATGAACTGTTTAATAACTGCTTTGAGGTATTTCGATGTCATTATGTATTTGGGGAAATATTTACATGTATGACATATGCACTGAAATAGGAATTGCCTTAGGTATTTTGCTAAGTTATTTTTTTCTTCAATTATTGAAATTTTACTGCATTTGAGTAATCCCTTTATAAAGACGAAAGGAATATTGTATTGTTTGCATCCTATTATCGTGTGCTGTAATAGTTATTATGGGTTAATCAGCTGGTATTACAACAATGTACTTCTACGCCAGACTGATATACAAAAACTACGTTCAAAAGAGATGAAGCCAAAATTGTATGTCATGCATACGATCACCGAAATATAAACGAGTGCAGCGTTGACATATATGTCAAAAATAAAAGTGAAGGGCATTTTATATGTATTTTTTTTTACAGCATATAAAAAAAAAATGAACATTATGAACATTTGGAAGAATGAGATGAATGAAAGTTAAAATATGATTTTTTTGTGAAGAATACATTTATGTATATTTTTTTACAACATATATAAAGAAGAATGAACATTATGAACATTTGGAAGAATGAGAAATGATAGTACAAATATGTAAAGTGAAAAGAGTATGTTCTTGTATATCTTTATGTATTGTTGAAGGGTATTATTTGTATGTTGTCGTTATGGGGGTATTAATATTTAAATTTGTATTCATTTGTGTAGGATGTGTAGTGATATAAATAATGTTACATTTTATTTTAAATTATTTATATCAGGGGCGATTGTAACGATTCGATCCCATAGCTGTTATATTTAAAGGGTTATTCATTTATTATCATATTATTATTATTATTATTAACTAGTACATCCATGAGATGATTTTTATATCAGATAATTGTAAGCGGTTTTGATTATTATATTCAATTAGATTTTTATTAACAATTACTTGTAAAGAGACGAAGTATTATATATTGCAACAAGACTGGCGATATGGACTAACCCTGTGCGTCACAAACTGAACGACGTAGTAAGAATTTCACCACGGCAAACTGCGTCATTTTCCTGAGATGTTAAGAAACCCACTATGGTGTAACCAACACGCCATTTTCTACGGTATATACGCGTCAATATATATTGCAAGTTATGAGTCAAGAATGGAGAAGGCTAATAGAGAGGGAAGCTGTGACACCACGTGACAAGGAAGTCATTAGTATTTGTACCTGCAACATCGGACAAGAATGGCATTGATCTACAGCTCTTAATGAAGGAAGGAAGTTGTAACCTTGCTTTCTGGGTCCTAATGGACTGAGCACCGAGAGTCGACACTGAACGATGTCTTGCCGACATCTATATCAATACATAATGGGTTATATCCCTGATCAAGAGTCTTTCTACAGATGGCAACGTACTTAATGAGGATATTTCATAGTAATTGAGGTATCACATCATTTTTTTAAACATAAGCGACGTAACATCGAGATCACCGATCATTTCTTAAATATGACGAATCTTCGACTGGGTGAGCCAACAATTCAATAAAACTATCGTCTCTATTATAATTTAACTTCATTTAACTTTCAATTCATTTTAATATTCATTTTCTTTTAAATAATTAATTGCCGCATTGAGTAATTTTAAATTCAATTGTGTGACTATCACTATTCTGTTTTATTAATATTTTGTTTTTGCATTTAATAAATTCATTCTCTTCAACGTAATGCCTATTTCTTTCATTGTAGTTGGTACTTTAAGGCAATCATACTCCTTGATTAAATACGGATTGGTTAGATGACTTTGTCTCACTACGGCCCGGGTAAGTGGTTTCGACTCTACTGCTGATAGCCGAGGATAAATCAATAAATTTCGATTCACTGTCTTAAATAGGGATCTGGCGCTCAACAACTTATTATATTACACTATCACAGGTAAGGTCACACCACAGTGTATATTATTTATTCATATCATGTTTGTTTTATTGAACCACAATAGTCTTCATCACCACGTTCAACGACTCATTAAAAATGTTACAGTGAAAAACAAAAGGAAGTAGGCGAGTTCTGCTACTTAGGAAGGAAATTAACTTGTGATGAACGAGGAAAGAGGATATAAAAAGTAGGTTGGCTCAGGCAAGGAAAGCATATTAAATTTGCTGACATCAAATATAGATTTACGTACTGGGAAGTCATTTTTTCAAGCCTTTGTCTGGACCGTGGCACATTATGGAAGTGAAACTTGGACTGTTGGCGCAGCGAAAAGAGGAGAATAGAAGCGTTTGAAATGTGGTGTTACAGGAGAATGATGAAGATCAGATGGGTAGATAGAGTAACGCATGAAGAGGTATTACAACGAGTGAGAAAGGAGAAACGTTTGTGGCGACTGCTAATGAAGAGAAAAGATGGGCTGGTAGGATACATACTAAGTCACCCAGGAATAGCAAAGAACAAGGACAAGAACTGTAGGGGTAGATAAAGGTTAGAATATGTTAAACAGATTGCCTCGGTTGTGAGGTGTGGTAGCTATGTAGGGATGAAACGATTAGCTCAGGACAGGGGGCGTAGAGTGCTGCATCAAACCAGTCAAAAGACTTAAGACCAAAACACACAACTAATGAAATCCTTCAGGGACTCACAACTATGTGACGGCCTCCTGTCTTTCACCTTTTCTGTCGACCTTCCTTGGTCAACTCTTGTTCTCTTCCGGCTCGGATGGTATAAGTGCATCTGAGGTGGCTTTCATTTCCTCCGCCTTTATTGGTCCATGACTCATCTTTCTTAATACCCTCATCATCGAGGGGTCAGACCGTTTTCTTTATTGTCATGGTATCTCCTGCCTTCTGCAGGCCGAAGGGAGTTGGAGACCTCTAGGGATTGCTGAGCTGGGTCCATTTTCCCCTTTTTCCAATGACTTTGGACCGGAACCTCCCATCTTTCCCGTTCTGCCTTTCATCGTTGTTAGTTGTAACTCTTCAGTCGGTCAACACGAATGGGGGTCAGAGAGAAGTGTTACGCGAGGAATGTGTCCAAAACGCACCTTTCACCCCTTACCCCACGCTTTCGTCCACAAGCTTCAGTATTTACCTGCGTTTATGTAAACGTTGTCCATCACAGCCGCACGCTGACATATGAGAGGGAGAAATTAAATAACAATAATGTAATCGTAACTCGGCCAGATGGAGATCATCAGCTGACAAATGTACGAAATTGTCCTGCCTAAAACTCACTTTCTTTATCTCTTATCCTACTGCGTTTGAAATATAATAAATAACTTACTGTATGCATATAATAATATTAATAACGGCAGTTCTGTTCATAATAACAATAACAAGACATTCAATGTAGTTGTGATAATAATAATAATAAGTCGTTATTCAAGGAGCCATGCTGAAGGTTGCAGGGTCGAGTCCCGGTACCCAATCAGATCATTGATTGATTTGTTTAGTTGCAAAAATTAATATACGAAGGTAATTCCAAAATTAAGGTCCGATTCACCGTAAATATTTGAAAGCGGCGCCAAGGGGAAAACACGCATGCGTGCCGACTCTTGGCATGCCTTGCGTGGCAAAAGCCGCCAGTAGCGTTGTTACTGTTGCTGTGTGCTGTTGATAGTGTCAGTTCACAATGTTTAAGACAATTAATCAGCCCGCCGATTGTGAAGTAAGGGCAGTGATACGGTTTCTGTCTGCAAGAAACATTTCTGCGGCAGAAATTCATCGGCAGATTACTGAAGAGTACGGTCCTGACTAAACTTCGACGTGCAATCCGGAGTAAGTGACGTGAGTAGTGGAGTGATGATGGTTCTGCCCCACTTGACACTCCTGTGCCCAACAAACCAACATGGCCGCCGTGCGAAATTGAAATAATTAATATCTCTCAAACGCATGGCCGGATGTTGACAAATGAGGTGTTGTTGAACTCGAGCAGTCGTCCTCTTTCTTATCGACCATGTATTATATTTTTCAAAAATTCTTTGAATTTTTTTGTTTTGCAACGTTGGTGATAGTTTGAAAACCAAACATGGTAGAACGTTGTGCCATGGCTCAAACGAACGGCCTTTATGACCTTTATTTTTTGTAATAAAACTTTTTTATTTTTTATGTTTTTTTGAAAACACTCGAATTTTGAAAATCCTATATTTTGGAAACTAGGAACTCTACAAAAAAGTTTGTTTGACGTAAATGAAAGGTCCCTACCCCCTCTACCCCCAAAATAAATTTCAAGTCTCTAGGATGAAAACCTGTAGGTAGTAGTGTGGTAAGGACAGAGCTGTCTCACTTAGGAAGTTGTGAGACCCTGCGACCTTGGAATGGAAGGAGCCATGCTAGGAGGGCGTGCTTGGATTCGTTTTTTTCGTCTCGTTGTGCTCTTTACGGGAATGTAGGTGTCGAAAAGGTGAAAATTTGGAAACACGGTCTTTTTGGGGTAAAACCGTGATTTTGAACTTTTTGCTATATCTCGCGAACCAATCATGCTAGAGGCATGAACGAGGGGTCCAAGGACTCGGGCTGACGTCCTCTTTGCTATGGACCACACGTTATATTTTAAAAAAAAATTGGAAACGCGATTTTGGGGTAAACACGTGTTTTTTGTGATTTTTGCCGATATCTCACGAATCAATAACGCTAGAGACGTGTACGAGGTGTCCTAGGACTCGGGATAACGCCCCCCTTTCGAGTGTGGTAGATATTGTTTTCCAAAAAAAATTCGCAAAGGGACTAACGCCATACACATTGAAAAAAAAAACTGTTTTTTTTTCTTTACCTGTTTATAATGTCCATGAAGCGTGGTGGTTGAGAGAGACGATACGGCTGAGTGTGTGTTTCAACGAACCTGTCGCTGACCATGGTGGCTGTGTTCAATAGAACAATCGCTATTTCGGCTGGTCGGTGTATGACAGAACGAGCATGCGTTTTCTGATATTTTACCTTTAACGTGTAAACGGTGATGAGAACTTGATTCTATGTTGGTCGAAGCGAGTACAGAAAACAAACTTACAGGAGGTGAAGGTCATTTGAGCTTATTGGAAGGCATTGATCTGACTTGACAACAAGTGCAATGGAAAAAATGACCAAGACGCTTGAAGGTGAAATAATCTGACCATCGTGGTGGCAGGGGAGTGTGAAAGGCGTGCACACATGTGTGAAACCACAGGCACGCTAAACCAGTGACATCCTGTCTTGCTTCGTACGTGACAAAATGCAAGTCCATGTGAAATTTGATCTACCGCAGGTGTTCACCTTGGACGTTATCTGTCCACGTGCATGATAACTGTTAACAAGTCACATCCTGTTTTGCTTCGTACGTGACAAAATGCAAGTTCATGTGAAATTTGATCCGGCACAGGTGTTCGCCTGGGACGTTAGCTGCCCACGTGCACGATAAGAGAATGTTCAAAGCGTGGGGAAAAAAAAAAGATTATACATGCAATGTGATATATAAAGACACGTCGCTGACATTTCCACTCGCACTTATGTGACTACTTTTGAACACGCTACAGCGTTGTGTGAAACACTTGGCCTTGTTTAACAGTTTTGGTGTTGGTGGAAAATACTTATTCTTGTTGTGAGGTAGGTATATATTTATTCATTTATACATTTATTGATTTATATATAAATACATGCAATTATTTATTGATTAGGTAATTAATGATTTTATTTATTTATTTGTTTGCAGATAACCGGCATACCTTACATGTCAGAGGGAGAAGAAACTATTGCACTTTTGAGCCCACTAGAAGGGAAGAGTAACAAGTCACTGCAAGTAAAGGTGAGATGATTTTTTTTAAACTAACTTGTTTCATTTTTTTTGTTTTATGTTTTATTTTATGAAATGTATGTATTAACCTGAATTTAGGTATTTATAGCGGTTTATTTTATTTATTTTTAGAAACTTGGAAAGAATAGCCTTACCGCCGTAGCAGTCGCTGAAAAAAACCAGAAACGCACTAAAGCGAAACCACTGCCAAAGAGTGAACTGTTTAAAACTCAGGTAAGTCCAACTTAAAAATGCTATTCCATTTTACCACTACTGAAAACTCGTAGACAAAAAAAAAATCATTACCTGTACATGACTGGGACAATGATTGCTTTCTTGATTAATGGCTATGTTGTTGTTGTTGACTGGGAAAAGTACAAGGCCATGTTGGATTTTCTAAAAATAAAATAATAAATTTAATTTATGGGTGGTTCCCTATGGACTCAACGAATATCCACAGGTTTGAACATGATAATGTGAACAAAATGACATGACATTCATTTTTGTTTATATATTGGTTAAAGGGAGGGTGGGGGAATGTAAATGACTGTAGCTTTATAAAAAAGAAAATAAGTACATGGGTTACTGTTTGTGCCAACATACAGTTTATTTTTAATGGTGTTTTGATATATTAATGCCAATTAACGTTAACGTTTTATTTACAAGTATTGATTGATTGATTGATTGATTGATTGATTGAGTGATGGGTTATTTTGTTTGCTTTTAGGTGTCGTCATGTGCCATTAACGTAATGAACAGACAGTGAACAAGCATGCATTATGCTTTAAAGTACTCTGTGCAATGTTAATAACTTACAATAAGAAAACGTTTTATTATAACACATGGCGTTAGTACCAAATACAACAAGTGAGCAAGTTGGTTTACCACGTGGGTTAAATTTAAAATCAGAACATGATCGATGGTTAACATTTGAATCCTGGCCTGTAGGCTTTTTGTCGACGCATGAACTTGCAAAAGCCGTTTTTTTTTACTTGAACCGAGGAGATGTGGTGCGCTGTGTGTTTTGTCGTATTGAACTTTCACACTGGGAAGAAGGGGATGATCCCTTTAGAGACCATTTGCGATGGTCTCCTCACTGTCCTTACATGCTTGGAAAGCAAGTGGGTAACCTACCCGTGCATTCATTTTACCGAACCACAAGGCCTATGGCCGCTACTTACGTTGCTGAATCACAAATAAATAATAATAATGATGTATTACCAGCCAACGGTAGTGTCGATATATGTGGTCCATATGCCATAGACAGTGTTGAATTGGCGTGTGCTTTTGAAAAATTGGGAGTTTGCAAGACTAAAGCACTAGCACACCCAGAGTACAGCTCTGTTGAAAAACGTTTCGAATCTTATAAAAATGTTTGGCCATTAATATTAAAACACCTTACCAAACAGCTAAGTGAAGCTGGATTTTTTTATACTGGTGAAGGGGATAAAACAATATGTTTTTATTGTGGATTTGCTTTAAAGGATTGGCAAATGACTGATGACCCTTTTGTGCAACACGCTCGTTGGTTACCAAACTGTAAATACAT
Organism: Meconema thalassinum; assembly: GCA_946902985.2. NCBI lineage: Eukaryota > Metazoa > Arthropoda > Insecta > Orthoptera > Tettigoniidae > Meconema > Meconema thalassinum. Next base: position 392,554,374 of record OX336391.1, read on the forward strand.
GGTGTTGCTTAAAGGTCAGGAATTTGTGAACACTATTCGTAAAGAAAAAGTGATTGCAGCACAAGACATAAAAGTGCCTTTAGAGTTAGAGCACGCGGAGCAAATACATAAGGCTGAAAGAAAAGACTTGTCTCACGAACAGATACAAAAGTGTGACCAACAATTATGTAAAATTTGTTATCAAGATGAACTAGGTGTTGTATTTTTACCCTGTGGACACATGATAGCCTGTGTCAAGTGTGCATTAGAACTTAACACTTGTGCTATATGCAGAAAAGTAGTATCTGCAACAGTTAGGGCATTTCTTGCATAACTAGTATAATTTATTCGCCATGGATAGTGCAAAATCCCTAATTGCACAATATTATTAAAGCTGTTTTAGAGTGTAATAGATATGCTTTTGTTTTGTTTATAGACTACTACAATGAATGTTTTGAATGCTGTGGGACAATCATGTGGCTTAGAGACAAAGAAGCTCAGCGAATTGCCAATGCATATTCCATTCCGCATTATCAAGATTCGGAAATTGAAAACAGCATATGGTGATCGTGTACTTTGTGTATGTGAAAACTTTGAGACATTTCTGCCTATACGGTTTAATGATATGTCGGAGAGTGTTTTTGATGAAGTCAATAATGCTGTGCAACCTGTACACTTAATTTATGAAGGTTTTAAAAACAATAGGTGCATGGTTCGTTTTAATTAAATAAATAAATAATGTGAAATAATAATGGAAATTATAAGTAATGACAATATACTGAAAAAGAAAGAAAATATGTGCATAGAATAGTAATGTTTTAGTGTTTAGTGTTGTCTTTAAAAATATTATGATGAAACCAAAAAAAATGTATATAAAGTTTGTAAATAAATGCAAAATGATGTTACAATGCTGTTTTATTTTATACAAAGTTAGTATATTTAACATTGCAGAGTATACATGATTATGACAATAAATGCATACTGAATACAAGCCTTTCTCACATTACAATAGTCTGTTATAGTTTTAAACACAAGGCTTGTTGTAGATCATTTTATAGCAATGTCCCTTTAATGTTGTTTTCGAAAAGTGGGGAAGCAACAATGGTTGTATTGACATAAAAACCTTATGGTTATTACTATTTAGTCACTTTGATCCCCTTGCAGATCAACAGCAGATGACCTAGTTGTTCCACTCTTTAAAACGACAACAACAACACTACCTCTTGCATAGTTTGTGATGTTGATGGCTCTTGCGACGTGGAAGATGGATTAAAAATAACTTTGAGAACAGGGGTTAAACGTTGATCATTAAACAATGCACTATTTTGAGTAGCAATATGGTTTTCTTGATTTTTTGTCGACGGCAACTGTGTTTCATGCGGTACACTACATTGATGATCACTGACACTTAAAACCTCACTATTTTTACTTTTTAGGTCACCACGACAATGTTTGGAACGTTGCTTTGAACAACGCCAAATAACAGTTCCATTTTTATTGGTTCGTTTCACAATATATGAATATCCTTTATAGTATGCGTAAGGCTTACCATACCTAGTCACTGATACTTCCATATCAACTGTCGAGCATAGACTAAGCTCTAGTAAAGTCAACTTGGTAATAAGAATACTAGTTTAATGTGAGAGCAAATATGGATCCAAAGAGTTCAGGTAAAAGTGAAAGCAAATAAGCAAATATTAGAAACAAGAGTTGGGGTGAAAGTGGTCGCAAAGTGGTAGACCCATTACACAATAATTTCAGCACGACGAAGCTCTTGTTCAATTTCTTTGATTTCCCAATCGTGACCAGTATGGCCAGATTGACGTGAGGCATGCAACAACTGTAGCCGCTGGACGAGCTTATTGGGATTGTGTCAGTATACAAATTTAACAAATGGATTTTTAGGTGTAAACAAAGCATTACCATTATCATGATCATTATCATCATCGTCATTATCATCATCATGATCACCATTATCATCATGACCATCATCACTGTTACTATATAGTCCTTTTTGATCCTCTTGCAATACCACTTTATTTATAGTCTGAGTTGATTTTGACAGTGTTGAAGGTTTCTTGGACGTTGACAACTGTCCTAACATGACGTTTTGAGGACATGATAAGTCCTTTTGAACAAACACTGTACTATCTTTAGCCGCAATATCGTTTTCTTGAACTTGCTTTTTAGCATTTTGATAATTGTTTGTAAACAGTAAGCGTGGTTCGTTTCGAGCACTACATTGATGAACACTCACACTTAAAACCTTTCCATTTTTACTTTTCAGATTGCCTCGACATTTTGTTGACCTCTCTTTTGAGCATCGCCAGAATATTATTCCATTCACATTCTGGCGATTATAGTTATAGGAGTAGCCTTGATAGAGTGCACGTAGCCTACCTTTGTTGGTTGTAATAAGTTCCATAGTAGTAACTGACCTGTCAGTACGATGTTCACACTACAAAGGTTACAACTGTTTTGCTGATGGAGTGACCTACTATAAGCTTATATATTGGCTTATGTGTTGGCTTTTTGTGTTGGCTTTTCGTGTTGGCTTTTGTGTTGGCTTATGTGTTGGCTTTTTGTGTTGGCTTTTTGTGTTGGCTTTTCATGTTGGCTTTTCGTGTTGGCTTATGTGTTGGCTTTTTGTGTTGGCTTTTTGTGTTGGCTTTTCGTGTTGGCTTTTGTGTTGGCTTATGTGTTGGCTTTTTGTGTTGGCTTTTTGTGTTGGCTTTTCATGTTGGCTTTTCGTGTTGGCTTATGTGTTGGCTTTTTGTGTTGGCTTTTTGTGTTGGCTTTTCGTGTTGGCTTTTGTGTTGGCTTATGTGTTGGCTTTTTGTGTTGGCTTTTTGTGTTGGCTTTTCATGTTGGCTTTTCGTGTTGGCTTTTTGTGTTGGCTTTTCGTGTTGGCATTTCGTGTTGGCTTTTGTGTTGGCTTTTCGTGTTGGCTTTTTGTGTTGGCTTTTCGTGTTGGCATTTCGTGTTGGCTTTTCGTGTTGGCTTTTTTTGTATTGGCCTTTCGTGTTGGCTTTTTGTATTGGCTTTTCGTGTTGGCTTTTTGTGTTGGCTTTAGTATTGGCTTTTGTATTGGCTTATTTGACAAGTTATTTGTGTCAATGTATTTAGTGGATTTTTTCTTGGTGTTGGAAAGTAGTTGAAAGAGAGGGAATATTTAAAGACTTAACCTCAGCTCACTAACCTAACCTAACCTTTCAACTCTCAGATGTTAATTAAATTCTGTGCATTGTCGAGTTGGAGCCCAAGACCTCAGGGGTAAAAAAAACAATTATTTTTGACGACTTATTTTGGTAACTTATTTTAATGGCTAACCTAACTTTACCTAACCTAACCTAACCTAACCTAACCTAACCTCAGCTCACTTTGGATATTACTAGTAAGTGTTCATATCCTCTGCTAGGTAGCATGCTAGTAGTACAGGTAGTGCTCATATTTACCGCTAGATAGCGGAAACATACTTTGCATGTTGCATGTGACACTTGTGAAGTTTAACCACATGCAAGACGTGCTTGTATAAGTTCTCTATTTAAACTCAATATACAATTAACCACTAAATGTTCAGAACTAACATGTATAGCCATGTTTAGGGTATATAGGAGACCCTTAGCAAGAAAGGCTGTCTAACCCACGAGTGTACAGCCTTGTCATACGCAGTAAGCCCCTGTTGGCAGAAAACAACAACAACAACAATTTGAGAAAGCCAACAGGGGCTTACTGCGTATGACAAGGCTGTACACTCGTGGGTTAGACAGCCTTTCTTGCTAAGGGTCTCCTATATACCCTAAACATGGCTATACATGTTAGTTCTGAACATTTAGTGGTTAATTGTATATTGAGTTTAAATAGAGAACTTATACAAGCACGTCTTGCATGTGGTTAAACTTCACAAGTGTCACATGCAACATGCAAAGTATGTTTCCGCTATCTAGCGGTAAATATGAGCACTACCTGTACTACTAGCATGCTACCTAGCAGAGGATATGAACACTTACTAGTAATATCCAAAGTGAGCTGAGGTTAGGTTAGGTTAGGTTAGGTTAGGTTAGGTAAAGTTAGGTTAGCCATTAAAATAAGTTACCAAAATAAGTCGTCAAAAATAATTGTTTTTTTTACCCCTGAGGTCTTGGGCTCCAACTCGACAATGCACAGAATTTAATTAACATCTGAGAGTTGAAAGGTTAGGTTAGGTTAGTGAGCTGAGGTTAAGTCTTTAAATATTCCCTCTCTTTCAACTACTTTCCAACACCAAGAAAAAATCCACTAAATACATTGACACAAATAACTTGTCAAATAAGCCAATACAAAAGCCAATACTAAAGCCAACACAAAAAGCCAACACGAAAAGCCAATACAAAAAGCCAACACGAAAGGCCAATACAAAAAAGCCAACACGAAAAGCCAACACGAAATGCCAACACGAAAAGCCAACACAAAAAGCCAACACGAAAAGCCAACACAAAAGCCAACACGAAATGCCAACACGAAAAGCCAACACAAAAAGCCAACACGAAAAGCCAACATGAAAAGCCAACACAAAAAGCCAACACAAAAAGCCAACACATAAGCCAACACAAAAGCCAACACGAAAAGCCAACACAAAAAGCCAACACAAAAAGCCAACACATAAGCCAACACGAAAAGCCAACATGAAAAGCCAACACAAAAAGCCAACACAAAAAGCCAACACAAAAAGCCAACACATAAGCCAACACAAAAGCCAACACGAAAAGCCAACACAAAAAGCCAACACAAAAAGCCAACACATAAGCCAACACGAAAAGCCAACATGAAAAGCCAACACAAAAAGCCAACACAAAAAGCCAACACATAAGCCAACACAAAAGCCAACACGAAAAGCCAACACAAAAAGCCAACACATAAGCCAATATATAAGCTTATAGTAGGTCACTCCATCAGCAAAACAGTTGTAACCTTTGTAGTGTGAACATCGTACTGACAGGTCAGTTACTACTATGGAACTTATTACAACCAACAAAGGTAGGCTACGTGCACTCTATCAAGGCTACTCCTATAACTATAATCGCCAGAATGTGAATGGAATAATATTCTGGCGATGCTCAAAAGAGAGGTCAACAAAATGTCGAGGCAATCTGAAAAGTAAAAATGGAAAGGTTTTAAGTGTGAGTGTTCATCAATGTAGTGCTCGAAACGAACCACGCTTACTGTTTACAAACAATTATCAAAATGCTAAAAAGCAAGTTCAAGAAAACGATATTGCGGCTAAAGATAGTACAGTGTTTGTTCAAAAGGACTTATCATGTCCTCAAAACGTCATGTTAGGACAGTTGTCAACGTCCAAGAAACCTTCAACACTGTCAAAATCAACTCAGACTATAAATAAAGTGGTATTGCAAGAGGATCAAAAAGGACTATATAGTAACAGTGATGATGGTCATGATGATAATGGTGATCATGATGATGATAATGACGATGATGATAATGATCATGATAATGGTAATGCTTTGTTTACACCTAAAAATCCATTTGTTAAATTTGTATACTGACACAATCCCAATAAGCTCGTCCAGCGGCTACAGTTGTTGCATGCCTCACGTCAATCTGGCCATACTGGTCACGATTGGGAAATCAAAGAAATTGAACAAGAGCTTCGTCGTGCTGAAATTATTGTGTAATGGGTCTACCACTTTGCGACCACTTTCACCCCAACTCTTGTTTCTAATATTTGCTTATTTGCTTTCACTTTTACCTGAACTCTTTGGATCCATATTTGCTCTCACATTAAACTAGTATTCTTATTACCAAGTTGACTTTACTAGAGCTTAGTCTATGCTCGACAGTTGATATGGAAGTATCAGTGACTAGGTATGGTAAGCCTTACGCATACTATAAAGGATATTCATATATTGTGAAACGAACCAATAAAAATGGAACTGTTATTTGGCGTTGTTCAAAGCAACGTTCCAAACATTGTCGTGGTGACCTAAAAAGTAAAAATAGTGAGGTTTTAAGTGTCAGTGATCATCAATGTAGTGTACCGCATGAAACACAGTTGCCGTCGACAAAAAATCAAGAAAACCATATTGCTACTCAAAATAGTGCATTGTTTAATGATCAACGTTTAACCCCTGTTCTCAAAGTTATTTTTAATCCATCTTCCACGTCGCAAGAGCCATCAACATCACAAACTATGCAAGAGGTAGTGTTGTTGTTGTCGTTTTAAAGAGTGGAACAACTAGGTCATCTGCTGTTGATCTGCAAGGGGATCAAAGTGACTAAATAGTAATAACCATAAGGTTTTTATGTCAATACAACCATTGTGGCTTCCCCACTTTTCGAAAACAACATTAAAGGGACATTGCTATAAAATGATCTACAACAAGCCTTGTGTTTAAAACTATAACAGACTATTGTAATGTGAGAAAGGCTTGTATTCAGTATGCATTTATTGTCATAATCATGTATACTCTGCAATGTTAAATATACTAACTTTGTATAAAATAAAACAGCATTGTAACATCATTTTGCATTTATTTACAAACTTTATATACATTTTTTTTGGTTTCATCATAATATTTTTAAAGACAACACTAAACACTAAAACATTACTATTCTATGCACATATTTTCTTTCTTTTTCAGTATATTGTCATTACTTATAATTTCCATTATTATTTCACATTATTTATTTATTTAATTAAAACGAACCATGCACCTATTGTTTTTAAAACCTTCATAAATTAAGTGTACAGGTTGCACAGCATTATTGACTTCATCAAAAACACTCTCCGACATATCATTAAACCGTATAGGCAGAAATGTCTCAAAGTTTTCACATACACAAAGTACACGATCACCATATGCTGTTTTCAATTTCCGAATCTTGATAATGCGGAATGGAATATGCATTGGCAATTCGCTGAGCTTCTTTGTCTCTAAGCCACATGATTGTCCCACAGCATTCAAAACATTCATTGTAGTAGTCTATAAACAAAACAAAAGCATATCTATTACACTCTAAAACAGCTTTAATAATATTGTGCAATTAGGGATTTTGCACTATCCATGGCGAATAAATTATACTAGTTATGCAAGAAATGCCCTAACTGTTGCAGATACTACTTTTCTGCATATAGCACAAGTGTTAAGTTCTAATGCACACTTGACACAGGCTATCATGTGTCCACAGGGTAAAAATACAACACCTAGTTCATCTTGATAACAAATTTTACATAATTGTTGGTCACACTTTTGTATCTGTTCGTGAGACAAGTCTTTTCTTTCAGCCTTATGTATTTGCTCCGCGTGCTCTAACTCTAAAGGCACTTTTATGTCTTGTGCTGCAATCACTTTTTCTTTACGAATAGTGTTCACAAATTCCTGACCTTTAAGCAACACCATGTATTTACAGTTTGGTAACCAACGAGCGTGTTGCACAAAAGGGTCATCAGTCATTTGCCAATCCTTTAAAGCAAATCCACAATAAAAACATATTGTTTTATCCCCTTCACCAGTATAAAAAAATCCAGCTTCACTTAGCTGTTTGGTAAGGTGTTTTAATATTAATGGCCAAACATTTTTATAAGATTCGAAACGTTTTTCAACAGAGCTGTACTCTGGGTGTGCTAGTGCTTTAGTCTTGCAAACTCCCAATTTTTCAAAAGCACACGCCAATTCAACACTGTCTATGGCATATGGACCACATATATCGACACTACCGTTGGCTGGTAATACATCATTATTATTATTTATTTGTGATTCAGCAACGTAAGTAGCGGCCATAGGCCTTGTGGTTCGGTAAAATGAATGCACGGGTAGGTTACCCACTTGCTTTCCAAGCATGTAAGGACAGTGAGGAGACCATCGCAAATGGTCTCTAAAGGGATCATCCCCTTCTTCCCAGTGTGAAAGTTCAATACGACAAAACACACAGCGCACCACATCTCCTCGGTTCAAGTAAAAAAAAACGGCTTTTGCAAGTTCATGCGTCGACAAAAAGCCTACAGGCCAGGATTCAAATGTTAACCATCGATCATGTTCTGATTTTAAATTTAACCCACGTGGTAAACCAACTTGCTCACTTGTTGTATTTGGTACTAACGCCATGTGTTATAATAAAACGTTTTCTTATTGTAAGTTATTAACATTGCACAGAGTACTTTAAAGCATAATGCATGCTTGTTCACTGTCTGTTCATTACGTTAATGGCACATGACGACACCTAAAAGCAAACAAAATAACCCATCACTCAATCAATCAATCAATCAATCAATCAATCAATACTTGTAAATAAAACGTTAACGTTAATTGGCATTAATATATCAAAACACCATTAAAAATAAACTGTATGTTGGCACAAACAGTAACCCATGTACTTATTTTCTTTTTTATAAAGCTACAGTCATTTACATTCCCCCACCCTCCCTTTAACCAATATATAAACAAAAATGAATGTCATGTCATTTTGTTCACATTATCATGTTCAAACCTGTGGATATTCGTTGAGTCCATAGGGAACCACCCATAAATTAAATTTATTATTTTATTTTTAGAAAATCCAACATGGCCTTGTACTTTTCCCAGTCAACAACAACAACATAGCCATTAATCAAGAAAGCAATCATTGTCCCAGTCATGTACAGGTAATGATTTTTTTTTTGTCTACGAGTTTTCAGTAGTGGTAAAATGGAATAGCATTTTTAAGTTGGACTTACCTGAGTTTTAAACAGTTCACTCTTTGGCAGTGGTTTCGCTTTAGTGCGTTTCTGGTTTTTTTCAGCGACTGCTACGGCGGTAAGGCTATTCTTTCCAAGTTTCTAAAAATAAATAAAATAAACCGCTATAAATACCTAAATTCAGGTTAATACATACATTTCATAAAATAAAACATAAAACAAAAAAATGAAACAAGTTAGTTTAAAAAAATCATCTCACCTTTACTTGCAGTGACTTGTTACTCTTCCCTTCTAGTGGGCTCAAAAGTGCAATAGTTTCTTCTCCCTCTGACATGTAAGGTATGCCGGTTATCTGCAAACAAATAAATAAATAAAATCATTAATTACCTAATCAATAAATAATTGCATGTATTTATATATAAATCAATAAATGTATAAATGAATAAATATATACCTACCTCACAACAAGAATAAGTATTTTCCACCAACACCAAAACTGTTAAACAAGGCCAAGTGTTTCACACAACGCTGTAGCGTGTTCAAAAGTAGTCACATAAGTGCGAGTGGAAATGTCAGCGACGTGTCTTTATATATCACATTGCATGTATAATCTTTTTTTTTTCCCACGCTTTGAACATTCTCTTATCGTGCACGTGGGCAGCTAACGTCCCAGGCGAACACCTGTGCCGGATCAAATTTCACATGAACTTGCATTTTGTCACGTACGAAGCAAAACAGGATGTGACTTGTTAACAGTTATCATGCACGTGGACAGATAACGTCCAAGGTGAACACCTGCGGTAGATCAAATTTCACATGGACTTGCATTTTGTCACGTACGAAGCAAGACAGGATGTCACTGGTTTAGCGTGCCTGTGGTTTCACACATGTGTGCACGCCTTTCACACTCCCCTGCCACTACGATGGTCAGATTATTTCACCTTCAAGCGTCTTGGTCATTTTTTCCATTGCACTTGTTGTCAAGTCAGATCAATGCCTTCCAATAAGCTCAAATGACCTTCACCTCCTGTAAGTTTGTTTTCTGTACTCGCTTCGACCAACATAGAATCAAGTTCTCATCACCGTTTACACGTTAAAGGTAAAATATCAGAAAACGCATGCTCGTTCTGTCATACACCGACCAGCCGAAATAGCGATTGTTCTATTGAACACAGCCACCATGGTCAGCGACAGGTTCGTTGAAACACACACTCAGCCGTATCGTCTCTCTCAACCACCACGCTTCATGGACATTATAAACAGGTAAAGAAAAAAAAAACAGTTTTTTTTTTCAATGTGTATGGCGTTAGTCCCTTTGCGAATTTTTTTTGGAAAACAATATCTACCACACTCGAAAGGGGGGCGTTATCCCAAGTCCTAGGACACCTCGTACACGTCTCTAGCGTTATTGATTCGTGAGATATCGGCAAAAATCACAAAAAACACGTGTTTACCCCAAAATCGCGTTTCCAATTTTTTTTAAATATAACGTGTGGTCCATAGCAAAGAGGACGTCAGCCCGAGTCCTTGGACCCCTCGTTCATGCCTCTAGCATGATTGGTTCGCGAGATATAGCAAAAAGTTCAAAATCACGGTTTTACCCCAAAAAGACCGTGTTTCCAAATTTTCACCTTTTCGACACCTACATTCCCGTAAAGAGCACAACGAGACGAAAAAAACGAATCCAAGCACGCCCTCCTAGCATGGCTCCTTCCATTCCAAGGTCGCAGGGTCTCACAACTTCCTAAGTGAGACAGCTCTGTCCTTACCACACTACTACCTACAGGTTTTCATCCTAGAGACTTGAAATTTATTTTGGGGGTAGAGGGGGTAGGGACCTTTCATTTACGTCAAACAAACTTTTTTGTAGAGTTCCTAGTTTCCAAAATATAGGATTTTCAAAATTCGAGTGTTTTCAAAAAAACATAAAAAATAAAAAAGTTTTATTACAAAAAATAAAGGTCATAAAGGCCGTTCGTTTGAGCCATGGCACAACGTTCTACCATGTTTGGTTTTCAAACTATCACCAACGTTGCAAAACAAAAAAATTTAAAGAATTTTTGAAAAATATAATACATGGTCGATAAGAAAGAGGACGACTGCTCGAGTTCAACAACACCTCATTTGTCAACATCCGGCCATGCGTTTGAGAGATATTAATTATTTCAATTTCGCACGGCGGCCATGTTGGTTTGTTGGGCACAGGAGTGTCAAGTGGGGCAGAACCATCATCACTCCACTACTGACGTGGTCTTTTGTCGTCTGGAGTGTTGTTGTTGCATGACCATGCCAGACCCCATACTGCGAATGACACGCAAACTCTAATCAAGAAATTTGGATGGGAACAGATGGACCACCCACCGTACAGTCCGGACTTGGCGCCAAGTGATTTCCACCTGTTCCGCTACCTAAAGGAGTTTCTTGGCGGCAAGCGCTTCGACACAGATGATGAAGCGAAAGAAGCTGTTCAAGACTGGTTAGCTTCGTAGGCGGCCGTGTTCTACGACTTAGGCATTCAAAAGCTTGTGGAACGATGTGACTGTAAATAAGTATGGAAATTATGTAGAAAAATAGAGAAAGACGTAAGGAATGTCAATGAAACAATTGTTTTGGAAACAATTTTTATTTTGGATGTTTTTTTACCGTACCTTAGTTTTGGAATAACCCTAGTAGCTCCTATAGTTATAGAAAAATAAAATATGTAGTATAGCAGTGTAGACACTTTCTACCAGTCACAAATTCGAAGGACTAAGTAGAGTAGAGATGACGTAAAATAATATATTAGGTTGGTTTGTTGGCTGCGACAACGCCGTCATGTAGCCCCGTGTACTTTGGGTGTGTGTAGAATTTGTCTGATAACCGTTGTTAATTGTGATGGCTGTATTAGTGTGTGTTACCTGTAATTCAGGTAGAAGGACTGCAGACGATCAATTTCAAGTAGTTCCTACTTTTGCTACCAAATGCTACCGTCTACGACACCAAGCTTCAAACTTGGCTACCGGTATTAGATGCCACCGCAACCGGCACCTGGCGATGAACGTTGGTTTTTAATAGAGTATTAATCAAATCTAACCTACAAATTTAACTTAACACAATTGTAGTTAGTGGAAGGTTCTTTTACTTGCCATAAATCTATGACATGGGCCCGCCAGCGTTACTTCCCCTCCGAAGGAAGGCATACTGAGGGGTTTTTAATGCTCTTCCAAACTCCGATGACTTTGGCTGGGTTAGAACCCGCGACCTTGGGCATAGAAGCTCAGCATGCTACCAAATATGCCACCAAAGCCGCCCAATATGAGATAATAGTCATGTAAATACAGCAATAGTCTTCCCTGATATGCAGCTATAGTAGCCTACACACTGCCTTATGTACATGAATAAGCCATTTCTCATTAATCACACCATTTGTGCGGGGTTAAAAGTCGTAAGTATATTTGACTCCAGAATGATGACTTTATATTCCAAACATTGAATAATTACATATTGTTTCCTTTCAAAAAGGTAGATGCAACAATTTAAAAATGAAAGAGAACTAACTTATGTGAACAAGACGTCTAAATTACACCCATTACCAAAAAAAAAAAACCTATCAGGAAAGTACTGTAATTGTGAGACTAGGTCCTTGAGAAATGTGCATATTCAGCCCTTTTTGTTATTGATGCATTCTCTACTACGTTATTGTACTCCACAGTACCTTTCGCCTAGATTTACAGTGAGTTAATATTGCACTTGATTAACTTCAGAGCCCAGGAGAACTACGTTTTAAACTCACTTAGGGGCAAAGTGAATATACCTTGCGTAATATATTGGCATGTATCTTTCTATAACATGTAAATACACCTCTCGGATAACGCCGTTTAAAATAGTTTGTACTGTATATAACTCAGTATAAAATAATAAGTTAAGCAAATAAACAGTCCACAAAAATACTTACATGTATTATTTATACTCAATGGCACAATTTAGGATTACGCGTTTCGGCCGTCAAGTGGTCATCATCAGATCTTTGAATCAAAAGGCAATTGAAATTTAGATTGATGACCCTAACGCACTCTCACTTATGAAGAGGATGACGCGATCAACAGCCACCATGATCAGTTGTGGGTCGTACTTTAGACCAGGGGCAGGGGCTCTCAAACTTTTTCTCTCACGCCCCCTTCTGGCCCCATCCCCTTTGTTCTTTATTAGGACTGAATATTTCCGAAGAAGGGAAAGCACTATCACTTTCCTTTTTCCACTGCTAATAAGCCACTTAACCATGGGTAATGGCGTTACTTGGATCAGTTTATTGTAAATCAGGCTAACTTCCACTAAACACGCACAAGAATTCACCTGTTCACTCACGGTCTTTGAACTGACTGAAAAGGCCTCTCTGAATTCGAGTTGACTATGGAAGCAATAGAAGAATCTATTCTTGTAAGGAAATGACGGTCACATTGTCAAGCAGCTTATTGTCATTAGTGGTTGTTTGGGGGTGGCGGATGAAAGGGTGCTGTGTGGAAAATATTACTCCACGCCTTTTCTCAGAATTCCTGCCGGCAGGATCTACTGGTCAGTTCTTGTGAAATAAGACAGCAAATGTACGTTTTTATTAGTCTTGATTGGTCGTAGTAGCTTCCTGCCCCCTTCCCCCGCCCACTACAGGCCGGACGTTTGTTTTAGACGAGTGAAAAATCATAATGGAAGCCTGGAGGCGAGTTACTACAGTGCCTGTGTTGTTATCAGCTGCCCCAAGCGGTCCGATGATTGATAAAGCTGTTTCACACTACTGCTGAAGTACAGTCATTGGCAAATATAATGACGTTCTGTTCGTAACTACTTAACGGGTACTTCCGCGTTACATAATACTTCGACGTGGACTGTACTGTCTGCTCAAGTCTGGAATTCCATTACATCAGATCGGTGGTGACAAGTGTGAAGCGATAGGGTGACAGAGTGAGTGTGTGTAGGCTCACCCGCAGGCTTCAAGGTCAAGGGAAATCGTCTAAAACAAACGTCCGGCCTGTACTTTGAGGATCTCTACCTTAGACCTTTCGTCTTGAGCAAACACTCTTTGCCGCGATAAAATTCTGTGTTGCTGGTGTTTTTTTTAGGCCAGATGCCCTATCCGAAGCAGAACTCCTCAGAGGAGTTAAAAAATAAATGAAAGATGGAATGAATGACGATGAATGAAACGACTGCATGTGGCATTATTAGTCTCAAACTGTTTCCTATACACGTGGCGTCTGTATCATATCTGTGACTTTAGCAGACAGTGCTTTGCTCCACCCAAACCATAACGTATCATATTATAGCTAAGAATGACGATGACGATGAGTTGGAAGAAAGCGGCCGTACACCATCAGAAGGTGGCCTTGAAAATTGGAAACGACAGAAAGCCACTTCAAGAATGGCCGATGGTGGAGTTCGAGACACCTCTTCTGTCGAGCCCGGCGATAGCATCGCCCCATGGCTAAAGCCATGTGTGGATGCGGTTAAACCCGCGGATATCCACAAAATATTTCGCCATGCGGATATAGTTTGCATGGCTGTGCGGATAGCGGATAAGCTGCGGTAAATGTTTGGAGTAAATTTGCGGATATTTTTTAGAATACAATCCGTACTTGTTGAATATCATTACTAAGACTCGGATGTTTATGACATAGGCTATCATATTTTTCAGTTATGTTTTTTGATGTGTAACATCTTTCCGCTCGGTTACTGGATAGTTTTGTGGGAGTGATTTTGAAAATTGCGGACGGAAGTGGATCGGAACGATCGAGGTGGCAGTGGTGGATCAAACGGAAGTATGCACTGTCCGCTCGATCGATCAAACGGAAGTGTACTAGCTGGCAGTGGTACCATGCAAAGGCAGCGTGAGTTTTGTACAATTGAAAATGTGTGTATTGGAAACAAGGCCGTGTGTGCTCTGTAGCGCGAGAATGTTATGGTAAAACAGTAGGCAGTGCATTTAGCAGGCACTGGTTTGACGAGCACAGTGGCAAATGTTTCACCGACTTTCATTTGTCATTGAGCAGTTTATGAAGCTTCACGTTCAAGGTTGAATATCACATGGGGTAGGAAGTGAAAACTTGAGACTAATGTTGTTGAGTGTATGATAAAATTCAGACGACAAATGACATTTAAGTAAGCGGCATTATTGCCAAACTGTGGGTGAGTAATCAAATATTAAATGCATAACCGAATGTTGTTAAATGAGTGGAATAAAAGCTGTATTTTCATCATTTGTGAGACTAGGTCATTTCATGAGTGTAGGAAGCCATGTTTTGATTGTTTACGACGAATTGTATGGGAGCCTTGAGAATAATGAATGTTATAGTTACTGAGGAGTGTGCACACAGTATTTCAGAGTAGAGTCGACGTTGTGTGTCACTTTGTTATTATGAATTATTAATGTAAAAGGAAGGAAGGAAGCTTGTGATTTTGTGTGACCGTTAATCTCACGATCAAGATCCACGGTACCTCCCTTTTACGTGGAATGCGAACCACAGGACATGGCATTTTTATTCGAAAATCTCACATGTATTGACCGGGAATCGAACCCGGTCTACCTTGGTGAGAGACTAACAGCTTGACCGCTGCGCCACAAGTTTGACAGTAGCATATCTCCAATTCAATCTATACATTCATCATAGTACCAGTATGAAAACGGAGCGTAAATTATCATCTTAAGAATGTCCAAGTTGTACTGTAAGGCTCGTATCTTTTTTCTTTTCATGAAAAATGTAAGATGAGGATTTAAGCTAATCTCATTCAAATTATGTCATTAAGCACAATTAACACTCCGGACTGAAATGGATTGCAATTCCGGCTGTATAATATTAATTTTAAACATAGAACTTGAAATGTATACCCTAAGGAAACGACTTTCTCCTCAAAACTAAACGTGTTGCTTTAATATTTTATCCAATTAAAAATATTATTGAAATGCCAGTAGATGCGGATAACGTTTTGATTGCCTGCTGCTCCTTTAAGGATCGTTCTAGTAGTGCTTAATAACATAATTTGAATGAGATTAGTGGAAATCATCATTTTACATTTGTCATGAAAAAAAAACATACCGTAACGGAAAAATACAAAATGTCATAAACATCGTGGTTATATAACGCCGTGTATTTCGGTGTGTGTGGGGAATCTATCTTAAAGGCTAACCTGTGTTATTGTGATGGCTGTACTAGTGGGCGTACTTGTAAATTGGGGATAGGATTGTGAAGGAGGTGGCTGTGGTCTTAAGTTAGGATTCATTTGCCTGGAGTAGAAGTGGGGAAATCATGGAAAACAACTTACAGAATGGCTGATGTGGGAATCGAACCTTCTCAGTTCTGCCCCACGAGGCTGAGTGTACCCCCGTTCCAGCCCTCAAACCAGAATTATAATTCCTTGGCAGAGCCGAGAATCGAACCCTGACCTTCGGGTCGACAACTAAGAACGTTAGCCGTGGTCTAACTCACGTAATCCATAATTTGTCAGTCAGCAGTATTCCTAGCAAGTCTAACGTGGCACGTCATGATTTGGGCGCAGCAAAGCGCTGTGAGCTAATGTCATAGATATGTTACTGACGACACGTGTGTAGGAAAACAGTTATGAAATTAATACCACACACAGTCGTCTTATTTAGGCCAGAATGTCAATTCGTGTCTTATAGGGAGAGCCCTGCGCGGATAAACAAAACGTTATCCGCAACCGCCCCTCATCCGCACGACTGTTATCCGCAACCTCCCCGCATCCGCACGACTGTTATCCGCAACCTCCCCGCATCCGCACGACTGTTATCCGCAACCTCCCCGCATCCGCACGACTGTTATCCGCAACCTCCCCGCATCCGCACGACTGTTATCCGCAACCTCCCCGCATCCGCACGACTGTTATCCGCAAACTCCCCGCATCCGCACGACTGTTATCCGCAACCTTCCCGCATCCGCACGACTGTTATCCGCATCCGCCCCTCATCCGCACGACTGTTATCCGCAACCTCCCCGCATCCCCACGACTGTTATCCGCAACCTTCCCGCATCCGCACGGCTTTTATCCGCGTCCTCCCCGCATCCTCACCGCTGTTATCCGCATCCACCCCGCAACCGCACGACTTTTATCGGCATCCTCCCCGCAACCGCACGTCGTTTATCCGCATCCTCAACGCTGTTATCCGCATCCACACCGCATCCGCACCGCTGTTATCCGCATCCTCCACCCATCCGCACGACTGTTATCCGCATCCGCACCGCTGTTATCCGCATCCTCCCCTCATCCGCACGACTGTTATCCGCATCCACACCGATGTTATCTGCATACTACTCGCATCCGCACGGCTTTTATCCACATCGGCCTCGCATCCGCACGACTTTTATCCACATCCACCCCGCATCCGCACCGCTGTTATCCGCATCCTCCCATCACCCGCACGACTGTTATCCGCACCGCTGTTATCCGCATCCTCCCCTCATCCGCACGACTGTTATCCGCATCCACACCGATGTTATCTCCATCCTACCCGCATCCGCACGGCTTTTATCCACATCGGCCTCGCATCCGCACGACTTTTATCCGCAACCATCCCGCATTCGCACGACTTTTATCCGCATCATCCCCGTATCCGCACGACTTTTATCCAGATCCACCCCGCATCCTCCCCGCATCCGCACGACTTTTATCCGCCTCACATCCGCACGACTCTTATCCGTATCCACACGAATCTACTGGCATTACAATGAAAAATCCACAGCCTGCTTCCAGTCTCCGACCGGGTCAGGAATGGAATGAATGAAGCCCCCATCTAGCGGCGAGGATATGAACTGTGCCGGCTGCCGAGGCCTGACGCACTCCTCTGGGGGCAATGATTAAATGAATGACAGATGAAATGAAATGATAGTAGGGGGGGTTGCTGGAATGAACTTTTGACAGGGAAAACCGGAGTACCCGGAGAAAAACCTGTCTGCCTCCGTTTTGTCCAGCACACATCTCACATGGAGTGACCGGGATTTGAACCACGGACCCAGCGGTGAGAGGCCGGCGTGCTGCCGCCTAAGCCACGGAGGCTTCATTACAATAATATTATTAATTATATAAAATATTAAAGCAACACATTTAGACATTTGAGGAGAAATCGTTCCTTTAGGCTATGTATGTCATGTGGTGTGTTTAAAATGAATGTTATACAGCCAGAATTGCAACCCTTTTCACTTCGGAGTGTTCATTGTGCTTAATGACACAATTTGAATGAGATTAGAGGAAATCATTATTTTGCATTTGTCATGAAAAAAACATACCGTAACGGAAAAATATAAAATGTCATAAACATCCGGGTCCTAGTAATGATATTCAACAAGTTCAGATTGTATTCAAAAAACTATCCGCAAATTTACTCCAAACATTATCCGCAGTTTATCCGCTATCCGCACAGCCATGCAAACTATATCCGAATGGTGAAAATTTATGCAGATATCCACGGGTTTATCCGCGAATATCCAATTCCGCGCAGAGCTTTAGTTATAAGACCTCTGGCGGGAACAATCTACGTTTGTTGATAATTCGTATTAGGGTCCTGGGTCATTTTGGTCATCAGCCCGTGCACTAGGGTGTGTGTGGAATTTGTGTGATAACCTGTGTTTCTGTGGTGACTGTAGTAGTGTGTGTAGTTACTGGAACTGGCAACAAGCGAGGTTCGGTTAATCGATTATTAATAAATAATCGAAGACAATTAATTGACTGAACTTTCTAGTGATTATTCAACTAACAGTCTAACCAATGAATCGATTAATCGGATGACCGAAAAATCGATTAATTTATTAGTAGACACGGGATAAGAAAATTAGTTTAGAAAATGGTTTAAATTAGAGGTCATCGCCTAGGTTGAGACACACTTATGTTTGGAATGATGTGTAGAAATCTACAAAAGTAACTTTTTGCCTATAATACTGTAACATATATATGATTCTTCGGGGGTGGTGGTAATGAGTACCTAGAGGGATTCTCTTATATATTTTCATCTCTTCTCTGATAATTTTCAATCACAATAAAAAGCCACTTTCATTATCTTAAACATATTACTAATTCCATTCTTCTTCTTCCTTCTCATAATCTAATCTCATTTAACTTTTACATCTAACCAACAACCATCTCAATAGCCCATCTTTCTCTTTTTGCACTCTCCAACACGATCCAACCAAGAACACAATAATCTCCATAGATTTTCTAAACAGATACTTCACTTACCAACAAAAAGCTACACTCCTATTAAAATAATAAAACACTCCCGTAAAA
Source organism: Meconema thalassinum (assembly GCA_946902985.2). NCBI lineage: Eukaryota > Metazoa > Arthropoda > Insecta > Orthoptera > Tettigoniidae > Meconema > Meconema thalassinum. The sequence continues at coordinate 392,573,284 of OX336391.1, forward strand.
AGAAAATCTAAATTGATATAAAACTTAATTTATCATGGCCCTCTTCCACCTCACTGATGTAGACTACAATTTCAAGGAATCTCTATATCTCAAACGCTAAAGCCTGCTATAAAATATTCCACCAGCAAAGAGTAGCCATGATCCTAACCTAAACAAGTAGTTCCGTGAAGAACTCTACAGCCTATTTTCATATATCCTACTCATGTTAATTGCCTCTATCTACATACAAAATTTCAGTTTGAAGGTTGTGATAGATTCGTAGATATTGAGAACCGTCTAAATATTTCAGATGGTCGCCAGGTTGGATTTTTATTTTTGTACTATTACATTAATATTATTGTGTACGTGTGGAATACAAACTTCAATCGCATGATTAGAACACAAGAAGTAAAAACGAGATTTTAAAATTACGCACAGCAGCCATCTTGTGATTATGCAAACAATTGAAATAAATTAGATGCCAGTGGATCAACATTTGTATAAGCATTTAACGTGCAACTTTTCACGGCACTCGGATAGTTAATTCGCGAGAAACGTCCATTTAAATATTTATACTTCGCGTCGCCGCCATGTTGGATTTGTGCTCACCAGGTTACTGAAGTCCTATAGGTGAACATATGTTCATAGTCTCTATGAACATAAAAAAATTCAGTTTGGTTGCTGTAAAAGATTCATAGATATTGAGAACCGTCAAAATATTTCGGAAGCTCCCCATTTAGGATTGTTATATGTATAGGCCATAGAGTTATGTACCATTCAAGGACAATTATTGCCTAGGTTCATTATTCAAACTTTCACTTCGATCGCATGATTACGACACAAGAAATAAAAACTTAATTTTAAAATTTCGCACAGCCGCCATCTTGAGGTTATGTAAACAATTGAATTAAATTATATGCCAGTGCATTACAATCTGCAAAATCATTTACTGTACCACATTTCACTGCGCTCAGAGAGTTAAATCACGAGAGAAGTGTATTCATATATTTCAAATTCGCTTGGTCGCCATGTTCGTTTTGTACTTTACAGGTTTATGAAATATACATAGGTAAACTTGTATCAGTGCCCTTTATCACCGTACAAAATTGCAGGCTGATATCTGTAATAGTTTCGGAGATATAGAATGTCAGTGAAATATTTCGCACAGCCGCCATTTTGAGGTTATGAAAACAATTGAACTAAATTAGACTCCAGTGCATTGCAATGTGTATAAACATTTGCTGTAACAAGTTTCATTACGTTTGGATAGTTAAATCACGAGAAAAGTCTATTTAAAAATCTCAACTTCGCTTGACCGCCATGTTGGTTTTGTAGTCACCAGGTTTTTGAAAGTCTCATAGGTGAACTTCTAATAGTGCCCTTTATCACCGTACACAATTTCAGGGCGATATCGGTAATAGTTTCGGAGATATTGAAAGCTAGTGAAATATTTCGCACAGCCGCCATGTTGGATTGGTGAGACGTAACAAAATTTGAAGGGCACGGTCGAGGTCGCCGGGAATAGTGCTATGAACTTACCGAGTTTCATTGAAATCGCTCCAGCCGTTTAGATTTTATTAGGGACACACACACACCTCACACACACACACACACACACACACGCACACACACACGGACAAAAGGTGATCTCATAAGCCTATTTTTTCAAAATTGAAAATAGGCTAAAAATAATCAAAGAGAATGAACAGTGACAATACAAAGAGGCATTCCTTCTTTATGTTAACAATAACCAAATGAGAGTCAGTGACAGTGGAAGGACAAACTTCAATCAAATTGAGAAGTTGGTTGGTTGGTTCTTAAGTTTAGGGGCTGCGACAACGCGGTCATGTAGCCCCGTGTACTTTGGGAGTGTGTAGAATCTGTCTGATAACCGGTGTTAATTGTGATGACTGCATTAGTGTGTGTTATCGGTTTTTTACTATTCAAGTAAGGACTGCAAACTTTTGAATTTTTCAAATCGTTCCTACTTTTGCCGCCAAACGCCACCGTCAACGACTACTAGTTCAGAACTTAGCTACCAGACGCCACCGCAGTCGGCTCTTGGCAACGAACGTAGGGACCTAAGAGCGTTGTTTACATTCTTAACCTATACAATTTAGCTTCACACAGGTGAAATTAGTGAAAGGTTCTTTAACATGCCATAAATCTATGACATGGGACCGCCGGCTTTACTTCCCCTCCGATGGAAGGCATACTGAGGGATTTTAACGCTCTTAAAAAATCCGACGACTTCGGCCGAATTTGAACCCGCGATCTTGGGCATAGAAGCTCAGCATGCTACCGACTACGCCACCGAAGCCGCCAAAATTGAGAAGTGTTTTCAAAAAAGGAGGAGTTCTCTGCAAAGATTCTGAATTCTTCTTCAATATTTGTCACGAAGGCAGGAACTCCAAGCAAATGCAGGGATGATACTCAGCTTGAGGCCACGACCGCTTCATACTCAAATCCTACCTCAATTACAAATACAAACACTGGTACAGACAATACAGTGACGCAGGTTATCAGACAAGTCATACACTCACCCACGTAGACGGGGGTACATGACCACGATGTTGCAAACCCTTTGAAAGAATCAACAACAACTTCACTCGTCATGGGACTGCCCAGACTAACCATGTCGAGTGAACGCATTAAGAAACCACGCTGAGTCTTAGTTTGTTGAAAAGTGAGTAGTACATCGATCAATCGATAAAACAGTTAATCGAGGGACACTAGAACTGAATTTTTCAACTTCCACATTTTTTAAATCAAATTGAGTTACAATTTAAACTGCATAATTAGAATAGTAACACTAAGTCACATACCAAATTTGAAAACAATCGGATGAAAGCATCTGAAAAAAAATACAATATTTTGTTGTAGAGGTAAAGAGCATAGAGACCTTTCGTTTGAGTTAAGATACGACTTTCTAGGATTTCTAGTTCTAACAATATAGCCTACGTTCATATGATTTGCCTTCCATCTTCTTCTTACGCAGAGCCGTTAAAAATGGCGGTGTATGAAAACTGTTTTACTGAAATGATCAGCAGAGGTCCATAAGATATACTGTATATTGAACCCTTATCATTGTGTCCAATAATAATGTTTCATATTATTAAAATTCCTGGAAATACTAAATACATGATATGCTGGATATTTGAGTAAAATTGATGTAGCAAGCAAACTGGACTTGGCAAGATGGGCTACGTGCTGGGTGGAAGCTACCGACGATTTCACAACCAATGCTATTCTTATTCTTCTGAGAAAATCAGGTATGACGCTGAGGCGTACGTGACTATCGACAGGCCACGATGCTTGGTCCAAGGCAAGGAGTGAGAGAGAGAAGTGTCGTGACGTCAAAATAAGGGCGGGATTTGTAAGGTCAGACCTCCGACGCTAACTTAACTGACAAATGAGAGGACAGGACGCCAGAACATAGCATCAGTGTGTATTTGCGCGCCAATCGGTTATAAAAAGATCTAGCGATCGGTTTGCCTGTTCGGCGGCACATTTGCGACCTGTGAGAAATTACAAGAATTTTGAGAGGTCACACATAATTATAGGCCCAATATTAAAAAATTTTAGGAGCTATTTCCCCCTCCATGGGAACTTTTAGGGTTGCTGTATATAAACAAATGTCTGAGATGAACCGGGACACTCCTAATTATTCTTCGACGGTCAATTTAAGATGTCCGTATGACGGTCTATGTTTTTAAATTCTAGTTGTGTGTCGACAACTAAATTATAAATGTCATAAATTGTGAGATGGCAATTAGCCATAAATAGGGAAAGTCTACGATTCTGCATAGGACTATATGAGGAAATAAAATACTCATAAAGCAGATATAACAGTTTTAAAACTTTAATTTAATTGTGTTTTAACAGCGGCAAGATGACGACCATGGAAAGAAGACAACAAGTTTCATCCTCCATTACCATGAGTGTTACGGGCTAAAGGCCTAATGGTGGGAGATGACGAGGCGGGAGGCCTCTGGAAAGCGGTTTAAGTGATGAGTATTAAAAAATAGATTTATTGATTTTGGACGAGGGGAATCGCGAGAGATGTGTGGAACTTTGTACAGATTTTATTTGTGTGGTTTAATTTAAATTTAGGGTTTGATTTCTTAACTGACATGCGTGTAGTAATTTTGGCATTGCGTGACAATTATGTTGTACAGTAATCTTGTTACTTAAATGTTGTCCTTAAGTATACGTAATTTTTATAGCGATATGGCCGCACATGATTAACGTATCAATAAAAAGCGTAGCCATGAATGAGAACCTAGGAACGACAATGATAAATGGACTGGATTCATGATAATGTTAAACAAAACTAGACGTGGGGGGAAATTAGTGTTTTAGTTGCTTTTTATAACTCGGGCTAATTCTGATTCCAGTAATTAATTCTTTATTGTCATTTGGACAATTTGTGTGTCATTTATCTGAAGGGTGTGCTGGTTCATATGCTGCGACGAGATCTTCGAGAGTGTGCCACGTATTCTTGGGTGTAAGTGTGATGGCGAGGAAAGGTAAAGCCTGTCCTTGACTGTAATAATCCTTCCGGCAAATTAGTTACCTATGGGGCTAAGTTTGACCTGGAGATGTGTTCTTGAAAATCCCTGAGAGGATATTTTGAGATATTGTGACATTTTGTATTTACGCGTTTAACAGGTGACGATTGGAAAAGGTCGCTGGACGCTGGCTATGGGCCAGAATCTATATTTAGCGTGGCACACATTACTACGTTGGGGGAAGGAATCAGCCACTTACTCAGATATGCGATAACAAACCCGGCTGTCTCCAGCTCTGTTATGACACGTAAATGTTTGCTTTAAAGCCTGATGAGTTAAGGTTATTTTATTTGGTTTAATTTGGGGACTTGCCATGTTGTGGATCCGAGTTTTTTTATCATGACTACGACTTATTTGTTCATTGTTTAAACGCCAAATTTTCCGGCGTGAATTTAAAAATTTGTATTTGTTGTTGTTGGCTCTTATTTTCAAGGCCATTGTATTCATTATAAATATAATTCGGCAATCGGCCAAACTTGTTCATGTCACGTTGTGCTTTCCTAGTGTTTGAGGTATAAGACGGTTATTCCGCAGCCCTTATTTTAAATAATACACACGTGTATTTGGTTGTGGTAATCTAAGGTTAGAGCATGTCAGTAGTGTATTTAAATATGTAAATGTTGTTCCCACATTTCCGTAATTCGTCTTCGCAGTACGGAGTTCGTTCCCGAACCGACTGTTTTGGTCGGAAACGAGCGCCCGTCTAAGTGCTCATTACTTGAACTAGTCTTAAAACGCGTGTCGCTCATAAATATTAAATTCTTGTACTATTTTTATTTGTTGTTCTTTTTGGATCCTGTGATCCGTTTTCCTTTGTTACTTTGAATTAAGTGACATTTTAGTCACAACGCTTGTTTGACAGCTGTCATGCCGTGTTATCATGGTACGTCAGACTAGTCAGTGTCAGATCTGTTCACGTGCGAGTGAACTAATTTAAGGGTGGTTTATTGTTAAGTGTTTTATGTTTGATTCAGTTATTAAATTTCATTTGTTAGTAGATCCTGTTGTTTTCTTGGCTTTGAAATAATTAGTTAACCTTATGAACCCTGGAAGTTATTTTGATAGCATAAAATCTCTAAATCACATTCACAAGAATCCATTACGACCCCGAAACCTCGAGTCTTGTCTACATGCTATTATCCAAGGGTATAATATATGGGAAAAACAAAAATAAGTTATTTTGTCATTTTTGCCCAAAAACTCAGTCCTAGTATCCCTTAGTACTGGCTGCGTGGCTCAGCGGCAACGTTCTCGCTTGCTGGTCCCAAGGTTGCAGGATCGTATCCTGGCGCAGAAGCTGGCATGTGAGGGTGCGCAAATGCGAGGGAGCCGTTTCAGTAGATTTACTGGAACGCTAACGATCCCCTTCGGGGTGAAATTCCGGCACCCTGGCGTCTCTAAAAGCCAGAGTAGTTAAAAGAGACGTAAAACAAACAACATTATTATTATAATTAAAGCACTAACGATTTTATTTATTTATTAACTGTATTTGAAGGAAGCTTTTATTTTTACGTGATTGTTAATCATGCGGTATTGAGCCACGGGACCTCCTTTTACATGGAATCCTAACCACAGGACATGGCATTTCATTTCGAAAGTCTCACATGCATTGACCGGGAATCAAGCCCGGTCCACCTGGGTGAGAGACCAACAACTTGGCCGCTGGGCCACCACGCCCCGCTATTTATTTGGCGTATGGCTTTTAGTGCCGGGAGTGTCCGAGGACATGTTCGGCTCGCCACAGGCTGTAGCTGCTTCAAGCGGACACCTATTGGGTCAGCTACTAGTTCCGTTCAATTTCAAGTAGTTCCAAGGTTCGCTACCAAATGTCACCTACACCTAGTACTGAACGTTGGAACTTTGACAGAGCGTTTCAACGAAATCTAACCTAGAATTTTAGCTTCACACAAGTTTAGCACTAACGATTATACATGGTAATTAAACGATTTAAGTCGCCTCCGTAGTGTAGCAGTCAGCATGGTTAGCTGCCGCCCTGGAGGTCCTGGGTTCAATTCCCGGCTCTGACACGATATTTGAAAAGTGATATGAGGACTGGAACGAGTTCACTCAGCCTCGGGTGGTCCAAATGAGTAGAGGGGGTTCGATTCCCACTTCAGCCATCCTCGAAGTGGTTTTCCGTGGTTTCCCACTTCGTCTTCGGGCAAATGCCGGGATGGTCCCTACTGTAAGGCGACGGCCGCCTCCTTCCCTCTTCCTTGCGTATCCATCCTAACCTTCCAATCCCTTCCCTCATGAGGCCCCTGTTCACTTTGCAGGTGCGGCCGCCTGGGCGAGGTGCTGATCCCACCCTACCAGTTATATCCACTCCGACCAGATGTTCCCAGCTCTAGGACACTGCCTGAAAAGGCGGTAGGGGTGAGTTCCCTCGCTGAATCCTTTGGAGCCACCACCCTGGAGGGTAAATTCGATTTTAAAAAAATATCGATTTTACTTTTTCGAATAATCAATTAATCGATTAAAAGTATCCCGGCAGGTGCCTAGAGGGAGTGTAGAAAAACTCGGGGAATAAAACACACTCAGAATGGCCAGTGCCAGTGCCGTAATTTGAACTTTCACTCTCCGGACTTGCAACTCCCTGTCACAGTCGTGGTCAGTGATTTAACGCGCACTTGTTAACTACCTGTTAGACAGCGATGGTGCATTCTCCACTTTCTCTAAAGCAGGGGTCACCAAACGTTTAGCCTATATATAAGGGCCACACTGACTACGTCACTAGGTCCCAAGAGCCAAGACGAACATAGATAATACCAACATACTGTAGTTTTGAATTACGCGCAAATTTTGGTTTGGGGACTAGCTAGCTAGTGATATATCTATGGCTAGAGCCCTGCGCGGATAAACAAACCGTTGTCTGCATCCGGCTCGCAACCGCACGACTTTTATCCGTATCCGCACGTTTGTTATCCAAATCCGCTGACATTGCAATAATATCCTTAATTTATTACATTAAGTATTAAAGCAACACATTTTGACATTTGAGCAAAAATGCATTTCCCTAGGCTGTGTGAATCGCAAGGCAATGTTGACTGAGTTTTGTCCGTCTGAGCAACGGCGAGAGAAAAGCGGATGGCTAATTAGAGCACTTACTTAGCCGTCAGAGCCACGCAGGCAAGCGCAGGCTTGGCATAAGTCAACACTAATTGAGGGTATTGGCTTCTCTCACTTCTGTATTACGGTATTCTCATACAATCCAAGCGAAGGCAAATAGGGAAATAACAAGAAGCGCGAAAGACGCAGATCTTAGTGAAAATGAAAATCCACAGCCTGCTTCCAGTCTCCGACCGGGTCAGGAATGGAATGAATGAAGCCCCCATCTAGCGGCGAGGATATGAACTGTGCCGGCTACCGAAGCCTGACGCAGTCCTCTGGGGCAATGATTAAATGAATGACAGATGAAATGAAATGATAGTGGAGAGTGTTGCTGGAATGAAATTTTGACAGGGAAAACCGGAGTACCCGGAGAAAAAACCTGTCTGCCTCCGTTTTGTCCAGCACAGATCTCACATGGAGTGACAGGGATTTGAACCACGGACCCAGCGGTGAGAGGCCGGCGTGCTGCCGCCTAAGCCACGGAGCCTTCACGCAGATCTTAGTAAAAACTAAAATTATTTAAAAAAATCCAGTTCAACATTGTATTCTAATATCTAACCGCAAATTTATTCTAAATATTATCCGCAGCTTATCTGAAATCCGCACAGTCATACAAACTATGTCCGCATGACGAAACACTTTGCGGATATCCGTGGGTTTATCCGCGGATATCCGCATCCACGCATTGCTTTATCTATGGCACGGTTGCGGGGTTGAACTCCACTCCTTTTGCTCGTGTCTTTCTCTCCGCTCTCGGCACCACTTATCTGTGTGAAAAGACATTCTCAAAAATAAAATATACAAAAAATATTGTTGTTGTTTGACTCTTCAGTCTTTCGACTGGTTTGATGCAGCTCTCCATGTCTCCCTGTCCTGAGCTAATCGTTTCATTTCTACATAGCTACCACACCCTATATCCGAGGCAATCTGTTTAACATATTCTATCCTTGGTGTACCCCTACAGTTCTTGTCCTCGACCCTTCCTTCTATAACTAAGATTGCTATTCTAGGGTGTCTTAGTATGTGTCCTACCAACCTATTTCTTTTCTTCATCAGCAGTCGCCAGAAACATCTCTCCTCTCCCACTCGTCTTAATACCTCTTCCATTTGTAACCCTATCTACCCATCTGATCTTCATCATTCTCCTGTTACACCACATTTCAAACACTTATATTTTCCTCTTTTCTGCTGCTCCAATAGTCCAAGTTTCACTTCCGTAGAGCACACCACGCTCCAGACAATAGCTTTCAAAAATGAATTCCTAATACCTAATTCTATATTCGATGTCAACAGATGCCTTTTCTGTAGAAATGCTTTCCTTGCCTGAGCCAACCCACTTTTTATATCCTCTTTGCTTCGTTCCATCACTGGTTATTTCGCTTCCTAAGTAACAGATCTAAATTAACTGATGAGCACTTGACTCTCCACTAGTAAACTTGAATCACAACTGAAAACGATTGTCAGTGGAATGTTAGAGTTACATAAATCACATTAATCATAATTACTGTATAATGTTCAATATCATAATGTGAATTAAGTTACCTCTCCCTGTCACTTTCTGAAAGATTTTGGGATAAAACTGATAAGTGTTGATTTTTGTTAGTTCCTATCCCTCGTGGAACATAGGGCATCAATGAAGCATCTCCATCTGGTCCTGTTTGCAGACAACCTCTTCACCTCGCTCCAGATCTTACCCTCCTCTATAGCCTCCAAGTGTACAGATCTGTTTGGGTCTCTCCTCATAGTTTTCACATTTCATAATCCAATTTTCGTCAACCTTTTCATGGAAGTCGTCGTCTTAGGATCCGTCCGGTTTTTCTTCATTGAAAATGAAAATCCACAGCCTGCTTCCAGTCGATCGACCGGGTCAGGGAATGAAATGAACGAAGCCACCATCTAGCGGCGAGAATATGAACTGTGCCAGCTCCCGAAGCCTGTCGCACTCCCCTGGGGCAATGATTAAATGAATGACAGATGAAAGGAAATTATAGTGGAGAGTGTTGCTGGAATGAAATTGTGACAGGGAAAACCGGAGTACCCGGAGAAAAACCTGTCTGCCTCCGTTTTGTCCAGCACAAATCTCACATGGAGTGACCAGGATTTGAACCACGGACCCAGCGGTGAGAGACCGGCGAGCTGCCGCCTAAGCCACGGAGGCTTCCTTTTTCTGCATTGATCTTGGTGGTGGGGCTGCCATCTACGCCTCCAAGCTTGCGGTTTTCCGTTGGGGTTTTCTCCCTTAGCATTTGAAGATCCATTTTCACCACAAGGCGGAGGATTTTCTCTATGTTGCCTCCTCCGCCAACTTCGCCGTACCAAAGCTCTCCTTCTCCGCCTCCGTTGCCGTTAAGGATGATAGAGCAGAAAAAATATTATTAACAAAGAAAATTATAGATTTTTATGTAGCAAAAATTCCTTTTCTATTGTTAAAAGGTGTGTAAAACTAACAATTTAGGGTGCCAGATTCCCCCTCCCGTCACCTGCGAGGCTTAAAAAAAGCCTCAATTTTGCTTCCAATTTAAAGAAAAATCCCGGAACCCCCGCTCAATACCTTCCCCCCCCCCCCCCCCCCCCCCCCCCCCCCGATAAAGCCATCCCATATTATTGTGTCCCGGTTTCACTCACCGAAAAAATGGCAAGCCTATCTATAGTCTGCTTCTCTCCTCCACAGTCGCAATTTGGAAAGGACTTCCAACCCCATTGGTGTAGTATAGCCTACCTCCACACCTGCCCTGGCCAGTTCTAATCCGGTTCAACAAGTAGGCCTACCACTGACCCCTAGATAAGTGAAACCCTGCAGGTCTTACCCAGGGATTAATAATTAATCCATGATGTGTCAGGGAAGATTGTTTCCGACAATTTTGATATTGAAGTTGTTGGTCAGCAAGCTATCTGCTGTTCTAATGATGATCTAATTTTCAGAGATTGCCTTCTTAAGTTAGGGAACGTAGAACTTGAAATTCAAACTGAAATGTAGCCTAAATAGTGCTGTAGCCTATAATCATTTGGTTGAAATAAAAACATAACAACCTTTCTCCTTAAGTCTCTCATTATAAACCTATTGGGGAAAGCGTGGTTTATGAACATGCGAGATTTCTCGCACGGGTCCGGTAGTAGCTTTTATTCTTCTAAATAGAAAAGCCCCCGGTACTTAAACCTTGCACTTTCTTTGCAGCTATTTAGCACCTGATATTTTCTGCGACCGAATGCGGATCTTGCTGGCCTTGGCTGCACCTCTCCTTTACTTCTCTCATTAAACATAAATCATAATGAAGGAATTTAAATATCTAACTACTCAAGAGCCAAAGAAAATGCACTTTCCACAAGCAACCTGCTCACAGACCTTCACAACACACTGCATGTCTTAAAACAAACGCAAACCTTGAATGGTTGGTTCCTTAGTTTAGGGGCTGCGACAACGCAGTCACGTAGCCCCGTGTATTTTGGGTGTGTGTAGAATCTGTCTGATAACCGGTGTTAATTGTGATGTCTGTATTAGTGTGTGTTATCTGATTTTAATTCAAGTAAGGACAGACAGTAATTTCAAGTAGTTCCCACTTTTGCTACCAAATGCTACCGTCCACGACACCTAACTTGCGGACTTGGCTACTAGATGGCATCGTAGTAAACACCTGGCGGCGAACGTTGGAACGAATAGAGTGTTATCAATTATAACCTACAAATTTTGGCTTCACACAAGTGTAGTTAGTGGAAGGTGCTTTTTCATGCCATATGGGACCGCCGGCTTTACTTCTCCTCCGAAGGAAGGCATACTGAGGGATTTTTAACGCTCTTAAAAATCCGACGACTTCAACCGGGTTTGAACCTGCGATCTTCGGCATAGAAACTCAGCATGCTACCAACTACGCCACAAAAGCCGCCAGAACCTGAATGGGGATTGTCTACTAAAACAAGCAGAAAATGTGTTAAACTGTGCTGTTGTTGATTCATTTAGGGGCGTTGCGACATCGTGGTCTAGTAGCCCCGTGTACTTGGGTATGTGTGAAATTTGTCTGATAACCTGTCTTCTTGTAATGGCTGTATTGGTGTGTGTATTAATACGTGAAGTGAGGATTGGGAAGGAGACGGTCGTGGCCTCAAGTTAGGAACCAACCCGGCATTTGCCTGGAGTAGAAGTGGGAATCCACAGAAAACCATTTCCACGATGGCTAAGGTGAGAATCAAAACCACCTGTTCTTATTTTTGCCTCACGAGGCAGACCAGAATTAAATTTCTTGGCAGAGCCGGGGATCAATCCCGGACCTCCGAGGTGACAGTCAAGAATGTTGGCCACTAAACCATGAAGTAGAAGTGCTATTCTGCATTTTGCGCAGCACACGAGTTCGCACTTTGCTTTTTTAATGATCCTTCAAACAGCTCATTAAAATGGCTCTCTAGGCAGTGACATGAAGCCCGCTATTACGCCTGATCTTCCGACTGCTCGGTAAGCTTATCATTAATAGGAGAAAGATCATAGCAATCAAGATTCGAACTCGGCTTTCACATGTTGGAGAACAACTTTCCAATTCCTTCTTGGTGGCTTGTCTAAATGAAGGCCTCAAGAGAACATTCCCAACGCAGAACGTTATCCACATCCGGTCCGCACTATTTTTATGACCATCCGCATGTCTGTTATCCGAATCCGCTGACATTACAATGAAAATGAAAATCCACAGCCTGCTTCCAGTCTCCGACCGGGTCAGGAATGGAATGAATGAAGCCCCTATCTAGCGGCGAGGATAAGAACTGTGCCGGCTGACGAAGCCTGTCGCACTCCTCTGGGGCAATGATTAAATGAATGACTGATGAAATGAAGTGATAGTGGAGAGTGTTGCTGGAATTAAATTTTGACAGGGAAAACCGGAGTACCCGGAGAAAAACCTGTCTGCCTCCGTTTTGTCCACCACAGATCTCACATGGAGTGACCGGGATTTGAACCACGGACCCAGCGGTGAGAGGCCGGCGTGCTGCCGCCTAAGCCATGGAGGCTTAGTACATTAAGGACAGAGAACAATTTAGAAATTGAGTCAGAAACATGAAAATTGTACAAGTCTCAAGTAAGGACACATCAGGGAAAAATGGACAGAGGAAAGGAAGAAAAAGCACAGTGATCTAATGAAGAGGTTTTGGGAAGAAAAGAAGAGAGGAAAAGGAAGTGAAGCTGTGATTGGCTCAAGTTCTCACGCTCTCCTGAAGGGGAATAATCGGAAATAATAAAGCATAAAGTATTAAAGCAACACATTTAGACATTTGAGGTGAAATTTGTTTCCATAGGCTGTGTGTGAATCGCAAGACAATAATGTTGGCTGAGTTTTTGAAACAGCGGGTGGCTAATTATAGCACTTACTTAGTCGTCGGATATACCCAGGCAGGCAAGAACTGGGCGATACCGAGCAGCGCTAATGAGTTCTTCCCACGGGAGTCAATTAGGAAAATCTTAACTGGGGAAGTTGCCTGAAGCGTATTTTACTGACGCCCACTCCAAACTGGAAGTGAAGGTAAATATATTTTGGAATGTGTCAACCTGCGCTGATCTTTACGGTGTTCGCCCCTATCTAAGGCGTATTCAATACTACTCATTAGCAACTTTTGGTATTATTCCAGATTCTTGGATTTATTTAGCCTTGCACTTGATAAAGATAATGTTCTGTAATTTCCTTTGTGTCTCACAGTTACTATTCAGATATGCAAATTTTAATTTTTATGTTGTAGCTTCGTCAACATGCAAGTTATAGCCTGCACTATGAGCTTTAAAACGATATCGTGAGGGTCAAAATGCTTACTCTTATATGTATTCTGTTGTAAAATAAGGTGCATTTGTAAATGAATTCCTTGTTGAAACACCTCCTCTTTTGGCCCCGTTGTGACATCTCAAACTTACATCATTTATAGTTTCCTATAACTCGCAATTCTCTACCTCTTTCACTGTACATGGATAACATGTTAGCTGCACTGATTATATCTACATAAACTCTAGGGGTCTACATATACGTAGCTTTCAGTCAACTCATGGCTCAACCAAAATTTCAGGAGAGGTTGCCGGGTGTTGGCGAATTGAGCCAGCTAATCTTCCGAGTGGATCTTTCTTATCTTGTCATTCCATCCCACAGTCCTTTTTCGCCAGTTGCCTCAAGCCAAGTTCTGGTTTTTATTTTTTCGCTGAAATTATCCTCGCTTCCGTCCCCCACCACTACCACTGTGAAAACCCAAAATCTAAGGAAACTTATTTGTTCTTGCTGAATGACCCGCTGGCTCTGGGATTTCCTGTAAACACTCTGCCATGCAGGGCTTTACACATTGCACAATTCACTGAAACTAAACATTAGCCTATGCCTTAATTCTTTTAAAAGGCCACATCAGTTAAAAGTTACCTTAAGCCCGTTACATTATTATTACTATTATTACTATTTTAATTATTATTGTCCCCCGTGGTGTATGGATAGTTCGCTTTTCTCTTACCGAGGAGGCTCTGGATTAGATTCCAGCCAGAAACTTAAGATCTATGTAATGTTATTGGTTTTACGTCCCTCTTTACTACTGTGGCCGGGGTGCCGGAATTTTGTCCCGAAGATCTTTAACGTGCCAGTAAACCTACTGACACGGCTCCATCGCAATTACGCACCAACAAACGCCAAGTGACTGTGCCAGGATTCAATCCTGCAGCCTTGGGCTCAGTAGGCAAGAACGTTACCGCTGAGCAACGCAGCCAGTCATACTTAACATCTGATTTGAGGGCTGGAAACAATTGCCGTTTATTCATTTTGAAGGCTTGGCGATCATGTAGTGCTGTGTACTTTGGTGTGTGTGGAATCTGTCTGATAATCTGTGTTATTGTAACTGCTGTAGCGTACTATTGTGTACTTTTAATTTGGCTAGGATATGGTTAGAAGGGCGCCATGACCTTAATTTAGGTACAATCTAGGCATCTGCCTGGAATACAAATGAGAAACCATGAAAAACCACTTCCAGCATGGCTGAGGTAGGAATCAAACCCGCCTATTCTCAATTCTGCATCAGGAGAAGGAAAGCCTCGTGAGGACAATTAAGTACCTGCTTGATATGAGAAGTAGTGGTCCATGATCTAAAATCAAAGTGATGTGGCTAAGGGTGTCGTCGCGCAGGTTATTCGTCCCCAACAATTGTAGGCTATGAACTGAGTTGCAGTCGGCTTGATGTTTGGGTGCTCCCAACCACGGGTTTGTTAGACCATTATTGTTGATTCATTGAGGGGCTTTGAGACATTGTCGTCATGTAACCCCGTGTACTTGGTTGTGTGTGTGGAATTTGTCTGATAACTTGTCTTATTGTGATGGCTGTATTATTGCGTGTAGTTGTAATTAAGATAAGGATTGGGAAGGAGGCAGCCGTGGTCTTCAGTCAGGACTCAATCCGGCATTTGCCTGGAGTAGAAGTGGGAAACCACGGAAAACTACTTCCAGGATGGCGGAGGTGGGACGAACCCTCCTCCTCCACTCAGTTTTACCTCACTAGGCTGAGTGTAACCCGTTCCAGCCCTCAATCAGAATTAAATTTCTTGGCAGAGCAGGTAATCGAACCCGGGCCTCCGCGGTGATAGCCACTACGTAACGAGGCGGAATATAATGCTCAATGAAATGTCATCTAAAAACAAGATGTTCAGTAAAGAACATATAGCCTACTTTCTCCTAAATGTATGAGTATAGTTATAACTCGTTGTTATTATCAAAGAGTATAATAGAACTATTCTTTGTTGAAGACCTTAGAAACGATTTACCTCTACCAAACGCCACAACCTAGATAAAAACTGCTACCATCATTGAAGAAAGAAAGATAAGAAGTATATCAAGAATGTTATGGATCTGGAGACATAATCGACCGGACTGGCTGCGTGGCTCAGCGGTAACGTTCTCGCTTGCTGGGCCCTAGGTTGCAGGTTCGTATCCTGGCGCAGTCAGGTGGCATTTGTGGGTGCACAAATGCGAGGGAGCCGTGTCAGTATATTTACTGGCACGTTAAAGATCCCCTTCGGGCCAAAATTCCGGCACCCCGGTGTCTCTAAAAGCAGCAGTTGTTAAAAGGGATGTAAAACCAATAACTATTATTATTATTATTATTATTATTATTATTACATATACGACCTGCCGTGGGCAATATCCAACTTTGAGTTGAGGCATGTCTTTACACGTCTGGTTGTGCATGGCTTTCACAACCCTAATTGAATTAACAAATCTTTCCATGACCCTACAGAGACGTGTGTATACAAACTATGTGGATATTTTCGATTGCTATTTGCCTGAAATAAAAGTAGTAATTAATAACCTGAACTAACACCAACGGCTTGAATTCAGTTACTATGTGAAATCGTTTTGTTCTTTACTTCAAATAACATTTTCAAGTAACGCAAAATAGGCTGTTACAAACCCTTTAAAATAAAAAGTAAAAATGTATCGTAGTATCATCTTGTCATTCTTCAAATTCGATGCGCATAGAATGCCAATGGTATAGTAATCAATGGAGCCCCACATAGACTAGTCGTGACATCTAGTGGTGAAATATCGAACAATATAATCCTAACAGAGCGAGTGCATTCTAGCGGCCAGAAGAAGAAACTTTTCAATAAAATCTGGAAGTTAATAAGTAGGCGTGCAGTTACCTTTTTGGCAGCTAGATGTCTCGAGTAAATCTGCTGGCGAATTATGTTTTAATTAAATATATATTTTACACCATAATATGCACAATATAACGCTTAATTTTAAAACATCTGTGAGTCATTACAAAACAATAAACATATAACATTTCAAGCAAAAAACCTAGCTCTGATCGGGTTTGAACCATAGGCATTTGAGCGATAGGCTAACGCTCTACCACTGCGCTAATTGTGTCAACGAATATCGCTCTATATAAAATGACTTACATAGAACTTGTTAGCAAATAATGATTTATACTAAACGATTTCATCACTGGAGTATATTATTTATATATAAAGCATTTCATACAAAGTTTATTTATTTTGTATCAGTACGCTATATTGCATGCAATACTCAAATTAGTGAAATATAAGTCAGGCACAAGATATCCGCTGCCATCTTGTCTTATTACTGAATCGGCTCAGCTGTTTAAAATCACGTCTGCACTATAGTATTACAAAATAAACTTTTAATTTCGAACGTGCCTCTTCCTTTAGAACAGTTAAAACGATTCTCGGCTCGATAATCGGAACTGGTGGGTTCCATGATATGGATTATAAAGTTTGCATAATTCGCACGGCCGCCATCCTGAAATGGTATGGCGGACGACCTTGTAGTTTGGTCACAAGACGCATCCTATACGAAGGTATGTTGTTACCAAATTTGGTAGAGATCGGATGATTTGGTTAGTCGTTATTTGATTTTACGTTTTGAACGTTTGAGTGGCCGCCATTCAGTTTTAGTAAAGATGGCGGCGATATAAAACATGACACTGAGGTGTCCTTTGCTAGTGCTACCTTTGTACCAAATTTCGTTCAATTCGCATTCACCGTGTTCGAATTGATAGGGGGGGACAGACATTCAGAGTACACACACTCACACACACACAGACACACACACACACACAGACTCACACCCACACATACACACACACATACACACACAGAGACTCACACACACACACATACACACACACACAGACAGACACACTTTTTTCGCCCTGTGTTGATCTCATAAGTCTACTTTCATTTTTTGCAAAAATCGAAAGTAGGCTAAAAAACGGAAAACCATTTCAGGCTGGCTGCATAGTCGAAATATAATTGCTAAATAATATTGTGACCGTTGGTCAGTATATAAATATAATTTACACCAATTAAAAATTCAGTTCACCGGGCTGATTGCCAAGCTACCCCAGCCCTTAAAATGAATCTCCAACTATTAATTATGGTACTGGTATTAGGTATGTTTTAATTTCATCTAATAGGTTAGGGTATTCAATGAAAATTGTTCACTTGGTTTATTAAAATTTAATTTTGTTCATTTATTAGTGTATGCAAAGAAGATCGGGTAAAATGTTAGAGCTTGCTCTTAAAGTAGGTTTATCGAACACAATCTCATGGATGTCCATATTTGTGAAGCTATTGAGGACATATCGTATTCTTTGTATAAAGCTCCTCCACCGATAGTAGTTGTCACCGTATCCAGAAAGCTAGGTCATACATATGTGAATTTATAGTAATTGACACCCCTGGGACCGTCAAACTGAGAGTCACCTCCCCTCCAACAGTTTAATGACAAAATGTTGGAACGTGTGTACAGTATGGTATGTGTTGGCTGCAGAGTGGGGGGGAGGTAGGGGAGGTTGCTAATGAGCTATCGCTGGCCGAATTGGACTATGAATTATCAAAGGGGCAGACCATGGTGGCCAGAAAAGTCTGTTCGATTTTATCAGTGTAATTAACTGGCCGAATTGGACTGCGCCCAGGTTGCCTACCCCCACTCTCTTCCCAACCCCATTAACGTGAGCTGACAGGACTGTTTGGGTTTAACCTAATTAGCGCAGTTCGACCATCCAGAAATTACTTTTTTTGGGGTATAAGTCAACACTAATTGAGGGTATTTCCATGACTGGTTTCTCTAACTTCTCTATGATTCTCATTCAATACAAGCGAAACAAATAGGGAAATAACAAGAAACGTGAAAGACGCAGATCTTAGCAAAAACTAAAATTATTAAAATACAAATCTATTTCAACATTGTATTCCAAAAATTATCCGCAAATTTACTCTGAACATTATCCGCAGGTTATCCGCTATCTGCACAGCCACGCAAACTATATCCGCATGGTGAAAAATGTTGCGGATATCCGCGAGTTTATCCGCGGATATCCGCATCTACGCACGGCTTTACATATAGTCCCGTGTACGTTGTGTGTGTATAGGGATTCTGCCGGATGTATGTCTGCCCATCATTATTCCCGTTTCACAACGGGGTCAGGGATGAGATGCGATGAAAGGCAATCTGGAGGATGGGTTTTACGGCCGCCCTTCCTGACGCCAACCTTATGACGGGAGTTAAATAGAGATAACCTGTGTTATTGTTATGGCTGTTCTAGTGTGAGTATTTCTAATATTGGGTTTAGGGTTTGGGCAGGAAGCGGCTGTGGCGATAATTTATATACTCTACCGCCATTCGCATGGAGTAGAGTGGGAAACCACGAAAAAACACTTTTAGAATGGCTGAGGTAGCAATCAAACCCACTCCTTCTCAGTCACGAGGCTGAGTGTACCCCGTACCAGCTTTCAAACCAGAATTACATTTCTTGTCAGAGCTGGGAATCGAACCCGGACCTCCGTGGTGGTAGCCAAGAATGCTAGTCACTATACCACGAGCACTGTAAACCGAATAACCTCTGTTAGCATGTCTCCATACATGCTCTTTTGGCAGCCAATACGTTGATGAGACAGGAAACCTTGTTGCGGTCTTGTAGTCCTATCTGCGTGATAGTGATTGTTGTTTCCCGGGGCAAAACATTGTGGTTTTCCAACGGGGTCGGGGATGAGATGCGATGGAAGTCGTTGTGGCGATGGTTTTTACGGCCGGATGCCCTTCCTGACGCCAACCTCACGAGAGGAGTTAATGAGAGATGAAATGAATGATGGTGAATGAAACTGGGCAAGGATGTGGAAGGAAGCGGCCGTGGCCTGTCAGAAGGTACCGTCCCAGCATTTGCCTGGTGTTGAAAATGGGGAAACCACGGAAAACCGTTTCAAGGACAGCCGACGGTGGGGCTCGAACCCACGCGTCTACCGAACCAGCAGAGAGCTTGGCCCCATGACCTAATGCTGCGCTTTAGCCAGCGTAGCCACTACTGTCGGTCAGTATGATACTATAATAATTGTGTTTAAAATTTTTCTACTTGAGTGCACCATCACTCACTGTCTGTTGAGCCGGTGAAACTGTTTTGGTCCCTCAATTACCAATGATACCCAACGACCTACCATTTCAATTTAAAACGCTCCAATTTCCAGTAAAGGCATGTTTCAGTATGACCATTAATAAAGCACAGGGCCAAACGCCAAACTTTACAGGTCTAACGTGCGCGTTAATGTTTTTCTCATGGACAACTCTACATGGCCCTATCCCGTGGAGAGTCATGTTGTAGTATATACGGAGATGTTTGATATGTATGGCCACCCGTGAAAAGCCGGGAGGGGTCAGCTATTTGTCAGTTTTACTGCTTTATATTACAGAAAGTAAGTCATGGAAACTATAAATATTGATGCTAAGTATTATTTTGTTATTTATTTAGCGTATGGCTTTTAGTACCGGGAGTGTCCGAGGTCATGCACGGCTCACGAGAGGCTGTAGCTGCTTCAATGTGGACACCCACGGGGTGAGCTACAAGTTCCGATCAATTTCAAGTAGTTCCAACTTTCGCTACCAGATGTCACTGACACCTAGTGGTGAATGTTGAAACTTTGAAAGAGCGTTTCAACGAAATCTAACCGGCAACTTTAGCTTCACACAAGTTTAATTAGTGGAAGGTTATTTTACATGCCATAAATCTATGACATAGGACCGCCGGATTTACTTCCCCTCCGAAGGAAGGCATACTGAAGGATTTTAACGCTCTTAAAAAATCCGACGACTTCGGCCGGGTTTGAACCCGCGATCATGGGCTAAGAAGCTCAGCATGCTACCGACTACGCCACTGAACTATAATAATGTGCACACCTCTGTAAATACTTACTCCTCACAGAACATCGAGTTAGTGTAATCTACTCAACTATTAGAGATTTAGAGGACAAGACTGTCCTCCATTTAACTGTCACAGGACTGTTGTTTCTTCAATTTGGTGTCAGGGAGATGACCAAGAAGCTGTCGTCATAAACTGACTCCTTTTACTCTATGTACCCGTCTAGTTAGAAACCACTATCATCATCATCATCATATATATTATTTCAGTAGTATAGATCCTTCCTGCGGCCCTCACAAGCGACCGATCGTGACAAATGAGCATTCAAATGAAAGAGAATATACATTACCAGTGACCCATTGCACTCTTATTTCATAAATATCTATAACTAGCTGAAGTACCCGTGCTTCGCTACGCGTCATAAATAAATTAAAATGTGAAGGTGACAGTTAAAACATGGGATAGGCGAGGTGCTGCGCAGAGGGAGATTAAGGATGGAACATTTTGTCCAACTACACCACTCGGCGTTGACCGTGCTTTATAGCACAAATTTAAGTTTTACTCGCTAACCGTTGGAGATACCTTTCGGATAGAAAATGTAATTTTAAACCTCGTACATGCCATCAAAAGGTTGCTATTTCTTAGCGTTCTCTTTTTATTTGAAATGGAAATATGAAAGTTAGAAACCAAAGGGAGTAGTGACGTCACTAAAATGGTCGCCATCTTTAAATATTGCAAAGTATTGAAATCAAAAGTATCCTTTATGTTAACCAGGTAAATCAGCTACTTCCATGTAAAATTAATGTAACTCGGACCAGTGGTACTTGCGTGCTTGAGTAATACACAGACACACACCATCTCATTTTTAGCCTCGCTTCGCTCGCGTCATAGTCGTGTCATATGGTTATTCAATGAAATGCAGGTTTAGCTCGTTAACACCCCTTTAGAACCTGAATATCCAAAAATCCCTCCTTAGTAGACGTTTTCGACACACAACAAACATATCCCCAAATATAATTCTTCTAACTTTAATAGTTTTGGTTGGTCGATGAGAGTGAACATCCAAAATTCCTTCCTTAGTGGACGCTTTTCTTCCAGAATTTCACCCCTCCCCATAGGCCCCTTAAATTGGATTTATGAAAAAAAAAAACGGTCGAGATCCTATTTTTTTTATTTTTTTATTTATTTAATTATTTTTAAGCTGATTGATTTCCTCCGAGTTTCAAACTCCTCGCCTATGTCGTTTAAGAGATACACGCTCCGTTAGGAATCTTTCAACCACCACTTTTTATCTCTTTCACCTCATACATCGAAAAACCATTAGACATGTGTCAGCTTATTTTTAATGATTAGTAGGCTATATATGCCAAGTATCACATCCCCAAATGAAACCACTCGTGAGATATTGTTATTCATTGAAATGCACGTTTACCCCCTTAAGACCTCTTTAGAACCTGAATATCCAAAACTCTTTCCTCAGTGGACGTTTTCGACATACAACGAACATATTCTCAAAATTTCATGTTTCTAACTTCAATAATTTTGGCTGGGCGATGATGAGTGAGTCAGTCAGGACATTTTCTTTCATTTATTTTTGATAATTTCACCCCTCCCCTTTGGATTTATGAAACAAACGGTCGAACACCTATTTACTTATTTAAAGCTATTTTCCCCCTGAGTTTGATGAGTGAGTAAAAGAGTCAATCAGTTCGGACACTTTCTTTCCTGTTGTTTTCCCCCCAGAATTTCACCCCTCAAATTGGATTTATGAAAAAAAAACGGTCAAAAACCTATTTACTTGTATTTTAAGCTGTTTTTTCCGCCGAATTTCAAACTTCTCGCCTATGTCGTTTCAGAGATACACGCTCCGTTAAGAATCCCTCAACCCCCAATTTTCACCCCTTTCACCCCATAATATACACCACATCGATAAACCCTTAGATATATTGAACCCATGGGCCATAGGGTCCATGACGGTCGAACCCATGTCCTTAAGGAAGAAATGAAAGAAACGTATAGTTTCTTAAAGGAACGGAGAGAGATTTTAAGCCAGGATTGTATCTTAACATTATGCAAGCGACTAGGGACAGATGTTCCTTAGATGAGATCACCCCACTCGACATTCAAGAGAGGGCTGGTCACGAGTATTAATAACTGAGTGGAACTTTCCACCGTGTTAGACAGAGAAGCCTGAATCGGAATTCAAGCTGACGTTGCTGGAATTTGACAACGCCGCATATGCGCCAGAAGAGGAATAATTAAAATTAACACGTTTACGAGCATAATAATGAGTAAACAAGCACAGTACAGTGAATCATTCTGAATGAGAGATTTTTCAGTATAGAGAAACCATGTAATACTTGTGCAGAAATAAACTGCCGACGTAAGACGACGTCATTGGGGAATTACCTAAGCCTCTGTGGAGGGGAGAGAGCAAAAGGAATGCAACACCCACACAATTGAGGACGAGAAATTAATTAATATCTCCAAATTGCACGATCGATTCTTAGGTGCAATAAGATCATTTGACATTGAGAAGACGAGCTTTCGGAAGGTATAATTTTTATATTTGTGGCACCATTATTTTAGAAGTTGACCACAGAAAAGGCTAGAGTCTTATTTTTTTTGTAGTAATATAGTATAAAGCTTCGGGCGTTTCCAAGCCAATCATGCAGTCTCGAATAGCCCGTGAGGGGGGTAAGGCTACATCAACCGTATATGCAGTCCTACGAGCATTCCGTGAGGCGAAGTGCTGCTCCACGACGTAGAAGTAGTCATTCCGACAGTCCGTGAAGGGACGTAACTCTGCGTTACATCGATAACAGCTACCAGTCCTCCTTGAGGGGAGAAACGCTGTTTTACACCGCAGAAGTAAGATCCGATAGCCACAGGCGTCACAGTAGTAACGACTTGCTTGCCTCCATAAGGAGCATTCAAGACGAAATTTTAAAGTATCGCCGCAGTGAAGTATTAGGAAAATCCTAATTATAGGATTTAGGCCCGACTGTATACAAGTTAAAGTGAAAATTCGCAAGATATAGTCATAGCAGGCTGCGAACGTCGGACTTAAAGGCGATAGGTCGTTAAATGTACGAACGAATAGATCATAACGTACGGAAGTATCGTACCAGACAGATAAACTGTTATTTAAATTGAAGAAACCTAAAAAGGAAGAACAGAATAAGGTTCGAACGTAGGAGTGTTGAAACAGTTCAAATAAAGAGGATAGGAGACTATAAACATTAGCTCCAGAAAGCAGGTGAACAATTCTAATAGTACTAGAATCGAGAAGTGCTAGCTGCTATAAACTAAATCTATAGGTCTTAGAGGAGACCTCGATCCGTATAGACTTTCGTTAGGATCGATAGACAGATCTACAAAGAAGCCGTTCAAGCTAGATAAATAGCCGGTTATCCAGGATAGGAATAGCAGAATTGGACTCCAGGGAACAGTAGATGTTTCGGGACTTTCGCATTCTGCAGAATAGGAAGCCGACATCGAATAAATTTCACCCTTGGAAACGGGAATTTAAGAAGATCACGTGTGATAGGCTCAGAAACACGGCCTAGTGATCGAGTTATTGTGAAGTGTAAAATAATCAAGATTGTGTGTTAAATTAATAGTTTTAGTGTTTATAATGTGTTCAAAAGGGACACATCAGTGTATAAAAATGTCGTCAATGTTAAGTGTTTTAAATATATGTCAAAAAGTGTTTTTACGGAAGATGAATTCCTTTAATATGGAGTAAAAGTTCAAAGTGGGCCCAAAAATGACGCACCGCACCAGATTTAAGATCATAGGATGATCTGGAAAACATGTGAGTACTAAATTCATTTTATTTTGGTGTCAGAAATTGATTGTGTACAAACCCACCGGAGTTTTGAGTAAAAGGGATGTGTTTTAATAAATAAATACTGAATAAGCAAGAACGCGGTCTGAACAATAATAAAAATGTTGGGAAATTATAAATGATTATGTAAAGAATAAATCCCGTAGAGGAAATATGTGAATAAAGGGTTAATGTATTTAACATATGTCATAAGAGCAAGCGAAATATCATTAATTATCACGAAAGACATTGAAATAAAGTAAAGTTGAGATATGAAAGAAATAGCTTTTGAGCTTGTATAAAGAATAAAGATAATAATAATAATTAAATATGGAAATGTTAAATAAAAATCAAATAAATTGATATGAACATAAGAACGTTAAGCCTTAACGTATGTGTAAGAGATGAGGTTCAATGGAATATTTTAAAACAGGGAGCGATTTATCGACAACGGAAAGATTAATATGTGAATTAAAATAATATGAATTGTTACTAAAGAGATTTTATCAGTTCGTGGGAAGACATTTTCGGCTTAAAATAATGCATAGCGCATAATGAGCGCAAATATAATATTAAAGTGTCACGCTAGGAACGCGTAGTGGTTAAATACTTGGTACATTACTTATGGAGGGTAGTTGATTGCAGTGAATTGATAATTGTGTAAGTCCTCTATTTGTGACATAGTATCACGAGGCATTGTGTATGTATTTAAAAAGGGAGCTAATATATGGTATTATTGAGCGTATGTCATATGGGCCACGGCCGACTCTAAATCGCATCTTGTATAAGTCCTCTGTACGGGATTGGTTCCCGAGGCACCTGAAGAGATTCGAATGCAGGATCTTCTTATGATAAAAGCCCCTGAAATTCTCCGTCGTCGTATGTGTATTAATCTTCCCAATCAATGAGGACCCTCTCATAATTAATAAATGCCAAGGATACGGAAATGGTCTTTGAACCAAAGAATAGTTGTTTGAATGTTACGGTACTGTAAAGCCCGGTCTCCCCAGAACTGGATATAATGGGAAGGTTTGTTTTGAAAGCCTTGGAAATAAGCTACTAACGTGGAGTTAGACTAGGGGTCGCCGTCACCCTTCGTGTCATAAATCGCACCCCAAGTAGTAGAGTCTAGCTTTCTTTTAAAGCGAGGGGGAACAGAGACCGTCTCGTAAGCTGTTGTAGAGAGAAATGAATACACCAGGAGTGTTTAAAGTTGTTAACGACCCGGGCGTTGAACCGAGGTCCTTAAAGATGGATATTTCGTTTGCCGGTTCAGATCGTTGTTTCTTATATGATAATGGTCTATTAAGACATAAGAGATAAATAACAATCCCTATGGTAATAATGTATGGACGTGGGATTCCACGAGTTGATTGAAGGCAACTGAGTTCGGGAGTAACTATAGTTTTTTGACTGTGTCAAGTACCTTCACGCTCTGGAGTACACAATTGATTTTCTGATTACCTTAATATATTTGTGAAATAAAGAGAGATGATAACAACTGAATGTGTGGACATGCCCAAAATATTGAGTTAGATAATTAACATAGATTTTTAAATATAATTATATATTTGTTTTTGAGAAATAAGAAAATATAAAAGATAGTGTTTGAGGTGTACAAGAATGACACCATAATAATGTAAATGCATGGAGCCAAAGAGCTCGGAGTTATGTAAACTTAATGTTAGTGCTTTATGGAAGTGAGACTAAGTAAGAATTGTAGGTTTATGTGGAAACCACAAGTTTTGAATACAATATTTGTTTATATTTGTGTGTCCTTGTTCATTTGGAACAAGCAGTTGATTATTAGGTCAGTAATTAAATTGTTAAAGTGTTTGTAGCGCCATTAATTTTATTAATTAAATGTGTTTAAATAGGAGTTGATTTTGTTGTTATTTTTGCAAGTGTATCCTCTAATTAATCCAAAATATGTGAGTCACAGAGTGGGGGAACTTACCGCTGCCCCGAAAATCCCGAATTGAGCTACGCTGGTATACTGTGATTGGCATATTTCTTGCTAAATGGGCACAGGGGGACATATAAATAATGTGCTGGATTAATAACTAGAGGAACACTTAAGTCGGTCATATCATGTAAAATTAAAGTAATGATAGGAATAGCTACAACGTAAAATATTAACTGACCGCATGGGTCCCTGGAAACTCATACCGAGCAGCCCTGAATATATTATATTATAAACCCCCTAGCAAACCACATTCTAACTTTTTGGCGCCCAGTACGCAGGGATGAGTTTTCCTAGGGAAAACCCGAGTTTTTCTCGAAAAATCAAAATTTTCATTTTTTGAAAAAAATGGTTTTTCGAAATTTTGAATTTTAAATACTTCCATAAAGGTTTATGAAATTGAATAAATGTATCAAAAGGGTACGTTGTAAGTGAATACCCGTACCAAAGTAAAATTTTAAAGAAATTGGGACACACTAATTCAGAGTATCATCTCTCAAACATGTACTAGTGTGGTGGCATTAGTGGCCCACTGTATTTTAATATGATGTTGTTAAGTGAAGAGAGGCGGAGGCTCTCTGAAAATGTAAGGGCCGAGAGCCCAGAGAAAGGTAAAACTACAGGTGAGAAAGAGTACCCAAGTAAAGAAATTATAAATGTTTCTGTAGAAAGCATGCGTGCACCTGGAGACATAGTTACACGAAGAGAGGGTAACATGTCTGCAGACAATAGGGTAAATGTTGAGCCTTTAGAGCTCGGAAAGGAAAAGGAAATTTGTAAACCAATTCCAAGGGAAAATGTAATTGATATTGATAAGAATAAAGATAATACAAAGTCTCACGTAGTAATGTCGGTTCAGGTAGACTCGGAAAGTATAGGGGAAAAGAGCGATAGTACTGACGTTCAGGATCAGGAAAAGGTAGAAATGGCGGAATGGGATGAAATAAAAGAATTCTTGGATATAATTGTAGCAATACGAGACGAGCATTATAGGGTAAAGAATGAACTTTGGAACTTAAAAGGTCGTGAATTAAGAATAAAGGAAGGAATTGAGGAACAAAGAGATAGGATCTCTGAAAGAATGGAGGAGATAGACAAACTTCGCAAGAGGGCAAGTAAAAATTGGTTTAGGATACCCAAAAAGGAATTAGAGGAATTGTGCAAAGAAATTCCTAATGTCCAATGGTCGTTAAAAGAAACAAAGAGGGAATTTGCGAAACGTATGGAGGATGAAGGAAAAATAAAATTAGCTCCGTGGGAACAGATAGCTACATTTGTTGATGAAGTAAGTGAAATAGGGGATAAATTATGGAAAATGAGAGAGGCATGGGATGAGATATGGTGGAAGATCCCTTACAAAGAGCGCGACCGAAAAAAGTATGTTGAGGAACAGAAAGATTATACGGCAGAGGAAAAGAGTAAGATGTACTGGTTCGGTTTGGGTATGTATGATGAACGAGGGATAATCAGCGTTCAGGAGTTAGCTGAACTAAGACAGGTCATAATTCCAGAATATCAAGAAATATTAGAGGCTGCTCAGA
Source organism: Meconema thalassinum (assembly GCA_946902985.2). NCBI lineage: Eukaryota > Metazoa > Arthropoda > Insecta > Orthoptera > Tettigoniidae > Meconema > Meconema thalassinum. The sequence continues at coordinate 392,600,923 of OX336391.1, forward strand.
AAAGATATGAGGAATACATGTTGGAGCAAAATCGTCAGGCAAATGAAATAGTTGCCCAAGCTGAAAAACAAGTTGAAATTAAAGAAGAAAAAGAAGTAATGGTGCCAGAGGAGCCCAAAATTGAGATTAGAGAAGTCGAACAAGAAGAAGAAATTATAATGATTCCAGTGGAAACTAAGGAAACTTTGGAGATCCTTCCAGAGAAACCAATGGAAACTCAGGAAGAAATAGTAAGTCCAGACCAGGAGGAGAGCCAAAATGAAAATGAGCTCCCAACGGAAGAGACATATTTTGAGGAAAAAGTTGAGCTGGAAGAACAAGAAGTAATCTCGGAACAGGAGATACTAAAGGAATTGATAGTTGAAGAAACGGAAATGATAATTCCAGAAGAAATAGAGAAATTAGATGAAACAAATATAGAAAATATCAACGAAGCACCGATGGAAACAGAGGTTCAAGACTTGACGAAGGAAAGGGAAAAGGAAAACTTCGAAGAAATGCAGGACCAGGAAAATAAAAGGGCATTAGAGGAAGAAGAGGAAAAATTGAAAGCCCAGATCCTCGAATTAATGATTAAATGTCAGGAATGCCAACGACAGAAAAGAGGACTGGAAAGAGATGTAAATAAGAGCCCAGAAACCCTAAAGGAAAAGGATGAGATTGTTGGAAACAATGAAAAATGAGAGGAGACGTCTCTGAAGAAAATCAATACCGAGGAAAACCGCCAGTAGTGGTTGCTGTACCAGGAAATGGATACCCCATGGGAATAATGAAAGGAGGTGAAATAACAAACGATGCCTTGGAGAAAGAGGATGCCCAGGCATATTTCAGCTGGAAACATCGTAAGAAGAAAGGGAAGGATAAAAAGAAGAGAAAGAAAGGAGATTTGGAAAATCTAAAGAATTGGAAGAGTAGGAAAAAGAAATACTCTTTGAAAAGCCATCTCGATACGAGGTGAAGGAAAAGGATTATCCCATTGAAACAAACGGGTAAAGATATTTGCAACCGTCAAAGAATACGAGAAATAAGTATAATATTTGGGGAAATACCGTTTCAAAGAGAGATAAGGAAGGGGGAAGAGAACCAGAAAGAGTCAGGTGAGGTCAGACTGAGCTCTTAAAAATCGAATGAAGTGTAACAGACTTGAAGTCTGAGAACTGTAATGAATTAAGTTACGGGTAAAGCTAATTGCACCCGCAAGATAATTAACAGAAAGTCATTAAGTTGAAATATAATGAAAAGAGAAGAGACCGACTAGAGGTCCGATGAAAAGAAGAAAAGGAACCAACTGTTGACTCAGGTTTGGAGAAGCATGCGCCAGACGAGGGCAGAGAGTGGTAAACATCGAACGTGACAAGAGATTTATGGCCTGAGTGGAGTCGACCACTAGGGAATAAATGAATGAATGGGAACTCTTGAAGACCCAACCTAAACACAGACCAGAAAGGAGAGGAACTTTAAAGAAGTAATTGATTGTTATTGAAAAAGAAAATTTCAATTAATAAAGGATAAAGAAAGGGTAAAGATAGAGCATACCCAACCTACACAATTAGTGGAAGGAACTTTAAGGAAATAGAACAACAATAAATACAGATGACGTTATAATGGTTTCGACGAATAAAGAAATACAAATTAAATTGAAATAAATTTCCTCAAGAATTTTCGAAAATTTATTTACCTAAGGAGGGGAGAGATGAACCCATGGGCCATAGGGTCCATGACGGTCGAACCCATGTCCTTAAGGAAGAAATGAAAGAAACGTATAGTTTCTTAAAGGAACGGAGAGAGATTTTAAGCCAGGATTGTATCTTAACATTATGCAAGCGACTAGGGACAGATGTTCCTTAGATGAGATCACCCCACTCGACATTCAAGAGAGGGCTGGTCACGAGTATTAATAACTGAGTGGAACTTTCCACCGTGTTAGACAGAGAAGCCTGAATCGGAATTCAAGCTGACGTTGCTGGAATTTGACAACGCCGCATATGCGCCAGAAGAGGAATAATTAAAATTAACACGTTTACGAGCATAATAATGAGTAAACAAGCACAGTACAGTGAATCATTCTGAATGAGAGATTTTTCAGTATAGAGAAACCATGTAATACTTGTGCAGAAATAAACTGCCGACGTAAGACGACGTCATTGGGGAATTACCTAAGCCTCTGTGGAGGGGAGAGAGCAAAAGGAATGCAACACCCACACAATTGAGGACGAGAAATTAATTAATATCTCCAAATTGCACGATCGATTCTTAGGTGCAATAAGATCATTTGACATTGAGAAGACGAGCTTTCGGAAGGTATAATTTTTATATTTGTGGCACCATTATTTTAGAAGTTGACCACAGAAAAGGCTAGAGTCTTATTTTTTTGTAGTAATATAGTATAAAGCTTCGGGCGTTTCCAAGCCAATCATGCAGTCTCGAATAGCCCGTGAGGGGGGTAAGGCTACATCAACCGTATATGCAGTCCTACGAGCATTCCGTGAGGGGAAGTGCTGCTCCACGACGTAGAAGTAGTCATTCCGACAGTCCGTGAAGGGACGTAACTCTGCGTTACATCGATAACAGCTACCAGTCCTCCTTGAGGGGAGAAACGCTGTTTTACACCGCAGAAGTAAGATCCGATAGCCACAGGCGTCACAGTAGTAACGACTTGCTTGCCTCCATAAGGAGCATTCAAGACGAAATTTTAAAGTATCGCCGCAGTGAAGTATTAGGAAAATCCTAATTATAGGATTTAGGCCCGACTGTATACAAGTTAAAGTGAAAATTCGCAAGATATAGTCATAGCAGGCTGCGAACGTCGGACTTAAAGGCGATAGGTCGTTAAATGTACGAACGAATAGATCATAACGTACGGAAGTATCGTACCAGACAGATAAACTGTTATTTAAATTGAAGAAACCTAAAAAGGAAGAACAGAATAAGGTTCGAACGTAGGAGTGTTGAAACAGTTCAAATAAAGAGGATAGGAGACTATAAACATTAGCTCCAGAAAGCAGGCGAACAATTCTAATAGTACTAGAATCGAGAAGTGCTAGCTGCTATAAACTAAATCTATAGGTCTTAGAGGAGACCTCGATCCGTATAGACTTTCGTTAGGATCGATAGACAGATCTACAAAGAAGCCGTTCAAGCTAGATAAATAGCCGGTTATCCAGGATAGGAATAGCAGAATTGGACTCCAGGGAACAGTAGATGTTTCGGGACTTTCGCATTCTGCAGAATAGGAAGCCGACATCGAATAAATTTCACCCTTGGAAACGGGAATTTAAGAAGATCACGTGTGATAGGCTCAGAAACACGGCCTAGTGATCGAGTTATTGTGAAGTGTAAAATAATCAAGATTGTGTGTTAAATTAATAGTTTTAGTGTTTATAATGTGTTCAAAAGGGACACATCAGTGTATAAAAATGTCGTCAATGTTAAGTGTTTTAAATATATGTCAAAAAGTGTTTTACGGAAGATGAATTCCTTTAATATGGAGTAAAAGTTCAAAGTGGGCCCAAAAATGACGCACCGCACCAGATTTAAGATCATAGGATGATCTGGAAAACATGTGAGTACTAAATTCATTTTATTTTGGTGTCAGAAATTGATTGTGTACAAACCCACCGGAGTTTTGAGTAAAAGGGATGTGTTTTAATAAATAAATACTGAATAAGCAAGAACGCGGTCTGAACAATAATAAAAATGTTGGGAAATTATAAATGATTATGTAAAGAATAAATCCCGTAGAGGAAATATGTGAATAAAGGGTTAATGTATTTAACATATGTCATAAGAGCAAGCGAAATATCATTAATTATCACGAAAGACATTGAAATAAAGTAAAGTTGAGATATGAAAGAAATAGCTTTTGAGCTTGTATAAAGAATAAAGATAATAATAATAATTAAATATGGAAATGTTAAATAAAAATCAAATAAATTGATATGAACATAAGAACGTTAAGCCTTAACGTATGTGTAAGAGATGAGGTTCAATGGAATATTTTAAAACAGGGAGCGATTTATCGACAACGGAAAGATTAATATGTGAATTAAAATAATATGAATTGTTACTAAAGAGATTTTATCAGTTCGTGGGAAGACATTTTCGGCTTAAAATAATGCATAGCGCATAATGAGCGCAAATATAATATTAAAGTGTCACGCTAGGAACGCGTAGTGGTTAAATACTTGGTACATTACTTATGGAGGGTAGTTGATTGCAGTGAATTGATAATTGTGTAAGTCCTCTATTTGTGACATAGTATCACGAGGCATTGTGTATGTATTTAAAAAGGGAGCTAATATATGGTATTATTGAGCGTATGTCATATGGGCCACGGCCGACTCTAAATCGCATCTTGTATAAGTCCTCTGTACGGGATTGGTTCCCGAGGCACCTGAAGAGATTCGAATGCAGGATCTTCTTATGATAAAAGCCCCTGAAATTCTCCGTCGTCGTATGTGTATTAATCTTCCCAATCAATGAGGACCCTCTCATAATTAATAAATGCCAAGGATACGGAAATGGTCTTTGAACCAAAGAATAGTTGTTTGAATGTTACGGTACTGTAAAGCCCGGTCTCCCCAGAACTGGATATAATGGGAAGGTTTGTTTTGAAAGCCTTGGAAATAAGCTACTAACGTGGAGTTAGACTAGGGGTCGCCGTCACCCTTCGTGTCATAAATCGCACCCCAAGTAGTAGAGTCTAGCTTTCTTTTAAAGCGAGGGGGAACAGAGACCGTCTCGTAAGCTGTTGTAGAGAGAAATGAATACACCAGGAGTGTTTAAAGTTGTTAACGACCCGGGCGTTGAACCGAGGTCCTTAAAGATGGATATTTCGTTTGCCGGTTCAGATCGTTGTTTCTTATATGATAATGGTCTATTAAGACATAAGAGATAAATAACAATCCCTATGGTAATAATGTATGGACGTGGGATTCCACGAGTTGATTGAAGGCAACTGAGTTCGGGAGTAACTATAGTTTTTTGACTGTGTCAAGTACCTTCACGCTCTGGAGTACACAATTGATTTTCTGATTACCTTAATATATTTGTGAAATAAAGAGAGATGATAACAACTGAATGTGTGGACATGCCCAAAATATTGAGTTAGATAATTAACATAGATTTTTAAATATAATTATATATTTGTTTTTGAGAAATAAGAAAATATAAAAGATAGTGTTTGAGGTGTACAAGAATGACACCATAATAATGTAAATGCATGGAGCCAAAGAGCTCGGAGTTATGTAAACTTAATGTTAGTGCTTTATGGAAGTGAGACTAAGTAAGAATTGTAGGTTTATGTGGAAACCACAAGTTTTGAATACAATATTTGTTTATATTTGTGTGTCCTTGTTCATTTGGAACAAGCAGTTGATTATTAGGTCAGTAATTAAATTGTTAAAGTGTTTGTAGCGCCATTAATTTTATTAATTAAATGTGTTTAAATAGGAGTTGATTTTGTTGTTATTTTTGCAAGTGTATCCTCTAATTAATCCAAAATATGTGAGTCACAGAGTGGGGGAACTTACCGCTGCCCCGAAAATCCCGAATTGAGCTACGCTGGTATACTGTGATTGGCATATTTCTTGCTAAATGGGCACAATATGTCTGATTATTTTTAATGATTAGTTTATATACCGAATATCACATCCCCAAAGAAACAACTCATGAGATATCGTTATTCAATGAAATGCACGTTTACCCCCTTAACACCTCTTTAAAACCCGAATAAACAAAAATCATTCCTTAGTTGACGTTTTCGACATACAGCGAACATATTCTCAAAATTTCATGTTTCTAACTTTAATAGTTTTCGCTGGGCGTGATGAGTGAGTGAGTCAGACAGGACATTTTCTTTCAATTATTTTTACCAGAATTTCACCCCTCCCCATGGGCCCCTTAAATTTGATTGATGAAAAAACGCTTGAACACCTATTAACTTATTTTTAAGCTGTCTTTTCCTCTGAGTTTGATGAGTGAGTGAGTGAGTTAGTCAGTCAGTTAGGACACTTTCTCTCCTTTTTCCCCCAGAATTTCACCCCACTCCATTGGCCCCTTAAATTAATTTATAAAAAAACGGTCGAACACCGATTTACTTACTTTTTAAGCTGATTTTTTTTTCGCTGAGTTTCAAATTTCTCGCCTATGTCGTTTAAGAGATAGGCCTACACGCTCCGTTAGGAATCCTTCAACCCCCAGTTTTCACCCCTTTCACCTCATAATAATACACCACATCGAAAAACCCTTAGACACATTTCTGCTTATTTCTAATGATTAGTTTATATGCCGAGTATCATATCCACAAATGAAACCACTCGTGAGATATTGTTATTCAATGAAATGCAGGTTTAACCCCCTTAAGACCCCTTTAGAACCTGAATATCCAAAAATCCTCCCTTAGTGTACGGTTTTGACATACAACGAACATATCCCCGAAATGACATGTTTCCAACTTCAATATTTTTGGCTGGGCGACGATGAGTGAGTGAGTGAGTGAGTGAGTCAGGACATTTTCTTTCAATTTTCTTTTTTCAGAATTTCACCCCTCCCCATGAACCCCTTAAATTTGATTTATGAAAAAAAACTGTCGAACAGCTATTTACCTACTTTAAAGCAGTTTTTTCCCCCTGAGTTTGATGAGTGAGTGAGTCAATCAGTTAGGACACTTTCTTTCCTGTTCCCCCCCCCCCACAGAATTCCACCCCTCCCCATGGGCCCCTTAAATTGGATTTATGAAAAAACGGGCAAACACATATTTACTTATTTTTTATGCTGATTTATTTTCGCTTAGTTTCAAACTCCTCGCCTATGTCGTTTAAGAGATACACGCACCATTAGGAATCTTTCAATCCCCACTTTTCACCCCCTTTCACCTCATAATATACACCACATCGAAAAACCCTCAGACACGTGTCTTCTTACTTTTTAATGATGAGTTTATATGCCGTGTATCGCATCCCCCAATGAAACCAATCGGGAGATATTGTTATTCAATGAAATGAAGGTTTAACCCCTTTAAGACCACTTTAGAACCTGAATATCCGAAAATCCTCCCTTAGTAGACGGTTTTGACATACAATGAACATATCCCCAAACTGTCATGTTTCTAACTTCAATAGTTTTGGCTGGGCGACGATGAGTGAGTGAGTGAGTGAGTGAGTCAGGACATTTTCTTTCAGTTTTCTTTTTTCAGAATTTCTCCCCTCCCCATGAACCCCTTAAATTTCATTTATGAAAAAAAACTGTCGAACAGCTATTTACCTACTTTAAAGCAGTTTTTCCCCCTGAGTTTGATGAGTGAGTGAGTCAGTCAATCAGTTAGGACACTTTCTTTCCTGTCCCCCCCCCCCAGAATTTCACCCCTCCCCATGGGCCCCTTAAATTGGATTTATGAAAAAACGGTCAAACACATATTTACTTATTTTTATGCTGATTTTTTTCCCGCTTAGTTTCAAACTCCTCGTCTATGTCGTTTAAGAGATACTCGCTCCATTAGGAATCTTTCAATCCCCACTTTTCACCCCTTTCACCTCATAATATACACCACATCGAAAAACCCTCAGACACGTGTCTTCTTACTTTTTAATGATGAGTTTATATGCCGTGTATCACATCCCCCAATGAAACCAATCGGGAGATATTGCTATTCAATGAAATGCAGGTCTACCCCCTTAAAACCCCTTTAAAACCTGAATTTCCAAAAATCCTTTCTCAGTGGGCGTTTGCGGCCCGTGAGGAAACTGCATACCAAATTTCATTCCAATCCGTTCGGTGGTTTCTGAGATTTCGGGATGAATGAATGAGTGAGTGAGTGAGTGAGTGGTATTTGACAAATATATAGTAGATAGTGTCAAATCTTTGTTATGCTATACTCGGTTGACAGTGCTGTGTGAGCAGTTGAGTATCTAACGGGATTTCAAGTAAAGATCCTCATTTTCTATACCGGTAGTGCAGAGCGCAACTGGCATCCAGTCGGCCGTGTCTTGACTTGAGCTATGTTGCCATGGAAACTATCTGCCTTGCCATTCCTTCATGAGTATATTTTATGATTTGATTAGCCTGTGCTTGAGTGCAAAAGGCCGAAATCAGAATAATGAGAAAGACTATCGAAAATTCATGTAGCCAGCGGTTCTTTCTGGGTCCTAAACTATGTGTATGCAAGTTTGGTTGAGATTGGTGGAACGGTGTGGATTTGTATACGGAACAGACAAACCCACCCACCCACATACATACAGACTTTCACTTTTATATATAAGATTTCTTTAAAAAATGACTTTTAAAAAACTGCACGAAGTGTGTGATTTGCAGATGACAGTTGCTGGAGGAAGATACTCTCCATAATTGCTGTCCACCTCACATTTTGGCCGCTGTGACGCCTGTTTCATGTAATTTTGACATTCAGAGGTCTTTACTTTTATCATTTTACATGGATTTCAGAAACAGTAATTTAAAGGAATGAATAGGCCTACCGTACTCAAATCGTATTGTATAATTTCATGCATATCGAATAACCGGTGAGTGTTACGGCTAAGCTGTCACCAATGGACTCAGCACACAAATGACATTAGCAGTGACGAATTGCATTCTAATTTCATAAATATATATTTTTGTAAGAAGTGTGCGATTTGCAAATACTGTTGCTGTAGGAAAATACGCGACAGCATTGCTGTTTAGTTCCCATTTTGGCCGTAGGGACGCCTGAAACGTAAATAGTGTTCTATAATCATTTTGTTCAAATAAAAACATAACAACCAATCTCCTTAAATCTCTTATTATAAACCTATTGGGGAAAGTGTGGCTTCTGAACATACGAGATTTCTCGCACGGGTCCGCTAGTAAAATAAATTCTAGCAAGGCTCAGTTGCCCTCCAAAGGCCGAGTGAACCCCACTCCAGTTCTCAGACCAAAATTAGAGCACTTGCCAGACCCTGGGGTTTTCGAGACATGAGTCACATAGATAGCGGCTGTTGTTTGATCCTTTGTGGAGACAAGAAGGACAAACATAGTAAATAACAAATCGAAGCCGTGTAAGAACCAGTCACCTTCAGATGGATTAATTTATCTGCAACAACTGCCAAGACAGGTTGAAATGAATGCAGCTGTCCTGAATGTCACCTTGCCATAGCAGCTAAGTAGCACAGTGTTTACTTAACATCTTTACTTAACCTACTGGCCTACGCATGTGTGGCGCAACACAGCAATTACTGTAACTAGTGTTTTATTGCAGTTGTGTGACAGAAATACAGTTCCACTGCCTTTCTTTCGGCAACGTTTATTGTCAAGTCATACAATCATACCCCTCCAGGGCAAAATTACGACACCACAGCAATTAATTGGGCATTAAGCTCATTCTTTCTTCTTCTTCTTCTTTCGTTTCACCCTACTTGGGGTACGTTGAATCAATCATTTCTCTATTATGTTGTTCATTCCTTAGTGCCCAGCTTCTATACAGATAAAACACCCGAGACTTCTGTTTCATCAGACACTTTGCTAGGACTCTACCCGCTGGAGGGAACACCAGAGACAACTCGTCTTAACAGATGGAGGACCTCACTGACCACGGATATGTCACCAAAGGAAGAGCTGGCTCCTGGTGCTGACTACCTTATCATGTGTGGAGGTACCTCAACCGCTTAAGAGTGGGTGCCCCTCGATGTAAGACCAACCTGCAAAAATGGGGGATCCTTCCAGCAGACGTAGACACCTCTTGTGAATGTGGAGCTGAACAAGACCCAATCCACCTACTTATATGCCCCCTCCTGGAGAACCCATGCACAATAGAAGATGTTTTTAGAGGAAGCAACAAGGCCATCGCAGCTGCAGTTTTTTGGAAATGCTGACCGGACACAGCAATGAAATGAAATGAGATACCTTCTGAGCAGACTGGAGCAAGGACTTTCCTCTTTTGTTTCTCGTCGTCTTTATAACAGACCTGCCTCCAATGATGAAGGTTTCCGAGGCTTCTGGTTTGAATACTGTGATATAATGACTTAAATTTGCGTTCTTGGATATTGATGTTCTGTTATATCTGTTCTAGGTGATTCTGTATGCCTTCCGTAATTGTTAATTTCTCCCTTTGTTTGCCTCACGATTCAATCCTGATGGTTGAATTACTTCTTCTAAGACGTGGACGACCGAGCAAAAGATTGCTACAAGTCTTAGGAGAAGACCTGAGAACTATGAGGGTTGGAAGATGGTGGAAGAAAACACAGAGAAAGGACGAATGGCGAGGAATCGTGAGAGATGCCAAGGCCTGCCCCAGAACCTAGGAAGTGAGTATGTAAGTAAAAGTAAGTACTTAAATTTATTAATATTATTATTCTACCACAGGATGATAATCATCAAATAATGTAAATTTTCAGTCGGTTCTCTGGTTTTGCAAACTTAAGCTGACAAAGGTTCAATAAATAAAACCAAGTACCTTACGAAGAGCTAAATGTTATAAAAACAGACACATTATTCACATTATTCATTCGTCCTAAAACCTTTAATGTTGACGACGAATTTCTTCCTTTATTTGCAAAATATGATTTTCCGAATACTCAAGGTAATAATAAAATAATAATAGTAATAATAATAATTTAAAAATCTCACAACACAATCATCTCCAATAAGTCAAAAAGGCATTGGAGTTGTCCAAAACATCTTCAACAAAAAATCTATGTCCAAATAGACAAACATTCGGCACAACAACACACCAACAGTCCTATACGTAAGCTAAACTCTGACAATTTACAATAAACATAAACTTGAAGAAATCAAAAATGTAGAGAGGAAAATCATTAGGAAAATCTTATGAGCAAGATATACCCAAGATGGTTACAGGGTACAACCAATCAAAACAACATAACAGTATTCAAACATCGAAATTGGTGTTAAGAAAAGACGAATGAAATTTTTTGATCATCTCACTTGTCTACCAGAAAATTGATTGACGAGAAAGATAATAGATAATATAACCTCACTCAAGAACTCAACGCCTTGGTTAGAAGAACTTCGAACGGACCTCAAAAACTCAAACATAGGCCTAAGTTCAACAGACATTTCTGAAGGAGACACCTTCAGACACAAAGTTAACATCAGAGCAACCAAAACAAAAACAGTACTGGCCAAAGTGGTCGAAAGAACGTAAAAAAGCCTTCTCGAAAAGAATGAAAGCCTATTGGAACAAGGAGAACCAAAAAAGTTGATTCAGTTATTCCACTTATTGGGTGAATTCGCTTAAAATAAATAAATAAATAAATAATAATAGCATATGGATTCTGAAGAGGCCTGGTGCAGTTTCTTTAATGAAGCCTGTAGATAACCTCCACGTCGTAATGAGGATAAAATGAATTATGAAGACATTATAAACATCTAGTTGTTGTGTCAGGGGAAATTAACAATTGGAAGAAGTTAAGATCTCATGACACATTCATTGATTGAACCCAGTGCCCTTCAGACCGAAGGCTAGTGGCCCATCAACTTGGCCACGAAGCCGCACTATATTCAAGGTGAATATGTACGTAAAAAATTTGAGGAGCTTAAAATTAAGAATCCTACAATTTACAGTTTTTTTGTGGTGTTTGAAGCCATATTTTCAGTGTTGCCTTAGTAAACAAGAGTTTAGTTTGTTTACAGTTTTTTGTTTTGTTTTGCTTGAATTAAATTATAGTAAGGACTGATGAGTTTTTAAGCGTGCTCGTTTGAGTGACACATTATGTTAAGCGCTGGCCTTCAAAACTCGATCCCGACACAGTGCAATAAAATTTGTGGGTGTCTCTATATTTGCTGGCGCGTTAAAGAACCCCTCCAGAGCAAAATTCTGTCACTGTCGTCATTAGAGACGTTAATATAAGAGGACGATCGTCTCTAAGGATCAATCGCTGATTACGATGCCCATTGATACATCTCAAAAACGAAAAATACACATTGATGGTGATTGCGATCAACCTAGGTATCTCTTGTCTAAATACAGACAGAGCTGCTCCTGGAAGCCCACCAAACCCCTCCCCGTGAACTCGGCACGTAGGCTCCGATAGGTCAATGTTCTCCTCGTGAGCCTTGCTTGGCTCATGCTCATCCCAATCTGTATGATATCCACGTTCGATATCACCACTACTCTTCCGTATGCGTGTGTGCGTTGATATCTTCAACATTGCTAATCTCAGTAATGAGAGAGATCAAGTTCGATGAGCAAAGGGTAGTTACGACCCACAATGTTCAGTCAAATTGTCCAACATTATGATTCAAGAGAAAATCGTGAAAATTGTGAAACTTTCATCTCATTGTGCATCTCGTGAAGATTTTGTATTCACCCGAATATCGTATTTTCAACTAAGGAGTTCACTGTCATTATCTACTTGATTAGGCTACTTCTCACATATCGGTGACAGTCAGGAATGCTAGCCACTATGCAACGAGTCGGACACCAATTACAAATACACACACTACTACAGACAACACTATAACGCAGGTTATCAGAAGGATCCTACAGCATACATACCCAGATGCATCGGGCTAAAAACCATGATGTCACAAACCCCTATTTATTTATTTATTTATTTATTTATTTATTTATTTATCGTATGGCTTTTAGTGCCGGGAGTTTCCGAGGACATGTTCGGCTCGCCTGAGTCTGTAGCTGTTTCCAGCGGACACCCTAAAGGGTGAGCTACAAGTTCCGTTCAATTTCAAGTAGTTCCAACTTTCACCACCAGATATCAATGATACCTAGTGGTGAACGTTGGAACTTTGATAGAGCGTTCTGACGAAATCTAACCTAACAATTTAGCTTTACACAAGTTTAGTCTGTGAAAGGATCTTTTACATGCCATAAATCTATGACATGGGACCGCCGGCTTTACTTCCCCTCCGAAGGAAGGCATACTGAAGGATTTTTAACGCTCTTAAAAAATCCGACGACTTCGGCCGGGTTTGAACCCGCTATCTTGGGCATAGCAGTTCAGTAAGCTACCGACTACGCCACCGAAGCACAAACCCCTAAATGAACAACAATAACTGTGTGTTTGAGCCTTTAGTCTTTTGAATGGTTTGATGCAGCCTTCCATGCCTCCCTGTCCTGAGCTAATCGTTTCATCTCTACATAGTTACCACACATTACATCCGAGACAATCTGTTTAACATATTCTAACCTTGGTCTACCCCTACAGTTCTTGTCCTCGACCCTTCCTTCCAGAACTAAGTTTCCTATTCATGGGTGTCTTATTGGAGATCCTTTCTTGTTTCATCATCCCATTTTGTGGTGGACTTCAACTTGATTATGCAAATGAATATCCTTTTCGTCAACCTGTTCATCCTTGTGAGGTGTCCATCAAATTATTATTATTAGTCTTCTTCTTCTTCTGTCGATTTTGACCTACTGTGGACCGCGTTGAATAATCGATCGACTTGCCAATCTCTTCTTCTCCTCCCAGAATTTCTTCATGCGTTCGCTGAGTCTCCTTCTTTTTTCAGACCAGATGACCTTGGTTTTTGAGCTAGGTTTTTTTTCCGAAACCCTCCAAATTTATCAACCTTCCTTCGAAACAATGATTTGTTGAGAATATCTTCTTGAGCGATGCCAACTTCTTTGAGATCTGTTCGTGTTTCCTCAATCCATTTTGTGGTGGACTTTAATTTACTAATGTAAGTGAATATCCTTTTGGTTAATCTATTGTTGCTTATTCGTGTGAGGTGGCCATAAAATGCAATCCTTCTCTTACGCATCGTGTCCCTAAGTTTCTCCGCCTGGTTGTACAAGTCACTATTCCTCCGTCTCTTCCATAAGCCATCTGCTCTTATTTTTGATGTGTAACATCTTTCCGCTCGGTTGCTGGATAGTTTTGTGGGAGTGATTTTGAAAATTGGGGACGGAAGTGAATCGGGCGGAAGTGGATCGAACGGTAGTGGATCGGACGGAAGTGAAGCCGCACTGCCAGAAAAATGGGACGGAAGTGAATCGGGCGGAAGTGGATCGAACGGAAGTGGATCGGATGGAAGTGAAGACGCACTGCCAGCTGGATGTACAATTGAAAATGTGTGTATTGGAAACAAGGCAGTGTGTGCTCTGTAGCGCGAGAATGTTATGGCAATACAGTAGGCAGTGCATTTAGCAGGCACTGGTTTGACGAGCACAGTGGCAAATGTTTCACCGACTTTCATTTGTCATTGAACAGTTTATGAAGCTTCACGTTCAAGGTTGAATATAACATGGGGTAGGACAAAGACGACAAATGACATTTAAGTAAGCGGCATTTTTGTCAAGCTGTGGGTGAGTAGTCAAATATTAAATGCATAACAGAATGTTGTTATATGAGTGGAATAAAAGCTTATTTTCATCATATGTGAGACTAGGTCATTTCATGATTGTAGGAAGCCATGTTTTGATTGTTTACGACGAACTGTATGAGAGCCTTGAGAATAATGAATGTTATAGTTACTGAGGAATGTGCTCACAGTATTTGAGAGTACTGTCGACGTTGTGTGTCACTTTGTTATTATGAATTATTAATGTAAAAGGAAGGAAGTTTGTAGTTTTGCGTGTCCGTTAATCTCACAATCATTATCCACGGTACCTCCCTTTTACGTGGAATGCAAACCACAGGACATGGCATTTCAATTCGAAAATCTCACATGTATTTACCGGGAATCGAACGCGGTCTACCTTGGTGAGAGACTAACAGCTTGACCACTGCGCCACAAATGTGACAGTAGCATATCTCCAATTCAATCTATACATTCATCATAGTACCAGTATGAAAATGGAGTGTAAATTAACATTTTAAGAATGTCCAAGCTGTGTAGTATACGAGTAGGATAACATGTCAGATGTTACACATCATATGCGACTACTGTAAGGCTCGTATCTTTTATTATATGGTGTCAATGACAGGGCTCTCTACTTCTGAATGCAAGTGTATTATATGTTGTGCCCATCGTTGATGGATTAATGTTCTTGTATTTGCAGAGTAGGGTTATATACTGTGGCCTACTAATAACAGCTTGAACCAAGCGTCTCCTTGTATTCAACAGATCAAACCGGTGTAGTTAGGGTGAACACAATAAACATAAAAAAGGACTCCAGACCAGTGGCGTAACTATGATTTGTTTCTGGAGGGGGATGAGCGGAGTCAATTCTGAACTATTTGCGTTTTATATTTTGTTTTTGTTGTTTTCTATTTTTTGTTTTTTTTGGTTATGTTTTATTGTTTCTGTGTTCGTTTTCTGCTTTTGCTTTTGAATTTATTTATTTTTGTTTTTAAGTTTTTCTGCTTTTTGCTTTCTGTTATGGTCATGTTTGGTTTGTAGGAGGGGGGGGGGGGGGGATAAGACAATCAATGAAAGCAAACCTACACGTTTTCATGTTCGATCTCGATAGCATTTGCACCTTTCAATGTGCTTGCCTAACACTAAATATTTTACGCAACTAAAGATAAAATTGCCGGCCCCGTGGTGTTGGGGTAGCGTGCCTGCCTCTCACTTGGAGGCCCCGGGTTTGATTCCCGGCTCCGTCAGGGATTTTAGAAACAGACGGGAGGGCTGGAACGGGGTGCACTCAGCCTCGTGAGGACAATTGAGTAGCTGTCTGACAGTGAGGCAGCGCCCCGGTCACGTAAACCAAGATTAACAGCCGAGGGGACCCGACGCGCTGACCACGCGTCACCCCAATGTCTACAGGCCAAATGGCTGGGCAGCGGTCGCTCGGTAGGCCTAGGCCCTTCACGGGCTGTAGTGCCAGGGGTTATGTTATGCTATTGAAGATAAAATTTATCATTTAATGTTCTCAAATTATAAGCGTACATATCGTTGGTTTTATTCAAAATAAAAATTTCATCCATTTACGTATTTTTATTACTTTGGTTGTGGTGAGGGGGAGGGGGTTGGTTCTCTTGACCCCCCCCCCCCCCCCCCCCCAAAGTTACGCCAGTGGATGGTTAAGAGTAAGAGTATGTCAGCTGGGGCTTTACCCTCCATCTCCCTGGACACTAATTCAAGGGGAATTGGTTTTGATATCGACGTAAAATAAAACCTTAGAGGCACCATAAAAGTGCAGTGATGGATGTCGCCAGTATCCACGCAGATCTCGGAAGACTTGCTGCTACCAGTTGAGTAACGATGTTGAAATTCATCAGCATTGAGCAACCACGGTTAGGGCAATGGACTGGGGGAGACAGTGGAACCGGTTATAGGTCACTGACTGCCAGACAGGGTGACCTGGTATTGACCGTGTCATTGACCTTTAATGGTACCGACCGGTAAGGCTGCAAGTCATCTCAGTCCTCTGTTTACCTTGCACCACAGAGCCCCGTGTTGCGTCAGCGCTGAGCTTGTGACTTACCGCCCAACTATTTGCTTAAATGGACTCGTGCTGCTGTGTAACTGGACAGACACTGACCTCAAATCTCTATAATACACTCACCGGCAAAAAAAAAAAAAAAAAAAAAAAAAAAAAAAAAAAAAAAAAAAAAACGCAACATTGTCTTGTATTTTTTAATTATTCTCATAATTAATTGCACTGAAATTATTCTTATGTAAAAATTATGCTTAATTAATTGTTTTGTAAACATTTGCAAACCACTTCACATACAAAAAATGCTTCAAATAAATAATCTGGTTAAATTTCTAGAAAAAGAAAAAGAAAGTGAAAATTTCTTAAATTTTGAGTAAATTACATAGTCGTTTAAAAATGTTAATCTGAGTTCCGAAATGTATCATTACAGAATTAATCCATTCCTTTGGGTACTGACACAAGAACTGAACACTTAAAAACGGGTATTTCCACCCCTAGCATGAATCACTTCGTGAACCTCTCTGCCATACTTGCGATGATTTGTGAACTGCTTTCCTGTGGGATGCGTTCCCACTCCTCATGCAGCATCACCCGAAGTTGCTGGAGAGTCTTAGGAGCACGTTGCCAAACATTTCTGGCCAACATATCCCAAACAAGTTCAATTGGATTGAGGTCAGTACTCCTAGCTGCCCAGTCCTGTGCGTACATTCCAACCTCATGGTACTGCTGGACACATCGGACAGTGTGTGGTCGTGCGTTGTCGTGCATCAGGCAAAATTCATCCCCGACAAATGGAGCAAATAGTACAACATGGTTTTTAAGGACGTACATGATGTACCGGTCAGCTGTGAGAGTCTCATTCTCATCCTGGCATCCATACTGACCCCGGCCCAGACCATGACAGAACCCCCGTCGAATACAGTCCTGGAGGAAAAAGTTACAGGAGAAAACCTTTCTCCGACCCTCCTCCACACTCCTTCTCTTCCATCAGGCGTTCTGAGACCGAATCTCTTCTCGTCTGTGAAGAGAACGGCTTGCAGCTAATACGTACGTTTTAATTTTTTAAATCAAGTGTTGCGTTTTTTTTTCGGTGAGTGTATATTAAAACAAGTAGTTCAATGATGAAGAACAGTGAGCCTCCGTGGCTTAGGCGGCAGCATGCCGGCCTCTCACCACTGGGTCCGTGGTTCAAATCCCGGTCACTCAGTGTGAGATTTGTGCTGGACAAAGCGGAGACGGACAGGTTTTTCTCCGGGTACTCCAGTTTTCCCTGTCACAAATGCCATTCCAGCAACACTCTCCACTATCATTTCATTTCATCTGTCATTCATTTAATCACTGTCCCAGGGGAGTGCGACAGGCTTCGGAAGCCAGTACAGTTCATATCCTCGCCGCTAGATGGGGGCTTCATCCATTCCATTCCCTGACCCGGTCAGTCGACTGGAAGCAGGCTGTGGATTTTCATTTCAGTTCCGTGAAGATCTAAATAGCCTATTTTCATATAACCTACTAATGTTAATAGCCTCTATCAACATACAAAATTTCAGTTTGATTGCTGTCATAGATTAGTAGATATTGAGATCCTTCTAAATATTTCGGATGGTCGCCATGTTGGACTTTTATATATGTAGGCCATAGAGTTATGTACTGTTAGATGACGATTATTGCGAAGGTTCATTATTCAAACGTTGACTTTGATCACATTATTAGGACACAAGAAATAATAAAAACGAGATTTTACATTTTCACACAGCCGCCATCTTGAGGTTACGTAAACAATTGAACTAAATTAAAAGTCAATGCATTACAATGCGTATAAACATTTGCTGTGCCAAGTTTCACTGCGCTGGGATGGTTAAATCGCGAGAAACGTCTATTTAAATGTTTCAACTTCGCTTTGCCCCCATGTTCGTTTTATAGTTAACAGGTTTATGAAGGCCACATAGGTGAACTTCTAGTAATGCTCTTTATCACCGAACAAAATTTCATGGTGATATCAGTAGGCCTAGTAGATTCGCAGATATAGATTGCCGGTGAAATATTTCGCACAGCCGCCATGTTGGATTGGGGAGAAAGTATTAAAATTTAAAGGGCATGGTAGGGGTTTGACGAAATAGTACTACGTCCTTACCGAGATTCATTGATATCGCTCCAACCGTTTAGATTTAATTAAGGGGGGGGGGCACACACACACGGACAAAAAGTGATCTCATAGGCCTATCATTTTCATATAAGAATGTAGGCTAAAAATCACTCTCGGCACGCTGGAAGGTGGAGGTAAATTCCACCGGGCAAAGAGAAATCTCTCGAATTCACTAGATTTGCCAATAGTTGTATACCTACAAAAGTTCCACATGTTAAACATACAAGATCTTCGTACCATTCCGAAAACAATTTGCTCTTGACGCAAGGGTGGGTCATATCAACCTTTCTTTCAGTTGTAGGTGATTATTAGCGGACGATTGACCATTTTACACGGTCTAAATCAGCACTTAAAAGGTTAAGAGCCAAATTCCTCTTAAACCCTCATAAAACCACCCCCTGCTGGGCAGGAACCACTTGCATAAGGCTCAGGATCAATCGCATGGCGCTTTCTTTAGTTTTTTTTAGCGTACGGCTTTTAGTGCCGGAAGTGTCCGAGGACATGTTCGGCTCGCCAGTTTTGTAGCTGCTTCGAGGCGGACACCCAATGGGTGAGCTACAAGTACCGTCGCGTGTGGAGTGTTGTCTGTGGAGGAAAGTTTGAATGAAATGACGAGGAATTGGAAGGTAGCGGCTGTGGCCTATAGTGAGGGACCAACCCCGGCATTTACCTGGAAGGAAGATGGGAAACCACAGCAGACCATCTTCAAGGTAGCCAGCGGGGGGATTCGAACCTCCTCGCCTCCCGGATGTGAGCGACTGCCAGCAGTCATGCCGCAACGACCACGGCTAACTCACCCGGTCTTTCTTTAGTGAGCGCTGGGGATGAGTTGGCCGTCGCCACTACATCATTTGTTCTACTTGTTTAATTTGTGGTGTTTGGACATGGTGTTTATTCATCCCGTGTTCTTGGGTGTGTCTGTAATTTTGTCTGATAACCTGTGTTAGTAATAATGTTATTGGTTTTACGTCCCTTTTAACTACTCTGGAATTTAGGGACACCGGGGTGCCGGAATTTTGCCCCGAAGGGGATCATTAACGTGCCAATGAATCTACTGACATGGCTTCCTCACGTTTGAGCACCCTCAAATGCCAGCTGACTGCGCCAGGATACAAACCTGCAACCTTGGGCCCAGCAAGCGAGAACGTTACCGCTGAGCCGCGCAGCCAGCCATAACCTGTGTTATTGTGATGGCTGTATTAGTGTGTGCATTTGTAATATAAGGTGAGGATTGGGAAGGAGGTGGCCCGTGACCTTAAGATATGTACATATGTATAAAGCATTTGCCTGGAGAGAAGTGGGGAAACCACGGAAAACCACTTCCAAGATGGCTGAGGTGGGAATCGAACCCATCACTTCTCAGTTTTGCCTCACGAGGCTGAGTGTACCCCATTCCAGCCCTTAGACCAGAAAATTTCTTGGCAGAGCCGAAGGTCGAAACCCGGACTACCGAGTGGTGTCAGCCAAGAATGCTAGCCGCTACACCATGAAGTTGGTCGTCTATTGAACAGCATGACATAGCAAATTTATCTCATCGTTAAAAAGTTTCTTTCGGAGAAGAAGCTTCGTACAGAGTAGGAGGCTCGTGATAATTGAGTTACGAAGGAGTGTATTTGCACATTGCAGCAACATAGTACATGGTCTGTGAAGTGCAAGCAAGATAAGTGCTAATACCTTGCACAGTTACAATGAATATGTAACCCGGATCTCAAGCTAACTTTCTCTTCCTGAAGACACCTCCTTAAAAATAACTGCTAAGTTTTACTGGAAACTAATTCACACTTTCTCGGTAGGTCATTTCGCTTAGTAAATCATGTTCTGAATATTATCCTTTATTGTGTACCATTGACACATGAATAATGCATCTCCTGGATACGCGTTAGTGATAGAAGGAAGGATGGTTGGTTCCTTAGTTTAGGTGCTGCGACAACTCAGTCATGTAGCCCCGTGTACTTTGCGTGTGTGTAGAATCTGTCTGATAACTGGTGTTAATTGTGATGATTGTATTAGTGTGCGTTATCTGTTGTTAATTCAATTAAGGACTGCAGACAATAATTTCAAACAGTTCCTACTTTCGCTACCAAATGCTAACGTCCCCGACATCTAGCTGTGAACTTGGCTACTACTAGATGCCATCGCAATCAGCGCCTGGTGACGAGCGTTGGAATTTAAGAGCATTAATCAACCTAACCTACAAATTTTGCTTCTCACAAGTTTAGTTAGTGGAAGGTTCTTTTACATGACATAAACCTATGACATGGACCCGCCGGCTTTACTTTCCCTCTGAAGGGGAGAAGGAAGGAAGAAATAGGGTTACCGTAGATGATCTTCAATCAGTGGCGTAACTGCTTCTGGAGGGGGAAGAACGAAGTCAAATCTGAACTAATTTGCTATGAAGAGCGTTTTACTAGATATATACTCTTTATAGGATAGAACTACAGTAGCCTATTTCTTTTTCAATTGTTTTCTTTTGCTTCTTTTTTCTCTTTTGTTCGAAGTTTAGATTTTCTGTATGGTTTTTTGTGTTTTCTGTTATGATTTTTTTTATTGTTTTCTGTTTTGCTTTAAATTTTCCTTATATTTTTCTGTTTGTTATTGCTTTGTGCTTTTTGTTTATGGTTTCATATTTGTTGCTTTCTTCTTTGGCTTTTGTTTTTGATTTTTTCTTTTTGCATTGTGATTTTGTTTTGTTTTTGCTTTTAATTTTGCTTTTCTTGTTAATATTTTGTTTTTGCTTTATGTTTTTGGTTTTTGATTTCGTGTTTGTTGTTTTCTGCTTTCGTTTTGGTTTTGAATTTTTGCTTTGTGTATTTGATTTTGTGCTTGTATTTGCTTTCGTTTTCGATTTCTTGTTTTTGCTTTATGCAGGGTATGGGAGGCTTCGGTAACATTAGACATAATCAATGAAAGCAAAACAACACGCTTTCCTGTTTGATCTCGATAACATTTGATACGTTTTATTTGCACCTATCAACGTGAAAAAGCTCGAAAATGAGCAGTTTTACTAGCGAGTGTTCAGGTTAGGTTACACTAAGCGTTTTGCACAAGTAAAGGGAAATGTACTCGAATTATAAACGTGCATAATCCAGTTGTATGTCATCAATCCGGAGATTGGATGTATTCAAAATAAATATTTAAACGAATTACGTATGTTTATTATTTGGCTCTGGGGGGATTGACACCCTTGATCACCCTCCGTAGTTACGCCACTTCCTAGAACTCAAACGTTTGTATGTCGTCCGGGAGGAATTTATCTAAATTCGTAAATATCCTCCATTTTTAGAAACTAGCATTTAAACATATCAGCGGTTTCGGTTGGTTGGTTGGTTGGTTTACTTTAGGGGCTGCGACAACGCAGTCATGTAGCCCCGTGTACTTTGGGTGTGTGTAGAATCTGTCTGATAACCGGTGTTTATTGGGATTGCTGTATTAGTGTGTGTTATCTGTTTTAATTCAAGTAAGGACTGCAGACAATAATTTCATGTAGTTCCTACTTTTGCTACCAAATGCTACCGTCGACGACACCTAGCTTGCGGACTTGGCTATTAGATGGCATCGCAGTCAGCACCTGGCGGCACACGTTGGAACGAATAGAGCGCTATCAATTCTAACCTACAAATTTTGACTTCACACAAGTGTAGTTAGTGGAAGGTTCTTTTTCATGCCATAAATCTATGACATGGGACCACCGGCTTTACTTCCCTTCCGAAGGAAGGCCTACTGAAGGATTTTAACGCTCTTAAAATATCCGACGACTTTGGCTGGGTTTGAACCCACGACCTTGGGCATAGAAGCTCAGCATGCTACCAACTACGCCACCGAAGACGCTATCAGTGGTTTCACAACAATTTTATTATATTTGAATTGCAGCCAATAGTATTTTTGTGTTTTAATAGAACGCCCGTGGGCTCCCATCAAGTTCAATTTCAAGTAGTTCCAACGTTGGCTACCAGAGATGCCACTGTCACGGACACCTAGCGGCGAACGTTGGAACTTGATAAAGCATCTCTAACAAAATAACCAACAAATTTTGCTACCCAATTGTAGTGGTAGGTTCTTCTACATTCCATAAATCTAAGACATTGGCCCGCTGGCTTTACTTCCCCTCCGAAGGAAGGTATACTGAAAGGATTTTAACGCTCTTAAAAATCCGACGACTACGCCACCGAAGCCACCATAGATAATCGCCACTTAAGTGAAAAAAGAAGCGCATCAATGTGGTTCTCATCAAAACAATTTTCCAGTCGCGAAAGAAGAAGAAACAATGTGTTGCGATTGCGAGGGGAGTGCTGTTATATGATCTATGGAGCTATGTATGTGTATCATCTGAGGGGACGTTTCATATTCTTTGGAACGTTTCTCTTTGCTGCTTGATTGTTGACGAGTCAGCATTGTTGATTGTGATGGCATTCTCTCAACACGTGTTAAATTAAACCACGGCTATTTTCTACAATGGCAAAGCGGAATTGTAAATGTATCGACATTTTAGCAACTAAATGCATAAAACCTTCTGAGTGGGAAGAAATGAACATGAAGCTCAGTGTGTAATTAATTTGTCGTGCAGGACAAATCAGTTCTTCTTTGACATATGAATGATGTTTCACAACAGGCATACCGGTATATAAGTTTACCAGAAAATTATGCGAAGGCACTGGAGAGTAATAAGGGGTTGTGTTATTAATACATATAAGATCAGAGCAAACTGATTGTCAAACGGTTCACATCGCGCTACCATTGCCTGGATTTGCAACGTTGCCATTTGTCGCTTAGTAACAATAGTACATGATAGGATATTGGTTTTTAATGTTTGAATTAATAAACAAATATTATATGTGACAAAATTTATAGACTATACACCTCTGCACCTGTGATAGAGCCCTACTCAAAAATAGCTTCCCTTAAGATGTTAGTGTTGACCATGGTAATCTGAGCTACGTCAGTAGGTACATCTTCGAAAAGGCCGATGACCTCGTAGTTCCTCCCCTTTAAACAACAATAACTAACTGACGACATCCTCGATCTACTGCAGTAGCTCTAGCTAGCTCCTGTCTGCCTTGACACATAATGCAATGTGAAATTCTTAGAAACATCATTTCTCAATTAAGAATTACGGATTTAGCAATTGGTATCATCAGAGTTGGAAAAGGAACAGCTGACTTGTTGAACCTGAGAGAGTTACGGTAACGGTATGGATGTACGACAAAGGGAAGTAGATAACTGTGAAATTAGTTTCAAGTCGATGTTTACAGTTGCTACAAAACACTGCCACTACAATTGCCTTCAACATGAGTCAGTTTCACATCAATTCACAGTTACAGTACGGTAGTTGATGTTGTTGTTGATTCATTTAGAGACTTTGAGACGTCGTGATCATGTAGCACCGTGTGCGTGTGTAATTTGTCTGATAACCTGTGCATTGTGATAGCTGTACTACTGTGTGTATTTATACAGTAAAGCCTGCCAAAACCGGTCCCTTTATATACCGGAAACCTGGAAAGACGGAAAACAAAATTCGGAACGGAGGTACTTCCTATGTAAAATGACACTGTAAACCGGAAAAAAGCCTAACGCGGAAACGGAAAGAAATTCCGGAACTGCAGACGTAAATAACCTGACTATGACGGATTCTTGAGCGCTCTTGGCCCCTTTCACTTGTCAACAGACCACAGAAGTTAATCCGTCCTAATGAGTACGGTGGCCTTGACAGAAACTACCTGCTCCTCTCCCTTATGTACGCCGACTACAATTACTTACGATCACTTGCTGCAGGCTGTTCACAAGCTGGGAGAAACAATGTCACTGGATTTCGTAACTCCACGGCACTCCGTCACCACACTTCTGTCGCTCAGTATAAACACTCGCACTAGCTCATAAAAACACAACAACAACCCCTGCTTGACAGGTCGCACTTACATAGCAGGCCGGTGACTCAATAAATGCTTCTAGAACCATCCAGGGTTAACGGCTTCTCGAGGTTTCCATCGCTGGTCCAGTCACGAATATTCTGGACTATCCCTTTGTCCTAGTAGACCTGTTGCATAAGGCGTACGCAATACAGGAGGCAGGCCACAGCCCAGCCCTGGGGCAGTTGTGACTCATGCGGCGAGCGATGACACAAACTCACAGCCGTAACACTATGTAATCGGGGCTACATGACCGAGTTGTCGCAGCCCCTAAAATTAGCAACCAACCAAGCTATGTACTAAATTTTGAGTGCGACTGTACTTGCACCAAAGTTCTAGGAAACATTAACTCTAATTTTTCCTGTTGGATGCAGCAGGTACGCTACATTTCCCAACGTCTATAAGAGAATGGAATGTACCGTTACTTTCTCTGATCCTCTTGTGATATACACAGTTTCCTTCTGACAAATGAGAGTAGAAGAAAACAGTGAACTTGAGTGATCGTTGAAGGTGTTATTTTTACTGTATACTGCATTTTTTTATATCGAGTTTACCCGCCAGGTTGGTGAACCCACGGATTCAGCGAGGGAACTCACCACTACCGCCTCCACGGGTAGTGTCCTAGAGCTGGGAACATCTGGTCAGAGTGGATACAACTGAGGAGGTGTGATCAGTACCTCGCCAAGGCGGCTTCGCCTGCAAAGCGAACAGGGGCCTCATGAGGGATGGGAAGGGAGGGGAAGATTGGGATGGATAGGCAAGGAAGGGGGAAGGAGGCGGCCGTGGCCTTACAGTAGGAGCCATCCCGGCATTTGCCCGAAGATGAAGTGGGAAACCACGGAAAACCACTTCGAGGATGGCTGAGGTGGGAATCGAACCCCCTCTACTCATTTGGGCCACCCGAGACTGAGTAGATCCCGTTCCAGTCCTCATACCACTTTTCAAATTTCGTAACAGAGCCGGAATTCGAAACCAGGACCTCAGGGCGGCAGCTAACCATGCTGACCGCTACGCTACGGAGGCGACCTGCATTTATTTACGTACTGTAATTCAGTGACAGTGTCTTCTAAACATAGACACTTACACTGGAGGAGCGTTATTGAAGAACACGAGAAAAACAAACGTCCAGACTAAAGATTTAATTGTGTTGTTTAAAGTGGGAAAATCTCAAATTATTTCATAGTACAGTGATCCTATGCGACAATATAGTATTTCTTTGTAGTGTATTTTGTCTTATTAAAACTGAACCCTTTGTGAAACGGAAACCTGTGAAAACGGAAAAATAAATCTGGAACGATTGCGTTCCGCTTTAGGCTGGTTTTACTGTAGTATAATTGGGGCTAGGTTGTGGGTGGCCTTAATTTAGGTACCATTTGTCTCGAGTAGAACTAGGGAAGAACAGAAAACTACTTCTATGAAGGCTGAGTAGGTATCGAACACACCTTTTTTCAGTTTTGCCTCACGAGGCTGAATACACCCCATTCCAGCCCTCAGACCAGAATTACATTTCTTGGCAGATCCGGGAATCGAATCTGGGCATCCGCGGTGACACCCAAGAAAGCTAGCCAATGCGCAACGAGGCGAACTTTACAACTAGAAAAAAAGGCACAGTCGCCTCCGTAGCGTAGCGGACAGCATGGTTAGCTGCCACCCCGGAGGTCCTGGGTTCGATTCCCGGCTCTGCCACGAAATTTGAAAAGTGGTACGAGGACTCGAACGGGGTCTACTCAGCCTCGGGTGGCCCAAATGAGTAGAGGGGGTTCGATTCCCCCTCAGCCATCCTCGAAGTGGTTTTCCATGGTTTCCCACTTCGTCTTCGGGCAAATGCCGGGATGGTACCTTCTTCAAGGCCACGGCCGCCTCCTTCCCTCTTCCTTGCCTATCCATCCTAACCATCCCTTACCTTCCCTCATGAGGCCGCTGTTCGCTTTGCAGGTGAGGCCGCCTGGGCGAGGTGCCAATCCCACCTCACCAGTTGTATCCCTTCCGATTCGATGTTCCCAGCTCTAGGACACTGCCCGTAGAGGTGGTAGTGGTGAGTTCCCTCGCTGAGTCCGCGGGTTCCACCAACCTGGAGGGTAAACGACTAAAAAAAAAAAAAAAAAGACACAATCATATTACTTACCGTTTCATGCCATAATGACCATAAAATCTATGTTTTTCTGGTTGTTGTTGATTCATTTAGAAGCTTTGTGACATTGAGGTTCTGAAGTCCACAGAACTTAGTCGTGTTTGGTAACCTGGGCTATTGGGACAGCCAGTTAAATAGAACCGACCCGGCAGAATGTAGCGCTATCGGGCGCTGTGGCCGGTTACACTTTAAATACAAGGACGCTCACAAATATGGAAGATAAATTTTCAAATTCAATAACTGACTTCCGCACCACTCCGTCGTATATTGTGGACAAAAAGTAGGTCGAGGATGGGATTCCAACTCACGCGTGCAGAGCACATTGGAATAGCCGCCCAACGCCTTAACCGCTCGGCCACCGCGCCTTCACCAGAGGTTGAAATTATATACCCGATTTCCGCACCACTCCGTCGTATATTGTGGAAACAAACACGATCTCAAACTATTACTGTCTCATGCACAAAAAGATCGACGAGGATGGGAATCGAACCCACGCGTGCAGAGCACATTGGATTAGCACTCCAACGACTTAACCTCTCGGCCACCTCGTCTTCTTAAGAAGGAGAAATTCTATAACTGATTTCCGCACTATTCCGTCGTATATTGTGGAAACAAACACGATCTGATACTATTACTGTCTCCTGTACAAAAGGATCGACGAGGATGGGATTCGAACCCACGCGAGCAGAGCACATTGGATTAGCAGTCCAACGGCTTAACCACTCGGCCATCTCGTCTTCCTAAATTGAGGAAATTCTATAACCGACTTCCGCACCATTCCGTCGTATATTGTGGAAACAAACACGATGTGATACTATTACCGTTTCATGCACGAAAAGATAGACGTGGATGGGATTCGAACCCACGAGTGCAGAGCACATTGGATTAGTAATCCATGGCCTCAACCTCTCGACCACTCGTCTTCTTAGGAAGGTAAAATTCTATAACTGATTTCCGCACCAATCTGTCGTATATTGTTGAAACAAACACGATCCGATACTGTTACTCTCTTATGCACGAAAACATCGACGAGGATGGGATTCGAATCCAAGCGTGCAGAGCACATTGGATTAGCAGTCCAACGCCTTAACTTCTTTTTTTTTATTAGCTCTTTACAGAATTACAGAATTTTCAGATATGATAAATACCATACTATTACATCACAAGAAAGTCCAGATAGTGTCCATATTTATCGTACAATTGTCCACTTTCACTAAGCTTCCAACGCTCATTCTGCAGGTGATACCTGAGATCTAGGAATGAGAAATGTTGATCATTGTCCATCACGAAGTGTACATATTGGCCCATTATCCACACAATGGCAGTCTGTTTAATTTGGGGGAAGGCGGTCACCGACAAGCGAATCAACTTCCTGTCATCAAGGTCATCCGTGGGCACATTTAATAGTTGACATACGTTTCCCTTACACCACAGCCACGTGGAGGGAACTCGCGTGCATGATGTGAAGCGGTGTATCGCCGTATCAGTTTGACCACATATAGTACACCATGGGTAAGCTTCAAGACGGATGGCATATCGCCGTAGAGCGGTTGGGATGAGATCGTTGAGGAAGATAAAAACCCGGGAGTGTACAGCAGAAGAAATGGTCATAGCCCCGAAATTTTTCCAAACAGTGGGCCAATGGACGTAGAGGGTGGTGGCCTCGATTCGCGGTTTGGAGTGTACCACTTGCCGCAACATGTTATAAAAACTTTTCGTCGTTGGAACAGTCCCTGAAGGCATTTGGCGAACAGTTTCCAGAAGGTGCTGTTGATGGTCCCTAAATATCTTCGGCAAAGCTCTCTCACAACCACGGGCTGTGTTTCGAATATCTTTGTATAGCGCTTTCGTAAAAGTGTCATGTTGGGAAAGAATGGTGATATCGTTCTTGCAGAGGAGTGCACGGCATTTCATGCCATGAGCGGTTTGCCCTAGCCAGCCTTGCTGGGATGGGAGATACAACTGTTCCCGTTGTACTCGGAACAAAAATCCTTGCCATAGAAACCAACCTATATATTTTGCCAATTGGCTCTCAAACATTTTGGGAAGTGGGAAAAGTTGTGCGACATACCATATTTTAGAGAGCGCAAATACGTTGAGGACTATGACCCGTTGCACTATATTGAGGTTTCTTTGACCAAATTGGATCAGCACTCCCCTAACTTTGGCAATGACCTTAGTCCAGTTTGCTTGCACCGTGTCCAGAAGCGATTGCTTCCAGGTAATGCCAAGAATTTTCACCTCATTTACTATCCGGAACCAGGGCTGTTGGGTAATCACTGAGTTATTATTGAGCGGAAGCAAAGCAGTTTTCTGGGGGTTCGATTGTGCTCCAGAGGCGATATGGTAGAGCTGAAGGACGCTATCGATGTGGGAGATGTCTTCATTATTGCGGATCAATATGGATACGTCATCAGCATAGGCGCACATGCCAAAAACATGTGTGGACAGTTTGTAACCCTGTAGCTTCACCTGGGTAGTCCGAATGAACGGTTCAAGGCCAATGACAAAACGTAGCATGGAGAGGGGACATCCTTGCCTAACTGATCGTTGTATTGGAATCAGAGGGGAAAGAAAACCGTTGACGAGCACTCGAGACGTAGCATTACAATTTATCATACGAATGTAGTCAATAAGGATTGCAGGAAATTCAAAGTGCTGCAAGACCATGTACAAGTATTCATGACTGATGCGATCGAAAGCTTTATCAAGATCCAAGGTGAGAAAACTCATTGGTTCAGTGGGGAGCATTTCGGCTTTTAGGTGTAGGTCCCGTAGTATCGCTAAGTTTGTTAACAGAGTTCTTCCAGGAATACTGCAACATTGTTCATCACCAATGATATCATGTAGAACAGTCTTCAATCGGCATGCAAGTACTTTGGTAAGGACTTTATAATCACTGCAGAACAGAGTAACTGGTCGGAAGTCACCAACTGCCATGGGAGAGGATGTTTCTGTTATGAGGACTATGGTACCCTCGTGATGTGATTGACAAAGAGCACGACGTTGGAGAATGGTACGCAGGACATGACAAAATTCTTTGCCAATGAGAGGCCAGAAGTGTTTATACATTTCATATGGCAGTCCATCAATGCCAGGTGAGCGGTTGTTTGGGAGGTGCTTAACCGCAGAGTGAATCTCTTCATCCGTAATATCCGCACTGAGCCGAGTTTTGTTGTCCGGAGATAGGTGGGTACTGCAAGATGAAAGCAATAGGGTCACCTTCTGTGGATCAATTGGAGCCTGAGCGTAGAACCGTTGATAAAATAGTGATATTTCACTACGTATAGCGTCAGGGGAGGTGACGACACTTCCAGTACTGGTGCGGAGGCGGTGGATATATTTACGTTGCCGCTCACGTTGTCCTTTGGCGATATGGTATACACTTGCACTTTCATCTGGGAGCACTGTACGATCTTTTAAAGCCACGTTTATATGAGCGAGCGTTCGTTGCTGTAGAGACAGGAGCTTGGTTTTAACTTCCCGAATCTGGTCATATATACGCTCCCCAGCATCAGATCTTTGCTGGAGCTGGCGAAGAACTCGATAGTAAAATTCAACTGTATCCCGTCTTCCCCGACCTCGTTGGTAGGATATGTTCTTAAAGACGCGGCGGATCCTTGGTTTAACCAAAATATCCCACCAGTCTGCGCAGTCGCGAAATTTGCATTTTTGTTGGACCCATCGAGTCCAGTGTTGTCTGAAAATATCTTGGCATTCCTCCTCCAGTAACAGCGAGCAATTCACTTTTCCAATAACCTCTTCCTATGTGAAATATGGGATCGGGGTAAGAGATTGTACATACGACAGCATGATGGTTAGTGAAACTGGCAGGTATCACTTCATATCGTCTAGGCTGGATAAGTTCCTGTGAAAAGTAGATGCGGTCAATTCGTGATGAGGAGTTGTGACTTATACAGGTGTAATGGGGCAGGGCACCCTTAAACTATCCACAGCATCAAAGAGGTGTAGGGAGGTAAGAAGGGTCCTGAGAGCCGGGTTGACACCTTTGTATGGACTAGTGGAATCCTCTGGGCGTTGAATACAATTGAAATCACCTGCAAGAATAAGTTTTTCCTTAACGTCGTGCAGATGAGGCAGTATACTCTGTTGAAAGAACATTTTCCGTTCCACACGTTTATTGGACCCGGATGGGGCATATACATTTATCAGGTTGGTATTGTTTATGTGTCCAGATATTATGCGTCCTGATGGATGACATAGCACACCTTCGAGTGGGATATCATGTCTTATGAGGAATCCGGTCCCTCTATTCGTATTACCGGTATTGATGTATTGTTTGTAGAAGGCAGATATGGGTAAACACGGTATAGCAACTTCTTGAATGAAGGCAATGTCAATGTCTGCATCTCGCAGGAATCTCTCCAACAGTTGAAATTTCAGAGGGCATTCTATTACATTGATATTCACAGTGGCCACAGTGAGAAATTGCGCCATTAAGAGAAGTATAAAAGCTGTGCTAGACATACTGGAAGGTGGACTCGAAAGAAGACACAGGTGAGAATTATCCTGGTGCACTATGTCAAATTAGGTTGAGATAGTTCCTTATGATTGCCATTCATAGGCCGGCTGTCAGCGTTTGAGAGCGTTCGTGGGTCCCTAGATGACGTAGAATGAAGATTTTGTTTCTTTTTCACAGCTGCGGGAACGTTTGTAGAGCCAGTTTGATTCTTCTGGGCTGGTACGGCAATCGAGGCATTTGTTTTAATCTTCTTAGATACGTTCTCGGATCCCGATCAACCTGCTTAAGTGAGTCGGTGGGTACCAGAGAAGGTGGGGGCAGTGAAGACAAAATTTCTGTGGCAGCCTGTAGTGGCGGCATAATTGGTTCTAAGGCTGCGATACAGGTTGCCGATAGCACAGGGGCACTCTGTGGCTCACTGAGCTGGTCAGTGTAAGGTACCAGTTCTGCGTCGTGTGTATCCGAGGCCACTGCTGGTGTTGTCCCAGCTGACTGATCAATAAACATGTGTTCATGTGACGTTTGCTGTGTCACAACTTCCGAGTATTGGACACGTCGTTGTTGTGTAGGAGTTATACCGAGGCGAATCATTTTCTGTGGGCAGTTGATACGTAGATGTGTGTTAGCATTGCAAATTAAACAGGTCTGTTTCTGTCCATTATAAGATAGGTAGCCAGAATGGCCACCAAAAGTCTCAGTGGAGGGGATATCTTGTTTGATTTCCATAGTGACTGCGCGTATTCCATTATACACCGGGAACTGATAAGCAGAAGACCATTGTTCTTTCCTGACTTCACTCACAGTGCCATATTTCGACAGGACGGATTTGAAAATTTCAGGGGGAACTTCGAGTGGGACATTAAATATACGCACTGTGGTAAAATTGGAATCCGCTGGGGAGAGCTTAACATTAGTCATTTCGCCTGAGTCATACTGAAATTTAATAGGATCTGAAAAATTATTTAACAATTTCTGATAAGTAGATATGCTGATTACCTTGATGTACATGTTTTTTTCTTGTGCATTTAACTGGATGGCTTCTACTTGGTCGACAGTCAACCGGAGAGTATCGCTAATCCAGCGGTGAATTTCTCCTGGTGTGGCGCGAGAACTCTGCCTGTCCCATTGGCAGCGTACGGTGTTTTTCCTCTGGTATCCGGACATGATTTTCAGCGGGGTTTTCTGGTTTTTCTGGTTTTGTTGTCCTATCTGGAACACTACTTGAAAAAGTATTGTCCGAATGACACACGGAAGGTCAGTTCACCCGTGGAACTATCGGAAGCACCGGTATTAGGTAACGTATACTCTTCCAATGCGGTCACACAGCGCGCTCGCACGCACCTCACTCGGCCACGACTAGTGACCAACTGGCTCTCGGCCACCTCGTCTTCTTAAGAACGAGAAATTCTATAACTGATTTCCGCACTACTTCGTCGTATTTATTGGAAACAAACACGATGTGATACTATTACCGTTTCATGCTTGAAAAGACCGACGTGGATGGGATTCGAACCCACGCGTGCAGAGCACATTGGATTAGCAGTTACTGTCACAAGCTCGGAACATCAGGAGGGAGAAGGAGTATTCTTTCTTGTCGGTAAGAAATGGACACATTAAAATACGCAAATCTGAAGGTTCTCGAGTCATCGTAATTCGAAATGAGGATGACCTGAACACTCTCTAATCCGTTTATTATCAAAATGTAGGAGGAATGAATACAAAATTAGATTTATTCAATGAAAACCTGATCACCAAAAAGCATGACTTAATTCTAATTACAGAAACTTGGTTATCTAGTAAAATCGCTGTCAGTGAGGTCTGTTGTGATATGTACAGAGTATGCAGGGCTGAGAGGCTCGCCGGAGCAGGGGTTGGGGTGGCTGTCTTGGTTCGGAGCGGATTAACAGTACTCAAGGTCGAAAGAATGACTGGCAGCTTGGAATGTCTATTAGTGAAACTGTTTATTGGAGGAAATATTTGGTACGTCTGTAATGTTTACATTCCACCAGCTTCAAAAGTAGAATTGTACAGGCAACTATATCGGTGGCTGGAATCCAGCACAGAAATATATGATAAAAATTTATTAATCTTTGGTGACTACAATATCCCAACAATACAAAATACAATAATTAAAGATGACAATATTCTCACAAGAGAACTCGTAAATTTCATTAATTATCTTCAGCTAAAATCTTATAATTCAGTACTAAACCGTAACGGGAGGACGCTGGACTTAGTTCTATCCAACAAACCCAACATAAATGTAACGGAAAACACAGACCCACTCTTACCGCAGGATCGCCATCACCCAGCTCTGGATGTGGAAATATCTCTAACTATACGTCGAAACCAAGTAATTATCCAGCCTAATGATACCTATAACTTCCGGGAAGCCGATTTTGAGCAAATGTACACTCGGTTGAGGGATAGTGCCTGGGGTCAAATATACGAGTGCACTGATGTAAATACTGCAGTAGACCTGTTTTATCAGATTTTTAACACAGTACTTGGCGAAACCGTTCCTATATGTAAACGACAAACGGGCAGAAAATATCCTGTCTGGTTCTCTAAGGAAACAAAGAGTAAATTGAAGGAGAAGGAACACCATAGGAAGAGAAAATATTACTCAGATCATCATAGACTACGTTTTGAAGAATTAAGGTCAGAAATTAAAAAGGACAATAAATTATCTTATAAGAAATATATCCATAATATTGAACAAAACATTAGCAGGGACTCAAAGAAATTTTGGACGTTTATTAAAACAAGAAAAAAAATAGTAACACATGCGACACTTTTAAATATAATAATGAAGAATTGGACAGGGGTGATTCCATTGTTGAAGGTTTCGCGTCATATTTCAAATCAGTGTATGACTCTCAATCAGCCCAATACAATGTCCCAGCCTGCAATTCGAATACTCCCAACACCCTTCACATAAAACTTGATTCAAAGGAAGAGATAGAAATGGCATTTAAAAAATTAAAACCTGAGTCGTCGGCTGGTCCTGATAATATTCCACCGTATGTAGTTAAGGGATGTGCTGAAAGTCTCAGGGACCCGTTACACTTTATATTTAACTTAGCCATACAAACTTGTACGTTCCCTGACGCTTGGAAAATCACTCGCGTCTGCCCTATACTAAATTCGGGAGATCCATCACTAATTAATAACTACTGTCCTATATCTATTTTATCTGCAGTAGCCAAGGTATTTGAATTCATATTGCACGGAAGAATATCAGTATTTTTCAGACCACTCCTAACAGATAACCAACATGGTTTCCTATCCAGGAAATCTAGAGTGACGAATGCAATTAATTTTACTCAAATTAT
The DNA here is from genome assembly GCA_946902985.2 of Meconema thalassinum. Lineage (NCBI taxonomy): Eukaryota > Metazoa > Arthropoda > Insecta > Orthoptera > Tettigoniidae > Meconema > Meconema thalassinum. The sequence goes on from OX336391.1 coordinate 392,635,191, forward strand.
ATCTGAAGAGTTAGATAAAGGAGGGTAGATGGATGTCATATTTACAGATTTCGAGAAAGCTTTCGACACAATAAATCACGTTATCCTTCTTAAAAAATTATGTATTTTGGGATTTTCCCACCCATTACACAAATTATTCATCTCCTACCTCAGAGACAGGAAACAATTTGTTTTGTTCCAGAAAATTGTCTCAAAGGAATACATAGTTCATTCCGGAATACCCCAATGTTCGAACCTTGGACCTTTGATTTTTCTAGCAACGATAAATGATTTGCCACGATGTATTGCACCCTTCAATAAAGCATGGTTTTCTCAAGATTCATCTACGGGGTCGTGTTCAGTCGTGACTATAAATAAATCACTGAAGTTACACTTATAACTTGACGAAAATGTTCCATGTTCAACTACTTGAAAAATATGCAGAGTATGCCTCGTGTCCTCGGACACCTGAATAAAAGACCTTACGTCCTCAAAATCTCAAATAAAAATCAACGTTACGTCATCAGACGCACAAATGAAAGTGTGTTCTCTCGAAGCTTTCTGGATCATTATAAATTAAACTGACTAGGGTAGGTGTGGAAGGGGATTTATGGAAAAATATTCCATAATAATTATCAGACTAGCATGCGATCGGTATCATTGAGTTCGTAGCAGTGTGGAGGTTACGATTATGCTGTAGCCGGCTCGAATCGATCGTGGAATTAATCCGTAGATAACTCCCGCGTTAATTTACCAGGGTGCGTTACCAAGCCGAGTTGCCGCTAAAACAGGGCGTCTTGATATTATAGGTTCAGACTCTTGTAGATCTTTGCGCGCTTTTACTTGTATTTCTGCCACATGGAGTGGTTAACCTCAAGATTGACCAATTACTTCGTAGCATTTGATTTTCTTCTTGGCGCCAACACTCATAGCAACAGGCCATATTGTGCGTACCCAAGCCGTCTCCGCGCTAAAAGTTGCACCTGTTCTATGTGTCATGAATATTATGCTACTTCCTAAAATACCACAGGAGCTTAAACCATTGTGTCCTCTCGGCCACTGATTTCTCAATATTTACCAACACCGTCTGGCTCTCATATCTGCTGTCTGTAGAAATGTATCAAAAGATGATGAATAATTTATTAGAATCCTTTATACAGCCTGTGGATAAAGGGTTCACAATCCTCCTGCATGGAAAAAATCGAACATAGCATATAGTCGATTTAAAAATAAACATAACATCTGTAATCCATTTCTGCCAATCCTAGAGAAATCTCCTCTCATCAGTCTAGTCTATCCGCCACTGTCGTTGGAGTGTCAACACGCACTCGTGTTTACATCCAGCTCCCTCATTCATTCAGACATTCCAAGCCTGCCTGCTTGTCTGATCGCCTAAGGCTAGTACCTCTCCTTTCCAGTACCCTTATCTCTCTCGCTCGTTCTCTCGCTGTGTCATAATCGTCAGAGCTCATTAGTGTTTGACCACAACAGGCTGCTCCCAACTTCCTCGTTCAACTGACGTACTCACTGACCCCCTTATAGTTGGATGTGCAAAAGTACTTCCATATATTCAATTTACAGCATTATTTCTGCGTTCCCAAGGTTCGCTAGTAAAATACACCTTTAAATTTCGCTGCATTGTAGACAGACATTGTACCTGTACTCAATTCTTTTACTCTGTGTGCGTTGTTACCAAGATTACGTACAATTGGGTAGATTATAGGCTGAGGAATAACCCACCCACCAAGGGAAGATGATTAAGAGAAGGAAGTAGATTTTGGATTGGAGAAAAAGGATAGAAAAATAGGAGGAGAGTCCCACAAAAGTTATGAATTTGACTTTCAATACATTTAGAAGCGGTTGCCACCGCAAATCCGTGCTCGGATACCTAAAGTGGGTACGAGCTTGGTCGAAGCTGACGGGAACCGCAGCTAAGACTTGGGCAGTTTGCCAGAGAAAGGCTTTAGTGTATTTCCTTCCAAGCACGAATAAAAGTACTATAGGGAAGGGTGATGGTCTGGCCAGACAAATAGTAAAAGCTTTATTGAGTATGAACGAGGGCATAAACCTAGGAAGAGCTAGGAAAGCCAGGATCCTGCCTAACTGTAGTATCAGAGAAATGATGAATCCAAAAACAAATATTTAATTTATTTAACAATTCAAAGAAGTTTGAGGAAATTAACAATTGTGCAATATAATTTTGGCAAACATAGTTCATTTGAACTTTTTAACAAATAGGGTCGCAGACCTCTCAACATTAAACGGTTGCTCCAGGCAATTGACAATTTACAAGGTTTCAAACCTTACATGATTCTAAAATCTTTATAAGATTTAAACAAATAAACAATGAAGTAATTCAAGTTGGAAAGTGAATTGTAGTACAAAGAGTGTACCTTAAGAAATTCTTGAGAGAATGTTCCAGAGAAAATGACAACTTCGAATGTAACAATAATGAAAACATGAAAAATAAGATAGAAGTTCCTACAACTTCTTATATTTATACAGAATTAATATATGAGAATTATACAAAGAGGGCAGGTCACTTACTGTGAAACCTGAAGAGGTAATCAAAAAGAAGGTTCTAGACTTCCTACGTTTAATTAGAAATCACGAGCCAAATGGGGCAGTTTACATTTCGTGAGACCTAAAAATAACTCACTCAAGAGTTGAAAGAATTGTTTTCCCTGATTATAGGAAAGGAACAATGTAATTTGAAACTTGTATCACACAAGCAATTATGCAGAATTTAATTAATGTTAAACTAGCAAAGTTGGAAGGGCACCTTGTGAGTGACACCTTATAGAAAGTTACAATTTTATTAATAATGGTTGTTAGTAGAAGGTTGAGGAAAGATCATTGGAATATAGGATCAATGTTCATGGCCGTATTTAATATAACCGGACGATCGCGACGCGGTAGAAACGTGGAGCAAGCACTGTTTATCACTGTAGTCCATGAAGATGGATGCAAAGTTCACTATAGAAACACTAAAGTTCATGAAAAAGAAAGTTATTGCAATTATGGAAATAACTGATTGCACTATATAGGTGAGAGTCTATTTCTTGGAAAAGTTGTGATTTACAATTAAAGGCGCCATAAAATGTTCCAACGGGGGAAGAAAGTTCGCTATTGCAATAATTTAAGGAAGATTCCTCATTTTAACTAGCATTTTCACAAGTGCGTGAACAATACTTGACGGCAAGACTCGCAGATAGAGTACACGATCTCGAAGGTTCCAGAACGACCTTAGCAGAAAATGGGGTTGAGAACATCCAACGGAGGAACTAGCTTTATAATTATAGACAGCGGGTATTAAATAATATCCCACGTAGCGAGAGGATTTCTCGTTTGAATAGCTTAAGAAAAGCTCTTTTTTAGTAAGGTTGGCTTATACAAGCAAAAGCTCAACATGGCAAATCCCGCGAAGAATGATTACCGCCCCACAAGTAATCTCACGCTGTCTATAAAATAATCTATAAAAGCATGTAGATAAAATGATGAAGATGAGGTTAAAACCTTTAAAATGGTACTTATCTTGATTTCATGTTGAAGTTGAAGTTTCCTACTACTTTGCCAACATGGCGTAGAAGAGTGTGTGTCTCTTGGTTTGAGGAAGCTAGCTCGAGTGGAGCTTTGACTGATCGAGTCAACTGCAGACTGAGAAGTGAGAGCTGCTCAACGGAGCACGGAGGGTCAAGGAAGGGGGAAAGAGTGGGGGGTAGGAGACAAAAGGAGAACATATAAACATTGCCAACTTTGATACAAAAAATTAATCTCTTGCTGAGCTGATCTTCTAAGAGTTGATAACAGATGATACTAGCGCAGCATGGTGAGTAAAGAAGTAGACGTAGTCCTCTTGCTCAAGGAGAAAATAGCTGGCGATGATAACAGGATCTGGTGGCCAAATGGATATGGAATTCCTCTTGCGCGAGGAAGAGTTGAAGAGCTTCAGAGATTCGTTGCTATACGACGCTAGGTGGGTCACAGAATATATATCTGGAACAGACTCATACAAAATATAAGCGACCTGAACCCCTAAGAGAGAACAGAAGATCACTGTTGGTGTCTGACAAAGAGGAAGGAAAGAACATGCAAAAACATTAAAAATTATAATCTCAGGTACCGTGTATTCCAAGAATGCACCAACAATACAGAAGGGTCCTCTCCATTTCTCCGTGCTGCCACCTCCTTCTTCTCCTCCGTTCTGCTACCATCCTCTTCTTCTCCTCCTCGCTGTCATCTTCTTCTAGTATTGACTCGTTTTTCGTATCGCACCGGAGTTTCTCTTCCCTACCGGGCTACGTTCTCTCATACTCCGTACTGGCAAGCTTCGTTCGTCTTCCTGGTTGGCTGATATATTTTCTTCCCCTCCAATTTCTTCCTTAAATGTGTCAGGATTCAACCTTCTATTACTGGCACGTTCCCAATGTCCTTGTTCTTCCCCTTCATTAGCGTGTAATTCTTCCAGATACTGCTGCGATTCGGCGTGCCTGTCGTTCCATTCTTTCTTATAGTTTTGATAGTCCCCCAGGTTCTGGTATCTCCTTTCACGCCACTGTCGATTCTCATTATTGTTATTTTCGTACCGTCTGTAGGATCCCTCATTTCTCCTATTATTTCTCCATTGTTGGTATCCTCGCTGTTGATACCTATTGTTGCCCTGGGTCTGTCTATCATTATTATTTTCATGTCGCTGGTGTGACCTATTTTCGTCGCCCTCCTGACCTGGTCTCGGTGTTGTTGACACACTTGTATTTGTGGCTTGCGACCTGGTGTGTACTTGAGTGGGTTTAACCACCTCCGTTGTGTTTACAAGTTCCAGCTGTCGTCCCCCTCTCTGCTGCAAGTGAGATGTTGTCTCGTCAATCTGACGTAAGATTTGTTCAGCTCGAACCGCTGTGTCCACGTTTGCTGCCACTAACACCTGCTGAACATTGACTGGCAACTGCCGTGCAATCGTCATAACCAGATCCGATTCTTCTAAAGGATGATCCAGATCCCGAAATTTCAACAATTGTAACGAAAAGAAATCTGAGTATTTCGTCTGCTGATTTGACTGATATTTTCTCGAATAAAGTTCCATTCTAAGGCTTAGTTGTATAGAAGCCGACCAATACTTTCTAAGAAACGCATCCTTGAATTCATCCATCCCTCCGAAAGTATACTTGAAGCTCAAGAACCACGTAAGTCCATTTCCCGAAGGAAATCGTTCTATCAGTCTTAAACGACGCGCGGGCGGTATATTATTGTCATTAAAATAGTCATCCATCTCCTTAAGATACGCCTTCGGTGTGACACCAGAATTTTCTGTGAATTTATTTGGTTTAAATTCATTTGATCGAATTACTTGTACGACTTGAGGGTGCTGATAGCCATGTTGAGGAGTAGAGGTTCCTCCAACGTTGTTGTGAAATCCCTCTGTGTTAGTCGTTAATGGGCTGCCTGTCAGTCCGTGGCTACTCACCGCGCTAATTGCCCCCTGGCTTGCTGAGTCAACGTCCTTATCTTTAGCGTGCTCTGTCTGAAGTAACGTGTTCTGTCCTAGTGAACGCAACTCGGCTTTTATGATTCTGTCCGACTGTTCTTTCATTTTACTCTTGATTTCCTCCTCAAGTGCTTTAATGCGCGTATGATTATCACCTACGGTCTTTATGATCGTTAACCGTTCTTCTTTAGAATCGCTGCTCATCTTACGCCAATCCTTTCTGATGCTATCTTTAATCGCTCCCAATTTTTCTTCCATCTGCTGTTTCGTGTCCTCCTGATTCGATTCTATCTTCTCAGGCCTGTTTTATAGACGTTGATTATTCTCATCTATCGTACTCTTCAAATTATCCTGGTCCGATTCTATGTTTCGCCATCGCTCCGCTGATTGTATTTCTAATTTATCCATGTCCTTTATTAGGCCCGTAATACTTTCATTTACTGCTGACAATTGCCCCTGGATAAACGTAGAATCCTCCTCCATTTTATCAAACCGCTTTTCAAGACCATCCTGTGCCGTTTTAACCTCACTGTTATTTACCGTGCATGCTAATTCTTTCTGAGCTAGTTTTGCTAATACAGTTTCGTCCAAATCATTTAATTTACGGTTGAAGGTGTCCTCTAATTTTTGTATCTGACCTAGCTGTGTGTCGTTATTCTTACTTATATCAAGCGCGAATTGAACCATCTGATGTGTAGTGTACTCTTCCATCTTTGCAGATAATGTGGCTAACTGACTCGTATTTCTACTTTCTTGCGCTTTTAATTGTTTGTTTATATTTCCATTTACTTGCGCTTGTAATGAGTTACCCTGTTCAATTAATTGTGTTTTTATAATGTCATTCATTTGAGTCTGGAATGACTCATTCTGTTCAGATAATTGTGTTTTTTATAGTGCCATTCATTTGAGTCTGAAATGACTCATTTTATTCCGCTAATTGTGCATTCTGTTCAGATAATTTAATGTCTATTTTTTCACTCTGTTCCTTTAATAGTTTCTGGGTTCGTGCCGTGGCACTTTCAATGATCGCCTGGATCCCCGCTACTATTGCCATTATCACACACAAAAATATATATCACTGAGAAAACAGGAGGATGGCATGCAAATGTCTCCCTGACACACACATATATAATTCTTGACATACAGTTACTTCATTTGACCAATTTCAGTTCATTTAAACTTATTCCCTCTACTCCCGCAAATCAATCTGCATCACTGAATGGTTCTAATTTTACTTAATAAATTTTTAACCCCGCACATATTCAGTCATAAAATTACTATCCAGATCTCATGTTAACACTGACTAATTAACAAAGTATTAATTGTCATTTAAGACTACCAGCCTCCTAACATATTCATGAGTTTGACTTTCTAAACAAATCTAATTTTACATTTAATCAATGGGCGCCCGATTTCACGTACACTACTTTACTAATTACATCAATAAACAAAACGTGAATCGTATTTAACTTGCAAACTCGTGATTCTACTGTATATTCCAATTTCTTGGCGGTATTTCTCTTCGCCGTATTTACGTTAACAAAATATCACTTCCGGTTATTTCAAACAGTCAAAAACAGCGAAACTCCGCATGTAGGGTAACGTCAGGTTGTCTATGATCCGCAAGAAAAGCCTAAAACAGCGAAAGGTCCCACGTGACGGCGCCAGCTTGTCTATGCACCCTTCAATAAAGCATGGTTTTCTCAAGTTTCATCTACGGGGTCGTGTTCAGTCCTGACTGCATTACACAGCAAAGTTCGCATAAAAACAACATGCTCTAATGAATAGAAAGGTCCATGACAGAGGCTATACTAGAAATAAAATGAATAACAAGTAGAATAAAAGATATTTAATGACTGAAAATTATGTGCATAATAATAATAATAATAATAAATAATAGAAATCCTCCCTGACTTTCACCCCCCTGAAGAAATAAATATATGTTTGAGCGGTAAGACTCGCTCCACACAACAAAACAATGTGAATACAGCTTCACTCAAAATGATAAATCATAGCATAAAATTGAGCGGAAAGAACTCGCTCGTCACAACATATGGATGCAAGTCCGTTTTTCCTGGTCAAGAAGTTATATAATGCGTGGTGTACTGCTCGTTAAATAAGAAAATGAGTACTGATGCGAGTCCGCTTACAACTGAAACAGTCAAGTTGCTCACGGAGTTGCATCTTTTAAATCATACTACGGCTATGGGACCCACCCTTAATTAATACACTATAATTACTACTGACACATGCAAGATCAAATAATATAAAAAAGATGAAGAATCTCCTAGAGATTCTAGCTGGTGCCAGAGCACACGAAATAAAAAGAGCATGCCAGAAATAGGCCAAAACGCTCGCATCACAACTTGGGAACATAGCCTCGCACCTCCTAATGCCACACGGGGTCATTGAACGCGTAAAATAAACACACAAGAAATAAAGCAACAGCAACAAAATACAAGCCTAACGGCTGAAAAACTATGTTTACATTTTTATAAAACGCCAGACAAACAGGAGTTTCGGAAGCTACCTTACAACTATGGACAGCACCCATTTAATCAATCACATACTCATTATAACCGATCAGGTTTTGTGAATTTTAAACAACATCTTAAATTGAAGTACAGGAGCCAGGCCTGTTACTAATGACAAGTCGCGTCATCTGATTTGAGCGCGCCCCTATTGTATGAGTCATCGCTGCCTCAATTATCTCTCTCAGTCCTTCAAGCTAGGTGCAAATTCCATCTGGAAACGCCAACATATCTCACCCACCCACCTGGATGGCAAGAAAACACAAATGTGTACCACAAGTTCAGCCTCGCGAGGTTATGAACTGGGCTGATGTGAAGCAAGTCAGAATAATCACAATGATATATTCCCGCCAACACATCATAAAATCACACTACGCACCATAAAGCTTGGACTGACTCACTCATAAGCATACCACTGGGTCGGCTCAAACAGATCAACCAATATTGCGTCCATAGACACATGAAAAAAATACACAACAAAAACTCGGGTGCAAAGTGCCATCCCGTTCAGATCTGCTGAAAAAGCAACTATCAAAATAATCCTGATCCGTCATAAAATTCTGCTCACAAATAATCTTTACCCTCCAAATTCTATTTTTAATCTCAAAATTAATTCAGTTCCATTTTTGTTATAAGGCAGACTTCCGAATTACAATGCATGACCGCGATTTACGCAAGCGAATGCGAGCACGAGCTGCGCGTCGCCCCGTATAGTTGAACCAAACACAAATCACAATATTTACAAATTACACAACGCTCGGCTTGTCCCCTACTTAATGTGTCAGTAAACAAGAACTAAGAATCTACATTACCAAACAAGCAAACAAATATCTACAAAAATATGTCCCATAATACCATAGCTGATTTAATAAATAAATAAATAAATAAATAAATTCATTTGTACTCAATCCTTTAAAACAGCGTCAAGGAAACATCTGCAGCCATCATTCCTTTAAGATGTTTAGCTCGTCATCGACAACTTCTGGCAAATGTCCTGCTGGTTCCAAGATCCGGTCTCGTTCCTAGACGTCATCTCGTGCTGAATTAAATAAAGTTTTGTCAGATACACTCACGATATATTTCCTATTAAATTCACCGATCAAGTACTAAATTCCTTGACAGTCTATTGGTGAATTATATTCGATGAACTGGTCCTATCTGGTAGTATTGGGACTATAAATAAATCACTGAAGTTACACTTATAACTTGACGAAAATGTTCCATGTTCAACTACTTGAAAAATATGCAGAGTATGCCTCGTGTCCTCGGACACCTGAATAAAAGACCTTAAGTCCTCAAAATCTCAAATAAAAATCAACGTTACGTCATCAGACGCACAAATGAAAGTGTGTTCTCTCGAAGCTTTCTGGATCATTATAAATTAAACTGACTAGGGTAGGTGTGGAAGGGGATTTATGGAAAAATATTCCATAATAATTATCAGACTAGCATGCGATCGGTATCATTGAGTTCGTAGCAGTGTGGAGGTTACGATTATGCTGTAGCCGGCTCGAATCGATCGTGGAATTAATCCGTAGATAACTCCCGCGTTAATTTACCAGGGTGCGTTACCAAGCCGAGTTGCCGCTAAAACAGGACGTCTTGATATTATAGGTTCAGACTCTTGTAGATCTTTGCGCGCTTTTACTTGTATTTCTGCCACATGGAGTGGTTAACCTCAAGATTGACCAATTACTTCGTAGCATTTGATTTTCTTCTTGGCGCCAACACTCATAGCAAGAGGCCATATTGTGCGTACCCAAGCCGTCTCCGCGCTAAAAGTTGCACCTGTTCTATGTGTCATGAATATTATGATACTTCCTAAAATACCAGGTCGCCTCCGTAGCGTAGCGGTCAGCATGGTTAGCTGCCGCCCTGGAGGTCCTGTGTTCGATTCCCGGCTCTGCCACGAAATTTGAAAAGTGGTACGAGGACTGGAACGGGGTCTACTCAGCCTCGGGTGGCCCAAATGAGTAGAGGGGGTTCGATTCCCCCTCAGCCATCCTCGAAGTGGTTTTCCGTGGTTTCCCACTTCGTCTTCGGGCAAATGCCGGGATGGTACCTACTGTAAGGCCACGGCCGCCTCCTTCCCTCTTCCTAGCCTATCCATCCCAATCTTTCATCCGTTCCCATTCCTCATGAGGCCCCTGTTCGCTTTGCAGGTGAGGACGCCTGGGCGAAGTGCTGATCACACATCCCCAGTTGTATCCATACCGACCAGATGTTCCAAGCTCCAGGACACTGCCCATAGAGGCGGTAGTGGTGAGTTCCTTCGCTGAGTCTGTGGGATCCACCAACCTAGAGGGTAAATTGACTAAAAAAACCTAAAATACCACAGGAGCTTCAACCATTGTGTCCTCTCGGCCACTGATTTCTCAAAATTTCCCAACACCGTCTGGCTCACATATCTGCTGTCTGTAGAAATGTATCAAAAGATGATGAATAATTTATTAGAATCCTTTATACAGCCTGTGGATAAAGGGTTCAGTATATTGCACTCAAATAGTCTTTTATATGCAAATGACTTCAAAATTTTTAAATCAATTTCTTCCACTAATGACTGCACTCTACTACAAAATGACCTAAATAATATACACAAATGGAGTATAGAAAACAAATTATACTTAAACGTACCGAAGTGTGTTGTTATGACCTTTACACGTAAGAAGAACCCAATCACATTTGTTTATGGAATTGGACCTAAGTCACTGAAAACAGTAAGCGAGAAGAAAGATCTTGGGATCCTGTTTGACCGAGGGCTTGCTTATCATGTGCAAAAGACGGTCGGGGATGCTTACCGCATGTTAGGGTTTAAAATAAGAAACACTAAGCCATTCATTAGGACCAGTACCTGCATAAACCTTTATACTGCCATGGTGAGATCCAAGCTCGAGTACGCCAGCCAAGTATGGAGTCCCTGGCAGAAAACATGCATAAGTCCATTGAGCAAGTTCAAAAGAAATTCCTCAGATACTTACACCTCGAAATAACGGGCAATTACCCACACATGGTACCCTACGGTGAACTTTTGTTGAATTTCGGCATAACTAGTTTGGAGTCTCGAAGGCAAGTGAATGATATGAAATTCCTTTATAAAGTCATTAACGGTCAAATTGATAACTCATTTTTCCTATCGCTCCTAAATTTCAACATCCCTCGCTTAACTACAAGATCAACCATAACATTCAACAAGTAGTCCGTGAAGAACTATACAGCCTATTTTCATATATCCTGCTCATGTTAATTGTCTCTATCAACATACAAAATTTCGGTTTAATTGCTGTAACAGATTCATAGATATTGAGAACCGTCTAAATATTTCATATGGTCGCCAAGATGGATTTTTATTTTTGTACTACTGTATTACATTAAGATAATTGTGTACGTGTGGTATTCAAACTTCAATCGCATGATTAGAACACAAGAAGTGAAAACGAGATTTTAAAAGTACGCACAACAGCCATCTTGTGATTATGCAAACAATTGAAATAAATTACACGCCAGTGGATCAACATTTGTATAAGCATTTAACGTGCAACGTTTCACGGCATTCGGATAGTTAATTCGCGAGAAACGTCCATTTAATTATTTATACTTCGCGTCGCCGCCATGTTGGATTTGTGCTCACCGGCTTACTGAAAGTCCTATAGGTGAACATATGTTCATAGTCTCTATGAACATAAAAAATTCAGTTTGGTAGCTGTAAAAGATTCATAGATATTGAGAACCGTCTAAATATTTCGGAAGCTCGCCATTTAGGATTGTTATATGTATAGGCCATAGAGTTATGTACCATTCAAGGACAATTATTGCCTAGCTTCATTATTCAAACTTTCACTTCGATCGCATGATTACGACACAAGAATAAAAACTTAATTTTAAAATTTCGCACAGCCGCCATATTGAGGTTATGTAAACAATTGAATTAAATTAGATGGCAGTGCATTACAATCTGCAAAATCATTTACTGTACCACATTTCACTGCGCTCAGAGAGTTAAATCACGAGAAAAGTCTATTAAAATATTTCAAATTCGCTTGGTCGCCATGTTCGTTTTGTACTCTACAGGTTTATGAAATATGCATAGGTAAACTTGTATCAGTACCCTTTATCACCGTACAAAATTGCATGATGATATCTGTAATAGTTTCGGAGATATAGAATGTCAGTGAAATATTTCGCACAGCCGCCATTTTGAGGTTGTGTAAACAATTGAACTAAATTAGACCCCAGTGCATTACAATGTGTATAAACATTTGCTGTACCAAGTTTCATTACGTTTGGATAGTTAAATCGCGAGTAATGTCTATTTAAAAGTCTCAATTTCGCTTGACCGCCATGTTGGTTTTGTAGTCACCAGGCTTTTGAAAGTCTCGTAGGTGAACTTCTAGTAGGTGAACACACACACACACACACGCGCGCACACACACACACGGACAAAAGGTGATCTCATAAGCCTATTTTTTCAAAATTGAAAATAGCCTAAAAATGATATAACCAATACCACTTCACATAACAATTCCCTTGTATGGAGGCTTTGCAGTATTTACAACAATGCGGTTCGTGTAAACTGGAAACTAGACCGTTCATGGAAATTATAATCCAATCACTCTAATTCATACTTGAAATAAAATAATCACACATAACAGAATCAACAATGTATATATGTGGATAGGCCTGTTCCCTAGTTATTAATGTTACCTTTCAGTTTATTATGTAATAATTTCAAAATCTGTTTTTATATTTGGCATTAGATCAAATTTTGATTTAGTTTTTATATTATATTTTTACTACTATGCATTTTGATCTGTGTGAACTTCTTAGTTTTAAGAATTACATTAAGATATTAATATTTAATGCAGACATATCAGGAAATGTATCTTACTGTGTAGGTGCACTATTATTGGGGCGCACACTGAGCCCTGTTGTGTACCATCAACAAATAAATAAATAAATAAAAATAAATTCTATAACCGACATCCGCACCACTCCGTCGTATATAGTGGAATCAACCACGGTCTGGTACAATTACTGTCTCCTGTACAAAAGGATCGACGAGGATGTGATTCGAATCCACGCGTACAGAGCACATTGGAATAGCAGTCCAAAGCCTTAACCACTCGGCCATCTCGTCTTCCTAAGAAGATGAAATTCTGTAACCGATTTCCGCACTACTCCATCGTATATTGTGGAAGCAAAAAGATCTGATACTATTACTATCTCCTGCACGAAAAGAATTACGAGGATAGGTTTCGAACCCACGCGTGCAGAGCACATTGGATTAGCAGTCCAACGCCATAACGACTCGGCCACCCTGTCTTCTTAATAAGGTGAAATTCTATAACAGACTTTCGCACCACTCCGTGGAAACAACCACGATGTGATACTAATAATGTTTCATGCACAAAAAGATCGACGAGAAAGGGATTCGAACCCACGCGTGCAGAGCACATTGGACTAGCAGTCCAACGCCTGAACCACTCGGCCACCTCGTCTTCTTAAGGAGATGGAATTCTTTAACCGACTTCCGCACCACTCCGCCGTATATTGTGGTAACACACACGATCGGATACTATTACCGTCTCTTGCACGAAATGATCTACGAGGATGGGATTCGAATACCCGCGTGCAGAGCACATTGGATTAGCAGTCCAACGCTTTAACCACTGGGCCACCTAACCTTCTTAAAAAATTGACATTCTATAACCTTTTCCGCACCACTCCGTCGTATATTGTGAAAACAAACACGATCTGATACTATTACTGCCCTATGCACAAAAAGGTCTAATAGGATGGGATTCGTGCCCTCACTTGCAGAGCACATTGGAATAGCAGTCGAACACCTTAACCTCTCGGACACCTCGAATTCTTAATAAGGTTAAATTCTATAACTGATTTCCGCACCACTAAGTCTTACATTGTGGAAACAAAACCGATTTGATACTATTACTGTCTCATTCACAAAAGATCGACTAAGATGGGTTTCGAACCCTTGCCTGCAGAGCAAATTGGGTTAGCAGTCCAACGCCTTAACCACTCAGCCACCTCGTCTTCTGGAGAAGATGAAATTCTATAACCGACTTCGGCACCATTCCGTCGTATATTGTGCAATCAAACACGATCTGATAGTATTACCGTTTCATGCACGAAATGATCGACGTGGATGGGATATGAACCCACGCGTGCAGAACACATTGGATTAACAGTCCATCGCCTTAACATCTCGGCCACCTCGTCTTCTTAAGAGGGTGAAATTCTATAACTGATTTCCGCACCACTCGTCGCATATTGTGGAAAAAAACACATGATCTGATACTATTACTGTCTCATGCACAAAAAGATCGACGAGGAAAGGATACGAACCCACGCGTGCAGAGCACATTGGATTAGCAGTCCAACGCCTTAACCACTCGGACACCTCGCCTTCTTAAAAAGGTGAAATTCTATAACCGACTTTCGCACCACTCCGTGGAAACAAACGCGGTCTGATACTATTACTGTTTCATGCACGAAAAGATCGACGAGAATGGGATTCGAACCCACGCGAGCAAAGCACATTGGATTAGCAGTCCAACGCTTTAACCACTCGGCCACCTCGTCTTCTTAAGAAGAAGAAATTCTATAACCGACTTTCGCACTACTCCGTGGAAACACACACGATCTGATAATATTAATGTTTCATCGAAAAGATCGACGAGAATGGGCCTCGAACACACGCGTGCAGAGCACATTGCATTAGCAGTCCTACGCCTTAACCACCTCGTCTTCTTAAAAAGGAGAAATTCTATAACTGATTTCCGCACCACTCCGTCGAATATTGTGCAAACAAACACGATCTGATACTATTACTGTCTCCTATGCGAAAGGATCTACGAGGATGGGATTCGAACCCACGCCTGCAGAGTACTTTGGATTAGCAGTCCAACGCCTTAACCACTCGGCCACCGCGTCTTCTTCAGGAAATGAAATTCTATACCCGAATTCCTCACCATTCCGTCGTAAATTGTGGAAACAAACACGATGTGACACTATTACCGTTTCATGCACGAGAAGTTCGACGAGGATGCGTCTCGAACCCACGCGTGCAGAGCACATTGGACTAGCAGTCCAACGCCAAAACCTCTCGGCCACCTCGTCTTCCCAAGAAGGCGAAATTCTATAACAAACTTTCGCACCACTCCGTGGAAACAAACACCATGTGATACTATTACTGTTTCATGCACGAAAAGATCGACGAAAATGGGCCTCGAACCCACGCGTGCAGAGCACATTGGATTAGCAGTCCTACGCCTTAACCTCTCAGCCACCTCGTCATCTTAAAAAGGAGAAATTCTATTACTGTTTTCCGCACTACTCCGTCGTATATTGCGGAAACAAACACGATCTGATACTATTACTGCCTCCTGCACGAAAAGATCTACGAGGATGGGATTCGAACACACGCGTGCAGAGCATGTTGGATTAGCAGTCCAGCGCCTTAACCATTCGGCCACCTCGTCTTCTTATGAAGTTGAAATTCTATAACCGATTTCCGCACTACTCCGTGGTATATAGTGGAAGCAAAAAGATCTGATACTATTACTATCTCCTGCACGAAAAGATTTACGAGGATGGGTTTCGAAACCACGCGTGCAGAGCGCATTGGATTAGCAGCCCAACGCCTTAACCACTCGGCCACCCTGTCTTCTTAAGAAGGTGAAATTCTATAACCGACTTTCGCACCACTCCGTGGAAACAACCACGATGTGATACTATTATTGTTTCATGCACGAAAAGATCGACGAGAATGGGATTCGAACCCACGCGTGCAGAGCATATTGGATTAGCAGATCAACGCCTTAACCTCTCGGCCTCCTCGTCTTCTTGAAAAGGAGAAATTCTATAACTGATTTCCGCACCACTAAGTCTTACATTTTGGAAACAAAACCGATTTGATAATATTACTGTCTCATTCACAAAGATCGACCAAGATGGGATTCGAACCCTTGCTTGCAGAGCACATTGAATTAGCAGTCCAACGCCTTAACGACTCGGCCACCTCGTCTTCTGGAGAAGATGAAATTCTATAACCGACTTCGGCACCATTCCGTCGTATATTGTGCAAACAAACACGATTTGATAGTATTACCGTTTCATGAATGAAATGATCGACGTGGATGGGGTATGAACCCACGCGTGCAGAACACATTGGATTAACAGTCCATCGCCTTAACCTCTCGGCCACCTCGTCTTCTTAAGAGGGTGAAATTCTATAACTGATTTCCGCACCACTCGTCGCATATTGTGGAAAAAAACACATAATCGGACACTATTACTGTCTCATGCACAAGAAGATCGACGAGGAAAGGATACGAACCCACGCGGGCAGAGCACATTGGATTAGCAGTCCAACGCCTTAACCACTCGGCCACCTCGCCTTCTTTAAAAGATGAAATTCTATAACCGACTTTCGCACCACTCCGTGGAAACAAACACGATCTGATACTATTACTGTTTCATGCACGAAAATATCGACGAGGATGGGATTCGAAACCACGCGAGCAGAGCACATTGGATTAGCAGTCCATTGCTTTAACCACTCGGCCACTTCGTCTTCATAAGAAGGTGAAATTCTATAACCGACATTCGCACCACTCCGTGGAAACACACACGATCTGATACTCTTAATGTTTCATCGAAAAGATCGACGAGAATAGGCCTCGAACACACACGTGCAGAGCACATTGCATTAGCAGTCCTACGCCTTAACCACTCGGCCACCTCGTCTTCGTAAGAAGGAGAAATTCTATAACTGATTTCCGCACCACTCCGTCGAATATTGTGGAAACAAACACGATCTGATACTATTACTGTCTCCTATACAAAAGGATCGACGAGGAAGGGATTCGAACCAACGCCTTCTTAAGAAGGTGATATTCTATAACCGACTTCCGCACCACTCTGTCGTATATTGTAGAAAGAAACACGATCTGTTACTATTATTGTTCCATGCACGAAAACATCGACGTGGATGGGATTCGAACCCAAGCGTGCAGAGCATATAGAATTAGCAGTTAAACGCCTTAACCACTCGGCCTCCTCGTCTTCTTAAGAAGGTGAAATTCTATAACAACACTGTCGTATATAGTGGAAACACACACGATCTGATATTATTACTGTCTCATGCACAAAAGGATCGACGAGGACGGGATTCGAACCCACACGAGCAGAGCACATTGTATTAGCACTCCAACGCCTCAATCACTCGGCCACCTCGTCCAGTTCAGCGGTTGAAATTCTATAACTGATTTCCGCACTACTCCGTCGTATATTGTGGAAAAAAAACACGATCTGATACTATTACTGTCTCCTGTACAGAATGATCGATGAGGATGAGATTCGAACCCACACGTGCAGAGCACATTCGATTAGCAGTCCAACACCTTAACCACTCGGCCACCACGTCTTCCTAAGAACGGTATAACCGACTTCCGCAGCACTCTGTCCTATACTGTCGAAACAAACACGATCTGATACAATTACTGTCTCATGCACAAAATGATATATGACGACGGGATTCGACCCCACACGCGCCTAGCATATTGAATTTGCAGGCCAACGCCCCAATCTCTCGGCCACTGCGTCTACTTAAGAAAGTGAAATTCTATATCCAATTTCCGCACCACTCCGTCGTATATTGTGGAAACAAACGCGATCTGATGTTATTTCTCTCTCAAACACAGAAATTTCGACGAGGTGGGGATTCGAACCCACGCTTCCAACGCATCAACCACTCGGCCACCGCATCATTTTAAGATTATGAAATTCTATAACCCACTTCCGCACGACTCCGTCGTATATTGTGGAAACAAACACGATCTGATACTACTACTGTCTCATGCACAAAAAGATCGACGAGGATGGGATTCGAACCCACGCGCGCAGAGCACATTGAGTTAGCAGTCCGACGTCTTAACCACTCGGCCACCTCGTTTTCTTAGGAAGGCAAAATTCTATAACCGACTCTCGCACCAGTCCGTGGAAACAAACACGATCTGATACTATTACTTTTTCATGCTCGAAAAGATCAACGAAAATGGGATTAGAACACACGCCTGCAGAGCACATTGGATTAGCAGTCCAACGCCTTAACCACTCGGCCTGCTCGTCTCCTTAAGAAGGTGATATTCTATAACCGACTTCCGCACCACTCTGTCGTATAATGTAGAAACAAACACGATCTGTTACTATTATTGTTCCATGCACGAAAACATCGACGTGGATGGGATTCGAACCCAAGCGTGCAGAGCACATAGAATTAGAAGTCCAACGCCTTAACCACTCGGTGAAATTCTATAACAACACTGTCGTATATAGTGGAAACACACACGATCCGATACTATTACTGTCTCATGCACAAAAGGATCGACGAGGACGGGATTCGAACCCACACGTGCAGAGCACATTGTATTAGCACTCCAACGCCTCAATCACTCGGCCACCTCGTCCAGTTCAGCGGTTGAAATTCTATAACTGATTTCCGCACTACTCCGTCGTATATTGTGGAAAAAAACACGATCTGATACTATTACTGTCTCCTGTACAGAATGATCGACGAGGATGGGATTCGAACCCACGCGTGCAGAGCACAATGGATTAGCAGTCCAACACCTTAACCACTCGGCCACCACGTCTTCTTAAGAACGTTATAACCGACTTCCGCACCACTCTGTCCTATACTGTCGAAAAAAACACGATCTGATACAATTACTGTCTCATGCACAAAATGATATATGAAGACGGGATTCGAACCCACGCGCGCAGAGCATATTGTATTTGCAGGCCAACGCCTCTATCACTCGGCCACCGCGTCTTCTTAAGAAAGTGAAATTCTATATCCGATTTCCGCACCACTCCGTCGTATATTGTGGAAATAAACGCGATAAGATGTTCTTTCTGTCTCAAACACAAAAATTTAGACGAGGAGGGGATTCGAACCCACGCGGCCAGGGCACATTGCATTAGCAGTCCAACGCATCAATCACTCGGCCTCCGCGTCATCTTAAGATTGTGAAATTCTATAACCCACTACCGCACGACTCCGTCGTATATTGTGGAAACAAACACGATCTGATTCTACTACTGTCTCATGCACAAAAATATCGACGAGAATGGGATTCGAAACCACGCTCGCAGAGCACATTGAGTTAGCAGTCCGACGTCTTAACCACTCGGCCACCTCGTTTTCTTAGGAAGGCGAAATTCTATAACCGACTTTCGCACCACTCCGTGGAAACAAACACGATCTGATACTATTACTTTTTCATGCACGAAAAGATCGACGAAAATGGGATTCGAACACACGCCTGCAGAGCACATTGGAATAGCAGTCCAACGCCTTAACCACTCGGCCACCTCGTCTTATTAAAAAAGTGAAATTCAATAACCGACTTTCGCACCACTCCGTGGAAACAAACACGATCTCATACTATTACTGTTTCATGCACGAAAAGATCGACGAGCATGGGATTCGAAAACACGCGCGCAGGGAACATTGAATTAGGAGTCCAACACCTTAGCTTCTCGGCCACCTCGTCTTCTTAATGAGGAAAATTCTATAACAGATTTCCGCACTACTCCGTTGTATATTGTGAAAACAAACATGATCTGATACTATTACTGCCTCCTATACAAAAGGATCGACGAGGATGGGATTCGAGCCCACGCCTGCAGAGCACATTCGATTAGCAGTCCAACGCCTTAACCACTCGGCCATCTCGTCTTCTTAAAAAGGTGAAATTCTATAACCGACTTCCGCACCACTCTGTCGTATATTGTAGAAGCAAACACGATCTGATACTATTAATGTTCCATGCACGAAAACATCGACGTGGATGTGATTCGAACACAAGCGTACAGAGCAGAGAGAATTAGCAGTCCAGTGCCTTAAGCACTCGGCCACCTCGCAAGGAAACGAAATTCTATAACCGACTTTCGCACCACTCCGTGGAAACAAACACGATCTGATACTATTACTTTTTCATGCACGAAAAGATCGACGAAGATGGGATTCGAAACACGCCTGCAGAGCACATTGGAATAGCAGTCCAACGCCTTAACCACTCGGCCACCTCGTAAGTGAAATTTTATTACAGAATTTTCAGATATGATAAATACCATACTAATACATCACAAGAAATCCAGATAGTGTCCATATTTATCGTACAATTGTCCACTTTCACTAAGCTTCCAACGCTCTTTTTGCAGGTGATACCTGAGATCCAGGAAAGAGAAATGTTGATCATTTTCTATCACGAAGTGTACATATTGGCCCATTATCCACACAATGGCAGTCTGTTTAATTTGGGGGAAGGCGGTCACCGACAAACGAACCAACTTCCTGTCATCAAGGTCATCCGTGGGCACATTTAATAGTTGACATACTTTTCCCTTACACCACAGCCACGTGGAGGGAACTCGCGTGCATGATGTGAAGCGGTGTATCGCCGTATCAGTTTGACCACATATAGTACACCATGGGTAAGCTTCAAGATGGTTGGTATATCGCCGTAGAGCGGTTGGGATGAGATCGTTGAGGAAGATAAAAACCTGGGAGTGTACAGCAGAAGAAATGGTCATAGCCCCAAAATTTTTCCAAACAGTGGGCCAATGGACGTAGAGGGTGGTGGCCTCTATTCGCGGTTTGGAGTGTACCACTTGCCGCAACATGTTATAGATACTTTTCGTCGCTAGAACAATCCCTGAAGGCATTTGGCGAACAGTTTCCAGAAGGTGCTGTTGATGGTCCCTAAATATCTTCGGCAAAGCTCTATCACAACCACGGGCTGTGTTTCGAATATCTTTGTCTAGTGCTTTCGTAAAAGTGTCATGTTGGGAAAGAATGGTGATATCGTTCTTGCAGAGGAGTGCACGGCATTTCATGCCATGAGCTGTTAGCCCTAGCCCGCCTTGCCGGGATGGGAGATACAACTGTTCCCGTTGTACTCGTAACAAAAATCCTTGCCATAGAAACCAACCTGTATATTTTGCCAATTGGCTCTCAAACATTTTGGGAAGTGGGAAAAGTTGTGCGACATACCATTTTTTAGAGAGCGCAAACACGTTGAGGACCATGACCCATTGCACTATATTGAGGTTTCTTTGACCAAATTGGATCAGGACTCCCCTAACTTTGGCAATGACCTTAGTCCAGTTTGCTTGCACTGTGTCCAGAAGCGATTGCTTCCAGGTAACGCCTAGAATTTTCACCTCATTTACTATCCGGAACCAGGGCTGTGGGGTAATCACTGAGTTAGTATTGAGCGGAAGCAAAGCAGTTTTCTGGGGGTTCGATTGTGCTCCAGAGGCGATATGGTAGAGCTGAAGGACGCTATCGATGTGGGAGATGTCTTCTTTATTGTGGATCAATATTGATACGTCATCAGCATAGGCGCACATTCCAAAAACATGTGTGGACAGTTTGTAACCCTGTAGCTTCACCTGGGTAGTCCGAATGAACGGTTCAAGGCCAATGACAAAAAGTAGCATAGAAAGGGGACATCCTTGCCTAACTGATCGTTGTATTGGAATCAGAGGGGAAAGAAAACCGTTGACGAGCACTCTAGACGTAGCATTACAATTTATCATACGAATGTAGTCAATAAGGATTTCAGGAAATTCGAAGTGTTGCAAGACCATGTACAAGTATTCATGACTGATGCGGTCGAAAGCTTTATCAAGATCTAAGGTGAGAAAACTCATTGGCTCAGTGGGGAGCATTAAGGCTTTTAGGTGTAGGTCCCGTAGTATCGCTAAGTTTGTTAACAGAGTTCTTCCAGGAATACTGCAACATTGTTCATCACCAATGATATCAGGTAGAACAGTCTTCAATCGGCATGCAAGTACTTTGGTAAGGACTTTATAGTCACTGCAGAGCAGAGTAACTGGTCGGAAGTCACCAACTGCCATGGGAGAGGATGTTTTTGGTATGAGGACTATGGTACCCTCGTGATATGATTGACAAAGAGCACGACGTTGGAGAATGTTACGCAGGACATGACAAAATTCTTTGCCAATGAGAGGCCAGAAGTGTTTATACATTTCATATGGCAGTCCATCAATGCCAGGTGAGCGGTTGTTTGGGAGTTGTTTAACCACAGAGTGAATCTCTTCATCCGTAATATCCGCGCTGAGCAGAGTTTTGTTGTCCGGAGATAGTTGGGTACTGCAAGATGACAGCAATAGGGTCACCTGCTGTGGATCAATGGGAGCCTTAGCGTAGAACCGTTGATAAAAAAAACTGATAATTCACGACGTATAGCGTCAGGGGAGGTGACGACACTTCCAGTACTGGTGCGGAGGCGGTTGATATATTTACGTTGCCGCTCACGTTGTCCTTTGGCGATATGGAATACACTTGCACTTTCGTCCGGGAGCACTGTACGATCTTTTAAAGCCACGTTTATATGAGCGAGCGTTCGTTGCTGTAGAGACAGGAGCTTGGTTTTAACTTCCCGGATCTGGTCATATATACGCTCCCCAGCATCAGATCTTTGCTGGAGCTGGCGAAGAACTCGATAGTAAAATTCAACTGTATCCCGTCTTTCCCGACCTCGTTGGTAAGATATGTTCTTAAAGACGCGGCGGATCCCTGGTTTAACTAAAATATCCCACCAGTCTGTGCAGTCGCGAAATTTGCATTTTTGTTGGACCCATCGAGTCCAGTGTTGTCTGAAAATATCTTGGCATTCCTCCTCCAGTAACAGCGAGCAATTCAGCTTCCAATAACCTCTTCCTATGTGAAATATGGAATGGGGGTAAGAGATTGTACATACGACAGCATGATGGTTAGTGAAACTGGCAGGTGTCACTTCATATCGTCTAGGCTGGATAAGTTCCTGTGGAAAGTAGATGCGGTCAAGTCGTGATGAGGAGTTGTGACTTATACAGGTGTAATGGGGCAGGGGCACCCTTAAACTATCCACAGCATCAATGAGGTGTAGGGAGGTAAGAAGGGTCCTGAGAGCCGGGTTGACACCTTGGTATGAGCTAGTGGAATCTTCTGGGCGTTGAATACAATTGAAATCCCCTGCAAGAATAAGTTTTTCCTTAACGTCGTGCAGATGAGGCAGTATACTCTGTTGAAAGAACATTTTCCGTTCCACACGTTTATTGGACCCGGATGGGGCATATACATTTATCAGGGTGGTATTGTTTATGTGTCCAGATATTATGCGTCCTGATGGATGACATAGCACAACTTCGAGTGGGATATCTTGTCTTATGAGGAATACGGTCCCTCTATTCGTATTACCGGTATTGATGTATTGTTTGTAGAAGGCAGATATGGGCAAACAGGGTAGAGCAACTTCCTGAATGAAGGCAATGTCAATGTCTGCATCTCGAAGGAATCTCTCCAACAGTTGAAATTTCAGAGGGCATTCTATTACATTGATATTCACAGTGGCCACAGTGGGAAATTGCGCCATTAAGAGAAGTATAAAAGTTGTGCTTGACATACTGGAAGTTGGACTCGAGAAAAAAGAAAAAAGAAAAAAAAGACACAGGTGAGAAATATACTGGTGCACTATGTCAAATTAGGTTGAGATAGTTCCTTTTGACTGCCAATCATAGGCCGTGTGTCAGCGGTTGAGAGCGTTCGTGGGTCCCTAGATGACATAGAATGAAGATTTTGTTTCTTTTTTACAGCTGCGGGAACGTTTGTAGAGCCAGTTTGATTCTTCGGGGCTGGTACGGCAATCGAGGCATTTGTTTAAATCTTCTTAGAGACGTTCTCGGATCCCCGATCATCATTCTTAAGTGAGTCGGTAGGGACCAGCGAGGGTGGGGGCAGTGAAGACAAAATTTCTGTGGCAGCCTGTAGTGACGGCATAGTTGGTTCTAAGGCTGCGATACAGGTTGCCGATAGCAAAGGGGCACTCTGTGGCTCGCAGCTCTGGTCAGGGCAAGGTACAGGTTGTGCGTCAGATGTATCCGAGGTCACTTCTGGTGTTGTCCCAGCTGACTGATCAATAAGCATGTTTTCATATGACGTTTGCTGCGTCACAACTTCCGAGTATTGGACACGTCGTTGTTGTGTAGGAGTTATACCGAGGGGAATCATTTTCTTTGGGCAGTTAATACGTAGATGTGTGGTAGCATTGCAAATTAAACAGGTCTGTTTCTGTCCATTATACGTTATATAGCCAGAATGGCCACCAAAAGTCTCAGTGGAGGGGATATCTTGCTTGATTTCCATAGTGACGGCACGTATTCCATTATACACCGGGAACTGATAAGCAGAAGACCATTGTTCTTTCCTGACGTCACTCACAGTGCCATATTTCGACAGGACGGATTTGAAAATTTCAGGGGGTACTTCGAGTGGGACATTAAATATTCGCACTGTGGTAAAATTGGAATCCGCTGTGGAGAGCTTAACATTTGTCGTTTCGCCTGAGTCATACTGAAATTTAATAGGATCTGCAAAAGTATTTAACAATTTCTGATAAATAGATATGCTGATCACCTTGATGTAAATGTTTTTTTTTCGTGCGCATTTAACTGGATGTCTTCTACTTGGTCGACAGTCAACCGGAGGGTATCGCCAATCCAGCGGTGAATTTCTCCTGATGAGGGGCGAGAACTCTGCCTGTCCCATTGGCAGCGTACGGTGTTTTTTTCTCTGGTATCCGGACATGATTTTCAGCGGGGGTTTCTGGGTTTCTGGTTTTGTTATCCTATCTGGAACACTACCTGAAAAAGTATGGTCCGAATGACACACGGAAGGTCAGTACACACGTGGAACTAAGGAAGCACCGGTATTAGGAACCGTAAACTCTTCCAATGCGGTCACACAGCGCGCACACACGTACCGCACTCGGCCACGACCAGTGACCAACTAACCACTCGGCCACCTCGTCTTCTTAAGAAGGAGAATTTCTATAACCGACATCCGCACCACTCCGTCGTATAATGTGGAAACAAACACGATCAGATACTATTACTGTCTCCTATACAAAAGGATCGATGAGGATGGGATTCGAACCCACGCGTGCAGAGCACATTGGATTAGCAGTCCAACGCATTAACCTCTCGGCCAACTCGTCTTCTTAAGAAGGTGAAATTCTATAACAACTCTGTAGTATATAGTGGAAACACACACGATCAGATACTATTACTGTCTCATGCACAAAAGGATCGACGAGGACGGGATTCGAACCCACGCGTGCAGAGCGCATTGTGTTAGCACTCCAACGCCTCAATCACTCGGCCACCTCCTCCACTTCAGAAGTCGAATTTCTATAACCGACATCCGCACCACTCCGTCGTATAATGTGGAAACAAACACGATCTGATACTATTACTGTCTCCGGTACAAAAGGATCGACGAGGAAGGGATTCGAACCCACGAGTGCAGAGCACATTGGATTAGAAGTCCGACGTCTTAACCACTCGGTCACCTCGTTTTCTTAGGAAGGCGAAATTCTATAACCGACTTTCGCACCACTCCGTGGAAACAAACACGATCTGATACTATTACTTTTTCATGCACGAAAAGATCGACGAAGATGGGATTCGAAACACGCCTGCAGAGCACATTGGAATAGCAGTCCAACGCCTTAACCACTCGGCCACCTCGTAAGTGAAATTTTATAACCGACTTTCGCACCACTCCGTGGAAACAAACACGATCTGATACTATTACTGTTTCATGCTCGAAAACATCGACGGGCATGGGATTCGTACACACGCGAGCAGGGAACATTGATTTGGAGTCCAACACCTTAGCCTCACGGCCACGACGTCTTCTTAATAAGGAGAAATTCTATAACTGATTTCCGCACCAATCCGTCATATATTGTGAAAAAAAAAACACGATCTGATACTTTTATTGTCTCATACACAAAAAGATCGACGAGCATAGCATTCCAACCCATGCGTGCAGAGCGCATTGGATTAGCAGTCCAACGCTTTAGTCTGTCGGCCTCCTCATCTTCTTCGGAAGGTGAAATTCTATAACCGATTTCTGCACCACTCCGTCGTATATTGTGGAAATAAGCACGATCTGATACTATTACTGTCTCATACACAAAATGATCGACGAGGATAGGATCCGAAGTCACGCGTGCAGCGCACGTTGGACTAGCAGACCAACGGCTTAACCTCTTGGGCACCTCGTCCACTTAAGAAGTCGAAATTCTATAACCAACTTTCGCACCACTCCGTCCTATATTGTTGAAACAAACACGATATGATATTATTACTGTTTCATGCACGAAAACATCGACGAGCATGGGATTCGAACACACGCGTGCAGGACACATTAGATTAGCAGTCCAACGCCTCATTCACTCAGCCACCTCATCCACTTAAGAAGTTGAAATTCTATAACCGACTTCCGCAACACTCCGTCGTATATTGTTGAAACAAACACGATCTGATACTATTACTGTTTCATGCACGAAAACATCGACGAGCATGGGATTCGAACACACGCGTGCAGGGCACATTGAATTAGCAGTCCAACACCTTAGCCTCTCGGCCAACTCGTCTGCTTAACAAGGAGAAATTCTATAACTAATTTCCGCACTACTCCGTTGTATATTGTGGAAACAAATACGATCTGATACTATTACTGCCTCCTATACAAAAGGATCGACGAGGATGGGATCCGAGCCCACGCGTGCAGAGCACATTCGATTAGCAGTCCAACGCCTTAACCTCTCGGCCACCTCGTCTTCTTAAGAAGGTAAAAATCTATAACCGACATCCGCACCACTCTGTCGTATATAGTGGAAACACACACGATCTGTTACTATTACCGTCTCATGCACAAAAGGATCGACGAGGACGGGATTCGAACCCACGCGTGCAGAGCGCATTGTGTTAGCACTCCAACGACTCAATCACTCGGCCACCTCCTCCACTTCACAAGTTGAAATCCTATAACCGACTTCCACACCACTCCGCCGTATATTGTTGAAACATATTCGATCTGATACTAATAATGTTCCATGAACGAAAAGATCGACGAGGATGGGATTCGAACCCACGAGTGCAGAGCACATTGGATTAGCAAACCATCGCCTTAACCACTCGGCCACCTGGTCTTCTTAAGAAGGAGAAATTCTATAACTGATTTCCTCACTACTCCGTCGTATATTGTGGAAAAAAACATGATCTGACACTATTACTGTCTCCTGTACAAAAGGATTGATGAGGAAGGGATTCAAACACACGCGTGCAGAGCACATTGGATTAGCAGTCCGAAGTCATAACCACTCGGCCACCTCGTTTTCTTAGGAAGGCGGAATTCTATAACCGACTTTTGCACCACTCCGTGGAAACAAACACGATCTGATACTATTACTTTTTCATGCACGAAAAGATCGACGAAGATGGGATTCGAACACACGCCTGCAGAGCACATTGGAATAGCAGTCCAACGCCTTAACCACTCGGCCACCTCGTCTTATTAAGAACGTTAAATTCTATAACCGACTTTCGCACCACTCCGTGGAAACAAACACGTTCTGATACTATTACTGTTTCATGCACGAAAACATCGACGAGCATGGGATTCGAACACACGCGTGCAGGAAACATTGAATTAGGCGTCCAACACCTTAGCCTCTCGGCCACCTCGTCCTATTAATGAGGAGAAATTCTTTAACTGATTTCCGCACTACTCCGTTGTATATTGTGAAAACAAACACGATCTGATACTATTACTGCCTCCTATACAAAAGGACCGACGAGGATGGGATTCGAACCCACGCGTGCAGAGCACATTCGATTAGCAGTCCAGTGCCTTAACCACTCGGCCACCTCGTCTTCGCAAGAAGATGAAATTCTATACCCGACATCCGCACCACTCTGTCGTATATTGTGGAAACAAGCACGATCTGATACTATTACTGTCTCCTATACAAAAGGATCGACGAGGATGGGATTTGAACCCACGCGTGCAGAGCACATTGGATTAGCAGTCCAACGCCTTAACTACTCGGCCACCTCGTCTTCTTAAGAAGGTGAAATTCTATAACCACTCTGTCGTATATAGTGGAAACACACACGATCTAATGCTATTACTGTCTCATGCACAAAAGTATCGACGAGGACCTGATTCGATCCCACGCGTGCAGAGCATATTGTATTAGCACTCCAACGCCACAATCACTCGGCCACCTCGTCCACTTAAGAAGTTGAAATTCTATAACCGACTTCCGCACCACTCCGTCGTATATTGTTGAAACAAATACGATCGGATACTATTAATGTTCCATGAACGAAAAGATCGACGAGGATGGGATTCGAACCCACGCGTGCAGAGCACATTGGATTAGCAAACCATCGCCTTAACCACTCGGCCACCTCGTCTTCTTAAGAAGGAGAAATTCTATAACTGATTTCCTCACTACTCCGTCGTATATTGTGGTGAAAAACATGATCTGATACAATTACTGTCTCCTGTACAAAGGGATCGACGAGGATGGGATTCGAACCCACGCGTGCAGAGCACATTTGATTAGCAGTACTACGCCATAACCTCTCGGCCACCACGTCTTCTTACGAACGGTATAACCGACTTCCGCACCACTCTGTCCTATACTGTCGAAAGAAACACGATCTGATACAATTACTGTCTCAAGCACAAAATGATCGACGAAGACGGGATTCGACACCACGCGCGCAGAGCGTATTGGATTAGCAGTCCAACGCCTCAATCACTGTTCCACCGCGTCTTCTTAAGAATGTGAAATTCTATAAACGTTTTCCGCACGACTCCGTCGTATATTGTGGAAACAAACGCGATCTGATGTTATTACTGTCTAATGAACAAACATTTCGACGAGCAAGGGATTCGAACACACGCGTGCAGGGCACATTGAATTAGCAGTCCAACACCTTAGCCTCTCGGCCACCTCGTCTTCTTAATAAGGAGAAATTGTATAACTGATTTCCGCACTACTCCATTGTATATTGTGGAAACAAACACGATCTGATACTATTACTGCCTCCTATACAAAAGGATCGACGAGGATGTGATTCG
Source organism: Meconema thalassinum (assembly GCA_946902985.2). Taxonomy (NCBI): domain Eukaryota; kingdom Metazoa; phylum Arthropoda; class Insecta; order Orthoptera; family Tettigoniidae; genus Meconema; species Meconema thalassinum. The sequence continues at coordinate 392,664,220 of OX336391.1, forward strand.
AGCCCACGCGTGCAGAGCACATTCGATTAGCAGTCTAACGCCTTAACCAGTCGGCCATCGCGTCTTCTTAAGGAGATGAAATTCTATAACCGACTTCCGCACCACTCTGTCGTATATTGTAGAAACAAACACGATCTGAAACTATTACTGTTCCATGCACGAAAACATCGACGTGGATGGGATTCAAACACAAGCGTGCAGGGCACATAGAATTAGCAGTCCAGCGTCTTAACATATCGGCCACCTCCTCCACTTAAGAAGTTGAAATTCTATGACCGACTTCCGAACCACTCCGTCGTATATTTCTGAAACAAATTCAATCTGATACTATTACTGTTCCATGAACGAAACGATCGACGAGGATGGAATTCGAACCCACGCGTGCAGAGCACATTGGATTAGCAAACCATCGCCTTAACCACTCGGCCACCTCGTCTTCTTAAGAAGGAGAAATTCTATAACTGATTTCCTCACAACTCCGTCGTATATTGTGGTGAAAAACATGATCTGATACTATTACTGTCTCCTGTACAAAGGGATCGACGAGGAAGGGATTCGAACACACGCGTGCAGAGCACATTGGATTAGCAGTCCGGCGTCATAACCACTCGGCCACCTCGTTTTCTTAGGAAGGCGGAATTCTATAACCGACTTTCGCACCATTCCGTGGAAACAAACACGTTCTGATACTATTACTGTTTCATGCACGAAAACATCGACGAGCATGGGATTCGAACACAAGCGTGCAGGGAACATTGAATTAGGAGTCCAACACCTTAACCCCTCGGCCACCTCGTCTTCTTAATAAGGAGAAATTCTATAACTGATTTCCGCACTACTCCGTTGTATATTGTGAAAACAAACACGATCTGATACTATTACTGCCTCCTATACAAAAGGACCGACGAGGATGGGATTCGAGCCCACGCGCGCAGAGCACATTCGATTAGCAGTCCAGTGCCTTAACCACTCGGCCACCTCGTCTTCGCAATAAGATGAAAATCTATAACCGACATCCGCACCACTCCGTCGTATATTGTGGAAACAAGCACGATCTGACACTATTACTGTCTCCTATACAAAACGATCGACGAGGATGGGATTCGAACCCACCCGTGCAGAGCACATTGGATTAGCAGTCCAACGCCTTAACCACTCGGCCACCTCGTCTTCTTAAGAAGGCGAAATTCTATAACAACTCTGTCGTATATGGTGGAAACACACACGATCTAATACTATTACTGTCTCATGCACAAAAGTATCGACGAGGACCTGATTCGATCCCACGCGTGCAGAGCACATTGTATTAGCACTCCAACGCCACAATCACTCGGCCACCTCGACCACTTAAGAAGTTGAAATTCTATAACCGACTTCCGCACCACTCCGTCGTATATTGTTGAAACAAATACGATCTGACACTATTACTGTCTCCTATACAAAACGATCGACGAGGATGGGATTCGAACCCACGCGTGCAGAGCACATTTGATTAGCAGTACAACGCCATAACTTCTCGGCCACCACGTCTTCTTAAGAACGGTATAACCGACTTCCGCACCACTCTGTCCTATACTGTCGAAACAAACACGATCTGATACAATTACTGTCTCAAGCACAAAATGATCGACGAAGACGGGATTCAACACCACGCGCGCAGAGCATATTGGATTAGCAGTCCAACGCCTCAATCACTGTTCCACCGCGTCTTCTTAAGGATGTGAAATTCTATAAACGTTTTCCGCACGACTCCGTCGTATATTGTGGAAACAAACGCGATCTGATGTTATTACTGTCTAATGCACAAAAATTTCGACGAGCAAGGGATTCGAACCCACGCGTCCAGAGCACATTGCATTAGCAGTCCAACGCATCAATCACTAGGCCACCACGTCATCTTAAGATTGTGAAATCCTATAACCGACTTCCTCACGACTCCGTCGTATATTGTGTAAAACAAACACGATTTGATACTACTACTGTCTCATGCACAAAAAGATCGACGAGGATGGGATAAAAAACGACGCGTGCAGAGCACATTGAATTAGCAGTCCGACGTCTTCACCACTCGGCCACCTCGTTTTCTTAGGAAGGTGAATTCTATAACCGACTTCCGCTCCACTCTGTCGTATTCTGTGGAAACTAACACGATCTGATACTATTACTGTCTCATGCACAAAAGGACCGACGAGGATGGGATTTAAACCCACGCGTGCAGGAGCACATTGTATTACACTCCAACGCCTCAATCACTCGGCCACTTAAGAAGTTGAAATTCTATAACCGACCTCCGCACCACTCCGTCGTATATTGTTGAAACAAATACGATCTGATACTATTAATGTTCAATGAACGAAAAGATCGACATAGATGGGATTCGAATCCACGCGTGCACAGCTCATTTGATTAGCAGCCCACCGCCTTAACCACTCTGCCACCTCGTCTTCTTAAGAAGGAGAAATTCTATAACCGACTTGCGCACCCCTCCGTGGAAACAAACACGATCTGATACTATTACTGTTTCATGCACGAAAAGATCGACGAAAATGGGGTTCGAACACACGCCTGCAGAGCACATTGGAATAGCAGTCCAACGCCGTAACCACTCGGCCACCTCATCTTCTTAAGAAGCTGAAATTCTATAACCGACTTTAGCACCACTCCGTGGAAACAAACACGATTTGATACTATTACTGTTTCATGCATGAAAACATCGACGAGGATGGGATTCGAACCCACGCGTGCAGAGCACATTGGATTAGCAGTCCAACGCCATAACCTCTAGGCCACCTCGTCTTCTTAGGAACGATAAAACCGACTTTCGCACCACTCTGTCGTATACTGTCGGAACAAACACGATCTGATACAATTACTGTCTCATGCTCAAAATGATCGACGAAAATGGGATTCGAAATCACGCGTGCAGAACACAATGGATTAGCCTTATTTCACACTTCCGCTCCACACTCTCGTATACTGTGGAAACAAACACGATCTGATACTATTACTGTGTCACGCACAAAAATCCCGACGACGATAGGATTCGAACCCAAGCGTGCACAGCACATTGGATGAGCACTCCAACGCGTCAATCACTCGGCCATCGCGTCTTCGTAATAATGTGAAATTCTATGACCGATTTCCGCACCACTCCGTGGAAACAAACACGATCTAATGCTATTACCGTCTCATACGCAAACAGATCGATGAGAAAAGAATTCGAACCAATCCGTGCAGTGCACATTGGATTAGCAGTCTAACGCCTTAACCACTCGGCCACCGCGTCTTCATTGAAAGGTGAAATTCTATAACCGACTTCCGCTCCACTATGTCGTATACTGTGGAAACAAACAGGATCTGATACTGTTACTGTTCCATGCACGAAAAGATCGACGTGGATGGGATTCGAACCAATGCGTGCAGAGCACATAGAATTAGCAGTCCAGCGCCTTAACCACTCGGCCACCTCGTCTTAGCAAGAAATGAAATTCTATAACCGACATCCGCACCACTCCGTCGTATATTGTGGAAACAAACACGATCTGATACTATTACTGTCTCCTATACAAAAGGATCGACGAGGACGGGATTCGAACCCACGCGTGCAGAGCGCATTGGATTAGCAGTCCACCGCCTTAACCTCTCGGCCACCTCGTCTTCTTCGTAAAGTGAAATTCTATAACAACTCTGTCGTATATAGTGGAAACACACACGATCTGATACTATTACTGTCTCATGCACAAAAGAATCGACGAGGACGGGATTCGAACCCACGCGTGCAGAGCGCATTGCAATAGCACCCCAACGCCTCGATCACTTTTTTTTTATTAGCTCTTTACAGAATTACAGAATTTCCAGATATGATAAATACCATACTAATACATCACAAGAAATCCAGATAGTGTCCATATTTATCGTACAATTATCCACTTTCACTAAGCTTCCAACGCTCTTTTTGCAGGTGGTACCTGAGGTCCTGGAACGAGAAATGTTGATCATTGTCCATCACAAAGTGTACATATTGGCCCATTATCCACACAATGGCAGTCTGTTTAATTTGGGGGAAGGCGGTCATCGACAAACGAATCAACTTCCTGTCATCAAGGTCATCCGTGGGCACATTTAATAGTTGACATACTTTTCCCTTACACCACAGCCACGTGGAGGGAACTCGCGTGCATGATGTGAAGCGGTGTATCGCCGTATCAGTTTGACCACATATAGTACACCATGGGTAAGCTTCAAGACGGATGGTATATCGCCGTAGAGCGGTTGGGATGAGATCGTTGAGGAAGATAAAAACCTGGGAGTGTAGAGCAGAAGAAATGGTCATAGCCCCAAAATTTTTCCAAACAGTGGGCCAATGGACGTAGAGGGTGGTGGCCTCGATTCGCGGTTCGGAGTGTACCACTTGCCGCAACATGTTATAAATACTTTTCGTCATTGGAACAGTCCCTGAAGGCATTTGGCGAACAGTTTCCAGAATGTGCTGTTGATGGTCCCTAAATATCTTCGGCAAAGCTCTATCACAACCACGGGCTGTGTTTCGAATATCTTTGTATAGCGCTTTCGTAAAAGTGTCATGTTGGGAAAGAATGGTGATATCGTTCTTGCAGAGGAGTGCACGGCATTTCATGCCATGAGCTGTTAGCCCTAGCCCGCCTTGCCGGGATGGGAGATACAACTGTTCCCGTTGTACTCGGAACAAAAATCCTTGCCATATAAACCAACCTGTATATTTTGCCAATTGGCTCTCAAACATTTTGGGAAGTGGGAAAAGTTGTGCGACATACCATATTTTAGTGAGCGCAAACACGTTGAGGATCATGACCCGTTGCACTATATTGAGGTTTCTTTGACCAAATTGGATCAGCACTCCCCTAACTTTGGCAATGACCTTAGTCCAGTTTGCTTGCACTGTGTCCAGAAGCGATTGCTTCCATGTAATGCCAAGAATTTTCACCTCAATTACTATCCGGAACCAGGGCTTTTGGGTAATCACTGAGTTAGTATTGAGCGGAAGCAAAGCAGTTTTCTGGGGGTTCGATTGTGCTCCAGAGGCGATATGGTAGAGCTGAAGGACGCTATCGATGTGGGAGATATCTTCATTATTGCGGATCAATATTGATACGTCATCAGCATAGGCGCACATTCCAAAAACATGTGTGGACAGTTTGTAACCCTGTAGCTTCACCTGGGTAGTCCGGATGAACGGTTCAAGGCCAATGACAAAAAGTAGCATGGAAAGGGGACATCCTTGCCTAACTGATCGTTGTATTGGAATCAGAGGGGAAAGAAAACCGTTGACGAGCACTCGAGACGTAGCATTACAATTTATCATACGAATGTAGTCAATAAGGATTTCAGGAAATTCAAAGTGTTGCAAGACCATGTACAAGTATTCATGACTGATGCGGTCGAAAGCTTTATCAAGATCTAAGGTGAGAAAACTCATTGGCTCAGTGGGGAGCATTTCGGCTTTTAGGTGTAGGTCCCGTAGTATCGCTAAGTTTGTTAACAGAGTTCTTCCAGGAATACTGCAACATTGTTCAATACCAATGATATCATGTAGAACAGTCTTCAATCGGCATGCAAGTACTTTGGTAAGGACTTTATAATCACTGCAGAGCAGAGTAACTGGTCGGAAGTCACCAACTGCCATGGGAGAGGATGTTTTTGGTATGAGGACTATGGTACCTTCGTGATGTGACTGACAAAGAGCACGACGTTGGAGAAAGGTACGCAGGACATGACAAAATTCTTTGCCAATGAGAGGCCAGAAGAGTTTATACATTTCATATGGCAGTCCATCAATGCCAGGTGAGCGGTTGTTTGGGAGTTGCTTAACCACAGAGTGAATCTCTTCATCCGTAATATCCGCGCTGAGCAGAGTTTTGTTGTCCGGAGATAGTTGGGTACTGCAAGATGAAAGCAATAGGGTCACCTGCTGTGGATCAATTTCAGCCTTAGCGTAGAACCGTTGATAAAATAATGATATTTCACTACGTATAGCGTCAGGGGAGGTGACGACACGTCCAGTACTGTTGCGGAGGCGGTGGATATACTTACGTTGCCGCTCCCGTTGTCCTTTGGCGATATGGTATACACTTGCACTTTCGTCCGGGAGCACTGTACGATCTTTTAAAGCCACGTTTATATGAGCGAGTGTTCGTTGCTGTAGGGAACAAACACGATCTGATACTATTACTGCCGCCTATACGAAAGGATCGAAGAGGATGGGATTCGAGCCCACGCGTGCATAGCACATAGAATTAGCAGTCCAGTGCCTTAACCACTCGGCCACCTTGTCTTCATAAGAAGGAGAAATTCTATAACTGATTTCCGCACTACTCCGCCGTATATTGTGGAAAAAAAACATGATCTGATACTATTACTGTCTCCTGTACAAAAGGATCGACGAGGAAGGGATTCGAACCCACGCGTGCAGAGCACATTGGATTAGCAGTCCGACGTCATAACCACTCGGCCAGCTCGTTTTCTCTGGAAGGCGGAATTCTATAACCGACTTTCGCACCACTCCGTGGAAACAAACACGATCTGATACTATTACATTTTCATGCACGAAAAGATCGACGAAGATGGGATTCGAACAGACGCCTGCAGAGCACATTGGAATAGCAGTCCAACGCCTTAACCACTCGGCCACCTCGCCTTATTAAGAAAGTTAAATTCTATAACCGACTTTCGCACCACTCCGTGGAAACAAACACGATCTGATACTATTACTGTTTCATGCACGAAAACATCGACGAGCATGGGATTCGAACACACGCGTGCAGGGATCATTGAATAAGTAGTCCAACACCTTAGCCTCTCGGCCACCTTGTCTTCTTAATAAGGAGAAATTCTTTAACTGATTTCCGCACTACTCCGTTGTATATTGTGAAAACAAACACGATATGATACTATTAATGCCTCCTATACAAAAGGATCGACGAGGATGGGATTCGAGCCCACGCGTGCAGAGCACATTCGATTAGCTGCCCAGTGCCTTAACCACTCGGCCACCTGGTCTTCGCAAGGAGGTGCAATTCTATAACCGACATCCGCACCACTCCGTCGTATATTGTGGAAAAAAACACGATCTGATACTATTACTGTCTCCTATACAAAAGGATCGACGAGGATGGGATTCGAACCCACGCGTGCAGAGCAGATTGGATTAGTAGTCCAACGCCTTAACCACTCGGCCACCTCGTCTTCTTAAGAAGGTGAAATTCTATAACAACACTGTCGTATATAGTGGAAACATACTCGATCTAATACTATTACTGTCTCATGCACAAAAGGATCGACGAGGACGGGATTTGAACACACGCGTGCAGAGCACATTGTATTAGCACTCCAACGCCTCAATCACTCGACCACTTCGTCCACTTAAGAAGTTGAAATTCTATAACCGACTTCCGCACCACTCCGTCGTATATTGTTGAAACAAATATGATCGGATACTATTAATGTTCCATGAACGAAAAGATCGACGAGGATGGGATTGGAACCCACGTGTGCAGAGCATATTTGATTAGCAGTCCAACGCCATAACTTCTCGGCCACCACGTCTTCTTAAGAACGATATAACCGACTTCCGCACCACTCTGTCCTATACTGTCGAAACAAACACGATCTGATACAATTACTGTCTCAAGCACAAAATGATCGACGAAGACGGGATTCGAACCCACGCGCGCAGAGCATATTGGATTAGCAGTCCAACGCCGCAATCACTCTTCCACCGCGTCTTCTTAAGAATGTGAAATTCTATAACCGTTTTCCGCACGACTCCGTCGTATATTGTGGAAACAAACGCGATCTGAAGTTATTACTGTCTAATGCACAAAAATTTCGACGAGCAAGGGAATCGAACCCACGCGTCCAGAGCACATTGCATTAGCAGTCCAACGCATCAACCACTCGGCCACCACGTCATCTTAAAATAGTGAAATCCTATAACCGACTTCCACACGACTCCGTCGTATATTGTGGAAACAAACACGATTTGATACTACTACTGTCTCATGCACAAAAAGATCGACGAGGATGGGATGCGAAACGACGCGTGCAGAGCACATTGAATTAGCAGTCCGACGTCTTAACCACTCGGCCACCTCGTTTTCGTAGGAAGGTGAAATTCTATAACCGACTTCCGCTCCACTCTGTCGTATTCTGTGGAAACATACACGATCTGATACTATTACTGTCTCATGCACAAAAGGACCGACGAGGATGGGATTCGAACCTACGCGTGCACAGCACATTGGATTAGCAGTCAACGCCTTAGCCACTCGGCCAGATCGTCTTCTTAATAAGGAGAAATTCTACAACTGATTTCCGCACTACTCCGTTGTATATTGTGGAAACAAACACGATCTGATATTATTAATGTCTCATGCACAAAAGGATCGACGAGGACGGGATTCAAACCCACGCGTGCAGGAGCACATTGTATTACACTCCAACGCCTCAATCACTCGGCCACCTCGTCCACTTAAGAAGTTGAAATTCTATAACCGACTTCCGAACCACTCCGTCGTATATTGTTGAAACTAATACGATCTGATACTATTAATGTTCCATGAACGAAAATATCGACATAGATGTGATTCGAACCCACGCGTGCACAGCACATTTGATTAGCAGTCCACCGCCTTAACCACTCGGCCACCTCGTCTTCTTATGGAGGAGAAATTCAATAATTGATTTCCGCACTACTCCGTCGTATATTGTGGAAAAAAACACGATCTGATACTACTACTGTCTCATGGACAAAAGGATCGACAAGGATGGGATTCGAACCCACGCGTGAAAAGCACATTGGATTAGCAGTCCTACGCCTAAACCCCTCTGCCACCGCGTCTTCTTAAGAAGGAGAAATTCTATAACCGACTTGCGCACCACTCCGTGGAAACAAACTCGATCTGATACTATTACTGTTTCATGCACGAAAAGTTCGACGAAGATGGAATTCGAACACACGCCTGCAGAGCACATTGGAATAGCAGTCCAACGCCTTAACCACTCGGCCACCTCGTTTTCTTAAGAAGTTAAAATTCTATAACCGACTTTCGCACCACTCCGTGGAAGCAAACACGATTTGATACTATCACTGTTTCATGCTCAAAACATCGACGAGGATGGGATTCGAAGCCACGCGTGCAGAGCATATTGGATTGGCAGTCCAAAGCCATAACTTCTAGGCCACCTCGTCTTCTTAAGAACGGTAAAACCGACTTTCGCACCACTCTGTCGTATACTGTCGGAACAAACACGATCTGATACAATTACTGTCTCATGCTCAAAATGATCGATGAAGACGGGATTCTAACCCACGCGCGCAGAGCATATTGGATTAGCAGTCCATCACCTTAACCACTCGGCTACCACGTCTTCTTAGGAAGGGGAAATTCTATAACCAATTTTTGCACCACTCTGTCGTATACTGTGGAAAGAAACAGAATCTGATACTGTTACTGTCTCATGCACAAAATGATCGACGATAATGGGATTCGAAATCAAGCGTGCAGAACACAATGGATTAGCCTTAAAACCATTCGGCCAGCTCGACTTCTAAAGAAGGTGAGATTCTATAACAGACTTCCGCTCCACACTCTCGTATACTGTGGAAACAAACACGATCTAATAATATTACTGTGTCACGCACAAAAATCCCGACGACGATGGGATTCGAACCCAAGCGTGCACAGCACATTGGATGAGCACTCCAACGGGTCAATCAATCGGCCATCGCGTGTTCGTAAGAATGTGAAATTCTATGACCGATTTCCGCACCACTCCGTGGAAACAAACACGATCTAATGCTATTACCGTCTCATACGCAAACACATCGATGAGAAAAGAATTCGAACCAATCCGTGCAGTGCACATTGGATTAGCAGTCTAACGCCTTAACCACTCAGCCACCGCGTCTTATTAGGAAGGTGAAATTCTATAACCGACTTCCACTCCACTCTGTCGTATACTGTGGAAACAAACACGATCTGATACTATTACCGTCTCATGAACAAAAGGATCGACGAGGATGAGATTCGAACCCACGCGTGCACAGCACATTGGATTAGCAGTCCAACGCCTGTACCTCTCGGCCAACTCGTCTTCTTAAGAGTGGGATATTATATAACCGACTTCCTCTCCACTCTGTCGTATACTCTGGAAACAAACAAGATCTGATACTATACCTGTCTCATGATCTAAATGATCGTCGAAGAGGGGATCCGAACCCACGCGAGCAGAACACATTAGATTGGCAGTCCAACGCCTGAACCTCACGGCCACCTCGTCTTCTTAAGAACGCGAAGTTCTATAACCGACTTCCGCTCCACTCTGTCGTATACTATGGAAAAAAACACGATCTGATACTACTACTGTCTCATGCACAAAAAGATCGACGAGGATGGGATTCGAACCCACGAGTACAGAACACATTGAATCAGCAGTCCGACGTCTTAACCACTCGGCCACCTCGTTCCCATAGGAAGGTGAAATTCTATAACCGACTTCCGCTCCACTCTGTCGTATTCTGTGGAAACAAACACGATCTGATACTATTACTGTCTCATGCACAAAAGGATCGACGAGGATGGGATTCGAACTCACGCGTGCACAGCATATTGGATTAGCAGTCCAACGCCTTAACCACTCCGCCACCTCGTCTTCTTAAGAAAGCGAAATTCTATAACCGAATTTCGCACCACTCCATGGAAACAAACACGATCTGATACGATTACTTTTTCATGCACGAAAAGATCGACGAAGATGGGATTCGAACACACGCCTGCAGAGCACATTGGAATATCAGTCCAACGCCGTAACCACTCGGCCACCTCGTCTTCTTAAGAAGGTGAAATTCTATAACCGACTTTCGCACCACTCCGTGGAAACAAACACGATCTCATACTATTACTGTGTCATGCACAAAAGGATCGACGAGGATGGGATTCGAACTCACGCGTGCACAGCATATTGGATTAGCAATCCAACGCCTTAACCACTCCGCCACCTCGTCTTCTTAAGAAAGCGAAATTCTATAACCGAATTTCGCACCACTCCATGGAAACAAACACGATCTGATACGATGACTTTTTCATGCACGAAAACATCGACGAGCATGGGATTCGAACACACGCGTGCAGTGCACATTGAATTAGCAGTCCAACACCTTAGCCTGTCGGCCACATCGTCTTCTTAATAAGGAGAAATTCTATAACTGATTTCCGCACTACTCCGTTGTATATTGTGGAAACAAACACGATCTGATACTATTACTGCCTCCTATACAAAAGGATCGACGAGGATGGGATTCGAGCCCACGCGTGCAGAGTACATTCGATTAGCAGTCCAACGCCTTAACCACTCGGCCTTCTCGTCTTCTTACTGAGATGAAATTCTACAACCGATTTCCGCACCACTCTGTCGTATATTGTAGAAACAAACAAGATCTGATACTGTTACTGTTCCATGCACGAAAACATCGCCATGGATGGGATTCGAACCCAAGCGTGCAGAGCACATAGAATTAGCAGTTCAGCGCCTTAACCACTCGGCCAACTCCTCCACTTCAGAAGTTGAAATTCTATAACCGACTTCCGCACCACTCCGTCGTATATTGTTGAAACAAATACGATCTGATACTATTGATGTTCCATGAACGAAATGATCTACGTGGATGGGATTCGAACCAACTCGTGCAGAGCACATAGAATTAGCATTCCAGCGCCTTAACCACTCGGCCATCTCGTCATCGCAAGAAGATAAAATTCTATAACCGACATCCGCACCACTCCGTCGTATATTGTGGAAACAAACACGATCTGATACTATTACTGTCTCATGCACAAAAGGATCGACGAGGACGGGATTCTAACCCACGCGTGCAGAGCGCATTGTATTAGCACTCCAACGCCTCAATCACTCGGCCACCTCGCCCACTTAAACAGTTGAAATTCTATAACCGACTTCCGCACCACTCCGTCGTATATTGTTGAAACAAATACGATCTGATAATATTAATGTTCCATGAACGAAAAGATCGACGTGGATGGGATTCGAACCAACGCGTGCAAAGCACATAGAATTAGGAGTCCATCGCCTTAACCACTCGGCGACCTCGTTTTCTTAGGAAGGTGAAATTCTATAACCGACTTCCGCTCCACTCTGTCGTAATCTGTGGAAACAAACACGATCTGATACTATTACTGTCTCATGAACAAAAGGACCGACGAGGATGGGATTCGAACCTACGAGTGCACAGCACATTGGATTAGCAGTCCAACGCCTTAACCACTCGGCCACCTCGTCTTCTTAATAAGCAGAAATTCTCCAACTGATTTCCGCACTACTTCGTTGTATATTGTGGAAAAACACACGATCTGATACTATTACTGTCTCATGCACAAAAGGATCGACGAGGACGGGATTCAAACCCACGCGTGCAGGAGCACATTGTATTACACTCCAACGCCTCAATCACTCGGCCACCTCGTCCACTTAAGAAGTTGAAATTCTATAACCGACTTCCGCACCACTCCGTCGTATATTGTTGAAAAAAATACGATCTGATACTATTAATGTTCCATGAACGAAAAGATCGACATAGATGGGATTCGAACCCACGCGTGCACAGCACATTTGATTAGCAGTCCACCGCCTTAACCACTCGGCCACCTCGTCTTCTTATGAAGAAGAAATTCAATAACTGGTTTCCGCACTACTCCGTCGTATATTGTGAAAAAAAAACACGATCTGATACTATTACTGTCTCATGGACAAAAGGATCGACGAGGATGGGATTCGAACCCTCCCGTACACAGCACATTGGATTAGCAGTCCAACGCCGTAACCACTCTGCCACCTCGTCTTCTTAAGAGGGAGATATTCTATAACCGACTTGCGCACCACTCCGTGGAAACAAACACGATCTGATACTATTACTGTTTCATGCACGAAAAGATCGACGAGGATGGGATTCGAACCCACTGGTGCAGAGCACATTGGATTAGCAGTCCAACGCCTTAACCACTTTTTTTATTAGCTCTTTACAGAATTACAGAATTTTCAGATATGATAAATACCATACTAATACATCTCAAGAAATCCAGATAGTGTCCATATTTATCGTACAATTGTCCACTTTCACTAAGCTTCCAACGCTCTTTTTGCAGGTGATACCTGAGATCCAGGAAAGAGAAATGTTGATCATTGACCATCACGAAGTGTACATATTGGCCCATTATCCACACAATGGCAGTCTGTTTAATTTGGGGGAAGGCGGTAACCGACAAACGAACCAACTTCCTGTCATCAAGGTCATCCGTGGGCACATTTAATAGTTGACATACTTTTCCCTTACACCACAGCCACGTGGAGGCAACTCGCGTGCATGATGTGAAGCGGTGTATCGACGTATCAGTTTGACCACATATAGTACGCCATGGGTAAGCTTCAAGACTGATGGTATATCGCCGTAGAGCGGTTGGGATGAGATCGTTGAGGAAGATAAAAACCTGGGAGTGTACAGCAGAAGAAATGGTCATAGCCCCAAAATTTTTCCAAACAGTGGGCCAATGGACGTAGAGGGTGGTGGCCTCGATTCGCGGTTTGGAGTGTACCACTTGCCGCAATATGTTATAAATACTTTTCGTCGTTGGAACAGTCCCTGAAGGCATTTGGAGAACAGTTTCCAGAATGTGCTGTTGATGGTCCCTAAATATCTTCGGCAAAGCTCTATCACAACCACGGGCTGTGTTTCGAATATCTTTGTATAGCGCTTTCGTAAAAGTGTCATGTTGGGAAAGAATGGTGATATCGTTCTTGCAGAGGAGTGCACGGCATTTCATGCCATGAGCTGTTAGCCCTAGCCCGCCTTGCCGGGATGGGAGATACAACTGTTCCCGTTGTACTCGGAACAAAAATCCTTGCCATATAAACCAACCTGTATATTTTGCCAATTGGCTCTCAAACATTTTGGGAAGTGGGAAAAGCTGTGCGACATACCATATTTTAGAGAGCGCAAACACGTTGAGGATCATGACCCGTTGCACTATATTGAGGTTTCTTTGACCAAATTGGATCAGCACTCCCCTAACTTTGGCAATGACCTTAGTCCAGTTTGCTTGCACTGTGTCCAGAAGCGATTGCTTCCATGTAATGCCAAGAATTTTCACCTCATTTACTATCCGGAACCAGGGCTTTTGGGTAATCACTGAGTTAGTATTGAGCGGAAGCAAAGCAGTTTTCTGGGGGTTCGATTGTGCTCCAGAGGCGATATGGTAGAGCTGAAGGACGCTATCGATGTGGGAGATATCTTCATTATTGCGGATCAATATTGATACGTCATCAGCATAGGCGCACATTCCAAAAACATGTGTGGACAGTTTGTAACCCTGTAGCTTCACCTGGGTAGTCCGAATGAACGGTTCAAGGCCAATGACAAAAAGTAGCATAGAAAGGGGACATCCTTGCCTAACTGATCGTTGTATTGGAATCAGAGGGGAAAGAAAACCGTTGACGAGCACTCGAGACGTAGCATTACAATTTATCATACGAATGTAGTCAATAAGGATTTCAGGAAATTCGAAGTGTTCCAAGACCATGTACAAGTATTCATGACTGATGCGGTCGAAAGCTTTATCAAGATCTAAGGTGAGAAAACTCATTGGCTCAGTGGGGAGCATTTCGGCTTTTAGGTGTAGGTCCCGTAGTATCGCTAAGTTTGTTAACAGAGTTCTTACAGGAATACTGCAACATTGTTCATCACCAATGATATCAGGTAGAACAGTCTTCAATCGGCATGCAAGTACTTTGGTAAGGACTTTATAGTCACTGCAGAGCAGAGTAACTGGTCGGAAGTCACCAACTGCCATGGGAGAGGATGTTTTTGGTATGAGGACTATGGTACCCTCGTGATGTGATTGACAAAGAGCACGACGTTGGAGAAAGGTACGCAGGACATGACAAAATTCTTTGCCAATGAGAGGCCAGAAGTGTTTATACATTTCATATGGCAGTCCATCAATGCCAGGTGAGCTGTTGTTTGGGAGTTGTTTAACCACAGAGTGAATCTCTTCATCCGTAATATCCGCGCTGAGCAGAGTTTTGTTGTCCGGAGATAGTTTGGTACTGCAAGATGACAGCAATAGGGTCACCTGCTGTGGATCAATGGGAGCCTTAGCGTAGAACCGTTAGTAGTAAGTGTTTGTTAGACTCTAAATATTGCATCATCATGACCAGAAATTGCGTAATCCTGACCACGTGGTCCAGGAGCGGGGCATGTGCACTGCACGTGTTAGCGTGGGAAGGGGTTGACCTTTTGGCTTGTTTATGTGATGGTGATAAAAAGTTAATGGGTGTTGACGGCATGGGGGTTGTTTATTAGGATGGTAACTCGAAATTCAGACTCCTCTTCCACTCCTACAGGGGGGTTTCTTGGTTCGATTCCGTGTTTTGTTATTTAATTCCCGGGGGGGGGGCAGCCTGTGTATCATGGTTATTAAGTATTGATTGATTATTGAATTATATTTTGGTAATTTCCCAAGGAAGTGTAGAGAGTCTTGGGTGTCATAACTTTTGAATGAGAGTGTTCGGTGAGGCACTCGACATAGCCGGATCGCTACCAGACATGTGTGTGCAGCTGTTCCGTTTTTGCTCGCGCCGTGCGGCAAGCCATGAGAGCACTCAGCTCATGTAGTGCATGGTTGTCGTTAAAGTTTTTGCTCGCGCAAGCTAAATAAGCAATCATATGTTGTAATGCTACACTCCGTTTAAGTATGACATATATTACCACGGCGTGGGAGTGGAGTTGTGTTACTCCTTCTCGCTATGTTATGTCTGTTTAATTTAAATGATGTTAACATTTTTGTGTTCTGGCTTGCTTCATGATCTCAATCTGGTTAAAGTGTTTTATATGACATGTATAACTTTGAGTGTGTGAAATGAATTTCGATCTGTTTGTTTTTAGATTCCCAGACGTCATTAGTCAAGTCTGTAATTTTTAATGCGAGAACGAGATTGGATGTCGGTTCCCAGAGCTTCATGCGAAATGTTTTAAAGAGGTTTTTTGGCGCTCTAACTTCTTAATATATATATAAGAGGAGATTGCTATGGAGCAGTAGTTAGCTATCTTTATCTGCAATATCATGAGTCTGTGCGAGGGGTTGATAGAAAAGTTAGTAAAATTGCAACACATTATGATGTTTGCGGAAAGTGCCCTGAATCAAGGGTTGCATTTCATCGTCAGTGCGACGAAAATAGAGGAGGAGGTGTGGTATAACACCTTAACACCGGGAGAAAAGGAGCTTTTAAGCGCCGAAATATTCGAGCTGATGAGGGATCAACACCACTGCCGTGAAATTATTTTCAACGGCATGACATTTCACATTGTCAATATTATTATTGACAAGTTGAGATCCATCGGCTCGATGAATTTCAACGTGTTTGAACCTACATTGGCGGAAGAGCTAATGGCCGTGTTTGAACGGCCATTAGAGGAACAGCATATGGAAGAGCATATGGAAGAAGTGCAAGAAGAAGCAGAAGAAGAAGAAGACCATCGAATGGAAGAAGAAGAAGAACATCGAGCGGAAGGAGAAGAAGAAGACCGACAAGAAGAAGAAGAAGAAGAAGAAGAAGAAGAAGAAGAAGATGATGATGATGATGATGATGATGATGATGATGATGATGATGATGTTCAAATCTTAAATTAAATTCAATGGACAGTGGACAGTGGATTAATATTGTGCAGTGTAAATTTTATTTTTTAAATATATTTATTTGATCATTTGTGGTTTACATTAATTATATAATATGAAATAGTGAAAAATGATATGATCTTCGTTCTTAAAGTGGTAAGTAGTTCCTTTTCCAACAAGCTGCAGAGAGAATTGAAGATGCTGTGTTGTTTGCAGAGTGGAATATGCTGGTCTTGTGCACGGGGTAAGTACAATCATTCTTTTCTTTCTTGCGTGTGTTGGTTTTAGTGAGCTGAAAAATATATATATAGAGACACATTAATAATAATAATAATAATAATAATAATAATAATAATAATAATAATAATAATAATAATAATAATAATAATAATAATAATAATAATAATAATAATAATATCTTTGTGAGGAATAAAAAATAAAAATAAAAAAACTTACACTGTTCTAATTATAAGATATTTTTGTTGGGGATCCAAGAGTTGTGAGTTGAATCGAATCCAAGCCAAGATACGAAGGCTCGGGTTCCTTTTCTACGTAGTACTTTGTTGACTAAGTAAATATTAGGATGTTTTGTTCGTTGTAACTCTGCTTCGTAGAACGCACCAAATATTGGGGTATTTTTATTATCTTTTAAAAGATATGTTCGTGGATTAGTATTTTGAACTTTATAAATTGTAAATAATTCTGTTGTCCAATTACCTTCGTACCCTTTACTGAAGTGTTTCTTGATTTTTGATATCCTTACAATGTCGCCGATTTTATATTTTGGTTTTCTTAAAGTTTCATTATATTGTGTTGGCAAGCGGGGTGGATTGTTTCTTTTCACATCATTAGGTTTCATGCCAATGCTGCGATGTATTTTGTGATTATACTTTACTAGTAACTCAGGCAAAATATGTACCCATCGGTAAGAACCTCGTGTTGTGAATTCTTTCCACATCGATTCCTTAAGAGTTCGATTTAATCTTTCTATCACACTCGCTTTAATGGAGCTGCCAGTGGAATAATGCTTTAGATTTTGTTTCTGAGACCATGTTTTGAATTCACTGTTATAAAATTCCGTTCCTCGATCGGTGTGAAAATAATTGGGCAATCTTTTACTTTGAGAATAAACAAATTTTAAGCTGTTCACAATCTCACTTCCTTTTTTGGTTTTAAGAGGAATTGCCCATGCATATTTCGAGTAAACGTCAATAATGGTTAATAAATATTTAAATCCATTATTCCATTTTGCAAGTTTGGACATGTCCACAATGTCAGCTTCATGGAGGTCATCGATTCCTTTGCTAATAACACGTCGTCTTTTAAACTTTTTTCTAAGCGGTGCGTGAAGTTCTTTTGCAATTTCTCGTCTGATTTCGTTCATAGTTATTTTCCAAACAATGTTTTATAACATACTGTGCATTGTTTTACAAACGTTGGAATTTTTATTCAATATATCCAGCATTTCTTAGTTCTTCTTCTATTGCAAAGATTTCGCTGTCTACTCCTGTGTGACCTGCAGCTTTCGATGCAATTAATGTTTTAAGTCTTGATACCAATTTGTTTGGTTCATTCCAGTGAACGAATTCAATATTGTTTCCGCCTTCAAATTTCCAAATGGCTTGTGGCGCGATGTGTTTTTTTTGACCATATCCAGTATGCATTGTAGTATTTGCTTCTTCATTTTCATCTGCTGTTTTTATAATTCTATCTATGTCTTCAGTGAGAAGGGGTTCAATTATATTTTTATACTTATAAGATTGCGTTCCTCTCGGAGCTGCATTGCTTGTATAATTTCTTTTGTGCACGTTTGAAACATTTAATAATTTCAAATATGAACTTAAATCACTCCTATCTATTAGAGTGGGGTCTGGTACTTTCCTTTGAATCAATTCAAGTAGACCTTCTGTAATAGGAAATTTTTCACCGCCAACTTTTATCCACTTTTTATCGAAGAAAACTCGTTCGCGTCCCAAGTATTGTTTATCATTTCTTATCGTTATACCAAATGTTCTATCCACGTTTTGTTTAATGAACGGATCAAAGTAGCGGTTAAGTAGTGAAATTATTTTGATGCTATCTCCATCTTCTTCGTCTGAAGTAGCAGTGGATTCAGAATCGATATATTTTCCTTTTCTTTTTCGATTTTCTTTATTTTGAGTCGACGTATTAGCAATAGCTACAAGTTGATTTAATGAACTTGTTACTGGTTTAAAGTTAGTCTCTATATCTAATTCTTTTCGTCTAACATCATCTTGAAGTGAAAGATACTTGTCTTTAACATCTTTTTTTAAGCGAGAAAGTTTATCCTTTACTCGACTTTCAGCTTTAATCTTTGACCTCTTCTCCATGACTAAACGGAAATTGTGGTTGTTTTACTTATTTATAGTATATTCAAAATCGATTTGAAGAGGAAGATCATCAGTTTTATGTTTTTTCGGGTCTCTAAGTCGAAACTGAATTTCATCTTGCTCTTCAACGACAATATCACTGCCATCCAGTTCAATCTCTTGACGTATATTTAAAATTGCATACACAATTGGAGATCTTGGTGAAACAAAAATTGGTTTTAATACACCTTTGTAGGGAAGTTGGTACTGTATGTTATGATTATGAAGCGTGTATACTGGTGAATGGATTGATGGTGTGTTGGAGAATTTCAGAATAAATTTCGATAAGTTCTTTTTCTTTACTTCATCTTTTAATATACCATATTCTTCTTTGGATGCAGTAAAACATTCGAGTGGTTCTTTGTTAACCATTTGCTCAATTTTTCCCAGTTCAGTTTTTAACTTGTTATATTCTTCTTTGGATTCAGCAGCATAACTTTCAAGATCTTCTTTTTTAACAATATTGAGATTGTTAGCAACACCCTCAATACGAGTTTGTAAATTGCTTAAAATTTCTTTTAGTTGATTAACTTCAGTTCGTGACGCAGCATAGTGTTCTACAAACCGTTTATTTGTCACGTCTTGGTCGTTAACAGGGAACTCAACATTTGTTTGTTTTTGATGTTGTAGATTGTTTACAGTTTGTTTCAATTGATCAAATTCACGTTGGGAAGCGGCATATTGCTCAACAAACGTCTTATTTGCAACATCGTTATCGTATATGGGGTTGTTTACGTGAGTAATTCGTCCACTCATCATATTTAAAGTTCCACCATCGTCTACGTTTAAAACGTTTTGTTTATTAAATTTAGCGATTAAGTCTTCTAGATCTTTTCGAGAGGCAGCAAAGTTTTCTAAGTAATATTTGTTTATTGCATCTAACGAATCGATTGGTTGAGATATGTTTGTTATTCTTCTATTTAACATATCTACAGTTTCATCATCTCTGTTTATATTCAAAAGAGATTTTTTAATTTCATCGAGTTCATTTGTTACATGAGTTTTAAGAAAAGAATACGTTACCGCATCTTGATTTTGAATTGGATCTTTAACATTTCTTATTCTTTTGTTACCCAAGTCGAGAGTATCTTGATCATACGGAAAGTGATCTTCTGAAAATTCTCGCACTAAACCATGAATGAATTCTACTCGTTGTAACACTTCTGTTATTCGGGTCTCAAGATATTTTTTTATATTCGATGTATGTTGCTGCATTGCAATAAGGTTTACTGCATCATTTGCAGATGATGGTAAAGCTAAGCCCGCGAGACGTTTGTTTTGAAAGTCAAGTTCTTTTTTCTCTATTTTACAAATTGAAAAAATTAAACCTTTAAGCTCGTTAAAGTTTCGTTGTATGTCTTCTTTAGACTCGATTTTATTTAGCTCATTTAATAACTTCACTACATAACCTTTGTTGCATGCATCTTCAACATGTATTGGCATTCCGACATTTTTTAACCGTTTGCCGTTAATACTTAGATGTCCGTCGCTTGTTGTTGTTGTTAGTTGATTTTCATATTGCACTAGCTTATCATCAACATATGATTTAGTTGCAATATCATGTCGTGAAGTCGGTCGTCCGATAGACACATTATTGGTTTTGTTAAACGATGTCATAGTTAAGTTGTTAACCACGCAAAAGCTATAACACGAATGGCCATTTACCTCTTTTTGAAGTCATATTTATAACTGAAAATAAACATCAAATCCATTGCGATATCGACCATTTTGTAAATCGCTATCTTTATCGATAACCAAAAAACCAAACTTAGAGTTTTGCCAACAATACGAACAAATATCAAAGAACTGTTCATAGCTCATATCTGTATTTACATGATCGTTATATACGTGACGCAAGTTTGTTCCGTCTTGTTTAAAAAGAATTAAAAAATTAGCGTTATCTCTAATTAGATGTTTAGGTATACAAGAATATGTTTGACAAAGATAAAATACGTCAACGTCGTGATGACGACCTCTACTGAAATAATCTTTCATGTGTTGTTGTTTATTGCTGGCTACATCATCAAAAACAAATATAGAGTTTTTTCTAGCCATTTCTGGAGGCATTACTTCATCATTATCGGAAAAAAAATCACTTTTTATTTCTTTTATGGAGTCCAAAAACTTTTTTAATTCAACATATTTACTTTGAGCAAGTGATTTAGAATAAATATAAACGTTTTCAAAACGAACTCCATTTTTGTGGCATAATAAATTTAGCATTACGTTTGTTTTACCGCAGTTCGATGGACCGCAAATGATACATCGAATTGTGTTCGGTAGTAAAACACCATGCTTTCTTTTTTCACTTTTACTCTGGTTTTCAGCATTAGTAAATGAAATTACTGGTAGAGTGTTTGACTGCTTAACAAACTTCAACATGTCTACGTTTACGTCTGAGAATGCACACTGCACAAAAAATCACATCACATCAACATATATTGCTTCCACACGTATCATAACTTGTATTATGTGGAATAATAGTAGGATTTTCAGGATTTAAATCAACGTTGCCGACGTAAAACCCTCTTATATATGGACAATATGGCGCCCATTTTTCATGATCATTTAAAGGATTATCGTTTTCCCTCCAATTTTCAATTTCAATCTTACAGAATATACATTTCACCTTATCACCATGTCCAGTATAATAAAACCCTGCTGGTGCTAAACAAAATTCGTTTGGACAGGGAAGAGGCCAATTTTGAAAAGTTTTAAGTCTTTCATATTCGCATTTCAATTCTATGCTAGGAGAAATATTGTTTACGTAGGGGCAAGAAAAAGCCCATTTCTTATGTTCTTCAAACGGATCATCATCTTCTTCCCAATAACTAAGTTGCAGATTACAGAAAGCACACCTAACCATATCCTTATATCCAAAATAGAAAAATCCTGCAGCTGCTAACCATGCAGTGTTCGTAAAACTGTCTGAAGACCAGGTCTTAAATGTTTTTAGCCGATCTCTTTCAGATTTTAAATTCATTTCTTTTTGACTCAATATCATTTGCATTAACTGTTTTTTGGAATACTTTACACAATTAAAATACTTCATGATGCTGGTTTACTTCACAAAGAAAAGATGTTCACCACACAAAGCTAAATGCGAACTGACATGAATCAACAAAACACGTTGGCTAATATGCACGTGTTGGGTTGGCCGAGCGGTCTAAGGCGTTAGACTTAAGATCTAATTTTCAGAAATTGAAAGCGAGGGTTCGAATCCCTCACCTGACAATATTATTATTATTATTATTATTATTATTATTATTATTATTATTATTATTATTATTATTATTATTATTATTATTATTATTTTATTTACATGTATAGTGAGGAGGTAATTGATCATTAATAAGAACTTTCATATGAAATGGTACAAAAGACATTTTTTTTTTCTTCTTTATTCATTTAGAATTACAATTAATACAATTTTATTTCTCTTGAAGTAATCTCATTCTTTTTTTAGTTGTCCAGATGAGTGTGGCTGTGTTGAGATGATCTTCTTCTTTTTAGTTGTCCAGATGATTATTTTCTGTAGACAAAAAAAAGATACACTGTGTTAAAAAGCAAACTAAAAACAAAATATGTATAGCTGTCAACTACAGTAGTAGATCTAAATTATTCACCTTTTATAGATAGCGATTACAGTTGTCACATTTGCAGCGAAGATGAAACAGTTGAAATTTCCTCTTTAGATGATCTGGTAGATGTTCCCACTCTAGACGAATTCGTTGTGGTTCATATATAGTCAGCACGTTTATAGGAAAGTAGTTCCAATCAAACTTATTAAAACCTCGAAGTCCACTGTTTCGAAACTTGTTTATTATCGAACACACGATTTTCATGATGCCATCAGAAGAATTTAACCAATGTTGAACAGCATTGACGTTGAATTTAGCACAACTATTGCTTCCCATTGCTAGAGATGGTAAATGTTTTGGACAATCTGTAGGTAAACGTTGGCTATGCCTCAACATTAGGTCTGACATTCCATCAATCGTATTAAGATCGAATAATGAGTCTGGGGAAAGTGCTTTTAGTGCAAACAAAGAAAATTCCTGTGGCAAATTATATACAACTAAATAATCATATTTATTCTTAATAGACTCAAAAAAAGAAGAAAGAGTTTTTTCACAATATGCTGCAACCCATGTGATCACGGGGCTGAATGAAGGTATATTGCCGTTATTTAACATACAGTAAGCAAGTTCCAAACTGCCGTTTGGTAGCTTGCGAATGTCTGCAACTATTGGTTGCTTCTTATTCCACGTGCCAGCATCAGTAGAAGGAGAGTTTGTTGTTGTCAATTCCATGATTGCAACTAAAGTGAGAATACTTGTTTACTTGCTTGCTTATAACTTAGCAAATATTGGTTTAGATAATTACTTCATTCGTTAATGGTCTGTAAGATATTTGACGATCATGAATAAGAACACAATAAAGAGTTGTATCTTCAGGTATATTCTCACTTGTCTCGATTTCAATTCGCACATCGACTGAAGATGTCTTCACTGCTTCCACTTGTTCGAGACAATTAATTACAATAATAGGACAAAGAGACTTAAATTCATCTCGTGAAACCAGAGTCTCTGAACGAACATCATCGATCTGATAATATACATTACGAAATTTAACAAACATGTCATACAACTCGCTGTAGTCATTTATGGCAATTTCAGAAGTTGGCATTTCATAGGGATAAAAAATTGAATTTAAAAAAACTCTTATAGATTTAATGTTACAATGGTCGAAATAGGAAGAGCATGTGTTTAGTAAATTTCTTCTAGTTTGAAAACCTAATAAAAATTGACGCGGTTTTTGAGTTTCAGAAGTTGTCATTACAGTCCAACTATATTTAGTTGTTCTAGGAAGAGAAGGCAAGACGTGAACATCCCACGATCGATAACCAACCTGAATGGGAATATTTTTCTGCATTAGTTTTAATCTTTTAATTTGTTCTTCGTCTGATAATAATAAAACGGGGATTTTTAGATAAACTTTAAATAACTTGACCTTAGAAAGATCGTTTTCGGTTGTCGATTGCAACGCACGTGCGTCACTTGACGATCGGAGAAGTATTACCTCATGCTTGCAGTTTAAAATCGGCTTTCTGTAATCCTCTGCTATTCCTAACAGGTTGCTTAAAGGAAGTATTATATGAAAACGTTTTGTGTTACTATCAACAATATTTGCTTCACTTGCTGGCGTTGTTAAAGAGGGAAAATAACCGGCATTTTGTAAAGCTGTATATTCGTTTTTTGAATATGATGCAAAGGTTTTTATAGAACTTGTTATACCTAGATGGCGTGTACGATCAATTTCTTTACCATTTAACGTGATGCGAATTTCGCTAAAAAGATTAGCCCCAAAATTTTGGTCAGGATGCGCTGTAGTAGAAGCAGCTGGATTTATGTTAGAAGTAATAATTTGACCTTCTAAGTGAAGAACACCTTCTGATAATAAAACTATGTTTTCTTCATTTTGAATCGGTATTCGAATTTCATCATTATTTTCGAATTTATTAGCTGAATAAGGTTGATAAACTCTTTCTTCTCGTCGCACAACTCTGTTGTCAACCTCTCTTTTATCTGTTATGTTAAACATGTTAACAGCTTCAACTATAGATAGAAACTAAATAAGATTAACAATTGCATATATATTTATATTGAAATTAAAGTATGCGATAGCCTAAAGACTGTAAGAATTGTTTGTTGTTACTCGATAACTGTTTCTTAGATTTCAAGGTGCGATGTCGTTGTTTGTTTTTTTTACAAATTTTAGCTGATTGATTTATATTATTTTTTCGAATCAGAGTCGACTTCTTTTTTTTCAAACTTTGAGTATTATATAGTATAACCATATTTGTGATTGTTTTCTAGTATGCTTACTCAAGTAGAATGAAAACATAACAGTATTTCATTACTTTATATAGCAAGATATCGTGCTGGACGAATAATTAATTCTACAGTTAAATCTTCATCTTGCAAATCAATGAGCTGTTGAAGATGATCTTCAAGTTGCACAGATACATGTTGAATAAGCTTGGTGTTCATGGGCAAAAAATTAATCGTTGTTGGTTGTACAACAATCGGGTAACCAGCAGGAACATGAGCTTTAAAATTATATAAAGAGTGTGTTGGTTTATGGTTCAAATAAGAACTCGTACCAAGCACAAGGTTGCAACATACTCGAATACTATTAACAGTGTTAATTTTAATCATATATTCAGAATGATGAGTTGTGTTTGCCTTGAACTTTCTATGAGAAAAGCCTAACAAATCTGCAATAGAATCTGCAACACCAAAATCTATAGCAAACACTTTCGAATGTAGTTTACAATGATAAAAGACTTTATCATAATTAATATAAAATGATGGGAATTTGTCTTTGTCGCCTAATAAATGTTCAACTAATAAATCATCAATCTTTTCACTTAATTGTTTTAACGTATAGCTAGCATTGGGTATTATTAAAATCGCTCTATCCGCTTCGTTCAACTTTATAGCCAAAATGTTATTATTCTCGTTAATTGCAAACTTCATTATCGATTCTATTTTTCGATGAATTTCAATTTCTCTTTTATTCTCTTTAGGGTAAACTTTCTTTTCAATACCTAAAGGCCCTGCTACACTGTTGGCTACAGTGAAATCAATATTAAACGGGGAAGACAAAACGAGACGGTTGTCTCTTTTTCCATCTATATCCTCTTCCACATACAATTTTGTTTTTTCTAAATGTTCTGGTATAAGTTTCGACAATGAGTGATAACTAAGTAAATCATCAAAAGCTGAGGCTAGATCTTCAAATTCATAAATACCCGGTGGTACCACTAAATTAATTGATAAAAAATTAGTAAAATGAATGCGAAATTTATTATTTCTGTTGGTAACATTTCGAATAGAATTAGATGTATACAATCCTGCAAGTCCTATTTCAAAAAACTCTGCTCCTACAAGATGAATCGGGTTCTCCAATGTAACATCAATCTTCGAGCCTTTACCTTCAAGAGTTATCCGTCTTTCGAAAGCCATCTTTGAAATGTTTAAAGACGGTCTGTGTTTCCCTTATTTATACAATACAAGAAGACTAAACATAAATGTCCACAAATCGAAGAAGTAATCGATTGATATGAATGAAAATTATATTGTAGATAGCAATTTTTAAGATATGTTAAAATTTCAAATGGTGGTCTTAAATTACCAATACTATCAAAATAATGCACATATTTACCATGTTTACTGAAAGCTACCCAATGTGAACCGGATTTATCCATCGGTTCAAGGTTAACAATACAGTTTTCATTTTTTCGAGGATATCTTGGTAACGTATCTCGCATAAAGACTCCTCTAAAATTTGGAATCTTTAATTGATGTGCGTATTTAGCTAAATCGAAATTACTTAATGCTTTATTTGGTATTTGGTTAATTATCTTTTGTATGCAGGAGGATTTAAATAAATGCCTTGACCTCCTTTTCCTCGCATTGCTTCTATCATTCGATTGTGTCTTTTCATTTCTTTTAGTTCTTCTTGAGCAGCTTTCGCCTTGTTTATAGCAGACGCCACCCCTGCTGCTCCGCCTGCTAGACCCCCCAAGCCCGACAAGGCTGCAAATATCGGAAGTAGGGGTAAAATACCACCTTGCTTTTTCGATGTTCTTCTTTTTTTTTTTAATCTTTTCTTGTTTTTTTTTTTATTATTTAAGTTTCGCTTACCTCCTCCAATCTTAGACTTAGCTTTCATGATGCCACCCACTGTTAGTGCAGCCGCTCTCTCTCCAAATGATGCGTCACGGGATTTTACACGAGACCAAGCTTTTGAAGCTAAAATTTCATCAGCCTCTCTTCTTTTGTTTGAATCTTTATGCTTTGCGTAAGCAATGTCGTGCTCTTTGCACGCTTTATCTAATATATTTATTCCTGGATCACCACGGCTCAATCGCTTTTCTAATTTTGTTCCTGGTCCACAATATTCATATCCCGGGATGTGTAATTCCACGGGTAAATTATCAATAGTTTTATTAAGTACACGACTGATTAATGATCCACTTCCTGTTCGTTTATATTGAGTGGTAGAGTTGCTCCTCTTACAACGCACCATTACTAAATGATATGTAATATAAAGTAATTATACATATATATTTCTGGAAAATGGGAAATGGTGGGGGGAGGTGTTTTTTTTTTTTTTTAAATAATACACACAAAATTTGGGTTATTATTTATTCTTTTTTCATAAGCAAAGGAACACACAAAAATTAGTATTATTACCAGCATAAAAGTGTGTGTGTGAAAGAAATAAAGTAAGTGAGATGAACTGCTTTAATCTCAATTTGTTTCTAATCATTTTTCAGAGAAAAATGACCAAACGGTAAAGTATCAATTCCGTTTTCAGTTATGTGTCTTTTATCTTCGTTTGATGAAATTGCCAACTTATTTTGCCGAACAGTAAATACAGAATGAGATTTTGAAATTATACAAACTTGAACTTTGTTGACTTTTTCTCTGTTATAAAGACACTTTCGATACTCATCAATATTCATACTTTTACTCACACTCTTCTTAATGCCTTTAGCCTTACACAAGCTATTCATTTCATCACACAATTTTATTGCATACATTTTGGGTCGTAACCCCACAAATTCTTCAACAATCCTTCCAGCATTTTCATCTTTCATTAAACCAATTTCACCTTTATTTTGTCTCACAATGCCAAAAGGATTGTTTGTTTCATAGTTTCCAGTATCAAACAAATTTGAATGTTGTTTCATGAACTCATAAATATCATAATAGAATATATACATAAAACTATCGGTGTCTGTGTATAACAACCTCACATTTGATTCAGGATTTGCTAAAATAACATTGTAATGAAAGTCATTCATTTTACATTTAGACAAATCTAATATAGATGCACCAACATATACTGGTTGATTGTGAAAAATCTTTAGTCTACTCATCTCGATGACCATACATTGTTCATCGAATATAATTCTATGTTTAAAATTAGCCTTAGCTATTAAAGACCTACCACCACGAGCTCCATGCCATTTGGTGACCCATTTGATGTCCCTTAACTTCCTCACATTCATCAGTGAACGACCAAAAATTGCATTATTCATCAATTTATAAAAATTCTTTTCAAAATCATTTTTGGCTTGTTTTCGTTTCTCTGTGTTCACATCAATATATGGTTTTAGCCATTGGCTCTGATTGAATTCAATTATTCTGTGAATACGATCTAATTTCATTCCTAGTTGAATACATTGCTTTAACAATCTATAATGCAAAACATAACGTTCTTTATTATCTAGGGTAGCCATTAGCTTTGTCAACTTTTCTGGACATAGAGGGTAATCTGAATGTTTGTCATGTAACTCTTGAGGATAAGTCAAATCTACTTCCAAAATATATCCAATTTCTGAAGTATCATCAATAGTTAAAACATCAAAGCCTTCAACATTTGCAATCCATTTAAAGCCACCCGTTGGAAGATATTCCATCATCGCATATCCATACAAATTATTAACGTCAAAGTACATTATGTAGGACTCTTGCTTTTTCTCATCATAAGTTTTCATATACTTATTATTAGCAATCGCATGTCGTGTTATACACTGAACATTTCCTCCTCGAATAGATCGTTCAAAAAAGTGTAACATATCAATATCTTGAAGCAATTCAAGTTGAACGTTGGTTATCTTTTTCATAGCACACCAAGACATAGATGGAGCAGTGTAAAAATGAGCTGCATCAATGCCATAAGTTTCCATGCCATTCGATCTAAAATTTTCAAAGACATCCGCCAAAAGAAGTGTGTCAACTTTTAAATACAAATCTGCGTATTCTCCTAATGTTTGACAGGAAAACGTTTCCCACACCGATTGAGCAAACTCATACTCTTCATTCGATATTGTTTGATCATTAAGGCTGCTATAAAACTTGGATATTTCAGGTAATTTAGTTTCGTTAAGAACATCCATACTCGTGACGTATTCATAGGGAAACACACCTTTTCTCGCAGTAAGTCGAAACTGTGCATCATCATTAAAATAACGTCGTGTTATTTGCTTTGAATCTTCGCTTAACGAAGATGAACATTGATCTAGTGAACAGGACAAGAAATTATATGTATCGAAAAATCTTAACTGAATGAATCCATTCTTAGCCCGTACATACTTTGTAAACCCTTTGTAACGTTCCATATTCATCGCTAACAATTTTATATGACCAGGATTATGTAACACCTCTCCATCACGTTTCTCGCAAATTTCTTTAATTATAAAATGTCCATCATAGGCGGTTAGATTATGAAATGCTATAGGCAAAACCTTTGTTACTTTGTAATTTAAATTACAACTAATGTGTGCGCTTCCTCTATATTTTCCAGTTAAGTGACAATGATCGCGTACTTTGAGTTCATTAACTGCAATCGGTTTCTCGCAAATGTGACACATTTTACTTGACAAAAATAATCTTTCTTCATTTTCGGTCATCTTTAACATTGGCTTAACCGATAAGTAATATGTTTGAAGTTTATCCACAATACTATAAAGTTCCTTTACAAACAATTCAATGCAATTATTTCCCCTAAAGAGCTTGAAACTGCACAATTCACTATCGAAATTACAATGAAGGTATAAAGAAATGCTGTAAGGAATATGTTTATGTGTTAAAGTAGAGTTATGAATGTCACTATTTGGAAAACAGGAGGAAATTGGAGACAAAACGCATTCAGTGTCAGCATATATTATAAATGGAACTGTATCTTTAACTCGGAATTCTGTAAAATTAACAAATCTTTGTTCATCAGTCGGCATTATGCTTTTTGCAACAGGAAACTGTTTACAGTCTGCAAAGTGAACATTTAACTCATCCTCAAGAAGATAATATGACAAACAACGTCTACATATATAAATCCTTCTCTGAGTGCTAGTGATGCTTGAACGCACAAGGCGAGCAAGATTTCTAATTAAACAAAAGTGATAACTTTCACTGTTTCCAATCTGCAACATCAATAAGTCTACACTCCTTTCATATACTTTATCTGATACATACAAAGGTACAATAGTAAAAGTTTTTTTTCCTTTTACTTCGTTTGTTCCCATACATACCCAATTGTTTTCATCATATTGTGCTCCAAACACATTTACAGAAATATTGTTTTGGTTTTCAAACTTGTTTAAATATTTCATTTCCATCGGAATTGGAATACCATCTAAATTTAAAACATCTCTGTAATTAGGATAGGAAGAAAGATGATTCATGTTTCGAGTTTTTGGATACAAACCAGCAACCACACTCCACGCAAAACAAGCTTCCTTTGTATCATACAAATTTAGCACTGCTTTTTTATTGACTATTACATCAGGCAATCGACTAGTATTGGACATTCCTACTCGAAATCCAACATATTTATTTATATTAATTCTCAAACTATGAATTTTTTCTAAAGCCCACCCGGAACCATTTGCTTCAAATTCGCTCATTTTTGTCAATGTACCTTCAATGATATTCTTATTATAAAATTCATTTAAATCAGTATACTCGAAAACTACCTCATTTTTGATAGCAAAATATTTTGTTTCTGATATGTCGCGAAGCACGTATTGTGCACACAAAACTGAATTCACCTTTAAAGCTTGTACAGTTAACGCTTTCTTAACATACTTTGTAAACCAAATATTAGCATTCGCTAAAAAATCGCGAGGATCCAAAAACTCATTCTTAACATTTGATACTGCAAGTGTGTACACTCTAGAATTGAATGCCGTTTCAATTAACTCACAGCTCAAGAAAGATTCATCCTTTATTTGAATTGTAATTTCTTCGAAATTCACAGCTTGTTGCAATATGTGCTCACTAATAACTCTCCAACATTCAATCAACTCATCACTGTTCTCAATCAACTCGGTTTGAGTGTTTTCCCCGATTTGGTATGATACTGAAATAGCACCGTTTAGTTCACTTCGAAAATTAGAAACACTTTCAAATGCTTTGTCCAATTGGTTTCTTATATTTTCACTGTTATTATGTAATACAATATCGACCTTTCTACGTTTGCTAGGAGGCGAGGTCATTGTTGCTGTTGTCTAAGCAAATGTCCAAATTGCACTAAAGTTAATACACCACCAACAGTTGGTGTACCATCACTGATGTCTAAGCATACGTCCAATTTGCACTATTGTTAATACACCACCAGCAGTTGCTGTAACATCGGTTTACCATAAACCTATAATCTTTTAAAGTATATTCAAGCCATTGTGATAAATTACTGCCTGTAATCTCCAATGAACAATGAACAGCCTCAAAAGGAAATTCATCCTGAAGTTTACCAAGCAAATTGTTTCTATACACATTCAATTTTGTCACATCGTAACACGTCATGGAAAATTCGATTTTGAAAACTTCATCAAATGTATTGTATCCGAAGAAACAAATAAAATGTTCATCTTCACATAATTCTTTCAATAGATATCTTAGAACTGTTTCTGTCACCTCCCGCTGACTATCCTCTGATTTGCTAACATTGGTAACGTAGACTGAAAATGTTGAAATTCCACTCGAAGATGTCCATTTGTTAAAACAAGCTTCTTTCTCATTACAACTCACCTCGTTATCATCTTCTTCCTCTTCTTCCGGTTGTTGAAAGCATACACGATGATACTCTATTAGCGGGTGCGATCGATGTTCAGTTCCACTCAGGAAATTAACAGTTTTCCACTTCATTATGCTGGTTGTTTTATTAGTTTTTTAGATAATCTGAAAAATTAAACAAATTAAGAAATAATTAGCAAGTAAATATATCAATCGTTATATCAATCATTACATAATATATAATCTAATACTCACCAAAACATGTCGATGTGAGCGGTTCTTCAACCCAAACTACACCGTCATCAGTTTGCCTTCGAGTACTGTTTCAAAATGACTTGATGCGAGCGGTTCTTCACCCCCAAATACACCAGCATCAGTGTGCCTCCCATTGAGTTTAGTTCATCGATCTCTGATGTGCTTAATTTTGAAAATACTGCCGGTAGAAATACACTTGTTACTTCATCTTCGATGTTAATATCCACAACTATTTTTCTTCCAAACCTCGTCTGTACGGGGCGAATAATTTGGACCACATATGGTAAATCAATGACTAGTTCAGCTAGTTTCTTATTAGAATACTCAGTACAAGATGATAAGTTATTGAACTTCGCTAGAGCTTCCATCACACAATTTGTTCCTCGTCGTTGACTTTCTTTATTTCTTTCACACACACTCACACACTCTTCGCGCAAAAGTAAAAAGTTAAACTCTTCCATGCACTCATCCATTTATATATCCTTCACCCCCACCCACACTCCAGAAACCATATGCCGCAAACTAGCTTCTAACGCAATCATTTCCTTTTTCCACTATTGCTTAAAGAAGTCGAAGATTACATTCTTAGCCAATGACGTTAAAGGTCAACTCTGTCTCACGCGAACACAGCAGACGAGATCAATCACACTGCTGCACATGGTCAAACTTGCACGGGTGTGAAATGACGGTTAGCATCCAAAGCAAAAAAAAAAACAGCTGCACACCACATGTGCGGATCTCTGGCACTGGCACACATGCTCACACTCGCACGGGTGTCAGATGACAGTTAGCATCCTAATAAACAACCCCCATGACGTCAACACCCATTAACTTTTTATCACCATCACATAAACAAGCCAAGAGGTCACCCCCTTCCCACGCTAACACGTGCACCGCACATGCTCGCTCCTGGACCACGTGCTCGCTCTAAGGACCCATGACGTCATCCCATGACGTCATCAGGATTACGCAATTTCTGGTCATGATGATGCAATATTTAGAGTCTAACAAACACTTACTACTACCGTTGATAAAAAAATGATATTTCACGACGTATAGCGTCAGGGGAGGTGACGACACTTCCAGTACTGGTGCGGAGGCGGTGGATATATTTACGTTGCCGCTCACGTTGTCCTTTGGCGATATGGTATACACTTGCACTTTCGTCCGGGAGCACTGTACGATCTTTTAAAGCCACGTTTATATGAGCGAGCGTTCGTTGCTGTAGAGACAGGAGCTTGGTTTTAACTTCCCGGATCTGGTCATATATACGCTCCCCAGCATCAGATCTTTGCTGGAGCTGGCGAAGAACTCGATAGTAAAATTCAACTGTATCCCGTCTTTCCCGACCTCGTTGGTAAGATATGTTCTTAAAGACGCGGCGGATCCCTGGTTTAACTAAAATATCCCACCAGTCTGTGCAGTCGCGAAATTTGCATTTTTGTTGGACCCATCGAGTCCAGTGTTGTCTGAAAATATCTTGGCATTCCTCCTCCAGTAACAGCGAGCAATTCAGCTTCCAATAACCTCTTCCTATGTGAAATATGGGATGGGGGTAAGAGATTGTACATACGACAGCATGATGGTTAGTGAAACTGGCAGGTATCACTTCATATCGTCTAGGCTGGATAAGTTCTTGTGAAAAGTAGATGCGGTCAAGTCGTGATGAGGAGTTGTGACTTATACAGGTGTAATGGGGCAGGGGCACCCTTAAACTATCCACAGCATCAATGAGGTGTAGGGAGGTAAGAAGGGTCCTGAGAGCCGGGTTGACACCTCTGTATGGACTAGTGGAATCCTCTGGGCGTTGAATACAATTGAAATCCCCTGCAAGAATAAGTTTTTCCTTAACGTCGTGCAGATGAGGCAGTATACTCTGTTGAAAGAACATTTTCCGTTCCACACGTTTATTGGACCCGGATGGGGCATATACATTTATCAGGGTGGTATTGTTTATGTGTCCAGATATTATGCGTCCTGATGGATGACATAGCACACCTTCGAGTGGGATACCATGTCTTATGAGGAATCCAGTCCCTCTATTCGTATTACCGGTATTGATGTATTGTTTGTAGAAGGCAGATATGGGCAAACAGGGTAGAGCAACTTCTTGAATGAAGGCAATGTCAATGTCTGCATCTCGAAGGAATCTCTCCAACAGTTGAAATTTCAGAGGGCATTCTATTACATTGATATTCACAGTGGCCACAGTAAGAGAAATTGGGCCATTAAGAGAAGTATAAAAGTTGTGCTAGACATACTGGAAGTTGGACTCGAGAAAAAAGAAAAAAGAAAAAAAAGACACAGGTGAGAAATAAACTGGTGCACTATGTCAAATTAGGTTGAGATAGTTCCTTTTGACTGCCATTCATAGGCCGTGTGTCAGCGGTAGAGAGCGTTCGTGGGTCCCTAGATGACGTAGAATGAAGATTTTGTTTCTTTTTCACAGCTGCGGGTACGATTGTAGAGCCAGTTTGATTCTTCGGGGCTGGTACGGCAATCGAGGCATTTGTTTTAATCTTCTTAGAGACGTTCTCGGATCCCCGATCAACATTCTTAAGTGAGTCGGTAGGGACCAGCGAGGGTGGGGTCAGTGAAGACAAAATTTCTGTGGCAGCCTGTAGTGACGGCATAGTTGGTTCTAAGGCTGCGATACAGGTTGCCGATAGCACAGGGGCACTCTGTGGATCGCAGCTCTGGTCAGGGCAAGGTACCAGTTCTGCGTCAGATGTATCCGAGGTCACTCCTGGTGTTGTCTCAGCTGACTGATCAATAAGCATGTTTTCATATGACGTTTGCTGTGTCACAACTTCCGAGTATTGTACACGTCGTTGTTGTGTAGGAGTTATACTGAGGGGAATCATTTCCTTTGGGCAGTTAATACGTAGATGTGTGGTAGCATTGCAAATTAAACAGGTCTGTTTCTGTCCATTATACGTTATATAGCCAGAATGGCCACCAAAAGTCTCAGTGGAGGGGATATCTTGCTTGATTTCCATAGTGACGGCACGTATTCCATTATACACCGGGAACTGATAAGCAGAAGACCATTGTTCTTTCCTGACATCACTCACAGTGCCATATATCGACAGGACGGATTTGAAAATATCAGGGGGTACTTCGAGTGGGACATTAAATATACGCACTGTGGTAAAATTGGAATCCGCTGTGGAGAGCTTAACATTCGTCATTTCGCCTGAGTCATACTGAATTTTAATAGGATCTGCAAAAGTATTTAACAATTACTGATAAATAGATATGCTGATTACCTTGATGAACATGGTTTTTTTTGTGCGCATTTAACTGGATGGCTTCTACTTGGTCGACAGTCAACCGGAGGGTATCGCCAATCCAGCGGTGAGGGGCGAGAACTCTGCTTGTCCCATTGGCAGCGTACGGTGTTTTTTCTCTGGTATCCGGACATGATTTTCAGCGGGGTTTTCTGGGTTTCTGGTTTTGTTGTCCTATCTGGAACACTACTTGAAAAAGTATTGTCCGAATGACACACGGAAGGTCAGTACACACGTGGAACTAAGGAAGCACCGGTATTAGGAACCGTAAACTCTTCCAATGCGGTCACACAGCGCGCACACACTTACCGCACTCGGCCACGACTAGTGACCAACTAACCACTCGGCCACCTCGTCTTCTTAAGAAGAAGAATTCCTATAACTGATTTCCGCACTACTCCGTCGTATATTGTGAAAAAAAAACATGATCTGATACTATTACTGTCTCCTGTACAAAAGGATCGACGAGGAAGGGATTCGAACCCACGCGTGCAGAGCACATTGGATTAGCAGTCCGACGTCATGACCACTCGGCCACCTCGTTTTCTTAGGAAGGCGGAATTCTACAACCGACTTTCGCACCACTCCGTGGAAACAAACACGATCTGATACTATTACTTTTTCATGCACGAAAAGATCGACGAAGATGGGATTGTAACACACGCCTGCAGAGCACATTGGAATAGCAGACCAACGCCTTAACCACTCGGCCACCTCGTCTTATTAAGGAAGTTAAATTCTATAACCGACTTTCGCACCACTCCGTGGAAACAAACAAGATCTGATACTATTACTGTTTCATGCACGAAAACATCGACGAGCATGGGATTCGAACACACGCGTGCAGGGAACATTGAATTAGGAGTCCAACACCTTAGCCTCGCGGCCACCTCGTCCTATTAATGAGGAGAAATTCTTTAACTGATTTCCGCACTAC
Source organism: Meconema thalassinum (assembly GCA_946902985.2). NCBI lineage: Eukaryota > Metazoa > Arthropoda > Insecta > Orthoptera > Tettigoniidae > Meconema > Meconema thalassinum. Next base: position 392,700,403 of record OX336391.1, read on the forward strand.
TCCGTTGTATATTGTGAAAACAAACACGATCTGATACTATTACTGCCTCCTATACAAAAGGATCGACGAGGATGGGATTCGAGTCCACGCGTATAGAGCACATTCGATTAGCAGTCCAGTGCCTTAACCACTCGGCCACCTCGTCTTCGCAAGAAGTTGAAATTCTATAACCGACATCCGCACCACTTCGTCGTATATTGTTGAAACAAATACGATCTGATAATATTAATGTTCCATGAACGAAAAGATCGACGTGGATGGGATTCTAACCAACGCGTGCACAGCACATAGAATTAGCAGTCCAGCGCCTTAACCACTCGGCCACCTTGTCTTCGCAAGAAGATGAAATCCTATAACCGACATCCGCACCACTCCGTCGTATATTGTGGAAACAAACACGATCTGATACTATTACTGTCTCCTATACAAAAGGATCGACGAGGATGGGATTCGAACCCACGCGTCCAGAGCACATTGGATTAGCAGTCCAACGCCTTAACCTCTCGGCCACCTCGTCTTCTTAAGAAGGTGAAATTCTATAACAACTCTGTCGTATATAGTGGAAACACACATGATCTGATCCTATTACTGTCTCATGCACAAAAGGACCGACGAGGACGGGATTTGAACCCACGCGTGCATAGCGCATTGTATTAGCACTCCAACGCCTCAATCACTCGGCCACCTCGCCCACTTAAGAAGTTGAAATTCTATAACCGACTTCCGCACCACTCCGTCGTATATTGTTGAAACAAATACGATCTGATACTATTAATGTTCCATGAACGAAAAGCCCGACGTGGATGGGATTCGAACAAACGCGTGCTGAGCACTTAGAATTAGCAGTCCAGCGCCTTAACCACTCGGCCACCACGTCTTCCCAAGAAGATGAAATTCTATAACCGACATCCGCACCACTCCGTCGTATATTGTGGAAACAAACACGATCTGATATTATTACTGTCTCATGCACAAAATCTTCGAAGGAGATGGGATTCGAACCCCCACGTGCAGAACTCATTGGAATAGTAGTCCAACGCTTTAGTATCTCGGCCACCTCGTCTTCATAAGACGGAGAAATTCTATAACCTACTTCCGCACCACTCCGTCATATATTGTGGATAAAAACACGATCTGATACTATTAGTGTCTCAAACACAAAAGGATCGACGAGGATAGGATTCGAACCCACGCGTGCAGAGCGCATTGGTCTAGCAGTTCAACGCTTCAGTCTGTCGGCCCCCGCGTCTTCTTCAGAAGGAGAAATTCTATAACCGATTTCTGCAACAATCCGTCGTATATTGTTGAAACAAATACGATCTGATACTATTAATGTTCCATGAAGTTGAAATTCTATAAACTATTTCCGCCCCACTCCGTCATATATTGTGGAAAAAAAACACGATCTGATACTATTAGTGTCTCATACACAAAAAGATCGACGGGGACAGGACTCGAACCCACGCGAGCAGAACACATTGGTTTAGCAGTCAAACGCCTGAACCTCACGGCCACCTCGTCTTCTTAAGAACGGGTAGTTCTATAACCGACTTCCGCTCCACTCTGTTGTATACTATGGAAACAAACACGATCTGATATTATTACTGTCTCATGCATAAAATGTTCGAAGGAGATTGGATTCGAACCCCCGCGTGCAGAACTCATTGAAATTACGGTCCAACGCTCTAGTCTCTCGGCCACCTCGTCTTCATAAGACGGAGAAATTCTATAACCTACTTCCGCACCACTCCGTCATATATTGTGGATAAAAACACGATCTGATACTATTAGTGTCTCAAACACAAAAGGATCGACGAGGATAGGATTCGAACCCACGCGTGCAGAGCGCATTGGTCTAGCAGTTCAACGCTTCAGTCTGTCGGCCCCCGCGTCTTCTTCAGAAGGAGAAATTCTATAACCGATTTCTGCAACAATCCGTCGTATATTGTTGAAACAAATACGATCTGATACTATTAATGTTCCATGAACGAAAAGATCGACGCGGATGGGATTCGAACCCTCGCGTGCAGAGCATATTGGATTAGCAGGCCAACGCCTCAATCACTCGGCCACCGCGTCTTCTTAAGAATGTGAAATTCTATAACCGATTTCCGCACCACTCCGTCGTATATTGTGGAAACAAACGCGATCTGATGTTATTACTGTCTCATGCACAAAAATTTCGACGAGGACGGGATTCGAACCCACGAGCCCAGAGCACATTGCACTAGCAGTCCAACGCATCAATCACTCGGCCACCGCGTCATCCTAAGATTGTGAAATTCTATAACCGACTTCCGCAAGACTCCATCGTATATTGTGGAAACAAACACGATCTGATACTACTACTGTCTCATGCACAAAAAGATCGACGAGGATAGGTTTCGAACCCACGCGCGCAGAGCAAATTGGATTAGCAATCCAACGCCTCGATCACTCGGCCACCTCGTCTTCTTAGGAAGACGAAATTCTATAACCGACTTTCGCACCACTCCATGGAAACAAAGACGATCTGATACTATTACTGTTTGATGCACGAAAACATCGACGAGCATGGGATTTGAACACACGCGTGCAGGGCACATTGAATTAGCAGTCCAACACCTTAGCCTCTCGGCCAACTCGTCTTCTTAATGAGCAGAAATTCTATAACTGTTTTCCGCACTACTCCGTTGTATATTGTGGAAACAAACACGATCTGATACTATTACTGCCTCCTATACGAAAGGATCGAGGAGGATGGGATTCGATCCCACGCGTGCATAGCACATAGAATTAGCAGTCCAGTGCCTTAACCACTCGGCCACCTCGTCTTCGCAAGAAGATGACATTCTATAACCGACATCCGCACCACTCGGTCGAATATTGTGGAAACAAACACGATCTGATACTATTACTGTCTCCTATACAAAAGGATCAACGAGGATGGGATTCGAACCCACGCGTGCAGAGCTCATTGGATTATCAGTCTAACGCCATAACCTCTCGCCCACCACGCCTGCTTAAGAACGTCATAACCAACTTCCGCACCACTCTGTCCTATACTGTCGAAACAAACTTGATCTGATACAATTACTGTCTCATGCACAAAATGATCGATGAAGACGGGATTCAAACCCACGCGAGCAGAACATATTGGATTAGCAGTCCAACGCCACAATCACTCGGTCACAACGTCGTTCTTAAGAATGTGAAATTCTATAGCCGATTTCCGCACCACTCCGTCGTATATTGTGGAAAAAAACACGATCTGACATTATTACTGTCTCATGCACAAAATCATCGAAGGAGATGGGATTCGAACCCCCGCGTGCAGAACTCATTGTAATAGCAGTCCAACGCTTTAGTATCTCGGCCACCTCGTCTTCTTCAGAAGGTGAAATTCTATAACCTATTTCCGCACCACTCCGTCATATATTGTGGAAAAAGATCTGATAATATTAGTGTCTCATGCACGAAAACATCGACGAACATGGGATTCGAACACACGCGTGCAGGGCACATTAGATTAGCAGTCCAACGCCTCAATCACTCAGCCACCTCGTCCACTTAAGAAGTTGAAATTCTATAACCGACTTCCGCACCACTCCGTCGTATATTGTTGAAACAAACACGATCTAATACTATTACTGTTTCATGCACGAAAACATCGACGAGCATGGGATTCGAACACACGCGTGCAGGGCGCATTGAATTAGCAGTCCAACACCTTAGCCTCACGGCCAACTCGTCTTCTTAATAAGGAGAAATTCTATAACTGATTTCCTCACTACTCCGTTGTATATTGTGGAAATAAACACCATCTGATACTATTGCTGCCTTAACCAGTTGGCCATCCCGTCTTCTTAAGAAGGTGAAATTCTATAACCGACTTCCGCACCACTCTGTCGTATATTGTAGAAACAAACACGATCTGATTCTATTACTGTTCCATGCACGAAAACATCGACGTGGATGGTATTCGAACCCAAGCGTGCAGAGCACAAGGAATTAGCAGTCCAGCGCCTTAACCACTCGGCCATCTCCTCCACTTCAAAAGATGAAATTCTATTACCGACTTCCGCGCCACTCCGTCGTATATTGTTGAAACAAATACGATCTGATACTATTAATGTTCCATGAACGAAAAGATCGACGTGGATGCGATTCGAACCAACGCGAGCACAGCATATAGAATTAGCAGTCCAGCGCCTTAACCAATCGGCCACCGCGTCTTCGCAAGAAGATGAAATTCTATAACCGACATCCGCACCACTCCGTCGTATATTGTGGAAAAAAAACACGATCTGATACTATTACTGTCTCCTATACAAAAGGATCGACGAGGATGGGATTCGAACCCACGCATGCAGAGCACATTGGATTAGCAGTCCAACGCCTTAACCTCTCGGCCACCTCGTCTTCTTAAGAAGGTGAAATTCTATAACAACTCTGTCGTATATAGTGGAAACACACCCGATCTGATACTATTACTGTCTCATGCACAAAAGGATCCACGAGGACGGGATTCGAACCCACATATAGCGTCAGGGGAGGTGACGACACTTCCAGTACTGGTGCGGAGGCGGTGGATATATTTACGTTGCCGCTCACGTTGTCCTTTGGCGATATGGTATACACTTGCACTTTCGTCCGGGAGCACTGTACGATCTTTTAAAGCCACGTTGATATGAGCGAGCGTTCGTTGCTGTAGAGACAGGAGCTGGTTTTTAACTTCCCGGATCTGGTCATATATACGCTCCCCAGCATCAGATCTTTGCTGGAGCTGGCGAAGAACTCGATAGTAAAATTCAACTGTATCCCGTCTTTCCCGACCTCGTTGGTAAGATATGTTCTTAAAGACGCGGCGGATCCCTGGTTTAACTAAAATATCCCACCATTCTGTGCAGTCGCGAAATTTGCATTTTTGTTGGACCCATCGAATCCAGTGTTGTCTGAAAATATCTTGGCATTCCTCCTCCAGTAACAGCGAACAATTCAGCTTCCAATAACCTCTTCCTATGTGAAATATGGGATGGGGGTAAGAGATTGTACATACGACAGCATGATGGTTAGTGAAACTGGCAGGTATCACTTCATATCGTCTAGGATGGATAAGTTCCTGTGAAAAGTAGATGCGGTCAAGTCGTGATGAGGAGTTGTGACTTATACAGGTGTAATGGGGCAGGGGCACCCTTAAATTATCCACAGCATCAATGAGGTGTAGGGAGGTAAGAAGGGTCCTGAGAGCCGGGTTGACACCTCTGTATGGACTAGTGGAATCCTCTGGGCGTTGAATACAATTGAAATCCCCTGCAAGAATAAGTTTTTCCTTAACGTCGTGCAGATGAGGCAGTATACTCTGTTGAAAGAACATTTTCCGTTCCACACGTTTATTGGACCCGGATGGGGCATATACATTTATCAGGGTGGTATTGTTTATGTGTCCAGATATTATGCGTCCTGATGGATGACATAGCACACCTTCGAGTGGGATATCATGTCTTATGAGGAATCCGGTCCCTCTATTCGTATTACCGGTATTGATGTATTGTTTGTAGAAGGCAGATGTGGGTAAACACGGTATAGCAACCTCTTGAATGAAAGCAATGTCAATGTCAGCATCTCGAAGGAATCTCTCCAACAGTTGAAATTTCAGAGGGCATTCTATTACATTGATATTCACAGTGGCCACAGTGAGAAATTGCGCCATTAAGAGAAGTATAAAAGCTGTGCGAGACATACTGGAAGGTGGACTCGAAAGAAGACACAGGTGAGAATTATCCTGGTGCACTATGTCAAATTAGGTTGAGATAGTTCCTTTTGACTGCCATTCATAGGCCGGCTGTCTGCGGTTGAGAGCGTTCGTGGGTCCCTAGATGACGTAGAAAGAAGATTTTGTTTCTTTTTCACAGCTGCGGGAACGTTTGTGGAGCCAGTTTGATTCTTCGGGGCTGGTACGGCAATCGAGGCATTTGTTTTAATCTTCTTAGAGACGTTCTCGGATCCCCGAACAACATTCTTAAGTGAGTCGGTAGGGACCAGCGAAGTCGGGGGCAGTGAAGACAAAATTTCTGTGGCAACCTGTAGTAACGGCATAGTTGGTTCTAAGGCTGCGATACAGGTTGCCGAGAGCACAGGGGCACTCTGTGTCTCGCAGCTCGGGTCAGGGAAAGGTACCAGTTCTGCGTCAGATGTATCCGAGGTCATTCCTGGTGTTGTCTCAGCTGACTGATCAATGAGCATGTTTTCATATGACGTTTGCTGCGTCACAACTTCCGAGTATTGTACACGTCGTTGTTGTGTAGGAGTTATACCGAGGGGAATCATTTTCTTTGGGCAGTTAATACGTAGATGTGTGGTAGCATTGCAAATTAAACAGGTCTGTTTCTGTCCATTATACGTTATATAGCCAGAATGGCCACCAAAAGCCTCAGTGGAGGGGATATCTTGCTTGATTTCCATAGTTACGGCACGTATTCCATTATACACCGGGAACTGATAAGCAGAAGACCATTGTTCTTTCCTGACGTCACTCACAGTGCCATATTTCGACAGGACGGATTTGAAAATTTCAGGGGGTACTTCGAGTGGGACATTAAATATACGCACTGTGGTAAAATTGGAATCCGCTGTGGAGAGCTTAACATTGGTCATTTCGCCTGAATCATACTGAAATTTAATAGGATCTGCAAAAGTATTTAACAATTTCTGATAAATAGATATGCTGATTACCTTGATGTACATGGTTTTTTCGTGCGCATTTAACTGGATGGCTTCTACTTGGTCGACAGTCAACCGGAGGGTATCGCCAATCCAGCGGTGAATTTCTCCTGGTGAGGGGCGAGAACTCTGCCTGTCCCATTGGCAGCGTACGGTGTTTTTTCTCTGGTATCCGGACATGATTTTCAGCGGGGTTTTCTGGGTTTCTGGTTTTGTTGTCCTATCTGGAACACTACTTAAAAAGTATTGTCCGAATGACACACGGAAGGTCAGTACACACGTGGAACTAAGGAAGCACCGGTATTAGGAACCGTAAACTCTTCCAATGCGGTCACACAGCGCGCACACACGTACCGCACTCTGCCACGACCAGTGACCAACTATACCACTCGGCCACCTCGTCTTAGCAAGAAGATGAAATTCTATAACCGAAATCCGCACCACTCGGTCGAATATTGTGGAAACAAACACGATTTGATACTATTACTGTCTCCTACACAAAAGGATCGACGAGGATGGGATTCGAACCCACGCGTGCAGAGCTCATTGGATTAGCAGTCCAACGCCATAACCTCTCGGCCACCACGCCTGCTTAAGAACGTTATAACCAACTTCCGCACCACTCTGTCCTATACTGTCGAAACAAACTTGATCTGATACAATTACTATCTCATGCACAAAATGATCGATGAAGACGGGATTCAAACCCACGCGAGCAGAACATATTGGATTAGCAGTCCAACGCCACAATCACTCGGTCACAACGTCGTTCTTAAGAATGTGAAATTCTATAACCGATTTCCGCACCACTCCGTCGTATATTGTGGAAACAAACACGATCTGATATTATTACAGTCTCATGCACAAAATCATCTAAGGAGATGGGATTCGAACCCCCGCGTGCAGAACTCATTGGAATAGCAGTCCAACGCTTTAGTATCTCGGCCACCTCGTCTTCTTCTGAAGGTGAAATTCTATCACCTATTTCCGCACCACTCCGTCATATATTGTGGAAAAAACACGATCTGATAATATTAGTGTCTCATGCACGAAAACAACGACGAGCATGGGATTCGAACACACGCCTGCAGGGCACATTAGGTTAGCAGTGCAACGCCTCAATCACTCAGCCACCTCGTCCACTTAAGAAGTTGAAATTCTATAACCGACTTCCGCACCACTCCGTCGTATATTGTTGAAACAAACACGATCTGATACTATTACTGTTTCATGCACGAAAACATCGACGAGCATGGGATTCGAACACACGCGTGCAGGACGCATTGAATTAGCAGTCCAACACCTTCAACTCGTCATCTTAATAAGGAGAAAATCTATAACTGATTTCCTCACTACTCCGTTGTACATTGTGGAAACAAACACCATCTGATACTATTGCTGCATCCTATACAAAAGGATCGACGAGGATGGGATTCGAGCCTACGCGTGCAGAGCACATTCGATTAGCAGTCCAACGCCTTAACCAGTTGGCCATCGCGTCTTCTTAAGAAGATGAAATTCTATAACCGACTTCCGCACCACTCTGTCGTATATTGTAGAAACAAACACGATCTGATACTATTACTGTTTCATGCACGAAAAAAATCGACGAGCATGGGATTCGAACACACGCGTGCAGGACACATTAGATTAGCAGTCCAACGCCTCAATCACTCAGCCACCTCGTCCACTTAAGAAGTTGAAATTCTATAACAGACTTCCGCAACACTCCGTCGTATATTGTTGAAACAAACACGATCTGATACTATTACTGTTTTATGCACGAAAACATCGACGAGCATGGGATTCGAACACACGCGTGCAGGGCACATTGAATTAGCAGTCCAACACCTTAGCCTCTCGGCCAACTCGTCTTCTTAGTAAACAGAAATTCTATATCTAATTTCCGCACTACTCCGTTGTATATGGTGGAAAGAAACACGATCTGATACTATTACAGCCTCCTATACAAAAGGATCGACGAGGATGGGATCCGAGCCCACGCGTGCAGAGCAAATTCGATTAGCAGTCCAACGCCTTAACCACTCGGCCATCTCGTCTTCTTAACAAGGAGAAATTCTATAACTGATTTCCGCACTACTCCGTTGTATAGTGTGGAAACAAAAACGATCTGATACTATTACTGTCTCCTATACAAAAGAATCGACGAAGATGGGATTCAAACCCACGCGTGGAGAGCACATTGGATTAGCAGTCCAACGCCTTAACCTCTCGGCCACCTCGTCTTCTTAAGAAGGTGAAATTCTATAACAACTCTGTCGTATATAGTGGAAACACACACGATCTGATACTATTACTGTCTCGTGCACAAAAGGATCGGCGAGGACGGGATTCGAACCCACGCGTGCAGAGCGCATTGTGTTACAACTCCAACGCCTCAATCACTTGGCCACCTCCTCCACTTCATAAGTTGAAATTCTATAACCGACTTCCGCACCACTCCGTCGTATATTGTTGAAACAAATACGATCTGATACTATTAATGTTCCATGAACGATAAGATCGACGAGGATGGGATTCGAACCCACGCGTGCAGAGCACATTGGATTAGCAAACCATCGACTTAACCACTCGACCACCTCGTCTTCTTAAGAAGGAGAAATTCTATAACTGATTTCCGCACTACTCCGTCGTATATTGTGGAAACAAGCACGATCTGATACTATTACTGTCTCCTATACAAAAGGATCGACGAGGATGGGATTCGAACCCACGCGTGCAGAGCACATTGGATTAGCAGTCCCACGCCATAAGCTCTCGACCACCACGTCTTCTTAAGAACGGTATAACCGACTTCCGCACCACTCTGTCCTGTACTGTCGAAACAAACACGATCTGATACAATTACTGTCTCAAGCACAAAATGATCGACGAAGACGGGATTCGAACCCGCGCGCGCAGAGCATATTGGATTGGCAGTCCAACGCCTAAAACACTCTTCCACCGCGTCTTCTTAAGAATGTGAAATTCTATAACCGTTTTCCGCACGACTCCGTCGTATATTGTGGAACAAACGCGATCTGATGTTATTACTGTCTAATGGACAAAAATTTCGACGAGCAAGGGAATCGAACCCACGCGTCCAGAGCACATTGCATTAGCAGTCCAACGCATCAATCACTCGGCCACCACGTCATCGTAAATTGTGAAATCCTATAACCGACTTCCGCACGACTCCGTCGTATATTGTGAAACAAACACGATTTGATACTACTACTGTCTCATGCACAAAAAGATCGACGAGGATGGGATAAGAAACCACGCGTGCAGAGCACATTGAATTAGCAGTCCGACGTCTTAACCACTCGGCCACCTCGTTTTCTTATGAAGGTGAAATTCTATAACCGACTTCCGCTCTACTCTGTCGTATTCTGTGGAAACAAACACGATGTGATACTATTACTGTCTCATGCACAAAAGGACCGACGAGGATGGGATTCGAACCTACGCGTGCACAGCACATTGGATTAGGAGTCCAACGCCTTAACCACTCGGCCACCTCGTGTTCTTAATAAGGAGAAATTCTACAACAGATTTCCGCACTACTCCGTTGTATATTGTGGAAACAAACACGATGTGATACTATTACTGTCTCATGCACAAAAGGATCGACGAGGACGGGATTCAAACCCACGCGTGCAGGAGCACATTGTATTACACTCCAACGCCCCAAATTACTCGGCCACCTCGTCAACTTAAGAATTTGAAATTCTATAACCGACTTCCGCACCACTCCGTCGTATATTGTTGAAACAAATACGAACTGATACTATTAATGTTCCATGAACGAAAAGATCGACGTGGATGGGATTCGAACCAACGCGTGCAGAGTACATTTGATTATCGTCCAACGCCATAACCTCTCGACCACCACGTCTTCTTAAGAACGGTGTAACCGACTTCCGCACCACTCTGTCCTATACTGTCGAAACAAACACGATCTGATACAATTACTGTCTCAAGCACAAAATGATCGACGAAGACGGGATTCGAACCCACGCGCGCAGAGCATATTGGATTGGCAGTCCAACGCCTAAATCACTCTTCCACCGCGTCTTCTTAAGAGTGTGAAATTCTATAACCGTTTTCCGCACGACTCCGTCGTATATTGTGGAAACAAACGCGATCTGATATTATTACTGTCTAATGGACAATAATTTCGACGAGCAAGGGAATCGAACCCACGCGACCAGAGTACATTGCATTAGCAGTCCAACGCATTAATCACTCGGCCACCACGTCATCTTAAGATTGTGAAATCCTATAACCGACTTCCGCACGACTCCGTCGTATATTGTGAAACAAACACGATTTGATACTACTACTGTCTCATGCACAAAAAGATCGACGAGAAAGGGGATAAGAAACCACGCGTGCAGAGCACATTGAATTAGCAGGCCGACGTCTTAACCACTCGGCCACCTCGTTTTCTTAGGAAGGTGAAATTCTATAACCGACTTCCGCTCCACTCTGTCGTATTCTGTGGAAACAAACACGATGTGTTACTATTACTGTCTCATGCACAAAATGACCGACGAGGATGGGATTCGAACCTACGGGTGCACAGCACATTGGATTAGGAGTCCAACGCCTTACCCACTCGGCCAGATCGTCTTCTTAATAAGGAGAAATTCTACAACAGATTTCCGCACTACTCCGTTGTATATTGTGGAAACAAACACGATCTGATACTATTACTGTCTCATGCACAAAAGGATCGACGAGGACGAGATTCGAACCCACGCGTGCAGAGCGCATTGTGTTAGGACTCCAACGCCTCAATCACTCGGCCCCCTCCTCCACTTCAGAAGTTGAAATTCTATAACCGACTTCCGCACCTCTCCGTCGTATATTGTTGAAACAAATACGATCTGACACTATTAATGTTCCATGAACGAAAAGATCGACGAGGATGGGATTCGAACCCACGCGTGCAGAGCACCTTGGATTAGCAGTCCATCGCCTTAACCACTCGGCCACCTCGTCTTCGCAAGAAGATGAAATTCTATAACCGACATTTGCTCCACTCCGTCGTATATTGTGGAAACAAGCACGATCGGATACTATTACTGTCTCCTATACAAAAGGATCGACGAGGATGGGATTCGAACCCACGCGCGCAGAGCAAATTGGATTAGCAATCCAACGCCTCGATCACTCGGCCACCTCGTCTTCTTAGGACGACGAAATTCTATAACCGACTTTCGCACCACTCCATGGAAACAAACACGATCTGATACTATTACTGTTTGATGCACGAAAACATCGACGAGCATGGGATTTGAACACACGCGTGAAGGGCACATTGAATTAGCAGTCCAACACCTTAGCCTCTCGGCCAACTCGTCTTCTTAATGAGCAGAAATTTTATAACTGATTTCCGCACTACTCCGTTGTATATTGTGGAAACAAACACAATCTGATACTATTACTGCCTCCTATACGAAAGGATCGAGTAGGATGAGATTCGAGCCCACGCGTGCATAGCACATAGAATTAGCAGTCCAGTGCCTTAACCACTCGGCCACCTCGTCTTCGCAAGAAGATGAAATTCTATAACCGACATCCGCACCACTCGGTCGAATATTGTGGAAACAAACACGATCTGATACTATTACTGTCTCCTATACAAAAGGATCGACGAGGATGGGATTCGAACCCACGCGTGCAGAGCTCATTGGATTAGCAGTCCAACGCCATAACCTCTCGGCCACCACGCCTGTCTAAGAACGTTTTAACCAACTTCCGCACCACTCTGTCCTATACTGTCAAAACAAACTTGATCTGATACAATTACTGTCTCATGCACAAAATGATCGATGAAGACGGGATTCAAACCCACGCGAGCAGAACATATTGGATTAGCAGCCCAACGCCACAATCACTCGGTCACAACGTCGTTCTTAAGAATGTGAAATTCTATAACCGATTTCCGCACCACTCCGTCGTATATTGTGGAAACAAACACGATCTGATATTATTACTGTCTCATGCACAAAATCATCTAAGGAGATGGGATTCGAACCCCCGCGTGCAGAACTCATTGGAATAGCAGCCCAACGCTTTAGTATCTCGGCCACATCGTTTTCTTCAGAAGGTGAAATTCTATAACCTATTTCCGCACCACTCCGTCATATATTGTGGAAAAAACACGATCTGATAATATTAGTGTCTCATGCACGAAATCATCGACGAGCATGGGATTCGAACACACGCGTGCAGGGCGCATTGAATTAGCAGTCCAACACCTTAGCCTCACGGCCAACTCGTCTTCTTAATAAGGAGAAATTCTATAACTGATTTCCTCACTACTCTGTTGTATATTGTGGAAACAAACACCATCTGATAATATTGCTGTCTCCTATACAAAATGATCGACGAGGATGGGATTCGAGCCCACGCGTGCAGAGCACATTCGATTAGCAGTCCAACGCCTTAACCAGTTGGCCATCGCGTATCCTTAAGAAGATGAAATTCTATAACCGACTTCCGCACCACTCTGTCGTATATTGTAGAAACAAACACGATCTGATACTATTACTGTTTCATGCACGAAAAAAATCGACGAGCATGGGATTCGAACACACGCGTGCAGAGCACATTGGATTAGCAGTCCAACGCCTTAACCACTCGGCCACCTCGTCTTCGAAAGAAGATGAAATTCTATAACCGACATCCGCACCACTCCGTCGTATATTGTGGAAACAAACACGATCTGATACTATTACTGTCTTCTATACAAAAGGATCGAAGAGGATGGGATTCTAACCCACGCGTGCAGAGCACATTGGATTAGCAGTCCAACGCCTTAACCTCTCGGCCACCTGGTCTTCTTAAGAAGGTAAAATTCTCTAACAACTCTGTCGTATATAGTGGAAACACTCCCGATCTGATACTATTACTGTCTCATGCACAAAAGGATCGAAGATGGCGGGATTCGAACCCACGCGTGCAGAGCGCATAGTATTAGCACTCCAACGCCTCAATCACTCGGACACCTCACCCACTTAAAAAGTTGAAATTCTATAACCGACTTCCGCACCACTCCGTCGTATATTGTTGAAATAAATACGATCTTATACTATTAATGTTCCATGAACGAAAAGATCGACGTGGATGGGATTCGAACAAACGCGTGCAGAGCACTTAAAATTAACAGTACAGCGCCTTAACCAATCGGCCACCTCGTCTTCCCAAGAAGATGAAATTCTATAACCGACATCCGCACCACTCCGTCGTATATTGTGGAAACAAACACGATCTGATACTATTACTGTCTCCTATACAAAAGGATCGACGAGGATGGGATTCGAACCCATGCGTGCAGAGCACATTGGATTAGCAGTCCGACGTCATAACCACTCGGCCACCTCGTTTTCTTTGGAAGGCGGAATTCTATAACCGACTTTCGCACCACTCCGTGGAAACAAACACGATCTGATACTATTACTGTTTCATGCACGAAAACATCGACGAGCATGGGATTCGAACACACGCGTGCAGGGAACATTGAGTTAGGAGTCCAACACCTTAGCCTCTCAGCCACCTCGTCTTCTTAATAAAGAGAAATTCCTTAACTGATTTCCGCACTACTCCGTTGTCTATTGTGAAAACAAACACGATATGATACTATTACTGCCTCCTATACAAAAGGATCGACGAGGATGGGATTCGAACCCACGCGTGCAGAGAACTTTCGATTAGCAGGCCAGTGCCTTAACCACTCGGCCACCTCGTCTTCCCAAGGAGATGCAATTCTATAACCGACATCCGCACCACTCCGTCGTATATTGTGGAAACAAACACGATCTGATACTATTACTGTCTCCTATACAAAAGGATCGACGACGATGGGATTCGAACCCACGCGTGCAGAGCACATTGAATTAGCAGTCCAACGCCTTAACCACTCGGCCACCTCGTCCACTTACGAAGTTGAAATTCTATAACCGACTTCCGCACCACTCCGTCGTATATTGTTGAAACAAATACGATCTGATACTATTAATGTTCCATGAACGAAAAGATTGACGAGGATGGGATTCGAACCCACGCGGGCAGAGCACATTTGATTATCAGTCCAACGCCATAACCTCTCGACCACAACGTCCTCTTAAGAACGGTATAACCGACTTCCGCACCACTCTGTCCTATACTGTCGAAACAAAAACGATCTGATACAATTACTGTCTCAAGCACAAAATGATCGAAGAAAACGGGATTCGAACCCACGCGCGCAGAGCATATTGGATTGGCAGTCCGACGCCTAAATCACTGTTCCACCGAGTCTTCTTAAGAGTGTGAAATTCTATAACCGTTTTCCGCACGACTCCGTCGTATATTGTGGAAAGAAACGCGATCTGATGTTATTACTGTCTAATGGACAAAATTTTCGACGAGCAAGGGAATCGAACCCACGCGTCCAGAGTACATTGCATTAGCATGTCCAACGCATCAATCACTCGGCCACCACGTCATCTTAAGATTGTGAAATCCTATAACCGACTTCCGCACGACTCCGTCGTATATTGTGAAACAAACACGATTTGATACTACTACTGTCTCATGCACAAAAAGATCGACGAGGATGGGATAAGAAACCACGCGTGCAGAGCACATTGAATTAACAGTCCGACGTCTTAACCACTCGGCCACCTCGTTTTCTTAGGAAGGTGAAATTCTATAACCGACTTCCGCTCCACTCTGTCGTATTCTGTGGAAACAAACACGATGTGATACTATTACTGTCTCATGCACAAAATGACCGACGAGGATGGGATTCGAACCTACGCGTGCACAGCACATTGGATTAGGAGTCCAACGCCTTAACCACTCGGCCACCTCGTCTTCTTAATAAGGAGAAATTCTACAACAGATTTCCGCACTACTCCGTTGTATATTGTGGAAACAAACACGATCTGATACTATTACTGTCTCATGCACAAAAGGATCGACGAGACGGGAGTCAAACCCACGCGTGCAGGAGCACATTGTATTACACTCCAACGCCCCAAATCACTCGGCCACCTCGTCCACTTAAGAATTTGAAATTCTATAACCGACTTCCGCACCACTCCGTCGTATATTGTTGAAACAAATACGAACTGATACTATTAATGTTCCATGAACGAAAAGATCGACGTGGATGGGATTCGAACCAACGCGTGCAGAGCACATAGAATTAGCAGTCGAGCGCCTTAACCACTCGGCCACCTCGTCTACGAAAGAAGGTGAAATTCTATAACCGACATCGGCACCACACCGTCGTATATTGTGGAAACAAACACGATCTGATACTATTACTGTCTCCTATACAAAAGGATCGACGAGGATGGGATTCGAACCCACGCGTGCAGAGCACATTGGGTTAGCAGTCCAACGCCTCAACCTCTCGGCCACCTCGTCTACTAAAAGAGGTGAAATTCTATAACAACTCTGTCGTATATAGTGGAAACACACACGATCTGATACTATTACTGTCTCATGCACGAAAGGATCGACGAGGACGAGATTCGAACCAACGCGTGCAGAGCGCATTGTGTTAGGACTCCAACGCCTCAATCACTCGGCCACCTCCTCCACTTCAGAAGTTGAAATTCTATAACCGACTTCCGCACCACTCCGTCGTATATTGTTGAAACAAATACGATCTGATACTATTAATGTTCCATGAACGAAAAGATCGACGAGGATGGGATTCGAACCCACGCGTGCAGAGCACATTGGATTAGCAGTCCAACGCCTTAACCTCTCGGCCACCTCGTCCACTTACGAAGTTGAAATTCTATAACCGACTTCCGCACCACTCCGTCGTATATTGTTGAAACAAATGCGATCTGATACTATTAATGTTCCATGAACGAAAAGATTGACGAGGATGGGATTCGAACCCACGCGGCCAGAGCACATTTGATTATCAGTCCAACGCCATAACCTCTCGACCACCACGTCTTCTTAAGAACAGTATAACCGACTTCCGCACCACTCTGTCCTATACTGTCGAAACAAACAAGATCTGATACAATTACTGTCTCAAGCACAAAATGATCGACGAGGACGGAATTCGAACCCAAGCGCGCAGAGCATATTGCATTAACAGTCCAACGCCTCAATCAATCTTCCACCGCGTCTTCTTAAGAATGTGAAATTCTATAACCGTTTTCCGCTCGACTCCGTCGTATATTGTGGAAACAAACACGAGTTGATACTACTACTGTCTCATGCACAAAATGATCGACGAGGATGGGATGCACTACGACGCGTGAAGAGCACATTGGATTAGCAGTCCATCGCCTTAACCACTCGGCCACCTCGTCTTCTTAAGAAGGAGAAATTCTATAACTGATTTCCGCACTACTCCGTCGTATATTGTGGAAAAAAACATTCTCTGATACTATTACTGTCTCCTGTACAAAAGGATCGACGAGGAAGGGATACGAACCCACGCGTGCAGAGCACATTGGATTAGCAGTCCGACGTCATAACCACTCGGCCACCTCGTTTTCTTTGGAAGGCGGAATTCTGTAACCGACTTTCGCACCACTCCGTGGAAACAAACACGATCTGATACTATTACTGTTTCATGCACGAAAACATCGACGAGCATGGGATTCGAACACACGCGTGCTGGGAACATTGAGTTAGGAGTCCAACATCATAGCCTCTCGGCCACCTCTTTAACTGATTTCCGCACTACTCCGTTGTATATTGTGAAAACAAACACGATATGATACTATTACTGCCTCCTATACAAAAGGATCCACGAGGATGGGATTCGAACCCACGCGTGCAGAGAACTTTCGATTAGCAGGCCAGTGCCTTATCCACTCGGCCACCTCGTCTTCGCAAGAAGATGAAATTCTATAACCGACATCCGCACCACTCCGTCGTATATTGTGGAAACAAACACGATCTGATACTATTACTGTCTCCTATACAAAAGGATCGACGAGGATGGGATTCGAACCCACGCGTGCAGAGCGCATTGGATTAGCAGTCCAACGCCTTAACCTCTCGGCCACCTCGTCCACTTACGATGTTGAAATTCTATAACCGACTTCCGCACCACTCCGTCGTATATTGTTGAAACAAATACGATCTGATACTATTAATGTTCCATGAACGAAAAGATTGACGAGGATGGGATTCGAACCCACGCGGGCAGAACACATTTGATTATCAGTCCAACGCCATAACCTCTCGACCACCACGTCTTCTTAAGAACGGTATAACCGACTTCCGCACCACTCTGTCCTATACTGTCGAAACAAACACGATCTGATACAATTACTGTCTCAAGCACAAAATGATCGACGAAGACGGGATTCGAACCCACGCGCGCAGAGCATATTGGATTGGCAGTCCAACGCCTAAATTACTCTTCCACCGCGTCTTCTCAAGAGTGTGAAATTCTATAACCGTTTTCCGCACGACTCCGTCGTATATTGTGGAAACAAACGCGATCTGATATTATTACTGTCTAATGGACAAAAATTTCGACGAGCAAGGGAATCGAACCCACGCGACCAGAGTACATTGCATTAGCAGTCCAACGCATTAATCACTCGGCCACCACGTCATCTTATGATTGTGAAATCCTATAACCGACTTCCGCACGACTTCGTCGTATATTGTGAAACAAACACGATTTGATACTACTACTGTCTCATGCACAAAAAGATCGACGAGGATGGGATAAGAAACCACGCGTGCAGAGCACATTGAATTAGCAGTCCGACGTCTTAACCACTCGGCCACCTCGTTTTCTTAGGAATGTGAAATTCTATAACCGACTTCCGCTCCACTCTGTCGTATTCTGTGGAAACAAACACGATGTGATACTATTACTGTCTCATGCACAAAATGACCGACGAGGATGGGATTCGAACCTACGCGTGCACAGCACATTGGATTAGGAGTCCAACGCCTTAACCATTCGGCCACCTCGTCTTCTTAATAAGGAGAAATTCTACAACAGATTTCCGCACTACTCCGTTGTATATTGTGGAAACAAACACGATCTGATACTATTACTGTCTCATGCACAAAAGGATCGACGAGGACGAGATTCGAACCCACGCGTGCAGAGCGCATTGTGTTAGGACTCCAACGCCTCAATCACTCGGCCCCCTCCTCCACTTCAGAAGTTGAAATTCTATAACCGACTTCCGCACCTCTCCGTCGTATATTGTTGAAACAAATACGATCTGACACTATTAATGTTCCATGAACGAAAAGATCGACGAGGATGGGATTCGAACCCACGCGTGCACAGCACATTGGATTAGCAGTCCATCGCCTTAACCACTCGGCCACCTCGTCTTCGCAAGAAGATGAAATTCTATAACCGACATCCGCTCCACTCCGTCGTATATTGTGGAAACAAGCACGATCTGATACTATTACTGTCTCCTATACAAAAGGATCGACGAGGATGGGATTCGAACCCACGCGCGCAGAGCAAATTGGATTAGCAATCCAACGCCTCGATCACTCGGCCACCTCGTCTTCTTAGGAAGACGAAATTCTATAACCGACTTTCGCACCACTCCATGGAAACAAACACGATCTGATACTATTACTGTTTGATGAACGAAAACATCGACGAGCATGGGATTTGAACACACGCGTGAAGGGCACATTGAATTAGCAGTCCGACACCTTAGCCTCTCGGCCAACTCGTCTTCTTAATAAGGAGAAATTCTATAACTGATTTCCTCACTACTCCGTTGTATATTGTGGAAACAAACACCATCTGATACTATTGCTGCCTCCTATACAAAATGATCGACGAGGATGGGATTCGAGCCCACGCGTGCAGAGCACATTCGATTAGCAGTCCAACGCCTTAACCAGTTGGCCATCGAGTATCCTTAAGAAGATTAAATTCTATAACCGACTTCCGCACCACTCTGTCGTATATTGTAGAAACAAACACGATCTGATACTATAACTGTTTCATGCACGAAAAAAATCGACGAGCATGGGATTCGAACACACGCGTGCAGAGCACATTGGATTAGCAGTCCAACGCCTTAACCACTCGGCCACCTCGTCTTGGAAAGAAGATGAAATTCTATAACCGACATCCGCACCACTCCGTCGTATATTGTGGAAACGAACACGATCTGATACTATTACTGTCTCCTATACAAAAGGATCGACGAGGATGGGATTCGAACCCATGCGTGCAGAGCACATTGGATTAGCAGTCCGACGTCATAACCACTCGGCCACCTCGTTTTCTTTGGAAGGCGGAATTCTATAACCGACTTTCGCACCACTCCGTGGAAACAAACACGATCTGATACTATTACTGTTTCATGCACGAAAACATCGACGAGCATGGGATTCGAACACACGCGTGCAGGGAACATTGAGTTAGGAGTCCAACACCTTAGCCTCTCAGCCACCTCGTCTTCTTAATAAAGAGAAATTCTTTAACTGATTTCCGCACTACTCCGTTGTATATTGTGAAAACAAACACGATATGATACTATTACTGCCTCCTATAGAAAAGGATCGACGAGGATGGGATTCGAACCCACGCGTGCAGAGCACATTGAATTAGCAGTCCAACGCCTTAACCACTCGGCCACCTCGTCCACTTACGAAGTTGAAATTCTATAACCGACTTCCGCACCACTCCGTCGTATATTGTTGAAACAAATACGATCTGATACTATTAATGTTCCATGAACGAAAAGATTGACGAGGATGGGATTCGAACCCACGCGTGCAGAGCACATTTGATTATCAGTCCAACGCCATAACCTCTCGACCACAACGTCTTCTTAAGAACGGTATAACCGACTTCCGCACCACTCTGTCCTATACTGTCGAAACAAACACGATCTGATACAATTACTGTCTCAAGCACAAAATGATCGACGAAGACGGGATTCGAACCCACGCGCGCAGAGCATATTGGATTGGCAGTCCAACGCCTAAATCACTCTTCCACCGCGTCTTCTTAAGAGTGTGAAATTCTATAACCGTTTTCCGCACGACTCCGTCGTATATTGTGGAAAGAAACGCGATCGGATGTTATTGCTGTCTAATGGACAAAAATTTCGACGAGCAAGGGAATCGAACCCACGCGTCCAGAGTACATTGCATTAGCAGTCCAACGCATCAATCACTCGGCCACCACGTCATCTTAAGATTGTGAAATCCTATAACCGACTTCCGCACGACTCCGTCGTATATTGTGAAACAAACACGATTTGATACTACTACTGTCTCATGCACAAAAAGATCGACGAGGATGGGATAAGAAACCACGCGTGCAGAGCACATTGAATTAGCAGTCCGACGTCTTAACCACTCGGCCACCTCGTTTTCTTAGGAAGGTGAAATTCTATAACCGACTTCCGCTCCACTCTGTCGTATTCTGTGGAAACAAACACGATGTGATACTATTACTGTCTCATGCACAAAATGACCGACGAGGATGGGATTCGAACCTACGCGTGCACAGCACATTGGATTAGGAGTCCAACGCCTTAACCACTCGGCCACCTCGTCTTCTTAATAAGGAGAAATTCTACAACAGATTTCCGCACTACTCCGTTGTATATTGTGGAAACAAACACGATCTGATACTATTACTGTCTCATGCACAAAAGGATCGACGAGGACGGGATTCAAACCCACGCGTGCAGGAGCACATTGTATTACACTCCAACGCCCCAAATCACTCGGCCACCTCGTCCACTTAAGAAGTTGAAATTCTATAACCGACTTCCGCACCACTCCGTCGTATATTGTTGAAAAAAAATACGATCTGATACTATTAATGTTCCATGAACGAAAAGATCGACGTGGATGGGATTCGAACCAACGCGTGCAGAGCACACAGAATTAGCAGTCGAGCGCTTCTTAACCACTCGGCCACCTCGTCTACGAAAGAAGGTGGAATTCTATAACCGACATCGGCACCACTCCGTCGTATATTGTGGAAACAAACACGATCTGATACTATTACTGTCTCCTATACAAAAGGATCGACGAGGATGGGATTCGAACCCACGCGTGCAGAGCACATTGGGTTAGCAGTCCAACGCCTTAACCTCTCGGCCACCTCGTATACTTAAATAGGTGAAATT
Organism: Meconema thalassinum; assembly: GCA_946902985.2. Classification (NCBI taxonomy): domain Eukaryota; kingdom Metazoa; phylum Arthropoda; class Insecta; order Orthoptera; family Tettigoniidae; genus Meconema; species Meconema thalassinum. Next base: position 392,722,233 of record OX336391.1, read on the forward strand.
CTATAACAACTCTGTCGTATATAGTGGAAACACACACGATCTGATACTATTACTGTCTCATGCACAAAAGGATCGACGAGGACGAGATTCGAACCCATGCGTGCAGAGCGCATTGTGTTAGGACTCAAACGCCTCAATCACTCGGCCACCTCCTCCACTTCAGAAGTTGAAATTCTATAACCGACTTCCGCACCACTCCGTCGTATATTGTTGAAACAAATACGATCTGACACTATTAATGTTCCATGAACGAAAAGATCGACGAGGATGGGATTCGAACCCACGCGTGCAGAGGCAATTGGATTAGCAGTCCATCGCCTTAACCACTCGGCCACCTCGTCTTCGCAAGAAGACGCAATTCTATAACCGACATCCGCACCACTCCGTCGTATATTGTGGAAACAAGCACGAGCTGATACTATTACTGTCTCCTATACAAAAGGATCGACGAGGATGGGATTCGAACCCACGCGCGCAGAGCAAATTGGATTAGCAATCCAACGCCTCGATCACTCGGCCACCTCGTCTTCTTAGGAAGACGAAATTCTATTACCGGCTTTCGCACCACTCCATGGAAACAAACACGATCTGATACTATTACTGTTTGATGCACGAAAACATCGACGAGCATGGGATTTGAACACATGCGTGCAGGGCACATTGAATTAGCAGTCCAACACCGTAGCCTCACGGCCAACTCGTCTTCTTAATGAGCAGAAATTGTATAACTGATTTCCGCCCTACTCCGTTGTATATTGTGGAAACAAACACGACCTGATACTATTACTGCCTCCTATACGAAAGGATCGAGGAGGATGGGATTCGAGCCCACGCGTGCATAGTACATAGAATTAGCAGTCCAGTGCCTTAACCACTCGGCCACCTCGTCTTCGCAAGAAGATGAAATTCTATAACCGACATCCGCACCACTCGGTCGAATATTGTGGAAACAAACACGATCTGATACTATTACTGTCTTCTATACAAAAGGATCGACGAGGATGGGATTCGAACCCACGCGTGCAGAGCTCATTGGATTAGCAGTCCAACGCCATAACCTCCCGGCCACCACGCCTGCTTAAGAACGTTATAACCAACTTCCGCACCACTCTGTCCTATACTGTCGAAACAAACTTGATCTGATACAATTACTGTCTCATGCACAAAATGATCGATGAAGACGGGATTCAAACCCACGCGAGCAGAACATATTGGATTAGCAGCCCAACGCCACAATCACTCGGTCACAACGTCGTTCTTAAGAATGTGAAATTCTATAACCGATTTCCGCACCACTCCGTCGCATATTGTTGAAACAAACACGATCTGATACTATTACTGTTTCATGCACGAAAACATCGACGAGCATGGGATTCGAACACACGCGTGCAGGGCGCATTGAATTAGCAGTCTAACACCTTAGCCTCACGGCCAACTCGTCTTCTTAATAAGGAGAAATTCTATAACTGATTTCCTCACTACTCCGTTGTATATTGTGGAAACAAACACCATCTGATAATATTGCTGTCTCCTATACAAAAGGATCGACGAGGATGGGTATCGAGCCCACGCGTGCAGAGCACATTCGATTAGCAGTCCAACGCCTTAACCAGTTGGCCATCGCGTCTTCTTAATAAGATGAAATTCTATAACCGACTTCCGCACCACTCTGTCGTATATTGTAGAAACAAACACGATCTGATACTATTACTGTTTCATGCACGAAAAAAATCGACGAGCATGGGATTCGAACACACGCGTGCAGAGCACATAGAATTAGCAGTCCAGCGCCTTAACCACTCGGCCACCTCGTCTTCGCAAGAAGATGAAATTCTATAACCGACATCCGCACCACTCCGTCGTATATTGTGGAAACAAACACGATCTGATACTATTACTGTCTCCTATACAAAAGGATCGACGAGGATGGGATTCGAACGCACGCGTGCAGAGCACATTGGATTAGCAGTCCAACGCCTTAACCTCTCGGCCACCTCGTCTTCTCAAGAAGGAAAAATTCTATAACAACTCTGTCGTATATAGTGGAAACACACCCGATCTGATACTATTACTGTCTCATGCACAAAAGGATCGACGAGGACGGGATTCGAACCCACGCGTGCAGAGCGCATTGTATTAGCACTCCAACGCCTCAATCACTCGGCCACCTCGCCCACTTAAGAAGTTGAAATTCAATAACCGTCTTCCGCACCACTCCGTCGTATATTGTTGAAATAAATGCGATCTGATACTATTAATGTTCCATGAACGAAAAGATCGACGTGGATGGGATTCGAGCAAACGCTTGCAGAGCACTTAGAATTAACAGTACAGCGCCTTAACCACTCGGCCACCTCGTCTTCCCAAGAAGATGAAATTCTATAACCGACATCCGCACCACTCCGTCGTATATTGTGGAAACAAACACGATCTGATACTATCACTGTCTCCTATACAAAAGGATCGACGAGGATGGGATTCGAACCCATGCGAGCAGAGCACATTGGATTAGCAGTCCAACGCCTTAACCACTCGGCCACCTCGTCCACTTAAGAAGTTGAAATTCTAAAACCGACTTCCGCACCACTCCGTCGTATATTGTGGAAACAAAAACGATCTGATATTATTACTGTCTCATGCACAAAATCTTCGTAGGAGATGGGATTCGAACCCCCGCGTGCAGAACTCATTGGAATAGTAGTCCAATGCTTTAGCATCTCGGCCACCTCGTCTTCTTGAGAAGTTGAAATTCTATAAACTATTTCCGCACCACTCCGTCATATATTGTGGAAAAAAAACACGATCTGAACTTTTAGTGTCTCATACACAAAAAGATCGACGGGGACAGGATTCGAACCAACGCGTGCAGAGCGCATTGGATTAGCAGTCCAACGCTTTAGTCTGTCGGTCACCGCGTCTTCTTCAGAAGGTGAAATTCTATAACCGATTTCTGCACCACTCCGTCGTATATTGTGGAAATAAGCACGATCTGATACTATTACTGTCTCATTCACAAAATGATCGACGAGGATAGGATCCGAAGTCACGCGTGCAGCGCACGTTGGACTAGCAGACCAACAGCTTAACCTCTCGGGCACCTCGTCCACTTAAGAAGTCGAAATTCTATAACCAACTCTCGCACCACTCCGTCGTATATTGTTGAAACAAACACGATATGATATTATTACTGTTTCATGCACGAAAACATCGACGAGCATGGGATTCGAACACACGCGTGCAGGACACATTAGATTAGCAGTCCAACGCCTCAATCACTCAGCCACCTCGTCCACTTAAGAAGTTGAAATTCTATAACAGACTTCCGCAACACTCCGTCGTATATTGTTGAAACAAACACGATCTGAAACTATTACTGTTTTATGCACGAAAACATCGACGAGCATGGGATACGAACACACGCGTGCAGGGCACATTGAATTAGCAGTCCAACACCTTAGCCTCTCGGCCAACTCGCCTTCTTAGTAAAGAGAAATTCTATATCTAATTTCCGCACTACTCCGTTGTATATGGTGGAAAGAAACACGATCTGATACTATTACAGCCTCCTATACAAAAGGATCGACGAGGATGGGATCCGAGCCCACGCGTGCAGAGCACATTCGATTAGCAGTCCAACGCCTTAACCACTCGGCCATCTCGTCTTCTTAACAAGCAGAAATTCTATAACCGACTTCCGCACAACTCCGTCGTATATTGTTGAAACAAATACGATCTGATACTATGAATGTTCCATGAACGAAAAGATCGACGTGGATGGCATTCGAACCAACGCGTGCAGAGCACATAGAATTAGCAGTCCAGCGCCTTAACCACTCGGCCACCTCGTCTTCTCAAGAAGATGAAATTCTATAACCGATATCCGCACCACTCATCGTATATTGTGGAAACAAACACGATCTGATACTATTACTGTCTCCTATACAAAAGAATCGACGAAGATGGGATTCAAACCTACGCGTGCAGAGCCCATTGGATTAGCAGTCCAACGCCTTAACCTCTCGGCCACCTCGTCTTCTTAAGAAGGTGAAATTCTATAACAACTCTGTCGTATATAGTGGAAACACACACGATCTGATACTATTACTGTCTCATGCACAGAAGGATCGACGAGGACGGGATTCGAACCCACGCGTGCAGAGCGCATTGTGTTAGAACTCCAACGCCTCAATCACTTGGCCACCTCCTCCACTTCATAAGTTGAAATTCTATAACCGACTTCCGCACCACTCCGTCGTATATTGTTGAAACAAATACGATCTGATACTATTAATGTTCCATGAACGATAAGATCGACGAGGATAGGATTCGAACCCACGCGTGCAGAGCACATTGGATTAGGAAACCATCGACTTAACCACTCGGCCACCTCGTCTTCTTATGAAGGAGAAATTCTAAAACTGATTTCCGCACTACTCCGTCGTATATAGTGGAAAAAAAAATGATCTGATACTATAACTGTCTCCTGTACAAAAGGATCGACGAGGAAGGGATTCGAACACACGCATTCAGAGCACATTGCATTAGCAGTCCGACGTCATAACCACTCGGCCACCTCGTTTTCTTAGGAAGGCGGAATTCTATAACCGACTTTCGCACCACTCCGTGGCAACAAACACGATCTGATACTATTACTTTTTCATGCACGAAAAGATCGACGAAAATGGGATTCGAACACACGCCTGCAGAGCACATTGGAATAGCAGTCCAACGCCTTAACCACTCGGCCACCTCGTCTTATTAAAAAAGTTAAATTCTATAACCGACTTTCGCACCACTCCGTGGAAACAAACACGATCTGATACTATTACTGTTTCATGCACGAAAACATCGATGAGCATGGCATTCACACACGCGTGCAGGGAACATTGAATTAGGAGTCCAACCCTTAGCCTCTCGGCCACCTCGTCTTTTTAATAAGGGGGCGTGGTGGCTCTCACCAAGGCGGTCCGGGTTCGATTCCCGGTCAATGCATGTGAGATTTTCGAAGTGAAATGCCATGTCCTGTGGTTCGGATTCCACGTAAAACGGAGGTCCCGTGGCTCATAATCACAAGATTCACGGTCACGTAAAACTGCAATCTTCCTTTCTTTCTTCTTAATAAGGAGAAATTCTATAACTGATTTCCGCACTACTCAATTGTATATTGTGAAAACAAACACGATCTGATACTATTACTGCCTCCTATACAAAAGGATCGACGAGGATGGGATTCGAGCCCACGCGTGCAGAGCACATTCGATTAGCAGTCCAGTGCCTTAACCACTCGGCCACCTCGTCTTCGCAAGAAGATGAAATTCTATAACCGACATCCGCACCACTCCGTCGTATATTGTGGAAACAAGCACGATCTGATACTATTACTGTCTCCTATACAAAAGGATCGACGAGGATGGGATTCGAACCCACGCGTGTAGAGCACATTGGATTAGCAGTCCAACGCATTAACCACTCGGCCACCTCGTCCACTTAAGAAGTTGAAATTCTATAACCGACTTCCCCACCACTCCGTCGTATATTGTTGAAACAAATACGATCTGATACTATTAATGTTCCATGAACGAAAAGATTGAAGAGGATGGGATTCGAACCCTCGCGTGCAGAGCACATTTGATTATCAGTCCCACGCCGTAACCTCTCGACCACCACGTCTTCTTAAGAACGGTATAACCGACTTCCGCACCACTCTGTCCTATACTGTCGAAACAAACACGATCTGATACATTTACTGTCTCAAGCACAAAATGATCGACGAAGACGGGATTCGAACCCACCCGCGCAGAGCATATTGGATTGGCAGTCCAACGCCTAAAACACTCTTCCACCACGTCTTCTTAAGAATGTGAAATTCTATAACCGTTTTCCGCACGACTCCGTCGTATAGTGTGGAAACAAACGCGATCTGATGTTATTACTGTCTAATGGACAAAAATTTCGACGAGCAAGGGAATCGAACCCACGCGTCCAGAGCACATTGCATTAGCAGTCCGACGCATCAATCACTCGGCCACCACGTCATCTTAAGATTGTGAAATCCTATAACCGACTTCCGCACGACTCCGTCGTATATTGTGAAACAAACACGATTTGATACTACTACTGTCTCATGCACAAAAAGATCGATGTGGATGGGATTCGAACCCACGCGTGCAGAGCACACTGGTTTAGCAGTCCAACGCCTTAACCTCTCGGCCACCTCGTCTACTTAAAGAGTAGAAATTCTATAACAACTCTATCGTATATAGTGGAAACACACACGATCTGATACTATTACTGTCTCATGCACGAAAGGATCGACGAGGACGAGATTCGAACCCACGCGTGCAGAGCGCATTGCGTTAGGACTCCAACGCCTCAATCACTCGGCCACCTCTTCCACTTCAGAAATTGAAATTCTATAACCGACTTCCGCACCACTCCGTCGTATATTGTGGAAACAAGCACGATCTGATACTATTACTGTCTCCTATACAAAAGGATCGACGAGGATGGGATTCGAAACCACGCGTGCAGAGCACATTGGATTAGCAGTCCAACGCCTTAACCACTCGGCCACCTCGTCCACTTAAGAAGTTGAAATTCTATAACCGACTTCCGCACCACTCCGCCGTATATTGTTGATACAAATACGATCTGATACTATTAATGTTCCATGAACGAAAAGATTGACGAGGATGGGATTCGAACCCACGCGTGCAGGGCACATTTGACTATCAGTCCAACGCCATAACATCTCGACCACCACGTCTTCTTAAGAACGGTATAACCGACTTCCGCACCACTCTGTCCTATACTGTCGAAACAAACACGATCTGATACAATTACTGTCTCAAGCACAAAATGATCGACGAAGACGGGATTCGAACCCACGCGCGCAGAGCATATTGCATTAGGCGGCCAACGCCTCAATCAATCTTCCACCGCGTCTTCTTAAGAATGTGAAATTCTATAACCGTTTTCCGCACGACTCCGTCGTATATTGTGGAAACAAACACGAGTTGATACTACTACTGTCTCACGCACAAAATGATCGACGAGGATGGGATGCGAAACGACGCGTGCAGAGCACATTGGATTAGCAGTCCATCGGCTTAACCACTCGGCCAACTCGTCTTCTTAAGAAGGAGAAATTCTATAACTGATTTCCGCACTACTCCGTCGTATATTGTGGAAAAAAACATTTTCTGATACTATTACTGTCTCCTGTACAAAAGGATCGACGAGGAAGGGATTCGAACCCACGCGTGCAGAGCACATTGGATTAGCAGTCCGACGTCATAACCACTCGGCCACCGCGTTTTCTTTGGAAGGTGGAATTCTATAACCGACTTTCGCACCACTCCGTGGAAACAAACACGATCTGATACTATTACTGTTTCATGCACGAAAACATCGACGAGCATGGGATTCGAACACACGCGTGCAGGGAACATTGAGTTAGGAGTCCAACACCTTAGCCACTCGGCCACCTCGTCTTCTTAATAAAGAGAAATTCTTTAACTGATTTCCGCACTACTCCGTTGTATATTGTGAAAACAAACACGATATGATACTATTACTGCCTCCTATACAAAAGGATCGACGCGGATGGGATTCGAACCCACGCGTGCAGAGAACTTTCGATTAGCAGGCCAGTTCCTTAACCACTCGGCCACCTCGTCTTCGCAAGAAGATGCAATTCTATAACCGACATCCGCACCACTCCGTCGTATATTGTGGAAACAAACACGATCCTATACAAAAGGATTGACGAGGATGGGATACGAACCCACGCGTGCAGAGCACATTGGATTAGCAGTCCAACGCCTTAACCACTCGGCCACCTCGTCCAATTACGAAGTTGAAATTCTATAACCGACTTCCGCACCACTCCGTCGTATATTGTTGAAACAAATACTATCTGATACTATTAATGTTCCATGAACGAAAAGATTGACGAGGATGGGAATCGAACCCACGCGTGCAGAGCACATTTGATTATCAGTCCAACGCCATAACCTCTCGACCACCACGTCTTCTTAAGAATGGTATAACCGACTTCCGCACCACTCTGTCCTATACTGTCGAAACAAACACGATCTGATACAATTACTGTCTCAAGCACAAAATGATCGACGAAGACGGGATTCGAACCCACGCGCGCAGAGCATATTGGATTGGCAGTCCAACGCCTAAATCACTCTTCCACCGCGTCTTCTTAAGAGTGTGAAATTCTATAACCGTTTTCCGCACGACTCCGTCGTATATTGTTGAAAAAAATACGATCTGATACTATTAATGTTCCATGAACGAAAAGATCGACGTGGATGGGATTCGAACGAACGCGTGCAGAGCACATAGAATTAGCAGTCGAGCGCCTTAACCACTCGGCCACCTCGTCTACGAAAGAAGGTGAAATTCTATAACTGACATCGGCACCACTCCGTCGTATATTGTGGAAACAAACACGATCTGATACTATTACTGTCTCCTATACAAAAGGATCGACGAGGATGGGATTCGAACCCACGCGTGCAGAATACATCGGGTTAGCAGTCCAACGCCTTAACCTCTCGGCCACCTCGTCTACTTAAAAAGTTGAAATTCTATAACAACTCTGTCGTATATAGTGGAAACACACACGATCTGATACTATTACTGTCTCATGCACAAAAGGATCGACGAGGACGAGATTCGAACCCACGCGTGCAGAGCGCATTGTGTTAGAACTCCAACGCCCCAAATCACTCGGCCACCTCGTCCACTTAAGAAGTTGAAATTCTATAACCGACTTCCGCACCACTCCGTCGTATATTGTTGGAAAAAAAAACACGATCTGATACTATTAATGTTCCATGAACGAAAAGATCGACGTGGATGAAATTCGAACCAACGCGTGCAGAGCACATAGAATTAGCAGTCGAGCGCCTTAACCACTCGGCCACCTCGTCTATGAAAGAAGGTGAAATTCTATAACCGACATCGGCACCACTCCGTCGTATATTGTGGAAACAAGCACGATCTGATACCATTACTGTCTCCTATACAAAAGGATCGACGAGGATGGGATTCGAACCCACGCGCGCAGAGCAAATTGGATTAGCAATCCAACGCCTCGATCACACGGCCACCTCGTCTTCTTAGGAAGACGAAATTCTATAACCGACTTTCGCACCACTCCATGGAAACAAACACGATCTGATACTATTACTGTTTGATGCACGAAAACATCGACGAGCATGGGATTTGAACACACGCGTGAAGGGCACATTGAATTAGCAGTCCAACACCTTAGCCTCTCGGCCAACTCGTCTTCTTAATGAGCAGAAATTTTATAACTGATTTCCGCACTACTCCGTTGTATATTGTGGAAACAAACACCATCTGATACTATTGCTGCCTCCTATACAAAATGATCGACGAGGATGGGATTCGAGCCCACGCGTGCAGAGCACATTCGATTAGCAGTCCAACGCCTTAACCAGTTGGCCATCGCGTATCCTTAAGAAGTTGAAATTCTATAACCGACTTCCGCACCACTCCGTCGTATATTGTTGAAATAAATACGATCTTATACTATTAATGTTCCATGAACGAAAAGATCGACGTGGATAGGATTCGAACAAACGCGTGCAGAGCACTTAGAACTAACAGTACAGCGCCTTAACCAATCGGCCACCTCGTCTTCCCAAGAAGATGAAATTCTATAACCGACATCCGCACCACTCCGTCGTATATTGTGGAAACAAACACGATCTGATACTATTACTGTCTCCTATACAAAAGGATCGACGAGGATGGGAGTCGAACCCATGCGTGCAGAGCACATTGGATTAGCAGTCCGACGTCATAACCACTCGGCCACCTCGTTTTCTTTAGAAGGCGGAATTCTATAACCGACTTTCGCACCACTCCGTGGAAACAAACACGATCTGATACTATTACTGTTTCATGCACGAAAACATCGACGAGCATGGGATTCGAACACACGCGTGCAGGGAACATTGAGTTAGGAGTCCAACACCTTAGCCTCTCAGCCACCTCGTCGTCTTAATAAAGAGAAATTCTTTAACTGATTTCCGCACTACTCCGTTGTATATTGTGAAAACAAACACGATATGATACTATTACTGCCTCCTATAGAAAAGGATCGACGAGGATGGGATTCGAACCCACGCGTGCAGAGAACTTTCGATTAGCAGGCCAGTGCCTTAACCACTCGGCCACCTCGTCTTCGCAAGAAGATGCAATTCTATAACCGACATCCGCACCACTCCGTCGTATATTGTGGAAACAAAAACGATCTGATACTATTACTGTCTCCTATACAAGAGGATCGACGAGGATGGGATTCGAACCCACGCGTGCAGAGCACCTTGAATTAGCAGTCCAACGCCTTAACCACTCGGCCACCTCGTCCACTTACGAAGTTGAAATTCTATAACCGACTTCCGCACCACTCCGTCGTATATTGTTGAAACGAATACGATCTGATACTATTAATGTTCCATGAACGAAAAGATTGACGAGGATGGGATTCGAACCCACGCGTGCAGAGCACATTTGATTATCAGTCCAACGCCATAACCTCTCGACCACCACGTCTTCTTAAGAACGGTATAACCGACTTCCGCACCACTCTGTCCTATACTGTCGAAACAAACACGATCTGATACAATTACTGTCTCAAGCACAAAATGATCGACGAAGACGGGATTCGAACCCACGCGCGCAGAGCATATTGGATTGGCAGTCCAACGCCTAAATCCCTCTTCCACCGCGTCTTCTTAAATGTGTGAAATTCTATAACCGTTTTCCGCACGACTCCGTCGTATATTGTGGAAAGAAACGCGATCTGATGTTATTACTGTCTAATGGACAAAAATTTCGACGAGCAAGGGAATCGAACCCACGCGTCCAGAGTACATTGCATTAGCAGTCCAACGCATCAATCACTCGGCCACCACGTCATCTTAAGATTGGGAAATCCTATAACCGACTTCCGCACGACTCCGTCGTATATTGTGAAACAAACACGATTTGATACTACTACTGTCTCATGCACAAAAAGATCGACGAGGATGGGCTAAGAAACCACGGGTGCAGAGCACATTGAATTAGCAGACCGACGTCTTAACCACTCGGCCACCTCGTTTTCTTAGGAAGGTGAAATTCTATAACCGACTTCCGCTCCACTCTGTCGTATTCTGTGGAAACAAACACGATGTGATACTATTACTGTCTCATGCACAAAATGACCGACGAGGATGGGATTCGAACCTACGCGTGCACAGCACATTGGATTAGGAGTCCAACGCCTTAACCACTCGGCCACCTCGTCTTCTTAATAAGGAGAAATTCTACAACAGATTTCCGCACTACTCCGTTGTATATTGTGGAAACAAACACGATCTGATACTATTACTGTCTCATGCACAAAAGGATCGACGAGGACGGGATTCAAACCCACGCGTGCAGGAGCACATTGTATTACACTCCAACGCCCCAAATCACTCGGCCACCTCGTCCACTTAAGAAGCTGAAATTCTATAACCGACTTCCGCACCACTCCGTCGTATATTGTTGAAAAAAATACGATCTGATACTATTAATGTTCCATGAACGAAAAGATCGACGTGGATGGGATTCGAACCAACGCGTGCAGAGCACACAGAATTAGCAGTCGAGCGCTTCTTAACCACTCGGCCACCTCGTCTACGAAAGAAGGTGGAATTCTATAACCGACATCGGCACCACTCCGTCGTATATTGTGGAAACAAACACGATCTGATACTATTACTGTCTCCTATACAAAAGGATCGACGAGGATAGGATTCGAACCCTCGCGTGCAGAGCACATTGGGTTAGCAGTCCAACGCCTTAACCTCTCGGCCACCTCGTATACTTAAATAGGTGAAATTCTATAACAACTCTGTCGTATATAGTGGAAACACACACGATCTGATACTATTACTGTCTCATGCACAAAAGGATCGACGAGGACGGGATTCAAACCCACGCGTGCAGGAGCACATTGTATTACACTCCAACGCCCCAAATCACTCGGCCACCTCGTCCACTTAAGAAGTTGAAATTCTATAACCGACTTCCGCACCACTCCGTCGTATATTGTTGAAAAAAATACGATCTGATACTATTAATGTTCCATGAACGAAAAGATCGACGTGGATGGGATTCGAACCAACGCGTGCAGAGCACACAGAATTAGCAGTCGAGCGCTTCTTAACCACTCGGCCACCTCGTCTACGAAAGAAGGTGGAATTCTATAACCGACATCGGCACCACTCCGTCGTATATTGTGGAAACAAACACGATCTGATACTATTACTGTCTCCTATACAAAAGGATCGACGAGGATGGGATTCGAACCCACGCGTGCAGAGCACATTGGGTTAGCAGTCCAACGCCTTAACCTCTCGGCCACCTCGTATACTTAAATAGGTAAAATTCTATAACAACTCTGTCGTATATATTGGAAACACACACGATCTGATACTATTACTGTCTCATGCACAAAAGGATCGACGAGGACGAGATTCGAACCCATGCGTGCAGAGCGCATTGTGTTAGGACTCAAACGCCTCAATCACTCGGCCACCTCCTCCACTTCAGAAGTTGAAATTCTATAACCGACTTCCGCACCACTCCGTCGTATATTGTTGAAACAAATACGATCTGATACTGTTAATGTTCCATGAACGAAAACATCGAAGAGCATGGGATTCGAACACACGCGTGCAGGGCGCATTGAATTAGCAGTCCAACACCTTAGCCTCACGGCCAACTCGTCTTCTTAATAAGGAGAAATTCTATAACTGATTTCCTCACTACTCCGTTGTATATTGTGGAAACAAACACCATCTGATAATATTGCTGTCTCCTATACAAAAGGATCGACGAGGATGGGTTTCGAGCCCACGCGTGCAGAGCACATTCGATTAGCAGTCCAACGCCTTAACCAGTTGGCCATCGCGTCTTCTTAATAAGATGAAATTCTATAACCGACGTCCGCACCACTCTGTCGTATATTGTAGAAACAAACACGATCTGATACTATTACTGTTTCATGCACGAAAAAAATCGACGAGCATGGGATTCGAACACACGCGTGCAGAGCACATAGAATTAGCAGTCCAGCGCCTTAACCACTCGGCCACCTCGTCTTCGCAAGAAGATGAAATTCTATAACCGACATCCGCACCACTCCGTCGTATATTGTGGAAACAAACACGATCTGATACTATTACTGTCTCCTATACAAAAGGATCGACGAGGATGGGATTCGAACGCACGCGTGCAGAGCACATTGGATTAGCAGTCCAACGCCTTAACCTCTCGGCCACCTTGTCTTCTCAAGAAGGAAAAATTCTATAACAACTCTGTCGTATATAGTGGAAACACACCCGATCTGATACTATTACTGTCTCATGCACAAAAGGATCGACGAGGACGGGATTCGAACCCACGAGTGCAGAGCGCATTGTATTAGCACTCCAACGCCTCAATCACTCGGCCACCTCGCCCACTTTAGAAGTTGAAATTCTATAACCGACTTCCGCACCACTCCGTCGTATATTGTTGAAATAAATACGATCTGATACTATTAATGTTCCATGAACGAAAAGATCGACGTGGATGGGATTCGAGCAAACGCTTGCAGAGCACTTAGAATTAACAGTACAGCGCCTTAACCACTCGGCCACCTCGTCTTCCCAAGAAGATGAAATTCGATAACCGACATCCGCACCACTCCGTCGTATATTGTGGAAACAAACACGATCTGATATTATTACTGTCTCATGCACAAAATCTTCGTAGGAGATGGGATTCGAACCCCCGCGTGCAGAACTCATTTGAATAGTAGTACAACGCTTTAGCATCTCGGCCACCTCGTCTTCTTCAGAAGTTGAAATTCTATAAACTATTTCCGCACCACTCCGTCATATATTGTGGAAAAAAAACACGATCTGAACTTTTAGTGTCTCATACACAAAAAGATCGACGGGGACAGGATTCGAACCAACGCGTGCAGAGCGCATTGGATTAGCAGTCCAACGCTTTAGTCTGTCGGTCTCCTCGTCTTCTTCAGAAGGTGAAATTCTATAACCGATTTCTGCACCACTCCGTCGTATATTGTGGAAATAAGCACGATCTGATACTATTACTGTCTCATTCACAAAATGATCGACGAGGATAGGATCCGAAGTCACGCGTGCAGCGCACGTTGGACTAGCAGACCAACAGCTTAACCTCTCGGGCACCTCGTCCACTTAAGAAGTCGAAATTCTATAACCAACTTTCGCACCACTCCGTCCTATATTGTTGAAACAAACACGATATGATATTATTACTGTTTCATGCACGAAAACATCGACGAGCATGGGATTCGCACACACGCGTGCAGGACACATTAGATTAGCAGTCCAACGCCTCAATCACTCAGCCACCTCGTCCACTTAAGAAGTTGAAATTCTATAACAGACTTCCGCAACACTCCGTCGTATATTGTTGAAACAAACACGATCTGATACTATTACTGTTTTATGCACGAAAACATCGACGAGCATGGGATACGAACACACGCGTGCAGGGCACATTGAATTAGCAGTCCAACACCTTAGCCTCTCGGCCAACTCGCCTGCTTAGTAAAGAGAAATTCTATATCTAATTTCCGCACTACTCCGTTGTATATGGTGGAAAGAAACACGATCTGATACTATTACAGCCTCCTATACAAAAGGATCGACGAGGATGGGATCCGGGCCCACGCGTGCAGAGCACATTCGATTAGCAGTCCAACGCCTTAACCATTCGGCCATCTCGTCTTCTTAACAAGGAGAAATTCTATAACCGACTTCCGCACAACTCCGTCGTATATTGTTGAAACAAATACGATCTGATACTATTAATGTTCCATGAACGAAAAGATCGACGTGGATGGGATTCGAACCAACGCGTGCAGAGCACATAGAATTAGCAGTCCAGCGCCTTAACCACTCGACCACCTCGTCTTCTCAAGAAGATGAAATTCTATAACCGACATCCGCACCACTCATCGTATATTGTGGAAACAAACACGATCTGATACTATTACTGTCTCCTATACAAAAGAATCGACGAAGATGGGATTCAAACCCACGCGTGCAGAGCCCATTGGATTAGCAGTCCAACGCCTTAACCTCTCGGCCACCTCGTCTTCTTAAGAAGGTGAAATTCTATAACAACTCTGTCGTATATAGTGGAAACACACACGATCTGATACTATTACTGTCTCATGCACAAAAGGATCGACGAGGACGGGATTCGAACCCACGCGTGCAGAGCGCATTGTGTTAGAACTCCAACGCCTCAATCACTTGGCCACCTCCTCTACTTCATAAGTTGAAATTCTATAACCGACTTCCGCACCACTCCGTCGTATATTGTTGAAACAAATACGATCTGATACTATTAATGTTCCATGAACGATAAGATCGACGAGGATGGGATTCGAACCCTCGCGTGCAGAGCACATTGGATTAGGAAACCATCCACTTAACCACTCGGCCACCTCGTCTCCTTATGAAGGAGAAATTCTAAAACTGATTTCCGCACTACTCCGTCGTATATTGTGGAAAAAAAAATGATCTGATACTATAACTGTCTCCTGTACAAAAGGATCGACGAGGAAGGGATTCGAACACACGCATTCAGAGAACATTGCATTAGCAGTCCGACGTCATAACCACTCGGCCACCTCGTTTTCTTAGGAAGGCAGAATTCTATAACCGACTTTCGCACCACTCCGTGGAAACAAACACGATCTGATACTATTACTTTTTCATGCACGAAAAGATCGACGAAAATGGGATTCGAACACACGCCTGCAGAGCACATTGGAATAGCAGTCCAACGCCTTAACCACTCGGCCACCTCGTCTTATTAAAAAAGTAAATTCTATAACCGACTTTCGCACCACTCCGTGGAAACAAACACGATCTGATACTATTACTGTTTCATGCACGAAAACATCGATGAGCATGGCATTCACACACGCGTGCAGGGAACATTGAATTAGGAGTCCAACCCTTAGCCTCTCGGCCACCTCGTCTTTTTAATAAGGGGGCGTGGTGGCTCAGCGGTCTAGCTGTATGCCTCTCCCCAAGGCGGTCCGGGTTCGATTCCCGGTCAATGCATGTGAGATTTTCGAAGTGAAATGCCATGTCCTGTGGTTCGGATTCCACGTAAAACGGAGGTCCCGTGGCTCATAATCACAAGATTCACGGTCACGTAAAACTGCAATCTTCCTTTCTTTCTTCTTAATAAGGAGAAATTCTATAACTGATTTCCGCACTACTCAATTGTATATTGTGAAAACAAACACGATCTGATACTATTACTGCCTCCTATACAAAAGGATCGACGAGGATGGGATTCGAGCCCACGCGTGCAGAGCACATTCGATTAGCAGTCCAGTGCCTTAACCACTCGGCCACCTCGTCTTCGCAAGAAGATGAAATTCTATAGCCGACATCCGCACCACTCCGTCGTATATTGTGGAAACAAGCACGATCTGATACTATTACTGTCTCCTATACAAAAGGATCGACGAGGATGGGATTCGAACCCACGCGTGCAGAGCACATTGGATTAGCAGTCCAACGCCTTAACCACTCGGCCACCTCGTCCACTTAAGATGTTGAAATTCTATAACCGACTTCCCCACCACTCCATCGTATATTGTTGAAACAAATACGATCTGATACTATTACTTTTTCATGCACGAAAAGATCGACGAAAATGGGAAGAGGATGGGATTCGAACCCTCGCGTGCAGAGCACATTTGATTATCAGTCCCACGCCGTAACCTCTCGACCACCACGTCTTCTTAAGAACGGTATAACCGACTTCCGCACCACTCTGTCCTATACTGTCGAAACAAACACGATCTGATACAATTACTGTCTCAAGCACAAAATGATCGACGAAGACGGGATTCGAACCCACCCGCGCAGAGCATATTGGATTGGCAGTCCAACGCCTAAAACACTCCTCCACCACGTCTTCTTAAGAATGTGAAATTCTATAACCGTTTTCCGCACGACTCCGTCGTATATTGTGGAAACAAACGCGATCTGATGTTATTACTGTCTAATGGACAAAAATTTCGACGAGCAAGGGAATCGAACCCACGCGTCCAGAGCACATTGCATTAGCAGTCCAACGCATCAATCACTCGGCCACCACGTCATTTTAAGATGGTGAAATCCTATAACCGACTTCCGCACGACTCCGTCGTATATTGTGAAACAAACACGATTTGATACTACTACTGTCTCATGCAAAAAAGATCGACGTGGATGGGATTCGAACCCACGCGTGCAGAGCACACTGGTTTAGCAGTCCAACGCCTTAACCTCTCGGCCACCTCGTCTACTTAAAGAGTAGAAATTCTATAACAACTCTATCGTATATAGTGGAAACACACACGATCTGATACTATTACTGTCTCATGCACGAAAGGATCGACGAGGACGAGATTCGAACCCACGCGTGCAGAGCGCATTGCGTTAGGACTCCAACGCCTCAATCACTCGGCCACCTCCTCCACTTCAGAAGTTGAAATTCTATAACCGACTTCCGCACCACTCCGTCGTATATTGTGGAAACAAGCACGTCTGATACTATTACTGTCTCCTATACAAAAGGAGCGACGAGGATGGGATTCGAAACCACGCGTGCAGAGCACATTGGATTAGCAGTCCAACGCCTTAACCAGTCGGCCACCTCGTCCACTTAAGAAGTAGAAATTCTATAACCGACTTCCGCACCACTCCGCCGTATATTGTTGATACAAATACGATCTAATACTATTAATGTTCCATGAACGAAAAGATTGACGAGGATGGGATTCGAACCCACGCGTGCAGGGCACATTTGACTATCAGTCCAACGCCATAACATCTCGACCACCACGTCTTCTTAAGAACGGTATAACCGACTTCCGCACCACTCTGTCCTATACTGTCGAAACAAACACGATCTGATACAATTACTGTCTCAAGCACAAAATGATCGACGAAGACGGGATTCGACCCACGCGCGCAGAGCATATTGCATTAGCCGGCCAACGCCTCAATCAATCTTCCACCGCGTCTTCTTAAGAATGTGAAATTCTATAACCGTTTTCCGCACGACTCCGTCGTATATTGTGGAAACAAACACGAGTTGATACTACTACTGTCTCACGCACAAAATGATCGACGAGGATGGGATGCGAAACGACGCGTGCAGAGCACATTGGATTAGCAGTCCACCGCCTTATCCACTCGGCCAACTCGTCTTCTTAAGAAGGAGAAATTCTATAACTGATTTCCGCACTACTCCGTCGTATATTGTGGAAAAAAACATTTTCTGATACTATTACTGTCTCCTGTACAAATGGATCGACGAGGAAGAGATTCGAACCCACGCGTGCAGAGAACTTTCGATTAGCAGGCCAGTTCCTTAACCACTCGGCCACCTCGTCTTCGCAAGAAGATGCAATTCTATAACCGACATTCGCACCACTCCGTCGTATATTGTGGAAACAAACACGATCCTATACAAAAGGATCGACGAGGATGGGATTCGAACCCACGCGTGCAGAGCACATTGGATTAGCAGTCCAACGCCTTAACCACTCGGCCACCTCGTCCACTTACGAAGTTGAAATTCTATAACCGACTTCCGCACCACTCCGTCGTATATTGTTGAAACAAATACTATCTGATACTATTAATGTTCCATGAACGAAAAGATTGACGAGGATGGGAATCGAACCCACGCGTGCAGAGCACATTTGATTATCAGTCCAACGCCATAACCTCTCGACCACCACGTCTTCTTAAGAACGGATAACCGACTTCCGCACCACTCTGTCCTATACTGTCGAAACAAACACGATCTGATACAATTACTGTCTCAAGCACAAAATGATCGCCGAAGACGGGATTCGAACCCACGCGCGCAGAGCATATTGGATTGGCAGTCCAACGCCTAAATCACTCTTCCACTGCGCCTTCTTAAGAGTGTGAAATTCTATAACCGTTTTCCGCACGACTCCGTCGTATATTGTTGAAAAAAATACGATCTGATACTATTAATGTTCCATGAACGAAAGAGCGACGTGGATGGGATTCGAACCAACGCGTGCAGAGCACATAGAATTAGCAGTCGAGCGCCTTAACCACCCGGCCACCTCGTCTACGAAAGAAGGTGAAATTCTATAACTGACATCGGCACCACTCCGTCGTATATTGTGGAAACAAACGCGATCTGATACTATTAATGTTCCATGAACGAAAAGATCGACGAGGATGGGATTCGAACCCACGCGTGCAGAGCACATTGGATTAGCAGTCCATCGCCTTAACCACTTTTTTTTTATTAGCTCTTTACAGAATTACAGAATTTTCAGATATAATAAATACCATACTAATACATCACAAGAAATCCAGATAGTGTCCATATTTATCGTACAATTGTCCACCTTCACTAAGTTTCCAACGCTCTTTTTGCAGGTGATACCTGAGATCCAGGAAAGAGAAATGTTGATCATTGTCCATCACGAAGTGTACATATTGGCCCATTATCCACACAATGGCAGTCTGTTTAATTTGGGGGAAGGCGGTCACCGACAAACGAACCAACTTCCTGTTATCAAGGTCATCCGAGGGCACATTTAATAGTTGACATACTTTTCCCTTACACCACAGCCACGTGGAGGCAACTCGCGTGCATGATGTGAAGCGGTGTATCGCCGTATCAGTTTGACCACATATAGTACACCATGGGTAAGCTTCAAGATGGATGGTATATCGCCGTAGAGCGGTTGGGATGAGATCGTTGAGGAAGATAAAAACTTGGGAGTGTACAGCAGAAGAAATGGACATAGCCCCAAAATTTTTCCAAACAGTGGGCCAATGGACGTAGAGGGTGGTGGCCTCTTTTCGCGGTTTGGAGTGTACCACTTGCCGCAACATGTTATAGATACTTTTCGTCGTTGGAACAATCCCTGATGGCATTTGGCGAACAGTTTCCAGAAGGTGCTGTTGATGGTCCCTAAATATCTTCGGCAAAGCTCTATCACAACCACGGGCTGTGTTTCGAATATCTTTGTATAGCGCTTTCGTAAAAGTGTCATGTTGGGAAAGAATGGTGATATCGTTCTTGCAGAGGAGTGCACGGCATTTCATGCCATGAGCTGTTAGCCCTAGCCCGCCTTGCCGGGATGGGAGATACAACTGTTCCCGTTGTACTCGGAACAAAAATCCTTGCCATATAAACCAACCTGTATATTTTGCCAATTGGCTCTCAATCATTTTGGGAAGTGGGAAAAGTTGTGCGACATACCATATTTTAGAGAGCGCAAACACGTTGAGGACCATGACCCGTTGCACTATATTGAGGTTTCTTTGACCAAATTGGATCAGGACTCCCCTAACTTTGGCAATGACCTTAGTCCAGTTAACTTGCACTGTGTCCAGAAGCGATTGCTTCCAGGTAATGCCAAGAATTTTCACCTCATTTACTATCCGGAACCAGGGCTGTGGGGTAATCACTGAGTTAGTATTGAGCGGAAGCAAAGCAGTTTTCTGGGGGTTCGATTGTGCTCCAGAGGCGATATGGTAGAGCTGAAGGACGCTATCGATGTGGGAGATGTCTTCTTCATTGCGGATCAATATTGATACGTCATCAGCATAGGCGCACATTCCAAAAACATGTGTGGACAGTTTGTAACCCTGTAGCTTCACCTGGGTAGTCCGGATGAACGGTTCAAGGCCAATGACAAAAAGTAGCATAGAAAGGGGACATCCTTGCCTAACTGATCGTTGTATTGGAATCAGAGGGGAAAGAAAACCGTTGACGAGCACTCTGGACGTAGCATTACAATTTATCATACGAATGTAGTCAATAAGGATTTCAGGAAATTCAAAGTGTTGCAAGACCATGTACAAGTATTCATGACTGATGCGGTCGAAAGCTTTATCAAGATCTAAGGTGAGAAAACTCATTGGCTCAGTGGGGAGCATTTCGGCTTTTAGGTGTAGGTCCCGTAGTATCGCTAAGTTTGTTAACAGAGTTCTTCCAGGAATACTGCAACATTGTTCATCACCAATGATATCAGGTAGAACAGTCTTCAATCGGCATGCAAGTACTTTGGTAAGGTCTTTATAGTCACTGCAGAGCAGAGTAACTGGTCGGAAGTCACCAACTGCCATGGGAGAGGATGTTTTTGGTATGAGGACTATGGTACCCTCGTGATGTGATTGACAAAGAGCACGACGTTGGAGAATTGTGCGCAGGACATGACAAAATTCTTTGCCAATGAGAGCCCAGAAGTGTTTATACATTTCATATGGCAGTCCATCAATGCCAGGTGAGCGGTTGTTTGGGAGTTGTTTAACCACAGAGTGAATCTCTTCATCCGTAATATCCGCGCTGAGCAGAGTTTTGTTGTCCGGAGATAGTTTGGTACTGCAAGATGACAGCAATAGGGTCACCTGCTGTGGATCAATGGGAGCCTTAGCGTAGAACCGTTGATAGAAAAATGATATTTCACGACGTATAGCGTCAGGGGAGGGGACGACACTTCCAGTACTGGTGCGGAGGCGGTGGATATATTTACGTTGCCGCTCACGTTGTCCTTTGGCGATATGGAATACACTTGCACTTTCGTCCGGGAGCACTGTACGATCTTTTAAAGCCACGTTTATATGAGCGAGCGTTCGTTGCTGTAGAGACAGGAGCTTGGTTTTAACTTCCCGGATCTGGTCATATATACGCTCCCCAGCATCAGATCTTTGCTGGAGCTGGCGAAGAACTCGATAGTAAAATTCAACTGTATCCCGTCTTTCCCGACCTCGTTGGTAAGATATGTTCTTAAAGACGCGGCGGATCCCTGGTTTAACTAAAATATCCCACCAGTCTGTGCAGTCGCGAAATTTGCATTTTTGTTGGACCCATCGAGTCCAGTGTTGTCTGAAAATATCTTGGCATTCCTCCTCCAGTAACAGCGAGCAATTCAGCTTCCAATAACCTCTTCCTATGTGAAATATGGGATGGGGGTAAGAGATTGTACATACGACAGCATGATGGTTAGTGAAACTGGCAGGTATCACTTCATATCGTCTAGGCTGGATAAGTTCTTGTGAAAAGTAGATGCGGTCAAGTCGTGATGAGGAGTTGTGACTTATACAGGTGTAATGGGGCAGGGGCACCCTTAAACTATCCACAGCATCAATGAGGTGTAGGGAGGTAAGAAGGGTCCTGAGAGCCGGGTTGACACCTTGGTATGAGCTAGTGGAATCTTCTGGGCGTTGAATACAATTGAAATCCCCTGCAAGAATAAGTTTTTCCTTAACGTCGTGCAGATGAGGCAGTATACTCTGTTGAAAGAACATTTTCCGTTCCACACGTTTATTGGACCCGGATGGGGCATATACATTTATCAGGGTGGTATTGTTTATGTGTCCAGATATTATGCGTCCTGATGGATGACATAGCACACCTTCGAGTGGGATATCATGTCTTATGAGGAATCCGGTCCCTCTATTCGTATTACCGGTATTGATGTATTGTTTGTAGAAGGCAGATATGGGTAAACGCGGTATAGCAACTTCTTGAATGAAAGCAATGTCAATGTCAGCATCTCGAAGGAATCTCTCCAACAGTTGAAATTTCAGAGGGCATTCTATTACATTGATATTCACAGTGGCCACAGTGAGAAATTGCGCCATTAAGAGAAGTATAAAAGCTGTGCTAGACATACTGGAAGGTGGACTCGAAGGAAGACACAGGTGAGAATTATCCTGGTGCACTATGTCAAATTAGGTTGAGATAGTTCCTTTTGACTGCCATTCATAGGCCGGCTGTCAGCGGTTGAGAGCGTTCGTGGGTCCCTAGATGACGTAGAAAGAAGATTTTGTTTCTTTTTCACAGCTGCGGAAACGTTTGTGGAGCCAGTTTGATTCTTCGGGGCTGGTACGGCAATCGAGGCATTTGTTTTAATCTTCTTAGAGACGTTCTCGGATCCCCGATCAACATTCGTAAGTGAGTCGGTAGGGACCAGCGAAGTCGGGGGCAGTGAAGACAAAATTTCTGTGGCAGCCTGTAGTAACGGCAGAGTTGGTTCTAAGGCTGAGATGCAGGTTGCCGAGAGCACAGGGGCACTCTGTGTCTCGCAGCCCTGGTCAGGGCAAGGTACCAGTTCTGCGTCAGATGTATCCGAGGTCACTCCCGGTGTTGTCTCAGCTGACTGAACAATGAGCATGTTTTCATATGACGTTTTCTGCGTCACAACTTCCGAGTATTGTACACGTCGTTGTTGTGTAGGAGTTATACCGAGGGGAATCATTTTCTTTGGGCAGTTAATACGTAGATGTGTGGTAGCATTGCAAATTAAACAGGTCTGTTTCTGTCCATTATACGTTATATAGCCAGAATGGCCACCAAAAGCCTCAGTGGAGGGGATATCTTGCTTGATTTCCATAGTTACGGCACGTATTCCATTATACACCGGGAACTGATAAGCAGAAGACCATTGTTCTTTCCTGACGTCACTCACAGTGCCATATTTCGACAGGACGGATTTGAAAATTTCAGGGGGTACTTCGAGTGGGACATTAAATATACGCACTGTGGTAAAATTGGAATCCGCCGTGGAGAGCTTAACATTGGTCATTTCGCCTGAATCATACTGAAAATTAATAGGATCTGCAAAAGTATTTAACAATTTCTGATAAATAGATATACTGATTACCTTGATGTACATGGTTTTTTCGTGCGCATTTAACTGGATGGCTTCTACTTGGTCGACAGTCAACCGGAGGGTATCGCAAATCCAGCGGTGAATTTCTCCTGGTGAGGGGCGAGAACTCTGCCTGTCCCATTGGCAACGTACGGTGTTTTTTTCTCTGGTATCCGGACATGATTTTCAGCGGGGTTTTCTGGGTTTCTGGTTTTGTTGTCCTATCTGGAACACTACTTAAAAAGTATTGTCCGAATGACACACTGAAGGTCAGTACACACGTGGAACTAAGGAAGCACCTGTATTAGGAACCGTAAACTCTTCCAATGCGGTCACACAGCGCGCACACACGTACCGCACTCGGCCACGACCAGTGTCCAACTGAACCACTCGGCCACCTCGTCTTCGCTAGAAGATGAAATTCTATAACCGACATCCGCACCACTCCGTCGTATATTGTGGAAACAAGCACGATCTGATACTATTACTGTCTCCTATACAAAAGGATCGACGAGGATGGGATTCGAACCCACGCGTGCAGAGCACATTTGATTATCAGTCCAACGCCATAACCTCTCGACCACCACGTCTTCTTAAGAACGGTGTAACCGACTTCCGCACCACTCTGTCCTATACTGTCGAAACAAACACGATCAGATACAATTACTGTCTCAAGCACAAAATGATCGACGAAGACGGGATTCGAACCCACGCGCGCAGAGCATATTGCATTAGCAGTCCAACGCCTCAATCAATCTTCCACCGCGTCTTCTTAGGAATGTGAAATTCTATAACCGTTTTCCGCACGACTCCATCGTATATTGTGGAAACAAACACGAGTTGATACTACTACTGTCTCATGCACAAAATGATCGACGAGGATAGGATGCGAACCCCCGCGTGCAGAACTCATTGGAATAGCAGTCCAACGCTTTAGTATCTCGGCCACCTCGTCTTCTTAAGAAGGAGAAATTCTATAACTGAATTCCGCACTACTCCGTCGTATATTGTGGAAAAAAACATATTCTGATACTATTACTGTCTCCTGTACAAAAGGATCGAAGAGGAAGGGACTCGAACCCACGCGTGCAGAGCACATTGGATTAGCAGTCCGACGTCATAACCACTCGGCCACCTCGTTTTCTTTGGAAGGCGGAATTCTATAACCGACTTTCGCACCACTCCGTGGAAACAAACACGATCTGATACTATTACTGTTTCATGCACGAAAGCATCGACGAGCATGGGATTCGAACACACGCCTGCAGGGAACACTGATTTAGGAGTCCAACACCTCAGCCTCTCGGCCACCTCGTCTTCTTAATAAGATGAAATTCTTTAACTGATTTCCGCACTACTCCGTTGTATATGGTGAAAACAAACACGATATGATACTATTACTGCCTCCTATACAAAAGGATCGACGAGGATGGGATTCGAACCCACGCGTGCAGAGCACATTGGATTAGCAGTCCAACGCCATAAACACTCGGCCACCTCGTCCACTTAAGAAGTAGAAATTCTATAACCGACTTCCGCACCACTCCGTCGTATATTGTTGAAACAAATACGATCTGATACTATTAATGTTCCATGAACGAAAAGATTGACGAGGATGGGATTCGAACGCACGCGTGCAGAGCACATTTGATTATCAGTCCAACGCCATAACCTCTCGACCACCAAGTCTTCTTAAGAACGGTATAAACGACTTCCGCACCACTCTGTCCTATACTGTCGAAACAAACACGATGTGATACAATTACTGTCTCAAGCACAAAATGATCGACGAAGACGGGATTCGAACCCACGCGCGCAGAGCATATTTGATTGGCAGTCCAACGCCAAAATCACTCTTCCACCGCGTCTTCTTAAGAGTGTGAAATTCTATAACCGTTTTCCGCACGACTGCGTCGTATATTGTGGAAACAAACGCGATCTGATGTTATTACTGTCTAATGGACAAAAATTTCGACGAGCAAGGGAATCGAACCCACGCGTCTAGAGCACATTGCATTAGCAGTCCAACGCATCAATCACTCGGCCACCACGTCATCTTAAGATTGTGAAATCCTATAACTACTACTGTCTCATGCACAAAAAGATCGACGATGATGGGATAAGAAACCACGCGTGCAGAGCACATTGAATTAGCAGTCCGACGTCTTAACCACACGGCCATCTCGTTTTCGTAGGAAGGTGAAATTCTATAACCGACTTCCGCTCCACTCTGTCGTATTCTGTGGAAACAAACACGATGTGATACTATTACTGTCTCATGCACAAACTGACCGACGAGGATGGGATTCGAACCTACGCGTGCACAGCACATTGGATTAGAAGTTCAACGCCTTAACCACTCGGCCACCTCGTCTTCTTAATAAGGAGAAATTCTACAACAGATTTCCGCACTACTCCGTTGTATATTGTGGAAACAAACACGATCTGATACTATTACTGTCTCATGCACAAAAGGATCGAAGAGGACGTGATTCGAACCCACGCGTGCAGAGCGCATTGTGTTCGGACTCCAACGCCTCAATCACTCGGCCACCTCCTCCACTTCAGAAGTTGAAATTCTATAACCGACTTCCGCACCACTCCGTCGTATATTGTTGAAACAAATACGATCTGACACTATTAAATGTTCCATGAACGAAAAGATCGACGAGGATGGGATTCGAACCCACGCGTGCAGAGCACATTGGATTAGCAGTCCATCGCCTTAACCACTCGGCCACCTCGTCTTCGCAAGGAGATGAAATTCTATAACCGACATCCGCAACACTCCGTCGTATATTGTGGAAACAAGCACGATCTGATACTATTACTGTCTCCTATACAAAAGGATCGACGAGGATGGGATTCGAACCCACGCGTGCAGAGCACATTGGATTAGCAGTCCAACGACTTAACCACTCGGGCACCTCGTCCACTTAAGAAGTTGAAATTCTGTAACCGACTTCCGCACCACTCCGTCGTATATTGTTGAAACAAATACGATCAGATACTATTAATGTTCCATGAACGAAAAGATTGACGAGGATGGGATTCGAACCCACGCGTGCAGAGCACATTTGATTATCAGTCCAACGCCATAACCTCTCGACCACTACGTCTTCTTAAGAACGGTATAACCGACATCCGCACCACTCTGTCCTATACTGTCGAAATAAACACGATCTGATACAATTACTGTCTTAAGCACAAAATGATCGACGAAGACGGGATTCAAACCCACGCGCGCAGAGCATATTGCATTAGCAGTCCAACGCCTCAATCAATCTTCCACCGCGTCTTCTTAAGAATGTGAAATTCTATAACCGTTTTCCGCACGACTCCGTCGTATATTGTGGAAACAAACACGAGTTGATACTACTACTGTCTCATGCACAAAATGATCGACGAGGATGGGATGCGAAACGACGCGTGCAGAGCACATTGGATTAGCAGTCCATCGCCTTAACCACTCGGCCACCTCGTCTTCTTAAGAAGGAGATATTCTATAACTGATTTCCGCACTACTCCGTCGTATATTGTGGAAAAAAACATTTTCTGACACTATTACTGTCTCCTGTACAAAAGGATCGACGAGGAAGGGATTCGAACCCACGCGTGCAGAGCACATTGGATTAGCAGTCCGACGTCATAACCCTCGGCTACCTCGTTTTCTTTGGAAGGCGGAATTCTATAACCGACTTTCGCACCACTCCGTGGAAACAAACACGATCTGATACTATTACTGTTTCATGCACGAAAACATCGACGAGCATGGGATTCGAACACACGCGTGCAGGGAGCATTGAGTTAGGAGTCCAACACCTTAGCCTCTCGGCCACCTCGTCTTCTTAATAAGGAGAAATTCTTTAACTGATTTCCGCACTACTCCGTTGTATATTGTGAAAACAAACACGATATGATACTATTACTGCCTCCTATTCAGAAGGATCGACGAGGATGGGATTCGAACCCACGCGTGCAGAGCACTTTCGATTAGCAGGCCAGTGCCTTAACCACTCGGCTACCTCGTCTTCGCAAGAAGATGCAATTCTATAACCGACATCCGCACCACTCCGTCGTATATTGTGGAAACAAACACGATCTGATACTATTACTGTCTCCTATACAAAAGGATCGACGAGGATGGGATTCGAACCCACGCGTGCAGAGCACATTGTATTAGCACTCCAACGCCTCAATCACTCGGCCACCTCGTCCACTTAAGAAGATGAAATTCTATAACCGACTTCCGCACAACTCCGTCGCATATTGTTGAAACAAATACGATCTGATACTATTAATGTTCAATGAACGAAAAGATCGACGAGGATGGGATTCGAACCCACGGGTGCAGAGCACATTTGATTAGCAGTCCAACGCCATAGCCTCTGGCCACCAAGTCTTCTTAAGAACGGTATAACCGACTTCCGCACCACTCTGTCCTATACTGTCGAAACAAACACGATCTGATACAATTACTGTCTCAAGCATAAAATGATCGACGAAGACGGGATTCGAACCCACGTGCGCAGAGCATATTGCATTAGCAGTCCAACGCCTCAATCAATCTTCCACCGCGTCTTCTTAAGAATGTGAAATTCTATAACCGTTTTCCGCACGACTCCATCGTATATTGTGGAAACAAACACGAGTTGATACTACTACTGTCTCATGCACAAAAAGATCGACGAGGATGGGATGCGAAACGACGCGTGCAGAGCACATTGATTTAGCAGTCCGACGTCTTAACCACTCGGCCACCTCGTTTTCTTAGGATGGTGAAATTCTATAACCGACTTCCGCTCCACTCTGTCGTATTCTGTGGAAACAAACACGATCTGATACTATTCCTGTCTCCTATACAAAAGGATCGACGAGGATGGGATTCGAACCCACGCTTGCAGAGCACATTGGATTAGCCGTCCAACGCCTTAACCTCACGGCCAACTCGTCTTCTTAAAAAGGCGAAATTCTATAACAACTCTGTCGTATATAGTGGAAACACACACGATCTGATACTATTACAGTCTCATGCACAAAAGGATCGACGAGGACGAGATTCGAACCAACGCGTGCAGAGCGCATTGTGTTAGCACTCCAACGCCTCAATCACTCGGCCACCTCCTCCACTTCAGAAGTTGAAAATCTAAAACCGCCTTCCGCATCACTCCTTCGTATATTGTTGAAACAAATGCGATCTGATACTATTAATGTTCCATGAACGAAAAGATCGACGGGGATGGGATTCGAACCCACGCGTGCAGATCACATTGGATTAGCAGTCCATCGCCTTAACCACTCGGCCCCCTCGTCTTCTTAGGAAGGAGAAATTCTATAACTGATTTCCGCACTACTCCGTCGTATATTGTGAAAAAAAAACATGATCTGAAAATATTACTGTCTCCTGTACAAAAGGATCGACGAAGAAGGGATTCGAGCCCACGAGTGCAGAGCACATTGGATTAGCAGTTCGACGTCATAACCACTCGGCCACCTCGTTTTCTCAGGAAGGCGGAATTCTATAACCGACTTTCGCACCACTCCGTGGAAACAAACACGATCTTATACTATTACTGTTTCATGCACGAAAACATCGACGAGCATGGGATTCGAACACACGCGTGCAGGGAACATTGAATTAGGAGTCCAACACCTTAGCCCCTCGGCCACCTCGTCTTCTTAATAAGGAGAAATTCTTTAACTGATTTCCGCACTACTCCGTTGTATATTGTGAAAACAAACACGATATGATACTATTACTGCCTCCTATACAAAAGGATCGACGAGGATGGGATTCGAGCCCACGCGAGTGCATAGCACATTCGATTAGCAGGCCAGTGCCTTAACCACTCGGCCACCTCGTCTTCGCAAGAAGATGCAATTCTATAACCGACATCCGCACCACTCCGTCGTATATTGTGGAAACAAACACGATCTGATACTATTACTGTCTCCTATACAAAAGGATCGACGAGGATGGGATTCGAACCCACGAGTGCAGAGCACATTGGATTAGCAGTCCAACGTCTTAACCATTCGGCCACCTCGTCTTGTTAAGAAGGTGAAATTCTATAACAACACTGTCGTATATAGTGGAAACATAAACGATCTAACACTATTACTGTCTCATGCACAAAAGGATCGACGAGGACGGGATTCGAACACACGCGTGCAAAGCACATTGTATTAGCACTCCAACGCCTCAATGACTCGGCCACCTCGTCCACTTAAGCAGCTGAAATTCTATAACCGACTTCCGCACCACTCCGTCGTATATTGTTGAAACAAATACGATCTGATACTATTAATGTTCCATGAACGAAAAGATCGACGTGGATGGGATTCGAACCAACGCGTGCAGAGCACATTGGATTAGCAGTCCAACGTCTTAACCATTCGGCCACCTCGTCTTGTTAAGAAGGTGAAATTCTATAACAACACTGTCGTATATAGTGGAAACATACACGATCTAACACTATTACTGTCTCATGCACAAAAGGATCGACGAGGACGGGATTCAAACCCACGCGTGCAGAGCACATTGGATTAGCAGTCCATCGCCTTAACCACTTTTTTTGCACTTTTTTTTATTAGCTCTTTACAGAATTACAGAATTTTCAGATATGATAAATACCATACTAATACATCACAAGAAATCCAGATAGTGTCCATATTTATCGTACAATTGTCCACTTTCACTAAGCTTCCAACGCTCTTTTTGCAGGTGGTACCTGAGGTCCTGGAACGAGAAATGTTGATCATTGTCCATCACGAAGTGTACATATTGGCCCATTATCCACACAATGGCAGTCTGTTTAATTTGGGGGAAGGCGGTCATCGACAAACGAATCAACTTCCTGTCATCAAGGTCATCCGTGGGCACATTTAATAGTTGACATACTTTTCCCTTACACCACAGCCACGTGGAGGCAACTCGCGTGCATGATGTGAAGCGGTGTACCGCCGTATCAGTTTGACCACATATAGTACACCATGGGTAAGCTTCAAGACGGATGGTATATCGCCGTAGAGCGGTTGGGATGAGATCGTTGAGGAAGATAAAAACCTGGGAGTGTACAGCAGAAGAAATGGTCATAGCCCCAAAATTTTTCCAAACAGTGGGCCAATGGACGTAGAGGGTGGTGGCCTCTTTTCGCGGTTTGGAGTGTACCACTTGCCGCAACATGTTATAGATACTTTTCGTCGTTGGAACAATCCCTGATGGCATTTGGCGAACAGTTTCCAGAAGGTGCTGTTGATGGTCCCTAAATATCTTCGGCAAAGCTCTATCACAACCACGGGCTGTGTTTCGAATATCTTTGTATAGCGCTTTCGTAAAAGTGTCATGTTGGGAAAGAATGGTGATATCGTTCTTGCAGAGGAGTGCACGGCATTTCATGCCATGAGCTGTTAGCCCTAGCCCGCCTTGCCGGGAAGGGAGATACAACTGTTCCCATTGTACTCGGAACAAAAATCCTTCCCATATAAACCAACCTGTATATTTTGCCAATTTGCTCTCAAACATTTTGGGAAGTGGGAAAAGTTGTGCGACATACCATATTTTAGAGAGCGCAAACACGTTGAGGATCATGACCCGTTGCACTATGTTGAGGTTTCTTTGACCAAATTGGTTCAGCACTCACCTAACTTTGGCAATGACCTTAGTCCAGTTTGCTTGCACTGTGTCCAGAAGCGATTGCTTCCAGGTAATGCCAAGAATTTTCACCTCATTTACTATCCGGAAACAGGGTTGTTGGGTAATCACTGAGTTAGTATTGAGCGGAAGCAAAGCAGTTTTCTGGGGGTTCGATTGTGTTCCAGAGGCGATATGGTAGAGCTGAAGGGCGCTATCGATGTGGGAGATATCTTCATTATTGCGGATCAATATTGATACGTCATCAGCATAGGCGCACATTCCAAAAACATGTGTGGACAGTTTGTAACCCTGTAGCTTCACCTGGGTAGTCCGAATGAACGGTTCAAGGCCAATGACAAAAAGTAGCATGGAAAGGGGACATCCTTGCCTAACTGATCGTTGTATTGGAATCAGAGGGGAAAGAAAACCGTTGACGAGCACTCGAGACGTAGCATTACAATTTATCATACGAATGTAGTCAATAAGGATTTCAGGAAATTCAAAGTGTTGCAAGACCATGTACAAGTATTCATAACTGATGCGGTCGAAAGCTTTATCAAGATCTAAGGTGAGAAAACTCATTGGCTCATTGGGGAGCATTTCGGCTTTTAGGTGTAGGTCCCGTAGTATCGCTAAGTTTGTTAACAGAGTTCTTCCAGGAATACTGCAACATTGTTCAATACCAATGATATCATATAGAACAGTCTTCAATCGGCATGCAAGTACTTTGGTAAGGACTTAATAATCACTGCAGAGCAGAGTAACTGGTCGGAAGTCACCAACTGCCAAGGGAGAGGATGTTTTTGGTATGAGGACTATGGTACCTTCGTGATGTGACTGACAAAGAGCACGACGTTGGAGAATGGTACGCAGGACATGACAAAATTCTTTGCCAATGAGACGCCAGAAGTGTTTATACATTTCATATGGCAGTCCATCAATGCCAGGTGAGTGGTTGTTTGGGAGTTGCTTAACCACAGAGTGAATCTCTTCATCCGTAATATCCGCGCTGAGCAGAGTTTTGTTGTCCGGAGATAGTTGGGTACTGCAAGATGTAAGCAATAGGGTCACCTGCTGTGGATCAATTTCAGCCTTAGCGTAGAACCGTTGATAAAATAATGATATTTCACTACGTATAGCGTCAGGGGAGGTGACGACACTTCCAGTACTGGTGCGGAGGCGGTGGATATATTTACGTTGCCGCTCCCGTTGTCCTTTGGCGATATGGTATACACTTGCACTTTCGTCCGGGAGCACTGTACGATCTTGTAAAGCCACGTTTATATGAGCGAGCGTTCGTTGCTGTAGGGACAGGAGCTTGGTTTTAACTTCCCGAATCTGGTCATATATACGCTCCCCAGCATCAGATCTTTGCTGGAGCTGGCGAAGAACTCGATATATTGGCTTAAAAACCAATTCAACTGTATCCCGTCTTTCCCGACCTCATTGGTAGGATATGTTCTTAAAGACGCGGCGGATCCCTGGTTTAACTAAAATATCCCACCAGTCTGCGCAGTCGCGAAATTTGCATTTTTGTTGGACCCATCGAGTCCAGTGTTGGCTGAAAATATCTTGGCATTCCTCCTCCAGTAACAGCGAGCAATTCAGCTTCCAATAACCTCTTCCTATGTGAAATATGGGGTGGGGGTAAGAGATTGTACATACGACAGCGTGATGGTTAGTGAAACTGGCAGGTATCACTTCATATCGTCTAGGCTGGATAAGTTCCTGTGAAAAGTATATGCGGTCAATTCGTGATGAGGAGTTGTGACTTATACAGGTGTAATGGGGCAGGGGCACCCTTAAACTATCCACAGCATCAATGAGGTGTAGGGAGTTAAGAAGGGTCCTGAGAGCCGGGTTGATACCTTGGTATGAACTAGTGGAATCCTCAGGGCGTTGAATACAATTGAAATCCCCTGCAAGAATAAGTTTTTCCTTAACGTCGTGCAGATGAGGCAGTATACTCTGTTGAAAGAACATTTTCCGATCCACACGCTTATTTGACCCGGATGGGGCATATACATTTATCAGTGTGGTATTGTTTATGTGTCCAGATATTATGCGTCCTGATGGATGGCATAGCACACCTTCGAGTGGGATATCATGTCGTATGAGGAATCCGGTCCCTCTATTCGTATTACCGGTATTTATGTATTGTTTGTAGAAGGCAGATATTGGCAAACAGGGTATAGCAACTTCTTGAATGAAGGCAATGTCAATGTCTGCATCTCGAAGGAATCTCTCCAACAGTTGAAATTTCAGAGGGCATTCTATTACATTGATATTCACAGTGGCCACAGTGAGAAATTGCGCCATTAAGAAAAGTATAAAAGCTGTGCTAGACATACTGGAAGGTGGACTCGAGAAAAAAGAAAAAAAAAAGGCACAGGTGAGAAATATACTGGAGCACTATGTCAAATTAGGTTGAGATAGTTCCTTATGACTGCCATTCATAGGCCGGCTGTCAGCATTTGAGAGCGTTCGTGGGTCCCTAGATGACGTAGAATGAAGATTTTGTTTCTTTTTCACAGCTGTGGAAACGTTTGTGGAGCCAGTTTGATTCTTCGGGGCTGGTACGGCAATCGAGGCATTTGTTTTAATCTTCTTAGATACATTCTCGGATCCCCGATCAACCTGCTTAGGTGAGTCGGTAGATACCAGAGAAGGTGGTGGCAGTGAGGACAAAATTTCTGTGGCGGCCTGTAGTGACGGCATAGTCGGTTCTAAGGCTGCGATACAGGTTGCCGATAGCTCAGGGACACTCTGCGGCTCACTGCTCTGGTCAGGGCAAGGTACCAGTTCTGCGTCATATGTAACCGAGGTCACTTCTGGTGTTGTCCCAGCTGACTGATCAATAAGGATGTTTTCATATGACGTTTGCTGCGTCACAACTTCCGAGTATTGGGCACGTCGCTGTTGTGTAGGAGTTATACCGAGCGGAATCATTTTCTTTGGGCAGTTGATACGTAGATGTGTGGTAGCATTGCAAATTAAACAGGTCTGTTTCTGTCCATTATACGTTATATAGCCGGAATGGCCACCAAAAGTCTCAGTGGAGGGGATATCTTGTTTGATTTCCATGGTGACGGCACGTATTCCATTATACACCGGGAACTGATAAGCAGAAGACCATTGTTCTTTCCTGACGTCACTCACAGTGCCATATTTCGACAGGACAGATTTGAAAATTTCAGGAGGAACTTCGAGTGGGACATTAAATATACGCACTGTGGTAAAATTGGAATCCGCTGTGGAGAGCTTAACATTTGTCATTTCGCCTGAGTCATACTGAAATTTAATAGGATCTGCAAAAGTATTTAACAATTTCTGATAAGTAGATATGCTGATTACCTTGATGTACATGGTTTTCACGTGCGCATTTAACTGGATGGCTTCTACTTGGTCGACAGTCAACCGGAGGGTATCGCCAATCCAGCGGTGAATTTCTCCTGGTGAGGGGCGAGAACTCTGCCTGTCCCATTGGCAGCGTACGGTGTTCTTCCTCTGGTATCCGGACATGATTTTCAGCGGAGTTTTCTGGGTTTCTGGTTTTGTTGTCCTATCTGGAACACTACTTGAAAAAGTATTGTCCAAATGACACACGGAAGGTCAGTACACACGTGGAACTAAGGAAGCACCGGTATTAGGAACCGTACACTCTTCCAATGCGGTCACACAGCGCGCACACACGTACCTCACTCGGCCACGACTAGTGACCAACTGTCCAAAACCACTCAGCCACCTCGTATTCTTAAGAAGGAGAAATTCTATAACTGATTTCCGCACTACTCCGTCGTATATTGTGGAAAAAACCTGATCTGATACTATTACTGTCTCCTGTACAAAAGGATCGACGAGGAAGGGATTCGAACCCATGCGTGCATAGCACATTGGAGTAGCAGTCCGATGTCATAACCACTCGGCCACCTCGCTTTCTTTGAACGGCGGAATTCTATAACCGACTTTCCACCACTCCGTGGAAACAAACACGATCTGATACTATTACTGCTTCATGCACGAAAAGATCGACGAAGATGGTATTCGAACACACGCCTGCAGAGCACAATGGAATAGCAGTCCAACGCCTTAACCACTCGGCTACCTCGTCATATTAAGTCAGTTAAATTCTATAACCGACTTTCGCACCACTCCGTGGAAACAAACACTATCTGATACTATTACTGTTTCATGCACGAAAACATCGACGAGCATGGGATTCGAACAAACGCGTGCAGGGAACATTGAATTAGAAGTCCAACACCTTAGCCTCTCGGCCACCTCATCTTCTTAAGAAGGAGAAATTCTATAACTGATTTCCGCACTACTCCGTCGTATATTGTGGGAAAAAACATGATCTGATACTATTACAGTCTCCTGTACAAAAGGATCGACGAGGAAGGGATTCGAACCCATGCGTGCAGAGCTCATTGGATTAGCAGTCCAACGCCATAACCTCTCGGCCACCACGTCTTCTTAAGAACGGTAAAACCGACTTCCGCACCACTCTGTCCTATACTGTCGAAACAAACACGATCTGATACAATTACTGTCTCAAGCACAAATTGATCGACGAAGACGGGATTCGAACCCACGCGCGCAGAGCATATTGGATTAGCAGTCCAACGCCTCAATCACTCTTCCACCGCGTCTTCTTAAGAATGAGAAATTCTATAACCGTTTTCCGCACGACTCCGTCGTATATTGTGGAAACAAACGCGATCTGATGTTATTACTGTCTAATGCACAAAAATTTCGACGAGCAAGGGAATCGAACCCACGCGTACAGAGCACATTGCATTAGCAGTCCAACGCATCAATCACTCTGCCACCACGTCATCTTAAGATTGTGAAATCCTATAACCGACTTCCGCACGACTCCGTCGTATATTGTAGAAACAATCACGAGTTGATACTACTACTGTCTCATGCACAAAAAGATCGACGATGATGGAATGCGAAACGACGCGTGCAGAGCACATTGAATTAGCAGTCCGACGTCTTAACCACTCGGCCACCGCGTTTTCTTAGGAAGGTGAAATTCTATAGCCGACTTCCGCTCCACTCTGTCGTATTCTGTGGAAACAAACACGATCTGATACTATTACTGTCTCATGCACGAAAGGACCGACGAGGTTGGGATTCGAACCCACGCGTGCAGAGCACATTGGATTAGCAGTCCATGGCCTTAACCATTCGGCCACCTCGTCTTCTTAAGAAGGAGAAATTCTATAACTGATTAACGCACTACTCCGTCGTATATTGTGGAAAAAAACATGATCTGATACTATTACTGTCTCCAGTACAAAAGGATCGACGAGAAAGAGATTCGAACCCACGCGTGCAGAGCACATTGGATTAGCAGTCCGACGTCATAACCACTCGGCCACCTCGTTTTCTTTGGGAGGCGGAATTCTATAACCGACTTTCCCACCACTCCGTGGAAACAAACACGATCTGATACTATTACTGTTTCATGCACGAAAACATCGACGAGCATGGGATTCGAACACACGCGTGCAGGGAACATTGAATTAGGAGTCCAACACCTTAGCCTCTCGGCCACCTCGTCTTCTTAATAATGTGAAATTCTTTAACTGATTTCCGCACTACTCCGTTGTATATTGTGAAAACAAACACGATATGATACTATTACTGCTTCCTATACAAAAGGATCGACGAGGATGGGATTCGAGCCCACGCGTGGAGAGCTCATTCGATTAGCAGGCCAGTGCCTTAACCACTCGGCCACCTCGTCTTCGCAAAAAAATGCAATTCTATAACCGACATCCGCACCACCCCGTCGTATATTGTGGAAACAAAACACGATCTGATACTATTACTGTCTCCTATACAAAAGGATCTACGAGGATGGGATTCGAACCCACGCGTGCAGAGCACATTTGATTAGCAGTCCAACGCCTTAACCACTCGGCCACCTCGTCTTCTTGAGAAGGAGAAATTCTATAACAACACTGTCGTATATAGTGGAAACATACACGATCTAATACTATTACTGTCTCATGCACAAAAGGATCAACGAGGACGGGATTCGAACATACGCGTGCAGAGCACATTGTATTAGCACTCCAACGCCTCAATCACTCGGCCTCCTCGTCCACTCTTGAAGTTGAAATTCTATAACCGACATCCGCACCACTCCGTCGTATATTGTTGAAACAAATACGATCTGATACTATTAATGTTCCATGAACGAAAAAATCGACGAGGATGGGATTCGAACCCACGGGTGCAGAGCACATTTGATTAGCAGTCCAACGCCATAACCTCTCGGCCACCACGTCTTCTTAAGAACGGTATAACCGACTTCCGCACCACTCTGTCCTATACTGTCGAAACAAACACGATCTGATACAATTACTGTCTCAAGCACAAAATGATCGACGAAGACGGGATTCGAACCCACGCGCGCAGAGCATATTGGATTAGCAGTCCAACGCCTCAATCACTCTTCCACCGCGTCTTCTTAAGAGTGGGAAATTCTATAACCGTTTTCCGCACGACTCCGTCGTATATTGTGGAAACAAACAGAATCTGATGTTATTACTGTCTAATGCACAAAAATTTCGACGAGCAAGGGAATCGAACCCACGCGTCCAGAGCACATTGCATCAGCAGTCCAACGCATCAATCACTCGGCCACCACGTCATCTTAAGATTGTGAAATCCTATAACCGACTTCCGCATGACTCCGTCGTATATTGTGGAAACAAACACGAGTTGATACTATTACTGTCTCATGCACAAAAAGAACGACGAGGATGGAATGCGAAACGAAGCGTGCAGAGCCCATTGAATTAGCAGTCCGA
This sequence comes from Meconema thalassinum, assembly GCA_946902985.2. NCBI lineage: Eukaryota > Metazoa > Arthropoda > Insecta > Orthoptera > Tettigoniidae > Meconema > Meconema thalassinum. The sequence continues at coordinate 392,760,487 of OX336391.1, forward strand.
CGTCTTAACCACTCGGCCACCTCGTTTTCTTAGGAAGGTGAAATTCTATAACCGACTTCCGCTCCACTCTGTCGTATTCTGTGGAAACAAACACGATCTAATACTATTACTGTCTCATGCACTAAGGACCGACGAGGATTGGATTCGAACCTACGCGTGCACAGCACATTGGATTAGCAGTCCAACGCCTTAACCACTCGGCCAGCTCGTCTTCTTAATAAGGAGAAATTCTACAACTGATTTCCGCACTACTCCGTTGTATATTGTGGAAACAAACACGATCTGATACTATTACTGTCTCATGCACAAAAGGATCGACGAGGACGGGATTCAAACCAACGTGTGCAGGATCACATTGTATTACACTCCAACGCCTCAATAACTCGGCCACCTCGTCCACTTAAGAAGTTGAAATTCTATAACCGACTTCCGAACCACTCCGTCGTATATTGTTGAAACAAATACGATCTGATACTATTAATGTTCCATGAACGAAAATATCGACATAGATGGGATTCGAACGCACGCGTGCACAGCACATTTGATTAGCAGTCCACTGCCTTAACCACTCGGCCACCTCGACTTCTTATGAAGGAGAAATTCAATAACTGATTTCCGCACTACTCCGTCGTATATTGTGGAAAAAAACACGATCTGATTCTATTACTGTCTCATGGACAAAAGGATCGACGAGGATGGGATTCGAACCCACGCGGGCACAGCACATTGGATTAGCAGTCCAACGCCTTAACCACTCTGCCACCGCGTCTTCTTAAAGCGGAGAAATTCTATAACCGACTTTCACACCACTCCGTGGAAACAAACGCGATTTGATACTATTACTGTTTCATGCACGAAAACATCGACGAGGATGGGATTCGAACCCACGCGTGCAGAGCACATTGGAATAGCAGCCCAACGCCTTAACCACTCGGCCACCTCGTCTTCTTAAGAAGCTGAAATTCTATAACCGACTTTCGCACCACTCCGTGGAAACAAACACGATTTGATACTATTACTGTTTCATGCACGAAAACATCGACGAGGATGGGATTCGAACCCACGCGTGCAGAGCACATAGGATTAGCAGTCCAACGCCGTAACCTCTAAGCCACCTCGTCTTCTTAAGAACGGTAAAACCGACTTTCGCACCACTCTGTCGTATATTGTCGGAACAAACACGATCTGATACAATTATTGTCTCATGCTCAAAATGATCGATGAAGACGGGATTCGAACCCACGCGGGCAGAGCATATTGGATTAGCAGTCCATCGCCTTAACCACTCGGATAGCACGTCTTCTTAGGAAGGGGAAATTCTATAACCAATTTCTGCACCACTCTGTCGTATACTATGGAAAGAAACAGAATCTGATGCACAAAATGATCGACGAAAATGGGATTCGAAATCACGCGTGCAGAACACAATAGATTAGCCTTAAAACCATTCGGCCAGCTCGACTTCTAAAGAAGGTGAGATTCTATAACACACTTCCGCTCCACACTCTCGTATACTGTGGAAACAAACACGATCTGATACTGTTACTGTTCCATGCATGAAAACATCGACATGAATGGGATTCGAAACCAAGCGTGCAGAGCACATAGAATTAGCAGTGTAGCGCCTTAACCACTCGGCCACCTCGCCCACTTAAGAAGTTGAAATTCCATAACCGACTTCCGCACCACTCCGTCGTATATTGTTGAAACAAATACGATCTGATACTATTAATGTTCCATGAACGAAAAGATCGACGTGGATGGGATTCGAACCAACGCGTGCAGAGCACATAGAATTAGCAGTCCTGCGCCTTAACCACTCGGCCACCTCGTCTTCGAAAGAAGACAAAATTCTATAACCGACATCCGCACCACTCCGTCGTATATTGTGGAAACAAACACGATCTGATACTATTACTGTCTCCTATACAAAAAAATCGACGAGGATGGGTTTCGAACCCACGCGTGCAGAGAACATTGGATTAGCAGTCCAACGCCTTAACCTCTCGGCCACGTCGTCTTCTTCATAAAGTGAAATTCTATAACAACTCTGTCGTATATAGTGGAAACACACACGATCTGATACTATTACTGTCTAATGCACAAAAGGATCGACGAGGACGAGATTCGAACCCACACGTGCAGAGGGCATTGTGTTAGCACTCCAACGCCTCAATCACTCTGCCATCTCCTCCAATTCCGAAGTTGAAATTCTATAACCGACTTCCGCACCACTCCGTCGTATATTGTTGAAGCAAATACGATCTGATACTATTAATGTTCCATGAACGAAAAGATCGACGAGGATGGGATTCGAACCCACGCGTGCAGAGCACATTGGATTAGCAGTCCCTCGCCTTAACCACTCGGCCACCTCGCCTTCTTAAGAAAGAGAAATTCTATAACTGATTTCCGCACTACTCCGTCGTATATTGTGGGAAAGAAACATCATCTGATACTATTACTGTCTCCTGTACAAAAGGATCGACGAGGAAAGGATTCTAACCCATGCGTGCAGAGCACATTGGATTAGCAGTCCGACGTCATAACCACTCGGCCACCTCGTTTTCTTTGGAAGGAGGAATTCTATAACCGACTTTCGCACCACTCCGTGGAAACAAACACGATCTGATACTATTACTTTTTCATGCACGAAAAGATCGACGAAGATGGGATTCGAACACACGCCTGCAGAGCACATTGGATTAGCAGTCCAACGCCTTAACCACTCGGCCACCTCGTCTTATTAAGAAAGTTAAATTCTATAACCGACTTTCGCACCAGTCCGTGGAAACAAACACGATCTGATACTATTACTGTTTCATGCACGAAAACATCGACGAGCATGGGATTCGAACACACGCGTGCAGGGAACATTGAATTAGGAGTCCAACACCCTAGCCTCTCGGCCACCTCGTCTTCTTAATAAGGAGAAATTCTTTAACTGATTTCCGCACTACTCCGTTGTATATTGTGAAAACAAACACGATATGATACTATTACTGCCTCCTACACAAAAGGATCGACGAGGATGGGTCTCGAGCCCACGCGTGCAGAGCACATTCAATTAGCAGGCCAGTGCCTTAACCACTCGGCCAACTCGTCTTCGCAAGAAGACGCAATTCTATAACCGACATCCGCACCACTCCGTCGTATATTGTGGAAACAAACACGATCTAATACTATTACTGTCTCATGCACAAAAGGATCGACGAGGACGGGATTCAAACACACGCGTGCAGAGCACATTGTATTAGCACTCCAACGCCTCAATCACTCGGCCAACTCGTCCACTTAAGAAGTTGAAATTCTATAACCGACTTCCGCACCACTCCGTCGTATATTGTTGAAACAAATACGATCTGACACTATTACTGTCTCCTATACAAAACGATCGACGAGGATAGGATTCGAACCCACGGGCGCAGAGCTCATTTGATTAGCAGTCCAACGCCATAACCTCTCGGCCACCACGTCTTCTTAAGAACTGTATAACCGACTTCCGCACCACTCTGTCCTATACAGTCGAAACAAACACGATCTGATACAATTACTGTCTCAAGCACAAAATGATCGACGAAGACGGGATTCGCACCCACGCGCGCAGAGCATATTTGATTAGCAGCCCAACGCCTCAATCACTCTTCCACCGTGTCTTCTTAAGAATGTGAAATTCTATAACCGTTTTCCGCACGACTCCGTCGTATATTGTGGAAACAAACGCGATCTGATGTTATTACTGTCTAATGCACAAAAATTTCGACGAGCAAGGGAATCGAAACCACGCGTCCAGAGCACATTGGATTAGCAGTCCAACGCATCAATCACTCGGCCTCCACGTCATCTTACGATTGTGAAATCCTATAACCGACTTCCGCACGACTCCGTCGTATATTGTGGAAACAAACACGAGTTGATACTACTACTGTCTCATGCACAAAAAGATCGACGAGGATGGAATGCGAAACGACGCGTGCAGAGCCCATTGAATTAGCAGTCCGACGTCTTAACCACTCGGCCACCTCGTTTTCTTAGGAAGGTGAAATTCTATAACCGACTTCCGCTCCACTCTGTCGTATTCTGTGGAAACAAACACGATCTGATACTATTACTGTCTCATGCACAAACGGACCGACGAGGATGGGATTCGAACCTACGCGTGCACAGCACATTGGATTAGCAGTCCAACGCCTTAACCACTCGGCCAGCTCTTCTTCTTAATAAGGAGAAATTCTACAACTGATTTCCGCACTACTCCGTTGTATATTGTGGAAACAAACACGATCTGATACTATTACTGCCTCCTATACAAACGGATCGACGAGGATGGGATTCGAGCCCACGCGTGCAGAGCACATTCGATTAGCAGTCCAACGCCTTAACAACTCGGCCTTCTCGTCTTATTATGGAGATGAAATTCTATAACCGACTTCCGCACCACTCTGTCGTATATTGTAGAAACAAACAAGATCTGATACTGTTACTGTTCCATGCACGAAAACATCGACATGGATGGTATTTGAACCCAAGCGTGCAGAGCACATAGAATTAGCAGTCCAGCCCCTTAACCACTCGGCCACCTCCTCCACTTCAGAAGTTGAAATTCTATAACCGACTTCCGCACCACTCCGTCGTATATTGTTGAAACAAATACGATCTGATACTATTAATGTTCCATGAACGAAAAGATCGACGTGGATGAGATTCGAACCAACGCGTGCAGAGCACATAGAATTAGCATTCCAGCGCCTTAACCTTTAGGCCACCTCGTCTTCTTAAGAAGGAGAAATTCTATAACTGACTTGCGCACCACTCCGTGGAATAAAAGCTCGATCTGATACTATTACTGTTTCATGCACGAAAAGATCGACGAAGATGGGATTCGAACACACGCCTGCAGAGCACATTGGAATAGCAGTCCAACGCCTTAACCACTCTGCCACCTCGTCTTCTTAAGAAGGAGAAATTCTATAACCGACTTGCGCACCAGTCCGTGGAAAAAAAAACTCGATCTGATACTATTACTGTTTCATGCACGAAAAGATCGACGATGATGGGATTCGAACCCACGCGTGCAGAACACATTGGATTAGCAGTCCAACGCCATAACCTTTAGGCCACCTCGTCTTCTTAAGAACGGTAAAACCGACTTTCGCACCACTCTGTCGTATACTGTCGATAGAAACACGATCTGATACAATTACTGTCTCATGCTCAAAATGATCGCTGAAGACGGGATTCGAACCCACGCGCGCAGAGCATATTGGATTAGCAGTCCATCGCCTTAACCACTTTTTTTTTAATTTTTTTATTTATCCATCACGAAGTGTACATATTGGCCCATTATCCACACAATGGCAGTCTGTTTAATTTGGGGGAAGGCGGTCACCGACAAACGAACCAACTTCCTGTCATCAAGGTCATCCGAGGGCACATTTAATAGTTGACATACGTTTCCCTTACACCACAGCCACGTGGAGGCAACTCGCGTGCATGATGTGAAGCGGTGTATCGCCGTATCAGTTTGACCACATATAGTACACCATGGGTAAGCTTCAAGATGGATGGTATATCGCCGTAGAGCGGTTGGGATGAGATCGTTGAGGAAGATAAAAACTTGGGAGTGTACAGCAGAAGAAATGGACATAGCCCCAAATTTTTTCCAAACAGTGGGCCAATGGGCATAGAGGGTGGTGGCCTCTATGCGCGGTTTGGAGTGTACCACTTGCCGCAACATGTTATAGATACTTTTCGTCGTTGGAACAATCCCTGATGGCATTTGGCGAACAGTTTCCAGAAGGTGCTGTTGATGGTCCCTAAATATCTTCGGCAAAGCTCTATCACAACCACGGGCTGTGTTTCGAATATCTTTGTATAGCGCTTTCGTAAAAGTGTCATGTTGGGAAAGAATGGTGATATCGTTCTTGCAGAGGAGTGCACGGCATTTCATGCCATGAGCTGTTAGCCCTAGCCCGCCTTGCCGGGATGGGAGATACAACTGTTCCCGTTGTACTCGGAACAAAATTCCTTGCCATATAAACCAACCTGTATATTTTGCCAATTGGCTCTCAAACATTTTGGGAAGTGGGAAAAGTTGTGCGACATACCATATTTTAGAGAGCGCAAACACGTTGAGGACCATGACCCGTTGCACTATATTGAGGTTTCTTTGACCAAATTGGATCAGGACTCCCCTAACTTTGGCAATGACCTTAGTCCAGTTAACTTGCACTGTGTCCAGAAGCGATTGCTTCCAGGTAATGCCAAGAATTTTCACCTCATTTACTATCCGGAACCAGGGCTGTGGGGTAATCACTGAGTTAGTATTGAGCGGAAGCAAAGCAGTTTTCTGGGGGTTCGATTGTGCTCCAGAGGCGATATGGTAGAGCTGAAGGACGCTATCGATGTGGGAGATGTCTTCTTCATTGCGGATCAATATTGATACGTCATCAGCATAGGCGCACATTCCAAAAACATGTGTGGACAGTTTGTAACCCTGTAGCTTCACCTGGGTAGTCCGGATGAACGGTTCAAGGCCAATGACAAAAAGTAGCATAGAAAGGGGACATCCTTGCCTAACTGATCGTTGTATTGGAATCAGAGGGGAAAGAAAACCGTTGACGAGCACTCTGGACGTAGCATTACAATTTATCATACGAATGTAGTCAATAAGGATTTCAGGAAATTCAAAGTGTTGCAAGACCATGTACAAGTATTCATGACTGATGCGGTCGAAAGCTTTATCAAGATCTAAGGTGAGAAAACTCATTGGCTCAGTGGGGAGCATTTCGGCTTTTAGGTGTAGGTCCCGTAGTATCGCTAAGTTTGTTAACAGAGTTCTTCCAGGAATACTGCAACATTGTTCATCACCAATGATATCAGGTAGAACAGTCTTCAATCGGCATGCAAGTACTTTGGTAAGGACTTTATAGTCACTGCAGAGCAGAGTAACTGGTCGGAAGTCACCAACTGCCATGGGAGAGGATGTTTTTGGTATGAGGACTATGGTACCCTCGTGATGTGATTGACAAAGAGCACGACGTTGGAGAATGGTACGCAGGACATGACAAAATTCTTTGCCAATGAGAGGCCAGAAGTGTTTATACATTTCATATGGCAATCCATCAATGCCAGGTGAGCGGTTGTTTGGGAGTCGTTTAACCACAGAGTGAATCTCTTCATCCGTAATATCCGCGCTGAGCAGAGTTTTGTTGTCCGGAGATAGTTTGGTACTGCAAGATGACAGCAATAGGGTCACCTGCTGTGGATCAATGGGAGCCTTAGCGTAGAACCGTTGATAAAATAATGATATTTCACTACGTATAGCGTCAGGGGAGGTGACGACACTTCCAGTACTGGTGCGGAGGCGGTGGATATATTTACGTTGCCGCTCACGTTGTCCTTTGGCGATATGGTATACACTTGCACTTTCGTCCGGGAGCACTGTACGATCTTTTAAAGCCACGTTGATATGAGCGAGCGTTCGTTGCTGTAGAGACAGGAGCTTGGTTTTAACTTCCCGGATCTGGTCATATATACGCTCCCCAGCATCAGATCTTTGCTGGAGCTGGCGAAGAACTCGATAGTAAAATTCAACTGTATCCCGTCTTTCCCGACCTCGTTGGTAAGATATGTTCTTAAAGACGCGGCGGATCCCTGGTTTAACTAAAATATCCCACCAGTCTGTGCAGTCGCGAAATTTGCATTTTTGTTGGACCCATCGAATCCAGTGTTGTCTGAAAATATCTTGGCATTCCTCCTCCAGTAACAGCGAGCAATTCAGCTTCCAATAACCTCTTCCTATGTGAAATATGGGATGGGGGTAAGAGATTGTACATACGACAGCATGATGGTTAGTGAAACTGGCAGGAATCACGTCATATCGTCTAGGCTGGATAAGTTCTTGTGAAAAGTAGATGCGGTCAAGTCGTGATGAGGAGTTGTGACTTATACAGGTGTAATGGGGCAGGGGCACCCTTAAACTATCCACAGCATCAATGAGGTGTAGGGAGGTAAGAAGAGTCCTGAAAGCCGGGTTGACACCTCTGTATGGACTAGTGGAATCCTCTGGGCGGTGAATACAATTGAAATCCCCTGCAAGAATAAGTTTTTCCTTAACGTCGTGCAGATGAGGCAGTATACTCTGTTGAAAGAACATTTTCCGTTCCACACGTTTATTAGACCCGGATGGGGCATATGCATTTATCAGGGTGGTATTGTTTATGTGTCCAGATATTATGCGTCCTGATGGATGACAGAGCAACCCTGCGAGTGGGATATCATGTCTTATGAGGAATCCGGTCCCTCTATTCGTATTACCGGTATTGATGTATTGTTTGTAGAAGGCAGATATGGGTAAACGCGGTATAGCAACTTCTTGAATGAAAGCAATGTCAATGTCAGCATCTCGAAGGAATCTCTCCAACAGTTGAAATTTCAGAGGGCATTCTATTACATTGATATTCACAGTGGCCACAGTGAGAAATTGCGCCATTAAGAGAAGTATAAAAGCTGTGCTAGACATACTGGAAGGTGGACTCGAAAGAAGACACAGGTGAGAATTATCCTGGTGCACTATGTCAAATTAGGTTGAGATAGTTCCTTTTGACTGCCATTCATAGGCCGGCTGTCAGCGGTTGAGAGCGTTCGTGGGTCCCTAGATGACGTAGAATGAAGATTTTGTTTCTTTTTCACAGCTGCGGAAACGTTTGTGGAGCCAGTTTTATTCTTGGGGGCTGGTACGGCAATCGAGGCATTTGTTTTAATCTTCTTAGAGACGTTCTCGGATCCCCGATCAACATCCTTAAGTGTGTCGGTAGGGACCAGCGAAGTCGGGGGCAGTGAAGACAAAATTTCTGTGGCAGCCTGTAGTAACGGCAGAGTTGGTTCTAAGGCTGCGATACAGGTTGCCGAGAGCACAGGGGCACTCTGTGTCTCGCAGCTCTGGTCAGGGCAAGGTACAAGTTCTGCGTCAGATGTATCCGAGGTTACTCCTGGTGTTGTCTCAGCTGACTGATCAATGAGCATGTTTTCATATGACGTTTGCTGCGTCACAACTTCCGAGTATTGTACACGTCGTTGTTGTGTAGGAGTTATACCGAGGGGAATCATTTTCTTTGGGCAGTTAATACGTAGATGTGTGGTAGCATTGCAAATTAAACAGGTCTGTTTCTGTCCATTATACGTTATATAGCCAGAATGGCCACCAAAAGCCTCAGTGGAGGGGATATCTTGCTTGATTTCCATAGTTACGGCACGTATTCCATTATACACCGGGAACTGATTAGCAGAAGACCATTGTTCTTTCCTGACGTCACTCACAGTGCCATATTTCGAAAGGACGGATTTGAAAATTTCAGGGGGTACTTCGAGTGGGACATTAAATATACGCACTGTGGTAAAATTGGAATCCGCTGTGGAGAGCTTAACATTGGTCATTTCGCCTGAATCATACTGAAATTTAATAGGATCTGCAAAAGTATTTAACAATTTCTGATAAATAGATATGGTGATTACCTTGATGTACATGGTTTTTTCGTGCGCATTTAACTGGATGGCTTCTACTTGGTCGACAGTCAACCGGAGGGTATCGCCAATCCAGCGGTGAATTTCTCCTGGTGAGGGGCGAGAACTCTGCCTGTCCCATTGGCATCGTACGGTGTTTTTTCTCTGGTATCCGGACATGATTTTCAGTGGGGTTTTCTGGGTTTCTGGTTTTGTTGTCCTATCTGGAACACTACTTAAAAAAAAGTATCGTCCGAATGACACACGGAAGGTCAGTACACACGTGGAACTAAGGAAGCACCGGTATTAGGAACCGTAACCTCTTCCAATGCGGTCACACAGCGCGCACACACGTACCGCACTCGGCCACGACCAGTGACCAACTCTACTCGGCTACCACGTCTTCTTAGGAAGGGGAAATTCTATAACCAATTTCTGCACCACTCTGTCGTATAGTGTGGAAAGAAACAAAATCTGATACTATTACTGTCTCATGCACAAAATGATCGACGAAAATGGGATTCGATATCACGCGTGCAGAACACAATGGATTAGCCTTAAAACCATTCGGCCAGCTCGACTTCTAAAGAAGGTGAGATTCTATAACCGACTTCCGCTTCACACTGTCGTATACTGTGGAAACAAACACGATCAGATACTATTACTGTGTCACGCGCAAAAAGCCCGACGACGATGGGATTCGAACCCACGTGTGCACAGCACATTGGATGAGCACTCCAGCGCGTCAAATACTCGGCCATCGCGTCTTCGTAAGAATGTGAAATTCTACGACCGATTTCCGCACCACTCCGTGGAAACAAACACGATCTAAAGCTATTACTGTCTCATACGCAAACAGATCGATGAGAAAAGAATTCGAACCCACCCGTGCAGTGCACATTAGATTAGCAGTCTAACGCCTTAACCACTCGGCCACCTCGTCTTCTTAAGAAGGGGAAGTTCTATAACCGACTTCCGCTCCACTCTGTCGTATACTGTGGAAACCACCACGATCTGATACTATTTCTGTCTCATTCACAAAAAGATCGACGAGGAAGCAATTCGCACCCACGCGCGCAGAGCACGTTGGATAATCAGTCTAACGCCTTAACCACTCGGCCACCTCGTCTTCTTAGGAAGGTAAAATTCTATAACCACTCTGTCGGATATAGTGGAAACAAACACGATCTGATACTATTACTGTCTCATGCACAAAAACATCGACGAGGACGGGATTCGAACCCACGCGTGCAGAGCACATTGTATTATCACTCCAACGCCTCAATCACTCGGCCACCTCGTCCCCTTATGAAAGCGAAATTCTATAACCGATTTCCGCACCACTCCGTCGTATATTGAGGAAACAATCGCGATCTGATTTTATTACTCTCTCATGCACAAGAAGATCTACGAGGATGGGATTCGAACCCACGAGTCGAGAGCACATTGGATTATCAGTCCAACGCCTCAACCACTCAGCAACCTCGCCTTCATAAGAATATGAAATTCTATAACCGATTTCCGCACCACTCCGTCGTATATTGGGGAAACAAACGCGATCTGATATTATTACTGTCTCATGCACAAAATGATCGACGAGGATAGGATTCGAAGCCACGCGTGCAGCGCACATTGGACTAGCAGTCCAACGGCTTATCCTCTCGGCCACCTGGTCTTCTTAAGAAGATTGTAACCGACTTCCGGTCCACTCTGTCGTATACTGTGGAAACAAACACGATCTGATGCTATTACTGTCTCATGCACAAAATGATCGAAGAAGATGGGATTCAAACCCCCGCGTGCAGAGCACATTAGATTAGCAGTCCAACGCCTTAACCACTCGGCTACCTCGGCTTCTTAAGAAGGTGAAATTCTATAACCGACTTCCGCTCCACTCTGTCTTATACTGTGGAAATAAACACGATCTGATACTATTTCTGTCTCATGCACAAGGAGACCGACGACATGGGATTCGAACCCACGCCTTCACAGCACAAACACTATCTGTAAAGCCATGCGCGGATGCGGATATCCGCGAAATTTTTAGCCACGCGGATGTAGTTTGCATGGCTGTGCGGATAGCGGATACGCCGCGGATAATGTTTCGAGTAAATTTGCGGATAGTTTTTAGAATACAAACTTACGATATTATTACATATTTGATATGCCAATCTACAGCTTCATGCTTAAAAGAGGAATACTCCTATAGCATACTGCTCGATGCTAAGCTGCGTGAACCTGAGAGAAATGTGCATCGTGGAATATCAGTAATGGTGTTGACGAGTGATGAGGTTTCTCGGTCCGTGCATAGTACAGAACCAAATACATTGGCCGGTGACTCACTCAGTCATTCCTAACACCACAGTGGTTTGATAAACGGCCGAATGTTAGCAGTATTGGAATAGAAAGGAATACCATATATCACGGTGGGCTGTTGACAGATCCTTCTCTTCACGCCCGACCTTTCCCTGCTCTTTCTCCTCACCCCGCAGTTCATAGAGCTTGGACTCGAGCTGTATTGCGTACGAAATATTCAGGCACGTATTGCACTTATGCACGAGAAGATTATTTTACTCATTATGCTTTCAACTACATTTTATTAAGTACCGTATGTTCGTAGTAGATGATCTTGACATCCCATCATCATCATCAATTCTCACTGCCATTATTACTATACGTACGAGATACAATGCTGTCAATAAGCTTGTTAGTTCATCGTGGTGACATTATTAACATTCCTCAAGTCAGCTACTTCGCCGTCTAAGCTATCCTGGAAGATCTGGTTCCAGGTTTATCTGGGAGCTCAAGTCAACGATATGGCAAACATTTGGTTACGTTTTCAATGGAAACGAATAGGTGAACGATATAGTAGGATATTTAACCAGTAAAAAACGTGTATTCATACTCAGGACACAAATCAGGCACATCAAACTCTCTGAGGCCCAAGTGCAAAAGTAGCCAAAAAAGTATAGCCATTTTTTTTTGTGTGTCTAAAGCGGAGGTCAAGGAACCAGAAGTGTCATCCAACTTGAAGTCCCTTGCAATGAAGCAAATTGTCAGGAACGACTTTCTCCTCAAATGTTTAAATGTGTTGGTTTAACTGTATGCTTTATCTAATTTAATATTGAAATATCAGCGGATTTGGATAAAAGTCATTCGGATGCGGATAAAAGTCTTGCGGATGCGGGGCGGATGCGGATATAAGTCGTGCGGATGCGGGGCGGATGCGGATAATAGACGTGTGGATGCGGATAACATTTTGTTTATCCGCGCAGGGCTCTACCTATAGCCTATTGCGTACGGAATATTCAGGCACGTATTGCACTTATACACGAGGAGATTATTTTACTCAAATGCATCCAACTTCAGGCCGGACGTTTGTTTTAGAAGATTGTCCTTGACCTTGAAGCCTGCGGGTGAGCCTGTACACAGTCACTCTCTCGCCCTATCGCTTCACACTTGTCACCACCTATCTGATGTAATGGAATTTCAGACTTGAGCAGACAGTACAGTCCACTTCGAAGTATTGTGTGACGCGGAAGTTCACAATACGTAGTTACGAACAGAACGTCATTATATTTGCCAATGACTGTACTTCACTAGCAGTGTGAAACAGATTTGTCAATCATCGGACCGCTTGGGGCAGCTGATAACAACACATGTACTTCAGTAACTTGCCTCCAGGCTTCCATTAATATTTTTCACTCGTCTAAAACAAACGTCCGGCCTGTACATTTTATTAATCACCGTAGATGGTCTTGACATCTCATCAAATCTCACTGCCATTATTACTATACGTTTTTTTTAGCCTACTTTTCACATTTTGCAAAAATGAGGAAAAAGTAGACTTATGAGATCGATCCGGGAAAATGTGTGTCTGTCTGTCTGTCCTTCTGTCTGTCCTTCTGTCTGTCTGTCTGTCTGTCTGTGTCCCCCCCCCCCCCCTATCAACTCCTAAACGGCTGCAGCAATCAAAACCAAATTTAGTATGAGTAAAGATGTGCACCGGAATATCTCACGTCCATATTTGAAAATGATGTCAGTGCTACCAACTGCTGAAAAAACGCACTAGAAATTTGAGCTCCATGTTGGATATCTTGCAAGGTATGCATGGGAGCTATTCCAAAATTGGCACACATGTAGATAATACTATTTCAGTTTAATTTCCAGGAGGCCAACCATGACAGTGTTGCCAAAATAATTTTAAGCCTTCTGATAGGTCCAATGTTTAAATGCATGTAACGTCTACACTATCAATTGGATTTCAACCAAATTGTGTATGTAATATCTGTACATAAACAAATATGACTGAGCATATTCTTAAGGCCAACAGGGCTGCCAATTGTTAATAATTGCTCTCTCTATTTTTTTTCATCCAAATACCTATATATATGAAAGTATGCAAGCCAACAGCTTTAAACTACGCACACGTATATTCTGACATTTTAGATTAATTTGGAGTAACTTATATACGTCAGTTCTACCAACATGATTATAAACCTGCTGATAGTACCAATTTTTAAATACACACAACTTCTATACTATCAGTTGGATTTCAACCAAATTTCGTATGTGCTATGTGTACCATAACCGATATAACTATTAGTATTGTGAAGAGCAATCAGGGCTGCCAACTGTTAATAAATGCTGTCTATATTTTTTTACCCTAATATCAATATATCAGAAAATATGCAAGCCAACAGCTCCATACTTTGCACACGTATAGCACCTGACATTCTAGATCAATTTGGAGTAATTAATACAAGGCAGTGCTGCCAACATGATTCTATGCCTGCTGATATGTCCAATTTTAAAATACATGTAACTTCTATACTAACAAATGTATTTCATCCAAAATTGGCACAACAAGATATCATAATATTTCACATTATTTCTGACCAGCACACGCATGACATTGTTGGCAGCATGCTTTTACGCGTGCTGATAGATCCAATGTCTAACTGCATGTAACGTCCATTGGACTTCAACCAAATTTTGTTTTCTGTACCTTAAGACTAAGAAAATGAATATGGAACTAAGAATATATTCAGTCACCAGGGCTGCCAACTGTAGTGCTCTATTAGGCTACATTATACCAGGTATATTTTGAACTAATTAGATATTTCGATATTACCAACTTAATTTCGTCATTATTCTAGATAGGTTCATATTCTGTAGAATAATCATTGGCATGAAAAGTAGGCTGTATAGTTCTTCACGGAACTTCTTGTTTTTATTATTATTTATTTAGTCAATTTACCCTCTAGGTTGGTGGTTCCCACGGACTCAGCGAGGGAACTCACCACTACCGCCTCTATGGGCAGTGTCGTGGAGCTGGGAACATCTGGTCGGGATGGATACAACTGGGGAGGTGTGATCAGCCCTTCGCCCACGCGGCCTCACCTGCAAAGCGAACAGGGGCCTCATGAGGGATGGGAAGGGATGGAAGATTGGGATGGATAGGCTAGGAAGAGGGAAGGAGGCGGTCGTGGCCTTACAGTAGGTACCATCCCGGCATTTGCCCGAAGACGAAGTGGGAAACCACGGAAAACCACTTCGAGGATGGCTGAGGTATTACTATACGTACGAGATATAATGCTGTCAATAAGCTTGTTAGTTCTCCCTGGTGTCATAATTAACATTCCTCAAGTCAGCTACTTCGCAGTCTAATCTATCCTGGAAGATCTGGTTCCATGTGTACCTGTAGATGTATTTCCGACTTGGCACTGAATCACTTTGCCTGTGATATTTCAACGGAGTGAGTTATGCCATCAACTAATCGAATATGGATGGGTCAAGAAGCAGAAGGATGATGACTGACTTGGAATTTCCGGCCAAATGTCAATCCCTTTCTCCAAGCGTAAAGTTAAGTTCACTTATTATTTTAGTGAATGTTACCGCGACCGGGAGTGTGAACAACATTTCACCAACATGGATAAACTAGCTATTAAAATAAAACAAGGTGAATATTCAATAGTGCGTGAAACGAACCTCAAGTCAACGATATGGCAGGCATTTGGTTACGTTTTCAATGGAAACGAAAAGGTGAACGATATAGTTGGATGTTTTACCTGTGTATTCATACTCAGGACACAAACTTACTGAGGCACAAGTGCAAAAGTAGCCAAAAAAAAGTATAGCCAGATTTTTGTCTAAAGCGGAGGTCAAGAAACCCAAAGTACCACTAACATCCAACTTGAAGTTCCTGGCAATGTAGCAAATTGTCAGGAACGATTTTTTCCTCAAATGTCTAAATGTGTTGGTTTAACACTTTATGCTTTATCTAATAAATTAAAAATAATATT
This sequence comes from Meconema thalassinum, assembly GCA_946902985.2. Classification (NCBI taxonomy): domain Eukaryota; kingdom Metazoa; phylum Arthropoda; class Insecta; order Orthoptera; family Tettigoniidae; genus Meconema; species Meconema thalassinum. The sequence continues at coordinate 392,776,296 of OX336391.1, forward strand.
GAAATATCAGCGGATGCGAATAACAGTCGTTCGGATGCGGGGCGGATGAGGATAACAGTCGTGCGGATGCGGGGCGGATGCGAATAACAGTCGTGCGGTTGCGGGGCGGATGCGAATAACAGTCGTGCTGTTGCGGGGCGGATGCGGATAACGTTTTGTTTATCATGCGCAGGGCTCTAACTATCTGATACTATTATGTCTCATGCACAAAAAGATCGACGAGGATGGGATTCGAACCCACGCGTGCAGAGCACATTGGATTAGCAGTCCAACGCCTTAACCACTCGGCCACCTCGTCTTCTTTCGACCGAGAACTATTATGGCATTTCTCTGATATGGTCTTTAAATGTGTTTTACATTTTACATGTACAGTAGTTCCTTATCTTGGCAAGTCAGCAAAACCCAGTATATAAATGCATCCTCTTCCAAGGCTTTGTTCATTAGATAAGAAAGTATATTATTCATACTGCGTTGCTATCGTGCTCATCAGTCCCATGTACATGAATGAGTGTTCGTGGAATTACCTGATAACCTGTATTTGGTGGTGTCTGTGTTTGTATTGATGATAGGATTGGGGAGGAGGAGGCCATGGCCTTAAGTTAGGAATCATCTCGCTACTTGCCTGGAAGTTGGATACCACTGAAAACCCCTCGAGGGATGGTTGTCGTGGGAATCAAACCCTCCTTCTCTCAATTTCGCTTCACGAGCCATTAGCCATAATTAAATTTCTTGGCAGTGCCGGGGATCGAACTTCGAGGTCACAGTATTGGTTTTTATTTAAATCGCTAATCCTCCTAGCTCGGCTTCACCCACGAACTCTGCGAGGGATCATTCCTCTACCATCTGAACACACTTATTTTTAAACACAACTGGGGATGGTGACAGGCCGATCGCCCAGCTGACCGCTAACTTGAGTCTAATTAAGGAAGGGATTTTGGAAGGAACTAGGCCGTGGACCTGTTGAAAGGAACTGTACCAGCATTTGCCTGTTAGTGAAAAAGGGAAACCACAAACGTGATTAGCGTTCTCTGGTACCGTGACCTTTGATTATTAATATTATTACTATATCATTATTATTCCTATTATTGAAAATCCAACAACCAGGTCAAGGAATGGAATGAATGAAGCCCCCATCTAGCGGCGAGGATATAAAATGTGCCGGTTGCCAAAGCCTGTCACACTCCCCTGGGGCAATGAATAAATGAATGACAGATGGAATTAAATGATAGTGGAGAGTGTTGCTGGAATGAAATTTGTGACAGGGAAAACCGGAGTACCCGGTGAAAAACCTGTCCGCCTCCGCATTTGTCCAGCACAAATTTGAACCACGGACCCAGCGGTGAGAGGTCGGCGTGCTGCCGCCTAAGCCACGGAGGCTTCTATTCCTAATATTATTATTAATTATTATTATCTCTCATTGACTCGTCATTGCTCAAGAATGTTGTACAGGAAATTCAGACAACCTGGTAATTCCAACACACACCGTTACTACAGTTGTATTATCCAGAGTTGGAATCTGACATTTCGGCGCCACTATGCAAAAACAGTTGACGGCTAGATCGCACGCAAGGCTTGTTGCCATGGAAACCATACAGCGCTGCCAATTTGAATGACGCTCTTTGGCCACGTGCTTGTCGTTTAACCAGTCGCTTGTTTGGTTGCTTCCAGAGTGCACACATTGACCTTGCTGCGTTAAAATTGTTTTGAATTAATTAGTTAATTACTTTTTCGTGTAGGATTTTAACTTATTCATACTTATATTTATAATTCATTAGTGTCAGTTTAAGCTTAGGTTCGTGTGAATTAGATTAAGGTTAGCTTTGTTTTTGTTTGCGAGTGGTGACGTTTTTAAGGATGACTTCTCGTAGAGGAAGACCGAGGATACATCCAGTTCAGGAATCGTCAAGAACTGGTCGAGGTGTACCTATTCGAAGCCACGGGAGGAAGATGATAATCGCCGCGCGGGATCTTTTTGAATGGGAGGGAGAAAATATCCGAGCATCAGGCGAACCATTAATTCCATTCAGTCGCGCGCAGGAGCGTACTGCCTCTGCTCTTGGAATTAGTAAGACTAGTGACGAAGAGGACCGGGATGATGATGATGATGATGATGATGATGACATGGATGGGATAGAGCCTTTTCCCAGTAATTAGCTTCTGTCTTCAAAAGGGTGAGTTAATAGCCTATACAATGAACGTAGGCCTATATTTTGTAATACATTTGTGTGTTTCTTGTGCCTTGAAACTTATTCTACAGGAGATATAAATTGCTAAATAACACGGAAACAATCACGTGTTGTCGTTTCGCTTGGAACATTTTTGCTCTATGATAGTAGGCTATTCGTAATATTGCTATTGCTATTCATTACAATATTTTAGGCCTCTCCTCAATTTGACGTGCTATTATTTTATTTTACAGTGTGAACCGAACAGTTTTAAGCATTGCTTTGTTTAAGATTTTTGAAAACCATCTGAGTAAAATTGTAATAAATGTAATAACGGTGCTAATGATATTATGAGCATGAGGAAAAGAACGGGAGGGTAAAAGTACGCACGTGGTGGCGAGTAGCATACGTGGCAACGCTGCCTTTAGTTCAACGGTTGTCCGCCGAACTGTCAGATTCCAACTCTGGAAAATACACCTGTACAAGGTGGTGACATAGTGCTTTACAAGCTCCGTGCCCCAGTTCAAACTGTGTGGCTTGTAATTACAAACCCCGCTACGCTTAATTGAAAAGCTATGTTTCTTGGGATTCGAATTTGCACTCAAGATGGACAAGAATTGGAACACCGTTACGGTGATTCATCGCTACTACTAACCACTTATTAACTTACATTACGGAAGAAGTAAGCCTCCGTGGCTTAGGCGGCAGCACGCCGGCGTCTCACCGCTGAGTCCGTGGTTCAAATCTCGGTCACTTCATGTGAGATCTGTGCTGGACGAAACGGAGGCAGACAGGTTTTTCTCCGGCTACTCCGGTTTTCTCTGTCAAAATTTCATTCCAGCAACACTCTCCACTATCATTTCATTTCATCTGTCATTCATTTAATCATTGCCCCAGAGGAGTGCGTCAGGCCTCGGCAGCCGGCACAGTTCATATCCTCGCCGCTAGATCGGGGCTTCATTCATTCCATTCCATTTCTGACCTGGTCGGAGACTGGAAGCAGGCTATGGATTTTCATTTTCATGGAAGAAGTGTGTATGTCTATCTCTTATTATTCCCTTTTCAACGGATTCAGGGATGAGAGGCGATGAAACGTGTGGGTGGTGGATTTTATGATCAGATTCTCATCGTGATGTCTACCTCGTGAGAGGAGTTAATGAGCGATGAAATTAATGAAGGTAAATGAAACTTGACAAAGGAGTTGGAAGGATGTGACGACGTCCCATTAGAAGGTAACTTACCTTCGGGGAACTATGGAAAATCATTTCAAGTACTGCCGACCGTGGGGTTCGAACCCACTTCTCTATCGAGTCCGCAGATAGCTTGACTCAATGGCCTTGCATTGTACCTTAGCAAGCATACCAGCCGCTGTCGGTTACATGCTAAGAGAAGAATTCGACAAAAAAGAAAAAGCAAAAAATAAATAAATGAGTGAATTAGAATGAAGTAGAGCCACGAAGGCAGTAATGAAAGAGAAGGAGAAGTTGAAAATGTGACAGCCATCAAAACTCTGACCACAGTCCTCAGCATTCCAAGCAGATGCGCTACCAACTACACCACAGCAGTTTAACCGTAAAGCACTGTAATAAAGGCATTTGTGTTTGTGTGAGAATTAACAAGTTTTCTGAATTTCCTATACAATATTTTTGTGCAGTTATAATTTCAGTTATTGTTGTTTTAAGGGGCGGAACTACGAGGTCATCTGCCCCGTGCAGTTATAAGGTTACGAGAGTTCATAATAATGAAAATGAAAATCCACAGCCTGCTTCCAGTCTCCGACCGGGTCAGGAATGGAATGAATGAAGCCCCCAAGAGTTCATAATAATATTAATTATAAATATATATATATATTTTTAATCGAGTTTATCCTTCAGGGTGGTGGTTCCCATGGACTCAGCGAGGGAACTCACCACTACCACCTCTACGGGCAGTGTCCTAGAGCTGGGAACATCGAATCGGAGTGGATACAACTGGTGAGGTGAGATTAGCACCTCGCCCAGGCGGCCTCACCTGCAAAGCGAACAGGGGCCCCATGAAGGAAGGGAATGGAAGGTGAGGATGGATAGGCCAGGAAGAGGAAAGGAGGCGGCCGTGGCCTTACAGTAGGCACCATCTCGGCATTTGCCCGAAGGCGAAGTGGGAAACCACGGAAAACCACTTCGAGGATGGCTGAGGTAGGAATCGAACCCCCTCTACTCATTTGGGCCACCGAGGCTGAGTAGACACCGTTCCAGTCCTCATACCACTTTTCAAATTTCATGGCAGAGCCGGGAATCGAACCCAGGACCTTCGGGGCGGCAGCTAACCATGCTGACCGCTACGCTACGGAGGCGACTAAAATAATAATAGCAATAATAATAAACGAGTTCCAACGCGCTCTATGAGGATATAACGAAGAAAGAAAGAAACAAAGAAAGAAAGAAAGAAAGAAATGAAAAAGGAAGAAATAAAGGAAGGAAGAAAGAAAGAAAGAAAGGAAGAAAGAAATAAAGAAAGGAAGAAAGAAATAGAAAGGAAGAAAGAAAGAAAGAAAGGAAGGAAAAAAGAAAGAAAGAAAGGAAGGAAGGAAGTAAGAAAGGAAGGAAGAAAGGAAGAAAGGAAGAAAAAAAGAAAGGAAGAAAGAAAGAAAGAAAGAAAGAAAGAAAGAAAGAAAGGAAGAAAGAGAGAAAGAAAGGAAGAAAGAAAGGAAGAATGAAAGAAAGATGAAGAATAATCATGAGGTTGGAACAGTACAATAAAAGAACTATAAAAACACAGGCAAAATTAAGACATTATACCACAGTCGTTAAAACAGAAGCTTTATATGCATCTGAAACTATTATAATTCGTGGCAAATCTCTATTAAAAATTATCGATAGACAAGGAAGGAAAATCCTCAGGAATATCTTAGGACCAAAGTGTAAAAATGGAATTTGGATGAAAAAGAAATCACATGAAATTTATCAAGTTAAGGAAAAAATCACACATACCATAAGGAAGCGGTGGTTACAGTTTTACAACACTAATATAGAAAGGAAAATAACAGCCTCGCAAAGAAAATGTTCAACCTAGCCTTATCAATGAAAAATCAAAATAACGGGCTAAAAGAAATCAGTGACGACATAAATGAAATTGGCTGTCATGAAGAAACCATTCAAGACAGCACAAAATTCAGAACTTTAATTCACAAATACAAATTTTCTGAGAAGCCAACCCGACAAAATACAGGATGGAGAGAACAGAGTAAAAGGGAACACAGTGGGAGGATGAAGAGATATTGGGAAGCGAAGAAGAAAAGTGCAAATAAGTTCAAACGCGTTCTGTAGTTGGGAACAACGAATCAAATAATAATAACATTGAAAATAAATAATACTGTAATAATGATGATAATACCGGCCATGGTGACCGAGAACACTAACCTTTCTCCGAAAATCTCTAGCTGGCACCATTATACTGTCCCCATTTCACCGCCTTCAGCTGTCATATCGCTCAGTCCGTAGAGCACAAGGTGTCACCCTCGTTCCTCCATTCGCTAGGACAACAGATTATCAATCTGGGTTCTACAATCGCTCTGCTCGACATTGGAATGACCTGCCTTGTGAAATAAAAGACCTTCCTCCACGACAATTTTGCCGCAAAGTGAAGGCTCTAAAGGGACTAAAACCCCATGTAAATTGAATTTATATATAATGTAACTTTGTGAGTGAGTGGGAGTATTTGCGTGCGTGTATGTATGTATGCATGTGTGAGCGTGTATATGTGTGCGTGCGTGCCTGTATCCTCCCTTTTATTTATGAATTGTATGATATAGACGTCATGTACAGCATATTATGTGTATATAGCAAATGTAAAGTTGTAAATTGTATAATGTAACATTTCAGATTTGTATAGATTTAACGAACGGAGATGGAGACACTGCGGCGTATGTGGGGCTTGCCCTTTCTCTATCTGCCGTCCATAAATTGTAGGCACAATTTTTGGTAAATAAATAATAATAATAATTATTATAATAACGCGCTAATTAGTGCCTCGCTGGCACCGGGAGAGCGTGGGCTCAAATCCCACCTCTGCCATCGAGAAAATGTTTTTTGTGGTTTCCCATTTCCACCATCAGGCAAATGCTGTGACGGTTCATTCACCATGTCCACGGCTAATATATGTCCAAAATCTTTTCCCTGATCCTTCCTTAATTATATCCAAGTTTTGGTCACCATCCACAGTTGTATCTGCTTACAGAGTGATTTAAGTTCCCAGACACCATCCTTGCTACGGTAGAGGAATGACCACTCGCTGAGTCCATGGGCGAACCGAAGCTGTCAGCGTTGGGATTCGAGTCTTTGATCTTCTAGTTCCCCGTTGCAGTCGTGGAGCACGACATAAAGTGTAAGGCTATGTTGCAGAGAAGAAGCCATTGGTGGGTGATGTTAGATTATTATTTCAACAGTGGTTCAGATCTTAAACCCCAGGGGGTAGCCATGCACTCACACAAACCGTGATCGGGAGCTGCAATAAGTTCGGAAATCAGAGGTTCGATCCTGGCGCTCACATTGACTATCCTGAGTGTGTTTTTATTTCCGTGGTTCTGCACATTCCCCCTTCCTGGGGGAACCTACCCCATTCCCGATCCCTCTAATTAGAGGCTACATTCATTATAGAAACACTGGTTATCGGACAAATTGAACAATTACACGAGGCTCATGACCTAGAAGTCCCAAGCCCCTAAAACGAACTAACCACCAATCGTATTTTAAACTGTGAACGACTGGTAGTGTCTAATAATCTTGACTTGAATCAAAATAACTCCTAGTAAACTGGCATTTATTTATTTATTTATTTATTTAGCGTACGACTTTTAGTGCCGGGAGTGTCGCTGCTTCAATGCGGACACCCATGGGGTGAGCTACAAGTTCCGTTCACCACTAGGTGTCAGTGACATCTAGTAGCGACAGTTGGAACTTCGTTTTAGAGCGCTTCAACGAAATCTAACCTACAATTTAGCTTCACACCAGTTTAATTAGGTCGCCTCCGTAGCGTAGCGGTCAACATGGTTAGCTGCCGCCCCGGAGGTCCGGGGTTCCATTCCCGGCTCTTCCACGAAATTTGAAAAGTGGTATGAGGACTGGAACGGTGTCTACTCAGCCTCGGGTGGTCCAAATGAGTAGAGGGGGTTCGATTCCCACCTCAGCCATCCTCGAAGTGGTTTTCCGTGGTTTCCCACTTCGTCTTCGGGCAAATGCCGGGATGGTACTGCCCCCGTAAATTGAATTATATTGAGACCACGATGGCTGTATTGGAAAATATGAAGAAAGTTATGGCTGTCATAGTTGTGACGTGGATACTCATGACGTAAGCACGGATGACGCAGACTTCATGCAAGTAGGCTGATTGAGCTGAGATTCTTGGTGACGTCATGATTTTGTTCGAGAAAGATCTGAGATTTACGACGCAGTCGCAGGGAAACATGGAATTGTGCTAAGGAAGAAGTTACGCGATTGGAGGAAAGACTCGAACCAATGAACGATAGTTTGGAGGGAGACGGAGATTACTGAAACTACTATATTTAATTACTTTTGGAATGCAGAATTGTGGAAATCCATTTTTAGTTATGGCATTGATTTGGAATTTTGAAGAAATTAATTTTAAGTTTTTGAAATTTGAAAATCCGTCAAGTATAGCCAAAGTTAGAAATTCTAGCAATGACGGAGAAACAAGCTATGGAAGGGATGGATACGCCCCATAAGAAGTTGATAAAAGGTCTTGCACAGCAGAGAGAAGCTCTCATACCGCATATCTGATATCTCAGTTTCCGATGTCATATAGTCGTTTTCGAGTGAATAAGTGAAGCAACTCGTCTTTAGCGTGTGGTATAGCCCACCGCATTGGACGAGCACGGAGCGTGCCGCAGTTCCATTTTACGGTGATTGAAACTAGGCGAAGTTGAAACGCACACATTAACGAGTCTACAAGATAATATATCAAGAGTTGACTAATGCCTTTAAGCTAATTCGATTGTGCAGTACTATATTAAAGTGTGTAGAAAGATTGAACATTTTCAAGATTATAATTTGGAAGATATTGGCATTTTAAGACGGCAGACAAAAGTGATTTTCTCGCCACCTGAGAAGCACTTTTATAATATCACATTTTACGCTACGGCTGACACGTGTAGTGCAACCGTGATACTTAAGATTGCATTTGATGATATAACGCTACATTCTACGATGCAACAATATAATATGGCAGTTCTTTCAACTATTATAACGGAAATGGAGATGGAAGGCTAAGGACTTTAATGCAATTGGGACACATATCGATGGAGTGAAATAGCAGCATGGAACTTCGCTAATCGTCTTTCTACAAAAGCGAGCATGTAGTGAATATCCAACTACACTCATGCATCGTGGTCCAACGCTGAATCATTTCAAATGGCAGTGGAAATATTTTCATACTCCACAAATATGAATATTTCTACGGAAATTATTGCAATAAACTTCAAGGCGAATTTCTGCCAGAACTTCAGGGAACTTTCAAGAGAGGCCAGGGTGGACCCGGCTCACAAAGAAGAGTTTTGCCAGAAGGATGTCTATCGCCTACACGGAGCAGTGCAATTTCCGGTTCTATTCTCCGAGGGCGCTGGTTCCAGGTTCGAGGTCGGAGCACATCTTTTTGGTGAAATGGAACCATCACCAGTCTTCTTTGGAAGATTTTCCTCTAGAACTTCAATCAACAGATAAGGTAGTCGTGAACGTTTCTTGTTTTATTTGAGTCATTTAGCGATATCTGAGCAACCATTTTTCTCCTATTTTCTGTCCTATGTTTTGCCCCATATTCTTGCTTGATATTTCTGTACTCAGTACATTTCGATGATTTATGCTTTTTCTACGATTTATTAAGACATTGTTATGTCAGTGGCATAGTTAAATAATTTTGGATCAGTTGAGACTGATTTCTATATTCTTTCAGTAATTTGCATAGTTTTGTAGTCACGTTTTGACTGTAAAGTTAACGATTTTCTATGGCAAATTTGAATTCAGACAGCGTGTCACTTTATTAAAGTAATTCTATTCAGTAAATTACTTTGACCAATTTTCTGTCATCCTCAAGAAAGAAGAATAATTAAAAGATTTTAGAGCGTTAAAATCTATTTCTGTATCGACGATCTTGGAAATACTAGTCGTTTTATGAACATGATTGCAACATAGACATTTATCGTCAGTTCTGAAATACCATGGCATTATAGACAATTTTATGAAATATGAACTTTGATTACGATTTATTGAATACACTATAGTAATGAACATTTGATAGGAGTTTTTCTCAATTCTAGATTGGAACAATAATGTTTGCATTCCACAATCTAATTGTATTCTATTCGACTATTTATGCAGTTTAGATGAACTTTGTTCGAAGATTGTATTTTTATACTACGATACTTAGGAGATATTAATCTCAATTTTTGATAGACCAGAGAGGCGTGTATAATCGTATTTGCTATTAAATTTATTTGTGATTGGCAAATTTTTACTTCATATCGATTCATGAATGAAACCCACGAAGGTTAAATAAATAACAGTTTGACACAATTAATGAATATAAGAATTTTTAAAGTGGAACTATGGATGTATAATCGTTAGTTCAGTGGACGTGTAAAAGTCGCTGATGAATAATGCCCTTGAATAAGTGAAGGAGATTCCCACAGTAATATTAATGTTGAAGAATTTGTAAGTGGAGGTTTTTGTATGTATTGTGGAAGATTTATATGCCATATATATTGAAATATATGATGAATTCTGGGCCTATTTTATGCATTTTAGTGCGTTTGAGCGAGGTATTTTTCCGCTGAGTTTATTGTCCAGGTCCTTTGAAAATTAATCATGTGAAATTACTGTGATAATTAACAAGAGTGTTTAAATAATTTGAGATAACGATTTTGAATGGAGGTTACCGTCACAAATAATAATAATTATTATTAAAAACTTATTAAACCTGAATATAAGCATAAATATAACTAACCTTCATTGGTCGATTATATTAACCTGATTTGAGTAATTATCAACCGGATAAACGTGTGGTTTAATGTATTTCTAAAATGAATAATATTAATATTGTAAATAATTGTGTAAATATCTTTAACAATAATGTGAAACGAAAGGGATTAATAGAGGCGTGTATAGATTTTTCAATTGTCGTTTGACAATATTAATTGTTAATAAATTAATAATTGTTATAAACAATTAATGAGCATTTGTTATAAACATTAAGAGTTTTGTTAATATACTCTAAACAACGCTAATGAAACATATAGATTATGTAATTAAACAAGTTTTGGGATTATTAGAGTAATCCAGTGATATGTGATTGGAGCATTTAAAAGATTTGCGTGATAATATTTGAGTTGAGGACATTTAAAGTGTTTGAAAAGGAGCTAGGCTCTGAGGTAACGAGCATATGCTAACGTTGGCTGGACAGGTGGGTCCATTTAACGACGTAGGCATGCGACATGTTGTAGGGTGGATCCCAGCTGGCCTGACAACTGTATGTTAGAGGCCAAGGTCGACTACATAGCAGGCTTGCAGTTATAAATAAAGTGTGATGTTTATGAAAGAGGAAAACAATTGCTACATGTCTCGTCCCAATTCCCTCATCCATTCCAAGTGTATTACTATTATTACGTTCTTTATAAGCTAGTAAAGCTGAGATTTTGTATGTAACGTCTACAAGTCCTACAGGAGGACATGGTTATATTGACAATGGCTTCTGATTGCCACGTTTATTTTGTTGAATTTTTGTTAGAATCATTCCCTTTATGTGAAATAAATCATTGTACAGTTTAAAGTTTCTTGTTTCCGTCTTGGTTCATTTTAAATATCATGGTGGAGGTTATTGTGAGGGCATACTTTAAGTGATCCAGTTGACAACCCAGACCCGAGATTAATTTGAAGAGGTAAGTAAAGGTAAGTATGAACCCCCGTATATTTTGGTGTGTTCCACAATAATTTTCTTGTTAACTACTGTGCTCTAATCTCGGTAGTATCTGTCAGTGCCATTTTCATTGATGTAGCTGTGCCGGTGCGTTTGATTATTGGCAATCCGGTTGAGGGGGCGGATATCTGACAGCCTACTATCCGAATTATCGGCTCGATCAGTAGGATTGGCGACCCTAAAACGTGGGGATCGATCAGTAGGATTGGCTCGATTGGCACGATCAGTAGGATCGGCACCGCAATTCGGTAGAGCACGATCAGCAAAACATTGGATTACCAAGTTATTGCAGTAGAATTGGCACCGCAATTTTGTGGAATGTTCGAATAACATTGAATTACCAAGTTATCGATGTCAATGGGATTGTGAAGACTCAAATAAAGAGGTTGATTCTTTGTTAGATGTCTTGGCCAATTGTAGAATTTGAGAGTGTGATTATATAGGGATTAAATGTTGTGTTGTATTAGGAAAATTACACTCAGAAAAGATCAGATCTTATACAACTTGAGAGAGGTTAAATAGGCTGGAAACTTAGAAAAATCGCCTATGATCCGGAGTCTTATTTTATTTGACCGGCTTATGACATATTTAGTCATATTAAAGATAGAATTAAACTATTTGGATTGTAAATGTAAATTATTTGTGTTAGGATATTTTAAAATGGACCAAAGAAATTTGAACATGTGCTTGAGTTTATTTCAACATAAGGTGTCTACGAAGGTTAATTATAAGGTAATTATAAGTTAGATTTAAGACAGAAAATTGCTCAAACTTATATATGGTGAAAGATGTTGCTCAGATGTTGTTATTTTGCTCTGTTTGATGTATGTCCCTAAATCAGTCTATTATTGAAATATTATTGAAATGGCAGATGAGAGTATGAGAATAATGTTGGAGGAGATGTCCAACAGAATGAAGCAGATGATGGAGGAGAATGCTAGTAATTTGTCTACTAGGCTGGATGAAAGTTTGAAAGTTATTCAGACCAGTTCTGCAAACTTAGAAAATGATATGTCGCGTTTACAGATCAGTACCCAGGGAATCGAGAATGCTGTAAGTGACATTCATAAAGATGTTTCAGATGTTAAGACTGATGTTTCTAAAGTACAGAAAGATCTTACTATGTTGAATCTTGATGTTGCTAATGTTCGGGGTGATATTTCCTGTGCTAGAGCTGAAGTAATTGTTGTTAGGAATGATGTTGCTACTGTACAAGATAAAGTAGAAGAGGTTCAAAGAGAGATTAAAAATGTTCGAACCGATGTGTCAAATGTTCAAGTAGACATAAATAACAGTCATTCTGATGTAAATGAGATGCAAAGCGACATTAATAAGATACAAGTAGAAGTTAACACTGTTTTTGTAGACATTGCTAAAATTCAAACTGATGTTAATAAAGTAAGAGAAGAAATTGAAACTTCAAAAACACTTTGTACTCGTAACATTAGTGCATTAACAACTAGGTTAGTTGACGAGTCTGTTAGGACAACAGCTTCTTTAGCAGGATTAAAGTATGATGTAGAGGTCATGAGAACCCAAGTCTTAGATCATAATCGTTTACTTAAGGAAGACATTGAAGTAGATATTGCGGAAATGTTAACTGCAAATGTAACGGTGTGGAAAGATGAATGGAACAGGTCAAGTGTGGAACATGTCACTCAGATTCGGGAACGAATTGAAAGAAAACTTGCCAGTACACAAGTAGACATAAATAATGAAGTAGTTCAAATTAGGAAGGATTTGAGTATAAGGATGGATTCGCTATCCGAAAAGCAGGTAGAGGATAGAACGCAAATAGGTCAGGATGTGCAAGCATTAAAAACCGCGTTAGAGGAACAAATTCATAAGGTTGTCTCTGATGTTAATGAAACTACGAGCAAACTTCAGAATTTGAAACTAGGAGAAGCCAGCATGATGGAACCCTATAAAGAAGAGTTAATTAGGAAAGTCATCGCGGAAATCACCGATAAGGATCCAGAAGGCTTGACTTGCGAAGATGTAACCTCGCTACAGAAGAGAGAGATATTAGTCCTGAGGAACGTATATCCAGATTCCGGGAAGAAGAAGAGGATAGGAATATTGAACCTGAATGGAAATATCGTGATAGTGGGAGGAATTACATGGATTCATATCCGAGAAATGTGACAGTCATCCGGAACTTCGAGGACAAACCTCAAAAATTCAGTAATACTGATAGTCTAACACCGATAGAATATATCAGGAACCTGAAAGACTATTTCATTGAAGCTCACATTCCCAGAGAAAGAGAGATGAGAATTGTGGAGAGATTTCTAGCTGGAGGACCCCTTGAATGGTTCAGAGCATTTCGCTACACTTTCAGTAATTTCGGCGAATTTGCAGAGGCACTGATAAAACGATTCTGGTCCATAGAAGCACAGAATTCATTAAGAGCTGAGGTATACTCGAGGAAGTATTCAGGTTCTCTTCCAACACGGTACGCTGATTTCTTCACGAGCCAGTTATCACGCTTGAGATTTTTGCAACCCCCATTGTCAACAGAGCAGTTGATAGATGCGATTTCTCGTATGCTGCCTGTGGAGGTGAGAAGACTCATCATATCGTCAAACATCAGGGATTTGACCAGTATGGACGAATTATTGATAAGGCTTGACTACACGAGTCCAATGCCAAATGTGGTACAAAAAGGTCAGAGGCACGAATTCAAAGACATCAATACAGTCTATATGGATCAAGTTCAGCAAACTGACAAGCCCAATGAAGAGAAAACTGAAAATGTAGGTCCTCACAGGAACAATCATTTTCGCAACCACAGATCGCAAGGTTACCGTCCATATCAGCAAAGAAGAGGCTGGAATAATAATAGAGGGAATTATAACAATGGAAGAGGTAGATACTACAATAACCAGGGCTACAATAGGAATTACAATAGAAATTACCAGAATCGAAATCAGAATTCTCAAGGTCAGGTTATGACACCCGACAAATATCAAGAGAGAGAGAAAGAAAGTCAGCAGTATCTTAAGGAATTACGAGAGAAGGAAGCTGAAAACCAAAAGAAAAGACAGGATGTAGTGATCGATCCTGGTCCTTCTACAAGTCAGCAGAACTTGGAAAACAGGAATTCAGGACAGAAGAGAAAGTAGAGAGGAGAGAATACATTAGCCACACACATCCCAGAGTAGAAGAGACTTATGATTAAGGAACATAGAGGAAATATCATACAAGAGTAAGCCAATAATAATTCAATTTCGTGTTCAAGTGAATTGAGATATTTATAACACAGAGTTTAAAAACAATTTGCAACTGTTTTTAAAACGTGGTGAAGGGAGAATGCCCCCGTAAATTGAATTATATTGAGACCACGATGGCTGTATTGGAAAATATGAAGAAAGTTATGGCTGTCATAGTTGTGACGTGGATACTCATGACGTAAGCACGGATGACGCAGACTTCGTGCAAGTAGGCTGATTGAGCTGAGATTCTTGGTGACGTCATGATTTTGTTCGAGAAAGATCTGAGATTTACGACGCAGTCGCAGGGAAACATGGAATTGTGCTAAGGAAGATGTTACGCGATTGGAGGAAAGACTCGAACCAATGAACGATAGTTTGGAGGGAGACGGAGATTACTGAAACTACTATATTTAATTACTTTTGGAATGCAGAATTGTGGAAATCCATTTTTAGTTATGGCATTGATTTGGAATTTTGAAGAAATTAATTTTAAGTTTTTGAAATTTGAAAATCCGTCAAGTATAGCCAAAGTTAGAAATTCTAGCAATGACGGAGAAACAAGCTATGGAAGGGATGGATACGCCCCATAAGAAGTTGATAAAAGGTCTTGCACAGCAGAGAGAAGCTCTCATACCGCATATCTGATATCTCAGTTTCCGATGTCATATAGTCGTTTTCGAATGAATAAGTGAAGCAACTCGTCTTTAGCGTGTGGTATAGCCCACCGCATTGGACGAGCACGGAGCGTGCCGCAGTTCCATTTTACGGTGATTGAAACTAGGCGAAGTTGAAACGCACACATTAACGAGTCTACAAGATAATATATCAAGAGTTGACTAATGCCTTTAAGCTAATTCGATTGTGCAGTACTATATTAAAGTGTGTAGAAAGGTTGAACATTTTCAAGATTATAATTTGGAAGATATTGGCATTTTAAGACGGCAGACAAAAGTGATTTTCTCGCCACCTGAGAAGCACTTTTATAATATCACATTTTACGCTACGGCTGACACGTGTAGTGCAACCGTGATACTTAAGATTGCATTTGATGATATAACGCTACATTCTACGATGCAACAATATAATATGGCAGTTCTTTCAACTATTATAACGGAAATGGAGATGGAAGGCTAAGGACTTTAATGCAATTGGGACACATATCGATGGAGTGAAATAGCAGCATGGAACTTCGCTAATCGTCTTTCTACAAAAGCGAGCATGTAGTGAATATCCAACTACACTCATGCATCGTGGTCCAACGCTGAATCATTTCAAATGGCAGTGGAAATATTTTCATACTCCACAAATATGAATATTTCTACGGAAATTATTGCAATAAACTTCAAGGCGAATTTCTGCCAGAACTTCAGGGAACTTTCGAGAGAGGCCAGGGTGGACCCGGCTCACAAAGAAGAGTTTTGCCAGAAGGATGTCTATCGCCTACACGGAGCAGTGCAATTTCCGGTTCTATTCTCCGAGGGCGCTGGTTCCAGGTTCGAGGTCGGAGCACATCTTTTTGGTGAAATGGAACCATCACCAGTCTTCTTTGGAAGATTTTCCTCTAGAACTTCAATCAACAGATAAGGTAGTCGTGAACGTTTCTTGTTTTATTTGAGTCATTTAGCGATATCTGAGCAACCATTTTTCTCCTATTTTCTGTCCTATGTTTTGCCCCATATTCTTGCTTGATATTTCTGTACTCAGTACATTTCGATGATTTATGCTTTTTCTACGATTTATTAAGACATTGTTATGTCAGTGGCATAGTTAAATAATTTTGGATCAGTTGAGACTGATTTCTATATTCTTTCAGTAATTTGCATAGTTTTGTAGTCACGTTTTGACTGTAAAGTTAACGATTTTCTATGGCAAATTTGAATTCAGACAGCGTGTCACTTTATTAAAGTAATTCTATTCAGTAAATTACTTTGACCAATTTTCTGTCATCCTCAAGAAAGAAGAATAATTAAAAGATTTTAGAGCGTTAAAATCTATTTCTGTATCGACGATCTTGGAAATACTAGTCGTTTTATGAACATGATTGCAACATAGACATTTATCGTCAGTTCTGAAATACCATGGCATTATAGACAATTTTATGAAATATGAACTTTGATTACGATTTATTGAATACACTATAGTAATGAACATTTGATAGGAGTTTTTCTCAATTCTAGATTGGAACAATAATGTTTGCATTCCACAATCTAATTGTATTCTATTCGACTATTTATGCAGTTTAGATGAACTTTGTTCGAAGATTGTATTTTTATACTACGATACTTAGGAGATATTAATCTCAATTTTTGATAGACCAGAGAGGCGTGTATAATCATATTTGCTATTAAATTTATTTGTGATTGGCAAATTTTTACTTCATATCGATTCATGAATGAAACCCACGAAGGTTAAATAAATAACAGTTTGACACAATTAATGAATATAAGAATTTTTAAAGTGGAACTATGGATGTATAATCGTTAGTTCAGTGGACGTGTAAAAGTCGCTGATGAATAATGCCCTTGAATAAGTGAAGGAGATTCCCACAGTAATATTAATGTTGAAGAATTTGTAAGTGGAGGTTTTTGTATGTATTGTGGAAGATTTTTATGCCATATGTATTGAAATATATGATGAATTCTGGGCCTATTTTATGCATTTTAGTGCGTTTGAGCGAGGTATTTTTCCGCTGAGTTTATTGTCCAGGTCCTTTGAGAATTAATCATGTGAAATTACTGTGATAATTAACAAGAGTGTTTAAATAATTTGAGATAACGATTTTGAATGGAGGTTACCGTCACAAATAATAATAATTATTATTAAAAACTTATTAAACCTGAATATAAGCATAAATATAACTAACCTTCATTGGTCGATTATATTAACCTGATTTGAGTAATTATCAACCGGATAAACGTGTGGTTTAATGTATTTCTAAAATAAATAATATTAATATTGTAAATAATTGTGTAAATATCTTTAACAATAATGTGAAACGAAAGGGATTAATAGAGGCGTGTATAGATTTTTCAATTGTCGTTTGACAATATTAATTGTTAATAAATTAATAATTGTTATAAACAATTAATGAGCATTTGTTATAAACATTAAGAGTTTTGTTAATATACTCTAAACAACGCTAATGAAACATATAGATTATGTAATTAAACAAGTTTTGGGATTATTAGAGTAATCCAGTGATATGTGATTGGAGCATTTAAAAGATTTGCGTGATAATATTTGAGTTGAGTTGAGGACATTTAAAGTGTTTGAAAAGGAGCTAGGCTCTGAGGTAACGAGCATATGCTAACGTTGCTGGACAGGTGGGTCCATTTAACGACGTAGGCATGCGACATGTTGTAGGGTGGATCGCAGCTGGCCTGACAACTGTATGTTAGAGGCCAAGGTCGACTACATAGCAGGCTTGCAGTTATAAATAAAGTGTGATGTTTATGAAAGAGGAAAACAATTGCTACATGTCTCGTCCCAATTCCCTCATCCATTCCAAGTGTATTACTATTATTACGTTCTTTATAAGCTAGTAAAGCTGAGATTTTGTATGTAACGTCTACAAGTCCTACAGGAGGACATGGTTATATTGACAATGGCTTCTGATTGCCACGTTTATTTTGTTGAATTTTTGTTAGAATCATTCCCTTTATGTGAAATAAATCATTGTACAGTTTAAAGTTTCTTGTTTCCGTCTTGGTTCATTTTAAATATCACGGTGGAGGTTATTGTGAGGGCATACTTTAAGTGATCCAGTTGACAACCCAGACCCGAGATTAATTTGAAGAGGTAAGTAAAGGTAAGTATGAACCCCCGTATATTTTGGTGTGTTCCACAATAATTTTCTTGTTAACTACTGTGCTCTAATCTCGGTAGTATCTGTCAGTGCCATTTTCATTGATGTAGCTGTGCCGGTGCGTTCGATTATTGGCAATCCGATTGAGGGGGCGGATATCTGACAGCCTACTATCCGGATAATCGGGGACAGTACCTACTGTAAGGCCACGGCCGCCTCCTTCCCTCTTCCTAGCCTATCCATCCCATCCCTCATGAGGCCCCTGTTCGCTTTGCAGTTGAGGCCGCCTGGGCGAAGTGCTGATCACACCTCCCCAGTTGTATCCATCCCGACCAGATGTTCCCAGCTCCAGGACACTGCCCATAGAGGCGGTAGTGGTGAGTTCCCTCGCTGAGTCCGTGGGAACCACCAACCTAGAGGGTAAATTGACTAAATAAAATAAAAAATAAACTAGTTTAATTAGTGGAAGGTTCTTTTACATGCCATAAATCTATGACATGGAACCATCGGCTTTACTTCCTCTCCGAAGGAGGGCATACTGAAGGATTATAACGCTCTTAGAAATCCGACGACCTCGGCTGGTTTGAACCCGCGATCTTGGGCATAGTAGCTCAGCATGCTACCGACTACGCCATCGAAGCCACTAACTGGCTGATAAACACCTCGAAGAAGCTGTAATAAGTCAGGAAAGATTTCACCTTTCATCGATGTAGGTCGACAGAGATTGTTGATGACCCAGACATGATATGATAATATTGGGAGGTGTTGCCTGCTGGTCGTCAGGTGGGCACGCCCAGTCGGAGACATTTATACTGTCAATACGAGTGACTTGTCACGTCTACCACCCAGTTCACCTACCGTCAACACCTGGTATCATGGCAGGAAAACAGGAAGGTTGGTTCCACAGTTTAGGGGTTGCGACAACGCGGTCATATAGCCCCGTGTACTTTGGGTGTGTGTAGAATCTGTCTGTTAACCGGTGTTAATTGTGATGGCTGTATTAGTGTGTGTATCTGTTTTTTAATTCAAGTAAGGACGCAACTTTGAATTTTTCAAATAGTTCCTACTTTTGCCGCCAAACGCCACCGTCAACGACTACTAGGCCTAGTTCAGAACTTAGCTACTAGACGCCACCGCAGTCGGCTCTTCGCAACGAACGTAGAAACCTAAGAGCGTTGTTTACATTCCTAACCTATACAATTTAGCTTCACACAGGTGTAATTAGTGGAAGGTTCTTTAACATGCCATAAATCTATGACATGGGACCGCCGCCAGCTTTACTTCCCCTCCGAAGGAAGGCATAGTGAGGGATTTTTAACACTCTTAAAAAATCCGACAGCTTCGGCTGGGTTTGAACCCGCGATCTTAGGCAAAGAAGCTCAGCATGCTACCGACTACGCCACCGAAGCCGCCGGAAAACAGGAAGGATCTCTTGATTGCTATTTAGCGCTGAAGGGACTCTTAGCGCGACGTTTCACAAATGTGCAGTTCTACATGGATTTAGAGTTTCATGACTGTGCTGTGTAAAATAGCCAACTGTAGAGAATGGCCTTGTAGCCTATGTTATTTGTTTATTCTTGTTTCGTTTCGGCCAACTAAGGATCACGTCATTTTAACTGTTCCTTTTTGATTTAATATAAGTCCAGTATTCCTTCATTCGTAGACGGTGTTGTTCGTTTCTCTATTCCCCCCAGGGGCTCACATCTAGTAGAACGTGGGTTGGCGACCACGGGACCACAGCTGAGTCTAGCATTGCTTCCACTTACTTGTGCCGGGCTCATCTCCGTCTCCTTTCATGTCGACCTCTCTTGGTCAACTCTTGTTCTCTTCCGACCCCGACGGTATTAGGGTATCCGAGGCCTAGAGAGTATCTTCCTTTTCCTCCTTAATTGGCCCTAGTCTCATCTTTCCTGATACCCTCCTTCTGCGAGGGGTCAGACTTCTTTTTCTTTTCATGTTATCTCCTGCCTTCTGCTCAAGGCCCTCAAGGAGGCAGGGTGTATGTCACCCCACCACTTCTCGTGCACCCTAGATATTGTTACACCCTCAGGGGCTCACGGTTGGTGAGTTTGGGAGTTGGCGATCCCGAGTTATTTCTGAGCTGGGTCCGTTTTTCCCCCTTCTTTCCACTGACTTTGGGGCGGGCTCTCTACTCTTTCCCTTTTCTATCTGCCTTTCATGGCTCTCTTTCCTTCCAAGTCCCTCAATCCTCATTCTTCGAGGGCTGAGGGCATTTCTTTTCTTCCTGTCCTATATTTGTCTTATCCTTTATTTGTTTACCATTTCTTCTTCTAGTATGTAAGTCTGTAGTTAGTATTAGTTATAGTTTTCATTCTCATCTAATCGTTCACTATCAACCAAACCATTAGGGACCGATAACCTAGATGTTAGACCCCTTAAAACAACAATTATCATCATAATCATCTTTTCTCTCTTCTGTCCAGGCCTTTTAATGTTTTCAGCGTCGACTTATGATGGAAACTCTGATGTACTGTAGGAAGAGTTTTCTCTTAAGCAGGTCACGCTTCTGGATAACTTCACATGTAATCCCAATCTCCTGCAGATCTTTTTGTACCTCACTGAACCAGGCTCCAATTGTCTTTTTCTCTTGGAGAAAAGTGAAAATGCGATAAGTTAATTGTGTTGCGCCACGTGCGCATAAAAAGTAACCCGTCTTTTCCGCACCGCATCAGTATTTTTCTCCACGTGTGTATATAAATCCTGGCCATGCTGTCATCTAAACTCACCATTCTCCTTAACCGGACCTAGGATTTTCCTCAAAATCTTCCTTTCCTTGGTTTACAATTTCTCCATCATCCCTTCCTTGTTCGTGGCGAGATATTCCACTGCATATAAATAAAGCTTCTGGCCGGACGACAGTGGAGTAATGTTTGTTTTTTGCGTTCAAGGATATAGATCTTTTGTTATTGACATTTTTTGTTAGTTGATGGGCCATTTCCATTTTATTCATGCGTGACGTAAAGGCTTCTTTTTCGGACATGTTAAATTCTATCCATTCACTTAAAATTTTCAACTCAATTGATTATTCCATTAGTCACCACTTCCAGGATGACTGAGGTAGGAATCGAACCTACCTCTTCTCAGTTTTGCCTTACGAGGCTGGGTATACCTGAAGGTTCCCACGTTATGAAATTACCAACCATTCTACTCGTACAACAATCACAATTACCGTGCCGTGGTTGTCATGAAACCATCATCCGATGTCCCGCTACGAACATATGAGTGAACGGCCTTTCAACGACACTCTTGACGAAGTAATCGTTCTAAGAAACTTCGTGACACTTATGGTTAAGAGCGTTAAAATCTTTCAGTATGCCTTCGTTCGGTGGGGAAATAAAGCCGGCGGTCCCATGACATATATTTATGGCACGTAGAAGAACCTACCACTGCAATTGGTAGTGTGTGGTAAACGTTTAAGGTTATATTTGCCTATATAGAGACGCTCAATCAAGTTCCAACGTTCGCCGCTAGGTATTAGTGACAGTAGAATCTAGTAGCCAAAGTTGGAACTACTTGAAATTGAACTTATTGGGAGTCCTCGGGCGTTCAATCAAAAATACCCAGCAATGGCCATTCGGTTGCAATTCATATAATAATAATAATAATAATAATAATTGAATTCTCATGAAGCTGACTGTACTCCGTTTCAACTCTCATGTAAGAAATACATTTCTTGGCAACGTCAGGAGTTGAACCCGAGACCTCCTGCATGTCAGTCATTTACGCACGCTACTATTGGGTGTCATGGTTGTCATGAAATCATCATCCGATGTCCCACTACGAACATATGAGTGAACGGCCTTTCAAGGACACTTTTGACGAAGTAATCGTTCTAAGAAACTTCGTGCCACTTATGGTTAAGGACGGCTTATGCAATGACAAAGACAATGATTTCGAAGAAATCGTTAATGAATGTAACCTGTTTGGCGATTGCTGACAACTGCATAGACTACCCTACTTCTCAGCTTATGATGAAACTGTGAACCAACCGTCACGTATTCCTTGTTATTGTTTCATACAGGGACTCATGACATCCTGGTCATCAGCACTGTGTATGTGCGCAGCTCTGACGAGAGGACGGAGGAAACGGGATACAATCCTGGGGCCCGGATTCACTTGAGAGGGGTCCGGGTCCAATTCCCGATCAATGCATGTGAGATTTTCGAAGTGAAATGCCATGTCCTGTGGTTCGGATTCCACGTAAAAAGGAGGTCCCGTGGCTCATGATCTCGAGATTAACGGTCACGTTAAACTACAAGCTTCCTTTTTTTTCACTTGAGGGGCCGGGTCTGGTAAAAGGGCCCCGAGTAGATAAAATCACGCATTTAAATTTTCATAAAAATTTGAATTTCTCTGGCAGGCCTATATTAATTGTAACTTAATCCAGCGATTAGACTAGAAAAGATAACATAAACTTTGTAAATAACCATTATGTTTGTATCTTCACTGCTGGAGAAATAGCAATGTTTCCAAAGTTGTCAAGCCATTTAAGGGCGGGACATTTCTAGAAAGTTCATGTTTTGTTGTGTTGCTCTCTTTTTTTTTTTGGGGGGGGGGACTACGACTTCGCTGTCATATTGCCCCATAAACTGTATTTTCGTTGTGCGTGTGTGCGTGCGTGTGTGTGTGTGTGTGTGTGTGTGTGTGCGCGCGCGCGCGCAATTTGTATGATAACCTGTGTTATTGTGATGACTGTACAAGTGCGTGTATGATTGTAAAATGGGGATGGGATTGGGAAGGAGGTGGACGTGGCCTTAAGTTAGGAATCATTCCAGCATTTTCCTGGAGTAGAGGTGGGTAAGCCACGGAAAACCACTTCCAGGATGGCTGAGATGGGAATCGAACCCACCTCTTCTCAAGTTTGCCTCACGAGGCTGAGTATACCAAAAGGTTTTCACGTTATGTTTCGGTAAATAACGTTCGTGATCTACAAAATATGTGTTGTTTCTTTTGAGGGGCTTGGGCATTGTGGTTATTTAGCCCCGTTTACTTGGGTGTGTCTACAATTTGTATGATAACCTATGTTAGGGTGAGGAGTGATGGTGCAGTAGTCACCTAGGTGGACCGGTTCAATTCCCGGTCAAAACATGTTAGATTTTCGAAGTAAGATATCACATCCTGTGGCTCATGATCGCAAGATTAACGGTCACGTAAAACTATAAGCTGTGTAGCAATGAGTGAATTCGTAATTCAGGATTGGGAAGGAGGCGGCCATGGTCTTACAGTAAGTTAGGATGGCTGAGATGGGAATCGAACTGAGCACTTTTCAGTTTTGCCTCAAGAGACAGAGTGTTTGCCGTTCCAACCCTCAAATCAGAATTACATTTCTTGAAGGAGCCGGGATTCAAACCCAGACCTCCGGAGTGACAGTCAAGAATGCTAGCCAGGAGGTGGTCACATAAATAAATGGAATCAATGGTAGACTCAGCTTGGGGTCCCTTGGCCGCCAACCTACCTCCCTCTAGAAGTGAAGACATAGCGACTTCTGTAGTGCAGTTGGTAGCATGCTGAACTACTGTTCCTAAGATAGCGGGTTCAAACCCGGCCAAAGTCGTGGGAAATTTTAAGAGCGTTAAAATCTTTCAGTATGCCTTCAATCGGAGAGAAAATAAAGCCGGCGGTCCCATGTCATAGATTTATGTTCCAATAACTAAACTTGTGTGAGGTAAATTTCTAGGTCAGATTTCGTTGAAACGCTCTATTATAGTTCCAACGTTCACCACTAGGTGTCAGTGACATCTGGTAGCGAACGTTGAAACTACTTGAAATAGAATGGATGTTGTAGCTCACTCCATGGGTGTCCGCTTGAAGCAGCTACAGCCTCTGGCGAGCGGAACATGTCCTCGACACTCCCGGCATAAAAGCCATACGCTAAATAAATAAATAAATAAATAAATAAATAATAATAGTGAAGACATATGGACGGATTTTGTTTGATATCCGGTGATTGTTGTTAGTCACGCGGCGTACCGGGCTCGTATAATCGTGCACCACGTCAACGAGGGCACCTGCAGCAGATCCGGAGATCGGTGGTCGAATCCCAGCGCTGACAACAGCTATCCTGAGTATGGTTTCACCTTAGTTTTTCCACACTCTCTCAGGGAAAATGCCGAGATAGTACCTTACTTTAAGTCCCGGGGTACCTACCTCATCGCCGTCCATATTCCAATTACACCCACTACTACAGTCATCACAGGAACACAGGTTATCAGACAAATTCAACAAGCAACCAACTACACGGGGCTACACTCATATCATTAATAGGGAGAGACAAAATGTGCTGTTGCCCTGGGGGGTGTATATGCTAATTGGCCCGGAAGAGTCAACCCCACTCTATTTAATTGCTGTATCAGTCTTTATATTGAACCCTTTATCCTCTGATGGATAAATGATTCGATGTTTTATTTCTTCAATTAATTAATATTTCCACCAGCGTCATAAAATAGCCAGACGAAGATGAGGAAATTTCAAGCATTTGTTGGAGACAGTTGGGACATACCTGCAGCAGTTTGACAAAAGGGCTAAATACTTAAGGATTGTGGAAAGAAATAGCATAGCAATGATTCAGAAGGACAGGTGCTGGCTACCTCAATATAGAAGGGACGCGTGGTGAGACACGCTTATGGCATTTGCATTGTACTATTCGCGCCTAGAAAAAATATAATGCAGTAACGTGAGTGGTTGATGGTACCACTGGACACTCCTACGAAGCCGAGGTCTGATAAAACCGCGAAGTTAACAGAATATGGGGAACCAATGAGAGGTGAATGCTTACGAGCGCGCCAAGTCTAGCTTGGGCACGCGATATCTAGCATTAACGCGGGAGATCGGCTAGACAACATCTCTACGATCGATTCCTGAATTAATGGGCATATTCTTGACCTGCGCAATTTTACGAGTTCAGTGATATTTGTTTCATTCCTGTACCACTATTATTTTGAGAAATTTTTATATAATTTCCCCCTCTATCGATACCTATGGCCAGTTCATTTATAAGTGGCGTGAAGAGCCAAGACCTCACTACTACTGATTATATTTTGTGCGTCCGAGGACGTAAGACTGATTACATTTTGTGCGTCTAAGCACGTAGGTTACTACTACTCTTTTATATTGTGTGTGTCGGAAGACACAGGTTATACTACTTTTCGCGCGTCCAAGGACGTAGGCACTTGTACTTTGCGTGTCATGAGGACACAGATTTTTATTAAGACTAAAGTGTGTTAAAATCAGTGTGATAGATAGTCACTGTACTATTTTTGTAGGGACAGTATCTTCGACAATTCGCCAACAGACTGTTTTCTGGGGAACTAAGTACCTAGAACGGCGAATTTAGTAGTCAGATATCGAGTGTATAATAATATATAACTTTTTACATCAGCACGAGAGATGACATCACTGACCATGGAAGAAGTTTGGAACCGACAACACTCCGTCGAGATGTTTGAGACGAGCTAAACAGCATTAAGTTGGGAAATGGCTGCAGATGTCCGTTGACGGTGATTAGCTGAGGATGAGTACTGAATAATATTCTTATTATCTGATAAATTAACTTATGGTATATGGGACAAATAGTTTTTGTAAGTATCTTGCTTGTGTTGATTAACGTAGTGTATTTAGTTTTGGTCTGACACACCTTTTGCATGGAAACAGCTCGCACAATTTTATTTAGTGGTAGTTCCATGTTTTTTTTTAACTAACGTGTCTATGTGGACGACCGTGTTCGCATATGTTTACGTAATGCATTTATGAAACGTCTCTCGGAGATATGTTGTGTTTCAGAAGTAGGACTGAATTAGTATAATCATGCAGTAGATTGGAGGGTAAATAATCTTTGTAATGTTTATTATTGATCAGATTCAGTGAAGTTTATTGCCGTTGGAGCAATGTAATTTGTGGCGAGGAGCAGTCAGCTCTCTCGTAGGTTTTAATTTTTTTTTAATTGTTTGTGAGAATCTTATTCAACCGACCTGTGTGAAAAGTGTTATGTCATTCCCAGCAGTGTGTGTGTGTGTGTGTATTGTATTG
The DNA here is from genome assembly GCA_946902985.2 of Meconema thalassinum. NCBI lineage: Eukaryota > Metazoa > Arthropoda > Insecta > Orthoptera > Tettigoniidae > Meconema > Meconema thalassinum. The sequence continues at coordinate 392,802,488 of OX336391.1, forward strand.
GTCATTACAAGCGGGAATTTCAGCTTAGACTGATTTCTGTCAGCTTGATGCCAAGCCCATATCGTTACCTTGCGAGGACATATGTGGCTATTTCGATTAATGTCTTACCACATGTTTATGTGGTTGAGATTTGTTGCTGTTGATTCTACGAGATAACGGGAGTGCTTTGGCTCCGTAAAAGTTACTTGAAATACAGAATAAGAACTGATCAATGGTAAAAATTGTTTAAATAAATGGGAGTTGCCTACGAATCACTATAATCTCCGAAGCGTTAGCTTAACGTGCGTGCTTGTTCATATAAGGTAATCTCAGCCGTTGAGGCTTTTGTTGTTGTTGGTTTAAGTCCATGTTTATGTTTCATATTTGTGACCCGTGTAGTCACGTGCGATGCTGTCTTTCCTTGTTTGTGTATTGAGCAATTGGCCGGGTTGGCAGCTCATTTGTCAGATGCGTCACCGCATTGAAGGAGGGTCTCGAGGGAGATTCCTGTAAATAGTAGATTTTAGATTGTGTGTCAGCATTAATTTTTAAGGTTTTTTATTAGTGTTGTGTCCCATATCCGTAAACGTTGATTTACGATATGATTGATCGTAAGCATCGTGGCTGTTACCCGATGTAAACGAACAGTCATCCAAAGTACTCATTCCTCGTAGTTAGTCATTACGCGTACATGAAATCCCAGTGCAAGTTAGTGGAACTTGGATCCACATTTTTATAAGGGGGAGATCCGTCTGACTCCTCAACATTAATAGATGTTTTTGTCATGGGAAGATTCAGGGAGGAATATTATTATTGTTATTGTTTATATTCATTTCATTTTGCACAAATAGTCATTAAATTATGTTATTATTTTACGTCTTGTCACTTCTTTCTTAATTATAGTTTTAATCCTATGACCCTTGCCTCAGTAGAGCATGTTGTTTGGCGAACGTAAACATCACACTATGAACTGAGCGCGACCCCTTGATTAAGATTTCTTACATATAAACACTGCAATACTAAAGGGTTCATAGGAGGTAAACTGGCGCGGCCAAGCGTGGGGCGGTTCACAGTGGTGTAACGGCAGAGAAATTGCACATTTCAATGTAAGCGTAGTTGGGATTACAAACAGACGGAACAATGAAGGTGTATTTTTGTTGCCGGTTCGCTGCTGGAACACATTTAGTTGGCGTATTTGAGTAAAACTGACATGCCGCAAGTGCAGGCAGATATGACAGTATTTTAATCACCGGAAAGTGATATTTTATTAAAAGTAATTGAGGCGAAGAGGATACCACCAAGAGTGTGAAAGATAAATTAAAATCAGGAGTTTGCAATGTAAAATACGGTTCACGTTTTTGTCTATTGAATTAAAGTAAAAGGTAATATACGTGATATCGGGCGCCCAATGATTAAAGTTAAAACTAGATTTGTTTAGAAAGTGAAACACATGAAAATGTTAGGAGGCTGGTAGCCTTAAATGACAATTAATACTTTGTTAATTAGTCAGTGTTAATATCAGATCAGGATAACAATTTAATGACTGAATATGTGCTTGGGTTTAAATTCAATTGAGTAAAGTTAGAACCACTCAGAGATGCAATCGACTAGTGGGATTAAATGTAAATTATAAATGAACTGAGTAGGGTAAAATAAATTAAATGTGCATGGGGATTATATGTATGTGTCAGGGGGCATTGCTTTATGCCATTTCCCTAATGTCTCATATAAAGTGTATAACATGGCAACTGTAGAACAGATTCAAGAAATCATTGAGAGTGCTGCTAGGAGAACACAGCAATTGTTGGACACTAAATTGGCAGAACAGAGCGAATCATTAAACGCGAAATTATCTGAACAAATAAATAGTAGTATGTTAGAACAAAGTGAAGCTATAAACAAACTATCTGAGCAGAGTGAATCACTAAAAACTAAACTATCTGAGCAGAGTGAATCACTAAAAACTAAACTATCCGAACAAAGTGAATCATTAAACACTAAGCTATCTGAACAGAGTGAATCATTAAACGCTAAATTATCTGAACAAATAAACACTAAACTATCCGAACAAAGTGAATCATTGCGGACACAATTAAACAACAGTAGGATTGAACAAAATGAATATCAGGCGGAACAAGCTAGATTATTAAAAAGTGAAATCAATGATACTATAAATTCGCAGTTAGAGGCGCAGAATGTTAAAAACACGAACCAATTAGAGGCGTTAACCGCAGAGATGAAGGATCACACTAATCAACAGATGGTATTGCTGGCCCCAAATGTTAGTAAAAACAATGAAAAACAATTAGATCAGATTAAGAAAATGGAAATTATTTTTGATCAAAAACTTAGCATTCTGGATGAAACGGTGTTAGCTAAATTAGAGCAAATTGAACTAGCATGCACTATGAGTACGAGCGAGGTCAAGAAAGCTCAGGATAAGTTGGAAGGACGATTTAAGGAAATGGAAAAAAGCGGCAAGGTCATTCAGCAACAATTATCAGCGGTAGATGAAAATATATCCGGCATAATTAAAGATATGGACCGTCTCGAAATAAAATCAGCGGAGCAATGGAAAAGCCTAGAAGCGGATCAGGATCAATTAAAGAGTACCATTGACGAAAATAGCGCGAGAGTGGATGAAAAGCTGAGCCAGATAGAAAGTAATCAGGATGACGCTAAAAGCCAGATTGAAGAGAAAGTAAGCACAATTAAGGAGCAAATAAGAAAAGATTGGCGAAAAATGTATATCGATTCTTAAGAGGAAAGATCAACCATCCTTAAGACAGTAGGCGAAAATCATACTCGTATTCAAGCATTGGAACAAGAAATTAAGAATAAACTTAAAGAACAAACAGACAGGATCATCAAAGCTGAACTCAGGTCAATACGATATTTAAAACGGGAACCATGAAAGACAAGCAGGACGACTCAAATAGCCCGGACGGGACGAGCACAGCAGGGAGTCCGACTCCGACGGAGAGCCCATTATTGACAAACACGGAGGGGTTTCGCAAGAATATTGAAAGGAGTTCCACGCCACAGGACGGTCATCAGCCCACACAACTTATCCAAGTAATTCGCTCGAACGATTATAAACCGCAGAAGTACACGGAGAATTCAGGGGTGACACCTAAAGCCTTCATTAAAGAAATTGAAGATCATTATAATGACACTGGGGTACCTGAAGCACGTAGGTTGAGGATGATGGAGAGGTTTTTGTCAGGAAATGTCCTTACATGGTTTTTAAGCTTCAAATATACCTTTGGAACTATGACGGATTTTAAAATCGCGTTTCAGCGCAAGTACTGGTCGCCGGCATTACAACAGAGTCTAAGAATGGAGCTTTACTCTAGGAAATATCAAACTACCCAGCAAACGAAATACTCAGATTTCTTTAACATGCAAATGCTAAAATTTCGCGACCTTGATTTCCCTTTAAATGAAGCAGATCTGGTGATGACTATAGCGCGGCAATTACCAGTCAACGTGCAACAAGTACTAGTCGCAGCGAACGTTAGTACGGCCTTACATGCAGAGCAGATATTACGCCAGATAGATGAGACTACATCTCATAATCATTATAGAGGAGGAAGACAACTGGAGTTATTAAATACGACAGAGGTCATAAAACCAAAACAGGCGAACACCAAAACGCAGGGTACAAATACAAGCACATCCACACCTAGGCGAAACCCTGAAGAGGTAGAAAACAGACCGTACCAGCGTAACGAAAATAATTACAACAATAAGTCATATCAAGGCAACAATAGATATCAACAGAGAGGATATCAACAATGGCGTGAAAATCGAAGAAATGAGAGGCCTTATGGAAGATACAGTAATTACAATGGGAGTCAAAGATGGAAAGGAAGGAGAGATCAAAATCAAGAAGAGGCACGTAATTATCGAAATGACTGGGATGATAGGCACGCTCAATCGCAAAATTACCTAGAAGAATTACACGCTAGTCAAGGTGGCGAGCACGGACGATGGGAGAGAGCCATTGGGAACATGAAGAATCCAGACACACATACTGAGGAAGCTGGAAGTCTACTGAGACAAGAGGAATGTCAAGGGCGTGGGCGACAAAATGAAGATGGGAGTCACAGCGGAGCTAAAAAAAAAATGCTAAATTTGGATAAAGGAGACAGTCAACAAACGCAACAGTCGGAAGTTGAAGATGGATGGATAGTAGCGAACATACAAGAATGGATTGCTGTGCCAGAAGATTGCCTGGAGGAGACGGTGAAACCACGGAACGATGAAATTAGGCAGTTACCCATTATTAACGCGAGGATTGGTGGAATTAATATAAGATGTTTATTGGATACGGGGTCGCAGATCAGTCTGGTATCGGAGGCCTTGGTTCGAGAGTTGGGACGGAGTCAGAATATTCCTGTGATTCCCGTACCACAACTCAAACTGAGGGGTGTTATTCCTGAACGCACCGTCACTTGTAAACGTCAGGCACACTTAGAACTGAACATATTGGAACACACTTTTGGGCAAACATTCATTATCATGGCAAAGATGAATTTTAATATAAGTCTTGGTGCAAATTTCATTTGTGACTATCAAGCAGTGATAGATTTGCACAAGAATACAGTCAGTTTTAGAGAGTATGATCAGCTGAAGAACGTGGGATTGCATATGGATGAAATCACTACCGGAAGAGATGTAAATTCTTGGGCATTGGAAGCAATATCAGAAGAGACGGAAGAGGAGATACGAAAGGCAGAAGATAACATCATAGAAAGAGCTGTTGTGGAACTAGATGAGGAGAGTGAATCACAGGAGATATGGTCTTTATTAACAGAAGGAGATGAAAGTGATGCACAATTTGAAGAGCTACTACAGGAGCGGCTCAATGACATTCAACTTGGGGGTGAACATAGAAAACAATTGGAAGAGATATTAAGAAAGCACAAAGCAGTATTCGATACAGTACCTGGGAAAATATTAAATTTCAAATATTCAATGCAAGTCGAGGATTGGTCACCTTTCAAAAGTAGGTTGTACCCAATTCCGGAAAAATATCGTGGTCAAGTCAAGGTCATTATAGATGAGATGTTACAAGCTGGAGTGATAAGGAAGACACCTACACCTTATCTAAATGCGATTTTGGCAGTCACAAAACCAAATGGATCTATTAGACTTTGTTTAGATGCCAGAAATCTCAACATGAGACTCATTTTTCCTGAGTATGACAGAGCGCCAATTATCAGAGACGTACTAAAAGGCTTTAAGAACAAGAGCATTTATTCATCAGTTGATTTGACGTCCAGTTTCCACCATATTGAATTGGATGAGATGTCACAGCTTCTAACTGGCCTTTTATTCGATAACCAAACGTTTTGTTTCGTCCGAATGCCCTTCGGAGTCAAAACAGCGGGCTGTGCATTAATCCGAGCCCTGGATCGAAATCTAACCGAGGAAGTTAAGGAGATGACGGTGCGCTATATTGATGACATTCTGCTGGCATCCGACAACATTGAAATTCACATGGAAAATTTAGATAAAGTATTAAGCAACCTTAATGCATCAAATTTCAAAGTAAACCTGAAGAAATCGCATTTCTTCAAGAGCGAGATCTTATATTTGGGTCACATCATTGACAAGGAGGGAGTGAAGCCAAACCCAGCTAAGATCGAAGCGATAAAGAATTTCCCTACACCAACGAGAGTCAAGCACATTCGGGCTTTTTTAGGCGTAACGGGATTCTTTAAAGAAAACTGTCCAGGTTACACGGAGACTGTAGCTCCAATGCAGGAAATGCTAAAAAAGAATAATAAATTGTTATGGAATGCGGAATGCGAGAAGGCGTTCCAAGCAACAAAACAGCTACTGGAAAACTGCATTAAATTAGGATATCCAGATTTCAAGCACAAATTTATAATCCAAGCGGATGCTTCACTAATTGGTGTAGGTGCCATGCTCTACCAAGAAGATCCAGCTAACCTGCAACATAAAACATATTTGGCATTTGTCAGCCGAAAAGTGCGTAAGCACGAGCGCAATTATACTGTAACGGAACTAGAGCTGTTGGCCATCCTTCATGCGCTCCAAAAATGGAAACGGATAATTTATGGTTACCCCATTGTTGTCAGGACTGATCACAAAGCATTAACCTTCTTGTTTAAGACGTCGAGCAAGCGAACGTGTGACACGTTGGTCTATATATATTCAGCAGTTTAGCATTGAGATTGAACATTGTCCAGGGAAGATGAACGTGATTCTGGATGCACTCAGCAGGAACCCAGAGCCTGATGTTGAAGAAACAGCGATGGTACAACACTTGGAGTTAACACCGAAGGACCGGGAATTCTTGGAGGAGTTTCGTGAGATACAGCGCGAACAGGAAGCGGAACCATGGATGATGCTATTAATTCAATACTTCAGAAAGCAGCTACCTACAGGAACACCGGCATTTCGAGAAGCGAAAGCAAAAGAAGGAAGACATGTTTATGTCAACAATTTGCTGCACAAATGGGTAGATAATGACCACACCAAGTTACGCATACTAGTACCTGCATCTTTACAGCGAGGATTGACATGGCATACTCACGAAAGTTACGGTCACGTTGGCGTAGACAAGTGCGAAGCGACAATAGGAGAGACATTTACATGGCCACGTATGAGAACAACTATATGTGACGTCATTACGATTTGTGATCCTTGTCAGAGGACAAAGCCCAATAACTATTTAATGAGGCAGTATCCTAGACCATTGCTACCTCAGAAACCCTGCGAGCTACTGGCCCTAGACTGTTTCGGTCCAATCCCGAAAGGTAGACGAGGTTGCCGTCACTTGCTAGTGTGCATTGATGTGTTTTCTAAGTTTGTCGTATTATGCCCCATTCAGAAAACCACATCGAAGCAAGTACTCAGTCGTATTCGAAATAGAGTTATTCCAATCCTTGGAAAACCAGAATTTATATTGTCAAATCATGGCAGCTATTTTACAAGTGCCGAATTCAAGAAAGGTATGGAGGACATGGGTATAAAACACGTTTTAAGCAGTATCCGACATGCCCAAGCTAATCCAAGTGAAAGAGTAATAACATGTGTAACATCATACTTGAGAATCTTCATTCCCAAAGAACATCATAAGTGGGTGGATAAAATTAAGGATGTAGAGACATGCATGAATTCTACCAGGCACGAGTCAACAGGACAGATCCCTATGGTCCTACACAAAAACGAGTATCCAGTGAGAACGTGGAAAAGCATCATTAGCTGCCCACAAGATCCCATGATACCACCTGACCTGCGAATTGAGAGAACGAGAGCCTACATGAGAAAACAAGCAGATCGCAGATTACGGCGATTGAGAAATAAGAGATTTCACCGTGATCTAGAAATCAACCAGCTCGTTTTGGTGAAACGACCCGCTACATCTGATCCAGAGAAGAAAATCTTCAGCAAATTCTGTGAAAAGTTCATAGGACCCTATTCTATTGTAAGAAACCTAGGAAATAATGCATACAGAGTGAAAGAGTTAAGCACAGGAACAATGTCGGTCTACAATGCAGCCAACTTAAAAACTTATCGAAGAAGCGAACCATGGGAGCGCCGAAATAATGATGCGGTTTAAATATATGGACGTCCTATATCAACCAATTGTACGGGGGGCAGTTGAGTACGGCACGTGAAGAAGGAAGTGGAGTTGGTGTTGACAATCATTAACGAGACGGGCAGAGTTTTGCCTCAGGCAGTAGCGCGTCACGCAAGCAGACTGAGAGGGGAGGTCCAAGCAGGAAATAAAACGAGTAAATGCCATTCAAGACAGGAGCGGCTAGACCAAGTAATAGAAAGGGGTGATTCTGAAATAAAACAAATTGGCCTACGGAAGTCTTTTAAAAATTGTCGACTTTATCCTAAGTTCGAAATTTTGTGAGTGGAGGAGTTGTGAACCCTTTATCCTCTGATGGATAAATGATTCGATGTTTTATTTCTTCAATTAATTAACATTTCCACCAGCGTCATAAAATAGCCAGACGAAGATGAGGAAATTTCAAGCATTTGTTGGAGACAGTTGGGACATATCTGCAGCAGTTTGACAAAAGGGCTAAATACTTAAGGATTGTGGAAAGAAATAGCATAGCAATGATTCAGAAGGACTGGTGCTGGCTACCTCAATATAGAAGGGACGCGTGGTGAGACACGCTTATGGCATGTGCATTGTACTATTCGCGCCTAGAAAAAATATAATGCAGTAACGTGAGTGGTTGATGGTACCACTGGACACTCCTACGAAGCCGAGGTCTGATAAAACCGCGAAGTTAACAGAATATGGGGAACCAATGAGAGATGAATGCTTACGAGCACTCCAAGTCTAGCTTGGGCACACGATATCTAGCATTAACGCGGGAGATCGGCTAGACAACATCTCTACGATCGATTCCTGAATTAATGGGCATATTCTTGACCTGCGCAATTTTACGAGTTCAGTGATATTTGTTTCATTCCTGTACCACTATTATTTTGAGAAATTTTTATATAATTTTCCCCTCTATCGATACCTAGGGCCAGTTCATTTATAAGTGGCGTGAAGAGCCAAGACCTCACTACTACTGATTATATTTTGTGCGTCCGAGGACGTAAGACTGATTACATTTTGTGCGTCTAAGCACGTAGGTTACTACTACTCTTTTATATTGTGTGTGTCGGAAGACACAGGTTATACTACTTTTCGCGCGTCCAAGGACGTAGGCACTTGTACTTTGCGTGTCATGAGGAAACAGATTTTTATTAAGACTAAAGTGTGTTAAAATCAGTGTGATAGATAGTCACTGTACTATTTTTGTAGGGACAGTATCTTCGACAATTCGCCAACAGACTGTTTTCTGGGGAACTAAGTACCTAGAACGGCGAATTTAGTAGTCAGATATCGAGTGTATAATAATATATAACTTTTTACATCAGCACGAGAGATGACATCACTGACCATGGAAGAAGTTTGGAACCGACAACACTCCGTCGAGATGTTTGAGACGAGCTAAACAGCATTAAGTTGGGAAATGGCTGCAGATGTCCGTTGACGGTGATTGGCTGAGGATGAGTACTGAATAATATTCTTATTATCTGATAAATTAACTTATGGTATATGGGACAAATAGTTTTTGTAAGTATCTTGCTTGTGTTGATTAACGTAGTGTATTTAGTTTTGGTCTGACACACCTTTTGCATGGAAACAGCTCGCACAATTTTATTTAGTGGTAGTTCCTTGTTGTTTTTTTTTAAACTAACGTGACTATGTGGGCGACCGTGTTCGCATATGTTTACGTAATGCATTTAAGAAACGTCTCTCGGAGATATGTTGTGTTTCAGAAGTAGGACTGAATTAGTATAATCATGCAGTAGATTGGAGGGTAAATAATCTTTGTAATGTTTATTATTGATCAGATTCAGTGAAGTTTATTGCCGTTGGAGCAATGTAATTTGTGGCGAGGAGCAGTCAGCTCTCTCGTAGGTTTTAATATTTTTTTAAATTGTTTGTGAGAATCTTATTCAACCGACCTGTGTGAAAAGTGTTATGTCATTCCCAGCAGTGTGTGTGCGTGTGTATTGTATTGGTCATTACAAGCGGGAATTTCAGCTTAGACTGATTTCTGTCAGCTTGATGCCAAGCCCATATCGTTACCTTGCGAGGACATATGTGGCTATTTCGATTAATGTCTTACCAAATGTTTATGTGGTTGAGATTTGTTGCTGTTGATTCTACGAGATAACGGGAGTGCTTTGGCTCCGTAAAAGTTACTTGAAATACAGAATAAGAACTGATCAATGGTAAAAATTGTTTAAATAAATGGGAGTTGCCTACGAATCACTATAATCTCCGAAGCGTTAGCTTAACGTGCGTGCTTGTTCATATAAGGTAATCTCAGCCGTTGAGGCTTTTGTTGTTGTTGGTTTAAGTCCATGTTTATGTTTCATATTTGTGACCCGTGTAGTCACGTGCGATGCTGTCTTTCCTTGTTTGTGTATTGAGCAATTGGCCGGGTTGGCAGCTCATTTGTCAGATGCGTCACCGCATTGAAGGAGGGTCTCGAGGGAGATTCCTGTAAATAGTAGATTTTAGATTGTGTGTCAGCATTAATTTTTAAGGGTTTTTATTAGTGTTGTGTCCCATATCCGTAAACGTTGATTTACGAGATGATTGATCGTAAGCATCGTGGCTGTTACCCGATGTAAACGAACAGTCATCCAAAGTACTCATTCCTCGTAGTTAGTCATTACGCGTACATGAAATCCCAATGCAAGTTAGAGGAACTTGGATCCACATTTTTATAAGGGGGAGATCCGTCTGACTCCTCAACATTAATATATGTTTTTGTCATGGGAAGATTCAGGGAGGAATATTATTATTGTTATTGTTTATATTCATTTCATTTGCACAAATAGTCATTAAAGTATGTTATTATTTTACGTCTTGTCACTTCTTTCTTAATTATAGTTTTAATCCTATGACCCTTGCCTCAGTAGAGCATGTTGTTTGGCGAACGTAAACATCACACTATGAACTGAGCGCGACTCCTTGATTAAGATTTCTTACATATAAACACTGCAATACTAAAGGGTTCAATATGAAAACAAAGAAGACTCTTACAAAATATTAAAATATGAATTTTACTGTTTCTAGATAATAAACAATCTTATTATATAATACGCTAAGGTGTACAGTATGTTTCACAAAACTCACGCTCCTAAACCAGAGGGAGTTAGAAGGTGTGGTTTGTACCAAGATCTTCCAAATCGTCTCAATACTACAGGAAAAATCTTGCATTTTTTGAAAAGCCAACGGAAATATATTTATTTGTTTATAAAGTGTTATTAAACAAATAAACAAGACGATGGCTCCTGTCAGAACTGTGTCGCGTAAGCCCGCATAGCACTAGAGCCAGGCGGGTAGTCTGTACACATGAGGTGCACACAACCCATTATGCGAGAGTTCTCGCACGGGTCCGCTAGTAAGTTTGAAATTTCCCCTATGAGAACTTTTCCGTTCCTGACTGTCGGCCCGCTTGTCAGGTCTCCAGCGATGCACTGTTGCACGCAGTTCTGTCCAGGCTCACTGCTTACTGGCAGTGGCTACGGCGGAGTGTTAACAACGCTGTGTCTCGAGTTGGGAAAGCCCTGGCTCCAAGCAGACATGGAATGTGAACATGGCCATCCAAAAGCGATTTGAAAGGCGGACCGGTCGTGAGGGAAGTGTGAAGACCGTGTAGAGCGGATCATCGAATGTGTATTTCCCCATTTCAGTTGTGAGAGTAACTGTACACTCTCGGCTAAGTAGATGTGTAACCAACACGTTCAATGAGGAAATACAGTAGGTAGGCCTACCTGTTGTTTTTTTTTTTTTTAGCGTATGGCTTTTAGTGCCGGGAGTGTCCGAGGACATGTTCGGCTCGCCAGTTTTGTAGCTGCTTCGAGGCGGACACCCAATGGGTGAGCTACACGGTCCGTCGCGTGTGGAGTGTGGTCTGGAGAGGAAAGTTTGAATGTAAGGACGAGGGGTTGGAAGGTAGCGGCTGTGGCCTATAGTTAGGGACCAACCCCGGCATTTGCCTGGAAGGAAGATGGGAAACCACAGAAGACCATAGTCAAGGTTGACGGCGGGGGGATTCGAACCTCCTCGCCTCCCGGATGTGAGCGATTGCCAGCAGTCATGCCGTAACGACCACGGCTAACTCACCCGGTTAGGTACCTGGTACAATACATTAACACAGCTCTGTTGGTTGAGAATGTTTGTCTGGTTCCAGCATGGCAGGACCAGTCAAGTATCCCACTTGTTTGTTGCCATCTGTGCGTGTGTGTGTTAACGTTTAAATTGGTTGGCCTGATTGGACAAGAGGACACTGACCTCATGTGTACTAAATGCCTGGATGACAAGACAGTATGTTGTTGTCTGTTCAAAAGAATGCTGAGGAATGTTGTTGATTTCATTAGGGGCTTTGCAACATCGTGGTCTTGTAACCCCATACTCTTGAGTGTGTATGTCTGTGCAATGTATCTGATAATCTGTGCCATTGTACCAGCTGTGCTAGTGTGTGTATTTGTAATTCAGGTGATGATTAAGGAGGAGGTGGCCGTGGCCTTAATGTAGATACCACACGGCATTTGCCCGGAACATAAGCGGGCAAACCATGGATAATCATTTCTAAGATGGCTAGATCTGTCTCTCAAGGATAATGTACCTTGTACCAGCCCTCAGATCAGAATTGAATTTCTAGGCCTGGTCAGGTATCAAACCTGGACCTCAGTAGTGATAACCAAGAATAATGGGATTCATGCTACGAGTTGTTTACGATGGTAGGCGAAAGCTAAATGTAACTAAACTCATGTGGCCAACAGGTCCTGCGCGGTTGAGGATGTCCGCGGATAAACCCGCGGATATAGTTTACATGCCTGTGCGCATAGAGGGTAAGCTTCGGATAATGTATAGAATAAATTTGCGGATAGTTTTTAGAATGCAATGTTGAAATGGATTTTATGTTCGGCCCTGACTATTATATGTCAGAAAACTGTACTATAATGAGGCTCATTATAACACTATTTTTCATTATGAAACAGTTCCTCCCACCAATCAGAGCTCAAGAAACAGTTGTTTGACCAATTAGATAATTAGATGCGATGAGTTCCACGGCCTTCTAATTTAAATTTCACTGCCTGGTCTAGTGTCATAGTAGGGTAATCGAGGAGGCCATGGTCAAATACAAGGCATTCTCTGTGTCTCATGCGCTATGTTCAGTACATAAAACTGGCGAAATCTCGACAGATATTTATGAATATTTATGTTCGAAAATAAAATAGTTATAATAATTATCGTCGAACTAAACAGTCCTATGCAACTCGCCTATAATGGTAATTAAGACACTCGTATGGAAATAAACATACTCGTGTCTTAATTATTGCCATTATAGGCTCGTTGCATAATTTACTATTTTAAAACTTCTTCTAGTTTTTGCTAAGATCTGTGTCTCTCACGTTTCTTGCTATTTCCCTACTTGCTTTCACTTGGATTATATTAGAATAATAGAGAAAATAGAGAAACCAGTAAGAAATATCCTCAATTAGCGTTGACTTATGCCAAAATAAGGGGAACGACTGTCTCCTCAAATGCCTAAATGTGTTGCCTTAATACTTTGTGCTTTATCTAATAAATTAAAATATTATTGCAATATCAGAGAATTTGAATAACAAACGTGCGGATGTGTGGCGGATGCGGATAACAGTCCTGCGGATGTGGGTTGGATGCGGATAACAGTCGTGTGTATGTGGTGCGGATGTGGATAACGCTTTGTTTATCCGCGCAGGGCTCTAAACTACAGATCAGGGGCAAGGGAGATTGACACTGCTTGAATGATTTAGCTTAAAGATTTCGTTCCAGTACCTCGAGCTAGAATGAAAATTCTTTACCTGCGACTCAAAATTGGGTCTCCGAAGCCAGCCAACAACGCTAACCACTATAACACCAGGCGTGTATTTGAATGCTATCAATTCGGAGCTGGGAGGAGAAAGGGCGAATACAATATGTAATATTATTGTGGATTCGCCCTGTCTCCTCGCAACTGAAAGGGCGAATAGTGTATGTAATCTTATTGAGGATTCGCCCTGTCTCCTCCCAGTTGAAAGGGCGAATAGTGTATGTTATCTTATTGCGGATTCGCCCTGTCTCCTCCCAGTTGAAAGGGCGAATAGTGTATGTTATCTTATTGTGGATTCGCCCTGTCTCCTCCCAGTTGAAAGGGCGAATAGTGTATGCAATCTTATTGAGGATTCGCCCTGTCTCCTCCTAGCTGAAAGGGCGAAAAATGTATGTTATCTTATTGTGGATTCGCCCTGTCTCCTCGCAGCTGAAAGGGCGAATAGTGTATGTTATCTTATTGTGGATTCGCCCTGTCTCCTCCCAGTTGAAACGGCGAATAGTGTATGCAATCTTATTGAGGATTCGCCCTGTCTCCTCCTAGCTGAAAGGGAGAATAGTGCATGCAATCTTATTGTGGATTCGCCCTGTCTCCTCCTAGCTGAATGGGCGAATAGTTTATGCTATCTTATTGTGGATTCGCCCTGTCTCCTCCTAGCTGAAAGGGCGAATAGTGTATGTAATCTTATTGAGGATTCGCCCCATCTCCTCCTAGCTGAAAGGGCGAATAGTGTATGTAATCTTATTGAGGATTCGCCTGTCTCCTCCTAGCTGAAAGGGCAAATAGTGTATGCTATCTTATTGTGGATTCGCATTGTCTCCTCCTAGCTGAAAGGGTGAATAGTGTATGTAATCTTATTGTGGATTCGCCCTGTCTCCTCCTAGCTGAAAGGGCGAACAGTGTATGTTATCTTATTGTGGATTCGCCCTGTCTCCTCCCAGCTGAAAGGGCGAATAGTGTATGTTATCTTATTGTGGATTCGCCCTGTCTCCTCCCAGCTGAAAGGGCGAATAATGTTTGTTATCTTATTGTGGATTCGCCCTGTCTCCTCTCAGTTGAAAGGGCGAATAGTGTATGCAATCTTATTGCGGATTCACCCTGTCTCCTCCTAGCTGAAAGGGCGAATAATGTATGATATCTTATTGTGGATTCGCCCTGTCTCCTCCCAGCTGAATGGGTGAATAATGTATGCTATCTTATTGTGGATTCGCCCTGTCTCCTCCCAGCTGAAAGAGCGAATAGTGTATGTAACCTTATTGTGGATTCGCCCTGTCTCCTCCCAGCTGAAAGGGCGAATAGTGTATGCTATCTTATTGTGGATTCGCCCTGTCTCCTCCCAGCTGAAAGGGCGAATAGTGTATGTACTCTTATTGTGGATTCCCCCTGTCTCCTCCGAGCTGAATGGGCGAATAGTGTATGCTACCTTATTGTGGATTCGCCCTGTCTCCTCCCAGCTGAAAGGGCGAATAGTGTATGCTATATTATTGTGGATTCACCCTGTCTCCTCCCAGCTGAAAGGGCGAATAGTGTATGCTATCTTATTGTGGATTCACCCTGTCTCCTCCCAGCTGAAAGGGCGAATAGTGTATGTTATCTTATTGTGGATTCGCCCTGTCTCCTCCTAGCTGAAAGGGCGAATAGTGTAGGTTATCTTATTGTGGATTCACCCTGTCTCCTCCCAGTTGAAAGGGCGAATAGTGTATGTTATCTTATTGTGGATTCACCCTGTCTCCACCCAGCTGAAAGGGCGAATAGTGTATGCTATCTTATTGTGGATTCATCCTGTCTCCTCCCAGCTGAAAGGGCGGATAGTGTATGTTATCTTATTGTGGATTCGCCCTGTCTCCTCCCAGCTGAAAGGGCGAATAATGTTTGTTATCTTATTGTGGATTCGCCCTGTCTCCTCTCAGTTGAAAGGGCGAATAGTGTATGCAATCTTATTGCGGATTCACCCTGTCTCCTCCTAGCTGAAAGGGCGAATAATGTATGATATCTTATTGTGGATTCGCCCTGTCTCCTCCCAGCTGAATGGGTGAATAATGTATGCTATCTTATTGTGGATTCGCCCTGTCTCCTCCCAGCTGAAAGAGCGAATAGTGTATGTAACCTTATTGTGGATTCGCCCTGTCTCCTCCCAGCTGAAAGGGCGAATAGTGTATGCTATCTTATTGTGGATTCGCCCTGTCTCCTCCCAGCTGAAAGGGCGAATAGTGTATGTACTCTTATTGTGGATTCCCCCTGTCTCCTCCCAGCTGAATGGGCGAATAGTGTATGCTATCTTATTGTGGATTCGCCCTGTCTCCTCCCAGCTGAAAGGGCGAATAGTGTATGCTATATTATTGTGGATTCACCCTGTCTCCTCCCAGCTGAAAGGGCGAATAGTGTATGCTATCTTATTGTGGATTCACCCTGTCTCCTCCCAGCTGAAAGGGCGAATAGTGTATGTTATCTTATTGTGGATTCGCCCTGTCTCCTCCTAGCTGAAAGGGCGAATAGTGTAGGTTATCTTATTGTGGATTCACCCTGTCTCCTCCCAGTTGAAAGGGCGAATAGTGTATGTTATCTTATTGTGGATTCACCCTGTCTCCACCCAGCTGAAAGGGCGAATAGTGTATGCTATCTTATTGTGGATTCATCCTGTCTCCTCCCAGCTGAAAGGGCGGATAGTGTATGTTATCTTATTGTGGATTCGCCCTGTCTCCTCCCAGCTGAAAGGGCGAATAATGTATGTTATCTTCTTGTGGATTCGCCCTGTCTCCTCCCAGCTGAAAGGGCGAAGATTGTATGTTATCTTATTGTGGATTCACCCTGTCTCCTCCCAGCTCCTGAATTGATATAGCCAATGAAAAAAAAAAGCTCAAAGCTTGTGGTTTAACGTTACTGTTAATTTCACGATCATGAGCCACGGGACCTCCTTTTTACGTGGAATCTGAACCACAGGATATGGCATTTCAATTTGAAAATCTCACATGCATTGACCGGGAATCAAACCCGTTCCACCTTGGATAGCTAATGAATTTACTAGCTCGATGTGTTGTTGTTTATTCCTTAGATGCATTGCGACATTGTGGTCATGTAGCCAACATGCAGTGTTATTGTGATTGCTGTATTAGTAATTGGTAAGGAGGCGGCCGTGGCCTTAAGTTAGAAGCCTGGAGTGCAAGTAGGAAACAACGGAAAACCACTTCCAGAATGGCTGAGGTAGGAATCGAACCCGCCTCTTCCCAGGTTTGCCTCACGGGGCTGAATGTACCCCGTTCCAGCTCTCTGACCAGAATTAAATTTCTTGGCAGCGCCGGGAATCGATATCCCCGGTGACAGCCAAGAATGCCAGGCATTGTGGAATAGCACGAGTTTTGAGATATGGAGTACTTGGACCAGCGTTGATGAGTCACACCATTACTGGTAACTGTAACATAGTTAGTTATTGTTGCCTTGGGGATGAAAGAGCGGAGTCATCTGCCCCTTAATGTAGTTAGCCTACTTTGGAGAAGTAACTTACTCAACCTAGTGGAGAGATGGTTGGTTGGTTACTCAGTTTAGGGGCTGCGACAACGCGGTCATGAAGCCCCGTGTACTTTGGCTGTGTGTAGAATCTGTCTGATAATCGGTGTTATTGTGATGGCTGTTTTAGTGTGCGTTATCTGTAATTCAGGTAATGACTGCAGACGATCAATTTCAAGTAGTTCCTACTTTTGCTGCCAAATGCAACAGTCAACGAAACCTAGCTGTGAACTTGGCTACTAGATGCCATGATAGCCGACACCTGACGACGAACGTTAGAATTTAATAGAGCGTTAATCAAATCTAACCTACAACTTTATCTTCACACAATAATTGTAGTTAGTGGAAGGTTCTTTTACATTGGCCCACCGGCTTTACTTCCCCTCCGAAGGAAGGCATACTCAGGTATTTTAAAGCTTTTAAAAATCCGACGACTTTGGCCGAGTTTAAACCCGTGATCTTGGGCAACTAGAGGGGAGACTCAACAAAGTAGTAGCTCGTGCACTTTCTTTTTAAGGTGACTTGTAATATCCTCTTGAACACACACCGCTTAGAGCTTAAACTTCTCTTTGCATTAACACATTCAGGTTATTTGCACGATCGGTACGGGAGTTAAATTGCTCCCAACAAGGAGGTGTAACTCAGTGGCGAGACTGGTTTCTAATTGAACACCTAAAGGGAGACACGTCACTAACTTGTTAACTTCCAGGAACAGATGTGTGTTTAAGCCCGGGCAAAGGCATGATTTTTAATATAATATCGGCTCGGAAGTGAGATCTGTGCTGGACAAAACGGAGGCAGACAGGTTTTTCTCCGGGTACTCCGGTTTTCCCTGTCAAAATTTCATTCCAGCAACACTCTCCACTATCATTTCATTTCATCTGTCATTCATTTAATCATTGCCCCAGAGGAGTGCGTCAGGCCTCGGCAGCCGGCACAGTCCATATCCTCGCCGCTAGATGGGGGCTTCATTCATTCCATTCCTGACCCGGTCGGAGACTGGAAGCAGGCTGTGGATTTTCATTTTTCATCGGCTCGGAAATACTTGTAGAAGAAGACTCGTACAAATACTTGGACATCCAGGCAAGGAATGATATGAAATGGAGTACCAATATGGGATGTGTCGTCGCCAAAGGGTACAAATCACTTCATTTTTTTTTTTTTTTTTTTTATTTAGTCGATTTACCCTCTAGGTTGGCGGTTCCCACGGACTCAGGGAGGGAACTCACCACTACCGCCTCTATGGGCAGTGTCCTGGAGCTGGGAACATCTGGTCGGAGGGGATACAACAGGTGAGGTGTGATCAGCACCTCGCCCAGGCAGCCTCACCTGCAAAGCGAACAGGGGCCTCATGAAGGAAGGGGGGAAGGGAAGATTAGGATGGATAGGCAAGGAAGGGGGAAGGAGGCGGCCGTGGCCTTGAAGTAGGAACCATCCCGGCATTTGCCCGAAGACGAAGTGGGAAACCACGGAAAACCACTTCGAGGATGGCTGAGGTGGGAATCGAACCCCCTCTACTCATTTGGGCTACCCGAGGCTGAGTATACCCCGTTCCAGTCCTCATACCACTTTTCAAATTTCGTGGCAGAGCCGGGAATCGAACCCAGGACCTCCGGGGCTGCAGCTAACCATGCTGACCGCTACGCTACGGAGGCGACTTCATTTTGTTATGAGGGTATTAAAAGGCAGTATTTCCACCGAAAAAGAATTAGGATATTTGGCCCCGATGGGGCCAATCTTGGAATACGGTTCAGTGGTTTGGGACCCATATATAGTACGGCTTGTCAATGAGCTGGAGGTGGTACTGTAGGTTTGCCGTTCGCCTGGCGGTCATTTTGTTCAGAGAACTCTCGGGCAAGTGGGCGGTCGTTAAGATTATAGGCAGCCAATCTGACCATAAGAAACAACACCAGGAACATCCGAGATCAATAACGCTTTTTCGCTATCATTTTACCCTCCAGGATCGGCTTTTCCCACGGACTAAGCGAGGGATCCCACCTCTACCGCCACGGAGGGCAGTGTCCTGGAGTTTGAGACTATGGGTCTGGGATACAACTGGGGTGTGTGACCAGCACAACGCCCAGGCGGCCTCACCTGCAAAGCGAACAGGGGCCTGTTGAAGGGATAGGAAGAGTGGGAGGATTTGGCAAGGAAGTGGGAAGGAGGTGGCCGTTGCCTTACGGTAGGTACCATCCCGGCATTTGCCCGAAGGCGAAGTGGGAAACCACGGGAACCTGAGGTGTGAATCAAACCCCCTCTACTCACTTGGGCCAGCCGAGGCTGAGTAGACCGCGTTCCAGTCCTCGTAGCATTTTTCAAATTTCGTGGCAGAGCCGGGAATCGAACCCAAGACCTCCGGGGTGGCAGCTAATCATGCTGACCGCTACGCTACGGAGGCTACTCCGACATCAGTAACGATTTTCAGCCTACTCTTCACATTTTGCAAAAATGAGGAAAAAGTAGACTTTTGAGATCGATCCGGGAAAAAGTCTGTCTGTCCTTCTGTCTGTCTGTCTGTCTGTCTGTCTGTCTGTCTGTGGGTGTGTCCCCCACCCCTATCAACTCCTAAACGGCTACAGCAATCGAAACCAAATTTGGTATGAGTAAAGATCTATACCGGGACATCTCAATGTCACACTTGAAAATGATGTCAGTGCTACCAACTGCTGAAAAATCGCAATTGAAATTTGAGCTCCATGTTAGATATCTTGGAATTTATACATGGGAACTATTCCAAAATTGGCACACGTAGAGATAATAATACTTCAGTTTAATTTTCAGGAGGCCATACATGACAGTGTTGCCAAAATGATTATAAGCCTACTGATAGGTCCCATTTTTAAATTCATATAACTTCTATACTATCAATTGGATTTCAACCAAATTTCGTATGTACTATGTGTACATATACAGATATGACTGAGCGTATTATTAAGAGCCACCAGCGCTGCCAACTGTCAATAAATGCTATCTCTATTTTTTTTCCAAATACCAATATATCAGAAATTATACGAGCCAACAGCTTTAAACCTTGCACACGTATAGTGCCTGACATTCTATATTAATTTGGAGCAACTAATGTATGTCAGTGCTGCCAACATGATTCTAAGGCTGCTGATAGGACCAATTTTTAAATACATGTAACTTTTATACTATCAATTGGATTTCAACCAAATTTCGTATGTGCTATGTGTACCATAACAGATATGACTAGGCGTATTCTTAAGAGCAATCAGGGCTGTCAACTGTTAAGAAATGCTGTTTATATTTTTACCCTAATATCAATATATCAGAAAGTATGCAAGCCAATAGCTCTAAACTTTCCACACACGTATAGTACCTAACATTCTAGATTAATTTGGAGTAACTAATATACGCCAGTGCTGCCAACATGATTCAAAGCCTGCTGATAGGTCCAATTTTTAAATACATGTAACTTATATGCTAACAAAAGGATTTCATCCAAAATTGGCACAACAATAGATCATAATATTTCAGATTATTTCTGACCAACACATGCATGACATGGCTGCCAACATGACTTTACGCGCGCTGATAGATTCAATGTCTAACTGCATGTAAGTAACGTCTATGCTATCCATTGGACTTCAACCAAATTTTGTATTCTGTACCTTAACACATGGAAGACGGGCCCCGAGAAATATCGTAGTACGCTGGCCAGAGGTAGATGACGGGCCCCGAGAAATCTCGGTTTTATACACGTCATTGTTTTCGGTCTTCCTGCGACATCTCTTGACCATGTATTGAACTATTTCGGTCTTGCACATTGAGAAGGACATTTGTAGATGTATATGTGCCATCTTCCGTCGATTCATGGCCTTCTTTAATTCTTTGATTTTGTTTCGAAACATCGAACTTCCTTCTGTTGGCTCAATCAATGACTTGTATAATCAGATGATAAGATTTATCGTTTATATTATCGTTCAAATGGCACAAGTTATAGTGAATTAGTGGAAACTGAATGAGAGAGTGATATTCAGGTCTCTAGGCGACGTAATAACAACCAAAGTACATACCGTACTTTGATTGTTGACCAATCTAACCTCAAATATACTCCGTCTGCTCTTTCTGTTAGCCGCCACGGCACATTGTGTTAAGTTTCCGATTACATCACCCCCTAGAGCACTACTAGGGGTATGTGTATACTCTTATCAACTAGAAAGATAATATCTAGGCTATTTCCACAATGATGTACTTTTTATAAACTAGTGCACTGGAATAGTCTCAGTAGCAAAATGTCCGGTCCACAGGGGATGTGACATGTCAAGGCATCCGGTCAGCAATGTGTTAAGAGATGGAATTAAGAATATATTCTGTCAGCAGGGCTGCCATCTTTAATGCTCTATTAGGCTACATTATGCCAGGTATATTTCGAACTAATTGGAAATTTCGATATTACCAACTTAATTTCGTCACCGACAGTAGTGGCTACGCAGGCTAACGCGCAGCATTAGGCCATGGGGTCAAGCTCTCTGCTGACTCGGTAGACGCGTGGGTTCGAGCCCCACCGTCGGCCGTCCTTGAAATGGTTTTCCGTGGTTTCCCATTTTCAACACCAGACAAATGCTGGGACGGTACCTTCTGACAGGCCACGGCCGCTTCCTTCCACATCCTTGCCCAGTTTCATTCACCATCATTCATTTCATCTCTCATTAACTCCTCTCTTGAGGTTGCCGTCAGGAAGGGCATCCGGCCGTAAAAACCATCGCCACAATGTCTTCCATCGCATCTCATCCCCGACCCCGTTGGAAAATGGGAATACATACAATACCAACTTAATTTCGTCATTATTATAGATAGGTCCATATAGATTAATCATTGGCATGAATCTTAAATTTAAGAAAAGTAGGCTCTTTAGTTCGTCACGGAACTTCTTGTTTGTAATAACTAGTAATGAGTTTTGAGTATAGGTTTAGGATTTGATCAGGAGGAGCATGGCTTTAATTTAGCTACCATCCCAGCATTCGCCTCACGAGTCTAATTGCAGCCCCGACGAGAGGGAGGGGCAAGCGGGGCAGCATCCCCGGGGTCCGGACTTGCTGAGGGGCTTAGCTGACTGGGAAAGATAAGAAACTACATACCATGGAAAACGTCTTTGAAGACCATAACAGAGAGGAATTGTAATACTCTGCAACATGAGCATGTTGAGGTGGCCGAGTGGTTAAGGCGTTGGACTGCTAATCCAGTGTGCTCTGCACGCGTGGGTTTAAATCCCATCCTCGCCGAAACATTTTTGCACCAGCGACACTAATTTCACATCATGTTTGTCTCCACAATAGGCTAACTGAACTTGGATGGCTTTCTCACATGAAATATAGACTGATGAAAGGGAAAAAGCGGTCGAAAATCCAACCAGTGATTCAGCTGATCGATGTTTCCAATGAATTTTGGAAGGACGTCGGCCATGGAACTGTTGAAAGGAACCGTCTGGGCATTTGCCGCGCGGATTAAATTATGGAAATGAATGTGTTGGTTTCACATCCTGTAATATTCTTCTCTGCGTTCTCGTAACTTATATGTTTTTAAATCTGCACAGCAAAAACATTGCTGACGATGATAACATTAAGAATAATAGCAATAGTAATAATAATAATAATAATAATAATAATAATAATGACGCCTCCGTAGCGTAGCGGTCAGCACGGTTAGCTGCCGCCCCGGAGGTCCTGGGTTCGATTCCCGGCTCTGCCACGCAATTTGAAAAGTGGTATGAACATGGAACGGGGTCTACTCAGCCTCGGGTACTCCAAATGAGTAGAGGGGGTTCGAATCCCACCTCAGCCATCCTCGAAGTGGTTTTCCGTGGTTTCCCACTTCATCTTCGGGCAAATGCCGGGATGGTAACTTCTTCAAGGCCAAGGCTGCCTACTTCCCTCTTCCTTGCCTATCCATCCCAATCTTCCCCTCCCTTCCCTCATGAGGCCCCTGTTCGCTTTGCAGGTGAGAGCGTCTGGGCCAGGTGCCAATCACACCTCACCAGTTGTATCCACTCCGATTAGATGTTCCCAGCTCTAGGACACTGCCCGTAGAGGCGGTAGTGGTGAGTTCCCTCGCTGAGTCCGTGGGTTCCACCAACCTGGAGGGTAAACGACTAAGAAAAAAGAAAGAAGAAAAAAGAAATAA
The DNA here is from genome assembly GCA_946902985.2 of Meconema thalassinum. Classification (NCBI taxonomy): domain Eukaryota; kingdom Metazoa; phylum Arthropoda; class Insecta; order Orthoptera; family Tettigoniidae; genus Meconema; species Meconema thalassinum. The sequence goes on from OX336391.1 coordinate 392,825,545, forward strand.
TAATAATAACATGGACTAAGGGAAGGAATAACGCCTATGTCTGTTAAGGCATTGTTGTTTGTCAAAGGTCTTCCCTATCGATGGAAGAGAACATTGGAGAAGGATGTCACTACTGAGTTTAGCTGACTGGCAAAGATAAGAAACTAAGTACCATGGGAAACATCTTTGATGACCATATCAGAGAAATGTTGTAATAATCCGCATTTAAATTATGACGAGGTGGCCGAGTGGTTAAGGCGTTGGACTGCTAATCAATGTGCTCTGCACGCGTGGGTTCGAATCCCATCCTCGTCGAAAAATTTTGCACTAAAAACAATAATTTCGCATCATGATTGTCTCCACAATTGAGCTGATGGCTTACTTACAAGATGTAGAGATGAAGGACAGAAAGCCTCTTTGGATAATCGAACCAGTCATTCAGCTGATCGACATTTCCGGTGAATTTCGGAAATCGATCATGGACTAGTTGAAAGTATGTGCCGGGAGGATCAAATCACGGTAATCAAAGTGTTGTTACTGATCTTGTATATTCTGCCCTGCGCTCCCGTATATGTTTCTAACAGCAAACAATTGGTGACGACGATAATAATAATAATAATAATAATAAGAGTCGTCTCCGTAGCGTAGTGGTCAGCATAGTTAGCTGCCGCCCCGGAGGTCCTGGGTTCGATTCCCGGCTCTGCCACGAAATTTGAAAAGTGGTACGATAATCGAACCAGTCATTCAGCTGATCGATATTTCCGGTGAATTTCGGAAATCGATCATGGACTAGTTGAAAGTATGTGCCGGGAGGATCAAATCACGGTAATCAAAGTGTTGTTACTGATCTTGTATATTCTGCCCTGCGCTCCCGTATATGTTTCTAACAGCAAACAATTGGTGACGACGATAATAATAATAATAATAAGAGTCGTCTCCGTAGCGTAGTGGTCAGCATAGTTAGCTGCCGCCCCGGAGGTCCTGGGTTCGATTCCCGGCTCTGCCACGAAATTTGAAAAGTGGTACGAGGACTGGAACGGGGTCTACTCAGCCTCGGGTGGCCCAAATGAGTAGAGGGGGTTCGATTCCCCCTCAGCCATCCTCGAAGTGGTTTTTCGTGGTTTCCCACTTCGTCTTTGGGCAAATGCCGGGATGGTACCTTCTTCAAGGACACGGCCGCCTCCTTCCCTCTTCCTTGACTATCCATCCTCACCATCCCTTACCTTCCCTCATGAGGCCCCTGTTCTCTTTGCAGGTGAGGCCGCCTGGGCGAGGTGCCATTCCCACCTCACCAGTTGTATCCCTTCCGATTCGATGTTCCCAGCTCTAGGACACTGCCCGTAGAGGCGGTAGTGGTGAGTTCCCTCACTGAGTCCGTGGGTTCCACCAACCTGAAGGGTAAACGACAAAAAAAAATTATGAAAGAGAAGACAGTAACACTGGAGAACACACCAAATCCTGGGGGAGAAAGTCTTAAAACTATTGAATTTAGCCAAAATACCTGTGCTGAAGATTAAAATAAAAATTCTGCAAATGATGTAGTAATAAATGTTTAGTCCTCCGCTGTCTATAACCCACACACCATCCCCTCTTAAATCAAGACTTTTTTTTAAGTCGTTTACCCTCCAGGTTGGTGGAACCCACGGACTCAGCGAGGGAACTCACCACTACCGCCTCTACGGGCAGTGTCCTAGAGCTGGGAACATCGAATCGGAAGGGATACAACTGGTGAGGTGGGATTGGCACCTCGCTCAGGCGGCCGCACCTGCAAAGCGAACAGGGGCCTCATGAGGGAAAGTAAGGGATGGTTGGATGGATAGACAAGGGAGAGGGAAGGAGGCGGCCGTGGCCATGAAGAAAGTACCATCCCGGCATTTGCCCGAAGATGAAGTGGGAAACCACGGAAAACCACTTCGAGGATGGCTGAGGGGGAATCGAACCCCCTCTACTCATTTGGGCCACCCGAGGCTGAGTAGACCCCGTTCCAATCCTCGTACCACTTTTCAAATTTCGTGGCAGAGCCGGGTATCGAACCCAGGACCTCCGGGGCGGCAGCTAACCATGCTGACCGCTACGCTTCGGAGGCGACTTAATCAAGACTTACAGAGATAAAATTTCAGCCGAGTCCGCCATTATACGCGTGAATAATGCAAAAATACAGAATTGCCAACTCCACTTTACGGTAATACTCTATAGCCGGTATTCTCCAGACCATTATTAAATATTTTATAGTTAGTAGTTATTGTTATCTTAAGGGGTAGAACAGCGAGATCATCTGCCCCACCAATGGTATTGCGGGCCATATTAGCTAATATATAGAGCCCTGGTTTTTTCACGTAGAATGGGGGTTCTCACGCACCAATAATCTTTATCCAGGTCAATGGTTTTGCCAATTAATACTTTTTCATATATAGTAATTAGAATACGTGTCTCTTTATTACGTGTCTGGCTGCGTGGTTCAGGGGTAACGTTCTCGCTTGCTGAGCCCAAGGTTGCAGGTTCGAAACCTGGCGCAGTCAGCTGGCATTTGAGGGTGCGCAAATGCGAGGGAGCCGTGTCAGTACATTTACTGGCACGTTAAAGATCCCCTTCGGGGCAAAATTCCGGCACCCCGGCGTCTCTAAAAGCCAGGGTAGTTAAAAGGGACGTAAAACCAATAACATTATTATCTTTATTAGGTGTGTCGTGTGGTGTATTTTGTATCCCACATGTTGGCAACAGTAATGTGATGTCATTGTATGCGCCTTAGCTTAGATCATAAATTCAATAGATGGCTGATGACGTCACGTTGTTGAAACCAACATCTCGATCAGCTGACTAAAGGGAACTGCGGGTAGTTTGGAGCACTAAAATACTACACGTGATGATAGAATTGGGCTATTTATAGTGAGTTCTATTCATTACTAAGCCCGAATGGTGTATTACTGTGCCGCGTATGGATGTAAGGAGACGTTTAAAAAAAGTTCGGGCATTTCTTTCCATACGTATGTTAATTCATTGCAAAATAACCCTAAAATTCTTGACTTAATTACTTGCATTTCTTTAGCCTACGTTTCCTCTTAACTCCGAAACATGAAAGAAAAATAATTAAATATGGAAATTATTATAAATTATTATAATTTACCCTATCTCTTACTCCACTGAACAGGCCTGTATTTATGCTCGAAGGTATCAAGTATTTACATGTCCATAGGCTAGACGTTTTTCTTGGTGTTTTGTTGAGACTGCTAGTAAATGCATCTCTGAACATGAAAATGCTTTATGTCCCTATGCTGGATTAAATGTAGTGTGGACTACACAATGCAGTCGTCAATCATGTTCAGTGTCAAATTGCAGGTTATGCTACTGCTCGAGTCTAAGCTGCGTGAACCTGAGAGGAATGTGCATCGCGCACTATGAGTAATGGAGTTGACGAGTGATGAGGTTTCTCGGTCCGTGCATAGTAACGAGCCAAATACATTGGTCGGTGACTCACTGACTAATTCGTAACACCAACTGGTTTCAGAAAAGACCTTATGTTAGCAGTATTGGAATAGACGAGAATGTCAGGTATCACGGCGGGCTGTCAACAGGCTCAATTCTCGGCTGCTCCTACCCTGCCTGTGCCCTTCATCCCGCAAGTTCACATAGCTTGGAACCGAGCAGTACAGATGTGACGGTGTAGTCTTCGATAATAAATACGCTGAGGTAATATTTGTCATCTTAATAAACGTAAGTTATGGACAGTGCGTTTGGTTGAGGAAATTGAGATTTTTCTAGGATAGGCTACATTGCACCCCTAAATTAGTCAATTCTTCGTAGAATTTCAAAGTTCTGGGCTAATTTTGTGAAGGTTTCTATGATTCATGGAAAATGGAATTTAAAAGGAAACAGTTCATTGATTATAATATTTTCCTAAGTAGCAAATGTAATGCATAGTTGTTAAAAAGCAACGCTTACTAAATCGATAGACTTCCTTATTTCCATTTGCTCATGTTGTATTGTTCACTTTCATAAAATACTGGAGAGGAAGGGTAACGCTGAATGAGAGCTCATCGTACGATAAAATTTTCTTACGTATCGGTACTGAAATTAGCCAAAATACATTTTCTAATGATGAAAAATAAATTGGGAAATGATGTAGTAATAGATTGAACTTGTTTGGAGCTCTCGGGCGTACAATCAAAAATGACCAGCTAGACAAATACAATTCTGTTCAAAAATCGGTAGGCCTAATTCAGAGTTGGATTTGTTATTAAGTATTTACAAGAGGGGATTCTGGATGTATGAGTATTACGGAACACGACAGCCACTTTTTACACAAACACAATTCTGTTCAAAAATCAGTAGGCCTAATTCAGAGTTGGATTTGTTATTAAGTATTTACAAGAGGGGATTCTGGATGTATGAGTATTACGGAACACGACAGCCACTTTTTACACAAACACAATTCTGTTCAAAAATCAGTAGGCCTAATTCAGAGTTGGATTTGCTATTAATTTATTTACAAGAGGGGATCCTGGATGTATGAGTATTACGGAACACGACAGCCACTTTTAACACCAAATATGTTACATTCTTAAGCTTTGCTACCTTCCGGTAGTAAAGAAACATGCGATGCTTTTCCCAATGCCGTATAAATTACGAAAATGTGTGTTTAAACCCTCATTAAAAATCATTTCCCCACCTACTCCTATCACCTTCCATTACGAGTTCCTCTGTTTATCCTTTAGTCAGCTGATCGAGATGTTGGTTTCACGTCACAGTACAGGCGCAGTGTGGCAATGCGCAATCTATTGTATTTATGCTCGAAGCGCCTTAGACACCAATATGTGCTCTTGAGTAACAGTTGAAGTGTCCTAATACGCCTGAGAAACATGGCTGCCGTCGTTGATTGGGAAGAAATCAAAACATATATATACCGGTGAAGTAGTGATAAATGACAGTAATTGTAATTGCTAATGACTCCTAGAAAGGTATGAAAATGATATCAATAATTAGCCAAGTAGGAGTGAACTCGAGTCGCCTCCGTAGCGTAGCGGTCAGCATGGTTAGTTGCCGCCCCGAAGGCCCTGGGTTCGATTCCCGGCTCTGCCACGAAATTTTAAAAGTGGCACGAGGACTGGAACGGGGTCTACTCAGCCTCGGGTGATCCAAATGAGTAGAGGGGGTTCGATTTTCACCTCAGCCATCCTCGAAGTGGTTTTCCGTGGTTTCCCACGTCGTCTTCGGGCAAATGCCGGGATGGTACCTTTTTCAACGCCTCGGCCGCCTCCTTCCCTCTTCCTTGCCTATCCATCCTGACCTTCCATTACCTTCCCTCATGAGGCCCCTGTTCGCTTTGCAGGTGAGGCCGCCTGGGCGAGGTGCCAATCACACCTCACCAGTTGTATCCCCTCCGATTAGCTCTTCCCAGCTCTAGGACACTGCTCGTAGAGGCGGTAGTGGTGAGTTCCCTCGCTGAGTCCGTGGGTTCCACCAACCTGGAGGGTAAACGACTAAGAAAGAAAAGGAGCGAACTCCTCCAGAATTAATGATGGAACGCGGCAATGTCTATTATTATTATTATTATTATTATTATTTTTAGCCTACTTTTCACATTTTGCAAAAATGAGGAAAAAGTAGACTTATGAGATCGGTCTGTCTGTCTGTGTGTCTGTCTGTCTGTGTGTGTGTACCCCCCTATCAACTCCTCCTAAACGGCTGCAGCAATCGAAACAAAATTTGGCAGGAGTAAAGATCTATACCTGAATATCTCACGGCCATATTTGAAAATGATGTCAGTGCTACCAACTGCTGAAATATCGCAATTGAAATTTGAGCTCCATGTTGGATATCTTGGAAGGTATGAATAGGAGCTATTTCAAAATTGGCACACGTATAGATAATAATACTTCAGTTTAATTTCCAGGAGGCCATACATCGCAGAGTTGCCAAAATGAATATACGCCTGCTGATAGGTCCAAATTTTAAATGCATATAACTTCTACACTATCAATTGGATTTCAACCAAATTTCATATGTACTATGCGTACATAAACAGATATGACTGAACGTATTCTTAAGATCCACCAGGGCTGCCAACTGTTAATAAATGCTCTCAATTTATTTTATCCAAATACCAATATATCAGAAAATATGCAAGCCGACAGCTTTAAACTGTGCACACGTGTAGTACCTGGCATTCTATATTAATTTGGAGTAACTTATATACGTCAGTGCTACCAACATGATTCTAAGCCTGCTGAGAGGTCCAACTTTAAATACATGTAACTTCTATACTATCATTTGGATTTCAACCAAATTTCGTGTGTGCTATGTGTACCATAACAGATATGTATATGACGATTCTTAAGAGTAACCAGGACTGCCAACTGTTAATAAATACTGTCTCTATTTTTGTTACCCTGATATCAATATATCAGAAAGTATGCAAGCCAATAGCTCTAAACTTTGCCCACGTATAGTACCTGGCATTCTAGATTAATTTGGAGTAACTAATATACGTCAGTGTTGCCAGCATGATTGTAAGCCTGCTGATAGGTCCAATTTTAAAATGCATATAACTTCTATACTAACTAATGGATTTCATTCAAAATTGACACAACAATAGATCATATTATTTCAGATTATTTCTGACCAATACATGTATGTCATTGTTGCCAACATGATTTTACGCGTGCTGTTAGATCCAATGTTTAACTGCATGTAACGTCCATGCTATCCTTTGGACTTCAACCAAATTTTGTATTCTGTGCCTTAAGAGATGGAACTAAGAATATATTCAGTCACCAGGGTTGCCAACTGTAGTTCTCTATTAGGCTGCATTATGCCAGGTATACAGTATTTCGAACTAATTAGAAATTTCGATATGACCAACTAAATTTCGTCATTATTCTAGATAGATCCATATAGATTAATCATTGGCATGAAACTTAAATTTTAAGAAAAGTATGCTCTTTAGTTCGTCACGGAACTCCTTGTTTTTTTATTTTTTTATTTTATTTTTTAGTCGTTCACCCTCCAGGTTGGTGGAATCCACGGACTCAGCGAGGGAACGCACCACTACCGCCTCTACAGGCAGTGTCCTAGAGCTGGGAACATCGAATCGGAAGGGATACAACTGGTGAGGTGGGATTGGCACCTCGCCCAGGCGGCCTCACCTGCAAAGCGAACAGGGGCCTCATGAGGGAAGGTAAGGGATGTTTAGGATGGATAAACAAGGAAGAGGGAAGGATCCGTGGCCTTGAAGAAGGTACCATCCCGGCATTTGCCCGAAGACGATGTGGGAAACCACGGAAAACCACTTCGAGGATGGCTACTCATTTGGGCCACCCGAGGCTGAGTAGACCCCGTTCCAGTCCTCGTACCACTTTTCAAATTTCGTGGCAGAGCCGGGAATCGAACCCAGGACCTCCGGGGCGGCAGCTAACCGCTACGCTACGGAGGCGACTTATTATTATTATTATTATTATTATTTATTTACCAAAAATTGTGCCTACAATTTATGGACGGAAGATAGAGAAAGGGCAAGCCCCACATACACCACAGTGTCTCCACCTCCGTTCATTAAATCTATACAAATATGATATGTTACATATTATACAATTTACAACTATACATTGCTATAAACACATAATCTGCTGTACATGACATCTATATCATACAATTCTTAAATACAAGTGAAGATACACGCACGCACACACACATAAGCCACTATTGAGCATCAAAGGTCTTCTTTATCGATGGAACAGGGCATTGGAGAAGAATTAGCTGACTGGCAAAGATAAGATACTACGTATCATGGAAATCATCTTTGAAGACCATAACAGAGGAATATTGTAATAAACTGGTTTCAACGTGACGAGGTGGCCTAGTGGTTAAGGCGTTGGACTGATAATCCAATGTGTTCTGCACGCGTGGGTTCGAATCGCATCTTCGTCGATCATTTTGTGCATGAGACAGTAATAGTATCAGATCGTATTTGTTTCCACAATATACGACGGAGTGGTGCGGGAGTCGGTTATAGAATTTCACCTTCTTCAGAAGACGAGGTGGTCGAGTGGTTAAGGCGTTGGACTGCTAATCCAATGTGCTCTGCACGCGTGGGTTCGAATCCCATCTTCGTCGATCATTTTGTGCATGAGACAGTAATAGTATCAGATCGTGTTTGTTTCCACAATATACGACGGAGTGGTGCGGGAGTCGGTTATAGAATTTCACCTTGTTCAGAAGACGAGGTGGCCGAGTGGTTAAGGCGTTGGACTGCTAATCCAATGTGCTCTGCACGCGTGGGTTCGAATCCCATCCTCGTCGGTAAATTTTTGCACTAACGGCAATAATTTCGCATCATATTTGTCTAGACATGAAGCCTCCGTGGCTTAGGCGGCAGCACGCCGGCCCCTCACCGCTGGGTCCGTGGTTCAAATCCCGGTCACTCCATGTCAGACCTGTGCTGGACAGAACGGAGGCAGACAGGTTTTTCTCCGGGTACTCCGGTTTTCCCTGTCAACATTTCATTCCAGCAACACTCTCCACTATCATTTCATTTCATCTGCCATTCATTTAATCATTGCCCCAGAGGAGTGCGTCAGGCCTCGGCAACCGGCACCGTCCATATCCTGGCCGCTAGATGGGGGCTTCATTCATTCCATTCCTGACCCGGTCGGAGACTGGAAGCAGGCTGTGGATTTTTTCATTTGTCTAGACAATTAACCTAACTGAACTTGGACGGACTACCCACATGATGTGGGACTTCGTATAATCGAACCAGTGATTCGGCTGATCGATGTTTCCTGTGGAAATTGGAGCTATCCAAGTGCTGAGATATTCTCCTCTGTGCTCCCGTATAGATTTGAACTCTGCCCAACAAACTATTTGGTGCGATGAAGATATAATTGGTCGGCCGTGCCAAGAGGCAGCGGGGTGTAGAACGTGTAAAGACGTTATTTATCGTCGCCTCGACGGACCACCACGTGGTGTAGTGGCTAGTATTTTTGCTACCACGATTCCTGGCTCAGCCATGAATGTCTGGGATCAAAAACGGGGTATACAATTCCTAGTAAGGCTGAACTAAGAAATGTCAAATAAATGAAGGTGAATAATAATAATAATAATAATAATAATAATAATAATAGAAATTTGAGCAAACGTCCAAAGAGAAAAAATAAATTTAAAAAAAAAACAGGAAAGAAGTGGACAGAAGAGTGAAAGAGGAAACATATTGAATATATGAGAGGTTTTTGGGTAGAATGAAGAAAGGGACAGAAAAAATCATGAACATTGATTGTGTTTTAACGCTCTCCTTAACCCTCGGACATTCGCGCTAGTAATAGATACAGTACAGCGTCACTCGCGTGGGCTACATATGTAGCCCTAACAGTTATTCGATCTGATGGACGTGCACACGATACTTTGGGTGTTCAGTTTTAATTATATGATAAATAGTAGTATGTCGCCTCCGAGGTGTAGTGCTGATTTTCAAAGTACATTTTCTAACCTAGTATTATTTCTGTTTAATTCCAATCTAAATATGCACTAATATAAGTAGCCTATTTAGGTTTGTGTGTGTGTAGTCGATTTACCCTCTAGATTGGTGGTTCCCACGGACTCAGCGAGGCAACTCACCACTACCGCCTCTACGGGCAGTGTCCTGGAGCTTGGAACATCTGGTCGGGTTGGATACAACTGGGGAGGTGTGATCAGCACGTCGCCCAGACGGCCTCACCTGCAAAGCGAACAGGGGCCTCATGAGGGGAGGGATTGGAAGGTTAGGATGGAGAGGCAAGGAAGAGGGAAGGAGGCGGCCGTGGCCTTGCAGTAGGTACCATCCCGGCATTTGCCCGAAGACGGTGGGAAACGACGGAAAACCACTTCGAGGATGGCTGAGGTGGGAATCGAACCTCCTCTACTCATTTGGACCACCCGAAGCTGAGTAGACCCCGTTCCAGTCCTCATACCACTTTTCAAATTTCGTGGCAGAGTCGGGAATCGAACCCAGGACCTCCGGGGCGGCAGCTAACCATGCTGACCGCTACGCTACGGAGGCGACTATTTAGGATTACATCAAATATAATTTAACAGTTCTAGTTCCATTACTGTAGTTTTATTTCTGTTTGAGTTTCTTAGGTTTGTATTTTCTCGCCATATGAAAATAAAAGCCTACATAAAATCCTCAGATTTATCTTAGAATACTTGTATATACTACTATTTTTTTCGTAGTCAGTTTATCCTCCAGGTAGACTTTTATCACGGACTCAGTGAGGGACTCCACCTTTACCGCCTCTACGGGCAGTGTCCTGGAGCTTGACATCGGATCTGGGGATACAACTGGGGAGGTGGGACTAGCAAAGCGAACATGGGGCCTCATGAGGGATGGGACGGGAAGAATGGGAGGGATAGACAAGGGAGACGGTAGGAGGCGGCCGTGGCCTGACGGTAGATACCATCCCGGCATTTGCCCGAAGACGAAGTGGGAAACCACTGAAAACCACTTCGAGGATGGCTGAGTTGGGAATCGAACCCCCTCTACTCATTTGAACCACCCGAGGCTGAGAAGACCCCGTTTCAGTCCTCATACCAGTTTTCAAATTTCGTGGCAGAGCGGGAATTGAACCTCGGACTTCCGGGGTGACGGCTATGCCCGCTGACCACTACACCTCGGAGGCGACATACTACTATTTATCATATTATTAAAACTGAACACCAAAAGTATCGAGTGCACGTCCATCAGATCGCTTAACTGTTTGAGCTACTTACGCAAAACTCTCGAAATTTCCGAAATATTTGTTTGATGTATATAACTGTACATCATGCCTTGCAGCGAACGACGGCACAAAATGTAGATATGGTACACCAAACCTCACAGCGCAATTTTAATGCAGACATTATAATTTTTAATTTTCAATTATTCATGAATATGATAATATTATAATATTACATTTTCTCGAATATCATATAGTAGGATAAAATAAATGATAATATGACATTTTCCACGGATATAATAATATCACAAAATTGAAAGTTAAGAAAACATATCTCATACCTTCAGGCCTGCCCACTATCCTCTGGTAGTGGTGTTAACCCTTCCATAAATTCCTCCGTGTCCCAGGATGGTCCAGTTTCAGCCGATTCGGAACCAGTAGGCGATCCATCGAAAGTGGAAGAAGAAGATGATGATGATGATGATGATGATGACAAGCGTATCAAAAATTGTTCCTCGTCATCTTGAATCTCATCTGCTTTCCACAGTTCACTTTCGATTCTTTCGGTGTGTTTCACGTAGTTTGCCCAGTGTTGTGTGGTCACGTGGTGGTATGCAGCCGAAATTAAAGTCTTCATGTCTTGTTTTTTGAATGAGACGTTGTTCAATTTTATATAGTTCTTCACTTGCGCCCATACCATTTCGATGGGATTAGTTCACAGTGGTATGGCGGCAAGCGAAGAACATATTTTCCTGCTGATTTGGCCGTCTCGTCAATGATGTATTTATCATATCTCTCTCTCTGTTTTGATTTATAATAAAAAGAAGCTGCCGCTTTAGCATATCATTTCGAAAAGGGATCCCCTTTTGAGTGAGCCAGTCTACAATCCGGTCTTTTCTCCATGACGTTGTAGGTAAAAGTTCGCTTTTCCGACTGTGATAGCCTGCATTGTCTATTACTAGGATAGATCCCTCCGGAACATTGGGTAACAATTGCTCGGCAAACCACTTTTCATACAGTTCACCTGTCATTTCATCGTGGGCGTCTGTCGTGTTCTTTTGGCACAGAAAAGTTAACTCGGCACCATTAACAAACCCTTGTTCATTCCCGGCATGAACCAAGGCAAACCTCGACCCACGAGCCCTAGGTGGCCTAAGACCTGTGCTAACACCCTCAATTGCTGCCTGACGAGCACTTTTAATTTTAGTATCTCTCCATTCTTATGTCACGGTGTGGCCCATGTTCACCCAAGACTCGTCAGTAAAAACAAGAGATTTGCCTTCATTCCTAAATCTTTTCAAGTCCTTAAGATACTTATGACACCACCTGATTATATCATCCCTTTCAATCAGGGCACATTTGTTGGCTCTTCTTACATATTCAAACCCTATGTCATGAAGAAATCTATTTAAAGTGGACCTCGAAAAATTTGGCAGTGTATCATCACTGTTTACCCTGCTCAAAACTATATTTAATGTTGGTGGTATGTTTTGAATGAACAATGAATGAACGATGCGACGGACTCCGCTTTGTACTGTTCCATCATATTTTATTAACCTAGCATTTTTTTGTTTACTCGCTGGATTAGGTTCGATTAGGCGTTCTCAGAGGGCCTTCCTTTTTTTCTTTTCTTATTCTATATACTAAACTTTTTGAACACCCGGTAGCTTCCGCTGTCTTTTCAACTGCCTCGGTAACGTTCATGTTCTTTAAGAAATAATTAAATATAGTCAGTACTATAATCCGTTCTCTACCGTGCAATTTGCCAATACTACGCCACTTTCTAGTTGCTGTATTCATAGTGAATATTACAATAATAAATATAATAATAACTTAATAATAATTAGCACAATTTATAAAAAACACAAGGACCACTTCACTTTACAGTTTAACTTCACACCACAACAAATTTAATAACACTGAGCTGTGGGGCTAGCACAGAATCTTTTCCTACACTCATCAAAGGCAGTCGTGAAGATAACTAACTAGCCCGCCTGAATAAACAAAATATCGCAGCGTCAATTGGTGCTGAGCGGGGACTTCACGCTAAGTGCGATAACTTATGAATGCTATCTGATAACGAGCTGTGGTTTGTTTTAAAAACTATGTGAAACATTAATGAACATTTCTTCTCGCTTAGTCACCGACGTAAAGTCAATAGCAAAAATGTTTCTCGCAAGCCAACTTTTCTGTGATACCATCCTATAATTTTCAAGTAACGTTTAAGAAAAAAAAATATAACTTTCTTATTATGAAACAAATTACTGCCCTGAGAAATAGGATATCTTCTACCAACATCAGGCAATATAAAAATAAATTCTTAATCTGTTGTGATCATTAGTTCATTAGCTATGGCGTGATAAGTTTTATATGTGCATAAAAATAGATTCGCGCTAAAATATCGTAATTGTGAAAATTGGGCCATGTGTTAATTATTTTTGGCTTTCAATTTTACATCATCATAAAGAGCGGAAAATTCTCTATAAGACCACGCAAACATTTTCTTAGATTTATCACTTTGCATTATTGGTAAATGGCAACATCGCCAGGGTAGAAGAGGACGAAGCTAATTGCAAGACATATGAGTGCGAGTCAGAGGCAAATACTATACTTAATCCCATACTGTCTTTTAAGGTTGAGACGCTCTATAGACCTATTACTAGCGCGAATGTCCGAGGGTTAAGTAGAGCGTTAAAACACAATCAATTTTCATGTTTTTATTCCTGTCCCTTTCTTCATTCTTCATTCTTCCCAAAAACCTCTCATATATTCACTATGCTTCCTCTTTCACTCTTCTGTCCACTTCTTTAATGTTTTTTAAATTTATTTTTTCTCTTTGGAAGTTTGCTCAAATTTCTATTATTATTATTATTATTATTATTATTATTATTATTATTATTATTATTCATCTTCATTTATTTGACATTTCTTAGTTCAGCCTTACTAGGAATAGTATACCCCGTTTTAGATCCCAGACATTCATGACTGAGCCGGGATTCATGGTAGCCCAAAACGCTAGCCACTACACCACGTGGTGGTCAGTCGAGGCGACGATAAGTAACGTCTTTACACGTTCTACACCACATGATTTATCGTTCTACGCACCGCTGGAGAGGGGGCTATTCACCCCTCGTGAAACTGCGAACTGCATGAGGAAGACAGAGTATTAAGTATATCTGCCGAGGGCAGAACAGCAATCTAGCGTGTTTCGCAATACGTATCGCTAGCATAGACCTACTTGTAACGTGCGCGAGGCCGTGTTAATAAAAGTAGAGTTGGGTGTCGAAGAATTCACTTTCAGTAGTGAGTTTATACAACTCGCTGAAAATGTGTCTTGTATTATGCAGACTAGATCATGCCATATGTGAAGTTAGGCAAGCGCTGTACAACTAGGAACATTAACATTGCGTGTGTACTGGAAATACATGCAGTATAACACTGATATTGGAACAGTGCTGTATATGGACACAAGTATAGTTATACTTAAGCACTTCATGAACATTATGATTCAATCCTCTTATTTTCACGACATGATTGTAAATCAGATGTCGGGAGGAATAGTTCATATGCCTAGTAGCTATGATCGGCTAGACACTTCAAACATGAATACTGCGATGTGAGCGACACAATATACATTCTGAGGAACGAACACTGACATTTTTCGAGTATGAAACCGAGTGGCATCGCTAATGCTAAATTTCAGTAAGCATGTTCGCTCTATATGACATTATGGCATCGAAATGCAACTATCGTTTCGGGCGAACGTGTATTACCACCATGTGACAAGCACTTTCTACGGAACGCGATGGAGTATACGTGGAATGGCGGTAACAACCGGTGTCGTTCAGATGTCTACCTGGAACCCGTGTGTTGGAGACTGGCAGTCCGGGGTTCGATCTCATCGGTATACCAGGATGATGCAGGACATTTCCATGTGTGGAGGAGAAATGATATGGGAGGCATATCATTGCTTTCTATTCCATCAGCGACTGGCGAGAAGGTACTGAAAATCAACATCCATCACTAGTAGTAATGCATAGGCATTGTAATGTTTTAGTAGCTGCCATATTTTTCTCTTTATTAGCATAGTCGATGGGAAGAATTTAGGCATGACGTTTTACTCATGTCTGGTTTTATTCTCGACTGGATTTAGACTCCAATTCAGGAATGCATCCATTTTTGTAGTGTGTTTTTTCACAATTAAAAGTAACTTATTGTAATTTATGTGGGGACATTTTTATCGTAGTGAAGACAATCATCATAGGAGCATACTTTATTAATTCTTCACTATCCTAAATAGTGTTTTTGAACTTTCATTGTGGTCTATTTATGACACATTTATTCGCACTCGCATTTATCGCTAGATCTATTTTCTAGAGATTTTTCTGATTGTTTAGATGGAGAGTTGTTGTTTTTTGAACATTTTCCACGTCGATTTAGACAGTTTTGACTTTATTGAGGATACACTTAGTGTGATAGGATTTTTTTATCTTTTGCTAAGAGATATTCCTAGTTTTGGTGGATTATAGAGATAGTAGGGTTTTCTAATCGACTATGTAGGTCCTTATCTTTACGATCACCCTTGTCGATGGTGTAGGAACCCTATATTGTTTTCTAGAATCCATTCGAGCAGGATTACTTCTTATTTTGCTTGAGAAATCTCGATCCATATTAAATTTCTAGTTTTGACACACGAATGTCAAGTTAACATTGAGCTTATTGAAATCCATTCCTAATGGTATTTTCAGGCATTATGAATCGAATAGTATTCAAGTGATAATATTCTGAAAGGCATTTACATTCTTTTTATCAACGATAATCTCAGATAACTGAATGTGGAGGCATGTCCTTCAACAAATGTGTGATTATAATAAAACTATTGTACAGCATAAATAATAATTCCAGTGATAATTTGGAGAAATGAGTGTTAACGTTTTAAACATTCTATACGAAGTATTACGATCTTGTATAATTCTAGTAACACAAAGCTATTCGCAAACTGTAACTATAAAATATATTAGTAGTGAAATTATTCGTATCACCAATGGAAAAGGGATGGGTAGGGTGCGTCTTGACCTACCCTCCACAATTTTAGGGATTTCGACAGATAGAAAAAGTATAGGAGTGACATGAGGTTAAGGGAAACGTATGTGATAGACCACCGTTGGAAATTACTTTTGGATTATTCTCCTTTGGACAAATTATAATTAAAAATTGCGACAATACTAAAAAAGAGCTAATAAGGAGTAAACCAATGAAGTTCAACTTCAAGAAACAAAACCTCTTAATGACTGGCAGAGATAAAAATGATTCACAATAAACAATTAAGATTTCCAACAATTGTGAGTGTCTGACTAACAGAAGCCCTAGATAATTTTAAAAAGTTCATAAAATGGAAATTTAAGAGTTCGTAGATGTTTTACAACTTATCCAGATTGGCGGTTTTTCTTATTTCATCGGTCCATGAAAGTGGCAAGGAGGCGACCGTGGCTTACACAAAGAGCCCCTGTTAGGTCATCCAATGTCTCGATGATTCTCCAGTGTAGGCAGATTAGAGTTCTCACAGGAACTCAGTAGTCATTCAGTGAGGCGGCAGTGGCCATCCGCAGTGGTAATTTTGCCTCGACCACAAAGCAGGCCAAGAATCCCTGGTAGGGATTCTAGATTATGTTTAAGGAAGAACTTCCTCCTCGAGTTGAGGAGACTGGTAGAATCTTAAAGTGACGTAAAAAAAACTCATGTCGAGTTGAGGACCGTGGCCCACCAGAGTCCCAGGCGGGATCCCTGTAGAATCCAGCAGATCCAGAATGACGACTCAGAAATGCCAATTCGGGGGTGCGACTTCAGGAGTGTCTTCAGGAGTGACCATCCGGAAAGGATCACTCGAAATATATATCCAAAATGACGTCAGAAGATGATACGTAACCAAATCAGGGAGGGAGAATCAACCAGCCAATCACCGGTCAAACACGGAGAACGCCCAGTTGACCCACAGTGGAGATGAACCATTCCGGATTCAATCTTTGGAAAGTGCGGAAGTGCTCTAAAACACTCCGAGCAGATGGTAAGTACATTGAACAAAATAAGTAATTAAATAGACATGACATGTTTTATATATGTAACCGTGCTCCCACTGCATGGAAGAAAACAAACAACAGGATAATGGGGCAGTCAAAAATAAATAGTATTTCACACCCGAAGGGAAATACACATAAACACAAACATAGCTATTCGCAAAAGCGAACATGCTGGGAGGGGCGGGAGAAACGATGCAGTGAGAAAAAACGGGAGCTAGGCTCCGCGTGGTAAAGGAGCAAGCATTGTGATTGGCCTAAGAAAATGACCGGTAGAAGTCTTAATCTTCACCACGCGGACCCTACCATCTCTGTCGGGAAAACACTCAACAATCCTACCAATATTCCACACAAGGGGGGTGGACTGGGATCCTTCAAAAGCACCAAGTCCCCTACTTGGAGGTTAGAACAAGTAACACGCCATTTGTTTCGTTGTTGAAGCAAACTGAGGTATTCCAATCTCCAGCAACGCCAAAAATTATTGCGCAAGCTTTCAATTTTGCACCAAGAAATGGCTAAAGAAAATTCAGAATTAGAAGATAACAACGGGGGAGAGGCAGTCAATGGACCACCAATAAGAAAATGACTCGGCGTTAATGGCAGAAGATCTGAAGGGTCATTAGATAAGGGAGTTTTTTTTAGCGTATGGCTTTTAGTGCCGGGAGTGTCCGAGGACATATTCGGCTCGCCAGGTTTGTAGCTGCTTCGAGACGGACACCCAATGGGTGAGCTACAAGTACCGTTGGGGAGGGAAGTAGGAATGTAAGGACGAGGAGTTGGAAGGTAGCGGCTGTGGCCTATAGTTATGGACCAACCCCGGCATTTGCCTGGAAGGAAGATGGGAAACCACAGAAGACCATCTTCAAGGTTGCCGGCGGGGGGATTCGAACCTCCTCGCCTCCCGGATGTGAGCGACTGCCAGCAGTCATGCCGTAACGACCACGGCTAACTCACCCGGTATAAGGGAGATAAAGGGCGAGAATTAATTATGCCCTCAATAAAAATAATTAAGGAATTAAATTCTTCATGAGAAAAAGGGGGTGCGGCCACAAACTCGTCTAAGGTGCTTCTTGGTGAGTTTAACACAAGACTCCCAACGCCCACCTTGATGAGGTGCATACGGGGGAATAAAGTGCCACTTGAAATTTCCCTGGTGAGCATAATCAGTAATCTTTTCTAATGCTGAATTATGAGCAAGAGCTCTCTTAATTTGCTCAGAAGCTCTGATTTTTTTTAGCATTATCCGAAAACACTTTTGAAGGAAAACCTCAGCGGGCAGAAAATCTGGCAAAAGCTGCCAAAATGTAAGCAGTAGAAGCATTGGTAACCAGTTCTAAGTGAACTGCACCGGTAACCATGCATACAAAAGGGGAAATATATAGTTTTCCAGAAACACATTTTTTTTAGCTTCAGGAGAATTTTTTTATAAACAAAGGGACCGGAATAATCCACCCCCGTAAAGGTAAAAGGTCTGGCAGGCGAAGTTCGAAACGTGGGAAGATCACCCATGAGCTGAGCGATAATCTTAGTGTTGGATTTAAAACATGGAATACACTTCCGGATAACAGAGGTGACTTCATGCACTGCGTTTATTGGCCAATACCTTTCACGAATGACAGTAAGTAATGTGCGAGTGCCAGCATGAAGATGCTGGTAATGATACTGGCGAATAATTAAGGAGGTGATATGATGTTTTGAGGGAAGAATAATTGGGTGTTTCTTATCCTCAGAAAGTTCAGACAAAGATAAACGTCCTCCTACTCTCAGCAAAACGTCAGCATCCAAAAAAGGGACGAGTGAGGAAAGCCTACCCGATTTCTTAAGTGATTGACCTTGGGACATGATGTGACATTCTTCAGAGAATATTTCTCGTTGAGTAATCCACAACACCTTTATAGTGGCTAAACCTAACTCAGAAAGGGTTAAATATGTTTTAGGAAGAACAGGTTGATCTACTACAAAATATTTCCATCGAAGGAGATAAGCCATAACCCTTACCAATTTATGGAAAGAGGAATATCGCTGCAAGAGAAGGGGAGAATCGGAAACGAGAAGAGAGGATCCAGTGATCTTCCCAGCATCCGGCAAATCTGATAATTCGGGAAGAGGAAAATTTGGCCAAGTGGAAGGCTCTTGCAGAAGCCAGGGGGGGGGGGGGGTTGCCAGTATAATTTTAGGTTAGCCAACATGCGAGGGGAACACCCCCGAGAAATAACATCTGCAGGATTCTCTTTGCCAGATACATGATGCCATTGTTCCAAATTAGATAACTGTTGAATTTTGGACACTCTATTACCTACAAACACCTGCCAGTGAGATGGAGGTTTGGCAATCTATGCTAAGGTGATGGCTGAGTCACTCCAATAGAAAGTTTTGACAAATCGAACTTTTAAAGATTGACGAATTTTGACCGATAATTCAACCGCCAGAAGGGCAGCACAAAGTTCCAAGCGTGGCAACGACAAAATTTTAAGATGGGCCACTTTAGACTTGGCGCATATAAAATTGGAAAAGAAATATGATTGGACAAAATTACGGCAAACGATATACGCCCAACATCCATAAGCTTTCGATAAACTATCAGCAAAAACATGAAGTTCATATCCTCCACAGGAGGGAAAAGGGATAATTACTCGCGGGATGATAATAATATTGGAAAGATCTTCCAAACTATTTCTGTAAGAAATCCATTTTTTTTTCAGTACCGAAGGAACTGGTTCATCCCAGCCAGTTTTCAAGGACCAAAGGTCTTGCATAAAAAGCTTTGCCGTGACGATGACTGATGCTAAGAATTGGAGAGGATCAAATATCTTCGCAATCTCAGACAAAATTTGCCGCTTAGATTGCGGTTGGATGTCACTGAGATTAATTTTGAAAAAGAAACAAGATGTTCAGTAAAGAACATATAGCCTACTTTCTCCTAAATGCATGGGTATTGTTATAACTCTTTGTCCTTTTCAAGGAGTATGATTGAATGTTGGATGTAGTAGCTTGTTGAAAGACAACGTGCTATAGGGATATTAAACACGAATATGAGGTGCCCTTTGCTAGTGCTACCTCTGTACCAAATTTCGTTCAATTCAGTTTCACCGTGTTTGAATTGATAGGGGAATCGATTTGCACACATACTTGGCCACCATCTACAAACTATTGGGCTGATGTTCTTGCAGTTTGGTCTGAATATGTTTCCCGCATAAAGATATGGTGTTGCAAAATTTGGTAGAGACTAGATTATTAGGTTGGTCGTAATTACATTTTAGCTTTTAACATTTGGGTGGCCGCGATTACGTTTTCGTCAAGATAGCCGTGATATAAAACATGACACTGAGGTGCCCTTTGCTAGTGCTACCTCTGTACCAAATTTCGTTCCATTCGGTTTCACCATGTTCGAATTGATAAGGGGAATCAATTTTCACACAAAGATGGCCGCCATCCGCAAAATATTAGGCTGATGACCTATTAGTTTGGTCAAAGGATGCTCCCTCCATAAAGGTATGTTGTTGCTAAATTTGCTAGAGATCGGATGATTAGGCTAATCGTAATTTGATTTAAGCTTTGAAAATTTGTGTGGCCGCCATTACGTTTCCGTCAAGATGGCGGCGATATAAAACATGACACTGAGGTGCCCTTTGCTAGTGCTACCTCTGTACCAAATTTCGTTCATTCGGTTCCACCATGTTCGAATTAATAGGGGGAATCAATTTTGACATAAAGATGGCCGCCATCCGCAAACTATTAGGCTAATGGCCTATTAGATTGGTCAAAGGATGCTCCCTCCATAAATGTACGTTGTTGCAAAGTTTGGTAGAGATCGGATGGTTATGTTAGTCGTAATTTGATTTAAGCTTTAAACATTTGTGTGGCCGCCATTACGTTTCTGTCAATATGGCGGCGATATAAATCATGACAATGAGATGCCCTTTGCTATTGCTATCTCTGTACCAAATTTCGTTCCATTCGGTTCCACCGAGTTCGAATTAATAGGGGGAATCAATTTTGACATAAAGATGGCCGCCATCCGCAAACTATTAGGCTAATAACCTATTAGATTGGTCAAAGGATGCTCCCTCCATAAAGAAATGTTGTTGCAAAGTTTGGTAGAGATCGGATGGTTATGTTAGTCGTAATTTAACTTAAGCTTTGAACATTTGTGTGGCCGCCATTACGTTTCTGTCAATATGGCGGCGATATAAAACATGACACTGAGATGCCCTTTGCTAGTGCTACCTCTGTACCAAATTTCGTTCCATTCGGTTTCACAGTGTTTGAATTAATAGGGGGAATTGATTTTCACACAAAGATGGCCGCCATCCGCAAACTATTAGGCTAATGACCTAGTCATTCGGTCAAAGGATGCTTGCTCTATAAAGGTATGTTGTTGCAAAATTTGGTAGAGATCGTATGATTAGGTTAATCGTAATTTGATTTAAGCTTTGGACATTTGTGTGGCCGCCATTACGTTTCCGTCAAGATGGCGGCGATATAAAACATGACACTGAGGTGCATTTTGTTAGTACTACCTCTGTACCAAATTTCATTCCATTCGGTTGCTCCGTGTTCGAATTAATAGGGGGAATCGATTTTCAAACAAAGATGGCCGCCATCCGCAAACTATTACGCTGATGACCTATTAGTTTGGTCAAAGGATGCTCCCATTTGGTAGAGATCGGATGATTAGGTTAGTCGTAATTTGATTTAAGCTTTGAACATTTGTGTGGCCGCCATTACGTTTCCGTCAAGATGGCGGCGATATAAAACATGACACTGAGGTGTCCTTTGCTAGTTCTACCTTTGTACCAAATTTCGTTCAATTCGCATTCACCGTGTTCGAATTGATAGGGGGGGACAGACATTCAGAGTACACACAGTCACACACACACAGACACACACACACACACACACAGACTCACACACACACATACACACACACAGACAGACACACTTTTTTCGCCCTGTGTTGATCTCATAAGTCTACTTTCATTTTTTGCAAAAATCGAAAGTAGGCTAAAAATCCTTTTGAGGACTCCAATAGATGCCTAGAGTTTTGATAGAATTACTTTCTTGAAGAAGTTCTACTGAGTCATTATAAACTGAAGTTAACGGAAATTTAGAAAGGAATTCCTCCGAATTAGAGTTCCATTTGCGCAGGGAAAATCCGCCTCCCAAAAGCAAAGCTGTCAAATCTTTAGAGACTTGAAGTGCTTCGCATAATGACTCAAATGAATGAAGGAAATCATCAACGTAAAATGATGATTTTAACGCTTCAGAAGCTTTAGAAGAATACAGCGGCCCATCCTGGTCAGCAAGTAATTTCAACGTACGTATGGCTAAAAAAAAAGCGGAAGGCTTTAGTCCATATGTTAGTGTTTTTAATCGAAAAATCTTGACAGGCTTAGTAGGCTCATCCCGCCAAAGAATTCTCTGAAGATCGCACTGTTGTTGTTCATTCAAAATTTGTCTATACTTGTGTTTGATATTGGATATCACTGCGATAGGGAACAAGCAAAAATTTACTAAAACAGAAGAAATGTCCGATTGAATTGAGGGGCCAGATAATAAAGTGTCATTCAGAGAAGTTCCGTTGGCATCCAAAGCAGAGCCATTAAAGACCACTCTTATGTTTTCCTTTAAAATTTCATTCTTCCAAACAGGATGGTGATTAAGATAAATGACTTTAGATGGGGTATATGAAGCATCATCTCTCCTGGTAACAACCTCCATATGATCGAGCGCCTCATATTCTTCCATAAATGCAGAATATTGAGTTTTGACAACAGGGTCACGTTCAAATTTGCTTTCAACAGCATGGAGTGCTCAAAGAGCTCTAGGGTGTGTTTCAAGTAGAAGAGGTGGATTATCCACGCGGGGCATGGTTACAACAAATCTACCCTCTGAAGTGCGTGTAGTTGTTTCGAAAAACAGTTTTTCACACATTTCATTTTCAACTGAGGAAGGTGAAACTGATTCTATAGTTTCAATTTTCCAAAATCTTTCTTAGTTTTGATCAAGACTTGAATTAACAAAATGACATTGCGAGGAATTTTGAAATGACTTACGAGGGACTTGATCTGTTACTAACCGGCCTAATTTGGTTTGATGAGCGAACACTCCTGATGATATTTTTACTTAAGAGGTAAGGAGACATTGCCAAAATACATGGGCGCTGAGAAGTATGTCTACTGGAGCGATTGTATTAAATGTCGGATCTACCAACTGAATGTCATGAGGAAATTGCCAATTTCTAATTTCAAAAGAAGTGCTAGGGGTATTACTGCCAATAGTATCAAAGGCAAGACAATTCAACTGTAATGTTGTATTACAATTAACAGCATCTTTAAGATGAATTTTAACAAAATGCAGAGATTTAACATTGCTGTTGTTGATACCAGTAACCTGAATTAATGTAGGTTGCTTAGGAAGACCACGTTTTTTAATAAGGCGCTCACTTATAAAGTCATGGGTGGCGGCATTGTCCAATAAGGCACGTGCTTCAAGCCATCTACCAGAAAAATCTTGAACTTTCAATAACACGGTTGACAGCAGCACCTGGGAACTGCGAATCGAGCTAGAGCTCTGGGTATAAGATTGCGCATTGGCTCCTGGGGATGTATCTTTGGAACTTCCAGGGGAAGGAGCCTTACGTGGCTTTTCAAACCTGTGAAGCAAGGTATGATGTTGAGCCTTGAAATGGGAACAGGTATTTTTGGATAAACAATCAGACAACATATGCATAGCTGACAGATAGTTGTAGCAATATCTGCTTTGGGCTATTAATTTGCGTCTTTCGTCGGTAGAAAGAGCTTTAAAGGCAACGCAGGAATATAACCTGTGAGGTGCTTTGCAGAGAATACAATCTGTTGAGTTAGGTTGAACAGTAAAGACAGCAGATTTGTTTACTTTGGTACTGACTGGTTTGATAACATTAGACTTGGTATCTGTACTACCTGACGTATGACAGGCTACGGCCAAGAGAACCTGACATCTGTTGTTTTTGAATGCAAGCAAATAATCATAGGTATATGATGAAGTATTTGCTATTTCAATCTCCCATGCTTTTAAGCTTGCCGGATCAAACTTGGAAGTAATTAAATGAATTAAGAATAAATCCCAATGCTCGACTGGCTGTTTCAGTCTTGCCAATGCTCTAACATGCAATTGGGCTGTGTCACTTAAGGCTCGCAGTGTTGACAAATTGTCAGCGCTCAGGACGGGCAAGTTGAATAAGGCCTGAATGTGTCTTTGAATGCATAATCTTTCATTGCCATATCGACCTTTAAAGTAAATCTATGGCTATATTATAATTTTCTGCTGTTAAGGGAAGTTCTTTAATAAGTTGAAGGGGAGGGCCTTCCAACACAGATTTCAAATAATGGAATTTTTGAATTTCTGGAATTGCCGTGTTTTCATGCACTAGTGAACAAAACAATTCAAAAAATGATTGCCTCCTGTCTTCTTTCCCAAAGAAGCGTGGAATTTCAATTTTAGGTAATTATGGTTTTATATTGTTCCCATCATTAACTCTCCCTAGAGTTTCGTCCGCCTTTAACTCCATGGTTAAAGCGCGAACTAGGGCTACGGCCTGAGCGTGTGTTTCAAAATAATTATTTTCAACATCTTCTCTATCTGATTGCTTCTCTGGACTTTTAATTTCAATGTCAAGCTGTACGAGATCAAACTTTTCGTAAGCTTGCTCGTAAGCTTTCAAGCGCTGGGAAATGATGTCAAGATTTTGTTTATCCTTGGATAAGGAGGCTAGATATTTTTGGAAACGAGTAAGCTGGCCCTTGTAGGTAGCTCGGGAATTTAACAACTTATCATCAATCGTTATCGGCATGGCTGGAAGTTGGAATGACTCACTCACCGCTTCTGCTTGGAGCGCCAGACTATGACCCGCTTTCCGGAAATGAGCCTGTTTGTACTGGTAGGATGGGATTGTTTACGTCCCCCGGCAGTTCTCCTGCGTAAAGCCACGGCAAACTGAAATATTTAAGAAATATTAGATTGCACAGTTTTTTGTTTTGTTTTGTTTTTTAAGAATAGAATTTTGTGGTCTCAAGTTAAAGGTTCTGGGTTTGAGGTAAAGACTACCTTTGGATCGTTCCCGGGTTTTAGGTATCATGGAAAAGGGATGGGTAGGGTGAGTCTTGACCTACCCTCCGCACTTTTAGGGATTTCGACAGATAGAAAAAGTATAGGAGTGACATAAGGATAAGGGAAACATATGTGATAGACCACAGTTGGAAATTACTCTGGTTTATTCTCCTTTGGACAAATTATAATTAAAAATTGCAACAATACTAAAAAGAGCTAATAAGGAGTAAACCAATGAAGTTCAACTTCAAGAAACAAAATCTCTTAATGACTGGCAGAGGTAAAAATGATTCACAATAAACAATTAAGATTTCCAAAAATTGTGAGGGTCTGACTAGCAGAAGCTCTAGATAATTTAAAAATGTTCATAAAATGGAAATTTAAGAGTTCGTAGATGTTAGACAACTTATCCTGATTGACGGTTGATAATTGTATAAATAATAATGAAACAGTAACAATGAATACTCAGTTCAGTAAATCTATAATATGCACAAGACCATGTAGTGGCACCATTCAATTATGTAATAATTAAATAATGTTTGAAATGGTATTGATGGAATCCATTGTTGAATGGATGATAGATAAATAGTCAAGTGTGACAGATATAGAACTAAATGGCGATAATGTGTTATTTGGAAACATGCATTCCTAGACATGAGTACCAATAATTTGAGTAAAGGATCTTTATTATCTTATTTCTGGAAATTACTACAGTGCTAACGTAGTTTAATAATCTTCCCTTCTGGTTAAATTGAAGATCAGTGTTGATTTAAATTGGATTTTCTGCTTATTCACGTAAAAGATTATTGGGTCCAAGAGACACCAAATATATACAAAATATTTACCACGAAACCACACAATAAAATACACTCATGGAGGGTGTATGATCATCGAGTTTATTCATATAACACTCTGAGAGGTGTTGTTGTAACATAAATGTATAAAATTTATTTCAGGGTTATTATAAACATGTACATTCCGGAAATTACCTACTGAAAATGAAACAGAACTGATACTAGTTCCAGTAGGAGTTTCTTTGTGGATCTATTTCTTTATGGGGCATTGCAACCCATACTAGTGTGTGTAGGATACATTGTTGTTTTTGGCAAGATGCAGTTACACAGTGAGGTCTGTGATGTGCATTTTTGTGCTTTATTCTTGACTTTTTAAGATTGTCTAGCTCTTGAATAAATTTTTTCAGTTCCATTTTAATTCTACATTTGTGGTGATTTATAGAAGTGAGTTGAGGTCACGTTAAGAAAGCCATTGCTGGCTATTTCCAGGTGTTCTTCCGCCTGAGATTACATTCTTTGTAGATCTCGTGTTCTCTTGAGCCGTTGCTTTTCTCGTTAGCCATGGTTTTTCTTGCCTGGTTAGGTTACCCTGTGCCCTATTATCCCCATCTCTTGTTGGTAATATATGGGGGTTTTTAGCCTGGATTTTCCAGGTCCTACGATCCAGTGATCTTCGAGGGATTTCAACAAGCTGATGGTAGGTAATTTCGGGTACAGTACCATCCCGACATTTGCCCGAAGACGAAGTGGGAAACCACGAAAAACCACTTCGAGGACGGCTGAGGTGGTAATCGAAATCCCTCTATTCATTTGGACCACCCGAGGCTGAGTAGACCCCGTTCCAGTCCTCATACCACTTTTCAAATTTCGTGGCAGAGCCGGGAATCGAACCCAGGACCTCCGGGGCGGCAGCTACCCATGCTGACCGCTACGCTACGGAGGCGACCGTGTGAAACAATAAAAAATTAAAATACCTATACGTTTCGTGAGGGAACTTGACTACTTTTTCAACAGAAGAAGAAACAATGTGGCCAAAGAATGTGTGATAATGAGCTAACAAAAAGCAAGAGAAGCTCCTCTGTTCGTCACCAGATTGAGGCCAGAAGCTACTGTTTGGATCTTGGTAGAACAACGCGCCATTACCGTAGCTTTGAGTTTGAGTGAAGTTGTCAACTGAAAAACATTACGGGCCCCTTGGCAATCCCGGGCCCCGGGGTTGCTGCCCCGCTTGCCCCCTCCCCTCTCCTCCCTCTCGTCGGGCCTGCAATAAGACTCGTGAGGCGCATGCTGGGATGGTAGCTAAATCAAAGCCATGCTCCTCCTACTCAAATCCTAAATCTATACTCTAAAATCATTACAAGTTATTACAAACAAGTAGTTCCGTGAAGAACTATACAGCCTATTTTCATATATCCTACTTATGTTAATTGCCACTATCAACATACAAAATTTCAGTTTGATTGCTGTAATAGATTCGTGGATATTGAGAACCAACTAAATACTTCGGATGGTCGCCATGTTGGATTTTATATATGTAGGTCCTAGAGTTATGTACTATTACATGAAGATTATTGTGTACGTGTAGCATTCAAACTTCAATCGCATGATTAGGACACAAGAAGTAACAGGGAGATTTTAAAATTTCGCACAGCTGCCATCTTGTGGTTATGGAAACAATTGAAATAAATTAGATGCCAGAGGATTAACATTCGTATAAGGATTTACTGTACCAAGTTTCACTGCACTCGGATGGTTAAATTGCGAGAAACGACCATGTGAATATTTATACTTCGCGTCGCCGCCATGTTGGATTTGTGATCACCAGGTTATTTAAAGTCCTATAGGTGAACTTAAGTTCATGGCCTCTATGAACATAGAACAATCAGTTTGATTGCTATAATAGATTCATAGATATTCAGAGCCATCTAAATATTTCGGATGGTCGCCATATTGGATTGTTAAAAGAATAGGCCATAGAGTCAGGCACCATTAAAGAAAAATTATTGCGTAGGTTCATTATTCAAACTTTCACTTCGATCGCTTGATTACGACACAAGAAATAAAAACTTAATTTTAAAATTCGCACAGCCGCCATCCTGAGGTTATGTAAACAATGAACAACATTAGATACCAGTGCATTACAATGTGTATAAACATTTCCTGTACCAGATTTCATTGCGTTTGGAACATTAAATTGCGAGAAAGGTCTATTTAAAATTTTCAAATATACTTGGCCGCCATGTTCTGTAGTTAACCGGTTTTTGAAAGTCTTATAGATAAACTTCCTGTAGTGCCCTTTATCTCCGTACAAAATTTCAGGGTGATACCGCTACCGGTGATAGTTTCAGAGATATAGAATGCCGGTGAAATATTTCGCACATCCGCCTTCTTGTAGTTATGTAAACAATAAAATTGAACGAAGTTAGATGTCGGTGCATTACAATGTGTATAAACATATACTGCACCAAGTTTTATTGCGTTTGGTTGGTTGAATCGCGAGAAACGACTATTTAAAAGCCGCGAATTCGCGTGGCCGCCATGTTGGTTTTGTAGTTACCAGCTTTTCAAAAGTCACATAAGTGAACTTCTAGTAGTTCCCTTTATCACCGTAAAACAAATCAGGGTGATATCGGGAATAGTTTCGGAGATATTGAATGCTGGTGAAATATTTCGCACAGCCGCCATGTTGGATTGGTGAGACGTAACAAAATTTGAAGGGCACGGTCGGGGTCATCCTGAATAGTGCCATGAACTAACCGAGTTTTATTGAAGTCGCTCCAGCAGTTTAGAAGTTATTAGGGACACACACACACACACGCGGACAAAAGGTGATCTCATAAGCCTTTTTTTTAAATAGGCTAAAAATCGTTATTGATGTAAACGTGTGCGAATTTTCAAATTAGACCGGCCGCCGAGAGTGTGTCTCGCTGGTATCGGGAGAGCGTGGGCTCGAATCCCACCTCAGCCATCCTAAAAAGATTTTCGTAGTTTGCCATTTTCACCGCCAGGCAAATGCCGGGATGGTTCCAATGTGCAGGTCCACGGCCGACTTTCTTCCAAAATCCCGACCCTTAATAAGACCCAAATTAGCGGTCCCCATGGCGATTGGCCTGTCACCATCCCCAGTTGTACCTGCTGCCAAAGTGTGTTCAGCTCCCAAACGCCGTCCTTGCGACGGTAGAGAAATCATCCCTGGCAGAGTCCGTGCTGAAACCGAGCTGGAAGGGTGAACCATAACAAAAAAAAAAAGAAGTTGCGTGACGAACTAAAGAGCCTACTTTTCTTAAAATTTAAGATTCATGCCAATGATTAATCTATATGGATCTATCTAGAATAATGACGAAATTAAGTTGGTAATATCGAATTTTCTAATTAGTTCGAAATACTGTATACCTGGCATAATGTAGCCAAATAGAGAACTACAGTTGGCAGCCCTGGTGACTGAATATATTCTTAGTTCCATGCCTTAAGGTACAGAATACAAAATTTGCAATGGATAGCATGGACGTTACATGCAATTAAACATTGGATCTAACAGCGCACGTAAAATAATGTTGGCAACAATGACATACATGTATTGATTAGAAATAATCTGAAATAATATGATCTATTGTTGTGTCAATTTTGAATGAAATCCATTAGTTAGTAGAGAAGTTACATGCAGTTTAAAATTGGACCAATCAGCAGGCTTACAATCATGTTGGCAGCACTGGCGTAGGCCTATATTAGTTACTCCAAATTAATCTAGAATGCCAGGTACTATACGTGTGCAAAGTTTAGAGCTATTGGCTTGCATAGTTTCTGATATATTGATATTAGGGTAATAAAAATAGTGACAGTATTTATTAACAGTTGACAGCCCTGGTTACTCTTAAGAATCGGGATAGTCATACCTGTTATTGTTCACATAGCACACTCGAAACTTGGTTGAAATCCAATTGATAGTGTAGAAGTTATATGCATTTAAAATTTTGACCTATCAGCAGGCTTATAATCATTTTGGCAACACTGCCATGTATGGCCCCCTGGAAATTAAACTGCAATATTAGCCTATTATCTATACGTGTGTCAATTTTGAAATAGCTCCCATTCATACCTTCCACGATATCCAACATGGAGCTCAAATTTTAATTGCGACTTTTCAGCAGTTGGTAGTGAAACGGGTTCTACTGGCCCTCACTGTTGGGGTGTACAAATGCAATGGTTTCTTACTAGCTCTGTCTTGCACTTTGAAATATTAACTCTGACTAAGATATGTTGTTTTAATGGGCGCCAAGACCTCAACGCTATGTTGAAATCTAAATTTATATTTAACAACACCTAGCTCTGGTAGAACACCTTCAAGAATCTTTTCACTCAGATCGTGGTATGATTTGATCATTAACCCAACAAACAATTGTATCAGGAGAAGGAATTGGTCTATATCTAATGCTACCTACTGAAAGCAAAGATTGCATGGTTAAAAGAAATGAATTTATTATATAAAACAAGTATTGCAAAATTAATAATAATAAAAATAATAATAATAATAATAATAATAATAATAATAAGTTTTGAATTTAAATTGGAGCGTTGCGATTTGAATATTACCGCTAGAAAATTACGTGAAAACGGATTCGGATAAATTACTGATTTTACTCTTATTCCCAAGCTATGAAGTTACTGAAATACTGAATATAAAACAAAGAGACGAGAGATTGCGTAGTTCTGAGTCATTCGCGCTTACCACTGGAAATTGCCGTAGCATTTCCCTCGTACTGGATGTTGTAGAGGGCTTCCCACAGCCTCCTGGTCGTCGTCATCTTCTTCGTTAGTTGATGAGATACTTGTAGATATGATAACTTATGGTCCGAATATCGGAACCAACCACACGTACAACCACACTGGTTAAGTTTTACAAAGATAGTCACCTTGCCTCCACGGCGCGCAAACCATATATGCACTCGTCGCATCCCCTCTACGGAGCCGTCTTCCAGTCGCCCGGTCTCCTCTGATTGGCTGACCCACCACGTGATCTTCCTCTCCTCCGGGTCATTACACTCGGCGCGGCGATGATGTCAATTACCGGTCCAGGCCATTTCGCCTTTTCTTGAAGCAGCAACCCAGCTTACGTCATGCTACTCGACAAGATTAAGCCTGTAGCCGAATTCCCCGTGACTCATCTCTCTCAAAATACCCTAACTGACAAAACTCCGTAAAATTCCGTAATCATATAATTTTCTTACGATAATGTTGTTCGTAATAATTTGCTTGATAGTGTTTTCTATAACATAGAAAACCTATCTGATTACTTATAATTTTATAAAAAATGCTCCAAAGAAATACCTTAATAATTATAATAATAAGTTAATAATAATAATAAGTTACATGAAAACTTCTCTTGGCTGAACAATTTGCCGCGTAAATAAATATAGAATGGCTTCCTACTGACTTATGCCAGTGGCGTAAAATCCCCTCGAAAAACACGTTACATATTCGCCTCGGATCATCGGATGATTTACCGTGACGACGGTCCATTATCCGATTATCCCAGACACGTTAATAAATCCCCATCCAAAACACATATTACATAAATGAAATCACCCTAAATTACATATATATACACTCATAATTTTTCTTTACGCACTTTGCGTCAAAGTTTGTTGTCACTATGGATTGCACTTTGCAACCAGTTCAATGTTTTTCATATAGAATAATGTTCCACGGATATTTCCGCCTCTCAAATTTCTCTATGTTGGGAAAATAGACATAAATAATGTGTGAGCACTGGGTATTTATGACGTCACATCACACGCATCAAGGTGTTCTGATATATGTTTATCACCACAGAACTTCCTAATTTCACTGGAGGTCCCTTCCTTATGGTGAAATTTAATCACACTTATCACTGAGCACACGATCACACAATTGTGGCAGCGCATCGTGACCATAATACTTAATCTCTCTTTATATAAGACGAAATTAATATTGACTTCTGAAAAAAAAAAACAGTAAGTGCGCATTACATATAACACCAAATATTTCTGTGCGGTAATCGCCCTGTCTTCTTAAGTTCCCGTAGACCATATTCTACTTAATACTAGTTCTCAACTCAGACCAGTTCTCCTCACACAAATAATACCTTTGTACAAATTACCTTAAATTACACACTTACAATTCTTACATGGCGAGGCCGTAAACAGAAATCACGTGTGCTGTTATGTATGAGTTTCATGAAGGACTGTCTCGCCTTCTGATGGCTCATCTTTTGTCTCGTGGACGCCTTAAGCAAAAATACCCTGTTCAAGCGCTCGCCCATCTCTAGGAGACAAATGGGAATTCACCAGCGCTACCAAATTCTGGCCTTGGTGTACCGAGACATTTTAGTGCTCAAGAGCATCCGACAATCCCGTCATATTCCCCTGTACCTTAAAAACTCTCAATTACTTACATATTACCCCCCTGTGTGACTTCTGATACGCCTGCCTGGAAGACCAGATCTTCCACGCACCAAATATCACACTTACTCATTTGATAGGCTGGCTCGCCAGCTAAACACACTTACTTTATGACACATACTTTCGTAGACTATGTATATTATACGTCCCGTATAATCTGTTTCCCTTACTATCCTCCAGCTCATATGCTGTTTTGCCAATACGTTTGGAAACTATAAATATTTCTGTGTCACCTGCTTCCAACCTTGCAAGTGGCTCCCTTAAATGAACGTCATCACGTTGCTCTACTTACCTATTTTTCAGTGTCTGTAACGATGCCCTGTTGCTACTGTCCACACATGCTAACCCTAATTTCCTATGGTGTCACACCACTACTCGACACTCTATGACCTAAAAATGTCACTTCTGACTGACAGAATGACGACTTAGACAGCTTCAAAGTGAACCCTGCCTGATCTAACTTCTGAAAAACTATATCTAAATGACGTAGATGCTCCTCAAAACTGCGTGAACTAATTACCATATCATCAATATAAATGGTTACAAACTCTCCTGTGTCATCCCCTAAACCCTTAAGGTGTTCTACAAAATTGATAAAGGTTGTCTTTATGACTAAAAGCTGTAAATGGTCTATCTTCGTACATAAGTGGCACTTGCCAAAAACTGGAACTCAAATCTACACAAGTGAAATACTTCTTCCCCTCAAATGTTTGCATTAATTCCTCTATTGACATAGATTTCAGCTGATCTGAACTAATTCTACTGTTAACCAAACGAGCGTCTAAACAAATACGAACTGTGCCGTCGGCCTTGGGTACCGTGATCAAAGAATTAACATATGGACTGTTAGAGTGCTCAATAATCCCATCTTCAAGCATCTGGTTAATTTGTGCCTCAACTGCACTCTGATAAGCGAAATGTACAGGATATCTATGTCCTGTGAATACTGACCTATCAATAACGTTCAATGAATGTGTATAGCAATTGGCCATACCAATGCGATCCTCAAAAACTCTCCTATTACACAATAATACATCATAGAGCCGAACACACTGTTCCACCTCTATATTTCCCTGAAATGCAGCATCACGTAACGAGTCCTCTAGACTACCGTTCGTAATCACACTGCCCACAAAACATGGAGAACCCCGCTCTACGGCTGGCGATATCTCATTTAAAGTACAAATCACACCTACAACACTACTTCTCTGAATATGGTCATTGAACGCTACTTCTACTTCAGAATCTCCCCATTTGAATTTCAAACTCCCTACATCATAACATAAGTTACCAGACACTCTACTTAGCCACTCTGAACCCAAGATAACACTGAATACTAAATTTGGAATTACAAGACAAATCTGCTTTTCTATATGATTATTAATTTTAATGTCTACTAAAACTTGCTTAGAAATTATTTTAGACCTCTTCCCAACAGCTGTGATAACAAAAGTGCTTTTAATTGGCATCTCCTCAAAATTTACTCCAGTTCCTTTCGTTTTGTCATAAAATGCACTACTTATGCAACTCTTCATACAACCACTATCAATTAAAACATCTGTGTACGCCTCGGACACGTTAAATTTAACTATGGGGCTCTTACTGACCACCTCCTGAATAATACATTCATCATTTAATTCACGTAATAATTCATTTCTTACATTTAGGTCATAGGGTTCCTGTATAAGTGTATGGACAGTGCATGTTATAGACTGAGATTCTGACCTTACCTCGCAGCCTGGTTCGTTTTTAAGGCATTACTACCGCTTGGTGTAGTACTACTCACTACTGCACTGGTCTGGTTGTTCTGGGTTGTGTTAACGGTATCTCTCTGTCCGTTATTACCATTGGGCTGATTCCCTCCTTGACCCCTGTTCTGGTTATAATTATTATTATTATTATTATTATACCTCCCTTGGTTACCCCTAAAATCATTATTTCGACCTTGATTTCCCCTGAAATCATTATTTCTACCTTGGTATTTCTTACTATACCCATTTCCTCTGTATTGGTTTTGCTGATTATTATTATTATTATTTTGGTTCCCCCGATTTTGAACGTTGGCCCCTTCGCCTCTGTTCCCTTGAACTTCTTGATTCCTATTCTCATTAGGCCTGTTATTATGGTTACCCTGGTTCCTACCGAAATTCTCCTCGTAACCACCTCTTCCCATATCATCGAATGTACTCAATAAATTTTCCACTTGTGAAATAGATTTATCATTTTGGATACAGGAAGCTTCTTTGATTCTATATGGAAAATGTCTTAGTAATAGCCTGACTACATTACTTTCCTCCTTCAAACCATCCAGATATTTGCACGTTAATACCTGTCCTAAAAAGTACTCGGTCATAGTGTAGTTTCCTCTCGGGTTATATTTCCCACACACAATTCCCTCACGATGCAGAGACTGAATTACCTCATTCCAAAATTTCTCACAAAATTTAACTTTAAAATCTGAAATATTCTCGAAATTGTCTCTGTAGACAGCAAACCAGTTTCTTGTCTCCCCTACAAACGCTTGCTCTAAAATTTCAACTACCTGGCACCACTCAATACTACCATCTTCCAACCTTTCCCCGAATTTATTTTCTATAGTATTCATGAACTCCATTGGACAACCCTGCTGATTACTAAATTTGCCTAGTTCCATTTCCCTGTGTGTGCTATTCACATAAACTGGCCTACTCTGGCTATTTTCCTGCCTAATTCTAGCTTTCAACTTCTGTTCTAGTTCAGCAATTTTCTCCTCAGCTTTTCTTTCAATATTAGTTACAGTTAACCTAATGCTCCCTTCCGATGCTTCAACTTTACCACTTAATTTAGCTTGTTTCTCACTAATCTCCTTAAAGCTTTCCTTATTCCTCTCACTTAAAGTATTAACTTCAGTGATTATTTCTGCATGTACTTTATCAATTCTTCCCCCCAGCTGTTCTTTAACCTCTTAAGTTGCTACCTGAATTTTGTCAATTTCTCCCCCCAATTGCTTTTTGACCTGCTGTGTTTCCAGTTGCACTAGTTCTTTTAAATTTTCAGCCTGTGTACTGATGCTAATTTCTAACTCCTCCTGTACTTTTCCTAATTTTCTGTCTACATCTGCTACAATTTCTTTAGCCTTCTCTTCCATCACCCCTCTGATTTCTCCTCTAATCTTCTCATTTTTTTAATCAAATTTTAGATTGTTATCCTCAAATTTCTCACTTAATTTACTGCTCATTTGTTTACTGTCTTGTTCTAATTTAGCATTTAAACTATCGCTCAATTCCCTATTACTCTCTTTATTTTCCCTACTATTTTGTTCAAGTTTAGCATTTAGAGTTTCAGTACTCTCTTTATTTTCCCTACTATTTTGTTCAAGTCTAGCATTATTTTGTTCGAATTTAGCATTTAAAGCATCAGTACTAATTTTGTTTTGTTGCATAAACTGAAGAAGCAAACTCTCTAACCCTGCTTGACTGTTTTGATTACCCCCCTCAGTATCGGGATTTACCTCCGACATCCCTGTACTGCTTTCATTTCCAAGACTAGCCATACTGCTCGTATCTTCACTATCCAACTAGTGACCACTACGCAACTTCATCTCTTCCTCAGCACTACCCATGCTGATACACACCGATAAATGAAAAAAAAATACAGGCACAGAAATATATACCCTTCTCCTTCCACAAATGTTATTAGGTTTTCAGCCCCAAGTTGGTAGCGACAAGTGTAACGTGTTTACTTTGCTCCACGTTGAGCGTACAAGTGAAACAAATGTAATGGTTTCTTACTAGCTCTGTCTTGCACTTTGAAATATTTACTCTGACTAAGATATGTTGTTTTAATGGGCGCCAAGACCTCAACGCTATGTTGAAATCTAAATTTATATTTAACAACACCTAGCTCTGGTAGAACACCTTCAAGAATCTTTTCACTCAGATCGTGGTATGATTTGATCATTAACCCAACAAACAATTGTATCCGGAGAAGGACTTGGTCTATATCTAATGCTACCTACTGAAAGCAAAGATTGCATGGTTAAAAGAAATGAATTTATTATATAAAACAAGTATTGCAAAATTAATAATAATAATAATAATAATAATAATAATAATAAGTTTTGAATTTAAATTGGAGCGTTGCGATTTGAATATTACCGCTAGAAAATTACGTGAAAACGGATTCGGATAAATTACTGATTTTACTCTTAATCCCAAGCTATGAAGTTACTGAAATACTGAATATAAAACAAAGAGACGAGAGATTGCGTAGTTCTGAGTCATTCGCGCTTACCACTGGAAATTGCCGTAGCATTTCCCTCGTACTGGATGTTGTAGAGAGCTTCCCACAGCCTCCTGGTCGTCGTCATCTTCTTCGTTAGTTGATGAGGTACTTGTAGATATGATAACTTATGGTCCGAATATCGGAACCAACCACACGCATAACCACACTGGTTAAATTTTACAAAGATAGTCGCCTGGCCTCCACGGCGCGCAAACCATATATGCACTCGTCGCATCCCCTCTACGGAGCCGTCTTCCAGTCGCCCGGTCTCCTCTGATTGGCTGACCCACCACGCGATCTTCCTCTCCTCCGGGTCATTACATTCGGCGCGGCGATGATGTCAATTACCGGTCCAGGCCATTTCGCCTTTTCTTGAAGCAGCAACCCAGCTTGCGTCATGCTACTCGACAAGATTAAGCCTGTAGCCGAATTCCCAGTGACTCATCTCTCTCAAAATACCCTAACTGACAAAACTCCGTAAAATTCCGTAATCATATAATTTTCTTACTATAATGTTGTTCGTAATAATTTGCTTGATAGTGTTTTCTATAACATAGAAAACCTATCTGATTACTTATAATTTTATAAAAAATGCTCCAAAGAAATACCTTAATAATTATAATAATAAGTTAATAATAATAATAAGTTACATGAAAACTTCTCTTGGCTGAACAATTTGCCGCGTAAATAAATATAGAATGGCTTCCTACTGACTTATGCCAGTGGCGTAAAATCCCCTCGAAAAACACGTTACAGTAGCACTGACATCATTTTCAAATATGGCCGTGAGATATCCAGGTATAGATCTTTACTCCTACCAAATTTTGTTTCGATAGCTGCAGTCGTTTAGGAGTTGATAGGGGGACACACACACACAGCCAGACAGACAGAAGGACAGACAGACAGACACACATTTGCCCAATCTCATAAGTCTACTTTTTCCTCATTTTTGCAAAATAAATTTATTATGGCCTTAAATTGCTTGTTACCATGGAGTTTTCACTTAGGCCTATTTACTGAATTACTTATGCGAATATTACAAGCATTTTAAATCGCTTATCCTCCAAGCTTTGCTTCACCCACGGACTATGCGAGGGATTATTTACCTACCTACCACCACCACCACCACCACCACCACCACAAGGACACTATTTGGGAACTGAACACACTTTCTGTCTAGATACAACTGGGGATGATGACAGGCCTGCTCGCCAGACGACCGCTAACTGTAATAATAATGTTATTGGTTTTACGTCTCTTTTAACTACTCTGGCTTTTAGAAACGCTCGAGTGCCGAACTTTTGTCCCGAAGGGGATCTTTAACGTGCCAGTAAATTTACTGACACGGCTCCCTTGCATTTGCGCACCCTCGAATGCCAGCTGATTGCACCAGGATAGAACCTGCATCATACTACTGGGGTTAACTGACTGGGAAAGATAAGAAACTACGTACCATTGAAAACGTAATTAAAGACCATTAGAGAGAAATATTGTAATACTCCGCCAGGTTAGTACGACGAGGTGGCCGAGTGTTTAAGGCGTTGGACTCCTAATCCAATGTGCTCTGCACGCGTGCGTTCGAATCCCATCTTCGTCGAAACTTTTTTGCCCAACGACACTAATTTCACATCATGTTTGTCTCCACAATTGAGCTAACTGAACTTGGATGACTTACTCACTTAAAATATAGACTGATGAAAGGAAAAAGTGGTCGAAAATCCGTCCAGAAATTCAGCTCATCAATGTTTCCGGTGAATTTTGGAAGGACGTCGGCCATGAGTCGCCTCCATAGAGTAGCGGTCAGCGTGGTTAGCTGCCGCCCCGCAGGTCCTGAGTTCGATTCCCGGCTCTGCCACGAAATTTGAAAAGTGGTATGAGGACTGGAACGGGGTCTACTCAGCCTCGGGTGGTCCAAATGAGTAGAGGGGTTTCGATTCCCACCTCAGCCATCCTCGAAGTGGTTTTCCGTGGTTTCCCACTTCGTCTTCGGGCAAATGCCGGGATGGTACTGTCCCCGTTTACCTGGATAGTAGGCTGTCAGATATCCGCCCCCTCAATCGGATTGCCAATTATCAATCGCACCGGCACAGTTACATCAATGAAAATGGCACTGACAGATACTATCGAGATAAGAGCACAGAAGTTCACAGGAAATCATTGTGGAACACACCAAAATAGACGGGGGTTCATACTTACCGTTACTTACCTCTTAATTATCTCGGGGTTTGAGTTGACAACAGGATCACTAAAGTCTGTTCACACAATAACCTCCACCATGACATTTAAAAATGAACCAAAAACGAAGACGAGAACTTTGAACTGTACAAAAGCTTTATTTCTAATAAAGGGTATGATTTTACTAACACAACAAAAACAACGTGGCTATCAGTAGCCCAAGTCAATCTGACTACGTCCTCCAGTAGGACTTGCAAAAATTATCATACAACATGATATAAAACATTTTAGCTCCCAAGAGCTTCAAATAACGTAATATTCATAACACTATTGGATTGGAGAAGGACGTCAGGGTGTGACATATATAGAGCATTTGGTTTCCTTTTAATAAACATGAGAATGGTATTTATAGTCGCAAGGCCAGAGTGTGGACGACCTCACTCTCTGAGAACCAGATGTTGGCACAGCTGCGGGCTACCCTCCAGCCTGTTGCATACTGGTCAAATGCACTCCCTTCTCACGTGCTAAGTTACGTAAGAGTACAGCTTGCTCTCTCAAACTTTTAAATGTCTACAGGACAACTCACATTATATTTACGCAAATCTTTCAAGTACTTTGCTCACATCCTATTGGATCATTATGTTAATTTCTTAAACTTGTTAAGTTCAATCCAAATGTTTAATTAGCTCTTAAATGTTTATAACAAAATCACATAAATTATTTATAACAATTAGAAATTGTTTATAATATTTGTCAAAGACAATAAAATATTATAAGCACGCCTTTAACATCACTCTCGTTCCACATTATTTTCAAAAATATTTACAGCAATTATTTACAATATTAACATTTAAATTGTTTAAATTATTAATTTAAGAAATACATTAACCACAGGTTCATCCGGTTGATAATTTTCATAATCGTGTTTAATATAATCGACCAATGAAGGTTAGTTATACATGTTAATGTCAC
Organism: Meconema thalassinum; assembly: GCA_946902985.2. NCBI lineage: Eukaryota > Metazoa > Arthropoda > Insecta > Orthoptera > Tettigoniidae > Meconema > Meconema thalassinum. The sequence goes on from OX336391.1 coordinate 392,865,012, forward strand.
AATCTGGTTTAATAAAGGTTTTAATAATGATTTGTGACGGCAACCTTCATTCAAAATCTTATCTCAAATTCTTTCAAAACTCGTGTTAATTATAACAGTAATTCACTTGATTAATTTTCAACGAACTATAACAATCTTACTCCAGCGGAAAATCCTTCGCTAACAAGTTAATGCACAATCTGCATTAAAAATATGCCCAAAATCATCATATATTAATCTATATGGCATTAAAAACTTCCACATAACTTACAAAACTTCCACAAATAATTATTTAACATTAATTCCTGTGGGAACTTCCTTCATATTCAAGGGCATTATACCTCAGCGACTTTCAACACGCGCTGCACTAGCGATTATACATTCATAGTTCCACTTAAAATTTTTTATAATCATTAATTGTTTCAAAACTGTTTTTCTATTTAACCTTCGTGGATTTCATTCATGAACCGAAATGAAGTCAAAACTTGCCAATCACAAACAAATTTAATAGTGAATACGCTTATATACGCCTGTCTGGTCTATCAAAATTTAAGATTAACATCTTAAAAGAAATTGCAGTATAAAAATACTATCTTCAAATAAAGTGCGACTAAAATGCAAAGTAGTCGAATAGAATCCAATTAGACTGGGGAATGCAAACATCGTTCTATAACTCTCTAATTGAGAAAAACTCCTAACAAAAGTACTTGACTTTAATGCATTCAATAATTCATTATTAAAGTTAATCTTTCACAAAAGTGTCTATGATGCAATGTTCATTCATGACTGACGGTAAATGTCTGTGTTGCAATCAATTCAAATAACGACTAGTATTTCCAAGATCGTCGACAACGTAAGAGATTTTAACGCTCTAAAATCATTTAAATGTTCTTCCTTCTTGATGATGACAGAAAATTGGTCAAAGTAATTAAACTGGGGTTGAATTACTTTAATAAAATGACTCGCTGTCTGAATTTAAATCTGCCATTAAAAATCATTAGCTTACAGTCAAATCGTGACTACAAAAAAATTATTAATTACTGAAAAATCCAAATATCAGTCTCAACTGATTCAAAATCATTAACTATGCCCATGACATAACAATGTCTTAATAAATCGTCGAAAAAGGCATAACTCATCAAGATGTACTGAGAATAAGAATCTCAAACAAGAAAATAGGGCAAAATACATGAGGATAAAAATATGGGAAAAATGGTTGCTCAAACATCATTAATAAACTCAAATACAATAAACGTTCACGACTACCTTATCTGCCGATTGACGTTCCAGAGGAAAATTCCCCAAAGACTGCTGATGGATCCATTTCACCACGTTAAAGCTGAGCTCCATCCTCGAAATAGGAAATAGCACCCTCGGAGAATCGAACTGCTTCCTTCTCCGGAAATCGCTCTGCTCCTCGAAGACGAATAGACATCCTTCCGGCAATAATCTTCTTTGTGAGTCGGGACACCCCTGACCTCTCTTGAAAAATTCCCTGAAGTTCCAGTAGACAATCGCCATGAAGTTTTGTAGAAATTTCCGAAGAAATTATTCATATTCAGAGTATGAAATTGTTTCTATGGCTGTTCGATGGTATTCAGCCTTTAATTACGAAACATGGGTGTAGATGGTATTCACCGCATGTTCGCTTGTGTGGAATAGCAATTAGCGAAGTTCCATGTCGCTATCTTACTCCGTTGAAATATGTCCCAATTGCAATAAGCCCGTTTAGCCTTCCATCTGCTCTTCGGTTGTAGTATTAGAAGAACAAACTGCCGTATTCAATTGCTCCATTATACTGGTATCGTTGTGTAACCAAGCAATCTGAAGTCTTTCTATTCCACTCGCAGCGTCAGCCGTTGCGTTGATTCTGGCTATACAAAAGTGCTTCTCTTGTGGCGAGATAATCACTTTTGTCAGTCGTATAAAACTGCTAATATCTTTTAAACTAATCGGTCGAAATTGTTCAGCTTTTCTCTATTACTTTATGAAGCACAGCACAATACAATTAGCTTATCGGTGACCGCTAACTGTTCAAAGCTAAACTTGTAGAAGCTTTCTAAGGTCCGTTTCAACTTCACCTAGTTTGACTTGGATCTCGTTAATATAGTGGCCTCACCTCGCGTTATAAAGACGATTCTTTTCACTGCTGTTCACTTCGACGTCTCACTATAATGAATGTATAAGAAAAGAACTTTCATAATAGACTTCGATGATCTGAGAATGAGATCTCAGAATAATCGGAGAACGAAAGAGGCTCCTCTCTTCTGCGCAAGCCCTTTTATTAACTTCTCGAGGGGCGTTTCCATCCCTTCCAAAGCGAGATACTGCGTCATCGCTAAAAGTTCCAACTTCGTTAATACATGACGGATTTTCAAAATTCAAAAACTGAAAATAAATTTCACCAAAATTCCAAATCAATGCCTTTTACTGCAAATGGATTTCCACAATTCTGCATTCCAAAAGTAATAAAAATACCATAGTTTCAGCAATCTCCGTCTTCCTTTAAACTATCGTTCATTGGTTCATGCCTCTCCTCCAATAGCATAGTTTCTTCCTCAGCAGAATTCCTCGTTTCCTGCGACTGCGTCGTAAATCTTGGAACATTCTCGACTAAATGCTGACGTCACTGAGAATCTCAGCTCAAGTAACCTGCTGGCATAACATTTGCGTCATCCGTGCTTACGTCATGACTACCCACGTCATAACTATGACAGCCATAACTCTCCTTATAATTTCAAATATAGCCACCGTGGTCTCTGCATAATTCAATTACGGGGGCATTCTCCTCTCACCACGTTTTAAAAACAGTTGCAAATTGTTTTTAACTCAATGTTACAAGTATCTCAACTCTCTTGAACACGAAATTGAATTATTACTGGCTTACTCTAGGATAGTATCTTTTTAAATTTCCAGCATTGAACTTGCCGTAAACGACATTATTCTCATCATCGTAGAGTTCATAACAGTTGTTTCCATAAGCGTTCGTAATCCTAAATGGCCCCAGGAACACTAATCCAAATTTGGGGTAGATTTTCTTGGTCATATCAGCCTTGACAGGTCTGCGTAATAATACAAGATTTCCAACTTGTAAGGGTGTACCAAAACGTTTTCCAGCTACTCTCTTCAATCGTTTCTCTGCTGCTTTCTGGAGTTGTTCCTTTGCCTTGTCAATCCTCTGCTGCCTTCCTATGTCGGGATCTCTCGGTATGTGGTTGAAAAGATTATCCCACGGCCTTTCTGGGTTTCTTCCTAGATGAAGTCGCATTGGCACTTCTCCTGTGCTCTCCTGCACTGTAGAGTTCAGACATTCCTCAATAAGGGGTACAAATCTCACCCAACCAGAATGATCATTTGGACAGAAAATTCGACAGAATTTCGAAAATTCAGCCATATATCTTTCTGAGGAATTCGATTCAGGGTAACGCACGCTTGAAAATAAGTGCTTAATGCCAAGCCTTTCCATATCCGCTGCAAATTCCACGGACGTAAACTGCGTTCCATGATCTGACAGTAGATATTCCGGTATACCAGCTTTAGGAAATACAGCATTTTCCAGTCTGCTTACTACGTTCCTCGTGTTAGCTTTCTGCATGGGACTCATTGTAACAAATTTTGAGAAAACATCCACGGTCACCAACAAGTATTGGTTACCCTGGTATCCCTTCGGACAGGGGCCAAATATATCCGTCGCCATGAGTTCGTTTGGCTTAGAAGGAATCATCGCCTTCGGTTTTCCCTTTAGTAAAGCAGAAGCATACTTTGCTCTTTGACATTTGTCACAGGATCTAATGACCTTGGCAATACTGGAACGCATGTTAGTCCAGATAAATCTCTCTTTAAGTGTATTAAGAGTTTTATCTAAACCGGCATGTCCAGTTGCGTGATGAGCTACCCACACTAAATTGACAACAAGTTTAGGTGGCACGACTATTCGGAGTTTTGTATGCGCAGAGTCAGCATACTTGCATACGATGTCTGCACTCAAGACAAAGTGTCGTGAATTTCTCCGTGTAGCTTCATAGTCAACATCCGTATTGTCCATGTAACCCTTGAGGAACCTGTACATTTTCCTTATTGGAGCGTGTCTCTTCTGTGACACACCGATTCGGGCTAACCTCCTAACGGTTTCTTCATCTTCTTGCTCCAATTGTACATGGTGTATCTGCACATTTTTAATGGGGTTACGTGATAGAGCATAAGCCAGTAAGTTATCTTTCCCAGGCTGGTGGACGATAGTAGCGTTAAACTGTTGGGTGAACAAAGCCCAACGTGTCAATCTATCACTTGACATGTCAGTTTGCAACATAAATTGTAGTGCTTTATGGTCAGTAATAATGATGACCTTATGTCCCAGCAGGATTTTCTTCCAGGCTTGTAAAACTGTCACAAAAGCTAACGCTTCAAGCTCTGTCGTGAAGTATTTTTCCTCGTGCTTTTTCAACTTCCGACTAGTGAACGCAATGTAGTGCTTGTTGCCTGCCTCGTCTTTCTGGTATAAGACTGCACTAATGCCTATTCTCGATGCATCAGACTCAATATAGAACACCTTCTCAAAGTCTGGGTACTCCAGTTTCACATTATTTTTGAGCATCTCTTTTGCTTTCTCAAAAGCCTCGTCTGCAGCGGTACTCCATTTCCATCTGTTGTTCTTCTTGAGTAAGTCATACAGAAGAGCCATAATTTCCGAGTATCTTGGACAGTGGCTGCTAATAAATTGGCATGCACCTACAAATTCTCTAACTTGTTTTACCTTAGTTGGCTTTGGAAATCTCGTGATCGCATCTACTTTTTTCATGTTTGGATGATATCCATCTTTATCAATAGTATGCCCCAAATAATTTATCTCCTTCTTCAAGAATTGACATTTTCCAAAGTTCACCTTTATATTGGCCTCCCTTAAATTCTCGAACAACTTTCTCAAGTGCACTAAATGTTCTGCAGCGCTGGGTGAAGATACGATTAAATCGTCAATGTAGCAGATTACATTTTCTTTCACTTCGTCAGTGAGCTTACTATCAAGTGCTCGAATAAGTGCTGGTCCACTGATAACCATTCCAAAAGGCATTCTGGCAAAGACCCATGACGTCTGGTCAAATAGGAATCCAGTGTACTGCATACTATCCTCTTCTAATTGAACTTGATAAAATGAAGACGTCAAGTCAAGAACGCTGAAACAAGCTCTTCCTTTGAATTTCCGAAGCAGATCTCTAATCTTGGGTGGTCTGTCATTTTCTGGAAGAATCTTCAAGTTGATGGTCCTGGCATCGAGACAAAGACGTATTTGACCATTACTTTTCTTCACTACTGTGATGGGGTTTATATAAGACGACGCCTGTTTTCTAATAATCCCGTCTACCTCCATTTTTCTGATTAACCCTCGTACTTCTTGATAGTATTTCTCAGGAATGGGGTATATTCTCTTCTGGTAAGGGGTTTCATCTGTCAGTCTTATCTTGTACTTATAATCCTTAATCAATCCAGGCTTTTCATCGAAAATATCTTGGAATTCCTTTATCAGATCCTCAAATTCCCCCTGAATTTCTTCAAATCCTTCAGTTTTTCTACTGGGTATTTCTTCTAAGTTTTCCACTTCATTAATTATTGTATTCAAAATTTCTTCCCTAAGGTCTATTTCCAGACTGTTTTTCACGTCCTGTTCTTCTATCTCTTCTGTGATCATGTACCCATCATTAAAGCTAATACTTCTGTTCTTCATGTCAATAATAGCTCCGACCTTCGATATAAAATCGATTCCAAGCACCATATCAAAATTGATCTTGCTCACCACAATGAAGATCTGTTCATAATTCCTTCCATTGATCTCAAAGTTCAATAACACTTGAATCTTGCATTTCACTGCCTTATCTTGGAATATCCCTCTCACTTTGACGGTAGAAACAGGTAGAACTGTCATGTTCTCTCCTCTTAGCAGACTTTGATAACATTCCTCTGAAATGATGGAAATAGTAGCACCAGTATCCATCAGGGCTTTGTACTGCTGTCCATCTATCCGTACAGCAATAATAGGTAAGGCACATGGTCTTTCCTCTTTAACAATACCCCTCTCTTCTAGTAAATCTTCATCGGTAACTTCGTATATCTCATTAATCGTAATCAGGTGTGGTGTGGCAATGTATTTACAGGTTCTCACTGACGTTGAGAAATCGGCGTTTTTTTTTTTTTTGTGTTACCGACCTCAAAATTCTGTTGGCTCGTAGAAGGCCCAGGATCGATTACAACATCCTGCCTTTTCTTTTGATTGTCAGCTTCTTTATCCCTTAATTCTTTTAAGTATTGCTGGCTTTCCTTCTCTCTTTGCTGATACTGATCGGGTGTCATAACCTGACCTTGAGTATTCTGGTTTCTATTTTGGTTTTGGTTATTCCTATTATAGTTACGGTTATACCCATTATTGTTGTAATATCTGCCTCTTCCATTGTAGTTTCCTCGGTTGTAGTTCCAACCTCTGTTGATACGGTCGGTAACCTTGTGATCTGTAATTTCTAAACTGATTATTCCTGTGAGGACCTACATTGTCAGTTTTCTCCAGCTCTGGCTTGTCAGTTTGTTGGACTTGGTCCATATATACCGTATTGATTTCTTTAAACTCCTGCCTTTGACCTTTCTGGACTACGTTAGGCATTGGACTTGTGTAGTCTAACCTTCTTAGTGATTCATCCATGCTCGATAAATCCCTGATGTTGGACGAAATTATAAGTCTCCTCACCTCAACTGGCAGCATACGAGAAATCGCATCTATTAGTTGCTCCGTGGACAATGGGGGTTGCAAAAATCTCAAGCGGGACAACTGACTCGTAAAGAAATCAGCGTACCTCGTTGGAAGAGTACCTGAGTATTTTCTTGAATACACCTCCGCTCTTAACGAATTCTGCGCTTCTATGGACCAAAATCGTTTGATTAATGCCTCTGCAAACTCGTCAAAGTTACTGAATGTGTATCTAAATGCGCGAAACCATTCAAGGGGTCCTCCAATCAGATATCTCTCTACTATCTTCATCTCTCTCTCTCTGGGAATGTGAGCTTCGATGAAATAATCTTTGAGATTCCTTACATACTTTATAGGTGTCAAACTATCAGTGTTACTGAATTTTTGTGGTTTGTCTTCGAAATTCCTGATGACCGTCACGTTCCTCGGATATGAATCCGGATAGTTTTTCCCACTATCTCGATAGTTCCACTCAGGTTCCATATTCCTCTCGTCATCCTCCTCTCTGAATCTGAATACACGTTCTTCAGGAGTCACGTCTCTTTCTTCTGGCTCTAGGTTATGTCTTCTAGCATAATTCCTATTCAATTCGCAAGCTAAGCCTTCTGTATCCTTGTCAGTGATTTCTGTTAAGACTTTCTTGATTATCTCTTCTTTGTAGTTCTTCATTAAACTAGCCTCTCCTAACTTCAAATTTTTCAGTTTACTCGTCGTTTCATTTACGTCAGAGACAACTTTATGCATCTGTTCCTCTAATGTAGATTTTAAAGTTTGCATATCCTGATCTAGTTGTGTTCTATCGTCAACTTGTTTTTCGGATAGCGAATTTATCCTGACACTTAAATCTTTCCTAATCTTTACTACTTCATTGTTAATTTCTATCTGCGTACTGGCAAGTTTTCTTTCAATCCTTTCCTGAATTTGGGTTACATGTTCCCCACTTGACTTATTCCACTCGTCTTTCCATACCGCTACGTTTGCTGTTAACATTTCGGCTATGTCTACTTCGATATCCTCTTTTAATACTCTATTGTGGTCTAATACCTGGGTTCTCATGACCTCTACATCATACTTCAACTCTGCTAAAGACGTTGTTGTTCTAACTGATTCATCAACTAATCTAGTCGCTAATGCAGTTATATTACGCGTACAAAGAGTTTTTGAGTTTTCGATTTCTTCCCTGACTTTATTTACATCAGTTTGGACTTTAGTCATATCTACGAAAACTGTGTTGACCTCTACCTGAATCTTAGTTATGTCACTTTGCACCTCAGTTATATCCGCACGAATGTTATTAATGTCTACCTGAACATTGGATACATCAGTTCTAGCTTTTTGAATTTCTTTTTGGACTTCCTCGACCTTGTCTTGGACAGTCGCTACATCATTTTTGACAACAACTACTTCGGCTCTAGCACAAGAAATATCCCCTCGGACATTAGCTACATCTAAATGTAACATTGTAAGGTCTTTCTGTACCTTAGACACATCAAATTTAACATCATCAACACTTTTATGCACAATAGACACATCTTTATGGACATTAGACACCTCTGTGCGCATGTCCGTTACAGTATTCTCAATTCCTAGGGTATTAATCTGTAAACGCGACATATTCTCCTCTAAATTGGCAGCACTAGTATGAAGAACCTTCAAACTTTCACCCATGCTAGCTTTCAAATTACTAGCATTCTCCTCCATTCGACTATTATTCTCCTTCATGCTTTCATTCAGCATCTGCTTCATACTGCGATTCATGTTAGCAGACATCTCCTCTAACATCTTCTTCAAACTTTCATCTGCCATTACAATATTATTCAAAAATGGACTGCTGTAGGGACATACATCAAAAGAGCAAAATAACAACATTTGAGCAACACTTTTCACCATATATAATTTTGATCAATTTTCTGTCTTAAATTTAACTTATAACTACCTTATAATTAACCTTCGAAGATACTTCATGTTGAAACAAACTCAAGCACATGTTCAAATTTCTTTGGCTCATTTTAAAATATCCTAACACAAATAATTTACATTTACAATCCAAATAATTAATTTTATCTTTAATATGACTAAAATGTCATAAGCCGGTCAAATAAAATAAGATTCCAGATTATAGGCGATTTTCCTAAGTTTCCAGCCTATTTAACCTTTCTCAAGTTGTATAAGATCTGATCTTTTCTGAGTGTAATTTTCCTAACACAATACAACATTTAATTCCTATATAATCACACTCTTAAATACTACAATTGGCCTAGACATCTAACAAAGAATCAACCTCTTTATTTGAGTCTAATCGAACCTCACGTTTTAGGTTTGCCACTCTTTCTGGCGTTCAACCTGGTAATCCAGTTTTGTCGAATCGAGCCCCAACGTTTTAGGTGCGCCAATCTTTCTTTTGTTCAACCTGGTGATCCAGTGTTGTTGAACATGCCCCACACGTTGACTGCGCCAATCTTTCTGTCCCCGTTTACCTGGATAGTAGGCTGTCAGATATCCGCCCCCTCAATCGGATTGCCAATTATCAATCGCACCGGCACAGTTACATCAATGAAAATGGCACTGACAGATACTATCGAGATAAGAGCACAGAAGTTCACAGGAAATCATTGTGGAACACACCAAAATAGACGGGGGTTCATACTTACCGTTACTTACCTCTTAATTATCTCGGGGTTTGAGTTGACAACAGGATCACTAAAGTCTGTTCACACAATAACCTCCACCATGACATTTAAAAATGAACCAAAAACGAAGACGAGAACTTTGAACTGTACAAAAGCTTTATTTCTAATAAAGGGTATGATTTTACTAACACAACAAAAACAACGTGGCTATCAGTAGCCCAAGTCAATCTGACTACGTCCTCCAGTAGGACTTGCAAAAATTATCATACAACATGATATAAAACATTTTAGCTCCCAAGAGCTTCAAATAACGTAATATTCATAACACTATTGGATTGGAGAAGGACGTCAGGGTGTGACATATATAGAGCATTTGTTTTCCTTTTAATAAACATGAGAATGGTATTTATAGTCGCAAGGCCAGAGTGTGGACGACCTCACTCTCTGAGAACCAGATGTTGGCACAGCTGCGGGCTACCCTCCAGCCTGTTGCATACTGGTCAAATGCACTCCCTTCTCACGTGCTAAGTTACGTAAGAGTACAGCTTGCTCTCTCAAACTTTTAAATGTCTACAGGACAACTCACATTATATTTACGCAAATCTTTCAAGTACTTTGCTCACATCCTATTGGATCATTATGTTAATTTCTTAAACTTGTTAAGTTCAATCCAAATGTTTAATTAGCTCTTAAATGTTTATAACAAAATCACATAAATTATTTATAACAATTAGAAATTGTTTATAATATTTGTCAAAGACAATAAAATATTATAAGCACGCCTTTAACATCACTCTCGTTCCACATTATTTTCAAAAATATTTACAGCAATTATTTACAATATTAACATTTAAATTGTTTAAATTATTAATTTAAGAAATACATTAACCACAGGTTCATCCGGTTGATAATTTTCATAATCGTGTTTAATATAATCGACCAATGAAGGTTAGTTATACATGTTAATGTCACAATCTGGTTTAATAAAGGTTTTAATAATGATTTGTGACGGCAACCTTCATTCAAAATCTTATCTCAAATTCTTTCAAAACTCGTGTTAATTATAACAGTAATTCACTTGATTAATTTTCAACGAACTATAACAATCTTACTCCAGCGGAAAATCCTTCGCTAACAAGTTAATGCACAATCTGCATTAAAAATATGCCCAAAATCATCATATATTAATCTATATGGCATTAAAAACTTCCACATAACTTACAAAACTTCCACAAATAATTCTTTAACATTAATTCCTGTGGGAACTTCCTTCATATTCAAGGGCATTATACCTCAGCGACTTTCAACACGCGCTGCACTAGCGATTATACATTCATAGTTCCACTTAAAATTTTTTATAATCATTAATTGTTTCAAAACTGTTTTTCTATTTAACCTTCGTGGATTTCATTCATGAACCGAAATGAAGTCAAAACTTGCCAATCACAAACAAATTTAATAGTGAATACGCTTATATACGCCTGTCTGGTCTATCAAAATTTAAGATTAACATCTTAAAAGAAATTGCAGTATAAAAATACTATCTTCAAATAAAGTGCGACTAAAATGCAAAGTAGTCGAATAGAATCCAATTAGACTGGGGAATGCAAACATCGTTCTATAACTCTCTAATTGAGAAAAACTCCTAACAAAAGTAATTGACTTTAATGCATTCAATAATTCATTATTAAAGTTAATCTTTCACAAAAGTGTCTATGATGCAATGTTCATTCATGACTGACGGTAAATGTCTGTGTTGCAATCAATTCAAATAACGACTAGTATTTCCAAGATCGTCGACAACGTAAGAGATTTTAACGCTCTAAAACCATTTAAATGTTCTTCCTTCTTGATGATGACAGAAAATTGGTCAAAGTAATTAAACTGGGGTTGAATTACTTTAATAAAATGACTCGCTGTCTGAATTTAAATCTGCCATTAAAAATCATTAACTTACAGTCAAATCGTGACTACAAAAAAATTATTAATTACTGAAAAATCCAAATATCAGTCTCAACTGATTCAAAATCATTAACTATGCCCATGACATAACAATGTCTTAATAAATCGTCGAAAAAGGCATAACTCATCAAGATGTACTGAGAATAAGAATCTCAAACAAGAAAATAGGGCAAAATACATGAGGATAAAAATATGGGAAAAATGGTTGCTCAAACATCATTAATAAACTCAAATACAATAAACGTTCACGACTACCTTATCTGCCGATTGACGTTCCAGAGGAAAATTCCCCAAAGAAGACTGCTGATGGATCCATTTCACCACGTTAAAGCTGAGCTCCATCCTCGAAATAGGAAATAGCACCCTCGGAGAATCGAACTGCTTCCTTCTCCGGAAATCGCTCTGCTCCTCGAAGACGAATAGACATCCTTCCGGCAATAATCTTCTTTGTGAGTCGGGACACCCCTGACCTCTCTTGAAAAATTCCCTGAAGTTCCAGTAGACAATCGCCATGAAGTTTTGTAGAAATTTCCGAAGAAATTATTCATATTCAGAGTATGAAATTGTTTCTATGGCTGTTCGATGGTATTCAGCCTTTAATTACGAAACATGGGTGTAGATGGTATTCACCGCATGTTCGCTTGTGTGGAATAGCAATTAGCGAAGTTCCATGTCGCTATCTTACTCCGTTGAAATATGTCCCAATTGCAATAAGCCCTTTTAGCCTTCCATCTGCTCTTCGGTTGTAGTATTAGAAGAACAAACTGCCGTATTCAATTGCTCCATTATACTGGTATCGTTGTGTAACCAAGCAATCTGAAGTCTTTCTATTCCACTCGCAGCGTCAGCCGTTGCGTTGATTCTGGCTATACAAAAGTGCTTCTCTTGTGGCGAGATAATCACTTTTGTCAGTCGTATAAAACTGCTAATATCTTTTAAACTAATCGGTCGAAATTGTTCAGCTTTTCTCTATTACTTTATGAAGCACAGCACAATACAATTAGCTTATCGGTGACCGCTAACTGTTCAAAGCTAAACTTGTAGAAGCTTTCTAAGGTCCGTTTCAACTTCACCTAGTTTGACTTGGATCTCATTAATATAGTGGCCTCGCCACGCGTTATAAAGACGATTCTTTTCACTGCTGTTCACTTCGACGTCTCACTATAATGAATGTATAAGAAAAGAACTTTCACAATAGACTTCGATGATCTGAGAATGAGATCTCAGAATAATCGGAGAACGAAAGAGGCTCCTCTCTTCTGCGCAAGCCCTTTTATTAACTTCTCGAGGGGCGTTTCCATCCCTTCCAAAGCGAGATACTGCGTCATCGCTAAAAGTTCCAACTTCGTTAATACATGACGGATTTTCAAAATTCAAAAACTGAAAATAAATTTCACCAAAATTCCAAATCAATGCCTTTTACTGCAAATGGATTTCCACAATTCTGCATTCCAAAAGTAATAAAAATACCATAGTTTCAGCAATCTCCGTCTTCCTTTAAACTATCGTTCATTGGTTCATGCCTCTCCTCCAATAGCATAGTTTCTTCCTCAGCAGAATTCCTCGTTTCCTGCGACTGCGTCGTAAATCTTGGAACATTCTCGACTAAATGCTGACGTCACTGAGAATCTCAGCTCAAGTAACCTGCTGGCATAACATTTGCGTCATCCGTGCTTACGTCATGACTACCCACGTCATAACTATGACAGCCATAACTCTCCTTATAATTTCAAATATAGCCACCGTGGTCTCTGCATAATTCAATTACGGGGGCAGTACTGTCCCCGTAAATCCAGATAGTAGGCTGTCAGATATCCGCCCCCTCAATCGGATTGCCAATAATCAAACGCACCGGCACAGCCACATCAATGAAAATGGCACTGACAGATACTACCGAGATTAGAGCACAGCAGTTAACAAGAAATTATTGTGGAACACACCAAAATATACGGGGGTTCATACTTACCTTTACTTACCTCTTCAAATTAATCTCGGGTATGGGTTGCCAACTGGATCACTTAAAGTATGCCCACACAATAACCTCCACCATGATATTTAAAATGAACCAAAACGAAAACAAGAAACTTTAAACTGTACAATAATTTATTTCACATAAAGGGAATGATTCTAACAAAAATTCAACAAAATACACGTGGCAATCAGAAGCCATTGTCTATATAATCATGTCCTCCTGTAGGACTTGTAGACGCTACATACAAAATTTTATATTTCACTAGCTTATAAAGAACGTAATAATAGTAATACACTTGGAATGGATGAGGGAATTGGAACGAGACATGTAGCAATTGTTTTCCTCTTTCATAAACATCACACTTTATTTATAACTGCAAGCCTGTTGCGTAGTCGACCTTGGCCTCTAACATACAGTTGTCAGGCCAGCTGCAATCCACCCTACATCAAGTCGCATGCCCACGTCGTCAAGTGGACCCACCTGTCCAGCCAGTGCTAGCATATGCTCGTAACCTCAGAGCCTAGCTCCTTTTCAAACACTTTAAATGTCCTCAACTCAACTCAAATATTATCACGCAAATCTTTTAAATGCTTCAATCACATATTACTGGATTACTCTAATAATCCCAAAACTTGTTTAATTACATAATCCACTTGTATAATTAGCGTTCTTTAGAGTATATTAACAAAACTCTTAATGTTTATAACAAATGCTCACTAATTGTTTATAACAATTTCAAATTGTTTATAATATTGTCAAATGACAATTGAAAAATCTATACACGCCTCTCTTAATTCCTTTCATTTCCAATTATTATTAAAGATATTTACACAATTTATTTACAATATTAATATTATTTATTTTAGAAATACATTAAACCACACGTTTATCCGGTTGATAATTACTCAAATCAGGTTAATATAATCGACCAATGAAGGTTAGTTATATTTAAGCTTATATTCAGGTTTAATAAGTTTTAATAATTATTATTATTATTTGTGACGGTAACCTCCATTCAAAATCGTTATCTCAAATTATTTAACACTCTTGTTAATTTTAACAGTAATTTCACATGATTAATTTTCAAAGGACCTGGACAATAAACCCAGCGGAAAAATACTTCGCTCAAACGCACAAAATGCATAAAATAGGCACAGAATTCATCATATATTTCAATATATATGGCATAAACATCTTCCACAATTCATACAAAAACCTCCACTTACAAATTCTTCAACAACATTAATAATACTGTGGGAATCTCCTTCACTTATTCAAGGGCATTATTCATCAGCGACTTTTACATGTCCACTGAACTAACGATTATACATCCATAGTTCCTCTTCAAAAATTCTTATATTCATTAATTGTTTCAAAACTGTTATTTATTTAACCTTCGTGGGTTTCATTCATGAATCGATATGAAGTAAAAATTTGCCAATCACAAATAAATTTAATAGCAAATACGATTAGACACGCCTCTCTGGTCTATCAAAATTGAGATTAATATCTCCTAAGTAATATAGTATAAAAATACTATCTTCAAACAAAGTTAATCTAAACTGCAAAATAGTCGAATAGAATACAATTAGACTTTGGAATGCAAACATTATTGTTCAAATCTTGAATTGAGAAAAATTCCTATCAAACGTTCATTACTATAGTGTATTCAATAAATCGTAATCAAAGTTCATAGTTCATAAAATTGTCTATAATGCAATGGTAATTTCAGAACTGACGATAAATGTCTATGTTGCAATCATGTTCATAAAACGACTAGTATTTCCAAGATCGTCGATACAGTAATAGATTTTAACGCTCTAAAATCTTTTAATTATTCTTATTTCTTGAGGATGACAGAAAATTGGTCAAAGTAATATACTGAATAGAATTACTTTAATAAAGTGACACGCTGTCTGAATACAAATCTGCCATAGAAAATCGTTAACTATACAGTCAAATCGTGACTACAAAAATATGCAAATTACTGAAAGAATCTCTATTATATTATCAGTCTCAACTGATCCAAAATTATTTAACTATGCCAATGACATAACAATGTCTTAATAAATCGTAGAAAAAGGCATAACTCATCTAAGTGTACTGAGTACAGAATTATCAAGCAAGAATATGGGGCAAAATATAGGACAGAACATATGAGAAAAATGGTTGCTCAGATATCGCTAAATGGCTCAAATAAAACAAGAAACGTTCACGACTACCTTATCTGTTGATTGAAGTTCTAGAGGAAAATATTCCAAAGAAGACTGGTGATGGTTCCATTTCACCAAAAAGATGTGCTCCGACCTCGAACCTGGAACCAGCGCTCTCGGAGAATAGAACTGCTTCCTCCTCCGGAAATTGCACTGCTCCGTGTATACGATAGACATCCTTCTGGCAAAACTCTTCTTTGTGAGCCGGGTCCACCCTGGCCTCTCTTGATAGTTCCCTGAAGTTCTGGTAGAAATTCGCCATGAAGTTTATTGAAGTAATTTCCGTAGAAATATTCATATTTGTGGAGTATGAATACGTTTCCACTGCCATTTGATATAATTCAGCGTTGGACTAAGATGCATGAGTGTAGTTGGATATTCACTACATGCTCGCTTTTGTAGAAAGACGATTAGCGAAGTTCCATGCTGTTATTTCACTCCATTGATATATGTCCCAATTGCATTAAAGTCCTTAGCCTTCCATCTCCATTTCCGTTATAATAGTTGAAAGAACTGCCATATTATATTGTTCCATGTTAGAATGCAGCGTTATATCATCAAAAGCAATATGTAATAGCACGGTTGCACTACACGTGTCAGCCGTAGCGTAGAGTGTGATGTTTTAAAAGTGCTTCTCAGGCGGCGAGAAAATCACTTTTGTCTGCCGTCTTAAAATGCCAATATCTTTCGAATTATAATCTTGAAAATGTTCAACCTTTCTACACACTTTAATATAGTACTGCACAATAGAAGTAGCTTAAAGGCATTAGTCAACTCTTGATATATTATCTTGTAGACTTGAAAATGTGTGCGTTTCAACTTCGCCTAGTTTCAAACACCGTAAAATGGAACTGCGGCACGCTCGAAGCTCGTTCGATACGGTGGGCTTTACCACACGCTAAAGACGACTTGTTTCACTTATTCACTCGAAAACGACTATATGACATCAGAAATATATCTGCGGTATGAGATATGTATGCGATATGAGACACATGAGCTATGAGCGCTCCTCTCTGCTGTGCAAGACCTTTTATCAACTTCTTAAGGGGCGTATCCATCCCTTCCATAGCTTGTTTCTCCGTCATTGCTAGAATTTCTAGCTTTGGCTATACTTGACGGATTTTCAACTTTCAAAAACTCAAAATTAATTTCTTCAAAATTCCAAATCAATGCCATAACTGAAAATAGATTTCCACAATTCTGCATTCCAAAAGTAATTAAATATGATAGTTTCAGTAATCTCCGTCTCCCTCCAAACTATCGTTCATTGGTTTGAGTCTTTCCTCCAATCGCGTAACTTCTTCCTCAGCACAATTCCATGTTTCCCTGCGACTGCGTCGTAAATCTCCGATCTTTCTCGAACAAAGTCATGACGTCACCAAGAATCTCAGCTCAAGCAGCCTACTTGCGTGAAGTCTGCGTCATCCGTGCTTACGTCATGAATATCCACGTCACAACTATGACAGCCATAACTTAATTCATATTTGCCAATACAACCGCCGTGGTCTCAATATAATTCAATTTACGGGGGCATTCTCCCTTCACCACGTGTTAAAAACAGTTGCAAATTGTTTTTAAACTCTGTGTTATAAGTATCTGAATTCACTTGAACACGAAATTGAATTATCATTGGCTTACTCTTATATGATATTTCTTCTATGTTCCTTAATCATAAGTCTCTTCTTCTCTGGGTTGTGTGTGGCTAATGCATTCTCTCCACTCTACTTTCTCTTCTGTTCAGTATTCCTATTTTCCAAGTTCTGCTGGCTTGTAGAAGGACCAGGATCGATCACTACATCCTGCCTTTTCTTTTGGTTTTCAGCTTCCTTCTCTCGTAATTCCTTTAAGTATTGCTGACTTTCTTTCTCTCTCTCTTGATATTTGTCGGGTGTCATAACCTGACCTTGAGAATTCTGACTTCGATTCTGGTAATTTCTATTGTAGTTCCTATTGTAGCCCTGGTTATTGTAGTATCTACCTCTTCCATTGTTATAATTTCCTCTATTATTATTCCAGCCTCTTCTTTGCTGATATGGACGGTAACCTTGCGATCTGTGGTTGCGAAAGTGATGGTTCCTGTGAGGACCTACATTTTCAGTTTTCTCTTCATTGGGCTTGTCAGTTTGCTGAACTTGATCCATATAGACTGTATTGATGTCTTTGAATTCGTGCCTCTGACCTTTTTGTACCACATTTGTCATTGGACTCGTGTAGTCAAGCCTTCTCAATAATTCGTCCATACTGGTCAAATCCCTGATGTTTGACGATATGATGAGTCTTCTCACCTCCACAGGCAGCATACGAGAAATCGCATCTATCAACTGCTCTGTTGACAATGGGGGTTGCAAAAATCTCAAGCGTGATAACTGGCTCGTGAAGAAATCAGCGTACCGTGTTGGAAGAGTACCTGAATACTTCCTTGAGTATACCTCAGCTCTTAGTGAATTCTGTGCTTCGATGGACCAGAATCGTTTTATCAGTGCCTCTGCAAATTCGTCAAAATTACTGAAAGTGTAGCGAAATGTATCTGAACCATTCAAGGGGTCCTCCAGCTAGAAATCTCTCCACTATCCTCATCTCTCTTTCTCTGGGAATGTGAGCTTCAATGAAATAGTCTTTCAGGTTCCTGATATATTCTATCGGTGTTAGACTATCAGTATTGCTAAATTTTTGAGGTTCGTCCTCGAAGTTCCGGATGACCGTCACATTTCTCGGACATGAATCCATGTAATTCCTCCCACTATCACGATATTTCCATTCAGGTTCAATATTCCTATCCTCTTCTTCTTCCCGGAATCTGGATATACGTTCCTCAGGACTAATATCTCTCTCTTCTGTAGCGAGGTTACATCTTCTGACGTAATTCCTATCGTCTTCGCAAGTCAAGCCTTCTGGATCCTTATCCGTGATTTCCGTGATGACTTTCCTGATCAACTCTTCTTTATAGGTTTCCATCATGCTGGCTTCTCCTAGTTTCAAATTCTGAAGTTTGCTCGTAGTTTCATTAACATCAGAGACAACCTTATGAATTTGTTCCTCTAACGCGGTTTTTAATGCTTGCACGTCCTGACCTATTTGCGTTCTATCCTCTACCTGCTTTTCGGATAGCGAATCCATCCTTATACTCAAGTCCTTCCTAATTTGAACTACTTCATTATTTATGTCTACTTGTGTACTGGCAAGTTTTCTTTCAATTCGTTCCTGAATCTGAGTTACATGTTCCCCACTTGACCTATTCCATTCATCTTTCCACACCGTTACATTTGCAGTTAACATTTCCGCAATATCTACTTCAATGTCTTCCTTAAGTAAACGATTATGATCTAAGACTTGGGTTCTCATGACCTCTACATCATACTTTAATCCTGCTAAAGAAGCTGTTGTCCTAACAGACTCGTCAACTAACCTAGTTGTTAATGCACTAATGTTACGAGTACAAAGTGTTTTTGAAGTTTCAATTTCTCCTCTTACTTTATTAACATCAGTTTGAACTTTAGCAATGTCTACAAAAACAGTGTTAACTTCTACTTGTATCTTAGTTATATCGCTTTGCATCTCATTTACATCTGAATGAATGTTATTAATGTCTACTTGAACATTTGACACATCGGTTCGAAAATTTATAATCTCTCTTTGAACCTCTTCTACTTTATCTTGTACAGTAGCAACATCGTTCCTAACAACAATTACTTCAGCTCTAGCACATGAAATATCACCCCGGACATTAGCAACATCAAGATTCAACATAGTAAGATCTTTCTGTACCTTAGAAACATCAGTCTTAACCTCTGAAACATCTTTATGCACATTGGACAAATCTTTATGGACATTGGACACGTCTGTGCGCATGTCAGTTACAGCATTCTCGATTCCCTGGGTACTGATCTCTAAACGCGACATATCATTTTCTAAGTTTCCAGATCTGGTCTGAATAACTTTCAAACTTTCATCCAGCATCAGCTTTGTTCGACTAGCATTCCTAGCTTCCATCTCCTTCATACTGTTATCCATGCTAGCTTTCAAATTAGCAGACATATTACTAGAATTCTCCTCCATCATCTGCTTCATTCGACTAGCATTCCTAACTTCCATCTCCTCTAACATCTTCCTTATACTCTCATCTGCCATTTCAATATTATTTCAAGAATAGACTGCTTTAGGGACATACATCAAACAGAGCAAAATAACAACATCTGAGCTACATCTTTCACCATATATAAATTTGAGCAATTTTCTGTCTTAAATCTAACTTATAATTACCTTATAATTAACCTTCGTAGACATCTTATGTTGAAATAAACTCAAGCACATGTTCAAGTTTCTTTGGTTCATTTTAAAATATCCTAACACAAATAATTTACATTTGCAATCCAAATAATTTAATTTTATATTTAATATGACTAAACATGTCATAAGCCGGTCAAATAAAATAAGACTCCAGATCATAGGCGATTTTTCTAAGTTTCCAGCCTATTTAACCTCTCTCAAGTTGTATAAGATCTGATCTTTCCTGAGTGTAATTTTCCTAATACAACACAACATTTAATCCCTATATAATCGCACTCTCAAATTCTACAATTGTCCAAGACATCTAACAAAGAATCAACCTCTTTATTTGAGTCTTCACAATCCCATTGACATCGATAACTTGGTAATCCAATGTTATTCGAGCACTCCACAAAATTGCGGTGCCAATTCTACTGCAATAACTTGGTAATCCAATGTTTTGCTGAACGTGCGTGTCAATTCTACTGGCGTTCAACCTGGTAATCCAGTTTTGTCGAACGTGCCAATCGAGCCAATCGAGCCAATCGAGCCCCACGTTTTAGGGTTGCCAATCCTACTGTCCCCGTAAATCCGGATAGTAGCCTGTCAGATATCCGCCCCCTCAATCGGATTGCCAATAATCAAACGCACCGGCACAGCCACATTAATGAAAATGGCACTGACAGATACTACCGAGATTAGAGCACAGCAGTTAACAAGAAATTATTGTGGAACACACCAAAATATACGGGGGTTCATACTTACCTTTACTTACCTCTTCAAATTAATCTCGGGTATGGGTTGCCAACTGGATCACTTAAAGTATGCCCACACAATAACCTCCACCATGATATTTAAAATGAACCAAAACGAAAACAAGAAACTTTAAACTGTACAATAATTTATTTCACATAAAGGGAATGATTCTAACAAAAATTCAACAAAATACACGTGGCAATCAGAAGCCATTGTCTATATAATCATGTCCTCCTGTAGGACTTGTAGACGCTACATACAAAATTTTATCTTTCACTAGCTTATAAAGAACGTAATAATAGTAATACACTTGGAATGGATGAGGGAATTGGAACGAGACATGTAGCAATTGTTTTCCTCTTTCATAAACATCACACTTTATTTATAACTGCAAGCCTGTTACGTAGTCGACCTTGGCCTCTAACATACAGTTGTCAGGCCAGCTGCGATCCACCCTACATCAAGTCGCATGCCCACGTCGTCAAGTGGACCCACCTGTCCAGCCAGTGCTAGCATATGCTCGTAACCTCAGAGCCTAGCTCCTTTTCAAACACTTTAAATGTCCTCAACTCAACTCAAATATTATCACGCAAATCTTTTAAATGCTTCAATCACATATTACTGGATTACTCTAATAATCCCAAAACTTGTTTAATTACATACTCCACTTGTATAATTAGCGTTCTTTAGAGTATATTAACAAAACTCTTAATGTTTATAACAAATGCTCATTAATTGTTTATAACAATTACAAATTGTTTATAATGTTGTCAAATGACAATTGAAAAATCTATACACGCCTCTCTTAATTCCTTTCATTTCCAATTATTATTAAAGATATTTACACAATTTATTTACAATATTAATATTATTTATTTTAGAAATACATTAAACCACACGTTTATCCGGTTGATAATTACTCAAATCAGGTTAATATAATCGACCAATGAAGGTTAGTTATATTTAAGCTTATATTCAGGTTTAATAAGTTTTAATAATTATTATTATTATTTGTGACGGTAACCTCCATTCAAAATCGTTATCTCAAATTATTTAACACTCTTGTTAATTTTAACAGTAATTTCACATGATTAATTTTTAAAGGACCTGGACAATAAACTCAGCGGAAAAATACTTCGCTCAAACGCACAAAATGCATAAAATAGGCCCAGAATTCATCATATATTTCAATATATATGGCATAAACATCTTCCACAATTCATACAAAAACCTCCACTTACAAATTCTTCAACAACATTAATATTACTGTGGGAATCTCCTTCACTTATTCAAGGGCATTATTCATCAGCGACTTTTACATGTCCACTGAACTAACGATTATACATCCATAGTTCCTCTTCAAAAATTCTTATATTCATTAATTGTTTCAAAACTGTTATTTATTTAACCTTCGTGGGTTTCATTCATGAATCGATATGAAGTAAAAATTTGCCAATCACAAATAAATTTAATATCAAATACGATTAGACACGCCTTTCTGGTCTATCAAAATTGAGATTAATATCTCCTAAGTAATATAGTATAAAAATACTATCTTCAAACAAAGTTAATCTAAACTGCAAAATAGTCGAATAGAATACAATTAGACTTTGGAATGCAAACATTATTGTTCAAATCTAGAATTGAGAAAAATTCCTATCAAAATTTCATTACTATAGTGTATTCAATAAATCGTAATCAAAGTTCATAGTTCATAAAATTGTCTATAATGCAATGGTAATTTCAGAACTGACGATAAATGTCTATGTTACAATCATGTTCATAAAACGACTAGTATTTCCAAGATCGTCGATACAGTAATAGATTTTAACGCTCTAAAATCTTTTAATTATTCTTATTTCTTGAGGATGACAGAAAATTGGTCAAAGTAATTTACTGAATAGAATTACTTTAATAAAGTGACACGCTGTCTGAATTCAAATCTGCCATAGAAAATCGTTAACTTTACAGTCAAATCGTGACTACAAAAATATGCAAATTAATGAAAGAATCTAAATTATCAGTCTCAACTGATCCAAAATTATTTAACTATGCCAATGACATAACAATGTCTTAATAAATCGTAGAAAAAGGCATAACTCATCTAAGTGTACTGAGTACAGAATTATCAAGCAAGAATATGGGGCAAAATATAGGACAGAACATATGAGAAAAATGGTTGCTCAGATATCGCTAAATGGCTCAAATAAAACAAGAAACGTTCACGACTACCTTATCTGTTGATTGAAGTTCTAGAGGAAAATCTTCCAAAGAAGACTGGTGATGGTTCCATTTCACCAAAAAGATGTGCTCCGACCTCGAACCTGGAACCAGCGCCCTCGGAGAATAGAACTGCTTCCTCCTCCGGAAATTGCACTGCTCCGTGTATACGATAGACATCCTTCTGGCAAAACTCTTCTTTGTGAGCCGGGTCCACCCTGGCCTCTCTTGATAGTTCCCTGAAGTTCTGGTAGAAATTCGCCACGAAGTTTATTGCAGTTATTTCCGTAGAAATATTCATATCTGTGGAGTATGAATACGTTTCCACTGCCATTTGATATAATTCAGCGTTGGACTACGATGCATGATTGTAGTTGGATATTCACTACATGCTCGCTTTTGCAGAAAGACGATTAGCGAAGTTCCATGCTGTTATTTCACTCCATTGATATATGTCCCAATTGCATTAAAGTCCTTAGCCTTCCATCTCCATTTCCGTTATAATAGTTGAAAGAACTGACGTATTATATTGTTCCATGTTAGAATGCAGCGTTATATCATCAAAAGCAATATGTAATAGCACGGTTGCACTACACGTGCCAGCCGTAGCGTAGAGTGTGATGTTTTAAAAGTGCTTCTCAGGCGGCGAGAAAATCACTTTTGTCTGCCGTCTTAAAATGCCAATATCTTTCGAATTATAATCTTGAAAATGTTCAACCTTTCTACACACTTTAATATAGTACAGCACAATAGAAGTAGCTTAAAGGCATTAGTCAACTCTTGATATATTATCTTGTAGACTTGAAAATGTGTGCGTTTCAACTTCGCCTAGTTTCAAACACCGTAAAATGGAACTGCGGCACGCTCGAAGCTCGTTCGATGCGGTGGGCTTTACCACACGCTAAAGACGACTTGTTTCACTTATTCACTCGAAAACGACTATATGACATCAGAAATATATCTGCGGTATGAGATATGTATGCGATATGAGACACATGAGCTATGAGCGCTCCTCTCTGCTGTGCAAGACCTTTTATCAACTTCTTAAGGGGCGTATCCATCCCTTCCATAGCTTGTTTCTCCGTCATTGCTAGAATTTCTAGCTTTGGCTATACTTGACGGATTTTCAAATTTCAAAAACTCAAAATTAATTTCTTCAAAATTCCAAATCAATGCCATAACTGAAAATAGATTTCCACAATTCTGCATTCCAAAAGTAATTAAATATGATAGTTTCAGTAATCTCCGTCTCCCTCCAAACTATCGTTCATTGGTTTGAGTCTTTCCTCCAATCGCGTAACTTCTTCCTCAGCACAATTCCATGTTTCCCTGGGACTGCGTCGTAAATCTCAGATCTTTCTCGAACAAAGTCATGACGTCACCAAGAATCTCAGCTCAAGCAGCCTACTTGCGTGAAGTCTGCGTCATCCGTGCTTACGTCATGAATATCCACGTCACAACTATGACAGCCATAACTCAATTCATATTTGCCAATACAACCGCCGTGGTCTCAATATAATTCAATTTACGGGGGCAGTACCTACTGTAAGGCCACGGCCGCCTCCTTCCCTCTTCCTAGCATATCCATCCCAGTCTTCCGTCCCTTCCCATCCTGTATGCCTCTCACCAAGGCGGTCCGGGTTCGATTCCCGGTCAATGCATGTGAGATTTTCGAAGTGAAATGCCATGTCCTGTGGTTCGGATTCCACGTAAAGAGGAGGTCCCGTGGCTCATGTTCTCCAGATTAACGGTCACGTTAAACTACAAGTTTCCTTCCTTTTTTCCCCTTCCCATCCCTCATGAGGCCCCTGTTCGCTTTGCAGTTGAGGCCGCCTGGGCGAAGTGCTGATCACACCTCCCCAGTTGTATCCATCCCGACCAGATGTTCCAAGCTCCAGGACACTGCCCATTGAGGCGGAAGTGGTGAGTTCCCTCGCTGAGTCCGAGGGAACCACCAACCTAGAGGGTAAATTGACTAAATAAAAAAATTAAAAAAAATAAAAACCTCGGCCATGAACCTGTTGAAATGAACCGTCTGGGCATTTATCGCGTGGATTAAATTATTGTAATCAATGTGCTGTTTCATATCCTGTAATACTCTTTTCTGTGTTCTCGTAACTTACATGTTTTTAAATCTGCACAGGAAAAACATTGCTGACGATAATAACATTAATAATAATATTTTTTTCAAGTTAATTTTACCCTCTACGTTGGTGTTTCCCGCGTACTCAGCGAGAGAACTCACCACTACCGCCTTTCCAGGCAGTGTCCTAGAGCTGGGAACACTTGGTCGGATTGGAGAAAACTGGGGAGGTGTGATCAGCCCTTCTTCGACCAGGCGGCCTCACCTGCAAATCGAACAGGGGCCTCATGAGGGATGGGAAGGGACGGGAAGATTGGGATGGATAGGCAAGGAAGAGGGAAGGAGGCGGCCGTGGCCTTACAGTAGGTACTGCACCATTATTCCTAAAGGTCTTAAGTACAGATATGGATACAGTATTTTGAAACGCCCTGTAACTTTCTAACTAGCCTCTGAAGTCTATCATAACAGCTGGTCTACAGCGAGCAAAAGTTATGCTATCAAGAAGAGATCGGTAGAGCTCGTGTTTCCGACGAGAAGCCCGAAGGTCATCGATAATAATCATGTTGACTTTGTCTAACATTATATCGATCGATTCACCTGAGAATGATTAATACAAATTAAAGTATATTTAGCGCTATATGTAAGCAGTTACATATGTCTGTATGTATATTTCCATGGCAGAAAGCTATTACTAAGCAAGTATGAAAAACAGAAGATGATCTGTTAAGTCACTGGTGATTACACTTCGACTGCGATATATTTTATATCGAGTCGTGACGTATAGAGGAGTGGGGAGAGGGGATGTCGTGCTCAAGAGACCTCGTGCGGAGAGCGGGTACTTGAGAAACCGACATCGTGCAGGTATAAGCCTGGCAATAGTGAAATTGAAATCGCAAGTTAACGGGATTTTCAAAACGTGTGAGTGTGCCTATGTATGTAAGCGAGTTCGTTCGGCATTCTACGAGGAGTAGAAACTTGCTTAATGGGGATCAGACATGGTTTTAAACATGTATTATAAGTTTATCTTTACGACCGTGTGTCCACATCTACTAACGGACCATGCGGGAGAATACTTTCATAATCCCGACCGCCAGCTCGGCTGTATTGTGTCGTAACACTCTGCATATAAACCTTCGTGGAAATGCAGCCTAGACTTGATTCGAACTTTTCAATGTGGCTATACTTCTTTAAAAAAAAGCACATTCTTAAGCAAGGTGTCAGAGGGAAGGAATACAATGAAGCCTATATCCATTACGATGGTAGGCTAGATTAAGATAGGAATACTGCATTAGCAGGGTGTAGCGGGGACACGTTGGCAGCAACTTTCATTTATTATGAAGTGTGCAAGCGAGTCTCGTAATGCAAGGGACCGCGTGGGCGCGTGCGAAATGGGTCACATTCGCAGCTTTATATTGGAACTATTTAGCAGCTGTTCGAATTCACTCTCGCTTCGTGGCGAGTTGATAAACTGTTTGCGGTTCTGCCATCGGCATTCTAATGCGTGTGGAAAGATATCGCCAGGATATATTGGGACCATTTTGACCGGCCGGGAGTTGTTCGAGCCTAGGAGGACTATGGTTCGTTCTCTGGAGACCCAGTTGGAGTCCGGCATGTTTTCTGTTGGTTTGGAGCCTAGTATGGCCAACGATATCCTTTTTTTCCCCTCATCCAGATTCGCCAAAGGTATAGATCACTTCAACTTGTTACAGTAGTGTAGCCTGGACATGTGAACAATCACACATTGCCATATTTGATTTTGTAGATTAAATGGTTGAGTAGAAAGTGCAGGTTCGATGCTTATTTCGAAGCTGACCTTCTATGATGCCAGGATTTTGACTCTTAAAAATGAGTGCATCCTTTTTTGTATTTTGATTGATAAATTTAACATTTGAATAGTATTTTACAGTATTTAAACTGATATGCTCATCCTTATTTGTCGAGAAGTCAATGTAGGAGGAAGATCTACAGATTTTTTGTGTAAGAACATTTTAGTAACACAATTTTTTGAGAACTCTGACTGAGTTTTACATATTCTAGTGTATTGTTCTTTAAGCACTTTCGCGAGGATTATCGTATTCTTTGAGAAGAATTTTCCTTTACGTATTATTATTATGATATTAGGTAGTTTTCGGATCCTGTTATTCTGAATGTTGCTTCGAGTCCTTTGACTATTTTTCTTCAGTTTATTAACAGATTTAACTTGTATTTTCTGAGCGTGATTTTTGAAGTGGATTGACTAATGGGTCATTAGTCGCTTAGCCTTTGTTGCTAACCTAGATCCATTCTGTAGGACTAATCCATCGACATTTTCGCGTTCGGGAAGTTCAGGGAAGATCTTATTTTGAGATTGGATTTATTTTTATAAATCGCTTTTACAACCTCAGTTTGAGTGGTTGGGAGTGTTATACTTTTCTTCTATTATGAAGTTAACACTGGATTAAATTGATATCATTGCCTTTGGTGCAATAGTTTTTCTCTATTAAGAGGGTATTTGAACGACATCCAAATTTGCGAGGATAATCCCAGGAATGACTTACTATAAGTCATACGTTTAAGAATTATGAATAATGTAATACATCAATGTAAGGCAAGTTTTCTAAAAATAGGTGGAGTATTTCTGGAATCCACTGGGCTTTATTAGTAATCGGTTACAGAATCAAATTATTTTTCCGAACACGAGTTCAGGCTTTTATTATAAACAGCTGATTTTCATAATTGTGGATTTATAACAGCAAGGCTCCAATTATAGGTGCATGTTCGATTTTAGAGAGGCATGTATTAGGAATAATGCCCTTGTGTTTAAGTATTTTGATACACTGCTTTGCGAAGCAATTTTCTTGTTGAGGATTGAGCCACGTGTACCAATCAGGAATAGATTGAATGGGGTTTTAACCCAGAGAGGCGTTGTTTTTAACCTAGTATGGTTAATATTTGGTCATAGGTGACTGTATCGCTGTTGTTATCGTGAAGTAATGCCTGTGTGAAGATTAATATTTTTCTGAGCATTATTATTGAGAAACTTGAGTGGATATCCAGTTCAATATTTCCAGTAAACTTAATATAACGAATTTGCCATAGCATGTATGTTTAACAAGGATCACCGATATCTATTTAATGCTGAATCTATGATTAATTTTTTGCTTAACTTAACTGTTCGGCAGGAATACCCTGAAATTAGAAATGAAACAGTTAAACAATTTTAAGCAGAAGTGAATGTCGTGACATTAAGTCAGTGGGAGGAGAATAATGGAAATTATTCTAGAATTTTGTGTAAATTATATTCTGTAAATATGCCATGTTAATTTCATCGTTAAATAACAAGACCATATAATGCTACTGAAAATGTCGTGTAAGATTATTGGTTATAATCAGGATATTTTTGTATAAGATGTTCATTCAGTTAATGAACCGAAATGAATCTAATTTATTCAATTCATTTTTTTTGTGTGTGCTTATCCTATGGGGTCGATTATTATTATTATTATACTTTATTTATAAAAGAACTAAAAGTTAGTTGAGATAATGGGTAATTCATTTTTGGAAGCCTTTCCCATATTTCATAGCTGAAAGACAATCCAGTATAATTAAGGATAATTTTGATTGGTCGTGGTATCGACAAAATTTATATTTCTTGTCATGTTCATTCTTGCAATAAACTAATTTATTATTTGGTTTTAATTATTGCGTGATACTTTATAGAGGTGATGGAAGGGTGTATTAAGGGGGCCATCGCTAGGTATTTTAGGGTTTACCACACCTTTGAGATTCTTTCTTCCTCTTGAAGAATTCTTGTGTTTTGAGCTAGTTTTTTTTTCTCTGAGCCTTGGTCAGTCTTAATACATCCTGTTAGGTATTCGAGTGGCCCTATTATCCCTGTGTCTGTTGGTAGAACTTGGGGGGTCTTTATAGCCGGGGAATTTTCAGGTTCTACGATCCGGCTGCTATCCAGGGATTCAACAGGTATTGGTAGGTAAAGGGGTACATTAGGTGGCGCCCAGCTCAGGGGCTTCGAAAAAACTGGAATACCAGAGCGAATACCAGGGAGTTGAATGCCATAATTCTGCCAAAATTGAAACTGAATGTACAAAGTGGAAATTAGTCTTATGATCATGTAACACAGATCGCGAATTGGAACACCGTGTTTCCTGTGTGACCATGAATCAAGGCAATAAAATAATGGTGAACCAATATTTTGGCACGAACTATTGGAATTCCTATGGAACAAAGCAATTACGAGGATACTCGAGCTACTTGACTTACAAGTGGTATTGCAACCATTATTAAATATTTTTGTTTATTTTGTGTATTGGAGTGGTGCCACACGCTCTGTTAATAATTTGTTCTACTTGTTTCCGGCTGATGATCATTGCTGACATCATTAAAAATAGAAGTGTTTGTAGCAAATTTAAAATTTGAATAATGGTAGAATCATAGACCTTCACCGATATAAACCAACACGCGCTTGTATATAGGCGATCCCAAATCAAATTGGGCACTTTGTCTTTAGACATAAGCTTATTTTAAGGTAATGCCAGACAATAAGGATGAGCATGTATGGTAAATGGTGGTTGTTTGTAGATGTTCTCGCTGTGCTTTGTTGGTGTGGTATTCTTATTTCTTGTGAAGTGTAGTGAAGCATGTCTGAAGGTAATATGGTGACTGTTGGTGACGTTAAGAAGATGTTTGAAATTATTCAAAATAAAATGGACAATTTGAATCAGGACATAGAAAATATTAAGTTCCAAACTAAATCTGCATTAGACCATATGTCCGAAACTGTTATTCAAAATCAGGGTGCAGTTGCTGAAGGTATCAGGGGGGAAATTGATACTATACAATCCTCCTTGAAGGCTATCAAAAACAGTTCTAAAAGGGTAGAAAAGAAGGTTACCAGTGTAGAATCTAATATCGAAGATATCCAGGACGATAATAGAAAAACAGAACTAGATATCAGTACACTACGGGCTAATGTTGGCTTGGTACAGGTTGGCCAAGTAAGAATGCAACTTGACATTAACAATATCCAAACTAGTCAAACATCAATGCAAAATAGTCAAACATCAATGCAAAATAGTCAAACTTCAATTCAAACAGATCTTAACAATGTTCAGATAGTCAAAAGGGAATTGAGGAAACAGTAAAAGATGTTAACTCTAATGTAAGGATTATGCAATCCCAAATCAATGATTTAAGAACAGATGTGGGATTAATAGAATCCAGTCAAAAAGAGATTCAGTCCCAAGTCAAAAATATTCAGAATGATGTAAATCAAATTGAATCCAGCCAAAATAAAATGGAGCTAGAGGTCCGAAAAATCGAAACTAGTCAAAATCAGACAGAGGTTAAGTTAATGGAGCTAGAAAAATCTAGTAAAGAGTTTCAAGTTGAGATTAGACTAGACTTTGAAAAAAGTGTGAAGCTCAGTAAAAAAAAATTAGAAGCACTTCAGCTACAGTTTTCCCATGACACTAATCAGACCCAGAATAGCCTGGAGCAGTTGAAATGTGAAATGGGGACACTCCGAAGTCCGAGCTCAAGTCACAGATCATACGAAATTTCTCAGGGATGATTTTGACATAGATTTGAAAGGGAACATAGAGATAATATTGTAACATTTCGTAAAGATATCATGAAAATTAATGAGGAATGTTTCAAAGTTGAGAAATTTAAGTTAGAATCCAAACTTGCCACTGGTCTTGCAACTAATAGCAAAGACATAATAAATGTTAGGGAAGATCTAAGCAAAAGAATGGATGGAATTCAAAATACACAGGTTAATAACATATCCGATTTAGAGAAACGTATTAACAGTGTTGAAACTAAAGTCGACCAAAGTAAGATAGAGTTAAATGAGGTCAGGGAGAAGAAAACTTCCGAAATTAATGAAATTAGAAAGGGTCTCGAGCAAATTAATCTAGAGGGGCATATCAATTTAGATACGCTAAAAGATCAATTGCGATCACTTTTACAGTCCGATTTTAGAGTTGCAGTTGAACAACCTGAAGTGATAGTACCTGATAGTAGGGAAATGATGATGCAGGAATCTCCCAATAACGAACCCAACGTTCGGCTCAGTCAAATGGAACATCCGAGTCCCATTCGAACAAGCAGGGAGACGTTTAGTTCTCCGAACCCCAACGTAGGCGTGGATGATTATACTTCGAAATCATTGGAGAGGACACCGAATGTAACCATAATAAGAAACTTTGATGACAAACCGAATAGAGATACCCGTGACAACAGAGATAAGAGACAAAATCAAGGGTACTCAAGATACAAAAAATTATCGAACGGATGCGTCCGATAAGAAAGTGAAACAGGAGAGGCTCAAGAGAGGGCGAGATAAGTCCATGGAGGCTGGACGAAGAAAATCGAAGAAAAGAAAGGATGAAAATCTAAATAAGTCACAACCCAGCACTAGCAGAGAAGGTCGGAGTTCAGAAAGAACACCTGACCGGGATAAAAGAAGGACGATTTCGAGAAGAGGTTGAGCACTGAGATGTCACGCATTCTACCTGTTCACGACTACAAGAAAGTGATTACCATGACAGAGAAGTCATTATAATAAAAGGAAATAATTGTTATGAGGTAGTAAGCCTAAATGGAAGAGAAACGATAGGTCGTTTCAATGCAAAAAACCTGAAAAGATATGTGAAGAAGATAGACTGAGTGTTGACTGAATAATGCTACATATGCCGAGATTACCTGGAATGGTGTAAATAAAAGCTGAGGAGACTTTTATTTAAGGTATCAAAGGGAAAATGCACCATTATTCCTAAAGGTCTTAAGTACAGATATGGGTACAGTATTTTGAAACGCCATGTAACTTTCTAACTAGCCTCTGAAGTCTATCATAACAGCTGGTCTACAGCGATCAAAAGTTATGCTATCAAGAAGAGATCGGTAGAGCTCGTGTTTCCGACGAGAAGCCCGAAGGTCATCGATAATAATCATGTTGACTTTGTCTAACATTATATCGATCGATTCCCCTGAGAATGATTAATACAAATTAAAGTATATTTAGCGCTATATGTAAGCAGTTACATATGTCTGTATGTATATTTCCATGGCAGAAAGCTATTACTAAGCAAGTATGAAAAACAGAAGATGATCTGTTAAGTCACTGGTGATTACACTTCGACTGCGATATATTTTATATCGAGTCGTGACGTATAGAGGAGTGGGGAGAGGGGATGTCGTGCTCAAGCGACCTCGTGCGGAGAGCGGGTACTTGAGAAACCGACATCGTGCAGGTATAAGCCTGGCAATAGTGAAATTGAAATCGCAAGTTAACGGGATTTTCAAAACGTGTGAGTGTGCCTATGTATGTAAGCGAGTTCGTTCGGCATTCTACGAGGAGTAGAAACTTGCTTAATGGGGATCAGACATGGTTTTAAACATGTATTATAAGTTTATCTTTACGACCGTGTGTCCACATCTACTAACGGACCATGCGGGAGAATACTTTCATAATCCCGACCGCCAGCTCGGCTGTATTGTGTCGTAACACTCTGCATATAAACCTTCGTGGAAATGCAGCCTAGACTTGATTCGAACTTTTCAATGTGGCTATACTTCTTTAAAAAAAGCACATTCTTAAGCAAGGTGTCAGAGGGAAGGAATACAATGAAGCCTATATCCATTACGATGGTAGGCTAGATTAAGATAGGAATACTGCATTAGCAGGGTGTAGCGGGGACACGTTGGCAGCAACTTTCATTTATTATGAAGTGTGCAAGCGAGTCTCGTAATGCAAGGGACCGCGTGGGCGCGTGCGAAATGGGTCACATTCGCAGCTTTATATTGGAACTATTTAGCAGCTGTTCGAGTTCACTCTCGCTTCGTGACGAGTTGATAAACTGTTTGCGGTTCAACCATCGGCATTCTAATGCGTGTGGAAAGATATCGCCAGGATATATTGGGACCATTTCGACCGGCCGGGAGTTGTTCGAGCCTAGGAGGACTATGGTTCGTTCTCTGGAGACCCAGTTGGAGTCCGGCATGTTTTCTGTTGGTTTGGAGCCTAGTATGGCCAACGATATCCTTTTTTTTTTCCTCATCCAGATTCGCCAAAGGTATAGATCACTTCAACTTGTTACAGTAGTGTAGCCTGGACATGTGAACAATCACACATTGCCATATTTGATTTTGTAGATTAAATGGTTGAGTAGAAAGTGCAGGTTCGATGCTTATTTCGAAGCTGACCTTCTATGATGCCAGGATTTTGACTCTTAAAAATGAGTGCATCCTTTTTTGTATTTTGATTGATAAATTTAACATTTGAATAGTATTTTACAGTATTTAAACTGATATGCTCATCCTTATTTGTCGAGAAGTCAATGTAGGAGGAAGATCTACAGATTTTTTGTGTAAGAACATTTTAGTAACACAATTTTTTGAGAACTCTGACTGAGTTTTACATATTCTAGTGTATTGTTCTTTAAGCACTTTCGCGAGGATTATCGTATTCTTTGAGAATAATTTTCCTTTACGTATTATTATTACGATATTAGGTAGTTTTCGGATCCTGTTATTCTGAATGTTGCTTCGAGTCCTTTGACTATTTTTCTTCAGTTTATTAACAGATTTAACTTGTATTTTCTGAGCGTGATTTTTGAAGTGGATTGACTAATGGGTCATTAGTCGCTTAGCCTTTGTTGCTAACCTAGATCCATTCTGTAGGACTAATCCATCGACATTTTCGCGTTCGGGAAGTTCAGGGAAGATCTTATTTTGAGATTGGATTTATTTTTATAAATCGCTTTTACAACCTCAGTTTGAGTGGTTGGGAGTGTTATACTTTTCTTCTCTTATGAAGTTAACACTGGATTAAATTGATATCATTGCCTTTGGTGCAATAGTTTTTCTCTATTAAGAGGGTATTTGAACGACATCCAAATTTGCGAGGATAATCCCAGGAATGACTTACTATAAGTCATACGTTTAAGAATTATTAATAATGTAATACATCAATGTAAGGCAAGTTTTCTAAAAATAGGTGGAGTATTTCTGGAACCACTGGGCTTAATTAGTAATCTGTTACAGAATCAAATTATTTTTCCGAACACGAGTTCAGGCTTTTATTATAAACAGCTGATTTTCATAATTGTGGATTTATAACAGTAGGGCTCCAATTATAGGTGCATGTTCGATTTTAGAGAGGCATGTATTAGGAATAATGCCCTTGTGTTTATGTATTTTGATACACTGCTTTGCGAAGCAAATTTTCTTGTTGAGGATTGAGCCATGTGTGCCAATCAGGAATAGATTGATTGGGGTTTTAACCCAGAGAGGCGTTGTTTTTTACCTAGTATGGTTAATATTTGGTCATAGGTGACTGTATCGCTGTTGTTATTGTGAAGTAATGCCTGTGTGAAGATTAATATTTTTCTGAGCATTATTATTGAGAAACTTGAGTGGATATCCAGTTCAATATTTCCAGTAAACTTAATATAACGAATTTGCCATAGCATGTATGTTTAACAAGGATCACCGATATCTATTTAATGCTGAATCTATGATTAATTTTTTGCTTAACTTAACTGTTCGGCAGAAATAACCTGAAATTAGAAATGAAACAGTTAAACAATTTTAAGCAGAAGTGAATGTCGTGCCATTAAGTCAGTGGGAGGAGAATAATGGAAATTATTCTAGAATTTTGTGTAAATTATATTCTGTAAATATGCCATGTTAATTTCATCGTTAAATAACAAGACCATATAATGCTACTGAAAATGTCGTGTAAGATTATTGGTTATAATCAGGATATTTTTATATAAGATGTTCATTCATTTAATGAACCGAAATGAATCTAATTTATTCAATTCATATTTTTTTTGTGTGTGTGCTTATCCTATGGGGTCGATTATTATTATTATTATACTTTATTTATGAAAGAACTAAAAGTTAGTTGAAATAATGGGTAATTCATTTTTGGAAGCCTTTCCCATATTTCATAGCTGAAAGACAATCCAGTATAATTAAGGATAATTTTGATTGGTCGTGGTATCGACAAAATATATATTTCTTGTCATGTTTATTCTTGTAATAAACTAATTTATTATTTGGTTTTAATTATTGCGTGATGCTTTATAGAGGTGATGGAAGGGTGTATTAAGGGGGCCATCGCTAGGTATTTTAGGGTTTACCACACCTTTGAGATTCTTTCTTCCTCTTGAAGGATTCTTGTGTTTTGAACTAGTTTTTTTTTCTCTGAGCCTTGGTCAGTCTTAATACATCCTGTTAGGTATTCGAGTGGCCCTATTATCCCTGTGTCTGTTGGTAGAACTTGGGGGTCTTTATAGCCGGGGATTTTTCAGGTTCAACGATCTGGCTGCTATCCAGGGATTCAACAGGTATTGGTAGGTAAAAGGGTACAGTACCATCCCGGCATTTGCCCGAAGACGAAGTGGGAAACCACGGAAAACCACTTCGAGGATGGCTGAGGTGGTAATCGAACCCTCTCTACTCATTTGGATCTCCCGAGGCTGAGTGACCCCGTTCCAGTCCTCATACCACTTTTCAAATTTCGTGCCAGTGCCGGGAATCGAATCCAGGACCTCCATGGTGGCAGCTTACAATGAATAATAATAATAATAACATTGATTAAAGGAAGGAATAAAAGCCTCCGTGGCTTAGGCGGCAGCACGCCGGCCTCTCACCGCTGGGTCCGTGGTTCAAATCCCGGTCACTCCATGTGAGATCTGTGCTGGACAAAACGGAGGCAGACAGGTTTTTCTCCGGGTACTCCGGTTTTCCCTGTCGAAATTTCATTCCAGCAACACTCTCCACTATCATTTCATTTCATCTGTCATGCATTTAATCATTGCCCCAGAGGAGTGCGTCAGGCCTCGGCAGCCGGCACAGTTTATATCCTCGCCGCTAGATGGGGGCTTCATTCATTCCATTCCTGACCGGTCGGAGACTGGAAGCAGGCTGTGGATTTTCATTTTCAAAGGCAGGAATAACGCCTATGTCTGTTAAGGCATTGTTAATTGTCAAAGGTCTTCCTTATCGATGGAACAGAACATTGGAGAAGAATCTTACTACTGGGTTTTAGCTGACTGGCAAAGATAAGAAACTAAGTACCATGGAATACATCAGAGAAATGTTGTAACAACCTCAAAATAACATGACGAGGTGGCCGAGTGGTTAAGGCGTTGGACTGCTAATCCAATGTGCTCTGCACGCGTGGGTTCGAATCCCATCCTCGTCGGAACATTTTTGCACTAACGACAATAATTTCGCATCATGTTTTTCTCCACAATTGAGTTAACGAACTTGGATGGCTTACTTACAACATGTAGGCTGATGGGGGACAGAGAGCGATCTTTGGATAATCGAACCAGTGATTCAGCTGATCGATATTTCCGGAGAATTTTGGAAGTCGACCATGGACTTGTTGAAAGGAACCATCCCTGTATTTACCGAGCGGATCAAATTACGGTAATCAAAGTGCTGTTTCTAATCCTGTAATATTCTGCTTTGTATATGATAGCCAGATTCAAGAGGAATAGTTTAGGCTATGTTAAATTTCGGACAGACCACTCCATTCTCTGCATTTAGGCCCTTTCGCAAAAATCTACACCGTTCAATCGATCTGAACCAAAATTTGTACACATACCCTTTGGAAACCTGCGAGCAACACTGTCTACATGAAATTTATGACAGACCAGTCAGTCCATTCCCTGCATTTAGGCCCTTTGGCACAAATCTACACCGTTTCACTAATCTGAACCAAAATTTGTATACTTACCCTTTGAAACCCTGCGAGTAACACAGTTTACATGCAATTTCGAAAAGACCACTCCATTCCCTGCATTTATGCCCTTTGGCACAAATCTACACCGTTTCACCGATCTGAACCAAAATTTGTATACTTACCCTTTGGAACCCTGCGAGTAACACTGTCTACCTGAAATTTCGAACAGACAACTCCATTCCCAGCATTTAGGCACTTTGGCACAAATCTACCCGGTTTCACCTATCTGAACTAAATTTCACATACTTACACTTTGGAACCCGACGAGTGACACTTGAAATTTCGGAAAGACCAGTCCATTCCCTACATTAGGTCCTTTGGCATAAATCAACACCGTTTCACCGATCTGAACTACATTTTGTATACTTTTTTTAATTTTTTTTATCGAATTTACCCTCCAGGTTGGTGGCTTCCACGGACTCAGCGGGGGAACTCACCTCTACCGCCTCTACAGGCAGTGTCCTAGAGCTGGGAACATCTGATCGGAGTGGATACAACTGGGGAGGTGTGACCAGCACCGCGCTCAGGCGGCCTCGCCTGCAAAGCGAACAGGGGGCCTCATGAGGGAAGGGAGGGATAGGCAAGGAAGAGGGAAGGAGGCGGCCGTGGCCTGACAGTAGGAACCATCTCGGTATTTGCCCGAAGACGAAGTGGGAAACCACGGAAATCGAACCCCCTCTACTCATTTGGGCCACCTGAGGCTGGGTAGATTCCGTTCCAGTCCTCATACCACTTTTCAAATTTCGAGGCAGAGCCGGGAATCGAATCCAGGACCTCCGGGGCGGCAGCTAACCATGCCTCCCGCTACGCTACGGAGGCGACATTTTGTTTACTTACACTTTGGAACCCTGCGGGTGACACTGTCCACTATAAATTTCGGACAGACCACTCCATTCCCTGCATTTAGGCCCTTTATCACAAATCCACACCGTTCTTCACAATTGCGCCAAATTTTACTTACACTTTGAAACTCTGCTGGTAACACTGTCCACTTGATATTTTGGACAACGCTCTCCTTTCCCTACACTTAGAATAACAATCAAACTGAACTTGAAAACCACGTATTAAGGCCCTTGAACCGTTTATGTCCGTAGTAGTGTAACTATAAGAGTATTTTAATAAGTCCATTGCTGACTGGCAATTCGGGCTGCATCAAGTCGCCCCTACCAGTGTTCTGGTGCAGAATTGCGAAAATAGTTAAATCTTCTGCTGCTTATAAATTGCAGTCACGGGGATTAATTAGTGCAAAAAGCTTTCTTAGGCCCCTTAAAACAGTTATCATCATGAACATATTATGCCTCTGTATAAATGCAATGGTGTTAGTGCAGTACATTGAGGTTATCAGCTGCAATAAGCGTTGGTGCTTTCAAATTTACCTTCATTTATTCCGAAACTATCGTGGAGTGCTATGTTGCGGTAAATGAAACTATTCTACCTCGGGAGCTCGGGACAGCCGAAGTTTTCCAAAGTGTTCCTACGGCCCTATGCGACAAAAGACAACACCATTAGTCTCTACATTTCTAACAGCCAATGAGATATAGGCCCTAGGCAGTGTCTTATTTCACTTACTCCTCTTTCTAAACATATTTTAAATATTGTTTGTATATTACATGTGTCCGTGCTGCAGTTTGTAAACAGCCGTTTCCCACTTCATTATTATCATTACGGGAAAATGAACTGAATGTAACGTCCATTATACTGTACTACTTATCACCCCCACTACAACCACCACCACCATAAAAAGTTATACTGTATTTTAAAAAAAAATCTGTTAATTTAAGTATCATGTGCCAGTTCTGTAGTAGTATTAATTATCATCCATAAAACAAATAAATCCACCGGTCGAAGCCGGGCACTACTGCTAGTAAGGGATAATTCCTAAACTGTCGCAAGGACGGTGTCTTGGACCTCATCACACTTTATCAGCAGATACAACACCGGGTTAGTTAGTCGTGGTCGTTTAGAATCTCCCCGCCGGCAACTTTGCGCATGGTCTTCTGTGGTTCCCCATCTACCTTCCAGACAAATGCCTTGGTTGGTCCCTAAACATAGGCCATAACCGCTACCTTCCAATTCCTCGTCCTTACATTCACACTTTTTTCCCAACAACATTCCTTATTAGTCTACGCGACGGTACTTGAAGTTCACCACATAGGTGTCCGCAAAGAAGCAGCTACAAACTCTGGCGAGCCGAACATGTCATCGAAATTCCCGACACTAAAAGCTATACGCTGAAAAAAAAAAAAAAAAAAACAGATACACTTGGGGATGGTGACAGGTTGGGGGTCTAATTACGGAAGAGTCGGAGAAGGGATTTTGAAACGAAGTCGGCCGTGGACCATTTTAAAGGAACCGTTCCGACATTTTCCTGGTGGTGAAAATGCGAAACCAAAAAAATTATTTTCAATCCGTTGAGGTGGGATTCAAACTCACGCTCTCCACCAATAATAATAATTATTATTATAAAAATAGGTCGCCTCCGTAGCGTAGCGGTCTGCATGGTTAGCTGCCGCTCCGGAGGTCCTGGGTTCGATTCCCGGCTCTGCCACGAAATTTGAAAAGTGGTACGAGGACTGGAACGGGGTCTACTCAGCCTCGGGTGGCCCAAATGAGTAGAGGGGGTTCGATTCCCCCTCAGCCATACTCGAAGTGGTTTTCCGTGGTTTCCCACTTCGTCTTCGGGCAAATGCCGGGATGGTATCTTCTTCAAGGCCACGGCCGCCTCCTTCCCTCTTCCTTGCCTATCCATCCTCACCATCCCTTTCCTTCCCTCATGAGGCCCCTGTTCGTTTTGCAGGTGAGGCCGCCTGGGCGAGGTGCCAATCCCACCTCACCAGTTGTATCCCTTCCGATTCGATGTTCCCAGCTCTAGGAAACTGCCCGTAGAGGCGGTAGTGGTGAGTTCCCTCGCTGAGTCCGTGGGTTCCACCAACCTGGAGGGTAAACGACTAAAAAAAAAAAAACAAAAAAACAAATATAAAAATAGCAATAATAATATGATGAAAGAGAAGGACAGTAACACTGGAGAAGACACCAAATCCTGGGGGAGAAATTCTTAAACTATTTAGCCAAAATACCTTAGGTGAAGATGAAAATAAAAATTCTGTAAATGATGTAGTAATAGATGTTTTCTCCTCTGCTGCCTATAACCCACCCACCATCCCCTTTTAAATCAAGACTTCTTTTTTTCCCTCTTTTTTCTTAGTCGTTTATCCTCCAGGTTGGTGGAACCCACGGACTCAGCGAGGGAACTCACCACTACCGCCTCTACGGGCAGTGTCCTAGAGCTGGGAACATCCAATCGGAGTGGATACAACTGGTGAGGTGTGATTGGCACCTCGCCCAGGCGGCCTCACCTGCAAAGCGGACAGGGGCCTCATGAGGGAAGGTAATGGATGGTCAGGATGGATAGGCAAGGAAGAGGGAAGGAGGCGGCCGTGGCCTTGAAAAAGGTACCATCCCGGCATTTGCCCGAAGACGGTGTGGGAAACCACGGAAAACCACTTCGAGGATGGCTGAGGTGGGAATCGA
The DNA here is from genome assembly GCA_946902985.2 of Meconema thalassinum. Taxonomy (NCBI): domain Eukaryota; kingdom Metazoa; phylum Arthropoda; class Insecta; order Orthoptera; family Tettigoniidae; genus Meconema; species Meconema thalassinum. Next base: position 392,905,115 of record OX336391.1, read on the forward strand.
ACCCCCTCTACTCATTTGGAACACCCGAGGCTGAGTAGACTCCGATCCAGTCCTCATACCACTTTTCAAATTTCGTGGCAGAGCCGGGAATCGAACCCAGGACCTCCGGGGCGGCAGCTAACCATGCTGACCGCTACGCTACGGAGGCGACCTCTAAATCAAGACTTACAGAGATAAAATTCCAGCCGAGTCCGCCATTATACGCGTGAATAATGCAAAAATACAGAATTGGCAACTCTACTTTACGGTAATACTCTATAGCCGGTATTGTCCAGACCATTAGTTAATATCTTATAGTTAGTAGTTATTGTTGTTTTAAGGGGCGGAACAGTGATGTCATCTGCCCCACCAATGGTTTTGCGGGCCATGTTAGCTAATATAGCCCATACACCCCTGTTTTCTTTTCCTTTCACGTACAATGGGGGTTCTCACGCATCAATAATCTTTATCCAGGCCAATGGTTTTTCCATTTAATACTTTTTCATATGTAGTAATTAGAATACCTGTCTCTTTATTACGTGTGTCGTGTGGTGTATTTTTTATCCCACATGTTGGCAACAGTAATGTGACGTCATGAATTGCGCCTTAGACACCAATGAGTGCGCCTGAGTAACAGTTGAAGTGACCTCATACGCCTGAGAAACATGGCTGCCGTCGTTGAATGGGAATAAATCAAAACGTAATTTAGCACCGGTGAAGCAGGGATAATTGACAGTAATTGTAATTGCTAATGTCTCCTAGAAAGGTATGAACATTTATTTTATTTATTTATTATTTTTATTTAGTCAATTTACCCTCTAGGTTGGTGGTCCCCACGAACTCAGGGAGGGAACTCACTACTACCGCCTCTATGGGCAGTGTCCTGGAGCCTGGAATTTCTGGTCGGGATGGATACAACTGGGGAGGTCTGATCAGCACTTCGCCCAGGCGGCCTCATCTGCAAAGCGAACAGGGGCCTCATGAGGGATGGGAGAGGATGGAAGATTGGGATGGATAGGCGAGGAAGAGGGAAGGAGGCGGCCGTGGCCTTACAGTAGCTACTGTCCCCGTTATCAGGATAGTAGGCTGTCAGATATCCGCCCCCTCAATCGGATTGCCAATAATCAATCGCACCGGCACAGCTACATCAATGAAAATGGCACTGACAGATACTATCGAGATTAGAGCACAATAGTTAACAAGAAAATTATTGTGGAACACACCAAAATATACGGGGGTTCATACTTACCTTTACTTACCTCTTAAATTTATCTCGGGGACTGGGTTGTCAACTGGATCACTTAAAGTATGCCCTCACAATAACCTCCACCATGATATTTAAAATGAACCAAAACGAAGACGAGAAACTTTAAACTGCACAATAATTTATTTCACATAAAGAATGAATTTAACAAAAATAAAACAACAAAATCCACGTGGCAATCAGAAGTCATTGTCCACATAACTATGTCCTCCTGTAGGACTGGTATACTCTACATACAATGTCTCAGCTTTCTCAAGCTCAAAATAACGTAATTATAATAATGCACTTGGAATGGAAACGGGATTTGGGACGAGACACATATCAATTGTTTTGCGTGTTTATATACTTCACATTTTATTTATAGCCACAAGGCTATTATGTAAACGTCCTTGGCCTCTATCATACAGTTGTCCGGGCCAGCTGCAATGCACCTGCATCGTCAAAGTGGACTCACCTGTCCGTTCAACCCTAGCATAAGCGAGTTACATCAGAGCTTAGCTCTCCTTTCAAAACACGTTAAATGTCCACTTCTCAACTGAAATGTTATCACGCAAATCTTTTAAATGCTCCATTCAAACACCAGTGGATTACTCCAACAATCCCAAATCATGTTTAATTGTTCAATCCACATGTTTAATTAGCGTTGTTTAGAGTATAAAAACAAAACTCTAAATGTTAATAACAAAAGTTCATTAATTATTTATAACAATAATAAATTGTTTATAACAATGTCAGACGACAATTAAAAATTTTATACACGCCTCTATTAATCCCTTTCATTACAAATTGTTATCAAAGATATTTACAAAATTATTTACAATATTAATATTGTTTATATTATTTATACAAGAAATACATTAAACCACACGTTTATCCGGTTGATAATTACTCAAATTGTGTTGATATAATCGACCAATGAAGGTTAGTTATATTTAAATGTCAAATTCAGGTTTAATAAGGTTTAATAATTATTATTAATATTGTTAAATAATTTGAGATGAAGATTTTGAATGGAGGTTACCGTCACAAATATACAACTTGAGAGAGGTTAAATAGGCTGGAAACTTAGAAAAATCGCCTATGATCTGGAATCTTATTTTATTTTGACCGGCTTATGACATGGGTAGTCATATTAAAGATAAATAAACTGGATAGAACTCAAATAGGTCAGGACGTGCAAGCATTAAAAACTGCGTTAGAGGAACAGATTCATAAGGTTGTCTCTGATGTTAATGAAACTACGAGCAAACTGCAGAATTTGAAACGAGGAGAAGCTAGCATGATGGAAACCTATAAGGAAGAGTTGATTAGGAAAGTCATCACGGAAATCACGGACAAGGATATTGAAGGATTGACTGGTGAAGAGGATAGAAATTACGTGAGAAGATGTAACCTCGCTACAGAAGAGAGAGATATTAGTCCTGAGGAACGTATATCCAGATTCAGGGAAGAAGAAGAGGATAGAAATATTGAACCTGAATGGAAGTATCGTGATAGTGGGAAACATTATTTGGATTCATATCCGAGAAGTGTGACAGTCATTGGATATTTTAAGAGCGTTAAAAATCCCTCAGTATGAATTCCTTGTCCGTGATTTCCGTGATTAATGATTAAATGATTTTTGAGCGTTAAAATCTATTACGTTATCGACGATCTTTGAAATACTAGTCGTCTTATGAACATGATTGCAACATAGACATTTATCATTGAATTATAGACAATTTTATGAAATATGAACTTTGATTACGATTTATTGAATACACTATTGTAATGAACATTTGATAGGAATTTTTCTCAATTATAGATTGGAACAATAATGTTTGCATTCCACAGTCTAATTGTATTCTATTCGACTATTTATGCAGTTTAGATGAACGTTGATTGAAGATAGTATTTTTATACTGCGTTACTTTGAAGATATTAATCTCAATTTTGATAGACCAGGGAGGAGTGTCTAATCGTATTTGCTATTAAATTTACTTGTGATTGGCAAATTTTTACTTCAAATCGATTCATGAATGAAACCCACGAAGGTTAAATAATAACAGTCATTAATACAATTGATGAATATAAGAATTTTTGAAGAGGAACAATGGATGTATAATCGTTAGTTCAGTGGACCTGTAAAAGTCGCTGATGAGTAATGAATGCCCTTGAATAATGAAGGAGGTTCCCACAGTAATAAATGAAGTTGTTGAATTTATGAGTGGAGGGTTTTTTGTATGTAATTTGGAAGATTTTGATGCCATATATATGAAGATATATGAGGAATTCTGGGCCTATTGTTGAGCAATTTTGTGCGTTTTGAGCGAAGTATTTTTCCCATATTTTTTGTCCTATCTTTTTCCCCACGTTGGGCGCCACGTTTGGCTGTTCTTGATAATAATTGCCCTGTGTTTCCTTGTGATTCCGTTCCGTATTGATAAGTCTGGTTCTTCTGGCAATGAAAAGCTATTTCAAAGCTATATTAAGAAATTTAATAAAAGTTACGAATCCAATGAGACTAAGTACAATTTAAGATTGTTACGATTTCAGGAAACCTTGAAAGAAATTAAAATTCTCAATGCTGAAAGACCGTCCAAGTCGAGTGCGTTGTATGGTTTTACAAAGTTCTCAGACTTATCACCAGATGAATTTTTGCACCATCATTTACAACCTAAACTTCATCAACGCTTAAAGCATCAACAACACAAGCACCGCAACAGAGTAGCAAAAAGAGCAGTTGATACACTGCCTGTTCATGTTGATTGGAGAGAAAAGAAAGTGGTAACTCCTGTCAGAGACCAGAAGGCGTGTGGTGCTTGTTGGGCTTTCAGCACTATAGAAACTGTAGAGTCCATGTCTGCTTTGAAAACTGGCATTCTTCAGTCACTAAGTGTGCAGGAGATCATTGATTGTGCTGGCAATGGGAATTTGGGATGCTCTGGAGGAGACACGTGTGGCTTGTTAGAATGGCTTGCTGATAATAAAATCCATGTTGAAAAGGAAAAGGAGTACCCTTTAATGTGGAAAACTCAAGCATGTAAGCTGAAAGGAACATGTCGATCAGATTCAGGAGCGACTTGAAAGAAAACTTGCCAGTACACAAGTAGACATAAATAATGAAGTAGTTCAGATTAGGAAAGACTTGAATGTAAGGATGGATTCGCTATCCGAAAAGCAGGTAGAGGATAGAACTCAAATAGGTCAGGACGTGCAAGCATTAAAAACTGCGTTAGAGGAACAGATTCATAAGGTTGTCTCTGATGTTAATGAAACTACGAGCAAACTGCAGAATTTGAAACTAGGAGAAGCTAGCATGATGGAAACCTATAAGGAAGAGTTGATTAGGAAAGTCATCACGGAAATCACGGACAAGGATATTGAAGGATTGACTGGTGAAGAGGATAGAAATTACGTGAGAAGATGTAACCTCGCTACAGAAGAGAGAGATATTAGTCCTGAGGAACGTATATCCAGATTCAGGGAAGAAGAAGAGGATAGAAATATTGAACCTGAATGGAAGTATCGTGATAGTGGGAAACATTATTTGGATTCATATCCGAGAAATGTGACAGGTTTTTTTTTATTTTTATTATTCAAAATTTATTAAACTTGTCTGTCATGTAATTTTTATACAGTACACAAAATAATATGTATAAAGTTACATCCTAACTGTTGACATACCATATATTAAAAACATTAGGCTACATGTGTCAAACTACACTAGTTGCTTTCATAAGAGCAATCCATGTAATCATTGCTTCAGAGGAATATAAAATGATGGAGTGAGAAGTCTGCTTTTAGAACTGTTATTCTCTCCCTCTTGCTCTATTGTCTACCGGACATGTCACTCATGAGCCAGTTCAAGTTTCCCCAACTCAATAAGTTGGACATATCTCTTGTAAGAATTTTATTCTCCACTATTAAATTGTATGATTTAACAAATAGCTTAATATGGCAACAATATCTCATCTGGTCTGAATGATTGAGATTAATATCTTCAAAGTAACGCAGTATAAAAATACTATCTTCAATCAAAGTTCATCTAAACTGCATAAATAGTCGAATAGAATACAATTAGACTGTGGAATGCAAACATTATTGTTCCAATCTATAATTGAGAAAAATTCCTATCAAATGTTCATTACAATAGTGTATTCAATAAATCGTAATCAAAGTTCATATTTCATAAAATTGTCTATAATGCAATGATAAATGTCTATGTTGCAATCATGTTCATAAGACGACTAGTATTTCAAAGATCGTCGATAACGTAATAGATTTTAACGCTCTAAAATCATTTAATCATTTTTTTTCTTGAGGATGACAGAAAATTGGTCAAAGTAATTTACTGAATAGAATTACTTTAATAAAATGACACGCTGTCTGAATTCAAATCTGCCATAGAAATCGTTAACTTTACAGTCAAATCGTGACTACAAAAATATGCAAATTAATGAAAGAATCTAAATTATCAGTCTCAACTGAACCAAAATTATTTAACTATGCCAATGACATAACAATGTCTCAACAAATCGTAGAAAAAGGCATAAATCATCGAAGTGTACTGAGTACAGAAATGTCAATCAAGAAAATGGGGCAAAAGATAGGACAAAAAATATGGGAAAAATGGTTGCTCATATCTCTCATATCTCTCATACCGCAGATACCGCATATATATTTCTGATGTCAGATAGCCATTGTCGAGTGAATAAGTGAAGCAATTTGTCTTTAGCGTGTGGTTAAAGCCCGGCGCATCGAACGAACACGGAGCAGTTCCATTTTACGCTGTTCGAAACTAAGTGAAGTTGAAACGCTCACATTAACGTTTCTATCAGATAAAATATATAGAGTTAACTTCTGCCTTTATTATAATTCAATTGGGCAGTACAACATTGAGGTGTGTAGAACATTTGAACAATTTCACGAGTTTATTTTGAAAGATATTGGCATTTTAAGGCTGCAGACAAAAGTGATTTTCTCGCCACCTGAGAAGCACTTTTAAAATTCCACAGTATACACTACGGCTGACACGTGTTACAACCGTGATATTGGAGCATACGTTTGGTAATACAACGATACATTCTACACACATCAAAAAAAGTTTTGCATCACCTCGGTTCCCAGATCTCCGGCATATAGACGTTGACTGTGTATATTGTATCCAAGATACAGTCCCTTTGACTGTTCATAGATGTCACTAAAACTGCTCAAAGATGTAAACAACCATGCATGGGCAGGGCCTATTAGACGGAGGGGGTACGACAGCCGATCAGTTCCAGTCATTCCACCAGGACGAAGGTACGCTGCTCATGTTGTCTGTAGTTCTACCATGCCTAGAAGGTCAATACCGCAGTTCGATCGCGTCCGCATTGTTACTTTGTGTCAAGAAGGGCTCTCAACAAGGGAAGTTTCCAGGCGTCTCAGAGTGAACCAAAGCGATGTTGTTCGGACATGGAGGAGGTACAGAGATACAGGAACTGTCGATGACAGGCCTCGCTCAGGCCGCCCAAGGGCTACTACTGTAGTGGATGACCGCTACTTACGGATTGCCGCTCGGAGGAACCCTGACAGCAATGCCACCATGTTGAATAATGCGTTTCGTTCAGCCACAGGACGTCGTGTTTCAACTCAAACTGTGCGCAATAGGCTGCATGATGCGCAACTTCACTCCCGACGTCCATGGCGAGGTCCAGCTTTGCAACCCCGACACCATGCAGCGCGGTACAGATGGGCCCAACAACATGCTGAATGGACCCCACGGAATTGGCATCACGTTCTCTTCACCGATGAGTGTCGCATATGCCTTCAACCAGACAATCGTCGGAGACGTGTTTGGAGGCACCCTGGTCAGGCTGAACGTCTTAGACACACTGTCCAGCGAGTGCAGCAAGGTGGTGGTTCCCTGATGTTTTGGGGTGGCATTATGTGGGGCCGACGTACGCCACTGGTGGTCATGGAAGGCTCCGAAACGGCTTTACGATACCTGAATGACATCCTCCGACCCATATTGCAACCATATCGGCAGACTATTGGAGAGGCATTTGTCTTCATGGACGACAATTCTCGACCTCATCGTGCACATCTTGTGAATGTGTTCCTTCAAGATAACGACATCGCTCGACCACAGTTGCCAGCATGTTCGCCAGACATGAACCCTATCGAACATGCCTGGGATATGTTGAAAAGGGCTGTTTATGGACGTCTTGACCCACCAACCACTCTGAGAGATTTACGCCGAATTGTCGTTGAGGAGTGGGACAATTTGGACCAACAGTGTCTTGATGAACTTGTGGATAGTATGCCACGGCGAATACAGGCATGCATCAATGCAAGAGGACGTGCTACTGGGTATTAGAGGTAGTGGTGTGTACTGCAATCTGGACCACAAATGCTGAAAGTCTAGCTGTATGATGGTACAACATGCAATGTGTGGGTCTCATGAGCAATAAAACGAGCTGAAATGTTGTTTGTGTTGATCTCTATTCCCTTTGTATTTAACGGTTCCGGAACTCTTGGAACCGAGGTGATGCAAAACTTTTTTTGATGTGTGTATTATGGAATATTATAATCTTGCAGTACTTTCAATGATTATAACAGAAGTTGAGATGGAAGGCTAAGGCTTTAATGCAATTGGGACATATATCGATGGAGTGAAGTAACAGCATGGAACTTCGTTAATCGTCATTCTACAAAAGCGAGCATGTAGTGAACATCCAACTACACTCATGCATCGTGAATCCATCGCTGAATTATATCAAATGACAGTGGAAATATCATCATACTCCACGATTATGAATATTTCTGCGGAAATAACTGCAATAAACTTCATGGCGAATTACGACTGGATAGAACTCGAACCAATGAACGATAGTTTGGAAGGAAGACGGAGATTGCTGAAACTACGATATTTAATTACTTTTGGCATGCAGATTTGTGGAAATCTATTTTCAGTTATGGCATTGATTTGGAATTTTGAAGAAATTAATTTTGAGTTTTTGAAATTTGAAAATCCGTCAAGTATAGCCAAAGTTAAAACTTCTAGCAATGACGGAGCAACAGGCTATGGAAGGGATGGATACGCCTCTTAAGAAGTTGATAAAAGGTCGTGCACAGGATAGAGGAGCTCTCATATCTCTCATAGCGTAACTTCTTCCTTAGCACAATACCTTGTTTCCTGCGACTGCGTCGTAAATCTAAGATCTTTCTCGAACAAAATCATGACGTCACCAATAATCTCAGCTCAACCAGCCTACTTGCATGAAGTCTACGTCATCCGTGCCTACGTCATGAATATCCACGTCACAACTATGACATTCATAACTTTATTCATTTATGCCAATACAGCCATCGTGGTCTCAATATAATTCAATTTACGGGGGCAGTACCATCCCGGCGCTTGCCCGAAGACGAAATGGGAAACCACAGAAAACCTCTGCGAGGCTGGCTGAGGTGGGAATCGAACCCCCTCTACTCATTTGGACCATCCGAGGCTGAGTAGACCCCATTCCAGTCCTCATGCCACTTTTCAAATTTCGTGGCAGAGCCGGGAATCGAACCCAGGAACTCCGGGGCGGAAGCTAACCATGCTGACCGCTACACTACGGAGGCGACTAAAGTATGAAAATAATATCAATAATTAGCCAAATAGAAGTGAACTCCTCCAGAATTAGTGATGGAACACGGCAATGTCTATTAAGCCACTATTGAGCATCAAAGGCCTTCTTTATCGATGCAACAGGGCATTGGAGAAGAATTAGCTGACTGGTAAAGATAAGAAATTACGTGCCATGGAAAACATCTTTGAAGACCATAACAGAGGAATATTGTAATAATCCGCTAGCTCCAGACGACGAGGTGGCCGAGTGGTTAAGGCGTTGGACTGCTAATCCAATGTGCTCTGCACGCGTGGGTTCGAATCCCATCCTCGTCGGAACATTTTTGAACCACCGACACTCGACAATTAAGCTAACTGAACTTGGACAGACTACCCACAAGATGTGCCACTTCGTATAATCGAACCAGTGATTCGGCTGATCAGTGTTTCCTGTGGAAATTAGAGCTATACAAGTGCTGAGATATTCTACTCTGTGCTCCCGTGTAGATTTGAACTGTGCACAACAAACTATTTGGTGCGATGATATAATGATGATAATACTGGCCGGCCGGGCCAAGAGGCAGTGAGGTGTAGAAAGTGGAAAGACGTTACTTATCGTCACCTCGACTGATCACCACGTGGTGTAGTGGCTAGTGTTTTGGGCTACACGATTCCTGGCTCAGCCATGAATGTCTGAGATCTAAAACGGGGTATACAATTCCTAGTAAGGCTGAACTAAGATATGTCAAATAAATAAAGATGAATAATAATAATAATAATAATAATAATAATAATAATACAAATTTGAGCAAAGCCCAAAGAGAGAAAAAAAACAGAAAAGAAGTGGACAGAAGGGAGAAAGAGGAAGCATAGTGAATATATGAGAGATTTTTGGGAAGAATGAAGAAAGGGACAGAAAAAAACAACATATTTTAACGCTCTCCTTAAGGGGGAAAGACGATGATTTTTTTTTAAAGTCGTTTACCCTCCAAGTTGGTGGAACCCACGGACTCAGCGAGGGAACTCACCACTACCGCCTCTACGGGCAGTGTCTTAGAGCTGGGAACATCTAATCGGAGGGGATACAACTGGTGAGGTGTAATTGGCACCTCGCCCAGGCGGCTTCACCTGCAAAGGGAACAGGGGCCTCATGAGGGAAGGTAATGGAAGGTCAGGATGGATAGGCAAGGAAGAGGGAAGGAGGCGGCCGTGGCCTTGATGAAGGTACTGTCCCCGTTTACCTGGATAATAGGCTGTCAGATATCCGCCCCCTCAATCGGATTGCCAATTATCAATCGCACCGGCTCAGCTACATCAATGAAAATGGCACTGACAGATACTATCGAGATAAGAGCACAGAAGTTCGCAGGAAATCATTGTGGAACACACCAAAATAGACGGGGGTTCATACTTACCGTTACTTACCTCTTAATTATCTCGGGGTTTGAGTTGACAACAGGATCACTAAAGTCTGTTCACACAATAACCTCCACCATGACATTTAAAAATGAACCAGAACGAAGACGAGAACTTTGAACTGTACAAAAGCTTTATTTCAAATAAAGGGTATGATTTTACTAACACAACAAAAACAACGTGGCTATCAGTAGCCCAAGTCAATCTGACTACGTCCTCCAGTAGGACTTGCAAAAATTATCATACAACATGATATAAAACATTTTAGCTCCCAAGAGCTTCAAATAACGTAATATTCATAACACTATTGGATTGGAGAAGGACGTCAGGGTGTGACATATATAGAGCATTTGATTTCCTTTTAATAAACATGAGAATGGTATTTATAGTCGCAAGGCCAGAGTGTGTACGACCTCACTCTCTGAGAACCAGATGTTGGCACAGCTGCGGGCTACCCTCCAGCCTGTTGCATACTGGTCAAATGCACTCCCTTCTCACATGCTACGTTACGTAAGAATACAGCCTGTTCTCTCAAGCTTTTAAATGTCTACAAGACAACTCACATTATATTTACGCAAATCTTTCAAGTACTTTGCTCACATCCTATTGGATCATTATGTTAATTCCTTAAACTTGTTAACTTCAATCCAAATGTTTAATTAGCTCTTAAATGTTTATAACAAAATCACATAAATTATTTATAACAATTAGAAATTGTTTATAATATTTGTCAAAGACAATAAAAATATTATAGGCACGCCTTTAACATCACTCTCGTTTCACATTATTTTCAAAAATATTTACAGCAATTATTTACAATATTAACATTTAAATTGTTTAAATTATTAATTTAATAAATACATTAACCACATGTTCATTCGGTTGGTAATTTTCATAATCGTGTTTAATATAATCGACCAATGAAGGTTAGTTATACATATTAGTGTCACAATCTGGTTTAATAAAGTTTTTAATAATGATTTGTGACGGCAACCTTCATTCAAAATCTTATCTCAAATTCTTTCAAAACTCGTGTTAATTATAACAGTAATTCACTTGATTAATTTTCAACGAACTATGACAATCTTACTCCAGCGGAAAATCCTTCGCTAACAAGTTAATGCACAATCTGCATTAAAAATATGCCCAAAATCATCATATATTAATCAATATGGCATTAAAAACTTCCACATAACTTACAAAACTTCCACAAATAATTCTTTAACATTTATTCCTGTGGGAACTTCCTTCATATTCAAGGGCATTATACCTCAGCGACTTTCAACACGCGCTGCACTAGCGATTATACATTCATAGTTCCACTTAAAATTTTTTATAATCATTAATTGTTTCAAAACTGTTTTTTTTTTTATTTAACCTTCGTGGATTTCATTCATGAACCGAAATGAAGTCAAAATTTGCCAATCACAAACAAATTTAATAGTGAATACGCTTATATACGCCTGTCTGGTCTATCAAAATTTAAGATTAACATCTTAAAAGAAATTGTAGTATAAAAATACTATCTTCAAATAAAGTGCGACTAAAATGCAAAGTAGTCGAATAGAATCCAATTAGACTGGGGAATGCAAACATCGTTATATAACTCTCTAATTGAGAAAAACTCCTAACAAAAGTACTTGACTTTAATGCATTCAATAATTCATTATTAAAGTTAATCTTTCACAAAAGTGTCTATGATGCAATGTTTATTCATAACTGACGATAAATGTCTGTGTTGCAATCAATACAAATAACGACTAGTATTTCCAAGATCGTCGACAACGTAAGAGATTTTAACGCTCTAAAATCATTTAAATGTTCTTCCTTCTTGATGATGACAGAAAATTGGTCAAAGTAATTAAGCTGGGGTAGAATTACTTTAATAAAATGACACGCTGTCTGAATTTGAATCTGCCATAAAAATCATTAACTTAAAGTCAAATCGTGACTACAAAAAATATTAATTACTGAAAAATCTAACTATCAGTCTCAACTGATTCAAAATCATTAACTATGCCCATGACATAACAATGTCTTAATAAAATCGTCGAAAAAGGCATAACTCATCAAGGTGTACTGAGAATAAGAATCTCAACAAGAAAATAGGGCAAAATACATGAGGATAAAAATATGGGAAAAATAGTTGCTCAAACATCATTAGTAAACTCAAATACAATAAACGTTCACGACTACCTTATCTGCCGATTGACGTTCCAGAGGAAAATTCCCCAAAGAAGACTGCTGATGGATCCATTTCACCACGTTAAAGCTGAGCTCCATCCTCGAAATAGGAAATGGCACCCTCGGAGAATCGAACTGCTTCCTTCTCCGTGAATCGCTCTGCTCCTCGAAGACGAATAGACATCCTTCCGGCAATAATCTTCTTTGTGAGTCGGGACACCCCTGACCTCTCTTGAAAAATTCCCTGAAGTTCCAGTAGACAATCGTCATGAAGTTTTGTAGAAATTTCTGAAGAAATTATTCATATTCAGAGTATGAAATTGTTTCTATGGCTGTTCGATGGTATTCAGCCTTTAATTACGCAACATGGGTGTAGATGGTATTCACCGCATGTTCGCTTGTGTGGAATAGCAATTAGCGAAGTTCCATGTCGCTATCTTACTCCGTTGAAATATGTCCCAATTGCAATAAGCCCTTTTAGCCTTCCATCTGCTCTTCGGTTGTAGTGTCAGAAGAACAAACTGCCGTATTCAATTGCTCCATTATACTGTATCGTTCTGTAACCAAGCAATCTGAAGTCTTTCTATTCCACTCGCAGCGTTAGCCGTTGCGTTGATTCTGGCTATACAAAAGTGCTTCTCTTGTGGCGAGATAATTACTTTTGTCAGTCGTATATAACTGCTAATATCTTTTAAACTAATCGGTCGAAATTGTTCAGCTTTTCTCTATTACTGCATGTAGCACTGCACAATACAATTAGCTTATCGGTGACCGCTAACTGTTCAAAGCTAAACTTGTAGAAGCTTTCTAAGGTCAGTTTCAACTTCACCTAGTTTGACTTGGATCTCGTTAATATAGTGGCCTCGCCACGCGTTATAAAGACGATTCTTTTCACTGCTGTTCACTTCGACGTCTCACTATAATGAATGTATAAGAAAAGAACTTTCACAAATATACTTCGATGATCTGAGAATGAGATCTCAGAATAATCGGAGAATGAAAGAGGCTCCTCTCTTCTGCGCAAGCCCTTTTATTAACTTCACGAGGGGCGTTTCCATCCCTTCCAAAGCGTGATACTACGTCATCGCTAAAAGTTCCAACTTCGTTAATACATGACGTATTTTCAAAATTCAAAAACTGAAAATAAATTTCACCAAAATTCCAAATCAATGCTTCTACTGCAAATGGATTTCCATAATTCTGCATTCCAAAAGTAATAAAAATACCATAGTTTCAGCAATCTCCGTCTTCCTTTAAACTATCGTTCATTGGTTCGTGCCTCTCCTCCAATAGCATAATTTCTTCCTCAGCAGAATTCCTCGTTTCCCGCGACTGCGTCGTAAATCTTGGAACATTCTCGACTAAATGCTGACGTCACTGAGAATCTCAGCTCAAGTAGCCTGCTGGTATAACATTTACGTCATCCGTGCTTACGTCATGACTACCCACGTCATAACTATGACAGCCATAACTCTCCTTATAATTTCAAATATAGCCACCGTGGTCTCTACATAATTCAATTACAGGGGCATTCTCCTCTCACCACGTTTTAAAAACAGTTGCAAATTGATTTTAAACCCAATGTTACAAGTATCTCAACTCTCTTGAACACGAAATTGAATTATTACTGGCTTACTCTAGTATGATATTTCCTCTATGTTCCTTAATCATATATCTCTTCTACTCTGGGTTGTGTGTGGTTAATGTATTCTTTCCTCTCTACTTTCTCTTCTGACCAGTATTTCTAATTTCTAAGTTCTGCTGGCTCGTAGAAGGACCAGGATCGATTACAACATCCTGCCTTTTCTTTTGATTGTCAGCTTCTTTATCCCTTAATTCTTTTAAGTATTGCTGGCTTTCCTTCTCTCTTTGCTGATACTGATCAGGTGTCATAACCTGACCTTGAGTATTCTGGTTGCTATTTTGGTTTTGGTTATTCCTATTATAGTTACGGTTATACCCATTATTGTTGTAATATCTGCCTCTTCCATTGTAGTTTCCTCGGTTGTAGTTCCAACCTCTTCTTTGTTGATACGGTCGGTAACCTTGTGATCTATAATTTATAAACTGATTATTCCTGTGAGGACCTACATTGTCAGTTTTCTCCTCCTCTGGCTTGTCAGTTTGTTGGACTTGGTCCATATATACCGTATTGATTTCTTTAAACTCCTGCCTTTGACCTTTCTGGACTACGTTAGGCATTGGACTTGTGTAGTCTAACCTTCTCAGTAATTCATCCATGCTGGATAAATCCCTGATGTTGGACGAAATTATAAGTCTTCTCACCTCAACTGGCAGCATACGAGAAATCGCATCTATTAGTTGCTCCGTGGACAATGGGGGTTGCAAAAATCTCAAGCGGGACAACTGACTCGTAAAGAAATCAGCGTACCTCGTTGGAAGAGTACCTAGGTATTTTCTTGAATACACCTCCGCTCTTAACGAATTCTGCGCTTCTATGGACCAAAATCGTTTGATTAATGCCTCTGCAAACTCGTCAAAGTTACTGAATGTGTATCTAAATGCGCGAAACCATTCAAGGGGTCCTCCAATCAGATATCTCTCTACTATCTTCATCTCTCTCTCTCTGGGAATGTGAGCTTCGATGAAATAATCTTTGAGATTCCTTACATACTCTATAGGTGTCAAACTATCAGTGTTACTGAATTTTTGTGGTTTGTCTTCGAAATTCCTGATGACCGTCACGTTCCTCGGATATGAATCCGGATAGTTTTTCCCACTATCTCGGTAGTTCCACTCAGGTTCCATATTCCTCTCGTCATCCTCCTCTCTGAATCTGGATACACGTTCTTCAGGAGTCACGTCTCTTTCTTCTGGCTCTAGGTTATGTCTTCTAGCATAATTCCTATTCAATTCGCAAGCTAAGCCTTCTGTATCCTTGTCGGTGATTTCTGTTAAGACTTTCTTGATTATCTCTTCTTTGTAGTCCTGCATTAAACTAGCCTCTCCTAACTTCAAATTTTTCAGTTTACTCGTCGTTTCATTTACGTCAGAGACAACTTTATGCATCTGTTCCTCTAATGTAGATTTTAAAGTTTGCATATCCTGATCTAGTTGTGTTCTATCGTCAACTTGTTTTTCGGATAACGAATTTATCCTGACGCTTAAATCTTTCCTAATCTGTACTACTTCATTGTTAATTTCTATCTGCGTACTGGCAAGTTTTCTTTCAATCCTTTCCTGAATTTGGGTTACATGTTCCCCACTTGACTTATTCCACTCGTCTTTCCATACCGCTACGTTTGCTGTTAACATTTCGGCTATATCTACTTCGATATCCTCTTTTAATACTCTATTGTGGTCTAATACCTGTGTTCTCATGACCTCTACATCATACTTCAACTCTGCTAAAGACGTTGTTGTTCTAACTTATTCATCAACTAGTCTAGTCGCTAATGCAGTTATATTACGCGTACAAAGAGTTTTTGAGTTTTCGATTTCTTCCCTGACTTTATTTACATCAGTTTGGACTTTAGTGATATCTACGAAAACTGTGTTGACCTCTACCTGAATCTTAGTTATGTCACTTTGCACCTCAGTTATATCCGCATGAATGTTATTAATGTCTACCTGAACATTGGATACATCAGTTCTAGCTTTTTGAATTTCTTTTTGGACTTCCTCGACCTTGTCTTGGACAGTCGCTACATCGTTTTTGACAACAACTACTTCGGCTCTAGCACAAGAAATATCCCCTCGGACATTAGCTACATCTAGATTTAACATTGTAAGGTCTTTCTGTACCTTAGACACATCAAATTTAACATCATCAACACTTTTATGCACAATAGACACATCTTTATGGACATTAGACACGTCTGTACGCATGTCCGTTACAGTATTCTCAATTCCTAGGGTATTAATCTGTAAACGCGACATATTATCCTCCAAATTAGCAGCACTAGTTTGGATACCTTTCAAACTTTCACCCATACTAGCTTTCAAATTACTAGCATTCTCCTCCATTCTTGCATTCAAATTACTAGCATTCTCCTCCATTCTTGCATTTAAATTACTAGCATTCTCCTCCATTCGACTAGTATTCCTAGCTTCCATCTCCTTTATGCTTTCATTCAGCATCTGCTTCATACTATTATTCATGCTAGATTTCAAGTTAGCAGACATCTCCTCTAGCATCAACCTCAAACTTTCATCTGCCATTACAATATTATTCAAAAATGGATTGCTGTAGGGACATACATCAAAAGAGCAAAATAACAACATTTGAGCAACACTTTTCACCATATATATAATTTTGATCAATTTTCTGTCTTAAATCTAACTTATCACTACCTTATAGTTAATATTCGAAGATACTTCATGTTGAAACAAACTCAAGCACATGTTCAAATTTCTCTGGCTCATTTTAAAATATCCTAACACAAATAATTTACATTTACAATCCAAATAATTTAAATTTATCTTTAACATGACTAAAATGTCATAAGCCGGTCAAATAAAATAAGATTCCAGATCATAGGCGATTTTTCTAAGTTTCCAGCCTATTTAACCTTTCTGAAGTTGTATAAGATCTGATCTTTTCTGAGTGTAATTTTCCTAACACAATACAACATTTAATTTCTATATAATCACACTCTTAAATACTACAATTGGCCTAGACATCTAACAAAGAATCAACCTCTTTATTTGAGTCTAATCGAACCTCACGTTTTAGGTTTGCCACTCTTACTGGCGTTCAACCTGGTAATCCAGTTTTGTTGAATCGAGCCCCAACGTTTTAGGTGCGCCAATCTTTCTGTCCCCGTTTACCTGGATAGTAGGCTGTCAGATATCCGCCCCCTCAATCGGATTGCCAATTATCAATCGCACCGGCTCAGCTACATCAATGAAAATGGCACTGACAGATACTATCGAGATAAGAGCACAGAAGTTCGCAGGAAATCATTGTGGAACACACCAAAATAGACGGGGGTTCATACTTACCGTTACTTACCTCTTAATTATCTCGGGGTTTGAGTTGACAACAGGATCACTAAAGTCTGTTCACACAATAACCTCCACCATGACATTTAAAAATGAACCAGAACGAAGACGAGAACTTTGAACTGTACAAAAGCTTTATTTCAAATAAAGGGTATGATTTTACTAACACAACAAAAACAACGTGGCTATCAGTAGCCCAAGTCAATCTGACTACGTCCTCCAGTAGGACTTGCAAAAATTATCATACAACATGATATAAAACATTTTAGCTCCCAAGAGCTTCAAATAACGTAATATTCATAACACTATTGGATTGGAGAAGGACGTCAGGGTGTGACATATATAGAGCATTTGATTTCCTTTTAATAAACATGAGAATGGTATTTATAGTCGCAAGGCCAGAGTGTGTACGACCTCACTCTCTGAGAACCAGATGTTGGCACAGCTGCGGGCTACCCTCCAGCCTGTTGCATACTGGTCAAATGCACTCCCTTCTCACATGCTACGTTACGTAAGAATACAGCCTGTTCTCTCAAGCTTTTAAATGTCTACAAGACAACTCACATTATATTTACGCAAATCTTTCAAGTACTTTGCTCACATCCTATTGGATCATTATGTTAATTCCTTAAACTTGTTAACTTCAATCCAAATGTTTAATTAGCTCTTAAATGTTTATAACAAAATCACATAAATTATTTATAACAATTAGAAATTGTTTATAATATTTGTCAAAGACAATAAAAATATTATAGGCACGCCTTTAACATCACTCTCGTTTCACATTATTTTCAAAAATATTTACAGCAATTATTTACAATATTAACATTTAAATTGTTTAAATTATTAATTTAATAAATACATTAACCACATGTTCATTCGGTTGGTAATTTTCATAATCGTGTTTAATATAATCGACCAATGAAGGTTAGTTATACATATTAGTGTCACAATCTGGTTTAATAAAGTTTTTAATAATGATTTGTGACGGCAACCTTCATTCAAAATCTTATCTCAAATTCTTTCAAAACTCGTGTTAATTATAACAGTAATTCACTTGATTAATTTTCAACGAACTATGACAATCTTACTCCAGCGGAAAATCCTTCGCTAACAAGTTAATGCACAATCTGCATTAAAAATATGCCCAAAATCATCATATATTAATCAATATGGCATTAAAAACTTCCACATAACTTACAAAACTTCCACAAATAATTCTTTAACATTTATTCCTGTGGGAACTTCCTTCATATTCAAGGGCATTATACCTCAGCGACTTTCAACACGCGCTGCACTAGCGATTATACATTCATAGTTCCACTTAAAAATTTTTATAATCATTAATTGTTTCAAAACTGTTTTTTTTTTTATTTAACCTTCGTGGATTTCATTCATGAACCGAAATGAAGTCAAAATTTGCCAATCACAAACAAATTTAATAGTGAATACGCTTATATACGCCTGTCTGGTCTATCAAAATTTAAGATTAACATCTTAAAAGAAATTGTAGTATAAAAATACTATCTTCAAATAAAGTGCGACTAAAATGCAAAGTAGTCGAATAGAATCCAATTAGACTGGGGAATGCAAACATCGTTATATAACTCTCTAATTGAGAAAAACTCCTAACAAAAGTACTTGACTTTAATGCATTCAATAATTCATTATTAAAGTTAATCTTTCACAAAAGTGTCTATGATGCAATGTTTATTCATAACTGACGATAAATGTCTGTGTTGCAATCAATACAAATAACGACTAGTATTTCCAAGATCGTCGACAACGTAAGAGATTTTAACGCTCTAAAATCATTTAAATGTTCTTCCTTCTTGATGATGACAGAAAATTGGTCAAAGTAATTAAGCTGGGGTAGAATTACTTTAATAAAATGACACGCTGTCTGAATTTGAATCTGCCATAAAAATCATTAACTTAAAGTCAAATCGTGACTACAAAAAATATTAATTACTGAAAAATCTAACTATCAGTCTCAACTGATTCAAAATCATTAACTATGCCCATGACATAACAATGTCTTAATAAAATCGTCGAAAAAGGCATAACTCATCAAGGTGTACTGAGAATAAGAATCTCAACAAGAAAATAGGGCAAAATACATGAGGATAAAAATATGGGAAAAATAGTTGCTCAAACATCATTAGTAAACTCAAATACAATAAACGTTCACGACTACCTTATCTGCCGATTGACGTTCCAGAGGAAAATTCCCCAAAGAAGACTGCTGATGGATCCATTTCACCACGTTAAAGCTGAGCTCCATCCTCGAAATAGGAAATGGCACCCTCGGAGAATCGAACTGCTTCCTTCTCCGTGAATCGCTCTGCTCCTCGAAGACGAATAGACATCCTTCCGGCAATAATCTTCTTTGTGAGTCGGGACACCCCTGACCTCTCTTGAAAAATTCCCTGAAGTTCCAGTAGACAATCGTCATGAAGTTTTGTAGAAATTTCTGAAGAAATTATTCATATTCAGAGTATGAAATTGTTTCTATGGCTGTTCGATGGTATTCAGCCTTTAATTACGCAACATGGGTGTAGATGGTATTCACCGCATGTTCGCTTGTGTGGAATAGCAATTAGCGAAGTTCCATGTCGCTATCTTACTCCGTTGAAATATGTCCCAATTGCAATAAGCCCTTTTAGCCTTCCATCTGCTCTTCGGTTGTAGTGTCAGAAGAACAAACTGCCGTATTCAATTGCTCCATTATACTGTATCGTTCTGTAACCAAGCAATCTGAAGTCTTTCTATTCCACTCGCAGCGTTAGCCGTTGCGTTGATTCTGGCTATACAAAAGTGCTTCTCTTGTGGCGAGATAATTACTTTTGTCAGTCGTATATAACTGCTAATATCTTTTAAACTAATCGGTCGAAATTGTTCAGCTTTTCTCTATTACTGCATGTAGCACTGCACAATACAATTAGCTTATCGGTGACCGCTAACTGTTCAAAGCTAAACTTGTAGAAGCTTTCTAAGGTCAGTTTCAACTTCACCTAGTTTGACTTGGATCTCGTTAATATAGTGGCCTCGCCACGCGTTATAAAGACGATTCTTTTCACTGCTGTTCACTTCGACGTCTCACTATAATGAATGTATAAGAAAAGAACTTTCACAAATATACTTCGATGATCTGAGAATGAGATCTCAGAATAATCGGAGAATGAAAGAGGCTCCTCTCTTCTGCGCAAGCCCTTTTATTAACTTCACGAGGGGCGTTTCCATCCCTTCCAAAGCGTGATACTACGTCATCGCTAAAAGTTCCAACTTCGTTAATACATGACGTATTTTCAAAATTCAAAAACTGAAAATAAATTTCACCAAAATTCCAAATCAATGCTTCTACTGCAAATGGATTTCCATAATTCTGCATTCCAAAAGTAATAAAAATACCATAGTTTCAGCAATCTCCGTCTTCCTTTAAACTATCGTTCATTGGTTCGTGCCTCTCCTCCAATAGCATAATTTCTTCCTCAGCAGAATTCCTCGTTTCCCGCGACTGCGTCGTAAATCTTGGAACATTCTCGACTAAATGCTGACGTCACTGAGAATCTCAGCTCAAGTAGCCTGCTGGTATAACATTTACGTCATCCGTGCTTACGTCATGACTACCCACGTCATAACTATGACAGCCATAACTCTCCTTATAATTTCAAATATAGCCACCGTGGTCTCTACATAATTCAATTACAGGGGCATTCTCCTCTCACCACGTTTTAAAAACAGTTGCAAATTGATTTTAAACCCAATGTTACAAGTATCTCAACTCTCTTGAACACGAAATTGAATTATTACTGGCTTACTCTAGTATGATATTTCCTCTATGTTCCTTAATCATATATCTCTTCTACTCTGGGTTGTGTGTGGTTAATGTATTCTTTCCTCTCTACTTTCTCTTCTGACCAGTATTTCTAATTTCTAAGTTCTGCTGGCTCGTAGAAGGACCAGGATCGATTACAACATCCTGCCTTTTCTTTTGATTGTCAGCTTCTTTATCCCTTAATTCTTTTAAGTATTGCTGGCTTTCCTTCTCTCTTTGCTGATACTGATCAGGTGTCATAACCTGACCTTGAGTATTCTGGTTTCTATTTTGGTTTTGGTTATTCCTATTATAGTTACGGTTATACCCATTATTGTTGTAATATCTGCCTCTTCCATTGTAGTTTCCTCGGTTGTAGTTCCAACCTCTTCTTTGTTGATACGGTCGGTAACCTTGTGATCTATAATTTATAAACTGATTATTCCTGTGAGGACCTACATTGTCAGTTTTCTCCTCCTCTGGCTTGTCAGTTTGTTGGACTTGGTCCATATATACCGTATTGATTTCTTTAAACTCCTGCCTTTGACCTTTCTGGACTACGTTAGGCATTGGACTTGTGTAGTCTAACCTTCTCAGTAATTCATCCATGCTGGATAAATCCCTGATGTTGGACGAAATTATAAGTCTTCTCACCTCAACTGGCAGCATACGAGAAATCGCATCTATTAGTTGCTCCGTGGACAATGGGGGTTGCAAAAATCTCAAGCGGGACAACTGACTCGTAAAGAAATCAGCGTACCTCGTTGGAAGAGTACCTAGGTATTTTCTTGAATACACCTCCGCTCTTAACGAATTCTGCGCTTCTATGGACCAAAATCGTTTGATTAATGCCTCTGCAAACTCGTCAAAGTTACTGAATGTGTATCTAAATGCGCGAAACCATTCAAGGGGTCCTCCAATCAGATATCTCTCTACTATCTTCATCTCTCTCTCTCTGGGAATGTGAGCTTCGATGAAATAATCTTTGAGATTCCTTACATACTCTATAGGTGTCAAACTATCAGTGTTACTGAATTTTTGTGGTTTGTCTTCGAAATTCCTGATGACCGTCACGTTCCTCGGATATGAATCCGGATAGTTTTTCCCACTATCTCGGTAGTTCCACTCAGGTTCCATATTCCTCTCGTCATCCTCCTCTCTGAATCTGGATACACGTTCTTCAGGAGTCACGTCTCTTTCTTCTGGCTCTAGGTTATGTCTTCTAGCATAATTCCTATTCAATTCGCAAGCTAAGCCTTCTGTATCCTTGTCGGTGATTTCTGTTAAGACTTTCTTGATTATCTCTTCTTTGTAGTCCTGCATTAAACTAGCCTCTCCTAACTTCAAATTTTTCAGTTTACTCGTCGTTTCATTTACGTCAGAGACAACTTTATGCATCTGTTCCTCTAATGTAGATTTTAAAGTTTGCATATCCTGATCTAGTTGTGTTCTATCGTCAACTTGTTTTTCGGATAACGAATTTATCCTGACGCTTAAATCTTTCCTAATCTGTACTACTTCATTGTTAATTTCTATCTGCGTACTGGCAAGTTTTCTTTCAATCCTTTCCTGAATTTGGGTTACATGTTCCCCACTTGACTTATTCCACTCGTCTTTCCATACCGCTACGTTTGCTGTTAACATTTCGGCTATATCTACTTCGATATCCTCTTTTAATACTCTATTGTGGTCTAATACCTGTGTTCTCATGACCTCTACATCATACTTCAACTCTGCTAAAGACGTTGTTGTTCTAACTTATTCATCAACTAGTCTAGTCGCTAATGCAGTTATATTACGCGTACAAAGAGTTTTTGAGTTTTCGATTTCTTCCCTGACTTTATTTACATCAGTTTGGACTTTAGTGATATCTACGAAAACTGTGTTGACCTCTACCTGAATCTTAGTTATGTCACTTTGCACCTCAGTTATATCCGCATGAATGTTATTAATGTCTACCTGAACATTGGATACATCAGTTCTAGCTTTTTGAATTTCTTTTTGGACTTCCTCGACCTTGTCTTGGACAGTCGCTACATCGTTTTTGACAACAACTACTTCGGCTCTAGCACAAGAAATATCCCCTCGGACATTAGCTACATCTAGATTTAACATTGTAAGGTCTTTCTGTACCTTAGACACATCAAATTTAACATCATCAACACTTTTATGCACAATAGACACATCTTTATGGACATTAGACACGTCTGTACGCATGTCCGTTACAGTATTCTCAATTCCTAGGGTATTAATCTGTAAACGCGACATATTATCCTCCAAATTAGCAGCACTAGTTTGGATACCTTTCAAACTTTCACCCATACTAGCTTTCAAATTACTAGCATTCTCCTCCATTCTTGCATTCAAATTACTAGCATTCTCCTCCATTCTTGCATTTAAATTACTAGCATTCTCCTCCATTCGACTAGTATTCCTAGCTTCCATCTCCTTTATGCTTTCATTCAGCATCTGCTTCATACTATTATTCATGCTAGATTTCAAGTTAGCAGACATCTCCTCTAGCATCAACCTCAAACTTTCATCTGCCATTACAATATTATTCAAAAATGGATTGCTGTAGGGACATACATCAAAAGAGCAAAATAACAACATTTGAGCAACACTTTTCACCATATATATAATTTTGATCAATTTTCTGTCTTAAATCTAACTTATCACTACCTTATAGTTAATATTCGAAGATACTTCATGTTGAAACAAACTCAAGCACATGTTCAAATTTCTCTGGCTCATTTTAAAATATCCTAACACAAATAATTTACATTTACAATCCAAATAATTTAAATTTATCTTTAACATGACTAAAATGTCATAAGCCGGTCAAATAAAATAAGATTCCAGATCATAGGCGATTTTTCTAAGTTTCCAGCCTATTTAACCTTTCTGAAGTTGTATAAGATCTGATCTTTTCTGAGTGTAATTTTCCTAACACAATACAACATTTAATTTCTATATAATCACACTCTTAAATACTACAATTGGCCTAGACATCTAACAAAGAATCAACCTCTTTATTTGAGTCTAATCGAACCTCACGTTTTAGGTTTGCCACTCTTACTGGCGTTCAACCTGGTAATCCAGTTTTGTTGAATCGAGCCCCAACGTTTTAGGTGCGCCAATCTTTCTGTCCCCGTTTACCTGGATAGTAGGCTGTCAGATATCCGCCCCCTCAATCGGATTGCCAATTATCAATCGCACCGGCTCAGCTACATCAATGAAAATGGCACTGACAGATACTATCGAGATAAGAGCACAGAAGTTCGCAGGAAATCATTGTGGAACACACCAAAATAGACGGGGGTTCATACTTACCGTTACTTACCTCTTAATTATCTCAGGGTTTGAGTTGACAACAGGATCACTAAAGTCTGTTCACACAATAACCTCCACCATGACATTTAAAAATGAACCAGAACGAAGACGAGAACTTTGAACTGTACAAAAGCTTTATTTCAAATAAAGGGTATGATTTTACTAACACAACAAAAACAACGTGGCTATCAGTAGCCCAAGTCAATCTGACTACGTCCTCCAGTAGGACTTGCAAAAATTATCATACAACATGATATAAAACATTTTAGCTCCCAAGAGCTTCAAATAACGTAATATTCATAACACTATTGGATTGGAGAAGGACGTCAGGGTGTGACATATATAGAGCATTTGATTTCCTTTTAATAAACATGAGAATGGTATTTATAGTCGCAAGGCCAGAGTGTGTACGACCTCACTCTCTGAGAACCAGATGTTGGCACAGCTGCGGGCTACCCTCCAGCCTGTTGCATACTGGTCAAATGCACTCCCTTCTCACATGCTACGTTACGTAAGAATACAGCCTGTTCTCTCAAGCTTTTAAATGTCTACAAGACAACTCACATTATATTTACGCAAATCTTTCAAGTACTTTGCTCACATCCTATTGGATCATTATGTTAATTCCTTAAACTTGTTAACTTCAATCCAAATGTTTAATTAGCTCTTAAATGTTTATAACAAAATCACATAAATTATTTATAACAATTAGAAATTGTTTATAATATTTGTCAAAGACAATAAAAATATTATAGGCACGCCTTTAACATCACTCTCGTTTCACATTATTTTCAAAAATATTTACAGCAATTATTTACAATATTAACATTTAAATTGTTTAAATTATTAATTTAATAAATACATTAACTACATGTTCATTCGGTTGGTAATTTTCATAATCGTGTTTAATATAATCGACCAATGAAGATTAGTTATACATATTAGTGTCACAATCTGGTTTAATAAAGTTTTTAATAATGATTTGTGACGGCAACCTTCATTCAAAGTCTTATCTCAAATTCTTTCAAAACTCGTGTTAATTCTAACAGTAATTCAATTGATTAATTTTCAACGAACTATGACAATCTTACTCCAGCGGAAAATCCTTCGCTAACAAGTTAATGCACAATCTGCATTAAAAATATGCCCAAAATCATCATATATTAATCTATATGGCATTAAAAACTTCCACATAACTTACAAAACTTCCACAAATAATTCTTTAACATTTATTCCTGTGGGAACTTCCTTCATATTCAAGGGCATTATACCTCAGCGACTTTCAACACGCGCTGCACTAGCGATTATACATTCATAGTTCCACTTAAAAATTTTTATAATCATTAAATGTTTCAAAACTGTTTTTTTTTTATTTAACCTTCGTGGATTTCATTCATGAACCGAAATGAAGTCAAAATTTGCCAATCACAAACAAATTTAATAGTGAATACGCTTATATACGCCTGTCTGGTCTATCAAAATTTAAGATTAACATCTTAAAAGAAATTGTAGTATAAAAATACTATCTTCAAATAAAGTGCGACTAAAATGCAAAGTAGTCGAATAGAATCCAATTAGACTGGGGAATGCAAACATCGTTATATAACTCTCTAATTGAGAAAAACTCCTAACAAAAGTACTTGACTTTAATGCATTCAATAATTCATTATTAAAGTTAATCTTTCACAAAAGTGTCTATGATGCAATGTTTATTCATAACTGACGATAAATGTCTGTGTTGCAATCAATACAAATAACGACTAGTATTTCCAAGATCGTCGACAACGTAAGAGATTTTAACGCTCTAAAATCATTTAAATGTTCTTCCTTCTTGATGATGACAGAAAATTGGTCAAAGTAATTAAGCTGGGGTAGAATTACTTTAATAAAATGACACGCTGTCTGAATTTGAATCTGCCATAAAAATCATTAACTTAAAGTCAAATCGTGACTACAAAAAATATTAATTACTGAAAAATCTAACTATCAGTCTCAACTGATTCAAAATCATTAACTATGCCCATGACATAACAATGTCTTAATAAAATCGTCGAAAAAGGCATAACTCATCAAGGTGTACTGAGAATAAGAATCTCAACAAGAAAATAGGGCAAAATACATGAGGATAAAAATATGGGAAAAATAGTTGCTCAAACATCATTAGTAAACTCAAATACAATAAACGTTCACGACTACCTTATCTGCCGATTGACGTTCCAGAGGAAAATTCCCCAAAGAAGACTGCTGATGGATCCATTTCACCACGTTAAAGCTGAGCTCCATCCTCGAATTAGGAAATGGCACCCTCGGAGAATCGAACTGCTTCCTTCTCCGTGAATCGCTCTGCTCCTCGAAGACGAATAGACATCCTTCCGGCAATAATCTTCTTTGTGAGTCGGGACACCCCTGACCTCTCTTGAAAAATTCCCTGAAGTTCCAGTAGACAATCGTCATGAAGTTTTGTAGAAATTTCCGAAGAAATTATTCATATTCAGAGTATGAAATTGTTTCTATGGCTGTTCGATGGTATTCAGCCTTTAATTACGCAACATGGGTGTAGATGGTATTCACCGCATGTTCGCTTGTGTGGAATAGCAATTAGCGAAGTTCCATGTCGCTATCTTACTCCGTTGAAATATGTCCCAATTGCAATAAGCCCTTTTAGCCTTCCATCTGCTCTTCGGTTGTAGTGTCAGAAGAACAAACTGCCGTATTCAATTGCTCCATTATACTGTATCGTTCTGTAACCAAGCAATCTGAAGTCTTTCTATTCCACTCGCAGCGTTAGCCGTTGCGTTGATTCTGGCTATACAAAAGTGCTTCTCTTGTGGCGAGATAATTACTTTTGTCAGTCGTATATAACTGCTAATATCTTTTAAACTAATCGGTCGAAATTGTTCAGCTTTTCTCTATTACTGCATGTAGCACTGCACAATACAATTAGCTTATCGGTGACCGCTAACTGTTCAAAGCTAAACTTGTAGAAGCTTTCTAAGGTCAGTTTCAACTTCACCTAGTTTGACTTGGATCTCGTTAATATAGTGGCCTCGCCACGCGTTATAAAGACGATTCTTTTCACTGCTGTTCACTTCGACGTCTCACTATAATGAATGTATAAGAAAAGAACTTTCACAAATATACTTCGATGATCTGAGAATGAGATCTCAGAATAATCGGAGAATGAAAGAGGCTCCTCACTTCTGCGCAAGCCCTTTTATTAACTTCACGAGGGGCGTTTCCATCCCTTCCAAAGCGTGATACTACGTCATCGCTAAAAGTTCCAACTTCGTTAATACATGACGTATTTTCAAAATTCAAAAACTGAAAATAAATTTCACCAAAATTCCAAATCAATGCTTCTACTGCAAATGGATTTCCATAATTCTGCATTCCAAAAGTAATAAAAATACCATAGTTTCAGCAATCTCCGTCTTCCTTTAAACTATCGTTCATTGGTTCGTGCCTCTCCTCCAATAGCATAGTTTCTTCCTCAGCAGAATTCCTCGTTTCCCGCGACTGCGTCGTAAATCTTGGAACATTCTCGACTAAATGCTGACGTCACTGAGAATCTCAGCTCAAGTAGCCTGCTGGTATAACATTTACGTCATCCGTGCTTACGTCATGACACCCGAGGCCGAGTAGACCCCGTTCCAGTCCTCATACCACTTTTCAAATTTCGTTGCAGAGCCATGAATCGAACCCAGGACCTCCGGGGCGGCAGCTAACCATGCTGACCGCTACGCTACGGAGGCGACATAATAATTATTATTTTTTAGTCAATTTACCCTCTAGGTTGGTGGTTCCCACGGACTCAGCGAGGGAACTCACCACTACCGCCTCTATGGGCAGTGTCCTGGAGCTTGGAACATCTGGTCGGAGGGGATACAACTGGGGAGGTGTGATCAGCACTTCGCAAAGGCGGCCTCACCTGCAAAGCGAACAGGGGCCTCAAGAGGGATGGGAAGGGATGGAAGATTGGGATGGATAGGCTAGAAAGTGGGAAGGAGGCGGCCGTGGCCTTACAGTAGGTACCATCCTGGCATTTGCCCGAAGACGAAGTGGGAAACCACGGAAAACCACTTCGAGGATGGCTGAGATGGGAATCGAACCCACTCTACTCATTTGGACCACCCGAGGCTGAGTAGACCCCGTTCCAGTCCTCATACCACTTTTCAAATTTCGTGGCAGAGCCGGGAATCGAACCCAGGACCTCCGGGGCGGCAGCTAACCATGCTGACCGCTACGCTACCGAGACGACATATAATAATAATAATAATAATAATAATAATAACAATAATAATATGGTGAAAGGGAAGGAAATATGCCGATGTCGATTAAGCCACTGTAGATTGTCAAGGGTCTTTCCTATCAATGAAACAGAACATTGGAAAAGAATGATACTGCTGGGTTTAGCTGACTGGCAAAGATAAGAAACTACGTACCATGGAAAGCATCTTCGGAGAGCATACCACAGAAATAATGTTCTAATCCGCATATTTATCACGACGAGGTGGCCGAGTGGTTAAGGCGTTGGACTGCTAATCCAATGTGCTCTGCACGCGTGGGTTCGAATCCCATCCTCGTCGAGACAATTTTGCACGAACGATCGTGTTTGTTTTCACAAGATGTAAGCTGATGAAGGAGGGAAAACGGTCTTCGGATAATCGAACCAGTGATTCAGCTGATCGATATTTTCAGTGAATTTTGGAAGGGTGTCGGCCATGTACTAGTTGAAAAGTACAGTTCCGACATTTACCGGACGGATCAAATTATGGTAATCAAAGTGTTGTTTCACATCCTGTAATATCCTTCTCTGTGTTCTCGTAACTTACATGTTTTAATCTGCACAGGAAAAACATTGCTGACTATGTTAATAATAATAATAATAATAAGAAGAAGAAGAACACAATCAGAAACAAAACAATCGGAACATATAACTACGTGGTTGTCTTCGTCTATTTTAAGAAAGCTTACGACTCAAGTGATAATAATAATAATAATAATATCGTATGGCCTCGGTTGCCGTGTGCAAGCTTTGTTATTTGCACCCAGAAGGCAGCTTGCATGTCAAATTTTGTTGTTTCTTGGAGCGCTATGGAGGTCAAGGAGGTTAGACATATGAGCTCCTTGACACTATAGCGTTTTCTAGTAGTGGAAGGAGGAACTTTTGTGTTGGCGGAAAATCCCGAGATTAACTTTGCCATTATGAACACGGATTGCTGAATTCAAATGGGTTCTTTAACATGCCAACCGCGTATGACATGCGTGTCGTGATGTGTGTCTCCTTTCAAAAATCACTTATCATAGCCAGGAGCTAACTTTTGGCTTGGGTTGGTAGTCTGACACGACAACCACTCACCCACCGTGGCAAGTTGACTCTAGTGATCGAGAGTCATTACTGAATATCCCTGAAGAGTTTATGGTCGATGACACATAGGCTACAAAAAGTTTCTTAGACAGTCACTCACCAACACAGAGTAGAAGGTGAAATTCATGGATGAGGTGTCGGAACCATTTGATATCAAAAAAAGTCCTCTCGGCACGCCGGAAGGCGGAGGTAGATTTCACCGGACAAACTTGGAGATAGGCGAAAATAGGCAGAATATGCTGGTTTTCGTAGAAGGATCAGACCTCATTTATCGCGTGAAAGTATTTTATAATTGGAGATTAATTAACTTTGTTTTTCTTCATTTTAAACATATTTTAAACATTTTATTGTCTTACGGGGACGGTAACCTTCTTGTCATTTGGAGTCCATTTTTAGCCTATTTTCAATTTTGAAAAAAATAGGCTTATGAGATCACCTTTTGTCCGTGTGTGTGTGTGTGTGTGTGTGAGGTGTGTGTGTGTGTCCCCCTAATAAAATCTAAACGGCTGGAGCGATTTCAGTGAAACTCGGTAAGTTCATAGCACTGTTCCCGGCGACGTCGACCGTGCCCATCGAATTTTGTTACGTCTCACCAATCCAACATGGCGGCTGTGCGAAATATTTCACTAGCATTCAGTATCTCCGAAACTATAATGGATATCGCCCTGAAATTGTGTACGGTGATAAAGGTTACTACTAGAAGTTCACCTATGAAACTTTCAAAAACCTGGTTACTACATAACCAACATGGCGGCCAAGCGAAGTGGAGACTTTTAAATAGACGTTACTCGCGATTTAACTATCCAAACATAATGAAACTTGGTACAGCAAATATTTATACACATTGCAATGCACTGGAGTCTAATTTAGTTCAATTGTTTACATAACCTCAAAATGGCGGCTGTGCGAAATATTTCACTGACATTCTATATCCCCGAAACTATTACAGATATCACCCTGCAATTTTGTACGGTGATAAAGGGTACTGATACAAGTTTACCTATGTATAATTCATAAACCTGTAAAGTACAAAACGAACATGGCGACCAAGCGAATTTGAAATATTTTAATAGACTTTTCTCGTGAGTTAACTCTCTGAGCGCAGTGAAATGTGGTACAGTAAATGATTTTGCAGATTGTAATGTACTGCCATCTAATTTAATTCAATTGTTTACATAACCTCAAAATGGCGGCTGTGCGAAATTTTAAAATTAAGTTTTTATTTCTTGTGTCGTAATCATGCGATCGAAGTGAAAGTTTGAATAATGAACCTAGGCAATAAGTGACCTTGAATGGTACATAACTCTATGGCCTATACATATAACAATCCTAAATGGCAAGCTTCCGTAATATTTAGACGGTTCTCAATATATATGAATCTTTTACAGCAACCAAACTGAAATTTTTATGTTCATAGAGACTATGAACATATGTTCACCTATAGGACTTTCAGTAACCTGGTGAGCACGAATCCAACTTGGCGGCGACGCGAAGTATAAATATTTAAATGGACGTTTCTCGCGAATTAACTATCCGAGTGCCGTGAAACGTTGCACGTTTTAAATGCTTACACAAATGTTGATTCACTGGCATCTAATTTATTTCAATTGTTTGCATAATCACAAGATGGCTGCTGTGCGTAATTTTAAAATCTCGTTTTTACTTCTTGTGTTCTAATCATGCGATTGAATTTTGAATACCACACTTACACAATAATATTAATATAATAGTACAAAAATAAAAATCCATCCTGGCGACCATCTGAAATATTTATACGGTTCTCAATATCTACGAATCTGATACAGCAATTAAACTGAAATTTTGTATGTTGATAGAGGCAATTAACATGAGCAGGATATATGAAAATAGGCTGTACAGTTCTTCACGGAACTACTTGTTATACTTGTGGTCACACTGTCCTTATGCAAGGTTTCGACACTGATGTGTAACTATGTAACGGTCTGTTACTTCTTCACGCAAAATTATATCTCCCGCAGAGATGTTGGTTGGTTCCTCAGTTTAGGGGCTGCGACAACGCGGTCATATAACCCCGTGTACTTTGGGTGAGTGTAGAATCTGTCTGATAAACGGTGTGAATTGTGATGGCGGTATTAGTCTGTAATTCAGGTAAGGAATGCAGACGCTTAAATTCAAGCAGTAGTTCCTAATGTTGCTACCAGATACTAACGTCAACGCCACCCGGCTGTGAACTTGGCTACTAGATGCCACCTCAATCAGCAACTCGCAACGAACGTTGGAACTTCCCCTCCAAAGGAAAGCTTACTGGGGGATTTTTAGCGCTCTTAGAAAATCCGACGACTATGGCCGGCTTTGAACCCGCGACCTTGGGCATAGAAGTTCAGCATGCTACCAGTTACGTCACCGAAGCCGCTTCACACTTATTCAGATGGAAATCTGAATCTGATCTCGCGCAAGTGCGTTGTCATGGCAACGTCTGATGGCTCATCCCTCATCAATTTAGTAGTGTTGCCATGTCAACCACTGATAGCTCTTGGCATTTTCTTATAATTCCGAAATCATTTTTCTCATCCCTTGGCGCAATGGTGGCTCATATCAAAAATTATTTCAGACAAACGTTTTAGGTAATTATTAGGGGAATATTGTCCATTTTGTACGGTTTTGATATTGTGCCTATTAACAGAGATATGATTAATGTTTCCCGAAAAAAAAAAACACTTTTTCCCACCCCTTTGGTCAATGGTTGGTGCTATCAAAAAAACGTTTCAAACATAAATTTCTGAGCTTTATCCGACACATAGTATGAACTTTGAACGGCTTCGATATTTCACATATTAAGAGAGTTATAGCAATATTTCATTTTTTCGAAAAAAAAAGTCCCCCATTTTCATCCCCTTCGACCGATTTAGCCCAGTAACGAACTCGTCCGAGATTTTATGGGTATACATATTCGGTAAAAAATTCAAAGTGATTGGTGCAAAATTACGGCAGTTATCGTGTCCACAAGAAACTGATATACATATATATACATATATTACATAAATTATATATAAACTTTTGAACTGACGGTGGTTTGGGGGTCTGGGGGATGTGAAACGCGAAGATATGTCGAAATTTTCCGGAAATCGAAACATGGTACCCATTGCAATAGTTAGCTTTCTAATGAAATCTACCTAAAATACTGCCGTCAACGACACCTAGCTGTGAACTTGGCTACTAGATGCCACCTCAATCAGCAACTCGCAACGAACGTTGGAACTTCCCCTCCGAAGGAAAGCAAACTCAGGTTTTTTAGCGCTCTTAGTAAATCCGACGACTTCAGCCGGGTTTGAACCCGCGACCTTGGGCATAGAAGTTCAGCATGCTACCAGTTCCGATACCGAAGTCGCTTCCCACTGACATATGAAAACTGAATGTGATCTCGTGCAGTGGCGTTGTCATAGCAACTGCTGATGGTCATCTCTTATCAATTAAAAGTAAAGTTGTCATGGCAACCTCTCTTGGCACTTGGCATTTTCTTATAATTTAAATCATTTTGTTCACCCCGTGGCGTAATGGTGGGTCATATCAAAAATTCTTTCATACAAAAGTTTTAGGTAATTATTGGAGGAATATTGTCCATTTTGTGCGGTTTTGATATTGTGCCTATTAACAGAGATATGATTAATGTTTCCCGAAAAACCCACTTTTTCCCACCCCTTTGGTCAATGGTTGGTGCTATCAAAAAACTTATTTGACATAAATTTTTGGCACTTATCCGACACATATTATGAACTTTGAAGGGATTCGATATTTCATGTATTAAGAGAGTTATAGCGATATTTCACTTTTTCGAAAAAAGCCCCCCATTATTACCCCCTTTGACCGATTTTGCCCATTAACGAACTCGACCGAGATTTTATAGGGATACATATTATGTAAAAAATTCAAAGTGATTGGTGCAAAATTACGGCTGTTATCGTGTCCACAAGAAATTGATATATAGATAGATAGATACATATATACATAAATTATATATAAACTTTTGAACTGACGGTGGTTTTGGGGTCTGGGGGATGTGAAACGCGAAGATATGTCGAAATTTTCCGGAAGTCGAAACATGGGACCCATTGCAATAGTTAGCTTTCTAAAGAAATCTACCTAACTGGGGTCCGACAAGGTTATGGACTCTCTCCACTTCTTTTTAACTGCATATTCGAGGAAGACATTGTGCCAAGATGAAGGGGACGAAGCTCGATTCAGATTAGTTTCCAAACTGAAAGGAGTATATGTTGACTGTCTGGCCTTTGCAGATTACTTGGCTGTGTTTGCCAACAATATCGACTCAGCAATGAAGATCAACAGGCTGAGAGAAACAGCAGTGTGAGCATGACCGCAGATCTCCTCTGAGAGGACAAAATACATGTCTAATATTAGTGATGGGCCAGGAAGGATGATCACGAATTATGTAAAGATTGGACGGGTCAAGAAATTTAAATATATTGGTATTTATTTAATCGTATGGTGACTAAAACAAGGAATTCATAAGTTCCGGTCCAAGTTTTTGACTACAGTTCTTTCTGAAAGATGAAACAGGTCCCTGGGGCTTCCGGAGTAGGGATGAAGAGGACAGCGCAGGATGACATGGTCCATGGTCTGCTCCTCGTCACTGCATTCACACATTGGAGAATCCATCCAGCCCTACTTATGGCGCAAGAAATTACAGCGTGCATGCCCTGTTCTCAGTCTGTTGAGGCGACACCATAGTTTTCTTAGGAGGTCAAATCCACTCATTTTCCGAGTTGGTTTTATCTAATAAGCATTAGTACCAGATGTTGAATTTGACCACTCTTCCCGCCAGATCCGGTTTAGGTTAAAATTGTCCCTCAAGAAGCGGCCGGCCAATACACTTGATGGTCTCCTAGATCGAAGTCGTTGTGGCGATGGGTAACAAAATTCCTGGTGAACTGGTAATGAGGGAGATGACCGCATTATCTTTGCTTCTCTCAGCAGAGCTTCCATTTTCCTCTTAGTGAGGTAACAGGTAATGCCAATGGATCTTGGGGGTTGATCATTCTGCGATTCATGTGCTCTTTTCTGGCATTTCTTTTTTCAGCCTGAAGCCTTCTACTCTCTTGTTCGAAGATCAAGTGGCCTTGCACATATAGTACCGCGATAACTAGCTATCTCGTGCCCCGCTGGTATCGAGCGAGCGACGGTTCGAACCCCACTTCGGCGGTCATGAAAAAGGTTGTTTCCTATTTTCGCCACCAGGCAAATGCCGGGACGGTTCCTTTCAACAGGTCCATAGGCAACTTCCTTCCCAATCCCTTCCCTGGCCCTTCCTTAATAGACCCAAGTTAGTGGTTGCATGGGTGATGAGTAGGGCTCGGATTCTTTAGCCTAGATCATCTTTTGTCCGTGTGTGTGTGCGTGTGTGTGTATGTGAGAGAGAGAGAGGGGGTGTGTATGTCGCCCCTAATAACTTCTAAACGGCTGGAGCGATTTCAATGAAACTCGGTAAGTTCATAGCACTATTCCGGACGACCCCGACCGTGCCTTTAAAATTTTGTTACGTCTCACCAATCCAACATGGCGGCCGTGCGAAATATTTCACCAGCATTCAATATCTTCGAAACTATTCCCGATATCACCCTGGAATTTTTTAAGGTGATAAAGGGAACTACTAGAAGTTCACCTATGTGACTTTAACTACAAAACCAACATGGCGGCCACGCCAATTTGCGACTTTTAAATAGACGTTTCTCGCGATTTAACCAACCAAACGCAATAAAAATTGTTCAGTATGTGTTTATACATATTGTAATGCACCGACATCTAACTTCGTTCAATTGTTTACATAACCACAAGATGGCGGATGTGCGAAATATTTCACCGGCATTCTATATCTCTGAAACTATTAGCGGTATCACCCTGAAATTTTGTACGGAAATAAAGGGCACTGCTGGAAGTTCATCTGTAAGACTTTCAAAAACCGGTTAACTACAAAACGAACATGGCGGCCAAGCGAATTTGAAAATTTTAATTAGACCTGTCTCGCGATTTAATGTTCCAAACGCAATGAAATCTGGTACTGGAAATGTTTATACTGTACCCAATCGTCATCATATGGAACATGTGTTCGTATCCCAGCTA
This sequence comes from Meconema thalassinum, assembly GCA_946902985.2. NCBI lineage: Eukaryota > Metazoa > Arthropoda > Insecta > Orthoptera > Tettigoniidae > Meconema > Meconema thalassinum. Next base: position 392,941,134 of record OX336391.1, read on the forward strand.
ACCCTCGGTCTTTCGAGGTATGGGGCGTTCAACCCACCATACGATCACATGTTCAGGATTTGAGTCTGTCAGGTGACTACTCGACTTGAAAGAAACAACATATTCCTAAGTATAACATTTAATGATAGAAAATCATGACAATATGACATACAACACACAAAAAAACTTTACATTTACTTCCCACAACAAAAAAATCAACATTATCTGTGAGTCTCTTCTTCTCAAAATTAGTGCTTCACCGCACTCAAGTCTATTCAAAACATCCTATTATTGATACTCTTCGACATTTGCGAGTGTCCATAGTGTTCTTCACGTGGCACCATTTAACACAAACTGGAATATCACAACATAATAAACACAAATTATGTTTAAATGACGTTAAATCTGCAATGATTAAACATTTATCCGTTTTACACGGGACATTTACTTTAAATGACATTAATTCATTATCTTATGGCTTGTTTAATAAGTGTTGTGTCGTGCGAATCGCATTCTTTTCCCATCAGTTTCAAACGCTGAAGTGGTACACTTTCCCTTCCAAAATACACATGGATAGAGATATTTTATAGCTTCACCATACAACGATTTTCTGGGTCTGGTCAAAACATTATCGTTACAAACGTGTCATGTCATTCAAATTACGCTACCCGTTTGAATAAATTTGTGTGAACTGGGCAAATACACTTCACAAAAATGCCTTTATTCATTTGGTGCAGTTAATTCCTCCTCAGAGAATAACTGGGCCACACGTTATCCGATTATTACATTCCAACATGGCATGTGTGTGGAAATAATGCATTTAATTCAATTGACATCATCACATCAAGCATATCTTAATTACATTTCGAAATATCGAGATTCTTCTGTGTCCCACTACACTTTTAAAATAAAAGGATCAGGCCTATAGACTTCCTTTCCATGCGGACAAAGAATTAGTTACGGCTGGCATCGGCAAGATGGCCGCCGGTTTAGAGGACTACCTGCTCTCCGTCTGGCTTCCCGTCTGGGTCAAGTTCCTTCACTAGTGTGGCCATGCTAGAGGTACCCTTGAATAGGTCGTGTCCCTAGTAATTGAGTCAATCTAATTATATAATACCTACATTTAGAGTATAATGGGCTCATCTCGGCTCCTAATTAATATTCATGGCAAGGGATGGATCACGAAATAGCTTTGCCGTTCTGTGGCCGTCATCGGTGGCTTTTGCGCGCATCTCAAGTGAGTATCACAGTTCTCTCACTAGTTCAGCATGCATATAACAAGAGGAAATCGACGTTTCCTATACGAAGAACCATTATTCTTACCTCTAAGGGCAGATCAAATAATATATGGGCTCACACAGGGTCTCTAATAGTTATCCCTGGTGGCAAATATTCTGCGAACAGTGGATACAGACAGACTCTGTCCCAACTCTGTTGCGAATAACACGTATGCTCTAAGGCGATACTATATCGTAGACTTCGAAGATTAGCCGACTAGATTCGCCTAACGCGCAAGCTATTTTCGGATGATCCCCGCACTTATTGACGTAAATCTCTTGATTCTACGTTACATGCTCGCTGTACGCGGCTCAAACAATATTTCTTATAGATGACTCAATTCTTAAAGCACTCCTGTCCTCTATGCAGTTACTCATAAGCCAAAGCTCTATGTAGCTCCCAAAACAAGTATAAATTTACTGGCTTACATTTACTATCTTAATGGCTCTCAAATACAACCCTGTAGAATATACCATAATAAACATTCATTCAACAATCCAATGACACTGAAAAACTCTCTCTTATCTCGATATTTTACGTTTTTTCCTTACTGTTTACAATAACACAGTATTCTTACGCTAGACAAGACACATTTTGTACGTACTATAGGCCTGACATGCCCATTTATTTATTAATTATTGTTACCGACCCCAGATTATTATTATTATTATTATTATTTAACGTTACCGTTATTTTCATAACTGTCTTACGCCTAAATGGCAGTAAACAAATCATCCTCCAAGCCATATTTTACCAAAATACGAGGGATGTGATCTCGTACATAAATGACTGTTAATTTTTAATCTTAGAGTGATGCTTCGTTGTATGGTGAGCTATTAAATCATAACATCATATTAAATTTGTACTCACTTTCATTTTTGCCGGGTTGGTCCAGCACGCCAGCCACGCACCTGCCATGATGTTTGTCTTAAGCCATCATGATATTATTCACACGACACATTGTATAAACTTTACACATGGTAATCATATTTTTCATTACTGGCTTTTTCACTTTGACACAATACACATTATTTTACCATATACACATAAACACTTTTAAAAAATCACTGTAATATAACTTTATACACAATTCTCGCAATATTTTCACACATGGATCCGCGATTGGACTCCCACTATCGCCTGACCTCAGAGATGCGATGCAGCTAACTCCTGAAAACCGCTGGTCTCCATGAAAGTCTATCTTGCGTGTGTGTGTGTTCGACTCCTGTCACCTACAGTTTATATCTCCTCTACTGCAAATCTGTTCAATCCTATGTCACGACTACTTGTGACGCCTTCCAGGCTCCCGTAACTGTAGTGATCATTACCATATTATGTCATTTTACCTATGACAACACCTCCTGGTTATGTTCATTGTCTATAAACATCCTAAATCATCTCTACGCTGTACTGAATCTATACTCGCGTATGCTATTGCTTAAACGTCTGCTGTAGACTAAATCTTATACGATGCATAATTACTGTTATGAAGCTGCATGATGCGCTTTTCATTGTTCACCGCTAATACATCTGAGCGTTAATACTTTATAAATTCCGCGCACTTCCTTGCGTGATCCGGCAGCGTGCCAGCTCTCGGGTTGAGTCAAGACAAACTGACCACCCTGCTAAGCTTCTCCTATATAAAGCTCCCTTGTGAAACATAGTTCACTGGATCTCCAGGACCGACTCCCTTCTTGATATAACACATTTCCAGACAAAGTGAAGTATGATCCTTGTTTGTCTATGCGTGGATGTCCCAAAATCACTCGCGTGCAAGCGATCGCTTCGGCCAATTAATTAAAATTAATTGCCTTCTTCCACGGCGTCATGACGCTACTCCGGTAATTCCCCTCGGCTCATCTACAAATCCTTGCTCCGTAGCGGATGAGTTCTGTGCAGAGGTTCATTTATAGATGCAGGCTTTAATTTAGGCGTGAGAACACTCCTAAATTATCTTTCCTAAAATACATGCATCTGGGTGTAAGTTTCATTTCAATTCATTGCTCCATTTAGCTGTAATCAATTAATTTCTGTGGGCGACTTCCCCCACTCCACTTCTATGCCTTGTAAGACTGTGGATCCCAGAGCCATTAATCTTTGGCCGTTCCTCCAGTGCAGACGAGAATTAGTTCCTTGGCGTCACCTAGTAACGCCCCTTCGCTAACCACGATTTGTCAACTGTCAAGCTGGCCCGATTTCTTGAGCTCTCAGCATCTTAAACGTACATAGACTTGTATTTTCTCCGCAATAATCCACCTTAAAAGCTATAATATTCCCGTTCTGGCCGTGAAATCCTGCTATTATACTTATATGCAGATATAACTCATTGTTCTTCGGGTTCACTGTGTCTGTTCCCCCTCAGAGATCAATGATTCGATTCTGTGCAGAATCATGGGCCTGGTCTTCTTTGATAACGACCTCATTTCGATGCCAGTCACCCGTGTCTAATTGGGCACAATACACATTGTAATGCACTGGTATCTAATGTAGTTCAATTGTTTACATAACCTCAAGGTGGCGGCTGTGCGAATTTTAAAATTAAGTTTTTATTTCTTGTGTCGTAATCATGCGATCGATGTGAAGGTTTGAATAGTGAACCTACGTAATAATTTTCCTTTAATGGTACATGACTCTATGGCCTATACATTTAACAATCCAACATGGCGACCATCCGAAATATTTAGACGGCTCTGAATATCTACGAATCTATTATAACAATGAAACTGATTTTTTATGTTCATAGAGGCTATGAACTCAAGTTCACCTATAGGACTTTAAATAACCTGCTGATCACAAATCCAACATGGCGGTGACGCGAAGTATAAATATTCACATGGACGTTTCTCACAATTTAACCATCTGAGTGCAGTGAAACTTGGTACAGTAAATCCTTACACGAATGTTAATCCACTGGCATCTAATTTATTTCAATTGTTTCCATAACCACAAGATGGCAGCTGTGCGAAATATTAAAATCCCGCTTTTATATCTTGTGTCCTAATCATGCGATTGTAGTTTGAAAGCTACACGTACACAATAATCTTCATGTAATAGTACATAACTCTAGGACCTACATATATAAAATCCAACATGGCGACCATCCGACATATTTAGTCGGTTCTCAATATCTACGAATCTATTACAGCTCAAACTGAAAGTTTGTATGTTGATAGTGGTAATTAACATAAATAGGATATATGACAATAGGCTGTATAGTTCTCCACGTAATTACTTGTTAAAAATGCATATGCGCATATGCAAATGCATATTTAGAACTTAAGTGCATATTTTGAACGTTAGTGCATATATAGATATATTTTTCTTTTGTGTGTGATCGATTAATCCATGATTTCTGAACGAAATGAAAATTCTAATGAACTCTATATTTTGTACATCCCTTGACAACAAGATAAGCCTTTCCTGGTCAGGAATGTGCTTTCAATGTCGCAATACAGAACAAGCAGGGAGATGGCTAATGACCCTTTCATAACAGCTATATCCTTCAGTCCTATGTACTTTCTCCTAACAGTAGCCTCCCAAGGTTTGCGTAAACAAGTGCGTTCATCTGTTAACTTGCTGTTCGTCTATTGCAGTGTTTTACCAGATTAAATTACAAGAAATGCCTGAAGACAAGAGCTCTAGGTCATTTTTAATAAAACGGTGGATATCAGGCAATAGTGACTATACAAGTGACGGTGATGTAGTGTACTGTCAAGTGAGCGAGAAGAGTGTAAAATGCGATAAAAAAAAATCAACTTGAGCAGCATTCGAAAACAACTTCACATCTTAGATCAAAAGAACAGAGTAAGAATACGCAACAGCTACTTTTAACCGACATCAAAACACGGTGTGAAGTTAGTACATTTTCTACTGATCTCTGTGAAGCTTTTGTATGCAGCAACATTCCACTGCATAAATTGAATAATTCACATCTAAGCTCGTTTCTTGAAAAGTATTGTGCTAATCGAAGGATACCAGATGAATCTACCATTAGGAAGCCATTTACTTTCACTGCACGCTTCTGTCGTGGATTCGATACGGTCCGACATAGGAGGGAACTGTGTATGGATATCGGTAGATGAAACAACAGAATCGTGTGGTCGATACATTGCGAAGTTCATAGTGGGTAAATTATGTCCAGAAGAACCCGGCAAACCTCATTTACTTTCGTGCAAAGTGCTAGAAAAAACCAACCACGCTACAGTTGCAAGATTTGTTACGTTTCTCTGCGACTTCTGTGGCCTAGTGAATCGGAAAGTGATTGTTACAAAGTGCGCCTTTTAGTCACAGATGCAGCTTCGTATATGTTGAAAGCAGGCCAGTCTCCTGGAGTATTTTTTCCAAATCTAATCCATGTCACATGTTTGGCCCATGGATTGCATCGTATTGCAGAAGAGATACGTACGCTCTTTCCATCTGTCAACAAAGTAATTTGAAGTGGGAAGAAACTGTTCCTAAAAGCACCGGCTCGTGTACAGTTGTACAGAACTCTCCTGCCTCAGGTTTCTTTTCCGCCGGGACCTGTTCTCTCAAGATGGGGAACTTGGTTATCCACGTTATTGTTCTACCAGGAGTACTTTAATCAAGTGAAAGATGTAGTTACAATTATTGACGATAGTCATACTGCGTGTGTTCGTGAAGCAAAGTGCGCATTTGAATCTGAAACTGTAGGCTATATCAAGATATCAGTTTCACCTGGAAGATGGAATTTATTTATTTGAACCAAATCTACTTGTTAATTGTCACTTTAACTCAGAGAGTCATATCGTGACATACAGACAATAAACACGTAGATAACATAAATTTACAGTATGGCGTTAGATAATTAAACCAAATGTTCATTCGGCATTTCATAGCTTCCTCGTTATTTCAAAACTTAGTAATGCTTTGCAGTAGTTATCTTCATCCACAATATCACTGGGCAACTTTTCTGATGGAGACTGCACAAAGTTCTTTCTTAATCATAAATGTGGACACAGTGTTCTTCATTTTTAGACAGTTCTCCATGGGAGACACATCACAGAAAGAATTACTTTTATTTCCCTATCGAGCCCTTACTGACTGTAAGAGTCTGATAAGTTTTGTAGTAAGGAAAAAAAAAACATCAAACTCACAGGAAAAATCTACAGACAGCAATATGTGGCTGTACTGTAGTAATCGTATAGGCTACCTAGTTAATACAGATAGGCTCTCCTTGGCTTTAACAAGATTTATAGCTTAGGAAGCCGTCTCCTGTACTTGAATGCTTAATTTACATGCATCTTTGTTCTGAATCTCGTCCGACGCTTTCTTATTCCACATTGTCCTGATGGTATTAAAATATTTTGCTAATTGATCTGCTTTCCCCCATTCCCTTTTTAGTAATTTAATTAAAGTGTGATACTCATTTTCATTTTCTATTCTGTTTAGATCTGCTTTGTCTACAAACTTTGCTCTTATCATTTTAATTTCCTTGCATTCCCTGATCAGGTGCGCTGCACCCATAACCTTCCCACAAAACAGGCAAATGTCCTCTTTTCCTACTTCTCTCAACGCTTTGTTCTTATACACCCCCATTAACCACCAAATTATCCCTCTCATTTCTCTTTTCATTAGGCATTGAGGCTTCATGCTCATAAAGTTCCTTATTTCGCAGAACTCCGTTAAGGTTCTCCTACTGGTGCACTCTTCTCTTAGCACCTGCAACTCTACGTCATTAACCCTTCTACACACTTTTTTGCACACCCTACCTTCCTCTCTTTATAAGTCCCTATCCCATAGATAACCCATTCCTAATCTTTCCAGTACACTTCTTACCCCGTCCACCCAGTAGCCATCTTGCTGATGCTTCATTTGGTGCAGGTAGGCTACCTTAAGCATTTCCCCCCCTCCACCTGCTTTTAAACGAATCCAAGACTTTATGACCTTTTTTATGATATGTTGTCTAATGCTTACATCCTCGCACAACATTCTCGCTCCACAATTCGCCGTGAAACTAGGTAGCCCCAAAATTATCTTGGCAAACCTACTTACAATACTGTCCAGGGTTTTCGTTCCTTCCTCTAAACCCCATACTTCCACTCCATAGAGTGCTCTTGAAACGATGAGTGCGTTGAACACATTCTTATACACTTTGTAGTCAAGATTCGGTAACCTACGCTCTAACACTTTAACATTCGCCAATGCCGCTAGCCCTTTCGATTTTGCCCTTTTAATTTGTTCGGTCCATTTACCATTGCTCGCCATTATCGTCCCTAGATACTCAAGTTTTTTCACCGTCTCTAACTGCGACCCATACATGACCCACTTTTCGTTCTTAGCCAGTTTAACTCCCTATTTGCAGACCATAACTTTGGTCTTACTCGGGTTAATTTTTAAGTTCCAGTCCTCACAGTATCTCACAATATCGTCAATACTATATTGCATATTATAGGGTGTTAGAGCAAGCAGAAGGATGTCATCAGCAAAAGCTAGGCCCGGGATATCATAATTGTCCAAGCAAGGGTTGGACCGTTGCTCAAAGCCCTTTGAATCGAAAATATCGTTGATAAATAGCAAAAAAAAAGCACCGGGGATAATTTGCATCCCTGTTTTAATCCTATATTAGACGTTATCTCTCCTACAATTACATCATCTTTAGTTTTAATTGCACATTTCACTTCGGAATACACATTCTCAATTGCTCGTATCATTTTATGTGACACCCCGATTTTTCCCAGCTTAGCCATGACAGCTCCCCTGCTCACTGAATCAAACGCCTTCTCCAAATCAATAGCTGTGATATACAGCTTACCTCTTTTCCTTCTTATGTACTTGTCCATCACCGTTTTAACCACCATTATATTGTCACTGGTTCTCATCCCTTTTCTGAACCCTGTCTGGAGTCTCGAGAACACCGAACAGCCCTCAAAGTAATTTGAAGTGGGAAGAAACTGTTCCTAAAAGCACCGGCTCGTGTACAGTTGTACAAAACTCTCCTGCCTCAGGTTTCTCTTCCGCCGGGACCTGTTCTCTCAAGATGGGGAACTTGGTTATCCACGTTATTTTTCTACCAGGAGTACTTTAATCAAGTGAAAGATTTAGTTACAATTATTGACGATAGTCATACTGCGTGTGTTCGTGAAGCAAAGTGCGCATTTGAAGCTGAAACTGTAGGCTATATCAAGATATCAGTTTCATCCATGTGCATTATTCGTCACTTTCGAAGGCGATTAGGGGCCTTGAAACTCGCGGTGCACCCCTACACGAATCCCTTCAGTTAACTCAAAACACCATTAGTTCTTTAAATGGTGTCCCTGGTGAAACTGGAGAAAAAGTGAAAAGGAAACTCAGTACGGTGTTGGACTCAAACCCAGGACTGAAGAATATTCAATCCATAAGCAACTACATAAGTGGAATCAGGCAGTCTTTACCAGAAGAATGTTCAGAGCAGTCAGTGCCAGTGTACAAGTATTGCCCAGTTACGTCCGTCGACGTAGAACGATCATTTTTTAGCATATAAATTAATTCTGTCCGACAACAGAAAGTCATTGACCCCTGAAAACATTGAGAAACTATTGATAACCTACTGCCATGCAACATTGTGCAAGGAATGAAACCTGTGTATCAATGTAAAGCTGAGTTAAAATTAAATAATACGTTTGGTAAGTGTATTTTGTATTATTTTTAGTGCATATTTTCAACATTTTTAGTGCATAAGTGCATGCATATTTTTGTAGTTTTTGGTGCGTATGAATCTGGGCCCTAGTGATTAGCCATCGTCAGGTGTATCTGCTAACAAAGTGTGTTCAGCTCCCAGACACCGACCTTGCGACGGTAGAGGAATGATCCCTAGCGGAGTCCGTGGGTGAAGCCAAGCCGAGAGGATAAGCGATTAAAGTGATAATAATAATGTCGCCTCCGTAGCGTAGCGGTCAGCATGGTTAGCTGCCGCCCCGGAGGTCCTGGGTTCGATTCCCGGCTCTGCCACGAAATTTGAAAAGTGGTATGAGGACTGCAACGGGGTCTACTCAGCCTCGGGTGGTCCAAATGAGTAGAGGGGGTTCGATTCCCACCTCACCCATCCTCGAAGTGGTTTTCCGTGGTTTCCCACTACGTCTTCGGGTAAATGCCGGGATGGTACTGCCCCCGTAAATTGAATTATATAGAGACCACGGTGGCTATATTGGAAATTATGAAGAAAGTTATGGCTGTCATAGTTATGGCGTGGGTAGTCATGACGTAAGCACGGATGACGCAGACGTTATGCCAGCAGGCTACTTGAGCTGAGATTCTCAGTGACGTCAGCATTTATTCGAGAAAGATCCGAGATTTACGACGCAGTCGCAGGAAACGTGGAATTCTGCTGAGGAAGAAATTATGCTATTGGAGGGGAGGCTCGAACCAATGAACGATAGTCTGAAGGAAGACGGAGATTGCTGAAACTATGGTATTTTTATTGCTTTTTGGAATGCAGAACTGTGGAAATCCATTTGCAGTAGAGGAATTGATCTGGAATTTTGGTGAAATTTATTTTCGGTTTTTGAATTTTGAAAATCCGTCATGTATTGACGAAGTTGGAACTTCTAGCGATGACGCAGTAACACGCTATGGAAGGGATGGATACGCCCCTCATGAAGTTTATAAAAGGCCTTGCGCAGAAGAGAGGAGTCTCAATCGCCTCATAGCTCTAAGCTCATAGCTCAATCGTCAGATCTCAAATCGTCGGAACCTAAGCTCAGATCTTCAGTCTCATTTCTTATATGGTCATTTCGGTGAGACGTCGAGTGAAATTAGTAGAAAGAGTCGTCTTTATAACGCTTGGTGAAGCCACTGCTTTAAACGAGATTCGAGCATACAAGCAGTGCAGGTTTACAGTGAGTAAAACTAAGTGAAGTTAAAACGCACATTATAACGCGTCTACAAGATTAGCTATGAACAGTTAGCGGTCGCCTATAAGCTAATTCTATTGTGCCATGCTACATTAAGGAGTGTAGAAAAGTTGAACAATTTCGCGGAGTTATTTTGGAAGATATTGGCAATTTTAGACGACTGACAAAAGTGATTTTCTCGCCACCTGAGAAGCACTTTATATCGTCCGATTCTACGCCACGGCTGACACGGCTAGTGCAATAGGGAGACTTAGGATTGTATTGTGACACAACGCTACAGTATTATGGAGCAGTTTAATATGGCAGTTTGTTCTACTATTACCATAACCGAAGAGAAGATGGAAGGCTAAAGGACTTTAATGCAATTGGGACATATATTAACGGAGTAAGATAGCAGCATGGAACTTCGCTAATCGCCATTCCACACAAGCGAACATGTGGTGAATAACCATCTACACCCATGTTTCGTGGTTCAACGCTGAATACTATCAAACAGCAATGGAAACGATTTCATACTCACTGAATATGAATATTTCTTCGGAAATTACTACAAAAACTTCATGGCGATTTTCTACTGGAACTTCAGGGATTTTTCAAGAGAGGTCAGGGTAGTCCCGACTCACAAAGAAGAATTTTGCCGGAAGGATGTCTTTCGTCTTCACGGAGCAGTGCAATTTCCGGAGGAGGAAGCAGTTCGATTCTCCGAGGGTGCTGTTTCCTGTTTGGAGGATGGAGCTCATCTTCAAGTTGGTGAAATGGATCCATCAGCAGTCTTCTTTGGGGAATTTTCCTCTGGAACTTCAACCAGCAGATAAGGTAGTCGTGAACGTTTATTGTATTTGAGTTTTTTAGTGATATCTGAGCAACCATTTTCCCATATTTTCTGTCCTCATGTATTTTGTCCTATATTCTTGTTTGAGATTCCTATTCTCAGTACACCTTGAGTTATGCCTTTTTCGACGATTTATTAAGACATTGTTATGTCATGGGCATAGTTAAATGATTTTGGATCAGTTGAGACTGATACTTAGATTTTTCAGTAATTTGCTTATGTTTGTAGTCTCGATTTGACTGTAAGTTAATGATTTTTATGGCAGATTTAAATTCAGACAGCGTGTCACTTTATTAAAGTAATTCTACCCCAGTTTAATTACTTTGACCAATTTTCTGTCATCATCAAGAAGGAAGAACATTTAAATGATTTTAGAGCGTTAAAATCCATTACGTTGTCGACGATCTTGGAAATACTAGTCGTTATTTGAATTGATTGCAACACAGACATTTATCGTCAGTTATGAACGACCATTGCATCATAGACAATTTTGTGAAAGATGAACTTTAATTATGAATTATTGAATGCATTAAAGTCATGAACTTTTGTTAGGAGTTTTTTCTCAATTAGAGATTTATATAATGATGTTTGCATTCCCCAGTATAATTGGATTCTATTCGACTATTTTGCAGTTTAGTTGCACTTTGTTTGATGATAGTATTTTTATACTACAATTCTTTGAAGATGTTAATCTTAAATTTTGATAGACCAGACAGGCGTATATAAGCGTATTCACTATTAAATTTGTTTGTGATTGGCAAATTTTTACTTCATTTCGATTCATGAATGAAATCCACGAAGGTTAAATGACAACAGTTTTGAAACAATAAATGATTATAAGAATTTTTGAAGTGGAACTATGAATGTATAATCGCTAGTGCAGCGGACGTGTTGAAAGTCGCTGATGTATAATGCCCTTGAATAAATGAAGGAGGTTCCCACAGTAATTAATGATGTTAAAGAATTTGTTAGTGGAGATTTTTGTAAGTTCTGTGGAAGATTTTGATGCCATATATATTAATATATGATGAATTTTGGGCCTATTTTAATGCAGTTTGTGCATTATTTTGTAAGCGAAGTATTTTCCGATGGAGTGTATTGTCCTAGTCCTTTGAAAATTAATCAAGTGAATTTACTGTTATAATTAACAAGAGTATTGAAAGAATTTTAGATAAGATTTTGAATGAAGATTACCGTCACAAATAATTATAATAATTATTACAACCTTTATTAAACCAGATTGTGACATTAAATGTATAACTAACCTTCATTGGTCGATTATATTGACTCGATTATGAAATTACCAACCGGATGAACATGTGGTTAAATGTATTTCTTAAATTAATAATTTGAATAATTTAAATGTTGATATTGTAAATAATAATGTATATATCTTTGACAATAATGTGGAACGAAAGTAATGTTAGAGGCGTGTTTAAAATTTTTTTTATTGTCTTTGACAAATATTATAAACAATTTCTAATTGACATAAATAATTTATGTGCTTTTGTTATAAACATTTAAGAGTTTGCGTTATACTCTAAACAATGCTTATTAAACATTTGGATGATAATTTAACAAGTTTAGGGATTGTCAGAATAATCCAGTGGTATGTGAATAAAGCATTTGAAAGATTTGCGTAACTATATATATGAGTTGTCTTGCGGACATTTAAAGCATTTGAGAGGGAGCTGGATTCTTACGCAACATAGCAGGACAAGTGAGTCCATTTGACAGGTGTGCGTCAGGTTGAAGGGTAGACCGCAGCTGGCCAGACAACTGGTTATCAGCGGGCGAGGTCGTCTACATTCTGGCCTTGTGCCTATATATATAAGTGTGATGTTTATTAAAAGAAACAAATGCTCTGTATATGTGTCTCGTCCTGACTTCCTTTTTCCAGTCCAAGTGTGCTATGAATGTTACGTTATTTTGAGCTCGTGGGAGCTAACATATTGTTGGATAACTTTGCAAGTCCTTCAGGAGGACATAGTCAGAGTGACATGGGCTACTGATAGCCACATTTATTTTGTTGAGTTGTTAAAATCATACCCTTTATTTGAAATAAAAGCTTTTGTACAGTTCAAAGTTCTTGTCTTCGTTCTGGTTCATTTTTAAATGTCATGGTGGAGGTTATTGTGGGAGCATACTTTAGAGATCCTGTTGTCAACCCAATCCCCGAGATAATTTTTAAGAGGTAAGTAGAGGTAAGTATGAACCCCCGTCTATTTTGGTGTGTTCCACAATAATTTCCTGTTAACTTCTGTGCTCAAACCTCGGTAGTATCTGTCAGTGCCATTTTCATTGGTGTAGCTGAGCCGGTGCGGTTGATTATTGGCAATCCGATTGAGGGGGCGGATATCTGACAGCCTACTATCCGGGTTTACGGGGACAGAAGGATTGGCACCCTAAAACGTGGGGCTGGTTCAACATAATTGGATCACCAGGTTGAACGCCAGAAGGATTGGCGCAGTCAACGTATGGGGCTTGTTCAACATAAGTGGATCACCAGGTTGAACGCCAGTAGGATTGGCAAACCTAAAACGTGTGGCTCGATTAGTCTCAAATAAAGAGGTTGATTCTTTGTTAGATGTCTTGGCCAATTGTAGTATTTAAGAGTGTGATTATATAGGAATTAAATGTTGTATTGTATTAGGAAAATTACACTCAGAAAAGATCAGATCTTATACAACTTGAGAAAGGTTAAATAGGCTGGAAACTTAGAAAAATCGCCTATGATCTGGAATCTTATTTTATTTGACCGGCTTATGACATTTTAGTCATATTAAAGATAAAATTAAATTATTTGGATTGTAAATGTAAATTATTTGTGTTAGGATATTTTAAAATGGGCCAGGGAAATTTGGACATGTGCTTGAGTTTGTTTCAACATGAAGGGTCTTCGAAGGTTAATTATAAGGTAGTTATAAGTTAGATTTAAGACAGAAAATTGATTAAATTTATATATGGTGAAAAAGTGTTGCTCAGATGTTGTTATTTTGCTCTATTGATGTATGTCCCTACAGCAGTCTAATTTTTGAATAATATTGTAATGGCAGACGAAAGTTTGAGGATGATGTTAGAGGAGATGTCTGCTAACATGAATAGCAGTATGAAGCAGATGAGTGAAAGCATGAAGGAGATGGAAGCTGGGAATACTAGTCGAATGGAGGAGAATGCTAGTAATTTGAAAGCTAGCATGGATGAAAGTTTGAAGGTTCTTCAGACCAGTTCTGCTAACTTAGAGGATAATATGTCGCGTTTACAGATTAATACCCAAGGAATCGAGAATACTGTATCTGACATGCGCACAGACGTGTCCAATGTCCATAAAGATTTGTCTAATATGCATAAGGATGTTTCTGATGTTAAAACTGATGTTTCTAAGGTACAGAAAGATCTTACAATGTTGAATCTAGATGTGGCTAATGTCCGAGGTGATATTTCTTGTGCTAGGGCTGAAGTAGTTGTTGTTAAAAATGATGTTGCGACTGTCCAAGACAAGGTTGAGGAAGTCCAAAGAGAAATCCAAAATGTTAGAACTGATGTGTCCAATGTTCAGGTTGATATTAATAACATTCATTCGGATGTAAATGAGATGCAAAGTGACATAAATAAGATTCAAGTAGAAGTCAACACAGTTTTCATAGATATTGCTAAAGTCCAAACTGATGTAAATAAAGTCAGGGAAGAAATAGAAATTTCGAAAACCCTTTGTACGCATAATATGAGTGCAATAACGACTAGATTAGTTGATGAGTCAGTTAGAACGACAGCGTCTTAAGCAGGTTTAAAGTATGATGTAGAGGTCATGAGAACCCAAGTATTAGACCATAATAGATTATTGAAAGAAGATATCGAAGTAGACATAGCAGAAATGTTAACGGCAAATGTAGCAGTATGGAAAGACGAGTAGAATAGGTCAAGTGGGGAACATGCAACCCAAATTCAGGAACGTATTGAAAGAAAACTTGCCAGTACTCAAATAGATATTAACAATGAAGTAGTACAGATTAGGAAAGATTTAAGCGTCAGGATGGATTCGCTATCCGAAAGACAAGTTGAAGATAGAACACAACTAGGTCAGGATGTGCAAGCATTAAAATCTGCATTAGAGGAACAGATTCATAAAGTTGTCTCTGATGTGAATGAAACGACGAGCAAACTGCAGAATTTGAAGTTAGGAGAGGCTAGTTTGATGGAGACCTACAAAGAAGAGTTAATCAAGAAAGTCTTAACGGAAATCACTGACAAGGATACAGAAGGCCTGACTTGCGGAACCAATAGGAATTATGCCAGAAGATATAACCCAGCTCCAGAAGAGAGAGACGTGACTCCTGAAGAACGTATATCCAGATTCAGGGAGGAAGATGACGAGAGGAATATGGAACCTGAGTGGAACTATCGAGATAGTGGGAAAAACTACCCGGATTCATATCCGAGGAACGTGACGGTCATCAGGAATTTTGAAGACAAACCGCAAAAATTCAGCAACACTGATAGTTTGACGCCTATAGAATATGTAAGGAACCTCAAAGATTATTTCATCGAAGCTCACATTCCCAGAGAGAGAGAGATGAAGATAGTGGAGAGATTTTTGATTGGAGGACCCCTCGAATGGTTTTGCGCATTTAGATACACATTCAGTAACTTTGACGAGTTTGCAGAGGCATTAATCAAACGATTTTGGTCCATAGAAGCGCAGAATTCGTTAAGAGCGGAGGTGTATTCAAGAAAATACTCAGGTACTCTTCCAACACGGTACGCTGATTTCTTTACGAGTCAATTGTCCCGCTTGAGATTTTTGCAACCCCCATTGTCAACGGAGCAACTAATTGATGCGATTTCTCGTATGTTGCCTGTGGAGGTGAGGAGACTAATCATTTCGTCAAACATCAGGAATTTGACCAGCATGGATGAATTACTGAGGAGGTTAGACTACACAAGTCCAATGCCTAACGTGGTACAGAAAGGTCAAAGGCATGACTTCAAAGAAATAAATACTGTATATATGGACCAAGTCCAGCAGACGGACAAGCCAGATGAAGAGAAAACTGACAATGTAGGTCCCCACAGGAATAATCAGTTTCGAAATAACAGATCGCAAGGATACCGTCCGTATCAACAGAGAAGAGGCTGGAACTATAATCGAGGAAATTACAACAATGGAAGAGGCAGATATTACAACAATAATGGTTATAACAGAAATTATAATAGGAATAACCAGAACCAAAACGGAAATCAGAATCCTCAAGGTCAGGTTATGACACCCGATCAGTATCAGGAAAGAGAGAGGGAAAGCCAGCAATACCTGAAAGAATTACGGGGAAAAGAAGCCGAAAACCAAAAGAAAAGGCAGGATGTTGTAATCGATCCTGGGCCTTCTACGAGCCAGCAGAATTTTGAGGTCGGTAACACAAAAAAAACGCCTATTTCTCAACGACAGTGAGAACTTGTAAATACATTGCCACACCACACCTGATTACAATTAATGAGATATATGAAGTTACTGATGAAGATTTGCTAGAAGAGAGGGGTATCATTAAAGAGGAAAGACCATGTGCCTTACCTATTATTTCGGTACGGA
This sequence comes from Meconema thalassinum, assembly GCA_946902985.2. Lineage (NCBI taxonomy): Eukaryota > Metazoa > Arthropoda > Insecta > Orthoptera > Tettigoniidae > Meconema > Meconema thalassinum. The sequence goes on from OX336391.1 coordinate 392,957,656, forward strand.
TAGATGGCCAACAGTACAAAGCCCTGATGGATACTGGTGCAATTATCTCCATCATTTCAGAGGAATGTTATCAAAGTCTGCTAAGAGGAGAGAACATGACAGTTCTACCTGTTTCTACCGTCAAAGTGAGAGGGATATTCCAAGATAAGGCAGTGAAGTGCAAGATTCAAGTGTTATTGAACTTTGAGATCAATGGAAGGAATTATGAACAGATCTTTATTGTGGTGAGCAAGATCAATTTTGATATGGTGCTTGGAATCGATTTTATATCGAAGGTCGGAGCTATTATTGACATGAAGAACAGAAGTATTAGCTTTAATGATGGGTACATGATCACAGAAGAGATAGAAAAACAGGACGTGAAAAACAGTCTGGAAATAGACCTTAGGGAAGAAATTTTGAATACCATAATTAATGAAGCGGAAAATTTAGCAGAAATACCCAGTAGAAAAACTGAAGGATTTGAAGAAATTCAGGGGGAATTTGAGGATCTGATAAAGGAATTCCAAGATATTTTTGATGAAAAGCCTGGATTGATTAAGGATTATAAATACAAGATAAGGCTGACAGATGAAACCCCTTACCAGAAGAGAATATACCCCATTCCTGAGAAATACTATCAAGAAGTACGAGGGTTAATCAGAAAAATGGAGGTAGACGGGATTATTAAAAAACAGGCGTCGTTTTATATAAACCCCATCACAGTAGTGAAGAAAAGTAATGGTCAGATACGTCTTTGTCTCGATGCCAGGACCATCAACTAGAAGATTCTTCCAGAAAATGACCGACCACCCAAGATTAGAGATCTGCTTCGAAAATTCAAAGGGAGAGCATGTTTCAGCGTTCTTGACTTGACGTCTTCATTTTATCAAGTTCAACTAGAAGAAGATAGTATGCAGTACACTGGATTCTTATTTGACCAGACGTCATGGGTCTTTGTCAGAATGCCTTTTGGAATGGTTAACAGTGGACCAGCACTTATTCGAGCACTTGATAGCAAGCTCACTGACGAAGTGAAAGAAAATATAATCTGCTACATTGACGATTTAATCGTATCTTCACCCAGCGCCGCAGAACATTTAGTGCACTTGAAAAAGTTGTTCGAGAATTTAAGGGAGGCCAATATCAAGGTCAATTTTGGAAAATGTCAATTCTTGAAGAAGGAGATAAATTATTTGGGGCATACTATTGATAAAGATGGATATCATCCAAACATGCAAAAAGTAGATGCGATCACGAGATTTCCAAAGCCAACTAAGGTGAAACAAGTCAGAGAATTTGTAGGCGCATGCCAATTTATTAGCAGCCACTGTCCAAGATACTCTGAAATTATGGCTCCTCTGTATGACTTACTCAAGAAGAATAACAGATGGAAATGGAGTACCGCTGCAGACGAGGCTTTTGAGAAAGCAAAAGAGATGCTCAGAAATAATGTGAAACTGGAGTACCCAGACTTTGAGAAGGTGTTCTATATTGAGTCTGATGCATCAAGAATAGGCATTAGTGCAGTCTTATACCAGAAAGACGAGGCAGGCAACAAGCACTACATTGCGTTCACTAGTCGGAAGTTGAAGAAACACGAGGAAAACTACTTCACGACAGAACTTGAAGCGTTAGCTTTTGTGACAGCTTTGCAAGCGTGGAAGAAAATCCTGCTGGGACATAAGGTCATCATTATTACAGACCATAAAGCACTACAGTTTATGCTGCAAACTGACATGTCGAGTGATAGATTGACACGTTGGGCTTTGTTCACCCAACAGTTTAACGCCACTATCGTCCACCAGCCTGGGAAAGATAACTTACTGGCTGATGCTCTATCACGTAACCCTATTAAAAGTGTGCAGATACACCATGTACAATTGGAGCAAGAAGATCAAGAAACCGTTAGGAGGTTAGCCCGAATCGGTGTGTCACAGAAGAGACACGCTCCAATAAGGAAAATGTACAGGTTCCTCAAGGGTTACATGGACAATACTGATGTTGACTATGCAGCTACACGGAGAAATTCACGACACTTTGTCTTGAGTGGAGACATCGTATGCAAGTATGCTGACTCTGCGCATACAAAACTCCGAATAGTCGTGCCACCTAAACTTGTTGTCAATTTAGTGTGGGTAGCTCATCACGCAACTGGACATGCCGGTTTAGATAAAACTCTTAATACTCTTAAAGAGAGATTTATTTGGACTAACATGCGTTCCAGCATTGCCAAGGTCATTCGATCATGTGACAAATGTCAAAGAGCAAAGTATGCTTCTGCTTTATTAAAAGGAAAACCGAAGGCTATGATTCCTTCTAAACCAAACGAACTAATGGCGACGGACATATTTGGCCCCTGTCCGAAGGGATATCAGGGTAACCAGTACCTGTTGGTTACCGTGGATGTTTTCTCAAAATTTGTTACAATGAGTCCCATGCAGAAAGCTAACACGAGGAACGTTGTAAGCAGACTGGAAAATGCTGTATTTCCTAAAGCTGGTAAACCAGAATATCTACTGTCAGATCATGGAACGCAGTTTACATCCTTGGAATTTGCAGCGGATATGGAAAGGCTTGGCATTAAGCACTTATTTTCAAGCGTGCGTTACCCAGAATCGAATTCCTCAGAAAGATATATGGCTGAATTTTCGAAATTCTGTCGAATTTTCGGTCCAAATGATCATTCTGGTTGAGTGAGATTTGTACCCCTTATTGAGGAATGTCTGAACTCTACAGTGCAGGAGAGCACAGGAGAAGTGCCAATGCGACTTCATCTAGGAAGAAACCCAGAAAGTCCGTGGGATAATCTTTTCAACCACGTTCCTAGAGATCCCGACCTAGGAAGGCAGAAGAGGATTGACAAGGCGAAGGAACAACTCCAGAAAGCAGCAGAGAAACTATTGAAAAGAGTAACTGGAAAACGTTTTGGTGCACCCTTACAAGTTGGAAATCTTGTATTATTACGCAGACCTGTCAAGGCTGATATGAGCAAGAAAATCTATCCCAAGTTTGGAATTGTGTTTATGGGTCCGTTTAGGATTACGAACGCTTATGGAAACAACTGTTATGAACTCTACGATGATGAGAATAATGTCATTTACGGCAAGTTCAATGCTGGAAACTTGAAAAGATACTATCCTAGAGTAAGCCAGTAATAATTCAATTTCGTGTTCAAGAGAGTTGAGGTACTTGTAACACTGAGTTTAAAAACAATTTGCAACTGTTTTTAAAACGTGGTGAGGGGAGAATGCCCCCGTAAATTGAATTATATAGAGACCACGGTGGCTATATTGGAAATTATGAAGAAAGTTATGGCTGTCATAGTTATGGCGTGGGTAGTCATGACGTAAGCACGGATGACGCAGACGTTATGCCAGCAGGCTACTTGAGCTGAGATTCTCAGTGACGTCAGCATTTATTCGAGAAAGATCCGAGATTTACGACGCAGTCGCAGGAAACGTGGAATTCTGCTGAGGAAGAAATTATGCTATTGGAGGGGAGGCTCGAACCAATGAACGATAGTCTGAAGGAAGACGGAGATTGCTGAAACTATGGTATTTTTATTGCTTTTTGGAATGCAGAATTGTGGAAATCCATTTGCAGTAGAGGAATTGATCTGGAATTTTGGTGAAATTTATTTTCGGTTTTTGAATTTTGAAAATCCGTCATGTATTGACGAAGTTGGAACTTCTAGCGATGACGCAGTAACACGCTATGGAAGGGATGGATACGCCCCTCATGAAGTTTATAAAAGGCCTTGCGCAGAAGAGAGGAGTCTCAATCGCCTCATAGCTCTAAGCTCATAGCTCAATCGTCAGATCTCAAATCGTCGGAACCTAAGCTCAGATCTTCAGTCTCATTTCTTATATGGTCATTTCGGTGAGACGTCGAGTGAAATTAGTAGAAAGAGTCGTCTTTATAACGCTTGGTGAAGCCACTGCTTTAAACGAGATTCTAGCATACAAGCAGTGCAGGTTTACAGTGAGTAAAACTAAGTGAAGTTAAAACGCACATTATAACGCGTCTACAAGATTAGCTATGAACAGTTAGCGGTCGCCTATAAGCTAATTCTATTGTGCCATGCTACATTAAGGAGTGTAGAAAAGTTGAACAATTTCGCGGAGTTATTTTGGAAGATATTGGCAATTTTAGACGACTGACAAAAGTGATTTTCTCGCCACCTGGGAAGCACTTTATATCGTCCGATTCTACGCCACGGCTGACACGGCTAGTGCAATAGGGAGACTTAGGATTGTATTGTGACACAACGCTACAGTATTATGGAGCAGTTTAATATGGCAGTTTGTTCTACTATTACCATAACCGAAGAGAAGATGGAAGGCTAAAGGACTTTAATGCAATTGGGACATATATTAACGGAGTAAGATAGCAGCATGGAACTTCGCTAATCACCATTCCACACAAGCGAACATGTGGTGAATAACCATCTACACCCATGTTTCGTGGTTCAACGCTGAATACTATCAAACAGCAATGGAAACGATTTCATACTCACTGAATATGAATATTTCTTCGGAAATTACTACAAAAACTTCATGGCGATTTTCTACTGGAACTTCAGGGATTTTTCAAGAGAGGTCAGGGTAGTCCCGACTCACAAAGAAGAATTTTGCCGGAAGGATGTCTTTCGTCTTCACGGAGCAGTGCAATTTCCGGAGGAGGAAGCAGTTCGATTCTCCGAGGGTGCTGTTTCCTGTTTGGAGGATGGAGCTCATCTTCAAGTTGGTGAAATGGATCCATCAGCAGTCTTCTTTGGGGAATTTTCCTCTGGAACTTCAACCAGCAGATAAGGTAGTCGTGAACGTTTATTGTATTTGAGTTTTTTAGTGATATCTGAGCAACCATTTTCCCATATTTTCTGTCCTCATGTATTTTGTCCTATATTCTTGTTTGAGATTCCTATTCTCAGTACACCTTGAGTTATGCCTTTTTCGACGATTTATTAAGACATTGTTATGTCATGGGCATAGTTAAATGATTTTGGATCAGTTGAGACTGATACTTAGATTTTTCAGTAATTTGCTTATGTTTGTAGTCTCGATTTGACTGTAAGTTAATGATTTTTATGGCAGATTTAAATTCAGACAGCGTGTCACTTTATTAAAGTAATTCTACCCCAGTTTAATTACTTTGACCAATTTTCTGTCATCATCAAGAAGGAAGAACATTTAAATGATTTTAGAGCGTTAAAATCCATTACGTTGTCGACGATCTTGGAAATACTAGTCGTTATTTGAATTGATTGCAACACAGACATTTATCGTCAGTTATGAACGACCATTGCATCATAGACAATTTTGTGAAAGATGAACTTTAAATATGAATTATTGAATGCATTAAAGTCATGAACTTTTGTTAGGAGTTTTTTCTCAATTAGAGATTTATATAATGATGTTTGCATTCCCCAGTATAATTGGATTCTATTCGACTATTTTCCAGTTTAGTTGCACTTTGTTTGATGATAGTATTTTTATACTACAATTCTTTGAAGATGTTAATCTTAAATTTTGATAGACCAGACAGGCGTATATAAGCGTATTCACTATTAAATTTGTTTGTGATTGGCAAATTTTTACTTCATTTCGATTCATGAATGAAATCCACGAAGGTTAAATGACAACAGTTTTGAAACAATAAATGATTATAAGAATTTTTGAAGTGGAACTATGAATGTATAATCGCTAGTGCAGCGGACGTGTTGAAAGTCGCTGATGTATAATGCCCTTGAATAAATGAAGGAGGTTCCCACAGTAATTAATGATGTTAAAGAATTTGTTAGTGGAGATTTTTGTAAGTTCTGTGGAAGATTTTGATGCCATATATATTAATATATGATGAATTTTGGGCCTATTTTAATGCAGTTTGTGCATTATTTTGTAAGCGAAGTATTTTCCGATGGAGTGTATTGTCCTAGTCCTTTGAAAATTAATCAAGTGAATTTACTGTTATAATTAACAAGAGTATTGAAAGAATTTTAGATAAGATTTTGAATGAAGATTACCGTCACAAATAATTATAATAATTATTACAACCTTTATTAAACCAGATTGTGACATTAAATGTATAACTAACCTTCATTGGTCGATTATATTGACTCGATTATGAAATTACCAACCGGATGAACATGTGGTTAAATGTATTTCTTAAATTAATAATTTGAATAATTTAAATGTTGATATTGTAAATAATAATGTATATATCTTTGACAATAATGTGGAACGAAAGTAATGTTAGAGGCGTGTTTAAAATTTTTTTTATTGTCTTTGACAAATATTATAAACAATTTCTAATTGACATAAATAATTTATGTGCTTTTGTTATAAACATTTAAGAGTTTGTTTTATACTCTAAACAATGCTTATTAAACATTTGGATGATAATTTAACAAGTTTAGGGATTGTCAGAATAATCCAGTGGTATGTGAATAAAGCATTTGAAAGATTTGCGTAACTATATATATGAGTTGTCTTGCGGACATTTAAAGCTTTTGAGAGGGAGCTGGATTCTTACGCAACATAGCAGGACAAGTGAGTCCATTTGACAGGTGTGCGTCAGGTTGAAGGGTAGACCGCAGCTGGCCAGACAACTGGTTATCAGCGGGCGAAGTCGTCTACATTCTGGCCTTGTGCCTATATATATAAGTGTGATGTTTATTAAAAGAAACAAATGCTCTGTATATGTGTCTCGTCCTGACTTCCTTTTTCCAGTCCAAGTGTGCTATGAATGTTACGTTATTTTGAGCTCGTGGGAGCTAACATATTGTTGGATAACTTTGCAAGTCCTTCAGGAGGACATAGTCAGAGTGACATGGGCTACTGATAGCCACATTTATTTTGTTGAGTTGTTAAAATCATACCCTTTATTTGAAATAAAAGCTTTTGTACAGTTCAAAGTTCTTGTCTTCGTTCTGGTTCATTTTTAAATGTCATGGTGGAGGTTATTGTGGGAGCATACTTTAGAGATCCTGTTGTCAACCCAATCCCCGAGATAATTTTTAAGAGGTAAGTAGAGGTAAGTATGAACCCCCGTCTATTTTGGTGTGTTCCACAATAATTTCTTGTTAACTTCTGTGCTCAAACCTCGGTAGTATCTGTCAGTGCCATTTTCATTGGTGTAGCTGAGCCGGTGCGGTTGATTATTGGCAATCCGATTGAGGGGGCGGATATCTGACAGCCTACTATCCGGGTTTACGGGGACAGTACCTACTGTAAGGACACGGCCACCTCCTTCCCTCTTCCTAGCCCTTCCATCCCTTCCCATCCCTCATGAGGCCCCCGTTCGCTTTGCGGGTGAGGCCGCCTGGGTGAAGTGCTGATCAGACCTACCCAGTTGTATTCCTCACGACCAGATGTTCCAAACTCCAGGACACTGCCCATAGAGGCGGTAGTGGTGAGTTCCCTCGCTGAGTCCGTGGGAACCACCAACCTAGAGGGTAAATTGACTAAAAAAAAATATGGTGATAGAGAAGGAATTATACCGATGTCTATTAAGCCACTGTTAATTGTCAAAAGTCATTCCTATCAATGGATCAGAATATTGGTAAAGAATGATACTGCTGGGTTTAGATGACTGGCAAAGATAAGGAACTACGTACCATGGAAAATATCTTTGAAGAGCATAATACAGAAATATTGTTGTAATCCGCAAATTTAATACGACGAAGTGGCCGAGTGGTTAAGGCGTTGGACTGCTAATCCAATTTGTTCTGCACGCGTGGGTTCGAATCCCATCCTCGTCGGAACAATTTTGCACTAACGATCATGTTTGTCTTCACATTGGGCTAAGCGAACTTGGATGGCTTCCCCACAAGATGTAAGTTGATGAAGGAGGGAAAACGGTCTCCGGATAATCGAACCAGTGATTCAGCTGATCGATGTTACCAGTGAATTTTGAAAGGGCGTCGGCCATGGTCCAGTTGAAAAGTACCGTTCCGACAATTACCGGACGGATCGAATTATGGTCGCCTCCGTAGCGTAGCGGTCAGCATGGTTAGCTGCCGCCCCGGAGGACCTGGGTTCGATTCTCGGCTCTGCCACGAAATTTGAAAAGTGGTACGAGGACTGGAACGGGGTCTACTCAGCCTCGGGTGGCCCAAATGAATAGAGGGGGTTCGATTCCCCCTCAGCCATCCTCGAAGTGGTTTTCCGTGGTTACCCACTTCGTCTTCGGGAAAATGCCGGGATGGTACCTTCTTCAAGGCCACGGCCTCCTCCTTCCCTCTTCCTTGTCTATCCATCCTAACCATCCCTTACCTTCCCTCATGAGGCCCCTGTTCGCTTTGCAGGTGAGGCCGCCTGGGCGAGGTGCCAAATCCACCTCACCAGTTGTATCCCTACCGATTCGATGATCCCCGCTCTAGGACACTGCCCGTAGAGGCGGTAGTGGTGAGTTCCCTCGCTGAGTCCGTGGGTTCCACCAACCTGGAGGGTAAACAACAACAACAACAAATGGTAATCAAAGTGTTGTTCCACATCTTGCAATATCCTTCTGTGTGTTCTCGTAACTTATATGTTTTAATCTGCACAGGAAAAACATTGCTGATTATGTTAATAATAATAATAAGAAGAAGTAGAAGAACATCATCAGACGCAAAACAATCTGAACATATAACTACGTGGTTGTCCTGGACTATTTTATGAAAGCTTACGACTAAAGTGATAATAATAATAATAATATGGCCTCGGGTGCCGTATGCAAGCTTTGTTATTTGACACACAGAGGGCAGCTTGCATGTCAAATTGTGTTGTTTCTTGGAGCGCTATGGAGGTCAAGGAGGTTGGATATATGATCTCCTTGACACTATAGCGTTTTCTAGTAGTGGAAGGAGGAACTTTTGTGTTGGCGGAAAATCGCGAGATTAATTTTGCCATTATGAACACGGCCTACTGAATACAAATGGGTTCTTTAACATGCCAACAACGTTATGACATACGTGTCGTGATATTTGTCCCCTTCCAAAAATCACATACCATGGTCAGGAGCGAACCTGCAAGCCTGGGGTTGGTAGTCTGACACGATAACCCCTCACCAACCGTGATTGAGAGTCATTACTAAATATCCCTGAAGAATTTATGGTCGATGACACAGAGGCTATAAAAAGTTTCTTAGACAGTCACTCACCAACACAGAGTAGAAGGTGAAATTCATGGATGAGGTTGCGGAACCATTTGATCTCAAAACTGGGGTCAGACAAGGCGATGGACTCTCTCCACTTCCTATTAACTGCATATGCGAGGAAGACGTTGTGCCAAGATGAAGGGGACGAAGCTCGATTCAGATTAGTTTCCAAACTGAAAGGAGTATATGTTGACTGTCTGGCCTCTGCAGATGATTTGGCTGTTTTTGCCAACAATATCGACTCAGCAATGAAGATCAACCGGCTGAGAGAAACAGCAGTGTGAGCATGACCGCAGATCTCCTCTGAGAGGACAAAATACATGTCTAATATTAGTGATGGGCCAGGAAGGATGATCACAAATTATGTGAAGATTGGACGGGTCAAGAAATTTAAATATATTGGTATTTATTTAATCGTATGGTGATTATAACAAGGAATTCATAAGTTCAGGCCCAAGTTTTTCAACCACTATACAGCTCTTTCTGAAAGATGAAACAAGTCACTGGGGCTTCCGGAGTAGGCATGAAGAGGACAGCGCAGGATGACATGGTCCATGACCTGCTCATCTTCACTGCATTCACACATTGGAGATTCCATCCATCCCCACTTATGGCGCAAGAAATTACAGCGTTCTCAGTCTGTAGAGGCGACACCATAGTTTTCTTAGGAGGTCAAATCCACTCATTTTCCGAGTTGGATTTATCTCATGAGCATTAGTACCAGATGTTGAATTTGAACACTCTTCCCGCCAGCTCCGGCTTAGGTTAAAATTGTCCCTCAAGAGGCGGCCGGCCAATACACTTGATGTCTCCCAGATTGAAGTCGTTGTGGCGAAGGGGAACAAAATTCATGGTGAACTGGTAATGAGGGAGATGACCGCATTAGCTTTGCTTCTCTCAGCAGAGCTTCCATTCTCGTCTTAGTGAGGTAACAGGTAATCGAACAAACTGGACTGGAACAAGAAGCCATCAATGACAGGATATGGAAAATAGACCGGGCGTCCCAACTGACGTAAAACATCTATAGGCTAATATTAAGGCGTTGAGTATAGGTGCCGAGATCAGGAACTATAGCACGGTACTTAAACTGGATAGGCTGTATGCTTCAGAGATTTTGACTTTGTGGTAGACAAGGACAAGTCGATAAATTATCAAGACGAGGACGAGTAGTATTACGGAAGATTTTAGGCAACAACAGAGAAATATTGTAACAATCCGCCAATGTTACATGACGAGGTGGCCGAGTGGTTAAGGCGTTGGACTGCTAATCCAATGTGCTCTGCACGCGTGGGTTCGAATCCCATCCTCGTCGAATCAATTTTGCACGATCGATCATGTTTGTCTTCACAATTGAACAAAGCGAACTTGGATGGCTTATCCACAAGATGTAAGCTGATGAAGGAGGGAAAACCGTCTTCGGATAATCGAACCAGTGATTCAGCTGATCGATGTTTCCAGTGAATTTTGGAAGGGCGTCGGCCTTGGACTCGTTGAAAAGTACCGTTCCGACAATTACCGGACAGATCAAATTATGATAATCAAAGTGTTGTTCCACATCCTGTAATATTCTTGTCTGTGTTCTCGTAACTTATATATTTTATTCTGCACAGGAAAAAACATTTCTGACTATGTTAATAATAATAAAAAGGAGAAGAAGATGAAGTGGAAAAACATCATCAGACGCAAAACAATCGAAACATATAACTACGTGGTTTTCTTCCTCTATTTTAAGAAAGCTTACGACTCAAGAGATAATAATAATAATAATAATAATTTTTTTTTTTTTTTTTTTTTTTTTAGTTTTTCGAGGGAAACGTGGGGAAATCTTCAAAAGACAGATTGCAAGCTTCCGGACTTACAACTGTGCAGGATTCTTACCTACTAAAAACCCACAAACCCTATACTTGGCTTAAGGCCACCCCGGAACTGCCTGTTCAGCCTTACTTCAGGGTGGAGCCTCTGTTACGACCAGAAGTCTCAGTCAATTTCATTAAATGTGATGATAATGAAATTACTCATCATCATCTTCACTGTCTTCAGCAACCAATCTTCTCGGTTCCTCTTCTTTTTTTGTTTTCAGCAGCTCAGAGATGTAGACTGCAATCTGTGCCCAACTTTCTCTGCTGCTGAGCATTTTATCCACCACATTGTCTGGTGTAATGACACCTACTTTTGTCTCCAGAAGCCTTCGAAGATTTCTCCACCTCAAGCATGCAAAGAATGTGTGCTGAACATCGTCCCATTGATCATCACAATAACGACAACGTGAACTCGGTGAAATTCCCATTCGATGGAGGTATGCTTCATAATAACCATGGCCAGAGAGAAACATGGTAATGTAATAATTAACCTCACCATGTTCCCTCGACAACCATGGCTTCAGTTGCTTGATGAGCCTAGCGGTCCACCTGCCACGATTTTCACGTTCCCATTCTTCCTGCCATTCCAGAAGAGATCTGTCTCTTTCCTCCCTCTTCACGCGTATCTTAGAATGCTCGTCTTTGCGCAAGTATATACGGCGCCTTTCCTTGGCCAGGATGTAAATGGGTATCGCCCCAGCTATTACTAGCACTGCCGGTCCAGACACTGTACGATGGGCAGAAGTTATTCTGAGGGCAGCCCTTCTGTGAACAGAGTTTATCCGCTTCCTATACATCTCAGAGCCAAGAGCTACTGACCAAATCTCTGCACCATAAACAATAACTGATTCCGCCACTCTCATCAGCAGTTTCCTCTTCAATTGTGAAGGGCCGCCAATATTAGCCATGAGCCGCGACAAGTTGTTAACAATCCTTGCAGCCCTATCAGCAATCTTGCTGATATGATTCCAGAATGTTAACTTGCTGTCAATCATAACACCCAAGTAACGAACAGCAGGAGCTGTTTCTATCACTTGATTATCTACTAGCATGGGTACAACTCGTGGAACTCTCTTCTTAGTAGCAAGGACTAGTTCAGTTTTATGAACTGCTAGTTGGAGACCATGTTCATTCATCCAGGTGGAAACTCTCCGCATTACCTGATTCAGTTTAAGTTGCAGACCCTCCATGGAGCGCTCCATAATGAGCACAACGAGATCATCAGCATATCCCACCAAAGAAGTGTCCTCTGGCATCTCCATCCGTAAAATACTGTCATAATTTACGTTCCATAAATCAGGACCTAACACCGAGCCTTGAGCCGCCCCCGCTGTTACCTTGCGACACTTGACTCCTTCATCTGTGTCATACTGTATCCAACGATCACAAAGATAATTCCTCAGAACAGACGCCAAGTAGCGAGGAATGTTAAATGTTGTTTCAAGTGCAGCTATTATGTCAATCCACCGGGCAGAATTGAAGGCATTTTTCACATCCAGAGTAACCAGTAAGCACATTTTTCTAGAGAAATGGTTGCCATGCTCAATGGATCTGACAGCCATCACCACTTCTTCAATGGCGCTGATGGTGGACTTACCCTTCACAAAACCGTATTGTTTGGGGGACAGACCTCCTGCAGCAACAATCGCTGCCTGAAGCCTTCCTTTAATCATCTTCTCAAACAGTTTGCCAGCCATGTCCAACATGCATAGAGGTCTCTGACCTGAAGCAGTAGTGGGATCTCCTTTGCCTTTAGGCATGAGCACAAGCCTGGCCACTTTCCACGGGGTCGCAAAGACTCCCTGTAGTAAACAACAATTATACATATTCAGCAAAACATCTGGTTCCTCTTCGGATATCATCTTTAACACTTCAGCAGGAATTCCATCCGGCCCTGGTGCCTTCTTATTCTGAAAAGATCGTGCTGTAGTTTGTAATTCCTCCCTAGTGAATAGCGGAATATCATCTAGCATCACCGGCATGTGATCGGGAAATCTCTCTGGGTGATTAGGAAATAGCTCATCTATAATAGCTTCCTTCTGGGATGCCGTCATAGCAGCAGTAGACACCATAATGCCGCCGAGCTTCTTACTGACAATTTTGTAGCCCAGACCCCATGGGTCCTGATCCAGATCGTTAATGAGCTCGTTCCATTTATGTGCCTTACTTTGAGCAATGGCCCGTTTGAGAGCCCTCCTCGCTACTCTACACTCTTCTATCGCATTTGCAAACTCTAGAGAATCTCTGCAGAGCCTTTGTGCCCTTCTCCTTAATCGAAAACACAATCGTCGAGCCTCTGCTATTTCAACATTCCACCAATAGGCTGGCCGTTTGTTTGGAAAAATCTTCTTCTTGGGCATGGATGCTCCGCAAGCCTTAACAATGAGATCAATGGTCGACCTAACCAGGGTTCCTGCAGAGCTCGCGGGGCTATGTTGAAACAAATCCTCCAGAACTTGTTTCCCTTGTGCTATTACTGCAAGAAGAATTTCACCATCCATGTGATCAACGTTCCATCTAAACGGTATCGGAATTTCATGGACTAGGCCTCCTCGAGGCCTAGTATTAAAAAGGATGTATCGATGATCACTGTTGTTATAATCTAGCATTACATGCCAGTCTGCAATGCAAGCAGCAAGATCTGCAGAGGCAAACGTTAGGTCTGGTGTGGTTTCGTTTTGCCCAGGCCGACAAAATGTTGGAACATCACCGCTATTTAGCAGCACCAAGTCCAACCTAGCAGCCATCTCCAAAATTCTATGGCCTCTCCCGTTTGTATGAGCCAAGCCCCACTCAACTGCTCGACCATTAAAATCACCGGCCACCAGAATACCCCCAGTTACTGTACCTAGGAAATCCTCAAGGGCAGATAGTCGGGTCTCAAACTGCCGAATTGATTCATTGGGTGTTAAGTAACAGCTTACATAAGAAATATTTCTGCTCTTGACCCAGACAAATCCATTTCCAGCACCAAACTTTTCAATAAAAACTCTGCTTGGATCCGCTACCCATATAGCAGCCGTCCCACTTTCATCAGAGTACCACGATGGAATATCCCTGTTCTTATATTGTTCGCTAATAAGCACAACATCAATATTCTTTTCCGCGGCAAACTGAACTAGGAGATCGTTAGCCACCCTGCTACGATGAATATTGCCTTGTAGAAATCTTAGCATTTTGACTGTTGAGCACTCTCCAATGCACGTCGAAAGACAGCACACATACCTGACCCGATCACATGGTCGTCATTCTTACCTTCACACGCGCAGATCGAGCATTTTGGGGCAGACGTGCAGTGAGTAGCTTTATGCTCCTTTCCCCCGCATCTGTAGCACAACTTCGACCTGTCAGGACCCGTACATTGTCTTGCCATGTGACCATAGCCCATACATCGGAAGCATTTCAGCACATTGGTCCTTTTCCGAATACGGCAGCTAACCATGCCTATCTTAATATGCTGATCAAGGAGCAACTCATTTGCCGCATTGGAGTTTACCACAACTATGGCCATACGCTGTTCTCTTGAATTGGGCTTGGTAATAGTAACTTTTATTTCACCCATGTTATCCTTAAGCCGGTCCTCTAATGTTGCCTGGACTTCCTCTGCTGTTGTAAGACAGTCCAAATCCCTAATTTCCAAGGTTATGGTAGGAGCCAACATTTTAACTTCACCCAAACCCTCAGCGGCTTTGGAAATCATCTCCCTGAACTTAGATTTATCTCCATTTTTCCCTTTCATTTCAAGGAGCACCGCACCAGTCGACGTTCTGCGAATCGATTTAAGGTTTACGCCACTGCAATCAGATGTTGCTTGCTGACGCAATGATTGAAGAACTTCTGAATATGTCTTCCCCTCAGTAGGCTTGATAACAATTGCCTCGTTGCGTCTTCTATCCTTCGTTTTATTTCCCTTCTGATGTAGAGAATGATTACTTCTAAGTTCTCCCTTTTCGTCCTCCAGAATAACTTTACCGCTATGACCCCTGTGTTTCCTTGTTCGAACTGTTTGCCAGGCATCTTCTGCTAACTTCTCCACGGGAGGTTCAATGACCACAATTTCATTTGCAGATATGTTTTCGGAATTGACACTGCTCTCAATTACAGTAATCATTGTTTCTCCTTGACTTGCAGCCTTCTCGCATATGGGAGTTCTGGGTCGAGTGATGGTAGTGACCTCTGTTGCCAATCTAGTTTTGCGGCAGTGATCGAGGACATCAAAAACCTCTACTAACTGCGCTAGGCTATTCTTGATATTATTACTCACATTTCTTTGAGTTTTGGTAGCTGCCATCATGATCTTCAGTAATCCTATTCCTTTCAGAATCTCTGACTCTTCTTTTATGTCTATTTCATTTCGACATTTACCTTTGTCCGCAGTGAACCTCAATTCATCTGAACCTCCATTCTCACTCGAGATTATTGTACTCTGCCCCGCCATGACATTAGATGCAACGTCCAGCTCCCTAGATGAAGTAGTTCTTGTAGACGCCACACATCGCGCGCCATTAGAATCTCCCACTTGGGCCTGAGCGCTGGTATCTGCGCCGTTTACAATCTCGGTGGATTCCACACACAATCTCTCCATGACACCGATCTCTTCTCTTCTGTTGGACATAACCTTACTTTCCACAAGCGACGGGGACACAATTCCTGAACAGATGGAAGAATTACTCACCCAGCCACCCCTCAGGTAGAGAAATCACTTCGTCGTGCGGAGGAGGCTCTGCCACACAAAACTCAACCCTTTCAACTAATATAGTCACTGAAATATACCGTCAAACTCACTTAAACCACGAAAGCCAAGACGCACCAACCGCTCAGTACGACAACAATCAATAATAATAATAATAATAATAATAATAATAATAATAATAATATCGTAAGGCCTCGGGTGCCGTGTGCAAGCTTTGTTATTTCACACCCAGAGGGCAGCTTGCAAGTCAAATTTTGTTGTTTCATGGAGCGCTATGGAGGTCAAGGAGGTAGGATATTTGAACTCCTTGACACTATAGCGTTTTCTAGTAGTGGAAGGAGGAACTTTTGTGTTGGCGGAAATTCCCGAGATTAATTTTGCCATTATGAACACGGCCTACTGAATTCAAACGGGTTCTTTAACATGCCAATAACGTATGACATGCGTGGCGTGATTTTTGTACCCTTTCAAAAACCACTTTCCATGGCCAGGAGCGAACCAGCAGGCTTGGGGTTGGTAGTCTGACACGATAACCACTCACCCACCGTCATCGAGAGTCATTACTGAATATCCCTGAAGAGGTCATGGGCGATGACACATAGGCTAAAAAAGTTTCTAAGACAGTCACTCACCAACACAGAGTAGAAGGTGAAATGGATGAGGTGTCGGAACCATTTGATATCAAAACTGGAGTCAGACAAGGCGATGGGCTCTCTCCACTCCTTTTTTAACTGCATATTCGAGGAAGTCGTTGTGCCAGCACGAGGGAACGAAGCCCGATTCAGTTTAGGTTCCAAACTGAAAGGGGTATATATTGACTGTCGGGACTCTGCAGCAGTGGCGGCTCGTAGATGAAAAATCAGGTGAAGAGCGAAACTCTAATTTCAGCAGTGCTTGATTGCTTTTGTGAATATTGATTCTTTTTTTTCGTATTTTAAAGCTAAAATATCTACTCGGTCGTCCTGAAAATGATTTTTGTGACTTTTCATTTTCACCACCAGGCATATGCTGGGATGGTTCCTTTCAATAGGTCCACGGCCGATTTCCTTCCAAAATCCCTTCCCTGACCCGCCCTGCAAAGAAAATGCATGGCCATTGCCTGCATTAATAGAATTAATATAATTCCTTAAAGTTCCCACGACTTACAGTAAAGTTTAAAGTTCATAGGAACTCTCTTCCAGAGGTTATGACGAGAGTGAGACCTCAAGTATAGAACAACTCCAATTACAAGCCTATTTAAAGTCACATTCTCATTATATCTAACTCCACATACAGTGCTTGCAGAAAGTTTAGGGACAGGCCTAAATTTCGTTTGATGCACATTTGTCCCAAAAGTAACAGCATTTCAGTTATTGTTTTACATTATGTTATTAGACATCTATATGAGGGGTTTTCATTAAAAAGTTCGCTGCTCTAGCTCTAATACTTTTGGAGATGGAATGTTTTACCTTTTAGTAAACAGGGCAAAAAAAACCTGTTTTTCCTACTAATGAAATGTTTTCGTTCTCAAAAACTGCTAATCCTACAACTATGAAATCTTTACTGCTGTTTTACTACAATA
This sequence comes from Meconema thalassinum, assembly GCA_946902985.2. Classification (NCBI taxonomy): domain Eukaryota; kingdom Metazoa; phylum Arthropoda; class Insecta; order Orthoptera; family Tettigoniidae; genus Meconema; species Meconema thalassinum. The sequence goes on from OX336391.1 coordinate 392,974,889, forward strand.
TATCAATCATAAACATAAAAATACAACCTAGGTAAAGAAATTACTACTCATTTGATGGCCCCTCAAATAAACTTTCTTCCCCGGTAATTTTGGCGGCAAAATTGGTCAATTTCGTTCCATGATAACTTCCGATTGGCAACATTTCGAGAAAGTACCCACAGCCGATCCATCACAAACAAGACACGGAGAAAACAACTGCGTAGTCAGAATAGCTCGAAGTGTTTCCAATCGGAAGTTATCGCGAAACGAAATTGACCAATTTTGCCGCCAAAATTATCGTACTAGGGAAGAAAGTTTGTTTGAGAGGCGACCAAATAAGTAGTATATTTTCCAAGGTTGTTATTTTTATGATTGCTATATAGTAGAAAAACAGCAGTAAAAATTTCATAGCAGTAGGACTAGCAGTTTTTGAGAAAGAAAACATTTTAGTAAGAAAAACAGTTTTTTTAGCCTTGTTTACAAAAAACATTCCGCCTCCAAAAGTCCTAGATCTAGAGCAGCGAAATTGTAAACGAAAACCCCTCATATAGATGACTAATAATATCAAGTAAAACAATGACTGAAATGGTGTTACTTTAGGGACAAATGTGCATCAAACGAAATTTAGACATGTCCCTAAACTTTCTGCAAGCACTGTAGTCTTGCATTTTCCCTCAAGGCGTCAGATAACGTGGTAGTGTTTCTTTTGAGTGTTCTAATCTGTAACTGGCACTTCAAATGTTCCTCTCTGTCTTTGTGTTTGTTCAACCCGCGCGTAGACCTAATGTTTTGGAAATCACCGAAACTTGTTGATTCCACACACCACATTTGTTACTAAAAAGTAAGCAAGGCTAACAGAACAGGTTGTTTTTAAGAATACAACTACTGCACAAGCATGTGAACTGCTCGAACCAAGATCCCTTGCAATGAGCTATAACATTTGCCGGGTTTCTTAATATCTTTTTAGTACACAGTTCTATTAATTAATTTGGCCGTCCACAATTTAATAACTCCCCTTTGTCTTCGTCTTTCCACCTACTGAAGGGAATTTCTAATAAAAGTAATACCGTGTCTTTCACTGGAAATATTATTACACTAAAAGCCATCAACTTTCATCAACAACAGGGTAAGTAACGTAATAAATAAATATTATTTATTGGGAAAATAAATACAAGCTTCAGCATAAATGAAAAGAAGCCTGACGCAACGCCAACTTTCAACAACTGGACTTGACGTATTGGCTAGGAGACACAGCAAAGTCTTCACTCGACTGTCTAACGGCAGGTAATGACGTCACACCCGATGTCCGGTTGCCATGGCAACGAGACGAAGTGGCTGACGTAAACACGTTACTTCGTCTCCTGCAGATTCTCCTCCAAGTTACGACAGCACAATCTAGCGACAGGGAGTTCAACTGACACAAGGCCGTCATAGAGCCTCGCCCACAGATTACCTACTAGTAGGTAATCTGTGAGCCTCGCTTGCGTACCTTCTAGCAACGGACTGTAGAAATAACAGTACACTATAAAAAAATACACGATAAAATAGCACAAGACAACTGCAACATTTTCATTTAAATAAGAAAATATAATGTTTATCTTACGAGATGGCGAGTGAAGAGAGGCTTCCCTTCACCTGAATAGCCGCTACTGCTCTGCAGATGATTTGGCTGTGTTTTGCCAACAATATCGACTCAGCAATGAAGATCAACCGGCTGAGAGAAGCAGCAGCGCGTGCATGACCGCAGATCCCTTCCGAGAAGACTTTTTTTTTTTATTTAGTCAATTTACCCTCTAGGTTGGTGGTTCCCACGGACTCAGCGAGGGAAGTCACCACTACCGCCTCTATGGGCAGTGTCCTGGAGCTTGGAACATTTGGTAAGGATGGATACAACTGGGGAGGTGTGATCAGCACTTCGCCCAGGCGGCCTCACCTGCAAAGCGAACTTATATATTTTATTCTGCACAGGAAAAACATTGCTGACTATGTTAATAATAATAAGAAGAAGAATAAGAGGAAGAAGAACATCATCAGACACAAAACAATCGGACCCAAGTTAGCGGTTTCCTGGGTTATTATCCATCCCCAGTTGTATCTGCTTACAAAGTGTGTTCAGCTCCAGACACCATCCTTTCGACGGTAGAGGAATGATCCCTCGCAGAGTCCGTGGGTGAAGCCAAGCCGAGAGGATAAGCGATTAAAATAATAATAATAAAAATAATATGGTGAAAGGGAAGGAATTATGCCGATGTCTATTAAGCCACTGTTGATTGCCAAAGGTCTTTCCTATCAATGGATCAGAACATTGGAAAAGAATGATACTGCTGGGTTTAGCTGACCGGCAAAGATAAGAAACTACGTACCATAGAAAATATCTATGAAGAGCATAACACAGAAATATTGTTATAATCTTCAAATTAAACACGACGAGGTGGCCGAGTGGTTAATGCGTTGTACTGCTAATCCAATGTGCTCTGCACGCGTGGGTTCGAATCCCATCCTCGTCGAAACAATTTTGCGCGAACGATCTTTTTTGTCTTCACAATTGGACTAAGCGAACTTGGATGGCTTACCCACAAGTTTTAATCTGATGAAGGAGGGAATACGGTCTTCGGATAATCGAACCAGTGATTCAGCTGATCGATGTTTCCAGTGAATTTTCGAAGGGCGTCGGCCATGGACTAGTTAAAAAGTACCGTTCCCACATTTACCGGACGGATCAAATTATGGTAATCAAAGTGTTGTTTCACATCCTGTAATATCCTTCTCTGTGTTCTCGTAACTTATATGTTTTAATCTGCACAGGAAAAACATTGCTGACTATGTTAATAATAATAAGAAGAAGAAGAAGAACATCATCAGACACAAAACAATCTGAACATATAACTACGTGGTTGTCCTCGTCTATTTTAAGAAAGCTTACGACTCAAGTGATAAGAATAAGAATAATATCGTATGGCCTCGGGTGCCGTGTGGATGATTTGTTATTTGCAACCAGAGGGCAGCTTGCATGTGAAATTGTGTTGTTTCTTGGAGCGCTATGGAGGTCAACGAGGTTAGATATTTCAGCTCCTTGACACTATAGCGTTTTGTAGTAGTGGAAGGAGGAACTTTTGAGTTGGCTGAAAATCCCAGGATTAATTTAGCCATTATGAACACGGCCTACTGAATTCAAGTGGGTTCTTTAACATGCCAACAACGTATGACATGCGTGTCGTGATTTTTGTCTCCTTTCAAAAATCACTTACCATGGCCAGAAGCGAACCTGCAGGCTTGGGGTTGGTAGTCTGACACGATAACCACTCACCCACCGTGATCGAGAGTCATTACTGAATATCCCCGAAGAGTTTAGGGTCAATAACACATAGGCTACAAAAAGTTTCTTAGACAGTCACTCACCAAAACAGAGTAGTAGGTGAAATTCGTGGATGAGGTATCGGAACCATTTGATATCAAAACTGGGGTCAGACAAGGCGATGGACTCTCTCCACTTCTTTTTAATTGCATATTCGAGGAAGACATTGTGCCAAGATGAAGGGAACGAAGCTCGATTCAGATTAGTTTCCAAACTGAAAGGAGTATATGTTGACTGTCTGGCCTTTGCAGATTACTTGGCTGTTTTTGCCAACAATATCGACTCAGCAATGAAGATCAACCGGCAGAGAGAAACAGCAATACGAGCATGACCGCAGATCTCCTCCGAGAGGATAAAATACATGTCTAATATTAGTGATGGGCCAGGATGGATGATCACAAATTATGTGAAGATTGGACGGGTCAAGAAATGTAAATATATTGGTATTTACATAATCGTATGGTGATTATAACAAGGAATTCATAAGTTCAGGTCGAAGTTTTTCAACCACACTACAGCTCTTTCTGAAAGATGAAACAGGTCACGTACTTCCGGAGTAGGCATGAAGAGGACAGCGCAGGATGACATGGTCCATGGCCTGCTCCTCTTCACTGCACTCACACCTTGGAGAATCCATCCAGCCCCACTTATGGCGCAAGAAATTACAGCGTGGCTCAGTTCCCAGTATGTTGAGGCGACACCCTAGTTTTCTTAGGAGGTCAAATTCACTCATTTTCCGAGTTGGGTTTATCTCATGAGCATTAGTACCAGATGTTGAATTTGACCACTTTTCCCGCCAGTTCCGGTTTAGGTTAAAATTGTCCCTCAAGAGGCGGCCGGCCAATACACTTGATGGTCTCCTAGATCGAAGTCGTTGTGGCGATGGGTAACAAAATTCCCGGTGAACTGGTAATGAGGGAGATGACCGCATTATCTTTGCTTCTCTCAGCAGAGCTCCTATACTCCTCTCAGTCAGGTAACAGGTAATCGAACAAACTGGACTGGAACAAGAAGCCAACAATGACAGGATATGGAAAATGGATCGGGCGTCCCATCTGACGTAAAACGTCTATATTAATATGGCGTTGAGTATAGGTACTTAAACTGGAGGGACTGTAAGATTCAGAGAATTTGACTTTGTGGTAGACAAGGACAAGTCGATAAATTATCAAAACGAGAACGAAGAATATTACGGAAGATTTTAAGCAACAACAGAGAAATATTGTAACAATCCGCCATTGTTACATGACCGGGTGGCCGAGTGGTTAAGGCGTTGGACTGCTAATCCAATGTGCTCTGCACGCGTGGGTTCGACTCCCATCCTCGTCGAAACATTCTTGCACGAACGATCATGTTGGTCTCCACAATTTGGGTAAGCTATGTAACTTGGATGGCTTACCCACAAGATGTAGGCTGATGAAGGAGAGAAAACAGTCTTCGGATAATCGAACCAGTGATTCAGCTGATCGATGTTTCCAGTGGATTTAACCAGTGTAATCAAAGTGCTGTTTCTCATGCTGTAGACTAATATACTTCGCTTATGCTCTCCCAGGGGCTTACGACTACTGGGACGTGGGTTGACGACCACGGGGCCCCAGCTGAGTTCGGCATTACTTCCACTTACTTGTGCCGGGCTGCTCTCTGTCATCTTTCCTATCGACTTCCCTTGGTCAACTCTCGTTCTTTTCCGACCCCGACGGTATGAGGGCATCCGAAGCTTAGGGAGCCTTTCACTTTCTCCCATTAATGGGCCCTTGTCTCATGTTTTCTGATCCCTCATTTTTAGAGGGGTCAGACCTCTTCTGCTGTCTTCATATTGAACCCTTTATCCTCTGATGGATAAATGATTCGATGTTTTATTTCTTCAATTAATAAATATTTCCACTAGCGTCATGAAAATAGCCAGACGGAGATGAGGAAATTTCAAGCATTTGTTGGAGACAATGGGGACATACCTGCAGCAGTTTGACAAAAGGCTAAATACTTAGGATTGTGTAAAGATAGAGCCTAGCAATGTTTCAGAAGGACAGGTGGTGGCTACCTCAAAATAGAAGGGACGCGCAGTGAGACACGCTTATGGTATGCTCATTGTAAAATTCGCGCCTAGAAAAAATATGATGCAGTAACATGAGTGGCTGATGAATATACTAGACACTCCTACGAGGCCAAGGTCTGATAAAAACCGCCAAGTTATTGAAAATGTGGAACCAATGGGAGATGAATGCTTACGAGCGCGGCAAGTCTAGCTTGGGCACGCGATGGCTAGCATTAACGCGGGAGATCGGCTAGACAACATCTCTACGATCGATTCTAGGATTAATGGGCATATTCTTGACCTGCGCAATTTTACGAGTTCAGTGATATTTATTTCATTCCTGTACCACTATTATTTTGAGAAATTTTTATATAATTTCCCCCTCTATCAATACCTAGGGCCGGTTCATTTACAAGTGGCGTGAAGAGCCAACACATGGCTATTATATTTTGTGTGTCAGTGGACACAGGTTATACTTTGGTGTGTCGAGGACACAGGCTATTATATTTGGTGTGTCGAGGACACAGGGCTATTACTTTTGTGCGTCTGAGAACGTAGGCACTTATACTTTGGCGTGTCTTGAGGACACAGAAATTATTAATAAATGTGTTAAAATCAGTGATAGTCACAGTACTATATTTTGTAGGGCAGTATCATCGACAATTCGCCAACAGACTGTTCCGGGGAAATTAGTACCTGAAACGGCGAATTTAGTAGTCAGATATCGAGTGTATAATATTCTAATTTTTTGAATCAGCACAGAGATGACATCGCTTACCATGGAAGAAGTTTGGAACTATCAACACTCCGTCCAGATGGTTGAGATGAGATAAGAAGCATTCAGTTGGGAGATGGCAGCGGATGTCCTTTGACGGGTGACTGGCCGAGGATGAGTACAAAATAATATTCTTATTATCTGATAAATTAACTTATGGTATATGGGACATATTTTGTTTTTGTAAATATTTTGCTAGTGTGATTAACATAGTATATTTAGTTTTGATCTGACACACCTTTTGCATGGAAACAGCTCGCATAAATGTTATTAATAGAAGTTCTTGTTTGTTTGTTGTTTTAACTAACGTAGCTATGTTGACGACCGTGTTTGCATATGTTACGCAATGCGGTTAAAAACGTCTCTCGGAGATATGTTGTGTTTCACAAGTAGGACTGAATTAATATAATTATACAGTAGATTGGAGGGTAATTTATCTTTTTAAGGTTTATTATTGATCAGATTCCGTGAGATTATTGCCTTTGGAGCAATGTGATTTGTGACGAAGAGCAGTCAGCTCTATCGTAGGTTTTAATATTTTTAAATAGTTTGTGAGCATCTATTCAACCGACCTGTGAAAAACGTTATGTCTTTCCCAGCAGTGTGAGTGTGTGTATTTTGTGGTCATTACAAGCGGGAATTTCAGCGTAGACTGATTTCTGTCAGAGTGGTGCCAAGTCCATATTGTTACCTTGCGAGGGCAAATGTGGCTATTTTGATTAATGTCTGACCATATGTTTTGGTGGTTGAGATTTTTTGCTGTTGATTCTTTGAGATAGCGGCACAGCTGGTCAGTTATTTTTACACACTGGAGTATGGGCAATGACATGTATTGAGGAAGGGGGAGCTGTTTCACAAGGCGGACTGAAGGTTGCAAGCGAGGTCATTAGTGGGGAGTGCTCGTTGACTCCGTAATTACTTGAAATTTAGAATTAAGAACTGATCAATGATAAAAATTGTTTAAATAAATGGGAGTTGCCTACGAATCACTATAATCTCCGAAGCGTTAGCTTAACGTGCATTTTTGTTCATATAAAGTAATCTCAGCCGGTCAGGCTTTTGTTGTTGTTGGTTTTAGTCCATGTATATTCCATATCAGTGACACGTGAAGTCACGTGCGATGCTGTATTTTCCTTGTTTGTGTATTGAGCAATTGGCCGAGTTGGCAGCTCATTTTGTCAAGTGCGTCATCGTGCTAATGGAGGGTCTCGAGGGAGATTCCTGTAAATAATAGATTTTTAGTGTGTGTGTCAGCATTAAATTTTAAGGGTATTTATTAGTGTCATGTCCCATATCTGGAAACGTTGATTTACGAGATGATTGTTCGTAAGCATCGTGGCTGTTAACCCGCTGTAAACGAACAGTCATCCAAGTACTCATTCCTCGTAGTTAGTCATTACGCGTACATAAAATCCAAATGCAAGTAAGGGGAACTAGGATCCACATTTTTATAAAGGGGGAGATCCGTCTGACTCCTCAACATTGATTCCTGTCATGGGAAAATTCAGGGAGGATTTTTTTTATTGTTGTTTATATTCTTTTTATGCACTATTAGTCATTAAATCATGTTATTATTTTACGTCTTGTCACCTTTCTTTCTTAATTATACACACATCAAAAAAAGTTTTGCATCACCTCGGTTCCAAGAGTTCCGGAACCGTTAAATACAAAGGGAATAGAGATCAACACAAACAACATTTCAGCTCGTTTTATTGCTCATGAGACCCACACATTGCATGTTGTACCATCATACAACTAGACTTTCAGCATTTGTGGTCCAGATTGCAGTACACACCACTACCTCTAATACCCAGTAGCACGTCCTCTTGCATTGATGCATGCCTGTATTCGCCGTGGCATACTATCCACAAGTTCATCAAGACACTGTTGGTCCAAATTGTCCCACTCCTCAACGACAATTCGGCGTAAATCTCTCAGAGTGGTTGGTGGGTCAAGACGTCCATAAACAGCCCTTTTCAACATATCCCAGGCATGTTCGATAGGGTTCATGTCTGGCGAACATGCTGGCCACTGTAGTCGAGCGATGTCGTTATCTTGAAGGAACGCATTCACAAGATGTGCACGATGAGGTCGAGAATTGTCGTCCATGAAGACAAATGCCTCTCCAATATTCTGCCGATATGGTTGCACTATGGGTCGGAGGATGTCATTCAGGTATCGTAAAGCCGTTTCGGAGCCTTCCATGACCACCAGTGGCGTACGTCGGCCCCACATAATGCCACCCCAGAACATCAGGGAACCACCACCTTGCTGCACTCGCTGGACAGTGTGTCTAAGACGTTCAGCCTGACCAGGGTGCCTCCAAACACGTCTCCGACGATTGTCTGGTTGAAGGCATATGCGACACTCGTCGGTGAAGAGAACGTGATGCCAATTCCGTGGGGTCCATTCAGCATGTTGTTGGGCCCATCTGTACCGCGCTGCATGGTGTCGGGGTTGCAAAGCTGGACCTCGCCATGGACGTCGGGAGTGAAGTTGCGCATCATGCAGCCTATTGCGCACAGTTTGAGTTGAAACACGACGTCCTGTGGCTGAACGAAAAGCATTATTCAACATGGTGGCATTGCTGTCAGGGTTCCTCCGAGCGGCAATCCGTAAGTAGCGGTCATCCACTACAGTAGTAGCCCTTGGGCGGCCTGAGCGAGGCCTGTCATCGACAGTTCCTGTATCTCTGTACCTCCTCCATGTCCGAACAACATCGCTTTGGTTCACTCTGAGACGCCTGGAAACTTCCCTTGTTGAGAGCCCTTCTTGACACAAAGTAACAATGCGGACGCGATCGAACTGCGGTATTGACCTTCTAGGCATGGTAGAACTACAGACAACATGAGCAGCGTACCTTCGTCCTGGTGGAATGACTGGAACTGATCGGCTGTCGTACCCCCTCCGTCTAATAGGCCCTGCTCATGCATGGTTGTTTACATCTTTGAGCAGTTTTAGTGACATCTATGAACAGTCAAAGGGACTGTATCTTGGATACAATATACACAGTCAACGTCTATATGCCGGAGATCTGGGAACCGAGGTGATGCAAAACTTTTTTTGATGTGTGTAGTTTTAATCCTATGACCCTTACCTCAGTAGAGCATGTTGTTTGGCGAACGTAAACATCACACTAGGAACTGAGCGCGACCCCTTGATCAAGATTCTTGCATATAAACACTGCTATTCTGAAGGGTTCAATATCTCCACAGTTCATATCCTCGCCGCTAGATGGGGGCTTTATTCATTCCATTCCATGACCCGGTCGGTCGACTGGAAGCAGACTGAGGATTTTTAATAGTCTAATAACAAAAAAAAGTCGTCTCCGTAGCGTAGCAGTCAGTGGGGTTAGCTGCCGCCCCAGAGGTCCTGGGTTCGATTCCCAGCTCTGCCACGAAATTTGAAAAGTGGTATGAGGACTGGAACGGGGTCTACTCAGCCTCGGGCGGTCCAAATGAGTTGAGGGGGTTTTATTCCCACCTCAGCCATCCTCAAAGTGGTTTTCCGTAGTTTCCCACTTCGTATTCGGGCAAATACCAGGATTGTACCTCTTGCAAGGCCACGGCCGCCTCCTTCCTTCCTCCTTGTCTATCCATCCTAACCTTCCCCTCCCTTCCCTCATGAGCCCCCTGTTCGCTTTGCAGGTGAGACCGCCTGGGCGAGGTGCTGATCACTTAACGACCAAAAAAACACAATAAATAATTAAATTGCACATCTTAATTGTAATTAATAATATCATAAAAATCCTTAGACTTACAGTAAGTGACATACGGGCACAAATAAATAAATAAATAAATATAAATAAGTAATTCACATAATGGTGTAGTGATCAGCGTGCTTAGCTGCCACTCCGGAGATACGAGGTTCGATTCCCGGCTCTGCCACGAAATTTGAAAAGTGGTATGAGGGCTGGAACGGGGTCTACTCAGCCACAGGTGGTCCAAATGAGTAGAGGGATTTCGATTTCCACCTCAACCATCCTCGACGTAGTTTTGCGTGGGTTCCCACTTCGTCAAATGCCGGGATGGTACCTACTGTAAGGCCACGGCCGCCTCCTTCTCTCTTCCTTGTCTATACCTCCCAATCTTCCCATCCCTTCATAAGGCCCCTGTTCGCTTTGCAGGTGAGGCCACCTGGGCGAGTGCTATCGAGCATCCAGCGTTTAGAAAAGACTGTGGAGCCTTATGGCGACAGTGTTGCTAACTCTAGGCAGAGGTAGCGCTGACGTCATACGTTATGTTCACCCGCTTCGAGTACTGCGCTTTCATAAGTTAGCAAGACAACCACAACCCCAGCAGCTAACTGAAATAGAACACGCCCAGGAAGGAACAGTTTTGCAGGTGTTAACGGATTGGACCAGTATTAAGGATACTGTATGCGAAGAGAACCAATAACGACATTCATTTCGTTGTGATTTGACGCATTACTGATTGACAGATGTCGAGAGCACAACCCTTCCTTCCTTCTCGGATGTATGCAGACGATGTTAACAAGTTTTATGTCAGCAATACTGTTGATCATCACCTCTTTAGTTATTAGTTAGGCTGTAATTTAATTTCTTTCAATTTTATTCATTTTGTTTGGTTTAGATTAATATTTGTAATATTGTAGTGAGTTAGTCGTGCGGTTAGGGGCGCGCAGCTGTGAGCTTGCATTCGGGAGATAGTGGGTTGGAACCCAACTGTCGGCAGCCATGATTCGATCGAACAGAAAATAAAACAGACACACATCAGTAACACCAATGACGGATAGTGCTTCAGAACTTATGTTGTCGGCGGAACTGAGCACGTGCTCCACTCCAGGCGAGCATGCGGCACAGGACGAGGCTCTTCTTTCCAGCGTGCTAACCTCGAAAAATTTTAAATTACTAAGACGTAATATAAACAATACTTGTATGCAATAACAAAGGTAATCAATTGGCAGATAATTGTAGGAAGCTATTATGACGAAAAATATATAGGTTATGTTCAGAATTCCTTCATGATAAAAGGTGAGACAACAAAACCAGTGTAGGGGGGATATCCGTTAAAAGTAAAAGCCCATAAGACCCACAGTCTTTTCTAAACGCTGGATGCTCTACAGTCACACTACCCAGTTGTATCCCCGACGCAAGAGTCTCAAGCTCCAGGACATTGCCGGTGGCAGTAGAGGTAGGAACCCTCGCTTGGTCCGTGGGAAAAGCCAACTCTGGAGGGTAAAAGATATAGAAAGAAAGAAGGAAAGAAAGAAAGAGAGAGAGAGAGAGATATATAGGGTGTAACAAAAATGTATGGCACAAAATGCAGGACGCATTCCTCACACGTAGACGAAGAAATTTTGTTATATTAACATGGGTCCGGAAACGCTTCTTTTCATGTTATACCTCATTGTCTCCTACGCATAAATCAAGAAAGAAAAAGCACGAGAACAGAACATACCTGCATACCACATGCAGCTCTTTGTCACAAGAGATGTTCAATATGCCCTCCGTGCGCATTACTGCATGCATCAACCCACCGTCGTAGTGAATCTCGGATGCGCTATGTATCCCTGGAGGATTGCGTATGGTTTCGCAGCCTTCCATAATACGGGCACGCACACTCTGAACATCTGGTAAAGGGGTTCGATATACAAGAGCTTTCAAATGTCCCCACAAATAAAAGTCCAGTGGGTTTGGGTCCGGAGAGCGTGGAGGCCAGGCAATTGGTTCACTTCTAACTATCCATCTGTCACCGAATCTCTGCATTTGTGTACACTGCCATTGCACGAGCCACGTCTGTGATTAACAGGCCGTAGTAACCCGTGTGCTTTCCAAGGTCGTAGTGATCACATGAAGAGTTGATGTTACCGTAAGTCGCATGGCAACACTGGTGGTGCACCTACGATAATGACAACGTAACCAGATGTAACCAACAGTGCATGTTCCCCATGATTCTGTTCTTGTGTGTTTTTCATGATTTATGCGTTGAAGACAATGGGGTATAACATGGAAACGAAGCGTTTCCTGACCAATGTTCATATAACATAATTTCTTCGTCTACGTGTGAGGAATGCGTCCTGTCGTACCTTTTTATTACACCCTTTATATTTAGTTCAGTAGAAATTGTCATGCTAAAGGTGTAGGCCTACCTCCCCACTTAAAATAGCAATAATAATAATAATAATATCGTATGGCCTCGGGTGCCAGGTGCAAGCTTTGTAATTTGACACCCAGAGGGTAGAGTGCATGTCGAATTTCATTGTTCCTTGAATCACTATGAAAGTCAAGGAGATGACCTCGTAGTTCCGCCCCTTAAAACAACAATAACTAACTAAAGTCAAGGAGGTTAGATAATAGATATCTAAGCTCCTTGAACACTATAGCGCTTTCTAGTAGAGAAATGAGGAGCTTTGTGTTGGCGGACACTCCCGAGATTAATTTTGCCATTATGAACTCGGCCAGAAGTCGCCTCCGTAGCGTAGCGGTCAGCATGGTTAGCTGCCGCCCTGAGGTCCTGGGTTCGATTCCCGGCTCTGCCACGAAATTTTGAAAGTGGTACGAGGACTGGACCGGGGTCTACTCAGCCTCGGGTGGCCCAAATGAGTCGAGGGGGTTCGATTCCCCCTCAGCCATCCTCGAAGTGGTTTTCCGTGGTTTCCCACTTCGTCTTCGGGCAAATGCCGGGATGGTACCTACTGTAAGGCCACGGCCGCCTCCTTCCCTCTTCCTAGCCTATCCATCCCAATCTTCCATCCGTTCCCATCCCTCATGAGGCCCCTGTTCGCTTTGCAGGTGAGGCCGCCTGGGCGAAGTGCTGATTACACCTCCCCAGTTGTATCCATTCCGACCAGATGTTCCAAGCTCCAGGACACTGCCCATAGAGGCGGTAGAGGTGAGTTCCCTCGCTGAGTCCGTGGGATCCACCAACCTAGAGGGTAAATTGACTAAATAAAAAAAATAAAAAAATGAACTCGGCCTACTGAATACAAAAGGGTTCTTTGACATGCCAACATCGTATGACATGCGTATCGTATTTTTGCCGCCTTTCAAAAATCACAACCACGGCCAGGGGCGAACCTGCAATCTTGGGGTTAGTAGACCGACACGCTATCCACTCACCCACCGTGGCAAGCTAACATAGCAATAAATACTAACCATATAACCAATGGTCTGGAGAATACCGGCTATACAGTAGAACCACAAAGTGGGGTTGGTAATTCTGTACTTTTGCAAAATCCACGTGTATAGTGGCAGACTCGGCTGGAATTTTATCTATATCTATATAAGTCGTGATCTAAAAAGGGTATGGTGGGTGGGTTATAGACAGCGGAGGAGAAAACGTCTATTACTACATCATTTCAGATTTTTATTTTCATCTTCACCGAAGGTGTTTGGCTAATCTCAGTAGTTTCGAATTCCACCTCAACGGTCTGGAAATGATTTTCGTGGATTCCTATATTCACCACCAGGCAAGTGCCGGGTCGGTTCCTCAACAGGTCCTCGTCCTACTTCCTTCGAAAATCCCTTCCTAGACCCTACCTTAATTAGACACAATTTAGCGGTTGCCTGAGTAATCGGCCTGTCACCATCCCCATTTGTATCTCCTGATAAAGTGTGTTAAGTTCGAAGATACGGTAGAGAAATGATCCCTTGCAGAGACCGTGGGTGAAGCCGTGCGTTAAAAAAATAGTACTATTATTCTTATCATCGTCACCAGTCTGTTGCTGTTAAAACATACACGGGAGCGCAGAGAAGAATATTACAGGATGATAACAGCGCTTTGATGACCATAATTCGATCCGACCGGCAATAGCCGGGACTGTTCCTTTCAACAGGTACACGGCCGACTTTCTTCCAAAACTCACCGGAAGAATCGAACAGCTGAATCACTGGTTGGATTATCCGAAGACCGTTTTCTCTCCTTCATCAGTTTACATCTTGTGACTAAGCCATCCAAGTACGCTTAGCTCAATTGTGGAGAAAAATATGATGCTCAATTAGTGTCATTGGTGCAAAAATGTTACGACGAGGATGGGACTCGAACCCACGCGTGCAGAGCACATTGGATTAGCAGTCCAACGCCTTAACCACTCGGCCACCTCGTCACATTAATGAAGCCAGCTTATTACAATAGTCCTTATGATCTTCAAAGAAGTTTTCCATGGTACGTAGTTTCTTATCTTTGCCAGTCAGCTAACACGCTGTAGCAGTTAGCGGCCGCCTGGCAAGCAGGCCTGTCATCATCCCCAGTTTTGTCTGCAGACAAAGTGTGTTCAGTTCCCAAATACCGTCCTTGTGGTGGTGATCCCTCGTCGAGTCCCGTGAGTGAACCCAAGCTTGGAGGATAAGCGATTTAAGAAACATGTAGTCTAATATTTGGTTAAGTTATTCAGTAAAAATGTGAAAACTCCAAGGTAAGAAGCTAAGAAGCATTTTATGGTTATACTAATTTGATGTCGCCTCCGTTGCGTAGTGGTCAGCGTCATCCCGGAGGTCCACGGTTCGATTCCTGGCTCTGCTACGAAATTTGAAAAGAGGTGTGAGGACTGGAACGGGGTCTACTCAGCCTCGGGTGGTCCAAATGAGTAGAGGTGGTCTGATTCCCTCCTCAGCCAACCTCGAAGTGGTTTTCCGTGGTTTCCCACTTCGTTTTCCGGCAAATGCCGGGATGGGACCGAACGTCAGGCCACGGCCGTCTTCTTCCCTCTTCCTTGTCTCTCCCTCCCATTCTCCCCCCTTCCCCTAGGGGCTCACATCTGGTGGGACGAGGGTTGGCGACTACGGGGCCCCAGCTGAGTCCGGCATTACTTCGACTTACTTGTGCCGGGCTCCTCTCCGTCTTCTTTCCTGTCGACCTCACTTGGTCAACTCTTGTTCTCTTCCGACACCGACGGTATTAGGGTACCGGGGCCTAGGGAGTCTCTTCCTTTCCCGCCTTAATTGGCCCTTGTCTCATCTTTTCTGATACCCTCTTTCTGCGAGGGGTCAGCCTTCTTTTAGGTAGATTTCATTAGAAAGCTAACTATTGCAATGGGTCCCATGTTTCGACTTCCGGAAAATTTCGACATATCTTCGCGTTTCACATCCCCCAGACCCCAAAACCACCGTCAGTTTAAAAGTTTATATATAATTTATGTATATATGTATCTATATATATATATATATATATATATATATATATATATATATCAGTTTTTTGTGGACACGATAACTGCCGTAATTTTGCACCAATCACTTTGAATTTTTTACATAACATGTATCCCTATAAAATCTCGGTCGAGTTCGTTAATGGGAGAAATCAGTCGAAGGGGGTGAAAATGGGGGGCTTTTTTCTGAAAAGTGAAATTTCGCTATAACTCTCTTAATACGTGAAATATCGAATCCATTCAAAGTTCATAATATGTGTCTGATAAGTGCCAAAAATTTATGTCAAATAAGTTTTTTGATAGCACCAATCATTGACCAAAGGGGTGGAGAAAAGTGGGTTTTTCGGGAAACATTAATCATATCTCTCTTAATAGGCACAATATCAAAACCGTACAAAATGGAAAATATTCCCCTAATAATTACCTAAAACTTTTGTCTGAAAGAATTTTTGATATGACCCACCATTACGCCAAGGGATGAGAAAAATGATTTCGGAATTTAAAAAAATGCCTTTGATAGCACCAACCATTGACCAAAGGAGTGGAGAAAAGTGGGTTTTTCGGGAAACATTAATCATATCTCTCTTAATAGGCACAATATCAAAACCGTACAAAATGGAAAATATTCCCCTAATAATTACCTAAAACTTTTGTCTGAAAGAATTTTTGATATGACCCACCATTACGCCAAGGGATGAGAAAAATGATTTCGGAATTTTAAAAAATGCCAAGTGCCATCAGAGGTTACCATA
This sequence comes from Meconema thalassinum, assembly GCA_946902985.2. NCBI lineage: Eukaryota > Metazoa > Arthropoda > Insecta > Orthoptera > Tettigoniidae > Meconema > Meconema thalassinum. The sequence continues at coordinate 392,990,893 of OX336391.1, forward strand.
ACAACGCTTTTAAATTGATGAGGGATGAGCCGTTGCCTTGACAACGCACCTGTACGAGATCAGATTCAGTATTTCCATCTGACTAAGCCGGCCCCGTGGTGTTGGGGTAGCGCGCCTGCCTCTCACCCGGAGGCCCCGGGTTCGATCCCCGGCTCCGTCAGGGATTTTAAAACTGACGTGAGGGTTGGAACGGGGTGCACTCAGCCTCGTGAGGACAATTGAGTAGCTGTCTGACAGTGAGACAGCACCCCGATCACGAATACCAAGATTAACGGCCGAGGGGACCCGACGCGCTGATCACGCGTCACCCCAATATCTGCAGGCCAAATGGCTGGGCAGCGGACGCTTGGTCGGCCTTAGCCCATAATGGGCTGGATGGTGCCAGGGGTTGACTTTGACATCTGACTAAGTGGGAAGCGGCTTCGGTGACGTAACTGGTAGCATGCAGAATGTCTATGCCCAAGGTCGCGGTTTCAAAGCCGGCCGAAGTCGTCGGATTTTCTAAGAGCGCTAAAATCCCTCAGTGTGCTTTCCTTTGGAGGGGAAGTTCCAACGTTCGTTACGAGTTGCTGGTTGGGGTGGCATCTAGTAGCCAAGTTCACAGCTAGGTGTCATTGACGGTAGTACCTGGTAGCAACATTCGGAACTACTGCTTGAAATTGACCGTCTGCAGTCCTTACCTGAATTACAGACTAATACAGCCATTACAATTCACACCGTTTATCAGACAGATTCTACACTCACCCAAAGTACACGGGGTTAGATGACCGCGTTGTCGCAGCCCCTAATCTGAGGAACCAACCAGAGGTAGATTTCATTAGAAAGCTAAACATTGCAATGGGTACCATGTTTCGACATCCGGAAAATTTCGACATATCTTCGCGTTTCATATCCCCCAGACACCAAAACCACCGTCAGTTCAAAAGTTTATATATAATTTATGTAAGTATATGTGTATATATATATATATATATATATATGCATATCAGTTTCTTGTGGACACGATAACTGCCGTAATTTTGCACCAATCACTTTGAATTTTTTAGCGAATATGTATACCTATAAAATCTCGGTCGAGTTCGTTACTGGGCTAAATCGGTCGAAGGGGGTGAAAATGGGGGGCTTTTTTCGAAAAAGTGAAATATTGCTATAACTCTCTTAATATGTGAAATATCGAATCCGTTCATCGTTCAAACTATGTGTCGGATAAAGCCCAAATATTTATGTTTGAAGAGTTTTTTTTATAGCGCCAACCATTGACCAAAGGGGTGGGAAAAGTGGGTTTTTCGGGAAACATTAATCATATCTCTCTTAATAGGCACAATATCAAAACCGTACAAAATGGACAATGTTCCCCTAATAATTACCTAAAATTTTGTCTGAAGGAATTTTTGATATGACCCACCATTATGCCAAGGGATGAGAAAAATGATTTCAGAATTATAAGAAAATGCCAAGAGCTATCATTGGTTGCCATGGCAACACTACTAAATTGATGAGGGATGAGCCATCAGACGTTGCCAAGATAACGCACTTGCACGAGATCAGATTCAGAATTCAATCTGACTAAGTGTGAAGCGGCATCGGTGACGTAACTGGTAGCAAGCATGCTGAATGTCTATGCCCAAGGTCGCGAGTTCAAAGCCGGCCGAAGTCGTCGGATTTTCTAAGAGCGCTAAAAATCCCTCAGTATGCTTTCCTTTGGAGGGGAAGTTCCAACGTTCGTTGCGAGTTGCTGGTTGCGGTGACATCTAGTAGCCAAGTTCACAGGTAGGTGTCGTTGACGGTAGTACCTGGTAGGAACATTAGGAACTACTGCTTGAAATTGACCGTCTGCAGTCCTTACCTGAACTACAGACTAATACAGCCATCCCTAAGTACACGGGGTTACATGACCGCGTTGTCGCAGCCCCTAAACTGAGGAACCAACCAAAATCTCTGCGGGAGATATAATTTTGCGTGAAGAAGTAACTGACCGTTACATAGTTACACAACAGTGTCGAAACCTTGCATAAGGACAGTGTGACCATAAGTATAAAAATGGACCCCAAATGACAAGAAGGTTACCGTTCCCATAAGACAATAAAATGTTTAAAATAAGCATAGAATGACGAAAAACAAAGTTAATTAAGCTCCAATTATAAAATACCTTCTCGCAATAAATGAGGTCTGATCCTTCTACGAAAACCTGCATATTCTGCCTATTTTCGCCTATCCCCAAGTTTGTCCGGTGAAATCTACCTGCGCCTTCCGGCGTGCCGAGAAGACTTTTTTCTTTTCATGTTATCTCCTGCCTTCTGCTCAAGGCCCTCTAGGAGGCAGGGTGTTTGTAGCGCCGCCACTTCTGGTGCACCCTGGATATTGCTACACCCTCAGGGGCTCACGGCTGGTGAGTTCGGGAGGTGGCGACCCCGAGAGATTCCTGAGCTGGGTCATGTTTTCCCCCTTTTGTCCATTACCTCTGGGGCGGACCCTCTCCTCTTTCACTTTCCTATCTGCCTTTCATGGCTCTCCTTCCTACCAAGTCCCTCAATCCGCTTTCTTCGAGGGTTGAGGGCATTTCTTTTCCTCCTGTCCTTTATTTGCCTTATTCTCCTTTTGTTTTCCATTTCTTCTTCTAGTACATAACTTAGTTTTAGTTATAGTTTACATTTCATTACCATCTTCACGATCACCCAAACTATTAGGGGCCGATAACCTAGATGTTTGGCCCCTTAAAACAACAACTATCATCATCATCATCATCATCATCATCATCATTCTCCCCCTCCGGTCCCATCCCTCATGAGGCCCCCTGTTCCCTTTGCAGGTGAGGACACCTGGGCGAGGCGCTAGTCCCGCCTCCCCAGTTGTATCCCACGACTCGATGTCAAGCTCCAGGACAGTGCCCGTTGAGGTGGGATCCCTCCCTGAGTCCGTATAAAAAGCCTACCTGGAGGGTAAACTGACTACGAAACTAATTTGTTCTTTTTTAAGTGGGCCTCTAACCATCCCAGCTCGGTTTCACCGACACTCTCTGCGGCGGATCACATCTCGACCGTTGCAAGGACGGCAGAAGATACAACTGAGGAAGTAGACCGGCCGTGTACTTGTTCAAAGGAACCTTCCCGTCATTTGTCTAGTGGTGAAAATGACAAACTACGAAAATCACTTTCAGGACGGCTGAGGTGGGATTTGAACCCACGCTCTCCCGATGCCAGCGAGCGTGTTAGTGCTCTCGGTCACCGTGGCCGGTTATACTTTTATTACTAGTAGAAAGTACTGCCCCCGACATTTGCCTGGAGTTGAAACTGGGAAACCACGGAAAACCATTCAAAGGACTGCTGACGGTGAGATTTGAACCACTAGTCAACCAAGCTTGACCATGCGCTGCGTCTTAGCAAGCCTAGCTGCCGTAGTCAATAAGGAAATAACGTAAGAAAGGGTCATTAATTAATGTTATTTGTCTTACGTCCCTTTTTAACTACTGTGGCCTTGAGAGACGCCGGGGTACCGGAATTTTGTCCCGAAGGGGATCTTTAACGAGCCAGCAAATCTACTGACACTGCTCCCTCACATTTGCGCACCCTCAAATGCCAACTGACTGCGCCAGGAACACGTAAGAAAGGAAGAAAATTGTAAAAGGAAGAGGTACGGTATGTTAACAATTTACTCACGACTACACGAGACCAGCTAATCTTTCTCGAATCGAAATGCGACCTCGAGGAAGACTGAAGGCCTCTGGTGGTATTATGTGCCACTGAGGAGGGTGTTGAACCGCCTGCCAACACCCACATGGAGTTTATCTCTTGCCCGTATGTTCTACTGTGTTACTGTCACAAATTAGCGGTAACTCCGAAATCTCGTGTTGGTTAGTTCGTCCAAAACAGGCAGAGTAGAGAGAACAGGTCTAGGCCTACCGGTGGAGGATCGTGGGTCAGTTGTGACTCGGTTAGGTGTTAAAATCAGAGCACCACTGGACCTATCCCCATTCTCTCTTTTCAGATAGAGGTCCGAAAAACCACTTCCAGGATGCCTGAGGTGTGATTTGAATCCACCTCATCACAGATTTGCCTCACGAGGCTGAGAATGCCCCGTTCCAGCCTTCAGACCAGAATTAATTTCTTGGCAGAATCGGCAATCGAACCCTGACAGTCAAGAATGCTAACCTCTCCTAGATGGTCGATTATATATTAAGACACTCAGATGAACTCATTCGTCCACCCAATAAAACAACAACAACAACAACAACAACAACTAACTCAGCACCTGAATAGATCTTCATTGTTAAATCCCAATGAGGATAGGAATGTTGTTTTTTCGTTTGGGGGGCTTGGACATCGTGGTAATTTATCCCCGTGTACTTGGGTGTGTGTGTGTGTGTGTGTGCAATTTTATCTGATAACCTGTGTTATTCTGATGATTGTATTAGTGTGTATGTTTGTAATTCAGTTGAAGATCTGGAAGGAGGTGGCCATGGCCTTAAGTTAGGAACTATCCCAGTATTTGCCCGGAGTAGAAAGAGAAACCACGGAAAACTACTTCCATGTTGACTGAGGTGCGAATCGAATCTACCTCTTTACAGATTTTCCCCACGTGACTGGGCGTACCCCGTTCCAGCTCTCAGACCAGATTAAATTTCTTGGCGGAGTTGGGAATCGAACCCGTGGTCTTATGCAAGTATGCTATCCGCTACACCACGAGGTGGTCAGGATGTGAACTACACAGAGTGGCCACCCTTCTAAAACGCAAGAACACGATAGTCGATGACCTTTTGCCTTTGTCTGTTTTTGTACCAAGGCACTGCGGATGTAACTTCCAGAGAACTATAATCTCTTGAGACATGCAACACAACAGCATATTGACCATTGTAAAAACATGTACGGTAAGCACCAGGTAGTTGCAAGATGTCTTGCAAGCATTGTGGTGTGGTATAAAATGTAAGTGCCTCTAAAAACGATGATGCAGAGAACAGAGGTCACGTAGCCTATGGTTTTATGAGGTTCACAAAGTACCTTATCGGTATATAAAGATGTGGCTTATTGTACATAGTTTCACTTTAATCACTTGAATAGGACACAATTTTTTTTTTTTTTTTAAAGCAGAATTTTGTTAAAATTTCTCTCGGTCACCATCCTGATTTTTATTAACCCTTTTGATGCCAACCTATAATGAGTGGTTATGTTAAAATGTCACACCAAGTTAAGTAAAGTAACAAGTTTTTGATAAAAATAATTTTTAAGACGAAATATTTGAACATTTTTCCGTAGCAGGTAAATATATTTTAAACTTATTAGCTGCTAAATACAGTAATTAATACAGAGTTTTATTTGTTTCATTAAATTTTAAAGTTTTTATTTTTAAATTCATATTGTGAATTAATATAATTTCGAGAGCGTACACAATCAAAAATAGTACCAACCTTATTTCATCTTCGTTCTTCACCACGTATCTTATTTAGTTCCGAGCAAGAGCGTAAAAACACACGACTTCAAAACATAAATCGCACAGGAAATCATCTGACTGCAGCATGTTCTAAGAATATGTATTATGAATTCAGTTATTCACGGAACTTAAACACATTGATATATCCAGAGAGAGAATGATCCCGCGTTGTCTTGGTTACAACAGTGATTGATTGGAAATAATAATAATAAACTTTCATTTAAAATACTTAGCTGCCGCCCCGGAGGTCCTGGGTTCGATTCCCGGCTCTGCCACGAAATTTGAAAAGTGGTATGAAGACTGGAACGGGGTCTACTCAGCCTCGTGTGGTCCAAATGAGTAGATGGGGTTCGATTCCCACCTCATCCATCCTCGAAGTGGTTTTCCGTGGTTTCCCACTTCGTCTTCGGGCAAATGCCGGGATGGTACTGCCCCCGTAATTGAATTATATAGAGACCACGGTGGCTTTATTGGAAATTATAATGAAAGTTATGGCTGTCATAGTTATGACGTGGGTAGTCATGACGTAAGCACGGATGACGCAGATGTTATTCCAGCAGGCTACTTGAGCTGAGATTCTCAGTGACGTCAGCATTTATTCGAGAAAGATCCGAGATCTACGACGCAGTCGCAGGAAACGTGGAATTCTGCTGAGGAAGAAAGTTATGCTATTGGAGGGGAGGCTTGAACCAATGAACGATAGTCTGAAGGAAGACGGAGATTGCTGAAACTATGGTATTTTTATTACTTTTTGGAATGCAGAATTGTGGAAATACATTTGCAGTAGAGGCATTGTTCTGAAATTTTGGTGAAATTAATTTTCAGTTTTTGAATTTTGAAAATCCGTCATGTATTGACGAAGTTGGAACTTCTAGCGATGACGCAGTAACACGCGATGGAAGGGATAGATACGCCCCTCATGAAGTTCATAAAAGGCCTTGCGCAGAAGAGAGGAGTCTCATTCCTCATTCTCAGATCATCAATCGTCTGATATTCAATCGTCTGATCTCAAATAGTTATTTCAGTGAAAAGTCGAGTGAGATTAGTAGTGAAAGAGTCGTCTTTATAACGCGTGGTGAGGCCACTGCATTAAACGGGGACAGAAGGATTGGCGACCCTAGAACGTGGGGCATGTTCAACAACACTGGATTACCAGGTTGAACAACAGACGGATTGGCGACCCTATAACGTGGAGATGAGTCAACAGTAGGATTGGCAAACCTAAAACGTGTGGTTCGATTAGACTCAAATAAAGAGGTTGATTCTTTGTTAGATGTCTAAGCCACTTGTAGAATTTAAGAGTGTGATTATATAGGAATTAAATGTTGTATTGTATTAGGAAAATTACACTCAGAAAAGATCAGATCTTATACAACTTGAGAAAGGTTAAATAGGCTGGAAACTTAGGAAAATCGACTATGATCTGGAATCTTATTTTATTTGACCGGCTTATGACATTTTAGTCATATTAAAGATAAAATTAAATTATTTGGATTGTAAATGTAAATTATTTGTGTTAGGATATTTTAAAATGAGCCAGGGAAATTTGAACATGTGCTTGAGTTTGTTTCAACATGAAGTGTCTTCGAAAGTTAATTATAAGGTAGTTATAAGTTAGATTTAAGACAGAAAATTGATCAAATTTATATATGGTGAAAAGTGTTGCTCAGATGTTGTTATTTTGCTCTTTTGATGTATGTCCCTACAGCAGTCTAATTTTTGAATAATATTGTAATGGCAGATGAAAGTTTGAAGATGATGTTAGAGGAGATGTCTGCTAACTTGAAAGCAAGCATGGATGAAAGTATAAAGGAGATGGAAGCTAGGAGTACTAGTCGAATGGAGGAGAATATGAAAGTTCTTCGGACCAGTTCTGCTAACTTAGAGGATAATATGTCGCGTTTACAGATTAATACCCAAGGAATTGAGAATACTGTAACTGACATACGCTCAGACGTGTCCAATGTTAAAATAGATGTGTCAAATATGCATAAAAATGTTGCTGATGTTAAAATTGATGTTGCTAATGTGCATAAAGATCTTAAGATGTAGCTAATGTCCGAAGTGATATTACTTGTGCTAGGGCTGAGGTAGTTGTTGTTAAAAATGATGTTGCGACTGTCCAAGACAAGGTTGAGGAAGTCCAAAGAGGAATCCAAAATGTTAGAACTGATGTGTCCAATGTTCAGGTTGATATTAATAACATTCATTCGGATGTAAACGAGATGCAAAGTGACATAAATAAAAATCAAGTAGAGGTCAACACAGTTTTCGTAGATGTTGCTAAAGTCCAAACTGATGTAAATAAAGTCAGGGAAGAGATAGAAAATTCGAAAACTCTTTGTACGCGTAATATAAGTGCATTAACGACTAGGCTAGTTGATGAGTCAGTTAGAACGACAGCGTCTTTAGAAGGTTTAAAGTATGGTGTAGAGGTCATGAGAACCCAAGTATTAGACCATAATAAAGTATTGAAAGAAGATATCGAAATAGACATAGCAGAAATGTTAACGGCAAATGTAGCAATATGGAAAGACGAGTGGAATAGGTCAAGTGGGGAACATGTAACCCAAATTCAGGAACGTATTGAAAGAAAACTTGCCAGTACTCAAATTGATATTAACAATGAAGTAGTACAGATTAGGAAAGATTTAAGCGTCAGGATGGATTCGCTATCCGAAAGACAAGTTGAAGATAGAACACAATTAGGTCAGGATGTGCAAGCATTAAAATCTGCATTAGAGGAACAGATTCATAAAGTTGTCTCTGATGTGAATGAAACGACGAGCAAACTGCAAAATTTGAAGTTAGGAGAGGCTAGTTTGATGGAGACCTACAAAGAAGAGTTAATCAAGAAAGTCTTAACGGAAATCACTGACAAGGATACAGAAGGCTTGGCTTGCGAAACCAATAGGAATTATGCCAGAAGATATAACATAGATCCAGAAGAGAGAGACGTGACTCCTGAAGAACATATATCCAGATTCAGGGAGGAAGATGACGAGAGGAATATGGAACCTGAGTGGAACTATCGAGATAGTGGGAGAAACTACCCGGATTCATATCCGAGGAACGTGACGGTCATCAGGAATTTTGAAGACAAACCACAAAAGTTCAGCAACACTGACAGTTTGACACCTATAGAATATGTAAGGAACCTCAAAGATTATTTCATCGAAGCTCACATTCCCAGAGAAAGAGAGATGAAGATAGTGGAGAGATATTTGATTGGAGGACCCCTCGAATGGTTTCGCGCATTTAGATACACATTCAGTAACTTTGACGAGTTTGCAGAGGCATTAATCAAACGATTTTGGTCCATAGAAGCGCAGAATTCGTTAAGAGCGGAGGTGTATTCAAGAAAATACTCAGGTACTCTTCCAACGCGGTACGCTGATTTCTTTACGAGTCAATTATCCCGCTTGAGATTTTTGCAACCCCTATTGTCAACGGAGCAATTAATTGATGCGATTTCTCGTATGCTACCTGTGGAGGTGAGGAGACTAATTATTTCGTCAAACATCAGGGATTTAACCAGCATGGATGAATTACAGAGGAGATTAGACTACACAAGTCCAATGCCTAACGTGGTACAGAAAGGTCAAAGGCATGACTTCAAAGAAATAAATACTGTATACATGGACCAAGTCCAACAAACTGACAAGCCAGAGGAGGAGAAAACTGACAATGTAGGTCCCCACAGGAATAATCAGTTTCGAAATAACAGATCGCAAGGTTACCGGCCGTATCAACAGAGAAGAGGCTGGAACTTTGGTCGAGGAAATTACAACAATGGAAGAGGCAGATATTACAACAATAATGGTTATAACAGAAATTATAACAGGAATAACCAGAACCAAAACAGAAATCAGAATCCTCAAGGTCAGGTTATGACACCCGATCAGTATCAGGAAAGAGAGAAGGAAAGCCAGCAATACCTGAAAGAATTACGGGAAAAAGAAGCCGACAACCAAAAGAAAAGGCAGGATGTTGTAATCGATCCTGGACCTTCTACGAGCCAGCAGAACTTAGAAAATAGAAATACTGGACAGAAGAGAAAGTAGAGAGGAGAGAATGCATTTAACCACACACAACCCAGAGTAGAAGAGATTTATGATTAAGGAACATAGAGGAAATATCATACTAGAGTAAGCCAGTAATAATTCAATTTCGTGTTCAAGAGAGTTGAGGTACTTGTAACACTGAGTTTAAAAACAATTTGCAACTGTTTTTAAAACGTGGTGAGAGGAGAATGCCCCCGTAATTGAATTATATAGAGACCACGGTGGCTTTATTGGAAATTATAATGAAAGTTATGGCTGTCATAGTTATGACGTGGGTAGTCATGACGTAAGCACGGATGACGCAGATGTTATGCCAGCAGGCTACTTGAGCTGAGATTCTCAGTGACGTCAGCATTTATTCGAGAAAGATCCGAGATCTACGACGCAGTCACAGGAAACGTGGAATTCTGCTGAGGAAGAAAGTATGCTATTGGAGGGGAGGCTTGAACCAATGAACGATAGTCTGAAGGAAGACGGAGATTGCTGAAACTATGGTATTTTTATTACTTTTTGGAATGCAGAATTGTGGAAATACATTTGCAGTAGAGGCATTGTTCTGGAATTTTGGTGAAATTAATTTTCAGTTTTTGAATTTTGAAAATCCGTCATGTATTGACGAAGTTGGAACTTCTAGCGATGACGCAGTAACACGCGATGGAAGGGATAGATACGCCCCTCATGAAGTTCATAAAAGGCCTTGCGCAGAAGAGAGGAGTCTCATTCCTCATTCTCAGATCATCAATCGTCTGATATTCAATCGTCTGATCTCAAATAGTTATTTCAGTGAAACGTCGAGTGAGATTAGTAGTGAAAGAGTCGTCTTTATAACGCGTGGTGAGGCCACTGCATTAAACGGGGACAGTACTGTCCCCGTTTACCCGGATAGTAGGCTGTCAGATATCCGCCCCCTCAATCGGATTGCCAACAATCAATCGCACCGGCACAGCTACACCAATGAAAATGGCACTGACAGATACTACCGAGGTTTGAGCACAGAAGTTACAAAAAAAATTATTGTGGAACACACCAAAATAGACGGGGGTTCATACTTACCTTTACTTACCTTTTAAAAATATCTCGGGGATTGGGTTGACAACAGGATCTCTAAAGTATGCTCCCACAATAACCTACACCATGACATTTAAAAATGAACCAGAATGAAGACGAGAACTTTGAACTGTACAAGAGCTTTTATTTCAAATAAAGGGTATGATTTTTAACAACTCAACAAAATAAATGTGGCTATCAGTAGCCCATGTCAATCTGACTATGTCCTCCTGAAGGACTTGCAAAGTTATCAAACAATATGTTAGCTCCCACGAGCTCAAAATAACGTAACATTCAAAACACATTTGGATTGGAAAAAGGAAGTCAGGACGAGACACATATATAGAGCATTTGGTTTCTTTTAATAAACATGACACTTGTATTTATAGGCACAAGGCCTCAATGTGGACGACCTCGCCCGCTGATAACCAGTTGTCTGACCAGCTGCCGTCTACCCTTCAACCTGACGCACACCTGTCAAATGGGGCTCACTTGTCACGCCACACTGCGTAAGAATTCAGCTCCCTCTCAACAGCTTTAAATGTCCGCAAGACAACTCATATATATTGACGCAAATCTTTCAAATGCTTTACTCACATACCACTGGATTATTCTGACAATCCCTAAACTTGTTAAGTTATCATCCAAATGTTTAATAAGCATAGTTTAGAGTATGAAACACACTCTTAAATGTTTATAACAAAATCACATAAATTATTTATAACAATTAGAAATTGTTTATAATATTGTCGAAGATAATTACAAAAATTTTAAACACGCCTTTAACATTACTTTCGTTCCACATTATTGTCAAAGATATTTACATCATTATTTACAATATCAACATTTAAATTATTCAAATTATTAATTTAAGAAATACATTTAACCACATGTTCATCCGGTTGGTAATTTCATAATCGTGTCAATATAATCGACCAATGAAGGTTAGTTATACATGTTAATGTCACAATCTGGTTTAATAAAGGTTGTAATAATTATTATAATTATTTGTGACGGTAATCTTCATTCAAAATCTTATCTCAAATTCTTTCAAAACTCTTGTTAATTATAACAGTAAATTCACTTGATTAATTTTCAACGGACTATGACAATACACTCCAGCGGAAAATACTTCGCTTACAAAATAATGCACAAACTGCATTAAAATAGGCCCAAAATTCATCATATATTAATATATATGGCATCAAAATCTTCCACAGAATTTACAAAAACCTCCACTAACAAATTCTTTAACATTAATTACTGTGGGAACCTCCTTCATTTATTTAAGGGCATTATACATCAGCGACTTTCAACACGTCTGCTGCACTAGCGATTATACATTCATAGTTCCACTTAAAAATTCTTATAATCATTCATTGTTTCAAAACTGTTGTCATTTAACCTTCGTGGATTTCATTCATGAATCGAAATGAAGTAAAAACTTGCCAATCACAAACAAATTTAATAGTGAATACGCTTATATACGCCTGTCTGGTCTATCAAAATTTAAGATTAACATCTTCAAAGAATTGCAGTATAAAAATACTATCATCAAACAAAGTGCGACTAAACTGCAAAATAGTCGAATAGAATCCAATTAGACTGGGGAATGCAAACATCATTATATAAATCTCTAAATGAGAAAAAAACTCCTAACAAAAGTTCATGACTTTAATGCATTCAATAATTCATAATTAAAGTTCATCTTTCACAAAATGGTCTATGATGCAATGGTCGTTCATAACTGACGATAAATGTCTGTGTTGCAATCAATTCCAATAACGACTAGTATTTCCAAGATCGTCGACAACGTACTGGATTTTAACGCTCTAAAATCATTTAAATGTTCTTCCTTCTTGATGATGACAGAAAATTGGTCAAAGTAATTAAACTGGGGTAGAACTACTTTAATAAAGTGACACGCTGTCTGAACTTAAATCTGCCATAAAAATCATTAACTTACAGTCAAATCGAGACTACAAAAAAAATAAGCAAATTACTGAAAAATCTAAATATCAGTCTCAACTGATCCAAAAATCGTTTAACTATGCCCATGACATAACAATGTCTTAATAAATCGTCGAAAAAGGCATAACTCATCAAGGTGTACTGAGAATAGGAATCTCAAACAGGAATATAGGGCAAAATACAAGAGGACAAAAAATATGGGAAAATGGTTGCTCAAATATTGCTAAGAAACTCAAATACAATAAACGTTCACGACTACCTTATCTGCCGATTGACGTTCCAGAGGAAAATTCCCCAAAGAAGACTGCTGATGGATCCATTTTACCAACTTGAAGATGAGCTCCATCCTCGAAACAGGAAACAGCACCCTCGGAGAATCGAACTGCTTCCTCCTCCGGAAATTGCACTGCTCCGTGAAGACGAACGACATCCTTCCGGCAATAATCTTCTTTGTGAGTCGGGACAACCCTGACCTCTCTTGAAAAATCCCTGAAGTTCCAGTAGAAAATCGCCATGAAGTTTTTGTAGTAATTTCCGAAGAAATATTCATATTCAGAAAGTATGAAATCATTTCCATTGCTGTTTGATAGTATTCAGCGTTGAACCACGAAACATGGGTGTAGATGGTTATTCACCACATGTTCGCTTGTGTGGAATGGCAATTAGCGAAGTTCCATGCTGCTATCTTACTCCGTTGAAATATGTCCCAATTGCATTAAAGTCCTTTAGCCTTCCATCTTCTCTTCGGTTATGGTAATAGAAGAACAAACTGCCATATTAAACTGCTCCATAATACTGTAGCGTTGTGTCACAAAAGCAATCTGAAGTCTCCCTATTTCACTAGCCGTGTCAGCCGTGGCGTAGAATCTGGCGATACAAAGTGCTTCTCAGGTGGCGAGAAAATCACTTTTGTCAGTCGTCTAAAATTGCCAATATCTTCCAAAATAATTCCTCGAAATTGTTCAACTTTTCTACACTCCTTACTGTAGCAATGCACAATAGAATTAGCTTATAGGCGACCGCTAACTGTTCATAGCTAATCTTGTAGACGCGTTATAATGTGCGTTTTAACTTCACCTAGATTTACTCACAGTAAACTTGCACTGCTTGTCCGCTCGAATCTCGTTCACTGCAGTGGCTTCACCACGCGTTATAAAGACGACTCTTTCTATTAATCTCACTCGACGTTTCACCGAAATAACTATATAAGAACTGAGCTTCGATGATCTGAGCTTTGACGATTAGATATCAGACGATTGAGACTCCTCTCTTCTGCGCAAGGCCTTTTATAAACTTCATGAGGGGCGTATCCATCCCTTCCATAGCGTGTTACTGCGTCATCGCTAGAAGTTCCAACTTCGTCAATACATGACGGATTTTCAAAATTCAAAAACTGAAAATAAATTTCACCAAAATTCCAGAACAATGCCTCTACTGCAAATGGATTTCCACAATTCTGCATTCCAAAAAGTAATAAAAATACCATAGTTTCAGCAATCTCCGTCTTCCTTCAGACTATCGTTCATTGGTTCGAGTCTCCCCTCCAATAGCATAATTTCTTCCTCATCAGAATTCCACGTTTCCTGCGACTGCGTCGTAAATCTCGGATCTTTCTCGAATAAATGCTGACGTCACTGAGAATCTCAGCTCAAGTGGCCTGCTGGCATAACGTCTGCGTTATCCGTGCTTACGTCATGACTACCCACGTCATAACTATGACAGCCATAACTTTCTTTATAATTTCCAATATAGCCACCGTGATCTCTATATAATTCAATTACGGGGGCAGTACCTACTGCAAGGCCACGGCCGCCTCCTTCCCTCTTCCTTGCCTCTCCATCCTAACCTCCCTATCCCTTCCCTCATGAGGCCCCTGTTCGCTTTGCAGGTGAGGCCGCCTTGGCGACGTGCTGATCACACTTCCCCAGTTGTATCCCTCCCGACCAGATGTTCCAAGCTCCAGGACACTGCCCATAGTGGCGGTAGTGGTGAGTTCCCTCGCTGATTCCGTGGGAACCATCAACCTAGTGAACCCGAGGAGGTTATGCTGACTGGAATCGAACGTGGTTCTCAGAGACTGTGATCTCAGTATAAAGGTTCCACCAGGGAACGAACCAGAGATCTGTAGACGCAGTTTCATGGTAAAAACCCCTCGATAGAAGTGTATATTTAATCACTGGTGTGATTTTGGTGCAATGACATTATTTATTAAAATAATGCAGAGAATAATGAGCAGATTACAGCATTATTAGACTACTTGGTGTAGGCTATACGAGGCTTGAAGCACGGAGAGGGCAGAGTTGACATTTTACAAATTAGCCCAGGATTGTGGGAGGGCCCCAGTGGAGCCATGTCCATCTCTGTGACCCCATTCTGTCGTCTGGAGCAGGGTGGAGGCCTGAATAATGACCCAGTTATTCCCCGACGGAGAATAGATTTGAGGAGGGGGAGGAGAGATGCCCAGGAAAATCATTGATTACTCGTGATTGGAGTAACGAATTGAGAGGAGAGTTGCTCACAGGTGAATCTTTTGGCAGAAGGCTAATTTTAGAGCCTTTTACCTGCGAAATTGATGCATATTTAAGGAAGTGCGGAAGGACTGTAAAACTACCATTGTTCGCGGATAGATTTGAGAATGTTGCCGGGGAATACCCGTAAGATAGCGTCCCACGCTATGGAGAAAGGAATTAATATTAATTAATTGGACGAGCGATTCCTTTGCACGCAGATAGTTTTGGGATCTGTGGAGAAAGAGGAACCCAATGATCATGGTTTGGAGACCAGAATCATGCTGGGAGAGGAGCCAAGATTACGCGGGAAGATTTCGCCCTACTTTCAGTGAGAATCTGATATAAGGAAGGAGACCCTTGGAGGGGCAGGCAGTCAAGCTCAGTCTACGCGCAGTTCACGTGCAGTTTACACCCAGTTACAGCCGAGCAAGATGCAGTCTTACGCAGTCTTCACGCTCAGTTTACGTTAGAAGTTACCCAGTTGTAGCTCAGTTGCAGTAAGTTGCAATCAGTATGCAGCAAGTACGAGGGCAGTACGAGACAGTATGTAAGCAGTCTACAGCAGCCTTCAAGTAAGTTACGAGCAGTCTTCAAGTGAATCTTCAGTCAGTTACAGACACTTTGAAGCAAGTTTGTCAAGGCAGAACGCATGGCGGTCATACTAATAGACGCCGAACAAAGACTGGTACATGTAAATGAAGCATTTAATAAGCTTGTATGAATAATAGTCGTGCTATAGGCATAATCAGCAGTACGAACTATGCCGTGTTCATTTACGAAGCACCGTATAAGACTAATGGCAGAACTATTGTAAATAATTATTTGTGTAAAGTATTGGACAGTGTTAAGCGCAATGTGTAAAGTATTGACTGATCGTATATGTGTAATTACGATGGTAATGCGCTAAATGAAACTCTATGACGCGTTTGGTAATGTCATGAGAGTACCAGATGATAAAACTCAGGACGGGAGCTAGCATATTTATGCAACGCAGGACGCTTACCGTAGGAGTAGGAAATATAAAAACTGTTGGTGAATTCCGAGGGCAGGTAAACCAGACTTTCAATCAGGAGTTGATAGGAGCACGGGAGATGCCGTCGACACCTGCAATTTCGATCTTTGCTAGGGAATTTCAGCATTGAAAAGTGTATAAAGTGACGTGTGTTAAGTGTACAGCATATGTAAAATATCCTTTAAAGTAGTGATTAGATAAGTGTTTCACACGTGTGGGAGCAATAGCTTCCTGAGAGTTATGCAACGTGTCGTGTTGTTGATGAAAATTATGTGTTATAAAATGTGTGTATTCAAGATGAATATGTCGCGTTAAACCTGCTAATGGCGGGCGACATGGAGAAATATGATTGGTCGGAGCCACCATAAGACGCCTATAGAAATGTAAGTACCCCACAAGTTATGATTATGTAGAAATATGGGCCACTGCATGTTGTGATTTCCTTAAAGATGCCAGTAAAAATCAGTTTAGGAGGGAGATCCTCCATGTTTAATCATTATTGTGTTGATTTTTATAGAGTTGAGATGTTAATTTGCATCATTAAGTGGAGTAATTATTCCCACTATGAATTAAGAATGGCAATCAGTTATGTAAATGTGACGAGCACTATTGTTCGAGTTTTTAAGACGTTTAGCTATGTCGGATTTTTGGTAATTTATGTGAGAATAATAATAAAGAATGATTTTGGTCATTTATGTCAGTGAGATTAATAAGAATAATAAAGTAATGATTTTGGTCATTTATGTCAGTGAGATTAATAAGAATAATAAAGAATGATTTTGGTCATTTATGTCAGTGAGATTAATGGTAATAATAATAATGAATATTAAAAGTATGAATGAACACATCAGGAAACAAATAAATGTTGTAAGCGAGAGATTTACGCTAATTGCAAGACTTATCAATCTAAGCAGTAAGATGATACAGTAAGATTACATTACAGTAATTAAGGAAAGAAGTTTTATATCAGAATATTGCATATATTCAGTAATGATGCCAGGCATGAAAGAGCTTTTAGTGAATTGAATTTGCAGCTTATATGAGAAGCTTATAGAGTAATTGATAGATTTCTCTTAATAATATAGGTCGGAGGTCGTAGCATTGAGTATAGGGGCCAGATGGTCTATTCTACGTATGAAATCTCCTATGTCATGGGCATAAGTGGAGATATAATTTATGCCAGAGTTGTAGTGTGCACCCTAGCTCTGAGGAAGGATATGAAAGTGTTCCGGGTTGGAATCCTGTGATAGAGACGAGGAAAACGAGGACATCTCGAAACTCTATGGTCTCCCGAGAACTTATTGATGAGTCATTCCGCTCGTGGTAGCGAAACTCATGGCGACAGCTGCAGTGAGCGCCTATATTTTACTTAAGACATCGGTCACCCGTTAGACTAATGCATTACGAACCCCGAACCTTCATGTTGAATGGACCCGTGTGAGGCCAGTAATTATTATATCCTCTGTGTAGGAGTAATTAAGAAGCTCATTCAATACCTGTTTGCATAATAGTCACTTAAGATCCTTTGGGATATGTGTGTTGGTCAGACAACAGTATTTGTCTTGTAAATCTTTACTGCTTAGAAAGGAAAGCATTCAAACCTTTAAGGAGGGTCGAGGTAATTGGTGGAACACCCATCCCCCTTTCTATTGTGTGCTGACTCCTATAGCCGAGGGTCTGTAGGCGGGCACTCGAACCGTCAAGGCAAGTTGAAAGGAAAAGATTTTAGACCCTGGTAAATGACATATAATGAAAGATTGTTATGTTGAGTAATGTAGCCATGTGGTTTGGGAACACATGGACAATCATAGATCATCCTGATGGTTCATTATTTTAGCTATCTGACGAATAGTTAGACGATGTATTTGTACTGTCACTGAAACCAAGTTATGAAGTTGGTTACCAGATGCCAATCGCCACGAGAGCAAGGTAATCTAATTGTACCATCCGACACAAGCTATAACGTAACGTTTTATGTAGGAATCACATACAGCATGCAGTGGAACCATATAAATAGAGGAAGTGTAGGGGTAGCTTACATAATTATGGAGTTGCACGTTGATTGCGGTGCAACGTCCGAATAGGTAAATGCATGCAAGCATTTGTTTGGTGAGAAGAGAAAAATCAAAACACGCACGGCACACATAATTGTTAAAACCAAGAGGTTTAAGGAATAATTAATTTGTGATATTAAAGAAGTCACATTGTATGACTGTTATATCAATGTACAGTTTGTATTGAAGTCGTAGGTGCATCAGCGCACCCGAATATCTTTATGTAGTTCACATAAGGGTACAGCTTTATGGTTTAAATTGACTTTATTATGATTTCATTTTTGTTTATTTGTGGATTGTGGAAGTAAATTTTTGTTTGCTTTGTTTTTATGGTTTTGGGATTGTTTTGTGTTTGAAGCCATGATTTTATTTACTGAATTAAAGTTTTAGAATAGAGTTGTGCCTTATCATTGTAGAGTTGATACCTTATAGCCTCAAATCCAAAACATGCACTGCTCAATTGGGGAGACGGTACACGCCTGAGACCTGATGCTAGCTGGAGGCAGATGCATATTTACCATCGAGATTACTCACATGGGTACACTAGAGGGTAAATCGACTAAATAAAAAATAAAAAATTTAAAATACCAGACCCATGGCATTTATGGTAAAAGCTCCCCCGACCTATACTGTATATTGGTTCTCTGGCACTATAAGGGTCAATATAATACGGTATATCATGCAGCAGTATAAGCTTTTTATTTGAGTCTTCAGTTTATTGACTGGTTTGGTGCAGTCCTCCATGCTTCCCTGTCTTGTGTTAATCGCTTCATCTCTACGTAGCTACTACACCTTACATCCGAGGCAATCTATTTAAGATATTCTAACCTTGGTCTACCCCTACAGTTGTTATCCACGACCCTTCCCACCGTAACTAAGTTTGCTATTCCTGGGTGTCTTGGTATGTGTCCTACCAACCTATCTCTTCTCTTCATTAGCAGTCGCCAGAAACATCTCTCCTCTCCCAAACGTCTTAATACCTCTTCATTTGTAACCCTATCTACCCATCTGATCTTCATCATTCTCCTGTAACTCCACATTTCAAACGCTAAGTATAAGCTTACTAAGCTCTAAATAAATAATCACTATGCTGTATCTCTTTGCTAGGAAGATTAGGTCGCGAGAAACGTTACATAGGCCTACCGTATTTGTTTTACACGTGGCAAAGATAAATATTCTTATATCGTTTATTATTATTATTTATTATCTTTTGAGTGGCGAAGTTAGGGCTTTCGGCCAGCATGCTAAACTGCTATGTCCATAATTCTTCAGTATGCCTGAAGTAAAGTTGGCGGTCCCATGTCATAGATTTATGGCATGTAAAAGATCCTTTCACTAACTAAACTTGTGTGAAGCTACATTTGTAGGTTATATTTCGTTGAAACGCTCTATCAAAGTTTCAGCGTTCACCACAAAGTATCATTGACATCTGGTGGCGAAAGTTGGAACTACTTGAAATTGAACGGAACTTGTAGCTTACCCTATGGGTGTCCGCTTGAAGCAGGTACAGCCTCTGCCGAGCCGAACATGTCCTCGGACACTCCAGCACTAAAAGCCATAAGGTAAATAAAAGCGCTTTCGGCCCTCTCTTACACTTAACCACATAATTATTGTGTTTGTTGATATTTAACATGAAAGAAGAGCGCCTCATGATGTGGCTTCAGTGGCATAATTACCTGTACTGGAGGTGTATTAATGTGAATTCTCTTGAACAAGGGTGACAGCTTAAGTTTAAGAAAGGGCATAGTATTAAGAACATTTTGCTGTCTTAAAAAATTGTCTTTTATGTTCATTGTGTAAAATGGCTACAATGTTTGGATATTGGATTGCGGGTTTGAAATTGTTAGTCTGTCCTATATTTATCACAAAGAAGGACATAAGCCAAAACGTATTTATTCCATCAAATGGAAAATCGATTTAATTCAGGGGAGAGTTTTGAAATGGAATCGACCAGTAGAATGAAACCAGACTACATTCCTTCTTTAAATATAGGTACCTAATTTTACAACTGTGAAAAAAAGAATCTGACTTACTTTTACACACACTTATTTGGCTAGCTATTTTATATTCTTTAATATTTATTATTGTTATTAAAGAATATAAAACAGGTAGCCAAATAAGTGCCAATAATGGTAATAATTAAGACACGAGTATGTTTATAAAACGAGCGTAGCGAGTTTTATAATTTTCATACGAGTGCCTTAATTACCATTATAGGCGATTTGCATACGACTGTTTATGTTCGACGATAATTATAACTTTATTATATGTTTTAACATAAATATTCATAAATATCTGTGGGATTCAGTTACTTCAGTTAGTGAACAGGGCGCGCTGGCTTTGCTGACTGAACAGAGCGTATGCGTGGGTCAAGGAACTTCGAAAGCAAACACCATTTACTTTGCTTTGCAATGCTATTGTTTACAGCCTGCATGATGACTAGTGCCGTCCAGCTCTAGTATTTACTAATATTGTCACCGAAGTCGTCTGAAAGCAATGCGCTGTGTAGAAATTGGAGTTCGGGATATTAAGGTACAGTGCTATTTCTTGTCTCATATTCGCCAGTTTATTCACGCGAACGTATGGGACGGTGCACTTTCCATGTCAGTAATTTATGTAGGATGCTGTGTTGCTAACTTCTGGACGTAGATTCATAAATTTCTTGCATATGTCATGGTATTTCCTTGTTACCGTAAAGGTTCGTGCTGATTTTGTCTTTGTGTTTGGGATTGTAACTACAATGGTTAATCCGATATCCAATTTGAAGTTTCAAATCATGTAATTCATGTCCGACATGTTGGATTTTGAGTGCATGCGCGAAGGTATCCTTACCTAATTTGTCAATGAATGAGCTCTGATTGGCTGGAGAAACTGTCTCATAATGAAGAATAGTACAATGACCCTCATTATGATACAGTTTTCTGGCGTATAATATTTACATTTCGAAATCGTCGATTCTAATAGTACATTATGCAACGAGCCTATAATGGCAATAATTAAGACACGAGTATGTTTATAAAACGAGCGTATGTGAGTTTAATAATTTCCATACGAGTGTCTCAATTACCATTATAGGCGAGTTGCATACGACTGTTTATGTTCGACGATAATTATAACTTGTTTTAACATAAATATTCATACATATCTGTTGAGATTCAGTCACTAGAATTTTGTGATCGGAGTGCAGCGCTGGGTAGGATATCTATGTTTTCCAAGCTCTCTGACCGACCGACGCATGCGCGCTTTGTGCTTGGCAATGGATTTTGAGCGCATGCGCGAAGGCATCCTTACCTAATTGGTCACATACCTGTTTCTTGAGCTCTGATTGGTAGGAGAAACTGTTTCATAATGAAAAATAGTGTTATAATGAGCCTCATTATGGTACAGTTTTCTGGCACATAATGTTTATATTTCGACATCGTCGAACATAAAGAATATATTGCAATACTAAGCCAGATCCATGGTGTGGGAGGGGAGCTGGATTGCAAGTGCACCTGCGCTTTAATAAGTTCAACTGTTTAGCTGACGT
Source organism: Meconema thalassinum (assembly GCA_946902985.2). Lineage (NCBI taxonomy): Eukaryota > Metazoa > Arthropoda > Insecta > Orthoptera > Tettigoniidae > Meconema > Meconema thalassinum. The sequence goes on from OX336391.1 coordinate 393,012,504, forward strand.
GTGATCAGCACGTTATGTTTACAGATCGCGACCTTTCTCTGGCAGTGTTAGGTTTCATCTGCTACTTGATTGTGCTGAAGGACGAGTGCTACCTAGCGACAGACAGGACTGCTTTCTCGACGACCAGACCGGTCGTGCCAAACGTCACGTCTCTACTCTCAAGTGAGCCACGAGCCACTTCAAGGAACAGAGACAGAACACACCTTTCTGCATAATTTCGCTGCTTCAGTATTCATGATAGCGTTTACACTAGCGATCGGCTTATATGGGAAATGACACAGCAAGTTCATCTCACGATCTAACATGCAATGAAAACCATCGAGTTGTTGTTGATTCTTTTTGGAGCTTTGCGATATCGTGGTCATGTAGCCCCGTGTACTTGGGTGTGTGTAGAATTTGTCTGATAACCTGTGTCACTTCGATGTCTGTTCCAGTGTGAGTATGTGTAATTGAGCTATGATTTGGGTAGGAAGCGGTCGTGGCCTTAAGGGGACCAAGTACTCCGTATACGAACAATGTTAATTTAGTAAAACTGCAGATAGCGCAGTAAAATTTGATATTGTTGTAACAGTAGCCTTTATCTCTGTGTTAAATGCATTTTAAACAAAATTAGTTCATCCATTATATTTTATATTTTACTTTTTTTCATGCAAGTTAAAAAAACTAAATTTTTTCTTACACATGAAATTTTTATGAGCAAAGTATGAATTAGTTTATAATGAATTTGTGTTTAACATCGAGGCCAGTGTTAGTTTCAAAAGGGGTACTAGTTTCACACTTGTATATTTCGTTGTTTCAAAAAAAAAAATGTTTACAGAAATTGAACTTCAAAGTTAAGGTAGAAATGAACATGTCCTTTTTGTGGTTCAAAACTTTCCAGCTCCATACTCTGGATCATCCATGACTTCCTTCGTCCTTTAGGCTCCTCTCATTTTCTTTCTTGCTTCTTTGGTCAACAGTTCTGCCTGTCGATCAGCATATTTCACACGCAGATCATCCATTTTCTGAAGCTGTTGAATGGTGTTAAGGCCTGGTTCAATCCCTAGGTGGACAAGCACTTGTGCTTTTTGGGAATCATGGTAAATTTAGGGGTTGAGGGTAATGGGGGATAGGCAAACGGGTGGAAGTATAACAGTAAGGTGAGAGGCCATCTTGAAAGACTCCCTTCTTACCCTTGAGAACGTTTACTATTTTTAAAATATATTAAAAAACTCAAATTTAAAATTTGTAGTTAGGCCCTTTGGCAAAACTTAAAAACCTGACATTTCCTGGAGATAGGGACGTGACCCTCTTTAATGTGAGCCCTCGTGCGACTCGCTACGAATATCAGTTCGAGAGATATAAATAATCAATAATGTTGAGCGGCCATCCTGAATCGACCAATTAAAGATACCTCCCACCTCCCCCTCTCGCTCAGAGCACCCCCTCCCCTGTCGGGATAGCTACCTATCTACAAATGTTACACGGCAAAGAGGGCGTTACTCGCTTTAATTTGAATCCTTGCGCGACTTGTACAAATATTGGTTCGGAACATACTTTTTATAATGTAGTTAGGCCCTTTTCCAAAATCTGATAAAAGAAGACTGAAATTTATCTTCAGACTTAGACAGTTTTTGAAGTGTAACATCTTTCCGCTCGGTTGCTGGATAGTTTTGTGGGAGTGATTTTGAAAATTGGGGACGGAAGTGAATCGGAACGATCGAGTTGGCAGTGGTGGATCCAGCGGAAGTATGCACTGCCCGCTCGATCGATCAAATGGAAGTGTACTAGCTGGCAGTGGTGGACAACGGAAGTATGCACTGCCCGCTCGATCGATCAAACGGAAGTGTACTAGCTGGCAGTGGTGGACAACGGAAGTATGCACTGCCCGCTCGATCAATCGGACGGAAGTGTACTAGCTGGCAGTGGTGGAAAACGGAAGTATGCACTGCCCGCTCGATCGATCGATCCAGCTACCAGATTATCATTTTAAACGATATTTATCATATCAATATGACTCATTTTAACAGAATCCATATGAAATTACGTGTTGGTCTGTGAATGAAGAGGACCTGTTTATAAGGAATTTAAGGTTATGAGCGGTGACGCGTCTATTAATCTGGTTGATCCATATCGTATTCTTTATTTAGGCTAGTGCTGGTGGAAGCTACAAATCATCTAATAAAATGAGTTCCGTATTATAAACTACAATATCTGTAAAACACTTCCTTTTACAATAACAATTGAAAATGAGTGTATTGGAAACAAGGCAGCGTGTGCTCTGTAGCGCGAGAATATTATGGTAATACAGTAGGCAGTGCATTTAGCAGGCACTGGTTTGACGAGCACATTGGCAAATGTTTTACCGACTTTCATTTGTCATTGAGCAGTTGATGAAGCTTCACGTTCAAGGTTGAACATCACATGGGGTAGGACAAAGACGTTCAAGGTTGAACATCACATGGGGTAGGACAAAGACGACAAATGACATTTAAGTAAGCGGCATTATTGTCAAGCTGTGGTTGAGTAGGCTAGTCTAATATTAAATGCATAACAGAATGTTGTTATATTAGTGGAATAAAAGCTGAGACTAGGTCATTTCATGATTGTAGGAAGGCATGCTTTGATTGTTTACGACGAATTGTATGAGTGTCTTGAGAATAATGATTGATATAGTTACTGAGGAGTGTGCTCACAGTATTTGAGAGTACTGTCGACGTTGTGTGTCACTTTGTTATTATGAATTATTAAGGAAGGAAGGAAGGAAGCTTGTAGTTTTGCGTGACCGTTAATCTCACAATCATGATCCACGGTACCTCCCTTTTACGTGGAATGCGATCCACACGACATGGCATTTCAATTCGAAAATCTCACATGTATTGACCGGGAATCAAACCCGGTCTACCTTGGTGAGAGACTAACAGCTTGACCGCTGCGCCACAAATGTGACAGTAGCATCTCCAATTCAATCTATATATTCATCATTGTACCAGAATGAAAATGGAGCGTATATTAACATTTTAAGAATGTCCAAGCTGTGTAGTATACGAGTAGGATAACATGTCAGATGTTACACATCATATGCGACTACTGTAAGGCTTTCTTTTTTTTTTTTTTTAGCTGTTGAACAAGTAGGGGTATCACTATTGGGCGGGAATATGAGGAGGGAGTCATGGAAACGTGTATTGTCGTTGTCAACACCGAAATCTAGCGGCTTCGGTGGCGTAGTTGAAGCATACTGAGCTTCTATGCCCAAGATAGCGGGTTCAAACCCAGCCGAAGTCGTGGGATTTTAAGAGCGTTAAAAATCCCTTAGTATGCCTTCCTTCAAAGGGGAGGTAAAGCCGGCGGTCCCATGTAATAGATTTATGGCATGTTAAAGAGCCTTCCACTAATTACACCTGCGTGATGCTCAATTAGGCCTATAGGTTAAACAGTTGACAAACGCTCTTAGGTTCTGACGTTCGTCGCCAGGAGCCGACTGCTGTGGCATCTGGTAACCAAGTTCTGAACTAGTTGACGGTGGCATTTGGCGGCTAAAGTAGGAACTACTTGAAAATATGCAATGTATGCAGTCCTTACTTGAATTGAAAACAGAGGAGTAACAGTCATCACAATTAACACCGGTTATCAGACAGATTCTACACACACCCAAAGTTCACGGGGCTACATGACCGCGTTGTCGCAGCCCCTAAACTGAGGAACCAGCCAACCCCTACTCCAAACGAATAATCAAACTTCACATTCCATAAATCCTACAAAATTACTATCAAAATTGCTAAGTGCATCCGCAATGCTCTGTGACCACAACTATTAAACACGAAATAGAGTGCGTCTGTTAATCTCAAGTCAACGCTTGATTAAAAGTACCGAAATATTTATAAGTATCAAAAATATCTATTACACAAAATTAATTCAATTCCACTAAGGAAAATGACGGAAAGAGCTCCGCCACACGTGATGAAGCTGTTCGTATGAGCCGACTGAGATGGTTGGTTCCTTAGTTTAGGAGGGTCTAACGTAACATAAGTTCCATCTGACCAGTGTTTTTAATTCGGTTACGTAAACACACCTAGCAGTTGCTTAAAATTCTCTTATTTCAAAAAAGAATAATAATAAAAGAATCCACTAAACTTTTCCATGGTTATGGTCAACTTGTTAATACAATTTATATGGTGTGTCGAAATGTATACTGTAGAGCCAACAAGCTCGATTTCTAGATGAGCCGGAGCTGTAACCTTCCGTGGGATGTAGTGGTTGGGGGAGGTTTCCAAATTATTGGATAGAAAATAAGAAATCTTAAGATTATACATAAACTTCAACATTTTATTTAATTCCGAACTTTATTTTGCAAAACAAGTACAAAAAAGGGTTGTAGTAAAGTAATAAAAGCAGCAAGAGAGCTCAGTTTTATGATTGTTTAGGTTGTCTGCCCATCCTAAAAGATTGTTCAAAACATCAACATGCTATCATCATACTTCCTGTCTCTTGATCTCTCCTTCAATCGAAATTTTCCAGTGAACATTGACTCAACGACTTGTTCGTTTTATCATTTTAAATGATCTTGTCGACTTCGTCGTTACGCTGAGGTTTGGCGTTACGTTACGGCGACGGAACGAAATGAACCCAGAATGCACTGAGGCGTGTGACGTCATAGTCCCGCTTGAGCTTCCTCCTTTCCCCGCGCGCTCCGGTTAGCACGATGTCATCCAGCCAGCTACCTCCTTTGACCTTGATTTGCACTTGCTAATGGATTTTTTGTTCACGCAGTTCCTGTGTGATCATGAGGCTTTCACCCAGCATTTTTCAGCATTTGTAGCATTTAAAATTATATAAAGTCTAGTCTTTCAAACTATCACTCTTTTTGAATGTTTTTTTTTTGTGTTTTTCAGTAATTAGCCTACTTTCGATTTTTGCAAAAAATGAAAGTAGACTTATGAGATCAACACAGGGCGAAAAAAGTGTGTCTGTCTGTGTGTGTGTATGTGTGTGTGTGAGTCTGTGTGTGTGTGTATGTGTGTGTGTGTGAGTCTGTGTGTGTGTGTGTGTGTGTGTGTCTGTGTGTGTGTGAGTGTGTGTACTCTGAATGTCTGTCCCCCCCCTATCAATTCGAACACGGTGAATGCAAATTGAACGAAATTTGGTACAAAGGTAGCACTAGCAAAGGACACCTCAGTGTCATGTTTTATATCGCCGCCATCTTTACTAAAACTGAATGGCGGCCACTCAAACGTTCAAAACGTAAAATCAAATAACGACTAACCAAATCATCCGATCTCTACCAAATTTGGTAACAACATACCTTCGTATAGGATGCGTCTTGTGACCAAATTACAAGGTCGTCCGCCATACCATTTCAGGATGGCGGCCGTGCGAATTATGCAAACTTTATAATCCATATCATGGGACCCACCAGTTCCGATTATCGAGCCGAGAATCGTTTTAACTGTTCTAAAGGAAGAGGCACGTTTGAAATTAAAAGTTTATTTTGTAATACTATAGTGCAGACGTGATTTTAAAAAGCTGAACTGATTCAGTAATAAGACAAGATGGCAGCGGATATCTTGTGCCGGACTTATATTTCACTAATTTGAGTATTGCATGCAATATAGCGTACTGATAAAAAATAAATAAACTTTGTATGAAATGGTTTATATATAAATAATATACTCCAGTGATGAAATCGTTTAGTATAAATCATTATTTGCTAACAAGTTCTATGTAAGTCATTTTAAATAGAACGATATTCGTTGACACAATTAGCTCAGTGGTTATACCATCCATCTTGAAGCTTACCCATGGTGTACTATATGTGGTCAAACTGATACGGCGATACACCGCTTCACATCATGCACGCGAGTTGCCTCCACGTGGCTGTGGTGTAAGGGAAAAGTATGTCAACTATTAAATGTGCCCTCGGATGACCTTGATGACAGGAAGTTGGTTCGTTTGTCGGTGACCGCCTTCCCCCAAATTAAACAGACTGCCATTATGTGGATAATGGGCCAATATGTACACTTCGTGATGGACAATGATCAACATTTCTCTTTCCTGGATCTCAGGTATCACCTGCAAAAAGAGCGTTGGAAGCTTAGTGAAAGTGGAAAATTGTACGATAAATATGGACACTATCTGGATTTCTTGTGATGTATTAGTCTGGTATTTATCATATCTGAAAATTCTGTAATTCTGTAAAGAGCTAATAAAAAAAAGTGGTAGAGCGTTAGCCTATCGCTCAAATGCCTATGGTTCAAACCCGATCAGAGCTAGGTTTTTTGCTTGAAATGTTATATGTTTATTGTTTTGTAATGACTCGGATGTTTTAAAATTAAGCGTTATATTGTGCACATTATGGTGTAAAATATATATTTAATTAAAACATAATTCGCCAGCAGATTTACTCGGGACATCTAGCTGCCAAAAAGGTAACTTCCAGATTTTATTGAAAAGTTTCTTCTTCTGGCCGCTAGAATGCACTCGCTCTGTTAGGATTATATTGTTCGATATTTCACCAATAGATGTCACGACTAGTCTACGTGGGGATCCATTGATTACTATACCATTATCATTCTATGCGCATCGAATTTGAAGAATGACAAGATGATACTACGATACATTTTAACTTTTTATTTTAAAGGGTTTGTAACAGCCTATTTTGCGTTACTTGAAAATGTTATTAAGCGTTATATTGTGCACATTATGGTGTAATATATATATTTAATTAAAACATAATTCGCCAGCAGATTTACTCGAGACATCTAGCTGCCAAAAAGGTAACTTCCAGATTTTATTGAAAAGTTTCTTCTTCTGGCCGCTAGAATGCACTCGCTCTGTTAGGATTATATTATCGAAAATATCCACATAGTTTGTATACACACGTCTCTGTAGGGTCATGGAAATATTTGTTAATTCAATTAGGGTTGTGAAAGCCATGCACAACCAGACGTGTAAAGACATGCCTCAACTCAAAGTTGGATGTTGCCCACGGCAGGTCGTAATAATAATAATAATAATAATAATAATAATGTTATTGGTTTTACATCCCTTTTAACTACTGCTGATTTTAGAGACACCGGGGTGCCGGAATTTTGGCCCGAAGGGGATCTTTAACGTGCCAGTAAATGTACTGACACGGCTCCCTCGCATGTGTGCACCCTCAAATGCCAGCTGACTGCGCCAGGATACGAACCTGCAACCTAGGGCCCAGCAAGCGAGAACGTTACCGCTGAGCCACGCCGCCAGTCCGGTCGATTATGTCTCCAGATCCATAACATTCTTGATATACTTCTTATCTTTCTTTCTTCAATGATGGTAGCAGTTTTTATCTAGGTTGTGGCGTTTGGTAGAGGTAAATCGTTTCTAAGGTCTTCAACAAAGAATAGTTCTATTATACTCTTTGATAATAACAACGAGTTATAACTATACTCATACATTTAGGAGAAAGTAGGCTATATGTTCTTTACTGAACATCTTGTTTTTGTTTATTTTTATAATTATTATATTTATTTAATTTTTTGTTTTATTATTTTTTTTGTCTTTTCAAATTTAGGTGTCCACCTCTAAATTTTAAATTCAATTCCAAATTTGTATTCTTTAATCTGTGTTAAGAGGGGCCGGTGACCTCGTAGTTCCGCCCCTTAAAACTACAATAACTATCTAAAATATTGATCTCTCCTTACTCTTCAATAAATGTTTTTATCTAGTATAGTTTCATTTTTCCCTAAAGAGAGGTACCGGAACGCCGTTCTGCCTCAAATCGAGCCCTGCACCTATGTGTCATTCTGGATCTCTATGGATTCCCAGAATGCCGGGTGGATGTTCTTGTGGAACATAGCTTCTCGATAGCTATGGACGTAGTCTGAAAAGAAACACTAAACCAAACAAATTACGGAACGTCCTCAGTTGGACCATGACAAATTAAAAACAGTTTTCAATGCAGACCCATGAGTCAATAGCGAGTTGTTCCTCAATGCACCCTGAGGCACTCATGAATTTAACGGGTCATGTTGAGTACCAAATCACTAGATTAAGCAAACAATCGTACTCCTCTTTTAGGGCGTGAAACGTTGGTGGTGAATGTTGACAGTTGACAGTCGAGAGTCGACTGTCGCTCACTGTGAAGAAGACAGAGATATCATGATTTTAAGAAGGTACTCACTGGGTTTGATTCCCGGCTCTGCCACGAAATTTGAAAAGTGGTATGAGGACTGGAACGGGGTCTACTCAGCCTCGGGTGGTCCAAATGAGTAGAGGGGGTTCGATTCCCACCTCAGCCATCCTCGAAGTGGTTTTCCGTGGTTTTCCACTTCGTCTTCGGGCAAATGCCGGGATGGAACTGTCCCCGATAATCCGGATAGTAGGCTGTCAGATATCCGCCCCCTCAATCGGATTGCCAATAATCAATCGCACCGGCACAGCTACATCAATGAAAATGGCCCTGACAGATACTATCGAGATTAGAGCACAGTAGTTAACATGAAATTATTGTGGAACACACCAAAATATACGGGGGTTCATACTTACCTTTTACTTACCTATTCAACTTAATCTCGGGTCTGGGTTTTCAACTGGATCACTTAATAGTATGCCCTCACAATAACCTCCACCACGATATTTAAAATGAACCAAGTCGAAAACAAGAAAATTTAAACTGCACAATAATTTATTTCACATAAAGAAAAATAATTTAACAAAATTTAACAACAAAATATACGTGGCAATCAGAAGCCATTGTCTATGCAACCATGTCCTCCTGTAGGACTTGTAGACTTCACATACAAAATTTCAGCTTTCTCTAGCTCAAAAGAACGTAATAATAATAATGCACATTGGAATGGATGAGGGAGCTGGGACGAGACATATAGCATTTGTTTCCTTGTTTATGAACTTCACATTTTATTTATAACCGCCAGGCTGCTATATAGATGACCTTGGCCTCTATCATACAGTTCTCTGGCCACCTGCGATACACCCTGCACCGTGTCGCATGCTTGCTTCGTCAAATGGACACACCTGTCCACCCAATGTTAGCATATGCTAGTTACCTCAGAGCCTAGCTTCTTTTCAAAACACTTTAAATGTTCACATCTCAACTCAAATATTATCACGCAAATCTTTTAAATGCTCCGTTCAAATATCAATGGATTACTCTAATAATCCCAAATCTTGTTTAATTGTATATTCCAAATGTTTAACTAGCGTTGTTTAGAGTATAATAACGAAAACGCTTAATCTTTATAACAAAATGTTCATTAATTATTTATAACATTTTAAATTGTTTATAACATTGTCAAACGACAATTGAAAAATGTATACACGCCTCTATTAATCCCGTTCGTTTCAAATTATTATTAAAGATATTTACATAGTTATTTACATTATTTATATTATTTATATTAGAAATACATTAAACCACACGTTTATCCGGTTGATAATTACTTAAATCGTGGTGATATAATCGACCAATGAAGGTTAGTTATATTTAAATTTTATATTCAGGTTTAATAAGATTTAATAATTATTATTATTTGTGACGGTAACCTCCATTCAAAATCGTTATCTCAAATTATTTAAACACTCTTGTTAATTTTAACAGTAACTTCACATGAATAATTTTCAATGAACCTGAACAATACACTCAGCGGAAAAATACCTCGCTCAAAACGCACAAAATTGCACCAAAATTGGCCCATAATTCATCATATATCTCATTATATATGGCATCAAAATCTTCCACAATACACACAAAAAACCTCCATTTAAAATTCATCATCATCATCAATATTGTTACGTGCCACCCCCTAGTGGCACTTTTGTTAACTGGATTACGGTGGGGGTACAAAGCACAACACCAATTACTGCTTAAAGAAACAATTAACTTTATTGTGGCCAGAAAATTACACTAATCAGCAAATACAAGCAATTAGGAGCCTTCTCCAGTTTCCTCAAGTCTCTTCCTTATGCGCCCTTGGCCCCTTTCACTTGCAACAGACCACAGAAGTTAATCCGTCCTAATGAGTCCGGTGGCCTTGGCAGAAGCTACCTGCCCCCTCTTCCTCAGGTACAACAAATACAGTTACTTACGAGCACTTGATGTTCGCTGTGCACAAGCTGGGAGAAACAATGTCACAGGATTTCGTAACTCGCACAGCACTTCGTCACCACACTTCTGTCGCACAAGATAATCGCTCGCACTAGCTCGTAAAATACAACAACAACTGCTTCACGGGTCACTCTTATATAGCAGGCCGGTGACTCAATAAATGGTTCTAGATCCATCCAGAGTCCACGGCTTCTCGAGGTTTCCACCGCTGGTCCAGTCACGAATCTTCTGGACTATCCCTTTGTCTGTAGTAGCCCTGTTGCATAAGGCGCGCGCAATACAGGAGGCAAGCCACAGCCCAGCCCCTGGGGCAGTTGTGACTCAAGCGGCGAGCGATGACACAAACTCACAGCCGTAACACCACCCCCTTCCTAAAAAGGCTGATCGTCCCGATCAATCATTGGTCCGTCTGTGTCCCTCCGTAGGCTGCCAGGCGATCTCGATGCACGATCTTCATCTTCGCCCTCGGGCTCCGCTGGATCCTGTAGACGACATCGTTGATCCGTTTCACGACTCGGTACGGGCCCTTCCAGGACTTCTGCAGTTTGGGTGACAGGCCTTTCTTCCGTAATGGGTTGAAGAGCCAGACCAGGTCGTCCTCGTGGAATCCGCCGGCATTCGTCTGCTGGTCGTATCGGGTCTTCATTCTGTCGGTCTCGATCCGCAGTTTCCTCCTCGCGAACGCGTGCACGTCCTCCAGTTGGTCGACCAGTTCTTGACAATACTGGCTTACCGGGATCGGATCATTCCCAGGTCGGCCAAAGGCAAGATCGACAGGTAGACGGAGCTCCCTCCCAAACATGGCCCGGGCTGGTGTGCACCCGGTGGCTTCATGCACGGCGGCGCGGTAGGCCAGGAGAAATAGTGGAAGATGTTTGTCCCAATCCCTCTGGTGCTCGCTGACGACTATTCGAAGATGGTTCTCGATGGTGCGATTGAATCGCTCTACCATCCCGTCGGACTGAGGGTGTAGTGGCGTTGTCCTTGTCTTCCGGATTCCCAGCAGCTGGCATAGGTTCTGGAACACCTGCGACTCGAAGTTCCTCCCTTGGTCGGAGTGCAGCTCCAGGGGTACTCCGTACCGGCTGACGAATTCCTTCACCAGGGTCTCTGCAATCGTCGCGGCTTCTTGGTTAGGGAGCGCATACGCCTCCGGCCATTTGGTAAAGTAGTCGCTGACGACTAATATGTAGCGGTTCCCTGCCTCGCTTAACGGGAATGGCCCAGCAACATCGATGGCCACTCTCTCCATGGGGCCGCCCACGTTGTAGGTCTTCAGTGGACCCCGTCGTCTTCGTCCTGGGCCCTTGCTGGCTGCGCAATCGTGGCACCTCGCGCAGTGGTTCTCCACGTCTGTTCGGCATCCGATCCAGTAGAACGGCTCTCTCAGCTTCTCCAGGGTCTTCTTTATCCCTAGGTGTCCACCAGATGATCCTCCATGAACTTCCTTCAGGACTTCCTCCGTCATAGCCTTTGGAACGACGACTTGTTCCCGAGATGTCTTCCCGTCTGTGCTCTCCCAGGTACGGCAGATGAGGCCATCCCTTACAATCAGCGAGTCCCACTGTGCCCAGTAGGACTTAAACTTTGGGCTGCAGTCACTCACAATGTTCCACCCGGGTCTGGGGACACAGGCCCTCTTCCATTCGGCTATCAGTCCCAGGTCATCATCTTCCGCTTGCGCCCGCGTGAAAGATTCGCGGCTCCAGCTCCCTTGAAGTTCCACGGTAGTCCTTCGGCACTGTATCCCGGTGTTCTCCTCCCTTCGGGCACAGAAGGTGCAGTTTTCTGGGCACGGTCTTCGTGACAGGGCGTCGGCGTTAGAATGCAGTTGGCCTTTCCTGTGCTGAATCTCAAAGTTATACTGTTGAAGCCTCTCTAACCACCGCGCGAGTTGACCTTCGGGCTGCTTGAAGTTCAGGAGCCACCGCAGGGATGCATGGTCGGTCCTGATGAGAAATTCTTGCCCGTACAGGTACTTGTGGAAGTGTTCAATGGTCTTCACGATGGCGAGCAGCTCCTTCCTGGTGACGCAGTAGTTCCTTTCTGGCTTTGACAAGGCCTTGCTGAAGTAGGCCACTACTCTCTCCTCGCCGTCCACTACTTGCGACAGGATCCCCCCTATGCCAAAGTCGCTGGCATCGGTATCGACGATGAACCTTGTTCCAGGTCTGGGGTAGGCCAGAATAGGCGCGGTGCACAGAGCCTGCTTCAGTTGCTCGAAGGCATTGTGGCATTCTGCTGTCCACGTGAAGAGTTGGTCCTTCTCAGTCAGTCGATGTAAAGGTTTGGCGATGTCGGCGAATCCTCTCACGAAGCGACGATAATAAGTGCAGAGTCCCAGGAAGCTTCGTAGTTGCGACTTGTCCTTCGGAACTGGCCACTCCCTCACAGCTGCGGTCTTCTCTGGGTCGGTGCGCACCCCTTCCTCGGAGACGATATGCCCAAGGTACTGGACCCGCTTCTGGAAGAGCTGACACTTCTTGGGGCTCAACTTCAGCTGGGCAGCCCGTAGCTTCAACAAGATCTCCTTCAGGTTGCTGTAGTGCTCCTCGAAGCTCCTCCCCAGAACGATGACGTCGTCTAGGTATACCAGGCAGGTCTTCCAGTGTAGTCCCCTCAGAATGGACTCCATTAGCCTTTCGAAGGTTGCAGGGGCGTTGCACAGACCGAATGGCATGACGGTGAACTGCCAGAGCCCGCTGCCCACAGAGAACGCCGTTTTCTCGCGGTCCTTAGGGTGGACCTCCACCTGCCAGTAGCCACTCTTCAAATCCAAGGTGGAGAACCATCTTGATCCTGATATGGTGTCCAGCGTGTCGTCGATCCGGGGTAGAGGGTAGCTGTCCTTCTTCGTGACGTCGTTCACCCGCCTGTAGTCCACGCAGAACCTGGTGGAACCGTCCTTCTTCTTCACAAGCACGACCGGAGAACTCCAAGGACTATGTGATGGCTCGATCACCCCTTGCTCCTTCATCTCTTCTACCATCCGGTCGACTTCGGCTTGCTTGGCGAGCGGGACACGTCGGAATGGGGCCCTAATCGGCGCGCTGTCCCCAACGTCGATTCTGTGCTGGACCAAGCTTGTCCTGCCGAAGTCTTTGCTCTCCACGGAGAAGACATCCTGGAATTCGCGTAGCAGGTCCTGAAGTTGGCGTGATTGCTCTTCGTCTAAATGGTCCTGGGATCCTTGGTACAGCTTCTGTAGTTCTTCTGGCAGGGCGCGTCTTCTTCGGTTGTCCGTCTGCAGGTGTCCGTCCGTCATTTCTGTGATGCGGGCAATCCAGGTAACGGGCTCGCAGACTCCTAGGTTGGTGTCCCGGTGAACCGTAATATCGTAGTCGTTCAGGTTGGACAGGCGAACGTACGGCCGAGACGTCGTGTTGATGAGGGTCTTGGCAACCAGCAATCCTTTTGTCTGGATGTCCTCATATTTTGGCTCGATGACAGCCGCCACTCCCTCAGCAGTTCCGTCGACAATTACGGCGGCGCTGACCTCCGTCCTGGCAGGAACGATGACGTCCTCTCTCAGCCTTACTCGTCGTGCGGTGACGGCCTCGTGTGCTGGTTGCAAAGCAAGTTCCTCACCTCCGAAGTGCAGAGTGTTGGTACTCAGGTCCAAGATGATGTTGTTCTGGTCCAGGAAGTCCAGTCCGATGATCACTTCGTTTGATACGTCAGCCACAAGCACTGGATGCTTTATCACCCGTCGACCAATGACGAACTCCAGTGATGCTTCGCCATGTACCGGTGCGGTCTCTCCGGTCGCGGTTATTAGCTGGAGGTTCCTTTGTGTGGGTTGCACTCTCCACTTCGGGATCACAGTGGGATTGACGATGGTCCTCGATGCTCCCGTGTCGATCAGCATGGGCCAGCTCACTCCGTTGATGACTCCGTCGACCATCAGGCTGCTATTGTCCCTCCGTAACTTCGTCACACGCACTTGGACTGCCGGGGCTTGACGACTGTCACAAGCCAACCTTTGCCCCGCAAGGCTGGCTAATACTCGTTTCCCTGGGCCGCGCGGTTTTCAGACGACTGATTTCCCGTCGGATACCCTCGGCGGCGGCGATCACCGCAGTCCTTGCACAGGTGGCCTTTCTTACCGCAGGCCCAGCAGGTCGGTAGTCCTCTTCCAGGCCGCCTCTCCGGTTGTCTTCCGGCTGTGTCGTTGCTGGTTGTGCCGCGACTATCGAAGAAACGGCTTAGCGCCTCCATCAATTCGTCGGCCAGGGGCTTGGTCTCGTTGGTTTTTGCTGGTTCATCGACGTCCACTTGACGCACCCGCGCGTGCATTCTGGATGCCTGTTTTGCCGTCTCGAATTCAAGTGCGTGGCTCAGCGCATCGGCCAGGGTCTTATTGCGCGCGAGTCGCAGCGCCTGTTGAGTGTCCGAGTCCCGTAGCCCGTCGGTGAAGGTCTGCGTCGCTATCTGCTCCAGAAAGTCGGCCGGCGCTGTTGGGTAGGCAAGCCTTACGAGGCGTGCGATGTCCATCTCGAACTCCTGCAGGGTTTCCGCGTTCTTCTGTACCCGGGTCCGGAGCTGCAACTGGTAGGCCTGCTGAAGATGGCTATCTCCATATCTGGACTCCATATGGGCGATTAGTGAAGCGTAGTCCTGGGATCCAGTCGGGATGGCCTGAAGGACGTTAAGGGCGTCGCCTCTCAGCGCTACAATGAGAGCTGTAGCCTTTTCTGTGTTGTTCCAGTTATTTATGGAACAGGCTGCCTCGAACTGACGTAAGTAGGTGCTCCAGGGGACCTTTCCGTCGAAGGTTGGGGGCGTCACTCTGCTATGTCCCGTTCCTGATATTCCCGGTGTAACGGTGGGTGGGCGTTGGCGCAGCTCGGAAACTTCCTCTCGTAGAGCGTTGAATTTCTCTTCCACCCCCGTCAGTGGGCGTTGGCGCAGCTCGTCAACTTCCACTTGCAAGGCGTTGAACTTCTCCTCCACCCCCATCAGCGGGCGTTGGCGCAGCTCAGCAACTTCCACTTGCAAGGCGTTGAATTTCTCCTCCACCCCCATCAGCGGGCGTTGGCGCAGCTCGGCAACTTCCACTTGTAAGGCGTCGAACTTCTTTTCCACTGCTGCGACTTCCTCACGTAGGCCCTGTTCTAATTTCCTTTGGCTCTCCTCTAATTTCGTCAGCAGACACTCTTCCAGATTTTTCTGGCCATCCAGAAATTTGGCGGTTAGGTCCTCTGCTAACTTATTCTGGCCGTCTTCCATCTTCTTCTGGCCGTCTTCTATTTTGGCAGTTAGGTCATCCTTCAGGTCCTTGGCTAATTTCTTCTGGCCGTCTTCCATGCCAGTTAACTTTTCTAGCAATGCTGCCAATTTCTCCTCCATTTTAGTTGTTTGTCTTGTAAAGGGCATGCACTCACAGGAAAATTAGAGAAAATGACCTGCTCGGGTTTTGAAACCAGGACCGTCAGGCGTTGTGCTTGAGTTCGTAATCCGGCTTCTGACACCAGTTGTTACGTGCCACCCCCTAGTGGCACTTTTGTTAACTGGATTACGGTGGGGGTACAAAGCACAACACCAATTACTGCTTAAAGAAACAATTAACTTTATTGTGGCCAGAAAATTACACTAATCAGCAAATACAAGCAATTAGGAGCCTTCTCCAGTTTCCTCAAGTCTCTTCCTTATGCGCCCTTGGCCCCTTTCACTTGCAACAGACCACAGAAGTTAATCCATCCTAATGAGTCCGGTGGCCTTGGCAGAAGCTACCTGCCCCCTCTTCCTCAGGTACAACAAATACAGTTACTTACGAGCACTTGATGTTCGCTGTGCACAAGCTGGGAGAAACAATGTCACAGGATTTCGTAACTCGCACAGCACTTCGTCACCACACTTCTGTCGCACAAGATAATCGCTCGCACTAGCTCGTAAAACACAACAACAACTGCTTCACGGGTCACTCTTATATAGCAGGCCGGTGACTCAATAAATGGTTCTAGATCCATCCAGAGTCCACGGCATCTCGAGGTTTCCACCGCTGGTCCAGTCACGAATCTTCTGGACTATCCCTTTGTCTGTAGTAGCCCTGTTGCATAAGGCGCGCGCAATACAGGAGGCAAGCCACAGCCCAGCCCCTGGGGCAGTTGTGACTCAAGCGGCGAGCGATGACACAAACTCACAGCCGTAACAATATTACTGTGGAAACCTCCTTCACTTATTACAGGGCATTATTTATCAGCGACTTTTACACGTCCACTGAACTAACGATTATACATCCATAGTTCCTCTTTAAAAATTCTTATATTCATCAATTGTATCAAAACTGTTATTATATTTAACCTTCGTGGGTTTCATTCATGAATCGATATGAAGTAAAAATTTGCCAGTCACAAATAAATTTAATAGCAAATAAGATTAGACACGCCTCCCTGGTCTATCAAAATTGAGATTAATATCATCAAAGTATCGCAGTATAAAAATACTATCTTCAATCAAAGTTCAACTAAACTGCATAAATAGTCGTATAGAATACAATTAGACTGTGGAATGCAAACATTATTGTTCCAATCTAGAATTGAGAAAAACTCCTATCAAATGTTCATTACTATAGTGTACTCAATAAATCGTAATCAAAGTTCATATTTCATAAAATTGTCTATAATGCAATGGTATTTCAGAATTGACGATAAATGTCTATGTTGCAATCATGTTCATAAAACGACTAGTATTTCCAAGATCGTCGATAAAGTAGTAGATTTTAACGCTCTAAAATCTTTTAATCATTCTTCTTTCTTGAGGATGACAGAAAATTGGTCAAAGTAATTTACTGAATAGAATTACTTTAATAAAATGACACGCTGTCTGAATTCAAATTTGCCACAGAAAATCGTTCACTTTACAGTCAAATCGTGACTACAAAAATATGCAAATAACTGAAAGAATATATATTATCAGTCTCAACTGATCCAAAATTATTTAAATATGCCAATGAAATAATAATGTCTCAATAAATCGTAGAAAAAGGCATAAATCAGCAAAGTGTAGAGAGTACAGAAATATCAAGCAAGAATATGGGGCAAAATATATGGGACAGAAAATATGGGGAAAATGGTTGCTCAGATATCGCTAAATGGCTCAAATAAATCAAGAAACGTTCACGACTACCTTATCTGTTGATTGAAGTTCTAGAGGAAAATTTCCAAAGAAGACTGCTGTTGGTTCCATTTCACCACCGTAAAGATGTGCTCCGACCTCGAACCTGGAACCTGCACCCTCGGAGAATAGAACAGTTTCCTCCTCCGGAACTCGCACTGCTCCGTGTAGACGATAGACATCCTTCTGGCAAAACTCTTCTGTGTGAGCCGGGTCCACCCTGGCCTCTCTTGAAAATTCCCTGAAGTTCTGGTAGAAATTCGCCATGAAGTTTATTGCAATTATTTCCGCAGAAATGTTCATAATTGTGGAGTATGAAGATATTTCCACTGCCATTTGATGTAATTCAGCGATGGATTACGATGCATGAGTGTAGTTGGAAGTTCACTACATGCTCGCTTTTGTAGAATGACGATTAACGAAGCTCCATGCTGCTATTTGACTCCATTGATATATGTCCCAATTGCATTAAAGTTTTAGTCTTCCATCTCCACTTCCGTTATAATAATAGTCGAAAGTACTGCCAGATTATATAGTTCCATTGTAGAATGTAGCGTTGTATCACCAAATGTAATCTTCAGTATCACGGTTGCAATACATGTGTCAGCCGTAGCGTAGAATGTGGTATTATAAAAGTGCTTCTCAAGTGTCGAGAAAATCACTTTTGTCTGCAGTCTTAAAATGCGAATATCTTCCAAAGTATAATAGTGAAAATGTTCAACTTTCGTACACGCCTCAATATTGTAATGCACAATTGAATTAGCATAAATGCAGTAGCTAACTTTTGATAGATAATCTTGTAGACTCGTTTATGTGTGCGCTCCAACTTCGCCTAGTTTCAGTAACCGTAAAATTGTACTGCTGCACGCTCAATGCTTGTTCGATGCTGTGGGCTCTGCCACACTTGCTAATGACGACTTGCTTCACTTAAGAACTCGAAGTCTGACAATATGAGAATCAGAAAAATGAGCCATGAGCCCTGAGACATGAGACATGAGACTTCCTCTCTGCTGTGCAAGGCCTTTTATCAACTTCTTAAGGGGCGTATCCATCCCTTCCATAGCTTGTTCCTCCGTCATTGCTAGAAGTTCTAACTTTGGCTATACTTGACGGATTTTCAAATTTCAAAAACTCATAATTAATTTCTTCAAAATTCCAAATCAATGCCATAACTGAAAATAGATTTCCACAATTCTGCATGCCAAAAGTAATTAAATATGGTAGTTTCAGTAATCTCCGTCTCCCTCCAAACTATCATTCATTGGTTCGAGCCTCTCCTCCAATAGCGTAACTTCTTCCTCAGCACTATTCCTTGTTTCCCTGCGACTGCGTCGTAAATCTCAGATCCTTCTCGAACAAAATCATGACGTCACCAAGAATCTCAGCTCATCCAGCCTACTTGCATGAAGTCTGCGTCATCCGTGCCTACGTCATGAATATACACGTCACAACTATGACGGCCATAACTTTATTCACATATGCCAATACAGCCACCGTGGTCTCAGTATAATTCAATTTACGGGGGCAGTACCTACTCTAAGGCCACGGCAGCCTCCTCCCCTCTTCCTCGCCTATCCATCCCAATATTCCATCCCTTCCCATCCCTCATGAGGCCCCTATTCCCTTTGCAGGTGAGGCCGCCTGTGCGAAGTGCTGATCACACCTCCCCAGTTGTATCCATCCTGACCAGATGTTCCAAGCTCCAGGACACTGCCCATAGAGGCGGTAGTGGTGAGTTCCCTCGCTGAGTCCGTGGGAACCACCAACCTAGAGGGTAAATTGACTAAATAAAATAATAAAATAAAAAACTCTCTATGTAACCATAAATGAAACTTAAATAATTTAGGATGGTGTAGTGGTCAGCATGCTTAGGTGCCACCCCGGAGGTCCGAGGTTCGATTCCCGGCTCTGCCACGAAATTTGAAAAGTGGTATGAGGACTGGAACGGGGTCTTCACAGCCTCGGGTGGTTCAAATGAGGAGAGGGGGTTCGATTCCCACCTCAGCTATCCTCGAAGTGGCCTTCTGTGGTTAACCACTTTATTGCCGGGATGGTACCTAACGTAAGGCCATAGTCACCTCCTTTCCTCTTCCTTGCCTATTCTTCCCAATCTCCCCATCCCTTCCCATCCCTCATAAGGTCCCTGTTCGCTTTGCAGGTGAGGCCGCCTGGACTAGAAGCTCGTCTCACCTCCCCAGTTGTATCCCCCGACTCGATGTTTCAAGCTCCATGACACTGCCCTGCGGCGGTAATGGTAGGATCCCTCGCTGAGTCTGAGGGAAAAGCCAACCCTGGAGACATAGTCTACACTAATCGTAAAGGCTGCATGATAACGCAGTGGTTTCATACTGCGTTCCTGGAAGAATATTCTAACGATAGAAATCTGTGATTCGATCACAAGGGTGATATTTCTCACCTGTAGGAACTCCTCATACTTATTGGCGCTCCCTTTTAGTTAACAGTCGTTGATCGACATGTAGCGCATGTCTGGCGTAGATAAAATATTATCTGTACTTTTTCATGAATCTCCGTGTTTGTTTGTGCGAGCTGTCAGCTATACAAGGGACGACGATGCACGTTTCTCGGTTATATGATAACATTCTGCATGATCGCTCGACAAGAGTATTACACTGTATTCAGCAGAGAGGCACGAAACGCTGATCCTAATCTCTTCTAGTTACTGCATTACACTCCTTAATATAATGATTAAGTGGCATGATCATGTCTGGCCTGGCTGGTAGTAACCGGTTTATGTGCCGACACGGCTGGAGCAGATAAAATATCTTCAAACAAAATGCAACTACCAGATGACATAACTAGTTAAGGTTGCTCAGAACGTAATTTATACGGCATTTGAAGTCTAGATCAGCGTTTCCCAAACTGTGGCACGCGTACCACAGGTGGTACGATCGTATTGCTGCAGTGGTACGCGGTGATGTCACGAAAATTATAAAAAGTATTAGATACGTTACGAAAAATATAAGAATATAAAATATAAAAACATTGATATGTTGCCCGAGGGCTTTAAGGTCAAAGATAAGGAGCAGTTTTATGAATTGAATTGTGATTCAGACCTAAGTCAAACTTTTAAAAAATGGCTCTTGTGAACTTTTGGGTTGAGAGGAGTGCAGACAAAGCTGTTAGATTTTTACTGCCTTTCAGTACTACCTTCGTGCTTGTGTGAGACTGCTTTTTCTTCACTTGTTTATCTGAAGAATAAATGCCGGAATAGGCTCATTACAGTGGAAAAAGATCTTCGTTTGAGACTCAGCTATCTTAAACCAGACATTCCTAAGTTGGCTTCTAATCTTCAAGCTCACCTTGAACTTTGGTTTGTATGTTTAACTATTAAGAGTTCTTTTTATTAATATTACAGCATTTGTACAGTATCATTTCTGAATGTTTGAATTGAATACTTATTGTGGAAAAAAAATCCACAGCCTGCTTCCAGTCTCCGACCGGGTCAGGAATGGAATGAATGAAGCCCCCATCTAGCGGCGAGGATATGAACTGTGCCGGCTGCCGAGGCCTGACGCACTCCTCTGGGGCAATGATTAAATGAAGGACAGATGAAATGAAATGATAGTGGAGAGTGTTGCTGGAATGAAATTTTGACAGGGAAAACCGGTGTACCCGGAGAAAAACCTGTCTGCCTCCGTTTTGTCCAGCACAGATCTCACATGTAGTGACCGGGATTTGAACCACGGACCCAGCGGTGAGAGGTCGGCGTGCTGCCGCCTAAGCCACGGAGGCCTTTGGATACTTATTGTAATTGACTTAAATAATAGACACACTTTTTATTATTCGAAGGTAAACTCCAACAGTCTAACTCTAACAAACGATTTGCAATCCATCTTTTAGTCTGCTACATAGTGGTGGTAGGGGTTATAGTTACTATATCTCCCAACCATTAGGTGGTACGCGAGAGATTCTCATCTCTTAAGGTGGTACACACTCAAAAACGTTTGGGAAACACTGGTCTAGATCATATCAGTGGAGAACAGACTTAGCACATTTGTTATCAACCAAGGGCACGCTACAGTAAACTGCTCGCTCTCCCATGGTGTCATGGGCTTCCGGTGTATGCCCCACTGGGATGGTCGAACTGCGCTAATTGGATCAAACACAGAGAAACATTCAGTTTACGCTAATGGTTTTGGGGAGAGGGTAAGGGTAGGAAACCACTTTTGAAATGTTGGTTAAGCCATGAGTTGACTGACAGCTAAGTACACCTGGACCCCGTGGAGTTTCCGTAGGTTTATTGTAATCAGTGCAGCTAACATGTTATCCATGTACAGTCAAAGAGGTTGCGAGTTATAAGAATACGTTATAGGAAGCTGTACATTGTAAGTGTGAATTGTCACAACGGGGCCAAAAGTGGAGCTGTTCAAACAAGGAATGTTCTGCCCATTTATTTACGAATTCACCTTGTTTTGTAGCTGAATACATAGAAGCATTTTGGTTTCCACGATACCGCTTTGAAGCTCAGAGCAAACAAATACATTTTTACGATGCTACAACATAAAAATAAATATGTGCAGATCTGAATAGTAACTGTGAAACGAAAAGAAAATGGCTGAACTTCATCTTTAAGCGCAAGGCTAAAGAAATCCAGGAATCTGGAATAATGTTAAAACTTGCTAATGAATAGTATCGAATATGACTTTAAGATAACAAGAGTAGATGGTGAAGAACACCGCTAAGATCAGCGCAGGTTGACACATTCCGACAATATTATTTTACCTTCACGTCCAGTTCGGAGTGGGGAGTAGTGAAACACACCTCAGGCAACAACATCCCCTGTTAGGTTCTTCCTAACTGACTCCCGTAAATAGACGGAGTGCTAAATAAACCCTCACTCGAGAGGAGACAAGTGCGTAATAATTAAAGCACTCAATCGCCCGAGCATCAGTTTGACAATAATATTTGAGTTGAAAACAGGACGATTATAATTTACTGTAAAAAAAAGATGATTGGTTGTTTCCTTAGTTTAGGGGCGCTGCGACAACGCGGTCATGTAGCCCCGTGTACTTTGGGTGTGTGTAGAATCTGTCTGATAACCGGTGTTAATTGTGATGACTGTATTAGTGTGTGTTGTCTGTTTTTAATTCAAGTAAGGACTGCAGGCGATAATTTCAAGTAGTTCCTACTTCCGCTACCAAATGCTACCGTCCACGACACCTACCTGTGAACTTGGCTACTAGATGCCATGCAACCAGCGCCTGGTGACGAACGTTGTAACTTAAGAGCATTAATCAAACCTAATCTACAAATTTCGCTTCACACAAGTTTAGTTAGTGGAGGGTTCTTTTACATGCCATAAATCTATGACATAGGCCCGCCGGCTTTACTTTCCCTCCGAAGGAAGGCACACCGGTAATGAGGGATTTTTAACGCTCTTAAAATATCCGACGACTTTGGCCGGGTTTGAACCCGCGACCTTCGTCATAGAAGCTCAACATGCTATCAACTACGCCACCGAAGTCGCTTGTAAAAAAGAACTTCCGACGATTTAGAATCAGCATACTTCCGAGTTTCTACCTATTATCCTATTGAATGGCAGTAAGATAGTGGATGAGTTGTTAATTGGCTATCCTGAGTGTGGTTTTTCCCAGGTTATTCCACACTCCCTCCCGGCAAATGTCAGGATAGTACCTAACGTCAAGTCCTGAGAGCACCGTGTAAGAAGATCCAAGAAATGTAACTTAATTCCAATCTGAGGGTTGGAATGGGCTGTCCATGAAGCAAAACTGAGAAGAGATGGGTTCGATTCTCATCTCAGCTGACCTAGACGTGATTTGCATTGGCTTCCCACTTTCACTCCAGCCAAATATTGGAATGGTGCTTAAGATCACGGACACCTTCTTCCAGATCCTAGCCTCAATTAAAACACCCACACTACTAGTGCTTCACAATAACACAGGTTAACAGACAATTCACACACACTCGTGTATTTTTAAATACTCGTACATGGAGCTACATGGCCACAATGTCGCCTTAGGCTCGATCGTCCCGCTGCACACATATAGCAGAGAAGTTGCCGATACATCAGGGGTTTAGACTGCACATCTGATTTTCTCACCCAAAGTGTACAGTTGTTTGGGGGTAACATTGTACTAGTCAGCATAAATTTGTCCCATTTTGTACCATTTGCTGTATACAGCCCCATTTACTGAGCTGTGTTTATCTGCCATTACCTGCGGTACCCTTGAGTGAGAAAAAACACGAAGTATGGTAGGGTATTAGTTTAAAATTGAAAATCTATTGACGAGGAGACGATTCTATATTCGTTTTAGTACCGGTATTACTCTAGTTGAAACCTATCAAAGCATGGCGTTCAATGGGGGAAAAATACTGAAGGAATTTCCTATATACCGTTACGATATTCTTTGTAGGATTACTTTTTGGCACCATTGCAACTTAAAGGGCATCGGAAGATCATACTCTCGGCATTGCATCATATAACTGGCCATGACTGAAAACTTGATGATGTAAATAGAGACCTGCACGTTCCAGGGTTTTCCGTTGAGCTTTCTTAATTGAGATACAATATGCCAAGCGAGTTACCACTCACAAGTTGGAAATTGGCGCCTCTTAAAAGAAAATGGAAGTGTTTTATCGGATGGTGTTAAATCAAGACGCTATGTTGTTGTTGTTGTTTGAGTCTTCACTCTTTTGACTGCTTTGATGCAGCCCTCCATGGCTCCCTGTCCTGAGCTAATCGTTTCATCTCTACATAGCTACCGCACCCTACGTCCGAGGCAATCTGTTTAACATATTCTAACCTTGGTCTACCCTTACAGTTCTTGTCCTCGACCCTTCCTTCCATAACTAAGCTTGCTATTCCTGGGTGTCTTAGTATGTGTCCTACCACCCTATCTCTTCTCTTCATTAGCAGTCGCCAGAAACATCTCTCCTCTCCCACTAGTCTTAATACCTCTTCGTTTGTAACCCTATCTACCCATCTGATCTTCATCATTCTCCTGTAACACCACATTTCAAACGCTTCAATTCTCCTCTTTTCTGCTGCACCAATAGCCCAAGTTTCACTTCCATAGAGCGCCACGCTCCAGACAAAGGACTTCAAAAACGACTAACACCTAAATCTATATTCGATGTCCACATTGTCAACTTTAGTATTTTAAATACACACATCAAAAAAAGTTTTGCATCACCTCGGTTCCCAGATCTCCGGCATATAGACGTTGACTGTGTATATTGTATCAAAGATACAGTCCCTTTGACTGTTCATAGATGTCACTAAAACTGCTCAAAGATGTAAACAACCATGCATGAGCAGGGCCTATTAGACGGAGGGGGTACGACAGCCGATCAGTTCCAGTCATTCCACCAGGACGAAGGTACGCTGCTCATGTTGTCTGTAGTTCTACCATGCCTAGAAGGTCAATACCGCAGTTCGATCGCGTCCGCATTGTTACTTTGTGTCAAGAAGGGCTCTCAACAAGGGAAGTTTCCAGGCGTCTCAGAGTGAACCAAAGCGATGTTGTTCGGACATGGAGGAGGTACAGAGATACAGGAACTGTCGATGACAGGCCTCGCTCAGGCCGCCCAAGGGCTACTACTGTAGTGGATGACCGCTACTTACGGATTGCCGCTCGGAGGAACCCTGACAGCAATGCCACCATGTTGAATAATGCGTTTCGTTCAGCCACAGGACGTCGTGTTTCGACTCAAACTGTGCGCAATAGGCTGCATGATGTGCAACTTCACTCCCGACGTCCATGGCGAGGTCCAGCTTTGCAACCCCGACACCATGCAGCGCGGTACAGATGGGCCCAACAACATGCTGAATGGACCCCACAGAATTGGCATCACGTTCTCTTCACCGATGAGTGTCGCATATGCCTTCAACCAGACAATCGTCGGAGACGTGTTTGGAGGCACCCTGGTCAGGCTGAACGTCTTAGACACACTGTCCAGCGAGTGCAGCAAGGTGGTGGTTCCCTGATGTTTTGGGGTGGCATTATGTGGGGCCGACGTACGCCACTGGTGGTCATGGAAGGCTCCGAAACGGCTTTACGATACCTGAATGACATCCTCCGACCCATAGTGCACCCATATCGGCAGAATATTGGAGAGGCATTTGTCTTCATGGACGACAATTCTCGACCTCATCGTGCACATCTTGTGAATGCGTTCCTTCAAGATAACGACATCGCTCGACTACAGTGGCCAGCATGTTCGCCAGACATGAACCCTATCGAACATGCCTGGGATATGTTTAAAAGGGCTGTTTATGGACGTCTTGACCCACCAACCACTCTGAGAGATTTACGCCGAATTATCGTTGAGGAGTGGGACAATTTGGACCAACAGTGTCTTGATGAACTTGTGGATAGTATGCCACGACGAATACAGGCATGCATCAATGCAAGAGGACGTGCTACTGGGTATTAGAGGTAGTGGTGTGTACTGCAATCTGGACCACAAATGCTGAAAGTCTAGCTGCATGATGGTACAACATGCAATGTGTGGGTCTCATGAGCAATAAAACGAGCTGAAATGTTGTTTGTGTTGATCTCTATTCCCTTTGTATTTAAAGGTTCCGGAACTCTTGGAACCGAGGTGATGCAAAACTTTTTTTGATGTGTGTATAACTAGCATTACCCGTCGCAGCTTCGCCCGCGAATATTCTAGTTGTAAAGAGTACACTTAGCAAAATCTCAATGATGAATGCAATGACTGATTTATCCTTGGTATGAATAATCAGACTTTATCAATTCAGCTACTGGTGCAGTGGTTATGGGTTTGTCATTCCCTCATAGGTATATCAGAGTGAAGTTAGTTTTCTGGGAATAACACAGACACTGTTAATTTAAGGGCCTTTAAATGTGGTTTTCGGAAACCCTTTATAGTCGGGTGAAAAAGACCTTTCGTACCACACTCACACGTGAAAATTGCGTGAAAAAATTCTAGAGTGCCCCTTGACCCCTTTAAGCGCATTATACTGTATGTATTGATGAATTTTACAGCTTAATTTAGTTCAGTGATAACCTTATAACCGTCTGGAAACTTTCACAGTAATGTAATAATTGGAATTGCATTGCGTCTTACGGAAATAGATGGACCTGTGAGATTCTGTCACCATGGTTACCGTGTTGCATTCTTTCCTTATTTCATTGTAAATATACATGTTTTAAGGTATTTATTGAATTGTGAGGCATTTAAAGAGTAAGTGAGTGCGTTTCGCTTACGCATTGGGTTATGCTGAACCTGTAGGTACCCCATATGTGTAGGTTGGTGTTAATGGGACCTTATTTTCGGTACAAAACTGGAATGGGACCTTAGCAGAATAATATAGGGAGGGATTATAGATGTGCAACTCAAAAGTTTAACCTGTATTTACTACACTTTTTGTACGCGGTTGCAATTTATTTTTACGTAAAACTCCGGTCTTTACTCATAATATTATTTCTTACAATGCATAAACTGCGTAGCCTAAATATACCTCCATTGCACAAAGCCCTCACAGTCAGACGAGAACTGCTCTCGTTTTGTATGCCATTAAGATGTCGCATTCCCATATATAGCTCTCAGAGAACAAAGCTACTCAGAAGCTAAGGGTACGCTAAACATGCCCTCTGTCTGGCTGACCTTTTACAGGCTTCCACTCCTTTTAAGTACGTCTGTATTTGTGCTGCAGAGAGTCAGGGTTGTCCACACAGTTTATTTCTCTGCTGAACAGCTCGAAACAAAATACTGGAGCCTATCCCAATTCACTAATCAGTAAGTTATCGAGTTCGGCAATAAGTTGAGTTTAGTATATTTTATTCTTATACTCGTTTCTTGGAAATCCATTTTAGGATATTTGGATATCATAGTGGTCTTGTGAGTGTGTTAATTTGTCTGATGATGTCTGTATTGATGTGTGTAACTGTAAATATTAGGTTCCAGCATGCCATTTCTTTGTTCAAAAAATGCATGACAAAAGGCGTTTAGTGCTGATTAAAGACAATTCTAGTTCTATCATTATTTTTCATGGTGACTTGTGCGTCGTGATGCGGATGAAATGAATACTTAATGCAATACAAACACCCAGTCCTCGAGCCAGCAGAAATAACAGTGCTAAATTAAAATTCTACGATCTAGTCGAAAATCGAGCCCTTGAATCAATAACATGTGACCTATCCACTTAAACATGATGGTCGCAAGATTAAAAAAAAAACTTTCTTAGAACATACGAACCATCTTGAATTTATGAAAAGAAACTAAGTTAAAGGATTTATTTAATTTTGTTGAACATTTACTGTCTACACTTGTTTCATTGCTATTGTGCCCATTCAACAATGAAATATGCAAATCACAGTTTGCCAGCAATGCTCAATCGGGAGTATCGGGGTTCATGGTTTGTTCTCCCACTCTGTGACTTACACACTTTGGACTAAACAGAGGATACACTTCCAAAAATAAACAAAAATCAACTCCTACTATTTAAAAACATTTAATTATCCAAATATATGGCGCTACAAAATTTAAACAAATAAAAATACTGACACTTCACTGCACACTTGTCCAAAGTTGAACAAGGAATACATATTAAACAATTATAAGATCATAATAACTGGTTTTCCACAAACCAACAAACTTCTACCAAGTTTCGCTTCCATATAGTGTCCTTTTAAATTCTTTAAAATAAGAGCTCCATACGGCTCGGTAATGTTTACTTACACTGTGCTATCAATTTAATACACATCCATTACTATTTATATGAGTATATCTTTAAATCATAAATATCAAAATTACCAAAGTATTGTTAACTATCACTTAATTTTGGGCTTTCACAATGCTCATTATGTTACCATCCCTCTCTCTCAAGTCAACTACTCACTACCGTGATTGGGAAAAATGTGCGTACTCCCGAGCTACAGAAGACTACTTGAACAAGTCAAAATTAAGATCACTCCCGGAATCTAATGTCCTCCATAGAACTCGTGAATCACTAAATCATATAATAATTAAGTTAGGGATTTATCATTATTTGTCTTAAAAGACCATTATATTTTAAGAAAGCAACGATCTGAACTCTGCAAGCGATAATCATTTATATAAAGGGACCTCGGTTCCAAGACCGGGTCGTTAAACCAATCTCTAAACACTTCTGTGTATTATAACTCAAACAGACCGTTCTCCGACCTACCGCAATACATCGAGGGTGAGGTTCTAGCCTTGACTACTTAGCGTGATTTATTGCAGGGAGACAGAGAGTCCCCAGTCTCGCTGCTACAAGAGACTGGCTACCATCAGCTTTCATACAGCTGTTTCAAGTGTAATTCTCTGACAGACAAGGCTTCTAATATTGATTCTTACAACAACATATTTAGGCTCAACAAACCTATTCTCTTGGCTTCGGTATATAGTAATTATGAAGTGTCCTCATTGGCGGGTAAGAAAAATTCAATAATACAACCAATATTTAGGGGCTTCAACACGGACGACTCTGAGTTCGATCCTTTCAAATGCCTCGGGAGCAGTATCCCAAATTAGATGACTTATTTATTTGCGACTTAAGGCAGGCCTTGCCTTATACCAGCGCTCATAATACAACATAATAGCACCCTTATTACCATACAACATACAATGCCTCGTGATCACTGTCACAACTTTGAGGACTTACCATAGTTCAATTACCCCGACCAACTGCCCCTCATAATTAGTTTTACCGAGCATTTCAACGCATTCCTAGCGTGATAAATTACTTCAATGCGCTACATGGCGCTTATACTTTAATTAGCCAAGTTGCCTTCAAAGAACTAATAAATTCAAAATCAACGTTTGATCTACATCTCAAATATATATTACTCTTCTCCCTTGACAATAATCATTTTACCATAAAGAACATGTATTCATAACATGTATTAATTCATTTAAAGGAGCTCGGAAGCTACTACCTTTCATATAGAATTCATCATACTATGCATTCATTTATATATTTATTATTTTATTATTATTACGCTTGCTTTCTCATATTTATATCATTTATCAATTACCCTGATATTTTATTGAATATATTTCCCAAGGGATTCATTTACATTTCACATATTTATTATCTTTATCTCAAATTAATCGCTCAGATCACGCTATTATTCTTTTACTTGTTATTCAACATCTCTACTCTCTGTCTCTCATGTGGATTATACGCAAATCCTCCCAAACACATATCATAATGAAATAGTTACTCACATGACTGTACGGTCAGCGACCGAATCCTCCAGCGATGGAACATGTTTGCCCACTCAATGCTTTTTAAGCCATCTCCATAGATACACTTACACTCAATGACACTTCTTTAACAACACATAAAATATTTACCTTAATTACTTGGAATACACTGAATACCATTTTGTATTCGTTTCCCTTAACACAATATAAATTCACAAAAAAATATTACACTCAAAAATGTTCACTATATTTACATTACATAACAATTTTATCACTTGGGCGTTAATTATTCGCCTTACAAACGTGATTTCTTTTCTTTCTCGTTTCCAAGGGTGGCACTTATAGAACTTCGGCTTCCTAATCTGACGAGATGATGGAAAGTCTCGATTGAACTACACCTCAATGGAACGGCTGATCTTCAAATCCGGGGTTTGACTATCGGCTTCTATACTTTAACTGCACGATGTCGTTTTCTTACTAGAAGCTAACTTGTTCGTCTAGATAAAAGTCTGTCTTTAATGTATTACTATGACGGCCGCTCGAATAGTTTATCGGTGACCTAGTATTTTCCTTGCCTTAATTGCTATTACTTTAATTCGTAGCTTCTTGGAGTTCTCCCAAACGCTTACTGTTCATTTGTCTATCTCAGACAAAGCCTGAAACTACAATTCCTAATTTTATCGTCCTGCGCTCTAGTCCCTATCTTTCCGGAACACTAGGCGTTACTTATTTCGTTCTACCCGGATCGGGTTCTTTAGCGTCGATAGAACTGTTTATTTCACTTCCTTGGGTACTTCGAAACCTTATGATGCTTTGTGTCTTGAACTGAACTATTATTCGAGTACCTATCGCCTATTATTTCTTCAAATTCACAGCCAAACTTTCACTATACTGGTGAACTTTGACGATACTTGTTTCTGCGTGCAGCGTCTACGCGCTCACTAAATTAACTTGTTATACTTTGCGACACAGTATTACGCTCTCGGGCGTCTTTTATAACTGAATATACTTTGAAGCAGCTCTCCTGTACTAGGAGTTTACTTGTAGCTTATCTTGTAGTCGATACTTCATCGTGCAGCGTCTCGGCGCTCACGGAACTGGATTGTTGGTGAAACAGTACCACGCTCTCCGGCGTCTCTGGTAAACTGAATATGGTGATGCTCCAACGTCACGCCCCCCTGGGCTGGCTGATATTGCATGTGCTGTGATGCAGCACCTCCGTACGAGGTCTGTTGTAAACTGCATGTGATGGTGATCCAGCGTGTAGCGCCTCTGTGCACACCTCGAAGACTGAATGCTCCTCCTGGCACCTCCAGTGTTTTTATACAAATCGGCGACAAAAAGATAAAATCCGCGTCTTCTCCAGCACTAACTTTTGAAGTAATTGTCGTATAATTTTGAAAAATATATCTCTGGAAAGCTCTTGTTCTAAACGTCAACTGGTTTCTTTGATCATGAAAATCGATCGCACAATTCCAAGATATTAAAAAATTTTTCTCTTCAGATACGAGGGTGTTGCGGTTTATTTTTCTATCCCTACCAACTCTGGTCTCGGGGAATTTTTAATTACGTCATGCTATGTCTGCACTCCTTTCCTGTGCAAATATTATAAACCTTTTCCCCACTCAAAAATCTCTCTTCCAAAATGATCAACCATGATGTGTTTCTTTCATTAATTAAATGCTCGCAAATGGCTTATTTCTAATTATTTCTCTTCTTGCGCAATTGCGAGGTTGTCATTTTATAGCTGAGTAAGGTCTATTTCCGAAACCTCCTCTCTCTTACACGCCGTGGAAAGTTTTTATCGTTCTATTAATAATCATGAGTCGGCTCCTTATCAATGCGTCAAGCATGATATCATGTCCGCCTGACTAGTGGTCACCTATTCTTGCGCAACGTTATAACAGCCCTCTTCGTAAAATCTTTTCAAGACATTCTAAAGACTGTATTATTTCCTCTCTTCTTTTGCCAATAAATTATGGATTCGACTCTTGAACCAATAGCATATGGGTTCAGATCTCCCCAACTTAGATAAATAAATTTTCGAAATTTTGAGGAAATTTATTTAAACATTTTTCATAAAAATATATATATATTTTTTTTAATGTCGAAGCCATTATAACACTTCTCAGTACTTTCTGGTCTTTCTTTACAAGCATTTCCCTTCTCTGGCTTGTTATGGTATCTTCAGGGTTTCCATTCATTCATTCCCTTTAAGCAGATGGCCACACTTAAAGTTATAAATCACTTGTCTCGTTCGGGTATTTCTCGGTCTCCTCACAGTCTGGCGTTACTCCAAACTTGTATCAGACGGTTTCCTTTTTCTCTTTTCATGGGACTGGCGTTCTGCCTGTCTGTCTCTCTCTTCTCTGGTTATTTATTATTAACCTATATATTCACTTTAAGGCCCCACGGGTACGGTCTGGCCTTACCCCGTTACTCTTTCCTTTATTTCTGTTTTCTGGACTCAAAGTCTACAGAATTTCATTTTTCCTTAAGAGTAAGGTCTGTCCCTACCCGTCTCTTCTTGGTTCTCTTCCTTTTTCCCTCATCTCATATCGAGATGGCATTTTCAAAAAAAAACTTTTTCCTACTCTTCCAATTCCATAGTTCCTTAAGATCCTCTCCTTTTCTTTCTTTTATTCCATTTCTTCCTTCGAACCTTCCAGCTGTAAAACGCTTGTGAGTCATCTTTATCCAGGGTAATTTTCATTATTTCTAACCCTCTCATAGTTTCAATAGGGTTTTTATGCTCTTGTAAACCTGCTACAATTTGCGGTTTTCTTCCTCTTTCCTCATTTCTCTCAAAGTCATCTCCTCTCTTTTCTTCATTCTCTCCAATAGTCTCAATTTTTTCCTTGACGTTCTCTTTGCTCCAATTTGAGTCTGTTTCTATTTTTCTTTTCTCGGCCCTCTTTCGTTGGCATTCCTGATATTTCATCATTAGTTCAAGGATCTGTACTTTCAATTTTCTTCTTCTAATTCCATTTTGTCTTCCTCATCCTTATGACTTTCTTCTGGATTTTTCTTTTCAATTTCTATTGGGTCCTGAACCTCTACTTCCATTCGTGCCTCGACGACACTTTCTATTTGAGTTTCATTTATTCTATCCATTTCCCCAGGAATTACTATTTTAGTCTCCCCAACTTCCACTTCTTTTGTTATTACCCCTTGATCTGGGTTTTTCTCTTGCTCTTCCTGCTCAATTTTGGCATAAGAATGATCTTTAATTTGCAACTCGTTTTCATTTCGGCCTTCTTCCTGACATGGAATTATCCTTTCCTCTTGAATCTCCGTTATTTTCTCTTGAGGTATCTCAATATTTTTCTCCGCTTCCATAGGAGTCATCACCATTTCTACTTCTTTTTTTCTTTGGATTGTTTAAGGCAACTTTCGGGCTCTTCCAGCACCGTTATTTCCTTTTCTTCTACAGCTCCAGTTTTTCTTTCAACTTGGATAACTGCTTCTTTTGATTCGAGGTCCTGCTCTAATATATCTTCCTCATATATTTTCTGGGCGATCCCTAATATGTCTTTATATTCCTGAATTGTAACCTTCCTCACTTCGGCTAACTCCTGAATGCTTATTATCCCATTTTCATCATACATGCTCATTATGAAGCAATGCATCTTATCCGTTTCTTCTCTTATATACGCTAACTGTTCCTTAATGTATTTATTCCTGTCGTAATCTCTGTAATAGGTCTTCCACCAGATCTAACCCCATTCATTTCTTATTTCCCATAGTTGCTCCATTATGTTCTTTATTTCCTTAATGAACATTCTAAACTGTTCCCCCGGAGCTAATTCTATTTTTCCTTCTTTCACCATGCGTTTCGCAAATTCCTTTTTCGTTTCTATTAATGACTTTTTAACATCAGGGATTTCATTATACAATTCTTCTAATTCTTGTTTGGGTATTTGATACTAATTTTTACTTGCCCTATCATGAAGTTCGAGTATCTTCTTAATTTCCTCGGAAATACTTTCTCTTTGTTCCTGAATTCCCTCTTTCTTGCTTAAGTCTGCATCTCTTAATTTCCAAAGTTCATCCCTCACCTTAGTGTGTTCTTTTCGCATTTCCTCAATTATATCCAAGAATTTTTCTATTTCTTTCCAGGTCGCCAATTCTACTTTTTCCTGATCCTGAATGCTAAGACTATCCTTCTTTTCCCCTTCGCTTTTCGAGCCTACTTGAACTTGCCTTACTAAATGAGACTTTGAATCATCTTTATCACTATTATTATCTTTACTCTGTACGCATTCCCTTGGGACTGGTTTACATGTTTCCTTTTCTACTTGGGGCTCTATATGCTCAACCTTTACCCTAATGTCTAAAGACATGTTACCTTCTCTTCGTGCAACTATGCCTCTAGATGCACGCATGCTTTCTAAGGAAATCTCTACATTTTCCTTCATTGGGTAACCTTTTTCATTTTGTTGGAGGTTCACTGTACTCTCTATAGATTCATATCTATCTTTACTTTCTACCTCCACGGCCTCCAAGAACCTCTGCCTTTCCTCACTCAATGACATCTTATTATCTTAGAGAATGCCGTGGGCTATTCTGTCCCATCGTCCGTTCATGCATGAGAGATGGTACTCTGAACTCTAGTGCCCAATTTCCAAAAATTTAACCTCAGAACGGGTGTTTACTAAAACGTACCCTTCTGGTATAATACTCATTCACTATCAACCTTTATGGAAGTGTTTTAAAAATTCAAACATTTTGAAAAACCATATTTTTTCAAAAAGTGATTTTTTTTAAGGAAAACTCGGGGTTTCCCTAGGAAAACTCATCCCTACGTACTGGGCGCCAAAATAAAGAGTTGTAGTTAGGGGGTATGATATAATCATACAAGACCCACGTTGGAAATTAAACAAATAAAAATATGCCGGTCCAAAGTGGAACACGGGGTACATATTAAACAATTATAAGATCATAATAACTGGTTTTCCATAAACCAACAAACTTCTACCAAGTTTCACTTCCATATAGTGTCCTTTTAAATTCTTTAAAATAAGAGCTCCATACGGCTCGGTAATGTTTACTTACACTGTGCTATCAACTTAATACACATCCATTACTATTTATATGAGTATATCTTTAAATCATAAATATCAAAATTACCAAAGTATTGTTAATTATCACTTAATTTTGGGCTTTCACAATGCTCATATGTTACCATCCCTCTCTCTCAAGTCAACTACTCACTACCGTGATTGGGAAAAATGTGCGTACTCCCGAGCTACAGAACACTACTTGAACAAGTCAAAATTAAGATCACTCCCGGAATCTAATGTCCTCCATAGAACTCGTGAATCACTAAATCATATAATAATTAAGTTAGGGATTTATCATTATTTGTCTTAAAAGACCATTATATTTTAAGAAAGCAACGATCTGAACTCTGCAAGCGATAATCATTTATATAAAGGGACCTCGGTTCCAAGACCGGGTCGTTAAACCAATCTCTAAACACTTCTGTGTATTATAACTCAAACAGACGGTTTTCCGACCTACCGCAATACATCGAGGGTGAGGTTCTAGCCTTGACTACTTAGCGTGATTTATTGCAGGGAGACAGAGCGTCCCCAGTCTCGCTGCTACAAGAGACTGGCTACCATCAGCTTTCATACAGCTGTTTCAAGTGTAATTCTCTGACAGACAAGGCTTCTAATATTGATTCTTACAACAACATATTTAGGCTCAACAAACCTATTCTCTTGGCTTCGGTATATAGTAATTATGAAGTGTCCTCATTGGCGGGTAAGAAAAATTCAATAATACAACCAATATTTAGGGGCTTCAACACGGACGACTCTGAGTTCGATCCTTTCAAATGCCTCGGGAGCAGTATCCCAAATTAGATGACTTATTTATTTGCGACTTAAGGCAGGCCTTGCCTTATACCAGCGCTCATAATACAACATAATAGCACCCTTATTACCATACAACATACAATGCCTCGTGATCACTGTCACAACTTTGAGGACTTACCATAGTTCAATTACCCCGACCAACTGCCCCTCATAATTAGTTTTACCGAGCATTTCAACGCATTCCTAGCGTGATAAATTACTTCAATGCGCTACATGGCGCTTATACTTTAATTAGCCAAGTTGCCTTCAAAGAACTAATAAATTCAAAATCAACGTTTGATCTACATCTCAAATATATATTACTCTTCTCCCTTGACAATAATCATTTTACCATAAAGAACATGTATTCATAACATGTATTAATTCATTTAAAGGAGCTCGGAAGCTACTACCTTTCATATAGAATTCATCATACTATGCATTCATTTATATATTTATTATTTTATTATTATTACGCTTGCTTTCTCATATTTATATCATTTATCAATTACCCTGATATTTTATTGAATATATTTCCCAAGGGATTCATTTACATTTCACATATTTATTATCTTTATCTCAAATTAATCGCTCAGATCACGCTATTATTCTTTTACTTGTTATTCAACATCTCTACTCTCTGTCTCTCATGTGGATTATACGCAAATCCTCCCAAACACATATCATAATGAAATAGTTACTCACATGACTGTACGGTCAGCGACCGAATCCTCCAGCGATGGAACATGTTTGCCCACTCAATGCTTTTTAAGCCATCTCCATAGATACACTTACACTCAATGACACTTCTTTAACAACACATAAAATATTTACCTTAATTACTTGGAATACACTGAATACCATTTTGTATTCGTTTCCCTTAACACAATATAAATTCAGAAAAAATATTACACTCAAAAATGTTCACTATATTTACATTACATAACAATTTTATCACTTGGGCATTAATTATTCGCCTTACACACGTGATTTCTTTTCTTTCCCGTTTCCAAGGGTGGCACTTATAGAACTTCGGCTTCCTAATCTGACGAGATGATGGAAAGTCTCGATTGAACTACACCTCAATGGAACGGCTGATCTTCAAATCCGGGGTTTGACTATCGGCTTCTATACTTTAACTGCACGATGTCGTTTTCTTACTAGACGCTAACTTGTTCGTCTAGATAAAAGTCTGTCTTTAATGTATTACTATGACGGCCGCTCGAATAGTTTATCGGTGACCTAGTATTTTCCTTGCCTTAATTGCTATTACTTTAATTCGTAGCTTCTTGGAGTTCTCCCAAACGCTTACTGTTCATTTGTCTATCTCAGACAAAGCCTGAAACTACAATTCCTAATTTTATCGTCCTGCGCTCTAGTCTCTATCTTTCCGGAACACTAGGCGTTACTTATTTCGTTCTACCCGGATCGGGTTCTTTAGCGTCGATAGAACTGTTTATTTCACTTCCTTGGGTACTTCGAAACCTTATGATGCTTTGTGTCTTTAACTGAACTATTATTCGAGTACCTATCGCCTATTATTTCTTCAAATTCACAGCCTAACTTTGACTATACTGGTGAACTTTGACGATACTTGTTTCTGCGTGCAGCGTCTACGCGCTCACTAAATTAACTTGTTATACTTTGCGACACAGTATTACGCTCTCGGGCGTCTTTTATAACTGAATATACTTTGAAGCAGCTCTCCTGTACTAGGAGTTTACTTGTAGCTTATCTTGTAGTCGATACTTCATCGTGCAGCGTCTCGGCGCTCACGGAACTGGATTGTTGGTGAAACAGTACCACGCTCTCCGGCGTCTCTGGTAAACTGAATATGGTGATGCTCCAACGTCACGCCCCCCTGGGCTGGCTGATATTGCATGTGCTGTGATGCAGCACCTCCGTACGAGGTCTGTTGTAAACTGCATGTGATGGTGATCCAGCGTGTAGCGCCTCTGTGCACACCTCGAAGACTGAATGCTCCTCCTGGCACCTCCAGTGTTTTTATACAAATCGGCGACAAAAAGATAAAATCCGCGTCTTCTCCAGCACTAACTTTTGAAGTAATTGTCGTATAATTTTGAAAAATATATCTCTGGAAAGATCTTGTTCTAAACGTCAACTGGTTTCTTTGATCATGAAAATCGATCGCACAATTCCAAGATATTAAATAATTTTGCTCTTCAGATACGTGGGTGTTGTGGTTTATTTTCCCATCCCTACCAACTCTGGTCTCGGGGAATTTTTAATTACGTCATGCTGCGTCTGCACTCCTTTCCTGTGCAAATATTATAAACCTTTTCCCCACTCAAAAATCTCTCTTCCAAAATGATCAACCATGATGTGTTTCTTTCATTAATTAAATGCTCGCAAATGGCTTATTTCTAATTATTTCTCTTCTTGCGCAATTGCGAGGTTGTCATTTTATAGCTGAGTAAGGTCTATTTCCGAAACCTCCTCTCTCTTACACGCCGTGGAAAGTTTTTATCGTTCTATTAATAATCATGAGTCGGCTCCTTATCAATGCGTCATGCATGATATCATGTCCGTCTGACTAGTGGTCACCTAGTCTTGCGCCACGTTATAACAGCCCTCTTCGTAAAATCTTTTCAAGTCATTCTAAAGACTGTATTATTTCCTCTCTTCTTTTGCCAATAAATTATGGATTCGACTCTTGAACCAATAGCATATGGGTTCACTATTGACTCTCGAATGTGATTATTGCCCACTAAAACATTCTTACTACATACAAGCACTATCAACCCTCCCCGGCTTCGGCCAGTATCTTTTACGGATTACCCAACGTAAGCTCAGAAGGCGCACGGACGGCATGTTTCCCTTCGACTCGATTCACTGCTCGGTTTCCATTAGTCATAAATGAATGATTTTCTAGAGAAATATTCCTCTGGAAATCCTTTACAGAATGGTGAAAACCGCATCAAAATCCATCCAGTGGTTCTCGAGATTACCCGTTGCATCCATGAATGGACTTTGTTTTGATCTACAGTATGTAGAGATATTGCCTTTGAAGTTTCTATTTCCAAATGTTTCAACTACAAATTTGTTTAAATTTTTACGATCTCATTTATTTCCCCCTTAAAATATTAAATAGCAATTTACTGTAGCCAATATAAATTGTAAGTTATGAACCCGATGGGGTTATGCTGACTGGAATCGAACATGGTTCTCAGAGACTGTGATCTCAGTAAAAAGGTTCCGCCAGGAAGCGAACCAGGGATCTGTACAGGGAGTTTCTTGGTAAAAACCCCTCGAAAGAAATGTATATTTAATCACTGGTGTGATTTTTGATGAAATGGCATTATTTATTAAAATAATGTAGGAAATAATGAGCAGATTATATCATTATAAGACGATTTGGTGTAAGCTATTGGAGGTTTGAAGCACAGAGGAGGGCAGAGCTGACATTTACTAATCGGCCCAG
Source organism: Meconema thalassinum (assembly GCA_946902985.2). Lineage (NCBI taxonomy): Eukaryota > Metazoa > Arthropoda > Insecta > Orthoptera > Tettigoniidae > Meconema > Meconema thalassinum. Next base: position 393,051,184 of record OX336391.1, read on the forward strand.
AATTGTGGGTTGGTCCCAGTGGAGCCACGTCCATCTCTGTCACCCCATTATGTCGTCTGGAGCAGGGGAGAGGCCTGAATAATGACACAGTTATTCCCCGACGGAGAATAGATTTGAAGTAGGGGCGGAGAAATGCCCAGAAAAATCATTGATTACTCGTGATTGGAGTAACGAATCGAGATGAGAGTTGCACACAGGTGAATATCTTGGCAAGAAGATAATTTTAGAGTCTTTTACCTGCGAAATTGGTGCATATTTAGTGATGTGCGTAAGGACTGTAAAACGACCATTGTTCGCGGAGGGATGTGAAGATGTTGACGGGGACTTCCCGACTAGGTAGCGTCCCACGCCATGGAGAAAGGAATTAATATTAATTAATTGAACGAGCGATTCCTTTGCACACAGATAGTTTTGGGACCTGTGAAGAGAGAGGAACACAATGATCATGGTTTGAAGACCTGAATCATGCTGTGAGAGGAGCGAAGATTACGCGGGAAGATGTTGCTCTACTTTCTGTGGAAATCCGATATAAGGGAGTAGACCCCAGGAGGAGCCCTCACTTGAATCTCAGTCCTACTCTGTTCTCAGTGTTACTCTGTTCTAGCTCACTTGAAGTCAGTTGAAGCCCAGTTGTAAGCCAGTCGAGACGCAGCCAAGTTCAGTCTACATGCCGCCAAGCGCAGTTACAGTCAGTTATAGTTTTACTCAATTGTCAATTGTAGCACAATGGCAATAAGTTGCAATCAGTATGCAGCAAATATGCAGCAGTACGAGACAGCGTGTAAGTCGCAGACAGAAGTCTTCAAATAAGTTACGTGCAGTCTTCGAGTGAAACTTCAGTCAGCTACAGCCAGGTGGAAGCCAGTTCGTCAAGGCAAAACGCATGACGATTCTATTCATCGAGACGCCGAACAAAGACTGGTATGTGTAAAAGAAACAGTAAATATGCTTGTATGAATAATAGTCGTGATACAGGCATAATCAGCCGCACGAACTATGACGTGTTCAGTATGAAGCACCGTATAGACTAACGGTAGCAATATTGTATATAATTATTTGTGAAAGTGTTGAACTTTATTAAGCGCACTGTGTATAGTATTAACTAATCGTATATGTGTAACTACGATAGAATGCGCTAAAGAAACTCTACTAAGTGTTTGGTATTGCCATGAGAGTACCAGATGTTAACGCTTACTGCAGGAGTAATGATCGTCACAAAAACTGTTGGAGAGTTCCGAGAGCAGATAACCAGACTTTCAATCAGGAGTTGATAACGTAAGATGCCGTCGACACCTGCAATTTCGATCTCTGCTAGGGAATTTCAGCATTGAAATGTGTATAAAGTGACGAGTGTTCAGTGTAATGTATATGTAAAAATATCATTTAAAGTAGTGTTTGATGAAGTGTTTCACATGTTTGAGGAGTGATAACTTCCTGAAAGGTATGCAACGTGTCGTGTTGGTGATAGGAATGTGTAATCAAATGTGTGTAAACAAGAGAAATATGTCGCGTTAAACCCATTATGGCGGGCGACATGGAAGAATATGATTGGTTGGAGCCACCTTAGATGCCTATAGAGATGTAAGTACCCCACAAATTATGGTTATAATTATGTAGAAGTATGGACCGATGCATGTCTGTGATTCCGTAAAGGTATTGTGAATTCCTTATAGATGCCAGTAAAAATCAGTTAGGAGGCTGATCCTCCATGTTTAATCAGTATTGAGTTGATTTTTATAGAGTTGAGATGTTGATTTGCATCATTAAGTGGAGTAGTTATTCCCACTATGAATTAAGAATGGCAATCAGTTATGTAAATGTAACGAACGCGATTGTTCGAGTTTAAAACGTCTAGCTATGTCGGAAATTTTGGTAATTTATATGAGAATAATAATAAATAATGATTTTGGTCATTTATGTCAATGAGATTCATAATAATAATCAAGGATGATTTTGGTCATTTATGTCAGTGAGAAATGATGATAATAATAATAATGGTTATTAAGTGTATGAATGAACACATCAGGAAACAAATAAATGGTGTAAGCGAGAATTATTAACGCTAAGTGCAAGGCTTATCAATCTAAGCAGGAAGATGTTACAGTGAGATTACATTTCAGTAATTATGGAAAGAAGCTTTATATCAGAATATTGCATATATTCAGTAATGATACCAGTAATGAAAGAGCTTTTAATGAATTGAATTTGCAGCTTAATTGAGAAGCTTATAGAGTAAATGTTAGATTTCTCTTAATATTAGAGGTCGGAATGTCGTAGCATGGAGCATTAGGGGCCAGATAGTCTATTCTACGTATGAATTCTCCTATGTCGTGGACATTGTTGGAGATATTATTTATGCCAGAGTTTTAGTGAATGGACCCTAACTCTGAAGAAAGGATTGGAATGTGTTCCGGATTGGAATCCTATGATAGAGTCGAGGATAACAAGGACACCTCGCAGCTCTATGATTTCCCGAGAACTTATGATGAGTTATTTACGCTCGTGGGCAGCGAAAACTCAGGGCGACAGTGGTTTTGTGCGCCTATATTATACTTGAGACATCGGTCACCGCCAGGCTCATGCATTACGAACCCCGAACCTTCATGTTGAATGGACCCATGTGAGGCCATTAATTAATCATTATCCTCGACGTAGGAATAATTACAAGAGCTCATTCAATACCTGTTGGCAGAATAGTCAATTAAGATCCTTTGGGAACATGTGTGTCGGTTAGGACACAGTATTTGTCTTGTAAATCTCCACTGCTTAGAGAGAGGGAAGCTTTCAAACTTTTAGAAAGGTCGAGATAATTGGTGGAACGACCCATCCCACTTTCTATTGTGTAGCGATTTCCTTTAGCCGAGGGTCGGTGCCAACCACCCGGACCGCTCAGGCAAGTAAAAGAGGGAAGAGATTCTAGACCTTGTTAAAATGACATATAATGCAAGATTGTTATGTTGAGTATTATAGCCATGTGGTTTGTGAACACATGGATAATTATAGTTAATCCTGATGGTTCATTAATTTAGCTATCTGACGAATAGTTACATGATATATTTGTACTGTCACTGGAGCCAAGTCATGTAGTTGGTTACTAGATGCCAATCGCCATGAGCGCGAGGTAGTCTATCGTACAATCCGACATAAGCTATAACGTAACGTTTTATCTAGGAATCACAGACAGCATGCGGTGAAACCATATAATTGGAGGATGTAGGGGGTAGCTTACATAATTATGGAGTTGCACGTTGATTTTGGTGCAACGTCCAAATAGGTAAATGCATGCAAAGCATTTCATTGGTGAGAAGAAAAATATTAAAACACGCACGGCACACATAATTGTTTAACATAAAGAGATTTAAGGAATAATCCTTGTTGTAATATTAAAGAAGTCACATTGTATGACTGTTATGTTAATGTACATTTGTTTTGAAGTCGTAGGTGCATCAGCGCACTAGTATATCCTTGTGAAGTTCACAGAAGGGTAAAGCATTATGGCTAGATATGACTTTGTTGTGATTTTATATTTGTTTACTTATGGATTGTGGAAGTAAAAATTTTGTTTGCTTTTATTTTATGCTTTTTGGGTATTGTTTTGTGTTTGAAGCCATGATTTATAAATGAATTAAAGTTTTAGAATAGAGTTGTGCCTTATCATTGTAGAGTTGATACCTGTTAGCCTCAAATCCAAAATATGCACTGCAAAATTGGGGTTACCGTACACGCCTGAGAGCTGATGCTAGTTGGAGGCAGATGCATATTATTCAACGAGATTACTCACATGGGTACAGTTATTCCGTCTAGAAATCCCTCTTCTTTAATAGCGGGTGTAGCTCATAAAAGATCAAGTCGTGCTGTTTTGTGCAGCCACGATCAAATATTCAAATCTCTATACTCTTGTGGACAGTGGCGAACTACGGGGGTGATTAGGTGGATCGACTACGTTTTTTTTAAACGTAATTTGATTTTTTTTATTGATAAAAAAAGAACAGTTTTCGGATTGGTAAGAAACGAATGTATTATGTCCGTTTATACATACTAATTTGAGAACATTATTTATCTTTGCCTGTGTAAAATATTGAGTGTTAAGACTACCAAGACCGTTTCCGAACTTTTGCACATTCAGAGGTGCAAATAAAATGTATCAAATGTTATCAAGATCAATGCACAAAGCAAACACATGACCAAAACAGAAAGCAAAATTCCAAAACAAGAGCAGAAAACAAACACATATTCAAAAAACACAAAGCAAAGGCAGTAAATAGCCATAAAACCTGAAACATAAAACACAAAGCAAAAAGCAAAACTCAAAAACATAAGTAAAAGCAGAAAACAGACACAAAACCAAAAACGTAAAACACAAAGCAAAACTCAAAAACATAAGAAAAAGCAGACAACAAACACAAAACCAAACCACAAAGCAAAAATCAAAAACATGAGTGAAAGCAGAAAACAAACAAAAAACCAAAAACATAAAACACAAAGCAAAAAGCAAAACTCAAAAGCATAAGTAAAAGCGGAAAACAGACACAAAACCAAAAACATAAAACACAAAGCAAAAAGCAAAACTCAAAAACATAAGAAAAAGCAGACAACAAACACAAAACCAAACCACAAAGCAAAAATCAAAAACATGAGTGAAAGCAGAAAACAAACAAAAAACCAAAGACAAAAAAGAACACAAAGGAAAAAATAGAAAACAACAAACACAAACCAAAAGCGCTATTTGTTCAGATATGACTCCGCTCATCCCCCTCCAGAAGCGTATCCTAGTTACTCCACTGCTTGTGGATATGTAGCTTAGAGAGATAGATTTGTAGATATGCGTCACAGAATAAGATCTAAATGCAGAAAGATTACGAGGCACAAGAAGATGTGCACATTTCGTACGTTGGTGAGAGCATTTCCTTTGTCTTAAATTAAAATGTAAGGCTCGAATCAACACTATACATATTTTGAAACTCAAACTGTATTCATGATAAAACCTGGTCACTATAAGTTGCAGAAAATAAATTGCGATATATTTTACACTAAAGTGAGAAATTCATACGAGCAAAATTGATAATAACTTTAATTGTTTATTAAACATATGTTCAATATTTGGTAATAATTTCAACATGAATTGGACACATTTTTATTTATTGACAAATGAATGTTTATATTAACGAATTAAATAAGTAAATAAATAATTTGGAAATAACTACATGGTTGTATTTTTTATTTTAATGTAGGAAGCATCTTTTTTCGTTTCGTTTGAGAACCTACTGCACGCACCTGCTAGCTAATAGTTGCTGACTCCGTAGTTATTTTTCATGATCTCTGAGATTTTCACCTTCAAGTACGTGGTACGATATGAGGTCAATCTCGTAGGCAAAACCTACGAAATTTTTGTCTAGCGCACGAGACTTTTCACGGCTATGAGGAATAACTAAAAGTTCAGGAATTTGACAGTAGATTTGTGTATCAAGAGCTGCCAGAGCCGTAAATTAAGCATTAGGTTACACGGAAAGAATGAAAGGTTGGTAAAGGCTGAACTCCCGTCGAGTTGACGCTCTCAGGCTCAGTGCGATGGAATCAAGCTAGTGTGATGTTAGCGATCACCAACCTCATAGCATTTAACTGACTTTGCTTGAGTGGTGTTTCTTTTGATTGAGCTAAATATCTATAAAATACATCTATCAAATTCGGGAAACTATAGAACACAGGTTTTTTAATGGAGGATCGACCATAAAAAAGAAGACAAGTTGTTAACACCTAGGAGTCCGGCTCCGTGGCTAAATGGTTAGTGCGCTAGGCTTTGATCCAAGGTGCCCAGGGTTCGATTCCCGGCCGATCCATCAGGGATTTTAATCTCCTGGGGTTAATTCCCTTAGCTCGGGGACTGGGTGTATGTGACGTCTTCACCATCACTTCGTCCTAATTACGACGCGCAGGTCTTCCACGGGCGTCAATTAGAAGACCTGCACTCGGCCTCTCCGGAAGCCACACGATCACACACAACATCTAGGAAGTTGACTGTATATCGTACGGTAGTGAGACCTGTTCTTGTTTGTCTGATGCTTATAATGCATCAGGTTGAATTACCGTGAATTTTTTGTTCCGAAATATTGATTTTTAGTCGCCTCCGTTGCGTAGTGGTCAGCGTGATTAGCCGCCACCCCGGAGGTCCGCGGTTCGATTCCCGGCTCTGCCATGAAATGTGAAAAGTGGTATGAGGACTGGTATGGGGTCTACACAGCCTCGGGTGGTCCAAATGAGCAGAGGGAGTTCGATTCCCTCAGCCATCCTCGATGTGGTTTTCCGTGGTTTCCCACTTCGTCTTCCGGCAAATGCCGGGATGGTGTCTACCGTAAGGCCACGGCCGCCCGCCTCCTTCCCACTTCCTTGCCGAACCCTCCCACTCTTCTCATCCCTTCATCAGGCCCCCCTGTTCGCTTTGCAGGTGAGGCCGCCTGGGCGTAGTGCTAGTCACACACCCCAGTTGTATCCCCGACTCAAAGTCTCAAGCTCCAGGACACTGCCCTCAGTGGCGGTAGAGGTGGGATCCCTCGCTTAGTCCGTGGGAAAAAGCAACCCTGGAGGGCAAAACGATAACGGAAAACAGAAAAATATTGATTTTTTTGTTGTATATGTTCCAGTTGATCCTATAAACTTATTATTATTGTTATTATTATTATTTTTGTTGTTGTTGTTGATCAGGGTTATTATTATGTTACAGTAGGCCACTGGTAACATCAATACAGGGTATGATTAGACACTCCAACTCTTTCTAATTCCAGAAGCTGAGAGATTCCGTCATTCTTTCAGAACTAACTGTGGTAAGGTTCCACGACCAAGATTTGTCTCGGAGGGAAGCAATTTCTGCCACTCAGCGGTTACTGACTTGTCAGTTTTATTATCGGCGCCTGTGTGATTCAAGCCCCGGTCACTGATCTGGAGACCGGGTTCTTGGCCTGCCATTAGTATCGCTCCTGTCGTCTCGTCTGTAGCACAAAGCCAGCATTCGGTATCGCGCCAATATAATCTCCACTTATGCTGAGGTGAATGTGCTTTCATTTAGAGACTAGGGACATCTTGCTCATCAGAAGACGGTCAAAATCTTTAATCTTCCATAGTCTAGCTGTCCCAAAAGGCCTGGGTTCGATTTTCAGCTTATTTTTGGCTTAATAATTAGGTCCCCTTCCAGGTGTCCTCAACCTTGGTGTTCGCGAGCACCACGGTGTTCTTTAAATGAAAATTGCTGCCCTCTTCATACGAGCACAATCTCTCCTCAGATCCTTTCGTCAATTCAAATTCTGTTGCGCGAACCGAAATAATGGTGTTTTCATTACAAGTTTTGACTGCCAGAAATAGGCCTGTTATCATTTTGTGAAATACAGATCTTAATCTACAGTAAGAATAATTGTGAGTAACACGAAAGATGCTGATTCGAATCGACTGTCCACACGTAAATGTATCTTATCTGCTTGAGTCATGCGAGCAGTTGCAGTATGCCTAGCGAGCGTTGAATCCCTAACTAAATCAGCACTTCTGAGGTATAATAATAATATCGTATGACCTCGGATGCCGGGAGCAAGCTTTATTTTTTGACACCCAGAGAGCAGCTTGCATGTCGAATTTCGTCGTTCCTTGGAGCGTTATGAAAGTCAAGGAGGTTAGATATCTAAGCTCCTTGACACTATAGCGCTTTCTAGTAGAGAAAGGAGGACCGTTTTCTTTGTATTGGCGGAAAATCCTGAGATTAATTTTGCCACTATTAACTCGGCCTACTGAATTCAAAAGGGTTCTTTGATATGCCAAAAGCGTGTGAGATTCGTGTCGTGATATTTGTCGCCTTTCAAAAGTCACTTACCATGGCCAGGAGTGAACCTGCAAGCTTGGGGTTGGTAGACCGACACGATAACCACTCACCCACCGTGAAGTGGAGAGACATAAGACAAGAAAAGAGAGGTGCATGTTTGTTGCGTAATAATGATAATAATAATAATAATATATTCGATTTCATGGTGCACGGGTAGTTGGTATGGCATGCGGGTATAGCTCACTGTCTCGAATAGCTTGAGAACGTTTACCTTCGACCAAGGAAGGAAACTACTGTAGAAGGAATAATTGTAACCGTCTTTTCGATTTGGGAAAGATCCGTATGAAACTAAGGCACTTTAGCCCCCAGTGCTTAATAGCAACGACCCTGCGGCGTAGCTGACCGCGTTAAATCACTCATCCCGATTCCGATGTGGAGCTGCATGTAGCAAATCCGGAGATCGAGGGTTCGATTCCCACCGCTGACAGCCGCTAACCTGAATGTGGTTTTAACACGGATATGTTTTGGGGTGTTACGGTCCACTTTCTGGTGTAGCGGCTAGCATTTTTGGTTGTCACCCCGTAGGTCCAGGTTCGATTTCCGGCTCTGCCAAGAAATTTAATTCTGGTCTAGATGACTGGAACGTGGTTCACTCAGCCTCGTGAGGCAAAATTGAGAATAGGTGGTTCAGCCATCCTGGAAGTGGTTTTCCGTGGTTTTCCACTTCTACTCCAGGCGAATACCATGATGGCTCCCAACTAAAGGCCACGGCCGCTTCCTTCCTAATCCTCACCTTAATTACAAATGCACACACTAATACAGCCATCCCAATAACACAGGTTATCAGACAAAATTCCACACTCACCCAAGTACACGGGGTTAGTTAAAAAGGAAGGAAGCTTTTAGTTTTACGTGACCGTTCATCATGCGATCAGGTATTTCCTTCTTATGTGGAATCCGTACCACAGGACATGCCACTTCACTTAGAAAAGTCATATGCATTGACCGGGAATCGAACCCGGTCCACCTTGGTGAGAAGCCAACAGCTTGACCGCTGCGCCACCACGCACCCTGGGGTTAGTTAGTTAGTTATTGTAGTTTTAAGGGGTGGGACAGCGAGGTCATCTACCCCTTACACAGGGTTAAATGACCATGATGCCCAAGCTCCTCAAATTAAACAACAATAGAAAGCAAAATTATAGATACACATACTATTACAGCCACTACAGAAACGCAGATTTATCAGATATATGAAACACACTCCCAAGTACAAAGGGCTGATGACAGCGATGCCTCAAGCCCCTAACAACAACAACAACAACAACAACAGTAATAGCAATGTGACAGATAAAGAACATGGATTTAAAGATACGAGTGTACACATCTGATGATGTATACAGTTTTATTTCCTTTGACAGGATTGTGCTGCTTAGCAATAACAAGAAATGTAGTTTCTGGTCAAGAGGTGTGGCTAAGTGTCAGCTACAAAGAACTGGAGTATCACGTCATGTAGACCTTCCTACTCGTCCACAGTGATGTCTCCGGCTGGGTCTATAAAAGGTTGTGCTGTCAAGTAACTCACTGCCTCCTCGATCGCTGCAGGCTTAACAACCCCCGCGCTTCACCGTGCATGACGCAAAGAAGCTAGTCGTATCACTGCCCCCTCGATCGCTACAGGCCTTGCAACCCCCGCGCATTAAAAGTTCATGACGCAATGAAGCTAGACCTATTACTGCCTCCTCGGTTGCTGCAGACCTAACAAACCCCGAGCTTCACATGTGCATGCGCAATAAAGTTAATTACAGTGCCTCCTCGATCTCTGCAGGCCTAGCAATCCCCGCACTTCACACGTGCATGTCGCAATGAAGCTAGGGGCAGATGACCTCATAGTTCCGCCCCTTACAACAACAATAACTAACGCAATGAAGCTACAGTCATATCACTGTCTCCTCGATCGCTGCAGGCCTAGCAAACCTCGCGCGTTACACGAGCATGACGCAATGAAGCTTATCGTATCACTGCTTCCTCGATCGCTGTAGGCCTAGCAACCCCGGCGCTTCACAAGTTCATGACGCAATGGAGCTAGGCATATCACTGCCTCCTCGACCGCTGCAGGTCTAGGAACCCCCGAGCTTTACAAGTGAATGCTCAATAAAGTTAGTCATTGCACTGCCTCCTCGATCCTCACACGTATGCTGCAGTGAAGTTCTTGTAGGGAAGTCATATCCCTGACATTATTTTGTTGAGTCTTTGTCACGCTGGTCCCTCCCATTTTAAAGTCATCATTGTTTACAGTACACAGAACAAAAGCAAATCATGTGTCTGACCATGGAAAAGGTGCGCCTCTAAGAGAGACATAGCATTAGTCAGCTTCCAAGAAGCCCTACTCATTTCATTCTTCGAATCAATTCAGTAAATGACGCGATCGCCAATCCCTGTCTGAGAATCCGCCAAAACGTTGCCAATATTGAAAACTTCAGTGGCGTAACTAGATTTTACTTCTGGAGGGTTCGGACATAATGTAACATAATCAATGCACTTATCAATGTACAAATGCTCAAAATTTAGGAAATTTGTTGATATTGAATTATAAAGCGAATTCATCTGACCCTTTGCATTCCCCATCATTGTAGCCTTATAAATTAAATTATAATAATGCATTACATTTACCAATTTAAGCTTTTTGGCGGCTTCGGTGGCGTAGTTGGTAGCATGCTGAGCTCTATGCCCAAGATCGCGGGTTCAAGCCCGGGCGAACTCGTCGGAATTTTTAAGAACGTTAAAAATCCCCCCAGTATGCCTTCCTTCGGAGGGGAAGTAAAGCCGGCGGTCCCATGTCATAGATTTATGGCATGTTAAAGAACTTTCCAATAATTACACCTGTGTGAAGCTAAATTAATATAGGTTAAACATTTGACTAACGTTCTTAGGTTCCTACGTTCGTCGTCAAAAGCCGACTGTGGAGGCATCTGGTAACTAATTTCTGAACTAGTTGGTCGTTGACGGTGGCGTTTGGCGGCAAAAGTAGGAGCTACTTGAAAAAATCCAATGCTTGCAGTCCTTACTTGAATTAAAACAGATAACACACACTAATACAGTCATCACAATTAACACCGGTTATCAGACAGATTCTACACACAACCAAAGTACACGGGGATACATGACCACGTTGTCACAGCCCCTAAAATGAGGAACCAACCAGCCAATTTAAGCTTAACATAAAAGAGGTTAACTTCAAGACTTCAACAAATTTCATATTTTTATTATTCGGCTCTGGTGGGATTGATCCCCTTGATTACCCCCCCCCCCCCCCTCGTAGTTACGCCATTTGTCTCTTCATTGTCGGCAAGCTTATTTTATTATCTAGAAGTACGTATTCTTACTCCTGTCCTAAATATCCTGCCTTCAATTCTGGGCTCTTCCAAGAAATTAATTCTGGTTTGAGATCTGGCAGTTGCATGCAGTTAGAAAAACAAAGGACTTTTTTTGTTGGATTTATTTACGAACTTTGCGAAACCATAGTCATCTAGCCCGTTTACTTGAGTGTGTGTGAGGGTGGGGGAATCTGTTGATAACCTGTGTTATTGTGATAACTGATCTAGTTTGAGTATTTGTAATTGACGCCAGGGTTTGGGTAGGAAGGGACCGTGGTTTAACTTTGGTATGTCGTCCCAGCTATCGCCTGGAGTTGAAGTGGAAAAACGGGAAAAATCGTAAATAAATCTAACAACAAAAGTCCTTTGTTTTTCTAACTGCATGCAACTGCCAGATCTCAAACTAGAATTAATTTCTTGGAAGAGCCCAGAATTGAAGCCAGGATATTTAGGACAGGAGTAAGAATACGTACTTCTAGGATGGCTGAGGTAGTAATTGAACCTGAATTAACCCGCCTCTTCTCAGTTTTGCCTTACGAGGCTGAGTGACCACCGTTCCAGCCCTAAGACCACAATTACATTTCTCGGTAGAGCCGTTAATCAAACCCAGACCTTCACGGCGGTCATATAGCCTTGTAAACAGAATTTGTGACTGTACTATATAACGTGTCATGCTTCCAGAGAAATACACACATTGTCCCGCGGTGTAGCTGTGCGTTTCAAATCGCTCGCCAGTAACGCGACAGGAGCTTGCAGCAAATCCGGAAATCGGAGGTTCGAATTCTGGCACTGACAGTGGCTATCTTCAATGTGTTCTTTCCTAGTTTTTTCCACACTCCCTAACGGAAAATCAAGTCCCATGGCACCTACCCCATCCCCAATCCTAATGATTACAGACACCACAGAAATACAAGGTATCGGAGAAATTGAACACTCGTCCAAATACACGTGGCTGATGACCAAGACGTTTCAAGCACCCCCCCCCCCCTCCTCAAAAATAAATAGCATCAACAGAAACACACGGAAGCAAAAAGTAAACTCATGAAGTGCAACCTGGATCTTTTCTATGCAACATCTGGTTTTATGTAGGCTATAGACAATGATATAAGCACTGTTTATTCCAGACTGCATGTGCCCACATTTCAAACTTGTTTTAATGCATCAATAAAATATTATTACACCATCAAGAATGTATTAATAATTTAGCACATCATTACACCCCGAGAATAGTGTACTGATAGAATTAGCAAGTCCATCAGCCTTTCACCCTTGCTCGGACTCTACTACCTGCAGAGTATTACGTTACGGCCTTGATGACATCATGGTCATATAAGCCTTGTCTACATAAGTGTTATTTTAGAACTTAAAAGGTTCATTCTGGTTCCGTATTGATAAACTAATTAGTATAAATAGATTAAAGGTTCCGCCTGATCAATACTTTTATTAAATATGATCAATGTGCGGTCATTAGTGGGACATGTTTCGAAGCCTAATTATTAGTGTTGGCCCCTTCATCAGCCGATATGACCGAAAACTATACAAGTTAATTGTTTGGCGTAACACTAAAAATTCTCTTAAAATTGAATCTTGTATGGTGTACCATAAAGAGAGACTGAAAAAATTTTAACGCCTAAAGTAATAAATGTCAAAAGTCTTATGAACTATGGACACTTTCAATACACGCCTACCGGGTGAGTTAGCCGTGGTGGTTACGGCATGACTGATGGCAGTCGCTCACATCCGGGAGGCGAGGAGGTTCGAATCCCCCCGCCGGCAACCTTGAAGATGGTCTTCTGTGGTTTCCCATCTTCCTTCCAGGCAAATGCCGGGGTTGGTCCCTAACTATAGGCCACAGCCGCTACCTTCCAACTCCTCGGCCTTACATTCCCACTTCCCTCCTTCCCTCCCCAACGGTACTTGTAGCTCACCCATTGGGTGTCCGTCTCGAAGCAGCTACAAAACTGGCGAGCCGAACATGTCCTCGGACACTCCCGGCACTAAAAGCCATACGCTAAAAAAAAAAAAAAAAAATACACGCCTCACTGTGGTCTGTAGATGTTAATAAAAACACAAATGTACCGGTTCAGTACGGCAGCAACAGTTGAAAACACCATTAAAACATGTTGGAAACCAGCATTAATGATGGAACACCCAATACCTCAATATTTCACCAGCAATGTAGAAATATGAAAATAATAAAACCATTGAAGTCACTGCGCTGAAATTATATCTTGCCAATAGAACGCTTATGGAGTGCATAACTTCAACACTTGCAATGGCAGAGATTGGCCTCTAATCCGTCTGGTTTGATCAACGATTAATAAGATAACTTATTAAATTGGCAGGTTGCCAAGTTATCTTATTAATCGTTGACTCAGTGAGGAAAGTAATGGCAAACTACCTCACTCCTCATCTTGCCTAGTATGCCTCATTATAGTGCTGTCTGTGATTTTGTGAGTTTCTTCCACATGACCTATTATGGTGCTTTTTAAGGATCCAACCAACCTCCGGGCTGACTACCTAACAGAAAATTAAAATGCTCCACCAATCAATACAAATTCTATTAAAATGTTAGTACATGTTTCGATATACGATAATGTCTTCTTCAGCGTTTATACAATATTAAATAAGGGGGCGTGGTGGCGCAGCGGTCAAGTTGTTGACCTCTCACCATGGCGGCCTGGGCTCGATTCCCGGTCAATGCATGTGAGATTTTCAAAGCGAAATGCCATGTTCTGTGGTTCGGATTCCACGTAAAAAGGAGGTCCCGCGTCTTATGATCTCGAGATTAACGGTCACGTAAAACTACAATCTTCCTTTTTTTATATTAAAATAAAATAAAAAAATAAAAATAAAATTTAACTTGTAGCAATAGCGGCTTTGGTGGCATAGTCGGTAGCATTGCTGAGCTGCTTTGCCCAAGGTCACGGGTCCAAATTCGGCTGAAGTCGTCGGACTTTTAAGAGCGTTAAAATCTTCAGTATGGCTGTAACGTTTCGTTACCAACCTTGCAGGTAAACATACATATATCAAAATCTCCACAGTTGGGCGTCAAATGTAACGTTCCCGGTCCTTCTAAGTGACCAAAGGTTACGTTCCTGGCGGGGCTCCAATATTGCGTTCTCCTGGAGTACAGTAGAAGAATCGCAACAAGAACAAGCACCGCTTTACTCACACCACCAATAGCATACTTACCTCTTACCTGTTCATTAGCAATGATTATAATCAGCTCGTGTGGGCGCCAGGACACCTAACATTTACTTTAGATGTGCCAAAGTATTTAATTAAAATAGTGATAGAGCACTCGAAACGTCTTTCTCTCAAGCCGTGGTATAGCTGAGCCATTAACCAATTGTCTTATCGCTACTGGGAGAAGGTATGCATTATGTCTAAAGCTAGCTACTGGAAATGAAAGTCCTACCATTACTTAAGAACAAAATTTAATTGATCAAAATTTAAAGCAGCAAAAGACGTAAAAAGAGAAACAAATGAATTTTAAAAAAATCTGGAAGTTATATTAAATTGGCGAGAGTTACAAAATGGAATATGAATTAAATTTAAACAAAAGCTGGATTCTAATTTGCCATAAACAGAATTACAGAGACTTGATTGGATTTAGTAAAGGAACTCACGGCCGTCTTCTTCATAGTGGTAGTCTGGTTTTCCCTCTGATCTTGCTGGCGGATGTTGTTTGGTTCTGCCTCAATATTGTATAGATCCTTATCTTGATACGGGCAGGGAACCAATTTGTCCCGTCTCCCGACTGACATATGTGAATGGCTTTGCTCCAAAATTCACTTTTGTGAATATGATCAAGGACACGATCATATTCACGTCAGTAGTATTAATTTTAAAACTTCTTGAACTGATAAGTTGCGATCTCGCAGCGAAGATGTCTGATAGACGTGAAGATTCAGAAAATCTGAGAAGATTGGGGCTTGAGAGTAGATGACCATTGGTTTTTATGGAAGAAGAACTTCCCCACTCTGCAGTATTTCTCGACCAATCAATTAGGTATCCTTATGACGTAGCTCCCCACTCCAGATCCCTAAGTTCTGATCATGCCTCTTCATTAGTTGGGTTAACCACGTGGGGTTGCTTCTGAAGTAATTTTAAATCAGCGTCCTGATGCGATGTTCTTCCGAGAATTCGTGACGTCAGCGCTAACTGACCAACTTGCTTTGTCTTGGACCCTCGCGTCCCCGGAATGTTTGTACATATATCTCGAAAGTCAAGTCTATTTGTGGCGGACTACCCGTGGCGAAACTGACGACACGTTGAACGACATATTTCCCAATCAAGTCTTGTACAAAATATAACCTATAACGAATCTAACTAAAATCTCCATTTTATAACTTCCGCCAAACAATAATTAAACCCCTTCTATATATATAAAGAAATTATGGAATAAGTCTAGAATCGATATGATAATTAAAATATACATAATAATAATAATAATAATAATAATAACAATAATAAATTAATTTTGCTGCTTATAAAACATATAAATTAAGGGGAAGTATTCGGACTGTTACATGGCTTCCTTCGGAGGGGAAGTAAAGCCGGCGTGCCCATGTCATAGATTTATGGCATGTAAAATAACCTACCATTGCAATTGGTGGTGTGTAGCAAAATTTGCTGATTTTTTGACTGGTTAGGTAACGCTCTATCAAGTTGCAACGTTTGCCGCTAGATTAGTGATAGTGGCGTCTGGTAGCCGAAGTTGGAACTGCTTGAAATTGAACTTCTATTCATCTTCATTCATTTCATTTCTCATTAACTCCTCTCGTGAGGTTGGCGTCAGGTCGGGCATCCGGCCATATAAACTATCAGCCACGTAGTTAATCGCATCTCATCCCCGATCCGGGATTAACAAGGGTTAAACATAGGTAGACATAGAATTTCATTTCATTTCATATTTATTTATCAGTGCCTTACACTATATTTACAGTTCACTGAAGGGAGTCTCTGAAAAGAGCAAAGCCCCACTTCGCATTCCTTAATGTTTTGGCTCCTTAAGCTCCCTTAATTGGATTTACAATTACTGTATTACGAAATTGTTAACTGGACTAAAACGTAGTGTTTCTTCTTTATAAATATCAAGGATAACTGACGGTGGTACTTCAATCCACTATCGTACCGAATCCGGGGATCTCCTGGCTGCATGCCCTTGATCGTTAGTGCGTCTATCTACCGTGATCAGTACCCAATATTATAAAACTACTTGAGGAGCACCGGAACAACAACCGATGAGTCAAACAAAGCAATCAAATTGCAGAATTTAATAAACACTGGCGAAATAGTGGCATTTTAAACGATTTTTAAGGTAGATTGAGTGTGGTTCTTGACAAGAGACGTTTGTAGAATCACATTAAAACCATTTTTCACCCAATATTCCTCCCAGATCCGTGGTTCAAATCCCGGTCACTCCATGTGAGATCTGTGCTGGACAAAACGGAGGCAGACAGGTTTTTCTCCGGGTACTCCGGTTTTCCCTGTCAAAATTTCATTCCAGCAACACTCTCCACTATCATTTCATTTCATCTGTCATTCATTTAATCATTGCCCCAGAGGAGTGCGTCAGGCCTCGGCAGCCGGCACAGTTCATATCCTCGCCGCTAGATGGGGGCTTCATTCATTCCATTCCTGACCCGGTCGGAGACTGGAAGCAGGCTGTGGATTTTTTATTCCTCCCAGAACCGCCAAAGCACGAATGCATAAAAGTAGATTCATCGGCTTTTGTTCGACGCTCCTCGTTTGTTATAAACTGAATGTTACCGTCTAGCCTTGCAGTCTTGGCCTATTGGTGTCACCAACCTCGCCCCATTGCACTCGACTCGAATGATGTTATGAAATATCGACACAAGTAGGCCAGTGTGTTGGGTATCGATGTCAGAAATGGAATATACCTAATATTCTGACATTAATTGATGTGGATTTGTGCCAATGACTAGCTACAATATACTGGCAGAGGAAAGTAATTAACAGCACTCGAGTGATCGCTCCAATTACCCTATACGTTTACAAGAGAGTCTATTAGCTTTCTGTGAAGTTCTTGATTTTCTAGATAAAAAATAAATAAATAATAAAATAAATAAAATAGAGGTGTTATTGTTGTTGTTGTTGTTTCACTTTAGGGGCTAGGACGTCGTAGTCATTTAGCCCCATGTGCCTGGCTGAAATTTGCTGATGACAGCGTCATCATAGCCGAATCACCTGATATTTGAATGCGTTTTTAAATGATATGGACTCTGTCTTGAAGAAAGAATTCATGATGAATAGGCCTCAATAAGTAAAACAAAAAATAATGGCATGCAGCCAAAAGAAATCGGAAACCCCTATTGATGTAAAATTGGTAGGTGAAAAGCTAAAGGAAGTAGGAGACTTCTGCTACTTAGGAAGCAAAATAATCAGCGATGGACCAAGCAAATTGGATATAAAAGTAGGTTGGCTCAGGCAAGGAAAGCACTTTTACAGAAAATAAATTAATTAAAATAAAAAAAATTAAATAAATTGTTGTCATCGAATATAGATTTAGTTATTAGAAAGTTAATTTTGAAAACCTTTGTCTGGAGCGTGGCGCTCTATGGAAGTGAAACTTGGCGCGACAGAAAAGAAGAGAATAGAACAATTGACATGTGGTGTTACAAGAGAACGATGAAGATCAGATGGGTAGATATAGTAACAAATGAAGAGGTATCAAGACGAGTGGATGAGGAGAGATGTTTCAGGGGACTGCTAATGAAGAGAAGAGATAGGTTGGTAGGACACATAGACTACTCAAGACACCCAGGAGTAGCAAACTTAGTTATGGAAGGAAGGATTGAGGACAAGAAGTGAAGGGGTGGACCAAGGTTAGGATATGTTAAACAGATTGCCTCGGATGTAAGGAGTGGTAGCTATGTACGGTAGAGATGAAACAATTATCTCAGGACAGGGAGGCATGGAGCGCTGCATCAAACCAGTCAAAATACTGTCACTGACACCTAGATGCGAACGCTGGAACTTGATAGAGCGTTTCTAACCAAATGACCTACCAATTTAGCTACACACTACCAATTGTAGTGGTTCGATCTTTTACATGCCATAAATCTATGACATGGGCCCACTGGCTTTACTTCCCCTCCGACGGAAGGCATACTGAAGGATTTTAACGCTCTTAAGAATCCAACGACTTCAGCAAAAACTAGCAAAATATGTTGTGGAACAACATTACGGACGTAAAATTCTCATCATTAATGCTTACGAGGATTAATAATATTTTTCTCAATTTCCCAAAAGATGACTTTTTAGCCTACTTTCGATTTTTGCAAAAAATGAAAGTAGACTTATGAGATCAACACAGGGCGAAAAATTGTGTGTCTGTCTGTGTGTATGTGTGTGTGTGAGTCTCTGTGTGCGTGTGTGTGTGTGTGTGTGTGTGTGTGTGTGTGTGTGTGTGTGTGTGTGTGTGTGAGTGTGTGAGTGAGTGTACTCTGAATGTCTGTCCCCCCCTATCAATTCGAACACGGTGAAACCGAATTGAACGAAATTTGGTACAGAGGTAGCTCTAGCATAGGGCACCTCAGTGCCATACTTTATATCGCCGCCATCTTTACCAAATCTGAATGGCGGCCACTCAAACGTTCAAAACGTAAACTCAAATTACGGCTAAACTAATCATCCGATCTCTACCAAATTTGGTGACAACATACCTTTATATAGGACGCGTCTTTCACCCAAACTTCAAGGTCATCGGCCTTGCCATTTCAGGATGGTGGCCGTGTGAATTATGCAACCATTATAATCAATAGCTTAAGACCCACCAATTCAGATTATCAAGCCTAGGGTGGTTTAAGCTATCCTGAAGGTCGTGATCCGTTATTTATTATAATTTAATATTATAATATTATTCTGTATGACTGGCTTAAAAGAGCTGAGCTGTATCTGCCACACGACAAGATGGCAGCTGTCCTCATGAGCCTGTCTTATATTTCAGTAGTTTTAGTATGTTGTATGCGATATACCCTACTGATACAATAATATAAACTTTGTATGAAATGATCTATAATGAAGATGTACTGCAGTGAAGAAATAGTTTATTTCAAGTCATTATTTGCCAACAGGTTGAATCTAATATATCAGTTAAGATCGCCATGATGTTACGGATATGTTTAGCTCTGGGCTAGCGTGTTAGCCTGTCACGCAGTTGACACAACGTATGTGATTCTATTTTTCAGTCACTAAATGGTGTAGATTCATATATTACTCCTGAGAGAATTAAATCAAGAAATCAATGTAATATCTCGGACTTTTCAAAAAACAGTAATGTTATTTACTGTGTCCAGTACTATTGTACATACAAATAGTATCCAAATACATAGTTATTTGTTAAATCTTCAAGTTTGAGTAATTTATGGAACATTTTTGTTTAATTCGAATTTTTGGATAATTCGATTTTTTAAATTGTCGCTTGAAGTTCGAATTATCCAAGTTCCACTGTATTTTAAAAATTCACTCTTAGTTTGTCGTATTTTTAGAGTACGTAATACTGAAGTTGAGAGGTGTTTGCCATCTTGCTTATCGTTATCGAAATACGCCTTTGTGCTTGGATATAGTGGAAAGTATAAGCATGTTTTTTCTGATTTCATATTGCACATAATTTCTAAGCAAGGCAAAATATTTTATGTAGATCCTTCAAATTTCATCCTCCTGTCTCATTTAATAAGGTGATTGTACCTTTGAAAGTTTCCGCCTAATCAGTATTTTCAATAGCTTGCCATGGTGGGTGAGTGGTTATAGTGTCGGACTACCAACCCCAAGATTGCAGGTTCGCCCCTGGCCATGGTAAGTGATTTTTGAAGGCGACAAAAATCACGATACTCATGTCATACGTTGTTGGCATGTTAAAGAACCCATTTGAATTCAGTAGGCCGTGTTCAATGGCAAAATTAATCTCGGGATTTTCCGCCCAACACAAAGTTCCTCCATTCTCTACTTGAAAGCGCTGTAGTGTCAAGGAGTTTAGATATCTAACCTCCTTGACTTTCATAGCGTTCAAAGGAACTACGAAATTCGACATGCAAGCTACCCTCTGGGTGTCAATTAACAAAGCTTGCACCAGGCACCCGAGGCCATACGATATTATTATTATTACGCAGTTGACTGGGGATCGAATACTGCTACAGTTGACTTTTTTTTTTTCTTGAATTCTTTTACAAATGATGTGCACAAGCTCTTTTCACAGATACTGAATAAAATGTCATTTAGCTCAAAGGGGAGGCTAATGTATACACTCGTTTATTAATAAAATCACAGTCCCAGCATTGCACATAAACAGAAGACATTACGAAAAGGAGAATAGAAGAATTAGAAACACGTTGTTATCAACCACAGCCTTCTTAATGTCTCTGTACGGTGCTGTCCTCTTGTGGGTTATGTGGGTAGTATTGTTCCAAATATACCGCTGTGTCAATACCTGGCCTCCTAAAGTATGGCAATTTTGTAATACTGGTAGTTCGACTATTAGCCACGATCGCGCTCCGATTACCTTTAATGATAGAACGTACAAGGCACTGCCGGCAGGAAGTTAGGTCCTCATTTGAGTACGTAATTCAATTGCTTATATGAGGACGAAGCGTCCTGCTGGCAGGACCGTTCTTTTTTCCATTATATAGAGGGAAATGTAACGAATCAGCGCATGCAAGTCTGAAGTTGGTAGCTCTGACCGTTCAGTAATGGCGGCGATTATACGTAATGGTGACTGTGTTTATGTTTTTGCTACCTATTTCGATGCTCCAAACAGCGGAGATGCATGGAGTCGCTCGTTATTTGCTAGTAATTATGATATCAGTAAATGTCATGGTACTGTAGTTTAAATTACGTGTAGTTGTGCAACTGTGCAGTGGGATATTGACAAAAACACAACTAGGCTTTTTTATTTATTTATTTATTTATTCTCGAGTGATGGACGCGCCGTCGCTCATACATTTATTTAGTCTCTGTACTATAAGAAAACACGTTTATACTTTATACGTTTATATATTTTAGAGTCAATATGTTGTTAAGAGACAGTTATTGTATTAGTCAATATGAGTCATATTGAATATTTTAGAATATTTACAGACTTTTATTGTTTGCCCAGTACCAGAACTGCAATATTATTACGCTCTGATAACCCAAAGTACTGCCGGAAGGACGCGTCCTGCTGGAAGGCCAGTTCAAACATTTGCCATAAGGGTCCAAAGTCCTGCTGGAAGGACGCACCGCTGTGTACAAAAGTACTTCCGGAAGGTCCTTCTAGCAGGACGAGTGACTGTACGCTCTATCATTAAACACTGCCAGTTGGATCGCCTCCCTCCTGGCTACTTTAAACTGCCTACTCGTTGAACACCCAGAGGCGTACTAGATAAATATGAATTCACTGCTAGGTCGCAGCACCAACCTACTGTGATTGGCGCGGATTTTTTAAGGGGAAGGTACCCAAAACGATAGATCCTTAAGTTTGCAGGCTGACTTAATATAGAGATTAACGGACGTGAATGCATTACAATAAGTTAGTAGTTTTGTAATTCAATCATCATAAAGTATATAATATTGATTTTGACACTTACTGGCTAATTATCAATATAAAAGAAAACAAACACTACATGGTGGTAGAGGTGGTTTTAGGGATGAGGACAAAGAGTTATAAATATACCCATACATTTAGGAGAAAGTAGGCTATATGTTCTTTGCTGAACATCTTGTTTTAAACTTATGTTCATTCATATTTATAGGATTTAATTTGTCTGATAACCTGTATATTTGTAGTGTCTGTAGTAGTAGTGGTAGTAGTAGTGTAATTTTTTATTTCATAACAATAATAATAATAATAATAATAATAATGTTGTTGTTGGCTTTACGTCCCTCTTAACTATTGCGGATTTTGGAGACTCCAGGGTGCCGGAAATTTCCCCGAATCGGATCTTTAACGTGCCAGTAAATCTACTGACACGGCTCCCACACGCTTGTGCACCCTCAAATGCCAACCGACTGCGTCAACATTCAAACCTGCAACTTTGGGGAGAGCTGTTTGTGATTCAGGTCTGGATTAAGAAGGAGTCGGCCATGACCTTAGTTCGGAACCATCATGGCATTTATCAGATTCTACCTGCAAAAATATTCATGTGATTAAACCTTATATGCACAGATTGGATGACTTAATTATTTTATGTCAAGTTTCATTCGCTCGACGAACGACACCTGTCATATTAGAAGGCAGAGAGTACAGGGTCTCCCATATAAAGTCAGACCGTCAGGCGGCGTTTTCACTCTCCGCTACGGCAACTGCCCCAGCCGAGCTTATGTTGTGACTTAGGCCGGGCTTTTGACACTCGTATACAATCTTATATGAAATCTTACCTTATAAAAGATGCTGGAAGTGTCGTCCTTCCTGGGTTATACAGGTATTGTATCTGGTGACAACATTCTGGCTGACGCGAGTAAGTTCTGCCACTGTAATGTGTATTTACAATTACGTGAATCTGTGCTCGTGAAGGCGGCACTTCACCAGGATATTGCTGAACAAATGCATCGCGTACCCGTCGAACTGACTCGTACATAAAATAATTCCTACATACGAAAATACGGTGTTGCAATCATAACTGTCTCACCATGTTTAACAGCTGCAATTCAGACTGGCAAGAAGACAGCAACAAAGCAACAATACAGTATGCAAGAGAAACTGGCGGCATTTAATGACAACAATGCGATCTTTTGTTTTGGCGTTGAAATTGTTATTCGGTAATCCGGTATTGTTTCGTAAGCTTGGATAATCTACAGTAGCTCAGTTTCAGTAAGAACTGTAAGTAAGATTGTACTGTATCTGCGCGACACAAGCCCTGTCAAGGCCGCGACATAAGCTCGGCTGGGGCAGCTGCTGTAGCGGATAGTGAAAACGCCGCCTGACTGTTTGACTTTATATGGGAGACCCTGTATATAAAGGATTGTTCACGCAGGGTGAAGATGGACTGGAAGAGTACAGTAATCAGTTCGAATTCGTTTTTGCATAACCCTTTATTGGGCAAAAGACTGGAGGAGATAGATGAGTAGGACTATGCAACAATTTTGTAGATGTGGATTCAATTTTATGAAATATGGGGTGGGAAATTATTATCCCACTGCCCATACCCGACGGTATGTTTTCTTAAATGAGTAATGGGGTAATACTTTTCCACCTGCAAATTATTATGATACTGTGTTAATCACTCAATAATGAGGTTTATTTAACATGATATATTATATACAAAACACACATATTTGTCATAATTTAAAAAAACGTAACTCCCAAGCAATCACTATAACTTCTTCGCCGAAAACTGCACAAAAAAATATAAATGTGATTTTGGAATGTTAAAAGTTAGTATATTCGAATAGCCTATAATTCAATAATTTCAAAATAATATTTACGAAAAGCACAGAAAGTTAATTTTTTTAAATCTTCTATTCTATGACAAACACCCTAAACAGGATAAGTATTTCCTTTCTAGCTGAAATATATTTACTCAAGTGACCAAAACCATTATTAACATTATATTTCAATTATATACTATCTTTTATAAATCTCCTATCTTCAAAAAAACACCTTCTTCTGTAAAACAATGCATTGCATTCACTCAACACAACCGAACTGGCGAGCACGTGCACTGTGGAGACCACTGGGATATATGATTCCCACCTTTGGTTTCTGATGACAGTACAAATCAAATTAATGGGTTTTCAATATTTCTGTGCAGCTAGCTTGCGGATGCTTGTGGAACTGCTTGAAATTATAGGGGTGGGAAGATTCTCTCCCTAACACCGTTCTATAAATACATGGTGGGAAGATGGTTCCCAGCGACCTATAGAGGGTAAGGTGTGATCAAAAAGTTTCCGTTTGACGGTCGTACAGTCGAGAATCGGCATGCCAATCAGGCAAAATTACCGTGAGCATTGAGGCACCAGGTTGAAGAGCCCTGTGTGGTAAAACACCGTGTCCTGCTGCGTGAAGAAGTCCGTAACCGCCTGCTGCACATCCTCATCCGACAGGAATCGTCAACCCTTCAAGGCTATTTCTAAGGAACCTGTAACGATTCGATCCCATAGCTGTTATATTTAAAGGGTTATTCATTTATTATCATGTTATTATTATTATTATTAACTAGTACATCCATGAGATGATTTTTATATCAGATAATTGTAAGCGGTTTTGATTATTATATTCAATTAGATTTTTATTAACAATTACTTGTAAAGAGACGAAGTATTATATATTGCAACAAGACTGGCGATATGGACTAACCCTGTGCGTCACAAACTGAACGACGTAGTAAGAATTTCACCACGGCAAACTGCGTCATTTTCCTGAGATGTTAAGAAACCCACTATGGTGTAACCAACACGCCATTTTCTACGGTATATACGCGTCAATATATATTGCAAGTTATGAGTCAAGAATGGAGAAGGCTAATAGAGAGGGAAGCTGTGACACCACGTGATAAGGAAGTCATTAGTATTTGTACCTGCAACATCGGACAAGAATGGCATTGATCTACAGCTCTTAATGAAGTAAGGAAGTTGTAACCTTGCTTTCTGGGTCCTAATGGACTGAGCACCGAGAGTCGACACTGAACGATGTCTTGCCGACATCTATATCAATACATAATGGGTTATATCCCTGATCAAGAGTCTTTCTACAGATGGCAACGTACTTAATGAGGATATTTCATAGTAAATGAGATATCACATCATTTTTTTAAACATAAGCGACGTAACATCGAGATCATCGATCATTTCTTAAATATGACGAATCTTCGACTGGGTGAGCCAACAATTCAATAAAACTATCGTCTCTATTATAATTTAACTTCATTTAACTTTCAATTCATTTTAATATTCATTTTCTTTTAAATAATTAATTGCCGCATTGAGTAATTTTAAATTCAATTGTGTGACTATCACTATTCTGTTTTATTAATATTTTGTTTTTGCATTTAATAAATTCATTCTCTTCAACGTAATGCCTATTTCTTTCATTGTAGTTGGTACTCTAAGGCAATCATACTCCTTAATTAAATACGGATTGGTTAGATGACTTTGTCTCACTACGGCCCGGGTAAGTGGTTCTCGACTCTACTGCTGATAGCCGAGGTTAAATCAATAAATTTCGATTCACTATCTTAAATAGGAATCTGGCGCTCAACAACTTATTATATTACACTATCACAGGTAAGGTCACACCACAGTGTATATTATTTATTCATATCATGTTTGTTAAATTGAACCACAATAGTCATCACCACCACGTTTAGTTAACTCATTAAAAATGTTACATTTGGCGCCACAAAGTAGGGCACGAAAACCATTCGGTATTTAGTCAGAGGAGTGTATAATTTCAGTGCAAATTGTCAGTGCTTTTGGGGGACAGTGAAGTGAGTGAATTTTGGAAGGGCAAATTTTTATACGATGTACTTCGAGATGGCGGATAAGAAAGAAAAGTCTATCGATATTCATGAAATTTCATTAGCTGATATCTTGAGGGAGATGAATAAAAGGAGAGAGGAAGAAAGAAAAGAACATCAGGAGTGGATGGAGAACTCAGATAGAGAACATCAGAAATGGATGAGAAAGGAGACTGTAATTGAAAGCAGATTGGAGTCAGATGAAATTGTAGTTGAAAACAAATCTGAATTAGAGGAAATTGTAGGTGAAAGCAGATTGGAGTCAGATGAGATAGTAAGAGAAAGCAAAACAGAGGGGGTAGAGACTTTAGGGGATAATGAAGTAGAATCAATGAAGACAGCCTGTAAGGAGACTGTAATTGAAAGTAGATTAGAGTCAGTGGAGATTGTAAATGAAAGCAAATTGGAATTAGTGGAGACTGTAATTGAAAGTAGATTAGAGTCATTGGAGATTGTAGGTGAAAGCAGATTGGAATCGGAGGAGATCTTAGGTGAGGAACGGCAAATAGCGGAGATTTTAGGTGAAATCAGATTAGAGTCAGACGAGATTTTAGGTGAAAATAGATTAGCGTCAGAGGAGATAGTAGGAGAAAGCATAGTAGAGTTGAAGGAGATTTTAGATGAACGCAGGATAGCTGTAGAAGAGACTATAGAATGTAGCGAAAAAGAAGTGAAGAAGATGAGAGAAAAGATAGGGATAGAAGTAGGTAAGATAAAGAAAGTACTAAGCACCCAAGAGATTAAGATGCAGACAATCATAGATAAATTAGATAGGCAAACTAGGGAAGAATTTAGTCCTGTGATAGAGGAAGTTAATATGAAATTATTAGTGGCAGAGAAGCGTGCGTTAAGTCATAGTCAGAAGAACATAATTAGTAAACAGGTTAAGAGGAGGAGAGAGATAGATAAGAGCAGAAGCAGTAGTCCACGGCTAAAGAGAGCATTAAGTGATAGTAACGGAGAAATGAAAATGAAACCTAAAGGTAGATATTTTAGAAGTAAAATGAAAGAAAAGAGAATTAAGTTGCTAGAGGAGAAAGAAATCAGGATGAGAGAGAGAAAGAAAGCATATGACGTGCAGTGGCGTACTGAATTAGCCAGACTTGGGGATGTGAGAGGGGGAAAGCCGAAGTACTGTGTTACTATGGATGAATGTAGTACAGAGGAAGTAGAAACTAATGGAACACGGAAGGAATTATGTGGAATTCTAGTTAAAGATAGAATTGAAGATGAATGTGGTAAGAACGGTGAAATGCCAGTGAACGTATTTATGTAAATTTATATTACCGATAGTTACTGTTCCGTATGACTTAAATATTAAGTAATGAAGTTTAATAGGATTTAACAGAGGTAGATAAGGAACCTGCTGTGTGTAATTTTAATTCAGTCGTGAAGTTAGGATGGTAAGGGGCGCGTAGTGCCTACGCTTATTGATTTAGATTGACTAAAATTATTTAATTTTGAAGACAGAGGTTGTCGTGCTATTGAGCAATGCAGGTAAGTTGAATGTAGGTCCTTAAACTGCAGGTAAGTTGGATGAAGTAAGAATTAAATTTTAAAAGTAGGAAGGTTATTACATAGGTAAGTAATCGAAAGAAAGTAATAATTATTATGGCAACCATAATTAAGAATATAATGGTAATAAAGATTTAATTCAAAAGTGAGTGAAGATCAGATGATACAGTGGTAATAAAACGAATGAGTTGAAGAATTAGGTATTGATTTAATAAAGAAGTTTCATTTTGAGGACAGCGAGGTCATCAGTGGATATATTTTGAGAAATTTATAAGTGGTTTAGAATTGTTAATGGTAATGCGTTGTATGAATTAACCAACATCGGGTTGAAATGAGGAAGTAGTAACTAATTAGGACATCTGGTACTTGTTGACAGATATGTGTGTGTGTATGTGTGTATTTTCACGTAAATGGACGTGAGTTTGAAGTAGTAGGCCAACGAAGGTAATGCCGTTGAGCAATGTGGTTTTAAAGTTTTGGTAAGATGCCAAATGAAGTTTTTTAAGGAGGAAGTTTTGGTAAGATGCCAAATGAAGTTGTTTTTTGAGGAAGTTTTTGGTAAGATGCCAAATGAAGTAGGTTGGAGGAAGTTTTTGGTAAGATGAAGTAGGTCAGCGAGGTATATTCCGTTGAGCAATAATTATTTTTTTATGGTATCTACGGGACTACGTGAAGTTAATAAGGGAGTTTTTTTTAAAGTATATATGGATGTATGCACACAAGGTAATAAGAGATTACAAAGGTAAGATTGTCCAAGTTTTTGTTACAGTTACGCACGTTTTAAAGATATTACAAGGCTTGTTATCGAGCTAAACCACTTTGTAGTAAAAAGTTACTGATGATTAATAACGAATTAATTATGTGGTAGATTGTTGTCCTACACAGGTAAAAGTAAAGATAATAATTATAATTAAAAGGTTGACATAATATTTACTAATATTGAAAGGAATTTATTATAATTCGAAGTTTTGAGGATTTTAAAAGTAAATCATTTTTTTTAGTAGACGAGAAATTAAAGTTTTATTTATGTCATACGGAGTTAGTAAAGAAAAGTTAATATTTTGAAGGAAGAATAAGTTGGTAAGATAAGTGTATACCTAAGGGGTAATAATGAAGTTACAAATAAAGGCAGGTGTAATTTACGCATTTAATTTGATAGAGAAGAAAGTATCTGAACTGTGTTAGAACTCAGAACTTGCTTTATGAAGTGATTATGGGAGAATATTTGCTAATTAAGAGTGTCGGTGTTATTGACTATCAACTGGAACACTGTCATTATTTTAGGAAGACAATAGTTAGGAAAGCAAAGTGTGATGTTATTATTCCAAGGAATTAGTCGAAGCATGTAAGATTTTTTAGCTGAAATTTAGTGTGTTATTGGTCAGTAAGAGGTGACCTGTAACAGTAAGAAGATGTGGGATTATACCACGAATAGGGGAGTTTTTTTTGTATGTGACGTGTGATGTCACGATGAATTGTTGAGAGTTCTGAGAGATTCTGGTGTAGTAGGAATAAGCTATACTCCAGGCGGTCAGAACAAGTAGGAAGTGGTGTTTGGAGAACACGGTACTTAATTAAGAGTTTTGAGAGAAAACTAAGGGGGGTTTTTAGGCATTCAGCAAAAAGTCAAATCATGAATAGACTAAGTTCAAAGTATAAGAGCATTAATATTTTGTGGAACGAAATATTTATTCCGAGGAGTTTGTCATGTGTTTTTGTGAAATAGTTTAGTGATATACGTAATTCAGGTATTGAGTAGTATTTTGTCCAAGTCTTAATCATTTTGTTATGGTAAGTAAGGAATGACGTTACGGTAAAGTTATATCTTGACGCTAAGTTAAATTTTATAAAGTGAACGAGAAGTCAGATTTTATGTTTATTGGTGATTTTGAAAATTCAAGTTATTGTTTTCGAGAAGTAGTAAAGAGGAATTATGGTTTTATGAGAAGTTAAGAAGTCGTGGAGACTTAGGAGGTATTAATTTGGAAGGAGGCGGCCGTGGCCTAAGAAAGAATTAAGCCACGAAGGCAGGTGAGTAGTAACTTGGATATTTAAATGAACTGTTTAATAACTGCTTTGAGGTATTTCGATGTCATTATGTATTTGGGGAAATATTTACATGTATGACATATGCACTGAAATAGGAATTGCCTTAGGTATCTTGCTAAGTTATTTTTTTCTTCAATTATTGAAATTTTACTGCATTTGAGTAATCCCTTTATAAAGACGAAAGGAATATTGTATTGTTTGCATCCTATTATCGTGTGCTGTAATAGTTATTATGGGTTAATCAGCTGGTATTACAACAATGTACTTCTACGCCAGACTGATATACAAAAACTACGTTCAAAAGAGATGAAGCCAAAATTGTATGTCATGCATACGATCACCGAAATATAAACGAGTGCAGCGTTGACATATATGTCAAAAATAAAAGTGAAGGGCATTTTATATGTATATTTTTTACAGCTCGTTTAATACATAAAGAAGAATGAACATTATGAACATTTGGAAGAATGAGAAATGATAGTACAAATATGTCAAAAATAAAAGTGAAAAGAGTATGTTCTTGTATATTTTTATGTATTGTTGAAGGGTATTATTTGTATGTTGTCGTTATGGGGGTATTAATATTTAAATTTGTATTCATTTGTGTAGGATGTGTAGTGATATAAATAATGTTACATTTTATTTTAAATTATTTATATCAGGGGCGATTGTAACGATTCGATCCCATAGCTGTTATATTTAAAGGGTTATTCATTTATTATCATGTTATTATTATTATTATTAACTAGTACATCCATGAGATGATTTTTATATCAGATAATTGTAAGCGGTTTTGATTATTATATTCAATTAGATTTTTATTAACAATTACTTGTAAAGAGACGAAGTATTATATATTGCAACAAGACTGGCGATATGGACTAACCCTGTGCGTCACAAACTGAACGACGTAGTAAGAATTTCACCACGGCAAACTGCGTCATTTTCCTGAGATGTTAAGAAACCCACTATGGTGTAACCAACACGCCATTTTCTACGGTATATACGCGTCAATATATATTGCAAGTTATGAGTCAAGAATGGAGAAGGCTAATAGAGAGGGAAGCTGTGACACCACGTGATAAGGAAGTCATTAGTATTTGTACCTGCAACATCGGACAAGAATGGCATTGATCTACAGCTCTTAATGAAGTAAGGAAGTTGTAACCTTGCTTTCTGGGTCCTAATGGACTGAGCACCGAGAGTCGACACTGAACGATGTCTTGCCGACATCTATATCAATACATAATGGGTTATATCCCTGATCAAGAGTCTTTCTACAGATGGCAACGTACTTAATGAGGATATTTCATAGTAAATGAGATATCACATCATTTTTTTAAACATAAGCGACGTAACATCGAGATCATCGATCATTTCTTAAATATGACGAATCTTCGACTGGGTGAGCCAACAATTCAATAAAACTATCGTCTCTATTATAATTTAACTTCATTTAACTTTCAATTCATTTTAATATTCATTTTCTTTTAAATAATTAATTGCCGCATTGAGTAATTTTAAATTCAATTGTGTGACTATCACTATTCTGTTTTATTAATATTTTGTTTTTGCATTTAATAAATTCATTCTCTTCAACGTAATGCCTATTTCTTTCATTGTAGTTGGTACTCTAAGGCAATCATACTCCTTGATTAAATACGGATTGGTTAGATGACTTTGTCTCACTACGGCCCGGGTAAGTGGTTCTCGACTCTACTGCTGATAGCCGAGGTTAAATCAATAAATTTCGATTCACTATCTTAAATAGGAATCTGGCGCTCAACAACTTATTATATTACACTATCACAGGTAAGGTCACACCACAGTGTATATTATTTATTCATATCATGTTTGTTAAATTGAACCACAATAGTCATCACCACCACGTTTAGTTAACTCATTAAAAATGTTACAAACCGAAGGCGTGATAATCGCATGAGGAGAGATCAGAACTATAGGGCGAATGCTCGAGTGTCTCCCACTTGAGTTGGCGTACCTTCTCCGTTACGACCTTTGCGATATGGGGGCGTGCGTTATCATGAAGCAGCAGAACCCCTTGTCGCAGTTTTACCGGACGTTTCGCGTTAATTGCTCGCCGTAATTTCTCCAGTGTTGCGCAGTATTGTTCCTCTGTGATGGAGACACCAGGTTCCTTGAAATCAATAAGCTTTGGCCCCGGTAATCAAAGAATAGGGTGATCATAACCTTTCCAGCGGATGGTTCCCTCTTGATCTTCTTGGGACGAGGGGACGATGGGGCCATGCTTATATAGTATAATCGTACCGGAGTCGCGTTATGTTGCATATATTCTGCAGCAACGCCCTCAAACAGATACTTTTTGATCACGCCTTCATGTTAAAGATAGTTCTATGAATGACACCTGCTTTTACAATAATAATGTTTCGTAATGTTTGAGCGACGGATGTTTTACACCAAATCTTATTCTTTAGAAATGCTGGTGAGCTCGTGGTTTCAGATCATCGTGAGACTACCAGAAGTCGTGACTTCACGACTATTAAGCGTTAAAAGCGACGTGCAGCTTCTCGATAGCCCAGTCTTCACCTTGTCAATAACCTCCAACTCCATGTTTGCTTTTAGCCCAGGAATTTTAGGTTTTAACCTTGAACAAATTTTAGTAAAGCTGAAAATTGGTATAGTTGTCCTATTTGATGTTCTTAACAACATATTAAAATCCCCGGTCTTCCCGTGTCGGCTTCCTGGATTTCCAGCCGTTTGAACTCCTGGAATGTTGGAGAAGTAGGTGGTGTCACTGGAATGCGCATTGTAAGCGAACGATTTGGCTTACAGTGCTCTAATATGGCTTAAATTAAAGGTGAAAAAATAAGCTATAAGTTAATTCATGGTTTGGCATGTTAGCGATACTTCCGGTCTAACAGGAAATGAAAAAATGCCGCGAAATTTAAAAAAAAAAAGTGCCACTTTTTTTTTTTTCGTTTGTTGGCAAACTATCACGAATATCGCAGACAAGTCTTGTATAAAAGTTGTTGGCGACAAAATAAGCTTTCATTTGATGTATTTATAATCGATGTCCGAATAATAGTTGCTGAGCTATAGCGGTGTAAACAAAAGATTGTTACGTCATTCTCTTCTCCGTCTGCGCTACACACACACTGCGATCGGGACGCGCTCTGATTTTAAATTGTTACATGTGACAGGAGCTTCCTTTCTCTATGATAAATGAAGTGCTTCCCCTCTTTTCAAAATATTTCACACTTAAACCCACCCCTTTCAAAAAATCACCCTCCCCCCTCCCCCCCCCCAAAAAAATGAAATATTTTCAAAATTTTTTGAGTGTTTTTAATGAAAATCTCCCTTTTTTCTATCTGCTCCTAATAGTGAAAATCGACATCTCTTCATTCTATAAGGTGTTCTCGGTGCGGTTTTTATGTGCTTTATTGAGCTAGGTAAACAAAATTAATGTTTTAATATGTAAAATATGTAACCATTTGTGACTTGGCAAACATAAATTATTATTTTAATGCCATTTTTAGGAGATCAGATATCTTAAGTAAAAAGTAGTGTGAATATCGGAGTAGATATTTCTGCTTAAAACTAATAAAGTTTACAATGTATTATTTATCAAATAATTCAAATAATTTTTGTTAGAAACCAATTTATAAACAAAAGAGAATGTTAATTTTATCACAGCAAAGTAAAATGGTGCAACAACATACTGAAAATAATATATACCTGCAAATATGTACGCTGTGAATGTTGCCGAAATGCGTCGGACGTTGGCGGCAAAGTGGCCAAATCGAACAAAGCAGTAACTGTCTGTCTTGCGATAGTCCTTCCATATAGATGCACATGAAGCTCGTTTAGAGAAATGAAGCCCTTTCCGTTGAACAACTCCTGAACAAATTATTCTCCAGCTATCTTGATATCTTCCTTGGATGCGCCAGGCTGATTGAAAACTTCGACAGATTTCCGAAGATCTTCGTTGTTTTTGAGAATGCCCCATGGACGCTTCTTCGCTAGAAATAGCCGAAGTTGCGTCACATCCGCTCACGGCATGTGCAAATAGCACACAACTTTTCATCTCGCAGATATCTTCCTGAATGTTTGTGATAAGGAAAATCTTTCCAAGAGATTTTGAGTTTCCAGGACTGTAAAAATGGATGTTGTTGTTCTCTCTTGCTTTTGCCAATAACATGCATAGGACATCAATGCCTGACGCTATAACACTAACAGCATGATCTTCGGCATCTAGAGATAACGCTACGTCGACAATTAGTGTATCTGCGTCCCCTGTCGCCTGACGAACAGCAACTCCTGCATTTCTAAGCTCCTTTGTCAACGTAGAGATGAGCCGTCCCTTGTTTTTGGTGTTACTTAGAAAGTCTGCCTGAGAAGTGGAAACCATTGTGTTGGAATCGAAGACAATGTCTATGGACGTCCGCTTCCCCGCATGGCGGGCCTGCTCCTGGTTCTTCGTGCTTGGAGTCTGATCATAGTTGCCAAACAAAATGGTAACGTTTGAAGGATAGTGCTTGCTTATGTACAACTTGTAGGACTGGATTATGTCACCAAAAGTTGCAGGTCTTGGCCATACAACGGTATGCAAAAACAGACCTCCAACAACGACTACCGTGCTTTGCGTTGCTCTTCAAAATCTTTGGGGGCTTCTTAAGATTTGAAAAGGTGATGAAGTGCTGACTTGGCTGTTTTTCTCAATAAGGATGAATCGAAGAGAGCTGGAGGCGTCGGTGCAAGCTCGTACTTCAAGAACTCCACGATATCCGCTTCCGATTTCATCACACATATGATTCGCATGAAAAGTTAGTGCGGGTGACCGGGATGATGTCATCAGGAATTTTTAGTTGGCACCCAACAACTGACAAAGGGACTACGTGGCTTTTTCTTGCGAGCTTGAGACCCTCAAAACTTTTCCCCACCATTTGTTGTATTGCTTCTTCACCAACTGCTCGAGCCTTGTCGCAGTTGACGCTGTTGTCTGCAACTTCGCCTGTGGAAAGCGATTGAAGACTTTCTTTATTTAAATCCCACGGAGAGCGATCTTCTACCCACGAGCGAAACACTTCTGCGTGGCGGTTCTCCAGCTTCCGCCGCGAGTCTCTCAACTGAACGTGCTGTTCCGAGGATTTTTTCTTTATACCAGACACATTTTCTACAGCTTCACAGATCGGGATGCACAGTGGAAACGCCGAGACAAAGTGAGCCTGCGCGCTATCGTCCACTCCTCGCCCTCTTGTTAAACCTCCTCGTGATTTCATAGGCCGCATAAGATCCTGTTCTATGGCCATATCTGACCATATTCCAGCCCAAAATCATGCGAGCGTCGGATGGAAAAGTACCCGTTCTTCGTGAAGTTGATGTACTCGTCCATGGGCATCTTCTGATCTAACTTAAGAATTTGATGCAGGTACAAGTAGGCTGACTTAGCGTAGTGAATATGCCCTGCAGCGTGTAGGTATGGCAACATCTTCGATACGCAGTACAAATGGAGGTTCCAATTTGATGTTCTTTCTGCCCGAATAAACAGCCGAACGATTTCCACTTGCCTGTAGTATTCCGCCAACAGCTTCGCTGTCTGGTTAGCTTCTGACAGAGTCTTCATCTTGTCTTCCATGTACTCCATGACCCGAGTTACAACGTGATTTTCGCTTACTTTTTTCGGTGTTAGTTTTCCTTCTAAAACCTCTTAAAACACAAACAACGCCCATCGGATCGTCGAGTGGCTTCTTACACAAAATGCAGTCTTCAAACCTCATTTTTATGACAACAGAATAAATAACACTTATACGGCATAACACACATCGGCCAACGACCAACTGTTTAAAATTTAGAAACTAAAGAAAACAAGAAGCTCCGCCAATTCGACGCTTCAATGCTGCGGGTGAACGCGTCAGTTGGCCGCTGAGAAACAACGCAAACAAGGGCTGATTCAGGTCGCGCACCATTGTTTAAATCTCTGTAGCTCGGGAACTATTACTTGCATCTCAATTATGAATATATCAAATGAAAGCTTATTTTGTCGCGAACAACTTTTATAGAAGACTTGTCTGCGATATTCGTGATAGTTTGCCAACAAACGTCAAAAACGAAAAAGGTGGCACTTTTAAAAAAAATCGCGGCATTTTTTCATTTCCTGTTAGACCGGAAGTATCGCTAACATGCCAACCCATGAATTAACTTATCGCTTAATTTTTCTCCTTTAATTTAAGCCATGTTAGAGCTCTGTAAGCCAAATCTTTCACTTACAATGGGCATTCCAGCGACACCACCTACTTCTCCAGCATTCCAGGAGTTCAAACGGCTGGAAATCCAGGAAGCCGACACGCGAAGACCGGGGACTTTTAATATGTTGTTAAGAACATCAAATAGGATAACTGTAACCATTTTCAGCTTCACTAAAATTTTTTCAAGGTTTTGACAGTTTTAGACTAAAATTCCTGGGCTATTTGTGTTAGTGGAATCACCAGCTGCACTCCAATTTGTTCTAGGATAGGGGTAGGTTCCCATGGACTTGAAATGAGTAATGATGCAGATGATAATATTATTGATGTCTAAATTTTATTATTCCCCTTTTCAACAGGGTCAAGGATGAGATGCGATG
The DNA here is from genome assembly GCA_946902985.2 of Meconema thalassinum. Taxonomy (NCBI): domain Eukaryota; kingdom Metazoa; phylum Arthropoda; class Insecta; order Orthoptera; family Tettigoniidae; genus Meconema; species Meconema thalassinum. The sequence goes on from OX336391.1 coordinate 393,086,983, forward strand.
AAAGTCTATGCAGCGGGTGATTCATGTACGGCCGGATGCCCTTCCTGGCGCCAGCCTTATGAAAGGAGTTAATGAGAGATGGAATGAATCAAGTTGAATGGAACTGGGCAAAGTGACAGAGATAAAATCTTCTTCTTCTTCTGGTTTCTATCCGTTCCGGATGTTGGCAACCATCTTGACTGTGCAGTTCCTGTCACTTGCAGTTCGGAATAATTCATTGGACGTTTTGGAGGTCCAGGCTGTGAGATTCTTTAACCAGGATATTCTTCTCCGTACAACACTTTTCTACCCTGGTAATTTCCCTTGAAAAATAGACTGCAGGGGATGGTACTTATCGGTATTCTTCATGATGTGTTTTAGGTATTGGATTGTCCTTATTTTCACGGTGGTTAATACTTCCTTTGTTTTTCTCATTTTTCGGAAAACCTCAACATTTGTGACATGGTCTGTCCATGGTATCCCCAATATCCTTCTGTACAACCACATTTTAAAGGCCTTTAACCATTTACTTAAAGACTCTGCCAGAGTTCATGTCTCAGCACCGTAGAAAAGAGTAGAGAACACAATAACAACGTAAAAGCCTGATTGTCGAAGTCATTGTTATCCATGATGTTTGAACAAATTACGTATCTTATTGAATAGGCTTAAGCCTCCGTGGCTTAGGCGGCAGCACGCCGGCCTCTCACCGCTGGGTCCGTGGTTCAAATCCCGGTCACTCCATGTGAGATCTGTGCTGGACAAAGCGGAGGCAGACAGGTTTTTCTCCGGGTACTCCGGTTTTCCCTGTCAAAATTTCATTCCAGCAACACTCTCCACTATCATTTCATTTCATCTGTCATTCATTTAATCATTGCCCCCAGAGGAGTGCGTCAGGCCTCGGCAGCCGGCACAGTCCATGTCCTCGCCGCTAGATGGGGGCTTCATTCATTCCATTCCTGACCCGGTCGGAGACTGGAAGCTGGCTGTGGATTTTTTCATTGAATAGGCTTCTCCAATTCGGGACCTCGCCTCATCAGAAGGTACTGTTACATATGCACTTGTTCAATGGGATATTGGTCTATATTTAATTTGCCTGGAGAGACTGTTTTTACTAATTACCATAATTTTTGTCTTCTGAGTGTTTATATCTAATATGGCCGTGTCTTATTAGAAGAAGGTACCGTCCAAGCATTTGCCTGGAGTTGACAATGGGGAAACCACGGACAACCATTTCAAGGGTGACCGACTGTGGTGTTCCATTCCACGTCTACCGAGTCCACATGTAGGTTGGCCTCATGGCCCAGCCCTGCGCGTTAGCGAGCGTAACTACTGCTGTTGGTAATATTGTACGTCTGATCCTTACCCTCGCAAGCGATCCGTTGCGAATGCTTATGGCCTGCCAGCCCTATCGGTGCCTTAAGCGCCATATCTAAAAAATTCGACCAACAGCATTTGATTGAGGAGGTTTGGATGATTACCATAAATTTCAACCAACAGCATTTGATTGAGGAGTTTTGGGTGATTATCTTATTCTTCTTCTTCTTAGTCGTTTACCCTCCAGGTTGGTGGAACCAACGGACTCAGCGAGGGAACTCACCACTACCGCCTCTACGGGCAGTGTCCTAAAGCTGGGAACATCTAATCGGAGTGGATACAACTGGTGAGGTGTGATTGGCACCTCGCCCAGGCGGCCTCACCTGCAAAGCGAACAGGGCCCTCATGAGGGAAGGTAATGGATGGTCAGGATGGATAGGCAAGGAAGATGGAAGGAGGCGGCCGTGGCCTTGAAGAAGGTACCATCCCGGCATTTGCCCGAAGACGAAGTGGGAAACCACGGAAAACCACTTCGAGGATGGCTGAGGTGGGAATGGAACCCCCTCTACTCATTTGGAACACACGAGGCTGAGTAGACCCCGTTCCCGTCCTCATACCACTTTTCAAATTTTCGTGGCAGAGCCGAGAATCGAACCCAGGACCTCCGGGGCGGCAGCTAACCATGCTGACCGTTGGGTGATTATCATAAATCTAATTGGCCAGGATATGGCCTGGTGCATTTAAGCATTGGAAAGACGGAAGATAGAAAAGGATAGTAAGAGTGAGAATTTCATGAAATAAACGTCAGAATATGAGTACGTCTGATGAGTCGTTGCCGTTTTGAAGTGAGTGTGCTATCTGATGTTTACATGCGACTATCGCCAGGTCAATGCTTGCGTGAGGCAGTAGGGAAGGAATGTAGGGCAAGATAAGGAAATTTTGCAAGATTTTGAAGGAATTGATATATTTTACTGCAAAAAAAACGAATACAAATAGTTGAAATTTTGACCGAGAGGAACCTCTATATCGGCACAGTTTGAAGAGAACAAGTCTCGCTATCTGTTGAGGAAATTACAAACCCCCGAGATCAATAGGTATCTTTGCAGGAAGCTCATAACAAAATACTGCAAACTTCCCTGTGTTGCAAAATAACCTTATCTTACTCCGCATTAAGTGTTTTGACACTAGGACGACAAGTGCTGTTCTGCTTCTAATATATTAATTATATTTATAACATTAATTATGCAGGGATAATACACTACTCTTCCATTAAGCGTGTGAATGCCTTAAACCTATCCACATAGGCGCAACACAGGATTTTTTGCGGCTTCGCTGGCCTAGTTGGTAGCATGCTGAGCTTCTATGCCCAACGTTGCAGGTTCAAGCCCGGTCGAAGAAGTCGGATTTTTTAAGAGTGTTCAAAATCCCTCAGTATGCCTTCCTTCGCGGGAGGGGGGGGGGGGGGAGGGGGGAAGAAAGCCGGCGGTCCCATGGCATGAAAAGGAACCTTCCACTAAATACACTTGTAGATTAGTTTGATAACGCTATATTAGTTCCAAAGTTGGCTGCCAGGTCTGGTTGCGATGGCATCTAGTAGCCAAGTCCGGTGCTAGATGTGGTTGACGGTAGCATTCGGTAGCAAAAGTGGGAACTACTTGAAAAATTGATTGTCTGCAGTCCTTCTACCTGAATCACAGATAACACACACTAATACAGCCATCACAATTAACACCGGTTATCAGACAAATTCTGCACACACCCAAAGTACACGGGGCTACATGTCCGCGTTGTCGCAGCCCCTAAACTAAGGAACCAACAAACCGCCTTAAAACTATTCACATAACACATTTTTGAAATACCCATCTGATCAAACGCAAAGATCGTGTCTCAATGATCCATCGACATGCAGTGGAAACAGTAGTCTACTGATATGTCCGGGAAAACAGATCACATCACACCGCTGTATTAGTTGTAGGTCATACATCTTCCACCGGCAAGAATTCGTCAAACGGGTAGGCCAAATAATAATAATCATCAAAATGCAGTTAGCCGTTTAAGATTTGATTGCCGCTAAACCTTGCTGCGCAACTGTTTGTTGTTTATGGCAGCAGGAGCCTCGCGGGACGAAGCGGCGAACACAATGATGACTGAATGACGTCTGAACATAAGTAAGCAGCGTTGAGCGTCACAGGAGCTAATGTCACCACGGACAGTTGAACGATGACTGAAGTTGGTTGGTTAGTTTTTGGTCTCTCAGTTTAGGGGCTGCGACAACGCGGTCATGTAGCCCCGTGTACTTTGGGTGTGTGTAGAATCTTTCTGATAACCGCTGTTAATTGTGATGGCTGCATTATTGTGTATTATCTGTAATTCAGGTAAAGACGATCAATATCAAGTAGTTCCGACTTTTGCTTCCAAATGCTACCGTCAACGACACCTAGCTACGAACCTGGCTGATAGATGTCACGCAACCGGCACCTGGCGGCGAACGTTGGAACGTAATATAGCGTTAATCAAATCTAACCTACAAATGTATCTTTACACAATTGTAGTTAGTGGAAGATTCTTTTACATGCCATAAATCTATGACATGGGCCCGCTGGCTCGACTTCCTCTCCAAAGGAAGGCATACTGAGCGATTTTTAACGCTCTTAAAACGACTTCGGCCGGGATTGAACCCGCGATCTTGAGCACAGAAGCTCAGCATGCTACCAAATACGCCACCGAAGCCACCTAATGATGATGACTGAGGCTACTGGAGCTGAGTCATAATCCTACTCGCGCGACTTTACCTGTCAACCAAGCAGACTGACACAAGTAAAACCGCTATCAATCAAATCTTGAAAGGCTAAATATACCTGGGCCTTTTTAAACTTATGTACAAGACAGTCATACCTTCAACATGTCGAATAGTAAGCTTCTGCTTGGGTAACCAGGCCTGAAAGACTCAAACAGTAAATGCTACAGAATGCAGTCACCGAGATATTGAAGAATTTGGTCCTAATTGTGTACTTAATATCAGGGCTCGTAAATGTTTTCATTCCAGCGAATATGCTGAAGATCTGTAAAACGCATGCTTCCCCTTTGCCACTAGAGAACAGCCTTTCCACCCCGCAAGCTGCCGTCAAAATAGCAGCTGCCTTCAGTTGAGAAGGGCACCACAATGTCATGTTTTCATAACAATAATCTCCATAAAGTGGCTAGCGCTGCAGCAACCGGTCGGCATCTGGCATTGCTTGAGGCAGTCTATTGTGGTGAATAGGGCCTGGATTTTGACGTCCTGTTAGCTTCCCTTTTAGTTCTACACCCTTAAAATAGACATCTTTAGGTTTCTATTTGTGGATTATTACTAACACCGCTTGCAACGGTGGAAGAGTGGTTATCGAGTCGGACTACTAACCCCCAAGCTTGCAGGTTCGCTCCTGACCGTGGTAAGTGATTTTTGAAAGGCGGCAAAATTCACGGCACGCTTGTCATACGTTGTTGTCATGTTAAAGAATCCATTTGAGTTCAGTAGGCCATGTTCATAAAGGCAAAATTAATCTCGGGATTTTCCGCCAACTAAAAGGAAAGTTCTTCCTCTCTCTACTATAGAAAGCGCTATAGTGTCAATGATTTAGGTTAGTATAGGCTGAAAATATTTTTTAATGAATAAATTCTAACTCCGATAGTGTTTCTGCTTTCCTTATTTTAGTAACATTTATTTGTAGCCTATTATAAAATATATTTTACTATTTCCTTTTTTTATTTATTTACTTGTTTACAATGCTGTAGATAACTAAAAGCAAGTCCAAGTAATTGTCTTGTGTCGAAGGTGCTGCACCTAACAGCAGTAAACCAAACTACGCAGACTACGCCGACTACGCAACGTAAACAAAAACAACCTTGACCGGGCCTATTGCCATGTCTGCGAATTGAAGACGAGCCACGATTTTTAGCCTATTTTCAATTTTGAAAAAATAGGCTTATGAGATCACCTTTTGTCCGTGTGTGTGTGCGTGTGTGTGTGTGTGTGAGTGTGTGTGCGCGCGTGTGTGTGTGATTCGTGTGTGTGTCCCCCCCTAATAAAATCTAAATGGCAGGAGCGATTTCAATGAAACTCGGAAAGTTCATAGTAGGCCTACTATTCCCGGCGACCTCGACCGTGCCCTTCAAATTTTGTTACGACTCACCAATCCAACATGGCGGCTGTGCGAAATATTTCACCAGCATTCAATATCTCCGAAACTATTACCGATATTACCCTGACATTTTCTATGGTGATAGAGGGAACTACTATAAGTTCACTTATGTGACTTTTGAAAACCAGGTAACTACAAAACCAACATGGCGGCCAAGCGAATTTGCGATTTTTAAATAGACGTTTCTCGCGATTTGACCAACCAAACGCAATGAAACTTGGTACAGTATATGTTTATATACATTGTAAAGCACCGACATCTAACTTCGTTCAATTGTTTACATAATCACAAGATGGCGGATGTGCGAAATATTTCACCGGCATTCTATATCTCTGAAACTATTAGCGGTATCTCCCTAAAATTTTGTACGGAGATAAAGGGCACTACTGGAAGTCCATCTATAAGATTTTCAAAAACCGGTTAACTACAAAACGAACATGGCGGCCAAGCGAATTTGAACATTTTAAATAGACCTTTCTCGCGATTTAATGTTCCAAGCGCACTGAAACCTGGTACAGGAAATATTTATACACATTGTAATCCACTGGTATCTAATTTAGTTCAATTGTTTACATAACCTCAAGATGGCGGCAGTGCGAATTTTAAAATTAAGTTTTTATTTCTTGTGATGTAGTCATGCGATCGAAGTGAAAGTTTGAATAATGAACCTACGCAATAATTTTCCTTTAATGGTACATGACTCTATGGCCTATACATTTAACAATCCAACATGGCGACCATCCGATATATTTAGACGATACTGAATATCTACGAATCTATTTTAGCAATCAAACTAAATGTTTTAATGTTCATAGGGGTTATGAATTTAAGTTCACCTATAGGACTTTAAATAACCTGGTGATCACAAATCCAACATGGCGGTGACGCGAATTATAAATATTCACATGGACGTTTCTCGCAATTTAACCATCCGCGTGCAGTGAAACTTGGTACAGTAAATCTTTATCCGAATGTTAATCCACTGGCATCTAATTTATTTCAATTGTTTCCATAACCTCAAGATGGCAGCTGTGAAAATTTTTTAAATCTCCTTGTTTTTTTCTTGTGTCCTAATTATGCGATTGAAGTTTGAATACTACACGTTCACAATAATCTGCATGTAACAGTACATAACTCTAGGACCTACATATATAAAATCCAACATGGCGACCATCCGAAATATTTAGTCGGTTCTCAATATCTACGAATCTATTACAGCAATCAAACTGAAATTGTGTATGTTAATAATAATAATAATAATAATAATAATAATAATATCGTATGGCCTCGGGTGCCTGGTGAAAGCTTTGTTAATTGACACCCAGAGGGTAGCTTGCATGTCGAATTTCGTCGTTCCTTTGAACGCTATGAAAGTCAAGGAGGTTAGATATCTAAACTCCTTGACACTACAGCGCTTTCAAGTAGAGAATGGGGGAACTTTGTGTTGGCGGAAAATCCCGAGATTAATTTTGCCATTGAACACGGCCTACTGAATTCAAATGGGTTCTTTAACATGCCAACAACGTATGACATGAGTGTCGTGATTTTTGTCGCCTTCAAAAATAACTTACCACGGCCAGGGGCGAACCTGCAATCTTGGGGTTGGTAGTCCGACACTATAACCACTCACCCACCGTGTTGATAGTAGCAATTAACATAAGTAGGATATATGAAAATAGGCTGTATAGTTCTTCACGGAACTACTTGTTTGGATATTAGATTTCGGGGGAAAAAATTGTCTTATAAATCTTATATTCGTATACACGTACGTATTTATCTGTAGAAGTGAAAACAGGATATTTTAGGTCGCAACCTATCATTTAGGCAATTTCGGGTCATAGTATGAAATTCATATATTTAGCTCCAGGAAGTGTGAAACATATCCTGAAAATGGTTCATTTTCTCCTCTTTTCTGCTGAGCCAACAGTCCAAGTTTCACTTCCATAGAGCGCCACGCTCCAGACAACGTATTTCAAATATACTGTATATTGGGGATATCTAGAGACCGTATTTCGCTGAAGTTATATATGTGCCAAAGATGACTGTTAAGCATTGGAGGACAATACGGCGCAAAAGAGAGGCATTCAGGAAATAATGAATATTTTGTCAGCCGAAAGACAATAAGAGCTACTATGTAGATTTATGAAAAGTAACATCTTCCTAAAATGCAATAGTGTTCTATGAAATATAGGCCTAAGTAATACAAAAGCGCAAATTGTTATTTCGATTCCTGTAGACTTACGGCACTCATCTACATAATATGTTTACTGTATTCACCTGGACACCTACTTGTTAATAACATAATAAATTTGCGATGGAGCCGGCAGCCTGGGTAATAGGCAAACCGTAGGACGTAGGCTATTACAGTACTTAGTGTACGCAGGAGTAGCCAGTCTCATATTGCTCCTCACAGTGGAAAAACAAGATGTTCAGCAAAGAACATATAGCCTACTTTCTCCTAATTGTATGGGCATATTTATGACTCTTTGTCCTCATCCCTAACACAATCACCTCTACCACCATGTAATGTTTGTTTTCTTTTATATTGATAATTAGCCAGTAAGTGTCAAAATCAGTATTATATACTTTATGATGATTGAATAACAAAAAAAAATTACTAACTTATTGTAATGCATTCACGTCCGTTAATCTCTATATTAAGCCAGCCTGCAAAGTTAAGAATCTTTCGTTTTGGGTGTCTTCCCCTTTAAAAATCCGCGCCGATCACAGTAGGTTGGTGCTGCGACCTATCAGTGAATTAATCTTTATCTTGTACGCCTATGCACTGCCATCGTAATGTACTACGATGGCAGTGGCCTATGGGAGTTGAATGAGTAGGCAGTTTAAAGTAGCCAAGAGGGAGGCGATCCAACTGGCAGTGATTGAAGGTAATCGGAGCGCGATCGCGGCTAATAGTTGAACTACCAGTATTGCAAAATTGCCATACATCAGGAGGCCAGGTATTTACACAGCGGTATGTTTGGAACAATATTACCCACATAACCCACAAGAGGACAGCACCGTACAGAGGCATTAAGAAGGATGTGGTTAATGACAACGTGCATCTAGTTTCCTATTCTCCTTTTCCTAATGTCTTCTGTTTATGTGCGATGCTGGGGCTGTGATTTTATTAATAAACGAGTGTATACATTAGCCTCTCCTTTGAGGTAAATGATATCTTATTCAGTATCTGTGGAAAGAGCTCGTGCACATCATTTGTAAAAGAATTCAAGAAAGAAAGTTAACTGTAGCAGTATTCGATCCCCAGTCAACTGGGTGACAGACTAACACGCTAGCCCAGAGCTCTCTCTCTCTATTAGTTTAGCCGATTCCGACTCTCCGTGACCCCATGTACTAAACTACGCCAATTTCTTCTGTCCTGCACTGCCTCCCGAAGATTTTCCAAGCTGGAATTTAGTGCTTCTGTGATGCCATCCATCCATCTCATTCTTTGCCTCCCTCTTCTTCTTGTGCCTTCTATCTTCCCCAGCATTAAGGTCTTCTCTAATGAATCATGTCTTCTCATGATGTGTCCAAAGTAGCCCAGTTTTTGTTTCAGGATTAAGCCCTCCAAGGAACACACTGGTTTAATTTGCTGTAAAACTGACTTATTGGTTCTCTTCGCAGTCCATGGAACTCTAAGACCTTTTCTCCAACACCATAATTCAAAGGAATCTATTCTACGGCGTTCAGCTTTTCTTATGGTCCAGGTCTCACACCCGTACATCACAAGTGGAAAAACCATAGCTCTTACTATACGGATCTTTGTTGTTAAGGTTAGGTCTCTACTCCTTAAGACATTGTCCAGATTTGAAAATGCCTGTCTACCAAGTAGCAATCGTCTTTTGATCTCATGACTGCAGTCACCATCGGCAGAAATCTGTGAGCCAAGATAGTTAAAAACAGAGACTCCATTTTTTCTCCTCCTACTTGAATTGACAGTTGTAGTTGTCATAATTTTTGTTTTCTTGACATTCAACATTAGTCCAGCCTTTAAACTTTCCTCTTTCACTTTCAGTAAGAGGTTGAATCTTAATTTAGTATTATATCAATATTATTGATAAATTACTGTGTGCACATACTACTAATTTTTTTTTTTTTTTTTTTTTTTTTTTTACCCTCCAGGTTGGTGGAACTCACGGACTCAGCGAGGGAACTCACCACTACTGTGAACATCGAATCGGAAGGGATACAACTGGTGAGGTGGGATTGGCACCTCGCCCAGGCGGCCTCACCTGCATGAGGGAGGCCTCATGAGGGAAGGTAAGGGATGGTTAGGATGGATAGGCAAGGAAGAGGGAAGGAGGCGGCCGTGGCCTTGAAGAAGGGACCATCCCGGCATTTGCCCGAAGACGAAGTGGGAAACCACGGAAAACCACTTCGAGGATGGCTGAGGGGGAATCGAACCCCCTCCACTCATTTGGGCCAGCCGAGGCTGAGTATACCCCGTTCCAGTCCTCGTACCACTTTTTCAAATTTCGTGGCAGAGCCGGGAATCGAACCCAGGACCTCCGGGGCGGCAGCTAACAATGCTGACCGCTACGCTACGGAGGCGACGGTCTAAGTTAATATATCATCATCAAAATGTTCACTGCTTCCATCATGAGACTTCCATAACCACACTTATGGACCACAATTGCCTACCCCCCACCCAACCTCTCACCGTTGCCCATGGCTAAGCAACGATTTCATTGACATAGAATTGAATGGACACAGGGGAACAATTAGTCATTGAATTGCAAACTTTATTTTTATTCAAACATAACGGAGCGAGGATGAATCAATTGATGCTGAATCGTCACATCCCACTGTTGTAAACACACCAGAGTACGTATTATTCAAACAACTAGTAATATAGCAATAACGGGTCACACTAACGCAGACAGGTATTGTAACGTACGAAATGTGTTTTGAGTAAAAAGAAAAATCAAAACAACACGAGGCCACAAACAACCCTTCGAAACACAATCCTAAGATTGCAAACAACTCTCGCCGATCGGTGTGGTGCGAGCGTTGATGAGTGCCAACTATGAAACTTTACTACTAAAATAAATTCTTCATTCGTTGGCAGAACTGCCAGAACGCAGCTTTTCAACAATCCGCGCGCTCGCTATGAAATGTCGTCCCCCTGTTAAAAGACAATCGAAGTGTATTCTCTGCGCATGCGTAGTGCTCGAGTAGCGCGAACAATAGCGAGGAGCGTCTGCAGTACGGAAATGATAGCGAGAGACAAAACGCACATTTGTCTACAGACCGTGTGGCCTAACGGATAAGGCGTCGGACTTCGGATCCGAAGATTGCAGGTTCGAGTCCTGTCACGGTCGAAAATTTTACTTTGTTATTTATTATACTTTCCGAAGCTGCCACTAAAGGAAATACTACACATTCCACCATTATGTTACTGTACTGTTGTTGCCACTTCAATTTCGAGGCTTGCGTCCTATTGCTGTCGCCTCCGTAGCGTAGCGGTCAGCATGGTTAGCTGCCGCCCCGGAGGTCCTGGGTTCGATTCCTGGCTCTGCCACGAAATTTGAATAGTGGTATGAGGACTGGCACGTGGTCTACTCAGCCTCGGGTGGTCCAAATGAGTAGAGGGGGTTCGATTCCCACCTCAGCCATCCTCGAAGTGGTTTTCCGTGGTTTCCCACTTCGTCTTCGGGAAAATGCCGGGATGGTACCTACTGTAAGGCCACGGCCGCCTCCTTCCCTCTTCCTAGCCTATCCATCCCAATCTTCCATCCCTTCCCATCCCTCATGAGGCCCCTGTTCGCTCTGCAGGTGAGGCCGCCTGGGCGAAATGCTGATCACACCTCCCCAGTTGTATCCATCCCGACCAGATGTTCCAAGCTCCAGGACACTGCTCATAGTGGCGGTAGTGGTGAGTGGGAACCACCAACCTAGAGGGTAAATTGACTAAATTAAAAAAAAAACTATTGCTTATCTGCCCAGTTCGAGGCCGCCGAGAGGATTTAAGGACCCCTATGCAATATTTTGCTCGGGCACCCCTTGAAATACGTTTAATTATTATCTAGCTACTGGAAAAACAATGCCATTCTGAGAAAAGCATCTGATGCTCAGTCATAATTTTAAAAACAGTTTATCACATAAAATTCCACACGTTGGCTACCCAAGTACACGGGGCTGAATGACCACGATGTTTAAGCCTCTCAAATGAAACAACATCAATATAGCATAGTTTGTGACTGGCAATCATTTCATGAACTGCAGCTTATTATAGGCCTACAGCTTACGCCAAGAACGATCTTTCTGCCAGCCTTCGTCAGTAACTAAAACTGACTTATGGAACTCAGGGTTGTGACCAAGTAATCTGCAAGGAAAATAATATATTGATTGATTTGTATCACTATATACTAACCAGTCTCTACGAACACATTCTTCATTCTATAGTTTTAAAAGTCAAACTGTTTTCATGAAGGCTCTTGTTCCGTTAGTTGGAATGTTATTAAGCATTGCAGGGGGATCTTTTCGAACAATATCTTCAATAACACGAACATTTGTCCTACCAGGTTTAAAAAAATAAAATAAAACAATATTCGCAAGAAAATGTAAACAATCACTAACGGGCCCTCACCGCTTACGGGCCCCTGTGCGTTTGCCCCCCTTGTCCTGCCTTCTCGGCGACCCTGGCCACTTATACTTTAGTTATGTATTGTATTTGTTTGATAACATGTGTCATTGTGGTGATTATGTTAGAGTGTGTAATTGTTTATAATTAGGGTCAATGCCTCAGCAATGAGTTTGGAAAGAACCGACAGTAAATCACACTCAATATGGCCGCTATCAGTGCTGAGATTCGCTCATGGGATCTTCGTATAGCAGCTCCCAATTGCAATCGTGGTGCAACACGCTCAACGATGCAGCTGGGTATAAACCGACATAAAATCGCAAATCTGATGTTAAATGACTTTTTGTGAACGAGTGTGAGTTATGGCAGATATATTTTGAAAAGATAGCATAGCGTTGCATATTATCAGCACTTACAGAGTGCGACCAGAAAATGTTTTCTGACGGAAGTGAATAGTCGACGTCATGTTTTATTAACCACTAAACAGGTTCTTTCGAAACGTAGGGGCTAGCATACTTGACTGTAACCGTGGAGACCCAGGTTCAATTCCCAGCTTTGCCAAGAAAGTAATTTCTGGTCTGAGAGCAGGAACGGGCTACACTCAGCCTATTGAGGCAAATGTGAGAAGAGGTGGGTTTGATTCCTACCTCAGCCATCCTGGAAGTGGTTTCCGTGGCTTCCCACTTCTACTCGAGGCAAATGCCGGGATCGTATCTAGCTTAAGGCCACGGCTGCTTCCTACCCAAATTCTACCTCAATGAGAAATACACATACTAGTACAATCACAGTGACACAGGTTATCAGACAAGTTCTACACACGCTCAAGTACACGGGACTACATGACCACGATAACGCAAAGCCCCCAACGAATCAACAACAACACTATTCGGAAATAATCCTTCTGCTGTTTTTATGCTGTCAACTAGATATTTACGTCTGTAATCGTCGTAAAATCAAGCTGCAATAACAGAGCAGTTGGTCAAATAATAATAATATCGTACGGCCTCGGAAGCCGGGTGCAAGCTTTGTTGACACCCGGAGGGTAGCTTGCATGTCGAATTTCGTTGTTCCTTGACTATGAAAGTCAAGGAGGTTAGATGTTAGATATCTAAGCTCCTTGAACACTATAGCGCTTTCTAGTAGAGAAATGAGGAACTTTGTGTTGGCGGAAACTCCCGAGATTAATTTTGCCATTATGAACTCGGCCTACTGAATTCAAATGGGTTCTTTGACATGCGTATCGTATTTTTGCCTGGCGCAGTCAGCTGGCATTTGAGGGCGCGCAAATGCGAGGGAGCCGTGTCAGTACATTTACTGGCACGTTAAATATCCCCTTCGGGGCAAAATTCCGGCACCCCGGCGTCTCTAAAAGCCAGGGTAGTTAAAAGGGACGTAAAACCAATAACATTATTATTATTATTACGTATTTTTGCCGCATTTCAAAAAAAAATTCACTCACCACGGCCAGGAGCGAACCTGCAATCTTGGGGTTAGTAGACCGACACGATATCCACTCACCCACCGTGGCGCAGTTGGTCAAGTAAGTGTAGATGGTATAATGTTGTGCCGAGAAGTCCACTCCAAAGCATTTATAAGCAATGGGCAGTGCCAGTGTACAGGGTGGTTATAATTAGACTTGTGCTACTTGCAAGGGCCCCTCGGACAAACGAGTGATCGTAGTGTGGAAACCTTTGGCAGGACATGCGGAAGAGACATAACGAATAAACCATTGAAAGGAAAAGATTTCAATTTCCACATGAGCGGGTATCAGGTGTTAATGGCGTACCATGTTGACAGTCCAGGTTACAAACGATGTTCAATGTGACGACCATCTGCATCCACGACAGCCTGGAACCGCATCATAGGCTGATCGTTCCCCACTGCGTGGCCACCAAGATCCCCAGATGAACCCATGTGATTTCTGGCTGTGGGCTCTGGAGTGTATCAACGGGGCACTGACACATGTTGGCATTTGAAGGTGACCATCGCGAGGGAGGTAGCCAACATCCCACCTGAGATGTTGCGGACAGTGGTGGAGTACTCATGTTAGTTATAGTTAGTTATTGTTGTTTTAAGGGGCGGAACTACGAGGTCATCTGCCCCTGTGGAGCACTCTAAGAGCCAGAGTAACTTAGTTAAAAGGGATGTAAAACCAATAACATTACTTTGCATCATTTTAATGACCATATCTGTAAACTAAGTGCCGGTACTACAAAAACCCAAACACACCATATTGCCGGCCCCGTGATGTTGGGGTAGTGCGCCTGGCTTTTGCCTGGAGGCCCTGGGTTCGATTCCCAGCTCCATCAGGGATTTTAGAAACTGACGTGAAGGCTGGAACGGGGTGCACTCAGTCTCGTAAGGATAATTAAGTAGCTGTTTGACAGTGAGACAGAGCCCCGGTCACGAAAACCAAGATTTTAACGACCGTGGGGACCCGATCCGCTGACTATGTGAAATGGCTGGGCAGTGGTCACTTGGTAGACCTTCATGGGCTGTAGTGCCAGGGGTTATTTAATGTTTATTAAGCACACCGTATTATTTGCTATTGAAGACAGAGTTTCGAGGAGCTAGAGCTTTATGGGAGCGTGGTCAATGCTTCAACTCACAGCGAGCTAGAGTGCGCATAGTTACCGCTATTGCTGTCGAATTTTAAAGAGGACGCCACCGGCTGTTACAACCGCTACACTGAAGTGGTCACTCGCACTCGCGTTGAGAAAACTTAACAGTAAATGTTTTGACAGTGCTCCTCCCCAGAACGCGGATCAGGGAACTAAGAGCAGAGAGATATTTCCATCTGTCCTAATGACGAGTTGGGTTAAGCTAAGCTGGATTGAGGAGAAATATGCCACATTTCGGAACAGTCATTAAGTTATTGTCCGGTCCTAAATTTGTTGTTCATTACTTGGTTGATAGTATAATTGTCGAACAAATTACCGCCAAAGATGTGAATGTCCTTACATGTACCCGTTGTGAAATGGCTTTCGTGATGAACTTCATTACAGTCAATGTTTTTGCTGGAAGGACGCATTGTAATGGGTTGTGAGAGCTTAATGGGGTTCTATTAATAATAAGAAAAGCGCTCCGCTAGTTGGGCGTTATTTGTAATGGTTTGGGAGATATTTAAACTTGATTACTGTTAATAAGAATAAAGTTAATTAAAAAAAGTTAATATGCAAAGCTCATTATTTCAATAATCGCCCACATTTGGGTTATCAAAATGAAACATTTAATTGTGTATTAATCTAATAGTGTATCTGTATTGTTGTCAGCTTCACTAAAAAAGTACATAATGTGTAATATATGTGTTGCCAGGGCGCCAGATCATTTATATATCATGATCAAAATAATATATTAAACCTCGGTTACACAGAGGTAGAGCATCGAAATTCCTATCTCCAGCCGTAGTGAAACTTACGTAATCTAACCTTACGATAATTAGTTCAGGAGTATGGTGTTGCCTTATAGTAATTTCTAGCTACTAAAGGAAACCAGTCAAGCATTTGAATTTAAAATGAATTTAATATATATAAAACAACAAGTGCAAAAAAAAATATAAAATACTAAAGATAATAATAATAATAAATTTAAATTAAAGAATCTACTGAATTTACTTGTATTATGGTTCTTGATTAGAAATTGGAGTATACTGAGTTAATTGAATAGAATATATTGAATTTAATAAGCATGATAGCCTTCTGATTTGACTGGAGTATAACTGTTTACATCGCTCACCGCATTGAAGATCTTTGTAGTTGGATTGTTGCGTAGAGAGTTCCAGGTGGCCCTGATCATCCTCAAAGTAATTAATTTATATGTGGATGACGGAATAAATTCCAAAAATCATCCCTGTGACAATAGCCTCGTACACAACCATGTCACAGTTTGATGAGACCGAATGTCTTATCAAATTCACATACTTAATAGTCAACTGTCTAGTTTAGAACTGCGTTATAGACTCCATCTCGATACAAGGTTCTCTGCTCCACTCAGCATCCTTCCTTCTCCTCCAGCAATTCAATAATAATCATTCCATTTGGGCGGCCGTCATATATATATAACGTCCCCAGGTAAAGCACGTGTATGACCCCTCTTCAGAAGTCGCTAGGCGATATAAGCCCGCCTTTCATATGTCAACAATGACAATACTTCTTTGTAGTATTTCTCGGGAGGTCTAGCCCACCCTCTGTATATAGTTGCAAAGGATTCATTCATCGGCCCAGCATTGTTAGTGGTAAGTCTTCTTAGAATCTTTTCTTAGGATGATTTGTATATTGGTAGAATACTTGATGTGACAGACATAAGTGTCTATTTATGTCATTTCCAAGAAGCCGCCTTCGGTGAACACCCTTTTCTTCTCTTGTTCGAATTTTCTTCAGAAATAATATTCAGTCAAGCGTCAAACTAATTTCAAATATAATGTGTATCGCTCCAAATCCTTTCAATTGCCATAATATTCTACATTACCGCATAATAATAGATATAAATATATTAGTTAACATAATAACTAATAAAAGGTAAAATGTAAACTTAAAAAATATTGATAATAATAATAATAATAATAATAATAATAATAATAATAATAATATATAAAATTATTTCGTTCTGGTCTTAAATTGGGACCATCACATATTCGCCCCAGAGAATTATGGTATATGTCAACAATCATATCACCATACTTCTCTTCAACACTTGTACAAATATGACATTATACCCTACAAAGAAATTACCAACATCGACAATATTATACTCTTCAAAGCAATTACCAACATACAAAACATATACCCTTCAAGTTTAATATATATATATATATATATATTTTAAATTTCAGTCTTTCACTGTTCATAATGTCTTTTTCTTTCTTCTTTACATAATTAAAGCGACCTGTAAACAATGTACATCAAAATACCCTTCACTTTTATATTCTTGTTTTGGACATAAGTCATCGTTGCACTTATGTATATTTGGGTGGTATACACCTTTGCTTTATATCTTGAGGACGTAGAATTCAATTTTCAGCCTGGTGTCGAACTGAATACACTATGGCTAGTTGGTGGGACTGCCAACTGATCAATTCACTTTATCACTTCACAACACTTGGTATGTGATGCGAGTCACCAGATCTACTCCAGTCTCTCAGGAATTATATGTATCTAGTAACACAGGCATAATATAAAAAAATGAAACTTTATTAGCTTGTATTACCTAAGGCAACATCGTTCAGTGCAAATGCAGTGCGCTAAATTACCCCACATATGTATATATATCACACTCAAATACACAAGCTTATAGCCGACAAAATACGCTTTATATTTCCTCTGTGCTCTTCAAGACACACAATATCATAGGTTGATGCAAACCCTCGCCATTACCTGCTCGTTCAGACCACAATCATTCACTTATTATTAAGCGACTTTCCTTACTTATCATCAACTTCACTTCTATTACTCATGACACATATTTCCTTAAGGATCTCACATTGTAAGTGCCGTATAATCGTTTTCCTGCGTCTTCTAATTACTCACCTTTTTAACCGTAATTACTGATCTTATTTCTCACAATTACACTCCATTCTATTCAAGATTACACATCTTAATCACCTGTCGATACTCACTTTATTTCTCAAAATTATACTTCTTTCTATTCAAGATTACACCTCTTTATCACCCGTAGTTGTTCACATTATTTCTCAAAATTATACTTCTTTCTATTCAAGATTAGACCTCTCTATCACCCGTAGTTATTCACATTATTTCTCAAAACTATACTTCTTTCTATTCAGGATTACACCTCTTTATCGCGGAATCCGTATTCACTTACTTTATTTCTCAAAATTGCACTTCTTTATACTTCAGATTACCATTCTTTCGCTAAATCCGTATTCACTTACTTTATTTCTCAACATTACACTCCATTCTATTCAAGATTACACATCTTAATCACCTGTCGATACTCACCTTATTTCTCAAAATTATACTTCTTTCTTCTTCATAATACCTTTCTTTCGCGGAATCCGTATTAATTTACTTTATTTCTCAAATTTGCACTTCTTTCTACTTCAGCTTACCTATCTTTCGCGAAATCCGTATTCACTTACTTTATTTCTCAAAATTACACTTCTTTCTACTCAAGATTACACCTCTTTATCACCCGTAGTTATTCACCTTATTTCTCAAAATTACACTTCTTTCTACTTCATAATACCTTTCTTTCGCGGAATCCGTATGACCGATAAAATTTAATTTCTCCAGTACAAAAAAATCACAAACCTTTAAATCCTTTTATTACCATCCTAGCTACTGAAATATTAACTGTTCACAAAATCTGCCTAATTAAATTACGGGCATCAAAATATGGCTTTATTTTACTTTCTGACTTGGGAACTACCATTAACGAATTAATATATGGGTTAATTAATATAGGGTTCTATAATTTTATTCTGCAACATGCTTTCAATCTGCCTTCTCACATCTTCCTGAAATTTGTAAGGCACGGGGTAGCGATGACCTACAAAAATACTATGATCATGTACATATAATGAATGTTCGTAGCAATTAGCTAATCCAATACGGTTCTCAAATATATACTAATTCTCTTACAACACCTTCAACACTCGATCCACACGATCAACAATCGATCCACACGATCACACTCTAACGCACTCTGTAATGCAGCCTCAAGCAAGGAATCCTCTAGATAATCCTTCGTCATCATACTGCCTAAAAATGTAAAAAAAACAAGGTTCCCTCTCACGAGATACCCTAACAATCTCACCACTCACCACCTCACTACAAATATCGACTCCTTTAGTCATTAATACCTCCTCAAGCGTACATCTATTCTTAGAACCACCATATAACTTACTTCAATTAATAAATGACATGATCACATCTTTATCCATCCATCTGAATTTAACCTTACCCTCCTTATAACATAGCAGTGCAGAATGTTGCGACATCCTGTCCGAACCCATAATTAGTGAATATATCAGATTTGGAATTTTAAAAAAACATACTTGTGTTCCAATCTTACTTTCTTTTAAAATTTCTCCAACCACTTGTTTAGAAATTATTTGGAATATCTTTCCCATCGCAGTTAACACGAAAGTAGTTCTAATTGGAATTTCCTATATTTTTATACCATGTTCCTTCCTATTATTATAAAATGCTGCACTGATGCAAGAAACCTGACAGCCACTGTCAAAAAGTGTATCTATACACGCCCCTAACACTTGTAATTTTAACACTGAGTTAAAATTAATAACGGTAGATTCTTTAGATACATCCATAAATTCACTTAATAAATCATTACGGATATTTAGGTCATACGGTTCGCTCAAAATAGTAATACTGTCTTACATAACTACTATATCTGGCATTTTAAAGTTCTTATCACCTTCTTCTTCGCTTCTATATTTATTTATAGTTACACTTTCCTCTTTCCTCATAACAATAGTTTCTTCCTCCCCCGTACTATATTTATCAATAGTAACACTGTATTTCGCCTTTGCCCCTATTACTTCTCCTATTCTATCTTCTATGGCACGCCACTGCACTTCATAATCTTTCTCACTCTCTTTCATTATATTCTCTATTTCCACTAACAACTTCATTTTCTCCCCTTTCATTTTACTTCTGGACTTACTAATTTCATGCCTTTCCTTCATTTCTCCACTACTATAGCTTAATGACCTTTCTAACTGTTGCTTTTTGCTTCTGCTTTCTTCTATATCCGTCCTTCTTTCGTCTTCTACACTATCTCTCTCCGCCATTTCCTCCACCATCGCGCTCTGCTTGTGCTTTTTCTTCCTATGCTTTGGATTACTTATCTCAGCTTTCTGCTTTCCTTGTTCAATAATTATGTCTTTCTGACTATGCCTTAACGCACGCTTCTTTATCTCTGTTAACTTCATATTGACTTCCTTTATATAGGCTCTGACTTCTTCCCTTGTCTGCCTATTTTGTTCCTCTATAATTTTCTGCATTTTTATTTCTTGAGTGCTTATCACTTTCTTTATTTTTCCTACTTCTATTCCTATCTTGTCTTTAACCTTCATCTCTTCTTTCTTGCTACGTTCCATAATCTCTACCTTCACGTCTTCTACTCTTTCCCTTACCTCTTGATTAATCTCTTCTACTTTCTTGCCTATAACTTCAAACTTTTCCCCTACTTCTATTCTAACTTCAGCTATGGTTTTCTTTAACTCACTTTGCAATTCCTTTCTTATTATTTCTTTGAATTCTGACATATTCTCCTTAATCCTCTCATACTTTTTAATTAACTCCTCATTCACCTTTTCCACCTTGTCTAGCTTCAGATTAATTTCTTTATTATCTTTACTTATCGCTTCTCTTATCTCCCTACTCCTCTCCTGATTTTGCCTACTTATTTCCTCTCTCATCTCCCTACTCATCTCCTGATTTTGCTTACTTATTTCCTCTCTCATCTCCCTACTCATCTCCTGATTTTGCTTACTTATCTCCTGATTTTGCTTACTTATTTCCTCTCTCATCTCCCTACTCATCTCCTGATTTTGCTTACTTATCTCCTGATTTTGCTTACTTATCTCCTGATTATTTTTATTGCTATCTTCTAGCTTCTTGTCTATTGCCTTGCTTATCTCCTCTCTCATCTCCCTACTCATCTCCAGAAACATTCCCATGATCTCATCTAATTTGTTTTCCGAAATATCCAAAGGCTTTTGTTTCTCCTTCCCTCCACTAGTCTCAGGATTTATTTCAGGATGTACCTCTATATCCGTCTCAGGGTTAACCTCGGGATTATTCTCAGGAATACTCTCAAGATTTACCTCCGACATCTTGGTATAATCCTCTACACTCTCAGCCTCAGTACCACTATCAACTTTCGTATAATTAGCTTTCTCGCCTTTACCCCTACTCCTCAATTTCCTTTGTTCCTCATCCGCCATCTCGAAGTACACCGTATAAAGTTTATCGTTCCAAAATTCACCTCACTTTCCCCCAAAATCAATCACTAATAATACACTAATTCACTTCACTTTCCCCCAAAATCAATCACTAATAATACACAACTTCACTTCACTTTCCCCCAAAATCACTGACAATTTGCACTGAATTAACACTCACTCCTTCCGTAAATATCGTTAGGTTTTCGTGCCACATAGTTGGGTGCCATTTGTAATGGTTTTTGGAGCTTAAAGAGTGTTACTGTTAATAGTAAAAGCGCTCCACTGTTGGGCGTCATTTGTAATGGTTTTGTGAGAGCTTAATGGGGTTCTATTAATAATAAGAAAAGCGCTCCGCTAGTTGGGCGTTATTTGTAATGGTTTGGGAGATATTTAAACTTGATTACTGTTAATAAGAATAAAGTTAATTAAAAAAAGTTAATATGCAAAGCTCATTATTTCAATAATCGCCCACATTTGGGTTATCAAAATGAAACATTTAATTGTGTATTAATCTAATAGTGTATCTGTATTGTTGTCAGCTTCACTAAAAAAGTACATAATGTGTAATATATGTGTTGCCAGGGCGCCAGATCATTTATATATCATGATCAAAATAATATATTAAACCTCGGTTACACAGAGGTAGAGCATCGAAATTCCTATCTCCAGCCGTAGTGAAACTTACGTAATCTAACCTTACGATAATTAGTTCAGGAGTATGGTGTTGCCTTATAGTAATTTCTAGCTACTAAAGGAAACCAGTCAAGCATTTGAATTTAAAATGAATTTAATATATATAAAACAACAAGTGCAAAAAAAAATATAAAATACTAAAGATAATAATAATAATAAATTTAAATTAAAGAATCTACTGAATTTACTTGTATTATGGTTCTTGATTAGAAATTGGAGTATACTGAGTTAATTGAATAGAATATATTGAATTTAATAAGCATGATAGCCTTCTGATTTGACTGGAGTATAACTGTTTACATCGCTCACCGCATTGAAGATCTTTGTAGTTGGATTGTTGCGTAGAGAGTTCCAGGTGGCCCTGATCATCCTCAAAGTAATTAATTTATATGTGGATGACGGAATAAATTCCAAAAATCATCCCTGTGACAATAGCCTCGTACACAACCATGTCACAGTTTGATGAGACCGAATGTCTTATCAAATTCACATACTTAATAGTCAACTGTCTAGTTTAGAACTGCGTTATAGACTCCATCTCGATACAAGGTTCTCTGCTCCACTCAGCATCCTTCCTTCTCCTCCAGCAATTCAATAATAATCATTCCATTTGGGCGGCCGTCATATATATATAACGTCCCCAGGTAAAGCACGTGTATGACCCCTCTTCAGAAGTCGCTAGGCGATATAAGCCCGCCTTTCATATGTCAACAATGACAATACTTCTTTGTAGTATTTCTCGGGAGGTCTAGCCCACCCTCTGTATATAGTTGCAAAGGATTCATTCATCGGCCCAGCATTGTTAGTGGTAAGTCTTCTTAGAATCTTTTCTTAGGATGATTTGTATATTGGTAGAATACTTGATGTGACAGACATAAGTGTCTATTTATGTCATTTCCAAGAAGCCGCCTTCGGTGAACACCCTTTTCTTCTCTTGTTCGAATTTTCTTCAGAAATAATATTCAGTCAAGCGTCAAACTAATTTCAAATATAATGTGTATCGCTCCAAATCCTTTCAATTGCCATAATATTCTACATTACCGCATAATAATAGATATAAATATATTAGTTAACATAATAACTAATAAAAGGTAAAATGTAAACTTAAAAAATATTGATAATAATAATAATAATAATAATAATAATAATATATAAAATTATTTCGTTCTGGTCTTAAATTGGGACCATCACAGCATGTGGAAGGCTACAGAAGAAGAATGACAGTTAAAGAACACGATTTACATAGAATACTGTTTCACTTTGAGACATCATGGTCAGTGTACTTGGGTGTGTGCAGAATCTGCCCCATAACCTGTGTCATTGTAATGACTGTAGTAGGGTGTGTATTTGTAATTGGGGCTAGTATTTTGGTAGAGCTTTGCCGTGACCTCAATTTAGGTATCACCCCGACTTTCGCATGAGGAAGAAATGGGAAAGCACGGAGACAACTTCTAGGATGGCTGAGGTAGGAATAGACCCCACCTCTTTTCAGGTTTTCGTGGCAGAGCTGGAATCGAACCTGGTTGTTGTTGTTGTTTCATTGTAGGGGCTTGGACATCGTGATCGTTCAGCCCTGTATATTTATGTGTGTGTAAGTTTATCTGATATCCTGTGGGTGAGTGGTTATCGTGTCGGATTACTAACCCCAAGCTTGCAGGTTCGCTCTTGGCCATGGTAAGTGATTTTTGAAAGGCGGCAAAAATCACGATACGCATGTCATACGATGTTGGCATGTTAAAGAACCCATTTGAATTCAGTAGGCCGTGTTCATAATGTCAAAATTCTCGGGATTTCCCGCCTAAACAAAGTTTCTCATTTCTCTACTAGAAAGTGATATAGTGTCAAGGAGCTTAGATATGTAACCTTCTTCACTTGCATAGTGCTTCAAGGAACAACAAAATTCAACATGCAAGCTGCCCTCTGGGTGTCAAGTAATAAACCTTGCACCAGGCACCCAAGGCTATACGATATTATTATTATTATTATTATTATTATTATTCTGATAAACTGAGTTATTGTGATAGCTTCATAAGTGTGTGTATTTGTAATTTGTAATTCAGGTGATGATTAAGAAGGAGGCAGCCGTGGCCTTAAATTATGAACCATCCCGGCATTTGCCTGGGATAGAAGTTGGATACCACGGAAAACTACTTCCAGGATGGCTGAGGTGGGAATCAAACTCACATCTTCTCAGTGTTGCCTCACGAGGACCCTTTGTCCAGAATTAAATTTCTTGGCATAACAGGAAATCTAACCCAGGCCTCCGATGCGACATCCAAGAATTCCAGCTGCTACACCTCCGATGTAAGAGCCAACAACCCTACTCACTACACCAGAGATTTAATTGTGGTACGAGGTACCACTCAGGTGGTGTTGATTTGGAAGACTGGCTACACAAGTTTACTTATTTGTGGTCCAGACCGTATTTAAATAACTGTACAATATTTTGTATTTACCACTGGAAACAGACACAAATACTCCAGTCTCGCCTTTCCACAAACTTGTTTGCCTCCTGTCTGAGGGGTAAAGTCCTCTTGTGCAGCTGGCAGTCTCAACCAGACCTGAATAAAAAGCATCCCTCAGTGGGCCAAGGCTCGCAATTAATATCTCGACATATGTTCTCTTGGGGTGGGTCTCTTCTAAAGCTCAGCTCACCTGACCCACATTTTCTCCACGCCAATAGACTGCGCCCAATTCTTTATTATCATACATCTGCGTTCGCTTTTTGTAACCGGAAGGGCAGATGCAGGGTAGGTAGACATGCTTTTATTGAGCGTGTAAGGACCCAATCAATGAAGAAATTTAGTTATGGCTAGATTTTGCTGGCACAATGATGCAACTTCCAAACAGAATCATCATGCCACAAGCATCAACCCTTTTCTTTGTTCTCACCCTCAAGCCTCCCCTGAGGGATGGGGGTAGAAACAGGTTTAGTCGCAGAAACCTAATACGACCAACTCAATTATATGTTGTTTGGGACATCGTAGTCATCAATTCTGTGTTGTTTTTGTTTTGTTTTTGTTTTTTCAATCAAAAGCATGATTGGCTGTTATCGAACACATGCTAAAACTTTGTTGAATGATATCAGACGACTGGAATACGCGATCGGTAATTTTATTTTATTTTACCCCGCGATATTACCACTTTTTGATCACCACGACCGTGCAGCAAGTCCGGAGATCGGGGTTTGGAATCTCTGCGCTGATAGCGACTATTCTGTGTGTTTTTTCTCCAGGGTTTTCCACACTGCCTCCAGGAAAATATCGGAATAGCACCTTATTTCAAGTCCCGGGTAACGTACCCCATTCCCAATCCCAGTAATTACAGGTGCACACACTACTACAGACGCCACAGAAAGACAGGTTATCAGACAAGATCAACACACATCCAAGCACACGGGGGTGCAATGACCTCAAAACAATAACAAAAGGTTGTCTAGATATTCCTTGATCAATTTCCAAGAGAGGAGTTTTTAAAATATCTCTGAAACGGTTGATTCTAGGGTATTAAAATGAGGTTTTCGGAGTCCCTTCGGGATTTACCGAGTATTGTTTCTCGCAATGAGGGGAGTAAAATGAGCTATGTGCGATCCTTCTTTGAAAACTTCGATATTTTGCCTATATTATGCATAGTTTATTATGTGTTCCTCTAAAACATGGAGTTCAAATTTGAATTCGCAATACAGGGTATTACTAAATATGTGGGAAAGCTCCGGGGATTCGATGTCCGTTAAACATATGGTGTATGTGCGTTCGTTGCCGTGTTACAAGCATTGTTTGTGGTGTACATAACACAGACCGCTTCACTATGCAGGTTGGTCATTTGTACTGATAAAGTGTATGTTACTACTTACTGCTCGGGTCTAAGCTGCGTGGACCTGAGAGGAATGTGCATCACAGACTAATAGTAGTAGTGATGACGAGTGATGAGGTTTCTCGGTCCTTGCGTAGTAACAGAAGCAAATACATTAGTCGGTGAGTAAGTCACTCATTCCCAACGCCACACTGGTTTCAGAAAAGACCCATGTTAGCAATATTGGAATAGACGAGAATGTCAGGTAACACGGCGGGCTGTCGACAGGCTTCTCAATTCTCGCCTGCTCCTACTCTGCCTCTGCCCTTCATCCCGCAAGTTCACAGAGCTTGGAACCGATCAGTACAGTTCTCTACAGAAGGTGCTCAAAATGGCTACCACGAGCAGTAATGCAGGCGTCTATGCGCCGCATCATTGACTGTCTCACACGCTCCCATATTTCCGGCTTCTGTCGTATCCTTGCCCTATTCGCTGACGCAGCATGTCCACATTATGAATAGGTGTGACATATACAATGGCCTTTAAATGATCCCACGAGTAGAAGTCCATTGGGTTGAGATCGGGGGAACGAGCAGCCCACGGTGTCGGTCCCTGACGCCCTATCCATTCGTTCGGACTTGAATAGTAACGAAACGTTCAAGTGGCCTGTGTGCCCTCCACAAATAACCAACAAGCATCGTGCCGCCGTCTCTGTTATGCACACCACAAACAATGCTTGTGACACGGCAACGAACGCACATACACCATATGTTTACAGGACATGTTTTGCTTGTTGTCAGGTCCTCGATCGATTCCCCGGAGATTTCCCACATATTTAGTTACACCCTGAATAACTACGGTACCCCCACGACCCACCCGAGTGCCGCATGTACCTTGGCGTAAATGTTGGTAGTCTACTGGTCAGTGTAGATTTGTATTTAAAAAAACTCGCTTTTGATTTTATAGCAGCATAAAAGAGGAGAATATAAGTTTTTGAAGTGTGGTGCTACAGGAGAATGTTGAAGATCAGATAGTAGCCTCACTTTCCTCGTTAACGACCGGCTCGTCTTTGAAATCTAGCTGGACGGATGTTTACATTCCATAGCTGCGGGGTGCCGAGGCATTCACGGCTTAAGGCCGGTGAGCAGGTAGACAGGACTGGCGGCAACACCTTGTCTGCACCCTCGTGGACAGATGGAGGAAGCATCTTATTGGTCAAGAACCGTGATGTACTTGCCAGCCATAAATAATGGCTGTTGTCGGCTCGTGCTAATGCTTAACGTTTGAGTCGCCGGTCGTTAACCAGGAAAGTGAGGCTCCTGTAGATAGAGTAACAATGAAGAGGTAACGAGTGGGAGAGAAGAGACGTTTCTGGCGACTACTAATGAAGAGAAGAGATAGGCTGGTCGAATACGAACTAAGACATCCAGGAATAGCAAACATTGTTATGGTAGGAAGGGTCAAGGACAGAAACTGTAGGGGCGGACTAAGGTTGGAATATGTTATGGGATGTAAGGTGCGGTAGCTGTGTAGAGATTAAACGATTAGCTCAGGACGGGGAGGCTGCCTACTGCATCAAACCAGTCAAAAGACTGAAGACTCAAACTAAATTGTGGTGTGACAGGAGATAAGAATGAGGAAGGTCAGATGGGTAGATAAGAGTAACAAATGAATAGGTATTAAGGTGAGTGGAAGAGGAGAGATGTTTCTGGCGACTGCTAATGAAGAGAAGAGATAGGCTGGTAGGACACACTCGTACTAAGACACCCAGGAATAGCAAACTTTGTTATGGTTGGAAGGGTCGATGACAGGAACTGTTGGGGTAGACAAAGGTTAGGTTAAACAGATTGCCTCGGATGCAGGGTGTGGTAGCTATGTAGGTATGAAGTTAGCTCAGGATAGGAAAATATGGAAAGCTGCATCAAACCAGTCAAAAGACTGAAGATTCAAACAACTATATATTATTATGTTTATAGAGTCCATGACAGCAATGCCCATTGTTGTCGTCACTGAATTTTAAGTCAACAGTAGCCCATCTCTTGAGTATGTTCGCGGCGTGTTACAGCATGCGTGTGTAGCATAAATTATATACCCAGTAGTCTAGTCAGTATTCATCCTAGAACACTTACTCAAAAAGCAGCCTTTTACCACCGGCGGCGACTCCCAGTTTAAGACGAGCAGCTGCTTCTGAAGTTTTTACACGCGCCGTGACAAAGATATAGTAGAAGCAAGGCTAGGCAGACAGATGTCGCCTCTATGTTTACTGTCGAGACAATAACCATAACCAAGCAGCACGGGGTAGCAGCCGGCTCTTGTGTTACCACAGCCTCCAGCTTAAAGTAGCAGGGTGGTTTTCTGCTTGTAAACCAACACATGATCAGCCACAAAGCCAATGCGAGCGATTCGTCACCATCGCAAGCTGCCTCAAGGACCAGAGTTGTTGTTGTTAGGGGCTTTGCGACATCGTGGTCGTGTAGCCCTATATACTTGCGCGTGTGTAGAAGTTGTCCGATAACCTGTGTTACTGTAATGTCTGTACAAGTGTGTGTACTTGTAATATAAGTGGGATTTGGGTAGGAAGCGGCCGTGGCCTTAAGTTACGTACCAACCTGGCATTTGCCACTAGTAGTAGTGGGAAACAACGTGAAACCACTTCCAGGATGGCTGAGGTAGGAATCGAACCAGCCTCTTCTCATTTTTGCCTCAGGAGGCTGAATGCACCCCGATCCAGCCCTCAGACAAGAATTAAATTTCTTGGCAGAGCCGGGAATGAAACCCGGGCCTCCGCTTTGTTAGCCAAGAATGTTAGTCACTAAGCAACGAGACGGAGTCAAGGTCCAGAATAATAATAATAATAATAATATTATCGTATGGCCACGGGTGCCGGGTGCAAGCTTTGTTATTTGACACCCAAAGGGTAGCTTGCATGTCGAATTTCGTTGTTCCTTGAAGCACTATGAAAGTCAAGGAGGTTACTACCCTACCAGGGAATTGTTACCGCTAGCTGTGGAGCGCAGCTGTAGTGTAGCCTATACATTACGTCACCTCGCCTCGTTATGGCTGCAGCGAGCGGTTCCGGGGCAAGAGGGGAACGCATGTACAGTCATACAATGAGAACACACCGCACAGCCACGACCCAGCACGAATCATGCACATAAATGACACGCGATGAGGTTTCGCTGGCGACAACTGCACGTCTATCGCGAGCGTGTGGCCGGGCGGAGCGCATTAGTTCCGATTTCCGCCACCGGTAACAATTCGCTGGTAGGGTAGTAGATATCTAAGCTCCTTGAACACTATAGCGCTTTCTAGTAGAGAAATGAGGAACTTTGTGTTGGCGGAAACTCCCGAGATTAATTTTGCCATTATGAACACGACCTATTGAATTCAAATGGGTTCTTTGACATGCCAACATCGTATGACATAGTGTCGTAATTTTTGCCGCCTTTCAAAAGCCACTTACCATGACCTGGAGCGAACCTGCAAGCTTGGGGTTAGTAGACCGACACGTTGACCACTCACCCAGCTCAAGGACCAGAGAAAGGGGATGTAAAACCTGACGAAACACCTAGGACTGCTCAAGGCCACAAGCAGGGCAGATTCTCACGAGAATTTCAATGTTATTGTTGTTGTTGTTGTTTCATTTGGGACTTGGATATCGTGCTCATCAGCCCCGTGTATTTAAGTGTGAGTAGAATTTATCTGACAGCCTGAGCTATTGTGATGTACGTGTGTACTGTATGTAGGCCTATTTAAGGCCGAATCTGTAGTGTAGGGGTAGCGCACCTGCCCCCCCCCCCACCTGAGACCTTGGGCTCGATTCCCGGCTTCGTCAGCTATTATGGAAACTGACGTGAAGACTGGAACGGGGTGCACTCAGCCTCGTGAGGACAATTGAGCAGCTGATCAGAGAGTTTGCGAACTGTCAGGAAAGCCAAGATTAACGACCGCTAACCACGCGTCACCCCTCAATCTGTAGGCCAAATGACAGAGCAGCAGTCGCTTGGTAGGCTAAGGCCCCAATATACTGTAATGCCACAAGGGGGTTGTCTCTGAGAAAAGGATTGAGAAAGAAGTGGCCGTGACCTCCAAAGTATTCACTAACCCTCAGAAATGTTTAGAAGGTTCATACTGTGTCATCAGTCTCATTTTCTCAGTTTGAGTGGTCTTTCTTGTTTGTAACCCCTCCTCCTCTTCCTGGCAAGGGTGGAGAACAAAGAGAAGGGGATTTCCGTCTGCTATGTGACTATAGTGTTGTGTTAGAAGTTGCATCATTGTGCCAGCCACGTAAAACTGTATTTAAATTGCATCATTCAACGGATACTCACACGCATGTTGAAAGTCTGGGTGTTGTTTGGAATTACCCGTACATCTGCCCTTCCCGTTGTAAGAAGACAACGCAGAAGCATTTTAATGTTCCCAAATCGGGGGTTCAGAACCTGCTAAGGATGAAATCATCCACATAGGCTATTATGTCACACCCGACGCCATATTGGTATACAAAACGAAAGAGGCCCGGGTTTGATTCCCACGTCTGTCAAGCAATGTAATTCTCGCCCGAGAGCAGGAAGGGGGTTCACTCAGCCTCGTGTAGCAAAACTGAGAAGAGTGGTTTTCAATTCCCACCCCAACCAATTTGGAAGTGGTATTCCGTGGTTTCCCAGGCACATAATTCTTAACTTAAGGCCACGGCTGCCTCCTTTCGAATTCTCACCTGAATTACAAATACACACTCTACTACAGGCATCACAACAACACAGGTTATAAGACAAATTCTGCACGCGTGTACACACACACCAAAGTATACGGGTCATAATGACCACAATGTCGAAACCCCTAAAGACAAAACAATAACATCTCTGCTATGTGCAAACCGGCAAACAATCAAATTAAAAGCAATGAATAGTTTGAATTAAAAAGAACAACTTCATGAAAAACAACTATCCTTTCACAATTTTTCACCAAAAACGAGCAAAATGTCGATTTTTATTTCCAGACTGTCGCCTTAAAAAGGGCTAACAAAAAATTTGATACGGTTCCCCCACATGAAAATGCTGTAAAGAGACCTTCATCAATATGCTAAAAACATATCGAAATTCAATGTCAATCTTTGTACTGCTCCCTCATGAGAGCCACCGACTGATGCACATACAGAACAGATGTCAGATCAGAATTCACTCAAGCAGTAGCCTAACTACATGGGACTAATGACTGCGATGGCCCAATCCTGTGAAAGGAACAACATAGTGCCAATGACATAGCGAAAACCATGAGATGGTTGGGTGAGTGAAGTACAGCTGCTCGATTACCTGACTAAGGCCTTTAAATTTTGAGACTATTATGCAATAGCTGGAGGCAGTTCGTGTTTGATCCAAGCAGGTGATTACCCCACCCACTCTGTCTGTCTGGCAGCTTTCACTACCTCTTGGTGTGAGAACTGAATAGATACAGTGCCTGGTAGTCAGCGCTGATACTATACTACAACATTTTAGCAGATAATAAAATCTGCAGAAAAGGAACTATTTTGAAAATGCCCTTGTTCATACAATTCATCCTACTATAGTCCCATCTCCCTATACTCCGCACGCACATACATGCTATAGCGTAAATAATAGTGCAGCGCAAATCAAAATAATTAAAACATTTGTAATTTTACCGTCAAAAATTATTTAATTTTAACATTTCATGCAAAGAAGAAATAAAATAAATTTCTTTGTTGTTGTTGTTGTTGTTGTTGATTATTATTCGTTGTGGTCAATTAGCCACGTGTAGCCTACCTGGGTGCACGGGTGTACTGTATATAGATTTGTTCTGTCTTTTGTAGCTCTTCAGTTGGTCAACACGATTATGCCCAATTAATGGGCGCGGTACAAGATATAAATATGTAAATACACTCCTGGAAAAAATTACATGTATTAGTTAATTATCACAACTAAATAGGGCAATTTAGGATCACGTGTTTCGACCCTGAAGTGGCCATCATCAGATCCTGATCACTGTGATTTTTTCTGATCGTCCGTGTTATTGTGGTATTTGTAGAAGCGTGTAAAACCATTACTCTATACGAAAATGGGAACAATTAATTATTAACAGAGTTGTGTATCCCATTCATAAATTCACATTACAACTATTAAGCTACACAATTCTGCTATTAACTAAGTTTTCGCCTTTTCATACATTAGCAATGGTCGGCATTTATCAGAGGGTTCCATCATCTCGATTACCTTCCAACAACAGTTTGGATAGAAAACACATTTTAGAAGACAACAAAATCCGTATTAGCAACAATGTATTATCGCATTAATAGATACCTGTGTTTTAGACTACTAATTCCAGACTAATATTATTGATGTGTAACATCTTTCCGCTCGGTTCCTGGATAGTTTTGTGGGAGTGATTTTGAACATTGGGGACGGAAGTGAATCGGGCGGAAGTGGATCGAACGGAAGTGGATCGGACGGAAGTGAAGACGCACTGCCAGAAAAATGGGGCGGAAGTGGATCGAACGGAAGTGGATCGGACGGAAGTGAAGACGCACTGCCAGCTGGATGTACAATTGAAAATGTGTGTATTGGAAACAAGGCAGTGTGTGCTCTGAAGCGCGAGAATGTTATGGCAATACAGTAGGCAGTGCATTTAGCAGGCACTGGTTTGACGAGCACAGTGGCAAATGTTTCACCGACTTTCATTTGTCATTGAGCAGTTTATAAAGCTTCACGTTCAAGGTTGAATATCACATGGGGTAGGACAAAGAAGACAAATGACATTTATGTAAGCGGCATTATTGTCAAGCTGTGGGTGAGTGGTCAAATATTAAATGCATAACATAATTTTGTTATATGAGAGGAATAAAAGCTGTATTTTCATCATATGTGAGACTAGGTCATTTCATGATAGTAGGAAGCCATGTTTTGATTGTTTACGACGAACTGTATGAGAGCCTTGAGAATAATGAATGTTATAGTTACTGAGGAATGTGCTCACAGTATTTGAGAGTACTGTCGACGTTGTGTGTCACTTTGTTATTATGAATTATTAATATAAAAGGAAGGAAGGAAGCTTGTAGTTTTGTGTGTCCGTTAATCTCACGATCATGATCCACGGTACCTCCCTTTTACGTGGAATGCGAACCACAGGGCATGGCATTTCAATTCGATAATCTCACATGTATTGACCGGGAATCAAACCCGGTCTACCTTGGTGAGAGACTAACAGCTTGACCGCTGCGCCACAAATGTGACAGTAGCATATCTCCAATTCAATCTATACATTCATCATAGTACCAGTATGAAAATGGAGTGTAAATTAACATTTTAAGAATGTCCAAGCTGTGTAGTATACGAGTAGGATAACATGTCAGATGTTACACATCATATGCGACTACTGTAAGGCTCGTATCTTTTTTATTTAATGTAGACTGATAATTTGAATTAATTATACACAGTAACGGTATCCCATTTCATGTATAACTTTATTCAGAGATTTAGTAACATAAATTATTACAATATAAAGTTTTCCAGAGCATTTTGAGTTTCGTTGTGTTTCAAGAGTTTTTAGTTTTAGGTTTTAAATAACTAATGCGCTGAATAAGACATCATTGTGTGATGAAACATGTTCATTGTAAGCATGATTTGTTATTAAACATGTATTCAAGATAAATATGGACAGGAGTCTATATTTATGAATTAACTGATACAAGTAAATACGGATCAATGTATACATCATTACTGCAGTGGTTAATTTTTGGTGTATAATGTTTATTATGACTGAGTTAATTTACATTGATCTGAGGATGTTCACTTGATCAACGAAACATTAATCTGTGAATCGGGCATAGGCTAAATACGTGTTATCCAACTGAAAGTTTATCAATTAATTGAATTATTTATTTTTGCGGCTACTTGAGGCATGAGAAACGTGACATTGAAACGTCAATCATTTGCTCGAATATGTTTTGTGGTGAGAGGGAAGCAGAAATAACTTACAGCCATTCGCCTAGTACACGTTAGGTAATGCCAAGGAGTATGGTTGGCCATAAAACTCTTTATGTGTCGATTGATTTTATGGCTTCTACACGTGAGACGTTAAAGTCACTCCATGCTCAGGTAGTAATGTACCGTCTTATGACACACGTCCTATGCATAGCAACACAGGCAGGCTCTTTCATTCTTCATGACAGTTATGGCTCGACAGCAGCAAATCATGGTTGGAGGGGGTTTACTATCAACAATTTTATTTAGTAAATTCCTTTCCCAAGAAAGGATCAAGAGTGTTTCATAACAACTATGGTCCCGTCTTTTCGAAAGTAGATGTGCGTTTGTGCAAATGAGAACATTGTTGTTCAGTGCATGTTTTAAAGATTTTCTTTTGAATCACTTATCCTCCCGGCACTGCTCCACCCATAGACTCTGCGACGGATCATTCCTCTATCTTCGCAAGGACGGTATCTGGGAGCTGAACACAATTTGTTAGCAGATACTGAGATACAACTGGCGTTGGTGACAGGCCGGTCGCCCAGGCGACCGCTAATTTGAGTCTAATTAAAGGCCCAGGCAACTTATTTTCAAGTTTTAGTTTCCTAACTCACTGATTCCATTATTAAATTTTAATCAACGTACTGAAAACCCTACCGCTTTATTTTATTTTGTTCAGGTGGTATAAGCGGAAAACGGCGACAATGCTTGAGCGTGTGACGTCACTGGAGTCGAGCCGCCTTCCGCGCGCCAACTCTAGGCATAGCAGAATCAGACAGTGCAGCTGTTGTTTCGACGTATTTAAGTACTGCAAATGATACCTAAGTGAAAACATGGTTTACTGCGTTGTGCATGGTTGCAAGCACGCAACCACTTCGGAAACATCGAAGGAAAAAGATGTAGGTTTTCACAGATTCCCCAGTCGAGAGAAATCTCCAGAGAGATACCGATCTTGGCTATCTAGAATCAGTCGCGCTGATTTCTCACCAACCCGAAATAGTCGCGTATGCTCTACACATTTTAGAGAGCAGGACTATGAACTATCGAGCAGATACAAAGCAGAACTCCTGAAGCAAAAAAAGGAAACTTGCGTTAAGAAAAGGTGCTGTGCCCGCGCTAAATTTGAAAGGAATGAAATTTGTTCCGGTGACAAGGCGTACATTTATATATTTTAGGAAGAAAATTTTAACTGCAGTGATTGAATGTACCTCTGTGAGTGTTTCAAGTGTTGCCCCGAGTGTTTGCAGTGAAAAGGAGAGTGTTTGCAGTGGAAATGAGTGTTATCCATGATGAATCCAGCATGTTTGAAAATCCCAATACAATTGGGGTACAGTGCGAATTAGGAGGAGAAACATTTAGAAACGCAAAGTGTTACGATAGTGACAGTGATCCTGGTGTTCGTGATGCAATATCTGAAGCAGATGAAGAGAGTGATACTACCTCGAATGATGATGATGATGATGATGATGATGACGATGACAGGGAAGGAGATGAAACAGTACAGCCAGAGGTGGTGAGTAGAAAAAATAAAGCATGGCATTTCAGTGAGACTACGTTGCTGTTCGTAATGTGGCAGAACCTACTACTTCTCTTTGCTAGGTGCCTTACCTGCGGCAAGAAAACTATTCCTTCTACTAAAGGACCTGCCGTGAGTGTCGAAATGACCTGTGTAGCAGGCCATACTGTCGTATGGAGATCTCATAAGAATGTTAACAAATGTTCCATGTTATCAGTCACCTTGGCTACTGGTATGTACATAACGGGAGTGGGTTTCGCGTTACTGAA
Organism: Meconema thalassinum; assembly: GCA_946902985.2. Classification (NCBI taxonomy): domain Eukaryota; kingdom Metazoa; phylum Arthropoda; class Insecta; order Orthoptera; family Tettigoniidae; genus Meconema; species Meconema thalassinum. The sequence continues at coordinate 393,122,215 of OX336391.1, forward strand.
ATCGTTGACAGACTGTATTGATTTATGTATCATGAGCCACACAACATTTTACAAAATTGTGAAACGAATCGTTACCCCAGCTATTAGGCATACATGGGCTCTGCATCGTGGTAACACCGTCAAGAATCTCATGTCATCCGGTAGGAGGGTGTGGATTGCAGGTGATGGTCAATTTGACAGTCCAGGTTTTTGTGCAAAATATGTAACATATTCTGTGATGGACATCAGCTCAGAGGAAATTATTGACTTTGCTGTTCTGCAACGAGGCCAAGTTTTCGGCGAGTTGGAAAAGCCCGCGTGTGATAAAGTGCTATCAAAACTATCATCAGAAGGACTAAATACAGAACTATTCTTACCCGACCTGCATCAGGGCGTTCGAAAGCTTTTACGAACCAAGTACCCTGGAATCATTCATGAGTTTGATCTGTGGTACATTGCCAAAAGCTTAGGTAAAAAGCTGAAAGCGGTAGTGACCAAGGCACCCGCAATATTAGAATGGAAACACCGCATTAATAATAATCTTTGGTGGTCAGCTATGACATGTGAGAACAATGAGGAGCTACGTGTTGAGAAATTTTTGTCCGTTTTGAATCATATTTGTGACAAACATTCATGGTTAGGAAACACTCACTTTCACCAATGTGAGCACGAAAAAATAATCGAAAATCCAACGCCAAAAAAAAATGGCTCAATAGAAATTCTCTAGACTATGGTATCATAGCCAGCGTTCTCAAAGACAAGCGCTGTATAAAAGACTTGCAAAGCATAAAACATTACTGTCACACTGGGTCCCTTGAATCTTACCATAACGTCCAACTGAAATACATGCCTAAAAGATCCAGTTTCTCATTTTACGGAATGGTAAATCGATCTATGTTAGCAATTATGGATCACAATAACAATGTAAAACGTGATCAAACGGGTGAAACACTTAGATACTCAAAATCATCAAAAAAGTGGATTAACAGTAAGGTCTATAAGGAGAAAGAATACGGATGGAGGACAGATATACTTCTCGAAGTAATTGGAATGGCAAATGGACAAAAGCACATCACTCCCTTAGAAGAAGATCCATACTATGAGCCGGAACTACCAAGAAATATTGCTTCTGACCCCAGGCCCTTGGATGGAGTGTTCTCGCATTTCACCCGCTTTCATCAGATATAAACTCTATCTAATACTCCCACTTGTTAAAATAACTGTGTGTAAAATATATAATTTCATATAGGTATTTATTTTATACTTACAAGTATTCAATTGTTAAAGGACTGTTTCATCACATCTTCAGAAAAGACTGCCATTAAATATTCTAAATATAGTTTCAAATTTATTAATCAAAGTATTCTGGTTCTTGCCCTTCAGCAGCCTGGAATCCTACGTATGTTCCTCCTTCATCGGATATGTTGTCGGATTGCCTTCACGACACAAGACGGTATAACTTTCCTCTTCATTCTTCCTAAAGGAACTGAACGTGTATTCCAAGGAATACACCAAAGGAGTCCATGAGTTGACCCAGTACACAAACTGGCGATAGGCCACAGACTGCCACGTAGCCTTGGTTTTCATAGCCAGTCTGTCGCTCACGTAGGGAATATTAGTTTTGTCCATATGAAGACAACGTGCAGTATTTAACACATTGTAATTTAATACAACATTAGGAAACCCCTCGTGCCAAACAATACACGTCACACTTCCACGCATGTCATTCATTGTTTCAATGTTTGTACAGCAGAAACTTTCAGCAGCAGTGGGCATCGCCTCACACTGTTCACACTTACACCAGTCGGTGTTCGCAGTGTCTTTCCGATTTAACAATTGCTGATGGTTCATTTTCTACTCCAGATGTTGTGCACTTTGGTTCAAACTGATAGGGGTTCACTTTTCTGGACATGACTACTTATTCCAAACAACATGCTCACTCTACACTCGGACAATCACTAGTAGACAGACGGAAGTGGCGCGCAATACCGTGTCGTAAGGCTCCAGTGACGTCACGCTGTCCCCTACCTAAAACTTCGAATCTTCGTATGGCGCAAGCTAATCAAGATTTTTAATTTCCGATTTCGACATTCCAATCTTCAGCTCGAAATCTTACTGAATTCATTAAAATCAGAAAATCGATTTTCATGAGTTTACTGGGCCTTTAAGGAAGGATCAGGGAAAGCATTTTGGAAGGAAGTCAGCCGTGGACCAGTTGAAAAGATGTCCTGGTATTCGCCTCCACACTCTCCCGTTGCCAGGGAGGTACGAGCTAACGCGTTAGCACTCTCGGCCATTGTGACCGACATGGTCTAAAGATAACTGCATATTTAAGCAGAATGTAAAGACATACTGTAAATGATTTCCACAAACGTAAGTAGCCATTTGAAGGTTATAGTAGCTATAGTGCATCTCTAGCTTATACGACAGTATGCGTTAAATGCAGAGCACTGATGCCAGATTTATTGAAAGTACAAATCGATATTTAATGTTTTTTTTTTCAGTCTGTCAAGAAATACATTAAATTTTTATTACTAAGGCAACAGTGAAAAATGAATTCAAACACCATAAGGAAAGTACAAAGTTGAGGAAGTCCAGGCACATGATATGACAAAACTTTTATACAGGCATGCTTCAGTGAATGTTACAGTTAGTTATTGTTGCTTTAAGGGGAGAAACAGCGAGGTCATCCACTCCTTTCAGTGAAAAACCTCGAAATCTATATATATAAAAGAAAGTCGTGTTAGTTACACTATTTATAACTCAAGAACGGCTGAACCGATTTGGCTGAAAATTGGTGTGGAGGTAGCTTAGAACCAGGAGACGGACATAGGATACTTTTTTTTTTATCCCCTAACGTGACAAAAAAAACTTCAAAGAGAATACACGTCACTATAAAACGTAACGCAAATGACAGCTAAGGCCAGTCGTTTCCAGGCAACTGTAGCTCTTGACGAGACACGGCCGACTGGATGCGAGTAGCGCTCTCCACTACCGGTATAGAATATGAGGCTCATAACGTGAAATCCCGTTAGTTATTCAACGTAATTTGTATAGGGGTAGTAAATCCAATCTACAATAAATGGCGCAAGTTGCTTCAACAAAATGGCGTGCGTTTGTTTCAAGAAAGTCCCACATGCGTTCACATATTATTCATCCCATTGCGATGAAACTTGGGTGAGATGTTCTGTACACTTCAGGTAAGGTTTCTGGCTGAGTAAATCCACTTAACAATTGGTAGCGCACGAGTAGATTCAACAAATGAGCGACGACGAGGGAGGCGTTTCAACAAAGTCCTGTATGCGTTCACATACCATTCGTCCGATAGCGATGAAACTTGGGTGAGAGGTTGTGTATACTACAGGAAAGGTTTCTGGCTTACTAAATCCATTTTACAATAGGTATCGCACAAGTAGATTAAACAAATGAGCGACGACGCGCGAAGTGTTTCAATATAGTCCGGTATGCGTTCATATACCATTCGTCCGAGAGCGACTAACCTCAGGTGAGTTGTTGTGTACACTTCAGGGAAGGTTTCTGGCTCCGTAAATCCACTTTACAATAGGTAGCGCACGAGTAGATTCAACAAATGAGCGACGACGAGGGAGGCGTTTCAACAAAGTCCTGTATGCGTTCACATACCATTCGTCCGATAGCGATGAAACTTGGGTGAGAGGTTGTGTATACTACAGGCAAGGTTTCTGGCTAAGTAAATCCATGTTATAATAGGTAGCGCACGAGTAGATTCAACAAAGTCCCGTATGCGTTCATATACTATTCGTCTGATAGCGATGAAACTTGGGTGAGATGTTGTGTACACTTCATGGAATGTTTCTGGCTTAGTAAATCCACTCAACAATAGGTAGCCCACGAGTAGATTCAACAAATGAGCGAGGACGGGTGAAGCGTTTCAACAAAGTCCTGTATGCGTTCACATACCATTCGTCCGAATGCGATGAAACTTGGTTGAGAGGTTGTGAACACTACAGGCAAGGTTTCTGTCTTAGTAAATCCATGTTATAATAGGTAGCGCACGAGAAGTTTCAACAAATGAGCGACAATGCGCGAAGCGTTTCAACAAAGTCCCGTATGCGTTCATATACCATTCGTCCGATAGCGACTAAACTCAGGTGAGTTGTTGTGTACACTTCAGGGAAGGTTTCTGGCTTCGTAAATCCACTTTACAATAGGTATCACACAACTAGATTCAACAAATGAGCCCACAGCGCGTGAATCGTTTCAACCAAGTCACGTATGCGTTCATATACCATTCATCCGATTGTGAAAAAAACTTTGGAGAGTTGAGTACAGTCCTGCGAAAGTGTATGAATTAGTAAATCCGTTTTTCAATGGGTGGCGTACAAGTAGATTCAACAAATAAGTAACGGCGCGAGAATCGTTTATACAAAATCCCGTATGCGTTCATATGCCATTTATTCGATTGTGATGAAACTTTGATGAGTTGTTGTGTACACGCCAGGGAAGGTTTTCGAATTAGTAAATCCATTTTACAATAGGTAGCGTACGAGTTTATTCAACAAATGGGTGACGGCGCTCGAATCGATTCAACCAAGTCCCGTATGCGTTCATATGCCAGTCATTTCATTGCGATGAAACTTCAGTGAGTTGTTGAGCACGCTCCCTGGAGTTTTTTGAGATAGTAAATCAATTTTACAATAGTTTAGAGGTGGTTAACGAATATATATATATTGGGAATCCAAAAGCATTTCAACAAACAAAGTTACAACGCCAACACTTTCTTTGATTGGCATTGCAACGCATGCCGGGTACAGCTAGTTTCCAATATATAAGGTGCGTTCAAAAAGGAACGAGCCGGAGGCATAATTACAGAAACCAGTACCTGTATGTTAGAAGTATTGGCCCTGGCTGTTGGGGCACTTGTCCCACTGTGACACGAGGCGGTGAATGGCTGTCTCATAAAATTCCCTGGGCTGCGATGTGAACCAGTTCCGCACGTACAGCTGGACGTCGACGTCCGAGGTGAATCGTTGGCCCCGCAGAGCCCTTTTCAGGGGACGAAACGTGGTGTCATCACAGGGAGAGAGGTCTGGACTGTATGGAGGGTGGCAGAGAACCTCCCATTTGAATTTCTGCAGGAGTGCCGCAACTATGTTGGCCGTATGAGGTCGAGCATTGTCGTGGAGCAGAATGACCCCATAGGTGAGATTGCCTGGTCGTTTTGTTTTGATCGCTTGGCGAAGGGTGGTCAAGGTTTGCGATCAACGCTGGGTATTCACTGTTGTCCCGTGAGGCATGAAGTGTATCATAAGGGGGCCATCTTGGTCAAAGAAGAACGTCAGCATTACCTTTCCTGCACTCGTGTGGATGGCCTTGCCTTTTTTTGGGTGGTGGTGACCCTGGATACTTCCACTGGAGGATTTGTCGTTTGGATTCTGGTAAGTGATGACACCATGACTCATCTCCAGCCACCACTCGTGCCAGGAACCCATTCCCTTCCCTCGCATAGCGCTGTAGATGACCAAGACAGTGGGCCATTCGACATGCTTCCTGGTGTGGTTGAAGACTGTGGGGCACCCATTGGGCACACTCTTTGCGCAAGTGCAGTCGTTCCTTCATGATGGAGTGCATACTTCCGACGCTCAATCCGACCACGGCGGCTATGGCATTCACTGTCACTCGGCGGTCCTGGGTAATGAGTGCATCAACCAGCTGGACGTTGTCATCGGTAATGCAGGGGGTGCCCCAGACCAGGCATCATCGGCTAACGACACCCGTCCTTCCCTGAAGTGCTTGTGCCACGCCTTGACCCTTGCAACGGACATGCAGTGTTCGCCGTACACTTGTGATATTCGGCGATGAATGTCCGTTCCCCCTACTCCTCCCGCTGTCAGAAACCGAACAACACTTCTTTGCTCTTCGTTTGACGCCTCCATGTCACTGTTTGCAATGCGACTGGCAGTGTTGGACGATTGATGCATGCTGCTGCTCACTTTGTATCATCACGTGACGTGCACGCGTGCCCTCTAGCGACGGGCTGTGACCTACCACGCTCTGGTCGGAACCACACCTCGTTACACACGATTAGCCGATGTCGTCACCGGTTTGCGCATTCCAGCCTCCGGCTCGTTACCTCTTGAACGCACCTTATATTTTTAGTTGCATAAGCTTGTATCCCATGACCTACAGATTGAACGACAGTACAGTATTAGGTATGATAATAATAATAATAATAAGAAGAAGAAGAATAAGAAGAAAATATGAGACTGACTGCGTGGCTCAGCGGTAACGTTCTCGCTTGCTGGTCCCAAGGCTGCAGGATAGAATCCCGGCGCAGCCAGTTGGAAAATGCCAGTGCATTTACTGGCACGTTAAAGATCCCCTTCGGGGCAAAATTCCGGCACCCCGGCGTCTCTAAAAGCCGCTGTTATTAAAAGGGACGTAAAACCAATAACATTATTATTAAGAAAGATGAAGCGGAGTAGAATAAGAAATAAGTATTGGCTTGTGCTTTATGCTTTGCTTTGCCACTGCAGTGAAACACATCATGATGTTATACTTGCTTCGAACATTCCTTGAGTTGACACTAATTTGAGTGAGTGTCACGGCTGACTTTCTCCTCCTTCCTCTTCTTCTTCTTCTCTTCGGATTGCTCAATAGTGGAATGTAACAAGCGTCAAACGTCATGCATATTGCATACTCCATTGTTACACCTGATGCTATCTGTTGGAAAATGTTGAAACTTAGAAAATATTTACTTGGCGCAATTATATCACCCTCCCTCCACTCAATAATATTAGCAATGTAATGGGATCTAATTATGGATTCAGTTTGTGATGATGATGATGATGATTATTATTATTATTATTATTATTATTATTATTATTACCACATATACAAAACCTTCCTTGGACATGTTACCATTAAATTCCGTCTGATTATGGCTTAGCCTTGCCCTCAAGGTGGTAATAACTTAATAAGACATAATTTTCAGTAGGCGCGCTCATCCAACCTAGACTTCAGAGCACTCGGGCTGTTCTTTAATTAAGCAATCATGTTGTAATACAAGTCTCCTCCGTTGCGTATTGGTCAGCGTGATTAGCTGCCACCCCGAAGGTCCGCGGTTCGATTCCCGGCTCTGCCACGAAATTGGAAATTGGCATGAGGACTGGAACGGGGTCTACTCAGCCTCGGGTGGTCCAAATGAGTCCCACCTCAGCCATTCTCGAAGTGGTTTTCTGTGGTTTCCCAATTCGTCTTCGGGCAAATGCCGGGATGATACCTACCGCAAGGCCACGGCCGCCTCCTTCCCTCTTCCTTGCCTATCCCTCCCTATCTTCCCCTCCCCTCCAGGACACTGCCCGTAGAGGCGGTAATGGTGGGATCCCTCGCTGAGTAAAAAAAAAAAAAAAACCTGGAGGGTAAAATCGACCAAAAATTAAAATTGTAATACAACCACCTACAGTATTTGTACTCTACTCGTGAAGAACATACTCAACTCTGGCAGGGCCTACACTGGCAATTCTTCAAGTTCTGCAGAATTATTAACTTTGGACAAATTAGTGGGCGATCTGCAGTCGAATGCTCTACCACTGAGCTAGCCCCTGCTTGAGTAGTCGATTACTAGATAGCACTGTCACATTACATCAGGCGTCTGCTGAAGAACGCGCGACTGTCCTGTTCATACTGAAATAGAAGAAAACATTAGTGTGTGTTGAGCAATGAATGTAGACATCACTCTCAGAGCGGTTACTAGCAGGTTGGGGGTGTAACTCAGTGGTAGAGTGTCTGCTTCGCATGCTGAAAGTCCTGGGTTCAAATCCCAGTTCCTCCAGTAGTTTTTATTTCAATATTCCTAGTAGACTAAACTTCGCATGTATAAAAGAGCATTCCTCGAACAGCCGTTAGTGCAGTGATCTGTTACCGAGAAAAGCGCCACGGAATATGTAACCTGGTGACCATATATTTCACTCGATTCATTGCCATATAGTTATAAAACAAATTTAGTGGTTATATTTTTTAATTTTAATATTTTAATGAAAACCGAAATACTGGACCATTAGCTAAATAAATGCACTCAAAATGACTTCCTCTCCAATGAAGTTGTAGCGTAACTAACAGTCTTCAAGACCAACCAACAGCCTGCTTAAGTGTTGTGACCAAGGAGGCTTTCAGATTAAGTCATATTATGTGCATTGGGTAGCCATGCTATGTAGATGATTGGTTGGTTCTTAAATTTAGGGGCTGCAGCATGTAGAATCTGTCTGATAACCGGTGTTAATTGTGATGACTGTATTAGTGTGTGTATCTGTTTTAATTCAAGTAAGGACTGCAGACGATCAATTTTCAAGTAGTTCCTACTTTTGACGTCAACGACTACTAGTTCAGAATTTAGCTACCAGACGTCACCGCAGTCGGCTCTTGGCAACGAACGTAGGAATCTATACAATTTAGCTTCACACAGGTGTAATTAGTGGAAGGTTCTTTAACATGCCATAAATCTGTGACATGGGACCGCCGGGTTTACTTCCCCTCCGAAGGCATACTGAGGGATTTTTAACGCTCTTTGTATACTGAGGTGCACTGTTGAAGGCATTTTGGTCCCTTATTTCACCTACTTCAGAGATCCCTAGCGATAAGAAAAAAATACTTATTTATTTATTTATTTTATTTTATTTAGTCAATTTACCCTCTAGGTTGGTGGTTCCCACGGACTCAGCGAGGGAACTCACCACTACCGCCTCTATGGGCAGTGTCCTGGAGCTTGGAACATCTGGTCGGGATGGATACAACTGGGGAGGTGTTATCAGCACTTCGCCCAGGCGGCCTCACCTGCAAAGCGAACAGAGGCCTCATGAGGGAGGGGAAGGGATGGAAGATAGGGATGGATAGCCTAGGAAGAGGGAAGGAGGCGGCCGTGGCCTTACAGTAGGTACCATCCCGGCATTTGCTCGAAGACGAAGTGGGAAACCACGGAAAACCACTTCGAGGATGGCTGAGGTGGGAATCGAACCCCCTCTACTCATTTGGGCCACCCGAGGCTGAGTAGACCCCGTTCCAGTCCTCATACCACTTTTCAAATTTCGTGACAGAGCCGGAAATCGAACCCAGGACCTCCGGGACGGCAGCTAACTATGCTGACCGCTACGCTACGGAGGCGACTAAAAAAAAATACTTAAACCCTTTAAATATGCGCGGAAATATGTTCTACAATCATGGTAATTAAGCATGAAACATGTCTCAGGGTGATATGTCATGTCACTACAAATACTGTATGCGTTTTTTTGTTTACGATATTTTCATCTCCAATGCGTCGATTAATACAGATTATCGGCAACTGAAGTCTTTTGAAAAAATACGCCGAAAAATGTAAACATATGAAAGCCAATGACGTTATCACTCACCAAACGAAGGAAGCTTATTGTATTGGTCTTTCAAAAATTTCACAAGGGGGCACCCGGGTTTGAACCGGGGACCTCTCGATCTGCAGTCGAATGCTCTACCACTGAGCTATACCCCCTCCTTAAATTAGTCACCACTAGATAGCACTGTCACATTACATCAGCGGCCTGCTCAAGGACGCGGGACTGTCCTGTTCATAACTGAAGTACAGGAGAATGGAGAGTGTAAAGAGGCTGTGCTAAATGCTTCAGTGCAGTGGCGGATCCAGGCCTTGCGGGGCCCTGGGCGATATGATAAGGTGGGGACCACAACAATAGGAAATAAAATAAAAATCAGATCAAATGGAAAGTAGATTTTAATAATAATAAAATAAAGAATAGTTACAATATTTTGAATACACTACAGTACATTTTTTAATAATATGAAAGAAACCTTTAAGGGGAACTGCCCTTTATCTCTAGTTATCAACTTGAATATTTGCAATTAACTTTCCCTAGTTATTAAAAATAATAATTTCAGAAAATTGGACTAATTTATACTTTGATCATACTTTTCCCTGATAATTTCTACAAAAATTCAAATTTCTGGAAGATTATAGTTTTAGAATGTTCATAATGCTTGTGTTAACAATGTGTACTAACATCTTTTGCATATCTTTTGAAATAATATTTTTTCACCCTTTTTTATAAGAGTATTTTTTGATGTCGCCTCCGTAGCGTAGCGGTCAGCATGGTTAGCTGCCGCCCCGGAGGTCCTGGGTTCGATTCCCGGCTGTGCCACGAAATTTGAAAAGTGGTACGAGGACTGGAACGAGGTCTACTCAGCCTCGGGTGGCCCAAATGAGTAGAGGAGGTTCGATTCTCCCTCAGCCATCCTCGAAGTGGTTTTCCGTGGTTTCCCACTTCGTCTTCGGGCAAATGCCGGGATGGTCCCTACCGTAAGGCCACGGCCGCCTCCTTCCCTCTTCCTTGCCTATCCATCCCAATCTTCCCCTCCCTTCCCTCATGAGGCCCCTGTTCGCTTTGCAGGTGAGCCCGCCTGGGCTAGGTGCTAATCCCCCCTCACCAGTTGTATCCCTTCCGATTAGATGTTCCCAGCTCTAGGACACTGCCTGGATAGGCGGTAGGGGCGAGTTCCCTCGCTGAGTCCCTGGGAGCCACCACCCTGGAGGGTAAACACGATTTTTTTTTTTTTTACATTTTAGTGAGTTTTGTTCACTCAGAAAATACAAAAACCAAATGTTACAGCAATGGTTCTAGTTCACATTCTTAAGACACACGAGATGCATGTGTATACAAAATTTCATCAAAATATCTCAAAAACTGTTTGAGTTATGAAAGAAAACAAATGAAAAAATAAAGTTTGGCGAAAGAGCGTTAAACTTACCAATGGGGGGGGGGGGGGGGAGAATTTCTGGAAGATTATAGTTTTAGAATGTTCATAATGCTTGTGTTAACAATGTCTACTAACATCTTTTGCCTATCTTTTGAAATAATATTTTATTCTCCCTTTTTTATAAGAGTAGCTTTTTGACATTTTAGTGAGCTATGCTCACTAAGAAAATACAAAAAACAAATGTTAGGCACAGCAATGGTTCTAGTACACATTCTTAAGACACAAGATATACATTTGTATACAAAATTGCATAAAAATATCTCAAAAAACTCTCACCCCCTCCCCCATTGGTAAGTTTAACGCTCGTTCCCCAAACTTTATTTTTTCTTTTGTTTTCTTTCATAACTCAAACAGTTTTTGAGATATTTTGATGACATTTTGTATACACATGCATCTCGTGTGTCTTAAGAATGTGAACTAGAACCATTGCTGTAACATTTGGTTTTTGTATTTTCTGAGTGAACATAACTCACTAAAATGTAAAAAAAAAAAAAACACGTCAAAAATACTCTTATAAAAAGGGTGAAAAAATATTATTTCAAAAGATAGGCAAAAGATGTTAGTTCACATTGTTATCACACGCATTACGAACATTCTAAAACAATAATCTTCTAGAAATTTGAAGTTTTGTAGAAATTATCAAGGAAAAGCATGATCAAAGTATAAATTAGTCCAATTTTTTGAAATTAATTTTTTTAATAACTAGGGAAAGTTAATTGCAAATATTCAAGTTGAAAATTAAAGATACGGGACAGTTCTAAGAGTGTGAAAAATTTCATATCAACAGAACAAAGGGATACCGAGGAAAACTATTTTAAATATCTGTGGTTTTTACAATTGTAAAGGTGTACCTCCCCCCTTAAGTCCCCTTGAAGAAGATTATGTAAACTATGAAATACTAAAATATTACTTTGCGACTCTCTTTCCGGCTGAAGTCTTCTATTATTTCACTGAAATCTAAACTTACTAAACGGTCAAGGGAGGTCATAGCTGCCCTGAAAAAAAAAATTGAATTATAAATTAGTTTAAAAAGTATAATTAATTAATTAAATTTAAAAAAATCCATGGCGCGAGGCCCCCCGGACCGCGGGGCCCTGGGCGGTCGCCCTCCTCGCCCTCCCCTAGATCCGCCCCTGCTTCAGTGATTCACTGTAGTTGGTTATGAATGCGATAAAGTCATCAGAAATTCACAATCAAAGCTTTGAATACTCGTTTATTATACTTTAGTACCGCGGGGTCATGGACGAGATAAGATGAGTTCTATTTGTGGCGTATGGTTTCTATGATCCGTAGCGTACCTACTGTACCTACTGTACCGGTACCTCCTTCCCTCTTCTTTGCCTAACCATCCCAATCTTCCCCTACCTTCCCCTCCCTCATGAGGCCCCTGTGCGCTTTGCAATTGAGGCCACCTGGGCGAAGTGCTGATCACACCTCCCCAGTTGTATCCAATCCAACCAAGTGTTCCCAGCTCTAGGACACTGCCAGGAAAGGCGGTAGTGGTGAGTTCCCTCGCTGAGTTCGTGGGAAAACAACAAACTGGAGAATAAACTTGACCAAAATAAAAAATAAGACCAGTTTATTAAGGTATACACATTTTCACTACTATCGATTCCATAAATTTCAATTCCAAATTGAGCATGCGCTCTATTTATTTATAATTTGTGAATACCCTCTGAGAATCAATTACCAGATTGTATTATTCCATCATAGCAACGTAAGTTGTTGTCGATTGGTTCAGTATGCTATATACTTTACTAAAGGACAGATGACCTTGCTGTTCTGCTCCTTAAAGCGACAATCATCATCAAACTGTATATTAAATATTGCTAATTTACAGAGATTATTACGCATGTACTAGTATGGTTCATGACTTAAGACCACGGCCGCCCTTCTTCCCAATCCTAGCACCAATTACAAACAAAGGTTATGGGACAAGAAAACGAAAACACGTGAGGTTAAATAACCACAATATCGCACGCCCCTTTCTTCTTTCCATTTCTTTCTTTCTTTCTTTCTTTCTTTCTTTCTTTCTTTCTTTCTTTCTTTCTGATCTCGGGTGGGATCATTTGAGAATGTAATTGATGTGTTCATAGATGTGGGAAGTAGTTATTTATTACACGCGTAATTGTTGCCTCCGTAGCATAGCGGTCAGCATGGTTAGCTGCCGCCGCGGAGGTCCTGGGTTCAATTCCCGGCTCTGCCACGAAATTTGAAAAGTGGTATGAGGACTGGAACGGGTCTACTCAGCCTCGGGTGTTCCAAATGAGTAGAGGGGGATCGATTCCCACCTCAGCCATCCTCGAAGTGGTTCTCCGTGGTTTCCCACTTCGTCTTCGGGCAAATGCCGGGATGGTACTGTACCCGATATCCGGATAGTAGGCTGTCAGATATCAGCCCCCTCAATCGGATTGCCAATAATCAAACGCACCGGCACAGCTACATCAATGAAAATGGCACTGACAGATACTATCGAGATTAGAGCACAATAGTTAACAAGAAAATTATTGTGGAACACACCAAAATATGCGGGGGTTCATACTTACCTTTACTTACCTCTTAAATTTATCTCGGGGACTGGGTTGTCAACTGGATCACTTAAAGTATGCCCACACAATAACCTCCACCATGATATTTAAAATGAACCAGAACGAAGACGAGAAACTTTAAACTGCACAATAATTTATTTCACATAAAGAATGATTTTAACAAAAATGAAACAACAAAATCCACGTGGCAATCAGAAGCCATCAACTATATAACCATGTCCTCCTGTAGGACCAGTATTCTCTACATATAATGTTTCAGCTTTCTCAAGCTCATAGCAACGTAAAATAATAATGCACTGGGGATGGAAACGGGATTTGGGATGAGACACATATATCAATTGTTTTGCGTGTTTATATACTTCACATTTTATTTATAGCCACAAGGCTATTATGGAACGTCCTTGGCCTCTGTAACACAGTTGTCCGGGCCAGCTGCAATGCACCTGTATTGTCAAAGCGGACTCCCGTTCGTTCAACCCTAGCATAAGCGTGTTACCTCAGAGCTTGGCTCTCCTTTTCAAACACGTAAATGTTCACATCTCAACTGAAATATTATCACGCAAATGTCTTACATGCTTCATTCAAACACCAGTGGATTACTCCAACAATCCCAAATCATGATTATTTGTTCAAACCACTTGCTTAACTTGCGTTGTTTAGAGTATAAAAACAAACTCTAAATGTTAATAACAAAAGTTCATTAATTATTTATAACAATAATAAATTGTTTATAACAATGTCAAATGACCATTGAAAATTTAATACATGCTTCTATTAATCACTATCTTTTCAAATTATTTAACAAAGATATTTACATAATTATTTACAATATTGAAAATCCACAGCCTGCTTCCAGTCTCCGACCGGGTCAGGAATGGAATGAATGAAGCCCCCATCTAGCGGCGAGGATATGAACTGTGCCGGCTGCCGAGGCCTGACGCACTCCTCGGGGGCAATGATTAAATGAATGACAGATGAAATGAAATGATAGTGGAGAGTGTTGCTGGAATGAAATTTTGACAGGGAAAACCGGAGTACCCGGAGAAAAACCTGTCTGCCTCCGTTCTGTCCAGCACAGATCTCACATGTAGTGACCGGGATTTGAACCACGGACCCAGCGGTGAGAGGCCGGCGTGCTGCCGCCTAAGCCACGGAGGCTTAATTATTTACAATATTAATTGTTTATATTATTTATACAAGAAATACATTAAACCACACGTTTATCCGGTTGATAATTACTCAAATCGTGATGATATAATCGACCAATGAAGGTTAGTTATATTTAACTGTCAAATTCAGGTTTAATAAGGTTTAATAATAATTATTAATATTTGTGACGGTAACCTCCATTCAAAATCTTTATCTCAAATTATTTAACACTCTTGTTAATTTTAACAGTATCTTCATATGAATAATCTTTCAAAGAACAAGAACAATACAATCAGCGGGAAAATACTTCGCTTATAACGCACAAAATTGCACAACAATTGGCCCAAAATTCATCATATATCTTCATATATATGGCATAAAAATCTTCCAAACTACACACAAAAACCTCCACTTATTAATTCATCAACTTCATTAATTATTGTGGGAACCTCCTTCATTATTCAAGGGCATTACTCAACAGCGACTTTTACACGTCCACTGAACTAACGATTATACATCCATTGTTCCTCTTTAAAAATGCTTATATTCATCAATTGTAATAATGACTGTTATTATTTAACCTTCGTGGGTTTCATTCATGAATCGATATGATGTAAAAATTTGCCAATCACAAATAAATTTAATAGCGAATACGATTAGACACTCCTGCCTGGTCTATCAAAATTGAGATTAACATCTTCAAAGTAACGCAGTATAAAAATACTATCTTCAAACAAAGTTCATCTAAACTGCAAAATAGTCGAATAGAATACAATTAGATTGTGGAATGCAAACATTATTGTTCCAATCTATAATTGAGAAAAACTCCTATCAAATGTTCATTACTATAGTGTATTCAATAAATCGAAATAAAAGTTCATATTTCATAAAATTGTCTATAATGCAATGATAAATGTCTATGTTGCAATCATGTTCATAAGACGACTAGTATTTCAAAGATCGTCGATATCGTAATAGATTTTAACGCTCTAAAATCTTTTAATCATTCTTCTTTCTTGAGGATGACAGAAAATTGGTCAAAGTAATTTACTGAATAGAATTACTTTAATAAAATGACACGCTGTCTGAATTCAAATCTGCCATAGCAAATTGTTAACTTTACAGTCAAATCGTGACTACAAAAATATGCAAATTAATGAAAGAATCTAAATCATCAGTCTCAACTGATCCAAAATTATTTAAGTATGCCAATGACATAGCAATGTCTCAAAAATCGAAGAAAAAGGCATAAATCATCGAAGTGTACTGAGTACAGAAATATCAATCAAGAAAATGGGGCAAAATATAGGACAGAAAATATGGGAAAAATGGTTGCTCAGATATCGCTACAAGACTCAAATAATACAAGAAACGTTCACGACTACCTTATCTGTTGATTGAAGTTCCAGAGGAAAGTTTTCAAAGAAAACTGCTGTTGGTTCCAATTCACCAGCGTAAAGATGTGCTCCGACCTCGAATTTGGAATCAGCGTCCTCGGAGAATCGAACTGCTTCCTCCTCCGAAATTGCACTGCTCCGTGGATACGAAAAACATCCTTCTGGCAAAACTCTTCTTTGTGCGCCGGGACAACCCTGGCCTCTCTTGAAAGTTCCCTGAATTTCTTGCAGGAATTCGCCATGAAGTTTATTGTAGTTATTTCCGCAGAAATATTCATAGTTGTGGAGTATGAAAATATTTCCACTGCCATCTGGTATAATTCAGCGATGGATTCACGATGCATGAGTGTAGTTGGATGTTCACTACATGCTCGCTTTTGTAGAAAGACGATTAACGAAGTTCCATGCTGTTACCTTACTCAATCGATATATGTCCCAATTGCATTAAAGCCTTAGCCTTCCATCTCAACTACTGTTATAATCATTGAAAGCACTGTAAGATTATAATGTTCCATAGTTGAATGTATCGTTGTAATACCAAACGTATTCTCCAATATCACTGTTGCACTCCACGTGTCAGCCGTAGTGTATAATGTGGAATTTTTAAAGTGTTTCTCATGTGGCGAGAAAATCACTTTTGTTGGCAGCCTTAAAGTTCCAATATCTTTCGAAGTATAACTGTGAAATTGTTCAAATCTTCTACACACCTCAATGTCGTACTGCCCAATAGAATTATAATACAGGCTGAAGTTAACGCTTGATATCTTAACTGGTGGAAACGTTAATGTGAGCGTTTCAACTTCACCTAGTTTCGAGCAGCGTAAAATGGAACTGCTCCGAGTTCGTTCGATGCGCCGGGCTTTAACCACGCTAAAGACAACTTACTTCACTGAATCACTTGAAAATAACTATATATATCACCAGAAATATATATGCGATCTGACATATGAGATCTGAGAGCTCCTCTATCCTGTGCACGACCTTTTATCAACTTCTTAAGGGGCGTATCCATCCCTTCCATAGCCTGTTGCTGCGTCATTGCTAGAAGTTTTAACTTTGGCTATACTTGATGGATTTTCAAATTTCAAAAACTCAAAATTAATTTCTTCAAAATTCCAAATCAATGCCATAACTGAAAATAGATTTCCACAAATCTGCATGCCAAAAGTAATCAAATATCGTAGTTTCAGCAATCTCCGTCTTCCTTCCAAACTATCGTTCATTGGTTCGAGTCTCTCCTCCAATAGCGTAACTTCTTCCTTAGCACAATACCTTGTTTCCTGCGACTGCGTCGTAAATCTAAGATCTTTCTCGAACAAAATCATGACGTCACCAAGAATCTCAGCTCAATCAGCCTATTTGCATGAATTCTACGTCATCCGTGCCTACGTCATGAATATCCACGTCACAACTATGACATCCATAACTTTACTCATATTTTCCAATACAGCCATCGTGGTCTCAATATAATTCAAATTACGGGGGCAGTACCTCCTGTAAGGCCACGGCCGCCTCCTTCCCTCTTCCTTGCATATCCATCCCAATCTTCCCTTCCCATCCCTCATGAGGCCCCAGTTCGCTTTGCATGTGAGGCCGCCTGGGCGAAGTGCCGATCACACTTACCAAGTGTCTTTTTTCCTCGAAATTCAATATTCCTCTCCTCCAAATTTCTGTACTATTTCTTCCCAATTAGCCTCTCTCACATTTCTATCACTGTACTCCTTTAACGTGCTGTTGCAAAGTGCAGGTCTTACTTTTATTTCCAAAATGAACAACTCTGTATCAAACCGTTCGGACATATCGAAATCTGCTAATAACTACTAATAATGTAACTTCTGTTTCCGTACGCGCGACTGGCCGCGTCAGTGAGTTTTGTTTGCATGGTTTACGTTACTTTTATCCCCGCGCGCGGCAGTTCAATCGCCTGTGAAACGCTCTTCCTGAATTAGCCGTTCGCGACGAGGCGCATGATTGGGTTTTGCTTCTATATAAAATAACTAGCAGTAGTACCCATTCTTCGAACGGTCTTCGGTATTAATAGCCAGACGTAATCAATTGTGCTACTGTTGCAATGGTTAGAGGCTTGGAACCTGTTTGTCGACAAAGAAGTATGATTAGTTAAAATATGCTCTGAAACTAAATTTACCTAACGTGTACTTCCTGACGTGAAAATAAAATTGAAAACCTCGTAGACTAAACGCAATACACGTCACATAAAAACTGACCCTCACTGTTGTGTCAAGTCCCCATCCAGAGGAAGACCCCTTTAATAAATTATAAAGGCTTGCGGTGCGTGGAAATTCAGGTTTTTTAGCCTCCAAAGGCCCAAATTCCTAAAAGCAAGAAAAGAAATGCCGTTTCAATTCAGAAATTTTTGAAAATAATGTTGCTGTTTTGAGATATAACAGACCTTCTGTACGACATATCGCACGTTTAAGTCGTGTGAAAAAAATCTATGGTAACCCCTGACCCCCTTAAGTGC
This sequence comes from Meconema thalassinum, assembly GCA_946902985.2. Taxonomy (NCBI): domain Eukaryota; kingdom Metazoa; phylum Arthropoda; class Insecta; order Orthoptera; family Tettigoniidae; genus Meconema; species Meconema thalassinum. The sequence goes on from OX336391.1 coordinate 393,140,547, forward strand.
ATTGATGAATTTTACAGTTTTAGTTGGTTCCGTGATAACTTTATAGCCATTTGCAAACGTTCACAGAAATTTCATAAATGGAGTGGCATTACTTCTTCCAGAAATAGATGGAAAGTTGGATGTCAACTTTTGAGATGCTTTTGTCATTGCTACTGGCGTGCACTCCTTCATTAGTTTATTAAATGAAATTAGTTTTCAGGGAATATCAGATACTGTTGGTATTAGAGGCTTAAAATGTAGTTCTCGGGGATCCTTTACGGCTATTTCGGGTCTCCGAGTTTTGTTTCTGACACCAAGGGGCTGACAATAAGTTTTGTCTCGTCGTTGTAGGCCATGGTATAATAATAATAATAATAATAATAATAATAATAATAATAATAATAATATAACAATATAGAGATAGGGACGTAATAGACCTTCCGTACCACACCAGCATGTGTAAATCGCGTGAAAAAATTCTCGAGTACCCCTTGACCCCCTTAAGCGCATTATATGTATTGATGAATTTTACAGCTTGATTTGGTTCCGTTTTAACCTTATAGCCGTTTGCAAACTATCTCAGTAATGTAATAAATGGAATTGTATTGCGTCTTACAGCAATAGATGGACCTGTGAGGTTCTGTTGCCATGGTTACCGGATTGCATTCTTTCATTCATTCATTCATTCATTCATTCATTTCGTATAGGCCATCTATGGACCGCGTCATTCCAACTGTCTTCTACTGGCTTTGATGTTAGCCCAGTACGCCCGCATTCGTTCTCGGTGGACTTCCTTCCGTTCCTGGGTCCAAATCTTTCCCGTTTTCAGCTTCGGTTTTTCTTGGAAACCTTTGCAAGCTTGAAGTTTCCTTTTGAGTGGGGCGCGCTCCTGAATGTCTGTTGGTGATATCCCCACTTCTTTCAGATCTTTATCCAGTTCAATGAACCAGGCCCATTTTGTTTTCCTCTCCTGAAAGTAAGTTATGTTGCGGTTGGTCAGTCTCGCTGGGCTCATTCGTTTCACATGTCCAAAAAATGTTATCCTTCTCTTCCGGATGACGTCACTTATCTTCTCTACATGAGTATATAGCTCATGGTTATGCCGTCTTCTGTATTCCCCGTTGTCTTTGATGGGACCCAATATCTTTCTCAAAATTTTCCTTTCTTTGGCCTCCAGTTTTTCGACCTAGTCTTTTTTGTTCATCGTGAGGCATTCAGAAGCATGCAAGACCTCCGGACGGATGACACTGCAGTAATGTTTTAGTTTTGCGTTGAAGGATATTGATCTTTTCTTATAGATGCCCTTAGTTAAATGGTAGGCCGTTTCCATTTTGCTCATGCGTGATGTGAATGCTTCTTTCTCTGATACATTAGGTGTTATAATTTCTCCCAGGTACTTAAACTTTGCAACTCGCTTAATTTTTCCTTGTTCCACAGCAAGGTGTTTGGGCGCGGGTACGATATTAGTTATGAACACAGTCTTCTCAAAGGAGATCTGGAGTCCTGCCTTCGCTGCTTGTGCACTAAGCTGATTAATCTGTTCCGTGGCTGTCTCTAATGAATCAGAAATGATTGCAAGATCATCGGCAAAGGCTAGACAGTCAATTGTGATGTTCCGGCTTCTGTAACCCAGTCTGACTCCGCTTGCAACTCCTTGTTTATTGAGTTATTTACGCCTCTCACGGAAAACCTTCTCGAGGACACAGTTGAAGAGTATTGGTGAGAGACCATCTCCTTGCCTTACTCCTGTCTTGATTACAAAGGTGTCTGATATTTCGCCCCTAAACTTCACCTTCGAAGTGGTTTTGGTCAGCGATTGTTGGATGTTCGCTCTGGTTTTGTTGTCCAGGCCAAATTCTTTTAGGATTCGGATCAGGGTGTTGCGATCAATAGAATCATAGGCATTCTTAAAGTCTATGAAGGTCACCACAAATTTCTTATTCCTGATCATCAAATAGGAGAGGGTAGATTTGAGGTTTATAATCTGTTCGACGCATGATTGCCCTTTGCGGAAACCGGCTTGATATTCTCCCAGTTGTGGATCTAGTTTTCTCTCTGCTCTGGTAAGAATAGATTTCGAGAGAATCTTATAGGTTATCAGAAGGAGGGAAATGCCACGGTAGTTATTTACTTCTGTTTTATCTCCTTTCTTATGAAGGGGGTGAATCAAGGCAGAAGTCCAGCCGTTGGGGAGTCTCTCTGTTTTCCAAATTTCGCAGATAATTTCCAATAGTTTATCTAGCGTCTTGTCACCAGCATATTTCCAAAGTTCGGCGCTTATAGAGTCTTCGCCTGGTGCCTTGTAGTCCTTCAGCGATTGAATAATTTGTTTGATTTCTTCCTTCGTAGGTGGTAATGAATCTGGATGAACTTTGACGATGTCTTCAAAAGTAAAAGTGGACTTTGGAGCTTCACAGTTGAGAAGTGCCCCAAAATAATTCGCTAGAATTTGACAGCTGTCTTTATCATTATGAGCAACTTTACCATTGGTGGTTTTGAAATGTAGGCTTGGCGGGTTATATTTGCTAAGACTACGTTTAAAGGTTCTTGTACCGATTTTACAAATCAGTACATGTTCATCTTATCTTCGAGACGCAGTAAGAGCTCCAGGCCTGGCCGGATTATCATGAGAGCATACACCAGGCCTTTTCTGAGAATTCCTTTCGCCGACCTGGCACCTGACTACTGGTGAAATGGGATCGCCAAGCCTTTCTGCCAGGATTTCTACCCTTCGTGCGAACTGTCACTTTAGGTATTATCGCTAAATGAAAAGGGGGATAAGTCAAGCTTTGATCTGTGAGCATTGAAAAAGCGAACATTTCCTGTCTTCTACATTCGCCAAGCCCCTGTTCTAAGAACACCCTTGCAAGAACATTGTGTGACGCCTCAACTCCTAGAAGGTTTCTACGCAGTAACCCGTGTGGGGTGATATTCAATAGTACCAACTCAACCTTGGACTCTGGCCTTGGACTCTGCCCTTGTGTTGGCCGATTGTGCCACTAGTCGCATGTGGTATGACTGGAGTAGGGTGGTGGGGGGACTCTGGAATACAAGGGGTGCAATCTGTGACTGGAGACACAGTGTGAGAGGAAGCTTGCTGACGGAAGGACTCTTAAGCGATCGCCTCCGGGGAAACTGGGAAGGCAGCTTCCCCGGAGGGCTGAAATACACCAGGTGGTATGAACTCAATTTGTTAGAAGGGGCAACCGTTCGATGGAACATTAAACTGTCTCATTTTGCTATGTCGTTAAGGGCATGTGTCGGTGGACCATATTTTTAATGGACTGACATTTTTATTTTAGTATATTAGTATGTAATATTTTGGAAGGGTTTGTATAATTTGGTGGTACCTTTATATGTAGTTACTGCAGGGTGGGTTATTATTGCCCTATTTCCCGTTAGCTGGATGGGAACCTCGTGGATTTAACTTTGGTCAGATAGGCTTCAAAAGACAGTCAGTGCTGGATTCTGAAGCTTCTCGGACGCTTTCGTTCGCTAGGGAACGCGTAAGTTGCTTATGTAACATTGTTTTAGAAGTGGCACAGAGTCTAACTTCATGTTGTTATTCCTTTAGTTTTGTCGTCAGGGGAATCATTCTAATCAAATTCATTTCTATCACAAATGTAGATGTGTGTAATCTTGCCAAGCGGGCAAGTGTCTGGTTTGTTTAGGTTAAGTCATTCATTGGTGTTTAATTAGATCATATTTGTCAGATGGTTAATTTTAGTGGTGGAAGGTTTATCTTGTAATTTGTTTGATCTTAATGTTCAATACATGTTAGCTTATTTTGATTTGTCATGTTATTTATTGCATGAAGTCACTAGGAAGATTATTCCCCTTTTCCTTCTTCATCTTTGGCAGGGTCATTTTAATTCGGCCTGCTGAGGTACGCATCCAGCCTTCCATTCAACAAGCTGGTCTTGACATTAGCTTCGTCCCGCCTGATCTCTTTTCCTAAATCAAATCAGGGTGTTCTTGAATACCACGAAAATTTGGAACATTCACTCCTAGGGTTTTCTTTGGCTGTGAACTCAGCAGACCTAGTGAGAAATTAAATTATAATTTTGATATGCTAATATTATTATTATCATTTTGGTTATCTAGAGGGTGAGGGGGGGAATGAGAGCCTGTAACATTTGTATCAGAGGCGTGGTTATTGATTTATTTTCACTACCACCGTTACATTGGTAGCAGGGAGCATGGTTTGTTCTGTGATCTTGCCATTAGCAAATAATCTTTCCTGCTGACTGATTGCAGTAATCAATTAAAATTAAATTCAGTAACTTAATTAACGTAGATTGGGCCCTCCTCCTTATTAATCTTTCCTCCACATAGGTAGGATTGTTTCAAACTCTGTGTAATGATTAATTTGTGTTCTGTTACATGAAGTTTATGTACGATGGCTTCCCGCAAAATCATCGTGAAATACTTATCGGATGAAGAGGTGACCTACGAATTGCTGTTACGTAACCTTGAAGTGCCCAGGGACGCAGAACTAGCGCGCCAGAGTCTAGAGTATGCCGTGAATTTTGCAGCAACCCTTCCAAAGCTGTCAACTGCTGAATTCAAACTCGGTGAGTCAAAGTTATGTGACGCAGTTAAAGAAATTTGTAATGTAATTAAGTATTGTTTCAGTGAAGTAGAATGTAGCCCTGTTGATCTCACCAAATTGAAAGCTAGAATTGATTACCTATATCTTCGATGTGTGGATTTGTTGCAATCTGATGAAGAACGTCCCATCGCCGATTTGAAAGGTTTATTAGAGGCTGAAGTTAATTTAGTGGAATGTGCTCAGACCTTGGACACTGTTAATCGTGTTAGTGGAAGTGGGGATTTATTAAATTCAACTCCTGCATGTAGCCGCAATGTCTCGACAAATCTAGGCGCCAGTCTGGCTGAAAATGCCACTGGCCAAGTTGGTAATCGTGTCGCTGAACCTGCCGCGCTCCGTGGCAATGGAATAGCGCGCCTGCCCAACAGCTGTGAGAGTCGAGAGATTCTTCCTATTGTCGGTAACCGTACTTTTAATCATGAAACTGTGATAACAAATTCTGGGCTTGACCAGGCACCGTTAGGTCCTGATACGGTGATACCAGTTTCGAATACCATTAACCCTAATGCTGTGATGACTTCTGTGCCAAATAATACCAGCAACGTAACCTTCAACCTCCCCGGACGTGAAAATTGTACTTGCAGTTGTAATTGTGTAACTTGTAACTCCTTCTCTGCTGTTGTCGGCTCGCCTCGTGTAAGGAGGTCGGTAATCGAACCCCAGTCTGTCTTAAATTTCCCCTCATCTAGTTGTAATCCTGTTAGTGTCGGTGCTCGAGAAGTAAATTCTAGAGATAATTCCGGGTCTGTTTCATCATTTAAAGTGCCGGGTAACTCAGGTCATCAGGGACCTACAGTGACACAAAATTCTCCTTCCGAACCGGTTAGGGATTTAAATTCTGTTTATCGAGACTCTCAGGGGAGTGTTTCAAATTCAGGGCGTAACCTCGTTTCTTTATCTTGTTCCGGAAACCAAAATTATGTGCAAGGAAATCCATGTGCCGAAATGCCAGGTCGTAACGTGTCCAATGATGAGCATTCTAATTATTCTGTTTTTTCCAAGGCCAGCTTTGGTTCTGTCAGTCACCCCATTTTGGGGTTTGTTTCAAAGTTATCGGGTAGAAGTATGGACACGGTTGAAGGCGTCGTTGATTTTTTGAGAATATTGGTCGACATTCATGAGTGTGCTATCCAATTCGGTGTCAGCGACCAAGTGGTTTTTCAATTAATATCCTCCCATGTGTCGGATACGTTGGGGACCTATGTGAAAAGTGCCATGTGTGAAGGTTGGAGTGTGGAGAATTTTATGTCCGAGGTGTTGCGAGTATTTGTGCCCATCAGGTCGCTCGATACTGTGAAGGGACGTTACCTGTACCGAGCTCAGGGTATTAACGAGCCGTTAAATTCATACATTGTGGACATATCCAGGTTTGTAAAAGTCTTTAGAGTAGATATGCCAGAGGCAGAAGAGGTAAGGCTTATTTTGGCCGGTGCTACGCCGGAATTTCGGAATTGCCTATGTGTTGGAACTAATCCGAGTACGATTAGGGAGCTGCGAGAAGCCGCTATTCAGGCCGAATCCGTGCGTTCGGTTGATATCATAAGGTATGCAACTAGCATGCCCCCTCCCTTCATTAACCCTGTTCCGTTTGTTCGACCTCCCTCGGTTCGACCACCACCTGGGGCCGGCCGTTCATCCCATAATTCGCCTAGGAGTAGTAGTAATCGTCTTGTGACGTGCTTCAACTGTGGGCAGCAGGGCCACATAGCATGGAACTGTCCGGTAAAAAGGAATTGACTATTCCGAGACAAGCATCCTGAAATCCACCTTGCCAAGGATCAGCGATGTGCTTTGGAAAATGGGATGACGAAGGATGACGCCAAAGTTATCGGAGCAAATGGTGTCTGTTCTAAAGTTTCAAATGTAGTTCTACCCTCTCCTATGGTTGAAATTGCAATTAATTACGCATGTGTAATAGCTTTGTTAGACTCAGGAAGTGCCGCTTCATTGGTTAGCGAGAATTGGTATTTGTCTATGAAACTCATTTGTAAATTCAGTAACCTGTCAGATGTAGATGTTAAGTTGGTTTCTGCCAATGGTGCTCAATTGGACGTTCTTGGTTCTGTGAAGTTTAAGGTTCGGATTCATAAATTTTGTTGGAAATTTTCCTTTTGGGTCATTAAGAATTTGTCATGTCCTATTATTCTGGGCGCTAATTTTTTTGCTCATACTGGCTTACTGCTAGATATGCAACACGAATCGTTCTGGTTCAGGTTTTGTTCTGAGGTAAAATTTAGATTCTTTTCTACTGCTGTCCCTAGCGCGACTGCTCATGTTGTCAACCGTGATGCTGAACCCGTCTTGTCCACCGGGGTTGAATCCTTGGATTTAAGTAATTTATCTGACGCTCAAGCTAAAGAGATTCGAGATTTGTGTGGGTATTTTCCCGAGGTGTTCACTGACGAATTAGGAATGACTAAGATCCTGGAGTATAAAATTGAAGTAACGGATACTATACCCGTCAGACATCCTCCCTACCGTTTGAGTCCACCCAAAATGTTGGAATTAAAGAAATTAATCGATCAGATGTTACTAGATGGAGTGATTCGTCCCTCCACATCAGCATATTCCTCACCTGTGTTCTTAGTACCTAAGCCAAATGGTGGTTTTCGGCCAGTCGTAGATTATCGTAGGTTAAACAAAAAGATTGTTTTAGAATCCATCCCTCTTCCTGATTTACATAGCTGTTTTTCCTGGTTCAAAAACGCCTCCTATTATAGCCTCATTGACCTGACGCAGGCATATTTCCAAATTCCGTTAGCTGAAGAATCTAAGCATCTGACTGCGTTCGCCACCGATTGGAATCTCTATGAGTATTGCAGATTACCTTTTGGCATCTCTACAGGGGGCGCTGTGCTTAGTAGGCTTCTCGATCACGTGTTTTCTGGCATCAAATTTGATTATTTGTATCATTACCTGGACGATGTTGTTGTTTATAGCGAGACGTTCGAAGACCACGTGCGCCATCTTCGTGAAGTATTTGAGAGGTTAAAATCTGCTGGTCTAACCGTAAAGTTGTCTAAAGTGTCCCTTGCTAAACCTAAAATTGCCTTTCTTGGACATGTTGTTTCTGCTGAAGGTGTTTCGGTCGATGACTCCCGAACCCAAGGAATTAGAGATTTTGCACCCCCTAAAAATGTGAAAGGAGTAGCCCGATTCGTGGGAATGGTTGGCTTTCTGCGCAAATTTATACCCAATTTTGCACAGCGCGCGTTGCCACTTAATCATCTGCGAAGGTCTGACGTGAAATTTGAATGGGGTCCGTCGCAGCAAGCAGCTTTTGACGATTTGAAGGAGGCACTGTGTAGCGCTCCTGTCCTCGCTGTCCCTGATTTCAGTAAGAAGTTTATAATCCAGACTGATGCATCGCTCGGTGCTGTAGCTGCTGTGTTGTTACAAGAAAGTGAGTTAGGTAGACGACCTATTGGTTTTGCTTCTCGAACTCTGTCCCCTGCTGAAGTAAATTATTCCGTGTATGAGCTTGAGGGGCTCGCAGTGATGTTTGGACTGGAGAAATTCCGAATGTATGTCGAACATGTTCCTTTCGAACTTGAAACCGATAACCAGGCCCTGAGCTGGGTCCTGGCTAGACCTCGAACCACTGGGCGAATCGCCAGGTGGGCAACCCGTATTTCATCATTTCAGTTCACCGTTCGTCATATAAAGGGTTGTGAAAATGTCATAGCCGACTCCCTTACCCGCATGTATGAAGAAGTTCCTAATAAATGTAAGAATCTCGTTCCCGAGGAAAATCATGAAAATATTTGTGCTGTGTCACTTAAGCGTCTCTATGGAGAAATTCCTGACAGGTGTGAAACTCCCTCTTTAGAAGAACCTGTTGTTGTTGGGGCTAATTCAGCTCAACACATGTTAGTAAATTCACCGTTATTGTTTGGAGACATTGCTGACCATCAGAAGGAAGATCCCGTCTTGTGTGATTTAATTGCTCGATTAGTTTCTGGAGAAGAGATAAAGCCTTATATTTTAAAGTCTGGTGTATTATGTTGTGTAACTAGGCGTGATAGAAAGCCTAAAGTTGTTTTGCCTACTCAGCTGATAACAGGCATGCTAATGTATTTTCACGAGTCACCCGCTGGAGGCCACCTAGGAATATTCAAAACTCGACAGAAAATAAGGCAGTCCTTTGTTTGGAAGGGTCTCGATAAGGATGTGAGAAAGTTCGTGCTGGGGTGTCATGATTGTAAAGTAAGTAAGCCTACCGTCAGTGGTAAGGTTGGTAAGTTAGCTTCTGAATCTGCGTCTAGGCCCATGGAACGCTTGTATGTGGATTTCGTTGGGCCCCTGCCGAGGTCTAAACTGGGTAACCGTTTTGCTTTTGTTTGTGTTGATGGTTTCTCTCGCTTTTCATGGATTTTTTCCACTAGAAATTGTGACTCTGCTACTGTCATAAGATGTTTAAAGTCTGTTTTCTCTTCCTTTGGTCCTAGTCAATACATGGTGTCAGATAATGCCAAGGCTTTTGTTTCTCATCAGTTTAGAAAATTTTGTTTTGATTATGCTATTTCCCATGTCACCACGACACCCTATTACCCCAACCCTAGTTTGGCAGAGAGATTTAACCGAAATTTGAGAGCTGCACTTATCGCATATCGTCGTGACAATCATGCCAAGTGGGATTCGTCATTACATTGGTTGCCCTACGCCTTCAATACTGCTGAGCATGAATCCCATGGGAAAACGCCGTTTTCACTTATGTATGCGTTCGTCCCAAATTCCCCTCTAACGAATCTGTGGTCACTTCATGATCTGCTCCCTGACCAACCCTCTCCTGATCGTGTCAGAGAAATCTGGAAGGAGGCCAAAGCTGCTATAAAGATCTCGCATGATAAGCTGGCTGAGAGATATAATTTGGGCCGAAAACAGGGTGGATATTCTGTCGGGGATTTTGTGTATGCAAAAAACGTCTGGGCTAAGGCCCCAGGTCGTCAGGTATCAGGTAAACTACAGCCAAAATATGAGGGCTCCTATGAGATTCTGTCCTTTCCTTCTGAAGTAACAGTGTTATTAGAGGATCTGTCTAGGAAACGTGTTTTTAGGACTCATATATCATATTGTAAACCTGCTAGTGAACGAGAAACTCGAGGTGTGTAAAAGGTGAAATTATGATGTTCTGTTTCCTGTGAAAGCGATGATATGAAGTTCAGAGCGATGGGAGATGGTCTAGTTGTTCCGCTGAAGTCAAATCTCTTATGTCATCTTTAGTAATCCTCAAGAAAGGCTGTGATCTGCTTCTGTTAGCTGAGTTTTGTTCATCGTATTCGTGGTTGATATTTTTGAGTAAATTTTTTGGATAATTTAGTGATAATTTTGTTAGGTTGGTAGTGAAATTTCGATTTTATGTGAAAATAAGGTGTAATGCTTCAGAGTGATGCTCATTTCGCTGTGTTGTTCAGCTGCTGACGTGAGGGCTTTAGAAATTGTATCAGTGATCTGGAAAATCTTCGAATTGCAATCTCTTGTCGGTTGAAAATGTATCTGGTTAGGTTAGTCAGTAGGTTACTTGTAATCTGCGGTATATACTGTTGGACTGCTGACTTGCTGGTATTGTCACAACGTTCATGTGATTGTAGTTGGAATCATAGTTCATGTATCCCCGTATACTTGGGTGTGAAAAAGAAAAATTAAATTCGATTAGCATCAGCTTCGAGCTGGTAGCCAGGCTATAGCGTTAGTCAGTTGTTCTATGCATCGAGATAGTGTTGCACTGGAGATGTCGTGCCTGTTCTGGAGAAATTTGAGGTATCTATTAGTTGGTGAGCTAACTCTCGTTCTGTGTAAGGTGCATTTTCTTTGGGGACTATTAACCGCCCCGTGCATTTTGAAAAATTATCATGCCATCACATCTGTGATCCTGTAATTCTGTATTTTGACCATGCTGTGGCATGTCGAGGACCGCTGAGTTAGATAATCTGAAGTTTTGAGGATATTAATCACCTTGTGCTTGTAGAAATGTGTCACATGACACCTATGGGTGTTCGTTGTAGTGAGGTAGATCTGTGTATGGGACCATGGAAGTGGTTTGTTGTCTGTGTGGGTGTAAAAGTTATAAGTAATTTGTGTTTTTTTAATGGTGGAGCCACGTTCGTTTAGGTATGTTTTGAAAATTGGTTGGTACCAACTTCAATTTTTGTCTAATTCTGCTGAGCTATGTGCTTTGGGTGTAGAATTAGTGTAGCCTCTGCACCGGGCTCGTAGTTGTTGTTGGTTTGATATTGGTTAGGTTCCGTGCCTAGAAGGTGGCATCTTAATTTTGAGAAGATGTTTTAATTTTGAACATTGGTGTAACTCTGTGAGTTGGTTCTCAGGATAGGTGTGATCACCTTAGTGTCCTGAGTTCGGTTGGTCATCCTACAGGAACTCTTGGGGAGTTGTAATCTGTTAGGATGCGTTGGCGAGTAGCGATGAAGTTATTTGGTGAAATTTGGTTAGGTGCTGGTATGTAAATTGGTTGGATCGTGGTGTCTATTGTTTAACGTGGTCTTCCCATTTGGTTATTGTTCTCGAGGAAGGTAGTTGCTGTTTTCTGTCGTTCGTCGGATGGCCACCGTGGACGGTTAGGGGCAGCGACTGGTGAAATGAGACAGTGACTTTTGGTAATCTTAATGTTTTTATATGTGTCACATACCTGAGATGATCCATATGGTTTGATTATGGTATGTTGTGTTTGTTTTAAAATGTTTTGGTGTTTCCTAAATGTGTTCTGTTTTCCTACGGTACTGCGTGAGGCCATCAAGGTAAATGTAAATTCATTTTGAGTATGTTTAACTGTTTTGGAAAGGGTACCAGTGAGTTCCCCCTTGCATTATTTCTATTTTGATGGTGTTGCCCATAAAATTTCAGGGAATTTCGGTGGGAAAATATCTGAAATTTTGTAAATATTATGGTTTCTGGATGGTTTAGTCAAAAATTGATTGATATAAGTTGATTTAGTTATTCTTGCTAAGTATTGTAGTGAACTTTCAATTAAGCTTGTTAACGTCAGTCATATCGTATAGTTGGTTGCCCCTTTCGTGTGATTTTAATACTTCAGCGGACCTTTCATTATGCCCTGGAAACCCCTGTCTTGACGCAGAACCTTGTTTGTGGCCTCAAGCATCCCGTGTGTGACTTGAGAGACGCTTAAGTGAACTTCGATGTCACACTAATGCTTCGTGTGATGTTTTTTTTTATCCTTCCTGGGATAACTTAAGTTGTTTAGGGCTGGTTGACTGGCCTGGAACGCTTGTTCCCTTTAAGGGAACTGTATTTGGACCATACGCTGCTGTTCTGATGTGTGTTTCAGTGGTCACTATGTGGGACGTGTACTACCAATCTGGGGCCCAGTTTGGAGGTACCATCTAGGTCCCATGGCATCATTCTACCCGAGGAGATCTACTTCAAGGTCTGCTGGCGGAGATTGGAGTAGCCTCTTCAGCTGCCAAGAGAACAGCTGGACACCATCACCCTGTTCATCATCTCCCCATCGTCTTCCTTTGGAGGAGGAGGATGTACCGATTTTACAAATCAGTACATGTTCATCTTATCTTCGAGACGCAGTAAGAGCTCCAGGCCTGGCCGGATTATCATGAGAGCATACACCAGGCCTTTTCTGAGAAATCCTTTCGCCGACCTGGCACCTGACTTCTGGTGAAATGGGGTCGCCAAGCCTTTCTGCCAGGATTTCTACCCTTCGTGCGAACTGTCACTTTAGGTATTATCGCTAAATAAAAAGGGGGATAAGTCAAGCTTTGATCTGTGAGCATTGGAAAAGCGAACATTTCCTGTCTTCTACATTCGCCAAGCCCCTGTTCTAATAACACCCTTGCAAGAACATTGTGTGACGCCTCAACTCCTAGAAGGTTTCTACGCAGTAACCCGTGTGGGGTGATATTCAATAGTACCAACTCAACCTTGGACTCTGGCCTTGGACTCTGCCCTTGTGTTGGCCGATTGTGCCACTAGTCGCATGTGGTATGACTGGAGTAGGGTGGTGGGGGGACTCTGGAATACAAGGGGTGCAATCTGTGACTGGAGACACAGTGTGAGAGGAAGCTTGCTGACGGAAGGACTCTTAAGCGATCGCCTCCGGGGAAACTGGGAAGGCAGCTTCCCCGGAGGGCTGAAATACACCAGGTGGTATGAACTCAATTTGTTAGAAGGGGCAACCGTTCGATGGAACATTAAACTGTGTCATTTTGCTATGTCGTTAAGGGCATGTGTCGGTGGACCATATTTTTAATGGACTGACATTTTTATTTTAGTATATTAGTATGTAATATTTTGGAAGGGTTTGTATAATTTGGTGGTACCTTTATATGTAGTTACTGCAGGGTGGGTTATTAATTCCCTATTTCCCGTTAGCTGGATGGGAACCTCGTGGATTTAACTTTGGTCAGATAGGCTTCAAAAGACAGTCAGTGCTGGATTCTGAAGCTTCTCGGACGCTTTCGTTCGCTAAGGAACGCGTAAGTTGCTTATGTAACATTGTTTTAGAAGTGGCACAGAGTCTAACTTCATGTTGTTATTCCTTTAGTTTTGTCGTCAGGGGAATCATTCTAATCAAATTCATTTCTATCACAAATGTAGATGTGTGTAATCTTGCCAAGCGGGCAAGTGTCTGGTTTGTTTAGGTTAAGTCATTCATTGGTGTTTAATTAGATCATATTTGTCAGATGGTTAATTTTAGTGGTGGAAGGTTTATCTTGTAATTTGTTTGATCTTAATGTTCAATACATGTTAGCTTATTTTGATTTGTCATGTTATTTATTGCATGAAGTCACTAGGAAGATTATTCCCCTTTTCCTTCTTCATCTTTGGCAGGGTCATTTTAATTCGGCCTGCTGAGGTACGCATCCAGCCTTCCATTCAACAAGCTGGTCTTGACATTAGCTTCGTCCCGCCTGATCTCTTTTCCTAAATCAAATCAGGGTGTTCTTGAATACCACGAAAATTTGGAACATTCACTCCTAGGGTTTTCTTTTGCTGTGAACTCAGCAGACCTAGCGAGAAATTAAATTATAATTTTGATATGCTAATATTATTATTATTATTATCATTTTGGTTATCTAGAGGGTGAGGGGGGGGGGGAATGAGAGCCTGTAACATTTGTATCAGAGGCGTGGTTATTGATTTATTTTCACTACCACCGTTACAGTTCTATAGAAGTTCCGAATTTTGTTCCCCTCAAAGTCTTGATCAATTTGCAGCAGCTGTGTTTTGTCGAATGTACGTTTCACCTCAAGAAAGTTTGCCCTGTTAACCTCGTTCTTTTGAGAGTTCCATTTCTGCCATGCGAGCTGTCTTTGATCTACTGCCGAATCACACTCACTGTTCCACCACACATGTTTCCTTCCTTTTAATAGTGGAATTGTCTCCCTTGCTGAATCGACCAGGGCCTCGTAGTTGTTCCCAGTTTACGGGAGCCAAGGAATCAAGTTTCTGGGTGAACTGTTGGTTGGACTTCAGCTTTTCGGTGTCAAATCTATCTATCCTTTTCACATGAGTCTTTCTGGAATTTCTAGGAATTAGTTTAACTTTAATCTTTGAAAGATAGTGATCTGAATCAAGTCGGGCACCCCTCAGAACTTTTACATTCTGGATCTCTCGTTGTGCTTTCCGGGTTATGGCAATGTGGTCAATTTGAAATTCTCCAAGGTTCGGTTTTGGAGATGTCCAAGTCTTCTGTTTTCTAGGCAAATCCTTGAAAGCAGTTGATTTCAGTACGAGGTTGAACGCCCTACACAGTTCAACGAGTCTCTCTCCATTGCGGTTTGTTCTTTTATGAGCCGGGTAGTTTCCTACAATGCTCTGGAATTTCTTTTCTTTACCAAGCTGGGCATTAAAATCTCCAACTAGAATAATGGTGTGTTTGTCTGGAACTTGAGAGATGATATCTTTTAGTTCTTCCCAGAATTGATCTGTTTTTTCTGGATCTGTCTTATTTGCCTGATTGATTGGTGCATGGACGATCACTATGGCGTATACCTTATTTGTGCTTCGGAATGAAAGAATAGAGGCACGACTGTTCGGGGAGTTGAAGTCTGTGATTGAATCCAGAATCTTTTTGTTGACAACAAATCCTGTCCCTAGATGAGGGATAGTTTTTACCACTCGTTTGCCAGTTTTACCTTTAAAAATCCTGAATCCCTCTGATTCGAAGGCATGCTCATCTGTAAATCTCGTTTCCTGAATCGCCGCAATTAGTATTTTATGTTGGTGTAAGGTATTTGTGAGTTGTTTTAATTTACCAACCTTCAGGAGGGAATTTACATTAAAAGTGGCAAAGTAGTTAGGGCTTTTGTGTTTAATCTTTCGTGGAGTCTCCGATACCTCCAAGCATATTGGTGCAGGCTCCCCAGAGTCCGAAGGCCTGCATGCGTCGTCCAAGGCGACGGTGGATTGGTTACCGCCTGGGGTAGTAGAAAAAAAAACTAGCTTCTGCTGACCTTTCCGCCATGCTTTTGACAGTTAGAAAACTGTAGATTGGGGCCGATGATATTCCGCACCGGCCAAAGTATTACCAAGGTTGTGAGCCTTGGAGTCCCCAGCACTGATCAGCTCACCGACCCAGCTTCCCGCTGGGATTGGTTACCCAACCTTCCACTGAGTTGCTCGGCTAAACAGGGGGCACCTCTTGTATGTTACATGCTGGAGTTGGAGTGAAAGAGGCTAGTTGGATTCTCTTGCTGAATCCAATATATTACTGTTGCAGGTGACTAGCAACAACTCATTTCACTCCCATTTGCCCAGAGCCACAAGGACTCCTCCCAGGTTGATTCCTGGGACCCTGCATTCTTTCATTATTGTATTAAATGAAATTAGTTTTCTGGGAATATCTCAAAAACGGTTGGTTTTAGGGCCTAAAAAGGAGGTTTTCGGGGGCTGAAAATGAGCTTTGTCTCGCCCTTCTACGCCTATTTCAGCAAGTGTTTTAAGGGGGTAGGCCCCCTTTTATGAGAGCTACAGAGGAGAGTTACATCAATGATTAGTATCGTGCTTCTGAAGGATATCTGTACCAAATGTTACGTTGATCCACCCTGCCGTTCTCGAGTTATAAGGTAACATAGTTGTCCACAGACAGACAAACAGACAGACAAAAATTTTATTTTCGTGCGCATCCGTCATAAAACAGTCTGAAACGCGTAAATAACGTAAATTTCCGTAGAAATTCAGAAAAAACAGACACACTTTCATTTTTATATAGAGAGAGATGCTAATAAATGAACATCCGCGACTAAGAGCGACAGTCGCGCCAAAGGATTATGGCACTTAATGCTTTCTGGCCAGTCTTATTTTCTCTTCCCAGAACTTCTTCACTCGTTCACCCCTTCATTTTCTCTGCTCCTCAAATATTGCGGTTTTGGGCCTGTTCTTCAGTTGCTCTTCGTGAAATTTGTGATTATCTACTTGAGTTCTGAACTACTCTCTGTTGAGGATCAATTGAGAATGCTTGCCACGGTGGGTGAGTGGTTAACGTGTCGGTCTACTTACCCGAAGCTTGCAGGTTCGCTCCTAGCAGTGGTAAGCGATTTTTGAAAGGGGGCAAAAATTACGACACTCATGTCATACAATATTGGCATGTCAAAGAACCCATTTGGATTCAGTAGGCCGTGTTCATAATGGCAAAATTAATCTCGTGAGTTTCCGCCAACACAAAGTTCCTAATTTCTCTACTAGAAAGCGCTATAGAGTTCAAGGAGCTTAGATATCTAACCTCCTTGACTTTCATAGTGCTTCAAGGAACAACGAAGTTCGATATGTAAGCTACCCTCTGGGTGTCAAATAACAAAAGTCTGGCTGCGTGGCTCAGGGGTAACGTTCTCGCTTGCTGAGCCCAAGATTGCAGGTTCGAAACCTGGCGCAGTCAGCTGGCATTTGAGGGTGCGCAAATGCGAGGGAGCCGTATCAGTAGATTTACTGGCACGTTAAAGATCCTCTTCGGGGCAAAATTCCGGCACCCCGGCGTCTCTAAAAGCCAGTGTAGTTAAAAGGGACGTAAAACCAATAACATTCTTATTATTATTCAAATAACAAAGCTTGCACCCGGCATCCGAGGCCATACGATATTATTATTATTATGAGATGTAATTTTAATTTCTTCTGTGTCCTTCTTAACCTCCTCCAACCATTTCTTCGTCCTCCTCAATCAAATTATATTTTTAAAGATTCTTTTAGTCAATCGTTTGTCGTCCATTCTTACTAGATGTCCGTAGAATTTCAGTTTTTGTTTTCACATTGTGTCCGTGATCTTTTCGGAATAATTTTAGAGATCCTCATTTCTCCTTTTTTTCATGTCCCGTCTGCGGTCATCTGCGGTTGAAGAATTTTCCTCAACATTTTCCTTTCCGATTTTTCGATTTCTTGCAGTTCCCCTTTTTTATATCGGAAAAGGCATTGTGAGCCGTATTGTCCCTCCGGTTTTACAACCATGTTGTATTGTTTAATTTTGACTTTGTAAGATAAATAAATACCACAGTCGATTTCAAATATCAGTATCGAGTAGGCCTATCTTTCATGTATCATTGAGAAGCCCTTCGCCACTGTCTGCCCAGGCGATCTCCTCCGATATTTTCAATCCGGACGGATGCCTTTTGGATTCGGAAGGAGATTTGGTTGTACAAGCAATCCGACTCAGGAAGATCCCAGGTGCAATAGTAATTCAAACCAAGAGGAGTAAATGTTAGAGATGATTGAAATATTACAGTACTGTAGGTGATTACTGATTATACACTTCGTGTTCGTAGCCTCCGTGGCGCAATCGGCTAGCGCGTTCGGCTGTTAACCGAAAGGTTGGTGGTTCAAGCCCACCCGGGGGCGATAATTATTTTAAATATCGCCCAAGGGGCTTTCAGTTTAGTGCAGTATGGTTTAGTATAGTGCATCGTCTGGCATTACAGACGCTTGGCACCGCCAATTCAAAATCAAAGTAAGAAAAGCTGTACAAACTGTTGGCACTGGCGAACTCTTTCATTGTCTCCACAAAATACATGATTAACTGCAAAAATGACAAAACGCCAGTAGTTTTAAAACTCAGGATATTATGCCAGTATAAAGGGATTTAATAATCCCTCTATCTTTATCTAGTTTAGTGGTAGAGCAAGGTTTGAAATGCCGTTATCACAACAAGCAAGCTTTACTGCTTATCATTTCGCTCTCTTTTCCAGTGTCCTCGGTAGTATAGTGGTCAGTATCCCCGCCTGTCACGCGGGAGACCGGGGTTCGATTCCCCGCCGGGGAGGAGTATTTTTTGTTTTACAGACTTTTTGCACATATGTGTAAATATATGCAGTTTTATGTACCTTTCTTACAATTAAAGAACAACTGTACTTTCGTTATGTGGTAGAATAAAATTAATTTCGTAGTTCCGTTTGAAACTGGTGTTACAGAGATGCTGGAGAAGTTTTATAATGTACTGTACCAGTAAATCTGTGGACGCGCTTATACAATACTGGACTTGGCTTCCGGCTAATTCTAGCTAGCTCAGTAACATTCTGATTTCGTATTTGAAAGTTATATCAATAGTTTTTTTTATTTAGTCAATTTACCCTCTAGATTGGTGGTTCCCACGGACTCAGCGAGGGAACTCACCACTACCGCCTCTATGGGCAGTGTCCTGGAGCTTGGAACATCTGGTCGGGATGGATACAACTGGGGAGGTGTGAACAGCACTTCGCCCAGGCGGCCTCACCTGCAAAGCGAACAGGGGCCTCATGAGGGATGGGATGGATAGGCGAGGAAGAGGGAAGGAGGCGGCCGTGGCCTTACAGTAGGTACCATCCCGGCATTTGCCCGAAGACGAAGTGGGAAACCACGGAAAACCACTTCGAGGAGGTGGGAATTGAACCCCCTCTACCCATTTGGACCACCCGAGGCTGAGTAGACCCCGTTCCAGTCCTCAGACCACTTTTCAAATTTCGTGGCAGAGCCGGGAATCGAACCCAGGACCTCCGGGACGGCAGCTAACCATGTTGACCGCTACGCTACGGAGGCGACTCTATACTAATTACACCAGTACAAAAATCTTCCCGATTCGTCTATTAGTGAATAAGATAATTATGACGATTTGGGTATTTCGAGAGTGAACAAATTAACAGCTGCATTCATTAACGGGTCTAGCGGCGAAGGGACACAGCAAGTGCCCACAATATTCTGGCTCGTTTTCCCTTGCTTCCCATGCCTCGTAGTTAAGGGTCTAACTTATTGTATGGCCACAGCCTCCTTCTCCCCAATGCTCTGAGCAGATGCAAGAAGATACGTCAGGTTATCAGACTAATTTCACGCTTAATCAAGTTCACAAGGCTGAGGATAACGATATCTTAAGCTCCTTAATTAAACGGTAAATTAACAGTAACAACAACAGCCTGTAACATCCATTTGCTAGCTGAGAACGGGTGATGTTTAGTTGGGCCTACGGCTAATGATGTCTACAAAATGGACGGTTGAGCAGGTCCCATGGTCCACTTGAAGGAAGGCTTAAGTTGGTTCCATGGAAATGCTCCCAGTAGTCACGGACACATTTGAGTTGGCCTCACGGTCGAATAATTTCTCCATGGATTACCGTCTACCCTCAGTTAGGTTAGGTGAGGCGAGGGGAGGAGAGATTAGCTTAGATCAGGTTAGGCTAGGTGATGTTTGGTGAAATTATGTTAGGTTAGTTAAGGTGAGATTAGGTTAGGTGAAGTTAGGTTAGGTTATTTAGGGCCTAACCTTATTTAATGCGATTAATTAATTAATTATTTAACTAAATACAAAATTAAGACGTTATATTAGTATTCATGAAATGGAGATATAATAATTTAATAATTGTATTTGATATTTAATATCAAGAAGCGGATGAACATCAACATATGAAGAAACCTACCCTACTGGCCAGTGGTTCAACTAGACCTCGACCGACCGTTGTTCCATTTAGACTTGACCCATCGAGTTGGTTGGTTGGTTCCTTAGTTTAGGGGCTGCGACAACATGGTCATGTAGCTCCATGTACTTTGGGTGTGTGTAGAATTTGTCTGATAACCGGTGTTAATTGTGATGGCTGTATTAGTGTGTGTATCTGTAATTCAGGTAGAAGGACTGCAGACGATTAATTTTTTCAAGCAGTTCCAACTTTTGCTATCAAATGCTACCGTCCACGACGCCTAGCCGCGGACGTGGCTACTACATGTCATCGCAGTTAGCACCTGGCGGCCAACGTTGGAACTAATATAGCGTTATCAAACTAACCTACACATTTTAGCTTTCACAAGTGTAGTTTGTGACCCGTCGGGGATTGACGATAATCCACAGAAGAATGTTTTGACCGTGCGCCCAACTCAAACGGGTCCGTCAGCATATCCTTAACCATAGAACAGTTGCGCAACGTTGCAACGTTGTTATCGTTAGCGCTTCTCTTCGGTGGCGGCTACGTTTGTAGAAACTGACTATAAACATCACTTACGTCAACTTTTTTGTATACTTTAATCTGTGTTAAGAGGGCCAGATGACCCCGTAGTTCCGCCCCTTAAAACAACAATAACTAACTAACTACGTCAACTTTTATTTCACTCTCTATGCTATCAGAATGGAGACTGTTTTGAATTATTTTCTGTGATTTTTGTTATTCTTAAAAAAAAAAAAAAATTGACTTTTTTATTTATTCATTTATTTATTTATTTGGAATAGTCGAACTGGTTTTCACTAATTTTGACTAATTGTGATTATTTTCTTCTTGGATTTTGACTAATTTTTATTTTTGTGTTTTTTTTTGTTACTTTTAGGAGCTTTTATGAACTAATTTTGATTGTTCTTTTTGTATTTTGAATTAGGTTTTTGTGTTTTATTAGATTTTAAGCACCGTATTTTTTGTTTTTGTGTACTATTTCATTATTTTTTTTGACAAATTTTGATTGTTTTAGGGCTTTTATGGATTTTAAACAATTTAGTTTTTTTTCGGTGGCGGGCGGGATTTTGACTAATTTGCTTTGTATTTTAGGAATGATAAACACTGGTGGGGATTGGACAAAAGGGAGAAGTGGGGGAAGTAGAAGTGTATCCCGTTTTCGTCTGTAAGACGAACGCTACCATTCTAGTGTTAAATCAGTCAATAATCAGGCTTGGAGGGCCAGATAACCTCGTAGTTCCGCCTCTTAAAACAACAATAACTAACTAATCAGGCTTGGTGGTCAGAACTGGTATTCAAAAATCGTAATCGAAAAGGGGTTTAGTCTAATAATTTTATCATTTATTTATTTATCCGAGTCCAAAACACATACAAATATACATATAAATTACACTAAATTTCTTTTCTTCAGTGTTCAACTGTTAGAATGGCACAGTCATTGGCTTCTATCAAGTCCTGTATAGCACATGGTCTTGATAACATGCTGCAATTCAGAAGGTGCTCAGGGTCTTGTCTTTCACCACATCTACAAAGTTCTTCAGCACTGTATCCTCACTTCATTAAATTGCTTTTGCACCGACTCACGCCAGTTCTCAGTCTGTTTGGCGTCTTCCAAGATTCGTATTTTAGATGGTAGCCAGCCACCGGCTTCTCCTTCATTTCCCGCGATCCTCCCGGTGATTTTGTTTTCCAAAGTTCAGTTCGGCGAGCTTCTGCTGAGGAAGGAATGGATATTGTTGTTTGGAGGAAGCTCTTTCTTGATTTTAGCCTAGGTGGAAGGACATCAAGTCCATACATTGGACGTCTTGGATCTGTTTCTTGCGTTTTCTTCTGTACTTCTGCCGCTACTTGTCTTCTAACTTCTGGAGGTGCTACTCCCATAAGCGGAAAGATCTTATCGACAGAAGTTGGGCGTAGACAGCCTGTCACAATGCGGCCTGTCTCATGGAGGGCAACATCTACTTGGTTGGCATGAGCAGAGTTCCTCCAGATTGGGGCAGCATATTCTGCAGCAGAGAAACTCAGAGCAAGAGCAATTGTACGAAGGACACTAGGCTGCGCTCCCCATCTGGTGTTTGTGAGTTTCCAAACGATGTTGTTCCCGGTGCATACCCTCCGTTTGGTGTCCATGCAATGTTGTTTATAGGTTAGCGCGCGATCCAGCTTTACTCCTAAGTATTTAGGATGAGCACAGTGTTTCAGATTGTGACCTTTCCAGGTGACGTTTAGCTGTCTTCTTGCCTCCCTATTGCGCAGGTGAAAAGCGCATATTTGGGTTTTCTCTGGGTTGGGTTTCAAGTAGTTATCATTGTAGTAGATGGCTAAGTCTTCAAGAGCAGATTTCAGCTTTAACTCTACTTCTTCAAACGTTGATCCTTGAGCAGCAACAGCAGTGTCATCTGCGTAGATGAATGCTCTGGTCCTAGTGTTAAGTGGCTGGTCGTTAGTGTAGATATATAATAATAACGGAGCTAGCACGCTTCCCTGTGGGAAACCTTATGAATGGTAGATTGTTATGGTATGCATTACCTGTTATTAGATTGTCCTATAATTTACAGTTTATTAAATAACACTTGTATTCTATTACTTCACAACCCAGCTGTCTCGATAAAATTTAAGCTGTGGTATGACTCCAATGCAAAGAATGTGAAAGCCAACATGCGTCATTGTAAAATGCAGTTCATTTCAGTAGAAAACTCGTTTGTCCTTTACCTTCGATAACTCTCCTGTGACGATCTGCTTTAATCACTCCATATAAGGTTGAGCATAGCTATAACTTAGGAGAACAGGTCATGTCAGGTGCACAAAGAAACACAGCAGCTCTAAATGGACATTAATTGTCATTGAATGATGTTTCACCTAGTTAGACGAATACGGGCAATGTTCGTCTCTTTCTTTGTCTCCACAACAAACTCGGAGAGATGTGAAGTCAGTTACTTACACAACTTTAACACCAATGACAGGATTGCGAGGAAAGATCTTGTAGCATTCACTAAACCAACAAACAGGGTTGAAGATAGTTTTTAGACATCTCCGATTGTTATTGTCATTTATTTGGTGGCTTCGGTCGCGTAGTTGGTGGCATGCTGAGCTTCTATGCTCAAGATCGCGGGTTCAAACCCGGCTGAAGTCGTCGGATTTTTAAGAGCGTTAAAAGTCCCTCAGTATGCCTTCCTTCGCAGGGGAAGTAAAGCCAGCGGGTCAATGTCATATATATATGCCATGAAAAAGAACCTTCCACTAACTATAATTGTATGAAGGTTAGATTATTATTTATTTACCATACATCGTACAAGAAGTAAGGAAGACCCAGTACTTCACAGGCACAGTTTACATCTACATTTGTTTTAACAATATTTACATGTTTTACAAAGATATTTGCAGTATTTACATATTTAGAATATTGACAAAGTAGATTTTTCCTGTTCACTCACTCTCTCACGCACGCACTCTCATAACCTCAATCACTCGATACATTCATTCATTCCATTCAGATACTCATTCAGCGAGACAATCAATCATTCATACATACTGTACCCTTATGTCTGGATGATCCACCAATATCCTCCGGCTGGAAATAATCTGGGATTGTAGCTAAAAATGACATGGTGCCACTTGGCGAAAACACTCAGAATAAGGGACAGGTATTTTCTCAAATGGAATGTGCTGCAGTATCTAACTACAGAACGGTAGGGTCATCTAACTACTTAGGATAAAAAACAACTCTATAAAAATCTCGGGCGTAAGGATACGGATTAGGTCCCTCGGGAACTTCCACCCTACAGCACATTCCTCTACCATCTAACTACAAGTATAATGCCAGTTTCCTATAAAACAATCAGGAAATCTTCAACACGAATCCGTCTATTTATTTAAAAAACAATACACATCTCGTGTCACCGAGCTTTGATTAAATACTCTCGAGAATAACCATGAAATAAAATATATGACTAAGTGTCATTAATCCATATACAAGTACAAATTGTTTCGCTAAGAAACCGTAAAAATTGATACGTGCAAACTTAAATAAGCTTCTATACAGTGAACAACTGCTGTGCCCTAGGTGACGGGAGTTTATAACAAGAAAAATTTAAAATTTAAATAATCCCAAAAATAAATGACGTTACCCATGACGTAGATCTCCGTCATTACAAATACTAATCATTACTCTATACAATTCATCTCCCGCACCCTAACATTAATATTTCTTCCTCTAAGAAGCGCAAAATCTCTACACAAAGTTTTAAGGTTTAAATTTAAAATATAAAACACTCCTAAATCTATTTACGAATCTATCTGAAATACATTTAATATAACATTCTATACAATGAAAATAATCACGTCGTAGTTCGTCAGTTACTTACTTAGAAATAAAATATTTACAACACGTTCGTTCCTTTCTCCCGACAATACAACATGTAACTGTCCTTCCACATTACTTCTAAATCTCAACGGGCTTCAGAAAAATATTACTTCACTCTACTTAGTCTTGTTCGTGTTTTACATTAACATCCGGGATTCCATAATCCATACAATTAAGTAGAGACTAGTTCAAAAACCTCCTACAACTTATCTGTTCATGTAATAAAAATACTTAATAAAAATACACATTTCCACTCGGTGAATAATTACCACAAATGACAAACATTAGGATAAGAACCATTTAATAGATCTCAGTTTACTCTCAGCTTCAACAAAGATCCATTAAACCCTATAATTTCTATCAGATTTAACTTCATCCAGGATCCGCTGTCCTGTGAATTTCAAGGAGTTTCAACTCTATTTAGACTATTTCAATAACATCCACAATTAATTAACTTCCGTAACAATTCTCTTATAATTTCTTATTTTCATGACATACATGCGTCTGTCCCTACAGACATTTCCTCAAAAATAGATCAATGGCTACACACTGGCTCATTGTCTCACAACAAATACCTCCGTCTACAACGGGAATAATAAATCTCATCCATCGAGATACTTCGCAAACTTCCATAACATTTCTTTCTCTACACTTTCCAATAATAAACTCTTCTTTCAGTCATCACAATCTTAATGAACATATAATAAAAAATACTGGTTCTCTCCCTGCCTCAATTTAATAGGTAATGCGATAAAATTATAATCTTTAAATAAAATCTTATTTCTTTACTTCACTCACATTTCTCAAAATTCTTTCAACCAACTGTAACATTTCTTCCATTTCATCATTACGTTATTTCTTACTTCAAAATATGCCCTCGTTCGCATCTGTTAATTCCACATTATAATACTTCACAAATTCTTTCTTTACTGTCTGTTCAACAAATTCTAATACTTTCAAAAAACCATTACTTACAAACTTTCTTCACTAAATTCATTTCATTATTTCTCAGTTCGTGACTTTCTCTAGACCTCTACAATAGATCTTCCGTAATTACATTCTTTGACATATACTTCCTTTCACATACTTGGAAAACATTTCCACTATTACATTTATTATTAAAACATAGATCTCGTTCGATTTAATAAACGTTTGAATTTTACAATAACAATTCTGAACAAACTATAAAATCCTGAGCTAAAGTATAAAATCTGAATTAAACTATAAAATCTCCCTTCAAATTTCGAATATCGCAAAAATCGAAATGAAAAATCCCTAAAATTCCGAAGTCGTCGAAAAATACTATCAAACATCCGCATGATGTTTTTATAAATATAACATTGAAAACTGCAATAAACTAATAAACAATATAGAAAACTGGCATTCAACAATAGTTGTCGGATATTCAAGATCTACAATTCTACATAGTGGGATATTTAACGTTGGTCCTTGGACTACCTTGTGCTGGGTTGGAGTTGACATGAAGTTGACTCCCTTTGGTTACCCATTAGAAACGGAATATTTCTAGCGGCTTAAGACTGCGTGGTGGTCAGCATTCTTGTCCAAATCTCCCTCCGAATATCTCGTGCGGTCAGGTACTGGGATTCGAACTCGATCATTATCGTGCTGTCTCCTCCTTCCGCCGATGACTCTTCTGATTGAGATGGGATAGCCCTTTCTCTCTTCGGCACCGGGTAATTCCCTGGTCGCCCTCGTACATGAATAACTTGCAGTCTTCTTCCCCCATAGTTCCCTGTAGATCGTCATTTGAGATGGTAAAATGACTGATGATTGTAGACTTTCTATTACGGGAGAGATGAGATGTTAATCTCCCCCGAGATGTGGATGTTAAGTCATTTCGGATGTTCTTGATGCCATCATAGCGTTGTTCCCACAATTGTTTAAGCGTTCATCACGACGCCTGTAGAATCTTCATGAAATTCCCCCCTCAACTTTTGAATTTTTATCATCTTGAAGCTGTAGATTTGTCGTATAAATTTAATATTGTTTCCTCGCTGAATGTCTATGTTAATATTACATGCACATTACTGAGTGCCTTCGATGAATAATTCTATCTCTTTCGTTCAACTTGGAGACTAGTTCGTTGTAACGTCCTTCTACTTCGAAGTCGTGGTTGATAAGAGCCTCGCTTCCTCTCGTCTTTTCTCCGCGTCTCTTTTACAAAAACCGCGTACTTTTCAATCCATGGCTCTGATTGGTTGCTTATATTAATTGATCAAACTCTTCATTAATAACTTAAGAACTCGGCTGTAATTATATTCAATCGTTCTTAATTATCATTTAACACTCTTCATGATGGTTTAATGTAATAGCTTTGTCCTAGTAATTATGTATGTTAATTACTCCGTTGGTGTTAATTTTAATAGGCGGCTTCCCATTGGTCATGGTCGCGTGTCGGCCTCGCGTCGGCTCCCCTCTTCTTTCTCTTGCCACACGCTTAGTTCCTCTACCCATTCTTTTTCACTCGGGCATCCTCGCGACTGCTCGGGTTCTTTGTCATCCTAGCGAAGCTTGTTCCGAGTCCCCTTGCGACTACTAATTTGCTATTGGCCGGCCGAATTAACTCAGTTAATTCACTCTCTAACCAAACCAGTTTTGTGTTCGCTTCCAGCATCGATAAATTTTAACGTGGGCTAATTTAGAAAACTTTCCACTACTTGTATAATTTTCTGTCTCGTCTCCCCAAACGCGTACAATACGTTTATTTATACAATGTACCTTTTTACGTACGGCTTGAATGTCCGAAGAGGCACGATCTTGGCATCTCCTGGCAGCGCGTACCATAACCGCGCAGAGCGGCCGTAGAAACCTGGCATGTAAGCATTGCTACGTGCGAAGGGCGGTACGAGAGTTACACCTCGCCCTCTTCGAACTGAGCGATATGCCAATGACAGTCGTCAAAAAGGGTCAATATTAATGGAATATGTAAGGGATTTTTTGAGAAAAATAAGATCAATTTGTTTGGCTGTTGCCTCTATAGATGGACATTTTGACAAAGGGGAAGGGGAATAACGAGCAATTAGCCTCTCTGCTCGGCGCTGTACACGCTGGAGCTTGTTCATGTTTTCCGCTGTAGTGGCATGCAAAGCAGGTAAGCCGTACGTTAATATCGGACGGACCATGCATATGTAAGCCGTCCTGAAGGCTCTAGGTTTACAACCTCTCATGTTTCTGTACAAGAAACCCAGAACTTTGGTGGCCTTACATCTTGCCTCTTCACTTTAAATGTTCCAATTCAGGGTGTCGGAGATTTTACCCCTAATAACTTTAAGTTTGTGCACTGTGGGATGACACTGTTCTTAATTTTGTATTCATTCTCAATGGTATTTTTTGACCTGGTTATTCTTATGTATTTACATTTTTGTATATTTAAATTATTCACAGAACACCACAGCGATAAGTTGTCCAGATCTGATTCAAGACAGAGGGAATCTTCTTCACTTTTAATGCACCTGTATAGCACGGTGTCAACTGCATATAGTGACATTGATGAGGTGACACAGCTGGGAAGATCGAGCACATATATAGTGAAGAGAAGAGGTCCGATCACAGAACCCTGAATCGCTCCAGAAGTAACTTGAACAGCCTGTGATCGAGCTCCTCCGTACACCACACACTGCGTTCGACCCTCTAGGAATGACCTCACCCATGCAAGTAAGCTACCCCGTATGTTAAGCTGCTGCAGCTTTAACAAAAGTCTTTCATGAGACACTTGATCGAGGACCTTAGCCCAATCCAGTGCAATACAGTCTACTTGTTTTACTTCTGGCTGATTCAAGTAGAACTGAAACTCATCAATGACTTTTGTCAATAGAGTAGTGCAAGAACGACCCGGAAGAAAACCGTGCTGATTTGGGTCGAGCAGATTGTTCTCCCGCAGGAATTCCAGCACACTGTTTGCTACTTGCTGCTCCATACATTTACAAATTATAGATGTTAGACACACCGGTCTGTAATTTGCAACATCTTCTCTGTCACCTTGCTTATAGATTGGCACCAGGATAGCACATTTCCACCCACACGGCACAGAACCTTCATTGATAGACAGGTTGAATAACGCACACAGAGAGGGTGCTAATGCTTCCGCACACTGCAGCAGGATCCGTCCGGGAACATCATCTGGGCCGGTCGCCGCATGTGGTCTAATCTTCCTCAGGCTCTGAATCTAGAGATCAGTGGAATCACCTCATTTGTTGTGAAGTACAGGTTGGAGAGAGGGAGGGGTGGAAGTGATGACCTTGGCAGAAGCAGGTTCATGGTCATATCCGGCTTAGAAAAGTTCTGCTTGAAACTGTCACTGAAGGCTGTTGCAATATCTTGGGGTACACTGAGGAATGTACCGTTACAGTGAAAGGAGGCTGGCGCAGCGGTGCCACGTCTTCTGGACAAGAATTTCCACATTTCACTGGTGCTGCTTATTTTGTGAATATATTGTCGTATGTTTCGCGAATTAATTTCATTGTTTGGTTCCTGATGTTCTTGTATTTTTCCCACATGATGTCATTTGAGCAACTTTTCCATTTCTAGTATAAAATGTTTCTTTTCCTAATCATTTTAATGACTTCCTTCGTCACCCAAGGAGAATTTTTATTTTCACTAATGGTTATTTTTGGTATAACTATATCCACACATTCAAAGAAACAATTTCGCCAGGCGTGCCACACTGAGTTGATGTTACTGGTGTCCAGAATACATGGGATGGGAAGGTGTTTGAGGAATAAAGATGATAACAGTTTCCAGTCTGCCTTTTTGTAGTTGTATACTGTCCTCACTGTGCTCTTGCTGCGTGGTTTGTTGTAATGCAATGTGGTAAAGATGGCTGCGTGATCACTGAAACCGGGAATGACTTCAGCTTTCTGTACGGTGGAAGGAAGGCTTGTGAGGAATAGGTCTATTGTGGAGCGTGTAGTTTGTGTGATTCGAGTTGCTTCGGTTATTAATTGGTCAAGGAATAAATCGTAGAATGCGGTAAGGAATTCATTAGCTATGGGATCCTTGGGAGTCGGAGGAGAGTTTTGCCAGTCTATTTCTAAATTAAAATCGCCTGTTATGTAAATGGCCTTGTATTTGTGCTGGATGTATTGTACACGACGGAGGGACTCCAAAAGTTCATCATTGATGTGCCGAGTTGAATTTGGAGCACGGTATACAGAGCCTATTAGAAATGTATTGTTCGCACACGTGAATTCCACCCACACAGCCTCAGCATCAGTTTCAAGCTCCCGTTGGCGAACAGGCCTTAACTCAGGTTTCATGGCTATTGGTACCCCTCCCCCTGATGTCCAGGTTCGATCTTTGCGGAACATGGTGTATGTTACCAGAAATATTTCTGGGTCGTTAGTGGATTCTTTCAGCCATGTCTCCCCTGAACACACAATTGACGGATTAAGTGCTGTGAGACAAGAACGCAGGTCCAGTTATTTGGAGGGACATGTTACACTTCGGGCATTTAAGGGAAAAAAAAAAGGACAATGCCTTGCCATCCGAGGGTGTTACGTCACTATCTACACTATTTGCACTCTGTGTCGACGTATTAAAAAATGAGTTAGAGAACTGGGGTAAAGAACAGTTCCAACACATCCACGATTATTTCCCAGAGGTGATTATTTTGTGTTTTGAAGCACTGATTTCTGCACAAGTTCTGTGCGCTTGAGAGAGGCAAGATGTACATGTCACAAATAACTGATTCACACGACCCTTCGAATCACAAATTATACACACCTTATTCGGTCCTGGGTTCATCTCCACATCTCCACTGAGAGCCACAGACAGCACGACGAGATGTAGATTTGATTAACGCTCTATTAAATTTCCAACGTTCGTCGCCAGGTGCCGGTTGTGGTGGCATCTAGTAGCCAAGCTCACGGCTAGGTGTCGTTGTCGGTAGCATTTGGTAGCAAAAGGAGGAATTACTTGAAATTGATTGTCTGCACTCCTTACCTGAATTACAGATAACACACACACTAATACAGCCATCACAATTAACACCGGTTATCAGACAAATTCTACACACATCCAAAGTACACGGGGCTACATGGCCGCGTTGTCGCAGCCCCTGAACTGAGGTACCAACCAACCATCGTCATTGAGATTTCCTTCTGAAATGTCTTCCCTGTAACATCATTATTGATAGGGGTGGATGGGGTGGGTCTCTATGCAACCCAGTATGTAATAATAATAATAATAATAATAATAATAATAAAACAAACGCAAAATTACTACACTGCAAGCACTTGACGCATCTAAAACTTTGATAATTGGGGGCAGATCACAAGTCAAAACAAATAGCTGGGCAGAGGTCGCTTGGTAGGCCTAGGCCCTTCATGGCCACGGTTTTTTTATACTTACAATACGTATATAAAATGTGTTACTTATCCATTAATGTTATAGAAGGGCCATATGATCTCGTGATGGTAAAGGTGTAGTGATTGCTTTGTATAACTTTTGTAAAAATTCAGTTTTATAAAATTTCTTTGATAGTGTAATACTAGCCTAAGGAAGTCCTCAGATATCCGTGCTATTGTGACAAAATTGGCAGGTTTATGGTTCCAAGGTTCCTCAAGGGGTGGGGTGCTCACTAAGGTCAGTGCAGTGGTCACCGAGAATGAGAGAAAGCAGTCGTTCCTGAACCAGCAACTTTTACAGTGATATCTAGGTGCAAATACAGTGGTAGAGGGACGTGAGTTTTCACCGACACGGAGCATTTTCACGGAGCATCGCGTACCCATCAAACGTAAGTAATAATAATACAATAACTACATGCGTTTTTTCAGCAATATTTATGTTTAATGGTGTTAACAAGAAAAAAGTGAAGAATGATCGCACCCTGGAGTACGTCAGTGGCACAAATTGAAAAGTCGCGGAAAGAAGAAAAAGGACAAATTACAAGAACACTTCACTTCAGAAGCTCATCAAGCATCGATGGCAGATTTGTGCCGCTTTATCAATGGAAAAGGCCACGAAGATGTTCTTCTTGATAAACGTTAACGGAGATCATAATTGAGGAAGAACAAGAAAAGGAGTTCCACAAAAAAGTAATCCAGATACTTATTGACACAGCAAGAACCCTTTGTCGGCAAGGTTTGGCTTTCCGAGGTGACGAGGATGGAATCACTCAAGATAATGGAAACTTCACGCAAATTGTGAAGTTACTTTCTCGGCATAGTCCTGTCATGAATAGGTTGTGGAAGAAGTGAATACGCGGAAGCACAACGTTACGTATATGAGCAAGGACTCTCAAAATGAATTCATCCATCTACTTGGAAAGAAAACTCGTGAAATAAGTGCTGAAGAGATCAAGAACGCTGGTATGTTCTCTGTTATAGCAGATACTACTCCCGAAATGTCATAAAAAGACCGCCTCGCGCTGAATATCCGATATGTCGTCGAAAAAGATGAAGAGCTCGTTCCTGTGGAGCGTCTTTTAAAAATAGACGCTGTTTTAAGAAAAAAAAAGACTGGAGAGGAGCTGGCTGAAAAAATATTTTTAATTTTAAATTCAGAGGAGCTTTTACTTCCACTCGATAAACTAGCGTTTCAATCGTACGACTTTGCTAGTAACATGTCTGGCATATACAGCGGCACTCAAAAAAGCTATCAGGGAAGTGCAACATAAATATTCCGTATGTTCCATGCCAAGCTCACAGGTTAAACATTTTCGTAGAGACAGCTTTTAATGCTAGCGCGCTTATCCGAGAGTTTTTTGACACTCTTGAAGCATTGTACGTTTTTTTCGGGTAGCACAAAACGACATTTAAGCTTGAAGAAAAAGCTGATTAAACAAAACTTTGGTGCTTTTCAGTCAGTCAACACGAATGTACCCAAAAGAGCTGGGTTATGCCCTAATCCTGAAAAAATAAATACATGAGATTAATAAATACACTAGGATGACCAGTGTCGATCAACATCAGATCCATTACACTTGGGCTGTGAAATCAAAGTTTGAAAATACATGCATGTGTAATTGTGACGTGTTGCCAAGTCTAGATAAGATGTATGTTATTGAATTCAGGAAGGTCTTCAACTATTAAAGACAGTGGAACATTCCCGGCACGCGTAGACTATTAGCCATTCATACTAAGCGCACCCGGTCTTTGAGGACGCCCCGGCACCTTTAATACTGCCGCGAATGCTGGCCTTCGTTTATTGAAGAAGAAAGTACATCGTACTCCTGATCCAGATAACAGTTACCTATTAAAAACCCCTAATTCCCCCCCCCCTCGATATCTAGCTTGACTGTGTCGCTAAGTTGTGTCTTGTTTCCGACAGGGTGTGTTTTTTAGTAGAGTGAAGAGGGGTGAGCTCTCCATAAAAGTGTGCTTATTTAGATTGTTGGGGTTGTCTCTTTTGGATAGGTGTATCTCGATTGCTTCCTTTATGTCAATTTCATAATTCGATTCGTGATGAATTATTTTTAGGTCCGTTTCAATGTGCGTGAAGCTGTGCCCCACGTCACACATATGTTCACGTACGGCTGAATGTTGGTTGGTGCCTTAGTTTAGGGGCTGCGACAACGCGGCCATGTAGCCCCGTGACCTTTGGGTGTGTGTAGAATCTGTCTGATAACCGGTGTTAATTGTGTTGACTGTATTAGTGTGTGTATCTCTTTTAATTCAAATAAGGACTGCAGACATTCAATTTTCCCAAGTAGTTCCTACTTTTGCACGGCTGAATGTGATCCGTATTTTATCGCATTCCTATGTTCATTGTAACGTGTATCTACTCGTCTTCCACTATGTCCGATGTAATTAGCTTGAAACCCAGTATCTTGGCACGTAATAGAATATACCCCTGACTTTGAATACGGGTTATGTTTATTTAGATTACTATTTTGCAGGTGCCTACCGGTTGTGTTATTCGTTGTGAATGCTATTTTTATGCCTTGCTTTAGAATAGATTAGTGATTTTATATGTGTTCGCATTCACGTAATTGAAGCGCGCGATTTTTAGCCTATTTTCAATTTTGAAAAAATAGGCTTATGAGATCACCTTTTGTCCGTGTGTGTGTGCGTGTGTGTGTGTGATTCGTGTGTGTGTGCCCCCCCCCCCTAATAAAATCTAAACGGCAGGAGCGATTTCAATGAAACTCGGAAAGTTCATAGCAATATTCCCGGCGACCTCGACCGTGCCCTTCAAATTTGGTTAAGACTCACCAATCCAACATGGCGGCTGTGCGAAATATTTAACCAGCATTCAATATCTCCGAAACTATTACCGATATTACCCTGACATTTTCTAATGTGATAGAGGGAACTACTGTAAGTTCACTTATGTGACTTTTGAAAACCTGGTAACTACAACACCAACATGGAGGCCAAGCGAATTTGCGACTTTTAAATAGACGTTTCTCGCGATTTGACCAACCAAACGCAATGAAACTTGGTACAGTATATGTTTATATACATTGTAATGCACCGACATCTAACTTCGTTCAATTGTTCACATAATCACAAGATGGCGGATGTGCGAAATATTTCACCGGCATTCTATATCTCTGAAACTATTAGCGGTATCTCCCTAAAATTTTGTACGGAGATAAAGGGTACTACTGGAAGTCCATCTATAAGACTTTCAAAAACCGGTTAACTACAAAACGAACATGGTGGCCAAGCGAATTTGAAAATTTTAAATAGACCTTTCTCGCGATTTAATGTTCCAAGCGCACTGAAACCTGGTACAGGAAATATTTATACACATTGTAATCCACTGGTATCTAATTTAGTTCAATTGTTTACATAACCTCAAGATGGCGGCAGTGCGAATTTTAAAATTAAGTTTTTATTTCTTGCGATGTTGTCATGCGATCGAAGTGAAAGTTTGATTAATGAACCTACGCAATAATTTTCCTTTAATGGTACATGATTCTATGGCCTATACATTTAACAATCCAACATGGCGACCATCAGAAATATTTAGACGATACTGAATATCTACGAATCTATTTTAGCAATCAGACTGCATTTTTTAATGTTCATAGGGGCTATGAACTTAAGTTCACCTATAGGACTTTAAATAACCTGGTGATCACAAATCCAACATGGCGGTGACGCGAATTATAAATATTCACATGGACGTTTCTCGCAATTTAACCATCCGCGTGCAGTGAAACTTGGTACAGTAAATCCTTATACGAATGTTAATCCACTGGCATCTAATTTATTTCAATTGTTTCCATAACCTCAAGATGGCAACTGAGCAAAATTTTAAAATCTCCTTGTTTTTTCTTGTGTCCTAATTATGCGATTGAAGTTTGAATACTACACGTTCACAATAATCTGCATGTAACAGTACATAACTCTAGGACCTACGTATATAAAATCCAACATGGCGACCATCCGAAATATTATGTCGGTTCTCAATATCTACGAATCTATTACAGCAATCAAACAGAAATTGTGTATGTTGATAGTGGCAATTAACATAAGTAGGATATATGAAAATAGGCTGTATAGTTCTTCACGGAACTACTTGTTTTCTCATTACTGTCCGGTTTTGGAATTGTTTTATCTTTATTTTTATGTTTAGCTACAATTTGTTCTATTTTGCTTGGCGGGAAATTGTTTTCCTTTGCTATTTGCTTAATGGTTCTTATTTCCTTATTATAATTGTCTTTTGACATGGGTATGTTTAAAGCCCTGTGCACCATTGAATTGAACCCCGCTAATGTATGCGTACTGGGGTGATTAGACTGATTGTCGAGTGCATGGGAGGTTTGTGTGGCTTTCCGGAATATGGAATATGAAAGCTCGTTGTCTTTACGTTCAATAGTTATGTCGAGATAATGTATTTTCCGGTCTGTTTCGGATTCCTTATTGAATTTGTTTGAGTGGTGTAGGCTATACAGCCAATCTAGATGAAAAAAAGGGGGGGGGGGGAGTTAGGGTTTTTTAATAGGTAAATTTTATCTGGAGCAGGAGTACGATGTACTTTTTTTCTTCAATATACCAAGGCCGGCATTCGCGGCAGTATTAAAGGTGCCGGGATGTCCTCAAAAGACCGGGTGCGCTTAGTATGAATGGCTAATAATCTACGCGTGGTGGGGAATGTTCCACGGCCTTTAATAGTTGAAGACCTTCCTGAATTCAATATCATACATCAGAGGTCGCCAAACCCTAGCTCGCGAGCTACTGGTAGCTCGCAGGGAAATTTTTGGTAGCTCGCGGGGAAATTTCAGACGCAGCGCTTGAGTTGGCTAATCTGCACTACTCATCCCCCTCATTCCCACTACGCGTCCCGCGGGTCTGTCAGTCAGTGTCTGGTGTGTGATCGTCAGTACAGGTTATTTTATTTTTCTTGTATTTTATGCATACTGCGGACTACGGACTGTTCTAATTGTGGCAAGTTCCAGCAAAAAAACAAAAAATATATAATTTTCATGTTGAATGGGTAACTGATTACTTTTTACCCAGGTAAAGGACAAATGCGTGTGCTTACTTTGTAATGCAAGTGTAGCAGTTGGGAAGAAAGCAAACGTCGAACGTCATTACAATACCCTACACTCCAGTTTCTCCAGTATTGAAAAGGATTTCCCTCAGAATTCTTTCTCAAAAAAGAGAAGGTAATACAACTGAAATCTCAATTAAATGTTCAACAGCCTACTTTTTTTTTTCAAGAAATTGGACAGCAACTGAGGCATCTTTTAATTTTTCCAAAAGTATTGCTCAAAATAAAAAACTTGACGAATATGATGAATTAATCGAAGATGCATATTTAGCAGCTGCAGATACATTGTTTAACAATTTTAAAAACAAGGGTGAGATAATCTCTGCTATTCAATATATTCAACTGTCATCAAATATACTTATGAGAAGAGTTGA
Organism: Meconema thalassinum; assembly: GCA_946902985.2. Taxonomy (NCBI): domain Eukaryota; kingdom Metazoa; phylum Arthropoda; class Insecta; order Orthoptera; family Tettigoniidae; genus Meconema; species Meconema thalassinum. The sequence goes on from OX336391.1 coordinate 393,176,216, forward strand.
ATCAATGAGTTCTGATGTAGTTTCACAACTTAAAACTGACTTACACCGCTGCAGTTATTTTCCCCTGCAACTTGACGAATCAACCGATATAGTTGATACATATAGTTGACCATTTTTATAAGAATGTTTTATGATGATTTCCAAATAAAAGAAGAGCTGGTAAATGTTTTACCACTTCAAGGACATATTACGGGACGGGACACACATTCAGCTTTTAAAAACCTTATCGCCTCTGAAAAGGACTCGTATGGTATCACTATTTTTGCGATTTTGAGATTACGGCCGATTATCAAGTCCTAAGTGCCCTCTTTACATGTGGGAATAGAAAGGTATTCAAAACAGGACACATCATGCTGTTTTAAATGCTGAAGGTTTCAAAATAAGACAATTAGATGAATGAGAACAAGACACATCTTGGCAGGGTCTACTGCGCATAAATCAGCGCATCAGCTGAAAGGGCGCTCTCTGTGTACTGCAATTCTTTCTTGTTCTGTTAGTGCCGGTGTGTTTACAATGGTATGTTAAGTCGACTTTATAATTGTGAAGAGGGATTATTTTATTTTCAAAATAAGATACATCCGATTACTGAGTTGCAAAATGAGAAACATCAGCAAGTTTTAAAACAATATAAGACACATCAAATATTAAAATGCTTATAGAAAGGAGTGTGAAACAGCATTGAAACGCTTTCATTATCCCTGCCTTGCTCTTTAAAATACATATATAAGAAGCTCCACGGTTGGGATGCCAAGTGTAACGCTTTTACTAGTGTCCCCACTGTTGGGTGACAAGTGTAACTGTTTCACTGGGGAGACAGTGGAAAAACCACAACAAGTCCCACGTTTGAGGTGATAAATGTAAAGATGCGTTGTATTAATGGGCGCCAAGACCTCAACGCTATGTTGAAATCTAAATTTATATTTAACACCACCTAGCTCTGACAGAACACCTTTAAGAATCTTCACACTCAGATCGTGGTATGATTTGATCATTAACCCAACTAACAATTGTATCAGGAGAAGGAATTTGGTCTATATCTAATGCTACCTACTGAAAGCAAAGATTGCATAGTATAAGAAATGAATTTATTATATAAAAAACAAGTAGTGGCAATTTTAAAAATAATAATAATAATAAATTTAAATTGGAGCGTAACGATTTGATTTTACCACTAGAGAATTATGTGAAAACGGAGTCGGATGAATTACTGATTTTACTATTATTCCCAAGCTAAGAAGTTACTGAAATACTGAATATGAAACAATGAAGCGAGAGATTATGTAGTTCTGAGTCATTCGCGCTTACCATTGGAAATTGCCGTGGCATTTCCCTCGTACTTGATGCTGAAGAGAGCTTCCCACAGCCTTCTGGACGTCGCCATCTTCTTCGTCAGTTGTGGAGATTGTTGTAGAAATGTTAAGTTATGGTCCGATCACACCGGAACCAACCACACGAGCAACCACAACGGTCAAGTTTTACAATGATAATCGTCCTCCCTTCTCGGCGCGCAAACAATATATGCACTCGCCGAACCCCCTCTCCAGAGCCGTCTTCTACTCGCCCGCTCTCCTATGATTGGCTGAGACACCACGCGATACTCCCGGTATAAGGGTCAATACACTCGGCGCGACGATGTCGATTACCGGTCCAGGCCATTTCGCCTTTTCTTGATGCAGCCAGCTGGAAGTGCCCCACGGCTTACGTCACGCTACTCGACAAGAATATACCTGTAGCTGAATTCCCAATGAATCATCTCTCTCACAATAAACTCTAACTGACAAAAATCCGTAAAATTCCGTAATCATATAATTTTCCGCGATAATGTTGTTCGTAATAATTCGCTTGATAGTGTTTTCTATAACATTGAAAACCTATCTGTATACTTATAATCTTATAAAAAACGCTCCAAAAATACCTTAATAATAATAATAAGTTACATGAAACTTGTCTTGGCAGAACAATTTGCCGCGTAAATAAACATTGAATGGCTTCCTACTGACTTACGTCAGTGGCGTAAAATACCCTCGAAGAACACGTTACAGCATGAGTCATGAAACTTTTGGGAAATATTTGTCCATATCATTTACAACTTTCAAAAAAAAAAAACATATTTATTTGTCAGTAAACAAAGGACTTATTCAGTTTATGTGTCTCCTGAAATATTTTGTTGAAGTGATGTGTGTTGTTTTGATATGATACCAGACATTATAAATATTCCTGTACAAAAGTTGGTGGGGCAGGCAACCGATGGAGCTCCTGTGATGGTAGGTAGCGACATGGGATTCATTGCCTTGTGTCGTAAAGACAACAGATTTCCAAATTGTCTGTCTTACCAGTAAATAAAGTGAGAGCTCATGCACTTCAGAGGCGTTTGTTCAGAACTCAGACTAAAGAGTTAGAATGCCAGTATGGTGATCTATTGCTTCATACAGAAGTTCGTTGGCTTTGCAGAGGTTAGGGTTTTGCAACGTTTCAAAGAGTTACTTCCTGCTTTGGTGGAATTTTCGAAAGAACGAAGTGAATCATTACCTGAGCTAGAAGATCCGGTTTGGCTGCGATATTTTGCATTTCTTGTAGACATAACCGAAAAACTAATTACCCTTAACTTGCAGCTTCAAGGCTAAGATAAAGAATTTGGTCGAACCATTTCAGATGTGGTCTCGGTCACAAAAGAGATGGAGCTGTGGGGAAAGAATCTTACCCAGGGTGAACACAAGCACTTTGCCTGTTTGAAGGGACCCTTGACCAACAAGGTCCTTCATAGCCGCCTTACAACAACAAAGAACATGGAACTGCAGCTCTTTCAGACTTGAAAAGGGACAGATGACCTCGTAGTCCGCCCCTTAAAACAACAATAACTATTAATATATAGACTTGAAAAATCAATTTAATCAACACTTTCAAGACTTCAGAAACATTTCCATTGTAGCAGTGTTCGTAACATCGCCTTTTGCAAAGATTGATGCTGAAGAATTCTCTACTTGTGCCATGCAATATTTTGAAGAAGACAACGCTGCGATGGAGATGGAACTGATTGATTTTCAAAGTGACCTTTCATTAAAATCACACCCTTCAAGCAAAAATATCCAATTTTGGTTCACGTTGGTTTACGAGTGAAGGCAATGTTCAGCTCAACATAATCTGTGTGAGATTTCATTTTCCAGTATGAAATTCACTAAAAACAAGTACAGGAACAGGTGACTGATAAACATTTGGACAACTGCATAAATGGCTGCTACAACATATGAGCTTGCCATTTAAAAAATTCTAGATGACAAAAAAGCGAGCTTCCCCTCACATTAAACGATGTTTCTCTAATGCAAATATTTTGTTATTTAAATTCTTTTACTATTAATTGCAATGTTAGAAATTGTATTTAGTTAGATTTTTAATATAAACTAGAAATGTATATTTTTATAGATAATAAACAACTGTGTGATTTAAACAAAAACATGTATTATTTTCCAACATTGTTGGGTAGCTCACGGTAAGGTTTATGAGCTGTAAGGTAGCTCAGTCACTTAAAAGTTTGGCGACCACTGACATACATATTATCTAGACTTGGTAACACGTCACAATTACACATGCATTTACTACAGAGAGCACATAAGAACACAGGGCGGAGGGAGGGAAAACCAGTTCAGTGAGACAACATTCCAAATCAGTCGTTCGTCACTGCTCCAAGAGGAAAGTTGGTACCACTCGCAGCTACAGCGCGGTAGACATTCAACCAGAGAAGTAATAGCCTGCACTATACAGTACAACTATAGTTGACTTTGACAACCATATCGTCACTCCAAACAGATAATTTCCGGATTTCTATCAGCATTTTAGCATTTCACCTAACATCATATGTACTACAACTAGCATACACTGACAAGTTGCATCACCAATACTGCAACTAAATAATTGTACATATTGTAAACATTTTCACCTGGATTTTCAAACATAGATGTTACAGCCTAAGTGTAATGGATCTGATGATGATCGCTTGACGATCGAAACTGGTCATCCTAGTGTATATATTAATCTCATGTAAATTTTCTTCAGGATTAGGGCATAACCCAGCTCTTTTGGGTACATTCGTGTTGACCGACTGAAAAGCACCAAACTTTTGTTTACTAAGGCAACACTGAAAAATGGCTTCGAACCCCACAAATCTGAATAAAATTGAAAATTCACTTCAACTTAAGAATTTATCAAAAACATGGTGGACTGCGAGCGCCGAATCGGTGAGAGCTGTTTCTACGTCTTATGAAGAGAGTTACAGCATTGGAAACAATGAAAACCTCATTAGATTCTAAATTTGACAGTAAAACCCGAACTTTTGCGTCAGGCTTGCACAAAAAGCTTCTAGACTTTGATTTTATCTACGGCATGTACTTTACCAAAAACATCATGTTTAAAATTAAGAACGTAACCGAGCTTTTAGAAGAGGAGGAGCTGAATGTAGTAGACGGCGATGCAGCTGATTCAGAGCGCTTTGAATGAAGTCTTTTGAAGATATCAACAACGACGGCAAGATGAACGCTTTAATAAAGAGTGCATCGTCATTTGCGAAACGTATGCAAGTAAATGCGGAGGAAGACTTCTTAAAGCACCACAGGACCCGGCGACTTGCAAAGAAGTATGACGCGCACGCTGAAACGACAGCAGAAATTTATTTCCTTACATTCTACAGAGAGGAGTTCCGAATACTTGTGGATGTATTTACTACAAGCGTGCAAGACAATCTCGCAAAACTATTTTCTTTGCTAGAGCCATTCCACATAATTTTCAAGATACCCGCTGACAGAAAAAAACTGCACCATCGAGCGCGTCCGATCTATAAAGCAATCACACCCGAAAATCATCATTCAAGATGAAGAGCTGGTGCTGGCTGGGCTTGAAATCCTGCTTGATGCCAGTAAACAGTGCTCATCTTTTAAAGAAATTGCAAAAGTTGCTGTTAAATGAAAGAGGATTATCCCTTGTGGTTATCAAATATTTCGACTGATTTTAACATCCCCAATGTCTTCTGCTTCTTCCGAACGGTCCTTCAGCAGGTTGAAGTTCATTTTCAATAATTTGCGGACATCGATGGGTGACGACCGCTTAGACTCCCTCATGATGTTGTTTTCAACGAAAGATAAGGTCGACGACATTGAAATTACGGTGATAGTGGAGAAGTGGTCCTTGTTATAACATCGTAGAGTAGGGATTTAGAAAGAATAACTACGTTTTTTTACATTCTGGTAATATTTAAACACTTATTTTCTTCATTTGTCAAATTTTCCTGCGATTCAAAATTCTGTAACTAATAAAATACATTTTAAATGAATGCCGTTAATTAAGTATATTTGTCTTGTGTATCGTTTTTGCCACCACTGCCGACCTCCCCCCCTCCACCTCGTTGCTCAGCTTTTAAGCGTATAGTCGACAATGTTAAACAGCCAGTCGGCATAATTTAAATTCGCCCCCCTCCTAGACGTCCAAGGTCAAACCGCCCCTGACTACAGTAGGTCGAGTGGGAATGAGGCGGGGGACTCTCTTTGGCACCAGGGTCTGTCACAGTGTTGCCAAATCCAGAGAGACATTTTCGCATTGTATTGTCGAGGGTTGGAAAAATTTACTTCAGTTTAACAGGTTACGTAATAAATACATTTTCAATTATTGATCAGGCGGGCCGGATGAATGGGTTCAGTAGTTGCACATGGTTGTGCTAGAGGGCTCGTAGGTGCTTCGACTGCTTCCGTAGGTAATGGCTGCTCTGTGTGTCAGGAAGGAATGCCGTAGTACGCCGTCAGGATTTAATGTCCTCGACAGTGCAACAGCTGTATATTATTAATTTATTAGAATTCCTTCAGTTTTCTTATTTGATAAGAAGTAAATTCTTTAATTGACGAATAAAAAATATCTTAATCATGTGCCTTATAACACAGAACTGATATTGTGTTGTATTAGATGAATTGTAGCAATACATTCTTAACTCTCGCAGGTTAATAATGCCTAAAGTCCTATAAATAACGAGACCAACCTGCATTTTCTAAATGACTTGTGTTGAGGCATACAACTACAATTTTTGAAGACCATTTTTAATGGTTAATAGTAAATTAATTAAATCCACATAGCAATAAGACCTTTCATTAATCAGGTCTTAAGCGTAAAAGTCATTAATCTCGTCCGGATAGGGGACGATAACCTCGCTGTTCCACCCCTTAAAACCTCAATAACTAACTCTCGTCTGGGTTACCGCAGGGATATTATAATAGTTTATTCCGTTATGTTGCCTGCCCCTAGAATCTGGGCCAGACTTTCATAAAAATAAAGAATGAGTACCGGCGTTTAGCTATGTACTTGACCTTCAGAACTTAGCGGTACGAACGGTGCGGCGAGCTGGCCGAATACTTACCTCTCTGAGAAAATTGACGCTTGACAGTAGGTTCAAACAGGCACGCTCAGCTTGGCAAATGTTTAACGCTACAATGGTATAGCTTACCAGGGGAGTGGAATGGGGAAGTGCAGAGTTAACTGCCGGTAACTGAACCCCATGATGAACTGAATAAGTCTATTTTTATATAGGCTACTAGGTTATTAATAGAGCCCGAAAGTTAGGCAAGATGCCTTTATTTTTCTAACAGGATATAGTCATATTATATAAATTTGTGTTCATGCATTTGGGGACAATAGGGCATACTTTAAGGTTTAAAGTCATTTTTACTAGCTTTGGATGTCATGCATTCCTTCTGCCAATGTAACATTATACAGTATAAAGCACATAGAGGATTTCGATATATCGCAGGGAAGAAAGTTACACAAATATACTTACATATTGACGTCACTAGAATATTATTTACAATGTCGTTCCCTGTAAATCATTTATTTCTTTTCAAGTACGGTAGTCGAAAGCTTATTTTCTCCTACACAGGGGCACACAATTAGTGGGACGTGGGTTGTTACCACGGGACCCCGGTTGAATCTGGCATTGTTTCCACTTACTTATGCCGGGCGCCTCTCTGTCATCTTTTCTGTCGACCTTCCTTAGTCAAATCATGTTCTCTTCCAACCTCAACGGTATTCGAGTATCCGTGGCCTAGGTAGTCTTTCAATACCCCGCCTTAATTAGTCCTCGTCTCATCTTTCCTGGTACCCTCATTCTTTGAAGGGTCAGAACTCTAGTTTTTCTTTTCATGATATCTCCTGTCTTCTGCTCAAGGTCCACAAGGAGGCAGGGTGTGTGTAGCCCCACCACTTATGGTTCATCCTGGATAGTGTTACACCCTCAAGGGCTCACGGCTGGTGAGCTTGGGAGTAGGCAACCCAAAGGGAGTCCAGAGCTGGGCCCGGTATTTCCCCTTTTTCCATTGCCTTTGGGGTGGGCCCACTCCTTTTCCCTTCCTGCCAGCCTTCCATGGTTCTCCTTCCTTCCAAATCCCTCAATTCTCATTCTTCGAGGGTTTAGGGCATTTCCCTTCCTCCTGTCTTTTTATAATTATTATTATTATTATTTTCGTTGCCTAGGGACGATGAGCCAATTTCAATGCTTAGTCCTTTGCTGTGTCGCCTCCGTAGCGTAGCGGTCAGCATGGTTAGCTGCCGCCCCGGAGGTCCTGGGTTCGATTCCCGGCTCTGCCACGAAATTTGAAAAGTGGTATGAGGCCTGGAACGGGGTCTACTCAGCCTCGGGTGTTCTAAATGAGTAGAGGGGGTTCGGTTCCCACCTCAGCCATCCTCGAAGAGGTTTTCCGTGGTTTCCCACTTCGTCTTCGGGCAAATGCCGGGATGGTACCTTCTTCAAGGCCACGGCCGCCTCCTTACCTTTTCCTTGCATATCCATCCTGTCCATCCATTACCTTCCCTCATGAGGCCCCTGTTCGCTTTGCAGGTGAGGTCGCCTGGGCGAGGTGCCAATCACACCTCACCAGTTGTATCCACTCCGATTAGATGTTCCCCGCTCTAGGACACTGCCCGTAGAGGCGGTAGTGGTGAGTTCCCTCGCTGAGTCCGTGGGTTCCACCAACCTGGAGGGTAAACGCCAAAGAAAAAGAAAAATGAAAAAGAAGTCCTTTGCTGTTCCTTCTTCTTCCTCCAATATTCCTTCATCTCACTATGTTTCCTCTTCCTTTCCTCGGGCATTTTTGAGGCGGTTTTCTTTCCCTTCCTCCCTTGGAATCCTTCCATTTTTAGCACTTTTTGACTAAAAATATCTCTCTGTGGTGTATCTTCTTCTCTGATATTGTTTCTTTCCAAATCCTGTCCTTTTTTTTTACCTTTTTCCTTATTTTTCATTTGTTCTTCTAGTATGTAAGTCTGTAAGTCTGTAGTTAGTTTTAGTTATAGCATCCAAATCATTCTTTTCATCTTCAATCCAGATGTTATGGCCCTTTGAACAACAATTATCATGTATGTCTACCCCTTATTATTCCCGTGTTTCAACGGGGTCGGGGATGAGATGCGATGGAAGTCTTTGTGGCGATGGTTTTTACGGCCGGATGCCCTTCATGACGCCAACCTCATGAGAGGAGTTAATGAGAGATGAAATGAATGATGGTGAATGAAACTTGGGCAAGGATGGGGAGGGAAGCGGCCGTGGCCTGTCTGAAGGTACCGTCCCTGCATTTGCCTGGTGTTGAAAATGGGGAAACCATGGAAAACCATTTCAAGGACGGCCGACGGTGGGGCTCGAACCCACGCGTCTACCGAGTCAGCAGAGAGCTTGCCCCCATGACCTAATGCTGCACTATTGACGTCCGAAACGGGGGAGGAGCTTACGGTCAGCTGTTTTCAATATGGCGGCGAGATAGTGACGAGAAGTAAGCAAGACAGTGATAGGGTGTGTTTGTTATGGCTTCTAATTTATGATGGCAAAATACTACATATTTTCTTTCATTGATAGAAATATTTTTATAATCAATTTAAATGCAGTGCTTAATTACTACCAGTTAAAAATATTACCCACATGTAGATAGTTAAACCTAATTTACTGTCTGCTGTTACATATATGAAGCCTGTACTAGGGAGCCTAGGGGTATCGATGTTTTTATTAATTTCACAATATTTATATATCACATAACACAAAGGACGACTCCCTGATAATAAATTGAATCCATCAACCCTGAATTTGCATGAATGTTTTGGGTTCAAAGAAGCGTTACTTGGGATGCTCAAATCATACTTCAATATTGCTAATATTGACCTACATACTTGCTGTTCAAAGGCAAGAATATAAATTAATTAATCTCTTGCCACAGGCAAGTTAAAATGGAGGCATCCTCTTTATCAATATATTTAATTAAATATTTAAAATACAGATATCTAACAAAGCTGGAGTCTCCATTTGAACTTGTCATAAGCAAACGGAACAGATCAAAAAGTACACTTTAAGCCAAATCAAATTCACTCCTCAGCTGACATAAACCATAATACCAATTAAAACCTATACAAAACATACTCTCCTTACTGTTGTACAACTTTCAAACCAACTATTCGCACTCAAAACTGAAAAACCCTGAAATGGGAACTAATTAAAGTTAGAATAGTCTAGGCCGATCAGGTCTCCTGCTACATTACCGCATATGTATAATTAACATCACTATAACTTCTAAATTACGGCTAAGTGACCTATCTGCCTGAGTAGTATAGGTGTTACCGGACTGCCTGGGATGATGGGTCACCAAACCGGTACTTAAAACTAAGATTTTACACATTAATTAACTAAATTCAACAGTAAGGAGATCATAGACAAAAACACAATTTAAGCCAAATCATACTTCAATATTGCAAATATTGAGCTACATACTTGCTGTTCAAAGGCAAGAATATAAATTTTCTGGCAAATTAAGGCTAGGAACAGCATTTTTCTTAAGTTTTCTAACCATTCGACTATTGTCAATCGGAAGAACCCCTAAAATAAGTTTACGAAGAGCGGATTACATTCGGTTCTATGTACGGCACAGAAGTATTAGGCTACAAAAAGATGGTATATTGACTTTCACGGCCGGTGAATTAAAACTCAGCAATTCTTCTAGGTTTGTGCCGTGTCATGTGTGGGGTTTCGCCTAGGACACCAAGCAGGCTCATCGGCGGGCTCTTGGTGTCCCCGCCCGGACCCCCACAGGAGTATCGAACTGCGCGATACCTCCCTTTATATAGAGTGCAACTGCACTCCTTGACTGCGAGAACCAAAAGCTCAAGCAGCCATAACCTCCCTATGAAGGCTTCCAAAAAGATGGTATATTGGCTTTCACGGCCGGTGAATTAAAACTCAGCAATTCTTCTAGGTTTGTGCCGTGTCATGTGTGGGGTTTCGCCTAGGACACCAAGCAGGCTCATCGGCGGGCTCTTGGTGTCCCCGCCCGGACCCCCACAGGAGTATCGAACTGCGCGATACCTCCCTTTATATAGAGTCCAACTGCACTCCTTGACTGCGAGAACCAAAAGCTCAAGCAGCCATAACCTCCCTATGAAGGCTTCCAAAAAGATGGTATATTGGCTTTCACGGCCGGGCGGGGACACCAAGAGCCCGCCGATGAGCCTGCTTGGTGTCCTAGGCGAAACCCCACACATGACACGGCACAAACCTAGAAGAATTGCTGAGTTTTAATTAGGCTACAAGTTTATCAGTATTTTTGATGTAGCTAAATCCTTGTGAATACAAATTAGAGACAATAACTATCAATAATCAACAGTACCGGTGCTTATGCTGTGGAAAGAAATCGTCTTCACAAAAATACAGACTGCACACTGTCATATAACGTGTAACACGTTTTCCAATCGACAGCGCCGAAGCCCATCTTTCTCTCTGAACTTTTTGTACAGGAAAGTAGTGAAGAGATTTCGTACCCATTTTATACGATTTGCAACCGTATACAGAGCAGTACCTCCTCGAATTTGACAAATTCCTTTCTGTTTCCATCACGATATCAATGCTTCACCTTGAAAGTAAACCTCACCAGTCACAATGTTACAGCTTCAACATTCTACCGCGTGGCTGCGCCATCCAACTTTTCTGACGTCAATAGCCAGCGTAGCCACTACTGTCGGTTGAACAACAATTATCATAATTTCGCTTATTTCCTCCACCCATTCTTGTAAGCACTTTAAATAGCAGAACTCGTCTAGCCTCCGTGGCTTAGGCGGCAGAACACCGGCCTCTCACCGTTGGGGTCGGTGGTTCAAATCCCGGTCGCTCCTTGTGAGATTTGTGTTGGACAAAGCGAGGCGGACAGGTTTATCTCCGGGTACTCCGATTTTCCCTGTCAATATTTAATTCCAGCAACGCTCTCCACTTTCATTTCATTTCATCTGTCAATCATTTACTCATTGCCCCAGAGGAGAGCGATAGCCTCAGCAGCCGGCACAGTTCATATCCTCGCCGCTAGACGGGGGCTTCATTCATTCCATTCCTGACCTGGTCGGTCGACTGGAAACAGGCCGGAGAGTTTCAAATAGCAGAACATGTGAAAGGAATGCACGGTTACCCGGGGCATAATGAGTAGCCTACCATGAAAGGGTGAGGGAAGAACGTCTCTTCTCGTTAGCTATTGTTCCTCGCACCCCTTTAGCTTTTTTTTTTTTTTTTTTACTGATTTCGAAGAGAAAAGATAATGATTGATTGATTGTTTATTTAAGGACTACATAAATATAACTATAAAGTCACATTTATTTCTTTAATCGTATGGTGAATTACATAAAAACAAATCACAAATCCAAGTTCAAGTTTTGGAGCCATTCCACAGTACATTCTCGAAGATGAAACAGATCACTAGGGCTCCCGGAGTAGGCGTGTAGAGGGCAGCGCTGGATGATATGGTCCATGGTCTGTTCCTCCTCATTGCATTGACACAATGGGGAATCTATCCAACCCCACTTATGGCATAGGTAATTGCAACGGCCGTGCCTGGTTCTCAGTCTATTGAGGCGACACCATAATTTTCTAGGAAGGTCAAATACTTGTATTTTCACCGTTGGGTTGATCTCCTGGGCACTAGTTCCAGACGTTGAGTTTGACCATTCGTCCTGCCAGCATTGGTTTAGGTTGAATCGATTTGCCAGAATTTGGTCGGCCAATAAACTGGTTGGTCTCCTCGAATGAAGTCGCTTCGGTGGTGGGTGGCAGAATTCCTGGTGTATTGGTAATGAGGGAGAAGCATAGATCTTCTTTGCTTCTCTGATCAGAGCTTCCTTCCTCCTCAGGTGAGGTGGTGGAATGTGGCTGAGTACTGGTAACCAGTGGCGAGGGGTTGATTTTATGGTGCCGGTTATGCAACGCATAGTGTCATTCAGCTTGGTATCCACTTTATGCACATGTGCACTTTCCAACCATACTGGAGCACAGTATTCCGCTGCAGAATAGACTAGACTGATACCCGTTAATCTTAAGCAGTCCGCCGTGGCTCCCCATGAACTACCGCAAAGCTTGTGCAGGATGTTATTTCTGGTGGAAATTTTGTGAGAGAGCTTGGTGAGGTGTTCTTTGTAGCTCAGAGTTCGGTCCAGCGTGATACCTAGGTATTTCGGGAATGGGTTGTATTTCAGTTTTTCACCACGAAATACAACATTTGGCTTGTAGTTTGCTAGTCGGTTGGCAAGATGGAAGCATGAAACCTCTGTCTTAGACATACTTGGGATCAGTCGCCAGGACTTGAAGAACGTTGACATTTTCTCCAGATCGGTTGTAAGAGTGCCTTCTGCATCTTCAAAAGTTCTGCTTTGAGCTACCAGTGCAATGTCATCTGCGTAAATAAACTTAGTAGCTGTTGTTGGTGGCAAGTCATGAATGTACAGATTGAATAGAACTGGGGCCAAAACTGATCCTTGGGGTAGATCATTATTTAGTTTCCTTTTGCGACTTTTAGCATCATCTAGAAATACTACGAACTCTCTTTCACAAAGCACGTTAGAGATAAGATTTGCAATTTCCAAACAGGGGATAGCTTCCAGCACTTTGAGGATCAGTCCATGTCGCCAGACAGTATCATATGCGCTAGTCAGGTCGATAAAGACAGCTGTTGAAAAGTCACATTGGATGCATGTTATTATTCATTCTACCGGGTGAGTTAGCCGTGGTCGTTACGGCGTGGCTGCAGACAGTCGCTCACATCCGGGAGGTGATAAGGTTCGAATCCCCCCACCGGCAACCTTGAAGATGGTCTTCTGTGGTTCCCCGTCTTCCTTCCAAGCTAATGCCGGGGTTGGTCCCTAACTATAGGCCACAGCCGCTACCTTCCAATTCCTCGTCCTTACATTCAAACTTTCCTCCCCAGACAACACTCCACACGCGACGGTACTTTCCGCATAGGAGCAGCTACTAATAGTGCAGGAATATTAGACAGAATTTGGGCAAAGTGAGGAAAATTAGTTTATCAAGCTAAAAATTGGTGGAGAGGTTCCTTGAATAGCCTGGATCAAAATACTAAAAGTCCCAAAAAATCCCTCATGGGGAACATGCCGCCATCTTGCAAAAATGGCCACATCTTGGATTTCGTATCCAGCATCGCATTGAACGTCATAACTCGGTACCTAAGGGTGATAGGGACATGCGGATTGGTCAGGATAACTTACCAGAATGCAGGCTGTCATTTGGATACTACTTAACCTAGATAACAATCGAAATAGTTATTATAAATGACTTACACAAACTCTCATAGGGTAGCGTTAAAAGGCATCTTGATGTTCAATGTCGATTTTGCACCTTTTACAGTCATGGGATTGAAAAAAGTACTAAAATAAATGTTGTTAAGCACATCAAAACGCACAAAAAAATGTAATTGGCACTTTCGTAAACCAAAAATTACGGGTGTGAGAAGTTGTCAAACATGCGCATGCAACTCGAGGAGCGGCGCGCCGAGGAGGGGGGCTTCACAAAGCCGGTGCAACTGGTGATGAAAACATATTCTGTAGGTGCAACTAAGCCCCTTTTTTAATGACAAGTAAAAATTTGACACTTTTATATAGAAGGATAGCATCTTATAACCTAATAAATAATAAAAATGCAATAATTAATTTGTAAACTTTGCGATCTAAAACTCTCTTTCTTAGCTACTTAGGCCCATATTGTATGTATAAAGAGAAAATAATATTTCCTTTTAATTTTAATAATTTAAGTGTTTTTTGCGCTACGCTCGTATGTAATTAAACTAGGAATAGATTGTCCGTCCACGCGTTGCCGATTTACATCCCTGCCGCTGCGCCGACAGTGCGCTCTCGTTCCCCCACTCCACCTTCCCTGTGTTGCTTAGCAGTGGCGCCGGCCAGCCAGCTGGCTGGCCGAAATGAACGTCTTTACGGCAACGTTTATCATTAAATTTATCTTAAACAGTACGCCACAGAAAAGAATCATAAACTCCAACGAAAGGACAAAGTTGTCACTCTTGCAGCAATGAGCAATGTCGTTGTTGTCCGAGGTGAGACCGTACCTGTAAATCCGAACCAGCTGTTTCATCGGATTGCGTGTGTCGTTCGCAATGAAGAGGACCTTGAATCTTGCTTTGAATACGAGTTGGCTTTATTGCAGCCAGCGCGGTTCGATGCTACAACTATCAGAAAAGGTACAAAATCGACTTTACGGACAGTGATACAGAAGTTGTGTGCACTAATGACCTGTCTTTCCCGAAGACGTTACCTACGTGTTTGACGGTGGAGATCTCCTGCACCGGGTGGTATGGCCGAAGTCGGGAACCTTCGATGATGTTTGTAACAACTACATTCCGTACATCAAGGCGAACTATCAAGGTAAAGTTATTGTAGTGTTCGACGGCTATTCCGAAAGTACCACGAAAGATGTGGAGTACATGAAACGACGTGCCAAGACGTCATCTTCTGAAGTTTTCGTGGATTTGGAAGTGCAAGTGGTCTCGTCGCAGCATCAGTTCCTAGCCAACACTTCAAACAAATCAAGATTCCTCGCACTTTTAGGTCGTTGTTACGAAGAAAAGGGGATTCCATCTATTCATGCCATGTCTGATGCTGATCGTCTCATCGTGACAACAGCGATCAAGGAAGCAGAGAAGGGAGGTCATGTGGGAATTGTTGGAGAGGATACCGATTTGTTGGTACTTCTTTCGAGCCTTGCAGAACGCGATAGAAACGTCTATATGCTGGTGCCACCATCAAAAGCCCATCCGATGAAACTCTTTGGCTCTACGGAATTGCAGAATGCTCTTGGGGACATGACCGACAATCTTCTCTTCCTCCTGCCATGCCCGGTTGCGACACAACTTCGGCTCCCTACAGGAAGGGGAAAGTACACGCGTTCAAAGCTTTAAACAAGAACCCAGGTCTTCGCCAAGAGTTGCTGCTTTTAACAGCGCAGACGCTGCAGTGGAAGAGATCGTGAAGGCAGGGGAATGATTCTTCGTTGCGTTATACGGAGGTAGAACTAGAGATAGCCTAAACAAGACAAGGTATAGCCAGTACCTTATGACCATTGCCAATCAACGTCTCCATGCAGACTTCGACCTCTCAAGTCTTCCACCAACATCAGCAGCATCTCGACAGCATAGCCTAAGAGTTTACCACCAAGTGCAGGAATGGCGCAGAATCTCTCTTCCACCTACAGAGTGGGGATGGAAGAAGAACAGAATCGGAAAATTTTTGCCGATTCAACAAAATCTCCTCCCGCACCAGACTTCTTCCTAAACCTCATCAGTTGTGAGTGCAAGACAGGATGCGGCAGCAGATCTTGCGTTTACCGAAGACAAGGTCTCTCCTGTTTAGCAATGTGCAGCAATTGCACTGGTGGTGGTTGTTCTAACTAGCCAGAGCCAGATACCCTTGACGATATGGCGAGTGAGGAACAGAAGGACAACCCCGAAGAATTGCCATGCAGATCCTCGCCACCTCTTCGCCGCAGAGTCGACTCTTCTGAAAGTTCAACCTTACCAAAGAAAAAGCGTCAAGATGAAGGCAAGTGTCAGGTTTTTATACCAACACGTGACCAATATTAAACGCGTACGATATATTTAATAGTTGGCCTTATTCCTTCACAGGCACACCGCACTACAGCGTCCCGTGGCAGCAGAATCTCCTCTTTTCCGTGTTTGTTGTGTTTGTACAAAATAAATTGTAATGTGCTTAAACGTTAGTGTGTTTATGGTGTGGTATAAGATAGCAGATAAGCAAATAGCTGCTTAATTTATTTTCTAATATCGTTTATCTTTCCTTTTCTATATAAATATAATATACGTAGTGAAGAAAGAGAGTTTTAAAGGGCCAAGTTACTGTATTAACAAATTAATTATCGCTTTTTATTATTTATTAGGTTATAAGATGCTATCCTTCGATATAAAAGTGTCACATTTTTACGTATCTTTAAAAAAGGGTCATAGTTGTGCCTACAGAATATGTTTACATCACCAGTTGCACCGGATTTGTGAAGCCCCCCTCCTCGACGCTCCGCTCCTCGAGTTGCATGCGCATGTTTGACAACTTCTCACACCCGTAATTTTTTGGTTTATGAAAGTGATGATCACATAGTTTTGTGCGTATTGATGTGCTTAACAACATTTATTTCAGTACTTTTTTCAATCCCATGACTGTAAAAGGTGCAAAATCGACATTGAACATCAAGATGGCTTTTAACGCTACCCTATGAGAGATTGATTAAGTCATTAATAATACCTATTTCGATTGTTATCTAGGTTAAGTAGTGTCCAAATGATAGCCTGCATTCTGGTAAGTTATCCTGACCAAACCGCATGCCCTATCTCCCTTAGGTACCGAGTTATGACGTTCAATGCGATGCTGGGTATGAAATCCAAGATGGTGGCCATTTTTCCAAGATGGCTGCATGTTCCCCATGAGGGATTTTTTGGGGCTTTTAGTATTTTGATCCAAGATATTCAAGAAACCTCTCCACCAATTTTTAGCTTGATAAACTAATTTTCCACACTTTACCCTATTCTTCTTACACTATAACTGGCGAGGCCGAACATGTCCTCGGACACTCCCGGCACTAAAAGCCATACGCTAAAAAATAAAAATAAAAAAATCTCATACATAAGAAAACAGCATGATCAACAATCATTAAATTTAACAAATTATAGTCTACACTAAATGCACATCATTGATTCACATAGATAATTTTTATGTACTTTTAATGTAGATTATAGCACTGTTAAGGTGTCACTTGAGTACTGATCGATGAGAATTCTCATAGACATGCAACTTGTACAGATTATAAACGTGGGATGCGGTACAAATGACTGATTTACTGAATTTGGTTGGTTGTTCCTCAGTTTAGGGGCAGCGACAACGCGGTCATGTAGCCCCGTGTACAGTACTTTGGGTGTGTGTGTAGAATCGGTCTGATAGCCGGTGTTAATATTGTGATGGCTGTATTAGTGTGTGTTATCTGTTTTTTTATTCAAGTAAGGACTGCAGACATTGAATTTTTTCAAGTAGTTCCTACTTTTACCGCCAAACGCCACCGCCAACGACTACTAGTTCAGAACTGGTTACCAGATGACATCGCAGTCGGCTCCTGGCGACGAACGTAGGATCCTAAGAGCGTTTGTCGAATGTTTTATCCTAACCTACAATATAGCTTCACACAGGTGTAATTAGTGGAAGGTTCTTTAACATGCCATAAATCTATGACATGGGACCGCCAGCTTTACTTCCCCTCTGAAGGAAGGCATACTGAGGGATTTTAACGCTCTTAAAAAATCCGACGGCTTCGGCCGGGTTTGAACCCGCTATCTCAGCATGCTACCGACTACGCCACCGAACCCGCATTAAAACCTTAAGTCAGAATTAATTTGTACTTGTTACGGTACCGCTTTCGGCCACATTGGGGTCTTCCTCAGCGCAAATAATAACAGGAATAGAAAAGCAAGACTTACAGTACATAAACAAGTTTACCATAAAAGAAGGTTGTTCTCATCACTATTTCTAAAAAATTAATCGTCTAAATGCTAAAAAACACATACGCTAAAATTTAAAAAAAACCAGATCTGTTACAAAAATATGTTAAATTTAATGCGAAAGAAATAAATCTTGATATTAAACCAGCTTGAAGAAGGAACAGTGATGTACATGTTCGGTAGACAAAAATGTTAGTTAAGATTGAATTTGTCAGAATTTCAAATGTGAAGAATCTGTGGAATGATAGCCTATCGTTGAGATAAATATTCCAATCTGTAGATAAATTGTAGTGTAGACCTATGTGTTTTTTAGCTTTTAGACCAGCGGTTCCCAACCTGGGGTACGCGTACCCCTAGGTGATACGCAACGAACCGGTTAGGGGTACGCCAAAAATAAACGGTAATGGCGGGCGCCATGTTCCCATCGTACGTGTCAGTCGTAATGTACCGACGCGCAGTGCCGTCTTATTCACTCACAATGCTCGCCATCGACAACCCACCCTACCCCAACCCCAGTCACTTTCACCGCTGCATTGCTATTATTGTCTTGATTTGTCTATTTTTGTCGAACTAATCGCTAGAATTAATTGGTTTCCAATAAAATCAAAATTAAAAAGAGCATGTATCGGTACTTTATTTGTTTATTTTCCTCAGCTTAATGTTTATACATCTTCATTTGCAGAAGTAAATAAAAGTAAAATTGAAAATTATATTTAGCTTTTTAATGAAATGAAAAGCATACTAACAAAAAATAATAATATATATATTAGTTATACTCTACGGTATTCAAAAAATACGTTATAAATAGTTAATTATAGTTAATTATAGTTAATTATTATTATTATTATTAATGTTTTATTAAGTTATAGGGTATACATGTTGCCCGTAATGTATTAAACGTTTTAAATGTTTATTTAATAGGGGGTACTATTCTAGATAAATATGTATAAAGGGGTACCGGAGGAGAAAAAAGGTAGGGGACCGCTGTTTTAGACGATTAATTTTTTGGAAATAGTTTTGAAGACAATCTTCTTTTAAGGTAATTTTTTAAATTATTACTTTCATGAATTTCAGAATAGTTGCTGGAAATGCTGCAATTAATTTTCTAAACACACTTTGCACCAACGTAAGAATTTTTTGTACACTCACTGTAATACATCCTCATTGATATTTCGTATCGATGCAGTTATTTCGTTCTCGAGCACCTCCAGAGGAACGCGGATTGTAGGCTATCTGTATATATTTGGTTTGAGATTCCTCCACAAGTAAAAATCGCACGGCGCTGAAACTTACGAACACATTAACTGTAAGTCTTTTTCTTGATAAGATAAGTGTCTAACAGGAAATTTCGTTTGTTTTTTTACTATATCTCCAGCAGTAGAAAGTGTGTCCAAATCGAATTCGTGAACATAGCCTTTTTAGAAATAATTTTGAGAAGAACCTTCTTTTATAGAAAATTTTTTCATGTACTGTTAGTCTTGCTTTTCTATTCATATTATTATTTGCGCTGAGGATGGCCACAATGTGGCCGAAACCGGTACAATAAAAGGTACAAATTAATATTGCCCTAAGGTTTTTAATCTTGAGGACTTATTATACTTCGTCAATAAGGAACAGGGCTAACATGGTCATTTCCATGTCAAATTATATTAAACTAGCGGGCCCGTCCGAGAAATCTCGCATGTTCAGTAGCCACACTTTCCCCAATAGGTTAATAATAAGAGACTTAAGGAGAAAGGTTGTTATGTCTATATTTGAACCAAATCATTATTAAACACTATTTACGTTTCAGGCGTCCCTACGGCCAAAATGCGAACTGAACACCAATGATGTCGCGTATTTCAGACAGCAACAGTATTTGCAAATCGCACACTTCTTACAAAAATTGTTATATTTATGAAAATTAGAATGCAATTCGTCACTGCTAATGTCATTTATGTGCGGCTTAGCCGCGACACTCACCGGTTATTCCTTATTTATGAAATTATACGATTTGAGTACCGGTACTCATTCCTTTAAATTACTCTTTCTGAAATCCATGCAAAATGATAAAGGAAAGACCTCTGAATGTTAAAATGGCATGAAACAGGCACCACAGCGGCCAAAATGTGAAGTGGACAGCAATTATGGAGCGTATCTTCCTGCAGCAACAGTATCTGCAAATCGCACACTTCGTAAAGTTTTTTAAAAGTCATTTTTTAAAGAAATTACAGATATTTATGAAATTAGAGTGCAATATGTCACTGGTAATGTATGTTCTCTTTCATTTGAATGCTCATTTGTCACGATCGGTCGCTTGTGAGCGCCGTAGGAGGGATCTATACTACTGAAATATAATATATAAATATATATATTATAATACGTTAGAAAGTGTAAATGTGTTGAACAAGTTGGGCACTACACTGCTGCTAGCGCCAGTGCTTTGCTCGACAGGGGGGGGGGGGGAGGGGAGGGGGGGGGGGGTAGCCACAGTGCCCCAGCCATCACGCGGCGCATCCGAGGCTCCGTTCTATAGGGAAGACTCTCACTGTATGAACAGGATTTCTGTATAAGTTAGCAATCTATGTGGTGAACTATGTCATCAAAATTCGGACCAGGTGATTACTAAGGACCGGATTTTTTAAAAAATACACATGCACGTATGCAAATGCATATTTTGAGGGTTTATTGGATTTTTAAAAATACATATACACATATGCAAATGCATATTTTGAGGGTTTATTGGATTTTAAAAAATACATATACACATATGCAAATGCATATTTTGAGGGTTTTTTTTCATATTCTGTACATAACAGCATATTTTAACAAACACAGTTCAAATTAGGTATAATTTAAAACATCTTGAACAAAATATGTTTTGCCTACTTGTTGGACATCCCCTGTAAGCAACTTTCTGGGCAACAGATTAATAACTAATCTACTTTACGCAAGCATGCTGCCTGGGTATTTGAAGAAGGGAATGGAGTGGGACATTCCTTTCACCATCTTGGTAGTCAGTAGCCCGGGGTTAGTTTTGTGGGGAGTTTCTTCCGTTAAAGTGTTTCTTTATTCTTAGTCTGCATATCATTAACTCAAAATGCCTAAAGAGAAGAGCAGCAGAAAGTTTTTATTAAAACAGATAATAGTGATTATACAACTGATGGCTAGAGACCGGACATTTATGCACTGAAAACGATTAAAATATTTTTTCTTTTCTTAGTCGTTTACCCTCCAGGTTGGTGGAACCCACGGACTCAGCGAGGGAACTCACCACTACCGCCTCTACGGGCAGTGTGCTAGAGCTGGGAACATCTAATCGGAGTGGATACAACTGGTGAGGTGTGATTGGCACCTCGCCCAGGCGGCCTCACCTGCAAAGCGAACAGGGGCCTCAGGAGGGAAGGTAATGGACGGTCAGGATGGATAGGCAAGGAAGAGGGAAGGAGGCGGCCGTGGCATTGAAGAAGCTACTGTACCCGATCTCCGGATAGTAGGCTGTCAGATATCCGCCCCCTCAATCGGATTGCCAATAATCAAACGCGCCGGCATAGCTACATCAATGAAAATGGCACTGACAGATACTATCGAGATTAGAGCACAATAGTTAACAAGAAAATTATTGTGGAACACACCAAAATATACGGGGGTTCATACTTACCTTGACTTACCTCTTAAATATATCTCGGGGACTGGGTTGTCAACTGGATCACTTAAAAGTATGTCCTCACAATAACCTCCACCATGATATTTAAAATGAACCAGAACGAAGACGAGAAACTTTAAACTGCACAATAATTTATTTCACATAAAGAATGATATTTAACAAAATGAAACAACAAAATATACGTGGCAATCAGAAGCCATTTACCACATAACCATGTCCTCCTGTAGGACCTGTATTCTCTACATATAATGTTTTAGCTTTCTCAAGCTTATAGCAACGAAAATATAACAATGCAATGGGAATGGAAACGGGATTTGGGATGAGACACACATATCACTTGCTTTGCGTGTTTATATCCTGCACATTTTATTTATAGCCACAAGGCTATTATGAAACGCCCTTGGTCTCAGTAACACAGTTGTCCGGACCAGCTGCAAGGCACCTGTGTCGTCAAAACGGACACCCGTTCGTTCAACCCTACCATAAGCGTGCTACCTCAGAGTTCGGCTCTCCCTTTTCAAACACGTAAATGTTCACATCTTAACTGAAATATTATCACGCAAATGTCTTACATGCTTCCTTCAAACACCAGTGCATTCCTCCAACAATCCCAAATCATGATTATTTGTTTAAACCACTTGCTTAACTTGCATTGTTTAGAGTGTAAAAAAAACTCTAAATGTTAATAACAAAAGTTCATTAATTATTTATAACAATAACAAATTGTTTATAACAATGTCAAATGACCATTGAAAATTTAATACACGCTTCTATTAATCACTATCATTTCAAATTATTTAACAAAGATATTTACAAAATTGTTTTACAATATTAAATTGTTTATATTATTTATACAAGGAATACATTGAACCACACGTCTATCCGGTTGATAATTACTCAAATCGTGTTGATATAATCGACCAATGAAGGTTAGTTATATTTAACTGTCAAATTCAGGTTTAATAATGTTTAATAATAATTATTAATATTTGTGACTGTAACCTCCATTCAAAATCTTTATCTCAAATTATTTAACACTCTTGTTAATTTTAACAGTATCTTCATATGAATAATCTTTCAAAGAACAGGAACAATAACATTCAGCGGGAAAATACTTCGCTCTTAACGCACAAACATGGCACAACACTTGGCCCAAAATTCATCATATATCTTTATATATATGGCATAAAAATCTTCCAAACTACACACAAAAAACCTCCACTATTAATTCAACAACTTCATTAATCATTGTGGGAACCTCCTTCATTATTCAAGGGCATTGTTCAACAGCGACTTTTACACGTCCACTGAACTATCGATTATACATCCATTGTTCCTCTTTAAAAATTCTTATATTCATCAATTGTAATAATGACTGTTATTATTTAACCTTCGTGGGTTTCATTCATGAATCGATATGAAGTAAAAATTTGCCAATCACAAATAAATTTAATAGCAAATACGGTTAGACACTCCTGCCTGGTCTATCAAAATTGAGATTAACATCTTCAAAGTGACGCAGTATAAAAATACTATCTTCAAACAAAGTTCAACTAAACTGCAAAATAGTCGAATAGAATACAATTAGATTGTGGAATGCAAACATTATTGTTCCAATCTAGAATTGAGAAAAACTCTTATCAAATATTCATTACTATAGTGTATTCAATAAATTGTAATTAACGTTCATGTTTCATAAAATTGTTTATAATGCAATGATAAATGTCTATGTTGCAATCATGTTCATAAGACGACTAGTATTTCAAAGATCGTCGATATCGAAAAAGATTTTAACGCTCTAAAATCTTTTAATTATTCTTCTTTCTTGAGGATGACAGAAAATTGGTCAAAGTAATTTACTGATTAGAATTACTTTAATAAAATGACACGCTGTCTGAATTCAAATCTGCCATAGCAAATCGTTAACTTTACAGTTAAATCGTGACTACAAAAATATGCAAATTACTGAAAGAATCTAAATCATCAGTCTCAACTGATCCAAAATTATTTAAGTATGCCAATGACATAGCAATGTCTCAAAAATCGAAGAAAAAGGCATAAATCATCGAAGTGTACTGAGTACAAAAATATCAATCAAGAAAAATGGGGCAAAAGGTAGGACAGAAAATATGGGAAGAATGGTTGCTCAAATATCGCTACAAGACTCAAATAATACAAGAAACGTTCACGACTACCTTATCTGCCGATTGAAGATCCAGAGGAAAATTCCCCAAAGAAGACTGCTGATGGATCCAGTTCACCAACTTAAAGATGAGCTCCATCCTCGAAACAGGAATCAGCGTCCTCGGAGAATCGAACTGCTTCCTCCTCCGAAATTGCACTGCTCCGTGGATACGAGAAACATCCTTCCGGCAAAATTCTTCATTGTGCGCCGGGATAACCCTGGCCTCTCTTGAAAGTTCTCTGAAGTTCTTGCAGGAATTCGTCATGAAGTTTAATGTAGTTATTTCCGCAGAAATATTCATAGTTGTGGAGTATGAAAATATTTCCACTGTTATCTGGTATAATTCAGCGATGGATTAACGATGCATGAGTGTAGTTGGATGTTCACTACATGCTCGCTTTTGTAGAAAGACGATTAACGAAGTTCCATGCTGTTACTTTACTCCAATAATGTATGTCCCAATTGCATCAAAGTCTTAGCCTTTCATCTCAACTACAGTTATAATGATCAAAAGCACTGCAATATTATACTGTTCCATAGTCGAATGTATCGTTGTAATACCAAACTGTGGCACTCCACGTGTCAGCCGTAGTGTATAATATGGAATATAAAAGTGTTTCTCCTGTGGCGAGAAAATCACTTTTGTTGGCAGCCTAAAAGTTCCAATATCTTTCGAAGTATCACTGTGAAATTCTTCAAATCTTGTATACACCTTAATGTTATACTGCCTAATAGAATTATCATACAGGCTGAAGTTAGCGCTTGATATCTTGACTGGTGGAAACGTTAATGTGCGCGTTTCAACTTCACCTAGTTTTGAGCAGCGTGAAATGGAACTGCTCCGAGTTCGTTCGATGCGGCAAGGCTTTCACCTCACGCTAAAGACACCTTACTTCACTGAATCACTTGAAAAAATAACTCTATATCACCAGAAATATATATGCGATCACAAGTATGAGATCTGAGCGTATCAGTATCAGTATGAGTATGAGTATGAGTATGAGAGCTCCTCTCTCCTGTGCATGACCTTTTATCAACTTCTTAAGGGGCGTATCTATCCCTACCATAGCCTGTTGCTGCGTCATTGCTGGAAGTTTTAACTTTGGCTATACTTGACGGATTTTCAAAATTCAAAAACTCAAAAATAATTTCTTCAAAATTCCAAATCAATGCCATAACTGAAAATAGATTTCCACAAATCTGCATGCCAAAAGTAATCGAATATCGTAGTTTCAGCAATTTCCGTCTTCCTTCCAAACTATCGTTCATTGGTTCGCGTCTCTCCTCCAATAGCGTAGCTTCTTCCTTAGCACAATACCTTGTTTCCTGCGACTGCGTCGTAAATCTCGGATCTTTCTCGAATAAAATCATGACGTCACCAAGAATCTCAGCTCAATCAGCCTACTGGCATGAATTCTACGTCATCCGTGCCTACGTCATGAATATCCACGTCATAACTATGACATCCATAACTTTACTGATATTTTCCAATACAGCCATCGTGGTCTCGATATAATTCAATTTCCGGGGGCAGTACCATCCCGGCATTTGCCCGAAGACGAAGTGGGAAACCACGGAAAACCACTTCGAGGATGGCTGAGGTGGGAATCGAACCCCCTCTACTCATTTGGACCACCCGAGGCTGAGTAGAGCCAACACCACCTAGATAACAGGCCTTTGCATTCAAACAAGATGGCGGGCACTGTAGGCAGAGCTGCTGGAGCTCGCCGCAGGCCATGGCCCATATGACGGGTTCCTTCCAACTGATACATAGTAGTAGGCAGCATTTTTAGGCTATTATGGTGACTTCATCCTTCTTACCTTTACTTACGTAACAAACAAATATACTAGGCCTACTGAATAAGCTTCTTCTCATCCTTCACCTGAAAATGAAACCTCACGGGAAACTAGGTACCGTACCGTAGGAAAAAATGAAACATACACTATTTTACTGTTTCTGGATCAATTTTATGTCAACAGTTCACTGGCCACAAAACATAGCGCTAAATTAACAGCAGTAAAATATACGCATTTGATACAGTTATGTTCAATATTTGCATAAGATCAGGTTTTTAGCTAGATATCTAGACTTGACATGTAAACAACTGTGTCTTCTTCACGAAAACTTCCGGGTACACATTTCATCATTTAAATTATAGATTTACTATTATGATAATGCCATCAGCCACAGTCAGGGGCGTATATACAATTTTATTTCGGGGGGGGGGGGGGGGCTGGCTATCCTGGAAAATTGTGAGTATTTTCAGGGGATTGTCACCGCAAAATCCCAGAAATATCAACCAATAACTTAGAGCATATAACGTTGTGTAATTATTTTAGATAAGATTCAAAGTTTATATAGCCTACAATTACTGGCAATACAAAAAAAAGTAAAATACAACGCAACACACAAATAAAATTTTATACTTAATGAATTTTCCATTATGATCTATGGAGTATGAATAGCAAATATCTAAATATTTGTCAATTTACTAAGCAGAAAGGTAAACTGTTTTTTGTTTTTGTTTTTTTTTACAAGTTGATAATTTATTTCTCAAATGTACCGTACTGTGGAATTCACAGTTTTGCCTCACAAGTCTGAGTGTACCCCGTTCCAGCCCTCAGACTAGAATTAAAATTTCTTTGGGGAGCCGGGAATCGAATTTGGACATCCGGGGCGGCAGCCAAGAATGCTAGCCACTACACCACGAGTTAATCTAATTTCAATCTTAATATTGTTTATAACTTAGCCAATAAGTTAAGATTAGGGTACAACCGAATTTACAATTATTTTATGCTCTTACCAAAGCAACAGTTTCTTAATTTGATTGGCTTTTTTCTAGTAATTTATTGCACATCATACCTGTCACCTACAAATATGAGGTGTATATTTTATTATTTTCATTTTCATATCCAGAGCATCCTAAATATTTACATACACTGTGAGTGGATGCAAAGTTGAGCATAAAATACCCTTAACACAGCAATGTCTCTGCTAGTTTAAAATATATAGTAGGCTATTCACATAAACACACAATGTCACATCAGATCCTTTTCACTCAGGCTATTAATCCATGTCAAAACTAGTCATCTAAGTGCATTTATTACTCTCATGTAAATTTTTTTCAAGAGTAGAGAAACACCCATTACAATTGGATACAATCATGTTGACCGACTGAAAAGCATTAAATTTTGATCCAATAGCTGTTGAAGCACAATGACTACATTACTAAACCAAATATTTTTATATGTGAGGTATGACTTTCTAAACCATAACAAAAGGCACTCATTTGAGCTTGAAGATATTTGAAATGTCATTGGACACATGGGGGGAGAGGCCGACAATCCTGTATAAGTTATAGAGACAATGAAACTTTAACACAGTGGATGGCTTTCAAATATATTGAGGCTGTAAGGCTACAAAGGGCGGAGAAATGCGACAGACAGGGTGAGAGGAGGAGAGACTGTTCATAATAGGCTATTTCAAGACTTTCAGGATAACATTCTAATATTTGGTGCCACAAAAATGGTGTCCATACAACTTGAACTTTTCGAAGTCATTTTTCAATGTTGCATTCATAATCTAATGAATTAATTGCATTTTAGTTGCTCCACATGTTAATTGGCCCAATTAAATTGGTCGGGGAGTAAAACGTAGGACTATCGACTCACAACTTTCTGTCAATGTGGAAAAATTATTTGGATTAATTATACACTTAAGTGCTTAATTAATCCAAGTATTTTTAGAGGTCCTGTACGCAAGTGTGAATTGAAAAGTTTTACTCCTCGCCCAATTTAATTGGGTACAGAGGGACACTGGGACTGAGTTATTGTCAGAAATTGCAAAAATATTGATTTTTTTATTCTTTGATATAATTATGCCCCTGACTCCAGCGGACAATTTAGTGAAAGTCTTTTCCAAATTCCGCCATATTTAAAGGCCCAGCGAATTCTTGAAATGTCTAGTGCGTGGTATTTGAACGCCTCCTATTCATGGACTTTCATTGAGGCGAGTATTTCTGTACTTATTTTCCTAATAAGGAGCTCAGAAAAGCAAGAAAGAGGGTGTTAACATATGGTGCTGGGCAGTTTTAGCTGACAAGGCAAGCTGATAACTAAAAAAATATGCATGGGTTTATAAAAGTGCATTTATCTGAGCTTCCCATTTTTTGGAACAAAATTCACCCCATATGCATCAGACTTGTGGCTATAATGTAGCAAATTTTTATACATATTCTATATTAATGCATCCATAAGCACAGTGATTAGTTTTACTGTAGTATTCATAGTTTTGCCATTAAAAATATTTTAATTTTCAATTAATGGGATAAATAAATTGTGAAATACTGTATGTTAATTTATATCTCAACAAATATTCATATGAACTTAAAACCAATCACTAGGATTGCTTCCATACTAAATATCTATATGGGAAAGTCATGATAAATGACCTACCTCTATCCGTTTAACGCAAGGATCATTTTCAAAATTTGCATATTTTCATATTCAAATAATCGTATCTCCTAAACGGTTAGAGATAGAAAAGTGTAAATCAGAAGTCTAGTGTATATTACTATTAGAGTGCTGTGTGTAACATTATAACAATATTCATTGATAATTACCTAAAATTGAAAGCTGATAACCAAAAAATATGCATGTTTTTATAAAAGTCCATTTATCGCAGCTTCCCATTTTTTGATACAACATCTGGTCCTTGCGCATTAGATTTGCTGCTATAATATTGCAAATTTGTATTCATATTCTATATTAATGCATCCATAAGTTCAGTGATTAGTTTTACTGTAGTATTCTTAGGTTTGCCATTAAAAATATTCTAATTTTAAATAATAGGCAATTAATGGAATAAAAAAAATTGTGAAATGAGTTAATTTATATCTCAACACATATTCATATGAACTCAAAACCAATCACAAGGATTGCTTTCATACTAAATATCTATATGGGAAAGTCATGATAAATGAGCTACCTCTATCTGTTTAACGCAAGGACCATTTTCAAAATTTGCATAATTTCTATATAAAAATAATCATATCTCCTAAACGGTTAGAGATCGAAAAGTGTAAATCAGTAGTATAGTGTATATTAGTATTTGAGTGATGTGTGTAAAATTAGAACAATATCCATTGATAATTACAGAAATATGAAAACTCAGTCCCAGTGTCCCTTAACATGAAGACCGACTGAAAATAAATTCACTTATTAGACTAAAAAACAATAAAATTGATTTCAAATTTCATAAGCTGTCAAGATTGTCTGTTGACATACTTGCTGAATGGATATATTTATGGTGTGAATAGAGGAGTAGCTGAATCTAATAAGAGTACATAATTAAACAGTTGCATCTTCTCATCGGAAATAAGTATGACAACCTGAAATTTGACAAACATGATCCAAATATTTACTTGTGCCATCTCTTGATGATTGTAGTGTTTTTGTGTCTGTCGCACAGGCTGGAGCAAAATGTGGCTTTTCACTAATGTCTCATTTCATTCATGATTGCTACCAAGCTATGGCTGGTGCCATGTACTGAGTCAGTACATCAGTACTGACACTAACTGTACTCAAGTTGTACAGAGGCACCTTGCCTAGTATGTCTCATCGTAGTGCTGCTTTGTGGGTTTCTATTAGCATAACTTACAGTGGTGCTTGTTGAGGATCCAACCAGCCTTTGGGCTGACTATTAACAGAGAGATCAAAATGTACATCTGCCATAAAATCAGATTTGACACATAAATGGCTGGTATTCAAAAGCCATTTTCAAGTTGGGTTTTGTATTACTACCAGAAACAATGTGGCATATAGAAATATTCTAAAAGCCTAGCGGGTGGATCACAGTTATGTAGCTGGAGTGTCTATCTATTTTTGGTATGGTGATTTTGGAAAAACAGGCGCTCCAGTTTTATTGGGCGATTGTTAATTTCAGGCACAGTAACAAAAAGTGAAAAACAAAGTACCTTGGAAGACAGATACGGTAGCTGGGGAACCACAATGTGCTATATTGGATTCATTTAAAGGCCAACTGCAATGATCGCATTTAAAATACTGGAGTAGAGGAATATTGAAAATGATTTTGAACACAACAGAGGGACTGATGTGGGGTACTGATTCTTGTTGACAATGCATATTATAAAATTAGGCTAACTTTTGTAAAAATGTGATTTGTAATTATAACAGTGACAGGATGCACCTTTTGTCATTAAATATAATATAACATATTTTATAATTAGGCTACTAGGCAGGCATGAATTCTTCACTCCTCAGTTCAAACATGACAACTGAAAAACTCTGGATGAAATAGGTATTATACTAGAAAATATTTACAAATATCACAGGAGAAGATTGAATTTTAGGTACGGTAGTTATTGTTGTTTTAAGGGGCAGAATTACGAGGTCGTTGCATTTTATTTGAATGTCTTTTCGATCTTAAATCCAATAGATGGCTGATGACATCACATTGTTGACAGCAACATCTCGATCAGCTGACTGCAGGGAACTGCGGTGGTTTGGAACACTGAAATACTACACGTGATGATAGAATTGGGCTATTTAAAGTGAGTTCTATTCATTACTAACAAGGGGAGGATACGATGCATGGGTCACTGATTCGAACCATTTTAGTACACGTGTAGGGCATGACCAGGTGTTGCTCTCACGTCACAGTACAGGCGCAGTGTGGCAATGTGCACTCTATTGTATTTATCCTCGAAGGAATGTCTCAACGCTTATAGAAAATTGTAGATTTCTTTGAGAATGTCGACTTTGGTAAAGAATTTCTTTTCTTACAATAATTGTTCAGTAGGATGTTGGTGGATACCCATACCACTTTCTTACAAACATTTTCTACAGTGTGTCCTTTCATGCAAATATCAGGCTCCCACAAAAGTTCCATGGAACGAACAAATTGCATTGTAATGTTACTCACAAGCTCCCTGTGGTTCTCAACTTTAAGAAAATCAGATTCTAGGTCACCACACAACTTTAAAACTATTAAGTAATTGTGAACAACAACATTTACAACATACATTTCTGGGACTAAGAGCCTACCTCTGTCCTTATCCCTGATCAAATGGTATGCCTCATCATCAAGGTCAATAAATTCACTGGTACAAAGAATTTCCTTGCAATGACTACATTGTAATCGTTTAGTCACACTATAACAACAATACCCTGCCAAGTACACTAGAATAGGGATATCATCCTTACAACCATCAAAATCTCTGTCATCTATATATATACGGTCAATGAATTTTTGCTCATCAGTGGGAAACTCAGGAGCCTCTGAGGTAGGTTCACACAATTCATTTATTTTAATTTCACCAAATAAGTTGGATTTGATCTTTAGGGACATGGATGATTGAATCCTTAGCTTGTGTTCTACTTCATACACCTGCCTTATTGAAATATTGTACTGGCCACCTGCCAACTGCCTGTATTTGCCAAACCTTCCCTCTAATACATCAGTCTGAAACTTCCCAAACAGAACATAAGAGAAATTTAGAGTTGACAAGCAATAATCTTTCAACTTTAACAAGCCTTCTGTTGTCAGTATCATGGCAGCCATTGTCTCAGAGGACAATGACCCTTTTACATTTAGTTTTTTCCACTTATTTAGCCACTGCAAGAATTTATGTAAATAATTAACAATTTCAATAGAATCTGATGACACTGGGCACATGAGGATATTGTTGAGTCTTGCTCCTTTACCGGGAGTTCTTACATTTACTATATTCCACCAATTTAACATTAGTTCAATATACCAGGCAGTTTGTTTATAATGCAATAAGTCACACTTTTCCCCCATAACTTTCAACCCTTCAATGACATTTTCATTAAAAACCTGAAGAACAAGTTTTACATTTTGCCGTTCAAGTGAAGTAGGGCATAACGCCTTTATAGAGAGACCGTAGCCATACTTCACCAACTTATCATGCTCTATATTTTGCAATTTCTTCACAGAGCAAAATGAGGCTTTGTGTACATCATTGCTAACTGGGTCAAAATCAGGATAGTTCATGCACATATCTTCATCTTTTTGGTTCAACCAGTTGTTTCTGACACACTTAAGCAAGTGGACAGAGTCAAACACAAAGAAAAGAGGCCTTTTTTCATGGACAGGATGGGGGTAAACACACTTCAGTTCTTTCTGCGGTGAAAACTGCTGCATACATTTCCTATTTACAGAACTGTTGTCACTTACTACACAAACCACATGAAATCCTATTTCTTCCAAGCCAATAATAATTTTCTTCAGTATACAGTGCAACTGTTCCCCAGACATGGATTTCACTGGCAGTACATGTACCATTTCCTTAACATCTGACAGTAGACTAGATATCATGAAGCAATAGGCACTTGTTGCCAGTTTCTCGCTGTTGAAAGCTTTTCCAACAATATTACCACCTTTGTAATCCATCATTGGTTTCACATACACTTCATCCATCATGAGTACAACAAATTTATCACATTCATTGCCAGAAAATTTGTTCTTTATATAGTTCAAAAAATTCTCCTCATGCTGCTCCACTCGAGGATCTAACCTGAATGTAGAACATAGCCTCCTGATCGTGCATGGATGGGGCAACACTATTACATTTAAATGTCTCAAGTACGCATAGCTGTGGGGCGAGATTGATTGTAGCATTGAACACAAAATCAGAAAGGAAGGGCTATAAACTCTCTTTTGCCCAGACCAAAGTCTAATTTGCTCTGTAACAAACTCAATATGTTCTACCAAGTCTGGGTTTGATAAGCCTACAGATTCCAAAATGTTCGAAGCTAATGCCAAGATTTCAGAGGAACTATTTTTTTTCTCGTCCCCATTAAAATTGAGTGTATCCAAACGTTCAAGGATGTTTCTAATGTCAGAAATGTTCATTACAATATTTGGGAACAGGAAATCACCTATCCTGTCTAACTTAACTTCCTTGTAGTACACTTCTAACTGTAATGATGCTGCAATCACTACACTACAAATAACCTTAGGCATAGGACAGAAGGTGATGAAAAGAATTAAAATGTTGTTGTCCTTAGAAATTACACTCCATGACTCTGGTGTATTGAGAAGTCCTATTTTATCATTCAGTTCCTCGAAGCTGGAAAATGACAATGCCTCATTTTGCAGATTAAACTCTGCCTCACTTTCTTCAATTGCAGTCTGCAGGTTCCTATTTTCTCTCCTAGCTCTCTTCTCCTGAGGGCTGTCTCTGTAGGACTTTGGGGTACTTAAATACTCTGGGCAATTTGGTAGACGAGATGGAACAGCACCAGGTTTAAGTCTTGGCACTTTTAATGGGAGTGTAATCTCTTGGCCATCTTCACAATTGAATACAGTATTCTGTCGAATGTCTTGAGCATTAAAATGCAGTTCACAAACCTGCAATTTGCAAAAGAATCATACTGAGTAACATTCATTGAAGTAAAGTGTATAGGCCTACCGATAATTAATCTTACATTCTGAGCTACATCGTCACAGTGGGCTCTTTGGGTCCTAGTGAGATAATTGCTGCACTTTCCAAGTGATCTAGGAATGTATTTATTATTACTCAATGTATTGAGAAATATCTTAGTGATATGGTTCATGATAACTGACCAAATTTCTTAAAATTCAGCAGATAATTCCATAAAAAGTTGTATATTGGACAAGAAATTGTTATGAATATGCAAAGAATACAGCTTATCATCGAAGTAGCCTACACACCTGGGTATATTTAGGGAAATAGTAGTGATTTCTGGCATGTATAGAGTAACTTAGCCTATATTTAAAAATATCAATTGCCAACCAAGGTATAAATACGGTACCGGTACTGTAAATCATTGAGTACCGTCAGCTGGGGTTACTTTACACAGGCTGGGTAACTTTACACACTTCCCGCTAAAATCTTTTGAGCGCTGCACGTGGCCGGTTTTGGAAGTTGTGAGAAAGATGTATGTTTATACAAGACGTAGTGAACTGTGTTAGTAAGAAAACCGTGTTTGTGTTGTTTATACTTCACTCCGCTGGATAATAACTGCAGCTAAACGTACGTGAGTATTTGTACATATTCTATATTGTATAGAAACTTTCATTTCGTTACCATAGTCATGTTGTACTACATGTTGTAATTTGTAACAATGCTATCTCCATAAAGACTTGGGAGGCGGGAATTGGATGTGGAACAAGTTTCCTTGGTGAGTCACATCACTGAGAGCCGAAAATAACCGAAGGTGCACGACACGCCCTTCGGAGGGGGTAACTTTACACAGGCTAAGGCAGTGTTTGGTATTTCATGTTTGAACCCCAGAGTATTTGGGTGTTGCGGATTAATAACAGCCTAAGCCAGTTTTCTCTTATCATTCCCATATACACGGGTAATAATGTCAGCGTGCTTTAATTTCAGGTTCGAACCCTGCAAAATGCCAAGAACTTATCTTAGGAAGCCCGGTTCTCGCAGGTATGCAGACTACACTCAGCATGATATTGACTCTGCAGTAAATGCTGTAAATGAGGGAATGTCATTGCGTGCAGCTGAATCCAAGTTCCACGTTCCAATGAAAACAATTGCAAACAAGGTGAAGGAACCTCAAGGGAAACATTGCCGGTATGGAAGACCAACTGTATTTTCTCAAGATGAAGAATTACAGTTAGTGCGCTTGATTGAAGTGTGTGGTGAATGGGGACAAGCACTTGATAAAATGGACGTGCGCATTATAGCAAAGAGAATGTTAGATAAACAGGGAAAACGTATCGCTCAGTTTAGAAACAACTTTCCTGGAGAAGAATGGGCTAGATTATTTCTGAAAAGACATAAAACCCGATTGACGCAAAGACTAGCAGAGAATATAAAACGTTGCCGAGCGAAAAAGACTCCAGAGGAATTGATTACGTATTTTGACAACATGACTTCATCTCTTGAAGGGGTACCTCCAGCCAATATTATTGATTATGATGAAACAAACCTGAGTGATGACCCAGGGAAAAAAAATTCAATTTTCAAAAGAGGGACAAAATATCCTGAGATAGTAAGAAACTTCTCTAAAGGGGCTACATCAATCATGTTTTGTGGGACAGCAGCAGGCACACTGCTTCCACTGTACGTTGTGTACAAAGCGGATCATCTATGGGACACATGGACTGAGGGAGGACCACTAGGAACGCGGTACAACAGGACTAAATCCGGTTGGTTTGACACCGCTTGTTTTTATGACTGGTTTAACACAATTATCATTCCTTATGTTCGAAACCTGGATGGTCCGAAAGTAATTATAGGTGATAACCTCTCATCTCATTTCAATATTGACATTATTAACATGTGTGCTCTACATGGGATAAGATTTATAATGCTGCCTCCCAACTCAACACATATAACTCAACCTTTAGACATTGCATTCTTCGCTCCTCTGAAAAGAGTATGGAGACGCATATTATCAGACTTCAAGGTGCACAACCCGAGAATTGGGTCACTGTCAAAGGACATGTTTCCCGCACTCCTAACGGAACTGGTAGAAGGTATTTCTGACAGGAAAAAGGAAAATCTCAAGGCCGGTTTCAGAGCGGCTGGAATCTATCCGCTAGACCGCTATGCAGTTTTGAAACGTCTCCCGGGTTACTCTACATCAGACACCGATAAGGAAACTGAAGTTGTAATTGCACAGTCAGTGTTAGAACACCTCCGAGAAAGTCGCAGTCCTGTGGACCAAAACGCACGAAAAAGGAGAAAGAGAATATTGGTTGAGCCTGGAAAGTCAATCAGTGCAAGGGATATAATGTGTGTTCCTGGATCGTCTACTACGTGTGACACACAAGTGGCCAGTGAAGAAGAGGAGCCCATGAATGATGGGCATAATCAGGTAGAATGTGGTTCATCTGATAGTGACATGTCAGAGACATTTCAGCTTCCAAGGACACCAGATGATAATCAGTGTATTATAGGCCAATGGGTTGTGGTACAATTTGCCTCTAAGAAGACAATTAAGCATTTCATTGGGCAAATAAACAAAGTAATATCTTGTGATGAGAGGCAAATTCGATTTGTAAAGATGACACGTTGCTCAGCATACACATTTGTATGGCCAGCTGTTGAAGATGTTTCCGTTGTCAATTGCCAGGACATAGTGGGACTGCTTGATGAACCTAGAATGTTGAGGAGAGGTTTCCTGAAATTCAGAGAACATCTGCAGTCATTGATGTAAATATTCAGTCTCTATGAAAGTGACATTTATGTTACGGTACCGTAATAATGTTAATAATGCCTTAGACTCGTGTAAAAACTTAGTTTAATAGACTTTTTGCTTCAAACACTTCAGCAGCATTGTTTTCATTCTTATTTCCTACAAACATAAAATTAAACATTTTACACATAATTCATTTATTTTTAAAATGTATTCAGACTATTCAATAAAGCATTTTAAAGTATCTACTTACCTCTAATTGGTGTTATCTTCCCATTTAAATTTTCCAGGCAGGTGTAAAGTTACCCCTTGTGTGGTTGTATAGCCAAAAATCATGATAGATACTGGTATGTGTAAAGTAACCCCATGCGTGGGGTAACTTTACACACCCATTATTTTTTTTTTAATGTCTTAGGCATAGTTTGCATTCATTGTGACATTATATTTTTGTGTAAGTACCCTTAAAGCATACATTAACATGTTTCAATAAATTTGACAACAAATAACAACAAAGAAAATGAGGAAAATACAAGAAAAGTGTGTAAAGTAACCCCATCTGACGGTACCATAGGCTAGCATTTTTTCTAGGCCTACTCTTTCGTCTCGAGTACTATATGGTACCGGTATCAGAAGATTAGTTTTAGAACAAACTATTGAGCTACAGGTCTACTTATATTTTATATCTTGCTTTTAAACAGTTACCCTCACTGGGGAATTTCCTATTAAAACATCTCCGCTGGGAGCAATAAAGGGGTTAGGTACCTACTTACTCAGGAATCTGAGCAATTTGTGGTGCATATTAAATGACTTTCCAGTGAGGCCAGACTCAATTATATAAATCATTAGCTTTGAACACCGATTCTCAATATGCATGCATTAAAAATAAATCTATAATTATCACACTAAAACATTTTCAGTACGGTATTTGATCACAACATGTTTTTAATTCTTCCATGCACAACAAACTTGCCTCGCATGTTGGGAGATTCGTTTATTAATTATTTAATGAGGAAACACCGTTCATTATTATTATTTGAAACTTAGCCTAAATGCAAAGTATTGCTCCAACTCTAACCTTAAAATGACTAGGCTTGGTCACCTACGTGTTGCTTGCAAGGCAATGAAATAGTTCTTAGAATTATTTATAGCAACCTAGGTGATTCTTTACATTATTAAGCTTACCGGTATATCGGCTATTTATGTGGTACGGTAGGCTAACACTGCTTAGATAATTAAAAAACGTGTACCGTATTGGTAGTCTACTTACCACAGAATGTTTCGTTGGTACGAAGTTTTCTCGTTTAATAGCTGATATCCAAAGTTTCTTCAAATTCTCTTCTTCGGGGAACTTAAACACTCGAACTTTATTCTCATGATCATAATTCCCCCTGCACTTCGGCACACAACACTTGTAAACCATATTTTACAGCAAAAAACTGAATAAATCGCACAAAAACAACAACAAAGGTATGATTACAAACTTCTGCCTTCGGTATCCGCCATCTTGCTTATTTTCAATTCAGTGCAAAGGCCTGTATATAGGTGGTGTTGGTAGAGCCCGTTCCAGTCCTCGTACCACTTTTCAAATTTCATGGCAGAGCCGGGAATCGAACCCAGGACCTCCGGGGTGGCAGCTAACCATGCTGACCGCTACGCTACGGAGGCGACATACGATTAAAATATACGTAATTTATCTGCTGGATACATTGAAACACTTGCAATTATCTATTGTGATGCTTCTTTCTGCGGAGAATGATTCATGTATAAAGTAAGTGAATAATTTTGGCTTATTGCTAAGTGCATATTTTTCAATTTTAATGCATATTTTCTACATTTTTAGTGCATAATTGCATAAATGTCCGGTCCCTAGTGATTACACACAACTATAGGGTATGGACGACTGTATCTCGCTCGACTGCAGATGCCGTCACAGGCTGACAAATATTGACTCTGGTGTTGTGGAGCCTGAGAAAGGACACGCTGCTGATCAGTTAACTCCACGAGACGGTAAACAGGCGTCACATGTGCTATGGCAAACAAACACTGGTGAGAAACAAGTGGCCTGCATGGCGGTCAAGGAGCGGGTAAAAGGCGGAACTATGATGATCTTCAAGTGTGTGGGGCTCTTACCCTCTAAAACCCACACACCCTTCTCCCACGACGTGTATATCCGCCCCGGAACCGCTCTCGCATTACTTCAGGGCGACGTCGTTTATGAAGCATCGTATGCTCCTTCTTCCTTCAGTTCTTCTTTAATATTGGCCATAATTGGGTCATCACAGATTTAGACCTATAGAAAATCATAGGACCAAAGTGTGAAAATGGAATTTGTATGAAAAAGAAATCACATGAAAGTTATCAAGTTATAGAAAAAATTTCAAATACCATAAGGAAACGGCGGTTTCAGTTTTACGGCCACCTCTATAGAATGGATAATAATAATTGGCTCACAAAGAAAATTTTCAACTTAGCCTTATCAATGAAAAATCAAAACAACTGGCTAAAAGAAATCAGTTAAGACATAAATGAAATTTTAGCGGCTTCGGTGGCGTAGTTGGTAGCATGCTGAGCTTCTATGCCCAAGGTCGCGTGTTCAAACCCGGCCGAAGTCGTTGGATATTTTAAGAGCGTTAAAAATCCCTCAGTATGCCTTCCTTCGGAGAGGAAGTAAAGCCGGCAGTCCCATGTCATAGATTTATGGCATGAAAAAGAACCTTCCACTAGCTACACTTTTGTTATGCCAAAATGTGCAGGTTAGAATTGATAACGCTCTATTAGATCCAACGTTCGACACCAGGTGCTGACTGCGATGCCATCTAGTAGCCAAGCCCGCAAGCCAGATGTCGTGGACGGTATAATTTGGTAGCAAAAGTAGTAACTACTTGAAATTATTGTCTGCAGTCCTTACTTGAATTAAAACAGATAACGCACACTAATACAGCCATCACAATTAACACCGGTTATCAGGCAGATTCTACACACACCCAAAGTACACGGGGCTACATGACTGCGTTGTCGCAGCCCCTAAACTAAGGAACCAACTAACCATTAATGAAATTGGCTGTCATGAAGAAACCATTCAAGACAGAACAAAATTCAGAACTTTAAATCACAAACACAAATTTTCTGAGAAGCCCATCCGACAAAGTACAGGATGGACAGAACAGCGTAAAAGGGAACACAGTGGGAGGATGAAGAGATATTGGGAAGGGAAGAAGAAAAAGTGCTAATAAGTTCAAAGGCGCTCCTTAGTTGGGCACAACGAATCGAAAAAAAACCTATACATAAATCCTGATCATAGTTCCCGCATTGCAGAAATGCTAATTTTTACCTCATTTTGTGGAATACTTAGCCTATTTTATACTTTTTGAGGCATTTTTTTATTTTTTATTTTCAAGGGGTTTGGTGCATTTTTGCGTGTGATATTGGATATTATCGGATGAATGCAGAGACATAAGCATCTTCACAACTCATTGTCGTTCTGAAGACTAAAGTAACTTTGCTCAGTCCTTACTTCTTGGAAATATCCACATTACAGGAGGCACACCTGCGCTTGTATCAAATCCGGAAGCGATGTTGAAAGGGAGGTTAGCACGACAGGCTCCATTACTCCCAGTAATGCCAGTCTAAGTACCTCAGTGTAACCATCGCCTGTTGAGTAAATTCACACAAATAATTTCGAAATTAGGCGAGAATAGTTTTTCTACCAATGGTGAAATAATTTCTGCAAAATATGTGAAGTGAAAGTCTGCGTATGCATTTCTTTATGTACCGGTATTGAAATTAAATCAGCAATATAAATATACCTATATGAGCTCTATGAGTACATTGATTATAACTGTCCTTCAAACTTACTGTATAGCTCATTCTTTAAAGCTTTCAAGTCATTTAATGGATATTTGGAGTTATTTCATACGTAATTTTGTAAACATTTTGAGGTCATCAAAGTCCGCGCCCTGAGGATAATGAAGATGAAGCTTTTTGGGGGGGGGGGGACTCATGACAGGCCGAGTCCAGGTCTTTCTAGTCGACGCCCGTGGGAGACCTGCGCGTCGGGATGAGAGATGGAATGGATGAAGATGAATGAAACTGGGCAAGGATCTGGAAAGAAGCGGCCGGGGCCTGCCAGAAGGTACCGTCCCAGCATTTTCCTGGTTTTCAAAGTGGGGAATCCACGGAAAACCATTTCAAGGACGGCAGACGGTGGGGCTCGAACCCACGCGTCTACCGATTCAGCAGAGAGCAGTTTAGCGAGCGTAGTCACCACTTTCGATATGATGATGATGATGATGATGAATTGATGGTACCCGTGTTCTGGGGAGTTAGGAATTTTATTAATCACATGTATATTTTTATTTGATGCTTTTTTTGTTTTAGAGATATTTATTAGAATGTATATTATGACGTGCTTGATTTACAAGTAATTTGTTTGGCGTATAAATATTGTAATTTTAGCAGGATCCGAATCTAGGGAGTGAGGAATATTTTAACATTGAGATAATCTAAAGTTTTGTAGCTGGCAAGTGTGCACAAACGAGGAAACACGGGTTGTTGTTGAGACCCGGGGTAAACCCGAGCGCATGGGGAGGATGAGTCAGGGGTGAGACTTGGCATCTATGTACGAGCTAGGAAGATGGACTGTTTCCATATTTGGCGATGTTGAGAATCGGGCAGTGTGATTGGTTAGATCTCGTGGTTGAACCCAGGTAAACCAGTGATTGTGGAAGGGGATGATGACGGTTACTTAGATTTTGTGGAGGCAAGTGGAAGACACTCATTTTTGGACCACGGAGCGGTCGACTCAACTTTAG
The DNA here is from genome assembly GCA_946902985.2 of Meconema thalassinum. Lineage (NCBI taxonomy): Eukaryota > Metazoa > Arthropoda > Insecta > Orthoptera > Tettigoniidae > Meconema > Meconema thalassinum. The sequence continues at coordinate 393,216,869 of OX336391.1, forward strand.
GATCCCGTGGGGATTAGACTCAATTTTGGAACCGCGGGGCGGTGTAGTCTCAGTTTTCAGACCGCGTGTAAGCGGAAATTACTCTTCGGTACTCCATGGGAGTAGGACTTGTCTTTTTGGTTTTGTGTGTTAAGGAAGAGGTACGGTATTACAGTATAACACTAGTAGTGTTCTTGATACAATAACCAAGTTGATGGCTATAAGTTCTTGATTGAATGATGAGCCTAGTCTTAAGTATATCGCCAAGATTACTTATTTCGAACAGCACGAAGTATTGTAATCTGATATCTGTACATCTGCATTTCAAATATAGCGGCAAAGTATTCGTCCAGGAATGCTGGTTAAATATGCTATGCATTGTTAAATTCACGAGCGGAGTTAATGCGACTATCTAACACGGATTCCAAGGATTTGTATTGTACTAGATCCACGACGCAAATTAAATCGTTGGATGCTAGTTACAAAAGTAACAAACATAATAGTAATCATAAAAGTAGAAATGGCGTGTGAACCAAAATTAATTGTGCTGCGAGTAAATAGGGCTAATTCTTTGGGAGCACTGACCCCAGAATTAGTAGAGTTAGGTCACCACTACTAAAGCCAACATCTGTAAGTACAAGTCAACTTTATTCCTGAGGGTCATCTATATCATGTCATATGTGTATCTGTGTAAATACGATAGGGAGTGCAATTATTCTGTACGAGGGATATCCTGCGAAATGTGTGTTTTATGTCTTACTTACTTACGTATTTCCTTTCGCTCCGTGCGGAGCATAGGGCATCCAAGAATGATTTCCATCGGGATCTGTGTGTTGCCAAGTTCTTCACTTCCATCCAAGTCTTTCCCGCTTTTCTGGCCTCCTCTTCAATGGTGCGTTTCCAGGTGTTCCTTGGTCTTCCCCGTCTCCGAGCCCCTTGAGGATTCCAGTCCAGAGCTCTCCTTTCTACTGCATCATTCTGTTTCCGCAGAGTATGCCCAATCCAGCCCCATTTCCTCCGTTTAATTTGGACTTCTATAGGTTGTTGGTTAGCCCTTTGCCACAGCTCTTCGTTTGGGATTATATCTGGCCATCGTATACCCAGAATTCGACGCAGACAACGATTGATGAATACTTGAAGTTGGTGGCTGATAGGATTGGTAACTTTCCATGTTTCACATGCATACAATAGGACAGCTTTCACAATGGTATTAAAAAGTCTGATTTTCGTCTTCCTGGAAATGTTACGGTTTCTCCATACTGGATAGAGCTGCACAAAAGCCCCATTTGCCTTTCTTATTCTGCTCTTGACATCCTCCTCAGCCCCTCCACTTCTCGTTACCACGCTTCCCAAGTAAACAAATGTATCCACCTATTCTACATCTACACCTCCCACAGTGAGACCAGCCTGTACTGTGGAGTTCACTCTCAGCTCCTTTGTCTTCTTTGGGTTTATCTTAAGTCCAACCTTAGCAGCTTCAAGTTCTAAGTTTGCCAGTTTTCACTCTATGTCTCTAAAGCGCTGTGCTAGCATACAGATGTCATCAGCAAAATCAAGATCCTCCAACCTGTCTCGAAGTCCCCACTGTATCCCTCTCTTCCTTCCTCTCCCCACCTTCCTAAGAGTATTATCAAGAACAATCAGGAACAAAGTGGGAGAAAGTATACATCCTTGTCGTACTCCAGTCTGGATGGCCAATGGCTGGGATAGCTGACCCCCATGCAGGACTTGACATTCATAACCAGAATACATCTCTCGTATAATGTTAACTATTTTACTTGGTATACCATATTCCTTTAAGGTCTCCCACATGACCTTCCTATTAATGGAATCAAAGGCCTTCTCAAAATCTATAAATGTGATGAACAGTGCTGCTTGCCATTCGTTACTCTGCTCCACAATAATCCGTAAAGTGTTAATTAAGTCCACACAACTACGGTGTTCCCTAAATCCAGCTTGTTCTTTCCTCAACTTCGACTCGATAGACTTCTTAACGCGATTCAAGATTATCCTGGTTATGTCTGGTATAACAATATATTATCAATTTTACCAGAATCTGAAGGTTTTTATTTATTAGGTCACATAGGAGTAGTTAGGTGTGAATGTCTATTGCTGTTGGTAATATCGTACAGATGTTTAACCCCCACGCACTCTGTGTAGTAGCTGAAACGTTTCAATTGACGCCCAACTGTGGAGCTCGTAGTACGATATAGCAACAACAATAATATTCACGTGTACGCATACGGCAATAAACTTGGAGAAATTTTCATACAGATTAGATGTCATCAGAGGAGAGTTTGGAATTAAGAAATATGGCTATTAGTAAAATTAACGTTAAGGTGGCAGGAAAGAACTTGGGTATGGACGTGGACAAGAGCGGGGAGGGTGAAGGCTTAATAGTGACACCATCCTGGGAATCTATTAATTCCGTGCAAAGCCAGGTTGCTATACAGGAGGGTACTAAATGTAATGATAATGGAGGGGATGTGAACGATAGGATGCTCCAAATGCTTGCGGCTATGAACGAGTCAATAGGAGGTATGAAGAAGTCTAATGAATCTTTAAGTAAGGGATTAGGAGAGATTAAGAAGCAGAGGGAATCTTTAAATACATCTTTGGGATCTTTGAGTAAGTAATTAGGAGAGGTTAAGAAGCAGAGAGAATCTTTAAGTGAGAAAATAGGAGGTTGGAATGAGTCTTTAAGTAAGGAAATAAGAGTTCTGAATGAGGATATAAAACAGCAAACGAAGTCTTTCTGTAAAAAGATAGGAGGATGCGGAGAGTTTTTAGGTAAAGAAATAGGAGATATGATAGAATCTGTAGGGGAGCAAGTTGAATCTGTGAAATTGCATATAGGTGAGACAATCAAGAAACGGGCAGATGCCACTAATGCTGAGATCGATTCTGTAAGTAAGGAAGTAAGAGAGTGGAATGAGTCCTTGAGTAAGGAGGTAGGAGAAGCTAGGCAGCGAGGAGAGTCTATTGTAGTAGTGGAGAGGCAGAAGTTAGAAGTGACGTTAGGTGAAAGTAGTTTAGATGAGAGTGAACAGCAGTTAGAGGAGACGTTAGATGATAGCGGAGTGGAGAAGCAGCAGTTGAAAGCGACGTTAGATGAGGGTAGTTTAGGTGAGAATAGGCAGGAGTTGGAGGGGACGGTAGGAGAAGGTAGAGGAGATGAGGAAAAGCAGCAGGTGAAAGTGACGTTAGGTGAGAGTAGCTTAGATAAGATGAGGCAGCAAGTGAAGGTAACGTTAGGAGAAGGTAGAGGAGATGAGGAAAAGCAGCAGGTGAAAGTGACGTTAGGAGAAGGTAGAGGAGATGAGGAGATGCAGCAGGTAAAAGTGACGTTAGGTGAGAATAGCTTAGATGAGGAAAGGCAGGAGATGAAAGTGACGTTAAGTGAGAAGCATAGATAAGATGAGGCAGCAGGTGAAAGTGACGTTAGGAGAATGTAGAGGAGATGAGGAAAAGCGGCAGGTGAAAGTGACGTTAGGTGAGAGTAGCTTAGATAAGATGAGGCAGCAAGTGAAGGTAACGTTAGGAGAAGGTAGAGGAGATGAGGAAAAGCAGCAGGTGAAAGTGACGTTAGGAGAAGGTAGAGGAGATGAGGAGATGCAGCAGGTAAAAGTGACGTTAGGTGAGAATAGCTTAGATGAGGAAAGGCAGCAGATGAAAGTGACGTTAAGTGAGAAGCATAGATAAGATGAGGCAGCAGGTGAAAGTGACGTTAGGAGAATGTAGAGGAGATGAGGAAAAGCAGCAGGTGAAAGTGAGGTTATGTGAGAGTAGCTTATATAAGATGAGGCAGCAAGTGAGGGTAACGTTAGGAGAAGGTAGAGGAGATGAGGAAAGGCAGCAGGTGAAAGCGTCGTTAGGTGAGAAGCATAGATAAGATGAGGCAGCAGGCGAGGGTGACGTTAGGAGAAGGTAGAGGAGATGAGGAAAGGCAGCAGGTGAAAGTGACGTTAGGAGAAGGTAGAGGAGATGAGGAAAAGCAGCAGGTGAAAGTGACGTTAGGTGAGAATAGCTTAGATAAGAAGAGGCAGCAGGCGAGGGTGACGTTAGGAGAAGGTAGAGGAGATGAGGAAAGGCAGCAGGTGAAAGTGACGTTAGGTGAGAAGCGTAGATAAGATGAGGCAGCAGGTGAAAGTGACGTTAGGAGAATGTAGAGGAGATGAGGAGAGGCAGCAGGTGAAAGTGACGTTAGGTGAGAGTAGCTTAGATAAGATGAGGCAGCAAGCGAGGGTGACGTTAGGAGAAGGTAGAGGAGATGAGGAGAGGCAGCAGGTGAAAGTGACGTTAGGTGAGAGTAGCTTAGATAAAATGAGGCAGCAGGCGAGGGTGACGTTAGGAGAAGGTAGAGGAGATGAGGAAAAGCAGCAGGTGAAAGTGACGTTAGGTGAGAATAGCTTAGATAAGATGAGGCAGCAGGCGAGGGTGACGTTAGGAGAAGGTAGAGGAGATGAGGAGAGGCAGCAGGTGAAAGTGACGTTAGGTGAGAGTAGCCTATATAAGATGAGGCAGCAGGTGAAAGTGACGTTAGGAGAAGGCAGAGGAGATGAGAAAAGGCAGCAGGTGAAAGTGACGTTAAGTGAGAAGCATAGATAAGATGAGGCAGCAGGTGAAAGTGACGTTAGGAGAAGGTAGAGGAGATGAGGAAATGCAGCAGGTGAAAGTGACGTTAGGTGAGAATAGCTTAGATAAGATGAGGCAGCAGGCGAGGGTGACGTTAGGAGAAGGTAGAGGAGATGAGGAGAGGCAGCAGGTGAAAGTGACGTTAGGTGAGAGTAGCTTATATAAGATGAGGCAGCAGGTGAATGTGACGTTAGGTGAGAGTAGCTTAGATAAGATGAGGCAGCAAGCGAGGGTGACGTTAGGAGAAGGTAGAGGAGATGAGGAGAGGCAGCAGGTGAAAGTGACGTTAGGTGAGAGTAGCTTAGATAAGATGAGGCAGCAGGCGAGGGTGACGTTAGGAGAAGGTAGAGGAGATGAGGAAAGACAGCAGGTGAAAGTGACGTTAGGAGAAGGTAGAGGAGATGAGGAAAAGCAGCAGGTGAAAGTGACGTTAGGTGAGAAGCATAGATAAGATGAGGCAGCAGGCGAGGGTGACGTTAGGAGAAGGTAGAGGAGATGAGGAAAAGCAGCAGGTGAAAGTGACGTTAGGTGAGAAGCATAGATAAGATGAGGCAGCAGGCGAGGGTGACGTTAGGAGAAGGTAGAGGAGATGAGGAAAGGCAGCAGGTGAAAGTGACGTTAGGTGAGAAGCATAGATAAGATGAGGCAGCAGGCGAGGGTGACGTTAGGAGAATGTAGAGGAGATGAGGAAAGGCAGCAGGTGAAAGTGACGTTAGGTGAGAAGCATAGATAAGATGAGGCAGCAGGTGAAAGTGACGTTAGGAGAAGGCAGAGGAGATGAGAAAAGGCAGCAGGTGAAAGTGACGTTAAGTGAGAAGCATAGATAAGATGAGGCAGCAGGTGAAAGTGACGTTAGGAGAAGGTAGAGGAGATGAGGAAAAGCAGCAGGTGAAAGTGACGTTAGGTGAGAATAGCTTAGATAAGATGAGGCAGCAGGCGAGGGTGACGTTAGGAGAAGGTAGAGGAGATGAGGAAAGGCAGCAGGTGAAAGTGACGTTAGGTGGGAAGCGTAGATAAGATGAGGCAGCAGGTGAAAGTGACGTTAGGAGAAGGCAGAGGAGATGAGAAAAGGCAGCAGGTGAAAGTGACGTTAAGTGAGAAGCATAGATAAGATGAGGCAGCAGGTGAAAGTGACGTTAGGAGAAGGTAGAGGAGATGAGGAAAAGCAGCAGGTGAAAGTGACGTTAGGTGAGAATAGCTTAGATAAGATGAGGCAGCAGGCGAGGGTGACGTTAGGAGAAGGTAGAGGAGATGAGGAGAGGCAGCAGGTGAAAGTGACGTTAGGTGAGAGTAGCTTATATAAGATGAGGCAGCAGGTGAAAGTGACGTTAGGTGAGAGTAGCTTAGATAAGATGAGGCAGCAAGCGAGGGTGACGTTAGGAGAAGGTAGAGGAGATGAGGAGAGGCAGCAGGTGAAAGTGACGTTAGGTGAGAGTAGCTTAGATAAGATGAGGCAGCAGGCGAGGGTGACGTTAGGAGAAGGTAGAGGAGATGAGGAAAGACAGCAGGTGAAAGTGACGTTAGGAGAAGGTAGAGGAGATGAGGAAAAGCAGCAGGTGAAAGTGACGTTAGGTGAGAAGCATAGATAAGATGAGGCAGCAGGCGAGGGTGACGTTAGGAGAAGGTAGAGGAGATGAGGAAAAGCAGCAGGTGAAAGTGACGTTAGGTGAGAAGCATAGATAAGATGAGGCAGCAGGCGAGGGTGACGTTAGGAGAAGGTAGAGGAGATGAGGAAAGGCAGCAGGTGAAAGTGACGTTAGGTGAGAAGCATAGATAAGATGAGGCAGCAGGCGAGGGTGACGTTAGGAGAATGTAGAGGAGATGAGGAAAGGCAGCAGGTGAAAGTGACGTTAGGTGAGAAGCATAGATAAGATGAGGCAGCAGGTGAAAGTGACGTTAGGAGAAGGCAGAGGAGATGAGAAAAGGCAGCAGGTGAAAGTGACGTTAAGTGAGAAGCATAGATAAGATGAGGCAGCAGGTGAAAGCGACGTTAGGAGAAGGTAGAGGAGATGAGGAAAAGCAGCAGGTGAAAGTGACGTTAGGTGAGAATAGCTTAGATAAGATGAGGCAGCAGGCGAGGGTGACGTTAGGAGAAGGTAGAGGAGATGAGGAAAGGCAGCAGGTGAAAGTGACGTTAGGTGGGAAGCGTAGATAAGATGAGGCAGCAGGTGAAAGTGACGTTAGGAGAAGGCAGAGGAGATGAGAAAAGGCAGCAGGTGAAAGTGACGTTAAGTGAGAAGCATAGATAAGATGAGGCAGCAGGTGAAAGTGACGTTAGGAGAAGGTAGAGGAGATGAGGAAAAGCAGCAGGTGAAAGTGACGTTAGGTAAAAGGAGCGTAGATAAGATGAGGCAGCAGGTGAAAGTGACGTTAGGTGAGAGTAGCTTAGATAAGATGAGGCAGCAGGTGAAAGTGACGTTAGGTGAGAGTAGTTTAGATAAGATGAGGCAGCAAGCGAGGGTGACGTTAGGAGAAGGTAGAGGAGATGAGGAGAGGCAGCAGGTGAAAGTGACGTTAGGTGAGAGTAGCTTAGATAAGATGAGGCAGCAGGTGAAAGTGACGTTAGGAGAAGGTAGAGGAGATGAGGAAAAGCAGCAGGTGAAAGTGACGTTAGGTGAGAGTAGCTTATATAAGATGAGGCAGCAGGTGAAAGTGACGTTAGGAGAAGGTAGAGGAGATGAAGAAAGGCAGCAGGTGAAAGTGACGTTAGGAGAAGGTGGAGGAGATGAGGAGAGGCAGCAGGTGAAAGTGACGTTAGGTGAGAGTAGCTTAGATAAGATGAGGCAGCAGGTGAATGTGACGTTAGGAGAAGGTAGAGGAGATGAGGAAAGGCAAGCAGGTGAAAGTGACGTTAAGTGAGAAGCATAGATAAGATGAGGCAGCAGGTGAAAGTGACGTTAGGAGAATGTAGAGGAGATGAGGAAAGGCAGCAGGTGAAAGTGACGTTAAGTGAGAAGCATAGATAAGATGAGGCAGCAGGTGAAAGTGACGTTAGGAGAATGTAGAGGAGATGAGGAAAGGCAGCAGGTGAAAGTGACGTTAGGTAAAAGTAGCTTAGATAAGATGAGGCAGCAGGTGAAAGTGACGTTAGGTGAGAGTAGCTTAGATAAGATGAGGCAGCAAGCGAGGGTGACGTTAGGAGAAGGTAGAGGAGATGAGGAGAGGCAGCAGGTGAAAGTGACGTTAGGAAAAAGTAGCTTAGATAAGATGAGGCAGCAAGTGAAAGTGACGTTAGGAGAAGGTAGAGGAGATGAGGAAAAGCAGCAGGTGAAAGTGACGTTAGGTAAAAGGAGCGTAGATAAGATGAGGCAGCAGGTGAAAGTGACGTTAGGTGAGAGTAGCTTAGATAAGATGAGGCAGCAAGCGAGGGTGACGTTAGGAGAAGGTAGAGGAGATGAGGAGAGGCAGCAGGTGAAAGTGACGTTAGGTGAGAGTAGCTTAGATAAGATGAGGCAGCAGGCGAGGGTGACGTTAGGAGAAGGTAGAGGAGATGAGGAAAGACAGCAGGTGAAAGTGACGTTAGGAGAAGGTAGAGGAGATGAGGAAAAGCAGCAGGTGAAAGTGACGTTAGGTGAGAAGCATAGATAAGATGAGGCAACAGGCGGGGGTGACGTTAGGAGAAGGTAGAGGAGATGAGGAAAAGCAGCAGGTGAAAGTGACGTTAGGTGAGAAGCATAGATAAGATGAGGCAGCAGGCGAGGGTGACGTTAGGAGAAGGTAGAGGAGATGAGGAAAGGCAGCAGGTGAAAGTGACGTTAGGTGAGAAGCATAGATAAGATGAGGCAGCAGGCGAGGGTGACGTTAGGAGAATGTAGAGGAGATGAGGAAAGGCAGCAGGTGAAAGTGACGTTAGGTGAGAAGCATAGATAAGATGAGGCAGCAGGTGAAAGTGACGTTAGGAGAAGGCAGAGGAGATGAGAAAAGGCAGCAGGTGAAAGTGACGTTAAGTGAGAAGCATAGATAAGATGAGGCAGCAGGTGAAAGTGACGTTAGGAGAAGGTAGAGGAGATGAGGAAAAGCAGCAGGTGAAAGTGACGTTAGGTGAGAATAGCTTAGATAAGATGAGGCAGCAGGCGAGGGTGACGTTAGGAGAAGGTAGAGGAGATGAGGAAAGGCAGCAGGTGAAAGTGACGTTAGGTGGGAAGCGTAGATAAGATGAGGCAGCAGGTGAAAGTGACGTTAGGAGAAGGCAGAGGAGATGAGAAAAGGCAGCAGGTGAAAGTGACGTTAAGTGAGAAGCATAGATAAGATGAGGCAGCAGGTGAAAGTGACGTTAGGAGAAGGTAGAGGAGATGAGGAAAAGCAGCAGGTGAAAGTGACGTTAGGTAAAAGGAGCGTAGATAAGATGAGGCAGCAGGTGAAAGTGACGTTAGGTGAGAGTAGCTTAGATAAGATGAGGCAGCAGGTGAAAGTGACGTTAGGTGAGAGTAGCTTAGATAAGATGAGGCAGCAAGCGAGGGTGACGTTAGGAGAAGGTAGAGGAGATGAGGAGAGGCAGCAGGTGAAAGTGACGTTAGGTGAGAGTAGCTTAGATAAGATGAGGCAGCAGGTGAAAGTGACGTTAGGAGAAGGTAGAGGAGATGAGGAAAAGCAGCAGGTGAAAGTGACGTTAGGTGAGAGTAGCTTATATAAGATGAGGCAGCAGGTGAAAGTGACGTTAGGAGAAGGTAGAGGAGATGAAGAAAGGCAGCAGGTGAAAGTGACGTTAGGAGAAGGTAGAGGAGATGAGGAGAGGCAGCAGGTGAAAGTGACGTTAGGTGAGAGTAGCTTAGATAAGATGAGGCAGCAGGTGAATGTGACGTTAGGAGAAGGTAGAGGAGATGAGGAAAGGCAAGCAGGTGAAAGTGACGTTAAGTGAGAAGCATAGATAAGATGAGGCAGCAGGTGAAAGTGACGTTAGGAGAATGTAGAGGAGATGAGGAAAGGCAGCAGGTGAAAGTGACGTTAAGTGAGAAGCATAGATAAGATGAGGCAGCAGGTGAAAGTGACGTTAGGAGAATGTAGAGGAGATGAGGAAAGGCAGCAGGTGAAAGTGACGTTAGGTAAAAGTAGCTTAGATAAGATGAGGCAGCAGGTGAAAGTGACGTTAGGTGAGAGTAGCTTAGATAAGATGAGGCAGCAAGCGAGGGTGACGTTAGGAGAAGGTAGAGGAGATGAGGAGAGGCAGCAGGTGAAAGTGACGTTAGGAAAAAGTAGCTTAGATAAGATGAGGCAGCAAGTGAAAGTGACGTTAGGAGAAGGTAGAGGAGATGAGGAAAAGCAGCAGGTGAAAGTGACGTTAGGTAAAAGGAGCGTAGATAAGATGAGGCAGCAGGTGAAAGTGACGTTAGGTGAGAGTAGCTTAGATAAGATGAGGCAGCAAGCGAGGGTGACGTTAGGAGAAGGTAGAGGAGATGAGGAGAGGCAGCAGATGAAAGTGACGTTAGGTAAAAGTAGCTTAGATAAGATGAGGCAGCAGGTGAAAATGACGTTAGGTGAGAGTAGCTTAGGTAAGATGAGGCAGCAAGCGAGGGTGACGTTAGGAGAAGGTAGAGGAGATGAGGAGAGGCAGCAGGTGAAAGTGACGTTAGGTGAGAGTAGCTTAGATAAGATGAGGCAGCAGGTGAAAGTGACGTTAGGAGAATGTAGAGGAGATGGGGAAAGGCAGCAGGTGAAAGTGACGTTAGGAAAAAGTAGCTTAGATAAGATGAGGCAGCAAGTGAAAGTGACGTTAGGAGAAGGTAGAGGAGATGAGGAAAAGCAGCAGGTGAAAGTGACGTTAGGTGAGAGTAGCTTAGATAAGATGTGGCAGCAGGTGAAAGTGACGTTAGGAGAATGTAGAGGAGATGAGGAAAGGCAGCAGGTGAAAGTGACGTTAGGAAAAAGTAGCTTAGATAAGATGAGGCAGCAAGTGAAAGTGACGTTAGGAGAAGGTAGAGGAGATGAGGAAAAGCAGCAGGTGAAAGTGACGTTAAGTGAGAGTAGCATAGATAAGATGAGGCAGCAGGTGAAAGTGACGTTAGGAGAAGGTAGAGGAGATGAGGAAAAGCAGCAGGTGAAAGTGACGTTAGGTGAGAGTAGCTTAGATAAGATGAGGCAGCAGGTGAAAGTGACGTTAGGAGAATGTAGAGGAGATGAGGAAAGGCAGCAGGTGAAAGTGACGTTAGGTGAGAGTAGCTTAGATAAGATGAGGCAGCAGGCGAGGGTGACGTTAGGAGAAGGTAGAGGAGATGAGGAAAGGCAAGCAGGTGAAAGTGACGTTAAGTGAGAAGCATAGATAAGATGAGATAGCAGGTGAAAGTGACGTTAGGAGAATGTAGAGGAGATGAGGAAAGGCAGCAGGTGAAAGTGACGTTAGGTGAGAGTAGCTTAGATAAGATGAGGCAGCAGGCGAGGGTGACGTTAGGAGAAGGTAGGGGAGATGAGGAGAGGCAGCAGATGAAAGTGACGTTAGGTAAAAGTAGCTTAGATAAGATGAGGCAGCAGGTGAAAATGACGTTAGGTGAGAGTAGCTTAGATAAGATGAGGCAGCAAGTGAAGGTAACGTTAGGAGAAGGCAGAGGAGATGAGGAGAGGCAGCAGATGAAAGTGACGTTAGGTAAAAGTAGCTTAGATAAGATGAGGCAGCAGGTGAAAATGACGTTAGGTGAGAGTAGCTTAGATAAGATGAGGCAGCAGGCGAGGGTGACGTTAGGAGAAGGTTGAGGAGATGAGGAAAGGCAGCAGGTGAAAGTGACGTTAGGTGAGAGTAGCTTAGATAAGATGAGGCAGCAGGCGAGGGTGACGTTAGGAGAAGGTTGAGGAGATGAGGAAAGGCAGCAGGTGAAAGTGACGTTAGGTGAGAGTAGCTTAGATAAGATGAGGCAGCAGGTGAAAGTGACGTTAGGAGAATGTAGAGGAGATGAGGAAAGGCAGCTGGTGAAAGTGACGTTAGGTAAAAGTAGCTTAGATAATATGAGGCAGCAGGTGAAAGTGACGTTAGGTAAAAGTAGCTTAGATAAGATGAGGCAGCAGGTGAAAATGGCGTTAGGTGAGAGTAGCTTAGATAAGATGAGGCAGCAAGCGAGGGTGACGTTAGGAGAAGGTAGAGGAGATGAGGAGAGGCAGCAGGTGAAAGCGTCGTTAGGTGAATATCAGCAGGGAGTTCCTAGTAGACAGGACGAACAGAAGGTGGAAATCAGGAATTATAGTAGTAGAAAGAAACAGAGTAAACAGATGATATTGCCTAGGAAATTAGATTTGATCTATGAAGTAGTAGACCTACTTGGTGATGACAAACTGAACAAGCATAAGGTTAGCATTGAGTTTGAAAACGGAGTTTTATGTCTGGAGAGGGACATTGAGTTTCTGGGAATTAAGATGAGGTATGAATTAGTTGAGGAGATGGATGGTGCGTGCATTAGTAAGGGCTTGGAGGAGATGTCAGCAGAGGTCTCTGACGAGGAGGTACAGCTGGAGGCTATAGGTCGTATGTTGGTTGAGGAACATCGAGGTGATCCACTTTGGGAAGTTGTGTGATGGGAGTAAGGAAGAGTTATTGGAAGTGTTATTGAGTAACATGGAAGTGTTGATTAAGGCACGTATACACCCATCAATTCGAGCTGGTTGATAGTTCACCTGTTTCAGGACTCATATATGAGGTATGAGGCCACCGTGGAGGATGAAAGTAGCCACATGTTAGATTTAGGGGTCATAGAGCCAATTAAGGGTACTGGTGAGTATTTCAAGGGACGGAGAGGTAAGTATTTGAGTTCGCCGGTAATTATGGGTAAGTATGATGGCTCAGGGAGATATGATTTTGAGGGAGTTTTATTGTTGGTGATGATGATCACAGGGCGGGAGAGAGACGAGAGCAAGGCCCAGATCTCTAGTTTGATTTTGTAGAAGTGATCACATCTTACTCAGAATGCCGTGCACTTTTTCCGTTGTTGGCCAGGAAATGTCCAAGTTTTCTTTGAGTTATATAAGGGACCCTTCGTAGTTACTAAGCGTATTGGCGAGTGTGCGTATAGCCTAACAGACCAGCAAGGTACCATTGTAGGGTCATACAATGTCCATAACCTTAAGAAATATATAAGCTTGTAATGGTAGGAAGGATCCTCTGAGGCAGATTTAGCCGACATTGTGGTGTATTACACAGGTACACTTCATGAAATGACGAAGAGGCTACCATTAGCCAAGTGATATAAAAAGCAGAGCAGTTGAGTGAAAATGCATTGTAGCATGTATTTCGGCGTGTGTAACATGGTTCTGTGCCATATCGATCATGTTTGACATGGCAAAGCAAACGACACGTGAGGAATTTCCGTGTGAGCTAGTTTTAGGACACTTGAGTGAAGTCGGTGTGATGTAGATTTTAGGAATATGCAAAGACTTTTGAGAAAAAGATATGTAGAGTCAACATCAAGATAATGAAATGTATTGAGGGTTATTTTATATTTGAAGGGTGATTTCTGTATGTTGTTCATAGTGTATTTTATATTAGGGTCATTTGTGTATGTCTGTGTTTTTGTGATGGAGTCCCCATTCACATATTCGTGGGAACTCCATGGAGGGGAATTGTAACCACCCCGGTTACAAGGAACCGAACCCGTGTTCTGGGGATTTAGGAATTTTATTAATCACATGTATATTTTTATTTGATGCTTTTTTATGTTTTAGAGTTATTTATTAGAATGTATATTATGACGTGCTTGATTTACAAGTAATTTGTTTAGCGTATAAATATTGTAATTTTAGCAGAATCCGAATCTAGGGAGTGAGGAATATTTTAACATTGAGATAATCTAAAGTTTTGTAGCTGGCAAGTGTACACAAACGAGGAAACACGGGTTGTTGTTGAGACCCGGGGTAAACCCGAGCGCATGGGGAGGATGAGTCAGGGGTGAGACTTGGCATCTATGTACGAACTAGGACGATGGACTGTTTCCATATTTGGTGATGTTGAGAATCGGGCAGTGTGATTGGTTGGATCTCGTGGATGAACCCAGGTAAACCAGTAATTGTGGAAGGGGATGATGACGGTTACTTAGATTTTGTGGAGACAAGTGGAAGACAGTCATTTTTGGACCACGGAGCGGTCGACTCAACTTTAGGATCCCGTGGGGATTAGACTCATTTTTCAGACTCCACGTTGGGAGGTCTCGTTTTCAGACCGCGTGTAAGCGGAAATTATTCTTTGGTACTCCATGGGAGTAGGACTTGTCTTTTTGGTTTTGTGTGTTGAGGAAGAGGTAATATATCGCAAAATAATACTAGTCGTGTTCTTGATACAATAACCAAGTTGCTGGCTTTAAGTTCTTGATTGAATGATGAGCCTAGCCTTAAGTATATCGCCAAGATTACTTATTTCGAACAGCACGAAGTATTGTAATCTGATATATGTACATCTGCATTTCAACTATAGCGGCAAAGTATTCGTCCAGGAATGCTAGTTACATATTCTATGCATTGTTAAAATCACGAGCGGAGTTAATGCGACGATCCAAAACGGATTCCAAGCATTTGTATGGTTCTAGATCCACGACGCAAATTAAATCGTTGGATGCTGGTTACAAAAGTAACAAACATAATTGTCATCATAAAAGTAGAAATGGCGTGTGAATCAAAATTAATTGTGCTGCGAGTAAATAGGGCTAATTCTTTGGGACCACTAACCCCAGAATTAGTAGAGTTAGGTCACCACTACTGAAGCCAACATCTGTAAGTACCAGTCTACTTTATTCCTGAGGGTCATCTATATCATGTCATATGTGTATCTGTGTAAATACGATAGGGAGTATAATTATTCTGTACGAGGAGGATCCTGCGAAATGTGTGTTTTATGTCTGGTATAACAATATATTATCGATTTTACCAGAATCTGAAGGGTTTTATTTATTAGGTCACTTAGGAGTAGTTAGGTGTGAATGTCTATTGCTGCTGGTATTATCGTACAGGTGTTTAACCCCCATGCACCCTGTGTAGTAGCTGAAACGTTACAACCTGACAAAGTTTATGGGTTTTCCATAAAATTTAGGAAATTGCAGTGTGTTTTATGGTTTTACGGATATTTTACTTACCGAGATACTCTTTCAAATCCGCTCCAGACGAGCTTCCACAGGCTGTCGTTAGATGGTGTGTGTGGCCGGTAAATATGCGATATGCTGTTATTGGTATTTTGGCGAAAAGTCTTCGATCAGGAATAGGCTTACGGCTTTCCCTGATTATTGCATCTGAATCCTAATTGTTATTTTTGTTATTGATTGATCGAGGTGCCTTTCGGCATCGTAGTCATGTAGTCCCGTGTACTTGGATTTGTGTAGGATTTGTCTGATAACCAGTCTTATTGTGATGTCTGTTGTAGTGTGTTTCATTGTAAATCATATTAGTATTGGGAAGGAAACGGCCGTTGCTTTGGGTTACGAACCATCCCGGAATTTGCCTGCAGTACAGGTAGGAAACCACGGAAAACCAATTCTAGGATGGGTGAGGTAGGATTCAAACTCGTCACTTTCAGTTCTGACTCACGAGGCTCAGTGTACCCCGTTCAAGTCCTCAGACATGAATTAAATATTGTTTTTGGCAGAGCCGGGAAGTGAACCTGGGACCCAATCAATACGTAGTAAATAGAATATGCGGTCTTCATGAAGTGAAATTGCAGCAGTGTTCTTCAATAAGCGAAGCATTATATGGTACCTAATGTGTGTTTTTCTGGTTAAGTATTTGAAATTTGGTGACTCTGAATAAACAGAGGACGATCATCCTATGTTGCCAAACTTTCAAGTTACAGTGTAGGCCTAAGTGCCAGATTTAGTATCTGCAAGTATCTGCAAACATGGTGACGTTGAAGCATGAGTGCTACGTAACAGCGAATACAACACTGATTCAACCCAACAACAGTAAGTAATTATTGTATACTCTAGATCGACTGGCTGCGTGGCTCAGCGGTAACGTTCTCGTCAGCTGTGTCCAAGGTTGCAGGATCGAATCCTGGCGCAGCCAGTTGGCATTTGAGGGTGCGCAAATGTGAGGGAGCCGTGTCAGTAGATTGACTGGTACGTTAAAGATCCCCTTCGGGACATAATTCGGGCACCCTGGCGTCTTTAAAGGCCGCAGTAGTTGAAAGGGACGTAAAATAAGTATTATTATTATTATTATTATTATTATTATTATTATTATTATTATTATTATTATACTATAGATCACCATGTTTTATTGGTGGGGGTCGAATGGTAAAATTACATTATTTGTAACTACATCATTCGAATGCTCTATAGTGCAGAAACTTGGCCGATAACAAAAGCCCAAGAGAGAAAGATGGAAGAGGCAGACATGAGAATGTTAAGGTGGATGAGAGGAGTGATAAGAAAGGACAGAGTAAGGAATGATTACATAAGAGGAGCAGTGAAAGTGGGACCCATGCCATAGGAAGGAAGATCCAAGATAGTAGGCTCTGATGGTATGGGCATGTCCTGAAAAGAGAGGAGGACCACGTGGGGAAAAGAGTTGGAAATCTGGAAATTGAGGGGTCAATAAGGAGAGGAAGACCAAAAATGAGGTGGAAAGATAAGGTTACAGGGGACCTCAAAGAAAAAGGATTGAAGAGGGAGGAAGCATGGGATAGACACTTATGGAAGAGAAGAATCCAGTAAAGTAACGCTGACCCTACGTGACGTGGGAAAAAGCTGATAATAATAATAATAATAATAATAATAATAATAATAATAATAATAATAATAATAATAATAATAATAATAACGGAGCTCTTCACGTACTGTGAAAGAATCACGGATGTTGCTGGAAACGACGTCTAGCATTTTATGGACACTTCTACAGGATGCATCCTACCAGGTTGACCAACCAGCTCCAGGACAAACCATCAAGAAAGAAGACAGGTGCCCTCTTGACACAGGAGAAGAGGGAACAACACAGCCAGAGGATGCGTAACATCAACGTGCACTCCAAATGTAATAGTTGAATGACGTGGTCCTTAGATGGCCTGGATACGAAATAAGAAGCAGAATAAGAAGAAGACGAAGAAGTCGGGTTATTTCACATATGATGATAATATTTCGAAATTGAAATAGGTTAGAGATTTGAAGTAAGGAAGGGAAGTTTGGAGTTTTACGTGACCGTTAATCTCGCGATCATGATCCATGGAACCTCCTTTTTACGTGGAAAACGAACCACAGGACATGGCATTTCACTTTGAAAATCTCACATGCATTGACCGGGAACCAAACCCGGTCCACCGTGGTGAGAGGCTGACAGCATGACCGCTGCGCAACCACGCCACCCGTTGGAGATTTGAATAGTTGAACTATTCGTATGAACGAATCAAATATTCGTAGCTTGCCACGGTGGGTACGTGGATAGCATGTCGGTCTACTAACCCCAAGATTGCAGGTTAGCTCCTGGCCGTGGTAAGTGATTTTTGAAAGGCTGCAAAAATACGACACGCATGTCATACGATGTTGGCATGTCAAAGAACCCATTTGAATTCAGTAGGCCGTGTTCATAATGGCAAAATTAATCTCGGGAGTTTCCGCCAACACAAAGTTTCTCATTTTGAAACGTTTACTGAAACCATGTAGGCCGTGATACGTTTATCTATGGAATGATTAGTGTTCTTTGGAGGTAGCATTGGAGCGCCTGAGTGGAGGTAATATGAACTTGTGGAACGGGAGTGTCAACTCTGTAGATAGCAGAGATGAGTTGAGACAATAGAGGGAAAAGAGAAGAGAGATGCTAGAAAGGTTATTGGCTATGATTTAAAAAAAAAGCTATTGTATGAAACCTAATCGAGAAGGAAGATAAAATTTAAGTTATTCTGTCTTATTTAATACGTCATTTTGATTGTATTACGACAGTTCCTAATATACCTCCTTTTTAAAAAAAGCAATACATAAATGAGAAAACGATTGGTGCTATAGAAGTTGGAAATTATAGATTACTAGCAGTAGTACCCGGCTTCGCCCGGTGGAATGATGATAATGTCTCAAAGTATCCTTAGAAATATAATGGATTTAAAATCTGGGTCATTTGCCCCCAAAGACAATGAGGGCGTAATATCTAGGTCATTTGCCCTTTTGATCAGGATGATAATGAAAACTACTGTTGAATTGACACGTCAAACTTACAAACTACCGTAATGGAAATACATATTTCAAAATTCACAGGCGAGGAAGACTTATTGTGTGTGGTGATCAATGGTGTAATGGGCGTAACATCTAGGTCATTTGCCCTTATGATGAGGATGATGGGAAACTACTACCTATATTGAATTGACACTTCAACTAATAATGTACAAAATGTACTGTAATAAAAATAAATATTTTAAAAATCACAGTCGAGAAAGACTTTATTCGGCGGTGATTAGTGGTATGATGCGCGTAATATCTAGGTCATTTGCACTTAAGATGACAATAATAAGGTAATGAAAAAATTACTACCAAACGAACATGGTGTAATTTTAAAACTGATATAGGTAATTCAGATGTCTAGCTTCGATGTCTTCCAAAGTCTCAACCTTATTTTCTGGCTTAGGCCTGTACTCGAAGCGTCTAGTGAAAGAGCTTATGGTGTTCTGCTCGGCAAAGAATATGGGTCCAAGGTGCACGAACCTGAGATGATCGCAGATGATGACGAAATATGATGACACACATTCGGGGTTCCCCGCCGTATTGAGAGATCGGTGAAACGATGTAGATATGTGCCAAAGGGCCTAAATGCAGGGAATGGAGTGGTCTGTCTGAAATTTCAAGTGGACAGTGTTACTCATCGGGTTCCAAAGGGTAAGTATACACGTTTTGTTTTCGATCGGTGAAAGATGTAGATTTGTGCCAAAGGGCCTAAATGCGGGGAATGGAGTGGTCTGTCCGAAATTTCGAGTGGACAGTGTTACTCGTCGAGTTCCAAAGGGTAAGTATACACGTTTTGTTTTCGATCGGTGAAAGATGTAGATTTGTGCCAAAGGGCCTAAATGCGGGGAATGGAGTGGTCTGTCCGAAATTTCGAGTGGACAGTGTTACTCGTCGAGTTCCAAAGGGTAATTATTTGAGATCGGTGAAACGGTGTAGATTTGTATACATAACAGACAGACAGACAGACAGACAGACAAACTTTGTGCTTTATATATATAGATTGTGAGAGCATCACTGTTTCAACTTACATATGACATCCCTTTATTCTTCTAATTCATAAGTACCGTAGCATTCCAATGAATTATGGTTATGTTGCAGCGTATATTAATCTGCCTTGTTTACTATAGTGTCCTGGTTGGTGTTAAAAACACACCATTCCTGAGATGAATGAGTTCTCGTGTCTCTATTAAAAGAATATTCATTCATAGTAGGCTATTCTATCTATGGATTGGCACCCTCCCGGAAATTTATATCACATACGAAACGACACCCATTACAATTTCTCTACTAGAAAGCGCTATATAGTGTTCAAGGAGCTTAGATATCTAACCTCCCTGACTTTCATAGTGATTCAAGGAAGAACGAAATTCGACATGCAAGCTACCCTCTTGGTGTCAAATTAGAAAGCTTGCACCCGGCTCGAGGCCATACGATATTATTATTATTATTATTATTATTATTATTATTATTATTATTATTATTATTATTATCAAATATTCGTATTGGAAATTATTCGGACAATCTGAATAACTCGATGTTCAAATATGTAGAGCTCTAGTCACTATCTTAATGTGATCCGAACTATACCTATTATAATATACTAGCAGTAGTACCCGGCTTCGCCCGGTGGAATGATGATAATGTCTCAAAGTATCCTTAGAAATATAATGGATTTAAAATCTAGGTCATTTGCCCCCAAAGACAATGAGGGCGTAATATCTAGGTCATTTGCCCTTTTGATCAGGATGATAATGAAAACTACTGTTGAATTGACACGTCAAACTTACAAACTACCGTAATGGAAATACATATTTCAAAATTCACAGGCGAGGAAGACTTATTGTGTGTGGTGATCAATGGTGTAATGGGCGTAACATCTAGGTCATTTGCCCTTATGATGAGGATGATGGGAAACTACTACCTATATTGAATTGACACTTCAACTAATAATGTACAAAATGTACTGTAATAAAAATAAATATTTTAAAAATCACAGTCGAGAAAGACTTTATTCGGCGGTGATTAGTGGTATGATGCGCGTAATATCTAGGTCATTTGCACTTAAGATGACAATAATAAGGTAATGAAAAAATTACTACCAAACGAACATGGTGTAATTTTAAAACTGATATAGGTAATTCAGATGTCTAGCTTCGATGTCTTCCAAAGTCTCAACCTTATTTTCTGGCTTAGGCCTGTACTCGAAGCGTCTAGTGAAAGAGCTTATGGTGTTCTGCTCGGCAAAGAATATGGGTCCAAGGTGCACGAACCTGAGATGATCGCAGATGATGACGAAATATGATGACACACATTCGGGGTTCCCCGCCGTATTGAGAGATCGGTGAAACGATGTAGATATGTGCCAAAGGGCCTAAATGCAGGGAATGGAGTGGTCTGTCTGAAATTTCAAGTGGACAGTGTTACTCATCGGGTTCCAAAGGGTAAGTATACACGTTTTGTTTTCGATCGGTGAAAGATGTAGATTTGTGCCAAAGGGCCTAAATGCGGGGAATGGAGTGGTCTGTCCGAAATTTCGAGTGGACAGTGTTACTCGTCGAGTTCCAAAGGGTAATTATTTGAGATCGGTGAAACGGTGTAGTTTTGTGCCAAAGGGCCAAAAAGCAGGGAATAGTGTGGTCTGTCCGAAATTTAAAGTGAACAGTGTTACTTGTCGGGTTCCAAAGGGTAAGTTTATAAAATTTGAGTCAGATCGGCGAAACGGTGCAGATTTGTGCCAAACGGCCTAAATGCAGGGGTTGGAGTGGCTCTCCGCAATTTCAAGCCAACAGTGTTAGTCGCAGTGTTCCAAAGGGTAACTTAAATATACAAATTTTGGTTGAGATCAGTGAAACGTTGTAGATTTGGGCCAAAGGGCCTAAATGCAGGGAATGGAGTGGTCTGTCAACAATTTCAAGCAGACAGTATTTCTCGTAGGGTACCAAACGGTAAGTATCCGAATGTTAGTTCTAATCGGTGAAACGGTGTAGATTTGTGCCAAAGGACCTATATGCAGGGAATGGGGTGGTCTGTCCGAAATTGTATGTGGACAGTGTTACTCGCAGGGTTCCAAAGGGTAAGTATACACATTTTGGTTCAAATCGGTGAAACGGTGTAGATTTGGACCAAAGGGCCTAAATGCAGGGAATGGGGTGGTCTGTCCGAAATTTTAAGTGGGCAGTGTTACTCGCAGGGTTCCAAAGGGTAAGTATACACATTTTGGTTGAGATCGGTGAAACGGGGTAGATTTGGGCCAAAGGGCCTAAATGCGGCGAATGGAGTGATCTGTCCGCAATTTCAAGTAGACAGTGTTAGTCGCAGGGTACCAAAGGGTAAGAATACGAATTTTGATTCTGATCGGTGAAACGGTGTAGATTTGGACCAAAGGGCCAAAATGCAGGGAATGGGGTGGTCTGTCCGAAATTGTAAGTGTACAGTGTTACTCGCAGGGTTCCAAAGGGTAAGTGTACAAAATTTGGTTCAGATCGGTGAAACGGTGTAGATTTGTGAAAAAGGGCCTAAATGCAGGGAATGGGGTGGTCTGTCCAAAATTTCAAGTGGACAGGGTTACCCGCTGGGTTCCAAAAGGTAAGTATACAAATTTTGGTTCAGATCGGTGAAACGGTGTAGATTTGTGCAAAAGGGCCTAAATGCAGGGAGTGGGGTGGTCTGTCCGAAATTTTAAATGGACAGTGTTACTCGCAGGGTTCCAAAGGGTAGGCCTAAGTATACAAATTTTGGTTCAGATCGGTGAAACGGTGTAGATTTGTGCCCAAGGGCATAAATCCAGGGGATGGAGTAGCCTCTCTGCAATTTCAAGCAGACAGTGTTAGTCGCAGTGTTCCAAAGGGTAAATATGCAAATTTTCGTTGAGATCGGTGAAGCGGTGTAGATTTGGGCAAAAGGGCCTAAATGCAGGGAATGGAGTGGTCTGTCCGCAATTTCAAGCAGACAGTGTTACTCACAGTGTTCCAAAGGGTAGGTATACAAATTTTGGTTCAGATCGGTGAAACGGTGTAGATTTGTGCCAAAGGGCCTAAATGCAGGGATTGGAGTGGTCTGTTCGCAATTTCAAGCAGATAGTGTTACTCGCAGGGTACCAAAGGGTAAGAATACGAATTTTGGTTCTGATCGGTGAAACAGTGTAGATTTGGACCAAAGGGCCTAAATGCAGGGATTGGGGTGGTCTGTCCAAAATGTTAAGTGGACAGTGTTACCCGCAGGGATCCAAAGGGTAAGTATACAAATTTTGGTTCAGATCGGTGCAACGGTGTAGATTTTAGCAAAAGGGCCTAAATGCAGGGAAAGGGGTGGTCTGTCTGAAATTTAAAGTTGACAGGGTTACCCGCAGGGTTCCAAAGGGTAAGTATACAAATTTTGGTTCAGATCGGTGAAACGGTGTAGATTTGTATACATAACAGACAGACAGACAGACAAACTTTGTGCTTTATATATATAGAAGATAGATTGTGGCCCTAGTAATAGTGTACCGCAGACAACAAACATTTTCTGAACAGCAGATTCTTTGAGGTGGAAAAATAAAGAAACCGGATGCCTCCATGTGAACAACAGGGCCATGAGAACATAGCGTTGTGTTCAAGACCAGAGTGGCTGAGTGAAGCCATCTGGAGCTAAGCTGTATTCATAAACTCCACCAATTATTCAATAACCTGAAATTGTCGCCATATGTCATAGCAAGTTATGTCAGTGACATCCTCTAGCATCTCGTTAAGTATAGCCAGGGTTCAAATAACTGCTTCATTTTACAGTAACGAGGGGTGACGACCTTACTTATGGAATGATGTAACGGTAACTGCAACACCGTTACTTTTTCAAGATGGAGAAAACAACATCACTGATGATTCTCAGTTTATCTAGAATATTATTCACATTTTTTTTTTGGTCGTTTACCCTCCAGGTTGGTGGAACCCACGGACTCAGCGAGGGAACTCACCACTACCACCTCTACGGGCAATGTCCTAGAGCTGGGAACATCGAATCGGAAGGGATACAAGTGGTGAGGTGGGATTGGCACCTCGCCCAGGCGGCCTCACCTGCAAAGCGAACAGGGGCCTCATGAGGGAAGGTAAGGGATGGTGAGGATGGATAGGCAAGGAAGAGGGAAGGAGGCGGCCGTGGCCTTGAAGAAGGTACCATCCCGGCATTTGCCCGAAGACGAAGTGGGAAACCATGGAAAACCACTTCGAGGATGGCTGAGGGGGAATCGAACCCCCTCTACTCATTTGGGCCACCCGAGGCTGAGTAGACCCCGTTCCAGTCCTCGCACCACTTTTCAAATTTCGTGGCAGAGCCGGGAATCGAACCCAGGACCTCCGGGGCGGCAGCTAACCATACTGACCGCTACGCTACGGAGGCGACATTAACAAGTATTTAAGTAATTGAGAGGGGCAGATGACCTTGCCTTTCCGCCCCTTAACCCTTACCGTGTCTCTTTTGGAATATCCGCGTTAATACCTTTGCCTTGCGTGCCGTTTACGATATATTCCGCTGCGTAATTTCCGCCCAACCGAGTCGCGTACGGAGTATTCCGTAGGCTATCATAAACACACAATGAAACTATTTACTTGAAATTTGTCGTGTTGGTACTTCAACTACTCTAACACACAATACACATACAAATATTTCATAAAATCAAAGTGTAGGTCTTTTGTACTCATTTTACGTTTGTAATGCAAAGAAATAATCTTTCTCTGATCATTAGCTTTAATTAATTTTAAAAATGAAAAATTAACAAAATATCATCATACAATTATTATTCAGAAACAAATATACACGATTGACACAATGAAACAGCAAAACATTCTTCGTCAGCTGAAAGTGTATCTCCCGCCTGCATGAACTGCGGTCTCTGATATCGTTCGATAACTTTACATCGCAATCGCCCGCTCGTAACAGTAGCTAAAGCTGCACTGCCATGTGCAAGGATCTAGGAAGATAGTTCCTGGCTACCAGTTATTAAGGATCTAGGAAGATAGTTCCCCTCAGTCTCTCTGTTCTTCACCGATTTCAAATTGTACTATTTTCCTCTATGGCTACAGAGCCTGGATTTGTTCTCCTTTCTTCGTCACTGGAGGAGTTTCCATCTGTTTTTTCGCCGTTGCCTGTATGACGTTAGGTATCGTTCAGATACACTTCCCTTTTGTTTATGTTTCCTTATATCCATCTAACACTCCCCCACCCCGCCCTCTTTTTTTGGACATCCTCATTCTTCGAGGAGTCTATATATTTTCACCCCGCCCCCTTTACCTTCGCCTTACTTACTACTCTGTCCGTCGTTCTACCATGGTCCATACAGTAATTTCTGGCAGCTGCTCTCTGGTGACGAACCGAGGAATTTATCTATATTTTTGTAATTTTTGTAATCTCATTGATATACTTTCTTTGGCCTAATTATTTGATTTCCATAGAAAAAGGAGGCAAGGTTTCTCCGAAACGTATGGTTCTAAACTAAATACACACGGCATTAGCCCAAAAAGTCGCCTCCGTAGCGTAGCGGTCAGCATGGTTAGCTGCCGTCCCGGAGGTCCTGGGTTCGATTCCCGGCTCTGCCACGAAATTTGTAAAAGTGGTATGAGGATTGGAACGGGGTCTACTCAGCCTCGGGTGTTCCAAATGAGTAGAGGGGGTTCGATTCCCACCTCAGCCATCCTCGAAGTGGTTTTCCGTGGTTTCCCACTTCGTCTTCGGGCAAATGGCGGGATGGTACCTTCTTCAAGGCCACGACCGCCTCCTTCCCTCTTCGTTCCCTATCCATCCTGACCATCCATACCTTCCCTCATGAGGCCCCTGTTCGCTTTGCAGGTGAGGCCGCCTGGGCGAGGTGCCAATCACACCTCGCCAGTTGTATCCCCTCCGATTAGATGTTCCCAGCTCTAGGACACTGCCCGTAGAGGCGGTAGTGGTGAGTTCCCTCGCTTAGTCCGTGGGTTCCACCAACCTGGAGGGTAAACGACTAAGAAGAAGAAGAAGATTAGCCAAAAAAAAACATGAATTATTTACATTTCATTCTCATTTTTCAGGATTGGTGAGATACAATGGCTACTTGCGTTTGACAGTTTGAGTTTGATGTACACTGTAAACACTGAAATATCGGGCTCGTACGTTAAAATGGTGTCTTCAATTTCAAGGCATTTGTTTGTACAGTGATATTGAAGACAGTGTTGAAGCCATTGAGGGTGTATTATCAAGCGACAATGAAACTGATGGAAATGAGAGCAGTGGTGATGTAGATGCAAGTGTAATATTCCAAGGTATGCCTGCTTTTTGCGATCTGATTCTATGGTTTCCCTGAACTGATTCACTTTGCACTGTTTTCCTCCTTTTAAATATTTTATACAAAATAAAAAAATAATAAAAATAAGCATGGCTTCAAATTTTTCTAAAAAAAACATTCAGAGAATACAGTAGTTCAACATATTCAGAAACGCTGGAAGGGCTAAAGCATCAATAACTAAGTATCGAGATTTAATGCTTTTCAGTCGGTCAACACGATTGTGCTCAATTCTAATGGATGTGTCCCTAAAACATAAAAATAAACCTGAGTTGGCAACACTATGCGAGTTACTTGCTCAAGAGTGTATGCAGACAATGTTAATATTTGGGTGTTTTCTCAGCTTTGTACGATATCATAGTC
This sequence comes from Meconema thalassinum, assembly GCA_946902985.2. Lineage (NCBI taxonomy): Eukaryota > Metazoa > Arthropoda > Insecta > Orthoptera > Tettigoniidae > Meconema > Meconema thalassinum. The sequence goes on from OX336391.1 coordinate 393,242,237, forward strand.
AATTCATTGTTAGGAATAATAATAATAATAATGTAATTGGTTTTACATCCTTTTTAACAACTGCAGCTTTTAGAGACTCTCGGGCGCCGGAAATTTTCCCAAAGGGGATCTTTAACGTGCCAGAAAATCTACTGACACGGCTCCCCCGCCCTCTAAAATGCCAACTGACTGCGCCAGGATTCGTTCCTGCAACCTTGGAAACAGCAGGCGAGAACGTTACCGCTGAGCCACGCAACCAGCCTGTTTGGAATATACGGACTTGGCCAAATTATTAAAATTAAAACAACATTGCAGGTCGCCTCCGTAGCGTAGCGGTCAGCATGATTAGCTGCCGCCCCGGAGGTCCTGGGTTCGATTTTGGCTCTGCCACGAAATTTGAAAAGTGGTATGAGGACTGGAACGGGGTCTACTCATCCTCGGGTGGTCCAAATGAGTAGAGGGGGTTCGATTCCCACCTCAGCCATCCTCGAAGTGGTTTTCCGTGGTTTCCCACTTCGTCTTCGGGCAAATGCCAGGATGGTACCTACTGTAAGGCCACGGCTGCCTCCTTCCCTCTTCCTAGCCTATCCATCCCTATCTTCCATCCCTTCCCCTCCCTCATGAGGCCCCTGTTCGCTTTGCAGGTGAGGCCGCCTGGGCGAAGTGCTGATCACATTTCCCCAGTTGTATCCATCCCGACCAGATGTTCCAAGCTCCAGGACACTGCCCATAGAGGCGGTAGTGGTGAGTTCCCTCGCTGAGTCCGTGGGAACCACCAACCTAGAGGGTAAATTGACTAAATAAAATAATAAAAAAAACATTGCAAATCATTAACTACAATATTTATAGCCCTAATTAAGAATGTAACCTGTGTTATCATAAATTTGATTTCAGCTTTAGGAAAACATCCATTACAATTGGGTACAATCGTGTTGACCAACTGAAAAGCATTAAATCTCGATTACTAAGACAACTCTGAAAAATATCTTCCAACACGATAACGTGTACTTCTTAAACTTTTCGTTTATCCACGTCTTGCTTTTACCTCGGACTCCAGAAAGAAAAACTCGTCTTACCCCCCTTAACTTGTAATTCTAAATCAGTGATATATCTGGGCATTTAAACCCAGATGACGTCTAGGATAAGGTTAGACAAGGATTTGGGATAGAAATGATCGGGGGTCACCGGAAGTTTTAAATGTTGTCCCTAAGGAATTATTTACAAGTCGTAAATCTTCAGAGATGAGACTTTGGCAATAATCATTTATTGATTGTTAAATTATTGTTAATTTTCAATATGTATAGAATTACTAAAATTTAAAATGTTTCCTTTCAACAGGTCATTCGCAAGGACAACGTAGAAATCATTCTCTCTCTCTGGGAATATTCATGTGTTAAGTTCCGTGAACTACTGGGTTAGTAATAAGTATTCTTTGAACATGCTCTCGTGAGCTGACTTTCCGCGAGTACGATCTTTTGAAGTTGTCTTGGTTACAACTGTGATAGCACTGCTTGGTAGGAAATAATAACATAAAAACCTATCTAAGCGGGGCCAATAGAAATGCCCGTGGCATTTTTAGCAGAAGCTCCTTCAAGCGATATATCACCCCCTGACACTATAAGGGTTAAAAGTGACAGTCAGTCTGAAAGACTAGACTTTGTATCATTTTAAAGGCTACAAATGCTGAAAAATGCTAGAAAGGCTGGAGGCTTCTCGCTTCGCTCGAAGCCAAAGACTCTTGACATGTTAGAAAATTATCTGAATAATACTTATCTTGCTTTGTAATACTTTACCTTGTTTCAAATTAATCGCGAACGGCAAGTGCAAACCAAGGGCAAAGTAAGGTCAAGCGCGCGGAGGGAGATGGCTGAATGACGTGCCCTTCCATCCAGTCTAAAAACACTTTTAGTGGGCGATGTATTGAAGATAGAGATATGTTCTCCCGGACTTTTTTGTAGAACTTTTCATGCTGACCAATTCTTACGCTCATAGTATATTGATATTTTTAACGGTTTGCCCAGCGTAAGCTTAAGAAGCGCACGGACGCCAAGTTTGTTTTCGACTTTTTCACTGAAATCGTTACTGCTTGGCTTCCTTTGATCATACATAAATTATTTTCTACAGAATCTTTCCTCGAGATATCCTTTACAGAACGGTGAAAACCGCATCAAAATCCATCCAGGGTTCTCGAGATTACCAGTGACATCCAAGAATCGGGGATTTTTGTCTTATACTAACGAAGTAGAGATTGTCGGGGAACACATGCACCAAGCGGTACTATGACGTCACACACCTCAGTGCATCTAGGTACATTTCGCCCCGTCACCGTAACTTAACACCAGACCCCAGCGTAACGACGAAGTCGACAAGATCATTTAAAATGATAAAACATAACTAGTTTGTCCCTTGCACAACTCTTCCGACTCCAATCTATTTGTGTATCCAAGGCATAGGGATTCTTCCATGTTCCCACTTTAATTGGTTCTTGTCTTTTCTGATAACATCATTTTTCGAGAGATCAGATCTCTTATTTCTTTACCTTATTTTCACGTTATGAGCGAAGCCACCGTGGCTTAGGCGGCAGCACGCCGGCCTCTCACCGCTGAGTCCGTGGTTCAAATCCCGGTCACTCCATGTGAGATCTGTGCTGGACAAAACGGAGGCAGACAGGTTTTTCTCCGGGTACTCCGGTTTTCCCTGTCAACATTTCATTCCAGCAACACTCTCCACTATCATTTCATTTCATCTGTCATTCATTTATTCATTGCCCCAGAGGAGTGCGTCAGGCCTCGGCAGCCGGCACAGTTCATATCCTCGCCGCTAGATGGGGGCTTCAGTCATTCCATTCCTGACCCGGTCGGAGACTGGAAGCAGGTTGTGGATTTTCATTTTCACGCTATGAAATGTAGTTTTATGAGATCACTTCTTGTGTGTATGCTAATGTGTTTGTGTCCGTAATTAATTTTAAATATCTGGAGCTATTTCAATGAAACCTGATATGGATTCACTACTGCCTCGTCCGAACGTAACCGAGCGTCTATCTGTGATTCGTGTGGACAAAACAATCGACACGACATTCTAGGCATTCTACTCCAATAGAGACTTATATATGTTGCTGGTGGCTTCTGTGGCTCATGCCGAGCTTCTATGCCCAAAATCTCGGGTTCAAACCCGGCCAAAGTCGTCGGATGTTTTAAGAGCAATAAAAATCCCTCAGTACTACATGTCTTCCTTCAGAGGGGAAGTGAAGCCGGCGGGCCCATGTCATCGACTTATGGGATGTAAAAGAATCTTCCACTAACTAAAATTGTGTGAAACTCAATTTGTAGGTTTTATTTGATTAACGCTCTATTAACTCCAACGTTCGTCACCAGGTGCCAGTTGCGGTAGCATCTAGTTGCCAAGTACATAGTTAGGTGTTATTGATGGTAGCATTTGGTAGCAAAAGTAAGAAATACTCAAATTGATCGTCTGCAGTCCTTATCTGACTTACAGATCACACACACAAATAGAGCCATCACAATTAACACCGATTATCAGACAGATTCTACACACACCCAAAGCACACGGGGCTACATAATGGCGTTTCGCAGCCCCTAAACTGAGGAACCAACCAACTATATGTTGCTATAAGAACATCTCACTTACGGCACTCTTATTGAAAGTTAATATGCCTATCGGTCCCGATACAGTACAGTGCTAAAGGTCCCTAATGTTACAAAAACTTGTTCATAATTTCAGTTTTTTATTTATTCTTGCGTCTCTATATTTTAAAATTTTTAAAAATCAGTGCTACCAACATTATAGTGTCAATTTGTATTTATTTAGTCGATTTACCCTCTAGGTTGGTGGTTCCCACGGACTCAGCGAGGGAACTCACCACTACCGCCTCTATTGGCAGTGTCCTGGAGCTTGGAACATCTGGTCGGAGGGGATACAACTGGTGAGGTGTGATCAGCACCTCGCCCAGGCGGCCTCACCTGCAAAGCGAACAGGGGCCTCATGAGGGAAGGGAGGAGAGGAAGATTAGGATGGATAGGCAAGGAAGGGGGAAGGAGGCGGCCGTGGCCTTGAAGTAGGAACCATCCTGGCATTTGCCCGAAGACGAAGTGGGAAACCACGGAAAACCACTTCGAGGATGGCTGAGGTGGGAATCGAACCCCCTCTACTCATTTGGGCCACCCGAGGCTGAGTAGACCTAATACCACTTTTCAAATTTCGTGGCAGAGCCGGGAATCGAACCCAGGACCTCTGGGGCGGCAGCTAACATGCTGACCGCTACGCTACGGAGGCGATTAACTCCAACAACTAACTCGTGATATTTCAGACAGTAGGCCATTGTATGTTGATGGATTGCATATCTTTGCAAAACTTGGGAAATACAACCTTTATAATACTCACTTGTGTCGATTTTTAAAAGTCTGCGCACATTGCCACGTTTTCTCTTGAATATCTGTGAGTTGGTTTGCCATCATTCGTCCTAACAATCTTGTAGTGGCGATATTTAGGCGACTGCAGCGCCTCTAGTGATCAATGGAGTCGCTTAAATTATAGCCAGGAAACCTTGTACAATGATCTGAACGTAACCCATCAACTTATCGTTCAACAAGTGTGCTTTTCTTCTGGTATTACAAAGTGCAACCTTCTCTAAAAAGAATGAATAAGGATTTTACGGCTGTAGGAGCCCTTAATAAGTTAATGGCATTTTAAAACTATCGCCCCCGGGTGGGCTTGAACCACCAACCTTTCGGTTAACAGCCGAGTGCGCTAGCCGATTGCTCCACGGAGGCCTGTGGGGTTTCTCTTCGTGGATATTTGCCAAGTTTAGAAGCTGAACCATGCATGTCCTCGGTCCCAGCAATGTGGTCTTAAATATTCCAAGCCATGCAAATGAAATGAAATATCCTGATTATATGATAGTATAAAGGAATCACGGTTTTATTTTAAAAAGACTAAGCCTATAATAAAATTTGTAGTTTGCCATAGTTTAGTCTTTAGAGACAAAAGATTTTAATTTACTGGTAGAGTTACTGACACTAGTCTTTTGTCCGCCTCGTTGCAAAGTGCTCAACCCAATTTAGTGGTTGCCTGGGCGATCAGGATGCCATTATCTCCAGTTGTGTCTGCTTCCTTAATGTGAGTTAGAGAAAAACTTCATCTGCTTGATAGTCAAGAAACATCCTAAGCTATTAGTAAAAGTATCCTCCCCGGCGGGGAATCGGACCCCGGTCTCCCGCGTGACATCGGGGATACTGACCACTATACTACCGAGAACACACAGTCTTCGTATCTTCTAAGATAAGATGTTCCTCAGAATGTTTGAGACCTTGGATATCCATATAAGGAGTGAGAGCAATAACTAAGGTCACAAGGCAAATATCGTTCTTCCAGTGCGTCACGTATAATAACCAGCAGATATAACCTATACAACCATCACGAGACGCATTACACGTCTACATATAGGCTGTACCCAAAGGTTCGATCCTTAACGACAAGGTCGAGTCGCCTCCGTAGCGTAGCGGTCAGCATGGTAAGCGGCCGCCCCGGAGGTCCTGGGTTCGATTCCCGACTCTGCCGCGAAATTTGAATACTGGTACGAGGACTGGAACGGGGTCTACTCAGCCTCGGGTGGTCCAAATGAGTAGAGGGGGTTCGATTCCCCCTCAGCCATCTTCGAAGTGGTTCTTCCGTGGTTTCCCACTTCGTCTTCGGGCAAATGCCGGGATGGTACCTTCTTCAAGGCCACGGCCGCCTCCTTCCCTCTTCCTTGCTTATCCATCCTGACCATCCATACCGTCCCTCATGAGGCCCCTGTTCGCTTTGCAGGTGAGGCCGCCTGGGCGAGATGCCAATCACACCTCACCAGTTGTATCCACTCTGGTTGGATGTTCCCAGCTCTAGGACACTGCCCGTAGAGGCGGTAGTGGTGAGTTCCCTCGCTGAGTCCGTGGGAACCACCAACCTAGAGGGTAAATCGACTAAATAATAATAATAAAAAAAAAGGCTATTGAATGTTGATGGGAAATACAACCTTTATAATACTCACTTGTGTCGATTTTTAAAAGTCTGCACACATTGCCACGTTTTCTCTAGAATATCTTATAGTGGCTATATATAGGCGACTGCAGCGCCTCTAGTGATCAATGGAGTCGCTTAACTTATAGCCAGGACACTGAACGTAACCCATCAACTTATCGTTCAACAAGTGTGCTTTTCTTCTGGTATTACAAATTGGAACCTTCTCTAACAAGAATGAATCAGGATTTTACGCCTGCAGGAGCCCTCAATAAGGTAATGGCGTTTTAAAACTATCGCCCCCGGGTGGGCTTGAACCACCAACCTTTCGGTTAACAGCCGAACGCGCTAGCCGATTGCGCCACGGAGGCCTATGGGTGCTCCCTTCGTGGATATTTGCCAAGTTCAGAAGCTGAACCATGCATTTCCTCGGTCACAGCAATGTGGTCTTAAATATTCCAAGCCATGTAAATGAAAAGAAAGATCCTTATTATATGATAGTATAAAGGAATCACTGTTTTATTTTAAAAAGAATAACCCTATAATAAAATTTGTAGTTTGCCATAGTTTAGTCTTTAGAGACAACGGATTTTAATTTACTGGTAGAGTTACTGACACTAGTCTTTAGGACCGCCTCGTTGCAAAATTCTCAACCCAATTTAATGGTTGCCTGGGCGATCAGCATGCCTTCATCCCCAGTTGTATCTGCTGCTTAAATGTGAATTAGAGAGAAACACTTCATCTGCTTCATAATCAAGAAACATCCTAAGCTATTAGTTAAAGTATCATCCCCGGCGCTGAAACGAACACCGGTATCCCGCGTGACGGGTGGGGATACTGACCATTATACTACCGAGGATACACCATTTTCGTATTTTCTAAGATAAGATGTTCCTCAGAACGTTTGAGACCTTGGATATCCATATAAGGAGTGAGAGCGGTAATTAACGTCACAAGGCATATATCGTGCCTTCTGTGCACCTCGTATAAAAACCAGCAGATGTAACCTATACAACCCTCTCGAGACGCGATACACGTCTACATATAGATTCGATCCCTAATAAAACACCTTTTTTTTATTTTTAGCCTATTTACAATTTTGAAAATATAGGCTTATGAGATCACCTTTTGTCCGTGTGTGTGTGCGCGCGTGTGTGTGTGTGTGTGTGTGAGGTGTGTACAGCATCCCAGGGGTATGCACCCCTTGGAGACCATCCCCCCGGCATCTGGCTAAATCCCCTATAATGGTAACCCTTGGAAAGCCGGGGCAACATCCATTAATACTGTAAGGACAGCTTGCTACTCCATAAAGCAGCTCAAGCCTTACGTAATCATTACACTCAGCGACATAGTATTAAACTGGGACAGCATGCCAACACAATGCTGACAGCAGGACGTCAGAAGGTATAAGAAGGCGTCCTAATGAGGTCAAAGGGTCTCTTCATTGTCAGTGCTTCATCGAGACAGCCGGAGGCTACGCTGGTGTCAACCGAGGTGAGTCAGTCATATCGTGTTCAGAGTCCTATTTTGTAACCTGTAACCCAACACTTGTACACATTGTGAACATAATCTTATTCCCTACAAGGGACTCATACTCAAAACAATAGACCAATAAAACACTTGGTCTACACTCTACACACGCTTTACTGTTATACGCCTTTTTACATCCCAACGCCCTTCCTTACTCCCGTCACGGCAAGACGTGACAGACGGTAGCCTATTAGCGCTAACTTAAGTACTTTTGTATTCCCCGAGCCGGCCCGGCTGCAAGCGAGCAGCGCGTGCCACTCGGCTGATACAAGCAGATTCAATTACATAATAAGCAGTCAGCTGAGCTAAGCGACCAGCACAGCGACCCTGTGCATTGGGTCCCATCCCTTCGCAACACTGCTACATTATTTATAGGAACGCCCCCTAGTTCCTAGCACACCACAACACTCTACACTGGTCAGCTTACCCTGACAAGGGAAGCTACCCTTTTAGGCACCACCTTACAAATTAGTACAACAACTCTCCCTTTTAGATCCACCCCCAAATAAGGGATCTAAAACACTGGTGGAGGCGCCATCCTACGCACAGTAGAACGGGACTCAATCAACGAGCCCTCGTAGGAAAAACGACCCCTTCCGTACCGCAAAAAGCCAAGCAAATAGAGAATTTTTTTTTAACCTCATATTGCGTCACACATTTTTTTTTTATTATTAAATGTCCACATTTAGAACTACATTAAGAGACTTTGCACACCATTTGTCGGCTAGTACAACTCCACTCCTGCCGAAGCTAAAGATTAAGAACAGTGACTTAATAACTGACCAGACTGCAGTACAACTTCTCAGGGACCTTGAATTCCACACAGCACAGATCCGTGCTCAACACCCTGCCGCTGCAGCACAGGTTATACATTTTACACGGTCCCAGGCCAGTGAATACACACACGAGTCGCCGGTATCCAGCGATAGTGAGGTAGATTGCCTGCCAACACTCCATCCCCTATTGTTACAGCAACTGCAGATCACAGAGCAGAAAGCCAGTAACCTGCTCGAGCGCATTTCAGAGCTATTAGAGATAGACACTATTAAAGCCGATAATCACACGACAGAAGCGGTTCTTGACATCCACACTATTTTGGAGACAGTAAAACAGGATTTAGACAGAACCGTACACATAGTCGAATCCACACAGTACGACGACACACCAGCCATAAGCACAGACATATCAGGTGACGAGCCACCTGGTAACGTAACACAGGTGTCCTACACGGGAAGCGAGGCTAATTCCCCTCCAAACAGCCCAAACACCTCGACACACAGTCAACGAAACACAGCCGAGAACGACATGAATAGACACACTGAGTACCCCATGATCCACCCCACAAAGTTCACGGGGGAAGGCCAGGATCCCGAGGAATACCTCAAGGCCTTCAATAGAACGGCTCGGATCAATGGTTGGAGCGAGGAAGTTAGGAAACGGCTCCTTCCTGCTTACCTCACGAAGGCGGCCATGACGTGGTATGAGCTCCATGAGGACACACTAGAAGCTGCCACATGGGAGGAAACCGCTTTACTCTTAAAGGAGGAGTTCCAGCTCATACCAGACGATGACGATCTCTATGACCAGATTAGACAGAGGTCACAGGGACCCAAAGAGAGCGCCCAAGCATACATCAATGTTAAATTGATAATGTGCGAAAAGTACAATGCAGCAATGACAAATAAACAGAAAGTCAAGCTGTTAATGCAGGGCCTCAGACCAGCCATAGTAGAAAAGCTATGCATTATGAACAACCTCACGGTCCAACATATGTTGAATAACATAAAGACCATAGAGGAGGGGAGAAAGATCACGGAAAAGGCTACGGAAAAAGCCGTGGATCTGCACTTCCAAACTCAGAAAGACGACACTAACGCCAAGATGGACGAATTAGTGGACAGGATGGAGAAACTGACCATAGCTGCCATCCAAGCGGGCGGGAGACCGCCAAGGGATGAGCAAGCAGACACACGAGGACACTATCATACTGAAAGGGACAGGGGGTACACGGAGAGGAGACGCTACGGGAGGGAACAAAATTACTACCCTCCACAGCGGCCAACAACACCTCCCCCACAGGATAGGCCACACTACCCTCCGCGGTACTCACCGATAGCATACACGGACACAGAGCCGACATACCCCTCAAGGCGTTCACCATCTCCGTACACACGGGAGTACTACCCTGAGGAGTACGACCACGACATCCCCCGACGAAACAGCCCGCCCCCACGCAGCCAAGGTTATGCAGCCCCGCAGTACAGGGGAAATGGGGAACATCGGGAGAACCCGCCCCCACGCAGCCAAGGTTATGCAGCCCCGCAGTACAGGGGAAATGTGGAATATCGGGAGAACCCGCACCCACGCAGCCGAGGTTATGCAGCCCCGCAGTACAGGGGAAATGTGGAATATCGGGAGAACCCGCCCCCACGCAGCCAAGGCTATGCGGCCCCGCAGTACAAGGGAAAATGGGAACAGCGAGAAAACCCACCCTCGACCAGACAGGGGTATGCAGCTGACCAATATAGGGAAAAGGGGAACCGACGGGAACACCCGCCCCAACAGCAGCAGACATACACCCCACCCTGGCGGAGACAGAATAACGGACAACAGGGCAATAACCGACAAGGAAGAAAACCCACTAGAGAAAGGGACAACATAGACAAACACACGAAGGGCTCGGAACACTACCCCCTCCCAGACGAATACCCGAGGGAGTTCAGGGATGAAGCACCCCGCCGGACAGATAGGGGGGTAATACTCCCTACACCTACTTACACACCGCAAACGGGGAGTTGGCGCAGCCACCCCGAGGGGGGGGCGCACATACAGTACAGGTAGGCGTACACCCACATTTTCAAAAAACGCCTAGACGGGGAGGTTCGGCTAGCTGATGAAGCAGCTGAGGTTCCTCCCCCAACACAACACAAGAAAGTCCCTTCCCCCAAGAAAACTCATAAGAGTAAGGGGAAGAAGCAGCCAGCCAAAGCTAAGGCTGACGATCCGCACCCGGACCGTTTCCAAACACACCCCGTGCAAGGAGACGGCAACTGTCTGTTTAGGGCCATGAGCTTTCTAATCCGGAATACCGAGGATTATCATGGGGACTACAGACAGAAAACGGTCAAACATATCCTGGCCAACTGGAAAGAGTACCGGGACTTTGTGTCGGACGAGCGGGAAAACCCATTCCAGACCGGGGCGGATTACCGAAAATACATGGGCAAGGACGGCACCTATGGCAGTGCCGTAGAGGTAACCGCTCTCGGCAAGGTGATCAAAGCCAACATCCATGTATATACGGATGTGCACTCGCCTCCGCTATTCTCAACTGCGGGATTCAATAGGGACCTACACGTACTTTTTACAGGAAACCCTAAGGCGGGACATTACACACCCCTCACAATCAGAAGCAAACAGCCCGAGAACACGCCCATACCCTCCAAACAGGAAACCCTACCCCCTTCACCACAACACAGGGGGGGAAATGACCACACACAGGCGCATGGCGCGAGCTCGCTCGGCATGGGGAAGCCAGCAACAGGAGTCGAACTCGCGACCGCCTGGAACAAAAGTCGGGGTAACAAGGGCAAGCTCAGGGTCACATTTGCAGACACACCTTCCCGAGAGGAAGAAACCAACAACAACACAACTACACAAAGGCTGGGAACGATTAATACATTAAACGTTCGCCAGCAAACTCCTAGTCTCACAGCAAGACCGGTTAAAGGAGATGGCGATGTACTGGGCAAACGCACTTTGCTGACCGGGGCAAAGTACTCAGGACAGGAAGTAAGCCGAGAGGCGAAGCGTGCTAGGTACGATAAACGGACAGATCCATGCCTCCCCAGCACAAATGTCACTCCGGCAACAACAACAACAACAACATACATCTTACACAACACATCGGTGCAGGGCAGTGGATTTCAGGTATCGGCCCTCACGATACACGCCACCATAAATGGCCACAGAGTGCAGGCCCTAATCGATACTGGGGCTGCCGTAAGTTGTGTTAATAGCCGACACATTGCCGAGGCGCAAATACAAGGTGTCACGGGGGACATCCGGCTGGTAGCGGCCAATGCTCAGACGTTAGAAAACATGGGAGTGGCAAACATACATATTAGGATAGACCATTTTGCCACAACGCACCCCATGTTCGTTATCGAACACCTTTCTGCGTCAGCCATAATTGGTATGGATTTTCTCGCTAGGTATGAGGCTAGCATAAATTTCGCTAGTGGTCAGATGCTTTTAAAGCACGACCAGAGGCTCACCACACATCCCATGGTATACACCAGGAACAAAGATGGGATTCGAGCGGAGCGAGAAAACCACGAGCATCAGGCCCCTACACTGCACACTATCAGCCAATACACAAACACACACACGGATAAGGCGGCCAACCAGAACCACACGCAGGACCTGACTCCGGAGCAAAATAAAAGGCTCACGGAGCTCCTGGAGACCAACAGAGATATTTTTGCCCACTCAATGAAGGATCTCGCTGTGACAGACCTCATTGAACACCACGTCACACTCACTAGTGACCGACCGGTACACCAGCCTCCCTTCAGAGTGAGCCAGAAGGAGCGACATACCATCGACGCTCAGATCTCAGAGATGCTCGAAGCAGGGGTCATTGTGCCCGTTATTTCTAACTACTCCTCTCCAGTTCTGCTGACCAAAAAGAGGGACGGATCGCACAGATTTTGTACTGACTACAGGAGGCTCAATAAGTTAGTCGAAAATGATAGTTATCCACTACCAAGGGCAGACACCTATTTGGACGCCCTTGGTGGAGCTAGCTGGTTCAGTTCGATGGATTGCTATAGTGGATTCTATTCAATCCCCGTCTATGAACCAGATAGGCACAAGCTGGCGTTCGTTACAGAGAACGGACTATTTACCTACACCCGTTTACCAATGGGTCTCCGTAACGCCAGCCAAACCTTCCAAAAGCTAGTGGATAAGACATTTTCAGGGCTTAAATGGCGTTCCGTATTAGTGTACGTGGATGACATAACGGTCTTCTCCAACACTTTTGACGAACACATCGTACATTTGGAGGAGGCTTTCGCAAGGATCAGAGAAGCTAAACTAAGGCTTAAACCTGCGAAATGTCAATTTGCCAGACAGCAAATTACCATATTGGGCCATATTGTCAATAGGGAGGGCATTATTCCCGACCCAGCTAAGACTGACGCAATAACGAACATCCCAATGCCCACAAATTTGAAACAATTGCGCAGTTTTATTGGCTTGGCTTCGTACTATCGCAAGCATATCTATAGATTTGCACACATCGCCCATCCACTAACTGAACTCACACGTGAAAGAACGCCCTTCAGCATCACGCAGGAACACATAGATGCCTTCAACACACTGAAGCAACTATTGACCTCACCGCCCTTACTGCAACACTTCCACAGTGATAGACCCACATTTTTACACGTGGATGCCAGCCTGTATGGGCTGGGGGCAGCCCTATTGCAGGAAGACACCGAAGGGCGTAAACGGCCCGTCGCCTATGCTAGCAGGAAGCTAACGGCCGTTGAGACTAGATACTCTGCCACAGAGCGGGAAATGCTGGCATTTTCGTGGGGAGTGAACTATTTTAGAGTATACCTCTATGGTATCAAGTTCACGGTAGTGACTGACCACGCGAGCTTGCTTTTTTGGGACAAATTTAAAAACCCAAATTCGCGACTCAACAGGTTTATATTCCGCCTGTATGAATATGATTTCGTGGTCAAACACAAGAAAGGCGCTACACACCTAGACGCAGATGGGTTGTCTAGGCTGCCAGTAGCCGATCCCCCGGATGACAGTAAGGACCACGACTGGGACAATATGCCCACCTTTGCCCTGACGGTGGTTGACATCAAACAGGAGCAAGAAAGTGATCCGCACTTGAAACAGATTCTATTGGCACTAGAAGACTTGGATAAAGTGGACTCCAAGACAGCACGGCTGTCTAGGCGATTTTTCCTAGACAAAGACGGGGTACTGAAATTTAAGCCCACAGCCATGCACGATAGCGCACCTATAGCGGTTCCGGAATCATTGAGAGAAAATATCATGATCGGACACCATAATAGCCCACTAGCAGGGGCACACTTAGGTACGCATAAAACTTACCTTAGAATCCGTGACAAGTACTATTGGGTGAACATGAAGGCCGACATAGATACCTTTGTCAAGACATGTCACACCTGCCAACGATTCAAAACAAGACCTGGCAAGCCTCATGGACTACTCAACCCAATTCCCGTGGGAGAGTTATTTCACAGAGTCGGAATAGATGTGAAAGGCCCCATTACAACAAGTCAGAAAGGTAATAAATATATCCTGGTGGCCACCGAGTATCTCACACGATACATGATTACAAAGGCTGTGCCCAAAGCAGACACGAACAGCATAGCCGAATTTCTATTTGACATAATTACACGATATGGCCTATTCCAAACCTTATTATCCGACAGAGGTACTATTTTCACCTCGAGAGTGCTCCAACAGTTTCTGGAGATACTCAGGATTAAGGCATACACTACCACGAGTTTTTCCCCGCAAACCAACGGACTCACGGAGAGTATGAATAAAATACTTGGAATAGCGCTGGCTAAATTTACAGAGGACGCAGGAACAGACTGGGATGAATACCTGCAAAGCACTACTTTTAGTTATAATACCTCTGTATCTACGGCTACGAAACACTCTCCACACTTCCTACTGCACGGATACACACCCAGAAGTCCCATAGACAATATATGTATCCCACAGGACGCCCACACAGACAATGCGGCTCGGCTAGAGCATTTGCAGATAGCCCGCATGGACGCTAGAAAAAACATAGCCGAGGCCCAGAAAAAGCAAAAAGAGCGGTACGATCGGAATAGAAAGACCGTGGAATACACACCCGGGCAATTGGTCATGGTCTCCAATCATGCCCGTAAGAAGAACGTGTCCGAATTTCTCCTGCCACGCTGGTCAGGTCCCTTCAAAGTCTGCAGGAAGATATCTGACCTAAATTATATAGTGAGCGTGCGCCATGGGAGAAAACTCATAAAGGACACTATTCACGCCCGCCGGATAAAGGCATATCATACACGTGAAGCTCACACACCTACACGTACAGGAGGGCACACTACTAAGAGAAAAGGAAACGGTCCCGCTGGCAGACGGGGGAAGAAAGCAAAGAAATAGCCCACTGACCGCACCGGGATACGATCCTAACACCCCACAGAACTGTCCCGGAGACACGCGGGCATAATGACATTTCGTACCATTGTCGGGACATAATCGAACCACGGTACAGTAACACAAAATCTGGGGACACACATGTAGTTAAGGGAAGGTTCATCTACAAGTACGGCCAACGCGTATGAGATTTCCAAAGTGAAATGCCATGGCCTGTGGGTTGGGATTCCAAGTAAAACGGAAATCCCGTGGCTCGTGATCTCCAGATACGGTCACGTTAAACCACAAATTCCCCTCTTTTCTGTCACAATGCGAAAAGCACTCATCGCAGTAACAGCGAGTAAGCGATTAAAAACACATGTGCCGGACATACAGCGTTATCAAGACAAGTAACGAGCGTGCGCACAGGACATTGTAATCCGATACCGCCATGCTCAGCAATAACACAGGCCTCAGTGATAAACTGTACGCTTACAGACAACAGCTCTCAGAGCAGAGCGCACGGCATCATTCACGCCCGATTCACAGACCCTATATCTTCCAAAATTACACTACAAGGGGAAATCAAAAACGTACAAACTCTACACAGGTATGCATGCATTCATTTGCGCATTGCACATCCACGGAAACGTGCCATAATATATGCGGCACGGAAATGATCACACCAAGTCTTTACAGACAACCGGATTCGAACCCATGACCACACACCACACTCGTACCAAAAACTAACTATCCAATGGTATTTTTGGTACGCGAAACACAAGCAAAAACCACACTGGGAAAGCCCCAAGCCCTGTAACACAACGCAAACATAAAACACAGAGAATGACATAAGGTCACGGGTCTGAGTTCCAGTAAAAATTTAGACACAAAGGAGAACAGCTATTCAGGCATCCAATCATACTGAAATTGGCCCATACAAGTGCATGAACAGGGAATACTACATTTCCTCCCACCAAAAACCAGACATAAAATTTCGAATTACACCAGGCATAGAGGAATACATTTCACAAACACAGGTAGGAAAATTTCGCAAGACACAGGTCTTAAGGAACAATGGCCACACGACGTCATTACCTAACTAGGGCGAATTGCTACATTAAGCCGCTAGGAATTTAAAACAATGACCACACATGCATTCGTGCAGAAAAAGCACATACCAACTGCTGACAGTAAACTATTTACACTGCAATACTGCGATGACTAGACGCTATTGCGTATCGCCAGTGACCGTGAAATCACAAACACATAACAATTATAACACCATACATTTTTTTCTCCACACTGCAAAAACATTTGGCAATGGACAAGACGTGACACAGCGGAACTTATCTTGGGCCTATAAGGGCACGTCGCGAGGACGTTGGCAAGCCACGGGCGCCTTCTGCCCACACAGGCGATACATATTACGACTTGGCCTGCAACAGACCAACCGTCCGCGTGGTGTAGCGGTACATAGTCACACACACGCACACGCACTCAACAATTAGGAGCAAACACAGACAAGATCTCCCCCCTAATAACTTCTCTTATCTATCGCAAGGCATAGGAGTCATTACAGATGACTAGCACATGACCAGTCGCATTACGACCACTGGCCACATCTACGCTGCAAATGGCCGACCAGATTAGGTCATGCAGCTCTACTATCCCAAGGCGCGGATAGAAAGCCAACATGGACCAAGGGAGGATGACAGGAGAACAGGCTACCAGCGTACCACCTTACTCCCTTCCCATAACCTTCTCACGCCTGACATAAACAACGCAAACATATCTACACGACCAAAAACAGCTACACTACATTACAAAATACACACACGGGGTTGATGGACTTCATGCGTCTAAAGAGCAGGCATGCTACGCCTTGCGTCCCGATGCTAACACCTGAGTATTAGGGGTGTGTCAGCAAACATTAAAGAAGCATAATGCGCCTCTCCAAATGAGAGAGGAGGCCATAGATATATACTAACCATTCTTCAGTACTTAAACTCTCCCGCATGAAAGGAACATATGGTATTATGCCCCAGCCTACACCTATCCGTACATGAAGGCAGAAACTTCATATCCAGACACATGCATGAGTATCCCATCCATTCACCAGGGATTTTAATATCAAACCTGCATGAACTTTCGTATTTTTGCAATCCCGGGAATTGCCTCCCCAATCCACTCACTATAGGAGCATCCCAACGCCACCACCGGTTCTAGGCCACCACTAACGTGGAACCCAAAGGTGCGCAACCCCTTCCTACCATACTTTAAGCCCTCTCAACAAATAACTACCCCCAAATCCTCATAACAGGGTACCTGACATTCCAGACCCTACTAACACCTCCATTAAGGTAAAGAAAGCATTATTGCTGGAAAGCTGACATAGCGATGGTAGACCAGAAGTAGCCTATGTACTTAGAAGATCTAAAACCCCGCAACACTGGAAATATTTTACATCTTACACAGAAATTAAACCATTTACACAGGTTACGCTACATTTTTTTTTCTTACAAAGGAATCTGATACGGTATGATTGTTGACAACGGTGTAAGCCGACGGTCAGGAGAACCACACTTTGAGAGATGGGGAAGGCGATGTGGACCCTTCCCCAGTTGGCCCGACAGCGCAGCGACCTCACTTACCTGACGACTAGACCGAACAGACGAACTACGTGAGGTCAAAGCATTCGGGACCGGACACGGGCAAACATCGAGATCTAGGGGTGCATATTAGCCCATCCCCCTTATCGGAGAAGGTTACACCCATTATGTGTCCCGGTCATCGAAGCCGAGATCTGCAGGGTGACTTTCCGAGGATGGCGGGAGAAATAGCTCACTCAGCGCCGGCCTCAGGAACTATCCCTAGAGACGACCCCATTATGACTAGACTTCTAGTTAAGTTTAAATTTAAGTAGGCACGGCTTCCATAGCGGGAAGCAAAACTCCTGTGCGTTGGAGCATACTACGGCGGCCCATAGAGGCAAATTTATATATCAATGCGAAAATGCATACTACGGCGGCCCATAGAGGCAAATTTATATATCAATGCGAAAATGCATACTACGGCGGCCCATAGAGGCAAATATCACTGCGAAAAGCAGATTGCGACGGCCGATTAAGGCGAAGACAATATTATGCCATTGGACCACACTGTCCAATGCCCACATAAATGGCGACGCAACGGGCAACCAGAGGGCATTAAGAGAGGGGCATTGCGCGCCCCTCACAGGAGCCAAGTGGGCGGCTCAACTATGATAAATCGGAACAGCAAACGGTCATGAACTAGGAAGTTACAGCGGGCGAAACGGTTAGCTTAGTGGCACCGTACGCGCCTGCGAATAGATTAGTACTAATAATAGACGTTGACACCTAGAGTTAAGGGGACGGAATCTAGCGACCCTAGAGACAACCGGTGTTTCTGGGGCTCGTGCGGGTGGTGATCTGGGGATTTAATTGCCCCAGGCGATCGTCCTAGGCCAAATTTAGTTGTAAGACGGTTGCATTTGACACGCAACCTAGGATTAAGCAAATTTATTCACCGCTGTTGCCAGGTATGGCGCAGCACATTTCGGCAATAGATTAAGGCAACCCTCTCGGCTTAGTAATAGTTTTTTTTTATTATTAGCCCATAATTAAGTTAGATAGTATTAAGTAACGCCGGTCGGCACTCGGTGACTATAAATCCGTTACCGAGGTAAGCCCGACAATACTTAGGATAAACTAGGTTAAAATAGGCATAATCAAAGTGGAATATATCGGCACCCGGTAACCACAATTCCGCTACCGGGGTAAGACCAACTATATATTATTTACGGCATTACGGCACCGTATAGGGTAAGCCCGGCCTTGCAGCTAAGTAACATTAATCATGCTATTTTTTTTTCAGTGAAAGAAGAGCTTCAACCAGTACTAATATGTTTTTTCTAAACCTCGCCATTTTTTTTTCACAGGCATCGTCACCAGATACAGAAAACTGGTGACAGGAATTTCACTACCATATAGCAGTGGCATATTATTTACAGCATGCCATGATGTGTACTATTTTTTTTTTATTTTATATACGTCAACTTGCACTAATCCCGACACACTCGCAAACACTCACCACATTTTTCTTTTTCAGCTACACACTCCAAAATAAATCTGCACAGCAGGACTGGTGCCTGTGGGGTACCAGGCTTACTGGCAGATCAACTAAAATATAAACACATAAAGCGTCAAAATGCGACGCAGATTACGACAATGAGGGCGCAACCGATTTGTGGCAGTGACTCTCATTGTCAAGTGTGAAAGCATTCACCCACAGAGGATGCTTCACAGATTAGGTATTAAGCATACATGCAAGCGGTACGACCACTATACCGTACCAAGAAGTGGCCGTACAGGATCAGCCGTGAGACGGCAAGCGTACGTACAGACGGGTAGCGTGCACGCGAGGTACCTCACAAAAACTATAATTATAAGGGATTAGCGCGATTAAGTAGACATAAGACCACTGTAATTAATAATTTTTAAGGATAAACTTTATACAATTATTCCACTAGACATAAGGTCATTGTAATTTATAAATTTTTAGGATAAACTTTATACAATAATTCCACTGGTAAGCGACAATATTCCTGAATGTCAGAATCGCAACATAGTACATTAAACACTATATATATTTTTGTTTGTTTATCAAGATGCCAATGTACATAATGTGTATGATTTGTTTTCTTTCATCTTTCCTTCTTCTAACTTCCCCATTTGTCAGGGTGTTCCGTTTTTTCCCAAACCAATAAACGCCTTTTGAATATTTCCCTTAAATTATACCCTGGAACACCCATTTTTCTATTTTCTTCTACCTTTCTTATTGCAGGGAGCACTTTTTCCCTAAGATAGGGCGGACGACGCCATCATCCGTTCGGCCCTGGGTTTTTCCTCCCTGCACAGCTATGTAACACATCACCGTCAGCAACCATGTTTTTTTTAAACTAGCAATATGCCAGCAATAGCAAGGGCAATTTTTTTTTACATGTCGAATTTATTTTAATGTTCAATTTTTCTCAAATGTCAATTTTTTCCCAATGTTAACCAAATCTTTCGCAATGTCAATTTTTTTTGTTTGTTTTTTCACAATGTCAATGTATACATATATCTGTAAATCCCATAACCCTCCCCTCTGAACACGGGCTGACCTCACACCCACACTTCGATACGACGCCACCAGGAGATACGAGGGGGTTTCGAGGACCACTACGTCAACATCCCAACTTCCAGTTCCGTTCCCGTTCGCGAGGACGCGAACAAATGAAGGAAGACTCTTGTACAGCATCCCAGGGGTATGCACCCCTTGGAGACCATCCCCCCGGCATCTGGCTAAATCCCCTATAATGGCAACCCTTGGAAAGCCGGGGCAACATCCATTAATACTGTAAGGACAGCTTGCTACTCCATAAAGCAGCTCAAGCCTTACGTAATCATTACACTCAGCGACATAGTATTAAACTGGGACAGCATGCCAACACAATGCTGACAGCAGGACGTCAGAAGGTATAAGAAGGCGTCCTAATGAGGTCAAAGGGTCTCTTCATTGTCAGTGCTTCATCGAGACAGCCGGAGGCTACGCTGGTGTCAACCGAGGTGAGTCAGTCATATCGTGTTCAGAGTCCTATTTTGTAACCTGTAACCCAACACTTGTACACATTGTGAACATAATCTTATTCCCTACAAGGGACTCATACTCAAAACAATAGACCAATAAAACACTTGGTCTACACTCTACACACGCTTTACTGTTATACGCCTTTTTACATCCCAACGCCCTTCCTTACTCCCGTCACGGCAAGACGTGACAGACGGTAGCCTATTAGCGCTAACTTAAGTACTTTTGTATTCCCCGAGCCGGCCCGGCTGCAAGCGAGCAGCGCGTGCCACTCGGCTGATACAAGCAGATTCAATTACATAATAAGCAGTCAGCTGAGCTAAGCGACCAGCACAGCGACCCTGTGCATTGGGTCCCATCCCTTCGCAACACTGCTACATTATTTATAGGAACGCCCCCTAGTTCCTAGCACACCACAACACTCTACACTGGTCAGCTTACCCTGACAAGGGAAGCTACCCTTTTAGGCACCACCTTACAAATTAGTACAACAACTCTCCCTTTTAGATCCACCCCCAAATAAGGGATCTAAAACAGGTGTGTGTGTGTCCCCTCCTAATAAAATCTAAACGGCTAGGGCGACTTCAGTGAAACTCGGTAAGTTCATAGCACTATTCCCGGCGACCTCGACCGTGCCCTTCAAATTTTGTTACGTCTCACCAATCTAACATGGCGGCTGTGCGAAATATTTCACTAGCATTCAATATCTCCGAAACTATTACCGATATAGCCCTGAAATTGTGTACGGTATTAAAGGGCACTACTTGAAGTTAACCTATGAGACTTTCAGAAACCTGGTGACTACAAAACCAACATGGCGGCCAAGCGAATTTGAGACATTTGAATAGACTTTTCTCGCGATTTAACTATCCAAACGTAATGAAACTTGGTACAGCAAATGTTTATACACATTGCAATGCACGAGAGTCTAATTTAGTTCAATTGTTTACATAACCTCAAAATGGTGGCTGTGCGAAATATTTCACTGACATTCTATATCTCCGAAACTATTGCACATATCACCCTGCAATTTTGTACGGTGATAAAGGGTATTGATACAAGTTTACCTATGTATAATTCATAAACCTGTAAAGTACAAAACGAACATGGCGACCAAGCGAATTTGAAATATTTTAATAGACTTTTCTCGTCAGTTAACTCTCTGAGCGCAGTGAAATGTGGTACAGTAAATGATTTTGCAGATTGTAATGTACTGCCATCTAATTTAATTCAATTGTTTACATAACCTCAAGATGGCGGCTGTGCGAAATTTTAAAATTAAGTTTTTATTTCTTGTGTCGTAATCATGCGATCGAAGTGAAAGTTTGAATAATGGACCTAGGCAATAAGTGTCCGTGAATGGTACATAACTCTATGGCCTATACATATAATAATCCTAAATGGCGAGCTTCCGAAATATTTAGACGGTTCTCAATATCTATGAATCTTTTATAGCAACCAAACTGAAATTTTTATGTTCATAGAGACTATGAACATATGTTCACCTATTGGACTTTCAGTAACCTGGTGAGCACGAATCCAACATGGCGGCGACGCGAAGTATAAATATTTAAATGGACGTTTCTCGTGAATTAACTATCCGAGTGCCGTGAAACGTTGCACGTTAATTGCTTACACAAATGTTGATCCACTAGCATCTAATTTATTTCAATTGTTCACATAATCACAAGATGGCTGCTGTGCGTAATTTTAAAATCTCGCTTTTACTTCTTGTGTTCTAATCATGCGATTAAAGTTTGAATACCACACGTACACAATAATCTTAATATAATAGTACAACCTGGCGACCATCTGAAATATTTAGACGGTTCTCAATATCTACGAATCTGTTACAGCAATTAAACTGAAATTTGGTATGTTGATAGAGGCAATTAACATGAGCAGGATATATGAAAATAGGCTGTATAGTTCTTCACGGAACTACTTGTTTATTTAGTCAATTTACCCTCCAGGTTGGTGGTTCCCACGGACTCAGCGAGGGAACTCACCACTACCGCCTCCATGGGCAGTGTCCTGGAGCTTGGAACAACTGGTCGGCCTCACCTGCTAAGCGAACAGGGGCCTCATGAGGGATGGGAAGGGATGGAAGATTGGGATTGATAGGTAACATCCCGGCATTTACCCGAAGACGAAATGAGAAACCACGGAAAACCAATTCGAGGATGGCTGAAGTGGGAATCGAACCCCCTCTACTCATTTGGACAACCCGAGGTTGAGTAGACCGCGATCCATTCCTCATACCACTTTTCAAATTTCGTGGCAGAGCCGGGAATCGAACCCAGGACCTCTGGGGCGGCAGCTAACATGCTGACCGCTACGCTACGGAGGCGATTAACTCCAACAACTAACTCGTGATATTTCAGACAGTAGGCCATTGAATGTTGATGGATTGCATATCTTCGCAAAACTAGGGAAATACCACCTTTATAATACTCACTTGTGTCGATTTTTAAAAGTCTGCGCGCATTGCCACGTTTTCTCTTGAATATCTGTTAGTTGTTTTGCCATCAATCGTCCTAACAATCTTATAGTGGCCATATTTAGGTGACTGCAGCGCCTCTAGTGATCAATGGAGTCGCTTAAGGGACACTGGGACTGAAATTTTCAAATTCTATATTAACTGAGGTACAGCTTTGAAATTTTATATGGTTATGAATAGTCATATTATAAACCACTGTGGGAAATGTGAGCATTGTAAGTTGATTAGTTCTCCAGATATTAATTATTTTGTACATTTATTGTGCTAATTATTCAAGTTTTATAAAGGTCAGCCGCGTTAAAAAAAACAAGATAGTGTAACTTTTAGGTAATATTCTATTGCACTATAACAATTGGAAGAAACCTACGGATCCGATTTTGAATTGCATTAATGAGTGTCAAGAAATTAATTTTTTTTCATCTCCAAGTTTTTTTCTACAAAAAAATCGTATTTTTTCCAGTTTTAATTTTTTTTGCAGCCAAACCAAAAGTGCAATCTAAAAAACGATCCGCAGGTTTATAGTCATTGCAATGAAGATAAAACATTCCCATTTTGAAAGCAATATCATAAGATTTATGACGCGAGTAACATTTTGAATGCCTGAAAAAGTGAATCCGAGAAAACAGCAATTTTCTAAAATGATGCACAATTTACAAGGTTTCAGCTTACCAATGACATTAGGACTGTCCTACAGCATAGGTGACACCCTCCTTCTGTTTTGCAGCCTCCTCCTTCATTTCTGTCAGTTTCACCTTCCGTCGACATGCTTTCGCTTCTCCAAGTATGACCGCGGACTTACATACTTCCTGCGACTGTCACATCTTTCAAGTGTTTGTGCTGTGACATGAGATACTGAAGTTAGTCTTATTCCTGATTTCAACTTTGTTGTTGCACTACACCCCATGTTGAATTCTGTTACAGAATTCCAAACAGCAATTTCAAGTATCTTCCGTGAAATAAAAATCTCTTTTCGGCACTTCCTCCAGATAACAGAATGCAGAGACTCATTCTGATTTTCAGTAGCACCACGGATGCATCTGGATAGTAGCTCATCTGATGCCAGCCTTTGATAAACAGGCATAATCTTGACAACTAAGGGTTCTTAAAGTTCTACAGCCATTTTGTCATGACTCTGTGGTGTTTTACCAGCTGCGATACTTCGATTGTAGAAACACCAAGACTCAGAACCTTCAGGACACTTACTGTGCTGGGGCGTTTAAAGGACATACCGTACATTTTAAAGCTACGCCAGGGCTTTAAAAATGGTGGAATTCGGATAAAACACTGCTATATGATCCGCAGGGGATAGGGGTGTATTAATATGGAAAAAAACGAAAATCGACATTTTCCACAAATTTCACTAAAATTTCAGTCCCAGTGTCCCTTAAATTATAGCCAGGAAACCTTGTACAATGATCTGAAAGTAACCCATCAACTTATCGTTCAACAAGTGTGCTTTTCTTCTGATATTACAAAGTGCAACTTTCTCTAAAAAGAATGAATAAGGATATTACGGCTGTATGAGCCCTTAATAAGGAAATGGCATTTTAAAACTATCGCCCCCGGGTGGGTTTGAACCACCAACCTTTCGGTTAACAGCCGATCGCGCTAGCCGATTGCTCCACGGACGACTGTGGGTTTTTCCCTTCGTGGATATTTGCCAAGTTTAGAAGCTGAACCATGCATGTCCTCGGTCACAGCAATGTGGTCTTAAATATTCCAAGCCATGCAAATGAAATGAAAGATCCTGATTATATGATAGTATAAAGGAATCACAGTTTTATTTTAAAAAGACTAAGCCTATAATAAAATTTGTAGTTTGCCATAGTTTAGCCTTTAGAGACAACATATTTTAATTTACTGGTAGAGTTACTGACACTAGTCTTTTGTCCGCCTCGTTGCAAAGTGCTCAACCCAATTTAGTGGTTGCTTGGGCGATCAGGATGCCATCATCCCCAGTTGTGTCTGCTTCTTTATTGTGAATTAGGGATGAACTTCATCTGCTTGACAGTCAAGAAACATCCTAAGCTATTAGTAAAAGTATCCTCCCAGGCGGGGAATCGAACCCCGGTCTCCCGCGTGACAGGCGGGGATATTGACCACTATACTACCGAGGACTCACAGCCTTCGTATTTTCTAAGATAATATGATCCTCAGAATGTTTGAGACCTTGGATATCCATATAAGGAGTGAGAGCAATAATTAAGGTCACAAGGCAAATATCGTTCTTCCGGTGCGTCTCGTATAATAACCAGCAGATATAACCTATACAACCATCACGAGACGCATTACACGTCTACATATAGGCTGTACCCAAAGATTCGATCCCTAACACAAGATCGAAAATGGACTCCAACTACTAACTCGTGATATTTCAGACAGTAGGCTATTGAATGTTGATGGATTGCATATTTTTGCAAAACATGGGAATTACTACCTTTATAATACTCACCTGTGTCGATTTTTGAAAGTCTGCGCACATTGCCACGTTTTCTCTTGAATATCTGTGAGTTGTTTTGCCATCATTCGTCCTAACAATCATATAATGGCCATATTTAGGCGACTGGAGCGCCTCTAGTGATCAATGGCGTCGCTTAACTTATAGCCAGGAAACCTTGTAAAGTGATCTGAACGTAACCCATCAACTTATCGTTCAACAAGTGTGCTTTTCTTCTGGTATTACAAATTGGAACGTTCCCTAACAAGAATGAATCAGGGTTTTACGGCTGCAGGAGCCCTCAATAAAGTAATGGCGTTTTAAAACTATCGCCCCCGAGTGGGATTGAACCACCGACCATTCTGTTAACAGCCGAACGCGCTAGCCGATTGCGCAGTGGGTTTTCCCTTCGTGGATATTTGCCAAGTTTAGAAGCTGAACCATGCATGTCCTCGGTCACAGCAATGTGGTCTTAAATATTCCAAGCCATGCAAATGAGATGAAAGATCCTGATTATATGATAGTATAAAGGAATCACTGTTTTATTTTAAAAAGAATAACCCTATAATAAAATTTGTCGCCCCAGAGGTCCTGGGTTCGATTCCCGGCTCTGCCACGAAATTTGAAAAGTGGTATGAGGACTGGAACGGGGTCTACTCAGCCTCGGGTGGTCCAAATGAGTAGAGGGGGTTCGATTTCCATCTCAGCCATCCTCGAAGTGGTTTTCTGTGGTTTCCCACTTCGTCTTCGGGCAAATGCCGGGATGGTACCTACTGTAAGGCCACGGCCGCCTCCTTCCCTCTTCCTAGCATCTCCATCCCAACCTTCCATCCCATCCCTCATGAGGCCCCTGTTCGCTTTGCAGGTGAGGCCGCCTGGGCGAAATGCTGATCACACCTCCCCAGTTGTATCCATCCCGACCAGATATTCCAAGCTCCAGGACACTGGCCATAGAGGCGGTAGTGGTGAGTTCCCTCGCTGAGTCCGTGGGAACCACCAACCTAGAGGGTAAATTGACTAAATAAAAAATAAAAATAAAAAACAACGGATTTTAATTTACTGGTAGAGTTACTGACACTAGTCTTTAGGTCCGCCTAGTTGCAAAGTGCTCAACCCAATTTAGAGGTGACCTGGGCGATCAGCATGCCTTCATCCCCAGTTGTATCTGCTGCAAATTGTGAATTAGAGAAAAAAACTTCATCTGCTTGATAGTCAAGAAACATCCTAAGCTATTAGTAAAAGTATCCTCCCCGGCGGGGAATCAAACCCCGGTCTCCCGCGTGACAGGCGGGGATACTGACCACTATTCTACCGAGGACACACAGCCTTCGTATTTTCTAAGATAATATGATCCTCAGAATGTATGAGACCTTTGATATCCATATAAGGAGTGAGAGCAATAATTAAGGTCACAAGGCAAATATCGTTCTTCCGGTGCGTCTCGTATAATAACCAGCAGATATAACCTAAACAACCATCACGAGACGCGATACACGTCTACATATAGGCTGTACCCAAAGATTCGATCCCTAACACAAGATCGAAAATGGACTCCAACAACTAACTCGTGTTATTTCAGACAGTAGGCTATTGAATGTTGATGGATTGCATATTTTTACAAAACTTGGGAAATACAACCTTTATAATACTCACTTGTATCGATTTTT
Organism: Meconema thalassinum; assembly: GCA_946902985.2. Taxonomy (NCBI): domain Eukaryota; kingdom Metazoa; phylum Arthropoda; class Insecta; order Orthoptera; family Tettigoniidae; genus Meconema; species Meconema thalassinum. The sequence goes on from OX336391.1 coordinate 393,269,196, forward strand.
AAAAGTCTGCGCACATTGCCACGTTTTCTCTTGAATATCTGTGAGTTGTTTTGCCATCATTCGTCCTAACAATCATATAGTGGCCATATTTAGGCGACTGGAGCGCCTCTAGTGATCAATGGCGTCGCTTAACTTATAGCCAGGAAACCTTGTAAAGTGATCTGAACGTAACCCATCAACTTATCGTTCAACAAGTGTGTTTTTCTTCTGGTATTACAAATTGGAACCTTCTCTAACAAGAATGAATCAGGATTTTACGGCTGCGGGAGCCCTCAATAAGGTAATGGCGTTTTAAAACTAACGCCCCCGGGTGGGATTGAACCACCAACCTTTCCGTTAACAGGCGAATGCGCTAGTCGATTGCGCTACGGAGGCCTATGCGTTTTCCCTTCGTGGATATTTGCCAAGTTTAGAAGTTGAACCATGCATGTACTCGGTCACAGCAATGTGGTCTTAAATATTCCAAGCCATGCAAATGAGATGAAAGATCCTGATTATATGATAGTATAAATGAATCACTGTTTTATCTTAAAAAGAATAACCCTACAATAAAATGTGTAGTTTGCCGTAGTTTAGTCTTTAGAGACAACGGATTTTAATTTACTGGTAGAGTTACTGACACTAGTCTTTAGGTCCGCCTAGTTGCAAAGTGCTCAACCCAATTTAGAGGTGGCCGGTGCGATCAGCATGCCTTCATCCCCAGTTGTATCTGCTGCTAAATGTGAATTAGAGAAAAAAACTCATCTGCTTGATAGTCAAGAAACATCCTATGCTTTTAGTAAAAGTATCCACCCCGGCGGGGAATCGAACCCCAGTCTCCCGCGTGACAGGCGTGGATACTGACCACTGTACTACCGAGGACACACAGTTTTCTTATTTTTTAAGATAAGCTGTTCCTCAGAACGTTTGAGACCTTGGATACCCATATAAGGAGTGAGAGCGGTAATTCACGTCACAAGGCATATATCGTGCCTTCTGTGCACCTCGTATAAAAACCAGCAGATATAACCTATACAACCCTCACGAGACGCGATACACGTCTACATATAGATTCGATCCCTAATAAAACAACTTTTTTATTTTTTATTTAGTCAATTAACCTTCTAGGTTGGTGGTTCCCACGGACTCAGCGAGGGAACTCACCACTACCGCCTCCATGGGCAGTGTCTTGGAGCTTGGAACAACTGGTCGGCCTCACCTGCAAAGCGAACAGGGGCCTCATGAGGGATGGGAAGGGATGGAAGATTGGGATTGATAGGCTAGGAAGGGGGAAGGAGGCGGCCGTGGCCTTACACTAGGTAACATCCCGGCATTTACCCGAAGACGAAGTGGGAAACCACGGAAACCAATTCGAGGATGGCTGAGCGGGAATCGAACCCCCTCTACTCATTTGGACAACCCGAGGTTGAGTAGACCCGGTCCCATTCCTCATATCACTTTTCAAATTTCGTGGCAGAGCCGGGAATCGAACCCAGGACCTCTGGGGCGGCAGCTAACATGCTGACCGCTACGCTACGGAGGCGATTAACTCCAACAACTAACTCGTGATATTTCAGACAGTAGACCATTGAATGTTGATGGATTGCATATCTTTGCAAAACTAGGGAAATACCACCTTTATAATACTCGCTTGTGTCGATTTTTAAAAGTCTGCGCGCATTGGCACGTTTTCTCTTGAATATCTGTTAGTTGTTTTGCCATCAATCGTCCTAACAATCTTATAGTGGCCATATTTAGGCGACTGCAGCGCCTCTAGTGATCAATGGAGTCGCTTAAATTATTGCCAGGAAACCATGTACAACGATCTGAAAGTAACCCATCAACTTATCGTTCAACAAGTGTGCTTTTCTTCTGGTATTACAAAGTGCAACTTTCTCAAAAAAGAATGAATAAGGATTTTACGGCTGTAGGAGCCCTTAATAAGGAAATGGCAGTTTAAAACTATCGTCCCCGGGTGGATTTGAACCACCAACCTTTCAGTTAACAGCCGATCGCGCTAGCCGATTGCTCCACGGATGCCTGTAGGTCTTCCCTTCGTGGATATTTGCCAAGTTTAGAAGCTGAACCATGCATGTTCTCGGTCACAGCAGTGTGGTCTTAAATATTCCAAGCCATGCAAATGAGATGAAAGATCCTGATTATATGATAGTATAAAGGAATCACTGTTTTATTTTAAAAATAATAACCCTATAATAAAATTTGTCGCCCCGGAGGTCCTGGGTTCGATTCCCGGCTCTGCCACGAAATTTGAAAAGTGGTATGAGGACTGGAACGTGGTCTACTCAGCCTCGGGTGGTCCAAATGAGTAGAGGGGGTTCGATTCCCATCTCAGCCATCCTCGAAGTGGTTTTCCGTGGTTTCCCACTTCGTCTTCGGGCAAATGCCGGGATGGTACTGTCCCCGTAAATCCGGATAGTAGGCTGTCAGATATCCGCCCCCTCAATCGGATTGCCAATAATCAAACGCACCGGCACAGCTACATCAATAAAAATGGCACTGACAGATACTACCGAATTAGAGCACAGCAGTTAACAAGAAATTATTGTGGAACACACCAAAATATACGGGGGTTCATACTTACCTTTACTTACCTCTTCAAATTAACCTCGGGTATGGGTTGCCAACTGGATCACTTAAAGTATGCCCACACAATAACCTCCACCGTGATATTTAAAATGAACCAAGACGGAAACAAGAAACTTTAAACTGTACAATAATTTATTTCACATAAAGGGAATGACTTTAACAAAAACTCAACAAAATACACGTGGCAATCAGAAGCCATTGTCAATATAATCATGTCCTCCTGTTGGACTTGTTGACGTTACATACAAAATTTTATCTTTCACTTGCTTATAAAGAACGTAATAATAGTAATACACTTGGAATGGATGCGGGAATTGGAACGAGACATGTAGCAATTGTTTTCCTCTTTCATAAACATCACACTTAATTTATAACTGGAAGCCTGTTATGTGGTCGACCTTGGCCTCTAACATACAGTTGTCAGGCCAGCTGCGATTCACCCTACAACAAGTCGCATGCCCACGTCGTTAAATGGACCCACCTGTCCAGTCAGCCTTAGCATATGCTCGTAACCTCTGAGCTTAGCTCCTTTTCAAACACTTTAAATGTCCTCAACTCAACTCAAATATTATCACGCAAATCTTTTAAATGCTTCATTCACATGTTACTGGATTACTCTAATAATCCCAAAACTTGTTTAATTACATAATCCATATGTTTCATTAGCGTTCTTTAGAGTATATTAATAAAACTCTTAATGTTTATAACAAAAACTCCTTAATTGTTAATAACAATTATAAATTGTTTATAATATTGTCAAACGACAATTCAAATATTTATACACGCCTCTATTAATTCCTTTCATTTCCAATTATTATTAAAGATATTTAAGCGTCCGTGGCTTAGGCGGCAGCACGCCGGCCTCTCACCGCTGGGTCCGTGGTTCAAATCCCGGTCACTTCATGTGAGATCTGTGCTGGACAGAACGGAGGCAGACAGGTTTTTCTCCGGGTACTCCGGTTTTCCCTGTCAAAATTTCATTCCAGCAACACTCTCCACTATCATTTCATTTCATCTGTCATTCATTTAATCATTGCCCCAGAGGAGTGCGTCAGGCCTCGGCAGCCGGCACAGTTCATATCCTCGCCGCTAGATGGGGGCTGCATTCATTCCATTCCTGACCCGGTCGTAGACTGGAAGCAGGCTGTGGATTTTCATTTTCATTAAAGATATTTACATAATTATTTACAATATTAATATTATTTATTTTAGAAATGCATTAAACCACACGTTTATCCGGTTGATAATTACTCAAATCAGGTTAATATAATCGACCAATGAAGGTTAGTTATATTTAAGCTTATATTCAGGTTTAATAAGTTTTAATAATTATTATTATTATTAGTGACGGTAACCTCCATTCAAAATCGTTATCTCAAATTATTTAACACTCTTGTTAATTATAACAGTAATTTCACATGATTAATTTTCAAAGGACCTGGACAATAAACTCAGCGGAAAAATACTTCGCTCAAATGCACAAAATTGCATAAAATAGGCCCAGAATTCATCATATATTTCCATATATATGGCATAAAAATCTTCCATAATCCATACACAAAACCTCCACTTATAATCTCATCAACTTCATTAATATTACTGTGGGAATCTCCTTCACTTATTCAAGGGCATTATTCATCAGCGACTTTTACATGTCCACTGAACTAACGATTATACATCCATAGTTCCACTTCAAAAATTCTTATATTCATTAATTGTTTCAAAACTGTTATTTATTTAACCTTCGTGGGTTTCATTCATGAATCGATATGAAGTAAAAATTTGCCAATCACAAATAAATTTAATAGCAAATACGATTATACACGCCTTTCTGGTCTATCAAAATCGAGATTAATATCTCCTAAGTAACGTAGTATAAAAATACTATCTTCTATCAAAGTTCATCTAAACTGCATAATAGTCGAATAGAATACAATTAGACTGTGGAATGCAAACATTATTGTTCCAATCTAGAATTGAGAAAAATTCCTATCAAAAGTTCATTACTATAGTGTATTCAATAAATCGTAATCAAAGTTCATAGTTCATAAAATTGTCTATAATGCAATGGTAATTTCAGAACTGACGATAAATGTCTATGTTACAATCATGTTCATAAAACGACTAGTATTTCCAAGATCGTCGATACAGAAATAGATTTTAACGCTCTAAAATCTTTTAATTATTCTTCTTTCTTGAGGATGACAGAAAATTGGTCAAAGTAATTTACTGAAAAGAATTACTTTAATAAAGTGACACGCTGTCTGAATTCAAATCTGCCATAGAAAATCGTTAACTTTACAGTCAAATCGTGACTACAAAAATATGCAAATTACTGAAAGAATATATTATCAGTTTCAACTGATCCAAAATTATTTAAATCTGCCACTGACATAACAATGTCTTAATAAATCGTAGAAAAAGGCATAACTCATCGAAGTGTACTGAGTACAGAATATCAAGCAAGAATATGGGGCAAAATATATATGGGACAAAAATATGGGAAAAATGGTTGCTCAGACATCGATAAATGACTCAAATAAAACAAGAAACGTTCACGACTACCTTATCTGTTGATTGAAGTTCCAGAGGAAAATCTTCCAAAGAAGACTGGTGATGGTTCCATTTCACCAAAAAGATGTGCTCCGTCCTCGAACCTGGAACCAGCGCCCTCGGAGAATAGAACTGCTTCCTCCTCCGGAAATTGCACTGCTCCGTGTATACGATAGACATCCTTCCGGCAAAACTCTTCTTTGTGAACCGGGTCTACCCTGGCCTCTCTTGATAGTTCCCTGAAGTTCTGGTAGTAATTCGCCATGAAGTTTATTGCAGTTATTTCCGTAGAAATATTCATAGTTGTGGAGTATGAATACGTTTCCACTGCCATTTGATATAATTCAGCGTTGGACAACGATGCATGAGTGTAGTTGGATATTCACTACATGCTCGCTTTTGTAGAAAGACGATTAGCGAAGTTCCATGCTGCTATTTCACTCCATTGATATATGTCCCAATTGCATTAAAGTCCTTAGCCTTCCATCTCCATTTCCGTTATAATAATTGAAAGAACTGCGATATTATATTGTTCCATGTCAGAATGCAGCGTTGTATCGTCAAAAGCAATATGAAGTAGCACGGTTGCAATACCAGCGTCAGCCGTAGCGTAGAATGTGATATTTTTAAAAGTGCTTCTCAGGTGTCGAGAAAATCACTTTTGTCTGCCGTCTTAAAATGCCAATATCTTTCGAATTATAATCTTGAAAATGTTCAACCTTTCTACACACTTTAATATAGTACTGCACAATCGAATTAGCTTAAAGGCATTTGTCAACTCTTGATATATTATCTTGTAGACTTGAAAATGTGTGCGTTTCAACTTCGCCTAGTTTCAAACACCGTAAAATGGAACTGCGGCACGCTCGAAGCTCGTTCAATGCGGTTGGCTTTACCACACGCTAAAGACGACTTGTTTCACTTATTCACTTGAAAACGACTATATGACATCGGAAATATATATGCGATATGAGATATATATGCGATATGAGAGCTCCTCTCTGCTGTGCAAGACCTTTTATCAACTTCATAAGGGGCGTATCCATCCCTTCCATAGCTTGTTTCTCCGTCATTGCTAGAATTTCTAACTTTGGCTATACTTGACGGATTTTCAAATTTCAAAAAATCAAAAATAATTTCTTCATAATTCCAAATCAATGCCATAACTGAAAATAGTTTTCCACAATTCTGCATTCCAAAAGTAATTAAATAAGGTAGTTTCAGTAATCTCCGTCTCCCTCCTAACTATCGTTCATTGGTTCGAGTCTTTCCTTCAATCGCGTAACTTCTTCCTCAGCACAATTCCATGTTTCCCCGCGACTGCGTCGTAAATCTCAGATCTTTCTCGAACAAAATCATGACGTCACCAAGAATCTCAGCTCAAGCAGCCTACTTGCGTGAAGTCTGCGTCATCCGTGCCTACGTCATGAATATCCACGTCACAACTATGACAGCCATAACTTTCTTCATATTCCAATACAGCCACCGTGGTCTCAATATAATTCAATTTACGGGGGCAGTACCTACTGTAAGGCCACGGCCGCCTCCTTCCCTCTTCCTAGCCTCTCCATCCCAACCTTCCATCCCATCCCTCATGAGGCCCCTGTTCGCTTTGCAGGTGAAGCCGCCTGGGCGAAGTGCTGATCACACCTCCCCAGTTGTATCCATCCCGACTAGATGTTCCAAGCTCCAGGACACTGGCCATAGAGGCGGTAGTGGTGAGTTCCCTCGCTGAGTCCGTGGGAACCACCAACCTAGAGGGTAAATTGACTAAATAAAAAATAAAAATAAAAAACAACGGATTTTAATTTACTGGTAGAGTTACTGACACTAGTCTTTAGGTCCGCCTCGTTGCAAAGTGCTCAACCCAATTTAGTGGTTGCCTGGGCGATCAGCATGCCTTCATCCCCAGTGGTATCTGCTGCTTAAATGTGAATTAGAGAAAAACACTTCATCTGCTTCATAATCAAGGAACATCCTAAGCTATTAGTAAAAGTATCATCCCCGGCGCTGAAACGAACCCCGGTATCCCGCGTGACAGGTGGGGATACTGACCACTATACTACCGAGGACACACACTTTTCGTATTTTCTAAAATAAGATGTTCCTCAGAACGTTTGAGAGCAGTAATTAACGTCACAAGGCAAATATCGTGCCCTCTGTGCACCTCGTATAAAAACCAGCAGATATAACCTATACAACCATCACGAGATGCGATACACGATATAGGCTTTACCCAAATATTCGATCCCTAACACAAGATCGAAAATGGACTCCAACAACTAACTCGTGATATTTCAGACAGTAGGCTATTGAATGTTGATGGATTGCATATTTTTGCAAAACTTGGGAAATACAACCATTATAATACTCACTTGTGTCGATTTATAAAAGTTTGCGAACATTGCCACGTTTTCTCTTGAATATCTCTGCGTTGTTTTGCCATCATTCGTCCTTACAATCATATAGTGGCCATATTTAGGCGGCTGCAGCGCCCCTAGTGATCAATGGAGTCGCTTAAATTATAGCCAGGAATCCTTGTACAATGATCTGAACGTAACCCATCAACTTATCGTACAACAAGTGTGCTTTTCCTCTGGTATTACAAATTGGAAACTTTTCTAACAAGAATGAAAAGGATTTTACGGCTGCAGGAGCCCTCAATAAGGTAATGGCATTTTAAAACTACCAACCTTTCGGTTAACAGCCGAACGCGCTAGCCGATTGCGCCACGGAGGCCTGTGGGTTTCCCCTTCGTGGATATTTGCCAAGTTTAGAAGTTGAACCATGCATGTCCTCGGTCACAGCAATGTGGTCTTAAATATTCCAAGCCATGAAAATGAAAAGAAAGATCCTTATTATATGATAGAATAAAGGAATCACTGTTTTATTTTACAAAGAATAACCCTATTGTTACAAATCAATTCTTCAACTCATGTCTACAATTCAAGAACAATCACTTTTATTGTACACAACAAGGAGCATCACTATCCAGCCATTACATTCAGTTACTCAAAACCTGTTCCATCTTGCTCATCAACGCTCCAAGGGTGCCAACTTACAAAAAACAAATTTAATTACAAAAATACATTCACAAATTTTAGAAACACATTCACAACATTCTCCCACCTTGAAACGGTAGGTTTCAACTAAAAGCACAAAGATAATACAAAACATAGGAATAAACAAATATTTACAAATTCAGTTTGGTTGGCCTTTTAACAACCCTGCCCCTTCTTGTCAGAGCAACAGCTTCACTCTCAACTACTTGAGGGGGGTTACTAGAGTCACAATCAGGCACCAAGTCAACAGCATTGGGACCACACAAAGAACCATCACTATTTTCATAAGGAGATCCAATCTCCATCAAGCACAAACGTTGGACTGGTCGCAACAACTCACTCTTAACTGTTTTTAACTTTTGCCACTCTAGTTACTCCATCTTTACCAGGGAAGATCTCAAGCACTCGAGCCAATTCCCAATCAATTCTTTTCTTTTGGTCAGACACAACCCATACAACATCTCCCACCCTGACAGAAGACTTAGCAGTGTTTAACATCAGAGACCCTAGGTATTCCTGACGAAAACGTTCTTTTAGGTTTATCCTAACCTCAGCTACATATTTCACCCTAGCAGAAAGACCCTTTTCATCCACTTCGTCAAGATCAGGCACCTTTGTCTCAAACTGCTCCTGCAAAAACATAGCAGGCGTTATTGGTCTCAACTCATTAACATCTTCAGACATGTAGGTAATGGGACGCGCATTCATAACAGCCTCAATCTCGGTAATCAAGGTCATTAGTTCACAAAGATTTAATAACGCACGACCAAGGGATATTTTCAACAGTCTTTTCATCACCCCAATAAGCCGCTCAAAAAATCCACCCCACCAAGCACCTGTGGGAACATTAAATAGCCACTGAATTTTCAATTCACGTTCAACTGTAGTCTGCTTAATGAGATTCCAAACTCCTACAAAGTTAGTACCGTTATCACTATACATAGTTGTGATTCTGCCTCGTCTGGCAATCATTCTTCGAAGAGCATGTAAAAACGATTCTGTAGAGAGCGACTCTACCACTTCAAGATGGACTGCACGGTATACAGCACAGGTGAACAAGGCAATCCAAACCCTAGTACCATCTTTTATGAAAAGAGGTCCAGCCAAATCGACTCCGCATACTTGGAACACCTTTCCAAGATTTACACGGTTATTAGGAAATCCGACAGGTGGCGTTCTCACTGGTTGGGCTTTGTGCCTAAGACAACGAACACATTTACTAACAACACGTCAGGCTAATCGTCTACCTCTGACTATCCAGTATTCTTCTCTCAGGGCTCGTAACACAGTACTTGCTCCAGCATGGTGCATTTTCTCATGACATTCTACCACCATGGACTCCACTAGTTCACACTGAGGTAGTAAAATGGGTTCCTTGAACATGGGTGTGAACTCATCAGATAATATTTTAGTACGAACTCGAATCAAGCCATCATCATCAGTTTTAATGTTGAAATTATTTACATCTAGAGGGTGACTACTCTGAATCCACCGTACTAATTTTAATTCAGCATGTCGTACTTCTTTGCCAGTCAACTCCTCTCCGCAGTTTGAACTTTTCCCACTAGCTTTCTCAAGAAATCGGTAGATCCAACCAACAACACGCACATTTTTCGAGAAAGAAGCAAAGTGTGTGAACAAGTTTTCTCTTACATCGTTTGTGTTGTACAAACTAACAGCCGTTTTCTTCGATTCCTCTTCTGTAGGGGCTATTTTCACAGTTAACCACTTGTTCTCATTCTCTAGGAGCCACTGAGGACCCTCCCACCATTTTGATGCAACAAATTCGGACAACAAGCATCCTCGGCTGAGTATATCAGCAGGATTACAATCGCCAGGAACAAATCGCCACTGCTCGGGTGACGTCAACTGGTGGATTTCCTTTACCCGGTTTCCAACAAAGGTCTTCTATTCACCTTTCTTGATCCAGTAAAGAACAATCATAGAATCAGACCAGTACACAATGTTGGAAATATTAGTCGATTTACTAATAACAGAACCAAGCCTTGCTGCAAGTGTTGCCGCTACAAGCTCTTTACGAGGGATTGACATGTCTTCCATTGGTGCAACTCTGGACTTAGCTAAAACAAATCGAACATTAAAGCCATCTTTGTTTTCATACCTCATAAAGGCACAAGTGCCCAGTCCAAGGAGACTGGCATCACTGAATACATGTAAACAAGCTGTGTCAGAGACACCTCTTAAACATCTAGGCACCACAATGCTGTCAATCAAATCAACTTCAGTAAGCCACTGCGAGCACTTCATTTGAATTTCTTTTGGAAGGGGTGTGTCCCAGTGTAGTTTGAGCTTAAATGCCATTTGCAATGCAATTTTCAGATGGAGTAAAGGTGCCGATAACAAACCCAATGGATCAAACACCCTGCTTATAATCGACAGCAATTTCTTCTTAGTTAATTCATTGATTTTCTCTTTTGGATCGAAGCTAAAGTTGCATCCCAACAGATCATCTAAAGCATGCCATTTGACACCTAAGACATTTTGTGTCACATCATCTCCTGACAAAACCCACCCACGGAGTTGGAAACTGGCTTGAGACATGACATTTGTAGCTTCGGACACAAATTCCTTGGCATCACTCAGGGACTGAAATGAACAAAGGCAATCATCCATGTAAAAGGAATTTTTCAGTCTTTCAACTAAGTCACCACTTAGAGTATTCAAATGATGAGTGATGGTGGCATTCAGCAAAAATGGACTACACACAACTCCAAAAACTACACGACAGTGACGCAGCGTTATAATATGCCCATCACGCCACCACAAGAATTTTAACATTTCTCGATCCTCAGGGTTCAGTCCAATCATTAAGAAAGCCTGTTTTATGTCTCCCACAACACCGACCTCCTGTAACCTGAAACGTAATAGGATAGGTACGATACTAGCAATCAAGTTGGGTCCCGTTGCTAAACAATCATTTAGAGAGACGTTTCCAATACTTTTCGCCGATGCATCAAAGACTGGGCGGATTTTAGTTGTTTTCCCATTATTTATAACTGGTCTGTGAGGTAGAAAGTGCCCTATGTTTTCATCAGATGTTATTTCAATAATCCCATCTGTTTCCCATTGTTTAAAAACAGTATCATACGCATCATAGAGTCCATTGTTATCTAAACGGCTTACTGTTGATTTCAGACGACTTTCAGCTATTTCACGATTAGTGGGAAGAGGGGGGTGCTCATCAATCCAGGGCAATGTTACTACATACCGACAGTTTTCACCTTCGAAACGAATTGTGTCTTCAAAATTTCGCAAACATCTATCATCTATGTCCGACCTTTTTGTTTCTGTCTGTTTCTCAATTCCAATAACTTCTAAGTCCCATAAAGGATGGTGTAAATTGAGCAAAGAGGTCACAAAGTTTGTCATACTGCTTACCTCTTGCCTCTCTGCGGTACCCAGGAGACACCATCCAAGCTTCGTCTCAAATGCTAACAGCTTAGAGTCAATACATTTCACACCTGTAACAAGTTCGCCCATAACATCAGCTCCTAACAACACATCAAAAGGTCGGTTAACTCCATCATCTGTCAATGTAATACCATGTGCAGCCACCTTCCGTAACAAATGCGGATCATTCACAGGTGGTATCAAACCACAAATCTTCTTCTCCCTAAGTGCCTTAAGAACAAAACTGTTATCACCCTGTAAGCTAGTTCGTTCAATTTCATGAATTGGATGTGATATTTCAGATGACACACTCCCACCAAACAGCATATGACAAATATTTTCACGACCACATTCGATCAAACCCAATTTTTCACAGATAGCTTCCGAAATATAACTGCGGTGTGAAGCAGTATCAAGTAATATTCGAACAGTGACACCACGCAATTGTGCTACTAATGTTTTTAAAATGACAGTTCCACTAGGCCCTGCAAATAACGATGCTGTTCTGCTGGGTTCACCAACACACATGATATCATAGTGCCTCCCTTTACATTTACCACAATCTATTCTTTTCCTACACTGCTGTCTCGAGTGACCTCCCTGCAAGCATGCAAAACAAGCTTGTTTTTCTTTTACAGTTTTACGACGGTCCTCAACCGACATTTCTTTAGAACACTTGTAAGAGGGATGGTTCTCATTACAAAACAAACAGGTTAGGGTTACTTTGTGTGGCCGTCCTGTTTGCTGATAACTTACCCGATTCTGCCTGACAGTAGGAGTGAAAGAAACGAGAGCTGCAGCTGTTGGCTCTGTTCTGGGCGCAGTGAATTTATCAACCTCATTCACCTTAGCATGATTACGCAGTCTTTGTTCACTCTCGGCTTCTTTGCCCAGAAAACACAAGAGTTTATCAATTTTATTACCACCATCATCGTCCTCTTCTGCTGCTCTTCTTTCCCATATTTTCAAAACATCAATGGGGAGACATTCTTCAATGAGTGGAACTAAGATTGCTGCCCTATCAGAATTCATGCCTAATGTTTCTAGGGATCTCAACTTAGTACTTATATTATCATAGAGGTCAGTCACAGATAAATCCGAGCGAACCAATTGCAACAAATCTTTATACATACAATTTATAACCATCTCATCTTTACCAAAACGATTCTTTAAATGTTCCAAGACTTTAACATAATTCTCACTTGTGTGTGGATAACTGTCAACTAACTTCCTAGCCTGTCCCTTCAGTGACATTTTCAAGTAACTAAACTTATCAACATTCGTAATGTTAGAATCCTCATGAATCCTTTGAAATTGTGTCCAAAAATTTATCCAGTTACCTGGACCCATGTCGAATACCTCAAGCGTGATTTTCGGTAGCCTTAACCTCTCTGACGACATGGTTGACGACGCCGAAGCCACGTTGCTCTGTACGCTGAAATTATCTCCTGCATCAACACAACTGGCAACACTAGGTTTTAATCCTTTCACTTTATCCTCGGCTTCAAGAAGTGCTTGCAGAAGATCTTCTTGAACGGTAACACAGTGCATTGTTTCTTCGATACAGGCATCCTCGTTTCCGTCAACATTCAACAACTCGTTCAAGATGCTTTCGTCCAATTCTTTTAAGGTATCCGCAATTGTTCGGAGAGTATTTATTTTCACACGTAATTTTTGGAAATCGGCTTCAACTCCGACCGCTCCAATAGCTTTCGTCGCACTTGCCCGATACGCACTTCTCTTCTTTTTCAACTTTTCAATCGTGGCCATTGCGAGGCAACAAATTCAAAACAAAACAAAACAGGGAAATTGTTTACCAAACCAACTTTTTCAATCCAGTCCTGTCAATGGTCGCCAAAATGTTACAAATCAATTCTTCAACTCATGTCTACAATTCAAGAACAATCACTTTTATTGTACACAACAAGGAGCATCACTATCCAGCCATTACATTCAGTTACTCAAAACCTGTTCCATCTTGCTCATCAACGCTCCAAGGGTGCCAGCTTACAAAAAACAAATTTAATTACAAAAATACATTCACAAATTACAGAAACACATTCACAACACCTATAATAAAATTTGTAGTTTGCCATAATTTAGTATTTAGAGACAACAAATTTTAATTTACTGGTAGAGTTACTGACACTAGTCTTTATGTCTGCCTCGTTGCAAAATGCTCAACCCAATTTAATGGTTGCCTGGGCGATCAGCATGCCTTCATCCCCAGTTGTATCTGCTGCTTAAATGTGAATTAGAGAAAAACACTTCATCTGTTTCATAATCAAGAAACATCCTAAGCTATTAGTTAAGGTATCATCCCCGGCGCTGAAACGAACCCTGGTATCCCGCGTGACAGATGGGGATACTGACCATTATACTACCGAGGACACACCCTTTTCGTATTTTCTAAGATAATATTGTTACGGCTGTGAGTTTGTGCCATCGCTCGCCGCATGAGTCACAACTGCCCCACGGCTGGGCTGCTCTCCCTCAGTGTATTGCGTGCGCCTTATGCAACAGGTCTACTAGGACAAAGGGATAGTCCAGAATATTCGGGATAGAGCCAGCGATGGAAACCTCGAGAAGCCGTGAACCCTGGATGGATCTAGAAGCATTTATTGAGTCACCGGACTGCTATATAAGCGGCTTCAACAGTGGGGGGACCGACTTTTCTGTGGGTGTGTGTTTTGAGCGAGTGCGACAGAAGTGTGGTGACGAAGTGCCGTGCGAGTTACGAAATCCAGTGACATTGTTTCCCCAGCTTGTGGACAGCGAAACAGCGGGCAGCGGATTATCACAAGTAACTGTGGTTGGTGTAAGTGTAGGAAGAGGTGCAGGTAGCTTCTGTCAAGGCCACCGGACTCATTAAGACGGTTCAACTTCTGTGGTTTGTTGGCAAGTGAAAGGGGCAAGGGCGCTCAAGGAAGAGACTTGAGGAAGCTGGAGTAAGGTTCTAATTGTTTGTATTTGCTGATGAGTGGTGTATGTTCTGGCCGCAATAAAGTTAATTATTTCATTTAAAGGAACAACCTGTGTTGTGCTTCAACCCACTGTAATCCAGTTAACAAAAAGTGCCACCACTAGGGGGGTGGCACGTAACAACTGTTGTCAGAAGCCGGATTACGAACTCAAGCACAAGCACAACACCTGACGGTCCTGGTTTCAAAACCCGAGCAGGTAATTTTTATTTTTTATTTTCCTGTGAGTGCATGCCCCTTACAAGACAAACATCTAAAATGGAAGAGCAATTCGCAGCATTGCTAGAAAAGTTAAGTGGCATGGAAACCAAGATGGAAGACGGCCAGAAGAATTTAACCAAGGACCTAACTGCCAAATTAGAAGACGGCCAGAAGAAGATGGTAGACGGTCAAAATAAGTTAGCGGAGGACCTGAAGAAGATGGAGGACGGCCAGAAGAAGATGGAGGACGGCCAGAAGAAGTTGGCCGAGGACCTAACTGCCAAATTAAAAGACGGCCAGAAGAAGTTAGCCGAGGACCTAACTGCTAAATTAGAAGATGGCCAGAAGAATTTAACCAAGAAGATAGAGGACGGCCAGAAGAAGATGGAAGACGGGCAGAATAAGTTAGCACAGGACTTAAAGAAATTAGAACTGGGTATGCGTGAGGAAGTCACGGCAGTGGAAAAGAAGTTCGACGCCTTAAAAGAAGAAGTTGCCGAGCTACGCCGACGCCCGCTGACGGGGGTGGAAGAGAGATTTAACGCTCTACAAAAGGAATTTGCTGAGCTGCGCCGACACCCGCCGACAGGGATGGAAGATAGATTCAAAGCCCTACAAGAGGAAGTCGCCGAGCTGCGCCGACGCCCGCCGACCGGGGTGGATGAGAGAGTCAAAGCCCTACAAGAGGAAGTTGCCGAACTGCGCCAACGCCCACTCACGGGGGTGGAAGAGAAAGTCAAAGCTCTTCAAGAGGAAGTTGCCGAGCTGCGCCGACGACCGCCCACAGGTACACCGGGGACACCAGGAACGGGACAGAGCAGAGTGACGCCCCCAACCTTCGACGGAAAGGTCCCGTGGAGCACCTATTTACGTCAGTTCGAGGCAGCCTGTTCCATAAACAACTGGAACAGCACGGAAAAGGCTATAGCTCTCATTGTAGCGCTGAGAGGGGACGCCCTTAACGTCCTTCAGGCCATCCCGACTGGATCCCAGGACTACGCTTCACTGATCGCCCATATGGAGTCCCGATATGGGGACAGCCATCTTCAGCAGGCCTACCATATGCAGCCCCGGACCCGGGTACAAAAGAACGCGGAAACCCTGCAGGAGTTCGAGATGGACATCGCACGCCTCGTAAGGCTAGCCTACCCAACAGCGCCGGCCGACTTTCTGGAGCAGATTGCGACGCAGACCTTCACCGACGGACTACGGGACTCGGACACTCAACAGGCGCTGCAACTCGCGCGCAATAAGACCCTGGCAGATGCGCTGAGCTACGCACTTGAGTTCGAGACGGCGAAACAGGCATCTAGAATGCACGCGCTGGTGCGTCAAGTGGACGTCGACGAACCAGCAAAAACCAACGAGACCAAGCCCCTGGCCGATGAATTGATGGAGGCGCTAAGCCGTTTCTTTGATAGTCGCGGCACTACCAGCAACGACACAGCCGGAAGACAACCGGAGAGGCGGCCCGGAAGAGGACTACCGACCTGCTGGACCTGCAGTAAGAAAGGTCACCTGAGCAAGGACTGCGGTGATCGCCGCCGCCGGGGGTATCCGACGGGAAGTCAGTCGTCTGAAAACCGCGCGGCCCAGGGAAACGAGTATTAGCCAGCCTTGTGGGCAAAGGTTGGCTTGTGACAGTCGTCAAGCCCCGGCAGTCCAAGTCCGTGTGACGAAGTTACGGAGGGACAATAGCACTACCAGCAACGACACAGCCGGAAGACAACCGGAGAGGCGGCCCGGAAGAGGACTACCGACCTGCTGGACCTGCGGTAAGAAAGGCCACCTGAGCAAGGACTGCGGTGATCGCCGCCGCCGGGGGTATCCGACGGGAAGTCAGTCGTCTGAAAACCGCGCGGCCCAGGGAAACGAGTATTAGCCAGCCTTGGGGGCAAAGGTTGGCTTGTGACAGTCGTCAAGCCCCGGCAGTCCAAGTCCGTGTGACGAAGTTACGGAGGGACAATAGCAGCCTGATGGTCGACGGAGTTATCAACGGAGTGAGCTGGCCCATGCTAATCGACACGGGAGCATCGAGGACCATCGTCAGCCCCACCGTGATCCCGAAGTGGAGAGTGCAACCCACACAAAGGAACCTCCAGCTAATAACCGCGCCCGGAGAGACCGCACCGGTACATGGCGAAGCATCACTGGAGTTCGTCATTGGTCGACGGGCGATAAAGCATCCAGTACTTGTGGCTGACGTATCAAATGAAGTGATCATCGGACTGGACTTCCTGGACCAGAACAACATCATCTTGGATCTGAGTACCAAAACTCTGCACTTCGGAAGTGAGGAACTTGCTTTGCAACCAGCACACGAGGCCGTCGCCGCACGACGAGTAAGGCTGAGAGAGGACGTCATCGTTCCCGCCAGGACGGAAGTCAGCGCTGCCGTAATTGTCGACGGAACTGCTGAGGGTGTGGCGGCTGTCATCGAGCCAAAATATGAGGACATCCAGACAAAAGGATTGCTAGTTGCCAAGACCCTCATCAACACGACGTCTCGGCCGTACGTCCGCCTGTCCAACCTGAACGACTACGACACTACGGTTCACCGGGACACCAACTTAGGAGTCTGCGAGCCCGTTACCTGGATTGCCCGCATCACAGATACGACGGACGGACACCTGCAGACGGACAACCGAAGAGGACGCACACTGCCAGAAGAACTACAGAAGCTGTACCAAGGATCCCGGGACCATTTAGACGAGGAACAATCACGCCAACTTCAGGACCTGCTACGCGAATTCCCGGACGTCTTCTCCGTGGGGAGCAAAGACTTCGGCAGGACAAGCCTGGTCCAGCACAGAATCGACGTTGCGGACAGCGCACCGATTAGGGCCCCATTCCGACGTTTCCCGCTCGCCAAGCAAGCCGAAGTCGACCGGATGGTAGAAGAGATGAAGGAGCAAGGGGTGATCGAGCCATCACATAGTCCTTGGAGTTCTCCGGTGTGCAAGTGAAGAAGAAGGACGGTTCCACCAGGTTCTGCGTGGATTACAGGCGGGTGAACGACGTCACAAAGAAGGACAGCTACCCTCTACCCCGGATCGACGACACGCTGGACACCATATCAGGATTAAGATGGTTCTCCACCTTGGATTGGAAGAGTGGCTACTGGCAGGTGGAGGTCCACCCTAAGGACCGCGAGAAAACGGCGTTCTCTGTGGGCAGTGGGCTCTGGCAGTTCACCGTCATGCCATTCGGCCTGTGCAACGTCCCTGCGACCTTCGAAAGGCTAATGGAGTCCATTCTGAGGGGACTACACTGGAAGACCTGCCTGGTCTACCTAGACGACGTCATCGTTCTGTGGAGAAGCTTCGAGGAGCACTACAGCAACCTGAAGGAGATCTTGTTGAAGCTACGGGCTGCCCAGCTGAAGTTGAGCCCCAAGAACTGTCAGCTCTTCCAGAAGCGGGTCCAATACCTTGGGCATATCGTCTCCGAGGAAGGGGTGCGCACCGACCCAGAGAAGACCGCAGCTGTGAGGGAGTGGCCAGTTCCGAAGGACAAGTCACAACTACGAAGCTTCCTGGGACTCTGCACTTATTACCGGCGCTTCGTGAAAGGATTCGCCGACATCGCCAAACCTTTACATCGACTGACTGAGAAGGACCAACTCTTCACGTGGACAGCAGAATGCCACAGTGCCTTCGAACAACTCAAGCAGGCTCTGTGCACCGCGCCTATTCTGGCCTACCCCAGACCTGGAACAAGGTTCATCGTCGATACCGACGCCAGCGACTTTGGCATCTGGGGGATCCTGTCGCAAGTAGTGGACGGCGAGGAGAGAGTAGTGGCCTACTTCAGCAAGGCCTTGTCAAAGCCAGAAAGGAACTACTGCGTCACCAGGAAGGAGCTGCTCGCCATCGTGAAGACCATTCAACACTTCCACAAGTACCTGTACGGGCAAGAATTTCTCATCAGGACCGACCATGCATCCCTGCGGTGGCTCCTGAACTTCAAGCAGCCCGAGGGTCAACTCGCACGGTGGTTAGAGAGACTTCAATAGTACAACTTTGAGATTCAGCACAGGAAAGGCCAACTGCATTCTAACGCCGACGCCCTGTCACGAAGACCGTGCCCCGAAGACTGCACCTTCTGTGCCCGAAGGGAGGAGAACACCGGGATACAGTGCCGAAGGACTACCGTGGAACTTCAAGGGAGCTGGAGCCGCGAATCTTTCACGCGGGCACAAGCAGAAGATGATGACCTGGGACTGATAGCCGAATGGAAGAGGGCCTATGTCCCCAGACCCGGGTGGAACATTGTGAGTGACTGCAGCCCAAAGTTTAAGTCCTACTGGGCGCAGTGGGACTCGCTGGTTGTGAGGGATGGCCTCATATGCCGTACCTGGGAGAGCACCGACGGGAAGACCTCTCGGGAACAAGTCGTCGTTCCAAAGGCTATGACGGAGGAACTCCTGAAGGAAGTTCATGGAGGATCATCTGGTGGACACCTAGGGATAAAGAAGACCCTGGAGAAGCTGAGAGAGCGGTTCTACTGGATCGGATGCCGAACAGACGTGGAGAACCACTGCGCGAGGTGCCACGATTGCGCAGCCAGCAAGGGTCCAGGACGAAGACGACGGGGTCCACTGAAAACCTACAACGTGGGTGGCCCCATGGAGAGAGTGGCCATCGATGTTGCTGGGCCATTCCCGTTAAGTGAGGCAGGGAACCGCTACATATTAGTCGTCAGCGACTACTTTACCAAATGGCCGGAGGCGTATGCGCTCCCTAACCAAGAAGCCGCGACGATTGCAGAGACCCTGGTGAAGGAATTCGTCAGCCGGTACGGAGTACCCCTGGAGCTGCACTCCGACCAAGGGAGGAACTTCGAGTCGCAGGTGTTCCAGAACCTATGCCAGCTGCTGGGAATCCGGAAGACAAGGACAACGCCGCTACACCCTCAGTCCGACGGGATGGTAGAGCGATTCAATCGCACCATCGAGAACCATCTCCGAATAGTCGTCAGCGAGCACCAGAGGGATTGGGACAAGCATCTTCCACTATTTCTCCTGGCCTGCCGCGCCGCCGTGCATGGAGCCACCGGGTGCACACCAGCCCGGGCCATGTTTGGGAGGGAGCTCCGTCTACCTGTCGATCTTGCCTTCGGCCGACCTGGGAATGATCCGATCCCGGTAAGCCAGTATTGTCAAGAACTGGTCGACCAACTGGAGGACGTGCACGCGTACGCGAGGAGGAAACTGCGGATCGAGACCGACCGAATGAAGACCCGATACGACCAGCAGACGGATGCCGGCGGATTCCACGAAGACGACCTGGTCTGGCTCTTCAACCCATTACGGAAGAAAGGCCTGTCACCCAAACTGCAGAAGTCCTGGGAGGGCCCGTACCGAGTCGTGAAACGGATCAACGATGTCGTCTTCAGGATCCAGCGGAGCCCGAGGGCGAAGATAAAGATCGTGCATCGAGATCGCCTGGCAGCCTACGGAGGGACACAGACGAACCAATGATTGATCGGGACGATCAGCCTTTTAGGAAGGGGGTGGTGTTACGGCTGTGAGTTTGTGCCATCGCTCGCCGCATGAGTCACAACTGCCCCAGGGCTGGGCTGCTCTCCCTCAGTGTATTGCGTGCGCCTTATGCAACAGGTCTACTAGGACAAAGGGATAGTCCCGAATATTCGTGACAGAGCCAGCGATGGAAACCTCGAGAAGCCGTGAACCCTGGATGGATCTAGAAGCATTTATTGAGTCACCGGACTGCTATATAAGCGGCTTCAACAGTGGGGGGGACCGACTTTTCTGTGGGTGTGTGTTTTGAGCGAGTGCGACAGAAGTGTGGTGACGAAGTGCCGTGCGAGTTACGAAATCCAGTGACATTGTTTCCCCAGCTTGTGGACAGCGAAACAGCGGGCAGCGGATTATCATAAGTAACTGTGGTTGGTGTAAGTGTAGGAAGAGGTGCAGGTAGCTTCTGTCAAGGCCACCGGACTCATTAAGACGGTTCAACTTCTGTGGTTTGTTGGCAAGTGAAAGGGGCAAGGGCGCTCAAGGAAGAGACTTGAGGAAACTGGAGTAAGGTTCTAATTGTTTGTATTTGCTGATGAGTGGTGTTTGTTCTGGCCGCAATAAAGTTAATTATTTCATTTAAAGGAACAACCTGTGTTGTGCTTCAACCCACCGTAATCCAGTTAACAAAAAGTGCCAGTAGGGGGGTGGCACGTAACAATATGTTCCTCAGAACGTTTGAGACCTTGGATACCCATATAAGGAGTGAGAGCGGTAATTCACGTCACAAGGCATATATCGTGCCTTCTGTGCACCTCGTATAAAAACCAGCAGATATAACCTATACAACCCTCATGAGACGCGATACACGTCTACATATAGATTCGATCCCTAATAAAACAACTTTTTTATTTTTTATTTAGTCAATTAACCTTCCAGGTTGGTGGTTCCCACGGACTCAGCGAGGGAACTCACCACTACCGCCTCCAAGGGCAGTGTCCTGGAGCTTGGAACAACTGGTCGGCCTCACCTGCAAAGCGAACAGGGGCCTCATGAGGGATGGGAAGGGATGGAAGATTGGGATTACTAGGCTAGGAAGAGGGAAGGAGGCGGCCATGGCCTTACAGTAGGTAACATCCCGGCATTTACCCGAAGACGAAGTGGGAAACCACGGAAAACCAATTCGAGGATGGCTGAAGTGGGAATCGAACCCCCTCTACTCATTTGGACAACCCGAGGTTGAGTAGACCCCGTTCCATTCCTTGATTTCACTTTTCAAATTTCGTGGCAGAGCCGGGAATCGAACCCAGGACCTCTGGGGCGGCAGCTAA
This sequence comes from Meconema thalassinum, assembly GCA_946902985.2. Taxonomy (NCBI): domain Eukaryota; kingdom Metazoa; phylum Arthropoda; class Insecta; order Orthoptera; family Tettigoniidae; genus Meconema; species Meconema thalassinum. Next base: position 393,290,800 of record OX336391.1, read on the forward strand.
CATGCTGACCGCTACGCTACGGAGGCGATTAACTCCAACAACTAACTCGTGATATTTCAGACAGTAGACCATTGAATGTTGGTGGATTGCATATCTTTGCAAAACTAGGGAAATACCATCTTTATAATACTCGCTTGTGTCGATTTTTAAAAGTCTGCGCCCATTGCCACGTTTTCTCTTGAATATCTGTTAGTTGTTTTGCCATCAATCGTCCTAACAATCTAATAGTGGCCATATTTAGGCGACTGCAGCGCCTCTAGTGACCAATGGAGTCGCTTAAATTATAGCCAGGAAACCTTGTACAATGATCTGAACGTAACCCATCAACTTATCGTTCGACAAGTGTGCTTTTCTTCTGGTATTACAAAGTGCAACTTTCTCTAAACAGAATGAATAAGGATTTTACGGCTGTAGGAGCCCTTAATAAGGAAATGGCATTTTAAAACTATCGTCCCCGGGTGGGTTTGAACCACCAACCATTCGGTTAACAGCCGATCGCGCTAGCCGATTGCTCCACGGAGGCCTGTGGGTTTTCCCTTCGTGGATATTTGCCAAGTTTAGAAGCTGAACCATGCATGTCCTCGGTCACAGCAATGTGGTCTTAAATATTCCAAGCCATGCAAATGAGATGAAAGATCCTGATTATATGATAGTATAAATGAATCACTGTTTTATTTTAAAAAGAATAACCCTATAATAAAATTTGTCGCCCCGGAGGTCCTGGGTTCGATTCCCGGCTCTGCGACGAAATTTGAAAAGTGGTATGGGGACTGGAACGTGGTCTACTCAGCCTCGGGTGGTCCAAATGAGTAGAGGGGGTTCGATTCCCATCTCAGCCATCCTCGAAGTGGTTTTCCGTGGATTCCCACTTCGTCTTCGGGCAAATGCCGGGATGGTACCTACTGTAAGGCCACGGCCGCCTCCTTCCCTCTTCCTAGCCTCTCCATCCCAACCTTCCATCCCATCCCTCATGAGGCCCCTGTTCGCTTTGCAGGTGAGGCCACCTGGGCGAAGTGCTGATCACACCTCCCCAGTTGTATCCATCACGACCAGATGTTCCAAGCTCCAGGACACTGGCCATAGAGGCGGTAGTGGTGAGTTCCCTCGCTGAGTCGTGGGAACCACCAACCTAGAGGGTAAATTGACTAAATAAAAAATAAAAATAAAAAACAACGGATTTTAATCTACTGGTAGAGTTACTGACACTAGTCCTTAGGTCCGCCTAGTTGCAAAGTGCTCAACCCAATTTAGAGGTGGCCTGGGCGATCAGCATGCCTTCATCCCCAGTTGTATCTGCTGCAAAATGTGAATTAGAGAAAAAACTTCATCTGCTTGATAGTCAAGAAACATCCTAAGCTATGAGTAAAAGTATCCACCCCGACGGGGAATCGAACCCCGGTCTCCCGCGTAACAGGCAGGGATACTGACCACTATACTAACGAGGACACACACTCTTCGTATTTTCTAAGATAACATGTTCCTCAGAATGTTTGAGACCTTGGATATCCATATAAGGAGTGAGAGCAATAATTAAGGTCACAAGGCAAATATCGTTCCTTCTGTGCATCTCGTATAATAACCAGCAGATATAACCTATATAACCATCACGAGACGCAATACACGTCTACATATAGGCTGTACCCAAAGATTCGATTCCTAACACAAGATCGAAAATGGACTCCAACAATTAACTCGTGATATTTCAGACAGTAGGCTATTGAATGTTGATGGATTGCATATTTTTACAAAACTTGGGAAATACAACCTTTATAATACTCACTTGTATCGATTTTTAAAAGTCTGCGCACATTGCCACGTTTTCTCTTGAATATCTGTGAGTTGGTTTGCCATCATTCGTCCTAAGAATCATATAGTGGCCATATTTAGGCGACTGGAGCGCCTCTAGTGATCAATGGCGTCGCTTAACTTAGAGCCAGGAAACCTTGTAAAGTGATCTGAACGTAACCCATCAACTTATCATTCAACAAGTGTGCTTTTCTTCTGGTATTACAAATTGGAACCTTCTCTAACAAGAATGAATCAGGATTTTACGGCTGCAGGAGCCCTCAATAAGGTAATGGCGTTTTAAAACTAACGCCCCCGGGTGGGATTGAACCACCAACCTTTCGGTTAACAGCCGAACGCGCTAGCCGATTGCGCCACGGAGGCCTGCGGGTTTCCACTTCGTGGATATTTGCCAAGTTTAGAAGTTGAACCATGCATGTACTCGGTCACAGCAATGTGGTCTTAAATATTCCAAGCCATGCTAATGAGATGAAAGATCCTGATTATATGATAGTATATAGGAATCACTGTTTTATTTTATAAAGAATAACCCTACAATAAAATGTGTAGTTTGCCGTAGTTTAGTCTTTAGAGACAACGGATTTTAATTTACTGGTAGAGTTACTGACACTAGTCTTTAAGTCCGCCTAGTTGCAAAGTGCTCAACCCAATTTAGAGGTGGCCTGGGCGATCAGCATGCCTACATCCCCAGTTGTATCTGCTGCAAAATGTGAATTAGAGAAAAAAAACTTCATCTGCTTGATAGTCAAGAAACATCCTAAGCTATGAGTAAAAGTATCCTCCCCGGCGGGGAATCGAACCCCGGTCTCCCGCGTGACAGGCGGGGATACTGACCACTATACTACCGAGGACACACAGACTTCGTATTTTCTAAGATAATATGATCCTCAGAATGTTTGAGACCTTGGATATCCATATAAGGAGTGAGAGCAATAATTAAGGTCACAAGGCAAATGTCGTTCTTCCGGTGCGTCTCGTATAATAATCAGCAGATATAACCTATACTACCATCACGAGACGCGATAAACGTCTACATATAGCATGTACCCAAAGATTCGTTCCCAAACACAACATCGAAAATGGACTCCAACAACTAACTCGTGATATTTCAGACAGTAGGCAATTGAATGTTGATGGATTGCATATTTTTGCAAAACTTGGGAAATACAACCTTTTTAATACTCACTTGCGTCGATTTTTAAAAGTCTGCGCACATTGCCACGTTTTCTCTTGAATATCTGTGAGTTGTTTTGCCATCATTCGTCCTAACAATCTTATAGTGGCCATATTTAGGCGACTGGAGCCCCTCTAGTGATCAATAGATTCTCTTAACATATAGCCAGGAAACCTTGCACAATGATCTGAACGTAACCCATCAGCTTATCGTTCAACAGGTGTGCTTTTCTTCTGGAATTACAAATTGGAACCTCCTCTAACAAGAATGAATAAGAATTTTACGGCTGCAAGAGCCCTCAATAAGGTAATGGCATTGTAAAGCTATCGCCGCCGGATGGGCTTGAACCACCAACGTTTCGGTTAACAGGCGAATGCGCTAGTCGATTGCGCTACGGAGGCCTATGCGTTTTCCCTTCGTGGATATTTGCGAAGTTTAGAAGCTGAACCATGCATGTCCTCGGTCACAGCAATGTGGTCTTAAATATTCTAAGCCATGCAAATGAGATGAAAGATCCTGATTATATGATAGTATGAAGGAATCACTGTTTTATTTCAAAAAGACTAACCCTATAATATAATTTGCAGATCGCCATAGTTTAGTCTTTAGAGACAAAGGATTTTAATTTACTGGTAGAGTTACTGACACTAGTCTTTTGGTCCGCCTCGTTGCAAAGTGCTCAACCGAATTTAGTGGTTTCCTGGGCGATCAGCATGCCTTCATCCCCAGTTGTGTCTGCTTTCTTAATGTGAATTAGAGAAAGACGTCATCTGCTTGATAGTCAAGAAACATCCTATGCTATTAGTAAAAGTATCCTCCCCGGCGGGGAATTGAACCCCGGTCTCCCGCGTGACAGGCGGGGATACTGACCACTATACTACCGTGGACACTCTGTTTTCCTATTTTCTAAGATAAGATGTTCCTCAGAACGTTTGAGACCTTGGATATCCATATAAGGAGTGAGAGCAATAATTAACGTCACAAGGCTAATATCCTTCTTTCTGTGCATCTCGTATAATAACCAGCAGATATAACCTATACAACCATCACGAGACGCGATACACGTCTACATATAGACTGTACCCAAAGATTCGATCCTTAACACAAGATCGAAAGTGGACTTCAATAACTAACTCGTGATATTTCAGACAGTAGGCTATTGAATGTTGATGGATTGCATATTTTTGCAAAACATGGGAAATACAACCTTTATAATACTCACTTGTGTCGAATTTTAAAAGGCTGCACACATTGCCACGTTTTCTCTTGAATATCTGTGCGTTGTTTTGCCATCATTCGTCCCAACAATTACACACATCAAAAAAAGTTTTGCATCACCTCGGTTCCAAGAGTTCCGGAACCTTTAAATACAAAGGGAATAGAGATCAACACAAACAACATTTCAGCTCGTTTTATTGCTCATGAGACCCACACATTGCATGTTGTACCATCATACAGCTAGACTTTCAGCATTTGTGGTCCAGATTGCAGTACACACCACTACCTCTAATACCCAGTAGCACGTCCTCTTGCATTGATACATGCCTGTATTCGTCGTGGCATACTATCCACAAGTTCATCAAGACACTGTTGGTCCAAATTGTCCCACTCCTCAACGACAATTCGGCGTAAATCTCTCAGAGTGGTTGGTGGGTCAAGACGTCCATAAACAGCCCTTTTCAACATATCCCAGGCATGTTCGATAGGGTTCATGTCTGGCGAACATGCTGGCCACTGTAGTCGAGCGATGTCGTTATCTTGAAGGAACGCATTCACAAGATGTGCACGATGAGGTCGAGAATTGTCGTCCATGAAGACAAATGCCTCTCCAATATTCTGCCGATATGGTTGCACTATGGGTCGGAGGATGTCATTCAGGTATCGTAAAGCCGTTTCGGAGCCTTCCATGACCACCAGTGGCGTACGTCGGCCCCACATAATGCCACCCCAAAACATCAGGGAACCACCACCTTGCTGCACTCGCTGGACAGTGTGTCTAAGTGGTTCAGCCTGACCAGGGTGCCTCCAAACACGTCTCCGACGATTGTCTGGTTGAAGGCATATGCGATACTCATCGGTGAAGAGAACGTGATGCCAATTCCGTGGGGTCCATTCAGCATGTTGTTGGGCCCATCTGTACCGCGCTGCATGGTGTCGGGGTTGCAAAGCTGGACCTCGCCATGGACGTCGGGAGTGAAGTTGCGCATAATGCAGCCTATTGCGCACAGTTTGAGTTGAAACACGACGTCCTGTGGCTGAACGAAACGCATTATTCAACATGGTGGCATTGCTGTCAGGGTTCCTCCGAGCGGCAATCCGTAAGTAGCGGTCATCCACTACAGTAGTAGCCCTTGGGCGGCCTGAGCGAGGCCTGTCATCGACAGTTCCTGTATCTCTGTACCTCCTCCATGTCCGAACAACATCGCTTTGGTTCACTCTGAGACGCCTGGAAACTTCCCTTGTTGAGAGCCCTTCTTGACACAAAGTAACAATGCGGACGCGATCGAACTGCGGTATTGACCTTCTAGGCATGGTAGAACTACAGACAACATGAGCAGCGTACCTTCGTCCTGGTGGAATGACTGGAACTGATCGGCTGTCGCACCCCCTCCGTCTAATAGGCCCTGCTCATGCATGGTTGTTTACATCTTTGAGCAGTTTTAGTGACATCTATGAACAGTCAAAGGGACTGTATCTTGGATACAATATACACAGTCAACGTCTATATGCCGGAGATCTGGGAACCGAGGTGATGCAAAACTTTTTTTGATGTGTGTATATAGTGGCCAGATTTAGGCGACTGCAGCGCCTCTAGTGATCAATGGAGTCGCTTAAATTATAGCCAGGAAACCTTGAACAATTATCTGAACGTAACCCATCAACTTGTCGTTTCTTCTGGTATTACCAATTGGAACCTTTTCTAACAAGAATGAATAAAGATTTTCCGGCTGCAGGAGCCCTCAATAAGGTAGTGGCATTTTAAAACTACCGCCCCCTGGTGGGCTTGAACTACCAACCGTTCAGTTAACAGCCGAACGCGTTAGCCGATAGCGCCACGGAGGCCTGTAGGTTTTTCCTTCGTGGATATTTGCCAAGTTTAAAAGCTGAACCATGCATGTCCTCGGTCACAGCAGTGGCGGCTGATGGATAATTGTTCTGGGTGTTGCGCTATTTTCATTAAGGGGGGGGGGGGGTTAAGTTGGTACATGGGCACCCGCAGGATTTTTTCAAGGGTGGGGGAGTAATATGTTTTTCATTTCATCACCTCGTCACTAGGTGTTATTGAGACGTACACCCCCGCGCAATTTTCCTTTCATTTCTTACTTGATTCGTGATATTCATCATTTGGCTGCTCTTAAACCGTTGGGTACATAATCTTTATGGCATGAATGGAAGGAATATTTTTTTTTAGTTCAGAGTTTTTGTCCATAGAAGTTCTTTGTGAATCATCGTCATAAATCATTTTTTTTAACAGGCAAAATTAGTTGTATCACCATGTAGGCCTACCGACAAAAATAAAAATCAAGCAGTTCATTGAAATGGTAATGTTAATCCAGTTCCCCGATTTTCTAAATAACTGAAGATATTCTCAAATAATCCAAAATTTCTATGTTAAATAAAACTGTGGAATTATCCCTACATGTAAATCAGTTAACCATCGGTAACTTCAATTTTTGAAATAAACTGGTGTGACAATGAATAATTTCAGGGGGGGGGGGGGACACGGCGCCTCCTTGTGCCCCCCCCCCCCCCCCCTCCTGCGGACGCCCATGAGGTGATAGGACTGCTTGAGATCGGAGAAAACGGTATTCAATTGTGCGGTAAAACGGATGTACCGGTACCTCATTCATAACGACTGCCGCAGTTCAGAGACATCACATTTTCATCGGATTAAATGGAATATAAGTTAGTCTACATGAAAACCTTCATGAGAACAAAACAATGTAAGTTATATACGAGGGTGAGTATCACAAGTACGCCCAACATTGCAAAACATAGTATCGGCAGTTGACGGAGCGTCTCGGATGTCTCCGGCCGCGCCCCGGCTTCCTGGTTGCAATGAGCTGGCAACGACTAGCCGTGTTAACTGTTGGGATAGGGCTTACCCGATCTAGCATCTCTGCCATACCCTTCACTATTGAGATCTGGTCGGTGCTTGGGGCTGGCAACGACCAAGCGGACGAGTGCTCCTAGACGCCTGGCGCGCTTCGCTTTCTCAGTCAGTTCACAGTACTGTAACACACTATGAGATTTCCTGAATTATTAAAGAACAGAATTATGAATTTCTTTACATATAACAGGAAACATACAGCTTTTAATGCTAAAAATATTATCGCGGTATTAATTGTTTTTCATGAATTAATCTGGTCGTTGTGCAACACTGCAACCTTATTACCGGCCGCCACTGGGTCACAGCAATGTGGTGTTAAATATTCCAAGCCATGTAAATGAAAAGAAAGATCCTTATTATATGATAGAATAAAGGAATCACTGTTTTATTTTAAAAAGAGTAACCCTATAATTAAATTTGTAGTTTGCCGTAGTTTAGTCTTTAGAGACAACGGATTTTAATTTACTGGTAGAGTTACTGACACTAGACTTTTGGTGCGCCTCGTTGCAAAGTGGTCTATCCAATTTAGTGGTTGCCTGGGCGATCAGCATGCCTTCATCCCCAGTTGTATCGGCTGTTAAATGTGAATTAGAGAAAAAAAACTTCATCTGCCTGATAGTCAAGAAATATCCTAAAGCTATGAGTAAAAGTATCCTCCCCGGCGGGGAATCGAACCCCGGTCTCCCGCGTGACAGGCGGGGATACTGACCACTATACTACCGAGGACACACACTCTTCGTATTTTCTAAGATAAGATGTTCCTCAGAATGTTTGAGACCTTGGATATCCATATAAGAAGTGAGAGCAATAATTAAGGTCACAAGGCAAATATCGTTCCTTCTGTGCATCTCGTATAATAACCAGCAGATATAACCTATATAACCATCACGAGACGCAATACACGTCTACATATAGGCTGTACCCAAAGATTCGATCCCTAACACAAGATCGAAAATAGACTCCAACAACTAACTCGTGATATTTCAGACTGTAGGCTATTGAATGTTGATGGATTGCATATTTTTGCAAAACTTGGGAAATACAGCCTTTATAATACTCACTTGTGTCGATTTTTAACAGTCTGCGCACATTGCCACGTTTTCTCTTGAATATCTGTGAGTTGTTTTGCCATCATTCGTCCTAACAATCTTATAGTGGCCATATTTAGGCGACTGGAGCGCCTCTAGTGATCAACGGAGTCGCTTAACTTATAGCCAGGAAACCTTGTAAAGTGATCTGAACGTAACCCATCAACTTATCGTTCAACAAGTGTGCTTTTCTTCTGGTATTACAAATTGGAACCTTCTAGGGCTCGGACTGTGATTCGAATTATTTGGCACTATTCGAATATTCGAGACACACGAATAATTCGCGAATATGCGAATAATGTTCGAATTTTCGAATGTTATTCGAATATTCGAATGTTATGCGAATGCCATTGTTATTCTGGTATTCGAATCGCTGTATTCGAATAATAACGTATTCGTGCACATTCAAATATATTGTATTCGAATAATTTGAAAGGTATGCCCAATGTTTTAGCCTACTTTTCACATTTTGCAAAAATGAGACTCATGAGATCGATCCAGGCAAATGCGTGACTGTTTGTTCCCCCCCCCCCCCCCCCCGCCCCTATTAAGTCCTAAACGGCAGCAACAATCGAAAACCAAATTTGGTGTGAGTAAAGATCTATACCTGAATATCTCAAGCCCATATATGAAAATGATGTCAGTGCTACCAACTGCTAAAAACCGAAATTGAATTTTGAGCTCCATGTTGGATATCTTGCAAGGTAAGCATGGGAGCTATTCCAAAATTGGCCCACATATAGATAGCCTAATAATATTTCAGTTTAATTTCCAGGAGGCCATACATGGTAGTGTTGCCAAAATGATTCTAAGCCTGCTGATACAAGGAGGAAATAATAAGAGCCTGGGCTCGTTTGAGTGAAGCCAAGCGCTGCGTCCAAAGTGGGCGTAACCTTAACTTGTATTCGGTGTACCGTGACTTGCATTTGGTTGTACGAATCAAGCAAGTGCTCTGTTTATTAATTTTAAGGTTCGTATTCTTGAATATCAAAATGTGTACGAACAATGAGTGAAAGTGGCTGTGCTCGAAATTAGGCCTAAACACTGACGAATGCCTAAACACTAATAAGAACTTAAACAAGTAGTTCCGTGACCGTGACGAACTAAACAGCCTACTTTTCTTAAAATGTAAGATTCATGCCAATCTATATAGACCTATCTGCAATAATAACGATATCAAGTTCCTAATACCAACATTTCTAAGTACTGCAGTTTGAAATACACCTAAAATAATGTAGCCTAATACAGTAACTTACTACAGTTGGCAGCCCTGGTGACTCTTAATATATTCTGAGCTCCCTCTCTTAAGGTATAGAATGCACATACAAAATTTGGTTGAAGACTAATGGATAGTACGGACTTTACATGCTGCTTGATATTGGATTTATCAGTGCGCGTAAAATCGTGTTGGCAACAATGATGTCATGTATGTGATGCTCAGAATTAATCTGAAATAATACGATCTATTATAGCCTAGTGCCAATTGGTAATAATTGTTAGTATAGAAGTTACATTTAATTAAAATTGACACTATCAGAAAGCTTAGAATCATGTTGGCAGCACTGAGGTATATTAGATACTCCAAATTAATCTAGAAAGTCAGGTACTATACGTGTGCAAAGTTTAGAGCTGAAGGCTTGCATATATTTCTGATATATTGATATTAGGATTAAAGAACAAATAGAGAGAAAGTGTTGTGTAATTGTTTTCAGGGGATGAGTCATTCTCAAAATTGGGAATTTATTCGTCGACTCATGGGGACGATTGTGGTGTGGGCAGTGTCCTGGAGCCTGGAATATCTGGTAGGGATGGATACAACTGGGGAGGTGTGATCAGCACTTCGCCCAGGCGGCCTCACCTGCAAAGCGAACAGGGGCCTCATTAGGGATGGGAAGGGATGGAAGATTGGGATGGATAGGCGAGGAAGAGGGAAGGAGGCGGCCGTGGCCTTACAGTAGGTACCATCCCGGCATTTGCCCGAAGACGAAACCACGGAAAACCACTTCGAGGATGGCTGAGGTGGGAATCGAACCCCCTCTACTCATTTGGACCACCCGAGGCAGAGTAGACCCCGTTCCAGTCCTCATACCATTTTTCAAATTTCGTGGCAGAGCCGGGAATCGAACCCAGGACCTCCGGGGCGGCAGCTAACCATGCTGACCGCTACGCTACGGAGGCGACCTGCTTAACTAAAATAAAATAAAAATACGACAATCCACTTCAACACAAACTTTGATACTTTTGGGTTATTTCAGCTATTTTTAATACCGACGGGATCTCATTTATTCGCTGGCAGACTAACTTAGCGCGGTTGAACGTAAATGCCAATGCCGCCAACCCCGTAGAAATAATGTTTATTTTATGTTCTCATAAGAATCATTTTCGTTTATGTGCAAGATACCTGCAAGGGAATGCCAATTAGGACTGCCTATAATATTCAGCAACTTTATTGACTAAATATTGGGATACTTTGCACATTTAAATAGACGACGTTACATCATGCTATTGTTGGCAGCTCAATATTCAGCGCTCCAAGCGAATGTCAGCTGAAACTAAATCGAATTACGATCAAATACATTAAAACAGCCATCCGGCAAAGGCAGTTGCAGCACAGACAACGAGCACACGCTAACATCCCGTCCCCCATGTTCCTTACTATCCCACCACCTACATTCAACAAAAGCACAGCCCTCACTCAGATACTACAATTAATACAGCACTTGGCCACAACATCAATATAACTTACATAACTACACTCACCGGCATAAAAAGCGATACACTACGAATCTCAGTCAGAACGCAACATTTGACCGTTTCATACCTGGTATAAATTGATTGTTGTAACTTAGCAGCGACATGGCAATGTGTAGTGAATTAATCATGAGTTAATTAGCTCATTAGATAAGTTTCAGCGCAATAATATTTATAAACATTGTTAATCTTGACAATCACAACACTATGTTACTTTTTCCCGCCTTTGGTCAAGAATAACCACAAACCGTTGTCTTAAGGTTTATTGCTGTAAATTCTCGTTCCCCGAATTTTTGTGGATATTACTGTTTGTTTACGACTACAGTGCAGCAGGTCGGAGGACAGTATGATGGATTCCAAGTTTCGATATTTCCAAATTCGTGTTTGTGCACTGTTGTGATTGTCTTGATCAATAATGTTTATCAATTATTGTACTAATTAACGTACAGTAATTAACTTATGATTACATGCCATATTGTTGTAATGCCATGGTACAATATTTGATTAATAAAAGGTTAGGAACGGTCCAACATTGAGTTTAGTCTGAAATTCGTAGTGTTTCGCATTTTTTGCCGGTGAGTGTATTCCCGATTAAACCATCTAAACAACCCAAGATCCCTGGCCTTGTGGTTTAGCCTGCCTGGGGAGTAATGGCCATGCCAGCTCGCCCGGGGTGGTGAACCGCTGACCAGGGAACACTAATCAACACCAACCATACTTAAACTACTCCAAATCGAACCAAGTATCCAACAGGAAGCCCAGTCGAGCGTGGACAGCCACAGACGGCTGACCTACGCTCGACTGGCTTATAAACCAACAGATACTCTCCTCTAGCACAAAATACCATTAAAATACAACAAAATTACACCCATCAAACAATAATTATTCATTAAACAGCAACATTCCGCCAGCAAAGACATTTAAACTACATTAAAACTGCATTCAACCACCAGCCAATCAGAGCACAGCACCTTCAAACTCCCCGCCCGAGCGACATTCTTTGCAACATCGATTACACTATCCACTATCACATTATACACATCTACATATTTAAACCACAAACCTGCACATCTGAGGCGTATTATTATTATTATTTCAAACCCCACAACCTACTAGATAGGTCTATAATTTTCATACTCCTAAAAAGAACCTAGCTAGAGGTCTTTCTCACTTCAATTAATTAAATAACTGCAACTTTAACCCATTTTCAAACCCCATTTTTATTATTATTGTTATTATTATTATTATTATTATTATTATTAACTTCGCTGAAGCAGCTGCTGATAGGCCTCTACCTGGAGAACCCGAGTGGTGTACAATGGTTGAGTGAACAGAACGCAAGTTAGGACTAACAACATTACATAACGTACAATAAATTGAAATAACTTCTTTAAAATATTAATAAACTTCAACCATTTGATCAGCTTAAAGCCTATCAACTTGAAACCACGTAGGGACCTCCGGGAAGGCTGTCGGCCGCTCCGCGACTGACAGCTGCCTCGAAGGACACCTCTATTTCTTAACCAAAATTATATTACTCAAATCAACTTTATAAATTCAAATTTAACCACCCTTTCAATTTATACACCAGACAAAGGAGCGCTTAGTCGCACCGCGTACCTGGCCCACACGCCGCTGGCTCGCTCGCTCAGCTCGCGCAGCCAGCGGCTAATTTAAACGAGTAGCCTACGCAGGGACTTTCTAAACCCTACCTGGTTAACACTCGTTGGCAACCCCCTAGTGGCTCCTGGTTGTGAGTGAAGAAAATACGCTAATCCTGGTCTAAGTGGCGTTGGTGTTGGGACGATGGATGTTTGTCCGTCACTCCCTATCAGAAGGCTGCGAGTAATGGCGCAGTGCGATTGACACGTGAGTGAGTTCTCTCCAGGAATAACTGTATAATCGGAGGTGTTAAATACAGGTGATTGTGGCAATCTATTTTTAAAAGTTTTTATTAGTGTCTGGGAACTATTTGCAAAAAGAAACATTATCTTAAGTGCGACAGTTTCTCCTAAAAATTGAATTTTCGCTATGGGCGGTTCGAGCAAGAAAAAGCAGCAAGGCGCGGAGCAGCCCAGCAGTCCCAGTAGTGCCAACTCAATTGAGGAGACCGTAAGGAAGGTACTTATGGAATCACTTCAGTCTAAGGAATTCATAAACCTAATTGCCAGCAATATTGTGGACAAAATCACGGAGTGTGTGATAAAAGAGCTGGAGCAGTCCGTGAAGTTCAATAATGAACTATGCCACGATCTAGAGAGGAAATTAGAATTAAGAAAGCGTGAACTTGACGAACTGAACCAGACTATGAATGACAGACTGGACGAAATAGAACAGTATGGACGTAGGCTCAATGTCAGACTATTTGGCATTAATGAGAATGATGCAGAGGACACGGATGACCTTGTGCTCAAAGTTGCAAGGAACATTAATGCAGACGTCAACAAGAATGACATTGATAGGAGCCACCGAGTGGGAATGAAGTCAACAAACATGCCGCGACCAATTATAGTGAGGTTTACCTCATATAGAGCTAGGAGTGAGTTCTTCAAGAAGAAAAGGCATCTCAAGGGAACGAGAACAACTATAAGGGAAGACCTCACCGCAAATCGACTTGCTGTTCTGAAGACTGCTGTGTCTCGATTTCAATTGAAGAACGTTTGGAGTCAAGATGGTGTCATTTTTGTAAGAAACACCGACGGAAGAAAGGTCCGAGTGACGAAAATGGAGGAGTTACCAGCCCAGTAGGAAACCAGATGAGTAATTGACACTTTTTAATTCCTGGAGTTCATCTCATTATAATAAAAACATTACATTTTTAATTTCCTTTTCCATTTAATTTTTAATTTAATTAAACTCACTAATTTAATACGCATTATATTTTATTAATTTCACTTCCTTCATTAATTTATTGCATGATTCATTCGAATCCTTCGAGTTAGTTTAGAGTATAGGTTAACATCAGCTGCTAAAGACTTTAAGACGTATAAGTTGGTACGCGCTTCAGCTTCCTTTGTCATTTGGAAACACCGGCTCACGCGAAGGTCACTAACCCCTCCCCTCCCACTTACTGCTCCCCTGTTACTGCCCTAAAGCGATCACCCCTACCTACTACCTCGCCCTTTCACTTCTGAGGAAACATCCAATACAGTAATTAGTATACCTTACTAACAGATCTCAACAGCTGACTAATTGTAAATATCCTCTTCCTGTCAAATATTTCTGTGTATGACTTTATTTAATGATGACTTTGTAAGATATCAATTTCATACAGAATTAGGTAGAGGTATTGATCAATGTGTGTCTCAAATACTTAAATTTAAGAAGGTAAATAACTTAAGCATATTTCACACAAATATTAGAAGTCTATCTAAAAATAAAATAAATTTAGATGCCGAGTTAGAAGCATATAACCATATATTTGATGTCGTTATACTCACAGAAACTTGGAAATTAGGTAACTTTAATATATGCAAGCATTCCAACTATAAAACATACTATAACGAAGGATGCTTTAATAAATGTGATGGAGTTGTTTTTATGGTGAAGAATTCTATTGACCATGAGGTAGAAACTGTGACATACAATGATTTCAAACTCCTTAGGCTCAAAATAAATTATGGGAACAATAGAATTGCATTGACAGGCATATACCGTTCGTCAAAATACAATAAACAACTATTTATTAATAATCTCCATGATTATGTCCAGCAAAAATGTACACTAGAAACCGAGGTGATTCTAGGCGACACTAACATAGATCTATTTGATGAGTACGACTCTAATGAATATTTAAACTTACTGCATGAGCATAATTTTAGATCGTTGATATATGGCACCACTAGAGAAACTTCAACGAGCAAAATCTGTATTGATCATGCACTTATTCGTAGCGGTATTTCTAATGATAACATCTTACCCATTATATCACAGAGCAGAATTACAGATCACTATCCTATATTAGTTAGTATAAATCTTGAAAATGGCCGTGACTTAGAAGTAGCTCAGTGTAACATACGTGAACATAGATTTAAGTTAGATAGTGAGATACTTAAAAATAAATTGAGCAATATTAATTTGGACACAGTATTAGAGAACAACCACTTGGATTCTAAAGTAGATAATTTATACAAACTATCCAAAATTGCATAAAAAATTCTTCAATACAATTAAATTCAAAGCAACGAAAGAGAAAGGAGTGGATCACGCACGCGCTAATTAAGTCCATTCACACCAGAGATAGGTTGTATCAGGAATATATAGCAAATAAAGAGAACACTGCCATGAAGGAGAAATATAAGCGGTATAGAAATAAATTAAACGAATTGCTTAATAAAGCTAAAACTGACCACTATAAACAATTAATAAATTCCAATTCTAATAATCCAAGAAAAGTATGGGGCATTGTCAATGAAATAACACAAAGAATAAGTCATAAAGAAAAAATAACAAAAATAAGATCTCAAAATCATGTTTACGATGATGATTTCACTATAGCTAATACATTCAATGATTATTTTATTAACAAAACTACTGACATGTCTAAAAATATTAAGAACAATCCAGATTTTTCCTTGAAAATCAACAGAAACGCATATTCCTGTTTTTTTAAATTCCGATTACCAGTACCGAAGCGGATTTACATAAGTACCTACACGAAATAAGCGACACTAAAGCAATGGGAATAGATAACATCTCAGCTCAAATTATTAAGCAGAATTTTAATTCTTTAAAGAGTCCTTTACTAACAATAATAAACGAGTCACTTTCAGTTGGATACTTCCCAAAGCAATTAAAAATTACAATTGTAAAACCGCTACATAAAGCAGGCAATCCTTCAGAACTAAAGAACTATCGACCGATATCGTTAACGACAGTCATATCAAAATTATTTGAAAAATGTATAAAAAATCATATTTATCAGTTTTTGAAGAAACACAATCTACTATCAACTAGACAATTTGGCTTTATAAAAAATGTCAGCACCACTGATGCTATTGGGGAATTAACTAGGCGAATTTATGAAAATATGAACAGTATGAAACCGACCTTGGGCATATTTCTCGACTTAGAGAAGGCTTTTGACACCATACCTCACCATATTCTCCTTCAGAAGATGGAAAGATATGGCATCAGAGGCATAGCACTGAAATTGATAGAAAGCTATTTGACTGAAAGGATTCAATACGTTAGAATAAATGGAACTACAAGTCTACCTTTAAGAGTGAAAAGAGGAATACCACAAGGCACAGTGCTGGGTCCATTATTATTTTTGATTTTTATCAACGATATTGAATCATCTATACATGGAATTGAAAATGTTAATGTCATATCATACGCAGATGATACGGTAGTTTGTGTTGAAGGTAGAACATGGGGAAATGTAAAACAAATTGCAACTGCGGCATTGAAATTGTTAAAGGTATGGTTAGATGGTAACGAACTATTTTTAAATATAAATAAATCAAAGTTCGTAAGATTCAGTTTAAAAGCAGTTGAAGATAATTTTAATGAACTAAAAATACACACTTTGAACTGTAATCAGAACTGTGACTGTCCTAAAATAGCTAAAGTGGATACAGTTAAATATCTGGGATTATTTATAGATAGTGACATGAAATGGAAAAGCCAATGCAAACACCTTACAAGTAAAATAAGAAGAACAATCTATATATTTCACAATTTAAAACATATTGTCAATTACAAATTAATAAGAGACATCTACCATGCTCTAGTCCAGTCAGTTCTTACATATGGTATTCTTGCCTGGGGAGGCGCCTATGAAAATGTACTAAAAAGTGTTCAGATAGTGCAGAATCTCATATTACGAATAATGTTGAAGAAAGATAGATTATATCCGACTATGAGACTGTATGCTGAGACAAGGGTCTTCAACATTAAACAATTGTATGCTTTTGAAATATATAAATACATTTTTAAAGATAGAAATAGAATTCAAGTTGTTAGCCACGGGTATGAAACCAGAAGTATTGCAGAGAATCACTCTATTTTATATCAACCTAAGTTAGGTATAGCCAAACGTAACTTTCTGTATTTCTCACCTAAATTATATAACATTCTCCCAATTAAATTAAAAGAATTTAAAGGAAATCATGCAAACCTGAAGATGCAAACAAAACATTTTCTCAGAGAAAACAAAATTAAAATTGAAAATATAATTAGTTGAGCCTACAAGTTTATAAAACACAAATTCAATTTTCCTTCTTATTCATTATTTTTTGTGTATACATCATTTACATAGAACGTGTTATTCGGCTAAGCCATTATACAATTTTTAGAAATAGTAATCAACGATATGCATGCCACACACAAGGTTGCACCTTTTAGTGGCATATGTGATATCTCTTCCTGCTCTGTATGAATTTGATATCCTATTTCGACCTGTCTTTATCATATTGTAACAATATAATTTAATAATTGTAAATTTACAGGTTAAACTATGAGTAGGAAGTGTAAGGAAATTCATAAAATGTGTACAGATATTATGAATTTTGTAAAATGTGTGTATTTGTAACGATTTAATAAATAATAATAATAATAATACTCTTTAATATTTTTTAAAAAGTTACGGTCCTACATTTCTGTCTCTTACAGACAATATGTTCACAGCACGCAGACGTGGTTGTACAGTGGTCAAGCTGCTTACCTCTCATCAAGGTGGACCGGGTCATCGCAAGTGATATTTTCGGAGTGAAATATCACATCCTGTGGTTCGTATTCCACCTAAAAATGGAGGTCCAGTTGCTCTTGATCGCGAGAATAACGGTCACGTAAAACTACAAGCTTCCCTTGCTTCCTTGTTCACAGCACACCACAAGAGTAGCACTATCTCCGTCCACTCTACAGAAGAGTTTCTAAGTATTAGTTTCATTTAATTTCATTTCCTATTTATTCATCAGTGCCTTAATGTACACTATATTTACAGTACACTGAAGGGAGTCTCTAAAAAGAACAAAGCCCCACTTCGCATTCGGGATGCGTTAGAGCCCCCACTATATATTTAGTTATTGTTGTTTTAAGGGGCGGAACTACGAGGTCATCTGCCCCCACTATATATAGGCCCTACGGGTTATATTTACATATGTACACACAATGATTACATTATTTACAGAAGGGGGATGGTAAATGCATATTTACATACAATAAGGGAGGAACAACAGCCGGCCCCGTGGTGTTGGGGTATCGCGCTTGCCTCTCACTCGGAGGCCCTCGGTTTGATTCCCGGCTCCGTCAGGGATTTTAGAAACTGACGTGAGGGCTGGAACGGGGTGCACTCAGCCTCGTGAGAACAATTTAGTAGCTGTCTGACATTGAGGCAGCACCCCGATCACGAAAACCGAGATTAACGGCCGAGGGGACCCTATGCGTTGATCACGCGTCACCCCAATATCTGCAGACCAAATGGCTGGGCAGGGGTCGCTTGGTAGGACCAGGCCCTTCGTGGGCTGTAGTGCCAGGGGTTATTATTTGTTATTGTTATTAGGGAGGAACAACACGAGGAGAGATTACATGAATATTGCAAATAGAGATTCACGGAAAACACTAGCACAACAAAGAATCGAGGTATAATTTATGAGGAACAACCTACTTGTTGAAAAATTAATTCCGAAGCTTCCCCTTGATCTGTACGCTATTATTGTTGCTGGCCTTTTAGGAACTCTGTAGGTTGTTGCGAAGACCCGGAGCCGAAATAGCTCAGTTGGGACAGCGTTAGACTGAAGCTTTAAATGTCCCTGGTTCGATTCCGGGTTGCGGCAGCCGTATTTTAAAATAATGATTTCAAGTTATATCACTGCTTGTGCGTATCAATATCATGCTCTGATTTAGTAGAACTAATTGGAGCATTCTTTCTATATTAGGCCTACGCTGCGCATTTTACGAAGAAATAGCGTGATGGGGAAGTTCAAATCCAAAAATTCAGTAGCTGAATCGAGCTTGTCTTTTAAAGCTTGTGATTGTAGATTTAACGGCAAGTTAGAGAACCCCTCCAGGGCAACATTGCAAATCCCCGGGGCCAATTATATCAAGCAGTTAGCAAGATCAGAGCTTTTCGAAATTGGAGAAAAGAACTCGTAAAGGAAATGGAGTAATCCTCTATAAACAGTTATGAGCAAGTTCATGGTCTCTCCATTGATGGAAGCTGTAAGCAAACCCATGAGTGAATTATAAAGCCTCGCAGTGAATGGTGAAAAGCAATGCAGATGACTACAAATGTATCAGCAGCACGATCTCCTCCAAGTACCGGCAGGCGTATCTCAGGGCCCGCTGACGGCTTGACACCAGTCCGGGCATGCATGCTTGAAATGGACGTAAAGGTCGTTATTTCCCTAGTGAACTAAATTAACTGGAATAACCGTTAACTTCATACGTAGATGCCCATTATGTTTGGCAGCGGATGGGCAACATTTCCAGCATCTACTGTAAGCATGGTGAGTAAAAATGCATTATACTGGTTGTAAGCACCAACTCTGCCGTACATACGCGCACGCGGCAACCGCCAACTGAGGCGTCGCTGGCAGAGCGCGTGAGCGATAAAGTCCTAGCCAAGCAAATATAAAGACCCTGTAATTATTGTATTATGAATTACACAATTACACAGGGAAATTAATTGTTACTCTTCGCCTAATCTAATTGGATGTATTCGTGTTGACCGACTGAGAAGTCATTCTAGTAATGTAGACTTAACAAGACGACACCTGATTTTCCAAAGTAGCCTACCCTAAAAGGTAAGATTTGAGCTATGGATTTTAGACTAGTATTATAATTTTGAAACAAACAACGGCACTAGTTCCTTAACTGGTTATAAATCAATAATAATGCTATTGGTTTCACATCTATTTTGACTACTGCGGCTTTTGGAGACACCGGGGTGCCGAAATTTTGCCCCGAAGGTAAATCTACAGACACGGCTCCCTTGCATTTACGCACCCTCAAATGCCAGCTGACTGCGCCAGGATTCGATCCTGAAACCTTAGGCACAGCTGGCGAGAACGTTACAGCTGAGCCACGCAGCCATTCGGCTATAAATCAGAAGCATGTCTTGGTAGGATATATATGCATGCCTTCGGTGGCGTAGTCAATAGCATGCTGAACTGCTTCGCCCAAAATCGCGGGTTAAAACCCGGCCGAAGTCGTCCGATTTTGAGGAGTTTTAAAATCCTTCAGTATGCCTTCCTATGGAGGGAAAGTGAAGCCGGTCGCCCCATGTCATAGATTTATGACTTGTAAAAGAACCTACTATTACAATGGTAGTGTGTAACCAAAATTGGCAGGCTATTTGGTTAAAAACGCTCTATCAAGTTCCAATGTTTGCCGCTGGGTGTCAGTGACAGTGACGTATGGTAGTTAAAGTTGGAACTACTTGAAATTGGAATTGGGGATACTACGGGGGTTCAATTGAAATGCCCTGCTATGGCCATTGGCTGCAATTCAAATATAAATAATATCAATTCGTTTTCAAATTAAGACATAAGTAAACGTAAATGATGTCATATCAAACATAATAATAAATGATGATAATTGTTGTTTTAAGGGGCCTAACATCGAGGTTATCTTTAGGTGTAGAAAATGGCTTTCAAATGGAGAGCTGGTTTAATGAATAAAATGTAGACTATTTTGTACAATAATGTAAATTTTTTCTGGAATCATTTTGAAGTAAGCCAATTTATGTCGTCAGGATAATGCTCACAAACTTAGATGTGGTTAATTCTCTTATACAATACCTGGTCTCCCACATGACTGCTGTGAAGGTACGGTACACAATATTGTAATTGCTGAAATTATTTGTGAAATTGGCATTGTATTATATTCTCAAATTCAGGAATGAAAGTTTTCAAAATCACAGAAAAAATACGAAGTACTTACAATTGAGCCATTTAAGAACTTAAGATCTTTCTATACTTTTCATTGCACAATCACACCGGTATTTTTCTAATTAATTATAATGTTACTCAATTTTACGGAAGAACTAGCTTTTGATATGGTCAAGAATTTGATATAGCATAGCTATTTTCAATTATACCCATATTAGTAACCCACCCCGGGTTCGCCCGGCATCTTTACCCTGCGTAAGCTTGAAAGGTGCACGGACGGCAGGTCCCAGACGCAATTCAGTAAAGCCGAGATTAACAGCGATACTCCAAACACATACCGTATACTCTTCTCTGAAGTCTTAACTCGACACGACTTGAAAGTTGATGCTGGCCGAAGCTGGGGTGACAGACTCGCTCGCTACCTCGTAAATTTGCTCTGAAGCTAGCAATTTATATTTCTACTGAATGGAGATTGTTGGAAGAAATGAAAACGTAAAATCACTTATAGTGGGCGATGTATAATTGATAGAGATATTCTGTCGCCGACGTTTTTGTAGAACTTTTCATGATTACCAATTCTTACACTCATAGTTGGCCTATTTAGATATTTTTAACGGTTTATCCAGCGTAAGCTAAAATTGCGCACGGATGATGGGTTTTTCTTCGACTCGATTCACTGAAATCGTTACTGCTAGGCTTCCTGTGGTCACAATGAATGTTTTTTTTTCTACAGAAACCTTCCTCGAGAAATCCTTTACAGAATTGTGAAAACCGCATCAAAATCCATCCAGTGGATCTCGAGATTACAAGTTACACCCAATAATCGGGGACTCTGTTTTATACTACAGTATGTCGAGATGCCCGCGAGTTTCATTGAATCAAATACATTAATTTATAACCAGTATGGGCTATTAATTCTACGCAAGACTCGTTAAATACGTCATACAACTGTACCTAGGGATACTTGTAGAGAACTGAACTAATACAAACAGCATTTCTTTATATATAATTAGAAATGCGCACAAACCGTGCAATGATTACAGCAAAGATTACCGTACATATACAGTTTAGTTGTCCTTGCTATAAGCAGCGATATACCTATATCGTTTCTTGCACTTTAGCATGTGGTATTGATCACATTTTTCTGAGCACAGGACACAGATGCAGGTATCGTTCGCGTCGTGGAACGTCTTATTGGAGCATAGCTTGTGGTGGAAGCCATGGACCGCTAGTCTTGTAGTGACATGTCGCATTTCATAGTTCGCTTGCATCCAGGCTTTGTCTTGCATCGCGCAGGTACTATAGAAGTCTGGTCGTATGTCTCTTTTCTTCTCTCTTAGATCTTGGAGAAGTTTGTTGTAGGCATGACTTGATGGCAGCAGCAGCTTTGATCGCAGATCTTCTATTAGAAACGTCTCCCTGGTGAGTTCATACACCAGTCTCGATCTCGTACTCTTTGAAACTCCAACAGCCCTCTTGAGGTACCTGGCTTTTACTCTTTCAATCTCCTCTAACTGTTTATATGTGAGATGTTCCCATACCAGTTCGATTCCATACACAAGGACGGGCAATATCTTCAGTCTGAACAGTTCCTCAGGGGCGTATATAAGGGGGGTGCTGAGGGGGCTCCAGCCCCCCCCCCCCCCGAAAAAGCCAACTTGGGTACAAAATACAATGTATTTCACAGTACTTTTAAGAAATGCTTATCAATTTGTAAAATTTGCTGAATAAATTAACAAGTAATCCATTTAGATACTTGCCATTCATACTCCACAAGCTATAATAGAATATTCATTAAGTATTCACAATTTTCCAGGATAGTCAGCCCCCCCCCCCCCCCCCCCCCGAAAAAAATATACGCCCCTGTAGTTCCTTAGCTGCGCTGATTGATAGCAGTCTGATGCTCCTGATTTCGTTCATGGCTCTGATTGCAGCCACCGTCCTTGTTCTGATGTGGAGTCTAAAGCTCTTCCCTGTTGTCTGGATTGTGAAACCGAGATATTTGAAGTAGCTTGATCTTTTGAGGGGTTTCCCGTTGCATTTCACATTTTCTGCCCCAGTGAGCCTGCCCCCTTTCCTAAATACTACCATTTCAGTCTTCTCTTCGTTTATTTTTACATCGTTTATTTCTGCCCATTTGCTTAATGTGTCAACTGCTGTCTGTAGAGCCCCTATATACGTCGTTGCGATGGCCATATCGGCATAGATATAATTATGTGTTGGCTCCTATTATTTCTTTCACGGCGTCGTATGTGAGAACATTGAACAATATAGGGCTTAGTGGATCGCCTTGAAGTACGCCATTCGTTTGGGATATCCACTCCGATCTTCCTATTCCGTCGTCTATTTGAAGATAGTTCTTAGCTAATATATTTGATATAAGTACAGTCGTACTTGTTCTGCCTATTAGTTCTTCTAGCTTGTCCATAAGCAACTTTCGGTTGACCAAGTCGAAGGCTTTTGAATAATCGACAAAAACTACGTATAGCTTTCCCCTGGGCTATTCTAGTGTGTATCTTATTTGGTCTACTAGGTTTTTTGCCTCTATAGTCGTGGATCTCCCTCTTCTGAACCCAAATTGTTCCTCCGGGAGTAGTGGTTTGAGCCTTTCTGACAGGCGCCTCGTTAGAATTCTCGTTAGGAGTTACAGCGCAGCGGGCTCAAACGCTACCCCTCTGTATGCATTCGGGCTGGTCGTGTCCCCTTTACCCTTATACAGTAATTTGATGATCGACCTTCTCCATTCGTCCGGTATGTCCCCTAATTCCATACGTTTGTTCAAGAGGGAGAACCATATTGGGAGGAATTCCTGGGCTGTCTGCTTTAGATGTTCGTTTCTTATCCCATCTGGGCCCGGGGTTCTGTTGTTCTTGGTTTCTTGTATGGCTTTGGCTATTTCTTCTGGTGTAAAAACTTCATCTGTTTCTGGTATCAGTGGTGGCTTGAGCAGGGGTCTCGTATCTTTAGCACAAATAACTTCTCTCATGTGATCTTCCCCTGTCTCCATGGGGATGCTAGGTTGGAATTTTTGCTCTCTTGGGCGGAGGGCACGATATGGGTCTTCCTCTGCCTCCCCTATCATTCTTCTCTGCTCTTCCTCAACGTGCTCCCTTTTCTTCTTCTTGGTGAGGTCTTTGTAGAGTTTTCTTTCTCTTCGGTAACTGTCGAGGGTTTCGTCGGTTTTCTTCTCTCTAACTTTGTGCAGTCCTTCTAGCGTTGCTTTCCTCTTTCTGTAACATTCTTCGTCGAACCAGGGCCTTGCTTTCCTGTTTACGTTTAGCGGGGTGGCTCCACCTTCTATGCATGACCTCAGCCATATAGCAGCTCCTTCAATATCTCCTGTTTGTATTTTCCTCTCTATCTGATTTCTATCTACCATTTTTGATTTTATTACATCCATGTTGAGTTTCTTACTGAGTGTTTGATGTTTCCTGTCTCTTACGGCTTTAAGTTCAGTGGTTTCTATAAATATATTTACTGGGATATGTTTGCGGATGAGAGCTGCCTCTTTTAGGTAGATTTCATTAGAAAGCTAACTATTGCAATGGGTCCCATGTTTCGACTTCCGGAAAATTTCGACATATCTTCGCGTTTCACATCCCCCAGACCCCAAAACCACCGTCAGTTCAAAAGTTTATATATAATTTATGTTTGTATATATATATATATATATATATATATATATATATATATCGTTATATATATAATTCTTCGACACGTGTGTATGTGACTGAACTCCTCCTAAACGACTGAACCGATTATGATGGAATTTGGTATGTATATTAGGGTGGGTCCATGAATGGTTTAGATTCACAATCTGACCCGGTAGGTGGAATGAACAAAATTTTAGAACTACAATTTACACACAATTTTAGAACCACAATATACAGTCAAAAACAGTCGTCATGGAAACCACTAGCCTTGGCCTTCGTGAAAGCTGATGTCTTTGGACGGTTTGTCTCTGCATGTTAGAGCCACCTGGTCGCAACCTGTGCAACTACCGCCATTACATACACTCCGCCCGTGGCGGAAAGTTGTGTTTTATACCAAAGGTGGCAGTGATGTCGAATTCTACTGTATGCAGAGCGTTTCAAAGTCCCGTATGCGTTCATATACCATTCATCCGATTGCCATGAAACTAGGGTGATATGTTGAGTGAGCTCCAGGGAAGGTGTTTGGCTTAGTAAATCCATTTTACAATAGATAGCGCACGAATAGATTCAACAAATGAGCGACGACGCGCGAAGCGTTTCAAGAAGGTCCCGTATGCGTTCAAATACCATTCGTCCGATAGCGATGAAACTTGGGTGAGATGTTGTGTACACTCCTGGGAAGGCTTCTGGCTTAGTAAATCAATTTCACATTAGGTAGCGCACGACTTGATTCAACAAATGAGTGACGACGCGCGAAGCGTTTCAATAAAATCCCGTATAAGTTTATATTCCATTCATAGATTGAGATGAAACTTTGATGAGTTGTTGTGTACACTTAAGTGAAGGCTTCTAACTTAGTAATCCATTTCACAGGAGGTTGCGCACGAGTAGATTCAACAAATGAGCGGCGACGTGCGAAGCGTTTCAACAAAGTCCCGTATGCGTTCAAATACCATTCGTCCGATAGCGATGAAACTTGGGTGAGATGTTGTGTACTCTTACGTGAGGGTTTCTAACTTAGTAAATCCATTTTACAATAGGTAGCTCACGAGTAGATTCAACAAATGAGCGACGACGCGCGAAGCGTTTCAATAAGGTCCCTTATCCGTTCAAATACCATTTGTCCGATTACGATGAAACTTGGGTGAGATGTTGCGTACACCCTACGGAAGGTTTCAGGCTTAATAAATCCATTTTACAATAGGTAGCGCACGAGTAGATTCAACAAATGTGTGACGGCACGCGAATCATTTCAACAAAGTACCGTACGCGTCCATATACCATTTATCCGATTGCGATGAAACTTTGGTGAATTGTTGTGTACACTCCAGGAAATGTTTCTGTCTTAGTAAATCCAGTTTTTATTAAATAGCGCACGAGTAGATTCAACAAATGAGCGACGGCGCGCGATTCGTTTCCACAATGTCCCGTATGCGGTCATATATCATTCATCCGATTGCGATCAAACCTTGGTGAATCATTGAGTACACGCCAGAGAAAGTTTCAGGCTTAGTAAATCTATTTTACAATTGGTATCGCATGAGTAGATTCAACAAATGTGTGACGGCACGCGAATCGTTTGAAGAAAATCACTTATGCGTTCATATGTCATTCATCCGATTCCGATGAAATTTGATGAGTTGTTGTGTACACGCCAGGGAAGGTGTTCAACTTGGTAAATCCATTTTACAATATTGGTAGCGCACGAGTAGATGTAACAAATGAGTGACGACGCGCGAAGCGTTCCAACAAAATCCTGTATGCGTTCATATACTATTCATCGATTGCAATGAAACTTTGATGAGTTGTTGTGTACACTTACGTGAAGCTTTCTAACTTAGTAAATCCATTTCACAGTTGGTAGAGCACGAGTAGATTTAACAAATGAGTGACAGCGCACGAATCATTTAAACCAAATCCCGTATGCGTTAAATGCCATTTATCCGTTTGCGATGAAACTTTGGAGAGTTGTTGTGCACGCTCCAACGAATGTTTCTAAATTAGTTAATTCAATTCACGATAGTTTAGAGGCAGTTAACAGAAATTGAAAAAAATATTGTGTATCCAAAAGCACTTCAAGAAACAAAGTTACAACACTTTCTTTGATTGGCAGGACAACGTCTGCCGGGTCAGCTTGTATGTATATATATATGTATATCAGTTTCTTGTGGACACGATAACTGCCGTAATTTTGCACCAATCACTTTGAATTTTTTACATAATATGTATCCCTATAAAATCTCGGTCGAGTTCGTTAATGGGCAAAATCGGTCGAAGGGGGTGAAAATGGGGGGCTTTTTTCGAAAAATTGAAATTTCGCTATAACTCTCTTAATACGTGAAATATCGAATCCATTCAAAGTTCATAATATGTGTTGGATAAGTGCCAACAATTTATGTCAAATAAGTTTTTTGATAGCACCAACCATTGACCAAAGGGGTGGAAAAAAGTGGGTTTTTCGGGAAACATTAATCATATCTCTCTTAATAGGCACAATATCAAAAGCGTACAAAATGGACAATATTCCCCTAATAATTACCTAAAACTTTTGTCTGAAAGAATTTTTGATATGACCCACCATTACGCCAAGGGATGAGAAAAATGATTTCGGAATTATAAGAAAATGCCAAGAGCTATCCGAGGTTGCCATGGCAACACTACTAAATTGATGAGGGATGAGCCGTTGCCATGACAACGCACTTGTACGAGATCAGATTCAGTATTTCCATCTGACTAAGCCGGCCCCGTGGTGTTGGGGTAGCGCGCCTGCCTCTCACCCGGAGGCCCCGGGTTCGATCCCCGGCTCCGTCAGGGATTTTAAAACTGACGTGAGGGTTGGAACGGGGTGCACTCAGCCTCGTGAGGACAATTGAGTAGCTGTCTGACAGTGAGACAGCACCCCGATCACGAATACCAATATTAACGGCCGAGGGGACCCGACGCGCTGATCACGCGTCACCCCAATATCTGCAGGCCAAATGGCTGGGCAGCGGTCGCTTGGTCGGCCTTAGCCCGTCATGGGCTGGATGGTGCCAGGGGTTGACTTTGACATCTGACTAAGTGGGAAGCGGCTTCGGTGACGTAACTGGTAGCATGCAGAATGTCTATGCCCAAGGTCGCGGTTTCAAAGTCGGCCGAAGTCGTCGGATTTTCTAAGAGTGCTAAAATCCCTCAGTATGCTTTCCTTTGGAGGGGAAGTTCCAACGTTCGTTACGAGTTACTGGTTGGGGTGGCATCTAGTAGCCAAGTTCACAGCTAGGTGTCATTGACGGTAGTACCTGATAGCAACATTAGGAACTACTGCTTGAAATTGACCGTCTGCAGTCCTTACTTAAATTACAGACTAATACATCCATTACAATTCACACCGTTTATCAGACAGATTCTACACTCACCCAAAGTACACGGGGTTAAATGACCGCGTTGTCGCAGCCCCTAAACTGAGGAACCAACCACAGGTAGATTTCATTAGAAATCTAACTATTGCAATGGGTAGGCTACCATGTTTCGACTTCCGGAAAATTTCGACATATCTTCGCGTTTCACATCCCCCAGACCCCAAAACCACCGTCAGTTCAAAAGTATATATATATATCAGTTTCTTGTGGACACGATAACTGCCGTAATTTTTCACCAATCACTTTTTACCGAATATGTATACCTATAAAATCTCGGTCGAGTTCGTTACTGGGCTAAATCGGTAGAAGGGGGTGAAAATGGGGGGCTTCTTTTTTCGAAAAAGTGAAATATTGCTATAACTCTCTTAATATGTGAAATATCGAATCCGTTCAACGTTCATACTATGTGTCGGATAAAGCCCAAAAATTTATGTTTGAAGAGTTTTTTTATATCACCAACCATTGACCAAAGGGGTGGGAAAAAGTGGGTTTTTCGGGAAACATTAATCATATCTCTCTTAATAGGCACAATATCAAAACCGTACGAAATGGACAATATTCCCCTAATAATTACCTAAAACTTTTGTCTGAAAGAATTTTTGATATGACCCACCATTATGCCAAGGGATGAGAAAAATGATTTCGGAATTATAAGAAAATGCCAAGAGCTATCAGAGGTTGCCATGGCAACACTACTAAATTGATGAGGGATGAGCCATCAGACGTTGCCATGACAACGCACTTGCACGAGATCAGATTCAGTATTTTCATCTAAGTGTGAAGCGGCTTCGGTGACGTAACTGGTAGCATGCTGAATGTCTACGCCCAAGGTCGCGAGTTCAAAGCCGGCCGAAGTCGTCGGATATTCTAAGAGCGCTAAAAATCCCTCAGTATGCTTTCCTTTGGAGGGGAAGTTCCAACGTTCGTTGCGAGTTGCTGGCTGCGGTGGCATCTAGTAGCCAAGTTCACAGGTAGGTGTCGTTGACGGTAGTACCTGGTAGCAACATTAGGAACTACTGCTTGAAATTGACCGTCTGCAGTCCTTACCTGAATTGCAGACTAATACAGCCATCCCAAAGTACACGGGGTTACATGACCGCGTTGTCGCAGCCCCTAAACTGAGGAACCAACCAAAATCTCTGCGGGAGATATAATTTTGCGTGAAGAAGTAACAGACCGTTACATAGTTACACATCAGTGTTGAAACCTTGCATAAGGACAGTGTGACCACAAGTATAAAAATGGACCCCAAATGACAAGAAGGTTACCGTTCCCATAAGACAATAAAATGTTTAAAATAAGCATAAAATGACGAAAAACAAAGTTAATTAAGCTCCAATTATAAAATACCTTCTCGCAATAAATGAGGTCTGATCCTTCTACGAAAACCTGCATATTCTGCATATTTCGCCTATCCCCACGTTTGTCCGGTGAAATCTACCTCCGCCTTCCGGCGTGCCGAGAGGACTTTTTTTTTGATGGGGGTAGCGTCTGCGCACGATTCTAAACCTCGTGTCAGAATTAGATCTATTGTGCTAGCCCCATTGTGGTCTATGTATGTCCAATCCTGTAGTTTGTTGCGTACTGTAAACCCTTCTGTTCGTAGATAGGCCATCACTTCTTCGCATTTTCTATCTTGCCTATCTATTGCACAGTTCAGGTCACCCGCAATTATTATTTTGTCACTTCTTCTGCTTTGGCTAAGAGCTGATCCTAGACAATCAACTATGTCTACTGCGGTGTAGTCTGGGTTAAAATACACTGCCACTATGACTCCAATCATTGTCTGTATGACCAGAACGTTTTCTTCCCTTAGTATGAGTTTAAAAGAAGCTAGTTCTGCTTTAATGACACAAACTACACCTCCTGAGGGTCTTCCTCGGGTCTCGCATTGTTTCGCATATGCGTGAAAATTATAGAAATTCGGGACGTTAAATACCGTGTCCTCTTTAACCATTTTCTCTGTTAATATTCCCATGTCGCAGTTATTCAGGAAATCCTTCGGTAGTAGGTTCAGTGCTCCCCTCAGGCCTTCTACGTTCCATGTAAGAATATTAATCCCTAAATGTCGGGCCCCTATACTTCCATGGTTGTCGAAAGGGCCGGAAGACTACATCGGCTGGCCAGAAATCACCATCATGGACTAATTCCAGATTCTTCATAAGGATACCTATTTTGAAAGCCCTACTTCCCGCCCTCTCATTGATCAGGTCGCAGTGTATTCTGTCCTCAACGCCGTTTTCTTTAAGATATTCTTTAATATCAATTTGCTTCGTATCTGGGCCTAGCTTGCCCACGTATAACCATGCGCTTCTTTCCGCTGCCCTCATTCTGTTTTCCCCTTGTCTTGTCCCCCTTATCTTTCCCTTCGAATCTGTTTCCGCTTCGGGACCTTGTTCTCTCGTGTGCCTCTTTTTACCTCTCACCACTGTTAACCATTCATTTTCGTTTTCTCGTCTGCCCTGGGACTTGCATGGGTCTGGTTCTGGTTCGTAGTTTCCTTCGTCACCGGATAAATGTGTGGTCATTTGTTCTCTAGATTCGCTTGACTTCCCTTGGGGTAGATCCTGTTGCTCCTTATGTTCTCGTATCTGTGGTCTGGTACCGGTGTCTACAAGTCTCACTATATTTCTCTCTTGGGAAATTTGATGAGGTTCCGGTGATTTTTGCGTTATGGTTTCTTCTTCTTCTTTTATCATTGTCTTAACTATCTTTGAGAAATTTTCCATCATGGTCTTCATTTGCTGGTTCACTTTTCCAAGGATTCTCTCCTCCAGATCTGCTTTTGTGATCATATTTTGAGGGCGGCTGGTAGAAGTTCCGGGGTGCTGATTGCTGATGGACTCGGTGAGCTCGGCTGACAAAAATCGTTCGTTTCGATTCCCGTCCTTATTCCGGTATTTTCTGGCAGCTTCCGGCAGGCGTTGGCTGTAGTTTGTATCCTCCTCTGTTTGGCTAGTAGATGAAGCCACTTGATCCATTGGGGAGCTGTCTTCCATACCTCCGGTTCTGCATTCCATTACCTCGCATTCAGGTTCCTTGTTTTCATTATTATTGTACCCATTTATCACTTCTGCATAAGTACAGGGTGATTCAAAAAGAATACCACAACTTTAGGAATTTAAAACTCTGCAACGAAAAAAGGCAGAGCTAAGCACTATCTGTCGGCGAATTAAGGGAGCTATAAATTTCATTTAGTTGTACATTTGTTCGCTTGAGGCGCTGTTGACTAGGCGTCAGCGTCAGTTGATGCTAAGAAGGCGACCGCTCAACAGAAAGCTTTTTGTGTTATTGAGTACGGCAGAAGTGAATCGACGACAGTTGTTCAGCGTGCATTTCGAACGAAGTATGGTGTTCAACCTCCTGATAGGTGGTGTATTAAACGTTGGTATAAACAGTTCACAGAGAATGGGTGTTTGTGCAAAGGGAAAAGTTCTGGACGGCCGAGAACGAGTGATGAAAATGTAGCACGCATCCAGCAAGCATTTGTTCGCAGCCCAGGAAAATCGACTCGCAGAGCTAGCAGAGAGCTGCAAATTCCACAATCAACTGTATGGAGAGTCCTACGAAAAAGGTTAGTTATGAAACCTTATCGTCTGAAATTGGTTCAAGCACTGTCTGCAGCTGATAAGATTAAAAGAATCGATTTCTGTGATTTTATCCTTGCTCAAATGGAAACAGATGAATCTTTCGTTTCAAAGATTGTGTTTAGTGATGAAGCAACTTTCCACACTAACGGGAAAGTCAACCGTCACAATGTCTATATATGGGGCACTGAGAATCCGCGGGAAACAATTCAGCATGAACGTGACTCGCCTAAGGTGAACGTTTTCTGTGCCATTTCAGCCAATAAAGTTTTTGGTCCCTTTTTCTTCGAAGGTGCTACTGTAACTGGACTACAGTATCTGGAGATGTTAGAGAATTGGCTGTTCCCTCAGCTCGAACAAGAAGCACAACAATTCATATTTCAGCAGGATGGAACGCCACCACATTGGCACTTATCTGTCCGTAACTACCTGAACGTCAACAACCCGAGGCGATGGATCGGCCGCCAGGCAGCCCGTGACAGAACACTTCATCACTGGCCTCCAAGAAGCCCTGATCTTACCCCGTGCGATTTTTTCTTATGGGGGTATGTTAAGGATATGGTGTTTCGGCCACCTCTCCCAGCCATCATTGATGATTTGAAACAAGAAATAACAGCAGCTATCCAAACTGTTACGCCTGATATGCTACAGAGAGTGTGGAACGAGTTGGAGTATCGGGTTGATATTGCTCGAGTGTCTGAAGGGGGCCATATTGAACATCTCTGAACTTGTTTTTGAGTAAAAAAAAACCTTTTTAAATACTCTTTGTAATGATGTATAACAGAAGGTTATATTATGTTTCTTTCATTAAATACACATTTTTAAAGTTGTGGTATTCTTTTTGAATCACCCTGTATTATTCCGTACCTCTTCAAACTCTATATTGTCCTGGAGTTGAGTATCTGTTTTATTATCGTATTGCATATCTATAAATAATTGATCCTTTGGCTGACGATGATCATTTTCATTTCCTTGCATAACCATATTTTCCTGATTCGATGTTTTTGTATGCGTGCGTGGTTTAATTTCTGGTTGTGGAGCCAACCTCTTGATAACAGTACCTCGGCCTTTATCGACCATCTCTTCCCGTAGTTTACCAATATCTATTTCCATTTTGTCTAATTTTTCATTAACATCCTTTCTTAATAACTCAAGCACCATATGCATTGATCTTCCTGCTTTATATTTCAAGTAGTCTTGTTCACAATCATAACACAACCACATCAATTTCGATTTCTTTTTATGCGTTGTCTTTAGGGCATTGAATTGCCCTTGCTGAAGCTCTGCACGTGTGAGGTGATGCCATCTTTGGCACACACCATCATATGCGACAGCTGTTTTGTCTTCGACCTTCCGCTTGCAGATGGGGCAGTTATCGGTAATTGTGTAATCTCTCGGATTCATTGCATCTTGCGTGTTTCCGCCCGGCATATTATTTTAGTGGCCGTGACAAACTTACGTCTTGACTATGAAATTAAAACCTTTTTGTTATAATTTCTTAAGATCTACAAAACGTTATGTCAATGCGTATATTTGGTGATCCTTCGTCACTTTACCTGATATACTGATTAATATTCACCTTAATTCCTCTTGTTAGGTCACTTTTTTGACAGAACTCTACACTTCTTTCCCTACTACCTTCACTTGTTCAATAATATAATTCTTTATGTTCCTAGGAATTAAAAGTGTACAGTATATCAACATTGTGATTTAACATGACTTATGTTTACAATTGAAATAATCACTCAGGTGAGTTAAAATTCATAAAACCTCTGCAAAAGTGAAACCATCAATTCCGCGAATAGCGCGCTCAGGGCAGTTGCCAGCTTGCTGGCCGCCGCGAGCGCTAGTGTCGCACCATCTACCAAGAGTATGCAATTTCGTAACGCAGCGAGCTTCGTGACTGTGTATTTTAGACTGTGGTAATACAACTCCGTCCTGCCAGGTTAGCTAATCTAACTTTTCCCCCGCGAAATATAGCTCATTTCAAATTGAGGCTAGCGCCAAATAATTTTGAACGCCACCTAGCGGGACCATATTAGCTTTTTTTTTTCTTTCTTTTCTTAGCGGGAGAGAAGTTATATGTAAAGTAATCTAGTTTTAATTAAAATAACGTGTTTTAATAAGGACTTAGAAAATTCTATTGGTAAAGCCTGACACAGCAATCTCCGCCGTGACGCAGTTACACACTTTAGTTCCTTCACTTCTCCTCTGACACACGTGACATGTCCTGACTCCCCGAATCGCGATGTAGCAACATCGTTCATTCTCTGCTTGGACGTAGCCGTGATAACATAATGCTATCTAATGTAGATGAGAGCTTCACTCACTCGCCTTGTCGTTGTGCAACGACTTGACAACATTACATTGGCTCCTGAACTCAGCAGCAGATACGAACGAAGCAGTTTTCTCTACTTACCTTGGTTTGCTCGGATGCTCTTTTTAGCTGGTATTGTGTGTGTTTAAATCCTTCGCTCTCGACTGAATACGTGCGTAATATTGATACCAGTAAACTTCTTGTTGTGTTCTATTCGTAGGCCATAGTTTTGAAAGACACTGACGATCAACGGTCAGCAGTTAGCAGGGACAACTTTCAAATAATTTTAAAATAACATAAAAAGTAAACTACTGGGCGTAGAATTGTGATTCATGTTTCTATATACTCAGGAAAATGCTGCCCTTCATCCTACGTTTATGTAGAAACCGTATCCTGTCAAACTTGACCCCTCGGTGCGCGTGATGTTTCGTTTCTGTGACACGAGACGCGAGCGATCAGTCGTACTAGGACAGTCCCACTCCTCCCACTGTTCTGAGGCCACGCCTGTCCGGTCATGTCGCAGCAGATATTGCTGGGTCGGCTATACATTAACACTATTTGTGGGATCGTTATTAAACCCTTTTCTGGCTGCATGTAGCATTTGTAAGGTAAAAAGGACTTAGTAGGTGAAAAAAATCTTCGAAAATGATATTTTAGGCGTTAAGGGCTAATTGCCATATAAAGCACAGGATCGTGTTGAAAAAAAAATGAATAAACATAAAAATGAGTAGCCTTTTGTATAACTCATAAATCAACATGATACATCGTGAGAGGACATGCTCACTTCTGCTGAGACTTCTGTAAATGTTTTCTCTTGTTGAGAGATACGCAGTCTTCATGTTGGTAGTACAAATAGATTCGAGTTTATTTTGTTCCTGTCAGGGGAACAGGAATCTTCTCGATTTACCTTTTCAGTCAAAAATTAACTTCATTTTTTTAAATAACTGTTTTTTTGTTTTGTTGTAGTTGACTTTTGTGCATATTGTATTACTCGAAAACTTTTGGAGCAAAATACATGAAACTTTTCTTGTGTAATAATATCTCATTGAGAAATGGAAATACTTGTAGAATTGTTGTTAATTCATTTGAGGAGCTTGAGATATCTTGGTCATCAGCCCCGTATAGTTGGGTGTGTGTTGAAGTTGTCTGACACATGTATTGCTGTGATGACTGTAGTAATGTGTGTAAATGTATCAGGGACAGGGATGGGGTATACGTCCGAGATTTGAAGTAAGGCACTATCCCGGCAATTGCCTGTAGGGAGTGTGGAATACCCCGGGGAAAACCACACTCAGGATAACCGCTGTCAGCACCAGGATTCGAACCTACAATATCCGTACTTACTGTAGCTGCCCTCGCGGCCATGGTGCACATTTGACGTGCGCGGCTACAATTTGACTTCGAGGAACTATAACCCCCCATTGGTCGATCCTGGCTAAGCTACTGAATAAATTAGAAATACTATTGTAATTACAGCAGATTCAGATAAAAACGTGTGGATGGGGATAAAAATCGTGCTGATGCGGGACGGATGCGGATAACGTTTTGTTTATCGGCGTAGGGCTCTACCGGTAACCACTGACCACTGCTGACCAAATGAGCGACACCATCTCCGCCTAATCTGAAGAACAGATCTCAAGTATTGAGCCTCACTACCCGTAGCCGAAATAGCTCAGTTGGGAGAGCGTTAGACTGAAGATCTAAAGGTCCCTGGTTCGATCCCGGGTTTCGGCAGTAACATTTTAAAATAGTGATGTTAAGTTACATAACTGTTTCCACGCAGTGCTATATGACGACAATGTTTTCATGTATTGATCGCTGCCAATTTTTACACGTAATACTGTAAATTGCATCCTTTATTATTTTTTCGCTATCGTTTTACTGGTCGGACTAAGCGAGGGATCCCACCTCTACCGCCACTGAGGGCAGTGTCCTGGAGCGTGAGACTCTGAGTAAGGGCTACAACTGGGGTGTGTGACCAGCACTACGCCCAGGTGGCCTCACCTGCAAAGCGAACAGGGGGCCTGATGAAGGGATAGGAAGAGTGGGAGGGTTAGGCAAGGAAGTGGGAAGGAGGCGGCCGTGGCCTTACAGTAGGAACCATCCCGGCATTTGCCCGAAGACGAAGTGGGAAACCACGGAAATCCACTTCTAGAATGGCTGAGGTGGGAATCGGACCCCCTCTACTCATTTGGGCCACCCGAGGCTGAGTAGACCCCGTTCCAGTCCTCATACCACTTTTCAAATTTCGTGGCAGAGCCGGGAATCGAACCCAGGACCTCCGGGGCGGCAGCTAACCATGCTGACCGCTACGCTACGGAGGTGACCTTTATTATTTTAGAATATTTAAATGCTGTAACTTACAACGTTTACTGTCATGTTAGATAACAGCTCCAGTGAAAATTTCTGCTCACCGTCGCCAATTGAAGTTGTCAAGACAAGAGATTTTCGCTATTGGAGCAAAAAACTCCCATGAAGAAAATGGTGTAATTCTCTATACACTCCAGATACTAAGTAGATTAGAGAGAATAAACGCCTGTCCCACTGTGAATGAAGATGGCTGCAACCACATCAACCGTATGTTCTCTGCCCATTCTGAAGACGAAAACAGAAAATGTTCTAATACAATGACGACCAGAAACTTTGCTCCCATGAAAGACTTTGCACGCGAACAATAAGATATTGGATGGCTGCACACTTCTGGGCAAGTCGCAGAAACTCTTCATCTCCAAAACTAAATGACGAGGGGGGAGGTCAGTTGGCTACAGTTGTTTGCAGTAGAAGCTGAGTAAAATAGGACAGTACTCGCGCGATTTCGTTTGCATACCTTTCGTAAACGCGAAATGTCAATTCAATCAGCAAAACTATTAATGTAACGTTGTTACAGATTACTGTTAAACATGAGCAACAAAAGCAACATGTTGGTTATTTAGTTGGTCCTAATTCATTTTGTCTCTTTTATTTCATCATCACTCTCTTCAGCTTAATAGATTGATTTTCTTTTTCACCAAAATAAAAAGAACATACCGATTTATGTCATTAGACGTTAAGTGAAAAACAAACAAACAACAACAACAACAACCAAAAAAGGGA
The DNA here is from genome assembly GCA_946902985.2 of Meconema thalassinum. Taxonomy (NCBI): domain Eukaryota; kingdom Metazoa; phylum Arthropoda; class Insecta; order Orthoptera; family Tettigoniidae; genus Meconema; species Meconema thalassinum. The sequence continues at coordinate 393,327,611 of OX336391.1, forward strand.
TATAGGAGGATATAATGGTTTCATTCACAGTCGCTGTATGTATAGTAGATCTACTTATTGATCGGATATATAAGTGTTAAACTTGATAGCAAAATTACATCCACAGCAGAACGTGAAATGTTCAGAAAGTGAAATAAAACTATCATACAAAAATATTGGATTTCACGGTCAAGGAATTAAAACTCCGGGCACGGACACCACGAGCCCGCTGATGAGCCTATCTTGGTGTTCAGACGCGAAACCCCGCACAAGACACAGCATAAACCTAGAAAAATTGCTAAGCTATAAAACAAAATATTAACCTTTAACAACATAAGATTTTGATTAGCAATATCACAGCAACGTGATTATAAAGTGATATTTTCACACAAGCATATGACAATAAATATACGTTATTTTAACCTCAAAATATAAAATTTTACTATAGTCTACTTATACATCGTCCGTCTCCTCAACATTGGTATTTCCTACATCGAGCTGCTTTAGAAGAAATACGAGGCACGTCCAGCAAGTAAGTTTAGTTTGGTAATAAAATTAAATTGTGTACGGATACAGAAAAAAGTATTTATTGCACAACATTCTACACCTCTTAAACTACTTTTCCACATAACTGCCGAACTTTTGCAGGCCTTTGTCATAGCGTGGCACAAGTTTTTGGATACCTTCTTCATAGAAGTTTGCCGCCTGTGTCTTCAACCAGTAGGAAACATCATTTTCCGAGGTGTCAAGATTTGTTTCGGTTTAACCTTTGCTGGGGATGAAGTGTGCCTCCATTCAATTGATCGCCGCTTACTTTCAGGGGTGTCGTAAGAGACCCAAGTTTCATCTCCTGTGACTATCTGTGTCAGAAATTCTTCGCCGCCTTCATTGTAACGGGTCAAAAACTGAAGTGCACCCATCCTTTTTGTTTTGTGTTGCTCCGTAAAGGCGGCTCCACACGCAACGGTAAGTCCGGAGGCCGGCCTCGAGGCGCCCGGCCTCAAGGCGAACCTAGATATAGGGGGGTCTCCACACACTACGGTTAATCCGAAGGCTTACCTTGAGGCGAGTCTCCAGCCCACTACTGTCAAATTCAGTTGTGGAGTTGTTCGTGAAATGGCGCCATCAGATGACGACGATGCTCTTGCTGTTGTTGGTTTGTTGTTAGCTATTAAGAATAGTGAAAATAAAGTGAGGCGAAAATTGTGGACTAAAAACTGGTTGAAAAAAAGACAAGTGTTTTCTCATGTAAATTTATTAAAGGAACTAAGATTTAGCCCGAATGATTGGCATAACTATTTGCGGATGGATGAGGACACATACCTTCGGCTTCTATCATTGGTGACGCCGATCATTCAGAAAAAGGATACCATAATGAGGACCGCAATTTCACCTCATGAAAGATTGAGTGCCACATTACGATTTCTGGCTACAGGAAGGTGCTACGAAGATTTGAAATTTTCTACTGCAATATCACCCCAGGCTCTCAGTTTGATTATACCAGAAACGTGTAAAGCTATTTACAAAGTTCTTTGTAAGGATTATATGAAGGTAAGTTAAACTGTGGTATTATTTAAACAAATTTATTTTCAATTAAAGTACAAAGAAATAGTCTGTAGGAGGGCAAAAACAAAAAGGTAGATACATTATATTAAGTAAAACTATACTTAACCATCAGGGTTGTATGATCTCACAAAGTTGGATACAGTTATCCCGTCATCAGAATCAGGCAAAGGTGAGATTTGAGTGGGTGCGCTACTAGTAGTCGTTTGGTTAAGCTGCTGGTACAAGCGGGGTGCGGATGGTTGATAGGGTGGTCTGGGAGATAGGGTGAAATGGGGCTCGGGGGTTTGCTGAGATTGTGGCATTTGGATAGGATTGTAGTAGTGTGAATTAGAAGAAAAATAGGGAGGGTTAGAGGAAGCACTTTGAATGGAAGCTGGAGGGACTTGGTGTTGTGGTAATAAGAGCTGTGGGACTTTAGTTAACTCATGGGAACTTGTTAAAGTACCCATTTGAGCATGGAACAACACATCGCTTATAAATTTTTCGGCCAAAATTCGTTGTGGCGTCAAAACGTCACGTAACACATTTACAACAGTTTTACCAAACGTGTCAAATCTATCTTCCGAAGGTCGAGGACGCTTGAAATGTTCGTTTACGGACTGTAGCACTTCACTTGTAAGTGCTGATTGCTGCAAATTTGTCATCCTTTTAGGAGGTCTTGGGCGTGGTAGAGATGTAGAACCCGAGGACTCATGTTGGGAACTACCTGCTGATGTCGGAGATAGACCTTCCTCTGCATCAATAGCGACGTTGTTCTGCTCATTAAGATCGGGATTGGATACATTATCCTCCTAGGAATGAAAATGACACCCCGTTATAATTTGTCAATTATTATTAATAGAGCAATTTTTTTTTTTTGTCAACCTTTACATTGAAACTTGTTTGAGCCGAGAAGTTTTAACAACATATTTACAGATACATCAAACCAGTATACGATCATTTATTTATAACATACTGTAACTTTATTTTTCATCAGTAAAACCAAACTCACTACGTCTATGCTAAGTGTACCCCTTTCCCAACACATAAACCTATCCCTACACCTACAGCAGTGTATATAACCTACAATCTCCGTGAAATGTTACATACGTTTACCAAGTTTCATAGCAGTTACATTTTTTACGTAATGTACGATTAAAATTCTTTATCTGTTTTCAGTTTCCAAATACCTCTGAGGATTGGGAAAATATAGCGCAAGAATTTGAGGACAAATGGAATTTTCCACATTGTCTCGGAAGTATCGATGGCAAACACGTCACTATAATACCTCCAAATGGAAGCGGCTCACGGTATTATAACTATAAAGGTCGGCACAGTTTGGTTTTAATGGCAATAGTTGATGCCAATTATCAATTCATTATATGTGATTTTGGAACCAATGGTAGGATTTCGGATGGAGGCGTGCTTCGAAATACAAGTTTCTATGACAAACTTGAAAGGAATGAATTGCATATTCCGGCTGAAAATAAAGTCCGTAACACTTCTACAGTTTTGCCTTATGTGTTCGTTGCCGATGATGCATTTCCTCTGAGACAAGATATGTTGAAGCCCTTTCGACTAGCAGATGCATCATCCGAGGAGAGGAAGATATTTAACTATCGCACCTCACGAGCAAGGCGTATAGTTGAGAACGCATTTGGGATTTTGGCATCCCGGTTTCGTATATTTCATACTGCAATAAATTTGGAACTGCAAAACATTGATTCGGTAGTCATGGCGTGTTGCTGTTTACATAATTTTCTAATAAAATGTGTCCCGAATCGGTATGCCCCTCCTGAATGTTTTGATCGAGAAAATAGTGATGAAGGAACTGTGACAACGGGGTTTCAGACAGTTGGTTGTATGGAAAGCTTGGAACGTACAAATATAGGAAATACAATGCGATCTGCTAAAGAAGTCAGAGAAGCTTTTATGACTTGCTTCGTTAACGAAGGTGCAGTTCCGTGGCAAATAAACTATATCAACGGTAGATAATTCATGTTCAGTTCATGATAGTAAACTGTTTGTATGTCTGGGTAATAAATAAACATATAATAAAAACTTTATAATGTTTGTTTAAAAATTAATTTCATTTGTATTAATTTTATAACAAATAATACGGTTAAATGTAATCTATGATAATAATTTTCAGTTTATGTATCTAAAGAATAACATTATAAATTAAAATAATAAGTGTGATTTGTGTTTTTTTTACTTACCTCATTCTCAGATCCTTGAGTGTTTAGATTAGAGGTAGAGCGACGAGGTGTTTCTTGGTCGGTTAAGAACATTAAACTGTCATAATACCATAACTTTGGTTGATAAACTTCGTCCGAACCACTACCAGTTTTCATTGAGTCCTTGACTTTCTTTAATTCTTTCCGAAAACTGCTTCGCATGTTATTAATTTTCTTAATCACACAATCCTTGTTCGCATCAGGTTCCACTTCTCTAAGTTTTTCCAGTAATATTTTGTAGGCGGCATCCCTTTTTAACCGGTCATGGTAGTCCTTTGACGAAGTTTGCCACAAGCATGGTGAATCTCTGAACAGAGCTATAAAGTCCTCTTGATTTTGTTTTGCACGGGCCATGATGATATTATAAGAACAAACACAACACACTATAGAAAGAACCTAACAACAACACGCCTACATAAATTTTCACAAGAACACTGAAAACAAATACGTGGTATATATAAATAAACTAGTAAAAGTTGAGACTTGAGATTCACACCACACCTGTCTAGCTGTCTCCTGAACAACACACTGTCTCGAGGCCTACCATGCTCCCCCTCCACACGTTGCGATAGGCCTTGAGACGCGACGGCGCGGAGGCAAACCAAACTAGATTTTGTTTCTGATTTTCCACCCTCCACGCGTCTGAGTCGCGGGCATGCCTCCACAGAATTCACCATACACACGTTGGGATTTACCTCGAGGCCGGGCGCCTCGAGGCCGGCCTCCGGACTTACCGTTGCGTGTGGAGCCGCCTTAAGAATCTTTGGTACCCAACGTCGGCAAAGTTTACGAAAGTTCAGTTTTTCGGTAACAATTTCATGAATTAGTGATCGTGAGATTTGGGGAAATTCCATAGCGAGAGCACTAATTGTAAACCTGCGGTTTTCCCGGATCTTGTCATCAATCGCGTGAACCAGTTCTTCTGTAACCACTGCAACGGAACGTACAACTAGTTGAAGACACAGGCGGCACACGTCTATGAAGAAGGTATACAAAAACTCGTGCCACGCTACGACAAATACCTGCAACATTTCGGCAGTTATGTGGAAAAGTAGATTAAGGGTTGTAGAATTCTGTGCAATAAATATGTTTTCTGTATCTGTACACAATTTAATGTTATTACCAAACGGAACTTACTTTCTGGACGTACTTCGTATTTTTTCATATTAATAAAAAATTGTAACAGATCTGGATTTATTAGATTTTTAGTATTTTTCATTTAATTTAGATACCAGTAGTTAACATTTTAGAAATAGTATTGCACCTCAACCTTTTTTTTTATAAATTTAATTATTACTTGCTGCAAACTATTAGAAACACTTAGAAAATAATTGTTTTACCTTTATCACACAAACTTTCAACTTCATTTTATTTGGTTCCTCAGTTTAGGGGCTGGAACAACGCGGTCATGTAGCCCCGTGTACTGTGCTTCAGGTGTGTGTAGAACCTGTCTGATGACCGGTGTTAATTATGATGGCTGTATTAGTGTGTGTTATCTGTAATTCAGGTAAGTACTGCAGACGATCAATTTCAATTAGTACCTACTTTTGCTACCAAATGCTACCGTCAACGAACCTAGCCGCGAACTTGGCTACTAGATGCCACCGCAACCAGCACCCCCTCGAACGTTTGAACTAATAGAGTATTAATAAAATCTAACCTAAAAATTTAGCTTCACACAATTGTAGTTAGCGGAAGGTTCTTCTACATGCCACAAATCTATGACATGGGCCCGCAGGCTTTACTTCCCCTCCGAAGGAAGGCACACTGAGGCTATTTATAAACATTAATTTAATTTGCTGTTGAAGGTCATAATGTGAGCGAAACCGGTACCGGTACATTGGAAAACATAAACAATATTTTATGTTCGACCCTGACTATTATATGTCAGAAAACTGTATCATAATGATGGTCATTGTCATTATGAAACATTTTCTCCCACCAATCACAGCTCAAGAAACAGTTGTTTGACCAATTAGATAAGGTTAGCATCGCACCCGAGCTGAATTCCAAAGCCTTCTAATTTAAATTTCCCTGCGTTGCCTAGTGTCATAGTGGGGCGATCGAAGAGGCCATGGTCAAATACAGGCATTCTCTGCGTCCCATGCGCTCTGTTCAGTACATAAAACTGGCGAAATCTCGACAGATAGTTTTGAATATTTATCTTCGAACATCAAATAGTTATAATAATTATCGTCGAACATAAACAGTCGTATGCAACTCGCCTATAATGGTAATTAAGACACTCGTATGAAAATTATAAAACTCGCATACGCTCGTTTTATAAACATACTCGTGTCTTAATTATGGCCATTATAGGCTCGTTGCATAATGTACTATTATTGAATAAAGGTATATTTTTTCGTTGTCTATTAATACAAAATTACACTGTTACCAAGAATGACAGTTTGCAGCATTAAGTCGGATACACACGTCCGAATCGTGTGTTGTTGCTTTATAGCTGCTTTAGTTCCTCCAGCTCTGCTTGCCATTCGTCGCCCATTAATTCAGTCAATTCTCTATGACTATGTGGCGTAAAGACATATTTGCCTTGACCGGCGATTATTCGACCGCACACCAAACACGCTTTAGTCCCAAAAAGGAAACGCAACTCCCATTCATTTTAAAAGGGTGTTGCGAAATGTCACCATACCTCCGTTTCTTTGGCGTCTTTCACATTAAAATAGTCACGCTGAGTTATCAACCTCCTATTTGCTTGTCAACATGAAGCTACAGACGAACAACTTGGTCGGTGGAGAATGGCTAGAAGGGCTGGGATCACTCCCTTACTTTTTCGCATGCAGCACATTGCATCCGCTTGAAATTTTGCTTTGTTTCCCGGTCAATGCATGCGAGATTTTCGATGTGAAATGCCATGTCCTGTGGTTCAGATCCCACGTAAAACGGAGGTCCCGTGGCTGGGTAGATTATAGGCTAGGGAATAACCCACCCACCAAGGGAAGATGATTAAGAGAAGGAAGTAGATTTGGGATTGGAAAAGAAGGATAGAAGAATAGGAGGAGAGTCCCACAAAAGTAATTAATTTGACTTTTAATCCGTTTAGAAGCGGTTGCCACCACAAATATGTGCTCGGATACCTAAAGTGGCTACGAGCTTGGTCGAAGCTGACGGGAACCGCAGCTAAGGCTTGGGCAGTTTGCCAGAGAGAGGCTTTAGTGTGTTTCCTCCCAAGCACGAATGAAAGTACTATAGGGAAGGGTGATGATCTGGCCAGACAGATAGTAAACGATTTATTGTATATGAACGAGGGCATAAACCTAGGAAGAGCTAGGAAAGCCAGGATCCTGCCTAACTGTATTATCAAAGAAATGATGAATCCAAAAACAAATATTTAATTTATTTAACAATGCAGGAAGTTTGAGGAAATTAACAATTATGCAATATAAGTTTAATAAACATGGTTCATTTGAACTTTTTAACAAATAGGGTCGCAGACCTCTTAACATTAAACGGTTGCTCCAGGCAATTGACAATTTTAAGGTTTTTTAAACCGTGTATTAAAATCTTGGTAAGATTTCATAAATAGGCAAAATGGAATAATTAAAGTTTTAACATTTACAGGAGTACAAGCAGTGTACTATATGAAACCTCTGAAAGAACATTCTAACGAGAATAACAACTTCGAAGATAACAAAATGGAAAACATAAAGAATAAAAAGGAAGTTCCTACAACTTCTTATATTTAAACAGAATTACTTTGTGAGATTTATACAAAGAGAGCAGGTCACTTACTGTGAACCTGAAAAGTTAATCAGAAGGAAGGTTCTAGACCTCTTATACTTTGAATAAGACTCGCCAGTCAAATGAGGCAGTTTTCATTTAGCGAGACCAAAAAATAACTCACTCAAGAGTTGAGAGAATTGTTTTCCCTGCTTTTGAAGGGAGGAACAATGTAAATTTAAAACTTGTATCACACAAGAAATTATGCAGAATTTACTTAATGTTAAACTAGCAAAGTTGGAAGGGCACCTCGTGAGTGACACCTTATAGAGAAGTTTCAATTGTATAAATAATGGTTGTTAGTAGAAGGTTAAGGAAAGATCATTGGGATATAGGATCAATGTTCATGGCCGTATTTAATATAACCGGACGATCGCGACGCGGTAGAAACGTGGAGAAAGCACTGTTTATCACTGTAGTCTATGAAGATGGATTCAAAGTTCACTATAGAAACACTAAAGTTCATGAAAAAGAAAGTTATTGCAATTATGGAAAGAACTGATTGCACTATATAGATGAGAGTCCATTACTTAAAAAAGTTGTAATTTACAATTAAATGCGCCATAGAATTTTCCAGAGGTTCCAGCGGAGGACGAAAATTCACTGTTGTAGTAATTTAGTTTTAAACAGAATTCTCCCAAGTACGTGAAAAATGCATGACGGCAGGACTCGTAGATTGAGTACCGAATCTGGAAAGTTCCAGAACAATCCCAGTAGTGAAATGGGGCTAATGTAAATCCAGCGGAGGAACTTGCTTTGTAAATTGTAGACGGCGGGTATTAGATAATATCCCACGTAGTGAGAAGATTTCTCATTTGGCAAGCATAAGAAATGCTGCTTTTCACTAAGATTAGCTTGATTAAACAAAAGCTCAACATGGAAAATCCCGCGGAGGATGATTTTGCCCAAAACCAAGTAACCTCACACTACCCATAAAAGATAGTTAAAAGCATGTGGTAAGTAAAATCATGAAGATGAGGTTAAAACTTGAATCAGGTACTTATCTTTGTTGCATGGCGAAGGTGAAGTTCCTCACTAATACTTAAAGTTCCAACATGGCGTGGAATTTAAAAAATGCCTCGTTAGGTCAGGAGGCTGGCTCTAGTTGAGCCTTAACTGATCACTACGACTGCCGACTAAGAAGTGAGAGCAGCTCAGCGAAGCACGGAAGGTCCAAGAAAGGGGAGAAGAGTGGGGGTAGGAAACAAAAGGTGAACATATAAACATTGCCAACTTTAAAGAAAGAAAATAATCTTCTTTTGCTGAGCTGGTCTTCAAAGAGTTGACAACAGTATCTGGTAGCCAAATGGATATGGAATTCCTCTTGTGCGAGGAAGAGTTGAAGAGCTTCAGAGATTTGTTGTTATATGACGCTAGGTGGGTCACAGAATATATATCTGGAACAGACTCATACAAAATATAAGAAGTTTGAACATAAAGGAGAAAACAAATGATCACTGTTGGTGTTTGACAAAAAGGAAGAAAAGAACGTGCAAAAGCATTCAAAATTATAATCTCAGGTACCGTGCATTCCAAGAATGCACCATACTGGGAGGGCCAGACACCAACAGGGAACAAATAAGCAATTAAACATTTAAGAGTAATACAGTAATTGAAGGGCAGTGGTCTTGTGATCTGACCATTATTGGTCAAGACTCTGAATACCCTGACTCTCCTATCTCTTCCAGGGTAACACTTAGTCACTTTTCCAAAAGGCCAGACTAGGGGGGGGGGTGAAACATCCCTAACTAAGACCAAGTCTCCCACTTTAATGTCGGGACTGGAAAGAAACCACTTCTGTCTCCCCTGCAAGGAAGTTAAATATTCCAAGTTCCACCTCTTCCAAAAGGAATTACGGAGGGCTTCAAGTTTACACCAAACAATAGGTAAATCAGAATCCCTGAAAGAATTAGGAAGGGGAGGATGGGCAGAGAGAGAAGTGCGTGTAAAGAAGCGACCAGGTGTAAGTGGAAGGAGGTTATCAGGGTCATTGGAAAGCGGAGTTGAAAGGCGAGAATTATCAACACTTTCAATCACAAAATAGCTGGAAGCTGAGGGAAATAAAGCACTAGTAAAGATTGCGATACAACGCAAAAGAAGAATTAACAAGTTTAAACAAAGCGTATAGAAATAAGTACATCTATTCAGGACAAGAATATACCAAATAAACAAAGGAACTATGCGAGTAGAAAGCAAGAACGCCATAGGTAACAAACTAGTAGCCATAAACAATAACTTCAAGTTATAATGAGTATCGAAAGGTTTACTCAGAAAAATACTTAAGTCAGCGAAAAACGTGACAGGACAAGTAGGAATACAAAAACACATCGAATGTGACGACGAGAAAAAACAAGTTTGTTCATCAATGAACATTAAGATCGCAAAATATGCAAGCAAATTGCAATACATACGCGCGTGAGAAATACGCAACGAAGTTTTGAAACAGGGATTAAAGCAGTTATGGAATACGAGCATGAGTAAGCGGAAGACGTAAATAAGCACGGCCTTGACACACATAGTACAACGAGATAAGACATATAAATAGCTGACAGAGTCCTTAAGCGGAACAAGTTTATTCTGGGAAGCAGGTAAACGGCTTCTGTACTTATAGTAGCAACTCGCCAGGCAATGCTTGGCAATCAGCCAGAGTTGAGATAAGAGAAACTTGCTTTGAACTGTGTCAAGCGTACAGGAAATAAACAACAACTTGGCGTTATTCAGGCTTGTAAACAAACAGGTTTGAAAAACAAGCAGTTCGGAGTACACACACACTAGCTGAATCAGCTGTAACTTAAAGCGGAACGAGTCACACGACATGCAGTCAATCGTAACTTGGACGTGAAAAAGCAATTTAAAGCTATATGAAATAAAGTAGAAAATCAATTTCGCATAATTGAGAGGATCACGAAATCGGACAATTTTCAACAAAAAGAAGCTTAATTCTTCCGAGCAAAGAAGACAAGCTGGGACATTGAGACGAAGGTTATGCATAAGAATAGTTATTCTAGATGCAATAGAATTCAGATTTTCAAGCGGTTTCAAAAGCGACTTCCAATTGTGAGGAAGGGGGGAGGAGCCGGCCGTGGCCATCCTTCTACATAGCGAAAGAAGTGAAACATAGCGTACAGTAAAGTGATGGTGACTGATAGCCATGGTTTTACACAAGGGGAAGATAGTTTTCGAGGAATAGTTTAAGCAATTAACTGCTATAAAAAATGACATAAGAAGATAGACGAAATAACACAAAGCAAGGCGAACTTGAATGGCCATCTTGTGCGGGAAGAAGGAAAAACCATTTAAACAACTTACGGAGGTTACGCAGTTGTTCACGATAAGACATCGTTTCGACAAGTGGTTTTCAAAAATATTGAGATTTGAAACATGAGCGTTCTCTTTTTCAGAAATGGGATTTATGTCAGCCGTAACAAAATGACATTTCGCTTTGGTTTGAACACTGGTATGTTGGATTTCACCAATAATAACCCAACCAAAATCGGTGTCTCTGGCGACCACGGTTGAAGATAACTTGCGTGTTTGTTTGCGAATGCAATTCCAAAAAACATTGGCACTGAAAAGCACATCAATGGGACCTTGAACATTAAACTGAGGATCGGCTAACCTTAAGTGCAAAGGAATCTTTAATCCGGAGGTATTGATGGAGTGACTTGGAGTGTCCTTGCCAATACTGGTAAGAATGAGACAGTTTAAATTAAGATTGGTGTTTCTTTGGCAAACGTCTCTGATTTTCAATTTTGAAGACTGCAAAACTTGAGTTTTCAAATTGTCAATGCCGGTCACATTGATAGAAGTAGGCGATGACGAAAGACCTAGTTTTTTAATCAACGATTGCGAAACAAAGTTGTGCGTTGAAGCGGAATCGAGAAGACCACGGGTTTTGAACCAATTTCCAAATCTATCTTGGATTTCAAATTGTACAGTGGTCAACAGGGTTTGCGCACTGTGAAAAGTGTCGGCGTTGGAAATGCAGGAAGAAGCATTAGTTTGTTCGGAGCGGCTCTGCAAGGAGCTTAAAGAGGCAGGTGCTGATGACCTCGATTTATCGTGAACGTGCAATAAAGAATGATGCGGTTTTTTGCAATGGAAACAGAGATTTGATGACGTACAGTTCGAAGAAGAATGCTTAGGTGATAAGCAGTTGAAACAATGCTTGCTGTTTAAGACAAACTTTCTTCGATCTTCGACAGACAATTCTTTAAAGGATTTGCACGAATACAATGTGTGAAGCTTTTTACAGAGCGTGCATTTTAATGATTTGTTAAGCGGCTTGATATCTTCTCTTGAATTATTGAAAGAAGAACGGGTTTGTTTGTTTTCGACAAATGGGGGCTGATGTCCCTTTGAAGAAGCAAGTTTTTTTTTTCAAAAATTTGACACTGAGGATTCGTTTCGACTTTTTCGCACTGAAATGCGAGTGCTGTAAGGAATTGACATCGACTGTTGAGAAACGAGATGAGGTGTTCGAACGAATGTTCCTTGTTGCAGGTGAGTTCGATCTCCCAGGCCTTCAGTGTCGAAAAATCGAATCTTGATGTAGCTAGGTGATTAAGTATGGTGTCCCATGTTTGGACAGGCTGTTTTAGCTGGTATAACGCTCTGACATTTAACTGCATAGAATCTAAGAGGTCTCTTAAAGATGTGACGTCATTAGGTTTGACGGCAGGTAAGTTGAAGAGACAACGGATATGACGAGCTACACTCAAACGTAAATTGCCATATCTCTCTTTAAGGAGATTAAAGGCGATGTGGTAGTTGTCTGCGCTTAAAGGCAGTGACTCCACCAAAGCCAAGGCCTCAGATTCCAAAGACGTACGGAGGAAATAAAATTTATATATGTCTGGGATCTCGATATTTTCATGAATTAAAGAGCAGTAAAGTTCGTAAAAAGAATACCATTCACCTTCCTTGCCTGAGAAGTGCGGTAGGCTTATCTTGGGAAGTAACGGTTTCGGTTTGTTCTTGTGAACTGAAGCGGGTGCTGACTGGGCCGGATTGATGACCCTTGTGTCCGGTTCTGAGATATTGTGGATCAATTGGTGGGCCTTTGCAATTCCTTCAAAGTACAAGGGTTCGACCTCGTCCCGATCCGATTGCAATTCTGGACAAGCGGATTCAATCTCGGTTTGAATTTGGTCATAATAATCATAAGACCGTTCGTACAACTTAAGACGATGTGTTAAGATATCTAAATCACACTCGGCGGGATCTAATTTGCTAATGAAATTTCGGAATCTAGTGAGTTGCCCTTTATAAGAAGAACGTCTAGCAATGAGAGTTTCATCTTTTTCAGTAGGGGCCATGATAAAAAGAATAAATTGAAATACAACTCACGAAACTGTAGAACCTTGAGGATGCTGTCAAGTTGGCAACAGCTAGAGAGTAGAAAGAACAGGACACCCCAAAGGAGACAGGAGCGGCCTCTTTCCCGTTCACAGGCTTTGCATGACGTAGATATAGCTGAAAGATCCAAAGGAGATATTAAAAATTTGCAAAGTATTGTCAAATGACACTTGACAAACAATAGAAATAACAAATGGACTCTCCCGGGTTTCTGGGACCAAATTTTGGGTAGATTATAGGCTAGGGAATAACCCACCCACCAAGGGAAGATGATTAAGAGAAGGAAGTAGATTTGGGATTGGAAAAGAAGGATAGAAGAATAGGAGGAGAGTCCCACAAAAGTAATTAATTTGACTTTTAATCCGTTTAGAAGCGGTTGCCACCGCAAATATGTGCTCGGATACCTAAAGTGGCTACGAGCTTGGTCGAAGCTGACGGGAACCGCAGCTAAGGCTTGGGCAGTTTGCCAGAGAGAGGCTTTAGTGTGTTTCCTCCCAAGCACGAATGAAAGTACTATAGGGAAGGGTGATGATCTGGCCAGACAGATAGTAAACGATTTATTGTATATGAACGAGGGCATAAACCTAGGAAGAGCTAGGAAAGCCAGGATCCTGCCTAACTGTATTATCAAAGAAATGATGAATCCAAAAACAAATATTTAATTTATTTAACAATGCAGGAAGTTTGAGGAAATTAACAATTATGCAATATAAGTTTAATAAACATGGTTCATTTGAACTTTTTAACAAATAGGGTCGCAGACCTCTTAACATTAAACGGTTGCTCCAGGCAATTGACAATTTTAAGGTTTTTTAAACCGTGTATTAAAATCTTGGTAAGATTTCATAAATAGGCAAAATGGAATAATTAAAGTTTTAACATTTACAGGAGTACAAGCAGTGTACTATATGAAACCTCTGAAAGAACATTCTAACGAGAATAACAACTTCGAAGATAACAAAATGGAAAACATAAAGAATAAAAAGGAAGTTCCTACAACTTCTTATATTTAAACAGAATTACTTTGTGAGATTTATACAAAGAGAGCAGGTCACTTACTGTGAACCTGAAAAGTTAATCAGAAGGAAGGTTCTAGACCTCTTATACTTTGAATAAGACTCGCCAGTCAAATGAGGCAGTTTTCATTTAGCGAGACCAAAAAATAACTCACTCAAGAGTTGAGAGAATTGTTTTCCCTGCTTTTGAAGGGAGGAACAATGTAAATTTAAAACTTGTATCACACAAGAAATTATGCAGAATTTACTTAATGTTAAACTAGCAAAGTTGGAAGGGCACCTCGTGAGTGACACCTTATAGAGAAGTTTCAATTGTATAAATAATGGTTGTTAGTAGAAGGTTAAGGAAAGATCATTGGGATATAGGATCAATGTTCATGGCCGTATTTAATATAACCGGACGATCGCGACGCGGTAGAAACGTGGAGAAAGCACTGTTTATCACTGTAGTCTATGAAGATGGATTCAAAGTTCACTATAGAAACACTAAAGTTCATGAAAAAGAAAGTTATTGCAATTATGGAAAGAACTGATTGCACTATATAGATGAGAGTCTATTACTTAAAAAAGTTGTAATTTACAATTAAATGCGCCATAGAATTTTCCAGAGGTTCCAGCGGAGGACGAAAATTCACTGTTGTAGTAATTTAGTTTTAAACAGAATTCTCCCAAGTACGTGAAAAATGCATGACGGCAGGACTCGTAGATTGAGTACCGAATCTGGAAAGTTCCAGAACAATCCCAGTAGTGAAATGGGGCTAATGTAAATCCAGCGGAGGAACTTGCTTTGTAAATTGTAGACGGCGGGTATTAGATAATATCCCACGTAGTGAGAAGATTTCTCATTTGGCAAGCATAAGAAATGCTGCTTTTCACTAAGATTAGCTTGATTAAACAAAAGCTCAACATGGAAAATCCCGCGGAGGATGATTTTGCCCAAAACCAAGTAACCTCACACTACCCATAAAAGATAGTTAAAAGCATGTGGTAAGTAAAATCATGAAGATGAGGTTAAAACTTGAATCAGGTACTTATCTTTGTTGCATGGCGAAGGTGAAGTTCCTCACTAATACTTAAAGTTCCAACATGGCGTGGAATTTAAAAAATGCCTCGTTAGGTCAGGAGGCTGGCTCTAGTTGAGCCTTAACTGATCACTACGACTGCCGACTAAGAAGTGAGAGCAGCTCAGCGAAGCACGGAAGGTCCAAGAAAGGGGAGAAGAGTGGGGGTAGGAAACAAAAGGTGAACATATAAACATTGCCAACTTTAAAGAAAGAAAATAATCTTCTTTTGCTGAGCTGGTCTTCAAAGAGTTGACAACAGTATCTGGTAGCCAAATGGATATGGAATTCCTCTTGCGCGAGGAAGAGTTGAAGAGCTTCAGAGATTTGTTGTTATATGACGCTAGGTGGGTCACAGAATATATATCTGGAACAGACTCATACAAAATATAAGAAGTTTGAACATAAAGGAGAAAACAAATGATCACTGTTGGTGTTTGACAAAAAGGAAGAAAAGAACGTGCAAAAGCATTCAAAATTATAATCTCAGGTACCGTGCATTCCAAGAATGCACCATACTGGGAGGGCCAGACACCAACAGGGAACAAATAAGCAATTAAACATTTAAGAGTAATACAGTAATTGAAGGGCAGTGGTCTTGTGATCTGACCATTATTGGTCAAGACTCTGAATACCCTGACTCTCCTATCTCTTTCAGGGTAACACTTAGTCACTTTTCCAAAAGGCCAGACTAGGGGGGGTGAAACATCCCTAACTAAGACCAAGTCTCCCACTTTAATGTCGGGACTGGAAAGAAACCACTTCTGTCTCCCCTGCAAGGAAGTTAAATATTCCAAGTTCCACCTCTTCCAAAAGGAATTACGGAGGGCTTCAAGTTTACACCAAACAATAGGTAAATCAGAATCCCTGAAAGAATTAGGAAGGGGAGGATGGGCAGAGAGAGAAGTGCGTGTAAAGAAGCGACCAGGTGTAAGTGGAAGGAGGTTATCAGGGTCATTGGAAAGCGGAGTTGAAAGGCGAGAATTATCAACACTTTCAATCACAAAATAGCTGGAAGCTGAGGGAAATAAAGCACTAGTAAAGATTGCGATACAACGCAAAAGAAGAATTAACAAGTTTAAACAAAGCGTATAGAAATAAGTACATCTATTCAGGACAAGAATATACCAAATAAACAAAGGAACTATGCGAGTAGAAAGCAAGAACGCCATAGGTAACAAACTAGTAGCCATAAACAATAACTTCAAGTTATAATGAGTATCGAAAGGTTTACTCAGAAAAATACTTAAGTCAGCGAAAAACGTGACAGGACAAGTAGGAATACAAAAACACATCGAATGTGACGACGAGAAAAAACAAGTTTGTTCATCAATGAACATTAAGATCGCAAAATATGCAAGCAAATTGCAATACATACGCGCGTGAGAAATACGCAACGAAGTTTTGAAACAGGGATTAAAGCAGTTATGGAATACGAGCATGAGTAAGCGGAAGACGTAAATAAGCACGGCCTTGACCCACATAGTACAACGAGATAAGACATATAAATAGCTGACAGAGTCCTTAAGCGGAACAAGTTTATTCTGGGAAGCAGGTAAACGGCTTCTGTACTTATAGTAGCAACTCGCCAGGCAATGCTTGGCAATCAGCCAGAGTTGAGATAAGAGAAACTTGCTTTGAACTGTGTCAAGCGTACAGGAAATAAACAACAACTTGGCGTTATTCAGGCTTGTAAACAAACAGGTTTGAAAAACAAGCAGTTCGGAGTACACACACACTAGCTGAATCAGCTGTAACTTAAAGCGGAACGAGTCACACGACATGCAGTCAATCGTAACTTGGACGTGAAAAAGCAATTTAAAGCTATATGAAATAAAGTAGAAAATCAATTTCGCATAATTGAGAGGATCACGAAATCGGACAATTTTCAACAAAAAGAAGCTTAATTCTTCCGAGCAAAGAAGACAAGCTGGGACATTGAGACGAAGGTTATGCATAAGAATAGTTATTCTAGATGCAATAGAATTCAGATTTTCAAGCGGTTTCAAAAGCGACTTCCAATTGTGAGGAAGGGGGGAGGAGCCGGCCGTGGCCATCCTTCTACATAGCGAAAGAAGTGAAACATAGCGTACAGTAAAGTGATGGTGACTGATAGCCATGGTTTTACACAAGGGGAAGATAGTTTTCGAGGAATAGTTTAAGCAATTAACTGCTATAAAAAATGACATAAGAAGATAGACGAAATAACACAAAGCAAGGCGAACTTGAATGGCCATCTTGTGCGGGAAGAAGGAAAAACCATTTAAACAACTTACGGAGGTTACGCAGTTGTTCACGATAAGACATCGTTTCGACAAGTGGTTTTCAAAAATATTGAGATTTGAAACATGAGCGTTCTCTTTTTCAGAAATGGGATTTATGTCAGCCGTAACAAAATGACATTTCGCTTTGGTTTGAACACTGGTATGTTGGATTTCACCAATAATAACCCAACCAAAATCGGTGTCTCTGGCGACCACGGTTGAAGATAACTTGCGTGTTTGTTTGCGAATGCAATTCCAAAAAACATTGGCACTGAAAAGCACATCAATGGGACCTTGAACATTAAACTGAGGATCGGCTAACCTTAAGTGCAAAGGAATCTTTAATCCGGAGGTATTGATGGAGTGACTTGGAGTGTCCTTGCCAATACTGGTAAGAATGAGACAGTTTAAATTAAGATTGGTGTTTCTTTGGCAAACGTCTCTGATTTTCAATTTTGAAGACTGCAAAACTTGAGTTTTCAAATTGTCAATGCCGGTCACATTGATAGAAGTAGGCGATGACGAAAGACCTAGTTTTTTAATCAACGATTGCGAAACAAAGTTGTGCGTTGAAGCGGAATCGAGAAGACCACGGGTTTTGAACCAATTTCCAAATCTATCTTGGATTTCAAATTGTACAGTGGTCAACAGGGTTTGCGCACTGTGAAAAGTGTCGGCGTTGGAAATGCAGGAAGAAGCATTAGTTTGTTCGGAGCGGCTCTGCAAGGAGCTTAAAGAGGCAGGTGCTGATGACCTCGATTTATCGTGAACGTGCAATAAAGAATGATGCGGTTTTTTGCAATGGAAACAGAGATTTGATGACGTACAGTTCGAAGAAGAATGCTTAGGTGATAAGCAGTTGAAACAATGCTTGCTGTTTAAGACAAACTTTCTTCGATCTTCGACAGACAATTCTTTAAAGGATTTGCACGAATACAATGTGTGAAGCTTTTTACAGAGCGTGCATTTTAATGATTTGTTAAGCGGCTTGATATCTTCTCTTGAATTATTGAAAGAAGAACGGGTTTGTTTGTTTTCGACAAATGGGGGCTGATGTCCCTTTGAAGAAGCAAGTTTTTTTTTCAAAAATTTGACACTGAGGATTCGTTTCGACTTTTTCGCACTGAAATGCGAGTGCTGTAAGGAATTGACATCGACTGTTGAGAAACGAGATGAGGTGTTCGAACGAATGTTCCTTGTTGCAGGTGAGTTCGATCTCCCAGGCCTTCAGTGTCGAAAAATCGAATCTTGATGTAGCTAGGTGATTAAGTATGGTGTCCCATGTTTGGACAGGCTGTTTTAGCTGGTATAACGCTCTGACATTTAACTGCATAGAATCTAAGAGGTCTCTTAAAGATGTGACGTCATTAGGTTTGACGGCAGGTAAGTTGAAGAGACAACGGATATGACGAGCTACACTCAAACGTAAATTGCCATATCTCTCTTTAAGGAGATTAAAGGCGATGTGGTAGTTGTCTGCGCTTAAAGGCAGTGACTCCACCAAAGCCAAGGCCTCAGATTCCAAAGACGTACGGAGGAAATAAAATTTATATATGTCTGGGATCTCGATATTTTCATGAATTAAAGAGCAGTAAAGTTCGTAAAAAGAATACCATTCACCTTCCTTGCCTGAGAAGTGCGGTAGGCTTATCTTGGGAAGTAACGGTTTCGGTTTGTTCTTGTGAACTGAAGCGGGTGCTGACTGGGCCGGATTGATGACCCTTGTGTCCGGTTCTGAGATATTGCGGATCAATTGGTGGGCCTTTGCAATTCCTTCAAAGTACAAGGGTTCGACCTCGTCCCGATCCGATTGCAATTCTGGACAAGCGGATTCAATCTCGGTTTGAATTTGGTCATAATAATCATAAGACCGTTCGTACAACTTAAGACGATGTGTTAAGATATCTAAATCACACTCGGCGGGATCTAATTTGCTAATGAAATTTCGGAATCTAGTGAGTTGCCCTTTATAAGAAGAACGTCTAGCAATGAGAGTTTCATCTTTTTCAGTAGGGGCCATGATAAAAAGAATAAATTGAAATACAACTCACGAAACTGTAGAACCTTGAGGATGCTGTCAAGTTGGCAACAGCTAGAGAGTAGAAAGAACAGGACACCCCAAAGGAGACAGGAGCGGCCTCTTTCCCGTTCACAGGCTTTGCATGACGTAGATATAGCTGAAAGATCCAAAGGAGATATTAAAAATTTGCAAAGTATTGTCAAATGACACTTGACAAACAATAGAAATAACAAATGGACTCTCCCGGGTTTCTGGGACCAAATTTTGGGTAGATTATAGGCTAGGGAATAACCCACCCACCAAGGGAAGATGATTAAGAGAAGGAAGTAGATTTGGGATTGGAAAAGAAGGATAGAAGAATAGGAGGAGAGTCCCACAAAAGTAATTAATTTGACTTTTAATCCGTTTAGAAGCGGTTGCCACCGCAAATATGTGCTCGGATACCTAAAGTGGCTACGAGCTTGGTCGAAGCTGACGGGAACCGCAGCTAAGGCTTGGGCAGTTTGCCAGAGAGAGGCTTTAGTGTGTTTCCTCCCAAGCACGAATGAAAGTACTATAGGGAAGGGTGATGATCTGGCCAGACAGATAGTAAACGATTTATTGTATATGAACGAGGGCATAAACCTAGGAAGAGCTAGGAAAGCCAGGATCCTGCCTAACTGTATTATCAAAGAAATGATGAATCCAAAAACAAATATTTAATTTATTTAACAATGCAGGAAGTTTGAGGAAATTAACAATTATGCAATATAAGTTTAATAAACATGGTTCATTTGAACTTTTTAACAAATAGGGTCGCAGACCTCTTAACATTAAACGGTTGCTCCAGGCAATTGACAATTTTAAGGTTTTTTAAACCGTGTATTAAAATCTTGGTAAGATTTCATAAATAGGCAAAATGGAATAATTAAAGTTTTAACATTTACAGGAATACAAGCAGTGTACTATATGAAACCTCTGAAAGAACATTCTAACGAGAATAACAACTTCGAAGATAACAAAATGGAAAACATAAAGAATAAAAAGGAAGTTCCTACAACTTCTTATATTTAAACAGAATTACTTTGTGAGATTTATACAAAGAGAGCAGGTCACTTACTGTGAACCTGAAAAGTTAATCAGAAGGAAGGTTCTAGACCTCTTATACTTTGAATAAGACTCGCCAGTCAAATGAGGCAGTTTTCATTTAGCGAGACCAAAAAATAACTCACTCAAGAGTTGAGAGAATTGTTTTCCCTGCTTTTGAAGGGAGGAACAATGTAAATTTAAAACTTGTATCACACAAGAAATTATGCAGAATTTACTTAATGTTAAACTAGCAAAGTTGGAAGGGCACCTCGTGAGTGACACCTTATAGAGAAGTTTCAATTGTATAAATAATGGTTGTTAGTAGAAGGTTAAGGAAAGATCATTGGGATATATGATCAATGTTCATGGCCGTATTTAATATAACCGGACGATCGCGACGCGGTAGAAACGTGGAGAAAGCACTGTTTATCACTGTAGTCTATGAAGATGGATTCAAAGTTCACTATAGAAACACTAAAGTTCATGAAAAAGAAAGTTATTGCAATTATGGAAAGAACTGATTGCACTATATAGATGAGAGTCTATTACTTAAAAAAGTTGTAATTTACAATTAAATGCGCCATAGAATTTTCCAGAGGTTCCAGCGGAGGACGAAAATTCACTGTTGTAGTAATTTAGTTTTAAACAGAATTCTCCCAAGTACGTGAAAAATGCATGACGGCAGGACTCGTAGATTGAGTACCGAATCTGGAAAGTTCCAGAACAATCCCAGTAGTGAAATGGGGCTAATGTAAATCCAGCGGAGGAACTTGCTTTGTAAATTGTAGACGGCGGGTATTAGATAATATCCCACGTAGTGAGAAGATTTCTCATTTGGCAAGCATAAGAAATGCTGCTTTTCACTAAGATTAGCTTGATTAAACAAAAGCTCAACATGGAAAATCCCGCGGAGGATGATTTTGCCCAAAACCAAGTAACCTCACACTACCCATAAAAGATAGTTAAAAGCATGTGGTAAGTAAAATCATGAAGATGAGGTTAAAACTTGAATCAGGTACTTATCTTTGTTGCATGGCGAAGGTGAAGTTCCTCACTAATACTTAAAGTTCCAACATGGCGTGGAATTTAAAAAATGCCTCGTTAGGTCAGGAGGCTGGCTCTAGTTGAGCCTTAACTGATCACTACGACTGCCGACTAAGAAGTGAGAGCAGCTCAGCGAAGCACGGAAGGTCCAAGAAAGGGGAGAAGAGTGGGGGTAGGAAACAAAAGGTGAACATATAAACATTGCCAACTTTAAAGAAAGAAAATAATCTTCTTTTGCTGAGCTGGTCTTCAAAGAGTTGACAACAGTATCTGGTAGCCAAATGGATATGGAATTCCTCTTGCGCGAGGAAGAGTTGAAGAGCTTCAGAGATTTGTTGTTATATGACGCTAGGTGGGTCACAGAATATATATCTGGAACAGACTCATACAAAATATAAGAAGTTTGAACATAAAGGAGAAAACAAATGATCACTGTTGGTGTTTGACAAAAAGGAAGAAAAGAACGTGCAAAAGCATTCAAAATTATAATCTCAGGTACCGTGCATTCCAAGAATGCACCAGTGGCTTATGATCGCGAGATTAACGGTCACGTTAAACTACAAGCTTCCTTTGAAATTTTGCACAGCGTGTCATCAAGGTTGTAATGTATACAGATATGGACGTGGTAGAGATATTAAAAAAAAAAGTATTCCTCCCCGGCGGGGAATCGACCCCGGCGGGGAATCGAACCCCGGTCTCCCGCGTGACAGGCGGGGATACTGACCACTATACTACCGAGGACACGCTGTTAGGTACTGATATCTTGCCGTCAGATATCAGTCGGGTTTGAACTGCAGTTGTCTTCCCGCCCACTGTGTATTGCGTTTTCTAAAAACATTCAAGTTGGTCATTGTTTCCATGACCGGTACTGTACCAGATACTGCCACCAGTGGCGGATCCAGGCTTCTGGGCCCTGGGCGATATGATAAGGAGGGGCCCACAACAATAGGAAATTTAAAAATATCAAATCAAATGGAAAATAGTTTGATAATAATAATAAAATAAAGAACAGTTACAATATTTTGAATACACTGCAGTACATTTTTTAATAATATGAAAGAAACCTGTAAATTCCCTTGAAGAAGATTATGTAAACTATTTTTTTTTTATTATTTAGTCAATTTACCCTCTAGGTTGGTGGTTCCCACGGACTCAGCGAGGGAACTCACCACTACCGCCTCTATGGGCAGTGTCCTGGAGCTTGGAACATCTGGACGGGATGGATACAACTGGGGAGGTGTGATCAGCACTTCGCCCAGGCGGCCTCACCTGCAAAGCGAACAGGGGCCTCATGAGGGATGGGATGGAAGGTTGGGATGAAGAGGCTAGGAAGAGGGAAGGAGGCGGCCGTGGCCTTACAGTAGGTACCATCCCGGCATTTGCCCGAAGACGGAGTGGGAAACCACGGAAAACCACTTCGAGGATGGCTGAGGTGGGAATCGAACCCCCTCTACTCATTTGGACCACCTGAGGCTGAGTAGACCCCGTTCCAGTCCTCATACCACTTTTCAAATTTCGTGGCAGAGCCGGGAATCGAACCCAGGACCCCCGAGGCTGAGTAGACCCCGTTCCAGTCCTCGTACCACTTTTCAAATTTCGTGGCAGAGCCGGGAATCGAACCCAGGACCTCAGGGGCTACGCTACGCTACGGAGGCGACTTTGAAAAATATAATTAATTAATTATAATTTAAAAAATCCATGGCGCGGGGCCATGGGCGGTCGCCCCCCTCGCCCTCCCCTAGATCCGCCCCAGACTGCCACAATGTTAAAAATAAACACAAAGTCTTGTCAGATTATCGACAGTAGGAAGGAAGGTAACAATACACTCACACGTGAAGTCCGATAACAAATTGTCATGCAGGAAGTAGCAGCAACTGACTGCCAGCCGATATATTTAGGTTTGGAATAGGCGGGCCGCGCATGCGTACTCCAAGACCCCCCCCCCCCCTTAACCCGTCGCAGCGTGATGAACTGCCAACTCCTGGCGTGATGACATTAATTAAAGTAATAAAACACAGCCATTGTAGGCTTGGTAAGGGAGAGTGATGTCGCAGTGGCTTAGCTGCTCGTCTTTCACCCTGATGGCCGCGGCTCGAATCACAGTGACAGTGGGGTGGAATTTTCAACTTAAAAATCACGTGGTGTCAGGAAGGGCATCCGGCCTTAAATCCCCGGCCAAAACCAAAATGAGCCTGGTTGGCTCTGGCGACCCCAATTAACTGGGAAAAGCCGAAGAAAGTTTTATTTTAGAGGTTGCTCCTTGTGATGAAGGCATTTCAACCTTGCACTACCACTAAACTCGGGAGATAATTAAAAAGGAGAGTAGAATCACATCACTTTAGACTGTATTTTCTTGTCTTTTAAAATATCGGCTAAGTAATTTCTGCGTAGTTTGTTTTACTGAGAAAGGCTATACATTTTATAGCTAATTGTTTATATCCCAAAAGTGTAAACAGTTATTTTTTAATTTTTCGACTTTGCACTTGATTTGTAGGTAGTGTGAACATCTTCTATTACCAATGATTCAAAAGATGTGTGACCTTATTGAAAGTTACTTTGCAACGCTTGAAAAAACTACCGCCCCCGGGTGGGCTCGAACCACCAACCTTTCGGTTAACAGCCGAACGCGCTAACCCATTGCGCCACGGAGGCTGCGCAATGACGTGTCTACATTGGTACCATCTTCTCGAAATCTTAATCAGCCAATTCTGTCGATTTCTCAAGACCCCTCGCCGAGATTGATTATCATCAGGGCAGAGGGCAATCGCAGTCATATCTCAATGTCAATGAAAGGATGGTCAATCGATACTTGATATTGGAATCACTTGTGATATGACTATTTATTTATTTATTTGTCGCCTCCGTAGCGTAGCGGTCAGCATGGTTAGCTGCCGCCTCGGAGGTCCTGGGTTCGATTCCCGGCTCTGCCATGAAATTTGAAAAGTGGTACGAGGGCTGGAACGGGGTCTACTCAGCCTCGGGTGGTCCAAATGAGTAGAGGGGGTTCGATTCCCTCCACAGCCATCCTCGAAGTGGTTTTGCGTGGTTTCCCACTTCGTCATCAGGCAAAATGCCGGGATGGTACCTACTGTAAGGCCACGGCCGGCTCCTTCCCTCTTCCTTGCCTATCCATCCCAATCTTCCCTCATGAGGCCCCTGTTCACTTTGCAGGTGAGGCTGCCTGGACGAAGTGCTGATCACGCCTCCCCAGTTGTATCCAATCTGTCCAAGTGTTCCCAGCTCTATGACACTGCCCGGAAAGGCGGTAGTGGTGAGTTCCCTCACTGAGTCCATGGAATCCACCAACCTGGAGGGTAAAATTGGCTTAAAAAACAAAAAAAATCCCTTAAATGAAATTAGGTATTAAATTGATTCTAATACAGTACAATGGTACAGGATATGTGGTAGTCAAACTCATAATAAAGCGGGGTATGAACTTTGTTACTGTCAAATGAACGTAGTCTACATACTGTACGTTGTCACAATTCATTGCTGCCTGTCAATATGTTGTTTTGTGAGATTAAATGGCTTCAATGATCACCATATCTTAATCTGAAAGATTTCTTGCATTGAGCATGGCAGTTTTTATATCGTCCCAATATCAGTGCGTCAGCAGAAATTGAGATAACTCGTCTTTTAATGCAGTATTGGGCTTCAAGAAAATAATAAAAGAAACCTGAGGGTCGGGCAACGATTTGATATGTCGGATCACTCGAGGTGCTTATGTGGAAACATCTTTAATTCAGGATTTTAGCAATATCGATAGATTCAAAATGCAATGCAATAAAGGGAACCCTGCGTCAGTTTTTTTTAAGCGTATGGCATTTAGTGCCGGGAATGTCCGAGGACATGTTCGGCTTCGAGGCGGACACCCAATGGGTATGGAGTGTTGTCTGGGGAGGAAAGTTTGTAAGGACTAGGAGTTGGAAGGTAGCGGCTGTGGCCTATAGTTATGGACCAACCCCGGCATTTGCCTGTAAGAAAGATGGGAACCCGGGAACCCACAGAAGACAGTCTTCAAGGTTGCCGGTGGGGGGATTCGAACCTCCTCGCCTCCCGGGTGTGAACGACTGTCAGAAGTCATGCCGTAACGACCACGGCTATCTCACCCGGTACTGCATCAGGTAAGTACTGACATATCCTAGTGAGGCGTAGGATAATACGGGAATCGAAGAGCTGTCCCTTTCTTTCTTATTGTTAGCTTTCGTCGTCCTTACAGAACTCTGAACCGTGGGCAAAACCCGCCGTACTTGAAACGAGTGCCTCTTTACATTCCCTGTCGGCCGCCACATTCGTCTTGCCGATCAAATAATGTGCAGAAGTTTTACCACGAAGGAGCTTTACAATATCAATAATAACTATTAAATCACTTCTGTAGATTTGAGTAAAGAATGTTTTCTGCATTGCTTGGCCAATACTCAAAATATATAAATTTTGAAAAATGCATATTAGAGCTGGTAATATGCGATGTTCGGTTACTCGATTAATAATCAATTAATCGAAACATTTGAAAATAATCGAAGACGATTAATTGACTGACCGTTCTATCGATTAATCGACTAACTGTATAACAAATTAATCGGGTAACCGAAGAATCGATTAATTGATTAGTAGACACGAGATAAGAAAAGAGGTTTAAATGAGTGATCATCGCTCAAGTAGAGTTACGCTTATTTTCAGAATGATGTATAGAAATCTATAGAAGTTAATTTTTTGCATAAATATACAAAGTGTCCTTCCTTGTTTATGTTAACAATAACCAAATAAGAGTCAGTGACAGTGGAAGGACAAACAACAATCAATTTGGGAAGAGCTTCTAAAAAAAAAAAAAAAAAAAAAAAAAAAACGAAGAGTTTTCTGCAAATATATTTTAATTCTTGTTCAATGTATATAATTTAGGACAGTAACATCTTTGTTTTAGCCTAGTCTTCACAAAGAAGGAACATTATTTAAAAATATATGATAGACTACAATATATTTTAATCAAATAAATGTATGTTTTGCTTCCGTGATAGCGTAGTGAAAGGAGTGAAACACTACGATTGATCGACATAACAATAATTAATCAGTTATTCGACTAACCATTTATTCGGTTAGCGATTAAATGACCAATCGATTAAAAGGTATTAGTAGAAGTTAATCGATTTTCTACTTCGATTACCGATAATCGATTAAATCGATAACTGAAGTAAATAGATTAAAATTACCAACCCTACTCCATATTAATTTCGTGTTCTCTCGTTTATTTTCCTGAATCTCGTCTCACGTTCAACAAACATGAAACGTCAACAATTGATTATTTTTTGATAAGTATTGGTTGGTGTTTACATGTTGTTCGCAATAAATAAATTCTCTGTTCTACCATTCGCTTAAGGGCGTGAGGGTGCTGCCTCCCACCGAGGTGGATCTGGTTCGATTTCAGTTTAATGGATTGGGATTTTGAGGTGTAATACAACCTCCTGTTGTTCGAATACCACTTCTTTCGGCTTATGA
Organism: Meconema thalassinum; assembly: GCA_946902985.2. Classification (NCBI taxonomy): domain Eukaryota; kingdom Metazoa; phylum Arthropoda; class Insecta; order Orthoptera; family Tettigoniidae; genus Meconema; species Meconema thalassinum. The sequence continues at coordinate 393,354,437 of OX336391.1, forward strand.
TCGTGTAATTAACCTTCACGAAAAATCTGCATGCTTAGGTTGTTCAGGTTCTCTAATCTCCAATTACTGTATATGGGCTACCCAGAACCAATTTAACTTGCGTTGTTGAGAGAGGCTTCGCCGTGGGATGAAAGATAGACGAACGACCTAAGGATTATTGGTTCAATCTCCAAATCGTAAATAACGTCGGCGTAAATTAATAGGCCTACGTGACGATAAAAATGGCCGCCAAAAATTCCAAACTACTCACACTTGCGTCGGAGATATTTCACTCAGTCAATTGACTGGAAAATAGACCTTAGATTTTAATTTATTTTGATTCCCATTATACTTTTGCTAAGCTTTAGAATGGCAAAAAGTACTGAAATATCTTTCAACTATTTAGGCTTGTCCTTTATCAACATACAAAATTTCAGTTTGATTGCTGTCATGGAGATTGGCAGGAGGGTACAGCAGAGCAATGCATTTTATCAAAGTGTAAGAAAACTTGTTTGGGATAAGGAAGTACCAAGGAAAAGCAAGGAGGTAATGTATAAAGTGTACTATGTTCCCATATTAACTTATGCAGCTGAGACTTGGACCCTGACAAGCAGGCAAGAGAGTAGAATCCAAGCCAGTGAAATGAAATTCCTAAGAAGTATGATAGGAAAGACAAGGAAAGACAGAGTGAGGAATGAAGATGTTAGGAAGGAAGTTGGGATGGGAAAACTAAATTAGAGAATAGAGAAGAATAAACTAAGGTGGTTTGGACATGTAAAGAGGATGGAGGAAAATAGAATACCAAGACAGATGCTGGAGGCGAAGTGCAAGGGTAAGAGACCAAGAGGAAGACCTAGAACAAGGTGGATGGATTCAGTGAAGAACGGCGTAAGAAAAAGAAATCTGGACTGGGACAAGATCGTGGAAGAAGAATGGTGGAAGGAAAGAGGAAAGTGGAGAAGTGCCATAAATACCCCGACCCGGCAGGAGCTGGATAAGGGGAAATGATGATGATGATGATGATGATGATGATGCTGTCATAGATTAGTAGATATTGAGAAACGTCTAAATATTTCGGATGGTCGCCATGTTGGATTTTTATGTAGACCATTAGATGACGATTATTGCGTAGGTTCATTATTCAAACGCTAACTTCGATCGCATGATTAGGACACAATAAATAAAAACCATTTGAAAATTTCGCACAGCCGTCATTTGAGGTAAACAATCGAACTAAATTAGATTTCTGTGCATTACAATGTGATTATTTGCTGTACCAAGTTTAACTGCACTCGTATGGTTAGATCGCTATTAACGTCTATTTAAATGTTTTAACTTCGCTTGGCCACCATGTTTGTTTTGTAATTAACAGGTTTCTAAAAGTTTCATAGATCAAATTTTAGTAGTGCCTAGTGCCCTTTATCCCCGTACAAAATGTTAAGGTGATATGAGTAGTAGTTTCAGAGATATAGAAAGCCGGTGAAATATTTCGCACAGCCGCTTTTTTAGATTGGTGAGACGTATTAAAATTTGAAGGGCACGAAATAGTACTATGTCCTTAGGCCCTATCTAGTTTCATTGAAATCGCTCCAGCCGTTTAGATTTTATTAGGGGGTGGGGGGATACTTACACGGACGCACATACACACACGGACAAAAGGTGATCTCATAAGCCTATTTTTTATTTTTTTTTCATAAAAGAAAATAGGCTAAAATACACAATACCTTCATATCAACCATCAGGTAATATGGGATGGGACTACTTTTCATCGAGTTATTCTAGGTTTTGTAAGAGTGAGATCACTTTGAACTGCGACCTAATATTGTCTGTACCTTAGTACCTCTTTACTGTCTTCTCGCTTCCTTCATACGACTTTCGTTCTCTTTCCATCAACATTTAATTGAAATCTCATTTACGCGAAGGCTGTGAATTTTCCACTACTTTCTATAAACGAACCACTGATGTGGGCTATTATGCCATCCTTCAAGAGCATTCGTAGTTCAGTGCCCGTCTCTTGTAGCCTGTCCAAATGGGTGATACCGAGCTGGGCTAATGAGTTCTCTCCACGTAGGTCCATTAGGAAAACCCAAACAGGGGAAATTGTCTGAGGCGCGTTTTACAGCTCCCCCCGCCCAATCCAAACTGGATGCGAAGGTAACATAATATCGTCGGAATGTGTCAACCTGCGCTGATCTTCACGGTGTTCTTAACTATCTGCTCTTGATATCTTTAAAACGTATTCGATACTATTCATTAGCAAGTTTTAGCATTATTCCAGATTCCTGGATTTCTTTAGCCTTGCATTTAAAGCTCAAGTTCGGACGTTTTCTTTGTGTTTCATAGGTACGATACTCTTCAGATCTGCACATATTAAGTTTTATGTTTTAGCTTTGTAGAAATGCCTTCGTATGCAATTTATAGCCTACACTATGAATTTTAAAACGATATCGTAGGAACCAAAATGCTTATATACATTCTGCTACAAAAAAAAAGGTGAATTCGTAAACAAATGCAGAACATTCCTTGTTCGAACACTTCCACTTTTTGCCCCATTGTGTCAACTCACATTTACAAATTTATTGTTTCCTATAACTCGCGACTCTCCACCTCTTTGACTGTACATAAATAACATGTTTACTGCACTGATCATAACTACGGAAACTCCATGGGGTCCAGGTGTACATACTATAGCTGTCAGTCAACTCATGGCCTCAACATTTCAGGAGATGTTGTCTACCCTCACTCTCTTCCGAAGTCCATTAGCGTACGCTGACTGGACTCTCTGGGTTTAACCTAATTAGGTCAGTTCGACCATCCCGGTCCAAATTTCCCTGCATGACCGGAATATGGAAATTCCCGCAGGCAACATTCCATTTGACTGGAAATTTCACTGAGCCCTTGAACCGAATACAAGAAATGATGATAATATTCCCGTGGGTTCCTTTCAATCAAGCCAGAGTGAATATGTCGTGGTCATTCATTGTCTATAACATAACTTTAATTTATTAAGTTTTACACTCTCTAATGCAGGTTAAGTGCCATTGCTCTAAGCTAACAAGATCGGCGTAGTAAGTTGTTTAAACTCCATTAGGAGGCCACTTCTCCGCCCCCTCCCTAGGAGAAGGGGAGGCAGGAAGGAAGACATTACTGAAGTGGCTTCCTCTTTGTTTTAACTTGTTCCGCCATGTCCTGAGAAGGTCTGAACTGATGATGATGATAATAACAACATTTTCTGATCATGTTGTTAAGCATTGGACTGAACCAATGAACCAATTTCATATTTTAGACAGTGGTTTGGAGATTTGGAGTGACAATCAATAATGAGGCAAGAATTCTAATTGGTGCACATATATTTTCAACACACTAGAACAAGTATTTTATGTTTTAGTAAATTTCCGTCCCTTTCGAATTTATAGTTGTTTATTTTCCCACTAATTAATTAATCTCTAAAATAACTACACATTAAAAAAAACTGAATTCTGGTTTGGTAAATTGCATCTTCTTCTCCTTCTTCTTTATCTCAGACTTATCCACGGCACGTAGGTTCAGTGTTACTTTCTTGGATTCTTCTCTTCCGTAAATGTCTATCCCATGCTTCCTCCTTCTTCCATCCTTTTCTCGGAGGTCCCCTGCAACCTTGTCTTTCTACCTCATATTTATTCTTCCTCTCCTCCATGACCCCTCAATTTCCAGATTTTCAACCCTTTTCCCTGCGTAGTCCTCCTCTCTTCTCAGGTCACGCCATTACCATCGGAACTTACTCTCTTGAGCCTTCTTTCCTTTGGGTCCCACTTTCACTGCTCCTCTGATGTAATCATTCCTTACTCTGTCCTTTCTTATCATTCCACTTATCCACGTTAACATTATCACTTCTGCCAGTTCCATCTTTCTCTCTTAGGCTTATGTTATCGGTCAAGTTTCTGCACTATAGAGCATCGCAGGCCTCACCACAGATTTGTAGATCTTTCCTTTCAGCCTGCAGCTGATCTTATCACACAGTACTCCACCTAATTTGGTCAATTTCATAAAACCCAAAAATTCAAAATGTTGTGAAATGTTTCAAAGAATTACCCAAAATATTTTTAGAACACGTTTGTATAATAATATTTGTACATAAGTGTAACACATAAACGACGTATCATATGTAAGTATAAGTGAACAAGATCTGATGATGATCGCTTGACGATCGAAGCATCCAATTAAGTAATCCCCCCTTCTTTTTTGTACATACAAATGTGTTATTTTGTGATAAATATCTATTGTAATATTTCTTTGACATAAAAATGACCACGAGAGCCCGATTCCTTATTGACGTATTAATTAATAAGCTATTTATTACCTTGGTTGATTGGTTCCTCAGTTTAGGGGCTGCGACAACGCGGTCATGTAGCCCCGTGTACTTTGAGTGTGTGCAGAATCTGTCTGATAACCGGTGATAATTGTGATGAATGTATTAGTGTGATCTGTTTTTTAATTCAAGTAAGGACTGCAGACGTTGAATTTTCCAAATAGTTCCTACTTTTGCCGCCAAACGCCACCATCAACGACTACTAGTTCAGAACTTAGCTACTAGACGCCACCGCAGTCGGCTCTTGGCAACGAACGTAGGAACCTAAGAGCGTTGTTTACATTCTTAACCTATACAATTTAGCTTCACGCAGGTGTAATTAGTGGAAGGTTCTTTAACATGCCATAAATCTATGACATGGGACCGCCGACTTTACTTCCCCTCCGAAGGAAGGCATCCTGAGGGATTTTTAACGCTCTTAAAAATCCGGCGACTTCGACCGGGTTTGAACCCGCGATCTTGGGCATAGAAGCTCAGCATGCTACCAACTACGCCACCGAAGCCGCCTTTTCTATTACCTTAAGTCAATATTTAGTACATTGAAACCGTAACGGTTCGGTCACATTGTGATCTTCTCCAGCGTGGTATAAGATAAGTAACTGTGCAGTAACATACAACTTAATACAATTTTGTCATAATAGAGGATATTATAAATATTCTTGTTCCAAAAGCTCACAGAGTAAAATTCCAAAAACCCAGATGATATGTTACAATTTTTAGCCTACTTTTCACATTTTGCAAAAATGAGGAAAAAGTAGACTTATGAGATCGGGCAAATGTGTGTCTGTCTGTCTGGCTGGCTGGCTGGCTGTGTGTGTGTCCCCCTATCAACTCCTAAACGGCTGCAGCAATCGAAACAAAATTTGGTAGGAGTAAAGATCTATACCTGAATATCTCACGGCCATATTTGAAAATGATGTCAGTGCTACCAACTGCTGAAAAGTCGCAATTGAAATTTGAGCTACTTGTTGGATATCTTGGAAGGTATGAATGGGAGCTATTTCGAAATTGGCACACGTATAGATAATAACATTGCAGTTTAATTTCCAGGAGGCCTTATATGGCAGTGTTGCCGAAATGATTATAAGCCTGCTCATAGGTCCAAATTTTAAATGCATATAACTTCTACACTAACAATTGGATTTCAACAAAATTTCGTATGTGCTATGTGTACATAAAAAGATATGACTGAGCATATTCTTAACAGCCACCAGGGCTGCCAACTGTTAATAAATGCTCTCAATTTTTTAATCCTAATACCCATATATCAGAAAGTATGCAAACCGACAGATTTAAACTATTTAAACTATGCACACGTATAGTACCTGACATTATATATTAATTTGGAGTAACTTATATACATCAGTGCTACCAACATGATTCTAGGCCTGCTGAGAGGTCCAACTTTAAATACATGTAACTTTTATACTATCATTCTGATTTCAACCAAATTTCGTGTGTGCTATGTGTACCATAACAGATATGACTATGCCGATTCTTAAGAGTAACCAGGGCTGCCAACTGTTAATAAATACTGTCTCTATTTTTGTTACCCTAATATCAATATATCAGAAAGTATGCAAGCCAATAGCTCTAAACTTAGCATACGTATAGTACCTGGCATTCCAGATTAATTTTGAGTAACTAATATAGGCCTACGCCAGTGCTGCCAACATGATTCTAAGCCTGCTGATAGGTCCAATTTTAAAATGCATGTAACTTCTATACCAACTAATGGATTTCATTCAAAATTGACACAACAATAGATCATATTATTTCAGATTATTTCTGACCAATACATGTATGTCATTGTTGCCAACATGATTTTACGCTCGCTGTTAGATCCAATGTTTAACTGCACGTAACGTCCATGCTATCCATTGGACTTCAACCAAATTTTGTAGTCTGTACCTTAAGAGATGGAGCTAAGAATATATTCAGTCACCAGGGCTGCCAACTGTAGTTCTCTATTAGGCTACATTATGCCAGGTATACAGTATTTTGAACTAATTAGAAATTTCGATATTACCAACTTAATTTCGTCATTATTCTAGATAGACCCATATAGATTAATCATTGGCAATTATCTTAAATTTTAAGAAAAGTAGGCTCTTTAGTTCGTCACGGAACTTCTTGTTTTTGTTAATAAAGCATAAAAAAGTCTTGATAAAACAGCGTTGAATTGAAGAGATCTAAAATGAAGAAATTAAACTGAGAAACAAAAACATAAAAACAGATCAGAAAAAATATTTTAAAAAAAAATGACACTCACGAGTACCGGTATGTGAAAATATGTATGCTGAATAAGTTAGTTTATAAATGATGGTTGATGTGTATTTTCCAGGTACAGAGATCTGTGTATGGTACTACACAGTTACTTATCCTATACCACGCTGAGGAAGGTCAGAATGTGACCGAACCGGTACGCTTTCAATGTAGGCTACTAAATATTGACTTAAGGTAATACATAGTTTATTATCATTTTTCTCTCAGGTTAGGGCGTGTGAATACCTGTTTTCCCGTCTAATGTAATTGGGCCCAATTTATGTTGACCGACTGAAAAGCTTTCTATAATAGAACAAGATGTTCAGCAAAGAACATATAGCCTACTTTCTCCTAAATGTATGGGTATCTTTATGACTCTTTGTCCTCATCCCTAAAACAATCACCCCAACCACAATGTATTGTTTGTTTTCTTTTATATTGATAATAAGCCAGTAAGTGTCAAGATCAATATTATATACTTTATGATGATTGAATAACAAAACTACTAACTTATTGTAATGCATTCACGTCCGTTAATCTCTATATTAAGCCAGCCTACAAAATTAAGAATCTTCCGCCCCAATCACAGTAGGTGGTGCTGCGACCTATCAGTGAATTAATCTTTATCTTGTACGCCTATGCACTGCCATCGTAATGTACTACGATGGCAGTGTTCTATGGGTGTTGAATGAGTAGGCAGTTTAAAGTAGCCAAGAGGGAGGCGATCCAGCTGGCAGTGTTTAAAGGTATTCGGAGCGCGATCGTGGCTAATAGTTGAACTACCAGTATTACAAAATTGCCATACTTCAGGAGACCAGCTCAGGCATTTACACAGCGTTATGTTTGGAACAATATTACCCACATAACCCAAAAGAGGACAGCACCGTACAGAGGCATTAAGAAGGCTGTGGTTAATGACAACGTGTATCTAGTTCTTCTATTCTTCTTTTTCTAATGTCTTCTGTTTATGTGCGATGCTGGGACTGTGATTTTATTAATATACGAGTGTATACTTTATCCTCTCCTTTGAGCTAAATGACATTTTATTCAGTATCTGTGGAAAAAGCTCGTGCACACCATTAGTAAAAGAATTCAAGAAAAAAAAACCTAACTGTAGCAGTACTCGATCCCCAGTCAACTGCGTGTCAGACTAACATGCTAGCCCAGAGCTAACCGTATCCATGACGTCAGGTGTTCTTAACTGACATATTAGATACAAACTGTTGCCAAATAATGACTTTAAATAAACGATTTCTTCACTGCAGTACATCTTCATTAAAGATCATTTCATACAAAGTTTATATTATTGTATCAGTACGGTATATCACATACAACATACTAAAACTACTGACATATAAGACAGGCACATGAGGACAGCTGCCATCTTGTCGTGTGACACAAACGGCTCAGCTCTTTTAAGCCACTCATACTGTATAATATTATAATATTAAATTATAATAAATAACGGATCACGACCTTCAGGATAGCTTAAACCTCCCTAGGCTCGATAATCGGAATTGGTGGGTCTTAAGCTATTTATTAAAATGGTTGCATAATTCACACGGCCGCCATCCTGAAATGGCATGGTCGATGACCTTGAATTTTGGGTGAAAGTCGCGTCCTTTATAAAGGTATGTTGTCACCAAATTTGGTAGAGATCGGATGATTAGTTTAGCCGTAATTTGATTTCACGTTTTGAACATTTGAGTGGCCGCCATTCTGTTTTGGTAAAGATGGCGGCGATATAAAGTATGACACTGAGGTGTCCTTTACTGGTGCTACCTCTGTACCAAATTTCGTTCAATTCGGTTTCACCGTGTTCGAATTGATAGGGGGGGGGAAAGACATTCAGAGTACACACACTCACACACACACAGACACACACACACACACACAGACTCACACACACACATACACACACACACACACACACACACAGACTCACACACACACATACACACACACAGACAGACACACTTTTTTCGCCCTGTGTTGATCTCATAAGTCTACTTTCATTTTTTGCAAAAATCGAAAGTAGGCTAAAAACAAGATGTTCAGCAAAGAACATATAGCCTACTTTCTCCTAAATGTATGGGTATCTTTATGACTCTTTGTCCTCATCCCTAAAACAATCACCCCAACCACAATGTATTGTTTGTTTTCTTTTATATTGATAATAAGCCAGTAAGTGTCAAGATCAATATTATATACTTTATGATGATTGAATAACAAAACTACTAACTTATTGTAATGCATTCACGTCCGTTAATCTCTATATTAAGCCAGCCTGCAAAATTAAGAATCTTCCGCCCCAATCACAGTAGGTGGTGCTGCGACCTATCAGTGAATTAATCTTTATCTTGTACGCCTATGCACTGCCATCGTAATGTACTACGATGGCAGTGTTCTATGGGTGTTGAATGAGTAGGCAGTTTATAGTAGCCAAGAGGGAGGCGATCCAGCTGGCAGTGTTTAAAGGTATTCGGAGCGCGATCGTGGCTAATAGTTGAACTACCAGTATTACAAAATTGCCATACTTCAGGAGGCCAGCTCAGGCATTTACACAGCGTTATGTTTGGAACAATATTACCCACATAATCCACAAGAGGACAGCACCGTACAGAGGCATTAAGAAGGCTGTGGTTAATGACAACGTGTATCTAGTTCTTCTATTCTCCTTTTTCTAATGTCTTCTGTTTATGTGCGATGCTGGGACTGTGATTTTATTAATATACGAGTGTATACTTTATCCTCTCCTTTGAGCTAAATGACATTTTATTCAGTATCTGTGGAAAAAGCTCGTGCACATCATTTGTAAAAGAATTCAAGAAAAAAAAAACCCAACTGTACCAGTACTCGATCCCCAGTCAACTGCGTGTCAGACTAACATGCTAGCCCAGAGCTAACCGTATCCATGACGTCAGGTGTTCTTCACTGACATATTAGATACAAACTGTTGCCAAATAATGACTTTAAATAAACGATTTCTTCACTGCAGTACATCTTCATTAAAGATCATTTCATACAAAGTTTATATTATTGTATCAGTACGGTATATCACATACAACATACTAAAACTACTGAAATATAAGACAGGCACATGAGGACAGCTGCCATCTTGTGTGTGACACAAACGGCTCAGCTCTTTTAAGCCACTCATACTGTATAATATTATAATATTAAATTATAATAAATAACGGATCACGACCTTCAGGATAGCTTAAACCCCCCTAGGCTCGATAATCGGAATTGGTGGGTCTTAAGCTATTTATTAAAATGGTTGCATAATTCACACGGCCGCCATCCTGAAATGGCATGGCCGATGACCTTGAATTTTAGGTGAAAGACGCGTCCTATATAAAGGTATGTTTTCACCAAATTTGGTAGAGATCGGATGATTAGTTTAGCCGTAATTTGATTTTACGTTTTGAACATTTGAGTGGCCGCCATTCTGTTTTGGTAAAGATGGCGGCGATATAAAGTATGACACTGAGGTATCCTTTACTAGTGCTACCTCTGTACCAAATTTCGTTCAATTCGGTTTCACCGTGTTCGAATTGATAGGGGGGGACAGACATTCAGAGTACACACACTCACACACACACAGACACACACACACACACACACACACACACACAGACTCACACACACACATACACACACACACACAGACTCACACACACACATACACACACACAGACAGACACACTTTTTTCGCCCTGTGTTGATCTCATAAGTCTACTTTCATTTTTTGCAAAAATCGAAAGTAGGCTAATAAGATGGTGCTGGAGCACAACTGAAGAAAAACGTCAAATGACTGCTGTGTTTTAAACTATTAGTCTTAAAAAAGAAAGTATTCTTAATTTACAGACAACAAACACCATTGGTGCTTTCCTAAATCGTTCTTCTAACAAGTTCTAACTTCAATAACACAGAGCCATACTTGTTGTATAGATGGGCCCCGATCATTCGTGGCAGGTCGTAAGTGCGTGAGAATTCTTCTTAAAGCTTGAGTAGAACAGTAAGAATATGCACATGCATGCGGTGCCGAGGACACATTGCCTACTTTATTTGTATTGATCACAAAGGCATGAAGGCTCACTGTGCGTGGAGACACCATTGCGCACATAATATATACCGGTCAAGAAGGAACGGCCCAGTTATACCTTGGCGAAGCCCCGCAAAACACACAGCAATAGAGGTGAAAACCAATATGACATATGTTTTCAATAACACAGTTTGTGTACATCGAGCGCCAACCCATACAACTTACTGTTAAGTTGGTCAATTGGCCATCAGCCCTCGAACTTGGGTGCGAGTTGAATTTCTCTGGGACTGACTACGTAGCGCAGCGGTAACCTGCTCGCCTGCTGTCCCCAAGGTTGTAGGATCGAATCCTGGTGCAGGCTGTTGGCATTTGAGGGTATGCAAATGCGAGGGAGCCGTGTCAATAGATTTACTGGCACGTTAAAGATACCCTTAGGTGTGAAATTCCGGCACCCCGGCTTCTCTAAAAGCCACAGTTGTTAAAAGGGAGGTAAATCAATAACGTACGATATTCTCTGGTATAGCCTATGTTTGGGGGCGTGGAGGCTCAGCGGTCTAGCTGTATGTCTCTCACCAAGGCGGTCCGGGTTCGATTCCCGATCAATGCATGTGAGATTTTCGAAGTGAAATGCCATGTCCCGTGGTTCGGATTCCACGTAAAAAGGAGGTCCCGTGGCTCATGATCTCGCGATTAACGGTCACGTTAAACTACAAGCTTTCTTTATAACCTATGGTTCTATGGTGACCGTATTAGCGTGTGTAGATGTAATGATTAGCGTCAGAGATGGGATAAGTGCCTCGAGAATTAAGATACTATCCCGGCATGTGCCTGCATTTGCTGCAGGTCTCCGAACGTTTAAACGCGCTCGGCTATGCCGTGGGGTGTGACTGAAGACAAACATCAAGTCGTCGGATTTTTAAGGAGCGTTAAAATCCCTCAGTACGCCTTCCTTCGGAAGGGAAGTAAAGCCGGCGCGGCGGTCCCATGTCATAGATTTATGGCATTTTAAGAACCTTCCACTAATTACACCTGTGTGAAGCTAAATTAACTTACAGTATAGGTTAAACAACGCTATTAAGGTTCCTACGTTCGTCGCCGGGAGCTGACTGCGGTGGCGTCCAGTAGCCACGTTCTGAACTAGTAGTCGTTGATGGCAGCGTTTGGCGGCAAACATAAGAACTACTTGAAATTCAATATCTGCAGTCCTTACTTGAATTAAAAACAGATAACACACACTAATACAGACATCACAATTAACATCGGTTATCAGACAGATTCTACACACACGCAAAGTACACGGGGCTACATGACCGCGTTGTCGCAGCCCCTAAACTAAGGAACCAACCAACCAAATCTACAGTGAAGTCCTTCTCTAAATGACGGAAGCTCGCAGAGGCCGTGGGGCGGACGAGTCCCGAAGTAAGTAGTAAGACTCGATCTACAGCATCTTATGGGACGAGTTCAAGTGCCAAATTGTTCTGAGGCAGTAATAGCTAATGAACTATAATCTTGAAAACTCTGGTTCTAGTAGCAAGACGTCTCAACGGTTTGAATGGTGGCGCCAAAACATTTTATATGGTGGCGCAAGGACATGAGGTCCATCTCGTGATGTAGTCTGGTCCTGAGCCGCAGCTGTGGGCCTTAACAAGCTCATTGAGGCTTGACGTCATCACACAGATTGACCTCTCGACCAGGTCACCTAGGGGCCAGGGATGATGTATTCACATGACCCGCTCTACGCAATATCACTTCATTAATATACTCAACTTTCAATCACGTACTGCTCCTATCACTGAAAGGACGTAACTGGTTGTCTTTTTTTTTTCTCTATCTCTTTGGTGTGACGTATGTACAATTGTTGTTGTTGATTTTTTAGGGGCTTTGCGACATCGTGGCCATGTTGCTCCAGTCCCGTGGCGTAGCCGAGCTTGTTAAACCCTACACCACGGTCGTGAGGGCAGCTGCAGCAGGTCCAGAGATTGGTGGTTCGAATTCTGGTGCCGACAGCAGTTATCCTGCGTATGGGTTTTCCACACATTTTGTATAATTGTCCTCGTGACGTTATAAATGGTACATCCCTAACAACTTGCAAACGCGCATGTAAAGATTTCTTCTTGAATTCGTAAGCCAATTAGAACAATTGCGTATGAATGTGTGAGTGAATGACTGGGCATAGTACCTATATATCGCGATACATTACACTACAAAATTCCCCTATTTAGGTCAGGAATAGATAGACTGCGCATGCGTACAGCCAAGCCCCCACTCCCTGTCACAGCAGATCAAACTGACTTCTCCTGGCGCGCAGACAATATACATCGGAATGACACAGGTTGTCAGACAAATTCAACACACATCCAAGTACATGGGCTAAATGACCACGATGCCGCAAAAAAATAAAAGAATTAACAACAACAACAACAAAAACAATAGACACCACGCAAAACCCTAGCGAAAAGATAGGTTCGACCAGAAAGACTTGAATACCACGTCTGAGGTAAGATAATTCAATTACTTTCATGATTTAATTATATTATAATTATTTTCGATTATATTTGTGTCAACTAGTCTGTTTTCTTTTTAGCCTATTTTCATTTATAAAAAAATAGGCTTATGAGATCACCTTTTGTCCGTGTGCCTGTGTGTGCGTGTGTGATTCGTGTGTGTGTGTCCCTAATAACTTCTAAACGGCTGGAGCGATTTCAATGAAACTCGGTAAGGTCATAGCACTATTTCGGCCGACCCCGACCGTGCCCTTTAAATTTTATTACGTCTCACCAATTCAACATGGTGGCTGTACGAAATATTTCACCAGCATTCAATATCTCCTAAACTATCACCGATATCACCCTCAAATTTTGTAGGTGATAAACGGCACTACTAGAAAGAAGTTCACCCAAGAGGCATTAAAAAATCTGGTAACTACAAAACCAACATGGCGGCCAAGCGAAGTTGAGACTTTTAAATAGACTTTTCTAACGATTTAACCATCCAAACGTAATAAAACTTGGTACAGCAAATGTTCATACACATTGAAATGCACTGGCATCTAATTTAGTTCAATTGTTTACATAACCTCAAAATGGCGGATGTGCGAAATATATCATTGGCATTCTATATTTCCGAAACTATTACTGATATCAACCTGAAATGTTGTACGGTGATAAATGGCACTGCTACAAGTTCATCTGTGTAACTTCCAATAACCTGAAAAGTACAAAACGAGCATGGCGGCCAAGCGAATTTGAAACATTTTAATAGCCTTTTCTCGCGTTTTAACCATCTGAGCGCAGTAAAATGTGGTACAGTAAATGATTATACATATTGTAATGCACTGGCATCTAATCTAGTTCAATTGTTTACTAACCTCAAGATGACGGCTGTGCGAAATTTTAAAATTAAGTTTTCTTTTCCTGTGTCGTAATCATGCGATGGAAGTGAAACATTGAATAATGAACCTACGCAATAATTTTCCTTTAATGGTACGTAACTCTAAGGCTTATACATAAAAAAATCCAACATGGCGACCATCCGAAATATTTAGACTGTTCACAATATCTACGAATCTTTTACAGCAATCAAACTGAAGTTCCTTATGTTCATAGAAATTATGGACATAAGTTCACGTATAGGTCTTTCAATAACCTGGTGAGCACAAATCCAACATGGCAGCGACGCGAAGTATAAATACTTAAATGGACGTTTCTCGCGATTAAACCATCCGAGTGCAGTGAAACTTTGTACGTTAAATGCTTATACAAATGGTAATCCACTGTAATCTAATTTATTTCAATTGTTTTCATAACCAAAAGATGGCAGCTGTGCGAAATTTTAAAATATCGTTTTTACTCTTGTGTCCTAATCATTCGATTGAAGTTTGAAACCACACGTACAGAATAATCTTCATGTAATAGTACGTAAATAAAAATCCAACATGGCGATCATCCGAAATATTTAGACGGTTCTCAATATCAACGAATATATTACAACATTCAAACTGACATTTTGTATGTTGATAGAGGCAATTAACATGATTAGGATATATGAAAATAGGCTGTATAGTTCTTCATGGAACTACTTGTTTCTATTCCATGAAATGAGAATATTGTTACCGCAAGAAAGAAAGAAAGAAAGAAAGAAAGAAAGAAAGAAAGAAAGAAAGAAAGAAACTTACTCTAGATATCACCAACGTTGTTCTGTAATGTTGTGGTATCCCGATGAAGTTGAATTGGAGATGCAGGATTTGGACTCAAACCACCCCCAACTGAATAATTCACACACCAATGTACCGGTACCACTTCCAGCCTGCTGGATCAATACCATGAACTACGAATCCAGTAATTCAAACGGCATGAGGGAAAACGTCATTCGCCTATCCACGTGTCCCAACTGGAAGCGAGAATCAATGTTCCACGTGGCATTCCCCAGCTCTTAAATGTCCATCGTTTCTTCGACCGACATTTTATGAAGCCTCATATTGTTTTCCTTAGAAATAGTCACTTGTTGCCGGGGTCTAAGAGCCATGTCCCTACTAATCATAGATTAAACCTGTTTACGTTATGAGTTTCTTATTGTGTTGGGACAAGAATATTCAAAGGGCTATCGTATTTCTTTTCAACTAGCAGCCTGGTATCTTTATCGGTTTACCCAGCGTAAGCTCAAAAGGCGCACGGACGGCATGTCCAAAACGCAATTCAGAAAAGCTGAGGTGAACACATATATACTCTTCTCTGAAGTCCTAACTCGTTACGATTCAACAGTTGATGCTGAGTTCCAAAATTGGATACTAGATGCTACCGACACTAATACCTAGCGGCGAACATTGGAACTTGATAGAGCGTTTCTAAATAACTAAATATAACCGACGCATGTTGCTACACAATACCAATTGCAGTGGTAGGTTCTCTAACGTGCCATAAATCTATGACATGGGCCCACCGGCTTTACTTCCCCTCCGAAGGAAGGTATACTGAATGCATTTAACGCTCAAAAAAATCCAACGACTTCGGCCGGGTTTGAACCCGCGATTATGGGCATAGCAGTTCAGCATGCTACCGACTACGCCACCGAAGCCATTCCTGAATAATGTAATATTTGGGTGACGGTGGCGTCTGGTAGCCAAAGTTGGAACTACTTGAAATTGAACTTTGATTCATCATCATTTATTTCATCTCTCATTAACTCCTCTCGTGAGGTTGGCGTCAGGAAGGGCATCCGGCTGTAGAAACCATCAGCCACGTGGAAATGCATCGCATCTCATTTCCACCTCCGTTGGAAACGGGATTAATAAGGGGTAGACATAGAATATTATTCAAGATGGCTGTCGCACGTAATATCCAATCCGAGAGTCTCGTGAATTTGACAGAACAGGACCTTTATTTCAGGGTCACATTTTATGAAGCTTAGTGACGGTTATAGAAATGCATCCAGAGTTGTCGAGTGTTAGGCTTCAATAGTGAACCCTTTATCCTCTGTTGGATAAATGATTGTATGTTTTATTTCTCCAATTAATAAATATTTCCACCAGCATCATGAAAGTAGCCAGACGGAGATGAGGAAATTTCAAGCATTGGTTGGAGACAGCGGGGGCATACCTGAAGCAGATTGACAATAGGCTAAATACTTTAGCTGTGAAAGGAAATAGCATAGCGATGTGTCAGAAGGACAGGTGTGGGCCGCCTCAAATAGAAGCGACGCGCAGTGAGACATGCTGCTGGTATGTTCATTGTAATATTCGCGCCTAGAAGAAATATGATGCAGTAACGTGAGTGGCTGATGAGCACGATAGACACTCCTACGACGCCAAGATCTGCTATAAACCGCCAAATTACAGAAAATGTGAGAACCAATGAGAGAAGAATGCCTAGTTAACGCGGCAGGTCTAGCGTGGGCACGCTCGGTTAGCATTCACGCGGGAAATCGCCTAGACAAAATCGCTACGATCGATTCTAGGATTAATGGGCATATTCTTGACCTGTGCAATGTTACGAGTTCAGTGATATTTATTTCATTCCTGTACCACAATTATTTCGAGAAATTTTTACATAAATTCCCCCCCATCGAGACCTAGGGCCAGTTCATTTATAAGTGGCATGAAGAGCCAAGACATTAACTTCTATTTGTGTGTCGTGGACACAGGTTGATTATTACTTCTGTGCGTCTACGGACGTAGTCAGTTATTACTTTGCGTGTCATAAGGACACAGAAATTATTGTAAAGTGTTAAATTCAGTGATAGTCACAGCTCTATATTTGTAGGGGCAGTATCGTCGATAATTCGCCAGCGAACTGTTACAGGGAAAGTAGTACCTGAACGGCGAATTTAGTAGTCAGATATCAAGTGTATAATAATATAATTTTTGAATCAGCGCCAGAGATGACATCGACTACTTCAGAAGAAGTTTGGAATTCTCAACACTCCGTCCAGATGGCTGAGATGAGATAAGAACCATTCAGTTGGGAGATGGCAGCGGACGTTCTTTGACGGTGACTACAAGAGAGATGAGTACAAAATAATATTCTTTATTATTTGATAAATTAACTTATGGTTTATGGGACATATTTTTTGTAAATACTTTGCTTGTGTGATTAACGTAATATATTTAGTTTTGGTCTGACACACTTTTGTATGGAAGCAGCTCGCACGAATGTTGTTAGTGGAAGGTTCTTGTTTTTGTGTTGTGTTAACTAACGTTGCTATGTGAACGGCCGTGTTTGCATATGTTACGCAATGCGGTTAAAAACGTCCCTCGGAGATCTGTTGTGTTTCAGAAGTAGGACTGAATTAATGTAATTATACATTAGATTGGAGGGTAATTAAAATTGTTTAAGATTTATTATTGATCAGATTCAGTGTGACTATTGCCGTTGGAGCAATGTAATTTGTGACGAAGAGTAATCAGCTCTATCGTAGGTTTTAAATATTGTGTTTAATGTTTGCGAGCACCTATTCAGCAGACCTGTGTGAAAAGCGTCATGTCAGTCCCAGATGTGTGTATGTGTGTATTTTTGTGGTATTACAAGCGGGAATTTCAGCTTAGACTGATTTCTGTCAGCTTGGTACCAGGTCCATATTGTATCCTTGCGAGGGCAATTGTGGATATGTGATTATATCTGACCATATGTTGAGTTGGATGAGATTTTTGTTGCTGTTGATTCCTTGAGATAACGGAACAGCTGGTCAGCTATTTATATACACTGGAGTGGGACTCGTCAAGTATTTGAGGAAAGAAGGAGATGTTTCACAAGGCTGTCTGAACGTGCAAGCATGGTCATTAGCGAGGAGTGCTCGTTGGCTCCCTAATTACTTGAATTACAGATAAGAACTGATCAATGGTAAAAATTGTTGAAATAAATGGGAGTTGCCTACGAATCACGATAATCTCCGAAGCGTTACCTTAACATGCAGTTTTGTTCATTAAAGTAATCTTAGCCGGTCAGGCTTTTGTTGTTGTTGGTTTATTCCATGTTTATTTTTCATTTTTTTGTGACCCGTGAGTCATGTGCAATGCTGTCTTTCCTTGTGTGTATTGAGCAATTGGCCAGTTGGTAGCTCATGTTGTTAAGTGCGTCATCGCGCTAATGAGGGTCTCAGAGAGATTCCTGTAAATAATAGATTTGTAGTGTGTGTGTCAGCTTTAGAGTTTTTTAAGGGTTTTTATTAATGTCATGCCCATATCCATAAACGTTGATTTACGTGATGATTGTTCGTGAGCCCCGTGGCTGTTAACCCGTTGTAAACGAATGGTCATCCAAGTACTCATTTTCTCGTAGTTAGTCATCACGCGCACATAAAACTCAAATGCAAGGTAGTGGAACTAGGATCCACATTTTATTATAAAGGGGGAGATCCGTCTGACTCCTCAATGTGTTAGATATTCCTGTCAGGGAATGATTCAGGGAGGATATGTTTTTATTATTGTTTGTTTATTTTCTTTTATGCACAATTAGTTATTAAATCATGTTATTATCTTACGTCTTGTCTCCTTACTTTCTTAATTATAGTTTTAATCCTATGACCCTTGCCTCAGTAAAGCATGTTGTTTGGCGGACGTAAACATCACACTATGAACTGAGCGCGACCCCTTGATCAAGATTCTTGCATAAAACACTGCTATTCTGAAGGGTTCATAGGTTAAAACTGGCGCGGCCAAGCGTGGGGCCATTCACTGTGGTGTAACAGCGGAGAGATTACACATGTCAATATTGGCGCATTTGAGTAAAACTGGCATGCCGCAAGTGCAGGCAGATATGACAGTATTTAATCACCGGGAAGTGATATTTTATTAAAAGTAAGTGAGGCGAAGTGGATACCGCCAAATGTGTGAAAAATAAATTAAAATCAGGAGTTTGCAAAGTAAAATACGGTTCACGTTTTTGTCTTTTAAATTAAAGTAATTAATATGTGATACCGGGCGCCTAAATGATTAAAGTTTAAAACTAGATTTGTGTAGAAAGTCAAACTCATGGAAATATTAGGAGGCTGTAGCCTAAAATGACAATTAATACTTTGTTAATTAGTCAGTGTTAATATCAGATCAGAATAACAATTTAATGACTAAATATGTGCTTGGGTTTAAAATTAAATTGAGTAAAACTAGAACCACTCAGAGATGCAATTGACTAGTGGGAGTAAATGTAAAAATAAATGAACTGAGTTGGATAAAGAAAGTAAATGTGCATTGGATTTTATGTGTGTGTCAAAGGGCATTGCTTTATGCCATTTCCCTAATGTCTCATATAAAGTGTGTAATATGGCAACGGTTGAACAGATCCAGGAGATCATTGATAGTGCAGCTAGGAGAACACAGGAATTGTTGGACACTAAATTGGCGGAACAGAGTCAATCATTAAACACACAATTATCTGAACAAATAAACATTAAATTATCAGAACAGAGTCAATCATTAAACAATAGTATGTTAGAACAAAGTGAAGCATTAAACGCTAAATTATCAGAACAGAGTCAATCATTAAACACTAGTATGTTAGAACAAAGTGAAGCATTAAACGCTAAATTATCAGAACAAAGTGAACAATTAAACAATACTATGTTAGAACAAAGTGAGTCTATAAACAAATTATCTGAACAAAGTGAATCGCTAAATACTAAACTGTTAGAACAAAGTGAATCATTGCGGACACAGTTAAATAACAGTAGAATCGAACAAAATGAATATCAGGCGGAACAAGCTAGGTTATTAAAGAGTGAAATTAATGACACTATCAATTCACAGTTAGAGACGCTAACCGCAGAAATGAAAGATCACACAAATCAACAGATGGTATTACTGGCCCTAGATGTTAGCAAAAATAATGAGAAACAATTAGAGCAGATTAAAAAAATGGAAGGTATTTTTGATCAAAAACTTAGCATTCTGGATGAAACGGTGTTAGCTAAATTAGAGCAAATTGAAATAGCATGCACAATGAATACAAGCGAGGTCAAAATAGCTCAGGATAAATTGGAAGGACGATTTAAGGAGATGGAAAAAAGCGGCAGGGTCATTCAACAACAATTATCAGCAGTAGATGAAAACATATCCGGCATAATTAAAGATATGGACCGTCTCGAGATAAATTCAGCGGAACAATGGAAAAGCCTAGAAGCGAAGCAAGAGCAATTTTAGAGTACATTAGACGAAAGGCTGAGCCAGATAGAAAGTAATCAGGATGACACAAAAAGCCAGATCGAAGGGCAAGTAAGCACGATTAAAGAGCAGATAAGGAAAGATTGGAAGAAAATGAATATCGATTCTAAAGAGGAAAGATCCACCATTCTTAAAACAGTAGGCGAAAATCACACTCGTATTCAAGCATTGGAGCAAGAAATGAAGAATAAACTTAAAGAGCAGACGGACAGGATCATTAAAGCCGAACTACGGTCATTAGAACAATCATCTATATTTAGAACGGGAACATTGAAAGACAAGCAGGATGACTCAAATAGCCCCGAGGTCAGCACAGCAGGAAGTCAGACTCAGGCGGAGAGCCCATTAACAACAAACACGGAAGGGTTTCGTAAGAATATCGATAGGAGCTCGACACCACAAGACGGTCATCAGCCCACACAACTTATTCAAGTAATTCGCTCAAACGACTACAAACCGCAGAAGTACACGAAAAATTCAGGGGTGACACCTAAAGCCTTTATCAAAGAGATGGAAGACCATTTCAATGACACTGGGGTACCTGAAGCACGTAGATTGAGGATGATGGAGAGATTTTTGTCAGGAAATGTCCTCACATGGTTTTTAAGCTTCAAATATACATTTGGAAACATGTCAGATTTCAACTTAGCGTTTCTGCGCAAATATTGGTCGCCCGCAACACAACAGAGTCTAAGGATGGAGCTTTACTCTAGGAAGTACCAAACCACCCAGCAAACAAAATACTCAGATTTCTTTAACATGCAAATGTTAAAATTTCGTGACCTTGATTACCCTTTAAATGAAGCAGATCTGGTGATGACTATAGCGAGACAAATGCCAGTCAACGTACAACAAGTACTAGTCGCAGCGAACGTTAGTACGGCCCTACATGCAGAGCAGATACTACGGCAAATAGATGAGACTACATCTCATAGTCATTATAGAGGAGGAAGACAGCTGGAGTTAGTAAATACTACAGAGGTCATAAAACCAAAACAGGCAAACACCAAAACGCAGGGCACTAATACAAGTACTTCCACACCTAGGCGAAACCAGGAAGAAGGAGAAAACAGACCATATCAGCGTAACGAAAATCACTACAACAATAGGTCATACCAAGGCAACAATAGATACCAACAGAGAGGATATCAGCAATGGCGTGAAAATCGAAGAAATGACAGGCCTTATGGAAGGTACGGTGATTACAATGCTAATCAAAGATGGAAAGGAAGAAGAGACCAAAATCAAGGAGAGCCATGAAATTATCGAAATGACTGGGATGATAGGCACGCTCAATCACAAAATTACCTAGAGGAGTTACACGCTAGTCAAGGTGGAGAGCTAGGAAGATGGGAAAAGGCCATTGGGAACATGAAGAATCCTGATACACATACTGAGGAAGCTGGAAGTCTACTGAGACAAGAGGGATATCAAGGACATGAGCGACAGAAGGATGATGGGAGTGGCAATGGAGCTAAAAAAAATGTTAAATTTGGATAAAGGAGACAGGCTACAAACACAAGAGTCGGAAGTTGAAGATGGATGGATAGTAGCGAACATACAAGAATGGATTGCTTTGCCAGAAGACTGCCTGGAGGAGACGGTGAAACCACGGAACGATGAAATTAGGCAATTACCCATTATTTACGCGAGGATTGGTGGAATTAATATAAGATGTTTATTGGATACGGGGTCACAGATCAGTCTGGTATCGGAGGCCTTGGTTCGAGAGTTGGGACGGAGTCAGAATATTCCTGTAATTCCGGTACCACAGCTCAAAGTGAGGGGTGTTATTCCTGAACGCACCGTCACTTGTAAACGTCAGGCTTACTTAGAGCTGAACATATTGGAACACACTTTTGGGCAAACATTCATTATCATGGCAAAGATGAATTTCAATATAATTCTTGGTGCAAATTTTATTTGTGACTATCAAGCAGTGATAGATTTGCACAAGAATACTGTCAGTTTTAGAGAGTATGAACAGCTGAAAAATGTGGGATTGCATATGGATGAAATCACTACCGGAAGAGATGTAAATTCTTGGGCATTGGAAGCAATATCGGAAGAGACGGAAGAGGAGGTACGAAAGGCAGAAGATAACATCATAGAAGGAGCTGTTGTGGAACTAGATGAGGAGAGTGAATCCCAGGAGATATGGTCTTTATTAACGGAAGGAGATAACAGCGATGCACAATTTGAAGAGTTACTACAGGAGCGGCTCAATGACATTCAACTTGGGGGTGAACACAGAAAGCAATTGGAAGAGATTTTAAGGAAGCACAGAACAGTATTTGATACAGTACCTGGAAAAATATTAAATTTCAAATATTCAATGCAAGTCGAGGATTGGTCACCTTTCAAAAGCAGATTGTACCCAATTCCTGAAAAATATCGTGGTCAAGTTAAGGTCATTATAGATGAGATGTTACAAGCTGGAGTGATAAGGAAGACACCGACACCTTATCTAAATGCGATTTTGGCAGTCACAAAACCAAATGGATCTATTAGACTTTGTTTAGATGCCAGAAATCTCAACACGAGACTCATTTTTCCTGAGTATGACAGAGCGCCAATCATCAGAGACGTACTAAAAGGCTTTAAAAACAAGAGCATTTATTCATCAGTTGACCTGACGAGCTCGTTCCACCATATTGAATTGGATGAGAAGTCACAGCTTCCAACTGGCTTCTTATTCGATAACCAGACGTTTTGCTTCGTTCGAATGCCCTTTGGAGTCAAAACAGCGGGCTGTGCTTTAATCCGAGCCCTGGACCGGAATTTAACCGAGGAAGTTAAGGAGATGACGGTACGCTACATTGATGACATTTTGCTGGCATCCGACAACATTGAAACTCACATGGAAAATTTAGATAAAGTATTAGGCAACCTGAATGCATCTAATTTCAAAGTAAATCTGAAGAAATCGCATTTCTTCAAGAGCGAGATCTTATATTTGGGTCACATCATTGACAAGGAGGGAGTGAAGCCAAATCCCGCTAAGATCGAAGCGATAAAGAATTTCCCTACACCAACGAGAGTCAAGCACATTCGGGCTTTCTTAGGCGTAACGGGATTCTTTAAGGAAAACTGTCCAGGTTACACGGAGATTGTCGCTCCCATGCAGGAAATGCTAAAGAAAAATAATAAATGGTTATGGAATGCGGAGTGTGAGAAGGCATTCCAAGCAACAAAGCAGTTATTGGAAAACTGCATTAAATTAGGATATCCAGATTTCAAGCACAAATTTATAATCCAAGCTGATGCTTCACTAATTGGTATAGGTGCTATGCTTTACCAAGAGGATCCAGCTAACCTGCAGCACAAAACATATTTGGCAATTGTCAGCCGAAAATTGCGTAAGCACGAGCGCAATTATACGGTAACGGAACTAGAGCTGTTGGCCAGACTTCATGCGCTTCAACAATGGAAACGAATAATTTACGGCTACCCTATTGTTGTCAGGACCGATCACAAGGCACTAACATTCTTGTTTAAGACGTCGATGGCAAGCGAACGTGTGACACGTTGGTCTATATATATTCAGCAGTTCAACATTGAGATTGAACATTGCCCAGGGAAGATGAACGTGATACCGGATGCACTCAGCAGGAACCCAGAGCCTGATAATGAAGAAACAGCGATGGTACAACACTTGGAGTTAACACCGAAGGACCGGGAATTCTTGGAGGAGTTACGTGAGATACAGCGAGAACAGGAAGCGGAACCATGGATGATGCTTTTAATTCAATACTTCAGAAAGCAACTACCTACAGGAACACCTGCATTTCGAGAAGCGAAAGCCAAAGAAGGAAGATATGTTTATGTCAACAATTTGCTGCACAAATGGGTAGATAATGACCACACCAAGTTACGCATATTAGTACCTGCATCGTTACAACGAGGATTGACATGGCATACGCACGAAAGTTACGGTCATGTGGGCGTAGATAAGTGCGAAGCGACAATAGGAGAGACATTTACATGGCCACGTATGAGAACAACTATATGTGACGTCATTACAACTTGTGATCCGTGTTAGAGGACAAAGCCCAATAATTACTTAATGAGGCAGTATCCTAGACCATTGCTACCTCAGAAACCATGTGAGCTACTGGCACTCGACTGTTTCGATCCAATCCCGAAGGGAAGGCGAGGTTGCCGACACTTACTAGTGTGCAATGATGTATTTTCTAAGTTTGTAGTACTATGCCCTATTCAGAAAACTACATCGAAGCAAGTACTCAGTCGCATTCGGAATAGAGTGATTCCAATCCTTGGAAAACCAGAGCTTATATTATCAGATCATGGCAGTTATTTCACAAGCGCCGAATTCAAGAAAGGTATGGAGGACATGGGTATAAAACACATTTTAAGCAGTATCCGACATGCTCAAGCAAATCCAAGTGAGAGAGCAATTAAGTGTGTAACATCATATTTGAGAATCTTCATTCCAAATGAACACCACAGATGGGTGGATAAAATCAAGGATGTAGAGACATGCATGAATTCTACCAGACACGAGTCAACAGGACAGATCCCTATGGTCCTACACAAAAACGAGTATCCAGTGAGATCGTGGAAAAGCATCATTAACTGCCCACAAGATCCAATGATAGCACCTGACTTGCGTATTGAGAGGACGAGAGCCTACATGAGAAAACAAGCAGACCGCAGATTACGGCGAGTAAGAAATAAGAGGTTTCACAGTGATCTTGAAATCAACCAGCTCGTTTTGGTGAAACGACCCGCTACATCGGACCCAGAGAAGAGGATCTTCAATAAATTCTGCGAAAAGTTCATAGGACCCTATTCTATCGTAAGAAACCTTGGAAACAATGCTTACAGAGTGAAAGAATTGAGTACAGGAACAATGTCAGTCTACAACGCTGCCAACCTAAAAAAGTATCGTAGAAGTGAACCATGGGAACGCCGAAATAATGATGCAGTTTGAATATATGGACGTCCTACTATCAACAAAGTGCACGAGGAGCAGTTGAGTACGGCACGCAAAGGAGGAAGTAGAGTTGGTGTTGACAAACATTAACGAGGCGAGCAGAGTGTTGCCTCAGGCATCAGCGGGTCATGCAGGCAGACTGAGAGGGGAGATACAAGCAGGAAATGAAAACGAGTAAATGCCATTCAAGACAGGAGCGACTAGACCAAGTAAGAGAAAAGGGGTGATTCTGAAATAAAACAATTTGGCCTACGGAAGTCTTTTAAAATTGTCGACTTTATTCCTAAGTTCGAAATTTTGTGAATGGGAGAGTTGTGAACCCTTTATCCTCTGTTGGATAAATGATTCTATGTTTTATTTCTCCAATTAATAAATATTTCCACCAGCATCATGAAAGTAGCCAGACGGAGATGAGGAAATTTCAAGCATTGGTTGGAGACAGCGGGGGCATACCTGAAGCAGATTGACAATAGGCTAAATACTTTAGCTGTGAAAGGAAATAGCGTAGCGATGTGTCAGAAGGACAGGTGTGGGCCGCCTCAAATAGAAGCGACGCGCAGTGAGACATGCTGCTGGTATGTTCATTGTAATATTCGCGCCTAGAAGAAATATGATGCAGTAACGTGAGTGGCTGATGAGCACGATAGACACTCCTACGACGCCAAGATCTGCTATAAACCGCCAAATTACAGAAAGTGTGAGAACCAATGAGAGAAGAATGCCTAGTTAACGCGGCAGGTCTAGCGTGGGCACGCTCGGCTAGCATTCACGCGGGAAATCGCCTAGACAAAATCTCTACGATCGATTCTAGGATTAATGGGCATATTCTTGACCTGTTCAATGTTACGAGTTCAGTGATATTTATTTCATTCCTGTACCACAATTATTTCGAGAAATTTTTACATAAATTCCCCCCCATCGAGACCTAGGGCCAGTTCATTTATAAGTGGCATGAAGAGCCAAGACATTAACTTCTATTTGTGTGTCGAGGATACAGGTTGATTATTACTTCTGTGCGTCTACGGACGTAGTCAGTTATTACTTTGCGTGTCATAAGGACACAGAAATTATTGTAAAGTGTTAAATTCAGTGATAGTCACAGCACTATATTTGTAGGGGCAGTATCGTCGATAATTCGCCAGCGAACTGTTACAGGGAAAGTAGTACCTGAACGGCGAATTTAGTAGTCAGATATCAAGTGTATAATAATATAATTTTTGAATCAGCGCCAGAGATGACATCGACTACTTCAGAAGAAGTTTGGAATTCTCAACACTCCGTCCAGATGGCTGAGATGAGATAAGAACCATTCAGTTGGGAGATGGCAGCGGACGTTCTTTGACGGTGACTACAAGAGAGATGAGTACAAAATAATATTCTTTATTATTTGATAAATTAACTTATGGTTTATGGGACATATTTTTTGTAAATACTTTGCTTGTGTGATTAACGTAATATATTTAGTTTTGGTCTGACACACTTTTGTATGGAAGCAGCTCGCACGAATGTTGTTAGTGGAAGGTTCTTGTTTTTGTGTTGTGTTAACTAACGTTGCTATGTAAACGGCCGTGTTTGCATATGTTACGCAATGCGGTTAAAAACGTCCCTCGGAGATCTGTTGTGTTTCAGAAGTAGGACTGAATTAATGTAATTATACAGTAGATTGGAGGGTAATTAAAATTGTTTAAGATTTATTATTGATCAGATTCAGTGTGACTATTGCCGTTGGAGCAATGTAATTTGTGACGAAGAGTAATCAGCTCTATCGTAGGTTTTAAATATTGTGTTTAATGTTTGCGAGCACCTATTCAGCAGACCTGTGTGAAAAGCGTCATGTCAGTCCCAGATGTGTGTATGTGTGTATTTTTGTGGTATTACAAGCGGGAATTTCAGCTTAGACTGATTTCTGTCAGCTTGGTACCAGGTCCATATTGTATCCTTGCGAGGGCAATTGTGGATATGTGATTATGTCTGACCATATGTTGAGTTGGATGAGATTTTTGTTGCTGTTGATTCCTTGAGATAACGGAACAGCTGGTCAGCTATTTATATACACTGGAGTGGGACTCGACAAGTATTTGAGGAAAGGGGGAGATGTTTCACAAGGCTGTCTGAACGTGCAAGCATGGTCATTAGCGAGGAAAGCTCGTTGGCTCCCTAATTACCTGAATTACAGATAAGAACTGATCAATGGTAAAAATTGTTGAAATAAATGGGAGTTGCCTACGAATCACGATAATCTCCGAAGCGTTACCTTAACATGCAGTTTTGTTCATTAAAGTAATCTTAGCCGGTCAGGCTTTTGTTGTTGTTGGTTTATTCCATGTTTATTTTTCATTTTTTTTGTGACCCGTGAGTCATGTGCAATGCTGTCTTTCCTTGTGTGTATTGAGCAATTGGCCAGTTGGTAGCTCATGTTGTTAAGTGCGTCATCGCGCTAATGAGGGTCTCAGAGAGATTCCTGTAAATAATAGATTTGTAGTGTGTGTGTCAGCTTTAGAGTTTTTTAAGGGTTTTTATTAATGTCATGCCCATATCCATAAACGTTGATTTACGTGATGATTGTTCGTGAGCCCCGTGGCTGTTAACCCGTTGTAAACGAATGGTCATCCAAGTACTCATTTTCTCGTAGTTAGTCATCACGCGCACATAAAACTCAAATGCAAGGTAGTGGAACTAGGATCCACATTTTATTATAAAGGGGGAGATCCGTCTGACTCCTCAATGTGTTAGATATTCCTGTCAGGGAATGATTCAGGGAGGATATGTTTTTATTATTGTTTGTTTATTTTCTTTTATGCACAATTAGTTATTAAATCATGTTATTATCTTACGTCTTGTCTCCTTACTTTCTTAATTATAGTTTTAATCCTATGACCCTTGCCTCAGTAAAGCATGTTGTTTGGCGGACGTAAACATCACACTATGAACTGAGCGCGACCCCTTGATCAAGATTCTTGCATAAAACACTGCTATTCTGACGGGTTCAATAGTAAGCAAAGCACGGCAACCATCTTGAACGATTGAAACTGAGGAAACGTTGCTTTAAGGAGAATACCTGTATGTTATGTTCCACCGTCAACGCTCTGTTTTTTCCCAAGGCATCTATTTTACTGTTTTACACTGTCAAGGGGGCGGTTAATCGTGAGGATCGATGCCTTGAAACAATATCAGGCGGAGTTTCATATGTGTGCTTCCTAGTTGTACCAAGTTTCTTGGCATTTGCTCAATTGCACTCTTAATTTATTGATTTAAATATTCTAATTGCTCGCAGGGCCACCATTTCCGAAATGTTACGCTCCCGAACGTATACCTGGAGCAATGATGTTCGAATACAAATATGCTTTCTTGCCAAGTTTCGTTACTATAGCTCAGTCATTTAGTTTTAATCAATTAAGATATTTCTTGGCAAATTCTGTTGTTGTTGATTCATTTAGGGGTTTGCGATATTGAGGTCATGTAGCCCCATGTAGTTGGGTGGGTGGGTGTGTGTGTGTAAGATTTGTTTGATATCCTGTGTTACTGTGGTATCTGTATGAGTGTGTGTATTTATAAGTGCGACTAGGATTGGAAATGAGGCGGCCGTGGCCATAAGGTAGGAACCATCTCATTTTTTTCCTGGTGTAAAAGTGGTCAGCCAGTGGTGTAGAAGTGGCTGAAGTAGGAATTGAACCCATCTCTTCTCAGTTCTGCCTCCCAAGGCTGAGTGTAACCCGTTGTTCCAACCTTCAAACCAGAATTAGTATCCTTGACAGAGCCGGAAATTGAACCCAGACCTCAGAGGTGACATCCAAGGATGCCAGCCATTGCGCCACGAGGTGGTCCATATAGAAAGAAGAACGGGAAAAAGTGTAAGCTATACAAGAGGAAAGCAACGAGGTAAAGCTAAAAAAGTCCTCTCGGCACGCCGGAAGGCGGAGGTAGATTTCACCGGACAAACTTGGGGATAGGCGAAAATAGGCAGAATATGCAGATTTTCGTAGAAGGATCAGACCTCATTTATTGCGAGAAGGTATTTTATAATTGGAGCTTAATTAACTTAGTTTTTCGTCATTTTATGCTTATTTTAAACATTTTATTGTCTTATGGGAACGGTAACCTTCTTGTTATTTGGGGTCCATTTTTATAATTGTGGTCACACTATCCTTATGCAAGGTTTCGACACTGATGTGTAACGGCCTGTTACTTCTTCACGCAAAATTATATCTCCCGCAGAGATTTTGGTTGGTTCCTCAGTTTAGGGGCTGCGACAACGCGGTCATGTAACCCCGTGTAATTTGGGATGGCTGTATTAGTCTGTAATTCAGGTAAGGACTGCAGACGGTCAATTTCAAGCAGTAGTTCCTAATGTTGCTACCAGGTACTACCGTCAACGACACCTACCTGTGAACTTGGCTACTAGATGCCACCGCAACCAGCAACTCGCAACGAACGTTGGAACTTCCCCTCCAAAGGAAAGCATACTGAGGGATTTTTAGCGCTCGTAGAAAATCCGACGACTTCGGCCGGCTTTGAACTCGCGAACTTGGGCATAGACATTCAGCATGCTACCAGTTACGTCACCGAAGCCGTTTCACACTTAGATGGAAATCTGAATCTGATCTCGTGCAAGTGCGTTATCTTGGCAACGTCTGATGGCTCATCCCTCATCAATTTAGTAGTGTTGCCATGGTAACCACTGATAGGTCTTGGCATTTTCTTATAATTCCGAAATTATTTTTCTCATCCCTTGGCGTAATGGTGGGTCATATCAAAAATTCTTTCAGACAAAACGTTTAGGTAATTATCAGGGAAATATTGCCCATTTTGTACGGTTTTGATATTGTGCCTATTAAGAGAGATATGATTAATGTTTCCCGAAAAAACCACTTTTTCCCACCCCTTTGGTCAATGGTTGGTGCTATAAAAAGAACTCTTCAAACATAATTGTTTGGGCTTTATCCGACTCATAGTATGAACGTTGAACGGATTCGATATTTCACATATTAAGAGAGTTATAGCAATATTTCACTTTTTCGAAAAAAGCCCCCCATTTTCACCCCCCTCGACCGATTTAGCCCAGTAACGAACTCGAGCGAGATTTTATAGGTATTCATATTTGGTAAACAATTCAAAGTGATTGGTGCAAAATTACGGCAGTTATCGTGTCCACAATAAACTGATATACATATATACATATATACATATACATACATAAATTATATATAACTTTTGAACTGACGGTGGTTTTGGGGTCTGGGGGATGTGAAACGCGAAGATATGTCGAAATTTTAGGAAAGTCGAAACATGGTACCCATTGCAATAGTTAGTTTTCTAATGAAATCTACCTCTGGTTGGTTCCTCAGTTTAGAGGCTGCGACAACGCGGTCATCTAACCCCGTGTACTTTGGGTGTGTGTAGAATCTGTCTGATACACGGTGTGAATTGTAATGGCTGTATTAGTCTTAATTCAGGTAAGGACTGCAGACGGTCAATTTCAAGCAGTAGTTCCTAATGTTGCTACCAGGTACTACCGTCAACGACACCTAGCTGTGAACATGGCTACTAGATGCCACTCCAACCAGCAACTCGCAACGAACGTTGGAACTTCCCCTCCAAAGGAAAGCATACTGAGGGATTCTAGCGCTCTTAGAAAATCCGACGACTTCGGCCGGCTTTGAAACCGCGACATTGGGCATAGAAGTTCAGCATGCTACCAGTTACGTCACCGAAGCCGCTTCCCATTTTGTCAGGCGGCTTCGGTGGCGTAGTCGGTAGCATGCTGAGCTTCTATGCCCAAGATAACGGGTTCAAACCCGGCCGAAGCCGTCGTATTTTTTAAGAGCGTTAAAAATACCTCAGTATGCCTTCCTTCGGAGGGGAAGTAAAGCCGGCGGTCCCATGTCATAGATTTATGGCATGTTAAAGATCCTTCCTCCAATTGCACCTGTGTGAAGCTAAATTGGATAGGTTAGGAATGTATACAACGCTCTTAGGTTTCTATGTTCGTTGCCAAGAGCCGACTGCGGCGGCGTCTAGTAGCTCAGTTCTGAACTTGGCCTCGTAGTCGTTGACAGTGGCGCTTGGCGGCAAAAGTAGGAACTATCTGAAAAATTGTTAGTTGCAGTACTTAAATTAACAAACAGATAACACACACTAATACATTCATCACAATTAACACCGGTTATGAGACAGATTCTACACACACCCAAAGTACACGGGGCTACATGACCGCGTTGTCGCAGCCCCTAAACTTAAGAACCAACCAACCACTTAGTCAGATGGAAATACTGAATCTGATCTCGTGCAAGTGCGTTGTCATGGCAACGTCTGATGGCTCATGCCTCATCAATTTAGTAGTGTTGCCATGGCAACCACTGATAGCTCGTTGCATTTTCTTATAATTCCGAAATCATTTTTCTCGTCCCTTGGCGTAATGGTGGGTCATATCAAAAATTCTTTCAGACAAACGTTTTAGGTAATTATTAGGGGAATATTGTCCATTTTGTACGGTTTTAATATTGTGCCTAATAAGAGAGATATGATTAATGTTTCCCGAAAAACCCACTTTTTCCCACCCCTTTGGTC
This sequence comes from Meconema thalassinum, assembly GCA_946902985.2. Classification (NCBI taxonomy): domain Eukaryota; kingdom Metazoa; phylum Arthropoda; class Insecta; order Orthoptera; family Tettigoniidae; genus Meconema; species Meconema thalassinum. Next base: position 393,386,250 of record OX336391.1, read on the forward strand.
AATGGTTGGTGCTATAAAAAAACTCTTCAAACATAAATTTTTGGGCTTTATTCGACACATAGTATGAACGTTGAACGGATTCGATATTTCACATATTAAGAGAGTTATAGCAATATTTCACTTTTTCGAAAAAAGCCCCCCATCTTCACCCCCTTCGACCGATTTAGCCCAGTAACGAACTCGACCGAGATTTTATAGGTATACATATTCGGTAAACAATTCAAAGTGATTGGTGCAAAATTACGGCAGTTATCGTGTCCACAAGAAACTGATATACATATATATACACACATCAAAAAAAGTTTTGCATCACCTCGGTTCCCAGATCTCCGGCATATAGACGTTGACTGTGTATATTGTATCCAAGATACAGTCCCTTTGACTGTTCATAGATGTCACTAAAACTGCTCAAAGATGTAAACAACCATGCATGAGCAGGGCCTATTAGACGGAGGGGGTACGACAGCCGATCAGTTCCAGTCATTCCACCAGGACGAAGGTACGCTGCTCATGTTGTCTGTAGTTCTACCATGCCTAGAAGGTCAATACCGCAGTTCGATCGCGTCCGCATTGTTACTTTGTGTCAAGAAGGGCTCTCAACAAGGGAAGTTTCCAGGCGTCTCAGAGTGAACCAAAGCGATGTTGTTCGGACTTGGAGGAGGTACAGAGATACAGGAACTGTCGATGACAGGCCTCGCTCAGGCCGCCCAAGGGCTACTACTGTAGTGGATGACCGCTACTTACGGATTGCCGCTCGGAGGAACCCTGACAGCAATGCCACCATGTTGAATAATGCGTTTCGTTCAGCCACAGGACGTTGTGTTTCAACTCAAACTGTGCGCAATAGGCTGCATGATGCGCAACTTCACTCCCGACGTCCATGGCGAGGTCCAGCTTTGCAACCCCGACACCATGCAGCGCGGTACAGATGGGCCCAACAACATGCTGAATGGACCCCACGGAATTGGCATCACGTTCTCTTCACCGATGAGTGTCGCATATGCCTTCAACCAGACAATCGTCGGAGACGTGTTTGGAGGCACCCTGGTCAGGCTGAACGTCTTAGACACACTGTCCAGCGAGTGCAGCAAGGTGGTGGTTCCCTGATGTTTTGGGGTGGCATTATGTGGGGCCGACGTACGCCACTGGTGGTCATGGAAGGCTCCGAAACGGCTTTACGATACCTGAATGACATCCTCCGACCCATAGTGCAACCATATCGGCAGAATATTGGAGAGGCATTTGTCTTCATGGACGACAATTCTCGACCTCATCGTGCACATCTTGTGAATGCGTTCCTTCAAGATAACGACATCGCTCGACTACAGTGGCCAGCATGTTCGCCAGACATGAACCCTATCGAACATGCCTGGGATATGTTGAAAAGGGCTGTTTATGGACGTCTTGACCCACCAACCACTCTGAGAGATTTACGCCGAATTGTCGTTGAGGAGTGGGACAATTTGGACCAACAGTGTCTTGATGAACTTGTGGATAGTATGCCACGGCGAATACAGGCATGCATCAATGCAAGAGGACGTGCTACTGGGTATTAGAGGTAGTGGTGTGTACTGCAATCTGGACCACAAATGCTGAAAGTCTAGCTGTATGATGGTACAACATGCAATGTGTGGGTCTCATGAGCAATAAAACGAGCTGAAATGTTGTTTGTGTTGATCTCTATTCCCTTTGTATTTAACGGTTCCGGAACTCTTGGAACCGAGGTGATGCAAAACTTTTTTTGATGTGTGTATATACAACTGACGGTGGTTTTGGGGTCTGGGGGATGTGAAACGCGAAGATATGTCGAAATTTTCCGGAAGTCGAAACATGGGACCCATTGCAATAGTTAGCTTTCTGATGAAATCCACCTAAAAGCGAAAGGAGAGAGAAAGGAACGCAGGAATGAAAGAACGGAGAAAGGTAGTTATATATTCGCATCATCATCATCATCATGCTTGCCACGGTGGGTGAGTGGTTACCGTGTCGGACTACCTATCCAAAACTTGCAGGTCCGCTCCTGGCCATGGTAAGTGCTTTTTGAAAGGCGACAAAAATCACGGCATGCATGTCATACGTTGTTGGCATGTTAAAGAACCCATTTGAATTCAGTAGGCCGTGTTCATAATTGCAAAATTAATCTCCGCCAACACAAGAAAGTTCCTCCTTTCTTTACTAGAAAGCGCTATAGTGTCAAGGAGCTTAGATATGTAACCTCCTTGATTTTCATAGCGTTCCAAGGAACAAAAAAAATCGTCATAAAAGCTGCCCTCTGGGCGCAAATAACAAAGCTTGCACCCGGCACCCGAGGGCATACGATATTATTATTATTATTATTATTATTATTATTATTATTATTATTATTATTATTATTATTATTATTATTATTATATCATCATCATCATCATCAACATCATCATCATCATTCACAACAAGTGTCCTTGTCTCTACTATTTACGAACAAGTAGCTGTTTCCAAGCAGTCACAACATACGTGGTACTAGCGTTTTCAAGGCTTACAACATTATTTACAGTACTTTTTACTCGACGTAATAGTCGGCATTCCGAGAACACCCAACAGACAATCTGTCATTAACCACTGCAAATCTTGCACATCACGCAAACATCACCAGCATAACTGAGCACGTTTTACGACATGAGCTGTACGTTCAGAGATCCGGTTCGATCTCCGGCGCTGAGAGTAGCCATCCTGAGTGTGATTCCCCTACAGGATTTCCCCATATTTACTGAAGACAAAAGCGAGTAAGGTACTACTGTATATTTATAGTTCCGAGGCACCTACCATTAAGCTAAACTCTGCGAATTATTACAATTACGCACACTGCTACAATCACCACATCAATACGTGCTGTCAGATAATACCATACACACACGCGAGGCTTATTTTATATTAGTTAGTTATTGAAGTTTTAAGGGGCGAAACAGCGAGGCCATCTTCCCCTCTTAACACAGATTAAATTATACAAACTTACAGTACATTAAAATTTAGAGATGGACGTCTAAATATCAAAATGACCTAAAATAATAAATCAAAAAATATAATTAAACTAATGAAAATCCACAACCTGCTTCCAGTCGACCAACCGGGTCAGGGAATGGAATGAATGAAGCCCACATCTAGCGGCGAGTATATGAACTGTGCCGGCTGCCGAAGCCGGACACTCCCCTGGGGCAATGATTGCATGAATGACATATGAAATGAAATGGTAGTGGAGAGTGTTGCTGGAATGAAATTGTGACAGGGAAAACCGGAGTACCCGGAGAAAAACCTATCTGCTTCCGCTTTGTCCAGCACAAATCTCACATGGAGTGACCGGGATTTGAATCACGGACCGAGTGGTGAGAGGCCGGCGTGTTGCCACCTAAGCCACGGAGGCTCTAAAATAAAACTAATAATTATAAAAATATACAAAAATTACGGAAAACAAACAATCAAAAAAGGAACAAGTCCTTGAGTCAATGATCACTTGTAAACTTAGATTGCTGGCCCTAACCTTATTTTATTTTATGTCATTAGTAGTGGCGAAATTAGGGTTCATGACCCTCTCATATAATTAACCACGCAATATGGTACAAGTACACATGAAACAATTGATGGGAATTAAACAGATAATGCAACGAGAACTAGGTATTTTTGTCTGCATGAATTGTTTAAAAGTAAGGTCTGTTGGCTTACCGTTTTAATTCCCGCGTATTCGTAGTGATTCGCATTCGCACGGACCAGGCATCCCAATTGCTTAAGTAGCCACGTTGTCAGTGTGTGCGCTTTGTACTATGAGGCTGCAATGTTCAAGACATTCGAACAGTCCACTGAAGTACGATTAACTCTCTGGCAGGGCCGTGGAGAGCGAGTACGGGCTCTAGGGCTAGGACTTACGGACCCCCGCCATATTGTTTCGTTCCCGTGACATCGTGTAAATATCAAATTTGCTTTTTATTTTTTTATTTGTAAGGCCCACAAAAAACTTCAATTTTTTTAATTTACTATTTTTGGAACGTAGACCTACTAATTTTGTTCATTGTAAATTTGCAATGTTGTTTCTGTTGTATCTGACAGAAAATTTTACTCTCTCTCATCACAAGAACTAGTCCAACACCTTTCACAATCTTATGTAGACTACCAAACTTTGCGAAGGTTCATAAATATAACTTAGCGACTATTAGTTGAAATGTTTAGTAACTTTCCTCCCTATAAACAGTGGAAACTTTACTATTGCTCTGGCCGCGAAGATATGAAGATAATGGTTATTTAGCCTACATATTCTCATTATAGTATTTTACAGCATACTCAATTTATTCAGATACATTGAATAGCCTATAATAAAATGCGAAATTTGTTGGCAAATACGTAAAATTGGGTAAATTTGTATTCTCTGGGGTTTTCTACTTTGGTGGGGCCCCTCGGCAAGACCGGGCCCCAGGGCTGCAGCCCCGTTTGCCCCTCCCTCTCGTCGGGTCTGCTTTCAGGGCCTAGGGCAGGGAGGGGTAAACGGTGCTATAGCTCCGGGGCCCTGTTGTTGAAGGGCCCGTTTTCGACAGAAGCAATGACAATAAAAAAATATTAAATGACGAAGATAAACACGTCTTGGGAGTGATCGTAAATAAATAAATTAATTAATTAATTAATTAATTAATTAATTAATTAATTAATTAATTAATGATAACAAATTTACACCCTTAAAAATTCAATCTATAAAACAGGAAGCTTAATGAGCCGTTTTACACCAGAAAAGAACTTTACGAAAATGCAACTACAGTATCTACGTTTCACGTATTAGGAAAGGATTGCATTCATTTTACCGATGAGTGAAAGATTTTCAGTCAAGCAACTCTAGTAAAACATTAGGCCAATAGTTCATTTAATACGAAAACATAAATGGTGAGAGTACGGGCAACGTAAAATATGACCAAATCAAGGAGCATTAAAAAACAATACTTTTCTTATCAGTGCGTAATTAAAAAATTAATTTTCCTTTGGCAAATTTTTGTCATTAAGGCCAGAAACATGGGAAAGAACTGAATAAATGGGGTCGTAAAATACAACTCCACAGCCCTGTGTCAGTTATTCGGTTGGAGTACATCATCTCAGAGCATTAGACTCAGGTGTCAAGTGTGACTGCTCTGTACAAGTAGCAATTGATGGATTGGCGATTCATCTCTTCAGTCACTAAAGTAAAATCAAACAGACACACTCTATGCACAAGGTTATGAAACCTGGGCTTTGTAACAGCCTGTACCGTGCTGACGACTACCTCCCATTGTATCCTAAGCAGTTTCACGGAGTTAATCGACACTGAGGTGAAAATTCTAGTTGGGGATTTACTTCCTCAGTAAAGTAAGAGCGATTAAGATAACTGTGTGTGGTGGAACTTCTTCCGAAGACGGAGGGAGTCCGTCGTTTCATGCAGATTAAGGACAGGTCATACAAGTTCCATTCCTTCGTTCTTGCTGATAAGGATAGATCCTCTCTCTTTGTCGGCTACCTGTGGAGCTGTATTCACCATGGTCCACATTTCCACCGAGTGTGTGGATGCTGCTGACCTACGAAGAAACCTTGATCTGCACAACAAACCCAATCTCATTTTAGTCAATGATGAGGTGGCTGCTGATCGCGTCATCCGCTTTATGGGAAAAAGTACGTTGAGGCCAGAAATCTAAAATTCCGGTGTCAAGTTACTCAAAGAATTTATTGGAAATTATCACTTCTTCTTTTCGAAACGTGTCTTTTTATTCTGTACATTTTTGTTTGTGGTTATTATATTTATTTCCGTACAGGCCATGGCATTCATACAGAAAACCTCCACCGATGGCGATTGGCGACATATTCCCAATGTGAATGTGGCAGTGAACATCAGACCATCAAACACATTGTAACTTGCTGCTGCAGACGAGCTTATTCTGGAAGTCCAGAAGATTTCTTTGAAATGTCGGCTACAGCCCTTCAATGGATTGAAAACTTAGATATTAACTTGTAGATTTTTAGTATTTCTAATGTTATTCAATTTGTAAACTATGGCTCTTCAGTTGCCATACGCTAAATAAATATTTTACTAAAAAAAATATGTATATCGGAGCCTAGGTTTTCTTTTTTAAGGCATCCACCTCTAGACTAGATTATTACATACAGGCTGTGTGGCGCAACGGTAACGTTCTCGCCTGCTGTATCCAAGGTTCGGGGATCTAATCCCGATGCATTTGAAGGTGCTTAAATGTGAGACACCCATGTCAGTAGATTTACTTGAATTTTAATAATCGTCCAGGGTCGTAGACGTGCTCGTTAAATCGTGCACCTCGGCCGCGAGGACAGCCGCAGTAAATCTGGAAATTTCAGGCTCGAATTCCGACGCTGACAGTGGCATAGCCGGGTTCGCTGCGTGCGTTTTTAGCCTCTCAGCTCCCGTTTAGGGGCCTTTAGAGCTTTATCAAGGTGTAGGACAGGGTTCGTTTTAACTTAATGGATTGTGGATGTAGGGTATGGTACAATTGTGTCATTAATTGGCCAGGATATGACCTGAGGGAAGGTAGTGGGAAGGAGAAGGATTTTAGGAAGGGTAGGTTAGGATGCAGTTGCATTAATAAATCAAGGTGAGCCTAAGCTCCTGGCGTATTTAATAGCTGTCAAGACAAGAAGAAAAAGAGCAAGGACAGTTGTCTACATGCCAATGGCATCGTGCAGAGGGCCCGCGGCACGTCGGGCTCCATCCCGGAAGGGACCGGCCGTGGCCGTCCCTCCGAGCAGGCACCCGACCCCCCCAGAACAGTCATCACATAAATGCAGCTTATCAGACAAGTTCAGCACACACACCTAACTACACGGGGCTGATGACCAAGATGTCTCAAGCCCTTGAAATGATTTGACAACAACGTTAATGATCCGCTTCTAAGCAAGTTTCCGGCTCCCCGGCCTCTCTAATAATGACCGACTTCCTGGTGTAGTGACTAGCATTCTTGTCTGTCGCCCCGGAGGTTGGAGTTCGATTGCTTGTACCGGATCTGCCAAGAAAATAAAATGAATGATAAGGAGGCCTGTAGTTTTACGTGGCCGATAATCACGCTATCATGAGCCACGGGACCTACATTTTTACGTGGAATCCGAACCACAGGACGTGATATTTCACTTCGAAAATCTCACATGCATTGACAGGGAATCGAACACGGCCCGCATTGGTGAGAGGCAAGCAGCTTGACCACTGCCCCTCCATAGCCCCGTGTATTTAGGTGTGTGTGTAGAAATTGTCTGATGATCTGTAGTTGTGCGTGTAACTGTATCAGGGATGGGGTAGGTGTCCCGAGACTTGGAGTAAGGTACTATCCCGGCATTTGCCTGGAGGGAGTATGAGAAAACCAGGGGAAGAACCACACTCAGGATAGCCGCTGTGTGCTCCAGGTTCGGACCTATGATTTCCAGACTTGCTGAAGCTGCCGTCGCGGCGTGGTGCACGATTTAATGAGCACGGCTACGCCGCGGGAGGACGAAGAAGTAGCACCGGACGCATAGACATCATCGCGTTCAAGCCATAGTCGAAAACCGGAGTGACTCAACGATTAGAATCGTGCCTGACAGCGGAGAGCCCGAGGAGGTCGATAATGAAAAGCGAATCATTTACGAACCAATAATGGGGTACAACAGGGACCACATCTCTTAATAGTGGGAGCAAGAGGAGCAATACTATTCTAAACTCTCTTGTAAACTTACGGAGTTCCATAAAGCTTCTAAAACAAGGCCACCCAAACTTTTCACATGCAGGGCCACCAATTAACTTAGGCGATTGGTCTTGTAACAGTGTAACCAATTGTATAACTTTAATATAGGAAATTTATGGCCCGCGGGTCGTAGTTTGGACTGACCTGTTCTAAATCATCGTCTAAGAGACATTTCTATAGTGACTCTTGAAGATTCTATAGTCAATTTACGGAATCACCTGTGTGGCACCATGCAAGAATAGCACAAATATAGCAATTGTCGCTATTGTTTTTCATAAATGGTTTGTTCTATTCTATTGTTTTGATTATATTTATAAAAAGCACAAATAATATTGTGTAATTAATTGTGGAGTGTTGGGTGCTACACCTTAACTTCTTTTCTTGTTTGCTATTATAGTGCAGAAATTAGCTTTCCTTTCAATGAAAACAATAAATGAGCATCCCTAATTGAGTGTGGTTCCATCTTTTCTCAACGCAAGCATCCATTTGCACTCTTTCTAAATGTCAGCAGCTTTTTCCAACTTTTAATACATTTTGTAGCTCATCCACCACATTGTTTTACTTTAAAAATTAAACAAGGCAAACTGGACGTGTGCGGCATTACATTAATTTAGCTGTTCTGCAGTTCCGTTAGGCTAAGCCAACTCGATTGACCCGCTAGGTGCAAGAAGACTGAAATATTTACAAGTATTTACTTAGTGCCGTGGTTCAAATCCCGGTCACTCCGTGTGAGATTTGTGCTGGACGAAACGGTGGCAGACAGGTTTGTCTCCGGGTACTCCGGTTTTCCCTGTCACAATTTCATTCCAGCAACTCGCTCCACTATCATTTCATTTCATCTGTCATTCATTTAATCATTGCCCCAGGGGAGTGCGACAGGCTTCGGCAGCAGGCACAGTTCATATCCTCGCCGCTAGATGGGGGCTTCATTCATTCCATTCCCTGACCCGGTTGGTCGACTGGAAGCAGGCTGTGGATTTTGCATTTGCTTAGTGACTGGAGATGCAGCCTCACTGAAAATAACATTGAAATGCTAAATGTTATCTGCTTTAACAGTGTTCTGGATGTGCCATTCTAGCATTGCGTTCTGGGACTGGTTTTAGCAGACGTTATAATACATGATAGGCAAACATGAGAGAATTTTGTATCTTTATAGATGATGTAAAATCGGTTTTGGTAATGTTAATATGAATTTTTCCATTTAAAATTTGCTAATTTTATGCACTTTTTCGGATATTGTAAAGCACTTTTTAAGCACCCTTTTAACCATGGTTTTGCACGTAAAAGTACTAGCTCTAGTCGGTAAAAGGCTACGCTATAATCTATTGCCAACCCTTAAATGAGGAAGTCTTCTTCTCTTCTTCTTCTACTTCATCATCATCATCAACATCATCATCATCTTCTTCTTCTTCTTCTTCTTCTTCTTCTTCTGGTTTCTATCCGTTCTGGATGTTGGCAACCATCTTGACTGAGCAGTTTCTGTCGGAATAATTCAGTGGATGTTTTGAAAGTCCAGGCTGTGAGATTCTTTAACCAGGGCATGTGAGATTTTCGAAGTGAAATGCCGTGTCCTGTGGTTCGGATTCTACGTAAAAAGGAGGTCCCGTGGCTCAAGATCGCATGATTAACGGTCACGTAAAACTAAAAGCTTCCTTCCTTTCTTTAACCAGGATATTCTTCCCCGTCCAACTCTTCTTTTCCCTGGTATTTTTCCTTGAAGAATAGACTGCAGGAGATGGAACTTGTCGGTATTCCTCATGATGTGTCCTAGGTGTTGGATTTTCCTTATTTTCACGGTGGTTAAAACTTCCTTGGTTATTCTCATTTCTTGGAGAAAGTCTTCTGGTATCCTTCTGTACAGCCACATTTCGAAGGCCTCTAACCATTTACTTAAAGACTCTGCCAGAGTCCATGTCTCAGCACCGTAAAATGGAGTAGAGAACACATAACAACGCAAAAGCCTGATTTTCGTAGTCATTGTGATGTTTGAACAAATTACGCAACTTATTGAATATTGTCCTGGCTTTTCCAATATGAGACCACACCTCATTCGAAGGATCCCATTGGTCATTTATGGTATTGCCAAGGTAGGTTTACTTATGCACTTGTTCAATGGGACTCTGGTCTATATTTAATTTGCGAGGAGAGACTTGGTGTTTACTACTACCATCATTTTTGTCTTCTGAGTAAATATAACTAAACCATACTCATGTTTTTTTTATAACTTTATCAATGATATGTTGAAAAGTATTTGAAAAAGAAATATTAGCAATCTAGTCCCGTGCGAACGTTGTCTGATATCTCGTACTGTTGTGATTTGTATTTAGTGGACACAGTCAAAATTCACGACTCGCGAAATCACGAAATAAAAAATAAAACAAATAATCATTGGTTAACGGAGATGGAGACACTGCTGTGTATATGGGGCTTGCCCTTTCTCTATCTGCCGTCCATAAATTGTAGGCACAATTATTGGAAAATAAATAAATAAATAATAATAGACTAATGTTTTCCATAAAATATCATATAATTACACGATTCAACTCGCGGAACACTCGCGAAAAATCGCAAAAAACATCTATGACTCGCGAATTTAGCATCTTTTCTGTCGTTATTCACACACAAAAAAACTGATTTTTCGGCAATTAATAAATAAATAAACTAAATTTGAAAAATTTAGATTGGTTTTACATAATATTTATTGACGAAGTTCCAAAACAGAACTGATTGCTGCCTTGTAATATCTGAAAATATCCACAAGGTTTGGAATGTTGTCGCTAGATGGTATGAGTTGAAATGGTTCGTATTGAACCCTTATTAATCTATCGATGAATAAGTATTCATGATTTTATTATTATTATTATTACTGATGCCCAGGCAGTACATGTTGAAATTGACAAAGGGGGAGCCAAGGTAGTGTGTTGCAATGATTACAACAGAAGCAAGCTTGGTAGTTATTCCTGAAGACGACCGGTTAAACCGAGTTCAAGGACAAATTTTGTAACAGCGCGCACCTAAATTAGAGTCATTGAGGGAGTGTCATGAGTAAAGTTTCAACCGACCCAGGATTGAATCACCCAATCTGAAGAGACCACGCCAAAGCCACGCGGCAAGTTGCGTACCCTGGAAAAACGCGCGAAAACGTATATCTAAAGAACCGCCGATCCGAATTAATTCCGCAATAGTGTACTGAAACGTTTGGATAAAATGATGAAGATTGATACTAGTCCCGAGTTTGTGTGATGAAAACTCCAGATTATTTTTTCAAATTCTCCCCACTCTACCTCATTCTGTCAGTTTCCAATAAATTGATCGGTGAGAAGCTCTTTCGAGGACAACTTTATTGAGCTCTGGTGAGCAAGGTTCACGTCACTCTGCGTCACGATTTTCAAACGCTAATGAGCGTACTTTACTAACATTTTACTTTGTGCTCAAGTGAGCAGGTTCACGTATAGCAGTGGAGATCTCTAGGCGAGATAAGGACTGCAAGATAGTCGTGTTTAAGACTTGTTTTCAAGCCAGTGGCGATGAGTTTGAAGTGTGTAATTTTATGTAAATTTGTGTATAATATTTTTGAGTGATATTTGTGCGTGTGTTAAGCAAAAGCTAAAATAGGGCAAGTCTACGATCAGTAATCGCATTAGGATATATTCGTGAGTGAAAGTAGTAGCTCACAGCGATTATAGCTAGGCAATATTATTAACATTAAACATTTCTGTCCAAGAAACTTCGCCAAGATGTCCGACGTTTGGTCATGTGATGGATTGATGTGCATCGCTTCGACAACGACGTCGACGATGGAGAGCTAAATTTCCCGTAGGGAAATGCACCGGGACGGAGGTTAATGTTCTGCACGCTGAAACGGTGATGTACAAAGATTGATTTACTCAATATGTAGTTAGATAAGGCGCGGGAACATTGTAAATAGTTCATTCATTCTTTTTCTTGTGTTTAGATTTTTTCTGTGCTGACACTATCATCTTTAAATGTACGTTGGCGCGTGGCCAAATTTGTTTGTTGTATATTTTTCTTTGGAGTCATATTTAGTGTACACGGCGCGTGTATTTGATTTTATCCATGCGAATGCGAAACTCGTTACATTCGATAAGTGGCGCTTTATTAAAGTTCATTTTGTTATAGGAAAGGGAGGTAATATTGTAGGATGTTTTTATGAACAGGTTATTACTCATACTAGGGTTGCCGAGCGCAAAAAATTAAGATGTAACTGTAGAACACTTTAGTTCTAATTTTTTAGCATTTTTTGAGTCCTTTCCAGGTTTGTTAGTCACGGACTAGAACGAAAGCGCAAGCTGGTGGAAAAATATCTATGTCATTTATTTCAGGTTTCTGTCAAACCCATACGTGTGATTCTGTGTGTGTTCATGTGTCAGGTGTGTGTTTTGATTCTTCGTGATGAGGGGTAGGTGGTGCTACCGCCCTCATATTGTTATGGTTGTGTTTTTTTTTTTTTTTTTTTTATGGAACGGCAGGGCGCTCCTTGGAGGCTACTGTACCTTGTCCAGTGTTGATTTTCTTGGATTTCCTAGGGGAAATGCTGAGATATTTTATTCTGACACACACGTATATTGTGCTTTGGGAGCACGCTTCTTCGAGACTCGATCCCGTGCCACGGGAGGTCGAGGTTATTGACACGTGGGTTGACAGATGTGCAGATTTCCACTTAGCGCCCGTCTAGGTTCGGTGACTCGTTGTTAGGCAGTCCTGTTGACCGACTGACCCCTATAAGCTATCATTAGCAAACCTGTTCTTTTGTGATGGTCATTTGGACCGTAATTAATTGGGGAGTTCGCCATGTCTGTTACGAATTATCGCATATCGTATGAATGGAATATTGTTTTAATGATGTAAATGTTGGCTTTGAGCCTAGTGATTTTCTATGACTCAGGTCATGTTAGTTTGTCTGTTGAGACACCCGTGTGGTGTAGTTGTATTTACTTGTAAAAATGACAGGCGGTCATATGTGTATTTCTTTTGTTGGTCACGTGTTAATTTACTTGTGTTGATTTTGAAAAGTCCTAATTTTAGGCATTAATGTTTTTGCTACGGCAGTTCTTGATTCCAATTTCAAGCGGAAATTATTTGTTGTTTATTTAGTGTAGGAAGTGTCGGTTTAATTTAAGTAGTGTATAGTTGGTTCCCCGCGTCTGTCTAGCTCTAATCAATGCAGATTTGTCCTTTGAAGGTTTACCGGATGATGACGAATCTCGCATTTATTTGTACTCATCGTTAAGCATGTAGAACAGCCGCACACGTACACAATGTCATTGAAGTCATTTGGGACATTTGGTCCAATTTATAATCTCTCCTGAGATTAAGCCTAGTTATGGCAAGTAATTTATTCAGCTGGGAGTCATTTGGGAGATTTGTTTTGTTTATTTTGTTACTTGTAAATAGTTGATCTGTTATGAAATTCATTTGTTATAACCCTGGTATTCACTTCTTCCTGCATGTTATTTTGTTATGTGTTACCCTGCATGTTAATGAAGCGCTTTAACAACAACTTACGAAATGGACTGTTACACCCCCCGAAACTGAGTCTCATAAGCTTCTTTTCAAGGGTTCAGTATATAACCAACATTACTGACATAATAGCTTAATAAAGCAGTGTGAAAATTTCAGTTTCACTCAAGAAGTTTTCAAATTCACTCAAGAATTTTTCCCCTCATTAACCAAGAATGTTAGCCCCTTTCATTCAAGAATTTTGACTGAGTGCTATTAACAAGAACAAAATGCCAAACCAGATTGTCACATTGCTCCACTTCAAGTTGAGGAGGAGAGGTATCACTTACCGTCTGACACCCTCACCTGAAAGCTAACATGGAGGTTGCCTTTCTTGGAAACTTTACACCTCAGGACCCGGTTTCCTTGGCCTGGTGCTGCCAGTCATACAACAGCTCTGACAGCCTAATATGGCCGAGTGTCGCGATCAGCTGTTCCGTCTGGTGATACTCTAAAATGATGCAATTAGAATTAAACTGTCGAGTTTGTTCCATGGTTTCAAGGGGAGGACGCAATTTATACAGTGTGTCTCAATAATCACGCCCATGACCGACACCATCTGAATTATGGATGAAAATTACATTCTTCACTATTTTACAAGCTCGTTGTGGCAATAATATAGGAGCGGAGAATAGCTGATTGCTCACGACTATTGAGACGTGGGTTGGCGACCACGGGTCCCCAGCTGAGCCCATCATTGCTCCCACTTACTTGTGTCGGGCTCTTTTCTGTCATCTATCCTGTCAACCTCCCTTAGTCAACTCTTGTTCTCTTCCGACCCCGACGGTATTAAGGTATCCAAGGCATAGGGTGTCTTTCACTTTCCCGCCTTAATTGGCCCTTGTCTCATCTTTCCTGATCCCTCATTCATCGAGGGGTCAGACCTCTTCTTTTATCTTCATGATATCTCCTGCCTTCTGCTCAAGGCCCTGAAAGAGACAGGGTGTGTCTAGCCCCATCATTTATGGTGCACTCTGGATAGTGCTGCACCCTCAAGGACTCACGGCTGGTGAGTTCGGGAGTTAGCAACTCCAAGGGTAACCTGAGCTGGGTCCGGTCTTTCGCCCTTTTCCATTGCCTCTGAGGCGGACCCTCTCCTCTTTCCCTTGACAGCCAGAAATTGTATAATCTTGTGAATTATTACTTTTTAATCTACAGTAAAAGTAAAGGAAGAAGGAAGAGTGTAGCCTTACGTGACCGTGAATCTTGTGATTACGAGCCACGGGTTCAGTAAAAGTAATTGGACATCCCTGTTCTATGTGTAACAAGAAAAAGCTGTTTCGACTCGGCCGTCCACACGAAAATGTATCGTATCTGCATGAGCCATGCAAACAGTTGCAGCATGCCTGGTGAGCGGAGAATCCCCTAGGTATTTCAGCATTTCTGAGGGAGAGACAGGAAAAGGAGAGAGAGGCGCTTAATTGGTGCATTAATATTATTATTATTAATTATTATACTATTACTATTATTATATTGTAATTATTATTATTGTATTATATTACTATTTTTATTATAGACTATTGTTATAATTACTGTTATTATTTATTTACTCAACTTTAAATTATTGGTAACATGACTCATATTAGTACATTACGTACAAGAAATTGAGTAACACTTTGAAAAGTCTAGCATACATTTTCAAACTAATACTGTATACCATGGACATTTGACAGTTTATTTTTTCCAGTGATGTTATCTTCCGCGTCTCCTTTTCACAAGAGGGTTCAAAAAATCCTAGTGTGTTTTCAAAAATTCTCTAACGTTGCTGCAGGTCTTCAGAATTGCAGCTTTTTGTGCAATAGTGTGGGTGTATATGGCAATATTTAGTGTGACTAGATTTACTGAAAAGGATGTAGGAGTCAGACCAGTGGGAGAAAGGAGGTAGGGAAGGATTGTCACATTGTTTTTGTCTCCAGATTCTCGCAACCTCCATAGCTATTATTAATATCATTATTATCATTACTGTCGTTTCGGTCATCTACGGACCAAGCTATTCCAACTGTCCTATTCTATGTCCTTGAGCCTAGGCTTGAACGTTAGCCCAGTATTCCCGCATTCGTTCCCTATCTGTTCCTTCCTCGATTCTGTCCATATTTTGCCAGTTTCTAGAATTGGCTTTTATTGGAAACCATAGTGTACTTGGAGTATCAACTTTAGTGGAGCATGTTTCTGGATATCCTCTTGGGTAATCCCCGCTTCACACAGGTCCTTTTCTACCTCGGTGATCCACGCCGCCTTGGTTTTCTTGTAAAGAAGAAAACTGAAGATCCTATTGCTCAACCTTGTAGAACTCATTCGAGCAATGTGGACATAGAAAACTATCCTTCTCTTACGAATGGTGCCCGTGATCTTTTCTACATGAGAGTAGAGTTCATGATTGTGTCGTCATCTGAATTCATCATTTTCTTTGATTGGACCTAGGATTTTTCACAAGATCTGCCTTTCTCTTATTTCTAGCTTCTCGATCATACCCTTTCTACTCATAGCAAGGTATTCGGCACCATATACAGCCTCCGGTCTTCTGTACAGTAATGGTATATTTTGGCGTTAACGGATATTGATTTCTTCTTGTAGACATTGTTAGTCTGTTGATATGCCGTTTCCATTTTTCTGATTCGTGATGCAAAGGGTTCTTTCTCCGAGGGGTTGGGATCTATCAACTCTCCACGATATTAGTATTTATTTATTTATTTAGCGTATGGCTTTTAGTGCCGCAAGTGTCCGAGGACATGTTCGGCTCACCAGAGGTTGTAGCTGCTTCAAGCGGACACCCATGGGGTGAGCTACAATTTCCGTTCAATTTCAAGTAACTCCAACTTTCGCCAACAGATGTCACTAACACTTAGTGGTGAATGTTGGAACTTAGAGCGTTTCAACGAAATCTACCTTAGAAATATAGCTTCACACAAATTTAGTTAGTGGAAGGATCTTTTACATGCCATAAATCTATGACATGGTACCACCGGCTTTACTTCCCCTCCGAAGGGAGGCCTACTGAAGGATTTTAACGCTCTTAAAAAATCCGACGACTTCGGCCGGGTTTGAACCCGCGATCTTGGGCTCAGCAGTTCACCATGCTACCAACTACGCCACCTAAGTCACTACGATATTAATATTATTATATTCAATTTAATGCTGCCCGAGTATTTGGTATGGCATAAGGGTAGTACTCACGGTCTCTAAAAGTTCAGTCATCTGTTCTAGGTCATGGCCTCTTTCTTCCAACTGGTTAGATTACATTCTTCTTCGTTCACTCCATCTCTCTTTAACTCCTCTGACGAGTTCGCGTCAGGAAAGGCCGTAAGAACAATCTACCATATAGAAATTCATCCCCGATACCGTTGAAACGGGAATAATAATAAGGGATGGACGTGCCAGGCTGTGCTGTGTTCATACTGCATTATGGTCCTGTGATGTATAAGTGTCATGAATGAGAGTCCTGAACATCCCGCGGGGCATGCAGATGAGCTGTAATCTGCTCCACACACTTGTCATCTGTTCAGCCCATTACGGCTATCATTCTCTCTTCCGCAGACTTTCAGCGTTAAGTGATCAGCTCATCCTATACAGGCCTGGTGCTGGGAAGTTACGTAAGTGCGGCCTTGGTGCTTCACTCCGTGATAACCTAGAAACTGGCTACTCAACTTTCAAGATGCCTGCTCTAGGTAGATTATATTCACCCTTTCCTCTATATTGTGATTATTCCAGTAAATTGCAATGTAATATTTTTCTAGCGGTGAGCGGCTTCAGAGGCGTAGTTGCATGCCCAAGATCGCAGGTTCAAACCCGGCCGAAGTCATCGGATTTTTTTAAGAGCGTTAACAATCCCTTAGTATGCCTTCCTTCGGAGGGGAAGTAAAGCCGGCGGGCCTATGTCATAGATTTATGGCATGTAAAAGAACCTTCCACTAACTACACTTGGGTGAAGCTAAAATTTGTAGGTTACCATAGATTTGATGAACGCTCTATTAGTTCCAACGCTCGCCACCAAGTGCAAGTTCCATCTAGTAGCCAAGTTCATAGCTAGGTGTCGTTGACGGTAGGATTTAGTAGCAAAAGTGGGAACTACTTGAAATTGATCGTCTTCAGTCCTTACCTGAATTACAGATAACACACACTAATACAGTCATCACAATTTACACCGGTTATCAGACAGATTCCTAAACACCCCCAACGTACACGGGGCTACATGACGCGTTGTCGCAGCCCCTAAACTGAGGAACCAACCACCTTTCTAGTGGTGGAACATACCAGCAATTAAGATTTCCCTTGTCCTCCTTGTAACGTAGTGGCTAGCATTCTTGGCTGTCTCCGTGGAGGCCCGGGTACAATTCCGGCTCGGCTAAGAAATGTAATTCTGGTCTGAGGGCTGAAACGGGGTGCACTAAACCCAGTGAGGAAAAACTGAAAAGAGGCGGGTTCAAAGTAGTTTTCCGTGGTTTTCCACTTCTCCAGGCAAATTCCGGGATTGTACCTAACTTAGTGCCAAGGTGGCTTCCTGCCCAAATCCGACCTCAATACAAATATACACTTTAGAACAGACATCAGAGTGACACAGGTTATCAGACAAATTCTACTCACACTAAAGTTCTCCTACATGACCACGATGTCGCCAAGACCCTCAAGAATCATAAAGATAATTATATCTTATCTCCTTGCCTTTCTCCACTCTTTTCCTTCCCCAGGGGCTTACGACTAGTGGGACGTGGCTTGGTGACCACGGGACCCCCAGCTGAGTCCAGCATTGCTTCCACTTACGTGTGCCGGGCTCCTTTCTGGCATCATTCCTGTCGACTTCCCTTGGTCAACTCTTGTTATTTTCCGACCCTGACGGTATTAAGATATCCGAGGCCTATGGATTCTTCCGATTTCCCGCCTTAATTGGCTTTTGTCTCATCATTCCTGATACCCTCATTCTTCGAGGGGTCAGACCTCTTCTTTTGTATTCTAGGTATCTCCTGCCTTCTGCACAAGGCTCTAAAGGAGGCTTCAAGGGCTCTCGACTTGTGAGCTCGGGAGTTGATGACTCCGAGAGATTCCTGAGCTAGGTCCGGTTTTTGCTTTCTTCTAATGACTTAGGGGCGGACCCTCTCATGTTTCCCTTTCCTATATGCCTTTCATTGCACTATTACATTCCAAGGTAGATTACATCCTTTCCTTTCTTCACTCTTCCCCCTCCCCTGGGGCTCATGACTAGTGGGACGTGGGTTTGTGATCACAGGACTGCATCTGAGTCCGGCATTGCTTCAGCTTACTTGTGCCGGGCTCCTTTCTGTCATCTTTCCTGTCGACCTTCATTGGTCAACTCTTGTTCTCTTCCGTTTTCTATTTCCTTTCCCCCTTTTGTTTTCCCTTCGTTCTTCTTCTGTAGTTTTTAAGTTTATTATAAGTTTGTCATTAGAAGTAGTTGTAGCAGCAGTAGTAGTAGGTTTATCATTCCAAGGAAGGCGGAAAGTTCCCTGTATAGGCCCTACGTCAAGTAGCGACTTCCAGGTCCACTTGAATTCCTTGGCTCATCCTGCTCAGATAATAGGCTCAGGACTTGGGCACGTTTGGCGCCAGTGTGTGGTTTTGGAGGGTCCAGCAAAAGACAAAGGGGCCGGATATTAGAGTTGACACCGGAAGTGCTGTGTTCTTTACAAGGACCTGCCTCCGGGCTCCGCGTGTTCACTCCCTAATCTAGGCTGGGACCACAGCGAACTCATTTAAACAGTGTGATTAAATGCAATCCTCAATGTAAAGTGTCACAGTTCATTTCTCTGCTTCAAACATAAACAGATGTAGCGTCCAGTGTTGCAAACTCAGATTATTAACGAATCGCAAACTAGTAGCCAAAAGTCGGTCGATTCCTGTGTCATCAATAGAGAAAATATTATTTTCCGCTTACGGGAAGTAGGAGACTTCTGTTACTTAGGAAGCAAAATAACCAGTGATGGACGAAGCAAAGAGGATATAAACAGTAGGTGAGCAAAGGTAAGCATTTCTACAGAAAAGGAATCTGTTGACATCAAATATAGGTTTAGGCAATAGGAAGTCATTTTTGAAAGCCTTTGTCTGGAGCGTGGCACTCAATGGAAGTGAAACTTAGGCTGTTGGAGCAGCAGAAAAGAGGAGAATTGAGGCGTTTGAAATGTGGTGAAGATCAGATGGGTAGATAGGGTTACCAATGAAGAGGTATTAAGAGGAAAGATGTTTCTGGCGACTGCTAATGGAGAGAAGAGATAGGTTGGTAGGATGCACACTAAGACACCCAGGAATAGCAAACTTAGTTATGGAAGGAAGGGTCGAGGATAAGAACTGTAGGGGTAGACCAAGGTCAGAGTATGTTAAATAGATTGCCTCGGATATAGGGTGTGGTAGCTATGTAGAGATGAAACGATTAGCTCAGGAAAGGGAAGCATGGTGGGCTGCATCAAACCAGTCAAAATACTGAAGACTCAAACACACAGCGGAAGTTTAAATTATTGCTAATTCCATATCTTAACAATACCATTCTTTTTTTGTCACTAACATTTTCGAAAAGTCGCTAGTTCTTGCAACAAAATCGTTGAATTGGCAACACTCGTAGCGTCCCACCGCTGAGTTCAGTTACAGTAGTACACAATGCAGTGGAAATTTTTAATTCGAAATTGTATGTACAGTAAATTGATTCTTTTGTACGGTCCTCTTCACATTCCTGTGCATGTAAATAAAGCGTCTAATTAGAATTCTGGAGTAAAGCGATTGTTAGGTCGGACCCTCCAAATTTGCATTAAGCAAGCTTGACACGACAGGTTGCCGTACGTCAAATATTTTCCAGAAAGTGTGGGGAGATACGAAAATGTCAATCTCTATTGGGATCGGATTATTTAAACTGACAAAAGACTCCTTACAAAAGACCATACATAACTTCAACTGATAAGAAGAACCAACACATGTACTTGATTGAAATCACTGTCCCGAATGACCATAATTTCCATCACAAGCACAGGGAGAAGATTGAGGAACTTACTCCACTATCTGTGGAAGTTGCGAGAATCTGGAGACCCAAAATATGTAATTAAACTCTAGCCAATATTCATATATGGGATCTACTGTATGGTCCACTACCCCAGCGGCGATCCGGGCTGGGTGAACCAGTAGCCCTCTGATGTGCCTGACTTGCTGCGCCTTGGCGAAACCCTGCAACAGATACAGATTTGTTTTAATAAGGCAATTCCACCGAGAATATATATCCTCGGCCATTACTATAATCTTATATATCTTATATATATATATATATATAAAAGGATATTTACTGTTCGTCTTTTATGCGTTCATAAACCATTCATCCGATTGCGATCAAATTTTGGTGAGTTGTTGTGCCCACTCCCGGGAAAGTTTTAGGCATAGTAAATCCAATTTACAGTAGATAGCACGTGAGTAGCTTCAATAAAATGGCGTGCGATTCGTTTCAACAAAGTTCCACAAGCGTTCATATACCATTCATCCCATTGCGATGAAACTTGGGTGAGATGTTGTGTACCCTTCAGGGAAAGTTTTTGGCGTAGTAAATCCACTTAACAATAGGTAGCGCACGAGAAGATTCAACAAATGAGAGACGACGCGCGAATCGTTTCAACCAAGTCCGTATGTGTTCATATACTATTCGTCCGATAGCGATGAAACTTCGGTCAGATGTTGTGTACATTTCAGGTAAGGTTTCTGGCGTAGTAAATCCAATTTTCAATAGGTATCGCACAAGTACAGTAGATTAAACTAATGAGCGACGATGCGCGAAGTGTTTCAACAAAGTCCCGTATACGTTCATATATCATTCGTCCGATAGCGATGAAACTTGGGTGAGTTATTGTGTACACTCCAGGGAAGGTTTCATGCTTAGTAAATCCATTTTACAATAGGTAGCGCACGAGTAGATTCAACAAATGAGCGAAGACGCGCGAAGCGTTTCAACAAAGTCCCGTATGCGTTCAAATACCATTCGTCCGATAGCGATGAAACTTGAGTGAGATATTGTGTACACGCCTGGGAAGGTTTTCGACTTAGTAAATCCATTTTACAATAGGTAGTGTACAAGTATATTCAACAAATGGGTGACGGCGCTCGAATCGTATCAACAAAGACCCGTATGCGATCATATACCATTCATTTCATTGCGATGAAAGTTTGGTGAGTTGTTGAACACGCTCCCATGAATGTTTCTGAGATAGTAAATCGATTTAATAATAGTTTAGAGGTGGTTAACGTAAGACGAAATTCTGAGGTATATCAAGGGTGATGAAAATGTTATAGTAATGGGAGATTGGAATGCTGTGGTAGGAAAAGGGAGAGAAGGGAAGATAGTAGGAGATTTCGGATTAGGTGAAAGGAATGATCGAGGAAGCAGGCTGGTAGAATTCTGCACTGAGCATGAGTTGGTCATAGCTAACACCTTATTCAATAACCACAATAGAAGAATATTCACATGGATGAGACCGGGAGATACAGGGCGTTACCAAATCGACTTCATTATGGTCAAGCAGAGGTTTCGAAACCAGATTTTGGATTGTAAAACATATCCTGGTGCTGACATAAACTCTGACCACAATCTGGTTGTAATGAAATGCAGATTAAAGATGAAGAAACTGAAGAAAAGTCAAAAGCCAAAAAGATGGGCAATAGACAGACTGAAAGAGAAGAATGTAAACGAAAGATTCAAGAAGAGTATAAAGGAAGGACTAATGAAAAACCCTAAACAAACTTCAATTGCAGACGAATGGGCACTTTTGAAGAATGAAATAACAAAATCCGCAGAAGAAAACATTGGTAGGAAAGAGAGAATAGGTAGAAAACCGTGGATCACTCAGGATATACTAGAATTGATGGATGAAAGGCGGAAACACAAGAATGTAAGAGATGAAAAGGGGAAAGCAGAATACAGACGTCTGAGAAATGAGGTTAACAAGAAGTGCAAGGAAGCGAAAGAAGAATGGTTGAAAGAGAAATGTGCAGGTATAGAAAATTGTCTGAAATTAGGAAAAGTAGACACAGCTTATCGAAGGATTAAGAATACTTTTGGGGAAAAGAAGACTAAGTGCTGTAATATTAAGGACACAAATGGAAAGCCTCTAACAGATAGGGAAGAAAAGGTTGAGAGATGGAAAGCTCACATAGAGAGTTTGTATAAGGGAAAGGAGATTGAGAATCATGTAATGGAAAGGGAGGAGGAAATTGATGAGGATGCGAAAGGAGATTTAATATTGAGATCAGAATTTGATAGAGCTTTGGAAGACTTAAGCAGGAACAAAGCACCAGGCATAGATGATATACCGATTGAGTTGCTACGCTGCATAGGAGATGAAGGTCTGATCAGGTTATTTCACTTGGTGTGTAGGATTTATGAGACAGGTGAGGTACCCCCTGATTTCAAGAAGAATGTAATCATCCCTATACCAAAGAAAGTGGGAGCTGACAGATGTGAAGATTACCGTACAATCAGCTTGATTACTCATGCTTCAAAGATCCTGTCTAGAATAATTTACAAGAGGATTGAGAGCCAGATAGAAACGGAGTTGGGTGAAGACCAGTTTGGTTTCAGGAGAAATGTAGGAACAATGGAAGCTGTACTAAGTCTTAGGCTGATTTTGGAAGGTAGAATAAGGAAAGATAAGAGAACGTTCATGGCTTTTGTAGACTTAGAAAAAGCTTTTGATAACGTTGATTGGACTAAATTGTTTGACATTTTGAAATCGATTGGAATAAAGTACAGGGATAGGAGGGTGATATACAATCTATACAGAAACCAGACAGCAGTCATTCGAGTTGAAGGACATGAGAGAGAAGCTGGTATTCAGAAAGGTGTAAGGCAAGGCTGCAACTTATCACCCATACTTTTCAATCTTTACATTGAACAAGCAATGAAGGAAATTAGAGAAAAATTTAAAGTGGGAGTGAAGATTCAAGGAGAAATAATTTCAACTCTGAGATTTGCTGATGACATCGTCATCTTGGCTGACAAGCCTGAGGATTTGAATGAGTTTTTGAATGGTATGGACTCTGTCTTACGGAAAGATTTCATGATGAAAATTAATAAATGTAAAACAAAAATACTGGAATGCAGCCGAAATAAATCAGAAACCTCTATGGAGATCAAATTGGCAGGTGAAAAGCTGAAGGAAGTAGGAGACTTCTGTTACTTAGGAAGCAGAATAACCAGTGATGGACGAAGCAAAGAGGATATAAAAAGTAGGTTGGCTCAGGCAAGAAAAGCATTTCTACAAAAAAGGAATCTGCTGACATCGAATATAGATTTAGGTATTAGGAAGTCATTTTTGAAAGCCTTTGTCTGGAGCGTGGCGCTCTATGGAAGTGAAACTTGGACTATTGGTGCAGCAGAAAAGAGGAGAATTGAAGCATTTGAAATGTGGTGTTACAGGAGAATGATGAAGATCAGATGGGTAGATAGGGCTACAAACAAAGAGGTATTAAGACGAGTGGGAGAGGAGAGATGTTTCTGGCGACTGCTAATGAGGAGAAGAGATAGGTTGGTAGGACACATACTAAGACACCCAGGAATAGCAAGCTTAGTTATGGAAGGAAGGGTCGAGGACAAGAACTGTAGGGGTAGACCAAGGTTAGAATATGTTAAACAGATTGCCTCGGATGTAGGGTGTGGTAGCTATGTAGAGATGAAACGATTAGCTCAGGACAGGGAGGCATGGAGGGCTGCATCAAACCAGTCAAAAGACTGAAGACTCAAACAACAACAACGTAAGAAGAAAAAAATATTGGTAATCCAAAAGCATTTCAATAAACAAAGTCACATCGCGAACACTTTCTTTGATTTGCATTGCAACGCATGCCGGGTACAGCTAGTTAACAATAAAAATGACATTCACACCCATATTATTTTCTTATTTTCTTCACTGCGGTTGCCTAAAGCCACGTTTAGGTGAGCCGGGCTTGTAATGTAACATGGAGCGAGTACAAGCACGAAACGTGCATCTAACAAACATCGCAGTTTATACCAACACTTCTAATAATACACTAGGATTAGCCGATAACGAGAAAGCGATAGCTTTACTCCTATGCAGTGATGTGATGCTATACAGTCTACTTGCGAAGATACAAAACTTGACAGCGGTGACGTACTGAATTTTGTAAAAGGAATACCAGATCGGTGTCACTGAGCGATTTAAAGTTGTCTGGCACGTAGGCTTGGTGCTCCCACGGCCTACTACCATTTGGCCTAATTTAGAAGCTATTTCCTATCTGCATCCTATATAAAGTTCGTTTTATAATAGAGTTGTTCATAGGACTAAGAAAGAACAACATTAGACAACATGTACATTTCTAACAATTGTTAGGAACTTTTCTTTGTCCTGGCTGCCGTGATTGGAGGCTCGCGAACTCTCGTGCTCTTCTGTAAACGCAACTAGTGCTGTCCCAATTGAGAGCTTGGAATTGTTTGTGCTCGTTTTAAAAACCGACTCACCGAGGATCAGAACGAGTCTCTTACGAGCCTGCTGGCTCGTACTCGTCTGCAAATACAACGAGCGGCGTCCCAACAAGAGTGAGGAATTTTGAGCTCGTTCTAAAAACCGACTCACCGAGGGTCAGAATGAGTCTCTTAAAAGCCTTGTTCCCACGGCCTGTGACTTGGCGAGTCTGGTCTGTAGTTTGCCAAACCTCACGCCACGGGAACGCTATTAGACTCGTTATTACTCGGGTTGGCTCGATGGGGCTCGGCCTTTTCCGCATATTGTCGGTACGTGAAAGGCTTGGGGCTCGACGGATGACAAGCCGCAATACAGCTCGAGCACCCATTTCCCACGATCAGTTGTGGTTTGTTACAGTTTATGCTGGTTTATTCAGTTTTCTGAACGTTTAAGCCTTGTTCCTTGTTTTCAGTGCTTGATTACATATATTTACGGATACCGGGTGAGTTAGCCGAGGTCGTTGCGGCATGACTGTTGGCAGTCGCTCACATCCGGGAGGCGAGGTGGTTCGAATCCCCCCGCCGGCAACCTTGAAGATGGTCTTCTGTGGTTTCCCATCTTCCTTCCAGGCAAATGCCAGGATTGGTCCCTAACTATAGGCCACAGCCGCTACCTTCCAACTCCTCGACCCTCCCATCCAACATTCCTCCCCAACGGTACTTGTAGCTCACCCATTGGGTGTCCGTCTCGAAGCAGCTACAAAACTGGCGAGCCGAACATGTCCTCGGACACTCCCGGCACTAAAAGCCGTACGCTAAAAAAAAAAAGTCCTCTCGGCACGCCGGAAGGCGGAGGTAGATTTCACCGGACAAACTTGGGGATAGGCGAAAATAGGCAGAATATGCAGGTTTTCGTAGAAGGATCAGACCTCATTTATTGCGAGAAGGTATTTTATAATTGGAGCTTAATTAACTTTGTTTTTCGTCATTTTATGCTTATTTTAAACATTTTATTGTCTTACGGGAACGGTAACCTTCTTGTCATTTGGGGTCCATTTTTATACTTGTGGTCACACTGTCCTTATGCAAGGTTTCGACACTGATGTGTAACTATGTAACGGTCTGTTACTTCTTCACGCAAAATTATATCTCCGGCAGAGATTTTGGTTGGTTCCTCAGTTTAGGGGCTGCGACAACGCGGTCATGTAACCTGGTGTACTTAGGGATGGCTGTATTAGTCTGTAATTCAGGTAAGGACTGCAGACGGTCAATTTCAAGCAGTAGTTCCTAATGTTGCTACCAGGTACTACCGTCAACGACACCTACCTGTGAACTTGGCTACTAGATGCCACCGCAGCCAGCAACTCGCAACGAACGTTGGAACTTCCCCTCCAAAGGAAAGCATACTGAGGGATTTTTAGCGCTCTTAGAAAATCCGACGACTTCGGCCGGCTTTGAACTCGCGACCTTGGGCATAGACATTCAGCATGCTTGCTACCAGTTACGTCACCGAAGCCGCTTCACACTTAGTCAGATGGAATTCTGAATATGATCTCGTGCAAGTGCGTTATCTTGGCAACGTCTGATGGCTCATCCCTCATCAATTTAGTAGAGTTGCCATGGCAACCGCTGATAGCTCTTGGCAATTCCGAAATCATTTTTCTCATCCCTTGGCATAATGGTGGGTCATATCAAAAATTCTTTCAGACAAAATTTTAGGTAATTATTAGGGGAATATTGTCCATTTTGTACGGTTTTGAGATTGTGCCTATTAAGAGAATTATGATTAATGTTTCCCGAAAAACCCAATTTTTCCCACCCCTTTGGTCAATGGTTGGTGCTATAAAAAAAACTCTTCAAACATAAATTTTTGGGCTTTATCCGACACATAGTATGAACGTTGAACGGATTCGATATTTCACATATTAAGAGAGTTATAGCAATATTTCACTTTTTCGAAAAAAGCCCCCCATTTTCACCCCCTTCGACCGATTTAGCCCATTAACGAACTCGACCGAGATTTTATAGGTATACATATTCGGTAAAATATTCAAAGTGATTGGTGCAAAATTACGGCAGTTATCGTGCCCACAAGAAACTGATATGCATATATATATACATACATAAATTATATATAAACTTTTGAACTGACGGTGGTTTGGGGGTCTGGGGGATGTGAAACGCGAAGATATGTCGAAATTTTCCGGAAGTCGAAACATGGTACCCATTGCAATAGTTAGCTTTCTAATGAAATCTACCTCTGGTTGGTTCCTCAGTTTAGGGGCTGCGACAACGCGGTCATCTAACCCCGTGTACTTTGGGTGAGTGTAGAATCTGTCTG
Organism: Meconema thalassinum; assembly: GCA_946902985.2. NCBI lineage: Eukaryota > Metazoa > Arthropoda > Insecta > Orthoptera > Tettigoniidae > Meconema > Meconema thalassinum. The sequence continues at coordinate 393,413,230 of OX336391.1, forward strand.
ATAAACGGTGTGAATAGTAATGGCTGTAGTAGTCTTAATTCAGGTAAGGACTGCAGACGGTCAATTTCAAGCAGTAGTTCCTAATGTTGCTACCAGGTACTACCGTCAACGACACCTAGCTGTGAACTTGGCTACTAGATGCCACCCCAACCAGCAACTCGCAACGAACGTTGGAACTTCCCCTCCAAAGGAAAGCATACTGAGGGATTTTAGCTCTCTTAGAAAATCCAACGACTTCGGCCGGCTTTGAAACCGCGACCTTGGGCATAGACATTCTGCATGCTACCAGTTACGTCACCGAAGCCACTTCCCACTTAGATGAAAATACTGAATCTGATCTCGTGCAAGTGCGTTGTCATGGCAACGTCTGATGGCTCATCCCTCATCAATTTAGTAGTGTTGCCATGGCAACATCTGACAGCTCTTGGCATTTTCTTATAATTCCGAAATCATTTTTCTCATCCCTTGGCATAATGGTGGGTCATATCAAAAATTCTTTCAAACAAAAGTTTTAGGTAATTATTAGGGGAATATTGTCCATTTCGTACGGTTTTGATATTGTGCCTATTAAGAGAGATATGATAAATGTTTCCCGAAAAAACCACTTTTTCACACCCCTTTGGTCAATGGTTGGTGATATAAAAAAAACTCTTCAAACATAAATTTTTGGGCTTTATCCGACACATAGTATGAACGTTGAACGGATTCTATATTTCATATATTAAGAGAGTTATAGCAATATTTCACTTTTTCGAAAAAAAAAAGCCCCCCATTTTCACCCCCTTCTACCGATTTAGCCCAGTAACGAACTCGACCGAGATTTTATAGGTATACATATTCGGTAAAAAGTGATTGGTGAAAAATTACGGCAGTTATCGTGTCCACAAGAAACTGATATATATATATATACTTTTGAACTGACGGTGGTTTTGGGGTCTGGGGGATGTGAAACGCGAAGATATGTCGAAATTTTCCGGAAGTCGAAACATGGTAGCCTACCCATTGCAATAGTTAGCTTTCTAATGAAATCTACCTCTGGTTGGTTCCTCAGTTTAGGGGCTGCGACAATGTGGTCATCTAACCCCGTGTACTTTGGGTGAGTGTAGAATCTGTCTGATAAACGGTGTGAATTGTAATGGATGTATTAGTCTGTAATTCAGGTAAGGACTGCAGACGGTCAATTTCACTCAGTAGTTCCTAATGTTGCTACCAGGTACTACCGTCAATGACACCTAGCTGTGAACTTGGCTACTAGATGCCACCCCAACCAGCAACTCGTAACGAACGTTGGAACTTCCCCTCCAAAGGAAAGCATACTTAGGGATTTTAGCGCTCTTAGAAAATCCGACGACTTCGGCCGGCTTTGAAACCGTGACCTTGGGCATAGACATTCTGCATGCTACCAGTTACGTCACCGAAGCCGCTTCCCACTTAGTCAGATGTCAAAGTCAACCCCTGGCACCATCCAGCCCATGACGGGCTAAGGCCGACCAAGCGACCGCTGCCCAGCCATTTGGCCTGCAGATATTGGGGTGACGCGTGATCAGCGCGTCGGGTCCCCTCGGCCGTTAATATTGGTATTCGTGATCGGGGTGCTGTCTCACTGTCAGACAGCTACTCAATTGTCCTCACGAGGCTGAGTGCACCACGTTCCAACCCTCACGTCAGTTTTAAAATCCCTGACGGAGCCGGGGATCGAACCCGGGGCCTCCGGGTGTGAGGCAGGCACGCTACCCCAACACCACGGGGCCGGCTTAGTCAGATGGAAATACTGAATCTGATCTCGTGCAAGTGCGTTGTCATGGCAACGGCTCATCCCTCATCAATTTAGTAGTGTTGCCATGGCAATCTCTGATAGCTCTTGGCATTTTCTTATAATTCCGAAATCATTTTTCTCATTCCATGGCGTAATGGTGGGTCATATCAAAAATTCTTTCAGACAAAAGTTTTAGGTAATTATTAGGGGAATATTGACCATTTTGTACGGTTTTGATATTGTGCCTATTAAGAGAGATATTGTTACGTGCCACCCCCCTAGTGGCACTTTTGTAAACTGGATTACGGTGGGTAGGAAGCACAACACCAATTACTGCTTAAAGAAGTAATTAACTTTATTGCGGCCAGAAAATTACACTACTCATCAGCAATTACAGACAATAGGAACCTTACTCTAGTTTCCTCAAGTCTCCTGCTTGTGGAGAGCTCTTGCCCCTTTCACTTGTCAACAAACCACAGAAGTTGATCCTGCCGCTAATGAGCCTAGTGGCCTTGACAGAACTACATGCAACTTCTTCCTAATGTGCGCCTACTACAGTACTTACGAGCACTTGCTGCGCGCTGTTCACCAGCTGGGAGAAACTATGTCACTGGATTTCGACACCACAATATCTGACACTCAGTGAAAGCACACTCACTCAGAACACGGCAGTCCCCTGTATGTTCCTCACTTCGCCGCTACACTAGGGGTTTCGCAAGTCACCACACTTCTGTCGCTCAGAATAAACGCTCACACTAGCTCGTAAAACACAACAACAACCCCTGCTTGTCAGGTCGCACTTATATAGCAGGCCGGTGACTCAATACATGCTTCCAGATCCATCCAGGGTTCACGGCTTCTCGAGGTTTCCATCGCTGGTCCAGTCACGAATATTCTGGACTATCCCTTTGTCTTAGTAGCCCTGTTGCATAAGGCACACGCAATACAGGAGGCAGGCCACAGCCCAGCCCCTGGGGCAGTTGTGACTCAAGCGGGGAGCGATGACACAAACTCACAGCCGTAACACCACCACCTTCCTAAAAAGGCTGATCGTCCCGATCAATCATTGGTCCGTCTGTGTCCCTCCGTAGGCTGCCAGGCGATCTCGATGCACGATCTTCATCTTCGCCCTCGGGCTCCGCTGGATCCTGTAGACGACATCGTTGATGCGTTTCACGACTCGGTACGGGCCCTCCCAGGACTTCTGAAGTTTGGGTGACAGGCCTTTCTTCCGTAATGGGTTGAAGAGCCAGACCAGGTCGTCCTCGTGGAATCCGCCGGCATCCGTCTGCTGGTCGTATCGGGTCTTCATTCGGTCGGTCTCGATCCGCAGTTTCCTCCTCGCGAACGCGTGCACGTCCTCCAGTTGATCGACCAGTTCTTGACAATACTGGCTTACCGGGATCGGATCATTCCCAGGTCGGCCGAAGGCAAGATCGACGGGTAGACGGAGCTCCCTCCCAAACATGACCTGGGCTGGTGTGCACCCGGTGGCTTCATGCACGGCGGCGCGGTAGGCCAGGAGAAATAGTGGAAGATGCTTGTCCCAATCCCTCTGGTGCTCGCTGACAACTATTCGGAGATGGTTCTCGATGGTGCGATTGAATCGCTCTACCATCCCGTCGGACTGAGGGTGTAGCGGCGTTGTCCTTGTCTTCCGGATTCCCAGCAGCTGGCATAGGTTCTGGAACACCTGCGACTCGAAGTTCCACTCTTGGTCGGAGTGCAGCTCCAGGGGTACTCCGTACCGGCTGACGAATTCCTTCACCAGGGTCTCTGCGATCGTCGCGGCTTCTTGGTTAGAGAGCGCATACGCCTCCGGCCATTTGGTAAAGTAGTCGCTGACGACTAATATGTAGCGGTTCCCTGCCTCGCTTAACGGGAATGGCCCAGCAACATCGATGGCCACTCTCTCCATGGGGCCGCCCACGTTGTAGGTCTTCAGTGGACCCCGTCGTCTTCGTCCTGGGCCCTTGCTGGCTGCGCAATCGTGGCACCTCGCGCAGTGGTTCTCCACGTCTGTTCGGCATCCGATCCAGTAGAACCGCTCTCTCAGCTTCTCCAGGGTCTTCTTTATCCCTAGGTGTCCACCAGATGATCCTCCATGGACTTCCTTCAGGACTTCCTCCGTCATAGCCTTTGGAACGACGACTTGTTCCCGAGATGTCTTCCCGTCGGTGCTCTCCCAGGCGCGGCAGATGAGGCCATCCCTTACAATCAGCGAGTCCCACTGCGCCCAGTAGGACTTAAACTTTGAGCTGCAGTCACTCACAATGTTCCACCCGGGTCTGGGGACACAGGCCCGCTTCCAGTCGGCTATCAGTCCCAGGCCATCATCTTCTGCTTGTGCCCGCGTGAAAGATTCGCGGCTCCAGTTCCCTTGAAGTTCCACAGTAGTCCTCCGGTACTGTATCCCGGTGTTCTCCTCCCTTCTAGTACAGAAGGTGCAGTCTTCGGGGCACGGTCTTCGTGACAGGGCGTCGGCGTTAGAATGCAGTTGGCCTTTCCTGTGCTGAATCTCAAAGTTGTACTGTTGAAGCCTCTCTAACCACCGCGCGAGTTGACCCTCGGGCTGCTTGAAGTTCAGGAGCCACCGCAGGGATGCATGTTCGGTCCTGATGAGAAATTCTTGCCCGTACAGGTACTTGTGGAAGTGTTCAATGGTCTTCACGATGGCGAGCAGCTCCTTTCTGGTGACGCAGTAGTTCCTTTCAGGCTTTGACAAGGATTTGCTGAAGTAGGCCACTACTCTCTCCTCGCCGTCCACTACTTGCGACAGGATTCCCCCTATGCCAAAGTCGCTGGCATCGGTATCGACGATGAACCTTGTTCCAGGTCTGGGGTAGGCCAGAATAGGTGCGGTGCTCAGAGCCTGCTTGAGTTCTTCGAAGGCACTGTGGCATTCTGCTGTACACGTGAAGAGTTGGTCCTTCTCAGTCAGTCGATGTAAAGGTTTGGCGATGTCGGCGAATCCTTTCACGAAGCGACGGTAATAAGTGCAGAGTCCCAGGAAGCTTCGTAGTTGGGACTTGTCCTTCGGAACTGGCCACTCCCTCACAGCTGCGGTCTTCTCTGGGTCGGTGCGCACCCCTTCTTCGGAGACGATATGCCCAAGGTACTGGACCTGCTTCTGGAAGAGCTGACACTTCTTGGGGCTCATCTTCAGCTGGGCAGCCCGTAGCTTCATCAAAATCTCCTTCAGGTTGCAGTAGTGTTCCTCGAAGCTTTTTCCCAGAACGATGACGTCGTCTAGGTAGACCAGGCAGGTCTTCCAGTGTAGTCCCCTCAGAATGGACTCCATTAGCCTTTCGAAGGTCGCAGGGGCGTTGCACAGACCGAATGGCATGACGGTGAACTGCCAGAGCCCGCTGCCCACAGAGAACGCAGTTTTCTCGCGGTCCTTAGGGTGGACCTCCACCTGCCAGTAGCCACTCTTCAAATCCAAGGTGGAGAACCATCTCGACCCTGATATGGTGTCCAGGGTGTCGTCGATCCGGGGTAGAGTGTAGCTGTCCTTCTTCGTGACGTCATTCACCCGCCTGTAATCCACGCAGAACCTGGTGGAACCGTCCTTCTTCTTCACTAGCACGACCGGAGAACTCCAAGGACTATGTGATGGCTCGATCACCCCTTGCTCCTTCATCTCTTCTACCATCCGGTCGACTTCGGCTTGCTTGGCGAGCGGGACACGTCGGAATGGGGCCCTAATCGGTGCGCTGCCCCAACGTCGATTCTGTGCTGAACCAAGCTTGTCCTGCCGAAGTCTTTGCTCCCCACGGAGAAGACGTCCTGGAATTCGCGTAGCAGGTCCTGAAGTTGGCGTGATTGTTCCTCGTCTAAATGGTCCTGGGATCCTTGGTACAGCTTCTGTAGTTCTTCTGGCACTGTGCGTCTTCTTCGGTTGTCCGTCTGCAGGTGTCCGTCTGTCGTATCTGTGATGCGGGCAATCCAGGTAACGGGCTCGCAGACTCCTAGGTTGGTGTCCCGGTGAACCGTAATGTCGTAGTCGTTCAGGTGGACAGGCGTACGTACGGCCGAGACGTCGTGTTGATGAGAGTCTTGGCAACTAGCAATCCTTTTGTCTGAATGTCCTCATATTTTGGCTCGATGACAGCCGCCACTCCATCAGCAGCTCCGTCGACAATTACGGCAGCGCTGACCTCCGTCCTGGCGGGAACGATGACGTCTTCTCTCAGCCTTACTCGCCGTGCGGTGATGGACTCGTGCGCAGGTTGCAAAGCAAATTCCTCACCTCCGAAGTGCAGAGTGTTGGTACTGAGATCCAAGATGATGTTGTTCTGGTCCAGGAAGTCCAGTCCGATGATCACTTCATTTGATACGTCAGCCACAAGCACTGGATGCTTTATCGCCCGTCGACCAATGACGAACTCCAGTGATGCTTCGCCATGTACCGGTGCGGTCTCTCCGGTCGCGGTTATTAGCTGGAGGTTCCTTTGTGTGGGTTGAACTCTCCACTTCGGGATCTCGGTGGGACTGACGATGGTCCTCGACGCTCCCGTGTCGATCAGCATGGGCCAGCTCACTCCGTTGACGACTCCGTCGACCATCAGGCTGCTATTGTCCCTCCGTAATTCCGTCACACGCACTTGGACTGCTGGGGCTTGACGACTGTCACAAGCCAACCTTTGCCCCCCAAGGCTGGCTAATACTCGTTTCCCTGGGTCGCGCGGTTTTCAGACGACTGATTTCCCGTCGGATACCCTCGGCGGCGGCGATCACCGCAGTCCTTGCTCAGGTGGCCTTTCTTACCGCAGGTCCATCAGGTCGGTAGTCCTCTTCCGGGCCGCCTCTCCGGTTGCCTTCCGGCTGTGTCGTTGCTGGTGGTGCCACGACTATCGAAGAAACGGCTTAGCGCCTCCATTAATTCGTCGGCCAGGGGCTTGGTCTCGTTGGTTTTTACTGGTTCGTCGACGTCCACTTGACGCACCCGCGCGTGCATTCTGGATGCCTGTTTTGCCGTCTCGAACTCAAGTGCGTGGCTCAGCGCATCTGCCAGGGTCTTATTGCGCGCGAGACGCAGTGCCTGTTGAGTGTCCGAGTCCCGTAGCCCGTCGGTGAAAGTCTGCGTCGCTATCTGCTCCAGAAAGTCGGCCGGCGCTGTTGGGTAGGCGAGCCTCACGAGGCGTGCGATGTCCATCTCGAACTCCTGCAGGGTTTCCGCGTTCTTCTGTACCCGGGTCCGGAGCTGCATCTGATAGGCCTGCTGAAGATGGCTATCTCCATATCGGGACTCCATATGGGCGATCAGGGAAGCGTAGTCCTGGGATCCAGTCGGGATGGCCTGAAGGACGTTAAGGGCGTCACCTCTCAGCGCTACAATGAGAGCTGTAGCCTTTTCTGTGTTGTTCCAGTTATTTATGGAACAGGCCGCCTCGAACTGACGTAAGTAGGTGCTCCACGGGACCTTTCCGTCGAAGGTTGGGGGCGTCACTCTGCTATGTCCCGTTCCTGATATTCCCGGTGTGACGGTGGGCGGGCGTTGGCGCAGCTCGGCTACTTCCTCTGGTAGAGCGTTGAATTTCTCTTCCACCCCCGTCAGTGGGCGTTGGCGCAGCTCGGCAACTTCCTTTTGTAAGGCGTTGAATTTCTCCTCCACCCCCATCAGCGGGCGTTGGCACAGCTCGGCAACTTCCACTTGTAAGGCGTTGAATTTCTCCTCCACCCCCATCAGCGGTCGTTGACACAGCTCGGCAACTTCCACTTGCAAGGCGTTGAATTTCTCCTCCACCCCCGTCAGTGAGCGTTGGCGCAGCTCGGCAACTTCCTTTTGTAAGACGTTGAATTTCTCCTCCACCCCCATCAGCGGGCGTTGGCGCAGCTCGACAACTTCCACTTGTAAGGCGTCGAACTTCTTTTCCACTGCCGTGACTTCCTCACGCAGACCCAGTTCTAATTTCTTCAGGTCCTGTGTCAACTTATTCTGACCGTCTTCCATCTTCTTCTGGCCGTCCTCTATCCTCTTCAGGTCCTCCGCTAGCTTATTTTGACCGTCTTCCATCTTCTTCTGGCCGTCTTCTAGTTTGGCAGTTAGGTCCTCGGCTAACTTCTTCTGGCCGTCTTCTAGTTTGGCAGTTAGGTCCTCGGCTAACTTCTTCTGGCCGTCTTCCATCTTCTTCTGGCCATCCTCCATCTTCTTCTGGCCGTCTTCTAATTTGGTTTCCATGCCATTTAACTTTTCTAGCAATGCTGCCAATTTCTCCTCCATTTTAGTTGTTTGTCTTGTAAAGGGCATGCACTCACAGGAAAATTAGAGAAAATGACCTGCTCGGGTTTTGAAACCAGGACCGTCAGGTGTTGTGCTTGAGTTCGTAATCCGGCTTCTGACACCAGTTGTTACGTGCCATCCCCCTAGTGGCACTTTTGTAAACTGGATTACGGTGGGTAGGAAGCACAACACCAATTACTGCTTAAAGAAGTAATTAACTTTATTGCGGCCAGAAAATTACACTACTCATCAGCAATTACAGACAATAGGAACCTTACTCTAGTTTCCTCAAGTCTCCTGCTTGTGGAGAGCTCTTGCCCCTTTCACTTGTCAACAAACCACAGAAGTTGATCCTGCCGCTAATGAGCCTAGTGGCTTTGACAGAACTACATGCAACTTCTTCCTAATGTGCGCCTACTACAGTACTTACGAGCACTTGCTGCGCGCTGTTCACCAGCTGGGAGAAACAATGTCACTGGATTTCGACACCACAATATCTGACACTCAGTGAAAGCACACTCACTCAGAACACGGCAGTCCCCTGTATGTTCCTCACTTCGCCGCTACACTAGGGGTTTCGCAAGTCACCACACTTCTGTCGCTCAGAATAAACGCTCACACTAGCTCGTAAAACACAACAACAATCCCTGCTTGTCAGGTCGCACTTATATAGCAGGCCGGTGACTCAATACATGCTTCCAGATCCATCCAGGGTTCACGGCTTCTCGAGGTTTCCATCGCTGGTCCAGTCACGAATATTCTGGACTATCCCTTTGTCTTAGTACCCCTGTTGCATAAGGCACACGCAATACAGGAGGCGGGCCACAGCCCAGCCCCTGGGGCAGTTGTGACTCAAGCGGCGAGTGATGACACCAACTCACAGCCGTAACAATATGATTAATGTTTCCCGAAAAACCCACTTTTTTCCACCCCTTTGGTCAATGGTTGGTGCTATCAAAAAACTTATTTGACATAAATTGTTGGCACTTATCCGACACATATTACGAACTTTGAATGGATTCGATGTTTCACGTATTAAGAGAGTTATAGCGAAATTTCAATTTTTCGAAAAAAGCCCCCCATTTTAGCCCCCTTCGACCGATTTTGCCCATTAACGAACTCGAGCGAGATTTTATAGGGATACATATTATGTAAAACATTCAAAGTAATTGGTGCAAAATTACGGCAGTTATCGTGTCCACAAGAAACTGATATACATATATATATACATATATATATATATATATATATATATATATACATACATAAATTATATATAAACTTTTGAACTGACGGTGGTTTTGGGGTCTGGGGGATGTGAAACGCGAAGATATGTCGAAATTTTCCGGAAGTCGAAACATGGGACCCATTGCAATAGTTAGCTTTCTAATGAAATCTACCTAAAAACGGATAATTATGGAGTGGTCCAATTTAGTGATCATGGAGTTTTTAGATCTGTACGAGGGAGAACCTTCTATCTGGAACCCGCAAAATGCTGATCACAAAGACAGAAACAAACAAGAAGTTCCGTGAGGAACTATGCAGCCTACTTTTCATGCCAATGATTATTCTACAGTATATGAACCTATCTAGAATAATGACAAAATTAAGTTGGTAATATCGAAATATCAAATTAGTTCAAAATATACCTGGTATAATGTAGCCTAATAGAGCACTACAGTTGGCAGCCCTGGTGACTGAATATATTCTTAGTTCCATCTCTTAAGGTACAGAATACAAAATTAGGTTGAAGTCCAATGGACGTTACATGCAGTTAGACACTGGATCCATCAGCACGCGTAAAAGCATGTTGCCAACAATACCATGCGTGTGCTGGTCAGAAATAATCTGAAATATTATAATATCTTGTTGTGCCAATTTTGGATGAAATCCATTTGTTAGTATAGAAGTTACATGTATTTTAAAATTGGACATATCAGCTGGCATAGAATCATGTTGGCAGCACTGCCTTGTATTAATTATTCCAAATTAATCTACAATGTCAGGTGCTATACGTGTGCAAAGTATAGAGCTGTTGGCTTGCATACTTTCTGATATATTGATATTAGGGTAAAAAAATATAGACAGCATTTATTAACAGTTGGCAGCCCTGATTGCTCTTAATAATACTTACAGTCATATCTGTTATGGTACACATAGCACATACGAAATTTGGTTGAAATCGAACTGATAGTATAGAAGTTACATGTATTTAAAAATTGAAAAGCAAAGGAAGCTTGTAGTTTAACGTGACCGTTAATCTTGAGATCATGAGCCACGGGACCTCCTTTTTACGTGGAATCCGAACCACAGGACATTTGGCATTTAACTTCGAAAATCTCACATGCATTGACCGGGAATCGAACCCGGACCGCCTTGGTGAGAGGCATACAGCTAGACCGCTGAGCCACCACGCCCCCTATTTATAAATAGGTACTATCAGCAGGCTTATAATCATGTTGGTAGAACTGACGTATATAAGTCACTCCAAATTAATCTAAAATATCAGAATATACGTGTGCATAGTTTAAAGCTGTTGGCTTGCATACTTTCTGATATATTGGTATTTGGATAAAAAAAATGAGAGAGTAATTATTAACAGTTGGCAGCCCTGGTGGCTCTTAATAATAATACGCTCAATCATATCTTTTTATGTACAGATATTACAAACAAAATTTGGTTGAAATCCAATTGATAGTGTAGAAGTTACTGTATATACATTTAAACATTGGACCTATCAGAAGGCTTAAAATTATTTTGGCAACACTGTCATTGTTGGCCTCCTGGAAAATAAACTGAAATAGTATTATCTGCATGTGTACCTATTTTGGAATAGCTCCCATGCATACCTTGCGAGATATCCAACATGGAGCTCAAATTTATAGTGCGTTTTTTCAGCAGTTGGTAGCACTGACATCATTTTCAAATATGGACGTGAGATATTCCGGTGCACATCTTTACTCATACTAAATTTGGTTTTGATTGCTGCAGCCGTTTAGGAGTTGATAGGTGGGGACACACACACAGCCAGACAGACAGACAGACAGACAGAAGGACAGACAGACACACATTTTCCCGGATCGATCTCATAAGTCTACTTTTTCCTCATTTTTGCAAAATGTGAAAAGTAGGCTAAAAATACGATGCTTGGAGCATCAGCGTTGAGTGTTTGTTAAAAGAACTACACATATCAAAAAAAGTTTTGCATCACCTCGGTTCCAAGAGTTCCGGAACCTTTAAATACAAAGGGAATAGAGATCAACACAAACAACATTTCAGCTCGTTTTATTGCTCATGAGACCCACACATTGCATGTTGTACCATCATACAGCTAGACTTTCAGCATTTGTGGTCCAGATTGCAGTACACACCACTACCTCTAATAGCCAGTAGCACGTCCTCTTGCATTGATGCATGCCTGTATTCGTCGTGGCATACTATCCACAAGTTCATCAAGACACTGTTGGTCCAAATTGTCCCACTCCTCAACGACAATTCGGCGTAAATCTCTCAGAGTGGTTGGTGGGTCAAGACGTCCATAAACAGCCCTTTTCAACATATCCCAGGCATGTTCGATAGGGTTCATGTCTGGCGAACATGCTGGCCACTGTAGTCGAGCGATGTCGTTATCTTGAAGGAACGCATTCACAAGATGTGCACGATGAGGTCGAGAATTGTCGTCCATGAAGACAAATGCCTCTCCAATATTCTGCCGATATGGTTGCACTATGGGTCGGAGGATGTCATTCAGGTATCGTAAAGCCGTTTCGGAGCCTTCCATGACCACCAGTGGCGTACGTCGGCCCCACATAATGCCACCCCAAAACATCAGGGAACCACCACCTTGCTGCACTCGCTGGACAGTGTGTCTAAGACGTTCAGCCTGACCAGGGTGCCTCCAAACACGTCTCCGACGATTGTCTGGTTGAAGGCATATGCGACACTCATCGGTGAAGAGAACGTGATGCCAATTCCGTGGGGTCCATTCAGCATGTTGTTGGGCCCATCTGTACCGCGCTGCATGGTGTCGGGGTTGCAAAGCTGGACCTCGCCATGGACGTCGGGAGTGAAGTTGCGCATCATGCAGCCTATTGCGCACAGTTTGAGTTGAAACACGACGTCCTGTGGCTGAACGAAACGCATTATTCAACATGGTGGCATTGCTGTCAGGGTTCCTCCGAGCGGCAATCCGTAAGTAGCGGTCATCCACTACAGTAGTAGCCCTTGGGCGGCCTGAGCGAGGCCTGTCATCGACAGTTCCTGTATCTCTGTACCTCCTCCATGTCCGAACAACATCGCTTTGGTTCACTCTGAGACGCCTGGAAACTTCCCTTGTTGAGAGCCCTTCTTGACACAAAGTAACAATGCGGACGCGATCGAACTGCGGTATTGACCTTCTAGGCATGGTAGAACTACAGACAACATGAGCAGCGTACCTTCGTCCTGGTGGAATGACTGGAACTGATCGGCTGTCGTACCCCCTCCGTCTAATAGGCCCTGCTCATGCATGGTTGTTTACATCTTTGAGCAGTTTTAGTGACATCTATGAACAGTCAAAGGGACTGTATCTTGGATACAATATACACAGTCAACGTCTATATGCCGGAGATCTGGGAACCGAGGTGATGCAAAACTTTTTTTGATGTGTGTAGCTTTGGTGATTCTTCTAGACTAGTGGCCACTCGAGATTCGCCAAGCTACAGTCCTTCAGCTCCATGGGAACAGCTTGAGGTCGGAATATGACAGAGCACGACAGACCACAGCAGTCTACAAGTCTGTCAGTAGGCTCGCCAAGGGAACAATGTTTAATTACGAGCGTGATGGTTCGTGCTCGTCAGAACGTCGAGTGCCGTCCCAATTACAGCAAGGAAACTCTTTGGGCTCTCTCTAATAACCGACTTTACGCGGATCGGTACGAGTCTCTTACTATACGAGTGAGCTGGCTCGTGTTCGTCTGTAAACAAGAACAATTACAACAAGAACATTCTTTGTATTTGATCTAAAAACCGATCTCCGCTGATCAGAACGAGTCTTACGAGGGAGCTCTTTTGGTGCTCGTTTCCCCCAATACGATTACTGACTCGGTTCGCCTAATGTCTTAATACCTGTTGCTATCGCTTGATAAATGTTCTATTTGGCTCAGGCTATTCAAGCTTTTAAGCATAGTCTCTGTCTCATTTATGGGCTGTATTTTAATGTTAATTGAGACACAGCTGTTGTTTGTTGTTGTTGATGCCTTTCGGAGCTTTGCTACATCGTGGTGATGTAGCCCCGTGTACTTGGGTGTGAGTAGAATTTGTCTGATAACCTGTGTCACTGTGATACTAGTGTGTTTATTCCGTTCCGTTCCAGCCCTCAGACCAGAATTAAATTTCTTGGCAGAGCCGAGAATCGAATCCGGACCTCCGCGGGGACAGCCAAGAATGCTAGCCACTGCGCAACGAGGTGTGACACACCTAGTGCCTGTTCTACTGGTAGAGTTTGTGCTACTTGGCTCAGTGAGGAAAGCAATGACAAACTACCTCACCTTGCATAACACGCCTCATCATAGAGCTGGCTGGAGTTTTGTGGCTTCTTTCACACTCAACCAGCATAGGGGCTGTTAACATCAGCCCTATTTCGCTTTCCATTTCATTATTAGGCCTAATGAATGTCTCATAAATACTTCGTTATTCATGAATGAATACCACATAACTATATGTTGTTCATTGTTCGGTCTTGAGACGATTCTTAAGCACCAATGCCACTTGCAGGGACGGTGCGCCATTAAGGGCCGAATGGGCCCTGCCCACCCAAGGCCGTTAGGCAGCATGGCAAAGATTTGTTTAATTAATGTTTTTCTAAATTACTTTATAATGCAGATACTCAACTTAAAATGAGTGTTTTACCCTTCTAGAATCTCTAAAGAGAATTCATTATAAATAACTCATCCCTAGGTTAAGATCCTGACAGTCTCGTACGGTGTATCGTCATAGCGAGGGCCGGTCCACAGAAAGCCCCATGTAAAGTACTGTATATGGCTTGATGGGCCAGGTGAGGAAACAGTGGACATAGCACAGTCTTGCACGCGAATTCTTCAGTGCTATCAAGGGAACTTTATATCTCTCTCAAGGGCCAGCAGATTGGGCCCATAGCGTTGCTTCGAAGCGAAACAGAAGATCTCTTCATTCCACTTCCTGCTTCTGTCTCTGTTAAATACGGGAGAAGTATCCACCCCACGCCCTTGAACAGGTATTCAGCCATTGTTTGCAGCTTTCTGACATTAGACAAAACTATATTTATGCATTTTCAGTTGTCTGAAGTTAGTTTCTACTGTATAAATGTGTTTTTAACTTTTGTGGCACGGTAAGTAGTTATTTTATATGTTGATTGTATGCGACATAGGAAAATGAAAGTGGAATATTTATTAACAAATCCATTTTCTTCTATAGCTCTGAACACAAAGTTAGAAAATAAATAATTATGACCTCATCAACCAAGCCGATAGATAAATTTGCTTCATCCAAGCACAGGAGAGAATATATTTATCAATAAAGAGCCATGTGAGTACAGTTTTTAATGCATCAACTATTTATTAAAACTTGTTTCAAATGCTGTGTTGTGTGGAATGATGATAATGGCAATATTGGCAACAATGAATGCAAAATATAAAACAATATTTAATATGAAACAACAATAGTATCATCTGGCCCACCCTAAAATTTTAATCAGGAGCCGCCCCTGGCTACTTGTAATAAAAATCACGTGATTCTGTTTCTTAAGGAATAAAAGATCAAGGACATTTTTTTTAGTCGTTTACCCTCCAGGTTGGTGGAACCCACGGACTCAGCGAGGGAACTCACCACTACACCGCCTCTACGGGCAGTGTCCTAGAGCTGGGAACATCGAATCGGAAGGGATACAACTGGTGAGGTGGGATTGGCACCTCGCCCAGGCGGCCTCACCTGCAAGGTAAGGGATGGTTAGGATGGATGGACAAGGAAGAGGGAAGGAGGCGGCCGTGGCCTTGAAAACGATACCATCCCGGCATTTGCCCGAAGACGAAGTGGGAAACCACGGAAAACCACTTCGAGGATGGCTGAGGGGGAATCGAAATCCCCTCTACTCATTTGGGCCACCCGAGGCTGAGTAGACCCCGTTCCAGTCCTCGTACCACTTTTCAAATTTCGTGGCAGAGCCGGGAATCGATCCCAGGACCTCCGGGGCGGCAGCTAACGATGCTGACCGCTACGCTACGGAGGCGACATTAATGACAATATGTAATTATATTCTTGGTAATGGTAACGGCGACACTTTCAATTCGACATGCATATTGGCATAGCTGTCAAATCTAGGTCAGCTTTATCTTTGCAATTATCTTTTGAGGTGCCAAATAGACGGTGAAAGGTCGATTGATAAGATTAGAATCTTATAGGTTTGACTATATCGCCTTTCACTAAAGTGGTTAGCGTTCTTGGCTGTCCCGGAGGTGCGGCTTCGATTCGCAGCTCTGCCAAGAAATTTAATTCTGATCTGAGGGTTGTAACGGGGTGCACTCAGCCTCGTGAGTCAAAACTGAGCCTCAGCCATCCTGAATGTGGATCACCGAGGTTTCCCACTTCTACTCCAGGCAAATGCCGGGATGGTTCCTAATTTAAGGTCAATGCCGTCTCCTTCCAAATCCTCACCTGAATTACAAATACACACACTACTATTACGATTGGCTGGCTGCATGGCTCAGAGGTAACGTTCTCGCTTGCTCGAATTGATCGAATCCTGGCGCAGTCAGCTGGCATTTGAGGGTGCGTGAATGCGAGTGAGTCGTGTCTGTAGATTTACTGGCGCATTAAAGATCCCCTTCGGGGCAAAATTCCGGCACCCCAGCGTCCCTAAAAGCCGCAGTAGTTAAAAGGGACGTAAAATGAAAAGAAAATATTATCCGAGGCTACTATAACGACTATTATTACTACAACAAACACCACAATAACACAGGTTATCCGACAAATTATAATTTTTAAGTTTCATTGATGATATGGCATTTTACTGCCATTCTTTCCTTTCACCAACATTTGGGAATACTTCAGACGTCACAATCACACAGGTTATCAGACAGATTCCATACACTCAGAAACCCAAGTACACGGGGACTAAATGACCACGATGTCCAAATCCCTCAAATTAAATAACAACAACTTAAGTGGTCTGGTCTCAGCTCCAGGTAATTCAAGTTCCTTGTGGCAAAAGCAAATACTTTTAAAGAATATCATATCCCTTCGACAGACCTTCGAATAGCATTGTCCTGTCGATTTTAATATCCGTATTATGAAGAGTTCCGTATCTATGACTCTCATAAAGCATGGCACATGTTTTGTTCTCTTTATACTTCGTCTTCAACCGCCCTTGGTAATCCAGAGGTTGGACTTCTGTCCCAATGGTCCTGGGTTCGACTCTTGCCTCTGCCAGTAAATTTAATTCTGGTCTGAGGGCTGTGACGGAATTCATCCATCATCGTAAGGATTACAAAGTCTAGGTGAGTTCGAATCCTAACCCATCCATCCTATAAGTAGTTTTCTATGGGTTATCACTCCTATTCAAGAAAATCCTGGGATGAGTCTATTATTATTATTATTATTATTATTATTATTATTATTATTATTATTATTATTATTATTATTATTATTATTATTATTATTATTTCGTTACAGTCTTCTAAGAACCACGTTCCAATTTCTAAGCTTCATCCTTTGTTATTCCTTCCTCTTTCTCCAATACTCCCCTTATCCTCTGCATTACAGTATATATCATTCCCCTCTACTCGGACCACTTTGAGCGTGTTTTCTTTTCTTTGCTTTCTTTGAATCCTTCCTTTTTTAACTCTTGCTTATATAGGGGCAAAATGACTAACTATCTAACTTTTGCTTTCTGAAAATCTCGCGCTCTCTCTCTTGCTTCATCCTCTCCTCTTTTATTGTGTCTCTCCAAATCTTTTTTGACTTGTTGAATCTAAGTTGCTGTTGTTGTTGTTGTTGTTGTTGTTGTTGTTGTTGTTGTTGACTTCCTGTTCTGAAGATATTTGAAGATCTGCTTTGTTAATCTGTTGTCATCCATTGTGTATAAATGGCCAAAATTATCAGTCGCCTCTTCCGTATTGTTTCCATTATATTTTCTATGTTCCGGTATACTAATTCTTATTTTCCAGGATTTGGTAGTTCTTAGCGGACCGAGTATTTTCTGTATGCTTTTTCCTTTTAACTACCGCACTAATTTATCTAGTTTGTAATTCAGTACGAGACATTCACTCGCTTATAGGCATTCTGGTTTGACTATTGTATTATAATATTGTATTTTAATATATTCTTCTTCTTTAATCGTATCGGCCTACGAAGAACCACGTCATTTCAACTGTCTTCTCTGGGCTTTGATCTTTGCCCAGTGTTCCTTCATGGGTTGCCGGTGTTGCTCTTTTCTTTCGTCCGTCCACATCTTCCCCGTCTTCAACTTCGTTTATTTTGGGCCCGCCGGCTCCGAAGGATTTCAACGCTCTTAAAAATTCGATGACTTCGCCACCGGGTTTGAACCCGCGATCTTGGGCATAGCAGTATAGCATGCTACTGACTACGTCACCGAAGACTCAATAATAATAATAATTATTATAATAATTATAATGTCACCTCCGTAGCGTAGCGGTCAGCATGGTTAGCTGCCGTCCCGGAGGTCCTGGGTTCGATTCCCGCTCTGCCACGAAATTTGAAAAGTGGTACGAGGACTGGAACGGGGTTTACTCAGCCTCGGGTGGCCCAAATGAGTAGAGGGGGTTCAATTCCCCCTCAGCCATCCTCGAAGTGGTTTTCCGTGGTTTCCCACTTCGTCTTCGGGCAAATGCCGGGATGGTACCTTCTTCAAGGCCACGGCCGCCTCCTTCCCTCTTCCTTGTCTATCCATCCTAACCATCCCTTACCTTCCCTCATGAGGCCCCTGTTCGCATTGCAGGTGAGGCCGCCTTGGCGAGGTGCCAATCCCACCTCACCAGTTGTATCCCTTCCGATTCGATGTTCCCAGCTCTAGGACACTGCCCGTAGAGGCGGTAGTGGTGAGTTCCCTCGCTGAGTCCGTGGGTTCCACCAACCTGGAGGGTAAACGACTAAAATAAAATAATAATAATAATAATAATAATAATAATAATAATAATAATAATAATAATGTAAATGGGCTGTAGTTTTGATGTCCGTTGTCTTTGAACTCAGAAACTGTTGTTATTTCATTTAGGGCTTGACTATCGAGGTCATCAGCAGGGGCAGATGACCTAGCTGTTCCACCCCTTAAAACAACAATAACTAACTAAGGTCAAAAGTCGCTTGTATTTGGGTTTGTGTAGAATTTGTCTGATAATCTATGAAACCAATGACATGCAATACGGCTAGTTTTTGGTGGAGATAATTAAGATGCATGTGTCAGTCACTTTTAACAACATAATGCCTGTACGATCTACATTAAGCAATGTTGGGCGATGAAGAGAATGCATTGGAAGTGGGACGAAAGTGAATACTAATTAGGGCACACCTTGAAGAGAACCTGTTAATACTGTAACCGTGTTGTGCTTCTGAGAAACTATAAAAGATCATTAGCATCTCTGTTTTTATGTGACTGTGACTCTTGAATATGGAAATAATTCGCGGAAAATGCGGTAACAATGCATGTGTAAATATTCTAAGAAATAACGGAGGAAAATAATGTCAATAATAATAATAATAATAATAATAATAATGATAATAATAATAGCAGAAATATAAACATGTTCAGCTACCCGTTGTAACGCACTAGAGGCTATATACTCTGCTACAACAAGCGACCAAACGGCTAACCCTTACTGGGATTGATAGAATTAGCTGCTCACCACCTCAGCCTTGGTCTAGCCCAGAGGTTCTCAAACTTTTTCTTTCGAACCCCGCTTCTGAAACATGAAATATCTAGAGCCCCCTATGACTCATTATACCAATCTGCATTTCCATCTCTTGTTTAGCACACGGGAAATATAAGCGTGATTTTTAAAATTGTGAAGTTCTCATAGGAATTGCACTAAATTAGACGCAAATACATTATATTGAGCCTTCCATGCTAAGTTTCACTGAGTTCGGATAATTAAGTCACGAGAAGAATCAATAACTATTTTAATTTCGCGTTTCTCAATATCTACGAATCTATTACAGCATTCAAACTGAAATTGTGTATGTTGATACAGGCAATTGAAAGCCTCCGTGGCTTAGGCGGCAGCACGCCGGCCTCTCACCGCTGGGTCCGTGGTTCAAATCCCGGTCACTCCATGTGAGATCTGTGCTGGGCAAAACGGAGGCAGACAATTTTTTCTCCGGGTACTCCGGTTTTCCCTGTCAAAATTTCATTCCAGCAACACTCTCCACTATCATTTCATTTAATCTGTCATTCATTTAATCATTGCCCCAGAGCAGCGCGTCAGGCCTCGGCAGCCGGCACAGTTCATATCCTCGCCACTAGATGGGGGCTTCATTCATTTCATTCCTGACCCGGTAGGAGACTGGAAGCAGGCTGTAGAGGCAATTAACATAAGTAGGATATATGAAAATAGGCTGTATAGTTCTTCTTAGAAATGCTTGTTAATGTTAAATGTCTAAAGTGACAACAATGTTAGGAGTTTTTATGTTGAAATTACTGCTCTATACCTTATTTCAATGTAGGTCGCGCACCAGGAGCTATTTAGTCCATCACACGGACATTCTATATAAATGACGAGGATGTATTGAAATGCAAAGGACCAGTAGAATATTTGAAAATACAGTAGGCTATACTGGTTAGTTAGTTATTGAGTTTTAAGGGGTGGAACTACGAGGTCATCTGCCCCTAGGCTATACTGGTCTTCACGGAAATTCAGTACTTATTATATGCCTATATATCCCCGACACAGAAGCAATGCTTGTTTTCTTTCAATAGCTTAACTAAAGAGAACCTGCTTTGTGTTGCTGGACTGCTAAAGAAACCTGTCTCAAATTTCCGTAGAACAGTTCACGAATGCCACATAAGGAAACGTAGACAATTGCAAGGCATCTGGACAGCGGGGCTTGCAATACGTCACCATATTTAGAATAGGCTGCAGATCCATCGTGAGCACGAGTCGAGATCCACGAATTGCAATTCCGAATGGGTACAGGTTCACGTTCAAGATTACGACTTTAAATGGTATTCTCGGTGGGAGCAAGTATTGGGGACGATGTCAGTGTGTGGCTGCTTCTAAGAGATGATTTGTTGGGTCGGCAACTGGCTCTATATGGAGTTGTGACTGGAAAAGTTGCAGCGTTCTCGCTGTATGCAAGGCATTCAGATCAGTAATGTGAACCTTGGAGATGTTAGGACATTCTCTGCACCAACATATTTCTTAGGAGTGGGAGAAAAATTGTAACCAAAATTTTACTATCTGGGCTGACCCGATCAATGTTCTGAGGAATGATAATTATACAGGGTGTTCGCAGCAAGCCCTACTTTGTGCTGTAACTCGTTTGTTTTTCAAGATATTTTTAATTTTGACACTTGCTTTGGAAAGTACGTTTCAAGCTCTAACACTTTTGTTTCGTTGCTTTTTGTGTGAAGTTCGCGCATAACGCGGAAATCAACTCTTTGTGGCATTCTTTTGCCCAAATCGTTTTTACGACATCACCTATCGAAAGAGCGACATCGAATTAGTCGAATTAGCCACCAAAATATCAGTTTTTGCCCAAATCAAACTCGCAAAATGCGAAATTGCAGCTGAAAGGCCATAGCTGGGTAGTTTTGATTGAACGCCCGAGGGCTCCCAACAACTTCAGTTTCAAGTAGTTCCAACCTTAGCTACCAGATGCTACAGTCACTAATACCTAGCAGCGAACGTTGGAACTTAATGGAGCGTTTCTACATAGCAAACTACAATTTTTGCTACACACTGCCAATTGCAATGGTAGGCTCTTTTTCGTGCCATACATCTATGACATGGGCTTTACTTACCCTCCGAAGGAAGGATTTTAACGCTCTTAAAAATCCGACGACTTCGGCCGGGTTTGAACCCGCGATCTTCGGCATAGCAGTTCAGCATGCTACCGACTATGCAGGATTGATAATAATAGTACCCTTTATCTTCCTAGATCGGCTTCACCCATGGGCTCTGCGAGGGATCATTCCTCATTGATCTCGGCTCTACAACACTGTTGGGAAAGGGTAATTCATAAATTGCACTGCCCTCTCACGTTGAGCCTATTAGTAAAATAGTAACCGTGGATGTTATCTGTATTATAGTTTGTATAGTTTGATTTTCTCATTGAAGTCAATGCTTTTGGATTGTATTCACGTCTTTTTCATGATACTCAACAAGCACACTGCGAACCTTAGCCTACCAGGTGACCGGGGTGGTGCTGTCATAATTATAATACAGTACTTGTTTTGCAGCCAAATAGCTATATCGTGTAATAAAGAAGATAGTAGTAACATAAGTATGGTATTAGTTCGTGTAATGTACATACTCGGTTATTGATTTTTTTCCTTTTATCACATAACTAGCAGTAGTGCTCGGCTTCGCCCGGTGGATTTATTTGTTTTATGTATGATAATGAATACTACTAGAAAACTGGCATATGATATTTAAACTAACAGAAATAATATATATATACACATTTTCGTGGTGGTGGTAGTGGGGGTGATAAGTAGTAAAGTATAATTGACGTAACATTCAAGTCATTTTCCCGTAATGATAATGATAATAATGAATAGGGAGATGGCTATTTACTAACTACAGTACTGACACATGTAATTTACAAACGAATTGAAATATGTGATTAAAAAGAGGAATAAATGACATAAAAGACACTGCCAAGGGCCTATATCTCATTGGCTGTTAGAAAAGTAGAGACCAATAGTGTCATATTTTGTCACATGATTACGTAGGAAAATATCAGAGCACTTTGGAAATCTTCAGCTGTCCCGTGCTCCTGAGGTAGAAATAGTGTCATTTATCGCCACATAGCGCTCAGGGATAAGGATCGGAATAAATGAAAGTAAATTTGAAAGCACCAACGCTTATTGCAGCTGATAACCTCAATGTACTGCACCAACACCATCGCACTTATACAGAGGTATAATATTTCCATGATGATAACTGTGTTCCAAAGGATAAGTACATTAAGTTTGGTTCATATAGGTGAAACTATGTAGATTTGGGCCAAGGGGCCTAAATGCAGGGAATGGAGTCTGTCCGAAATGTTATGTAGACAGTGTTACTCGCAGGGTTTCAAAGGGTAAGTATATAACTTTTGGTTCAGATCGGTGAAACGGTGTAGATTTGTGCCAAAGGGCCTAAATGCAGGTATTGGAGTGGTCTGTCCGAAATTTGATGTAGACAGTGTTACTCGCAGGGTTCTAAAGGGTAAGTATACAAATTTTGGTTCAGATCGGTGAAACGGTGTAGATTTGTGCCAAAGGGCCTAAATGCAGGGATTGAGGTGGTCTGTCCGAAATTGAAAGTGGACAGTGTTACCCGCGGGGTTCCAAAGGGTAAGTATACAAATTTTGGTTCGGATAGGTGAAACGGTGTAGATTTGCTGGATGGACCCCGCTGACTTCCTGGATAAATGTTGAATGAACGAATGAATGAAGGAAATGAATGATTGGATTACTGTAGTTACGTCATTTAAGGGTACTTTACTTTGTGTATTTTTGAAATTAATGATTCTACCATTATTCATATTATCACTATTCTTATTGCTATTAATATTATTTGTGCTATTGGTATTTGTAATTATAAGTCACTAGCTGAAGTACCCGTGCTTCGCTACGCGTCATAAATAAATTAAAATGTGAAGGTGACAGTTAAAACAGGGGATAGGCGAGGTGCTGCGCAGAGGGAGATTAAGGATGGCACATTTTGTCCAACTACACCGCTCGGCGTTGACCGTGTTTTATAGCACAAATTTAGGTTTTACTCGCTAACGGTTGGAGATACCTTTCGGATAGAAAATGTAATTTTAAACCTCGTATATGCCATCAAAAGTTTGCTATTTCTTAGCGTTCTCTTTTTATTTAAAATGGAAATATGAAAGTTTTAAACCAAAGGATGTAGTGACGTCACTAAAATGGTCGCCATCTTTAAATAGTGCAAAGAATTGAAATCAAAAGTAACCTATATGTTAACCAGGTAAATCAGCTACTTCCATGTAAAATTCATGTAAATCGGACCAGTGGTACGTGCGTGATTGAGTAATACACAGACACACACCATCTCATTTTTAGCCTCGCTTCGCTCGCGTCATAGTTGTGTCATATTGTTATTCAATGAAATGCAGGTTTAACCCCGTTAACACCCGTTTAGAACCTGAATATCCAAAAATCCCTCCTTAGTAGACGTTTTCGGCACACAATAAACATATCCCCAAAATATCGTTCTTCTAACTTTAATACTGTAGTTTGGGTTGGTGGATGAGAGTGAACACCCAAAAATCCTTCCTTAGTGGAAGTTTTTCTTCCAGAATTTCACCCCTCCCCATAGGCCCCTTAAATTGGATTTATGAATAAACGGTCGAACACCTATTTTATTTATTTATTTACAAGCTGTACCCGGCATGCGTTGCAATGCCAATCAAAGAAAGTGTTGGCGTTGAAATTCTGTTTCTTGAAGTGCTTTTGGATACACAACATGTTAACTGCCTCTAAGCTGTCGTAAAATGGATTTTCTAATTTAGAACCATTCGTGGAAGCGTGCACAACAACTTTCAAAAGTTTCATCGCTGTCACTCATTTGTTGAATCTATTCGTACGCTACCTGTTGTGAAATGGATTTACTAAGTCGAAACCCTTCCCTGGCGTGTACACAATAACTCATCAATGATTCATCGCAATCGGATGAATTGTATATGCACGTATACGGGGTTTTGTTTAAACGATTCGTGCGCTGTCACTCATTTGTTGAATCTACTCGTGCGCTACCTATTGAGAAATATATTACTAAGTCGAAGCCCTTCCCTGGCGTGTACACAATAACTCATCAAGGTTTCATCGCAATCGAAGAATGTTATATGAACGCAATAGGGGATTTTGTTGAAACGCTTCGCGCGTCGTCACCCATTTGTTGCATCTACTCTTGCGCTACTTATTGTGAAATGGATTTACTAAGTCCCCTTCCCTGGCGGGTACACAATAACTGATCAATGTTTCATCGCAATCGGATGAATAGTATATGAACGCATACCTGATTTTGTTTAAATGATTCGCGCTCCGTCACTCATTTGTTGAATCTACTCGTGCGCTACCTACTGTAAAATGTATTTACAAAGTTAGAAACCGTCACGTAAGTGTCCACAACATCTCACCCAAGTTTCATCGCTATCGGACTAATGGGATATGAAGACATAGGGGACTGTATTGAAACGCTCCGCATGTCGTCGTTCATTTGTCGAATCTACTCGTGTGCTACCTACTGTGAAATGTATTTACTAAGCCAGAAACCTTCTTTGGAGTGTCCACCATATTTCACCCAAGTTTCACCGCTAACGGCAGAATGGTATATGACCTTATACGGGACTTTGTAGAAACGCTTCGCGCGTCGTCCCTCATTTGTTGAATCAACTTGTGCGCTGCATATTGTATAGTGGATTTACTAAGCCAGAAACCTTCCCTGGAGTGTACACAACATCTCACCCAAGTTTCATCGCAATCGGATGAATGGTATGTGAACGTATACGGGACGTTGTCGAAACGCTTCGCGCGTAGTCACTCATTTGTTGAATATAAACGTGCGCTTCGTATTGTAAAATGGATTTACTTAGCCAGAAACCTTTCCTGGAGTGTACACAACAATTCACCAAACATTTATCACTATCAGACGACTGGTATATGACTTTATACGGGACTTTGTTGAAACGCTTCGCGTGTCATCGCTCATTTGTTGAATCTACTGGTGCGATACCTATTGTAAAATGTATGTACTAAGCCAGAAACCTTCCCTGGAGTGTACACAACATCTCACCCAAGTTTCATCGCTATCGGATGAATGGTATATGAAATTATATGGGACTTTGTTGAAACGCTTCGCGCGCCGTTGCTCATTTGTTGATTCTACTCGTGCTCTACCTATTTTTAAAGGGATTTACTAAGCTAGAAACCTTCCCTGGAGTGCACACAAAATCTCAGCCTAGTTTCATCGCTATCGGACGAATGGTATATGAACGCAAACGTGACTTTGTTGAAATGCTTCGCGCGTCGTAGCTCATTTGTTGAATCTACTCGTGCGCTGCCTATTGTAAAGTGGATGTACTAAGCCAGAAAATTTCCCTGCAGTGTACACAACATTTTACGCAAGTTTCATAGCTATCGGACGAATGGTATATGAATGCATACGGGACTTTGTTGAAACGCATTGCGTGTCGTCGCTTATTTGTTGAATCTACTTGTGCGCTATCTACTGTGAAATGTATTCACTAATTTTGAAACCTTCAAGTAAGTGTACACAACATCTCACCCAAGTTTCATCGCTATCGGACGAATGGTATATGAACACATACGGGACTTTGTTGAAATGCTTCGCGCATCGTCGCTCATTTGTTGAATCTACGCGTGCGCTACCTATTGTAAAATGGATTTACTAAGTCAGAAACCTTCCTTGGAGTGTACTCAACATCTCGCCCAAGTTTCATCGCAATCGGACGAATGGTATATGAACGCATAGGAGACATACATACCCACAGACAAACTATCACGTTACATTGATTTTTATATAGAGAGATTTATTTATTTATTTATTTATTTATTTATTTATTTATTTATTTATTTATTTATTTTAAAGCTGATTGATTTCCTCCGAGTTTCAAACTCCTCGCCTATGTCGTTTAAGAGATACACGCTCCGTTAAGAATCTTTCAACCCCCACTTTTCATCCCTTTCACCTCATAATATACACTACATCGAAAAACCATTAGACATGTGTCAGCTTATTTTTAACGATTAGTATATATGCCAAGTATCACATCCCCAAATGAAACCACTCGTGAGATATTGTTATTCAATGAAATGCACGTTTACCCCCTTAACACCTATTTAGAACCTGAATATTCAAAACTCTTTCCTTAGTGGACGCTTTCGACATACAACGAACATATCCCCAATATTTCATGTTTCTAACTTCAATAATTTTGGCTGGGCGATGATGAGTGAGTCAGTCAGGACATTTTCTTTCATTAATTTTTGATAATTTCACCCCTTCCCATGAACCCCTTACATTGGATTTATGAAACAAACGGTCGAACACCTATTTAGTTATTTAAAGCTGTTTTCGCCCTGAGTTTGATAAGTGAGTAAGTGAGTCAATCAGTTAGGACACTTTCTTTCCTGTTATTTTTCCCCAGAATTTCACCCCTCTCCAAGGGCCCCTTAAATTGGATTTATGAAAAATCGGTCGAACACCTATTTACTTGTATTTTAAGTTGTTTTTACCGCCGAATTTCAAACTTCTCGCCTATGTCGTTTAAGAGATACACGCTCCGTTAAGAATCCCTCAATCCCCAATTTTCACCCCCTTTCACCTCATATTATACACCACATCGATAAACCCTTAGACATATGTCTGATTATTTTTAATGATTAGTTCGTATACCGAATATCACATCCCCAAAGAAACAACTCATGAGATATCGTTATTCATTAAAATGCGCGTTTACCCCCTTAACATCTGTTTAACACCCGACTAAACAAAAATCATTCCTTAGTTGATGTTTTCGACATACAGCGAACATATTCCCAAACTTTCATATTTCCAACTTTAATAGTTTTCGCTGAGCGTGATGAGTGATTGAGTCAGACAGGACATTGTATTTCAATTATTTTACCAGAATTTCACCCCTCCCCATGGGCCCCTTAAATAGTATTGATGAAAAAACGCTTGAACACCTATTTACTTATTTTTAAGCTGTATTTTCCCCCTGAGTTTGATGAGTAAGTTAGTCAGTTAGGACACTTTCTCTCCTTTTCCCCTCAGAATTTCACCCCACCCCATTGGCCCCTTAAATTAATTTATGAAAAAACGCTGGAACACCGATTTACTTATTTTTTAGCTGATTTTTTTTCGCTGAGTTTCAAATTTCTCGCCTATGTCGTTTAAGAGATAGGCCTACACGCTCCGTTAGGAATCCTTCAACCCCCACTTTTCACCCCTTTCACCTCATAATAATACACCACATCGAAAAACCCTTAGACACATGTCTGCTTATTTTTAATGATTAGTTTATATGCCGAGTATCACATCCACAAATGAAACCACTCGTGAGATATTGTTATTCAATGAAATGCAGGTTTAACCCACTTAAGACCCCTTTAGAACCTGAATATCCAAAAATCCTCCCTTAGTGTACGGTTTTGACATACAACGAACATATCCCCAAAATGCCATGTTTCCAACTTCAATATTTTTGGCTGGGCGATGATGAGTGAGTGAATGAGTCAGGACATTTCTTTCATTTTTTTCTCTTCAGAATTTCACCCCTCCCGATGAACCCCTTCAATTTGATTGATAAAAAAACTGTCGAACAGCTATTTACTTACTTTAAAGCAGTTTTCCCCCTTAGTTTGATGAGCGGGTGAGTCAGTCAATCAGTTAGGACACTGCCTTTCCTGGTCCCCCCCCCCCCCCCCAGAATTTCACCCCTCCCCATGGGCCCGTTAAATTGGATTTATGAAAAAAACGGTCAAACACATATTTACTTATCTTTATGCTGATTTTTTTCCGCTGAGTTTCAAACTCCTCGCCTATGTCGTTTAAGAGATACACGCTCCGTTAGGAATCTTTCAATCCCTACTTTTCACCCCTTTCACCTCATAATATACAACACATCGAAAAACCCTCAGACACGTGTCTTCTTACTTTTTAATGATGAGTTTATATGCCGTGTATCACATCCCCCAATGAAACCAATTGGGAGATATTGTTATTCAATGAAATGCTGGTTTAACCCCCTTAAGACCCCTTTAGAACCTAAATATCCGAAAATCCTCCCTTAGTAGACGGTTTTGACATACAGTGAACATATCCCCAAACTGTCATGTTTCTAACTTCAATAATTTTTGCTGGGCGATGATGAGTGAATGAGTGAGTGAGTGAGTGAGTGAGGCTGGACGTTTTCTTTCAATTACTTTTTTCAGAATTTTACCCCACCCCATGAACCCCTTAAATTTGATTTATGAAAAATACTGTCGAACAGCTATTTACTTACTTTAAAGCAGTTTTTTCCCCTGAGTTTGATGAGTGAGTGAGTCAGTCAATCAGTTAGGACACTTTCTTTCCTGTCCCCCCCCCCCCCCAGAATGTCACCCCTCCCCATGGGCCCCTTAAATTTGTTTTATGAAAAAACGGTCAAACACATATTTACTTATTTTTTATGCTGATTTTTTCCGCTGAGTTTCAAACTCCTCGCCTATGTCGTTTAAGAGATACACGCTCCGTTAGGAATCTTTCAATCCCCACTTTTCACCCCTTTCACCTCATAATATACACCACATCGAAAAACCTTCAGACTCGTGTCTTCTTATTTTTAATGATGAGTTTATATGCCGAGTATCACATCCCCCAATGAAACCAATCGGGAGATATTGATATTCAATGAAATGCAGGTCTACCCCCTTAAGACCCCTTTAGAACCTGGATATCCAAAAATCCTCTCTTAGTGGGCATTTGCGGCCCTTGAGGAAGCAGCATACCAAATTTCATTCCAATCCGTTCGGTGGTTTCTGAGATTCAGTGAGTGAGTGGTATTTCACAAATATATAGTAGAATATAGTGTCAAGTCTTTGTTATGCTAAACTCGGTTGACAGTGCTGTGTGAGTAGTTGAGTAACTAACGGGATTTCAAGTAAAGATCCTAATTTTCTATACCGGTAGTGCAGAGCGCAACTGGCATCCAGTCGGCCGTGTCTCGACATGAGCTATGTTGCCATGGAAACTATCTGCCTTGCCATTCCTTCATGAGTATATTTTATGATTTGATTAGCCTGTGCTTGAGTGCAAAAGGGCCGAAATCAGAAGAATGAGAAAGACTATCGAAAATTCATGTAGCCAGCGATTCCTTCTGGGTCCTAAACTATGTGTATGCAAAATTTGGTTGAGATTGGTGGAACGGTGTAGATTTGTATACGGAACCAACCCACCCACCCACCCACATACATACAGACTTTCACTTTTATATATAAGAAGATGTAGATGTATACTCTTCTAGTGGTTAAGTGTAAGAGAGGGCCTTGAGCCCTAACTTCGCCACCAATAAAGGCATTATCTATCTATCTATCTATCTGACACACATTGTGCTTTATATAATTACTACACCGCTCGGCGATGACCGTGTTTTATAGCACAAAATTAAGTTTTACTCGCTAACCGTTGGAGATACTCGAAAAGTGATAAGGACCTTACGGATAGAAAATTAAAATTTAAACCTCGATTATACCATCAAAAGTTTGCTATTTCTTAGCGTTCTCTTTTTTTTTAATGTAAAAATGAAATTTTGAAACCAACGGGTGTAGTGACGTAACTAAAATCGTCGCCATCTTTAAATAGTGCAAAGTATCGAAATAAAAAGTAGCCTATATGCTAACCAGGTAGATCAGCTGCATCCATGCACAATTTCATGTAAATTGGACCAGTGGTACCTGCGTGATTGAGTAATACACAGACACACAGACACACAACATCTCCTTTTTTATATATTAGCCAAGTATAGATATCCAAATGATATCGTTGGCAGTTCTTTCCAGACAGTTGACACTCACAAGTCATGTTCGGTTCGTGATATGATGTATATTTACAGATGAGATGGTGGAAACCATACAATGCCATCCTCGTAAATATATGTCTCGCCGCGGTGGCCGAGAGCGCTAAGGCGTTACCTCGTGCCTCGCTGGCATCGGGAGAGCGTGGGTTCGATTCCCACCTCGGCCGTCCTGAAAATGGTTTTCGTGGTCTCCCATTTTCATCACCAGGCAAATGCCGGGACGGTTCCTTTCAATAGGTCCACGACCGATTTCCTTTCAATATCCCTTCCCTGACCCGTCCTGAAAAGAAAAGTACATGGCCATTGGCTGCATTAATAAAATTATTATTTCAAAATTGGTCGCAGTCCCGGTCCGGTCTACCATAGCACCGGTGCCATAATATTCTGGTCATATCTCTTCTTTTCGCTTTTGTAGGGATATCAGTAAATCCTCAGAGGCTTTGGTATTCTGTAATGGAAAATTTATCCTGAGATCTTCTACGAGGAAACTACGAAGATAACAACTCTTGATCTTGTCATCTTTGATACTCCCAATATTCTTTTGATGGAGAGTGTTTTGACTCTCTCTATTTTGGATAGATTCTTTACTGTAAGTGTTGCCAAACAATTTCAATGCCGTACGTCATTACAGACATAATTTTAGTTCTAAACAATGTCATTGCTGTTTCTAAACTGAGGGATCTTGTATATCCAATTTCATTCATTGCCATTATTGACTGTTTTGCTTTCTCTGTTGCATGTTTCGTGAAGCATCTACCACTTGTTTGTAATGTGATTATTATTATTATCATTATTATGGCCTACAGATTCCGTGATAAGCGTGCGTTTACTACTTGGACATGTCCCATTCGCTGTTAAGCTTGACTTTCTTGCTCTGGGTCGCTGCATCTCGGATGTGGCAGCTACTCAATTGCCCTCACGAGACCAATGCACTCCGTTTTAGTCCTCGTGACCGTTCTAAAATCGCTCAATTTGAACAAGGATGGTTAACAGTGCAGCACTGTGGATGAAGTGCGAACAGTCGACTGCGAGGCTAAGCTGGTATTGCTCTCGCCTGATGTGTTAAAGATTGTGGGATCGAATCGCACCGTAGTCGGTTGTCATTTTAGAGTGCTTAAATGCCGAGTCCAGTGTCAGTAGATTTACAGGCATATTGAAGATCCACTAGCGAGCAAAGTTTTGTCACCTCGGAGTCTCTAAAGCCTCGCTGGCATGGGGAGAGCGTGGGTTCGATCCCCCTTCAGCCGCCCTGAAAATGGTGTTTGTAGTTTCCCATTTTCACCACCGGGCAAATGCCGGGACAGTTCTTTTCCACAGGTCCAACAGTCCCTGCCTGGCTGGCATGGGGAGAGCGTGGGTTCGATCCCCCTTCGGCTGCCCTGAAAATGGTGTTTGTGGTTTCCCATTTTCACCACCAGGCAAATGCCGGGACAGTTCGTTTCAACAGGTCCAACAGTCCTTCCAAAATCCCTTACTTGACATTTCCTTAATTAGACCCTAGTCACCATCCCCAGTTGTATCTGCAAATGATCAGCTCCCAAACACCGTCCTTGCGACGGTCGAGGAATGATCCCTCTCTGACTCAGTGGGAGTATAAGTGATTTAAAAAAAATACATTACTATAAATAATTCTAATTACTAGTACGGTAACTGAAGTAATTATTTTAATTTAAATTTTGAAGGAACTATCAAACAAGTCAGTTGTGTTTCATGTAATATTTTTACCGTAATCACAATTTTCAGCTTCCTTTGCCCTATTTCACCTTTCAAACAAATTGAAGAATTTTGAAACGAGAACTTATCCTGGAATTTGTTGTAGTAGTATTACAGGGAGAGAGAGAGATCCCCTTTGCATTATAATTGGCGTGGGAGGGGGTAGAAATTATCCTCCTCTCCTCGAAATTGTCCCCTATGCGAGGAATTGTTCCATATGGAACTACGTCTTTAACTGGATTTTGTTAACCTTTACAACACATTTTCCAAAATGATAGTCTCCGGGCATGGTATGGTTGACCACTAGCATTAATCTGTTCGGTATAACTCCGACGTGGCCGACGGAAGTGACTTTACATTTCTTTTGTCTGGACACTGCTGACAGTGTTATCACGAGCTCAAATAACACAGTCCAAGCAGCTATTGAAACAATGATACAAGTAGGATGTTCTCACCGTCAGTTGTAAAACTGAAGGAATATCAAGGTCCTAGTTCCCTTTCCTGATTTTCTTTTAATAATGTTATCATATTATTGTTTTTAATACGTCTTAGGGGCTTGGGACATCTTGGTCATCAGTCCCGTGCACATGGGCATGACGTGTTTAATTTGTATCAATCAACTATTCAAGTAATACGCCAAATCAATACTCAATATATATATATAATTCTATATAAATAGGACATGTTTCGGCCTTCAATGAGGCCATCTTCAGCTAAACAAGAATCAATTAAGAATTGAGCTCAACTATTATAAAAGTACTTAAAACTAATAAGAAAAGAAATATTAATGTTAAAATTGAATAAAATGAATCACTATTAAAATGGATTTCCTTACAAATCAAATTAAATAAAATGAAAATAAAATACTTGTCATTTTTCTTCAAAATGTAGCTAAAAACGAGAAAATATTATTGGTGAATGTAAAAAAATATTAAACTACATAATAATTCTTATCAAAATGAAATGAAAATCCACAGCCTGCTTCCAGTCTCCGACCGGGTCAGGAATGGAATGAATGAAGCCCCCATCTAGCGGCGAGGATATGAACTGTGCCGGCTGCCGAGGCCTGACGCACTCCTCTGGGGCAATGATTAAATGCATGACAGATGAAATGAAATGATAGTGGAGAGTGTTGCTGGAATGAAATTTTGACAGGGAAAACCGGAGTACCCGGAGAAAAACCTGTCCGCCTCCGTTTTGTCCAGCACAGATCTCACATGGAGTGACCGGGATTTGAACCACGGACCCAGCGGTGAGAGGCCGGCGTGCTGCCGCCTAAGCCACGGTGGCTTTCTTATCAAAATAATACACTTAAAATAATTTAGAAATAAAGTTCTGTAACCAATAATTAATATAGATCAGTGAAATAGAATAAGCACATAGTTAAATGCTTAAATGAATAAGTAAATCTTCTATCTTCAACATGAAGTTAAAATTCTGAATAGGTGCCAAATACTAAGTGTGCCGACATGAACGTAGTTTAGAGCTTGAAATATTAAGTAAATGAATCATTGCTTGAGACGAATAAGGAGATCTTCACTCAAGATGGAGTTAAAATTTTGAATACGTGCCAATAAGTAATCGTGTTGACATAAAGTGCCCTACTAAGAAAATAAATGTCAGAGAAAAATTTTATGTAATTAAAATAATAAAATAATAGATATATGATTGTGGTAAAGATCTACATTTATACTTAATTGTAACATACCTTGATGTAAGAGAACGAAGACATTGGTGCGATAATGTTAGATAAAAGCTTCTTGTGCGCAAATTTATGAACTACAAACATACGGTTCTTAAAAAAATGTACTTGAAAGCATGTGGATAAAATACTCTTCTGCAAAACGTGCCTGAATACTTCGTACGCATTATAGGCCTAGGAGTATTCCTCTTTTAAGCAGGAAGCTGTAGATTGGCTTTATCGTAAGTTCCACATTGTATTCTAAAAACTATCCGCAAATTTCCTCCAAACATTAACCGCAGCGTATCCGCTATCCGCACAGCCATGAAAATTACATCCGCGTGATTATCCGCGGATATCCGCATCCGCGCAGGGCTTTTCCCATGGCTGCCGTGAGGCATCACTGATGGCTGCCAACTTGTAATGGTCTCTGGAATGAAAGACGAAGTACAGCCTATATGAGCAATGAGCAGCCAGGGGCGTATACAAGGGGGGTGCTGAAGGGACCCCAGCCTCCCCTGAAAAAAAAAAACAATAAAAATTAAGAAAGTGTTGTTATGGTAAGAGCATAAAATAATTGTAAATTCGGTTGCACCCTAATCTTAACTTATTGGCTAAGTTATAAACAATATTAAGATTGACATTAGACTAACTCGTGGTGTAGTGGCTAGCATTCTTGGCTGACGACCCGGAGGTCTGAATTCGATTCCCGGCACTGCCAAGAAATTTTAATTCTAGCCTGAGGGCTGGAACGGGGTACACTCAGCCTTGTGAGGCAAAACTGTGAATTCCAGAGTACGGTACTTATGAGAAATAAATTATCAACTTGTAAAAAAAAAAAAAAACTGTTTACCTTTCTGCTTAGTAAATTGACAAATATTTAGATATTTGCCATTCATGCTCCATAGATCATAATAGAAAATGCGTTAAGTGAAAAAAAAAAACACACAGCCTGCTTCCAGTCTCCGACCGGGTCAGAAATGGAATGAATGAAGCCCCCATCTAGCGGCGAGGATATGGACCTTTGCCGGCTGCCGAGGCCTGACGCACTCCTCTAGGGCAATGATTAAATGGATGACAGATGAAATAAAATGATAGTGGAGAGTGTTGCTGGAATGAAATGTTGACAGGGAAAACCGGAGTACCCGGAGAAAAACCCGTCTGCCTCCGTTTTGTCCAGCACAGATCTCACATGGAGTGACCGGGATTTGAACCACGGACCCAGCGGTGAGAGGCCGGCGTGCTGCCGCCTAAGCTACGGAGGCTTAGAAAATGCATTAAGTATAACATTTTATTTGTGTGTTGTGTTGTATTTTACAACTTTTTTTGTCTTGCCAGTAATTGTAGGCTATATAAACTTTGAATCTTATCTAAAATAATTACGCAAAGTTATATGCTCTAAGATATTGGATGATATTTCTGGGTGTTTTGCGGTGACAATCCCCTGAGAATACTCACAATTTTCCAGGATAGCCAGCACCCCCCGAAAAAAAAATGTATATACGCCCCTGAGCAGAACACCATTCCGATAAGAGACTATTTTCTGTCTCTACAGCTTGAAGGTCGAAAGGTACGGTATCAATCAGCAGTAAGAAATCTGGGAGTTATTTTTGACACTCGATTATTGAGGTAGGATCACACTGTGACTGTTCCGGTCACAATGTTCCCAAACCCTTATTTGGTTGACTGCAAGAGAAGTCAGGTTAGGGTAATTTGTTCATACCATTTCTTTTCTTGTTCATCATCATCATTTAGGTTGTAGGATTTCATTTTATTTAGTGTATATATATCTTGTGTATCTCGGGGACTCAGTCAGGAATATTTCATTTAATTTGTATGGGAGATGTCAGTATACAAGACAGCGGATTGTGTAGGCAAGCTACAAGATGTTGCAACAGCAGGAAACTATAGGCCAAATTTAGATTGGGCCGAGAATAACTTCCCTTGTCTTGAAGAAAGCTTTGTAGAAATTGTGTAAGATTCTGACGTCAGAGAAGAGTTTCGCGCCATGAGTCGTAAGAAATATACATGGGTTCGAGATTATTGGTGTATTTTGTATGGGTTGGAGGGTATCATGACCCTGGCGGAGAAAGACGAAAACATGTGTTTACAAGATGAGCGGTGGGTTTTTCGTATAGCGAGGCTTCACTTCTATTGTAGCGTCTGATTGGAAAGGTCGCGTTCTCGTAATTTGGCGTAGGCCTATTGGAGAAACAGTTTTGTTGAAAGCATGGCTTTCGAAAGTACTCGAAACGGCTACATATCACAACGATGTTATCTCTGTTAGCACAATTCAAGTTGGGTACGGAAGCACATTCATTTCTCTCGCAGAGATGTGGCTATGTAAACCAGTAAACATCTCTAACCTCAAACCACGTGTGGAAAATCTTAGAAATGCTGGGGAGTACTGATCTATCGAGCATGTCTCGTAGATTATCTGCAAGACCGTCGATGAGTGAGTAACAAACATCTTATATTCCAACATTCATTTTGGGTCACATGTTTTCGTCATTGCCGAGGAGAATTGAAGATAGGAAACCATAGTCTGTTCGACAAGAGTCCCCGCCATATGTTTCAAGTTGATATTAATACATATATTTTGAAGGTTATAATTAGTTTTCTTTATAGGGAATTACACCTAATAGTTGAACGCCCAAATGATACCAGTTAGGTTGACCAAATGTGTGTCCAACACTCCACGACCCTGCCATTTCAATTGTGTGGTATATGATGAAGTACTTCCGATCAAAAATAGGAGGATGATTTTGGGAAGTTTTAAATCAGTCGCCCAAGGAGGGCTGGTAATAAGTTACAACATAGCACCTCAACGTGGGGCAAGAGTAGGGAAACCTAGCAGGTATCATTAGGGCACATATGCACACAGCCGATAGACACCTTAGGAGTATTAGGGTTCACAGTAATTTGTTTTGTTTTATGGGGTATGTCCAAATTGGACAATATGGAATTAATGTCTAGGGTTGCGAATAAATTAAAATAGTAAAATGTCAGTTAATCAGGGAACGGGGGGAAATAGTAGTGAGGAAGGTAAGGAACAGACAATGGGAGAATCGGATACCATTGTCTCCAATGAGTCGCAGCTGATCGCTGAAGGTAGTAACTTAAATGTAAATGGGGGGGTTATGAACGATAGTTTGATCCAAATGCTACTGAGTGAAATAAAAGGAGAGATTAAGAAGCAAGGAGAGTCTATGAGTAAGGAAATTAAGGAGCAGGTAGGCTCTGTAAATGAGAAGGTAGAGTCAGTGACCAAGGAGATAGAGTCTTGGAAGGAATCTGTAAGTAAGGAAGTAACATATTTAGGAGTATTTGTCAGTAAGGAGTTAGAATCTCTGGTAGAGTCTGTGAGTGAGACGTGTAAGTCCAGTAGGGAAGAGTTGGACAAGCTGGGAGAGTCCGTGAGTGAGACGTTTGAGCCTAGTGTGGATAAGTGGAGCAAGCAGGTAGAGTCTAGTACAGAGAAGTTAGAGTCCGGTATAGAGGCAGTGAACAAGCAGGAAAGAGAAGTGAAAGATCCTGTAAGTAAGGAGGTAGGAGAAGTTAGGCAGCAAGGAGAGGCTATTAGAAAGGAGGTAGGCAGGCAAATAGAATCTGTGAAGTTGTGTGTGGACGAAGCAGCGGTAGAATCTGTGAAGTTGTGTGTGGACGAAGCAGTGGAGAAGCAGCAGTTGGAGGGGACGGTAGGTGATAGTAGCGTAGACGAGAGTGAACAGCAGTTGAAAGGGACAGTAGGTGATAGTAGCGTAGACGAGAGTGAACACCAGTTGAAAGGGACGGTAGGTGATAGTAGCCTAGACGAGAGTGGGCAGCAGTTGAAAGGGACGGTAGGTGATAGTAGCGTAGACGAGAGTGAACAGCAGTTGAAAGGGACGGTAGGTGATAGTAGCGTAGACGAGAGTGAACAGCAGTTGAAAGGGATGGTAGGTGATAGTAACTTAGAGGAGAGTGAACGGCAGTGGGAGGAGACGTTAAGTGAGAGTGAGCAACATTTGGAGGTGATGTTAGGTGAAAGTCAGCAGGGAGATTCTAGTAGACAGAATAAACGGGAGGTGGAAATAAGAAATTATAGAAGTAGAAAGAAACAGGATAGAGATAATATCAGCACAGGAAAACTATCAGAGGGGTGGGGGGCGTCAGGAAAGTGGCAACGAAAGAGTACAGGTGAACCAGAAAGAAATAGGCATTATGCTGAATCAGGATATGTCGACCTTCATTGAGAGTATCATTTTGGCAGGTAAGTTTGAGGGAGATGAGTAGGAAGTTGGCAGCTTACAGGTTTTGGAGGGTTAAATTCAGTTTTTTTTTTGGATAGGCGATCAGGTGTGTTTCAGAGTTCTTATCTATCTTCAGTTTAGGGGTTGGTTTAGTTGGTTTTTTTCATCTATTTCAGGGGCCTTTTAAGGTGGTTAAACGTATTGGTGAGTGTGCCTATAGTTTAACGGACCAGGATGGTAAGTCTGTCAGTACACATAATATTAGGAATCTCCGTAGATATCACTCTGTAAAATAATATGGCATGGACTCTTAGAGAATTAGTCAACATAACGTGATGGCATGACAAAACTCAAGAGATGTGACGAAGAATGCTAACCAGCAAAGTGGCATCGAGTGTTAGATGGATAGATGGTATGATAAGGCCTGTGCAGGCAAATACCATGGCTTGTGAAGCGATAGGGTCTCATGATGAGACGAAGAAAATGAAGTGATAGACCTAAGACACTTGAGAGAAATCAGTGAGGCTAGGAAATGGACACAATAAGACATTCGAGAGAGTGAGAATGTGTGAAAATTTGACAAGTGTGTGTGTATATGTCTTCCAGGGTTTATTTATGTAATAGTGTAATTCTTTGTGTTTTCAGTGCGTTGCTTGTTTGAGTGTTTGTGATCCACACTTGTTTCACCCGTGTGAATCACATGGGGGCGTATTGTGACTGTTCCGGTCACAATGTTCCCAAACCCTTATTTGGTTGACTGCAAGAGAAGTCAGGTTAGGGTAATTTGTTCATACCATTTCTTTTCTTGTTCATCATCATCATTTAGGTTGTAGGATTTCATTTTATTTAGTGTATATATATCTTGTGTATCTCGGGGACTCAGTCAGGAATATTTCATTTAATGTGTATGGGAGATGTCAGTATACAAGACAGCGGATTGTGTAGGCAAGCTACAAGATGTTGCAACAGCAGGAAACTATAGGCCAAATTTAGATTGGGCCGAGAATAACTTCCCTTGTCTTGAAGAAAGCTTTGTAGAAATTGTGTAAGATTCTGACGTCAGAGAAGAGTTTCGCGCCATGAGTCGTAAGAAATATACATGGGTTCGAGATTATTGGTGTATTTTGTATGGGTTGGAGGGTATCATGACCCTGGCGGAGAAAGACGAAAACATGTGTTTACAAGATGAGCGGTGGGTTTTTCGTATAGCGAGGCTTCACTTCTATTGTAGCGTCTGATTGGAAAGGTCGCGTTCTCGTAATTTGGCGTAGGCCTATTGGAGAAACAGTTTTGTTGAAAGCATGGCTTTCGAAAGTACTCGAAACGGCTACATATCACAACGATGTTATCTCTGTTAGCACAATTCAAGTTGGGTACGGAAGCACATTCATTTCTCGCAGAGATGTGGCTATGTAAACCAGTAAACATCTCTAACCTCAAACCACGTGTGGAAAATCTTAGAAATGCTGGGGAGTACTGATCTATCGAGCATGTCTCGTAGATTATCTGCAAGACCGTCGATGAGTGAGTAACAAACATCTTATATTCCAACATTCATTTTGGGTCACATGTTTTCGTCATTGCCGAGGAGAATTGAAGATAGGAAACCATAGTCTGTTCGACAAGAGTCCCCGCCATATGTTTCAAGTTGATATTAATACATATATTTTGAAGGTTATAATTAGTTTTCTTTATAGGGAATTACACCTAATAGTTGAACGCCCAAATGATACCAGTTAGGTTGACCAAATGTGTGTCCAACACTCCACGACCCTGCCATTTCAATTGTGTGGTATATGATGAAGTACTTCCGATCAAAAATAGGAGGATGATTTTGGGAAGTTTTAAATCAGTCGCCCAAGGAGGGCTGGTAATAAGTTACAACACAAACATGATTCTGAAAAGGGTTGCATCGTCAGTATATCAAACTAGGCGAGCATGCTTCTATTTGCCGCAACATATACCGGTACGGAAGAGACTGATACAGGGTTTGATAGTCTACTACATATTTTTGACTATGGATCTATTCTTTTCCACGATCTGGGAGAGGTCCTCAATACAAAATTGCAAAGAATGCAAAATGCTTGCGTGCGCTTTGTTCTCAATGTACCAAGAGAGCCTCATATAACTCCATTTTACGTTCAGATTGGATGCCTGAAGTTAAAAGAACAATGACAGTACGCCATGGCTCTGACTGTGATAAACTTTTAAAATTCAAAATGCTGTCTTATATTGACAGCACACCAACTCATGCAGTCAGTGCATAACCATGCGAATAGACACACTGCACAAATGCTCCAGATACCTCATCATAGAACCGAAAAATGTAAAGGTTCATTTCGTATTTCCCCTAGCATTCTCTGGAATAAATATATATCGCACCTTTATTCAGGACTACCCAACAGAACGATAAAACGCTCCCTTCGTGATAATCTATCAGCTATGCAATGATCAAAGTCAATGTGAATATTCGATTGTTTTATTGAAAGTAAAATCATACAGAACTCTTCTGTACTATTTCCGGGTGATTTCACTTCATACTCGAAAATTCATAAATAACATAGAACAAAAATCTAATTTAAGCTAAAATATAGCAGTAGGAATTCATTTTACATTAGCGAACTATCAAAGATTATCTAGAAGTAATAACAACTACCTGTATCAAAAACATAATTTATTGTCAACTGAGTATTTGAGTTAAGTTTTTCCTTTTTTAAAATTGTATTTAACCACCCTCTGAATGAAGAGAGCTGGATTATAGAGCAGAATATTACTGAAGATATTTTATTTGTTCTTATTTTAATTTCTATTTAATTATTTTAGTCTAGTTGTAAATATTATTAATTTTAACTTTCTTTAACATTTTAATGTTCATATCTAATTTGATAATTTTAACTTTTATATTACTTTTCAGTCGCCTCCGTGGCATACTGATCAGCATGCTTAGCTGCCACCCCGGAGGTCCAAGATTCGATTCCCGGCTCTGCCACGAAGTTTGAAAAGTGGTATGAGGACTGGAACGGGGTCTACTCAGCCTCGGGTGGTCCAAATGAGTAGAGGGGGTTCTATTCCCACCTCAGTCGTCCTCGAAGTAGTTTTCCATGGTTTCCCACTTCGTCTCCAGGCTAATGCCGGGATGGCACCTAACGTAAGGCCACGGCCACCCCTTCCCTCTTTCTTGCCTATTCCTCCAAATCTTCCCATTCCTTCCCATCCCTCATAAGGCAACTGTTCGCTTTGCAGGTGAGGTCGCCTGGGCGAGGTGCTCGTCCCACCTCCCCAGTTGTATCCCCCGACCCGAAGTTTCAAGCTCCAGAACACTGCCCTGGAGGCGGTAAAGGTGACATCCCTCGCTGAGTCCGAGGGAAAAGCCAACCCTGGAGGGTAAACCGACTAAAAAATATTATTTTTCAATCTCAAAATTAAGATTATAAAATTATTATAATATTAATTATTATCAGCTGATTTATTGTTAATGTTTACAAGCATAACTTATTTATTTTTAATTCTATTTTTTTATTGTGGTGTTTGAAGCCATATTTTCAGTGTTGCCTTAGTAAACAAGAGTTTAGTGCTTTTCAGTCGGTCAATACGAATGTACCCAAAATAGGTGGGTTATGCCCTAATCCTGAAATAAATTACATGAGATTAATAAAACACTAGGATGACCAGTTTCGATCGTCAAGCGATCATCATCAGATCCAATACACTTAGGCTATAAAATCTATGTTTGAAATACAGGTGAAAATATTTACAATATGTACAATTATTTAGTTGCAGTATTGGTACTGCAACTGTCAGTGTATGCTAAATGCAGTATATATGTTAGGTGAAATGCTAAATGGTGATGGCTATCCGGAGATTGTACTTTAGAGAGATTATATGGTTGTAAACTATGGTTAAACTATAAAATTTTAGGCTAACTACTTATCTGATTGTCTTCCGTACTACAGCTATTCGCAGTTTCCGTGCTCACTTGAACTCGCTGTGCGGTCGACTGCGGTGGTTCTCTTAACGACTGGTTTTTCCCTGCCTTCCCCCCCTGTCCCTACGTGCTGTGGGGAGTGATCGCGATGTGTTTATGTGAGGTGTTGCCAACCTAGATAAGATGAATGTTATTGAATGAGGTGGATCTACAACTATTAAAGACCGTGGATTAGTCCTCGCCACGCGTGGAGCATAACCCATTCGAACTACGCGTTGACGGTCTTATGAGGACGTCCCGGCACCTTTAATACTGCCTCTAATATGGGCCTTGGTTTATTGCAGAAGAAAAGTACATCGTACACCTGATCCAGATAACATTTACCATTTAGTTTAAATTAATAGGTAAATGTAATCTGGATCAGGTGTACGATGTACTTTTCTTCTGCAATAAACCAAGGCCCATATTAGAGGCAGTATTAAAGGTACCGGGACGTCCTCATAAGACCGTCAACGCTTAGTTCGAATGGGTTATGCTCCACGCGTGGCGAGGACTAATCCACGGTCTTTAATAGTTGTAGATCCACCTCATTCAATAACATTCATCTTATCTAGGTTGGCAACACCTCACATAAACACATCGCGATCACTCCCCACAGCACGTAGGGACAGGGGGGGAAGGCAGGGAAAAACCAGTCGTTAAGAGAACCACCGCAGTCGACCGCACAGCGAGTTCAAGTGAGCACGGAAACTGCGAATAGCTGTAGTACGGAAGACAATCAGATAAGTAGTTAGCC
Organism: Meconema thalassinum; assembly: GCA_946902985.2. Classification (NCBI taxonomy): domain Eukaryota; kingdom Metazoa; phylum Arthropoda; class Insecta; order Orthoptera; family Tettigoniidae; genus Meconema; species Meconema thalassinum. The sequence goes on from OX336391.1 coordinate 393,455,338, forward strand.
TAAAATTTTATAGTTTAACCATAGTTTACAACCATATAATCTCTCTAAAGTACAATCTCCGTATAGCCATCACCATTTAGCATTTCACCTAACATATATACTGCATTTAGCATACACTGACAGTTGCAGTACCAATACTGCAACTAAATAATTGTACATATTGTAAATATTTTCACCTGTATTTCAAACATAGATTTTATAGCCTAAGTGTATTGGATCTGATGATGATCGCTTGACGATCGAAACTGGTCATCCTAGTGTTTTATTAATCTCATGTAATTTATTTCAGGATTAGGGCATAACCCACCTCTTTTGGGTACATTCGTGTTGACCGACTGAAAAGCACTAAACTCTTGTCTATTTTTTTAATCATAGGCCTATTTTTTTTTTTTTTACTCTTTAGTTTAAATTGTTATTATTAAGATAAATAATTTTATCAAGCACCTTTCAGAAATATTTATACTTCCAAATAAATAAAATTCTTTGATATATGGCTGAATAACTCAACCATCAGTCCTTATAGTAAGTGGTAAATATACATACCATTGGCCTATATGGGGGTAAGAGGCTTTGTAGCCTCAGTGGCCTGTAAAAGAACAACAATTAATTCAAATTCAATTCAATTCTCCCCCTCCCCCTCCCGGTGAGACAGTGCAAGGTCCTGTCGAGTGAACTGAATGTCAACTGAACAACTTGTGGAATGAGTCACGTACCATACAAGTCTTGACTGTTACTGGGGATGGTGACAGACCGATCGCCCTGGCGACCGCTAAAACTTGGATCTAATTATGGAAGGTAGTCGGCGTGCGCCTGTTGAAAGGAACAGTCCCGGCATTTGCCTAGTGGTAAAACGACCGAGGTGGGATTCGAACCCACGCTTTCCCAATACCTGCGAGGCACGACCTACTGTGTTTGTGCTCTCGGTCACCGTGGCCCATATACAATAATAATTGTCTTACACTCCAAATTTCTGAGTATAGCCTAGCCCTCTCAAGGCGGCCCTCAGGCGTAAGAGTTGAAAATAAAACAACAGTCGGTGCTCGAACCCTAATCACCTGTATCGCGGCCATTAGTAAATTACACTATATGGTTGGCCGCACCCGAAACAGGCTCATAGTCAGCTTATAAAAAAGAAAAAGAACTGAATATACAGAGCGCTATGCGGGCAATGACGAATGCACAAAACTTTGTTTAATGATGCTCGTGCACTTAGCAACAACTCTCAGAACTAAAGTTATGCATATTAAATGTCTATTCGAACCTCAAATGCCAACTGACTGCGCCGGGATTCGATATCACAATCTTGAGCAGAATATAGATGTTTGTTTTGTGCTCCTGGTAGCTGCTGTCTGAACTACACATCTAAAATACAGATGTTTGTTTATACGTACTCTCCTGGTGGCTACTGTCTGAACTACACATCTAAAATACAGATGTTTGTTTGACGATGTTCACGCTCCTGGTAACTACTATCTGAACAACACACTCATGTAAAATACGGTTGTTTGCTTGGCGATGGTCACGCTCCTTGTAGATACTGCCTGAACTACACATGTTTGGCGATGTTCGCGCTCTTGGTAGTTTACCTTACCAAACACGTCTAAAACAGAGATGTTTGTTTGGCGCTGTTCACACTCCTGGTAGCTACTATCTGAACTAAACAGCTAAAATTATATTCCGGTGTTAGCAAGAGAAAATAAGTATTTAAATTCAAATACAAGAAAGCCGTGTGAATAGATTTACTGGCACGTTGAAGATACACTCCAACAACTCCTGCATCTCTTAAAGCTGCAGTAGGCCTAATTATAAACATCTGTATTTCATTGTAATTCGGCCAGTATACTGTATATGAGGAGTGTATTACCCTTTAACGAATTGATTGCCGGCGGTCGAGATGGGGACTATTCTCTGTTTACTTGTGTCACACGTCACTCTGCTTCGTTGACAGGTACAGTTGCGCGAGTAGGATATGACTCAGCTTCACTAGATGTCCGTGGCGTGGTGACATGAGCTCCTGTGACATTTACCTGCGCTTCTAAGACAGGTAACGCGCGAAATGGTTCTTGACTTCACTCTGTCATCACTGTGTTCTCCTCTTTACCCTGCGAGACTTCTGCTACAATAATCAACAAACGGTGGCGCAGCCATGCTCAGCGGCAATCAAATCGAAAATGGGTAATATCACCTAATAATGAATTAAGATTTCGTCTTGGCCTGCACAGCCAGTGGTAACAACTTATAGCCTACTTGCGATAAATGGTAGGTAGTAGTAAAAAAAAAACGGTGTTAGCAAGAGAGAATACGTATTTCCGTTCTCAATGGGACTTTGAAAGTCACTAAATTACTATTTAAACAATACTAAATGTATAATACTTTATCGTCAAAAATAGGCCGCATAGAAATCTCTACAATGTCAGTAACAGTCGCTAAAGTTAACAATACTACGTATTGGTAGTTATTATTAATTATTTAACGTATGGCTTTTGTGCCGGGAGTGTCCGAGGACATGTTCGGCTCGCCTGAGTCTGTAGCTGCTTCCAGCGGACACCCTTAAGGTGAGCTACAAGTTCCGTAGTGATTACCTCTTTAAATCACTTTCTGCGTGCTATTGTTATATCGAAAGTTTGGGTAGATGGTCTCGACTCTCGAGGTTCTATCTCTTAATATACAAAGTACTCCATCCGCACTTCCTTAGCAACAAGGACCATGACTTGGCTCGATAATACCCCAGTCAGCACTACTCATGGTTCCTGCCAGACGTGTCCAGCAATCAGCTGTTTACAGCGTTTGTAGAGGCTGACATCATCTATTGTTTGAGCCCTTGATCCGTTGTGGTGCACGTGCTAAACATTTTGCACGACCAGCAGCCGGCTGAAGGACTGCCAACTGCAGCCATACACAAAATCCCCAGTCGCTAACGGTGGACCATAAAACGCAAGTAACTACGAGTAATAGACAAGAAGGTAATATCAGGTTCAATCGATTTCTAGATCCACCTAATAGATTTATGGGAATGCCGCAGTAGAAATAAGCCAGTTTTCAAAATCCTGTAGTTTAACGTGACCTTAAATCTCGTGCTCATGAGCAACGGGACCTCCTTATTACGTGGAATCCAAACCACAGGACGAAATTATTCACTTCGAAAATCTCACATACATTATCCGCAAATCGAACCCGATCCACCTTAGTGAGAGGCAAGCAGCTATCTAGAGGCATGTCTAGTGAAATTTCTGTGCTTTTTAAAAATCTCAATTAAATTCCTGGTTTGAGTGATGCTGAGTAGCCCCTTAATACGGGTTGATTTTTGGCATGGTCGACGGATCCCACACAGCTCGCTGGCCATCAGTTGAGGGTTTACTGCCCGAGCCACGTCTCGCGTACTGTCGGTTATCAGCGGTAAAGAAGGAAAGAAAACAGAAAGAAAGTGCGCTGTTAAAGCGTGCTCTTGACCATTGGAAGAAATTGCCATTCACTCGACGCATTCGCCTGGAGTAGAAGTGGGAAACCACGGAAAACCTCTCCTAGGATGGTTGAGATGGGAATTGAACCCACATCTTCTCAGTTTTACCTTACGAAGCTGAACTTGAAAACGAACCTGGACCTCAGGGATGTAAGACAATGATACTAGTCACTGCGCCACGATGGGAACATATTATTCCATGTCTACCTAAGGCTTATTTTCTAAATATCTTTGAGTGACAAATAATATAACAGTTGCATGTTCATTATCCTTGACAAAGGCTCCAGAAATTATTATAAATGACACGTTTGTTGACTGCTGATGCGTAAGTGATCCTCGTACTGTTGGCTAGTTCAAAGTTTGTATTGAATGTTGACCAAGGATGGTCTCTCTTGACCAGTGGAATGTAGGCTATTTGACTTTGTCCCTCGTTGCCATCCTCCGCCTCATATGTCACGTACATTGAAATAAACATTTGCACTAGATAGTACTGTACTACATAATGTTCAAAATAAAAGCTCCGCCGAGCATTGCGTAGCAGCATTGTTCAAAAACAAAATATTCCTCTCGGCACGCCGGAAGGCGGAGGTAAATTTCGATGATGATGATGATGATAATATTGTCGTATTCATGGGCCTAACATCGGCCCCTAATGGTCTGAGTGATAGCCAAAATGACAATCAAATGGAAACCATGACTAAAACCAAGGTAGATTGAAAATACTTACAAAAATGGAACGTAGATTGAAAATACGCAAAATATGTAGATTGTAAATACAAAAGGTAATTTAGATGGGAAATACTCACGAAATGTAGTTTTGGTTCAAAATACTTACAAAATGCACTGTAGATTAGAATACTCTCAAAATGCAATTGAAATTCAAAATACTTACTAAATGCAATTGAAATTGAAAAAATTTCGACTACTTTATTGTAATCTAGATTGAAAATGCCTCAACCAGAATCAAAATACTCACAAAATGCATTTGAAATTTACAATACTTACAAAATGTAATGGAAAATACTTACAAAATGTAATTTCGATTCAAAATACTCACTATATGTCGGCACGCAATTCAAAATACTGTACCTACAAAATGTAATTTAGATTAAAAATACTTACAAAATGGAGTTTAGATAGAAAATACTTACAAAATGCAATGTAGATTGAAAATACTTAGAAAATGTGGTTGAGATTCAAAATACTCATAAAAGGTAATTTAGGTGGATTGACGGGAGCCAATTCATGAGAACAGAGCGGGAATCTTAAAGAGAAACGGAAATATAATGAAAAGAAAAAGATAATAATAATAATAATAATAATAATAATAATAATAATGTTATTGGTTTTACGTCCCTTTTAACTACTCTGCTGGCTTTTAGAGACGCAAAAGAAAAAGGAGGCTGATCCCTCGAAGAATGAGGGATCAGGAAAGATGAGAGAAGGGCCAATTAAGGCGGGAAAGGAAGAGACTCCCGATACCTCAGATACCCTAATACCGTCGAATCGGAAGAGAACAAGAGTGGACCAAGAGAGGTCGACAGGAAAGAAGACGGAGAGGAGCCCGGCACAAGTAAGTGGAAGCAATGCCGGGCTCAGCTGGGATCCCGTGGTTGCCAACCCACGTGGAGGTAAATTTCACAGGGCAAAGATAAATAAATACGAATTCACTAAATTTTCCAATTGCTGTATACCTACAAAGAATCCACATGTTTAGAATACGAGAAGCCCCATTTTCTTATACAGTAATTCCGAAAGCATTGTGCTCATCCCTTGACGGCCGTGGTTCTGGTTACGAACTATTCCAGCATAATTACGGACAATTCATAATGTAGTTTGCACCTCTGTAAATTAGCAATATGTAATATATATTGCAAAAACCTCCGTGGCTTAGGTGGCAGCACGCCGGCCTCTCACCGCTGGGTCTGTGGTTTAAATCCTGGTCACTCATGTGAGATTTGTGCTGGACAAAGCGGAGGCAGACAGGGTTTTCTCCAGGTACTTCGGTTTTCCCTGTCACAATTTCATTCCAGGCAACACTCTCCACTATCATTTAATTTCATCTGTCATTCATTTAATCATTGCCCCAGGGGAGTGCGACAGGCTTCGGCAGCCGGCATAGTTCGTATCCTCGCCGCTAGACGGGGGCTTCATTCATTTTATTCCCTGACCCGGTTGGTCGACTGGAAGCAAGCTGTGGATTTTCATTTTCATTTTTCAATACAGTTTGCAGTGTTGGGGTAGCGTGCCTGCCTCGCAGCTGGAGGTCCGGGGTTCGATTCCCGGCTCCTATAGGGATTTTAGGAACTGACGTGAGGGCTGGAACGGAGTGTACTCAGCCTCGTGAGGACAATAGAGTAGCTGTCTGACAGTGAGGTAGCAACCTGGTCAAAAGATTAACTGCCGAGGGGACCCGATGCGCTGACCACGCGTCGCCCCATAATCTGCAGGCCAAATGGCTAGGCAGCGGTCGCTTAGTAAGCCTAGGCCCTTCATGAGCTGTAGTTACCTCACCGCGACACGGCCTTTGGACAGTCCCGTTCTATAGGGAGTGCCCTCACTCTAATTTATGGAATCGATAGTAGCGAAAACTTGTGTAACTTAATAAACTGGTCCTATGCTGGTATAAAATTCCTGGTGTAACCCAGAGGTCCTCAAAGTGATAAAGAGGGGAGGAAGGGGGAGGGGGAGGGGGGCGCTGGCTCTGATTGAAATATTTATATTTCATGTTCTGTAACAAATATTGCTATCCTAATATCCATGAACCTAACATAGGCAAAAAGCTCCCACTTCCAATCAAGTCTAATTAACTCGTATTTTTGCTGTCTTATTTCACAAAAACTGACCAGTAGATCATGCCAGCAGGAATTCTGAGAAAAGGTGTAAAGTAACATTTCCCACACAGCACCCTTTTCACCCGCCACCCATAGCTATCTCCTTGCCAAACACTCAACAACAACTAATGACAATAAGCAGCTTGGCAATGTGAGTGCCACTTCCTTGCAAGAATAGATTCTTCTATTTCTTCCATTGTCGACTCGAAATCGGCCAGGCCTTTACAGTCAGTTCATAGACAGTGAGTGAACACGAGAATTCTAGTGCGTGTTCAGTGGGAGTGGTTAACCCGATTTACGATAAACTGATATAAGTAACGCCATTACCCATGGTTAAGTGGCTTAATAGCAGTGGAAAAATGAGACCCCTTGAAGGTGATAGTGCTTGGCCCCCTTCGGAAATATTATTATTGATGTGTAACATCTTTCCGCTCGGTTGCTGGATAGTTTTGTGGGAGTGGTTTTGAAAATTGGGGACGGAAGTGAATCGGGCGGAAGTGGATCGAACGGAAGTGGATCGGACGGAAGTGAAGACGCACTACCAGCTGGATGTACAATTGAAAATGTGTGTATTGGAAACAAAGCAGTGTGTGCTCTGTAGCGCGAGAATGTTATGGCAATACAGTAGGCAGTGCATTTAGCAGGCACTGGTTTGACGAGCACAGTGGCAAATGTTTCACCGATTTTCATTTGTCATTGAGCAGTTTATGAAGCTTCACGTTCAAGTTTGAATATCACATGGGGTAGGACAAAGACGACAAATGACATTTATATAAGCGGCATTATTGTCAAGCTGTGGGTGAGTAGCCAAATATTAAATGCATAACAGAATATTGTTATATGAGTGGAATAAAAGCTGTATTTTCATCATATGTGAGACTAGGTCATTTCATGATTGTAGGAAGCCATGTTTTGATTGTTTACGACGACCTGTATGAGAGCCTTGAGAATAATGAATGTTATAGTTACTGAGGAATGTGCTCACAGTATTTGAGAGTACTGTCGACGTTGCGTGTCACTTTGTTATTGAAATGAAAAATTAAAATCCACAGCCTGTTTCCAGTCTCCGACCGGGTCAGGAATTGAATGAATGAAGCCCCCATCTAGCGGCGAGGATATGAACTGTGTCGGCTGCCGAGGCCTGACGCACTCCTCTGGGGCAATGATTAAATGAATGACAGATGAAATGAAATGATAGTGGCGAGTGTTGCTGGAATGAAAAGTTGACAGGGAAAACCGGAGTACCCGGAGAAAAACCTGTCTGCCTCAGTTTTGTCCAGCACAGATCTCACATGGAGTGACCGGGATTGGAACCACGGACCCAGCGGTGAGAGGCCGGCGTGCTGCCGCCTAAGCCACGGAGGCTCTTCACTTAGTTATTATGAATTATTAATCTGAAAGGAAGGAAGCTTGTAGTTTTGCGTGTCCGTTTATCTCACGATCATGATCCACGGTACCTCCCTTTTACGTGGAATGCGAACCACAGGGCATGGCATTTCAATTCGAAGATCTCACATGTATTGACCGGGAATCAAACCCGGTCTACCTTGGTGAGAGACTAACAGCTTGACCGCTGCGCCACAAATGTGACAGTAGCACATCTCCAATTCTATCTATACATTCATCATAGTACCAGTTTGAAAATGGAGTGTAAATTAACATTTTAAGAATGTCCAAGCTGTGTAGTATACGAGTAGGATAACATGTCAGATGTCACACATCATATCCGACTACTGTAAGGCTCGTATCTTTTTTTTTAAATTATTATTGCTGTAACTGGAAGTTGCAGTAATTAGACAGAAACAAATACTGGTGATCTTGTGATCTGGTTTTTTTTTTTTTTTGTGCGAAGTAACCTATGAGAACTGCTAAGACAGGAAAGAAGAATGATGGCGGGGGCGCTAGATATTTCATGCTTCAGAAAGGGGTACGACAGAAATAGTTTGAGAACTGGCTGTAACCTATCGGAGCAGGTGTGTACGTTTAGGTATAAAGCCATGGGGCCACATGACGAGAGGGACTGAACCCCATACCATAGTCAGTCGTCCTTGATATCGTATACCGTGGTTCCATTTTCAACTACAGGTAGACGCTTATTTTCATTAATTTCATCTTTAATTCCTCTGGTGTGTTTGGCATCAGGAAGAGCATACGATCGTAAAAACCATATGCCACAAATAGAACTCATCTTATCTCATCCATGACCCCGCGGTACCGTATAATAAACGGGTATGCAAAGCTTTGATTGTCTCTTTCGGATGACTTTATCACATTCGAGGCGTTCAAAACCAACCACAGTGAGTTACTGAACTATTATTCGTATTTAACATAGGCTCTTATAACACTTTCTAATCTCCTCTTGTATTTCAGTTATGAACAGGACAGTACCGCGTCCTTGAGCAGGCGGCTAATGCAATGTGACAGTGCTATCTAGTGCTGTGCTTTACAACCAGGGGGTATAGCTCAGTGGTAGAGCATTCGACTGCAGATCGAGAGGTCCCCGGTTCAAACCCGGGTGCCCCCTTGTCAAGTTTTTAGAAAACCATTTACATTGCGCTTCGTTTGGCGGGTGATATTGTCATTGGCTTTCAATTGGTACTAATTGTTCAGCATGTTTTTTCATAAAACTGCAGGCTGGTCACTGGAGATGAGAATTGTAAACAATTAAAGCGTACAGTATTTTGTAGTATAAAGTATTTATAACATGGCATATCTTACTGAGACATGTTTCATGCTTAATTACGATGATTGATGAGCATATTTTTGCTCCAGGACACTGCCTTCGAGGCGGTAAAGGTGAGATCCCTCGCTGAGTCCGAGGAAAAAGCCAACCCTGGAGGGTAAAACTACTAAGAATAAGAAAAAGAAAGAAAAGTTAGGGATCATTGAAGTAAGAGTATAAGGGACCAAAATGCCTTATCTTATATCTACATGACATGTAAGGCGTACGCAGGATTTCTTCTTGTGGGGGGGGGGGGGGGGGATCATTCATAGTTGTGTACATTATTAAAAATGATACTTCGATTAATATTCATTAAATGCAATAATTTAATAAACGTTTACTTTGCATGACAACTATTTTCATTTTATTTTCCAGCACAATAAAGAAAATTGCAGATACAGAAACAGTAATTCAATTAACTGAAACGTGACTGCTTATAATAATATTGATATTATGTGAGAGAAAAGGAAAGTTTTGCTCTCATGTTCTCACTGCCATTAGGCTATTATTGACTCTCAAAATCTGCCTACCTTGATGGCTTTATCTGCATACAATCCTTACAATTAACTTAATAAATGTACACGCAAACGAAGTGGGCTCCTTCTGAGTAAAGAAGCCTCACTGGCAGTACCGTAGTGTAAAACATTTAACAGGTGACAGATGGGACAACATAAGGATTCACGTAAACAAATGGCATGCAATACAATATGACCTAATAGCTGAAATCCTCGTTGGTCACAATACTTAGCAGTGTTGCGTCTGCAGCTTTTTCACTCCCCCTTTTCTGACAATGGCTGGACTTTATAATACATCCTGCATTATCCTGCAGATAAGACGAGGCTAGAGGTCAATAGTTACGCTTCAACTTCTTTAGAGAGGAAGTCGTTTTGAGTCCATTTATTAAGCTAATGGTCCAGTGTTCCGGTTTTCATAAAAATATTGAAATTAAAACATAAAACCACTAAATTTGCTTCATAACTATGTGGCAATGAATCGAATTAAATATGAGGTCTCCGGAAGCCAACAAGTTACTTATTCTGTGGCACTTTACACGGTAACAGACAGCTGCTAGTTGTAAAACAGTTCTCAGTACTGATACGGATGTTATAATGAACATAGGAATGCGATAAGATACGGAACACATTCAGCCGTGTGCGAACATATGTGTGACTCAGGGCACAGCTTTACCAACATAGAGTCGGACCTTAAAATAATCCATCACGAATCGAAAGGCAGAGCTCTTGACATAAAGGAAGCAATCGAGATACACCTAGCCAAACGAAACAATCCCAACAATCTAAATGAACACACGTTCATGGAGAGCTCACCCCTCTTCACGCTACTAAAAACACACCCTGTCGGAAACAAGACACAATTTAGCGACACAGCTAAGCTAGATAAAAAAGGGGGGAAATTAGGGTTTTTTTTAGTAGGTAAATGGTATCTGGATCAGGTGTACGATGTACTTTTCTTCTGCAATAAACCAAGGCCCATATTCGCGGCAGTATTAAAGGTGCCGGGACGTCCTCATAAGACCGTCAACGCTTAGTTCGAATGGCTTATGGTCCACGCGTGGCGAGGGCTAATCCACGGTCTTTAATAGTTGTAGACCCACCTCATTCAATAACATACATCTTATCTAGGTTGGCAACACCTCACATAAACACATCGCTATCACTCCCCACAGTACGTATGGGCAGGGGGGAGAAGGCAGGGAAAAACCAGTCGTTAAGATAACCACCGCAGTCGACCGCACAGTGAGTTCCAGTGAGCACGAAAACTGCGAGTAGCTGTAGTAAGGAAGACAATCAGATAAGTAGTTAGCCTACAATTTTATAGTTTAACCATAGTTTACAACCATATAATCTCTCTAAAGTACAAACTCCGGATAGCTATCACCATTTAGCATTTCACCTAACATCATATATACTGCATTTAGCATACACTGACAGTTGCAGTACCAATACTGCAACTAAATAATTGTACATATTGTAAATATTTTCACCTGTATTTCCAACATAGATTTTATAGCCTAAGTGTAATGGATCTGATGATGATCGCTTGACGATCGAAACTGGTCATCCTAGTGTTTTATTAATCTCATGTAATTTATTTCAGGATTAGGGCATAACCCATCTCTTTTGGGTATATTCGTGTTGACCGACTGAAAAGCACTAAACTCTTGTTTACTAAGGCAACACTGAAAATATGGCTTCGAACACCACAGTGTTCAAGGAAAGTTCTTATAATACATACGAAGTTTAGTCTACTAGGAATATTGAAATAAAAATTACTGGAGGAGCTGGGATTTGAACCCAGGACTTTCAGCATGCGAAGCAGACACTCTACCACTGAGTTACACCCCCGAGTGATTAGACAACAGCTTGCTCTGAGATCAATGTCTACTTTCATTGCTCAACATTAGAACGCACACTCATTTGTCCAAAGTTGAGAAATTGTGCAGAACTTGAATAATTGCCAGTGTAGACCCTGCCAGAATTGAGTAGGCTATGTTCGCGATATACCCTTATTTAAGTGATGCACTTTTCTTCACGAATAGTGTACAGTCGAACACTCGAACTTCTATTAGCCTGCTCGAATTTTCGATAACTCGCAGTAATTATTATTTCAGGAACAAACTTCCTAGGTCTATAATGTATAAATATGTCGAATAATTATAACTCGAATTTTGTTCAGCATGTTTTTTCATAAAACTGCAGGCTGGTCACTGGAGATGAGAATTGTAAACAATTAAAGCGTACAGTATTTTGTAGTATAAAGTATTTATAACATGGCATATCTTACTGAGACATGTTTCATGCTTAATTACGATGATTGATGAGCATATTTTTGCTCCAGGACACTGCCTTCGAGGCGGTAAAGGTGAGATCCCTCGCTGAGTCCGAGGAAAAAGCCAACCCTGGAGGGTAAAACTACTAAGAATAAGAAAAAGAAAGAAAAGTTAGGGATCATTGAAGTAAGAGTATAAGGGACCAAAATGCCTTATCTTATATCTACATGACATGTAAGGCGTACGCAGGATTTTTTCTTGTGGGGGGGGGGGGGGGGGGATCATTCATAGTTGTGTACATTATTAAAAATGATACTTCGATTAATATTCATTAAATGCAATAATTTAATAAACGTTTACTTTGCATGACAGCTATTTTCATTTTATTTTCCAGCACAATAAAGAAAATTGCAGATACAGAAACAGTAATTCAATTAACTGAAACGTGACTGCTTATAATAATATTGATATTATGTGAGAGAAAAGGAAAGTTTTGCTCTCATGTTCTCACTGCCATTAGGCTATTATTGACTCTCAAAATCTGCCTACCTTGATGGCTTTATCTGCATACAATCCTTACAATTAACTTAATAAATGTACACGCAAACGAAGTGGGCTCCTTCTGAGTAAAGAAGCCTCACTGGCAGTACCGTAGTGTAAAACATTTAACAGGTGACAGATGGGACAGCATAAGGATTCACGTAAACAAATGGCATGCAATACAATATGACCTAATAGCTGAAATCCTCGTTGGTCACAATACTTAGCAGTGTTGCGTCTGCAGCTTTTTCACTCCCCCTTTTCTGACAATGGCTGGACTTTATAATACATCCTGCATTATCCTGCAGATAAGACGAGGCTAGAGGTCAATAGTTACGCTTCAACTTCTTTAGAGAGGAAGTCGTTTTGAGTCCATTTATTAAGCTAATGGTCCAGTGTTCCGGTTTTCATAAAAATATTGAAATTAAAACATAAAACCACTAAATTTGCTTCATAACTATGTGGCAATGAATCGAATTAAATATGAGGTCTCCGGAAGCCAACAAGTTACTTATTCTGTGGCACTTTACACGGTAACAGACAGCTGCTAGTTGTAAAACAGTTCTCAGTACTGATACGGATGTTATAATGAACATAGGAATGCAATAAGATACGGAACACATTCAGCCGTGTGCGAACATATGTGTGACGCAGGGCACAGCTTTACCAACATAGAGTCGGACCTTAAAATAATCCATCACGAATCGAAAGGCAGAGCTCTTGACATAAAGGAAGCAATCGAGATACACCTAGCCAAACGAAACAATCCCAACAATCTAAATGAACACACGTTCATGGAGAGCTCACCCCTCTTCACGCTACTAAAAACACACCCTGTCGGAAACAAGACACAATTTAGCGACACAGCTAAGCTAGATAAAAAAAGGGGGGAAATTAGGTTTTTTTTATAGTAGGTAAATGTTATCTGGATCAGGTGTACGATGTACTTTTCTTCTGCAATAAACCAAGGCCCATATTCGCGGCAGTATTAAAGGTGCCGGGACGTCCTCATAAGACCGTCAACGCTTAGTTCGAATGGCTTATGGTCCACGCGTGGCGAGGGCTAATCCACGGTCTTTAATAGTTGTAGATCCACCTCATTCAATAACATACATCTTATCTAGGTTGGCAACACCTCACATAAACACATCGCTATCACTCCCCACAGTACGTATGGGCAGGGGGGAGAAGGCAGGGAAAAACCAGTCGTTAAGATAACCACCGCAGTCGACCGCACAGTGAGTTCCAGTGAGCACGAAAACTGCGAGTAGCTGTAGTAAGGAAGACAATCAGATAAGTAGTTAGCCTACAATTTTATAGTTTAACCATAGTTTACAACCATATAATCTCTCTAAAGTACAAACTCCGGATAGCTATCACCATTTAGCATTTCACCTAACATCATATATACTGCATTTAGCATACACTGACAGTTGCAGTACCAATACTGCAACTAAATAATTGTACATATTGTAAATATTTTCACCTGTATTTCCAACATAGATTTTATAGCCTAAGTGTAATGGATCTGATGATGATCGCTTGACGATCGAAACTGGTCATCCTAGTGTTTTATTAATCTCATGTAATTTATTTCAGGATTAGGGCATAACCCATCTCTTTTGGGTATATTCGTGTTGACCGACTGAAAAGCACTAAACTCTTGTTTACTAAGGCAACACTGAAAATATGGCTTCAAACACCACAGTGTTCAAGGAAAGTTCTTATAATACATACGAAGTTTAGTCTACTAGGAATATTGAAATAAAAATTACTGGAGGAGCTGGGATTTGAACCCAGGACTTTCAGCATGCGAAGCAGACACTCTACCACTGAGTTACACCCCCGAGTGATTAGACAACAGCTTGCTCTGAGAGCAATGTCTACTTTCATTGCTCAACATTAGAACGCACACTCATTTGTCCAAAGTTGAGAAATTGTGCAGAACTTGAATAATTGCCAGTGTAGACCCTGCCAGAATTGAGTAGGCTATGTTCGCGATATACCCTTATTTAAGTGATGCACTTTTCTTCACGAATAGTGTACAGTCGAACACTCGAACTTCTATTAGCCTGCTCGAATTTTCGATAACTCGCAGTAATTATTATTTCAGGAACAAACTTCCTAGGTCTATAATTTATAAATATGTCGAATAATTATAACTCGAATTTTTCGATATCATCGCCACCATGGTGTAGTGGTCAGCATGCTTAGCTGCCACCCCGGAGGTCCACGGTTCGATTCCTGGCTCTGCCACCAAATTTTGAAAAGTGGTATGAGGACTGGAACGGGCTCTACTACGGGCGGCCCAAATGAGTACAGGGGGTTCGATTCCCACCTCAGCCATCCTCGAAGTAGTTTTCCGTGGTTTTCCGTAGTTTCCCACTTCGTCTTCGGGCAAATGCCGGGATGGTACCTAACGTAAGGCCACGGCCGCCTCCTTCCCTCTTCCTTGTCTATCCCTCCCAATCATCCCATCCCCCTCATAAAGCTCCTGTTCGCTTCACAGGTGAGGCCGCCTGGGCGAAGTGCAAGTCACACTCCCCAGTTGTATCCCCCGACTCAGAGTCTCCAGCTCCAGGACACTGCTCTTAGTGGCGGTAGAGGTGGGATCCCTCTCTTAGTCCGTGGGAAAAGCCAAGCCAACCCTGGAGGGTAAATCGATAACTTGAAGCTTAAATTATATTAGCGGCTTCGGTTGCGTAGTCGGTTGCATGCTGAACTGCAATGCCCAAGAAACCGAAGTCGTCGGATTTTTAAGAGCGTTAAAATCCTTCAGTATGCCATCCTATGGAGGGGAAGTAAAGCCGGCGGGCAATTCATAGATTAATAGCATGTAAAAGAACCTACCACTCCCTGGTAGCGTGTAACTAAACTAGTACGTTATTTGGTTAGAAACGGCTACGTTCGCCGCTTGGTGTCAGTGACCGTGGCACCTGGTAACCAAAGTTTGAACTACTTGAAATGGGCGTTCAATTAAAATACCCTGCTTAAACTTGTTATTTATCTCGAACTTTTACGTATTTTTACATTGCAACTTATTGGAAGGTTCTAATGCGAATTTTCCACCGATTACTGCAGTTGAGTCAACCTTATGCAACTTCTATACTTACTTAGATAATGTAAAATAGTTCTCATCATTATGAACATCCATTTTAATGTTGAAAACTTTTTTAAAATGGCTCTAATAGCTCTCAGACTGCGTGAGTCCAGTTTAGCAAAAACGTAAAGTTAAGGTATTTTGATAATTGTGCCAAAAGCTGAAAAGCTAGTTGAAAATGAATTCCTACTTATATTTTGAAAAAAAAAAAAGTTATTTCCTAAATATACATTCGATCAAGCCGTCCTCCGTAGCGTAGCGGTCAGCATGGTTAGTTGCCGCCCCGAAGGTCCTGGGTTCGATTCCCGGCTCTGCCACGAAATTTGAAAAGTGGTATGAGGACTGGAACGGGGTCTACTCAGCCTCGGGTGGTCCAAATGAGTAGAGGGGGTTCGTTTCCCACCTCAGCCATCCTCGAAGTGGTTTTTCGTGGTTTCCCACTTCGTCTTCGGGCAAATGCCGGTATTGGACCTACTATAAAGCCACGGCCGCTTCCTTCCCTCTTCCTTGCCTATCCATCCTAATCTTCCCCTCCTCCCTTCCCTCATGAGGCCCCTGGTCGCTTTGCAGGTGAGGCCGCCTGGGCGAGGTGCTGATCACACCTCACCAGTTGTATCCACTCCGACCAGATGTTCCCAGCTCTAGGACACTGCCTGGAATTGCGGTAGAGGTGAGTTCTCTCGCGGAGACCGTGGGAGCCACCAACCCGGAGGGTAAAATTGACTAAATAAAAAATAAAAATACATTCGATCAAACTTAGGAAGAGGTTTGCAAAATGTTTTGTGTGGAGTGTGGTGTCTTATGGTTCAGAAACATGGACAGTCAGACAGAAACAACAAAAATATTTAGAAAGTTTTGAAATGTGGTTATGGGGAAGAATGGAGAAAGTGAAAAGTGAAATGGATCGAAAAGGGTAGGAGAGAAGAGGAGTTTCATGAGGATGATACAGAATAGGAAAACCATTGAATGGGTCATAGGCTATACTACGAGGGCTGTTTTTTAAGTAAGGGCCGTTCTTTTTTTTAAAATTAACCGAACATTTTATTTTGAAACCACATTTATGTTTAGGTTTTACATACCTTCCTCTATTTTTCTACATAGTTGCCTTGTTTATTTAGGCACTTGTCATACTTTAAAACTAAGTTCTGAAATCCCTCTGCATAAAATTTTGCCGCCTGCTTTGACAACCAAGAAGTCACAATTGAGGAAAATCCATTGATAGAGTGGTTATCATGAATCTTCGGTCCTCGTGAATGTTCGTGTCAATTGCAGTCACCAAGTCATCTGTGATCACAGACCTGAGCGTTCATCGTCATGAATATTTTCACGGCCACTTTTGAACTCGCGTACCCATTTTCGAACTTTACCTTCCGTCATTGCATTATCACCATACACCTCACAAGCTGACGATGAATGTCTGCAGCCGACATGTTTCTTGCACTCAAAAAACGTATCACACGATCGTACCTCACACGCGGCGGGCGAATCAATAATCTTGAACATTGTAAAGATGCACAGTTCAGCGTACAGGTTAGCTACACAACTGCAACTGACGCCTGCTTGTTCGCAAAGGATGCCGGGAGGTAGCGCGCACGCTTGTTGCGGCGTGCGCACTAACTACGGGCTTAAAAAAAACGGCCCTTTCTTAAAAAACAGCCCTCGTATATATTCACGTTTTCAATAGTATACAGTAAAATATTTATCCGCGGGCTGCGGGTTGTGCACCCCTGCCCTATTGGTTCGAGATATCGAGGTTCAATAGTAGGTGGTTGTAATACAAAATGATTGTCTAATTTAAGTACACCCAGTGTGCTCTGAAACCTAGGATGGATGAGCGCGCCCACTGAAAACCATGTCCTATTATGTTATTAGCAGCAGTGGCGTAACTACGGGGACTGATCAGAGAGATCAATCACCCCCCTCCCCCACCTGAGCCAAATAATAAAAATATGAAATTTGTTGAATGTCTGCGGTGAGAGCCAAGAATGCTAGCCACAGAAGCACGAAAACAATGAACAAGTCCAACACAAAATGATGTGAATATGTCAAAGACCGCATCCTGGTGTACCGGTAGTGGCTTGCATTTTTGGCTATCGCCCCAGAGGGCCGGTTCCTATTCACGGCTCTGCAAAGAAATTTAATTCTGGTCTGAGTGTTGGAACGGGGTACACTCATCCTCCTGAGGCAAGACTGAGAAGAGGTGGGTTCGGTTTCAACCTCGACTATCCTTGAAATGGTTTTCCGTAGTTTACTATTTTTACTCCAGGCAAATGCCGGGATGGTTCCTAACTTAAGGGGGGATGTAACTGATGAGGGGTCAAAATATCAAAATTTAGAAATACTGTATGTGTTTTTTGTATGTATGGTCTCTTTTATACTTTGGGTAAAAATTTCAAGCTCATTATTCAACTGGAAGTATTTTTAAAATAGATTTATATCTGATGCTGCATGCCTATAGACAAAGTTACTTAATGTGAGTAAAATAGCATATCCAACTTTCAAATGTTGTTTTCTCAGTATCAATTTTTCCACCACATAGGTACACTTTTCTCTGAAACCCTAAATGCTACATAACTGAAATGTTCATGGATTGTTTATTGAGTGATTATACACATATGTATGAAGAACTATGCTTCTATTTAACCATGTGTGGAATTTGCATGCATTTACATTCATATTTTCACTGAGGTTTATAGAAATGACTATAAATAAAAAAACTTTTCGCGGTATTTGGATAATTCTTCATAATGTTAGAGATAGTGACATACATTTAAACTAGTTAAAAGTTCAGGCCAGGATCTTTTATAGTTAGCCTATGTTGTAATGTGAACCTAAATAAGAGGATGTAACAAACTTTTTGCAGTGACTGTACTGGTGCCATTTTGCCACCCAAGATAGCTGTTGCTTGCCACGCAATAGATCAAACACTATTATACAACTGTACAAAGTTTCAGTGCTCTATGTCTTATATTGTGAACTCAGTGAACTTTTAACGCCAGCTATGCATTTTCGGTTACATCCCCCTTTAAGGCCATGGCCACCTTCATCTGAATCCTAACCTCAATATTACAAATACACGCTCTACTACAGACACCATAATAATACAGGTTATCAGACAAAACCGAGACACACACCCAAGTACACGGGGCTGAAGGACCACGATATCGCAAAGCCCCTAAATGAATTAACAACAACAAAACGTGTAAAATGAATTGGCTATCAAATATTGACTTCCAGTAGCGATATGGTGTTATCGCTCGTGACCACAAATATTCGAGTAGTTCCTGTTTGATAACATTGTTAAATCGTGAGCACTACCTCTTCGCTTATAACAAGGCACAATCACCGTTGAATCAACTCAACGTGATACGCAGGTCCGCTTATCTAAGGCAGTAACAATAATTGAGGCGTCCATTTCCAAACAGCCTTTTTTCCACGAGTACATTTTTTTGCAAACAAGAAAAAACGTTTGGAATGTTGTTTTTCTGATAGAACATACTCATTCCAGAGTTGTTTGGTTAATAATGACCTATATGACCCATCTAGATAGTTTCTTGGGTAAAGCAGCGCATATTCACGCCACAATCATTAAAAAAGTATTTGGACAAGGGTCATTTTGGAACTGACTAACGGACAAGGGGCATTTTGGTCCTGTATGCTCTGAAGAAGGTCCTTTATTGTTTCTGTATTACATACTTTTCATTTATATGACTGGAAATATGGATGCTCCGTATTCTCATTAACTCAAGAATTGTATTGCATTTTATTTTACATGAAAATAGCAAAAGTAAGTAATTTCCTAAACATATTAATCTTCATTGAAGTAATTTCCTTAAGGGAGCATTGCCATCATGTTACACCATGTCATCAATATCCTCCATCAAACCACCATCATTTTCCTCTTCTGAACTTTTGTCCTTATCTTGCACAGTATTTGACAGAAGGAGGGTTTTGTATAACTGGAGTGTTGGAAGGTTGTCCCATGTAGGACCAAAGCGGAGCTGAAGTAACTTCCTGACATCGTCTCTCTTGGGCTGCTTCAGTGGCACACCAGATGGAATAATAGCTGGCTGAATATCTCCAGCATTTCTCCCTGGGCGACAAACTTTCCTACCTACACCAGTATCAGTGTTGTAGGATACCTCGCCAAGTACAAGCACTTGGGCCGTTGGTACATTTCCTCGCATTACAATAAATCTCTTGCAGGTGGAAAACCGAAAGTGCCACTGGCTTGGCTTCTTCACAATACCAACAGAAGCGTCTTTCCAGGCGTACATTCGAAAGTCTTCTCCTACTTTTAGAACAGTCCCATGTTTCCTAATCACTTCATAGTATTTTTCAACCTCGACTATTGTGTCCATGTTTAGCAAGTCCTTCTCAATACGACCAAAGACTCGATCAGGTGGCATGAATGAATGCCCTGGCACTGGGAAGAATAACTGCACTTCAGGAATATTTGGGGGAACATCAGAGTCTAACCACTTCATCAGCATAGAAATCAATGTAGTGTTTTTATTCTGACCCCCGCAACCATCTGCAAAATGTCGCACTGCAGGACTTCATATTCACTTATATCACTGTGAATGAGTCTATCATGAATGGCAGAGGCAATTTCAGAAGACCCTTTGTGATGAGTTGCTTCAGTCCAAGTGTATAGAAATACCTTGTCTCGAGTTTGTGAATCCTTCGATGTTCCTTGAACGATGCCAAAATTGTACAAGTAGAGCTGCCTAGAGTAATAAGCAGCTTGGTCAGGTACTTTAGGTAACGGCATATTCTTTTGACAATCAAAAGAAAATGTGACTGATTTTTCAACATGTGGGCGGAGAGGTGTTCGAAGAATGCATTGGCTTTACGTTTATGGCACTCCAATTCAATCTCCAAGGACCTTAAGCCTCTCTTCATATTGAATGCACTTGGAACATTTATCAGTTGCCGGAGTGTTGAAACTTATGTTATATTCATTGCAAAAAATATTTCTAAAGAACTCATAGTTTACTTTTAGGTTGTCATTAGCACACGCACTGTTATAAGCATCCCATAGTCGTCGAATGGTGAGAGTGGAATCAAGGTGCATTTTGTTAGTGTTTTATTCCGGCAATAATGGCTGTCAATAGGTGCCAAGGATTCAACAAACATCTTGACATTGTTATGTTTATCAGTGTACAAATGAGAACGATGGTCACCACCTCGATTTTCTCTTGCAGGCAGTCATGTTTGCCAGTGGAATCTACAAATCCTCTGCACTCTTTTTATATCAATGTTAAGAATACTTCAAAAAAGCACGTTGGCAAATCTGGATTTGTTTAACTGAATTACCACACTTCATGGGCATAAAGTACTTGTGCCAGTATTGGGTGTTTTGCTTACGTTTGCCCCTGCTTCTATCACGTTTAGGCGTTTCTGTAGAAGTATATTTTAAAATAATGTTATCCTGATCAACTTTAACACTTTTATAATCACAGTGGTGTGGGTAGAACATCTGGTGGAACCTACATACATCTTGCATTGTCATAGAAGAACACTGAAAGTATTTCCTTCCTTTATGGTCACACTTTGGAAGAGTTGGAAGCCTTTGAGATGAATGTCTGGCCTTTTTATCCCTATTCTTTCTCCACGCAGCGGGGTTTCGTTTCTTTTTGCGTCATTTGCCTTTATAGCCCAGGCATATTAAGTTTTAACCTAAAAAAAAAAAAGTAAAGCTGAAATTTGGCATAGATGTTCCCTAGTACCCTAGTAACAAATCCTGAAAAGTCCCCATCTCTGCGGCGTCCGCGTCATAGTTTTTGGAAAGTTCAAAAGGACTTAAATGGGGCCTAAGTGCCAAAAACAGCATTTTTGCTTCCTGCGTTCAAAATATTGATCAAAAATCAGTTCTAATGAGCTCTGATAGTAATAAGAGAAGGGCTGCGTTAAATATAACGCTCATATTGGTCGTAATTATTGCCATACATTTAAACAGATGAGTAATCAAACATTTTTAGCTCAACTTTACTCACGGAAATTTAGCTTATTTGTCATTAGCTGGGACTTATCGTGCAAACAGCTGCTGATAGCGACTAAAGACACGAAGTAAAAGTTGTAAATTACCCTTGTAGCTTTAAAACGATACATTGCCCATGTTCATCCGACAAACAGCAGCAGAGATAGAGTTACAAATATAAAAGTGGAAGTGTGGCAGTCGCTTTCTGACCGAACGCCCATTTACGCTGGTGGGCTCCATCTATTCACCTTCGCTGACACCATTTTGTATCTTTGATCAATAACTTTTAGGATGGTATTCCTTTGTATCCAGGTAAACTAGCAGAAACAGTTTGCATAGAACAAAACGAGTTTAATGCAGTTAGCAGTTAAACGTACACTCATAATATGCATAATCCAAATAATAACAAAACAAAGCTTATAAAGCTTTCTTTAGACAAAGAACACTTGCAAAACAAAGCTTACATCAGACTCAATCGTCTCCCTCACCATCTGAGCCATCAAATGTGACGTTGCCACATGCTTTTCCACTGCAGTGCCCACACATTAAAGAGCATTCTAAACCGGAACGTACACACTCACACCGGCTGCCACAAGAGCTCTTGTAGTTGCAGGACACCAAATTGAGGAGATGATCTGGAGCAGATGGAAGATGAGTTGTCACTGGTACTAAAGCTGAGTGTTGGATTTTCCATCCCCATTGGGTCGGGCCCAGAGAAAATCCTAACCATTCTTGAACTTGCAAATATACCCACAGTGAATATTGTTTGCAAGCCGTCGAAGTCGTCGGAAGTGAAGCCAGCTGAAATGACGCTGTGACCGGTTGTTTGGCAATTTTTGGGCTGTATTTCACTATCCGAAGTTCGTCGAAGCTTTTGCACTCCGATTTTGCACTATCGTGGAGTCAAATGGCGAACTTCTCTCCAGCTGATATTATGGCTTTTTCATCTGGAGCCGTAGAGACGAATACCTTCATTTCCTCGCGTAAAGATGCGGAATCCTTCAATATTTTCCAGGCTTGCTGTTTGATGTACTCTACCCACAGCTTTCCTGTGCGAGATTTCTGGCTCATTGAAGAAAATGTGTCATGAAGCGACTCTTTGAGACGTTGAAGGCAAGGTTATGATAGCAAGTCGTTGGTGGTGCCTTCTTGGAATGCGGTAAAAAGCGCCTGTATTTCGTCCTTGTCATCCTTCAGCCTGTCGTTCTTGTTGAGTAACATTGTCCCGACAGCCTGTTTTGTCAGAAAATGCGCTCTGAGGGCCCTAGAACATGTACAGTTTTGTGTTATTGATAAAATTGAAGGCATAACGTAATCATTTTTAAGAGTGAGATAATTGCAAGCCTACCTAGAATATGCGTGTCCAGACATCATATGAGTCACTGACGATTTAGCGTATATTTCCGCCCAGAACTCCTCCAAACTGCTTCCTTTCATCACGTAGCCGATTGCCCTGAGAAACGACATAAGAAGGTGAAATCCGCCTAGACGAACAATCACGTTTTTGAGTTCATCTGAAGTGTCCGATGCGACTATATCTGCAGCTTTCGCGTATAGGGGCTGGTCAAAGGTTACGAAAAAAGTGCTTTGTTTCAGTTCCGCGTACTCTCTTGCGGCAAACTTCAACGTGGAATACATGTATAGTTGATGGATTGCTCGGTTCCAAGTTAATGAACGGCAGTGCATCAACTGACGTCGTCTGGGGAGCTGGTTGAGCAGACAGTGACGTCTTCATAAAGCCGTTCCACGAAGCGGGTAAATTAATACCTGATCACCGTCCAGATAACCACAAGGAGTCCATCGTTGACGCAATAGCCACAGAGTTTGGGGCTTCCACAGTTAACTCCTTAACCTTGACGTCTTTGAACCAGGAGAAGAGGGCTTCCGATACCACGAAATGTTGAACTTTCCCATCGCCGCAATCACACCAGCATTAGGAACTTCTCGTGTACGTGGGAGTGGAGATATTTCACTGTCAGGCGCTGGACCTGCGCACTTGATTCCTCCCATGCAGTGAAATGTGTTTCGCCCGTCCAATGTCCTTATGTTAAAGTCAGCGTTGTCAAAGCAAAACTGCGTGAACGCTCCAGCATTCGGGCTTGGACGTTCTTCACGAAGCGCTGAAATTTCGTACCTGTGGACTTCCGCCACATTTACTGAAAATCCAATACTGTTTAGAAGCTGAATTAATTATTTCGAGTATTGTTGGCCTGTTCCGACAGGCCGAGCGCTGTCACCTAGAAACGCGATCGGGTGCCTTTTCAACAGCGGTTATGCTTTGGGACCGTAACTCGGTAACCGTTTCCCGCATAGACATGGGTATTGTAGCAATGTAAAGCTAAAAGTATGCTTTATAACTTTCATTCTGGGTCTTTAGTCAATATCAGCAGTTGTTTAAACAATAATGACCTGCTAATGACAAATTAACCAAATTTTCGTGTAAAAATTGTGCTAAAAATGTTAAATTAGTAGTTTTTTTCCTTCATCATTAGCAATAATTAGGTCTGATAAGTCCGTTATCCTACTGGTACATTTTTATTAATTGCTAAAGCTCGCGAGAACTAAATTTGGATCAAAATTTTGAATGCAGGAAGCAAAAATGCTGTTTTTCGCACTTAGGCTCCATTTAAGCCCTTTTGAACCCTCCAAAAACTATGACGCGGTCACCGCAGAGATGGGGACTTTTCAGGATTTGTTTCTAGGGTACTAGGGAACATCTATGCCAAATTTCAGCTTTACATTTTTTAAAAGAAAGTTCAGGTCTACTGTTAGAAATGCCTTCGTTCATAGTCACAAACTCACCAATTGTAATAAGAACAACACGAAGAATTACTTCCAAAAGTTAAAAACACTGAAAACTGGTCAATAATTCGCGGTAAATAAACAATGCATTATAGCGCGAAATGCACTCAGAGACGTACACTGTTGACGTCAGCTCACGGCATATCCGATCGTCAGAATGTATCCCTGTCTTTTATTTAGGCTAAACCTACTATTACCAACATATAAAAAGAAATTTACTCTCATAAAAGGACAGCAAATTAATATTCAGAAGCAATTTTATGACAGATGCTGAAACTACTTCATATACAGGACAAGGGTCACTTTGGAAATGGCGTCTCTCATTGCATTACAGTGTTGCATGGGCAAGGGTAGTTGTGGTTCGGTATAACATCAGTGATTTATATTCCGCCATATTGAATGGACAAGGGGCACTTTGGAAATGGACACGAATTTCAACCTCACTTTTAAAGGGTTTGGAGTCGTTTTGTATCTGTAGAATACGCATACTTCAAAAGAGGAGAATGAGAGGAAGACAGTGATACCAATATCTTAATATCAAAAATTTTGGGTACAAGGTGCTGTTTGGAAACGGACGCCTCAATTAAAAGAGACGTTATACCCTTAAATGGCTCAGTATCATATGGCTAACCGGCCACGGTGGCTGAGAGGCAAAGCTCGTGCCTCGCTGGCGTCAGGAGAGCAAGGGGTTCGAATCCCACCTCGGCCGTCCTGAAAATGGTTATCGTGGTTTCCTATTTTTACCACCAAACAAACACGAGACAGTTCGTTTCAACAGGCCGACTTCCTTCCAATATCCCTTCCCTGACCTTTCCTTAATTAGAACCAAGTTTACGGTTGCTTGGTCTACCAGTAATTATTATTATTATTATTTATCAATTCACCATTACAAACATGGGTTACTCTAAAGCACGGGTTAAACCAAGTGCTTTACACCAATACATAAAAACTATAATACAAACTATAATACACATCATGTATATACAAAATATAAGAGTTCATAATCACTCATTCATTAGCAAGGAAGGATCGCACAATATTGCATGTGGACAATAGGACTGAATGCTGCATACTCTTGTAGATGGTCGGCGGAAGATCCAATTCTTTCAGACTCTTGTGGAGTGTGTGAGGTATGAGGCCGTTGACTGACAATTTTACAGGCACTATCCGGACGCAGTTCATCTTCCATATCCTCTTGATTTCCTCTGCAAGCTGTCTATACTTGGAGATTTTTTCATTGTGTTTACGTTCGATGTTGGTGTCGTTGGGGACTGCTATGTCTATTATAAATGTAGTGCCATCAGCCTTATTTACTACTATGATGTCTGGTCGATTGTGATCTATTGTTTTATCTGTCACAATACCAGTGTCCCAGTATATTTTACACAGTTCATTTTCGTGGAGGGATGGTGGATGATACTTGTAGTAAGGGATATACTCCTCAGTTAATTTATATTTCTGTGCGAGTGCTTGATGAATGATGCCTGCAACCTGATTGTGCCGCTTTGTATATTCAACTGATGCTAGTATTGGGCAACCTGCAGTGACATGGTCAATGGTCTCGAGATGAATGGCGCATCGCCTGCATTTGTCTGAAATTACACTGGTATCTTTGATGATGTATTTCTTGTAATTTTTTGTAGCAATGACTTGATCTTGGATGGCAATTGCAAATCCCTCTGTTTCTCCAAACAGTCGACCACTTTGTAACCACATACACGATGCGTTTTTATCAATACTCTGTTGGGATAGGTTGCTGTAGTATTTTCCATGGAGGGTCTTTTCTCCCCATGCCTTTTCTTTTTCATGTAAGTGTAATGGCTGGCTGATATGATCATCAGAGGATGTACGAAGGTTCAATACTGTGTGTTTATCAGCAAGTACAATGGCTTTATGGAGAATGCTGTTTTCCTTTCTTTGATAGAAATATCTTCTAAGGGTTTTAATTTGCTTCTGGAGCAAAATTTGTAAATCCAGTACTCCTCGACCTCCCATCTTTCGTGGAAGAGTGACCCTTTCTTTACAGGCGTTTGGATGGTGTAAACGGTAAGTAGTGAGAAGGGTCCTTGTTTTTCTCTGCAGGCTTTCCATTTCTGTTGCTGACCATTTCAGAATACCAAATGAATATACTAGGGTTGGTATAGCGTATGTGTTGATAGCTTTAATTTTGTTCTTTGCACATAGACTGGTTCGCAGCACTTGATGTAGTCTTGTGGTATATTTTCCAATGAGTTCATCTTTGATACTTTTATGATCCAAAGTTGTATTTTGAGCAAATCCCAGATATTTGTAGGTTTCTATTTCAGTCATTCCTTCAATTAGAGATCCTTTGCGTAGCTCGTGTGGTTCAGAAGTTGCATATTTACCTCTTTCAATTGTCAGACGCTTGCATTTCTTCACTCCCAGCGTCATTCGGACATCGGATGAATATGAATCTATTATATTTAGCATGGCATTCATTTGAGTCTCACTGTGTGCATATACTTTGAGGTCATCCATATAAAGGAGATGGGATATTCTGTATTTCCTATTGTAGTATTTGATGTCAAATCCGAAACCGGTGGATTTTAGAATTTTAGAGAGAGGATTGATGGCTAAGCAAAACCATAATGGGCTTAGCGAGTCTCCTTGATAGATACCACGCTCAATTTTTATTGTGTCAGATGTGACACATTCATTGTCTGTCTTAGTATACAGTACTGTTTTCCAATTATCCATCGTGACCTCCAGGAAGTGAATTACAGCAGGGTTAATCTTATACATATGGAGGATTTCTTTCAGCCATGAATGCGGGACTGAATCAAATGCTTTCTGGTAATCTATGTATGCCGTATATAGATTCCTTTGATTATGTATCGCCTGTTGTGTTATCACAGAATCAATAACTATCTGTTCTTTGCATCCTTGCGACAGCTTCTTGCATCCTTTCTGTTCCTCAGCCAAAATGTTATGTTTGTCGAGAAACTTGTATATTTCGTCCGCAATTATGGACGTAAATAGTTTGTAAAGTGTTTGGAGACAGGTGATAGGTCTGTAGTTTGATGGGTCTTTAGTATTTCCACTTTCTTTTGAGATTAGATATGTAATTCCAGCAGTAAGGAAATCAGGACATTCCTCAGGATGATGGATGAGGTAAGTAAATTGCTGGGCTATCTTCTGGTGCACGCACGTGAAATGTTTGTACCAATAATTGTGAATTATCTGTGCCCGGCGCTTTCCAATTCTGAGTTCTCCTTATAGCATCATACACATGCCGTTCTTCAATGGTATCAAAATCCATTTCTTCATATACATTATTGCTATTTCGTTCTTCGTTGATCCAATTTGCATTTTCATTGTGCGGTGACTTTGCAGCCCATACACTTCTCCAAAAATCTTCCGTTTCTTGCGTGCTAGGAGGTTCTGCTTTTGTCATGGATTGTTTGTTTCGTTTGATCATTCTGTAGAACTGACCTTCATTGTTGGAGAAAAGTTTGTTTTGTGTTTTCGTCGCTCGTGATTCCTTGTACCTCCTGAGTCTCGCTGCTTTTGCGCATAATTTTAGCTTTTGGTTGTCAATGTATTCCTTGATTTTTTCTGTGTGATCATATTCCTTTATATGGCTGTTGATTTTTCTGAATATATTTCTCAGCTTTCGATTGGTTTTGGGTTTAGTTTTATTGTTTAAATATGCTGTTAGTTGGCCTATGATTTTCCTCAGTTCCTTGATGTCATTTTCTAATCGACGCTGCCAGGGTGGAATGTATTCTGCATCTGCACCTTTTCCACGAGAGCTTCCAGACAAAGGTATTAGTTTCTGGTTGTTCAGCCTTATCACAGTTACTGCTGCGCAATATACAAGAGAGTTTGTTTCTTCTAGATTATCGGATGTTTCCACATACTGTTTTAGGATGTTATTTGTCATACTGACAAGAGATTTACTCTTTGCTGTTTCTAGGAGTTTGGGCAGCTTTGGTCGATAGTCTACTTTAATGCCCATAAATTCTGTCATTGCCTCTTTAAACACATGTTCAATAGAACTTGTTTCATCAGAACTCGAGATATTAGTAGGGATAGTTGGTTCAATAATTCCCTCTTCCCCTGTGTCATTTCTGCAGGTTACTTCCTGAACAGCTTGAATCAATAATGTGGATCTGCTTTCATTGTTGGATTCTGAAGCTAGAATTTTTGCTGCTTCCTCTTTAAGACTTTGAATCATTATTGCAGGAAGTCTATTGTTCCTCACTATTACACGTCTTTGGTCTGCAATTCTTTGTTCTGTAACGAAAGAGTAGTCAGGAAAATTCTCCACAAACAACTTGTGCAAATCCTTCCTATATGTTGTGAGGTCTCTCTCTAAGTTTGTAACAATAAAGTAGGAGTGCATTATGAATTTGTTCATCTCATCAGTCCATTTTAAGCGCTGCCTCAGTTTGCCTGCCTTAGTGGTCAGTTGAATGTTTGAAACACTTTCGACAGGGGGAGATGACGGCTGTTGGGTTTTCCTATCTGCGTTGTCGGCTGTAGAATTTTCGGGTGACCCGACATGTGCCCGCCTGTTCAGCATCATGTCACTGGTGGTTCGCCTGCTGTCACGTTCAGCACCAGCTCCAAACGTGCCCCGACGCACCTCGGGTAGCGTCCTTTTCCGAGGCTCATTATTCTTTGACATTTTCTCCATTATCAATGGGTTGCGTTTTATACCTACTGCCAGGATTTCATTTAGGCCGCCCCTAACATGGGGTACAGACGCCTTTCACAGCCGCCCCTAACATGGAGTACAGACGCTGTTGGCTAGTGCTTATGGCGGCACTGACTCGCCTTGTCACATTGCTGTCTTTGGATATATGTGCCATTTTATAGAGACTGTGGTGCCATCCACAGACCCACCACATCCTGTTAGCAATGCCGCTGTTGGTCCGGGACTGCTTATTCGTCAGGTTGCCCTGCTTATGTCGCAGCTACCCTCCATATCTAGAGGGCGATCCACTATCCGCCACCTGTGGACCCGTCCGGCCGTAGTCAGCTCTACGTCCTCCTCGAGGCGGATTATTATTATTATTATTATTATTATTATTATTATTATTATTATTATTATTATTATTATTATTATTCTTTCTTCGATTCGGCCAACTAGGTACCACGTCAGTTCAGCTGTCTCTTCTTCCGAGCTCTAACTACCGCCCAGTGTTCCCGCACTCGTCTTCGGTGTTGTTCTTTTCTCTCTTGGGACCAAGCCTTCCCTGTCTTCAGCTTCGGCTTTTCCTGGAAACATTTGTGCGTACGTAGTTTTTCCTGAAGTGGAACACGCTCCTGGATATCTTTAGGAGAAATTTCCATTTCACGTAGATCTTTCTCACCTTCCGTAAACCATGCCCCTTTGGTTTTCTTATCTTGGAAGTACGTCAATATCCGTTTTGATATCCTGCCTGGGCTCATTCGTGTCACGTGGCTATAAAAGGCAATCCTTCTTTTTCGAATCGTGTCACTGATCTTCTCCACGTGCTTGTACAATTCGTGGTTGTGACGCCTTCTGTACTCGCTGTTTTCTTTGATGGGACCGAGGATTTTCCTCAAAATCTTCCTTTCTTTAGCCTCTAGTTTTTCCATCAGACCCTTCTTGTTCATTATTAGAGTCTCAGCCGCATACAGAGCCTCTGGTCGAATAACAGTGCAGTAATGTCTAATTTTGGCGTTTAAGGATATCGATCTCTTATTGTAGATGTCTTCAGTCAGGTTGTATGCCATTTCCATTTTATTAATGCGTGACATGAAGGCTTCCTTCTCCGATAGGTTAGGCTCTATCCATTCACCGAGGTATTTAAACTTTTCTGCCTTCTGAACTTTTCCTAGTCCGACCTCCAGTTCCCTGGGCGCTGACTTTATATTTGTCATGAATTGTGTCTTCTCAAAGGAGATTTGAAGCCCAGCCTTCAGTGCTTGATTTTTCAGCTGGTTAAGTTGTTCTTCTGCCATATCAATGGAATCTGAAAAGATCACTAGATCATCTGCAAAGGCTAGACAGTCGATTGTAAGATTCATATACTTGTACCCTAGCCTTACGCCATTTTCTACCCTTGAATTTTTCATTTCCTTCCGCCATTCTCGGATGACCTTTTCCAAAACACAATTGAAGAGAAGCGGTGATAGCCCGTCTCCTTGCCTCACTCCTTTCCTGATTTCAAAGGCATCAGACATCTCTCCTCTGAACTTCACTTTGGAGGTGGTGTTGGTCAGGGTTTGCTGGATAATTGATTGTGTCTTGTTATCTAAGCCAAACTCTTCAAGGATTTGCAGGATTTGTGACGCCTTCTGTACTCGCTGTTTTCTTTGATGGGTCCGAGGATTTTCCTCAAAATCTTCCTTTCTTTAGCCTCTAGATTTTCCATCAGACCTTTCTTGTTCATTATTAGAGTCTCAGCCGCATACAGAGCCTCTGGTCGAATAACAGTGCAGTAATGTCTAATTTTGGCGTTTAAGGTTATCGATCTCTTATTGTAGATGTCTTTAGTCAGGTTGTATGCCATTTCCATTTTATTAATGCGTGACATGAAGGCTTCCTTCTCCGATAGGTTAGGCTCTATCCATTCACCGAGGTATTTAAACTTTTCTGCCTTCTGAACTTTTCCTAGTCCGACCTCCAGTTCCCTGGGCGCTGACTTTATATTTGTCATGAATTGTGTCTTCTCAAAGGAGATTTGAAGCCCAGCCTTCAGTGCTTAATTTTTCAGCTGGTTAAGTTGTTCTTCTGCCATATCAATTGAATCTGAAAAGATCACTAGATCATCTGCAAAGGTTAGACAGTCGATTGTAAGATTCATATACTTGTACCCTAGCCTTACGCCATTTTCTACCCTTGAATTTTTCATTTCCTTCTGCCATTCTCGGATGACCTTTTCCAAAACACAATTGAAGAGAAGCGGTGATAGCCCGTCTCCTTGCCTCACTCCTTTCCTGATTTCAAAGGCATCAGACATCTCTCCTCTGAACTTCACTTTGGAGGTGGTGTTGGTCAGGGTTTGCTGGATAATTGATTGTGTCTTGTTATCTAAGCCAAACTCTTCAAGGATTTGCAATAGGGTGGTTTGATCAATTGAGTCGTACGCTTTCCTAAAGTCAACAAAGGTCATCACGAATTCCCTGTTCCTGAGTTTCAGATATGAAAGGATGGACTTCAGATTCATATTCTGCTCAGCACATGATCGTCCCTTTCTGAAACCCCCTTGGTATTCCCCCAGTTGTGGATCGATTTGTTGTTCCGCCCTATTCTGCAGAGCTTTTGAGAGGATCTTGTAAGTTATTGATAGAAGAGAGATGCCACGGTAATTGTTCACATCGGTTTTCTCCCATTTTTTATGTAGTGGATGAATTACGGCAGAGGTCCATCCACTTGGGAGTTTATCGCTCTCCCAGATCTCTTGAATAATTGCAACAAGCTTGTCGACTGCTTTTTCCCCTGCATGTTTCCACAGTTCAGCAATTATCAAATCTTCACCCGGTGCCTTGTTGTCCTTCAGCTCTTGGATGATCTTCGTGATTTCAGCCTTCGTAGGAGGGGACGAATCAGGGTAGATGTTTGGATTTATTTCATAAACGAAAGGGGTCTCAGGAACCTCACAGTTGAGGAGATTTTCAAAATAAATTGCTAGAATCTGACAAGTATCCTTATCATTGTGAGCTAATTTCCCGTTGAAATCTTTAAACTGTAGACTTGGGGGGTTGTGTTTGTTCAAACTGTGCTTGAAGGTTTTATAGAAGTTACGTGTGTTATTTTTCTGGAAGTCTTGCTCAATCTGTACCAACTGTTCCTTATTAAACATGCGTTTCACGCCACGGATGGTTTTTGATGCAGATTTTCTCGCGTTTAGGAAGTTTACCCTGTTCTCTTCATTTTTGTGACAATTCCATTTCTGCCACGCAACCTGTCTTAGCTGAACTGCTGTATCACATTCATGATCCCACCAAAGATGCTTTCTTGATTTTATGAGTGGGACAGTCTCCTTTGCTGTTCTGACTATAGCCTCTTGTAATTGTTCCCAATTCTCTGGATTTAAAGTTTCCAACTTGTGGGTGAATTCTTGGTTGCTCCTTAGCTTTTCTCTGTCAAACTTATCAGTTTTTCTTGGAGTAATCTTTTTGTTATTTCTTTGAATTAGTCTAACTTTGATCTGCGATAGGTAGTGATCCGAGTCTAAGTTGCCACTTCTCAGAACCTTCACGTTCTGGATCTCTCGTTGCGCTTTCCGTGCAATGAGGACATGATCAATTTGGAATTCACCAAGGTTGGAGTTTGGAGAAATCCAGGTCTTCTGTTTTCTGTGTAGGTGTTTGAACGCCGTTGACTTTAGGACCAGATTGAATGCTCTGCACAACTCCACAAGCCTCTCTCCATTACGATTAGTTCTCCTGTGAGCTGGGTAGTTTCCAATAATCTTCTGATATTTTCGTTCTTTGCCAAGCTGGGCATTGAAATCCCCTAGCAGAATTATGGTATGCTTGTCAGGTACCTTTGAGAGGATATATTCTAGCTCCTCCCAGAATGCGTCTGTTCCTTCCGGGTCCTTCTTATTCGCCTGATTGATTGGCGCATGTACGTTCACCATTGTGTATACTCTATTTGTACACCGAAAAGAAAAAGTAGAGACTCGGCTGTTAGGGGATGTGAAGTCCACAATCGAACCCAAAATCTTCCTGTTGACAATAAATCCTGTGCCTAAGTGTGGGATGGTTTTTACTACACGTTTACCGGTCTTGCCTTTGAAGATTCTATAACATTGTGACTCAAAGCACTGTTCATCCGTGAATCTTGTTTCCTGAATTGCAGCGATCAATATCTGATATCGGGACAAGACATCAGTAACCTGTTTGAGTTTGCCGGACTTAAGAAGTGAGTTTGCGTTGAAAGTAGCAAAAAAAATCCGGCGTTTGAATCTGATCTTTCCTGGAGTCTCCGATACCTCCACGCATGCCTGCGCAGGCTCCCCAGAATCCGAAGGCCTGCATGCTTCACTCAAGGTGAAGGTGGATTGGTTACCACCTGGGGTAGTAGCTTCTGCTGAATTTTTCTCCATGCTTTGAACAGTTGAAAAACTGTAGATTGGGGTCAGTGATATTTCGCACTGATCAAAATACTACCAAGGTTGTGAGCCTTGGAGGGCCTCATGATGTCTTCCGGCTAAGAGCAGACATTTCCTCCTACTCGAAAAAGGTATGGTTTTTTGCCAATACTCGGGTGGCTGATTGCAGTGGTCACCCACTGGGCAATTATTATTATTATTATTATTATTATTATTATTATTATTATTATTATTATTTAGTGAATGGATTTTAGTGCCGGGAGTGTCCGAATCGCCAGAGTTTGTAGCTGCTTCTGTGCGGACACCCATGGGGTGAGCTACAAGTACCGTCGCATGTGGATGAGATGAAATGAATGAAGATGAATGAGCAAGTTCAATTTCAAGTAGTTCCAACTTTGGCTACCAGATGCCACTGACACCTAGCGACGGACGTTGGAGCTTGATATAGCGTTTCTAACGAAATATAACCGACAAATTTGGCTACACACTATCAATCGTAGTGGCAGGTTCTTTTTCATGCCATAAATCTATGACATGGGCCTGGCGGCTTTACTTCCGCTCCGAAGGAAGGCATACTGAAAGATTTTAACGCTCTTAAAAAACGCGATCTTAGGCATAGCAGTTCAGCATGCTACCGACTACGCCACCGAAGCCGCTGACCAGTTGTATCTGCTGACAAAGTGTGTTCAGCTTCCAGTCACCGTCCTTGCGACGGTAGAGGAATGCTCCCCTGCAGAGTCCGAGCTGGGAGGATAAGCGTCAAAAATAGAAAAAATGGTATGGCTATCACACCTGCTACATAGTGTCTCACTGTGTACATTAGGCATACCGAGGAGAATCACTTGCTGGACCTGCCCGGAGGAAGAGAGCCAACCGTGTAGTTGTGTTGAATTTGTTTGATAGGCATATGCCTGTATAGTATTGTATTTATGTGCTGACTGTAGTAGTGTGTGTACAACATTAGGGACAGGGATGAGGTAGGCGCCCCGGAAGTAGAAATAAGGTACTATCCCGGCATTTGGCTGGAGGGAATGTGGAAAAATCCGGGGGAAATCACACTCAGGATAGCCACCGCCAGTACCGGGATTCGAACCTACGACTCGTAGGTTAAATGCCTGTCAGAAATGGTATATGAGACTGGTTAGAATGGAGCTTTGAATCCAGCGGTTGGCATATTAGTGAGGATTTCATTTATTTCATTTCATTTATTTCATCGTATGGTGAATTATATACACAATTTACATTATACAACATTATCCACATTCTGCAACCAAGTTATGACATTTGGAGTGACATGAAAGAGTTCAGCAGGGTTCCCAGGGAACGAGAACAGAGGGCAGCGTCGGAGCAGAAGATCCATTGTCTGCTCCTCTTGATCACAGTCGCACATTGCTGAATTGGTCCAGTCCCATCTGTGTTGAAAGAATTTACAGCAGCCATGGCCGGTTCTGAATCTGTTAAGACGGCACCACAGTTTCCTTGGGAGGTCAGAACCTTTCAGTTCCTTTGTAGGATCAAGAGAATGGGCACTTGTCCCCGCTGTTTTAGTTGACCACTCGTTTCTCCAACTTTGGTTTAAATTAAACCCATCCACATATAGTATTTCTGCAGTAACATATGTTGGCCTCCTAGACCGTAGTCGCTGTTGTGAGGGATGGCAAAATTCATGGTAAGGTGGTAAAGTAGGTGAAGCCCTGATCTTCTTAGCCTCTCTCAAACATGCTTGTTTCCTTCTTAGATGTGGTGGAGGAATGTGGCTCAGCACAGGCAGCCAATGGCAAGGCGTTGATTTAATAGTACCAGTGATGCATCGCACTGTATCATTTAACCTTGAGTCTACTTTATGCACATGTGCACTTTCCAACCACACGGGTGCACAGTATTCTGCTGTTGAATAGACAAGGCTAATGCCAGTTAGGCGTAAGCAGTCGGCAGAGGCTCCCCAGGAAGTACCACTAAGTTTATGTAGGATGTTGTTTCTTGCAGCAATTTTATGGGAGAGCTTGGTGAGATGTTCTTTGTAGGTCAGGGTTCTATCCAAAGTCACTCCAAGATAAGTAGGAAAGGGATTGTATCTAAGTTGTTGTCCGTCAAGCAAAATATTCGGTTTGTAATTAGAAAACCGATGTGCAAGGTGGAAGCAGGATACTTCTGTTTTATTCAGACTCGGAATCAATCTCCAGGACTGAAGGAAAACTGACATTCTCTTAAGGTCTTCAGTAAGGGTGTTTTCTGCATCTTCAAAATTTCTGCTTTGCGTTACAAGCGCAATATCGTCAGCATAAATGAACTTTCTTGCCTTAGTATTTGGCAAGTCATGAATATACAGGTTGAAAAGGATTGGGGCCAAAACAGATCCTTGTGAAAGTGAGGATATAATATTAAGACAAACATACACAGTCACATCACCACATTTATTCACTTAAGATGTATTCCTATGAAGAGTGCGTTAAAATTGCTAATTTATGAAGAAAATACTATCGAATATTAATTACTCTCTGTGCCCGTTTGCTCCGGGATACCACGGGGTCTGGAGACTGAGGTCAACCACTTACCAATGTCTTACTCCATAAATTTACGAGAGATCACAGTTGATTTTTGGGGAGGGGGCACTTGTAATATAGCGAGTGCATGCATTTTCAGGTAGGATTGCATGAACGTTACATAGTGGTTTCGAATGTTGCATTACACGGAAAAATCCTAATACATACACGTCTTCTTCTATTCTTTTTTATTATTATTTTCTGCTTTGCGATCTCGTGTTCTTGTGTGTGTTTAAATTTTGTCTAATGACCTACAGTATGTTATTACGATGTGTATTTGTAAATGAAGGTAGGAGTGTCAAGGAGATGGCGGTGTTCTTAAATTTTGAGTGCTGAAATCTGCATAAATGAAGGTGGTCAACATTTCGAACACTTGCTGCAGTAAATATGCAGCGTACCCTGCTTTCATCTTACAGACCATTATGTCTTCCAATCTGGCTAAGTACCATCAAATAAAAACGTCCCTTTTAAGGACCAAATAAACATGCAGGCACTTTGGCTGACGTAACAGGAGCGATGTATGATTTAGCCATCTTGTCTACCGAGAGCTGTGGTGGGATGCTAGCATTTCTCATAGACAATTCCTCTCCAGACGTAAGGTAGTGTTATTCAAAACTGTGATCGTTTTAAACACTCGATATATTGGAGGTCATTGAAATAACACTGCCGCTAATGATTTTGAATATATTCGCGAGCATGAAATCAACGGTAAAGTTGTACTAAGGCCGCAAGGGAACATGTACTAATATTTTAGGATGACTAAGATATACGCGTTGGTTGGGTTGCTTTTCTCCGAAGAAAATAAGAGACTGTTGGATCACTCTGTGTACTATATATAATACAGTGAGGGTCTTCTCCAAAAGAACGGAGGTTTTGCTTGCCCGCTAGACGGGCGGAGAGTGATTAATCACCACCACTCTTGAGAAGCACTTGGCGATAACACGAATAGTCCCGAATGCTAGCATTGCATTTATTACACATGCAGCTGGCAAGATACCTTTGTTGAGAGAGTTGAGACTTGTGGTGAAGTTTTGTAGGCTGCTGTGTATCCCGTGAACATGGCGAGAGATTGAACAAAACAACGCATTTTCCTAGTGGAAACTTAACTTCTCAAGAAGAAGTCTTACAGTAAATGTGTTCGGAAATTTCAGCGCAGTTTTCCAGACTCAACAAAACCTACAAGAAACTGTATTAGGCCTATCAATTTA
This sequence comes from Meconema thalassinum, assembly GCA_946902985.2. Classification (NCBI taxonomy): domain Eukaryota; kingdom Metazoa; phylum Arthropoda; class Insecta; order Orthoptera; family Tettigoniidae; genus Meconema; species Meconema thalassinum. The sequence goes on from OX336391.1 coordinate 393,492,377, forward strand.
TTTCGAAAGTGACGAAAAACTGGGGCGGTTGCTGACATGAAGAAAAAGCATCCAAAGACTGTATTAACAAAAGAAACCTTGCAAGATATTCGTCTAAAAATGAAGGTAAGTCCGAAAAATCTAGCCGTTGCCTTGCACAAGAATGTGACATATCAAAAACTTCTGTTCGAAGGACGTGACGTCTACTAGCAAAATTGTGTGCATGAAGAACTGTGTTTACTTAATGACTACAAAGACTAAGAAACTAAGGTAACAAAATGATTGTGTTCAGTTTACATTCTGTAGAGTTCTAGTGTAATCCATGTTACCGTTTCCTATCAAAAACGTATGTGTAGAGTAAAAGGAACGAGGTATTCTGGTGTTTGCTTTCGAAAATGTGTGGCCCCTACATACGAAGAATCAGTGGACTTGCGAAATGTGTGAAAATCACGTAACATTTACAGTGCGCCTATGTAGCCTATGCACATAGAAGAAAAATTAACATTTTCCCCAAAAGGCACATAGAGACCAGTCTTCGAAACCCGGAGAATGAGGATTTAATAGATAATTTTTCCAGTACCGTACGTTTACAATTAATATTGTGGCTTTCAGTCGGTCAACACAAAAGACATTCCAATTACTGGAATATATGAAAAATAACCTGAAATGAATTATATGAGATTAAGATTTATATATATTGTTACAGACTGCTGCAGAAGAAGAAAACTAATGGATGACATATTTCGCCCATCAGATCAAAATACGCAAGACAAACAGCTCTACAAAACACTACCAAACCTACAGTGATACCCACAGATAATCTCTGTACTTCAAAAAACAAATTAATAGGAAACCTGTCAGAAAACTTAGTATAATAATAATTTATTTATTTATTTACATATGTTACGCCCTCATTGGAGCACTTAATCAAAACAAGTATATACATATCTCAAAAACAATATTAAAGATTCAGCTTCTTATTTTTCTTCTTTTCCCAGAACATTTTCATTCTAGTCGACCTTGCCGCTTTCTCTGCATCGCTTATGGTGTAAGTTTTGCGGGTAAAGGTTTTTAAGGGAAGTCGGATGTTCTTGTTTTTCAAGATAATCTTCTCATCTTTGTTAGCAATTTGGGACATTGTCAAGCCGAGTTCATCCAGATCATTTTGAATTTCCATAAACCAAGAGTTCTTTGTTTTACTTTTGAAAACATAATTAAATAATACTTTTAATTGTCTGGTATCCGGCAGGCGTGAGATATGACAAAAAAAAAGGCAATTCGCCTTTTTCGCATAGTATCGACTATAGACTCAGTTTCTTTATAAACCACTTCATTTGGTAATAGACGCCATTGACCATGCACCTGATGTTTTTTATTAATTATAGTTCTGAGAATTCTTCTATCAATCTTCTGTAATGTGTCAGTAACTGATCGAGTGTTTAACTTAAAAAGTGTTTCACAAGCATATATTGCTTCCGGTTTAATAACTGATTCGTAATGTCGTAATTTGGCATTTATGGAGAGTGTTTTTAGCCTATTTTCAATTTTGAAAAAATAGGCTTATGAGATCACCTTTTGTCCGTGTGTGTGTGCGTGTGTGTGTGTGTGTGTGTGTGTGTGTGATTCGTGTGTGTGTCCCCCCCTAATAAAATCTAAACGGCTGGAGCGATTTCAATGAAACTCGGTATGTTCATAGCACTATTTCCGGCGACCTCGACCGTGCCCTTCAAATTTTGTTACGTCTCACCAATGCAAAATGGCGGCTGTGCGAAATATTTCACTAGCATTCAATGTCTCCGGAACTATTACCGATATCGCCCTGAAATTGTATACGGTGATAAAGGGTACTACTAGAAGTTCACCTATGAGACTTTCAAAAACCTGGTGACTACAACACCAACATGGCGGTCAAGCGAAGTTGAGAATTTTAATTGACTTTTCTCGCGATTTAACTATCCACACGTAATGAAACTTGGTACAGCAAATGCTTATGCACATTGTAATGCACTGGAGTCTAATTTAGTTCAATTGTTTACATAACTTCAAAATGGCGGCTGTGCGAAATATTTCACTGACATTCTATATCTCCGAAACTATTACAGATATCACCCTGCAATTTAGTACGATGATAAAGGGTACTGATATAAGTTCACCTATGTATATTTCATAAACTTGTAAAATAGAAAACGAACATGGCGACCAAGCGAAGTTGAGAATTTTAATTAGACTTTTCTCACGATTCAACCATCCAAACGTAATGAAACTAGGTACAGCAAGTGTTTATACAAATATTAATGCACTGGAGTCTAATTTAGTTCAATTGTTTACATAACCTCAAAATGGCGGCTGTGCGAAATAATTTCACTGACATTCTATATCTCCGAAACTATTACAGATATTACCCTGCAAGTTTGTACGGTGATAAAGGGTACTGGTACAAGTTTATCTATGTATATTTCATAAACTTGTAAAGTAAAAAATGAACATGGCGACCAAGCGAATTTGAAATATTTTAATAGACTTTTCTCGTGATTTAACTCTCTGAGCGCAGTGAAATGTGGTACAGTAAATGATTTTGCAGATTGTAATGCACTGCCATATAATTTAAATCAATTGTTTACATAACCTCAATATGGCGGCTGTGCGAAATTTTAAAATTAAGTTTTTATTTCTTGTGTCGTAATCATGCGATCGAAGTGAAAGTTTGAATAATGAACCTAGGCAATAATTGTCCTTGAATGGTACATAATTCTATGGCCTATACATATAACAATCCTAAATGGCGAGCTTCAGAAATATTTAGACGGTTCTCAATATCTATGAATCTTTTACAGCAACCAAACTGTTTTTTTTATGTTCATAGAGACTATGATCATATGTTCACCTATAGGACTTTCAGTAACCTGGTGAGCACAAATCCAACATGGCGGCGACGCGAAGTATAAATATTTAAATGGACGTTTTTCGCGAATTAACTATCCGAGTGCCATGAAACGTTGCACGTTAAATGCTTGTACAAATGTTGATCCACTGGCATGTAATTTATTTCAATTGTTTGCATAATCACAAGATGGCTGCTGTGCGTAATTTTAAAATCTCGATTTTACTTCTTGTGTTCTAATCATGCGATTGAAGTTTGAATACTACACGTACACAATAATCTTAATGTAATAGTACAAAAAAAATCCAACCTGGCGACAATCTGAAATATTTAGACGGTTCTCAATATCTACGAATCTGTTACAGCAATTAAACTGAAATTTTGTATGTTGTTAGAAGAAATTAACATGAGCAGGATATATGAAAATAGGCTGTATAGTTCTTCACGGAACTACTTGTGTTTTTTTTGTAACTAGACCAAGTAATATATTGCGCTTGTCTTAACTTTGTTGATCTATTTTCGATTGACGCTTTCTCATTCAAATTCCATGTTATAATCTCCCCTAAATGTTTAAATTTATGTACAACTTTAATTTCTTTATTGTTGATCAATGTAATAGCTTGTGTTTCCACATCAAAGGATGCCATTATTTCAGTCTTTTCAAATGAAATTTGAAGTCCTATTTCTGCTGCAATAGACCCAAGTTCTTCAATTTGGTGTTTAGCCTCATCTATACTGGTTGCAAGCAGTGCAAGGTCATCCGCAAAGGCCAAGCAATTCAGTTTTATATTAGTACCAATCTTTACATTTGGAGGACAAGTTTTGTTCCACTCACGCATGATCTTTTCAAGAACACAATTAAATAATAACGGTGATAGACCATCTCCCTGTCGAAGTCCAGTCCGGATATCAAATGGGTCAGACAAGGCGCCTCGAAATTTAACCTTTGATTTAGTATCTTTCAAAGTAACGCCGATGAGGTTGATAAGCTTTTGATGTAACCCAAATTCCCTAAGGATGTTAAGTAATGACCCTCGATGGATACTGTCATAAGCTTTCTTAAAATCCACAAAAGTAATGACCAAATCCTTTTGTCTCATTCTATGATATTTCATTATCCATTTCAGACTGATGATCTGATCCGGACAGCTGCGACCTGGTCGGAACCCTCCTTGATATTCTCCTAATTCTTGATCGAGTTGTTGTTGAATTCTTGTCAAGATAATTCTAGATAGAATCTTGTATGTTACATCAAGCAAAGAAATCCCACGGTAGTTGTTCGGGTCTGATCTATCACCCTTTTTATGAATTGGGTGGATTACAGCCATTCTCCATTCCTCTGGTATTTGTTCCGAATTCCATACATCGATGAGGCGTTTATGGAGGTTGGAGATGGTTTGTTCATTTGCATATTTCCATAGTTCTGCTACCAATGAATTCTCTCCTGCTGCTCTATAAATTTTGAGCCAATTAATCGCTGCACATACTTCAGTCAAGTCAGGAGGAATAATGTTCTGTAAATTTGTTTTATTTTTTGGATTAGGCTCAAAATCAAGATATTCCTTAGGTTCATCAGCATTTAGTAGTTCTCTAAAATAATCTGCTAGAATTTTAGGATTATCAGTATCATTGTGAGCTAGTTTACCTGATTTATCTTTCATTAATAGTGTAGGAGGGCTGTATTTAGAATGATATTGACGAAATGTCCAGTAATAGTCCCTTGTTTTGTGTTGCTTAAAGGAATCATCAATAATTTGTATGGACTTTTTTTAGTTTCTCTTTTAATTCTCCTAATTTCTTTGGCAGTTTCCCTTCGGACAATGGTTAATTCTTCTCGCGATTGTGTGGTCCTCTTTTGCTGATCATTGAGCCATGCTGTGTGTCTTTTCCGAATTGCAGCATCACATTCCTCATTCCACCATGCATGCTTTTTCCTTTTCCTAATAGGGACAATTTCGACAGCAACGGTTTTCAGTTTGTCAACCATCGTTTCTAGCTTGTCACTTAAGAGAGTTTTAGACTTTTCCTTATAGGACACATTATTTATTAAATAACTAGGGTCATATTGCCTTTGCATGGTCGAGTTTGACGATTTTTGTTTACGTCGTGGAGTTAACTTGATCTTTATCTTGGATATATAATGATCAGAGTCAACATCGACCCCACGTAGTACCTTCACGTTATATATTTCTTTGTAGAACTTTTTATCCATTGCAACATGGTCTATCTGGAATTCCCCTAGTACACTATTAGGGCATTTCCAGGTCATAAGCTTGTGTGGTCTTCGCTTATATCTAGTAGTTTCGAGACGTAGGCCATGTTCTTCACAAAGGGTGATTAATCTTTGACCATTCTTGTTAGTGAATTTGTGAGCTGGCCACTTACCTACTATTGGACGAAATTTTCTTTCTTGACCAATTTTTGCATTAAAATCCCCAAGCAAGATTTTAACATGAGTGTCTGGAATGTTTGATATTAGTAAGGCAAGTTCTTCCCAAAAATTGTCCGTTTCATCTCTAAATTTTTTGACATTCTTGTCATTAGTTGGGGCATGAACGTTTATCTAAGAGTATATTTTGTTTCCTGTCCTAATTGTTAAAGTTGCTAACCTTGATGAGTTCGACGAAAAGTCTTCCACTGAATCAATAATATTGGTATGTACTAAAAATTCCATACCAAATTGGAGGACATTTTTCATAACTCGTGGTCCTGGAGGTCCCTTGTAGATACGGTATCCTCCAGATTCAATGGGGGTCTTGATCTGTGTTTCTACGTTCTTGAAGTGCTGTTATTAAGATCTTGTGTTGGTCCAATATATCGGTTAAATGCTTAAGTTTTCCCATTTTAATTAACGAATTTATGTTTAATGTTGCAAAGAATGAAAATTCCCTATGTTTGTTAATTTTGAGTTTATATTTGGATTTTCGGGTTTCCAGGCGCTCCAACTCACCCGACTCTTCTACGCGGCACCCCACCGTATCCGAATGGTGCCTTGCGGTGGAAGAGTTCATTAGAAGACTGTTCATACTTGAGTTGATTGTCTGGTCTAGGACCCATGATCTGACCGTAGTCAGGGATTACAATTCCAGATGTGATCTGGAAAGGTGATGAATGGAATATGATAGGATGATTGATGAGAAATGGGAGTGTGTTTGGTCCGCGAGAGCTATTTTATTTCGCTCAAGTCCGCCAGCAAAACTGGTGAGGACCCCCCTATCCGCCACCTGGGACGCGCCATGTCGGAGTATCACCTCTCCGCCTTCCTATGACAACGTAGTAGGTTCGTGGAGTATAATAATAATAATAATAATATCGTATGGCCTCGGATGCCGGGTGCAAGCTTTGTTATTTGACAACCAGAGGGTAGCTTACATGTCGAATTTCGTTGTTCCTTGAAGCACTAAGAAAGCCAAGGAGGTTAGATATCTAAGCTCCTTGAACACTATAGCGCTTTCCAGTAGAGAAATGAGGAACTTTGTGTTGGCGGAAATTCCCGAGATTAATTTTGCTATTATGAACACGGCCTACTGAATTCAAATGGGTTCTTTGACATGCCAACATCATATGACATGCGCGTCGTAATTTTTGCCGCCTTTCAAAATTCACTTACCACGGCCAGGAGCGAACCTGGAAGCTTGGGGTTAGTAGACCGACACGTTAACCACTCACCCACCGTGGCAAGGCAGAAATTTAGTAAGTGTTGTAATTATTACTAATAAGTTAAATATTAAGGCACTGAGCACCCAAAAGGTGAACTATTAATTTTAATGTTGCAAAAACTTGGAAATATTAGTTTACAATTCTACTGTAGGTTTAGGGCTTACTGCTCGAGTGTATCACAGCAATGGTAGCTACACCTTCATAGATTAGTTTTGGGGGAGGAAGACTGGTTTTGTTGATGGGATAGTCATTTCTAGGTTTTTGCAACAAAGCCACTGTCAGTTAATCATATATATTCATCATTTTTTTCACTCCACATGTCTTCAAGTGTATTCATTTAAATCAATAGATTATAATGCATCATCGTAAGCTCTTCGTCAGATGGCCTGAGTTCAATTTCTGAATCTGCTATAACAAATTACAATTCCGATGGGGATTGAACGACTTGTGAGGACAACAGCTTCGAGTTCTATCCCTACCATTCAAGAAATCGTTTTCGTACGTAATCACTTCATTATCCAGGCACGTGTCTGAATCAGCTACCTCCTTCCCAATCCTAGTTTCAGATTCTACACAAGGAACTGATGACCACTAAATCGAAAGCCTCGTGGTAAAACAAGAAACAACGTTACAAATCAGAATATTTTTAGATATTCGTTTTGAAATTTTTGATACAAAATAAGAATTTACTGCACATTTATTCCGTAAACCCCGACCTCAAATACAAGTACTGTCGGTACTAACTGCAGCATGATTTCTAAAAACCCGCCCGCTTTAACCCTTACACAAGTTGTTCACAAACGCAGTGTGTTTTGGTAGAATAAACGGAGACCTGTGTTGGAGAGTAAGAGGACGGTTGGTGGGGACTGCACTGCGAGGAAGGGGGACGTTAGTAGGGGAGGTCGGAGCGCGCGCTGTTACGATGGGCGGTGGGGGGAAGAAATGAGCTGTTCGCTAGCTGAGTGGAATACCTCCTCCGATTCCACAGGCATCGAGCTGTAGTGTGTGTGTTAGACCGCCTAACCTGCTGCGGGGCAAAACAGAAAACCTCGCTCGAACACGTCGACCAGGTATATATTTCTCTCTCTTCTCTTCAAAGCGAGTGGAAGAGAAGGGAATGAGAGAAAGGTGAAAGAGAGAGAGAAACATTTTTTAAACCAGGCAAATAGTGCCGCAGGCGAGGGAACTCTGTAGCAGAGGCAAAGGTAAGGATGTCTACGATACTTCCAGTTACCAACTGAGCGTACGCGGCTGCTGTAAGAAAACGTACTGCGAGTGAAAAAACATTTTTAAAGCGGTCAGGGTGGTTTTAAACTTCGCCGCCATATTGGAAACTTAATAATAAGGTGTCATTATTTGTTTTAAGTGAATTAAGTGGTCGCGTCGTGTGCGTGTTCCTTTTATAATTCAAAATGTATAAACTACTAGGAGGTTTAAAAGATTATCTCAAGTGGCAAGATATAGTGATAGACAATGCAGTATTTCGGCTCCATAATACGTTCACGACTGTTCTGTTATTGATGTGTTCTATGATAATTACTGCTACACAATTTGTTGGCAATCCTATACAATGTATTGTTGGCAAAGGGCTTCCTACACAGCCCATAAACACTTACTGTTGGATCACGTCCACGTTTACTATGCCGGACGCATTTCTCAGACAAGTGGGTCGAGAGGTAGCGCATCCGGGCGTCGCCAATGATTTCGGTGACGAGGACGCCAAGAAATACTATACGTACTATCAGTGGGTGTGCTTCGTATTGTTCTTCCAAGCTGTGCTGTGTTACGTGCCCAAATGGCTATGGGATTCTTGGGAAGGTGGTCTGTTGAGTACGATTATAATGGGACTCAACGTTGGCATGTGCAAAGAAGAAGAAAAATGCAAGAAAAAGAAGGTCCTAATCGACTATCTACTCCGACATGTCAAGGTAAGAGTTGTTGAATTATCCGTCCATTAAATTCCGTTATAATAGTTGTTGTTTACTTATAATAGTTATAACTGAACGGGTGATATTGTGAAGCGGTCCTTGATCGAATGTATTAGGGTAGGTAGCCCATACTTCTCGCTTGAAATTGTGCTTATATTCCGATGTTAATATAGGTACCCCTATGATGTTCCAAGTGTGATGTGTGGTGTTAATTGTAGGAATTACTGAAACATGGTCGATTACCCAACCATTTTAAAGTGGTGGTGGTCGTGATAGTAAAATGCAGCTCATTATGACTATCCCACGTATCGATTGGATTGATATTTTTGTAACCCTAATATGACAGTAATTGACGTGTGTATACGAGCGCATTTTTTTCAAGCCCGCAATGTATAGAAAATCACGTCGTGCTGCAATAAAATTGTTTTATTTTTGTTTAATTGATCAGCAGTGTGACTTCCTTTTTAATAGACAGTGTTTTAAAACAAATGAATCAACTTAGTCGTCTTAATCCTGACGCAGGGAAAAATATCTCTAGTCTTTATTAGACCTTTAGATAACTGTCAACTTGAACCTGTCACATATTTAATTGCTTTCCCAAAAGTATGTTTTGAGTTATAATCTTTAGGGTGCATTAGAAAGTTGACTCTTCAACCTTCGCCAGAGAGAAGAAAAAATAGGTTTTAGAACATTGAGAACATTCTACCCCAAAAATGTAGGCCGTGAAGTGAATAGCCTGTCATAGACTTGATGATACGCTTCTAAACTAATTTTGAAAGCTATTATATCCAGAGAAATAACTGAAATTGACAAGTAGCATTGACCTCTGAAGCCATTTTCTATTTTACTGCAATGATAGTCATAATTGAAGGGTTTTGCTACTCGGATGATAAAAGGTTTGTCATGATTGCTAAGCTCACTGTTTTTAAACTGTAATGGTTCAGAATTCACGAAATGCTGTGCTGACGAATTTATTTCGGACCGTTGCCATGTTTTAAGCATGGTGCATCTGTCTCCTACAAGTTGTTTTTACTGAGAACAGTGTGCAACATAAGATGACGCAATCACTCGACATGACATAATCATCCCAAACCATGTGGTAGCTTACGTCCAATGTCATCCTAGCGGAAGTGCTAGTTGTAAGGTGAATGCACTTCCGCCATTTAAACCAATCAATGAAAATGTTCGAATCCTGAACGGGGTGGATGCAAACAAATTTTATGGAAACTAATAAATAGCTTGTAAGCCTCCGTGGCTTAGGCGGCAGCACGCCGGCCTCTCACCGCTGGGTCCGTGGTTCAAATCCCGGTCACTCTATGTGAGATCTGTGCTGGACAAAACGGAGGCAGACAGGTTTTTCTCCGGGTACTCCGGTTTTCCCTGTCAAAATTTCATTCCAGCAACACTCTCCACTATCATTGCATTTCATCTGTCATTCATTTAATCATTTCCCCAGGGGAGTGCGTCAGGCCTCGGCAGCCGGCACAGTTCATATCCTCGCCGCTAGATGGGGGCTTCATTCATTCCATTTCCTGACCCGGTCGGAGACTGGAAGCAGGCTGTGGATTTTCATTTTCAATAAATAGCTTGTGAGAGATCACTGCAGTGAAACTTGCGTATTATGAATATCGTAACTGAAACATGGTACCCGGAAGGGAATGTAACTGTCCTGGATTTTGCTACCAAAGTATTTCGAACAGATCTGCCATGTACAAGAAATGTAGCCTATGCTACGCATGCTTGGCAATTAACTGTATTTAATTATTACTATTTTAAGGTAGGATGCGTTTGCTGTCTTAACATAATGTTCTCCTTGTTTATATCTATTAGCACGTACGGTACATGTTTTCAAGTATTATGTTAATAAGATTGGAAAAATTCCATTGCAGCACTGATATTATGTAATGTGGTTGCATTTTCGTAGCCTTCAAGTCAGTCTGGGGCAGGAAACTCAGATATTTTTTTCTCTTTCGTTGCTAGACAATGGGAGATTTTTCGAGATAATTTCTTTATTTCAATTTATCAGTTTGGATTGCGAAGTTGTGGAATGAGAAAACTCCTTCCGTACCGTATTCCTCTGCGAGTTGAATACAGGTAGGTTTTATCTCATTCCCATAGTCCCGAAAACTCTTATGGGAATTGATTCAATGGTTAATGCAAAGTGAGAAGCTTAACATAATAGTTGTTAAAGGGTTTGCAATAATTCCAATGAACAGCTGCAACAATCTCTAAACAAGAGCTTGTTGCATATTTTGTTGATGAAATTCTAAACCATTTAAAGGGCACGGTTCCCTTTCAGAGACGCATTTGTTTATAAAACGTAAGTTTACTGTAGTTTCAACTGGTAATTTCTTCTAAAAGATGTCTTAAATTGTTTCTATTTCTTCTTTCCCAATTATCATGCATTATAATTAATTTTTTGCTTGTGATTCTAAAAAACAACATACATTATGTGTTTAATTAGACTACACTTAAAAGCAATAAAATGAGCAGTAGGAATATTATGGCGAGTGGCTGTCACCGCGGAGGCCCAAGAAATGTAATTCTGATCTGAGGGCTGGAGCGGGGTACACTTGGCCCTATGAAACAAAACTGAGAAGAGGTGGGTTAGATTCCCACTTCCGCCATCCTGCAAGTGGTTTCTCACTTCACTCCAGGCAAATGCCGGTTCCTAACTCAGGCTTAAGGCCACAGCCGCTTTCTTCCAAATCCTCATTTGAATTACAAATACACAAATTAATACAGCCATCAAAATAACATAGGTTATTAAATTACACACACCGAAGTACATGGGGCTACATGACCACGATGTCGCAAAGCCCCTCAATTAATCAACAACGAATGGCGGTAATTTTGTTCAGCCGTATGAAAGTTCTGACTTCGCCCTATGAGTGCATGTGCACTCTAATTCCCGTTATTCATTTCGGTGTGCTTCACATGTCAGGTATTATGGCGTGTTAATCAGCATCTTGGATCAGCCATAAAGCGAGCTCTGGCCTGCTTGCTCCGCAACCGGCTGTGAGGCTGGAGAACCTTCTCTGACGTTGCACAAAGAGGAATACAGTACTTACATAGCCAATATATATTTTTTATGTTCTCTGGCCTCAATATGTTAATTAATCTAACAATTGACAAAATGTTATGTTGATAGAATGCAGCAGAAGTTCCAGTGCTTAATTTATTGCTTCCCAGACTCGCATACAATGGAGAAATGTAGGATTTGACACGCACATCTCCCACGTGGGTACCCCCGGTGCAAGTCACTACATAATAAAAGCATTCTTACATCCAATTGCATCCCCCGCCTGTCGCCTCGTCCCCCAAGGCAAAACTGAGAAGTGGTGTGTGGTTTTCCGTGGATTCAAGCTTTTACTTCAGGCAAATGCTGGGATGAATCCTAACTTATGGCCACGGTCGCCTCTTTCCCAATTCTATCCCCAATTTACAAATGCACATACTCGTACAGCTATCACAATAACACAGGTTTACACAAATTATATACACACCCAAATACACGGGGCTATACGATCACTATGTCGCAGCCCTTAATATAAGAAGCAATAACAACATACTCTCTTTTATGGCTGTTTTAGTAATGAACATAAAGTTCATTGACTATTTCATCATTGCCAACCCCTCAATAATTTTATCCAGACCAATGGTTGCAATTTTTAAGACATGAAAGATTTTATTCTCTTCAAAAATGCACGGTAACACTGCATGAGTGGCGAACCTACGATAAAATTTACTGAACTATTAGCCAAAATGCCTTCTGTAATGATGCAAATTAAATCTGGATAACCCACCCACCGTCCACTTTTTAGTTCACGACTTATATAGTAAAATTCCAGCTGTATCGGCCATTATACGCGTGAATTATGGAGACACACACAGCATTGCCAACCCCTCAATAATCAATGGTTTTTGCCTAGAACAACATTTCCTATTTCCCGCTAATATATATAGGCCTATATAATATACCCCTGAATTTTGGCACGCACAGTGGGAATACTAGTGCATCAATAATCTTTCTGCAGACTAATCATTTGGTATCCCACATGCTAACAGTCAACAGTAATGTTTCGTCAATGTGCACGTCCCGGTAACAGTTGAAGAGACCTCATGCGCCTGATAAACATGGCTGCCATTGTTGAATGAGCAAGAAACAAAAATACAAATTTACGTAGTTTAGTACACATTTCCAATACACTAGTGATCATGGACAGGAATTTCAACTGGTAATGTCTCCCAGAATATGAAACAAAGTATGAAAATCATATGACTATTATCCATATTAACATAGTGTGAATGTCGAAGGCAGGTTCCTCAGTCATGCAGTTTTAATAAACATATTATGTGACATAAAGAAATCAAATATCGTATTGGTGTCTCCCTTAGAAAATTCAAACTACCGTATTAAAAGTAAAAGAAAAGCCACAATTCAATACAATTTTAGTCAATCTTCCTCCCAACTTGATCAGAGTGGGCATGGAATCGACTAGACTTGTTTTCAGCCACGACAGTCCAGCATACTGGATGAGCTTCCACAATTCGTCATGTCTTGGAGAGGGGTTGGGCCAAATTCTTCGCATTTAAGATACTTCTTCACTTATGTCCACATATCCTTGAGGGAGTCGGAAAGCCCTATCTATGGCAATGTTAATTTGACATAAAAAGATGCCCTAATTCCCCGGAAACTATAAAGGTTAGAATTATGACAATTTTACCACTGCTAATTTTAGGTTAGTTTTGAAATCTTACCACTCTTAATCTTACAATCTTCCCGTAAGTGTTGAATTAGAATGAAGTGATTTGACTAATTTTTTCACATGTTCCATATTTCAGCACAAAGTTCTATTAAAATGTTATCCCTAAATTAGAAACTAAAACAAGGGAAATACTACTTTCTATTTCAGTAGCTAACTCATGGCGCAAACAACCGCTCTGAAAAACATAACTCTGTATCTGGTATACTTACTGAGATAATGGGTTACACATGTGGCAGGGACGAGTCAGTTTTCAAAAAATAGTGTTTAAGTCCGACACTTACGTTCATTCACACATTTACCAATAATAAGGTGGTGCTAACTTATGTTTCGGTAAAAAAGAAATCAATTTTCTCTTTTTTAATGTTTGGGTTTTCAACATATTGAAATGTCATAGAATTTTTTTGGAGACAAAATGTTAACTTCCCGTATTTCCGAGTTATCCGCTTTTGAAGTTTAAGGTTGTGGAGTGGGTGTGGCTTTGGGATAGTTTGACAGTTCATTGCAATACGTTCTCACTGCTTCATCCCTGTTAACTTTGAATTCTGAAATCAAATGTTCAGTGGCGGCCAAGAGGAAAAGAATACTAGGGAGAGCACAAAACAAGAAGATAGAAAAGAAGAAAAACGCCGAAGACTATGGCTGTGGTCAGTTTTGAAGATGTACGGTGTGGAGTCACCTAAATTTTGCACATATTCATTTGACAGCCATTTCCCACAAATTTATTTTTTATGCACATAAAGGTACATTTTCTCAGATAGTACTGCACCGAATTACCTGAAATTTTCACAGTATCTATATATTGATATGTAAATTAATTCGAACTAGAATTATATCCGTAGTATGCTTAATGAAATATAACGTTTTTATAAACCATGATTCTAGTTTAGATTATAAGTAGAGTTAGTGTGTTAAAGTTTCAAATCTCCAACTTCAATAGTTATGCCATAAATGTATCTTTTGCTCAAAATTTTGTTTCTTAGATTAATTAATATTGTAATGCTGGTAACATTGAAGGATATTGCTTATTCAGTAACCTCTTTTATCATATAGAGGGAGCCCAACTGACCTTGAGGATAAAGTTTCATAACAATTGAATCAGTAGTGTGGTTGGTAGGAGCATATTAAGAAATTGAAGTGTTTTGTTAAGCTATTCAGTTAGTGCCACCTTTAAGGACCTTAAAGAAAGAATGTTCCTTAGTCAGCAGTACCTGAGTCCCCTTCCTGTTCACCTGGGATAGTTCTACCACAGATTATTCAGGTTTCTCTTATTGTAATGGTAGGCGTGGTAATGTCGTTTTCACTGCAGACTCATTACTGGTTCAATACCTGTACTATTTACAATATCAGTAAATGGGCCAGTCAGCAACTTGCTTACTACTAATTTACGAGAGAAGTACACTTTGAAACAAATGTTGTGGCTTAATCATGGGTAAAATGCAAATAAATTAGCTATTTTAAAAAATCGAGATGCACGTACACTAGTGAACAATAATGTTCACAGCAGTAAAACCACAAATTTAAAGTCCGATCAATCAGAATAATGTACAGACATTGACAGTGCTGGCAATTTCTTCCCGAAACATGTTGGAACAGATCAGTGACAGCCTCAGCCTTGTAAATCGAAGGATTACAGAAATGTGTAATTTCAAAGAGAGGTATGTCCGAAGTCATAAAATTTCGCCACTGTGCATTAATATTCAAAGTTAATTTCTCAAATGTTAACAGGTAGCATATGATGATTTATAAATCCATTTTATTTAGCATAGTTCATATAATTGGATAGCCTAATTAACTAATACATATATTTTTTCCAGGAGTGTATTCACATATTTATACTTTGAACCCCACCCATTCACTGGGCATATTCATGTTGACCGACTGAAGAGCTACAAATAGCAGTTTGTATAGGCAACACTGAAAGAATGGCTTCAAATCTTTACAGATTACTGTTCAAGGGAGTCTACAGTTATTCACCTCCACTGTTCAGCCCAACGCTGAATAAGTTTCCTTATACACGCCCCGAAGGAGGACACAGGTTGCTGGTAAACCACTCGTAACAGCCCAGATTTCTCCCTTTCTTATTATCATTATGTTTGGTCCACTGAAGAAGTTGTTGTTGTTGTTGTTGTTTGAGTCTTCAGTTTTTTGACTGGTTTGATGCAGCTCTCCACGCCTCCCTGTCCTGAGCTAATCGTTTCATCTCTACATAGCTCCGACACCCTACATCCCAGGCAATCTATTTAACATATTCTAACCTTGGTCTACCCCTAGTTTTTGTCCTCGACCCTTCCTTCCATAACTAAGCTTGCTATTCCTGGGTGTCTTAGTATGTGTCCTACCAACCTATCTCTTCTCTTCATTAAGTCTCCAGAAACATCTCTCCTCTCCCACTCGTCTTAATACCTCATTGTTTGTAACCCTATCTACCCATCTGATCTTCATCATTCTCTTATAACACCACATTTCAAATGCTTCAATTCTCCTCTTTTCTGCTGCACCAATAGTCCAAGTTTCACTTCCATAGAACGCCACGCTCCAGACAAAGGCATCCAAAAATGACTTCCTAATACCTAAATCTATATTCGATGTCAGCAGACTCCTTTTTTGTAGAAAGGCTTTCTTTGCCTGAGCCAACCTACTTTTTATATCCTCTTTGCTTCGTCCATCACTGGTTATTCTGCTTCCTAAGTAACAGAAGTCTCCTACTTCCTTCAGCTTTTCACCTGCCAATTTGATCTCCATAGAGGTTTCTGATTTATTTCGGCTGCATTCCAGTATTTTTGTTTTACATTTATTAATTTTCATCATGAATTCTTTCCGTAAGACGGAGTCCATACCATTCAAAAACTCATTCAAATCCTCAGGCTTGTCGGCCAAGATGACGATGTCGTCAGCAAATCTCAGAGTTGAAATTATTTCTCCTTGAATCTTCACTCCCACTTTAAATTTGTCTCTAATTTCCTTCATTGCTTGTTCAATGTAAAGATTGAAAAGTATGGGTGATAAGTTGCAGCCTTGCCTTACACCTTTCTGAATACCAGCTTCTCTCTCATTTCCTTCAACTCGAATGACTGCTGTCTGGTTTCTGTACAGATTGTATATCACCCTCCTATCCCTGTACTTAATTCGAATCGATTTCAAAATGTCAAACAATTTAGTCCAATCAACATTATCAAAAGCCTTTTCTAAGTCTACAAAAGCCATGAACGTTCTCTTATCTTTCCTTATTCTACCTTCCAAAATCAGCCTAAGACTTAGTACAGCTTCCCTTGTTCTGCTGTCGACGAGTGGTTTCAGCAACAACCAGTGTCATTTTTCATGGAGGGTTGTAGGCAAGCTTGTTCAGCGTTGGGACAAGAGCCTGAACAGGGGAGGTGAATAACTATAGACTCCCTCGTGTGATAATTGTGTATAGGTTATTGTATTAGTTTTTCGACACCAGTTAATTTCATTTGAGTAAGTCCCGCTTCGTAGCCGTGTTTGTTGAAACTTACACCACGACCGCGCGGGCAGCTACTGCAAGTCCGAAGATCGTAGGTTCGAATCCCGGTGCTGACAGTGTCGATCCTGAGTGTGGTCTTAACAAACTCCCTCCAGGCAAATGCCAGTATAGTACCTTATTTCAAGTCCCGGGACGCCTACTCCATCCCTGTCCCTAAAACACACACACTATTAGTCATCACATAAATACAGGTTATCAGAGAAGTTCAACATACACCCAACTACGTGGGGCTGATGACCAAGATGCCCTAAGCCCCTAAGTAATTGAATTAACTACAGCCATTTGAACCTCATCATAATAAATCCTCACAGGTATGCTTAATTTCTTCTACTTCGCGGCGCAGTCGTTGTCACGACTCTCATGAGAGCTGTAGCACATCCGGAGGTCTGTGGTTGAAATCCCAGTGCCGATAGTGGCCATTCTGATGGGGATTTTATCCCGATTTTATCCACACTCCCTCCAGGCAAATACCAGGGAGGTACTGCATTTCAAGTTCCGGAGCACCTATCCCGGTCCCTTAACCGGGACTCGAATAAATTAGTTCCACATACAATTACGATCACTTCCAGAAACATCAGAGATATCCAACAGCGCATCTAAGATCTCGGAGCTGATGACAAGTAGTCATAGCCCTCGTCAATGAATTATATCAATTTCTCCTCTCATATTGCGAATGAGTGAAAGTGGCATTGTGTCTGGCGGGGCGATGACCCAGTAACAATGTATGGAGACATAGCCTACTACGGTAGACACGTGAGGGCATACGTAACGTATAGCGATAACATAGTGTTATGTTATCAGACTTTGCACTGTATGCTCAACAACGGCGAATAGCACCGTAATGTTGCGACTTCCAAACATAAAAATAGAAAAGATTTAGATCAGAAGTTCTCAACCCGGTGCTCGAGCCACCACGGTACTCGGTTATTGAAGATATTTAATTTTTATCTTTCAAAATTTAATTTTAAATATTTTAGCATAATATTAATTATTATTAGTTTTAATTTTTGTTTTCATTAACACTTATATGTGTGTACTCATTTTTATAATCTTAAAGCTAATCAAATTAACTTATTATAATTTCAAATATTATAAGATATTTATTTTTAATTTCAATTGTTTTTATTTAAAATATCTTTTTTAACTTATTCACCTTAGATCAAGGAGGTGAATAGATATTTGATTTTCAGAAATTAAGACTTCCACAAGAAAATATCGCTGAAAGATTCAACCATCACCATCTTTGACAATATAAATTGTCCTTATAGTGGTTAATATAGAGACTACTAACCTATAAAGGGTTAAATGAAGTTTGGTGCTCTCGCCATATGAGCCAAAAAGTACTCGAAAGCACAAGCTCCCCTAAGATCCATTCTTCAATTGAAATTCTGTTGCCTGAACCCGAATAATAGTTTCTATTACAAGTTTTGACAATCAGAAATGTTACCATTTTGTGATATTCTTTTGCTGCTCTTCAGTCGGTCAACATGGTTGTGCCCAATGAAAAATATGGCTGTTTGTGCAAATACTAGTCCTGAAAAAAGTATTATTGTTAAAGAAGGACCCGTATTACCTAATAATGTAAGTAGAAGGTGGCCAGCAATTATATTAGCTGCCAATCGTACAGCTAAAGTACAGCGGGGTACAAATTATAAATATGTAAACACACTCCAGGAAAAAATCACATGTGTTAGTCATCACTAGGGACCGTATTTTTTGAAAATGCATATGCGCATATGCAAATGCATATTTTGAGGGTTTATTGTTTTTTGTGCTTATTCTGACCCGAACAGCATATTTTAGCATATACAGTTGAAATTAATAATTTAAAATATCTTGGGTTTCGCCTGCATGTTGGACATCCCTTGTAAGCAACTTTCTGAGCAACAGATTAATAACTAATATTTTATGCCTGCTGCCTGGTTATCTCAAGAAGGGAATGGGGTGGCACATTCCTTTCACCATCTGGCCAGTATCTCTTTCTTGTAAGAACTTTCTGATGACAGTTCTACTTTACGCAATGCTGCCCGGCTATTTGAAGAAGGGAATGGGGTGGGACATTCCTTTCATCATCTCGATAGCCAGTCCGGGGTTAGTTTTGTGAGG
The DNA here is from genome assembly GCA_946902985.2 of Meconema thalassinum. Lineage (NCBI taxonomy): Eukaryota > Metazoa > Arthropoda > Insecta > Orthoptera > Tettigoniidae > Meconema > Meconema thalassinum. The sequence continues at coordinate 393,511,202 of OX336391.1, forward strand.
AGTTTCTTCAGTTAATGTGTTACTTTATTCTTAGTCTGCATATCCTTAACTGAAAATGCCTAAAAAAGAAGAGCAGCAGAAAGTATTTATTAAAACAGTGGGTGTCAGGTAATAGTGATTATTCAACTGATGCCTAGGGACCAGACATTTATGCACTGAAACCTATTAAAATATACGTAATTTGTCTCCTGAATACATTGAAAAACTTGCAATTATCTATTGTGATGCTTCTTTCTGCAGTGCATGATACATGTATAAAGTGAGTGAATAAGATTGGCTCATTGTTAAGTGCAAATTTTTCAAATTTTAATGCATATTTTTCAATTTTTAGAGCATAATTGCATGCATATTTTAATAGTTTTCAGTGCATAAATGTCTGCTCCCTAGTCATGACACTTACAGGGCGGGATTTCAACAGCAAAAGACAATTTGTATAGGCAACACTGAAAATAGAATAGCCTCAAATTTCCAAATCATTTTGTGAAGTAGTATTTCTAATCTACATTAAAAATAATTCCTTATTAGTAACAGGAAAGATGCAGATTCCGCTCCGACTGTCCACCCGTAAATTTATCTTATTTGCACGCGCCATGCAAGCAGTTGCAGCATGCATGGTGAGTGGTGAATCCGTAGCTATTTCATCATTTCTGAAGGAGAGAGAGATAGGAAAAGTTAAGAGAAGTGCATTCTTGTTGCATTATATTATTATTATTATTATTATTATTATTATTATACTCTATTATGGGAGCAAGGAGTCCGAACCCAGTGGATTAAGAGAATGATCCCTCAGGTGCAGGTTTGGACAGAGAGGAAACCTGGTGAGGTTGGTTATTATCTCACTCTGTTCTTGACTGGGCATGGGTACTTCTGTTTCAATATAAGAATATTGGGAAGGTGGATTGACCAGATTGCATCTATTGCAATAATGAACTAGATAATGTTAATCGCAGCTTCATCTCTTGTGGACGATGGGTCCAAAATACAGTCTCTTCTAGAGCACATTGAGGTAGAGATCTGTCTGTTAGGTAGTCAGCCCGGAGGTTGGTTGGATCCTCAAAAAGTGCCACTATCGGTTATGTGGCCGAAACCCACAAAAACCAATGGGAGCACTATGAGGCATGCAGTACTAAGTAAGGTGAGGAGTGAAGTAGTTTGCCATTGTTTGGGTACCAACTCGATGAGTAGAACCTTTCACAGCATCCACCGACATAAGATGTGCTCTGAAGGTCATTACTCAGCACCTTCCATATAATCAGCCATGAATGAGACTGAGATATCTGTGAAAAGCCACATTTTACTGTAGCCTGTGCCAACAGACAAATGCAAATGTACTGCATCCATCAAGAGCTGGTAAACAGGCGTAGAGGTAGAGATATCTCCTGACAATATTGTTTTGGTGATGCTACAAAATGAAGAAAATTGGAAGCTGGTGGCAAGTTTTGTTCAAAATATCCTCCGAACAAAGAAGACAGATCTGGATCGCCACTACGGAAGAGTGCCCTATGGGCAAATATAAAATGGTTCTAGCCTGAAATGATCAAAGGTTCCCGGTTAGTGTTCAGAGAGGGGGTGGGGAGTTTTAGTGGGTAGTCTGCTACTCAGGATCCAGACACAATGTGCGTAAATGCATTTCTCCTCCTCCCCCCCCCCAAAAAAAAAAAATAATATATATATATATATATATTATACTCGATGGTGTCCGGGTACTTGGTATGGCATATGATTGACTCCCAGTCTCAAAAAAAGGTTGAGAACGCCTGGTTTAGATTAGTCTAACATATTTCCGTTGGAATTCGAACGTCATCTTCTCCTTATCTGCATCATGATAGCACTAACTGGCCACCAGACCCAATTTTTTTAATAGTTTGTGGACTTTGGGCCGATAATTTAAGGAGTTCGAGATCGGCGCGTGCATCTAAACATCTTGAATGCTCTCACTTCAGTCAATAACTTGGGTGACATCTTTTTTTCTTCTTAGTTTATTCAGATTATATAGTGAGGTCCTTCTCTATAGAACGGAACCTCGCCGGATGCAACGGATGCTGTCAAATCAGTTTTCAGACGCAGCTGGCAAGATACCTCAGTTCGGATAATTAAGACTCGTGGTGAAGTACTGTAGTAGCCTATCTCGTATCCCGTGAACATGGCCAGGTAAAGAAGAAAACTTCTAATTTGATTAGTGGAAACTTATCTTCTCAAGAAAAAGAAAAAAAACTTACAGTAAACGTGTTCGTTAGTTTCAGCGCCGTGCGATTTTTACTTGGGGGGGGGGGGGGAACTCGAACAAAACGTGTACAGATGCAATCCGCGTACTCTGGAAGTTCTCGAGAACGAAATAACTGCACTGATACGTAATATCAGAGAGGATGAATTACAGCGAGTTGGTGCAACGTGTGTCTAGAAAATAGAGAGCATTTCTAGTAACTACTGTACTATGAAATTCATGTAAGTGATGATTATTAAATACGTTAAAAAGTGTAAATGTGCGGAACTAGTTGGACGCTACGCTGCTGCTAGTGCCGATGCCTCGCTCGACAGTCTGCGACGTTAGGGGCAGATGACCTCGTAGTTCCGCCCCTTAAAACAATAACTAACTAAAGTCTGCGACGTACAGTGGCCCTCACAGGTTCCGTTCTATAGGCAGAGCCCTGCGCGGATAAATAAAAACGTTATCCTCATCCGCCCCGCATCCGCATGACTTGTTATCCACATCTGTCTCGCATCCGCAAGACTTTCCTTTTCCTCATTCGCACGTTTGTTAACCGAATCTACTGGCATTACAATAATATTTTTAATTACAGCAGATAAAGCATAAATTACTAAGCAACATATCTATAAAATTTGAGGAAGAAAGTCGTTCTCTTAGGCTTTGTATAGGAGCAGATGACCTCGTAGTTCCGCCCCTTAAAACAATAACTAACTAGGCTTTGTATGAAATGTGCTATGTTTAAAATGAATGTTATGCAGCCACTATTTTAACCCCTTTTCTGTTCGGAGTATTAATTATGCTTAATGACATAGCCTAATTTAGATGAGATTAGCTTAAATCATCTTGGCCTACATTTTGTCATGGAAAAAAAAAACTGAAAAATAAACATCTGGTTCCTAATAATTATATCAAACAAGATCCGATTGTATTCTAAAAACTATCAGCAAATTTTCTCCAAACATTTTCCGCTATCCGCACAGCCATGCAAACTATATCCGCGGGTTTATTTGCGGCCGCTCACAACTGCTGAAGGTGATAACGACCACACCATACCCTGTAGTTGCACATACTGTCAATTTCATTCTTAACACAGTTGGGCGAAAACGGAGCGTTTTTGAGCGGCTATCAGAGATGGTGGATGACAATTCGCAAGTGCACACCCACTGATATGCACTATGATCAAATATGAGATATAGCGCAATGTTCACTATCCCAGCAAGGTCCAGATGAGTTGTGCAAAACGTCTGACGATGAGCTTAATTTAGTACACCAAGGGGGAACACCACAACATACACGACAAAAACCTAGAAGATTTGCTGTTATATTGTTGAGATTGAAATATTAGAAGCTATTTTTCAGTGTTGCCTAATTGCTTTTCAGTCGGTCAGCATGAGTGTACTAGATGAAATTGGGCGGGGAGTAACAATTAATTTCTTAATGCCAGACATAAATAGATGATGTATTAATACACACTTCTCACACACAAGTGGGGTTTATCCAGTTGGCGAGTAACAATCTCCTAATGCCTGAAATAAATACCGGTGCATGATTTATACACTTAATAAAAAACTGCTCATACAAATGGGAGGTTTATCCAATCGGGGAGTAACCATTAATTTTTTGGTGCCTGAAATAAATGCATGAATCATTAATACTCTAATAAAACTTACACAAATGGCGGGGGGACATCCAATCGGCGAGTAACCATTAATTTTCTCTTGCCTGAAATAAATACACTGCTCAACAAAACTTTGGAATAGCATAGATTTTACTACAAAGACTTCTTACAGGAAACCCATTGAGGATTAGACAATAACTTATTAACCAACTAAACATCGGCGGCTTCGGTGGCGTAGTTGGTAGCATGCTGAGCTTCTATGTCCAAGATAGCGGGTTCAAACCCGGCCGAAGCCGTCGGATTTTTTAAGGGCGTTAAAAATCCCTCAGTATGCCTTCCTTCGGAGGGGAAGTAAAGCCGGCGGTCCCAGGTCATAGATTTATGGCATGTTAAACAACCTTCCACTAATTACACCTGTGTGAAGATAAATTGGATAGGTTAAGAATGTAAACAACGCTCTTAGGTTTCTACGTTCGTTGCCAAGAGCGACTGCGGTGGCGTCTAGTAACTTAAGTTCTGAACTAGGTCTAGTAGTCGTTGACGGTGGCGTTTGGCGGCAAAAGTAGGAACTATTTGAAAAATTCTAAGTTGTTGTCTGTACTTAAGGGAACCCGGACTCGAAAAAAGATGAAATTTTCGTTTTTCAGATTAGAAAATAAAATACTACAGACTTTCCCCTTTATAATGACATATTAATCTCCCCTGTATCTCAACTCCAAGTATTAAAAAATAATTTTTCAATAATGTGCTGTAGTGCGCGTCACCACATTTCATTTCCACGGATACGCTGAAAACATACTCAAATCTCGCGGTCTTTCCAAGGTGATAGTAGGCCTATGCATGTAGGACATATTTCTTGTGTTGGCTACATTTTCCGATAGGCAATTGTTCTGTTTGCATTTTGTATTCCTTAGTTAGCCAACTATTGTTGACATTGAGTAATTTGGTGTTTAGGCCTAGCTCAAGATTTGTATTGCGTTTCTTTAGTAAAACTTAACTTTCAAAACATGCCTCGATTTAGTAACAGAGTTTGTAAGAAGAAAAAGACTACTGGAAGGTACAGAAGTAGTGGCACTATGACAATATCACACATTGTTGAAAATGATTCCGAGAATGGTGAGGTTATGCATGAAGTGGTATCCACACCCTACGAGAAACCACTACATGGCTTATGCCCTCAAGGTCTCAATTCCTGGTGAAAGTATAACAAATATCAGGGATCTGAACACGTATACAAGCATCTTCATAGTCTACCAGAAGCTGTCATGAAGACAATTAAGCCAATTTTCACAGATTTATCTCAAACTGAACTTTTGAAAAAAATGTCTACATGGACGCACTCAAAATCAAAATGGACCAGAATCCCAAAAAATGTGTTTGTGGAAATTTATACTCTTCACATTGGAGTTAATGATGCCATTGCCCCCTACAACAATGGAAACAGTATAAAGTGTGATGTGCTGCAGAAGAGGGGGCTGATGGTAGGAAAGTGCATGGTCAATGCGATGTCATTAGACAATGAGAGAAAACGGAATGCTGAAAGAAAAGAAAAGGAGTCTGAGAGGAAAGCTAGACAAAGAATGAAAGCTGTAAAGAGAAGGCTAGATGAGGAGATGTCGAGTGACACTGATAACCCCTCTTATGGTGCTGGACTTCATTAGAAAGTTAGTTCAACTTTGAACCTAGTTTTTCACAATTCCATTTTTATGCCATATAAGGAACATTTTATCCTAAACTATTAAAGATAGAGACTTCAAATTTTCAAGGATTGTAAACAATATCAATCTACACCTTCTATCATAGCCTTTTTGTCATACACGATCTATGACAGATTTTATGCCGATGATATTAAGCCAAAAAATATTTTGAAAAAATCAAAAATTATTTAATATCTTCCCAGAAAATACCCATATATCAATATCCCTATGACACATGGTGTAAAATATGTATAATAAACCACTGTCAAAATTTCGTTCTTCTAGTATTAATAGTTTAGGAGATAATGTTCCCTACATTTACCATTGCAGGTATAGGTGGGTCCGGGTTCCCTTAAATTAAACCCGTGGCTCATGATCTCGAGATTAACGGTCACGTTAAACTACAAGCTTCCTTCCTTCCTTCCTTCCTTAAATTAAAAAACAGATACACACACTAATACAGCCATCACAATTAACACCGGTTATCAGAGAGATTCTACACACACCCAAAGTACACGGGGCCACATGACCTCATTGTCACAGCCCCTATACTGAGGAACCAAGAGTTCATTGTTTCTATACTCTGTGCTAGTTTTGTGTTTTGTCTTTCTGTTGTTATAAAAGTTTTGCAAGAGAGAATAAAAGGTTTCCAGTCGCCAGCATTAAGTATAATTTATTATATTATAATACTTCATCCCAGTACCTAAAATATCTAACCTCCTTGACTTTCATAGCGTTCCAAGGAACAACAATTCGACATTCTAGATGCCCTTTGGGCGTCAAATAACAAAGCTTGAACCTTGCATCGATGCCATACGATATTATTATTATTATTATTATTATTATTATTAACTGGAAGAAGAGGTAATCGTATGGGAATTGCATGCTCTAAGAACCGGAAATCTCTTTAGATTCCAATTTCTCACTAGAATGTTTCCTAAGAAATAAAATTCCCCTTTCTTTCAAAACTTTTCAATATACAAGGCTGAAATGTTTAGATATAATTCCTCCTTATATATTAATTTTAATTGTATGGTCTGCATAGGACCACTGTAGTAAAGTTTATGCGTCAGGTTTTTCTTCTTTTTATCTGCCCAATACTTCATCTTCTAAGAAGCGTTTTTTTCTTCCTCTGGAATTACTCTTCCTATCGTCTGTTGATCTTCGTCTTCGTCTGTAACGTAGTGTTTCTTTCAATATCTTTAGTGCGTCAGTCTTTTTTAAGTCTTCTATTGTAATATGTAAATCTCTCATGTCTTCCTGTGATCCACCTAATGTTGCTCTTACTCTTACAAACTTTTTCTCTTTTCCTACTGATTCTATTTTCTGGTGACCTTATTTGATTCCCCAAGAAAGATATTCGCTTCTTTTACGTAGTGCTGGTCACCTGTTCTATTTCTTTATAGACTATTTTATCGAAAGCTAAGTCTTCAGACGCCGCTTACTTGATAGTTCTTATTCAAACAAGTTCTCACTATTCTCCTCCCTATCTTGCGTACTCGATCTATTGCAACGGTATTTGTTGTTTTGAATATTGTTTCACATTCACAGTAAGTTGTGGCTGGCTGTTTTTTTTTTTTTCAAATGAAATTTTGAAACCAATATTCTGAGCTATTTCCTGTTAAGACTGTTGTTTTGTTTGCTGAATGTTATTGGCCAGAAGAGCTAGGTCGTCAGCAAACCCTAGACAATTTAAATGTATGTTATTTTTTGTTCCAATTTTTATATTTTTCGGGTTCGTGTACAATTCCCTCATAACGTACTCCAGAGCACAATTAAAAAGAAGAGGTGACAATCCATTGCCCTGTCTCAAACCAGGTTTGACCAAGAATGGCTCAGAAAATTCTCCTCTGAACTTAATTTTAGAAATTAATCAATTTGATTAGTTTTGGGTGGAGTCCAAAATGTCTTATAATTTTAAATAATGATGGCCTGTGGATGGACTCGTATGCTTTCCTAAGATCTATAAACGTTATTGGGCTTGTTTAGTTTTCTATAATATTCCATGACTAGCTTCAAAGTAATTATTTGTTCAGTGCAGATCCTCATAGGTCTGAAGCTTCCTTGGGATTCACCTAACGCTTTGTCTAGTTCTTTAATACGATTATATAGTGCCTTAAGAGAAAATCCTATATGTGCATTCTATTAGGGAAATACCTCATAGCTGGATTGTTTCTGTTACCTTTCTTATGAAGTGGGTGTTGTCCATTGTTCTGAGAATTTTTCTGATATCCAAAACTTATTTAATACAGTACAGTCTTAGTCGTACTGCCGGCGTATTTCCACATCTCTGCAAAAACCTGGTCTTCACCACAGGCTTTGATGTTTTTCATTTCCTTAAGTGCTGTTTCAACTTCTTTTGCTGTAGGTGGGTTAATATTTTCTGGATTAGTTTTTATAGGTTATGTGTATCAGGGGCGTATATAGAGTTTTATTTCGGGGGGTGCCCAACCGTGGGTTAGGGGGCATGGTATAGGCCCCAAAGAATAGGGGGCGTCCGCGGGTCTCCCCGGGAAAATTTTGTATAATTTAGTGCAAAATGATGAATTTTAAGGCTATCTGGCATCACTTTTTCTCCCAATTTGTTGTGATGTTTTGAGTTTGGTTAATGTCAAACACAACTAATACCATTTTATGTTACTTTTTATTAATACAATCATACTCACTTGATAGTGTTTACAGGGAAAGAATTACTGTAATGCTACTGTTTTGCTTTACAACTTGCACTATTATATAAAGTAGAGGTTTCTTGAAGCATTACCAAATCGGTTTATAACTTAGTCAATGAGATGTATGTCTCTGTGAATAGATAACAATAGCCTACTAGACCGTTGAGTCTGTTTTCAGAAGTAGAATTTCTTAAGTATGTTTTCAACCAACTCGAACTCCGTTCGGCAGTACCGGTAGCTACAGAGAGAGGAAATACAAGTTGGAAAAAAAAACTTTAGTCAAACGCTTCAAGGGCACTTGTTGCTGTTCTTGGTACGTTCTTAAGAGCGAAGGCACTGGAAAGTAATAAGAGGTTATGTTGTTACACATAAGATCAGATCAAACTGATTGTCCCACTGTTTACATCGCTCTACTGTCGCCTTGCTTTGCAACGTTGCCATACGTCGTTTAGTAACAATCTTATATATTAAAATAGTTTTCAAAAAATTTCACCCTTTACTAAAACTGAAATATCTCGGGAAGTATTTGCGCTACGACGACGTCTGCTGTCTTAAAATGTAATGCCCGTCAAGCACCGTCGATTGATACCCACCTTACTTGATTATATCATTCGAGTATTAAAATAATTACGAATATTACTTCCTTCAAGGTCTCACGAAAATAGAATGACTTCACGGACATATTGTCACTAGGCGACAACGTCTAACACTGTATCATGATATTCAACGCCGCCTCAATAATAAATCTAACTTGATATTAACAGAGAGTTCCCTAATTACGTCATTATATCGTTAACTTCTACCAGCTCCACTCGGGCGCTAATGTCGCATGTATCCATACAATAAGTAGAAGGGGATTCTGTGCACATAATTTTATTAAAACTTCCCAAAAAATGGATTACTTTGAGACTGAAATGCTCATGCACAATCAGCAGTCATTTTGCTAATGACACTGTCATGTCAACATCTGTTTGAATGGCAACAAATACTGTATACGAAATACAACTAATTTCACGAAGATGCCGCTACAGTCGAATGTTGGAACCGCCATTTTGTATTGTGTATCCGATCTTTCTGTTATAGTCTTTGGTCTCACCAGCTACAAACTGTCTTCTTTTCGTTTCATCATTCGTCCTTATAGGTTGTGTGCTCAATCAGTACAACGAATCATATTATGATGAATGAGAGGCGACACTCAATTACAAATGTTATAAAGATTAAAGGTGACGGTAATTGTCTGTTCAGGTCATTGGCATATTGTGAGTACAACAGAGTTTATTTACACAGGTTAGAAAGCAAATTGTAAAACATATTACAGACATGTGGAATAATTATTCTTCCTTTATTGTTGGCAACAGCGATATGTACGAAACTGGCATCAATACGAACGATGATTACAAAATATGTCTATGAATGGTGTTCATGGAGATCATGTTGAGTTAGTTGTCGCTGCTCAAGTTTGCAAAATGGATATTTATTCGTGGATTACTACTGTCGTATGGAAGGTGACCGGTTAAAATATATACGTCATCAACAAACGAAGTTACGAGTTGATACATATGCCGGTTTAGCAGACGCTTTGCATGTACGAGCAGAAAATGAAAATCTAGAGTCGGTCGTAATGTAGTTTTGCCATCTTCTTTTACAGGTAGCCCAAGGAAAATATTGCAAAATTATCAGATACGATGGCGATAGTGAGGAAGTTTGGAAAGCCAGATTTATTCATTACGTTCACCTATAATGCGTGCTGGCCAGAAATACTTAACAGCATTCATCTCTGGGAAACGGCTAATAATAGGCCTGATATTGAAGTGAGTTTTCCATTGCAAAGGAAAGGAATTGCTACGATTGATTAATGTTTAAGGAAATTTTCGGTAAAAGCATATCTATATACAGTGGAATTTCAAAAACGAGGTCTCCTGCACATCAATTTACTCTTAACATTAACGGAAGATTGTGAGTTTCGAGAAATTTCTGATATTGACAGTGTGGTGTCAGCCGAAATACCAGATCTCGAGGATGAAGCGCTATACGAGTTGGTAAGGCGTCATATGGTACATGGTCCTAGCGGATCTTTGAATCCTGCTTCAGTCTGTATGAAAGATGGCGTATGTAAGAAAGATTTCCTTAAACAGTTTCAGGAAGAGACCAAAGATAATGCCAATGGTTATCCTTCGTATAGGAGAAGAAATAATGAGGACGGATTATTATAAAAACAATTCGAGGCATTGACATTGAAGTCTATAGTTGATGCATTGTTCCCTACAATCCATTTATTTTACTTGACGTGCAAGCTCATATTAATGTTGAAATATGCTCAAGTGTTCGGAGTGTTAAATACATCCACAAATATCTTATATATTAAAATCCACAAGTATGTGTATAAAGGTCATGACTGCTGCATTGTTAAAATATGTCCTGAAGGCGAAACGGTGAACTATGATGAAATTACTTATTTCCTAAATGCTAGATATGTTGGTCCAACAGAAGCCGCATTCAGGATATTTTCATTTCACATGCATGAACAGTCACATTCTGTCGTGCGAGTACCAGTTCACTTGCCAAACTTGCAAATTATCTATTTTAAAAATGATAACGCTCCTGATATTTTACTTCAAGCACAGTTGAGCAACACGGAATTACAAGCGTGGTTAAAGTTAAATCAAGATTCGCAAGCCAGAAGTCCGTATATATATCCTGAAACACCAGTACATTACGTCTGGAATAAGAGCAACTGCCAGTGGCAAAAAAGAAAAAATGTTTCAAAAACTATAGGCAGAATGTATAATGTTTCGCCTACAGAAACAGAAAGGTATTATTTACGCCTGTTATTGCTTCACGTCATAGGTGCTACCAGCTTCCAGGATCTACGAACATACAAAGCAGTTGTCGATTCTACTTTTAAAGAAACAGCTAAGGAGCGAGGTTTGCTGATTGACGATTCTGAAAGGCAGCGTTGTTTGGCAGAAGCGTCACAATTTCAGATGCCTTCTCAGTTACGACAACTGTTTTCTTACATATGTATCTTTCAGACCCCTTCAAATGTAAGATAGTTATGGGACATTTTCAAGAATTCATTATCAGAAGATTATCTGCAGTTTCACGAACCTAACATTTATCAGTTCACTCTTATACATATTTCTAATACATTAAAGCTCCATGGTCTTCCCATTACTTCTCTCGAATTGCCAGCTATTATTGATAATTTCCCTCGGACAAATTTACCAATGAATTATCCAAAACTTAATGAGGATCAATTAAGTCGGATGATAAACCAAGCAAATGGAAACCTAACGGCTATAATTACAGAAATTTTGGGGTTAGTACAAAACAGCAATGAAAGGATGAGTAATGCATATTTCATTGACGGTCCAGGGGGCACCGGAAAACATTTCTTTACCAATGCTTGATTCACAGTTGCACAAATTTGGGGTTAAATGCAGTTTCTGTTGCATGGACTGGTATTGCAGCAATGTTACTACCTCAGGGGCGCACTGTACACAGCCAGTTCAAGTTACCTCTACATTTACATGAAAGTTCTGTATCAGGAATAAAAGTTAACAGCAAGGAAGCTTTTTATATTCGTTCAGCAAAACTTATCATCTGGGATGAAGCCTCTATGGCTAATAAGCACGCGTTGGTGTGTGTAAATCTGTTGCTCAAGGACATCATGAATAACGACGTGCCTTTCGGAGGAAAAATTATGTTGGGCGGAGATTTTAGGCAGGTATTGCCTGTTGTGTCTCACACATCTAAAGCAGCATCAGTACAAATGTCAGTAAGGTTCGCTCCTTTGTGGCCATTATTCAAAATTTTTAAACTCAACAAAAATATGTGAGCGGATACAGATCAACGTGACTTTGCAAACTTCTTCATACAAATTGGTAACGGTGAATACCCTCACGTCGATGGAGAAAATTCAGAATTAGTCCCACGCTGAAAAATATTTCACGCTTTTCAAAAATAGCGATTTTAGCACCTAAAAATGAACATTGTAAATAAATCAATGACAAAGTTTTAGAGCAAATCCCAGGATCATCGAGAACTTACATCAGTGCGAATAAGTTGATTACTGAAGATGAGAGTGAACTTCTACAATTCCCAATAGAATTTTTAGACAGCATAGGCATAAGTGGATTGCCACCTCATATCCTTCGACTAAAGGAAGGCTCAATTGTGATTTTGTTGAGAAATATTAATGTTGCCCAAGGTCTGTTGAACGGTACTCTGGTTTGGAAGATGCATGACAATTGCTTACACCTGGAAATTATTACTGGCGTAAATGTTGGAAACAATGTCCAACTCCCTCGCCTTGACCTTACGCCATCAGATACTTCTATGCAATTTTCCCTCAAAAGGAGGCAGTTTCCAGTACGTTTGGCTTTTTGTATAACTATCAATAAAGCTCAAGGTCAAACACTAGATCAAGTAGGCATTTATTTACCTCAACCCGTGTTTAGCCACGGACAACTTTACTGTATGCCGCACTATCGCGAGCAAAATCCTTTCATGACGTCAAAGTTGATATATAACCAAAAGGCAAGCGAACAGCAAATGTCGAATGGAAGGAAGTACTATTAGAATTTTGAAATGAATGTTGCGGAGGAGCACAGACCTCAGCAGACGGGGCACAGATTAAATAACAATTATACAAGGACGTCCGCATCCCTAATACGATAACTGTCCTGTGGTAATGGTAAAAAAAAAAAAGTGTACTATTGTCCTACATCGGTGATTACTATCGTACATCCTGTTATTTCATTCCCTCAGTTCTATAACAAAGATATACTCAATCAAATTTACAGCTTAATAAATATTAATTCCTTCTGTGTGAGTTATCTTTTCATTTCTCATCAATCGCCTTTACTTACTATTCTATCTGTTGGGGGTGGAGGCGATAACTGTCTTTACAGAGATGTGCAAATTATTAAATTCGATGTCAGTTTTCCAAAATTGCATTTTTACTTTTCACGGTTTAATGCACTAAGTATGTTTACAAGGCGATGAAATTACTTCAAATGTTTAACCAAGACTCCTAATTATATTTTCATTTAAGAAACTCAAATTAAAATGATTTTTTAGAATTTACACTAATAGAGGAGCCTTGCAAATGCAAAATGCCACACGTTTCGTTTTTATTACTTCACTCTACTTTACGTGTGAATTTAGAGCGGAGGGATTTGGGGTCTTTTAACTGATGAACGCTATTGAACTATTCAAAGATTCATGAACTATGCATTGAAATCACCTGACTTGAATTCTAAACTCAGTGAGAAATTGAAAATGGACCCAGCTCAGATATCCCTCGGAATCCAATAATCTGAAAGTTTCCAGACGCAATTCCTTATGGGAAAAGGTGTAATTCCACGGGAGAGGAAACACTAATAAGTAGGACAACAAAAAAGTTGGTCAATAAAATGATTTTGAATAAAAGTAATTACGACTAATTAAAATTATTTATTTAATTCTATTAATTTGCACACCTCTGTATGTTAACCAAGAGTTCCATCTCTCAATTCAAATATGAGACCCATCTTTTATTTTAAATTTATACAATTGTTCATAAGTAGACAAAACACCAAATTGTACCGCTGTAGCCTTAAATTGTGTGGATATCTCTATCTACTTAGTATAAAACAAAGTTCCCAATTCTTGGATGTAACGGATAATCTCGAGAGCAACTTGATGGATTTTGATGCGGTTTTCGCCATTCTGTAAAGGATTTCTCGATGAAAGATAAGGTAGAAGACATTTATTTATGACCAAAAGAAGCCGAGCATTTACGATTTCAGTAAATTGAGTTGAAGAAAAACCTAACGTCCATGTGTCTTCAAAAAAAATCGATATTCTCTGAGAATTGTTCAGCGTGAAAAGTTGTGCAAGAAAGTCCGCGACAGCTCCCACATCGACCACTGAAAGTGTTTTTACGTGTTCATTTCTTCCAGCAATCTCCATTCAGTGGAAATTTAAATTACTAGCTTCAGAGTGAGTTTACGAGCTTGCGAGCGACCTATCACCCTAGCTTCAGCCAGCATCAAACTGCCGAGTCGTGTCGAGTTAATTCTTCAGAGAAGAGTATAGCTTATGTGTTTGGAGTTAGCTGTTCACTTCGACCTGACGTCCGTGCGCCTTTTAAGTTTACGCAGGGTGAATAGTGGGACACACACACAGAGGACAGGCAGACACCCACACATTTGATTTCATAAGTCTACTTCATCATTTACCCAAAAGCGACGGTACCGTAAATGTCTGTTCAGATCACTAGCATGAAGACATGCGAATGTCATATGGACAGAAGTGCTGTAGGATTGTAGAAGTGAATGCTGCGGAGCAGCACGGGTCTTCTAGTAGTACATGATAAGTACATTAGTTTTTAATGTTTTAATTCATAAACAAATAATATGTGACAACAATTTCGGGGGAGGGGGGGGCTTCGCGTTTTCTTTATGTGCTGTTTTTCCATCCTTATTTCTCAACAATAATGTAGAGTTGTATTTCTGAAATTGTTTACCAAAGGCTTTGTAATAATCTCTGTTTGGCTTTGTAATAATTTACCTCTACAGAGTTTATTAAATTTTTTTGCTATTGTCGCTTAATTTTTATAATGATTTTTTGGTGAATTATTTTCTGACGTTCCTGAGGTTAGTGGCCTTTTCTTCAGTTTTGTTAGTTTGAAATTCCAACCAAGCTTGATGCCTCTCCTCGTGTATTTTGACACAAGAGTTCCACCAGGCATGTCTTTTCCGTGAATTTAATGGGGCTAGACCTTCTGCATTCTGTTCAGGTATTAGTTCGTCTAAATTGTCTGTTAGTATTGTAGCTCCTGTTCTTTACTGTTACTGGTTATTCTAGATTAACTGATGAGGGTCTTATGTCCTTCTCTCTTAATCTGTTGTTTGTCTTTTTCTTGTTAATGGAGTGAATTTAATCTTGGATTTTGATTAAGCAATGATCTGATCCGGTGTTCGTCCCTCGTAGAATTGTGAAGTTGTGGATTTCCTTGTGATAGAACTTGTCCATGCATACGTGGTATAGCTGGCGTTCCCCTTTTGTCCAGTCAGGATGTTTCAAAGTTTTGAGTTTATTAGTTTTTTTTTAATGTGTAGATTTGGAGAAGAGTCATGTGCTCTACAGATTACTATCACTTGGGCCATTTCTATATGTTTATGAGGAGCTCGTTTTCCAACTACATCTCGATACTACTTTACTTTTCCTAATTGAGTATTTAAGTCCCCTATAAGGATCTCAACGTTATTCACATTTACGTTATTCATTGTCTGATCAATGAGATCCCAGGAATTATCTACTTCTTGCATAGTTTTTGTAAGGATATTTTTTTTTCGTTAGTAGGGCATTTACGGTGTAAATTTCTTAATGGTTTGTATAGTTAAGATTTGCAATTCGCGGCGAGATGGCCCTAGACTTAATTATAGAAACTTAAGATTTTCAAATTTACTTCAAATCCTGTACCAAATTTTGGGGCATTGTTTTATGACTTTGTCCTGGCTTCCCACGGTAAATTCTATGTCCTTGCGATTCAAACGGATCTTCTGTCGAATTTCTCATTTCTTGGAGCCCTGCTGGTAGAATCTTTGATCTAATTCATCTGTTATTATAAGGTCTTGAGTTTTCCGGTTTTCAGCAAAGAGTTTATGTTGTGTGTTGCAATGTAGTTAACATGTTTAGTTTGATTCTGAATATATGTGACTTCGAATGCTCCAATTCATTCTTACATTATATTTTATTTACTACCGATAATGCAGCCAATGGCCATTCTTTTCATTCCAGGACCTATTGAAAGAAACCCTCCCGGCATTTGCCTGGTGGTGAAAATGGGAAACCACGAAGACCATTTTCAGGACGGCCGAGGTGGGATTCCAAACCACGCTCTCGCGATGCCAGCGAGACAGGAGGTAGAGCGATAGCGCTCTAGGCCACCGCGGCCTTATGTGTGTTATACTTTAGCACGTCAATTTTTCAAAAAGTACTTCAGTTTAATTTTGTCAGATGGGAATGATCATGAGTGCTATTAAAATTATGCAATTAAAATATTTATGAAAATTCAAAAATACATTTATTTTCAAGAAGCCTGTGTCAAAGGAAGGTGAGGAGCAGATGACCTCGATGTTCCGCACCTTAAAGCATAACTACTAAAGTAAGGAGAGAGTCTTGTAGAACATCCTTGAACATAATTCGATCAGTTCCGGTTAACACTTTCTGAGGCGGCTTCGGTGGCTGAGCTTCTATGCCCAAGATTGCGGGTTCAAACCCGGCCGAAGTCGTCGGATTTTTTTAAGAGCGTTAAAATCCCTCAGTATGCCTTCCTTCGGAGGGGAAGTAAAGCCGGCAGGCCCATGTCATAGATTTATGGCATTTAAAAGAACCTACCACTAACTTCAATCGTATGAAGCAATATTTGTAGGTTAGTTTTTGATTAATGCTCTAAAAGATCCAACGTTCGTCGCCAGGTGCTGGTTGCTATGGCATCTAACAGTTAAATTTGCAGCTAGGTGCCGTGGACGGTACCATTTGGTAGCAAAAGTAGGAACCATTTGAAATTATAGTCTGCAGTTGAATCAAAACAGACAATACACACTAATACAGCCATTGGCAGTGATTATCAGACATTCTACACGCACTCAAAGTACACGGGGCTAAATGACCGCGTTGTCGCAGTCCCTAAACTAAGGAACCAACCAATACTTAGAGCAAAAAAGGTAAACAGATAGTTGGAATTAGCTTGGGCAATTCCGGTGCCCCTTAAGTTTCTCTCTCCTCCTTGAGAAAGGAAGCAAACAGAGAACTCTCATTATAGTTCTCTCACATTCCTCGTTAACGAGCGGCTCTCCTTTGGAAACTATCTGGGTGGATGGATATGTTTACTTTCCATGCCTGTTGGGAGCCAAGGCTTTCCCAACTCGAGGCACAGCGTTGTCAACTCTCCACCGTACCCACTGAGAGCAAGCAGCAAGACTGTACAGACCTGCGTGGAGCTGTGCAACACTGGAGGAACAGATTACCCTACTGGAGACCTGGCACGCGAATAGGTAGCCAGGACTGGTGCCTAAGAGTCCACGTGGAGTGATAGAAGAGGCATGCTATTAGTCGAGAACAATCAACTATTGGTCAGCAGTGAGCTATGGTGATTATCGGCGCGTGCTACTGCCTAGTGTTTGAGGCGCGGCGGCCGTTAACCGGGAAAGTGAGAGAACTAGACTGCTCAAATGAAAGCTCTGTGAAAGAGAGGAATGTGGATCGCGGACGATGAAGAGAAATGTCGGGGAGGGTTCCCGGTCCTCCCGTAGTAACAGAACCAAATACATTGGTCGGTCACTCCCTCACTCATTTGCAACACCAACGGCCCTATGTTAGCAATATTGGAATAGACAGGAATTCCAGATAACACGGCGAGCTGTTGACAGGCCCTTACTCTTCCCGCCTCCCGCGTCACCTCACCCCGTAAGTTCAGAGAGCTATGCATCGAGCAGTACTAGTTGGGCTGGACTGAGCGGTAGGGTTGTGGGGATGAAAGAACGTGCCTGGGTCCAGGCCGGACGTTTGTTTTAGACGAGTGAAAAATCGTATGGAATCCTGGAGGCGAGTTACTAAAACACCTGTGTTGTCAGCTGCCCCATGGGGTCAGATGATTGACAAAGCCATCTCACGCTACTGCTGCAGTACAGTCATTGGCAAATATAATGGTGTTCTGTTCGTAACTCTGTAACGTGTACTTCCACGTCACACAATACTTCGACGTGGACCTGCTAGCGTCTAAGCTGCGTGGGCCTGAGAGGAATGTGCATCGCAGACTATTGAGTAGTGGAGGTGACGAGTGATGCGGTTTCTCGGTCCTTGCGTAGTAACAGAAGCAAATAGATTATAGTCGGTGACTGTCACTCATTCCCAACGCCACCCTGGTTTCAGAAAAGACCCATTTTAGCAGTATTGGAATAGACGAGTATGTCGGGTAACACGGCGGGCTGTCAACTGGCTTCTCAATTCTCGCCTGCTCCTACTCTGCTTCTGCCCTTCATCCCGCAAGTTCACAGAGCTTGGAACCGAGCAGTACTGTCTGCACAGTGGTGTCGTCACGTCCTCAAGTCTGGAATTTCATTACATCAGACCGGTAGTGACAAATGTGTAGCGAGATGGCTGGAGAGTGATTGTGTACAGGCTCACCCGCAAGCTTAAAGGTCAAGGGCAATCGTCTAAAACAAACGGCCGGCTTGTATGCGTTGTCAGCCACAACTAGACTTGTAAAGGGATAATATGTGAATGGCTAAGATTACATTTTCACTCCCTCACTTCAAGGATTTGTCTAAAATCAGACACCGAACGATAGCAAACAATCACCTGACACAAGCAGTCTGGAAGCTCCTGGCGGATACGGAAGTAATAACAGTGCAAGGTGGAGTGGGAAGTACCGACGTCCAAGGTCGCCTCTTAACTCGATCGTTTTGTTGGAAGAATGGGATTGTGTGTGATCAACTCGTCCCAAACACTACATTTGGTCAACCCAACCCACTGTAATTAGCACACTTTGGTCACATTGTCTTGATGATGTACACTGTTTAGTTTAGTGATCAAATTATTATACCACCATACTTGACCAACCAATGTTTTATCCAGGCACTCATCGGGGGGTTACCGACCCCTCGCCCCCCTTTCCCCCTCATAATTTAGGGGAAGAATATGAATTAATTCGAATGATTTTTATTATTAAAGAGGACTATGATCATTATCGTGTTGGAAGCCATCTTTCAGTGTTTTCTTAGTAAATTAAATTGTAAATGCTCTTCAGCCGGTCAACACGATCCTACTCAATGTAATGGGTGTTACTCCCTAAACCTGAAAAATAATAGGCTGTATGAGATTAATAAATGTACATGCATTACTAATTTAGATCATCGAGCGATCATCAATATTCATCTGATTGTGGAACATGCAACAAATATTGTTGACAAATGATACACATATCACAGTAATGGGATGCTCGTGGCAACCAAAAGCAACTTTTATATTGTAAAAATTATCGTAAGTGTTTTTTAGAAAAATTTCAAAATTTGCCAACTTTTTTACCATGCATCATAGTTTCCCTTATATCTCCCAAGTTTATAAGACATTTCCTACTTTTCTTTTTTAATGTAATACATCTGTACCTACAATCTGTACAGTAACTCATCCAGGTCATTTGGATTTTCATTTGTTTTTATATGCTGCATTTATTCTTAAAAAAAGAACTATTTTCAGCTGCTTTGAATATTTTTTTAAGTCAATTTACCCTCTAGGTTGGTTCCCACGGACTCGGTGAGGGAACTCACCACTACCGCCTCTATGGGCAGTGTCCTGGAGCTTGGAACATCTGGTCGAGATGGATACAACTGGGGAGGTGTGATCAGCACTTCGCACAGGCGGCCTCACCTGCAATTCTAACAGGGGCCTCATGAGGGATGGGAAGGGATGGAAGACTGGGTTGGATAGGCTAGGAAGAGGGAAGGAGGCGGCCGTGGCCTTACAGAAGGTACCATCCCGGCATTTGCCCGAAGACGAAGTGGGAAACCACGGAAAACCACTTCAAGGAAGGCTGAGGTGGGAATCGAAACCCCTCTACTCATTTGGACCACCCGAGGCTGAGTAGACCCCGTTCCAGTCCTCATACCACTTTTCAAATTTCGTGGCAGAGCCGGGAATCGAACCCAGGACCTCCGGAGCGGCAGCTAACCATGCTGACCGCTACGCTACGGAGGCGACTGCTTTGAATAAAAATGCAATAAAAGTACTTAATTTACAGTTTATGTTGGTGAATGAGGTTGTAGATGCATATGTAATACACACCTTAAAAAAGGAAAGAAGGGCATTTCTTATTACACACCTTAAAAAAGGAAAGAAGGGCATTTCTTATAAGCTTGGGATATATAAGGGAAACGATGATGTATGGTAAAATATTTGGTAAATTTTGAAAAATTTCTAAACTCTTATGATAAGAATTTTGACATTATATAAGTTGCTTTCGGTTGCCACAAGGATGCCATTACTGTGATATTTTTATCATTTGTCAACAATATTCGTAGCATGCTCAACAGTCGAATGAATATCGACATTTTATTCCTCTCTTAAGCTGGATCTCCCCTCCTCAAAGAAAGAAAGAAAGAAAGAAAGAAAGAAAGAAAGAAAGAAAGAAAGCAAGAATTATTTGTAACCTAATTAGTTTGGTGTTGTAGCAACCTGGCAGCAGCCTGGCGCCGGAGATTAGTTGTGCCCTCTTTCAGTAATATCAACACAGTTATTAAGCTAAGCGAGATAGTGCCTTGTGTGCTGTGCTCATTGCTTTTCTTCTCCAGCTCAATCATTAGCATGGACTGTAGAGCAACTATTCCACAGCGGGTGGTTGTCGCACGTAAAATACAGTAACACAGTTTGCATGACTGAGATCATAAACTTCCTCAGCCACGAAATTAACACATGCCAACTCGATCACCACTTAACTTTATCCAGGATTCTTTTCTTTATTACTTTGTTTGAGTAAATTATAGTCCACCTTCAAGTTAACCAAATATAACACCTGGACTTGAAGACCCTTTAGAATGGGCCATCTGTTTTGATTCGTTTCTTAAGCTTATTTTGAGCCAATTTTTGAGCCAGCTCACCATCGTGAGGAAGGGAGAGGGTAACATTGTGAGCTTGTGAACCCTCTTTGGCTATCTCCGTACCCCGTAGACTTCTAAGAGTTCGTCATGACTAGGCTGGATTTGTATGTACTATAAAGTGGTAAAATATGTACATAACTATGTAACAAAAAGCATCAAAATATGTAGTAAAATATGTAGAATGGGCAAAATATGTAATATCGCATATGTAATATAAACTTACCATTCTGTCACGACTGTGATAAAAAAGTATTTCTGGAAACTGTCCTTGAACTTGAATAGGTCGGGGTACGGGAATTCATACTTTCACTGTCTGGTATTTCTGGAAACATTGCAAGTGGATAGTTATAGCTCTAATGGGGATGAGTCACCCCGGATGACAGGATGCCAAGACCCGGCACAGTAACAGTGTTTCCTGCTTGTAATCGGAAGCTCTGGAAAAACCTATTTCACGGGTGTCTTTACCTCCACTTGTCAGTTATTCATCATTCAGAATCTTAATTCACCCCGTTGAGGTAATAAGAAAACAGCCCCATATTAAGTATGAGACTTCAACACAGCAATTTATATAGGCCTAAAATGAGAACAGGAAAGCGCTAAGATATGTAATTTTATGTAATATCACTAAATGTAGAATACCTACTAAAATGAAGTGATATATAATATGAAGTTCAGTTATAAAAACCATAACATAGCGGAATGAAGATTAGTTTCCAACCATTTAGGCTAAATAGCAAAGAGGGGGCGTGGTGGCTCAGCGGTCTAGCTGTCTGCCTCTCACCAAGGCGGTCCGGGTTCGATTCCCGGTCAATGCATGTGAGATTTTCGAAGTGAAATGCCATGTCCTGTGGTTCGGATTCCACGTAAAAAGGAGGTCCCGTGGCTCATAATCAAAAGATTCACGGTCACGTAAAACTACAATCTTCCTTCCTTCCTTCTTAAATAGCAAAGAGATGTAATTACAAAGAAATCCGAGCCCTACTCATGGCATATATAGGTTACATTTTAATTTGCGACTGATTTGCCTTTCAGCGTCCAGTATAATCTACAAGACTCTGTTTGCCAACAAGTCGCCTACATGGTGCCCTACTAGCAGTTAGCACTGCGACCTCCTTTGCTTCTCTCACTTTGAGATCGTTGAATTCCAAATCTGACCATCGCCTCCTAGGTCTACCTCTGCTTCTCTTACTCTCTACAGCCGAACTCGATAACCTCTCGGGTAATATCTCCTCTTCCATTCTCATCACATGACCCCACCATCTTAGTCGACTCACATGAACAGCTTCATCTAGCATGTTCATTTCTAACTTAGCCTTTATATCTTCATTACACGTACCCTCCTGTCATTGTTCCCATCTATTGGTTCCAGCAATTATTCTTGCTTCCCTCATGTCAATTACCTGCAGCTTATGTATCAGATATTCTGAATCTACCCAGCTCTGTTCCATACAGCAAGCCGGGGTCTAAATACTGAGTGATGTAGGGAGAGTTTCGAGGCTATACCAACTTCTTTCTTGCAGAATACTGTAGATCGTAACTGAGAACTCGCTGCATTGGTCCTCGTGTGAAATTAGAAATATACGAGTGGCTTGAAATATGACATAACTAGAGCCCAGCGTGGATAAAAAATACCTTATCCGCATCCGCACGACTGTTATCCGCCCCGCATCCGCACGACTGTTATCCGCCCCGCATCTGCACGACTGTTATCCGCATCCGCCCCGTAATCGAACAATTTTTATCCGCATCCGCACGTTCATCCGAATCTACTGGCATTGCAATAATAGTTCTAATTAGATAGAGTATTAAAGCAACACATTTAGGCATTTGAGGAGAAAGTCGTTCCTTCAGGCCTTGTATGTCATGTGCTATGTTTAAAATGAATGTTATACAGCAAGAATTTCAACCCTGTACGTTCGGAGTGTTAGTTGAGGTTAATGACATTCAATGAGATTAGCGTAAATCATATTACATTATTTTGTCATGATAAACAAACATAACGGAAAAAATATCTCACTAACATCCGGGTCTTTTGCGGATTTCAGCGGGTTTATCAGTGGATATCCGCGCATAACCTGTTACGCACTGTAAACTTGATTTGCCCTTCTAAATTAGACATGATAGTGGGAATGGATTTATAAAAACAATCTTGTCTATTTCATCTGGCGGTGTGACATAATAGTTCAGGTCAGGATCTAGATAGGAAACTATTAACAATATTTTAATGTTAGTCGTACAAGATCGAATAACTTAACACATTATTCATGCGAGGATTAGGTAGCTGCTTCGTCTAGAGATTCAAAATTCGAAGTCATGCATTGCACAACAGCTATCCTGAATGTGATTTTTCTGGAACAGTAAAAGTTTAGCGCTTCGGTGGCGTAGTTGGTACCATGCTGAGCTTATATGCCGAAGGCCAAAGTCGTCGGATTTTTTAGAGCGTTAAAATCCCTCTGTATGCCTTCCTTCGGAGGGGAAGTAAAGCCGTCGGGCCCATGTCATAGATTTGAGATATAAAAGAACCTTCCACTATCTGCAATTGTGTGAAGCTAAAGTTGCAGTCAGGGCCGGCGAAAGCTAGAAGGGCTCAGCCACTCGTTTGAAGTTAGGCTGAAGCCGCTGCTGCCGGTGAGGGGAGGGGGACGTTGGCCGTGTGACGTCATAGGGTTGTAAGCCGAGCTTGCCTACTTGACTTTTCCCAAAGAATCACCTGTTGTTTGTTTGATTCAGTGTCACAGAGAAGTTCATTGTGTGTGTTGTGCATGCGCGTTGTCCATCGTCAGTGTTTAAGCAGGTTTTCTAGCTTTAATTATATATGTAAACGATTTAATATTTTAGAATCGCAATGAAACATGAGCTGTGCTATTTTTAATTGTGGAAATACCTACCGCAACACCAAGGACTCTGAGGTAGGCGTCATTTACCACCGATTCCCAACTGATAGTGATATTTCAAAGCAATGGGTTACCAAGTGCCACAGGATAGACAGTATTAACGTAAAAAATGCACGTATTTGTAGTAAGCATTTCTTGCCTACTGATTATCAAGATGATATGAAAAACCGCCTTTTAGGACTTCCATTGAAAAGTGTACTAAATAAATCTGCAGTCCCTTCTCAAAATCTGCCCAATGATAGTACACTAAGCCAAACCTCTGTACTTAGGGCACACAGAAGCAGAAACAGAGCCGTTAGAGCTTCAGCTATTGTAAGGTTGGCACAGTTAAGTCCTAAAAAAAACAGGCTATTTGCACTGAGGATATTGACAATTCCAGAGAATGTGAAACTGAGAAAAATGAAGAACCACCGAGCTTAATCCGTTGTACAGACTGTGAACGTAAATCCGGGGTTATTGAATCATTACAAAATGAAATAGTGGGCTTGAAATCGCAGCTAAAATGTCTAAAACGGAAAAATAAAATTTTAGTTTACAGTAAGTTAAGTCTAATTGCTACAAACGGTTTAACAACACGGTCAAACGTCTACGAAGTGAAATATGCGATGTAAAGGAGCATAAAAACAAAGCAGTTCTAACCAAGTGAGCCAAGCAAACTATGACTCCCACGCAGATAAAGGCTATAGAAACTAACAAGCAAGTACGGTGGACAAGTGACGACATATCTCGTTGTGTGATGATAAGGGCTCTGTCTCCAAAATCTTATGATTTCTGGAGGGAAAAATTGAAATTTCCTCTCCCATCAGCCACAACCTTGAGAAGATGGTGCGCAAAGTTCACATGCTTTCCAGGTATTCTAAGGAATGTACTATGCCTAATTAAAAAAAAAGGTTTGATGAACTATCCGATTTTGACAAGCTGTGTGTAATTAATTTTGATGAAATGCATATTGATAGCAGTGTTGTATATGACTCAGCCATGGACAAAATACTTGGTCCCTCATCTAAAGTGCAAGTAGTATTAGTAAGAGGTCTAATATCGAGCTGGAAACTACCCATTTACTTTGAGTTTGACACTTCTATCGATAAACCATTACTCATGACAATAATACAAGCCGTAGAGTCCTCTGGATTGTTAGTTACCTCCATAGTGTCAGATATGGGAGGGAGCAATTATCTATCTTTGTGGTCATCTTTGCAGATTTCTGAGAATAAAACATCTTTTGCCCACCCAAATGATTCAGAGAGACAAGTTTTTGTTTTTGCCGATATGCCTCATTATTTTAAACTGCTTCGCAACCACTTTCTTGACAGTGGTCTTATCTTGGGAAACGGCACTGAATTGGATTCATCCATTTTAAGACATGTTTTGGAGAAGGACTGTGGTGAAATAAAGTTGTGCCATAAGTTGAATCCAGCTTATCTGACTGTGAAAGGTAATGAAAGACAAAAAGTTGGACCTGCAAAAGCAGTTTTTTTAAGAACAACAGCGAAAGCAATCGCATCACTGATTGGAAACTTCCAAGCTGCAAACTTTTTTGAACTTATGGATAATTTTTACGACATTATGAATTCAAGAAGTCAACATGCTGATCCAGCGCATCCTCTTAAAGTTGCCTTTGGTGTAGCTGAACACGCAGAAGAACAACATCTTATACTAAACCAAGTTGAATATGTAGTATCGCGAATGAGAGTGAAAGGGAAAACTAAAATGCTTCCATTCCAGAAAGGCATGTTAGTATCAATAAAATCTTTAAGAGACATGTTTGAACAGCTTCAGGCGGACTATGACATTAAATATATAATTACTACTCGTCTTACTCAAGATGCTCTTGAAAGTTTGTTTAGCCAGCTTCGTGGGCTAGGACGATTTCATGACCACCCTTGTCCTTCTGATATTATATCACGTCTCAGAACACTTATGATATCAAACAACATGCCCATGCCTTCAAGGAAGACGAACATCACGCCAACTGAGGAGATATGTAAAGAAATTCCAGCATATTTGACCTCGGACTTACTCCAAATGGCTTTTACACCCGAGGAAATAGGATCCATGCAATCAAGTAATATAGGGAGCATTGCAGACGTCAACTTCTTGGAGAAGGATATAACAGTGCCAGGTAATTATTAATCATACTCATCCATATTACGCGAATTTATTGTAATATATTTCAAACGTCACAAAACAGTTTTTAAAACATAATTTGTACATTCATGGTTTCATCAAAAATACATTGAATTGGTTTTTAATATTTTAAATTGTGATATTAAAGTATTTATAAAGCAATGTAATTATTTATGATATATTTTTATGTATAAAAACATATTTGTGGATTGGTATGGTTTTATTACAGAAGATCACGATGTCGAGAGCGAAATGACATGGGCTGAGGACGAAGGAGTTAAGTACATCGCTGGCTACGTTGCTTTCCGTGTTCGGGATATTGACCCTAGCCTTGGAAGAATTATAAAATTCGCTCCAAATCCGGAAGGGGGGCAGCCATCGTGGATACGAACTCTATCATACGGCTGCCTTACTGAACCAAGTGACCAGTGGTTTAGTTTAGTGAAAGAATTTGAAAAGGTGTTTTTAGAAATACATGGTCCTCTATTCGGTTTTAATCGGCAACCGGGAATAGTGAAAGTGTAAAAAAAATAGGCTGCATTCGCTATTCCCGAGTGTATGTAAAGAAGCCATTAACGTGTATGCAAGACTCAGAACATTTATTAGAATTAGAGAAGTTAATAGAAACAAATTTAGTGAGAGAAAACAGACGAAAAAAGCTATTAAATGGGTAAGATCCAAGAAGTAAGCATTTCTGTAACTGATTTGTTGTGATTTCGCTCATTTTACCTTGTTTATGTGCATTAGCCTTTAATTAAAGCATTATTTATTGACTGTTGAAAGTGTAAAATATCAAAGAGGGTGCCACTAGGGGTAGAATGGCATCATGGGGGTCAGTATGTACTGAATACCTGCTGCCGGCTAATGCAAAACAGTGGTGGTTGTATGCAGTGTTGGCGCGAGTTACAACCCAGTGACGTCACAGTGTTGAACCGGCTGGCAGCACGTATCGAGGCGAAGTGGCTGAGCCCTTACTAGCTCATTCTCGCCGGCCCTGGGTTGCAGTGGCTAGTAGCAAAGTTCACAGCTAGGTGTCGTTGACGGTAGCAGTGTGTGTGTTTGTGCGCGCGCCTGCGTGCCTGCCTAGTATTGTACCATAATCTGTGTTATTGTGGTGGTGGTGTAATTGAGACTAGGAATGGGAAGGGGGCGGCCGTGGCCTAAAGTTAGGAACCATAGCGGCATTTGCCTGAAGTGCAAGTGGGATACCACGGACAACCACTTGCAGGATAGCTGAGGTGGGATTCGAATCCACCCCTTAACAGGTTTGCCTCACAAGTCTGAGTGAACCCTGTTCCAGCCCTCTTGGAAGAGCCGGGAATCGAACCCCGACCTCCGGGGCCACAAGCAACAATGCTAGCTGCTACACCAGGAGGTGGCCTAGTAATAACACACACATTAATAAGGCTTCCATATTACACTCCTTAAAAGTTGTTTGCGCATGTGATCGTTAAGACTCGTGTACTTGGGTTTGTGGAGTATTGGTCTGATAACCTGTATTATTGTGGCCTCTGTAGTAGAGAGAGAGTGAGTGTGTGGTGTTTTTTTTAAATTCAGGTAAGAATTGGAAAAAGGTGGCCGTGGCCTTAAGTTAGGGACCATCCCGTCATTTACCTGGAGTAGAAGTGGAAAACCACGAATAACCACTTCTACTTGTGGCGTATGCTGGGATCATCACTAACTTAGTCATAGCCGCCTCATTCCCAACCCTCACTACTACTACTACTACTACTACTACTACTACTACTACTACAACACACTACAATAACACAGTTTATCAGACAAATTCTAGTCTCACCCAAGTACACGGAGCTAAATGATCACGATATCATAGAGTTCTTCAAATGCAACTCCATCAACGCAATTATAATTATTATTAGCTGAGGAAGATTTCATTGAATTGAAACATGTGCTGATATTTTTTTAAATAAATAGACTAGTACCGGTATTGATTACGGCGGATCATATTTGTTTTTTAATCCTTGAGTTAAAGGTTTTAAGTAACTTCTACTAAACTTCATGCCAGGATAAAAATGGCAGAGCTGGGAACCAACCCGCGTCATCTGTGCTGAAAATTGCTAAATTTAACGCTAAACTATGGTCACAGTAAATCGGGTATTTGAGAATTCAAATAAGCTGGAAACGTTAAAAGGTACGATTTGGAACCTTGCCGCCAGCGGCACTGCTACCACCAACCTGTACCAACCCTGCACGCTACCATGCTCCACGTGTATTTTAACGGGACACGTTTCGACACCGCCGCTGCCTGAGCAGCACCGCATGTGCCGCTGTATGCCAGGAACAGTCTGGCAGCTCTGCCGTACCCGCACATGCCTTGTCAATAATTATTTTTTTTCTTCGCTGCCACTGACGAAATCCCGGAGTTTGTATAAAATATTCAGTTTTATATGATGCAAAAGTGGCAGTTAGTAACGACGCAGTAAAGCAGACCATGAAAATGTGAACAGGCATCATCACTAACCGCAGTGCTACGAAAAGTTTCTCGTACGCGGATTCATTTCCGCGTTTAGATGGCATTAAATACTCGGCAACCAACCTCAAAACTATCTCTAATGGGTCAGTGGAGTCTCCTGTGTTGTCTGAACAAATCTTCGTCTCTTTTCAGATGTATTTCAATAAGATATTTTTTAGCGTATGGCTTTAAGTGCCGGAAGTGTCAAGAGGATATGTTCGGCCCGCCAGAGTTTGTGGCTGCTTCTATGCGGACACCCGTGGGGTGAACTACAAGTCCGTCGAGTGTGGAGTGTTGTTTGGGGAGGAAAGTGTGAATGTAAGGACGAGGAATTGGGAAGGTAACGGCTGTGGCCTATAGGTTAGGGACCAACCCCGGCATTTGCCTGGAAGGAAGAGGGAAACCACAGAAGACAATCTTCAAGGTTGCCGGCGGTGGGATTCGAACCTCCTTGCCTCCCGGATGTGAGCGACTGCCTGCAGCCACGTCGTAACGACCACTCCTAACTCACCCGGTTTTCAATAAGTAATTTAAATAACAGCCTTTTCTTTCTTTCCTTCAGGTTTTTGTAGTATTTCCTTTTTCTTCCGCACTAACAAATCTTGGAACCAGTTATCTTATTCCTTGCTTTTTCAATTCCAAGTGGCCATGCTCGAAAATCGTCTCTTAATACATTCTGTGCGTCTGGGGAAGAACAGTTTCGAGTTCCTTTGTAGTACCATAAACAAGTGTTAAACATTCTTAAGTTGTGCTCTAAGCTATGTAAACATGGTTATCTCTCTGTAAACAGCTGGTAGCATGTTTGGGGTCCACAGGTTACCAGTTTCAATAGATAAGAGTTGACGGATATATGTACAGTCATGGTCTGTGGGTAAGTTAAGTAGTTACTCGTCCAGACGACCCGGGTTCGACTCCCTAGCGAGAGCAGTATAGATCGAGATTCCTTAAACTACAAAATTGCCCTAGACACAAATTGGCGGCATCAAGGATTACACTAAAGACTTAAAGGATGCATACATTTTAAATTCAATGTGAAAATAAGGTTCTACATATAAACATAAACCTAACATGGGTATTCCGCCCTAGACTCCATTGCTAAAGTACAAGCAGTAATTTTCTTCCAGACGGTTGGCCTCGTTGGCTTGGTTACGTTCAGTTGTCTTAACCTAGTAGCGACCAATGGTTTTGTCACATTGGGCGTTAGAAGAAAAAAGAGCAACTTTTCAAACCTCGCACTTGAACACATGTGACTGCATCCGCAAGTAACGACGCAATGTTTGAAACTGCATACGTCTGTGTAATGTGGTGGAAATTCAAGTCGCATCATCAAACAAACGAACATACATGTCCGTACGTCATCCGTGACTTCTTAGACTAAACTAAAAATTCCCCTAGACACGTACGTATCGCGGTACGTGCGTTCTTATTGATGACTGACTATCATAATCACCGATACCGGGTGAGTTAGCCGTGGTCGTTGCGGAATGACTGTTGGCAGTCGCTCACATCCGGGAGGCGAGGAGGTTCGAATCCCCCCGCCGGCAACTTTGAAGATGGTCTTCTGTGGTTTCCCATCTTCCTTACAGGCAAATGCCGGGGTTGGTCCCTAACTATAGGCCACAGCCGCTACCTTCCAACTCCTTGACCCTCCCTTCCAACTTTCCTCCCCAACGGTACTTGTAGCTCACCCATTGGGTGTCCGTCTCGAAGCAGCTACAAAACTGGCGAGCCGAACATGTCCTCGGACACTCCCGGCACTGAAAGCCATACGCTAAAAAAAAATCACCGATACACTAAAACTCTATCTGGACCATGCAGACTGTTCATTTGTCTGAGCTACCGCACTTTCTTAACTCGCCTCAATGGGTAGAACGCCTTCTGGTGGTGATTTCCTTGAAGTAATTCATGAGCGGCCATTTTCCAGGGAATCTGTCAGGCTTTTGGTATCCCCCGTCACGTATCCAGTTTTTTTTTTTTTTTTTTTGAGGGGGATGAATCCTTTGATATACCGTGCCGTAAATCAGCAGAAAGGATTTTTTCGCAGAATCATGGTCTAACATTACCAACTAAGTGATAGGAAGTTAATATTTTAATACCAGTACCAGAGTTAAGAATAGAAAATTAAAATAAAATAAATGCTACATTTATATCCAGCATAAAATGAAACATAATGTTGTAAATTTCTGGTTCCGTGTACCTGTAAAGTATATTAAGCGAGATAATACAATATATTAGAAAGAGTATGTCACTTGTCTCTTACAGGGAGGCTTGATTGAAATTCTGAACTTACACAATTTTAACCAATCAGATCCAAATTGTTACCATTTATACCGTATATGAATAATCACACAAAGGTTTGAGATTATCGGCTAATTAGTTTGTGAATTGTCTTTTATTGATTTTCCATGCTTTTTATTGTTTTTCCATGCAACACGAAAAAAAACCATCTTGCGTCTTCGAAGCTGAAATTTGAGGAACTAGTTCTAAATACACACAATTAATTGTTACTATGTATTTTTGTGGTTCAAATCCGTCGTTGGATTTTTTAAGAGCGTTAAAAATTCCTCAGTATGCCTTCCTTCGGAGGGGAAGTAAAGCCGGTGGTCCCATGTCATAGATTTATGGCATGTTAAAGAACCTTCCACTAATTACACTGTGTGAAGCTAAGTAGTATAGGTTAAGAATGTAAACAACGCTCTTAGGTTCCTACGTTCGTTGCCAAGAGCCGACTGCGATGGCGTCTGGAAGCTAAGTTCTGAACTAGTAGTTGTTGACGGTGGCGTTTGGCGGCAAAGGTAGGAACTATTTGAAAAATTCAAAAGTCTGCAGTCCTTACTTGAATAAAAAAAAACGGATAACACACACTAATATAGTAGTCACAATTAACACCGGTTATCTGACAGTTTCTACACACACCCAAAGTACTCGGGGCTACATGACCGCGATGTCGCAGCCCCTAAACTTAAGAACCAACCAACCAAGAAATGTAGGAGATATTTTTTTATCTTTCTCTTAGAAAATTTGTAAAAAAGAAAGTCAGTAAATTGTTATTTTAATGAGCAAAAAAATGATAGTAATATTCACAGGACATTACAATGTAGAGTAACTTTTAATTCCTGCATATACCGGATGATTTACAGAACGTTCCAGTTGAATCTGATGAGAACTATGCATCAAGGAGCATTTTTCATGCGAGGAAATTATGAAAAATACAATACATAGAAAACAATAATTAAAAGTTCATACGAACACTATGCATCCATTTACATTTAAGGAGGTCTCTGCGAATGGTATTTCTAAAATATAGGCACAATATAAACGCAAACCATCTGTAGTCAGTCAGAGATTGGGGAGGTGATGACTGGTTCCTTCAGTGCCCAGCACCTTCTTTTTAAGAATGATGCTTGGAGCATTACAAATTGAGCGTGTGGTGAATGTACAGATTTTTTTTTTCTTTTTTTTGAGGAGGAAAGATTGAGGAATTCCTAAAGACAAACATTTTAAAATCCTTTCAGTTTTTAGGAAAATGGCGAAATTTCAGTCATGCCTCCCCTTAACGTATGTTATTGTGGGTGAATATGTGTAACTGCATTTGGATTGTGGACTAGGTTAGGTGCGCCAGAACTACTTGAAATGGGGTAGGCCTACTTGGCGTGTGAAATATCAGAATGTCTGCTGTCATCTCCGGGATTCGAACATCAGATCTCTGCACGCGTATTTATGGGCGGGCATTAATTCCACTCGGGTACCTGAGTCAGGTAGCCAGTGTTACCTCAATTCCACTCGACACTCCAGGAAGTCGCCAGAAGAGTCCAACTCCGCTCGGTCGCGGTCTCGTAATCCTTATGCATTCTTAGAACGACAAAAGTCTTCCATGCACACTTCTACCATTGGTTATAATCAATGCTTCTAATATAACTAATATAACTTCTAATAATTGTATCAAATTAAGTAGATAACTTCTCAAAATAACCTACCGTGGTCAGTTATATTTCAGCAGTACAATAACCACTGCTTCAGTGTTTACATTTTTAAGTTTACTAAAATAAATCGAACAGCTAATTTAAAACATAGAGTAGAATTGTTTAACTTTTTGTTGTTACTTAGTCTACTCCTCATTTAACAATTTCTTAGCACTTGTAAACCGACGAGAACAGACGAGATGAATGCATAGAAAAAGTGGTGTGCAGACGATATCTTAAATCCGAATAGCTGTTACGGTAAACAAGCTTAGCTCTATAAGAGTTAGAATTCATAACTAATTTGTTGTGTGGGAATGCAGCTGATTTTTCCGTTCTAGGCTGGAAAACAGTATTTCCAGCATCCGCAGCTGATATCGAAAGTACTTTTTAGGTACGAATTATACACCTATTATTATCTAAATTTAATTTTATAATGTCTGACTAGGTAAGCCTCCGTGGCTTAGGCGGCAGCACGCCGGCCTCTCGCCGCTGGGTCCGTGGTTCAAATCCCGGTCACTCCATGTGAGATCTGTGCTGGACAAAACGGAGGCAGACAGGTTTTTCTCCGGGTACTCCGGTTTTCCCTGTCAAAATTTCATTTCATCATTTCATCTGTCATTCATTTAATCATTGCCCCAGATGAGTGCGTCAGGCCTCGGCAGCCGGCACAGTTCATATCCTCGCCGCTAGAGGGAGCTTCATTCATTCCATTCCTGACCCGGTCGGAGACGGGAAGCAGGCTGTGGATTTTCATTTTCAATGTCTGACTAGGTAAAAAACATACAAAAATTTAATTATGCACATGTTAAAAACGAGATGTTCAGTAAAGAACATATAGCCTACTTTCTCCTAAATGCATGGGTATTGTTATAACTCTTTGTCCTTTCCAAGGAGTATAAATGAATGTTGGTTGTAGTAGCTTGTTGAAATAAGTGTCATACAGATATTAAACATGAATATGAGGTGCCCTTTGCTAGTGCTATCTCTGTACCAAATTTCGTTCAATTCGGTTTCACCGTGTTTGAATAGATCGGGCGAATCGATTGGCACACATACATGGCCGCCAGCCGTAAGTTATTGGGTAGATGACCTAGTAGTTTGGTCAAAAGATTCTTCATACATAAAGGTATAATGTTACTACATTTGGTAGAGATCAGATAAAAAAGTTGGTCGTAATTTGATTTAAGCTTTGAATATTTGGGTGGCCGCCATTACGTTTCCGTCAAGATTGCGGCGATATAAAACATGACACTGAGGTGCTCTTTGCTTGTGCTACCTCTGTACCAAATTTCGTTCAATTCGGTTTCACCGTGTTTGAATAGATAGGGGGAATCAATTGGCACACATACTTGGCCGCCATCCGCAAATTATTGGGCAGATGACCTCGTAGTTTGGTCAAAAGATTCTTCAT
This sequence comes from Meconema thalassinum, assembly GCA_946902985.2. Lineage (NCBI taxonomy): Eukaryota > Metazoa > Arthropoda > Insecta > Orthoptera > Tettigoniidae > Meconema > Meconema thalassinum. The sequence continues at coordinate 393,544,909 of OX336391.1, forward strand.
ACATCAAGGTATAACGTTGCAAAATTTGGTAGATATCAGATGATTAGGTTGGTCGTAATATTATTTAAGCTTTTAACATTTGGGTGACCGCCATTACGTTTTCGTCAAGATGGCGGCGATATGAAACATGACATTGAGATGCCCTTTGCTAGTGTTACCTCTGTACCATATTTCGTTCAATTCGGATTCACCGTGTTTGAAAAGATAGGAGGAATCAATTTGCACACAAATATGGCCACCATCCGCAAATTATTGGGCAAATGACCTCTTAGTTTGGTCAAAGGATTCTTCATACTTAAAGGTATAATGTTACAAAATTTGGTAGAGATCAGATGATTAGGTTGGTCGTAATATTATTTAAGCTTTTAACATTTGGGTGGCCGCCATTAACGTTTACGTCAAGATGGCGGCGATATAAAACATGACACTGAGGTGCCCTTTGCCAGTGCTACCTCTGTACCAAATGTCGTTCAATTCGGATTCACCGTTTTCGAATTGATAGGGGGGACAGACATTCAGAGTACACACTCACACACACACACACAATTGTTTGGCCCTGTAGTGATCTCATAAGTCTACTTACATTTTTTGCAAAAATCTAAAGTAGGCTAACAATGCATAAAATTTGTAGAAAAAAATAGAAAACTTGGCCGACTTATTTAAAAGAATATTATGATTAATTTTAAATCACTTGTATTTTCTGCCATATAAGTTATAATGTGCCAAACACTTTATACCTGATTTAACGAATGGGCGGACATGACACCGGAGCGATTGACCAATGGCACAACAATGTATTGCGCTGCAGAAGTTGTTTGACCCGGGCCTTGGTATGCGAGCAGGAGGGTTTTGACTTAAGACATTTGTTTAAGTCATTGGGGATAACCCCTTTGCTGACCCTTTGCCAAAGCCTGAGCGGAGTTGAGGAACTCATTTTTGGGTCACTTGGAGGACCGAGTGGAATTATGGATAATCGAGGGGAATTGATGTTCGATCGTATTTATCCAGTCCAGCCGTGGAACATCCATATTAGATCTTTCAGCTACCTTTACTATGATACAATCAAGATTCAAACTAAAGTAAGGTTCAATAACACCAAAAAATGTCGCTGTTCTTAAGTCGCTTATTTTAAAGGAATTTTGTGTGCTTTTTGGAGAGGGCTTCGGGTCCCTCCTCCTCCCCCTCCCCCTCCTCCTCCTCCTCCCCCTCCTCCTCCTCCTGTAGATACGCTCCTGGGTATGCTATTGACATTTGGTGTAATATTGTTTTCTCTCTTTCCAGAAACACAATATGTATGCTCTCCGCTACTGGTTCTGTGAAGTCCTCTGTCTCGTCAACATCTTGCTGCAACTTCAGTTAATGAACCATTTCTTCGACGGTGAGTTCTTCAGCTACGGTCTGAGGGTGATGTCCTTCTCTCAACAGTCACAAGAAGAGAGAGTGGATCCCATGATCTATGTGTTCCCACGTGTAACAAAGTGCACTTTCCACAAGTATGGACCTACAGGTACCATCCAGAAACATGATTCACTGTGTATTTTGCCACTTAACATTGTCAACGAAAAGACATATATTTTCCTGTGGTTCTGGTATATTATCCTTGCCACACTCCTTTCAATTCTTGTGGTATACAGAGCAGTTATCCTAGCAGTGCCCTCGGTACGGCCTCGTTTGCTTCATGCGCGCAATAGGATGGTGCCCCGTGAAGCAGCAGAAGTGATAGCGAGGAAAACAGAAGTTGGGGACTGGTGGGTTCTGTACATGCTTGGTAGAAACATGGATCCTTTGATATATCGGGAAGTTATAGGAGAACTCGCAAAGAAAATTGAGACTGCTGCTAGCAATAATCCATGAGAAAGGCTTTTGCTCTCTGAGCAGAGGGTTCCACACAACGACAATATAGAGATTTTTTCTCTCTCGTGAGTACAATTATTATGTACTCACACTAATTGCTCACTGTTTTTGTATTCACTGATTTCCCTATTTGATATCCATGTTTTTGGAGATTGGAGTTCATATTTTGTGATACATAAAAAAAAACTTTTGTCGATAATTTGTGCCGATGTTAAAAGAAATCGTTTAAGATTCCTCAAACATCCATGCAAATTGTGGTTGTAATGGAAACTGATAAAATTGCTTTGACTCAGCATCATATCCCTTAGCCTTCATGAAGAAGTGGGTAATGCTGAATACAGTCTGATGTTGAAAAGATCTAGATATATCAAAGATTTATATATCAAAGATTATACTGCATTCCTCTATTTTGTTAAAATGTTGTCACTTGCCACAATGAGTTGAAGGGGATTAGAAATCTTCTATCTGTTCATATACCGTAGCATTATTGTCCCATAGGTATCAGAATTCTAAGTAAATGAATGTTACGTTCAGGATAAAGTAATTTAATCCTGTCATATTGCAATTTTGTACATATTTATTATGCTTACATGGCAGTGGATATAATTAAATGGATGAATCACCTACTGGGTTCAGACATGTATAATGTTCTGTAGCATTTAAAGTGTACATTCAATTTTTTAAATAATTTGTTTAATTAAAACAAAGTGTTGAATGTTTTACGGCAGGAAGCTGCATGTATTCTGAAGAATACATTTTACATGAAAGGTTATGAAAAATGCATGTTAAGTGTCATAAAAATCAATGTTCTTGAAATTTATGAGGTAAGGTATTTTATCAGTCGCCGAACTGAGTGATACAATAAGACTTGAAGTATGTTATTATAGATAATGCTATTTTTTTATATTACTAAATTCAGTTGAATTCAGTATTTTCAAACCATGAGGTGGCTATGTACAATACTGTACATTCTTTCAAAATTTTCATATAAACTGTACAATATTCTTAATTTTCTTACACTTTCAGAACATCAAAACCAACACAATTTGAGCTTCATTTTATACATTTTTTAAGTGCTCATGGCAATTTATGTGTACAAGGATGCCGGTTAAGTCACAATTATTTACAAAATGCAACTTGCACAAATTCAGTATACAGTAGTACATGAACTCGCCACATTCTGGTTAAATTTATTTAAAGTGAGGGGTTCAAAAATTTACCTTCAATTTCCTTCAATTTCAGATGAAAAAATCAACAAATCATAATCCTTTTTTTTTGTAGGTATTCTTTTCTCAAATATGGAAATTATCTTTAATCTGAGAAAAGTTGCTACTAATTGAAGGAATTAAAATACAGCATTAGAATCATTGCTTCAAACTAATTCGCCTGCAAAGATATTGCCACATTTATCACTAGTATTTTCTGCAATTTCTTCAAAAACCTTACACCTTCTGTTACACCCTTGCTGTTACACCCTTGCAATGGACAATTTTGAGATCTTAAAAAAAGATATATATTGTTAAATGCGATAAGAGAAGAGCTTGAATGTGTGTTTACGGCCACCTTAGTAAACTCGGCAATCAATTCAGTTAAATTTAAGGCTCCGTTACAAAGCCTTCATATATAATTTATGTAATAATCGTGAATAAAAATGATGTTTCTATCTGTTGCTAAAAATTGTAGCTTGTTGATATTTTTATAGTTTGTCCTGTATACTTGTATAGAAATATCACATGTTGCCTTTCGGATAGTCATATTGCCACACATTCCAATTTTGTGTCTTTTGTACATTTTATTATGTATAGTATGTGTGTTCTGAATTATTTTAATTGTACTGTGTTTCCAGAGAATTAAAATCTAAATCATTTATGGAACGAATAGTGCTTCCATGAATTTTTAAAAGGTTCAGCATTTATATTATGAAATATGATAATATTTGGGAGGGAAAAGACTGTAACTGTGTCTTCCGGAATTCATTAGGGCTGAGTGTGAATAAATGTTAGACTATTGCTTGGCATCCAAACTTCCTGTCTGTGTAGTGATCCTTTAGTTTTTAATATTATAAATGCAATTTTATTTCATTTTATGCTTTGCAGTGTTTTCTGGTTTCAACCTATTTCTCTGATGCCAAATGTTGCTAGAATATAGTCACGATAAATTCCTTCACGAGACTCCTTTAAAAATGTGCATAGTAAACTGCTGTATCACAATTCTCTGTCCATGTAATGTATTAATTTATTATTCATATGAAAAATCAAGCTTGTGGTTTGATAAAATGGTAAAAATAGTGCACTTATGCTTGGAGTATTTACATTCAGAATTGATACACGATACATTATTTTAATTACTATGCTTACAGCATTACATAAGATTTAATAAATAGTGATACAAATGCTCACTAAATATCCCTATTAGTTTATTGGATTATATATTGTGATATTTTAAAAATAAGAAACAAACATTTATGTCGATGATATAGCTTAATGGTGTCTTAAAACGTAATCAAAGAGCTGTACATTCTTATCTATCATTATTCTGAGTGATACAGATATTCTTGCAGTTGTTATAACAAATATGAAGATAATATGCCTCCATGAAGGAAATTCGTAATTGCCAAGTAAAAGTGTACTATTCTTTTTTAAATCTTGCAAAGCTGTAATAAACTTAAGTTATTCAAATATATCTTCCCTGTCCTTCACACTACAAGAAAAAGCCTTCCAATTTCCTTTCATTTCGCCATACAGAACAAACTCTTGGCTGTTAACAACAATGCCTTAAAAATACCAAACGGTTTCCTAGGCCAATGTTACTTTAGGACTTCCCTATAGAAATGGAAAGTAAAACTGTGTAGTTCGGAGAGACAAACAAGTTGAATACTCTAGTAAAAGAAAACGGATTATTGTGCCAATTTTTTGATTGCTTGAGATATAGAAATCTGATAATAAATTAAGTACAAGAACTTACTTGGGGCTGAATTTTGATAGTATTCTACAATGACGTCTTATAACTGCCACTAATTTACATCTCTTAAAACATATTTATTTATTTCTGTGTTGATTATAATAAGTGTATGTGGAGTAGTTATTCCACTGTGTAAATTTATACTTCCTTTGTAGATTGGCTCATATTTGTACCTCATAGAAATTGGCTTGCCAGATTTTGGTGCTTAACATATCAAGTTGTAAAGTTAAGTTTACGTTTGGAGTTCCTAAGTCTAACATTGAAAGACATGAATGTGTGTGTGCTGTGTAGATTTTTTTAAACCTAAAATATTCATCCCTGCATGACGTACCATTTCTAAAATTGACTATCCATCAAAACAGATGATTTTTTTTCTACATAACTGTGTATACTATTTTACAATAAATATGGTTGCTATATACAGATCTATATTAGATATCTGAAGTTTTGTGTTCTCAGACTTCCCAATTCCCCTCCTTTATATCCCTGGATTAGCTTAGTTTGTCACTTCTTCAGGTTCAACTGATTTTTAAGTGCAGATCGTCGAAATAAGTACCGTATTACGGTTAAATTTTAAGAAAGTGGTCTTCGCCAAATAACCAATGCAGTGTTTCTCCCGTATCAAAAATATATAATATATATATATATATATATATATATATATATATATCCAAGCATGTAGGGTTTTTATTTTTACTTGGCCTACCATGTCCCTGCAAAGTTCTTCGAAATCGCTCCAGCCGTTAAGATTTCATTACGGGTGAGGACACACACACACAGACAAATGGTGATCTCATAAGCCTATTTCTTCATATGATGAGAATAGGCTAAGAATATTTGCCATGACTTATGAATCGACCCTCGTGTAAAGGAAGAAACATTCAAAATAAGTGCATATAAGGCACGTTTTCTCTCTGACTGTTCATGTAGGCTTAGCGTGCCCTGTCTACCCTACAGGACCGCGCCTGGTCTGCACATAGTTGAGACGTAAGTACATTTTTCCTGTCAGCAAAACTCTTAAGAGTCTGCAATGTCTTCTACAGTAGTCTACTTAATGAGATTTTCGGTTGGCCTAAGTGGTGTTCTCAACTTTAGAAGTAACGGCAGAAGCAATTAACACACCATCATTCTCAAACCGATGTCCCCAGAACCATTCCCTGCAGGTGGAAAGGAAGTGGTGCGTTATTCACCATTTGACAGAGTAGGTCAGTACATCACTGTAACGGCATAGAATGTTTACTTCGATGTAGACAGGAGAGTGATTTAAATACAAACAGGAAGTGTTCTCAACCTCTTCCATTTGGTGTTCACCTTCCGAGTTACAAGTAGAATATCCTGGGAAACTGGAACAAACACATGGCTCTCGTCTCAACTGCCCGCCGAGCGGGTGTTGTGCGATTTGCGGACAAGGATCGGGAAGCCAGGCGTCTTGAGTTATTCCCTGGAGATTCCTGGAATATAAAATGTACTTTAGGTCTGGCGCCTGGGTTATTCCATGGGAATTCCTGGGAGGTTAAATGTACTTAATATGAAAGCGGCGCTTAAGCCTTTGCCGAGTGCCTGGTAGCCCTTTCTTATATAAATAAGATACACTAGTGACTGTAAATATGACGAAGCTTTAGTAATTTTTTTCCGCATATAAAATCTACAAAAACAAAAAATTACGAACCTTACAGTAGTCGCATATATGTGTAACATGTGACATGTTATCCCTTGTTAACAGTGAACTCTGTCGGTCATTGAAATAACTACTTGTAAAACTGCAGTGCCAAATCTGACCGGTTTTCAGCTAATATGATATCGTGAATATTTTCACACCAAACAACAACTTGAAGATGATTTAATTCTAGGAAGATTATCTTTAATGGGGCCTCCAAACCTTGAAGTAATTTTGTATGCGATATAGATTCCACATACACATGGCCGATAGTACGAATCAATCTCCGCCACCGCGCGAGTTCATAGTTTCCGTCCCATCCATTTCCGTTTAATTTTTCAAAATCACCCCCACAAAAAATATACAGATACCGAGTGGAAAGATGTTAGACATCAAAAATTTAAAAAAATCCTTGAGGATATAAAATGAAAAAATAAAATTGAAAATATAAAAAATACATTTAAACCGCCAATGTACCAGCTCTCCAAGCCAGGATAAAAAGCGTGAGGGAAGATTTATAACAATAGTAATATTAACGAGGTTCATAACAATTTTTTTTTTTGGCAGAACGTGGAATCGAAACAGTTACTCCGGGGTGGTAATCAATCATGCACACCACTACTTTCATAATGTTCATCCTTAGATGACTAGCCAGATCTGTGAGAACTATTGTTTAATATTTCCGGCCGCTAATTGGTAGCAAGAGGCAAGCTATGCCCGCAACTAGAACGGGTCTTTGGGGTGGCGCAGGAAAATTTGCAACTAGCATCAAAAGTGTATCAATTATAGGGTAGTCCGCAACTAGCACGGGCGGGCATCAATTCCCCTCGATTTTCCTTCACTCGGTACTCTCAAGGGACTCAAAAATTGAGTTCAACTCCGCTCAGGCTTTGGCAAGGGGTCGGCAAAGGGGTTATCCCCAGTGACGTAAACAAATGTCATAACCCTCCTGCTCGCATTATGGCACATTATAACTTATATGGCAGAAAATACAAGTGATTTAAAATTAATCATAATATTCTTTTAAATAAGTCTACCAAGTTTTCTATTTTTTTTTTTCAAAAATTGTATGCATTGTTTTTAACATGTGCATAATTAAATTTTGCTATGTTTTTTAACCTAGTCAGACATTATAAAATTAAATTTAGATAATAGGTGTAGCCTATAATTTGCACCTAAAAAATACTTTCGATATCAGCTGTGGATGCTGAAAATACTGTTTTCCAGCCTAAAACTGAAAAATCAGCTGCATTCAAGAATTCGCTCATTCGCTGCAGAAGGTGTTTGACCCGGCCCTTGGTATGCGAGCAGTAGGGTTATGACATTTGTTTAAGTCATTGGGGATAACCACTTTGCCGATCCTTTGCCAAAGCCTGAGCGGAATTGCTCACTTTTGGGTCCCTTGGAGGACCGAGTGGAATTACGGGGAATTGATGTTCGACCTGTAGCACGCATTCGCTGTCTCGAAGCTGCTAAGTTGTAAGTGAGTGGTGTTTCTCCCCAATGCGCGACAGACAGCTATATTGTGCTGGGGATATGAGAAGAGAGGATATCAGTCAGAGCAAACCAGACGAGACATGGTAGTCAGTGATCGATACAACTTGAGTAGACTTCGAGGTCGCCACTGCAATTTGTATTAAGAATCGTTCTGTAAGACTTATTAACATGAATATATTCAATAGAAATGGCCCGAGCCTTCGTGGCTTAGGCGGCAGCTCGCCGGCCTCTCACCGCTGGGTCCGTGGTTCCAATACTGGTCACTCCATGTGAGATCTGTGCTGGACAAAACGGAGGCAGACAGGTTGTACTCCGGTTTTCCCTGTCTAAAACGTCATTCCAGCAACACTCTCCACCACTGTCATTTCATTTCATCTGTCATACATAGAATCATTGCCCCAGAGGAGTGCGACAGGCTTCGGCAGCCGGCACAGTTGATATCCTCGCCGCTAGTTGGGGGCTTCATTCATTCCATTCCTGACAGGGTCGGAGACTGGAAGCTGGATGTGGATTTTTATTTCATTCAATACGCTGCCGAAGTGACGCGCCTAGCAACAACATGGGCGCAGCCACATTGGACCCAAACAACTGGTTGCTAGGTTTTTTTATACATAGGAAGCTGCATTAACGCTGCGCAGCGTCTTGAATTTTGTGGATAAAAATGTGTAATACGCGTGAAATTAGGCAAACGCCTCCCGTGAAGATCGTCTAGTGTTGGAGCTGCAAAATAGAAGTGACATTTTATGGATAAAGTACGAGAATTTTGCGAGATAGTATGAATAAAGTTGACCTCACCCCTGAAGCAAGAATTGCCCAAATTATAAATATTTATCATTTAGTGGATAGAGTATATCTAATATAGAGAGATATTTAGGACATATATGTCACTTACAGGGTTTTTTGGTTCATGAGGGGAGTGTAGTTGTAATTAAATATGGTTTGTACTATAAGTATTATAAACGACAACCTACATAACCTTACAGCTGATTCACTAACACCAATAAATGTTATCCTACAACTTTTCTGAGAGGTGATTTTTCACTTAATTTATTTAAGCAGTGAATTGGGTTTCCAAATAACAATTAGGCCTATCCCAGAGTGAACATTTCTGCCTCAATATTTTATTTTTTGCACTTCCAGAAAACAATTATCATGTAGGCCTACGCCCTGTAACAGAGTTACAGTACCGTATAGTGACATTATTCAAGCCAATGAATACTGCTTATTTCTGAAGTGATGGAGTGGCAAGTCTTGTTGTGATTGTCAGGGACGTTTCGGTGAAAATCATCGTTATGGTACCTGGTCTAGCATTTCCCTACATCAACACTTTGGCCCACTTCATACCAAGTAGGCTACTTGTGCCACTTTGACTATGCATGACATATTGTGTGAATGTTTGCTAGGATTGCTCGTGAAGATGCAGGGAAGCTTTTTCTTTTTTTTTTGGGTAAAACTTCACAAGAGGGTTTCACAATGGTTTTGCCTAGACCAATATTTTCGTCCAGACCAATGGTGGATTGATTGCGCGGCCCTGCGGGCCTGGTTTTTGTCACGCACAGTGGGGGAAGTCACGCATCAATAATCTTTATCCAGGCCAATAGTTTTGCCTTTATTTCATGTCGTGAAACCCTCTCGTAAAGAATTAATCAATAGGTAGTGTGATAATGTGGTCATCAGCTTGGTGTACTTATTGGGTGAGTGCCTCGGATATTTTCATGCCAGTGTTAGTGGCCTTAGGCCCTATATTTAGAGCTAGGTTAGGAAAAGTGCCCCATTATTTAGAACGAGGTAGGACGATAGTGAGCACACAGCTTACGCTTTGTTAATTTAATTTTTTGTGGTAAACACACAAATTGTATTGAAATGCAGTCTTTGTTTCTTCTATAGCTGTTGATGAGATTTGGCCTAAACTCTCATCCAAATATTTTAAACTGTTCCCTTATGCATTGATAGACCTTAAGTTCATTTTATTCGTCACTTACTGGTAGGGCCTACGGTACTTTATTTTTCGTAGTATTGGTCATTCATACGGGACGTGATTCACAATATCCAGAAATGTTATATTTTCATGTTTTCAGTTCTTTTAAGGTAAATATCGTAGGCTACATCTCTACGACTTATGTTCTAAGACTTAATGTGCACCTCGTACGCAATATTTTACAACTTTACAGGACAACCAAGTTAAATTACTGTGGAAAATATATTTTTCTATGCTTTCTTGCCTCTGGACATCCATGCATGTACAGTTTTATACGATACAGATAGGAAATAATGACGGCTCAAAGACTGAAGCAAGCTACAAGGGAGCCATGTTGCATTGCTCCAGTTGCTTAGCAACGGAGCGGAAGTGACGTTGACTTCGGCAGCGTATAGAACTGGCCACCATGGCAGAGAGCGCTAACGCGCTAGCTCGTGCTTCTCTGGCATCGGGAGAGCGTGGGTTCAAATTCCACATTGGCCGTTCTGAAAATGGTTTACGTGGTTTCCAATTTTCAGCACCATGCAAATTATGGGACGGTTCCTTCCAAGAGGTTCACGGCCGATTTCCTTCAAAAATATATTCCCTGGCCCCTCCTTAATTAAATTAGCAGTCGCCTGAGCTATCGATCTGTCAACATCTCAGTTGTGTCTGTTGACAAAGTGTGTTCAGCTCCCAGACACCGTCCTTGCGACGGTAGAGGAATGATCCCTCTCAAGAGTCCGTGGGTGAAGCGATTAATAAAATATTAGCGCTTTTTCTTACTTTTCAAAAGCTTGATATGAAGTTCAAGCCGTACCGGTACCGGTTCGCTAATATTGTAGCATGTCTTCGTCTTATTCTTATTCTTCTTCTTCAATGGGTCACTTAGGACCACGTGGAATCGACATTTTGCGAGCTTTCCCTTTGCCCAATAGATCTTCATTTTCGCCGATTGTTGTAATCTCTGTTTGTCCGTCCAGACACGACGTGTTGATCTCTTCTCATCTCCCTCAAATCCCCTTGTTGACAATTTTCCTTATTACGTGTGTATCCTGAAGATTCGTTGATCCTAACTAATGTATTATTGAAGTGATAGAAGCCATTTTTCAGTGTTGCATAGTTCTATTAAAGAACGATTTCCAGTAGGTCAACACAAGTTGTGCCCAATTACATTAGGCGGGAAACAAGTATGCTTAAATAACATAACCTGAAATATACATTACATCATATATTTATCGCAAAATAACATGCTTTTATGTACGAGAAGAGGGTGGGTTACTTAATTGGATGACCTGTTTCGATCGTCAAGTGATCTGTGCATAAATGTAATACATAAACATCGTACCTTATCTAAGCGTAGGTGAGCAGGATCTGATGATCAAGTGTTAATCTCCCTTTCTACTGTATTAGAGCTAACAGCATGTCGGGGGCGACGTTAGCTGTGTGTTGGCTGTCACGCGGGGTGCATGGGTGCTTAGTTCTCCCAACCCCCTCCCGAAAAAGAAAAAAAAACAACGAATGGGAAGAATTGCACATTGTCCTGACATTCTCATTATAACCCGCATACAGCAACAGGCCCTAAATTTGTGAGAAGCCATTGCCAATTGTAGAGAGAAATTCATAGGTCCAGGCAATGAAATGAAAAATCGTGAGTAAAATTGGCGGGAACAGTTACAGAATGTCTTTAAATATTTCCTTTTGCATTAGATACTTTTCTAACTCTCTCTCAAGTTATGTCTGTCTCAAGCTATTACAGCAGGTAGAGCTGAAGAAATAAGACTTGAATTAGATTTGAGTGCTAAATGTCGCACTGATGAGGAAGTCTTCTTATGCAATTAATTACCTTGAAGAATGGAATCTTACCACGATGCAGAAGGCGGATAATAGAGAGAGTGGAATGAGGTTGGATGTAGAGCAACTCGTGAGAATTGCCACGGTCTTGAAACACATAGTTTGTCTCTCGTACTATTCCGGGGCAGATGACCTCGCATTTCCGCCCCTTAAGACCTCAATAGCTGACTAACGAATTCGTACTATTCCGCAAAAGAAAAAGAAAAACAGATGATTTGTTTTTCAGCATGGTATTGAACGTTCAGAACACTAGAAATTTAAGATACGTTATTAACCACTTTTAGGCTAGGTAGTGCCAGGGGCCCGATATATCGGCAGACGCAGCTTCTGCTAAAATTGCTACGGGCCAATCTATCGACACTGCTTTCATATTTTTTTAATTATTTCAATCCACGCAGTGTTGTCACTAGCCTGCTGTAACCAAGACAACGCGGGATTCATTCTCTCTGGATTTAAGTTATGTGAATAACACTGGGTTCATATTAAGTACGGCATTCTTGCAATCAGCTGGACTTCCCGCGCGTTATCTTTTGAAGTACTCAGTTATGGCGTGCTGAAAAGTAATGCCTCCAAATTTTTTATTTTGTTCGCAATATTGGTTGAGGTATGACATATCAAGCATGTTTCTCAGTCGACTTTCCTGCGTCGCTGACGTAAGTTCACCTATCTGCCGATAGAGGGCTCAGAATTGTAGCGTGTAACATGGTGGTGTGTAACTATGACGGTGCGTGAGAAACAGCGTGCTGTAATCGAGTTTCTAAACGCCTTGGATTCACTGTCATCGATCATCCTCCATACAGTCCCAACTTCGCCCCATACGATTTTCATCTGTTTCCAAAACTTAAAGAACACATTCGAAGAGTTCACTTGATGAAGCCATGCAAGCAGAGGTGCGGTTGTGGATCCATCGGCAAAGTAGTTTCTCGTGGCGAGAAATGTGTTCGTCTCCAGGGTGACTATGTTGAGAAATAAATATGTATACGTGAAGAATAAAGATGTAGAATGTTAATGCAGTTTCATTCATTTAAAATGCTTTAAGGGCTTTCACAGAAAAAAGTGACAGTCAGTTTGAAAGACTAGACTTTGTATCATTTTATATGCTACAAATGCAGAAAAATGCTAGAAAGGCTGGAGGCTTTTCGCTTCGCTCGAAGCCAAAGACTCTTGACATGTTAGAAAATTATCTGCATAATACTTATCTTGCTTTATAATACTTTACCTTGTTTCAAATTACCCGCGAACAGAAAGTGCAAACCAAAGGCAAAGCAAGGTCAAGCGCGCGGGATACCGTCACGCTCACCAGAGCGCGCGGGGACGTGCCCCTTCCATCCAGTCTAAAAACACTTATAGTGGGCGATGTATTGAAGATAGAGATATGCTCTCGCGGACTTTTTTGTAGAACTTTTCATGCTGACCAATTCTTACGCTCATAGTAGTGTTACGTGCCACCCCCTAGTGGCACTTTTGTTAACTGGATTACGGTGGGGGTACAAAGCACAACACCAATTACTGCTTAAAGAAATAATTAACTTTATTGTGGCCAGAAAATTACACTAGTCAGCAAATACAAGCAATTAGGAGCCTTATTCCAGTTTCCTCAAGTCTCTTCCTTGAGCGCTCTTGGCCCTTCCACTTGTCAACAGATCACAGAAGTTAATCCGTCCTAATGAGTACGGTGGCCTTGACAGAAACTACCTGCTCCTCTCCTTTATGTTCACCGACCACAATTACTTACGATCACTTGCTGCAGGCTATTTCGCTGTCCACAAGCTGGAGAAACAATGTCACTGGATTTCGTAACTCGCACAGCACTTCGTCACCACACTTCTGTCGCACAAGATAATCGCTCGCACTAGCTCGTAAAACACAACAACGGCCACTGCTTCACGGGTCACTCTTATATAGCAGGCCGGTGACTCAATAAATTCTTCTAGATCCATCCAGGGTCCACGGCTTCTCGAGGTTTCCATCGCTGGTCCAGTCACGAATATTCTGGACTATCCCTTTTGTCCTAGTAGCCTGTTGCATAAGGCGCGCGCAATACAGGAGGCAGGGCACAGCCCAGCCCTGGGGCAGTTGTGACTCATGCGGCGAGCGATGACACAAACTCACAGCCGTAACAGTATATTGATATTTTTAACGGTTTGCCCAGCGTAAGCTTAAGAAGCGCACGGACGCCCAGTTTGTTTTCTACTTTTTCACTGAAATCGTTACTGCTTGGCTTCCTTTGATCATACATAAATTCTTTTCTACAGAATCTTTCCTCGAGATATCCTTTACAGAATGGTGAAAACCGCATCAAAATCCATCCAGTGGTTCTCGAGATTACCCGTGTCTTACACTAACGAAGTAGAGATTGTCGGGGAACGCATGCACCAAGCGGTACTATGACGTCACACACCTCAGTGCATCTGGGTACATTTCGTACCGTAACGTAACGCCAGACCCCAGAGTAACGACGAAGTCGACAAGATCATTTAAAATGATAAAATTCGGAGGCATTACACTTCAGCACGCCAACGTAGTATTTGTTTACGTTTATGTTAAGTGGAATTATGAAGGAAGATGAAATAGATAACTGTTACGTAAACTTTCTCGACCAATTATATTATATACGGTAGCTTTATGGCTATTAGGTTGAGTGGACATTTTAAATACCTATGTTTCGAGACGAATACACGAACAAAGCGACCAGCGAATTAAGCGACCATCACGAAATACGTGAACTAAGCGGCCAAGCTACCCTGACTCATGGAATACCTGAACAAAGCGACCATCGAATTAACGACCAGCACGGAATATGCGAACTAAGCGGCCAAGCTACCCTGGCTCATGCCCATCACATCGCCCGAAGTCATTCAACCGGGTTATTCCCAACCGGTTTATAGGTTGACTCAGCATGCATGTAAATGAAATTACAACTGAATCTGGAAGGAAAGCGAAGAAAACTCAAATACAGAAAAATGGATGCGAGTATTGAAAAAACAATGAAGTATGAAGAAACGGGTGACGTAATGGCATGTCTCCAAACCCTCTCCTAGCTTCAAAAGTTGGATTAAGTTCACGATCATGAAAACACTCTGTAAATGTATGTTTACATATCTGTAAATATTGCTTTTTAAAACATTACAAAAAATGTACTGACGACGCTGTTTTAAAGCTGATTTTAAACACGCCTAAATAATAGAAACGTATTTCTATCATTTAGCCAGTTCAAAGCGTGGATAAAGTGTGATGGAAATCAGTGTTTAAAAAATGTACTGTTGACGCTATTTTAAAGCTGATTTTAAACACACCTAAATAATAGAATAATAATAATAATAATGTTTTTGGCTTTACGTCCCACTAACTACGAACATTTCGTGATGGTCGCTTAGTTCGCTGGTCGCTAAATTCGCTGGTCGCTTTTTTCGCGACACCTTTCGAGACAACTGCTTGTCCATTTATCAAGGTTTGTGATTGACGAAGGAATGAGTAAACAATGGCTATCCTTTAAGTAGGCTAGATCATGGCAGCCCTCTATAGTCTCATTACAAACTTCCTCTTGGTCTCAGGAAGCCATGGAGTAACTATTTGTTTCGACATGACTTCCTATCTTATACCTTTTCATCTATGGAGGCTATATGCCATTGGTTATTCATTCCTTCTTTCTTTACAAACCTTGATAAAGGAACAAGCAGTTGTCTCGAAACGTCGGTATTTGAAATTTCCACTATACCTATTAGTCCCAAAGCTATTGGCAACTCAAACTAACACTTGGGGCGCTGCGGTCGGTCTGGATAAGAAGGGTAAAAATACTCAATAACACGCGTTTCATATGGAACACTTTTTATTTTTCGGTTATAATCATTAAATGTGGTCCCTAAAATAATGACAGTGTTATTTTTAATTGCATATATGTATAACTGGGCGGTACACGTGATCTAATTTGTGTGTTCCACTGGATTTTATGTGTCAATTGCATATTATCAAGCTTCGGTTGTCTGCTGGTGTTTGTTTTTGAGCAGTTCGAGTCATGGCGCTGTTGGGTTTAAAAGCTATATTTGAGTTTGCTCACTGTACCATAGACTCTCGAAATTATTTGCTGCTTGGTAGGGCGAAGGGATGAGTTTAACTTGTATTAATACTTGGGGGACACAGGAATTGCTTGATTTGGATGGTTAGCAGGTGGGTTTGGTGTTGAACATCTGACTGGTAGCAGGTTCTCGCAGAGTAGATATTTACCCTGCGAAGTCAAACTAGGCCTATATGGCTCGTAATGGAATGGCACGGATATCGCAGAGCGAGGTGATGGTGGTTGGTAGGGTTATTGGAAATGAACTAGGGAGCGGGGAAGGATACCTGACTGATGAAGCTTGGCTGTCCTCGGCTGGTGTAGGCTTGGCTGTCTTGGTACGTAGTGGTGAGTGGTCCAACCCGCTCCTGTTGCCCGTATTTATTTGGTATAGTCACCTTTCAGCTATTGCTATTTGCATCTTTTGGAAAGTGGAAAGTGATGAAAACTTATATCCGCAGCCCTCTTCTACATCGAATTACAACCGTAAACTGAGCAATATACTTTGTTTTTACTCATTTTGCACTCTATCAACGAGTAAAACTTATTACTTTTGTATAAAGACATGAAGAATTTACCACTATCTGCTTACCAATACAAGAAACCAAATACAAAGAGTCACCACTTGACAAATGTACCCTACTTGGTAAGTTTCTCATTTTTACCGCTAGATGTCATATCAGATAGCTGGAGTTGCCAATTATAAAATAGACAATCTTTTAACGCATAGTTAAGTGTATGAAAGTGCATTTTCGATTAATTACAACGTCTTAGAAAAATTTCCCATTTAAATTCGAAAAAAAGAACCACATTTGTTTTAATGTCTTTTCAATTAAAACAAATATTATTAAGTAACTAATACGTGAAAATTATTTTCCTGCTACGGGAAAAACTTGTAAATTTCACTAAAGCTGGCATTTTTAACATAACCACTCATCTAAAGCTTAGCGGCTTCGGTGGTGTAGTTGGTAACATGCTGAGCTTCTATGCCCAAGATCGCGGGTTCAAACCCAGCCGAAGTCGTCGGATGTTTTAAGAACGTTAAAAATCCCTCAGTATGCCTTCCTTCGGAGGAGAAGTAAAGCCGGCGGTCCCATGTCATAGATTTATGCCATGTTAAAGAACCTTCCACTACTATACCTGTGTGAAGCTAAATTAATATTTGACTGTCGTTCTTAGGTTCCTACGTTCGTCGTCAAGAGCCGACTGCAGTGGCATCTGGTAACTAATTTCTGAACTAGTTTGTCGTTGACGGTGGCGTTTGGCGGCAAAAGTAGGAACTACTTGAAAAAATTCAATGCCTACAGTCCTTACTTGAATTAAAAGAGATAACACACACTAATACAGTCATCACAATTAACACCGGTTATCAGACAGATTCTACACACACACACACACACAAAGTACACGGAGTTACATGACCGCGTTGTCGCAGCCCCTAAACTGAGGAACCAACCAACCAACCACCCACATTGTCAAGCGGCATATTGTCATTAGTGGTTGTTGAGTGTTTGGTAGGGAGATATCGTTGCGGGTGGCGGGTGAAAGAGTGCTGTGTGGGAAATGTTACTCGACACTATTTTTCTCAGAATTCCTGCTGGCAGGATCTACAGGTCAGTTATTGTGAAATAAGACACCAAAGTACAAGTTTATTAGCAGGGGCGTATATAGGGATGTGGGGGGGGGGGGGGCGAAATTTTTGTCACATATAATATTTGTTTATGAATTCAAACATTAAAAACCAACCTAATCATGTACTATTGTTACTAAGTGACGTATGGCAACGTTGCAAAGCAAGGCGAAGGTAGAGCGATGTAAACAGTGTGACAATCAGTTTGCTCTGATCTTATGAGTAACAACATAACCTCTTATTACTCTCCAGTGCCTTCGCTCTTATGAACGAACAAAAGTTTTTTTCCCTAAATTGCATACCCTTATCAAACTTTTGTCAAATTTGCTTCTCTTTGTAGCTACCGGTACTGCCGGTTGAAAACATACTTAAGAAATTCTACTTCTGAAAACAGAAGAAATTCTACTTCTGAAAACAGACTCAATGGTCTAGTATTGTCATCTATTCACGGAGACATACATCTCACTGACGATGAAGTTAGAAACCGATTTGGCAATGCTTCAAGAAACCTTGACTTTTTTATAGTGTGAGTTGTAAATCAAAACAGTAACATTAATTCTTTCGATGTAAACACTATCAAGTAAGCAAGATGATTGTATTAATAAACAGTATTATAAAATGGTCTTAGTTGTGTTTGACAATAACCAACCATAAAACATCACAACAAATTGGTTGAAAAAGTGATGTCCGATAGCGTTGAAACTCATCATTTTGCACCAAATTATACAAAAGTTTCGCGGGGAGAACCCCAGACCCCCTATTCTTTGGGCCTATACAATGCCCCCTAACCCTCGGTTGGGTACCCCCCGAAATAAAATTCTATATACGCCCCTGTCTTATTAGTGTTGAATGGTCTTGGGGGGGTTACTGCATATGATAGGTTCATGGATAATAATGATAGCAATACTGTATTTGTTACAGAATATGAAATATAAATATTTGAATCAGAGCCGGCGGTCCCCTTTATCACTCTATGCCCCCCCCCCCCCCCACTGGGAGGACCGCTGCTCCAGTCGAGCTGGAGAGCAATATACGGCAGCAGATATCCCTCATAGCGGAAGGAGAATTACAACGTGTCAATGCCAATTTAGTTACCTAGTACTGTATAACTCTTCCTGTCAGCTAATGGAAAACATTTCCATCAACTTCTGTGAAGAGGTAAGTTTTTTAATGATGTATTGCTGATGAATTTAGCATTCATTTCAGAATTCTGTCACTGTTTCTGCCTTCGCGCAAGAAATTCAATTCTGGTCTGAGGGCTAGAAAGGGGTACACCCAGCCTAGCGAGGCAAAACTGATAAGAGATGGGTTTGATTCCTACCTCAGCTATCATGGAAGTGGTTCTCCGTGGTTTCCCACTCCTACTCCAGGCGAATATCAGGATTGTTCCTAAATTAAGGCCATGGCCGTCTCCTTCCCAATCCTCATCTGAATTACAACTACACATACTAATACAGCCGTCACTATAACACAGGTTATCAGACAAATTACACAGGTACACAGGGCTACAGGACCACGATGACCCAAAGCCCGTAAATGAACAAACAACAACATTTTTTCAGTTTTGGGGGGATTACATTTAGTTAATCGACTGGAAAGTTGTAATACCGTAGCAATTATTGTTACTGTATAACAAAGTTCAACTGTATTTTGATTTTACAATAATAAGAGTGAGAATTCCCTCAGTATGCCTTCTTTCGCAGGGGAAGTAAAGCCGACGGGCCCACGTCATGCATTTATGGCATGTAAAAGAACTTTCCACTAACTACAATTGTGAGAAGCTAAAAATTATAGGTTAGATTTGATTAACGCTCTTTAAAGTTCCAACGTTCAGGTGCCGGCTGCGTTGGCACCTTGCAGCAAAGTTCACAGCTAGGTGTCGTTGACAGTAACATTTGGTAGCAAAAGTAGGGACTACTTGAAATTGATCGTCTGCAGTCCTTACCTGATTTACAGATAACACACACTAATACAAACATCACAATTAACACCGGTTATCAGACAGATTCTACACACACACACAAATTACACGAGGCTACATGACCGCATTGTCGCTGCCCCTCAAGTGATGAACCAACCACCAACCAAGAATTGTCTATCAGCTGCGATCTCTGTTGAGAATCATTGTATGGAGCCAGTACAGTGATCGTCCCTCAACTAGCGAGCTGCACACGTCATGCTGGTCGCCCCAGGGTGCTCGTCATGCAACACGTAGGTGTGGCTGTGCAGTGTTGTTATTCCTGCCAGCTGAATACTCGTAGCCATTTAACGACGTTTAAAGGTCACTGGCAGATGTTCCAGTGAGCGTTACGTAAACCCACGACCTTCCGCTCACAAGGCCTAGGACAGGGATGAAGAGTCTGTTATATACGTGTCATCCGCTGACACGCAAAAATGACGTAACAACTGTTCCCATTTCATCAAAGTCGGGGGGATGAGATGAACCTTTATGCGACAAATAGATTTAACGACCTGATGCTCCACTTCAGGGGTTCTCAACCTTTTAGACACTGCGACCCCCTTTTTAGGCTGAGTATTTTGAGATACTGTAGGCTGGTAGGACACGTACTAAGATACCCATGAATAACAAACATACCTGTTAGTTATGGAAGGAAGGGTCGAGGATGAGAACAGTAGGGTAGACTAAGGTTGTATGTATGTCTACCCCTTATTATTTCAGTTTTCCAACTGGGTCGGGGATGAGAGATGCGATGGAAGTCTTTGTGGCGGGTGATTTTTACGGCCGGATGCCCTTCCTGACACCAACCTCATGAGAGGAGTTAATGAGAGATGAAATGAATGATGGTAAATGAAACTGGGCAAGGATGTGGAAGGAAGCGGCCGCGGCCTGTCAGAAGGTACCGTCCCAGCATTTGCCTGGAATTGAAAATGGGGAAACCACGGAAAACCATTTCAAGGACGGCCGACGGTGGGGCTCGAACCCACACGTCTATCGAGTCAGCAGAGAGCTTGGCCCCATTACCTAATGCTGCGCTTTAGCCAGCGTAGCCTCTACTGTCGGTAGAGGTAGACCAAGGTTAAAATATATTAAACAGATTGCCTCGGATAGTAATAATCGTGTGGCCTCCGGAGAGGCCGAGTGCAGGTCTTTCTAGTTGACGCCCGTGGGCGACCTGCGCGTCGTAATGAGGATGAAGTGATGATGAAGACGGCACATACACCCAGTCCTCGGGCCACGGGAATTAACCCCAGGAGATTAAAATCCCTGATGGCTTGGCCGGGAATCGAATCCGGGGCACTTTGGGCCAAAGCCTAGCGCGCTAACCATTTAGCCACGGAGCCGGACATCGCCTTGGATGTAGGGTGAGGTAGCTATGTAGTGATGCAACGATTAGCTCAGGACAGGGACGCATGGATAGCTGCATCAAACCAGTCGAAAGACTGAAGACTCAAACAACAACATTTTGGCGCCCCCCCTCCCCCCCCGCCCCCCCCCCCACCCCCAAGTTTTAACGTAAGAGATCTCAAGTGATCAGTCAGTGAAACTAACTTTTAACAATGCTTGTGCCGAAAAATTTTGGATAAATATTAAAAAGGAATACCCAGAACTGTCCACAAAAGCGTTGAAAACTTTGATGCCATTTTCTACAGCATACAACTGTGAACAAGGATTCTCCATAATGATGAATTTAAAAACCTAATCATGAAATCGTTTGACACTGAAAAATGATATTGTTTTGTGTGTTACAAGAATCATTCCAGACATTCAAAAATTGGTTAATTCCAAACAAGCTCAAATTTCTCATTAATAGAATAAGAAAAACCGAAAAGGTTAGTAAATATGAGTGTATTCTTTTTTAATAAAAACTATTGCAATAACTAATTTTTTTAAACTTTTTCTCCATATCTCGCGAACCCCCTAGATGCATCCTGCGACCCCCCAGGGGGTCACGACCCATCGGTTGAGAAGCCCTGCTCTACCTTATGCCAACCTCATCAGAATCATAAGATGACGTAATATGAATGAAATTGGCCAGGAGTTGCGAGGAAGCGGTCGTGGTACCGTCGTCCCCTCTGGTGTAGCGGCTTTAGTTCTTGACTGTCACCCCAGATTTTAATTCTGGCCTGAGAGCTGGGACAGGGTATAATCCGCCTCGTGAGGAAAAACTGAGAAGAGTCTTAGACATTCTGGACGTGGTTTTCCGTGGTTTCCCAGTTCTAATCCAGGCAAATGCCGGGATGGTTGCTAATTTCAGGCGAGGATTGGGAAGGAGGTGGCCATAGCCTTAAGCGAGGGACTATCCCGACTTTTGCCTTTACTAGAAGTGGGAAACTATGGAAATCTACTTCCAAGATGGCTGAGGAGGGAATCGAACCCACCTCTTCTCAGTTTTGCCTCACGAGTCTGAATGTACCCCTTCCAACCCTCAGACCAGAATTATATTTCTTGGCAGAGCCGGAAATCTAATCAAGACAACAACTGAAAGTCTTCATTTGTATAATTGCGGTCGTGAAAAATCCAATTCTTGGCATGTATCTTTCTCAATCCTTTTCGTTATTTCTTCTCTAGTTCCTCCTTTTGCCCTTTCTTCTTCGGTATCAGACTTGCTGAAATGTAGGGTCCCTCTGGCTTTACAACCGTGGTGATCACCCTCTTGAATCTATTCTGTACTAACCTATATGCTACAGCTCCATCTTTCTGATTCTTCCTCTATTTGCTGCAGAAATTCGGGTTAGATTCCTAGCTCTGCCTGGAAATGTAATTCCGTTGTAAAGACTAGAACAAGGTACACTAAGCCTCATGAGGCAAAACTGAAACAAGGTGGATTCGATTCCCACCTTAGCCATCCTGGAAGTGGTTTTCCCTGGTTTCTAACTTCTACTCCTCGATGTCAAAGCCCCTCAAATGAAACGACTCCATTTGGGTGGCTTCGGTGGCTTAGGCCGTAGTTGTTGGCATGTTGAGCTTCTATACCAAAGATCTCGGGTTCAAACTCGGCCCAGGTCTTCGGATTTTTAAAGAGCATTAAAATCCCTCAGTATGCCTTCATTCCGAGTGGAAGTAAAGGCGGTGGGCCCATGTCATAGATTTATTGCATGTAAAAGAACATTCCACTAACTACAATCGTGTGAAGCTAAATTTGTAGGTTGGATTTGATTAACGCTCTATTAAGTTCTAACGTTCACCGCCAGTGGCTTCTTGTAGCCAAGTTCGTGGCTAGGTGTCGTTGACGGTAGGAATTGGTAGAAAAAGTAGGATATACTTGAAATTGATCTTCTGCTCTCCTTACCTTAATTACAGATAACACACACTAATACAGTCATCCGAATTAACATCGGTTATCAGACATATTCTACATACATCCAAAGCACACAGGGCTACATGACCGCGTTGTCGCAGCCCCTAAACTGAGGAACCAACCGACTCCATTTGCTTCTTTAACGAGCCCTTTTCGGCTGGATCCATTCAGCCAGATATTATGATAATAATCATCATGAATTTAAATATGTATGTCTAAGTTACAAACGCTAAGGTGCATGTTTCTTAAAACTCAAGCTCTTAAACCAGAGGGAGTCCGAAGTTGCGAGTTGTGCCCAAATATCAAATCGTCTCAATAGTACAGGAAAAATCTTGCATTTCTAAGAAATGTAAACGGAAATCTATTTTTTGTTTATAAAGTGCGTTCAAACAAATAAACAAAATGATAGCCCCTGCCATAACTTTGTCGCGTTGAGCCCGCTTAACAATAAAGCCGGGCGGGTGGTATAAAACATGTAAGATTTCTTGCACAGTTCCAGTAATTATTAGTATTATTATTATTAGTAGTATTATTATTATTACCGGCCTCGGTGGCCGAGAGCGGTAACGTGCTAATTCATGCCTCACTGGCACCGGGAGAGCGTACGCTCGAATCCTACCTCGGCCGTCCTGAAAATAGTTTTCGTGGTTTGCATTTTCCATGTTCCTTTCAACAGGTCTATGGCCAAATTCCTTCCAAAATCCCTCCCTGACCCTTCCTTAATATAGACCCAAGTTAGCGGTCCCCTGGACGATCGGGCTGTCTCCATCCCCAGTTGTACAAGGTAGGCTATATGTTCTGGCTACTAAACTTGTATAAGTAATTGCAATATGAATCTTGCGGTTGCGGGGGTTAAACGCGGATACGAATGGTTCAGGACTCGACAAGCTAGTCGGTTTCTGGCGTCCCAAAAATGACCCGAGTAAAACTGTGTCCTGGAGCCAAACTGTTACTAACGGTGACCTCGTGGCGTTCATTTCCGCCGCACAACGCCATGACTCATGGCTCAACAAGACCAAAAAAGAAACATGATTATGTACTTACAACAAGTGGTCGTCGGGCGTATTCAGAAAAACCTAGCGTCCTTTGTTAACCTTGCACTATAGTGAATTTTCGATACAGACCGCAGAGTGTAGTCATAGCATCCATCCCACAGCGGGAAAGAACATGATAATGGAAGACTAATGAAAGAAGATGTGTGGTCTGTAAATAATATGGGTGACCACCAGTATCGTGCCTGGTAAGTCACGTACCGTACAAAGCCCTGAAACGCCCCACTGGGATTTGAGTGACCCTCCGAAAAACAAATTATTGAATAAATCTTTTATGAGAAACCGTAGGATACTCAGACATGTTTGTAAATTAGGAAAGTATCCCTCCACACTCGGTTAGTGTCATTCGGATCTCTCAGCGTAAGCAAACGTTTTTGAGACAGAAAAAAGTGTAGGTCAGCGTCATGGAGACTCCAGTGTGGTATTTACGCTAATCTTTTCCTGGGATGTCAAAAGTTCATTAGGAATATAATCTCATGTGAAGAAACGCCAGAATGGACTCTGCAGTCCAAAAATGTTTGTCTCTGTTACCCCTTAAAAGATTCCGTTAATAAATACTGTAATATTATTTTTGAACTCAACCTATCGTGAACCACAAAATGGTATACAGCATGGAGGCGAGGAATGATTTTAGGTCCCACTGGGCATAATACAGAACATCTGAAGTTACCTAACTCTAAACTCTTCTCCCGCCAAAATTAAAATTTTGCTAGATTGAAAGAAGAAAGGAAGAATGAGCGAAAACAAAATGAAACAAAATCTATATTGATGGGCACAGTATAGCCCCATAAGACTGAAGATGGACGACTACCATAATATCTAACCTACATATTGAATAGAAGCTTTATTGCCTTCCGAAGTTTATCGCCCAGGCAGGGAGAAAGAAGGTAACACAAATGAAGGGTTCATTCCAAGAACAGTAAAGATAAATATCCTACATCTCCGAGTGCAGGTATAATTCTTGGGAATTTCTTTTCATCCAGATTCCCCCTGTACAGACTGGTCCAAACATTTTTCTTAGGATTTTCCTCTCTTGCTCTTCCACATCTTTAACTAATGATCTGTCCCCAATAATCAGCGTTTCAGAAGCATATATAGCCCAGTCAAATGGTAGTTTTGACAAAAAAAAAAAAAAAAGGGTAGAAGGTTTCTCGACGGATTCTTATGTTTTTCAGTGTGCTGAATCCGAATCTGATTTTCCAACAAAACAAGATGTTCAGTAAAGAACATATAGCCTACTTTCTCCTAAATGTATGAGTATAGTTATAACTCGTTGTTATTATCAAAGAGTATAATAGAACTATTCTTTGTTGAAGACCTTAGAAACGATTTACCTCTACCAAACGCCACAACCTAGATAAAAACTGCTACCATCATTGAAGAAAGAAAGATAAGAAGTATATCAAGAATGTTATGGATCTGGAGACATAATCGACCGGACTGGCTGCGTGGCTCAGCGGTAACGTTCTCGCTTGCTGGGCCCTAGGTTGCAGGTTCGTATCCTGGCGCAGTCAGCTGGCATTTGAGGGTGCACAAATGCGAGGGAGCCGTGTCAGTACATTTACTGGCACGTTAAAGATCCCCTTCGGGCGAAAATTCCGGCCCCCCGGTGTCTCTAAAAGCAGCAGTAGTTAAAAGGGATGAAAAACCAATATTATTATTATTATTATTATTATTATTATTATTATTATTATTATTACATATACGACCTGCCGTGGGCAACATCCAACTTTGAGTTGAGGCATGTCTTTACACGTCTGGTTGTGCATGGCTTTCACAACCCTAATTGAATTAACAAATCTTTCCATGACCCTACAGAGACGTATGTATACAAACTATGTGGATATTTTCGATTGCTATTTGCCTGAAATAAAAGTAGTAATTAATAACCTGAACTAACACCAACAGCTTGAATTCAGTTACTATGTGAAATCGTTTTGTTCTTTACTTCAAATAACATTTTCAAGTAACGCAAAATAGGCTGTTACAAACCCTTTAAAATAAAAAGTAAAAATGTATCATAGTATCATCTTGTCATTCTTCAAATTCGATGCGCATAGAATGCCAATGGTATAGTAATCAATGGAGCCCCACGTAGACTAGTCGTGACATCTAGTGGTGAAATATCGAACAATATAATCCTAACAGAGCGAGTGCACTCTAGCGGCCAGAAGAAGAAACTTTTCAATAAAATCTAGAAGTTAATAAGTAGGTCGGCGTGCAGTTACCTTTTTGGCAGCTAGATGTCTCGAGTAAATCTGCTGGCGAATTATGTTTTAATTAAATATATATTTTACACCATAATATGCACAATATAACGCTTAATTTTAAAACGTCTGAGTCATTACAAAACAATAAACATATAACATTTCAAACAAAAAACCTATCTCTGATCGGGTTTGAACCATAGACATTTGAGCGATAGGCTAACGCTCTACCACTGAGCTAATTGTGTCAACGAATACCGTTCTATATAAAATGACTTACCGTACATAGAACTTGTTAGCAAATAATGATTTATACTAAAAGATTTCATCACTGGAGTATATTATTTATATATAAAGCATTTCATACAAAGTTTATTTATTTTGTATCAGTACGCTATATTGCATGCAATACTCAAATTAGTGAAATATAAGTCAGGCACAAGATATCCGCTGCCATCTTGTCTTATTACTGAATCGGCTCAGCTTTTTAAAATCACGTCTGCACTATAGTATTACAAAATAAACTTTTAATTTCGAACGTGCCTCTTCCTTTAGAACAGTTAAAACGATTCTCGGCTCGATAATCGGAACTGGTGGGTCCCATGATATGGTTTATAAAGTTTGCATAATTCGCATGGCCGCCATCCTGAAATGGTATGGCGGACGACCTTGTAGTTTGGTCACAAGACGCATCCTATACGAAGGTATGTTGTTACCAAATTTGGTAGAGATCGGATGATTTGGTTAGTCGTTATTTGATTTTACGTTTTGAACGTTTGAGTGGCCGCCATTCAGTTTTAGTAAAGATGGCGGCGATATAAAACATGACACTGAGGTGCCCTTTGCTTGTTCTACCTCTGTACCAAATTTCGTTCAATTCGGTTTCACCGTGTTCGAATTGATAGGGGGGGACAGACATTCAGAGTACACACTCACACACACACACACACACAGACTCACACACATACACACACAGACAGACACACATTTTTTGGCCCTGTAGTGATCTCATAAGTCTACTTTCATTTTTTGCAAAAATCGAGAGTAGGCTAAAAAATGGCAGCTTCACTGTGAAAATAGCACAAAAAAAACTAAAAATTTCGGACTATTTTCACAAAATCGCTTATAAGTTGAAAAGTATGCATCCAAGTAAATTTCTCACTATTTACAAAATTAAAGTAGCCAAAATTTCCTTCAAAATTCATTGGTCACTTTTAATTTTTGAGTGCAGGGCACCGCCGCTAGAGCGCGCTGAAAAAGAGCAACTTTTTGGTACTTGGGCAAAAACGAGAGAACTCAGCCCTAACTAGCCCCAGACGCTTTCTTATCGTGTTTCCTCCATGAATACGTGTTTTATTCATGTTCTATGGTGGTTAAGATTACGGAGCCCTTGAAAATCAATGCCCACGGAGTGGTAGGAATTCATAAAGGACCGATCAAGCCGTTTTATTATTTATTTCAAAAATTAAGTGAAATGAATATAATGACAAGGAATGTAATAGCAATTAACTATTAATACATTACAGTTAATTTCAATTCTTTAATTGAGCTTCCTCCTTTTGGCCTCGATGGAGCAGCCTCCGGTTGCCGAGCAGACGGCCCCGGTTGATCGCCATCGGTCGGTAACTCCAGCGGAAAAGGAATTGTACACAATACTTTCAGGTGTCTAGTTGGAAAACTGTTCAAGACCCAGTGAAATAGGGAGTATTACAAACATGCAGTTTACCTTTTGCTGAAGTCTCCGCTATCGTCGTTGGTGATTCGACCGGGATGGAACCGTCAGGATTCTCGGACACTTCTAAAAAAGAAATCGTACAAATACATTAGAGGGTGAAGTAAGCAAACCGCATTGGAATAAGGTGGTGTACAGAACATGCTATTTACCTTGTGCTGATGTCTCCAGGATTATAGGTGGTGACTCAACCGGAGGTGGGCCACCTTCATTGTCGATGTCGCATGAGTTGTCAACGTTCAGACAGTTTCCCTCGCAGATGGTACAAAGCCTAGAGCAATATAGACCCGCACGTCGACAACCGCAGCTTCCTCGACAGTTGCCTTTGCATTTGCAAGAGACCTTGCGGAGAAGCTTGTCAGGAGCTGGGGCCTTAGCTGTTCTCGAGGCCGTTCCTCGACGACTTCCACCCCCACTGTTCTGGGTTGAGCTGATTGTCCAGCCACTGCTGGATCTGGTGGTAAACTCGCAGCAAGTGCTCACGGGCTGCAGCTTCAGTGGGAGGGATCGAGGCCATGTTTCCGGTGAATTTATATGCTGTACTGAGGTACAGCTTGTACCTCAGTTCGTTTAGACGAGTGGTATGGTGGTCACCACCATATAAGGCCACTAGAAATTTTTCGCCAACATTCACTAGCTCCTCGACTTGTGCTGTGGGGTCCATGTAATGCTCAAGGTAGTTTACAAGATCTGGGTTCTTCTTGAGGGTCTTCAAAAATTTTGTCTTACCCTGGTTGAACATGGCGGATGTGGAGTCACAACCACTGACAGCGTGGTGGAATAAATTATGGTGGCTCAGAGGCTCCTCTAGCGAGCTGCCAGGGATATATAGCGTCAGTGGTACTTTTCATTTTCCTGGTTTCAGGAAGAACACGTTAGGAGAAGTGCGGATGCATATCATGATGACGAGAAGGTCAACATCTTCTCCCACCACTGCAACTGTGCCATGCGTGGAAGCTATGGATTGAGCCGTTCTTATGATGAGGGCATCAGCATCCTCAATGGATTGTCATGATTCAATTCCTGCCTCACTCAGTCTACTCCTGAGGAGCTCTAGGAATCTACTCTTGTTCTTGTCGTTTGAAAGAAAGCTTTCCTGCGACATTGTCGGCGCCATAGTTGGTGAAAACTGAACTTCCACTGAGTGCTTCACTTTCGACCTTCTTAACCGTTCCATTGATTTAGTGCCATCCGGGCCTTCTGGGTACCCGTCGAAAACAACTACACAGCCTCCACCGTACTTGGTCTGAACAAAGCGGATGTAGGCATTGCAGATGTCTGTGAATGATTGCCCCTTTGTCCAACCAGATGCAGCAGAAACCCACCATCTATAACGTATCTCGTATTTTTGTCCAATTTGGCGTCGGCCATTGGCTGAAATGCCTTGTATAAGGTCGATTTGGTTCCTTTTCTTAGCATCCCGTAGCCATCAAAGAGGGCCAGGGGATACGGCGTTAGCTCATACGTCAGAAATTCTTTCAGTTCGTCTTCTGACTGTTTTGCAACGCACATCCTCTGGAACAGTGTGTCCGGGTTATCTATCTCTTTAGGAATGTGTGAGATATGTGTGACATGGTGAGATGTTGAGTGAAAAATCACAAAAACTGTTTTACATTACTCACCTCATCACTTTCACACTTTACCATTAGGTGGATAAGTACAGATGGACATACTCCACCTTAACTTGAATATATTAATTTATCAATTTTTTTTTTGCGAACTTTCAATCATGTTACCACCATAGAACATGAATAAAACAAAGGAAGCTTGTAGTTTAACGTGACCATTAATCTCGTGATCATAAGCCACGTGACCACCGTTTTACGTGGAATCCGAACCACGGGACGTGGCATTTCACTTCGAAAATCTCACATGCATTGACCGGGAATCGAACCCGGTCCACCTTGGTGAGAGGCATACAGCTTGACCACTGCGCCACCACGCCCCCAATGCATGAAACACGATTAGAAAGTGTCTGGGGCTAGTTAGGGCTGAGTTTCTCTCGTTTTTGCCTAAGTGCCAAAACGTCGCTTTTCTTCAGCGCGCTCTAGCGGCGGTACCCTGCGATCAAACACTAAAAGTGTCTAGTGCATTTTGAAAGAAATTTTGTCTACTTTAATTTTGTAAATAATGAGAAATTTACTAGGTTGCATATTTTTCAACTTATAAGCGATTTTGTGAAAAAAAAGTCCGTTTTTTTTTTTCGATTTTCACTATGAAGCCGTCATTTTTTTTTTGTTGGCAAACTTCAGATTCGGATTCTGCACACCGAAAAACTAGGAATCCGTCGAGAAACCTTCTACCCTATTTTTTTTTTTTTTTTTTTTTTTGAAACAGGCACTTCTGAGCACCAAATGACTGGGCTAATAGTGCTTCAGGCTTGATTACAGTCAGGCGCGGATCTAGAGTTTGGTTTTGGGGGGGATCAGACATTCGATCTAGAGTTTGGCTTGGGGGGGGGGGGGGGGGGGTCAGAGAATCGAAATTGTTAAGAAAAATGGTATCACTAAAAACGCATTCACAAAATAACCAAACGTACAAAACCAGACCAATTTTTTTTGCAAGCTTCATGGATAGAAATTTGATGCGTTTAGCGCACCAAAAATATTCGTACAAATTGCAACGACGTGTTTTGCGACTCTTACATCGAGCTTCGAGAAAAGGATCAAGGTACGTTACAGTTTCGGCAAGTCGAGTTGATACCGACAAAGGGAGAAAGTCACAGCTTAAATTGCCAACCAAGCTTGCAGTTTGGACGTCAGCAAAAATTTTTGGTGCGAAAAAAGCCCCAGTTTCCTATCCGTGCATTGCTGCACATTCATCGTGACATCACTTTAAACATCGATTCGGTAATCACAAGGTTTGCTAAACAAAATAGACGAGTTGATTTTGTTGTATAACTAATAGTTTTTATACAAGAGGTTTGAAGTTGTAAATATGTACAGTTGTAACAGAACATAATAATTCCAATAAAGATAATTCAGTATTGAATAAAATGAAACAAAACTGTTTTTCAGTTAAAATTCGTTAAGTTTTATTTGTCTGGTAATTGTGTTTTCGTTTTTTGAGTTTGCAAACAAATTTGGTCTCCGTTTGGGGGGGGGGGGGGGCATGAGCCCCGTGACCCCCCCCCCCTTGAATCCGCGCCTGATTACAGTGTTGTAATGCCGTAATTTTTCATTTCTGGATATTGATATTTTATTATATCTGTTCCAAGTGAGTCTGTAAGCTTTTTGCAGTTTAGAGATCTTTTCTTTGTTTGATTCACGATTCAGTCCGGAAGGTTGGATGACTTCTCGCAGGTATTTGAATTTTGACTGTTGAGATATTTTGGCAAATTTGGTTGTCATTGATAGTCCATCTACTGTAGGTGCCGAAGAGATCCCTCCATGTAGTGTGATTTCTGGTATGAGGTCTGGAGTCCTGTTCAGGATGCAATTACGTGAAGTTTTTCCGTGGAGGAAATCGCTTCCTGTCTGTTATTGGACAAGATTGCGAGATCATCAGCGAAGGCCAAACACCGTAAATGAATTTTGTTATCATGTAGGCCTATGCCCAGGGTTATTCCTTTAACTTCTTTCCCCCAGGTCCTAATTACCTTTTCTAGAACAAGAATAAACAATAGAGGGGACAACCCATCTCCTTGTCGGATAATTCCCCCCAAGAATTTAACCTTTGAAGTGGTGCCTGTTAGTGTTTGCTTGATTAATTCTTTAGTTTTCATGTCTACTTTGAATTCTTCCAGAACACGGACGAGAGTCATAGGCCTTTTTGAAGTTACAAAATTAATCACCATTTGCCTGCCTTTACGAATTTGTAGGATGGTCTAGGTTATGTATATGTTCTGTGCAAGACCTACCTTTCCTGAAACCTGCCTGATATTCTCCAATTACATGATCTGTTTGCACTTCAAGTCTCTTGAGTAGAATTTTGGAAAGAATATTGTAAGTGACTGTTAATTATTAGTCTATTATTATTATTACCGGCCATGGTAGCCGAGAGCGGTAAAGCGCTAACTCGTGCCTCGCTGGCATCGAGATAGAGTTGGTTCGAATCCCTGATAATGGTTATCGTGGTTTACCATTTTCATCACCAGGCAAATGCTGGGAATGTTCCTTTCAACAGGTCCGGTCGACTTCCTTCCAAAATCCCTCCCTGGCCCTTCTTAATATAGAACCAAGTTAGCGGTCCCCTGAATTCTGCGAGGTGTCATTCCTCCATCGTCGCAAGGACGGTGTCTGGTAGCTCAACACACCTTATCAGCAGATACAACTGGGGATGATGACAGGCCGATCGCCCGGGTGACCGCTATCTTAAGTCTAATTAAGGAAGGGTCGGGGAAGGGATTTTGGAAGGAAGTCGGCCGTGGACCTGTTGAAAGGAACCGTCCCGACATTTAATAATAATAATAGACCTAATGTTATTGGTTTTACGTCCCTTTAACTACTGAGGCTTTTAGAGACGCCGGGGTGTAGGAATTTGGCCCCGAGGGGGATCGTTAACGTGCCAGTAAATCTACTGACACGGTTCCCTTGCATTTGCGCACCCTCAAATGCCAACTGACTCCGCCAGGATTCGATCCTGCAACCTTGGACAAAGCATGCGAGAACGTTACCTCTGAGCCACACAACCAGTCGTCCCAGGACTTTCCTGGAGGTGAAAATGGGAAACAACTAAAACCATTTTCAGGAGTGGGATTCGAACCCACGCTTTTCCCATGTCACCATGGCCGGTGCTCATTATTTTATTGTTCTAATAAATGCCGTTTAGGGGTATGTAAAGTACAGACCACTTTTTTAGAGGACTGTATATAATTATTTGTATTGTTGAAATGATATTTTAGGTAACAAACAAATAAGTCCTCCCTCATAAGTAGAGACGAGAATTATAGGCACTAAAAACCAGTTAAAATAGGCAGGCATATAGGCTCTTAAAATAGCCAAAATAGGCATGTAAATAGGCACTAACGTGTAAAATAGGCATCAAAATAGGCATGTAAATAGGCACTAACGTGTAAAATAGGCATCAAAATAGGCATGTAAATAGGCACTAACGTGTAAAATAGGCATCAAAATAGGCATGTAAATAGGCACTAACGTGTAAAATAGGCATCAAAATAGGCACTAACGTGTAAAATAGCCAAAATAGGCATGTAAATAGGCACTAACGTGTAAAATAGGCATCAAAATAGGCATGTAAATAGGCACTAACGTGTAAAATAGGCATCAAAATAGGCATGTAAATAGGCACTAACGTGTAAAATAGGCATCAAAATAGGCATGTAAATAGGCACTAACGTGTAAAATAGCCAAAATAGGCATGTAAATAGGCACTAACGTGTAAAATAGGCATCAAAATAGGCATGTAAATAGGCACTAACGTGTAAAATAGGCATCAAAATAGGCATGTAAATAGGCACTAACGTGTAAAATAGGCATCAAAATAGGCATGAAAAAATTCTTGTAATTTAATAACATATTTAATTACTATAAAAAGAATTAACAATAAGCAACTTATAATTTAATAACATACTTATCTTATATATAAAAGTGAAAGTTTGTATGTATGTATGTATGTGGGTGAGTGGGTGGGTGGATTTGTTCCGTATACAAATCTACACCGTTCCACCAATCTCAACCAAATTTTGCATACACATAGTTTAGAACCCATAAGGAACGGCTGGCTACATGAATCTTCGATAGTCTTTCTCATTCTTCTGATTTCGGCCATTTTGCACTCAAGCAAAGGCTAATAAAAGCAGAAAATAAACTGATGAAGTAATAGCAAGGCCGGCCATCTCCACAGCAACAGTAGCTCGAGACGGGACCACCAAGTTTCCATATATCTTGGTAAGAGGCCATGCTACACCCACTGCCAGCTAGATCGCATCCCTCCAAGCTGCTTTAAACTGCCTGTCCATTCAACACAAGATAGGTTACAGCACCAACGCACTGATCGCGGCTGCATTTTCACTCCCAGCTGGATCGCATCCCTCCTGGCTGCTTTAAACTGCCTGTCCATTCAACACAAGATAGGTTACAGCACCAACGCACTGATCGCGGCTGCATTTTCACTCCCAGCTGGATCGCATCCCTCCTGGCTGCTTTAAACTGCCTGTCCATTCAACACAAGAGAGGTCGCAGCATCAACGCACTGATCGCGGCTGCATTTTCACTCCCAGCTGGATCGCATCCCTCCTGGCTGCTTTAAACTGCCTGTCCATTCAACACAAGATAGGTCGCAGCATCAACGCACTGTGATCGCCGCGGCATTTTAACTGCCAGCTGGATCGCATCCCTCCTGGCTGCTTTTAACTGCCTGCCCATTCAACACTCAGCCGCGTGCAGGATATACTGTATATTAATTCACTGTTAGTTTGCAGCGCCAACCTAACGCGGCTTTTGAAGGGGATGATACGTGAAACGAAGGGGTTTTTAACTTTGGAGGCTTAATATGGAGATTGAAAAATCGCGAAAACTACTAACGGGTAAATTTTTAATATAAAGAAAAGCGAAATACAAAACGAAGGGTTGTTAAGTTTGGAGGCCTAATATCGAGATCCCAGGCGCTATTTCTGGTGACTTTTGAGAATTCCCATTCTTGTTCGTGGGGTAAACACATATTGAGAAATGAGAATGTAATTCTGTCGAGCACACCGGCTGCAATATAATGCACTTTAAAATACAGTCAAAAGGCATCAAATAGGCAATTATACTACAAATAGGCACAAACCCTTGAAATAGGCATTTATGTGCACAATAAAACCAACGAAATCTTGCCTAAAAGAACCTAAAACGGATTTATATTTCGAAAGCCTACGTTTCTAAACACAGGAATAAAATAGGCAAATAGGCAAATTCCCGTCTCTACTCATAAGGGAAGTTGAATGATCTCCTATGATTTGGCATTGCCATGGTAAAGGCTGACCATTTCTTGATGTTTCCCAGAGTGGGAATGGTATTTTGCAAATATCTCGTAAATGATTGGTTCTAGGTTTTATGGCCCCCTTGGACCTGCCAAATTTTATTCCTCGCACTATGAGGCTTAACATGATCTTTATCTCGTCCTTCTACGACGTATTCGATGTTTCGCCTATGCTAATGTACCAAAAGGCTTCAATCTATGGATTGGATAGGGCTGACCAAATTTCAAGTTGACCATGTTATCCGCAGGGTCATAAAAGCTACGAATGCAATATTTGAATCAGATTAGTGAAACGGTAAAGGAAACTGATAGACAGACTGACTTTCTGCTTTGTGCATAAAAATTATTATTATTATATACTGTATATATAATTCGGTTGGGCCATCTAGGACCACGTTAGCCTCAGTTGTGTTACTTTTGGCTTCTTTTGCACCCAGAATTCCCTCATCCTTTGGGGGGAATGAGCCTGCTGACGTTCCTCTGTGCAGGGGGCACCGAGTTTTCTTTTTGGAGGCAAGACTCGTACGTCACTATCCTTTGGCGGAAGAGATCCCTGCCCAATGCGCCGTCGGGATTAATTTTGAGCATTTGGAGGCCTTCTCTCTTGTTTCTAATTCAGGGCTTCGTGGTTTTGTGGTTGGAATAAAAAGATGAAAGATCTTCTTTATCAACCTGTTGTTGTCCATTCGTCTTAGATAGAAATAACATTGTGCCCGTTTTATTATATTATTATTAGCGGCTTCGGTGGCGTAGTTGGAAGCATGCTGAACTGCTGTGCTCAAGATTGCGGGTTCAAACCCGGCCGAAATCGTCGGAATTTTTAAGAGCGTTATAATCCTTCAGTATGCCTTCCTTCGGAGGGGAAGTAAAGCCGGTGGTCCCATGTCATAGATTTATGGCATGTAAAAGATCTTTCCACAGACTAAACTTGTGTCGAGCTAAGTTCCTAGTTCCAAAGTTCCAACGTTCACCATTAGGTATCATTGACATCTGGTGGCGAAAGTTGGAACTACTTGAAATTGAAGGGAACTTGTAGCTCACCCTAGGGGTGTCCGCTTGAAGCAGCTACAGCCTCTGGCGAGCCGAACATGTCCTCGGACACTCCCGGCACTAAAAGCCATACGATAAATAAATAAATAAATAAATATATTATTATTGTTGTTGTTATTGTTTTGCATATGCACTGAAGCAGCATGCCTCTGGGTGCGTCACCTAATTAGGCCGTGGACCTGGAATGAGCTCGTTAGCCAGCCACAGATGTGTACTGTGTGTCGAAACTGTGACCATTTTGATGAGCCAGTTCTCTACAAGGACATCGCTTTCTGGCATCTTCGAAGAGCCAGTAAGTAACATTTTGATTAGTCTGTTAATATTACATTGATTATAATTGAATATTTTAATTAACCAGCTGTATTGGGAAACCTGTACCGACGCTCAGTGCTAGACCATGGGACCCCGAGCTATCTGTAGATCCGGTAGACGTGGGTTCAAATTAGGGATGTACACATTCGACCATTGAATTGTTCCAATAACTTTGAATACGGTCGCCTCCGTAGCGTAGTGGTCAGCATGGTTAGCTGCCGCCCCGGAGGTCCTGGGTTCGATTCCCGGCTCTGCCACGAAATTTGAAACAAGATGTTCAGTAAGGAACATATAGCCTACTTTCTCCTAAATGCATGGGTATTGTTATAACTCTTTGTCCTTTTCAAGGAGTTTAATTGAATGTTGGTTGTAGTAGCTTGTTGAAATACAACGTGCTATACGGATATTAAACATGAATATGAGGTGCCCTTTGCTAGTGCTACCTCTGTAAAAAATTTCATTCAATTCGGTTTCACCGTGTTTGAATTGATATGGGGAATGGATTTGCACACATACATGGCCGCTATTTGCAAACTATTGGGCTGATGACCTTGTAGTCAGTCATAAGATCCTTTCCAGAAAAAGGCATGTTGTTGCAAAATCTGGTAGAGATCAAATTATTAGGATGGTCGTAATTTGATTTAAGCTTTTAACATTTGGGTGGCCGTCATTCTGTTTCCGTCAAGATGGCGGCGATATAAAACATGACACTGAGGTGCCCTTTGCTAGTGCTACCTCTGTACCAAATTTCGTTCAATTCGGTTTCACCGTGTTTGAATTGATAGGGGGAATCGATTTGCACACATACTTGGCCACAATCTGCAAACTATTGGGCTGATGATCTTGCAGGTTGATCAGAATATGCTTCCCACATAAAGATATGTTGTTGAAAAATTTGGTAGAGACTAGATTATTAGGTTGGTCGTAATTACATTTTAGCTTTTAACATTTGGGTGGCCGCGATTACGTTTTCGTCAAGTTGGCGGTGATAAAAAAAACATGACACTGAGGTGCCCTTTGCTAGAGCTACCTCTGTACCAAATTTCGTTCCGTTCGGTTTCACCGTGTTTGAATTAATAGGGGGAATCGATTTTCACACAGAGATGGCCGCCATTCGCAAACTATTAGGCTGATGACCTATTAGTTTGGTCAAAGGATGCTCCCCCCATAAAGGTATGTTGTTGCAAAATTTGGTAGAGATCGGATGATTAGGCTAGTCGTAATTTGATTTAAGCTTTGAACATTTGTGTGGCCGCCATTACGTTTCCGTCAAGATGGCGGCGATATAAAACATGACACTGAGGTGTCCTTTGCTAGTGCTACCTTTGTACCAAATTTTGTTCAATTCGCGTTCACCGTGTTCGAATTGATAGTGGGGGGACAGACATTCAGAGTACACACACTCACACACACACACTCACACACACACACACACACAGACACACTTTTTTTTCGCCCTGTGTTGATCTCATAAGTCTACTTTTATTTTTTGCAAAAATCGAAAGTAGGCTAAAAAATGGTGTAAGGACTGGAACGGGGTCTACTCAGCCTCGGGTGGCCCAAATGAGTAGAGGGGGTTGGATTCCCACCTCAGCCATCCTCGAAGTGGTTTTCCGTCTTCGTCTTCGGGCAAATTCCGGGATGGTTCCTACTGTAAGGCCACGGCCCCTCCTTCCCCATTCCTTGCCTATCCATCCTAATCTTTCACTCCTCCCTTCCCTCATTAGGCTCCTGTTCGCTTTGCAGGTTAAGCCGCCTGGGGGAGGTGCTGATCACACCTCACCTCACTTCACACCTCCGACCAGATGTTCCCAGCTCTAGGACACTGCCTGGAAAGGCGTAGAGGTGAGTTCCTTCGCTGAGTCTGTGGGAGCCACCAACCTGGAGGCTAAAAAAAATGGACTAAATTAAAAAACAAGATGTTCAGCAAAGAACATATAGCCTACTTTCTCCTAAATGTATGGGTATATTTATGACTCTTTGTCCTCATCCCTAACACAATCACCTTTACCACAATGTATTGTTTGTTTTCTTTTATATTGATAATTAGCCAGTAAGTGTCAAAATCAATATTGTATACTTTATGATGATTGAATAACAAAACTACTAACTTATTGTAATGCATTCACGTCCGTTAATCTCTATATTAAGCCAGCCTGCTAAGTTAAGAATCTTCCGTTTTGGGTATCTTCCCCTTTAAAAATCCATGCCGATCACAGTAGGTTGGTGCTGCGACCTATCAGTGAATTAATCTTTATGTTGTACGCCTATGCACTGCCATCGTAATGTACTACGATGGCAGTGGCCTAAGGGTGTTGAATGAGTAGACAGTTTAAAGTAGCCAAGAGGGAGGCGATCCAGCTGGCAGTGTTTAAAGGTAATCGGAGCGCGATCGTGGCTAATAGTTGAACTACCAGTATTACAAAATTGACATACTTCAGGAGGCCAGCGGTAAGTTTGTAACAATATTACCCACATAACCCACAAGAGGACAGCACCGTACAGAGGCATTAAGAAGGCTGTGGTTAATGACAACGTGTATCTAGTTCTTCTATTCTCCTTTTCCTAATGTCTTCTGTTTATTTGCGATGCTGGGGCTGTGATTTTATTAATAAACGAGTGTATACGTTAGCCTCTCCTTTGAGCTAAATGACATCTTATTCAGTATCTGTGGAAAGAGCTCGTGCACATCATTTGTAAAAGAACTCAAGAAAAAAAAAGTTAACTGCAGCAGCACTCGATCCCCAGTCGACTGCGTGACAGACTAACACGCTAGCCCAGAGCTAATCCTATCCCTAACATCATGGTGTTCTTAACTGACATTAGATACAACCTGTTGGCAAATAATGACTTTAAATAATCGATTTCTTCACAGCAGTACATCTTCATTAAAGATAATTTCATACAAAGTTTATATTATTGTATCAGTAGGGTATATCACATACAACATACTAAAACTGTTGAAATATAAGACAGGCACATGAGGACAGCTGCCATCTTGTCGTGTGACACAGACAGCTCAGCTCTTTTAAGCCACTCATACAGTATAATATTATAATATTAAATTATAATAAATAACGGATCACGACCTTCAGGATAGCTTAAACCACCCTAGGCTCGATAATCGGAATTGGTGGGTCTTAAGCCATTGATTAAAATGGTTGAATAATTCACACGGCCGCCATCCTGAAATGGTACTGCCGAATGTTGGATGAAAGACGCGTCCTATATAAAGGTATGTTGCCACCAAATTTGGTAGAGATCGGATGATTAGTATAGCCGTAATTTGATTTTACGTTTTGAACGTTTGAGTGGCCGCCATTCTGTTTTGGTAAAGATGGCGGCGATATAAAGTATGACACTGAGGTGCCCTTTGCTAATGCTACCTCTGTACCAAATTTCGTTCAATTCGGTTTCACCGTGTTTGAATTGATAGGGGGGGGACAGACATTCAGAGTACACACACACACACAGACTCACACACACACATACACACACACAGACAGACACACTTTTTTTCACCCTGTAGTGATCTCATAAGTCTACTTTCATTTTTTGCAAAAATCGAAAGTAGGCTAAAAATACGGTATGTACTGTGCCCAATCAGTCACGGCAGTCTGGCATCGAACTCGGGTCTTATCCGAGAAGACCAGGCACATGGTTATGCCTAGAGTCGAACCAGTGATCTCTGAGGGGGAGCAATTACAGGGAACCCAAAGAGCAATGAGAGGTATACTGACATATAATAATGTAGCATGATTTCACGACCTATATGTGAATATCATAGCAGTTTAAGGTGAAGAATTGTAGCTGAATACAAAAAAATATACGTTTTCAGAGCATACGAGAATGAGAGGAGGCCAGTTTGGCGTTTTAAAAATTGCTGTTAGCAAGTGGGTGGAGACCTTAGGCGCCGAGCGCACTATTTACGTCTGGACCGAGGAGACAGCCCAAAATTAATGACCCGGGTATTCACCGCTTGACAACGATAGAACCTAGGGTAGGGATGAATGCCCACGGAAATTAATTAATTACAGCCAAGTGGAGCATTAAAATGGAATGAAATGTACACCCAGGTGAATATATTTAAGGAGAGATAATTTAGGAATGATTTTACACCTAAATTAATGCCTATATCTCCAAATGAACGCATTACTACCGAGCTTACACTCGAGAGCAGTGATTTTGTGACCAGTCAACGGGGAATCACCATTGTGGCGTCCTGACGCGCTGGACTAAGGCAATTAATTGTAATTAATTGGCCGAAACGATCGCCGGCACGCGAACGGTTATGAAACCTCCACACTTAAATGAACAAGGTGTATATGTCATTTCGGCTGAAAAGGTATTATTTCAAGGAAGGAGTCGCAGCCACATGTCCGGTGGACTAGTTTTTACGAGAAACCTTTATAAGGAAGGAGCAGTGCAGACCAAGGGAGTTGTCTTGTTGTCTTCAGTCTGTATACACGTAACTAATACGCCGCCAGTAAGAGCGCGAAATGTTAAAGTATCAACGCCCAGCCGTCGAAGAACAATAGAAGCAAGTCATAAAGCTTCATAAGTAATCATGAAGTGCGTCGAAGTAATTTAATACAGATATTTATCTATTATCTGACGCAAATATAAATTCGCCACAGCGAAAGAGGAACTTATAATGT
Source organism: Meconema thalassinum (assembly GCA_946902985.2). NCBI lineage: Eukaryota > Metazoa > Arthropoda > Insecta > Orthoptera > Tettigoniidae > Meconema > Meconema thalassinum. Next base: position 393,585,569 of record OX336391.1, read on the forward strand.
TTTTGAACATTACATATACCGGGAGGTATTGTCAGAATTGTATATGACATTATCATCAGGATCACTACAATGATGGGAGCTTGGGAATCATTGCCACCTAATCTGGATAGTGAGCTGAACGATATTGCAGGTGACGAGGATCGAACGTCCGTAAACGCTGTTAGATTTTCACGTAGACCAGCGGTTGGCGTAATTGCATCGCATCTCTGAGATCAGGCGTAGGAGAAGTCCGATTTAAGGATCAACCTGTGAAGTAGTGAATAAGTGTACATAAATTGTGTAATAGTGATTTAAAAGTGTTCATGTGTATAGTGATTAATATGCATTGTGTAGAAGTGAAAGAGGCCACTGATAAAAGTATGTTTATCAGGTGGAAAATGTGTGAATTTAAGTGTTGTGTAAAATATAACATGATGGCTTAAATCAAGCGTCATGGTAGCGCCAAAGCTGAAGTGCTGGCACTATCCAGCGAAAAGGAAAAAGTGAGTACCAATTTACAATGTTATTATAACTAAATAGTTCACCATGTAACGATTTATCACTTTGAGAATAAGATGTAACAGTCACTTACTGAACGAGTTTTCACCACTCGTCTTGAATAAATATGGCTTGGAAGGTGATTTGTTTAGGGCCATTTAGGCGCTTCATTAACTTGCAGGGTAACATATAACAAAATAACATGCAGGAAAGAGTGAAGCCAGGGTTAAAACAACTGAATTTAATAACAAATCACCATATTTACACATAAACAATTAACAACAAAAACTCCCAACTGACTCCCGCTTAATAAAAATGCCAAAAAACTTAGGCGATATCTCTGGAGAGATTAATTACCTGGACCAAGCGTCCTTAAATAAAAGATGCAAAAGTGACCATATAAGTGCGTATGCCGTTCTACATGCATCACGATGTGTACTTTGAATGCGTGATTCGTTATCATCCAGAATGACCCTTCAGACAACGAATCCGCATTTCCTAGAGCTAGACCGACACAAGGGAACACAACTACAATACTTAAATTAAACCGACACTTCCTAAATCTACTATAAACAAACACAAAATTTCCGTGTGAAATTGGACTTGAATTGCCGTAGCAACATTTACTGCCTAAAAACTTAGGACTTCTCACACAAATCAACACAAGTACATTAACACGTGACCAACAGAAAAATACTCAAATGACCGCTGTCAAAATTTACAAATACTCTACCACTACACCACACGGGTGTGACAAACAAAATTACATGAAATCGAGTCATCAACAAAGCAATAGGCAAACAGCCAACATTTACGTTAATCACAAATTCTTATCCATACAAGGTACAACAATCCGTTACACACATGGCGAACTCCCCAATTAATTATGGCTTAAAAATTAGCCATCACAACGAACAGGTTTGCTACATGAAAGCTTACAGGGTTCAGTCGGACAAATAGGACTGCCTATCAAAATAAGTCACAGGCAAAACGGGCGGTTTGTGGAACTCTGCATGTCTGTCAACACACGTGTCAATAACCTCGACCTCCCTGGACATGGGGTCGAACCTCGAAGAAATGTGCCCCAAAGCACAATAATACGTGTGTGTCAGAAAAAACATATGGACAAGAATCAGCAGTCTCCCAAGAGCACTCTGTCTTTCCATCTAAAATACAACAGCAGCAAAAATATATAAGGGCGGTAGGACAACTACCCCCTCCTCACGTAGAATCAACACACACTAGACACATCAACACACACTTAATCACACGTATGGGTTGTGACAGACCCTGAAATAAAAGACACAAATAATATCCACATGCTGGCGCCATCGTTCTATGCCGTGACTAGTCACCTGAAAAGGACTCAAGAAAAATCTATCAAATTAGAACGAAGGTGTTCTACAATTACTTTTAAGTTGGTGCACTCGGCTACCCTAACATGAATAATAACCTGTTCAGCAGAATGTTTTACAATCAATTCCTCCCATTCCTATTTCAAATATTAACGTTAATAAAGCACCATTTATCGAATGTAACGGGTTCCGCAATTGCAAGGATAAAATCACGCACGCACGCCGCGTACATTACACATGACTCAAGAAAAAAATCAAAATATCAACAAACACTTTGGCCACGCGCCAACGGACATTTAAACATATAGTGTCGGTACAAGAAAAACAGCTATAAAACAAGAAAGAAAAACATGACTATTTACAAAGTTCCCCGGCCAAATCTAACTACATAATTGAAATAATCCAATTTTGTACATCACCGCTTCTGCATGTAGGACTAAGGACATCCTCCTCAACCCATTGCCCTATGGACAATTTAGCACTCCATAGTAGTCGTCTGCGTTGATTTCTTGAAGCTCATCCCAACTTCAAACCACGTGCTGATCATCTTGGTCTCGACTCCTTGGCAGAAAAGTTCAATGTTAAATATTTGCCTATCTATAATCGCTTGCAGGCTACTCAGTTCACCCACAATTGTCCTACTGCGATTAATAGCGAAGACTGGCCCTAATTATATCGCACATACGCACTATAAAAACACACATACAATACACACAATTTATACATAAAATATACATCTCGAGTCCGCGCCACTGGCTCGTTAACAAGTTCAAAATCCTGGCTGCACTCGCAGTCGCTATCTCGTCCGGTATTTCCGTCCCGTCTTGTGGACTTCGGTTCTGGTAAGCGCTAATTAGGGTGATACGATACTTCCCCCTTAAAGTTGAACTCGTCGTCTTTAAAAGAATGTTACAGTTTATCACGCGCTGGCGTGAAATATTTAGATCACACAACTTAGTTGATTTTAGAACAAAATGTATAATAGCTTTTAAAATTCGATACTGCAGACGCTGCGACTTTAGCTTCCCAGAGCTCAAAAAAATAAATTAGCTTCACTGATTTTAGAGCGTAAAAATCACATTTCGAACAGGCGTGGAGTATGCCTCTGAAGGCTCCACACAATAAGACTTAGATAAATTCGAGCGTCGAAAATCACACTTCAAACTGGCGTGGAGTATGCCTCTGAAGGCTCCACACAATAAGACTTAGATAAATTCGAGCGTCAAAATCACACTTCAAACTGGCGTGGAGTATGCCTCTGAAGGCTCCACACGTTAAGTACTCAGATAAATTCGAGCGTCAAAAATCACACTTCGAACTGGCGTGGAGTATGCCTCTGAAGGCTCCACACAATAAGTACTTAGATTGGCGTCAGGCCAGACTATTTATGAGAAACTGACAAGGGCGGAGGAGTGGGGCAGAGTCGGATAAAAACTTCCAGAGTTCTTGTCTCACAAAGATGGGGCTAGTGTCATTCTTCTCCAAATAAATCCAACGTCTCAAATTACTCGAGCGGAGATTAATCCGTTCAGCGGTTCCTTAGATACACACTTCCGCGCGCTTTTTACTACTGACGCCGTCCACCTCGTGGTCACAGCTTGGTCTCTTGCGATTGGCTGATTCAATCGTATGTTCGTTGAGAGGACCTCGTGATTCTTCCTTTATGTCTCCAATTTTGGTACAGTAGTTGCACAATTTGGCCTTGAACTCGACTAATTCTGGCCGTCCCCCAGGAATAGCTACCAACTCAGCTTCTGTTGCAATCATTACGAAATGCTGGCCTCCCTAATATCCAAGTCGACTTCCTTATGTGCTGCCTAGGCCGTAGTAATAATAATAATAAATATGAATACTTATTTATCGTAGATCAATAAGGGTTCATTTATCCTCAGCAAGGTTTTGAAATTCGAAACAATTTATTGGTTTGGATTTCAAAAACAAAATCCACTGTAGTAACAACACATCTCTTTAAATCTCACTCAGCTGCTCGAGTGTATGCCCCTCTGACTCAATTAGTGTGCTCCCTTCTCGCTGGAATGTCATTCATATTTTCTCTAGGTCTCCCCCTTCTCCTCACGTAGTTGCCACTCCCGTCGTCTCAGCTGCTCGTTGTTTGCAAACAAAGTGCGTACTCACGCGCTCCCCGTGGATTTGAGTGTTTGCTTTCAAAAAAAAAAAATTTTTGGCAATACAGATTCTGCACATATCATCTTTCCTAATCATCAAATGGTTCCCTTCTGTAGTACGGTTTCAAATTGGCGCTATTAAAAACAGATTTTGCACCAGTGCTCACTTCTTCTAATCTGTAGGCATTGTTACCCAGATTCTTAATTACCCGGAACGGGCCAATGAATTTTGGACAGAACTTGGCGAAGACTTTGTTCTTAGGGTCGGAGATTGGTGGTCTACGAACCAGCACTAATTCTTGTTCTTGTAACTCTCGGTGAAACTTCTTTCCTCGGTACCGTCTCAGCCTTCGGTCCGCTTGGTTCCTCATGTGCTCTCTCGTTCGCTGGATTCGCAAATCATGCGCTAATAATGGATCCCTTGGGCAAGGAATGATCTTGTCCCAAGTTCTTTCCGGCAACCTGTTGTGGTGTACAATCAGTGGGACTTGACCCGTCGACTCGTGCTTAGTAGTGTTCATGCACATCTCAATTTCCCCTACTTTGTCTACCCATTTATTGTGTTCGTTAGGAATCATTACTCTGTAGTATTTAGCGACACAGCGAATTGTTCTTTCGCTCGGATTTCCACAAGGATGACGAATACTTGAAAATATGTGTTTTATTCCTAGGCTCTCCAAACCTTGCCTAAAAACATTGCTTGTGAAATAGGTACCGTGATCTGATAGAATGGATTCCGGCTTCCCAAGCATCGGAATGACTTTGTTCTTAATTCGACTAAGGACTTGTCCTGATGTCGTCTTCTGAATAGGACATAGCACGACCATCTTCGATAATACATCGACACATACCAAGAGGTGTCGGCATCCACGCTTTCCTTTTACTAAAGGACCAAAGCAATCAATCGCGAGCATCTCGCATGGTTTCTGCGGTAATAGTGGTCTTGGAGATTGTTTCAGAATAAAGTTGTTCGGCTTTGTGCGCTGACAAGCGTCACACGTTCTAATTACTTCAACAATGGTGAATCTCATCTTGGGCCAAGTAAAGGTCTCCCCTATCGTAGCTTCAGTCTTATCCGTGCCGATATGTGCTAGGCTCTCGTGAACATGCCAAGTTAATCCCCTCTGTAGTGATGCTGGAACTAAGATCCGCAGTTTAGTATGATGCTCATCCACGTACTTATGTAACAAGTTATTCAAGTAGTGAAATCTCGCTTGTTTAGCACTGGCTTCCCGGTACTCCGGTGAATTTGGTTGTAACTCCTTCCTATAGAATTTTATCATCATCATCATCCATGGGTCAGCTTCTTGCTCCTTCCGAATATCCTTCAATCTTGCCAAAAACTCACGAGCCTTAGGTGTCAAGGTAATATTGTGAACTTCCGCTGTTACTTCGTTTCCGTCCTCAGGGTTTCTACTCAAGGCATCTGGTATGACGTTCAATTTCCCAGGACAATGCTCTATTGTAATGTCAAACTGCTGTATGTAGATGGACCAGCGCGTAACTCTCTCACTTGCTATTGTTGTCTTAAATAAAAATGTCAGTGCATGGTGGTCGGTTCTAACAATGATGGAATAACCATAGATCATCTTGCGCCACTGTTGGAGAGAATATAGAATTGCTAGTAGCTCAAGTTCCGTAACTGTGTAGTTCCTCTCATGTTTCCGTAATTTACGACTCGTAAATGCCAAATAGGATTTCTTCTTGGGTTCTTCAGCGTCCTCTTGGTACAGCATAGCACCAATCCCAATTAACGAAGCATCTGCTTGAATGATAAATTGTTTCTCAAAATCCGGATATCCAAGTTTCACACAGTTTTCCAATAAATCCTTCGTTGCTTTAAAAGACCTGTCGCACTCCTCGTTCCACGACCATCGATTCGCTTTCTTCAACATCTCCTGCATAGGCGCTACTGTTTCTGTGTAACCAGGGCAATTTTCTTTGAAGAAACCTGTCACTCCCAAAAATGCTCTAACATGTTTGACTTTGGTAGGTGTGGGAAATTTCTTAATAGCATCAATCTTGGCTGGATTAGGCCGCACGCCCTCGACATCAATTATATGTCCCAAATATAAAATTTCGCTCTGGCAAAAATGTGACTTTTTTAAGTTGATCTTGAAGTTCATGGTTCTCAGGTTGTCCAGCAGTTTATTTAAATTTACCAAGTGTTCTTCCATTGTCTCAGAAGCGATTAATATGTCATCAACATATCTCGTGGTGAAGTTCTTGACCTCCTCAGTCAGATTTCTATCGAGTGCTCTAATGAGTGCACATCCCGCAGTTTTCACGCCAAAGGGCATTCGACACCAGATATAACTTTGATTATCGAATAAAAATCCCGTCAGCAGTTGGGATTTTTCTTCAAGTTCAAGATGGTGGAAACTATTCGTCAAATCAACACTTGAGTATATCTTCTTCCCGCGGAAGCCTTTCAAAACATCTTTGATCCTCGGTGCTTGGTCGTGCTCAACTAGCAGTTTGCTATTTAAAACTCGCGCGTCTAGGCATAGCCTAATTGATCCGTTTGGCTTGGTCACAGCCAATATTGCGTTCAGATAAGGAGTTGCAGCTTTCCTTATCATGCCAGAATCTAATAAGTTAGTAATAATGTCCTTCACCTGAGAAAAATGCTTCTCTGGGATCGGGTACAATTTACTTTTGAATGGGGTCCAATCTGTTACCTGCATCGCATATTGAAAATTTAAAACTTTCCCAGGTACGGTGTCAAAAGCTTCTTTATGTAATCTTAAAATTTCTTCCAATCTTCTTCTATCAGATTCCCCTACGATGGCTTCCTTAAGTCGCTCCTGAAGTAGAATTTCGAATTTGGTTCCGCCCATTTCATCTTCCACCAAATGCACCCAAAGTTCCTGCGAGATATCTCGGCTGTCCATTTCTAGCACTGCTGTCTGGTTGACTTGCTCTCCCCTCAAGATCTTATCTCCGGCCTCATTAGTGCATTCCTCAACAACCCAAGTATTGGCCTCTCTCTCCAGCGGATTCTCTTCCATATTTAAACCCACATGATCCAATCCTTCTACTTGTTTGAAGCTTACAGTGTTGTTATGTAAATCAATTACAGCATGAAAATCGCAGATGAAGTTGGCTCCTAAAATTACATTGTAGTTCATCTTTGGAATAACAATGAATGTTTGTGAAAAAGTATGGTTCAATATTTCCAGATCTAGAAATGCTTGCTGTTTACAATTCATAGTTTTGTCAGGAATGACACCTCTGACTTTCATTAGCGGTACCGGCATAATAGGAACAGTCTGTTTTCTTGCTATTTCTTTAATCAAAATTTCAGTGACTAAGCTCACCTGGCTACCTGTATCAATCAAACATCTCACCCTCATACCTCCAATATGCGCGTAAATAATTGGTAGCTGTCTGATAACATTTTCACGGTTCTTCACCACTTCCTCCAGGCAGTCGTCTGGGAATGCTACCCACTCTTCTATATTGGCCACTATCATCTCTTCTCGCTCCCTGGCGATCTCCGTTTTTAGCCTGTCTCCTTTCAGTTCATTTGTTTTTTTTTTATCCCGGGCCCCATTAGATGTGTTTCGCCGGTTATCATTCTGTCGCTCCTGTTGCCTCAGTAAACTCTCTGCTCCTTCTCCTTGATGGTTGTCTGGGCTCTGTCTGTTCGCCATGGCACGCCCCCACTTCTCCTTCTCTGCTTCTTCATTACTTAATTGATCCAAGTATTTACGGGATTCAATATATCGTTCGTCCCAGTTATTCCTATAATCTCCTCTGTTTTCTTGGCGATAGTCCCTGCCGTTACTCCATCTACCATCTCCATTTCTTTGGTAAGGTCTACCTTGTCTCTGGTTTCCCCTCCAATTCGTGTATTCCCGCTGGTACGTCCACTGATTATTTTGATTTTGGTTATTCTGATGATATCTCCCGCGGTTATTCTGATAATTCTGATTGTTGTTATGGAACTGGTTTCGGCCGTCAAAATCTTGTCTTCTTGGCGTGAACTGTGTCCCTGTGGACTGTGTCTTACTTTGGTTCCCCTGGCCGTGGTTATTTTGGAGTCCCTGAACTACCTCTGCCGTGTTGACACATTCCAAATTCCTTCTTCCTGTCTGTGGGCTTACCATACTCGTCTCATCTAAGTGTCTGAGTAATTCTTCGGCTTGGACTGCGGTCTGAATATTTCCTGCGACTAATAATTGTTGGATATGCATTGGGAGTTGTTTTCCGATGGTTAGAACCATATTCGGCTCGCTAGGCGGGTCATCAAAATCCCTGAATTTTACCAATTGCTGACTGAAGAATTCTGAAAAACGGGTTGGATGTGTACTGTGGTATTTGCGCGTGTACAGGTCCATTCTTAACCCTTGCTGTAACGAAGGACTCCAAAACTTCTTCAAAAACGCCTCGCGGAATTGAGCCATGTCTGTAAACGTGTACTTGAAACTTAAAAACCAGGTCAGGCTAGGTCCTTCTAAAAATTTCTCCACCATTCTTAATTGTTTCTCCGGGCCGATGTGTTGGTCATTAAAGTAGTCAGTTAATTGCCGTAGAAATGCTTTGGGAGTGGTTCCTGAATGTTCTTTAAACTTATCGGGCTTAAAATCATTACCCCGAATGACTTGGATGACTTGGGCTGGTGCCAAGTTCGGTTGCGGAGTTGAAGTCTCCCCCCTGTACTGCTGGAATGCATTAGTCGTTAGTCTGGGACTTTGACCCCGACTCGTGTCCTCAGCCAACTTCGAACCTGCCGGACTTCCAATACTTGTTTGCTTTTCCGGAATATTTTCGTTTGAAAATAATGTCGCATTCTCTAACGATCTAATCTCGTTTTTTATGATTAATTCTGAGTGTTCCTGTAATTTCGACTTCATATTTTCCTCCAGTGCCTGCATTCGCTTTAAAACTGCCAGCCTGTCTTCCTTATTCGCATGAGCCTGCTGGTCCCAATCTCGCCGGATCCTACTTTTTAAGCTATTTATTTTCTCCTCGTTCCTCTCCTGATTTTTCTCTAGCTCTTCACGTATCCGTTCCTGCGTTTTTACTAGTTGTTCTTCCAAATTATCCTGAGTTTTGACGAGCTGCTCCCCTACTTCTTGTCTTATGACCTCTTGCGTGTTTATTAGCTGGCCTTCCATCTCTTTTCTTATGATCTCTTGTGTTCTGCCTAATTGCTCCTCTAAATTTTCCCGCAAGTGTATCCGCTCGGTTTCAGCCTTAACTTCGACTTTATCTATTTCCTTTATTAATTCCAGCACGTTGTTATCTACCGAATTAATTTGCTGCTGTAGTTTCTCTTGGGTTTTCTTCACTCCCGCGGTGTTACTGACACATGCTGCCTCTATCTGCTTGAGTTTATCTGCCACCATCTCGTCAAATTGTACTAATTTGTTATCAAATTTCGCCTCCAATTTCTTCATTTCGCCTAACTGTTTGATGTTGTTTTCCGCAACCTCGCCTGCCAGTTTCTCTATTTTTTGAACGCTCTGATTAATATCATTTGTGATTTTTCCTAACTGTTCGGTTTGTATTACCGCCTGTTGTGACAATTTGTGGTTTAGTTCATTGAATTGTTTGTCAGTGTCTAATTTCTGGACTTCTAACTGGACCGAAATGTTACCGCTCATATCAAGTAATTGTTTTTCACTATGCTCACGCTGAGCTTCTAATTGTTCTTTTAATTGTTCTTCCGTCTTTACGGACATTTGTTCTAATTGTTTTTCACTATGCTCACGCTGAGCTTCTAATTGTTCTTTTAATTGTTCTTCCGTCTTTACGGACATCTGCACTAATTGTTCTTCCGTTTTCGCGGACATTTGGATCGACATCTGTTCTAACAATGCCTTTATCTCATCAACACTCGCCATATCACACACAAAATATATTCAGAGAAAAACAGGGTTATGGGCTAAGGTTTCAGCCCTATACGCACATACATGTCACACATTTAAATATTACTGGCTCTAATTTAATGAAAATTTCAATAACAAAATTTACTGAATACAATGACCCTTATTCCCAAACAACAAAATAACCCCTAGTGATCTGCTTTTAAATTCCTAACCAACAGAATTTACGAAACACCAATTAACCGAAGTCAATTAAATGTCAGATATAAGGCAACATCTTCCTGCTTTGACTGAGTTCATTAATAATGCAAATTTCTAATTTTAATGTGGGCGCCAGAACAAGTTTATAACAAATACCAAATCAAATTCTAACCTTGTTCAATATTTCTAACTTTAGGAACTCAGTGATTTTACTAATGCACATGGCGGTACAACATCGCCTCCATTTACTGAATTTACATGTCCGCTTGACCTGGCATCATTTCTCAACGAAATAAATATGAGATCGGCGAAGCAACAACAACAACAATCCCCACTTGGGCAGCCATTTTTGTTTTATGAACCCTTGCAAAGAAGCATATGAGACTCAGATTCGGGGCGTAACAGGTCATATTCGTAAGTTGCTGTCAGGGCGCTTCATTAACTTGCAGGGTAACATATAACAAAATAACATGCAGGAAAGAGTGAAGCCAGGGTTAAAACAACTGAATTTAATAACAAATCACCATATTTACACATAAACAATTAACAACAAAAACTCCCAACTGACTCCCGCTTAATAAAAATGCCAAAAAACTTAGGCGATATCTCTGGAGAGATTAATTACCTGGACCAAGCGTCCTTAAATAAAAGATGCAAAAGTGACCATATAAGTGCGTATGCCGTTCTACATGCATCACGATGTGTACTTTGAATGCGTGATTCGTTATCATCCAGAATGACCCTTCAGACAACGAATCCGCATTTCCTAGAGCTAGACCGACACAAGGGAACACAACTACAATACTTAAATTAAACCGACACTTCCTAAATCTACTATAAACAAACACAAAATTTCCGTGTGAAATTGGACTTGAATTGCCGTAGCAACATTTACTGCCTAAAAACTTAGGACTTCTCACACAAATCAACACAAGTACATTAACACGTGACCAACAGAAAAATACTCAAATGACCGCTGTCAAAATTTACAAATACTCTACCACTACACCACACGGGTGTGACAAACAAAATTACATGAAATCGAGTCATCAACAAAGCAATAGGCAAACAGCCAACATTTACGTTAATCACAAATTCTTATCCATACAAGGTACAACAATCCGTTACACACATGGCGAACTCCCCAATTAATTATGGCTTAAAAATTAGCCATCACAACGAACAGGTTTGCTACATGAAAGCTTACAGGGTTCAGTCGGACAAATAGGACTGCCTATCAAAATAAGTCACAGGCAAAACGGGCGGTTTGTGGAACTCTGCATGTCTGTCAACACACGTGTCAATAACCTCGACCTCCCTGGACATGGGGTCGAACCTCGAAGAAATGTGCCCCAAAGCACAATAATACGTGTGTGTCAGAAAAAACATATGGACAAGAATCAGCAGTCTCCCAAGAGCACTCTGTCTTTCCATCTAAAATACAACAGCAGCAAAAATATATAAGGGCGGTAGGACAACTACCCCCTCCTCACGTAGAATCAACACACACTAGACACATCAACACACACTTAATCACACGTATGGGTTGTGACAGACCCTGAAATAAAAGACACAAATAATATCCACATGCTGGCGCCATCGTTCTATGCCGTGACTAGTCACCTGAAAAGGACTCAAGAAAAATCTATCAAATTAGAACGAAGGTGTTCTACAATTACTTTTAAGTTGGTGCACTCGGCTACCCTAACATGAATAATAACCTGTTCAGCAGAATGTTTTACAATCAATTCCTCCCATTCCTATTTCAAATATTAACGTTAATAAAGCACCATTTATCGAATGTAACGGGTTCCGCAATTGCAAGGATAAAATCACGCACGCACGCCGCGTACATTACACATGACTCAAGAAAAAAATCAAAATATCAACAAACACTTTGGCCACGCGCCAACGGACATTTAAACATATAGTGTCGGTACAAGAAAAACAGCTATAAAACAAGAAAGAAAAACATGACTATTTACAAAGTTCCCCGGCCAAATCTAACTACATAATTGAAATAATCCAATTTTGTACATCACCGCTTCTGCATGTAGGACTAAGGACATCCTCCTCAACCCATTGCCCTATGGACAATTTAGCACTCCATAGTAGTCGTCTGCGTTGATTTCTTGAAGCTCATCCCAACTTCAAACCACGTGCTGATCATCTTGGTCTCGACTCCTTGGCAGAAAAGTTCAATGTTAAATATTTGCCTATCTATAATCGCTTGCAGGCTACTCAGTTCACCCACAATTGTCCTACTGCGATTAATAGCGAAGACTGGCCCTAATTATATCGCACATACGCACTATAAAAACACACATACAATACACACAATTTATACATAAAATATACATCTCGAGTCCGCGCCACTGGCTCGTTAACAAGTTCAAAATCCTGGCTGCACTCGCAGTCGCTATCTCGTCCGGTATTTCCGTCCCGTCTTGTGGACTTCGGTTCTGGTAAGCGCTAATTAGGGTGATACGATACTTCCCCCTTAAAGTTGAACTCGTCGTCTTTAAAAGAATGTTACAGTTTATCACGCGCTGGCGTGAAATATTTAGATCACACAACTTAGTTGATTTTAGAACAAAATGTATAATAGCTTTTAAAATTCGATACTGCAGACGCTGCGACTTTAGCTTCCCAGAGCTCAAAAAAATAAATTAGCTTCACTGATTTTAGAGCGTAAAAATCACATTTCGAACAGGCGTGGAGTATGCCTCTGAAGGCTCCACACAATAAGACTTAGATAAATTCGAGCGTCGAAAATCACACTTCAAACTGGCGTGGAGTATGCCTCTGAAGGCTCCACACAATAAGACTTAGATAAATTCGAGCGTCAAAATCACACTTCAAACTGGCGTGGAGTATGCCTCTGAAGGCTCCACACGTTAAGTACTCAGATAAATTCGAGCGTCAAAAATCACACTTCGAACTGGCGTGGAGTATGCCTCTGAAGGCTCCACACAATAAGTACTTAAATTGGCGTCAGGCCAGACTATTTATGAGAAACTGACAAGGGCGGAGGAGTGGGGTAGAGTCGGATAAAAACTTCCAGAGTTCTTGTCTCACAAAGATGGGGCTAGTGTCATTCTTCTCCAAATAAATCCAACGTCTCAAATTACTCGAGCGGAGATTAATCCGTTCGGCGGTTCCTTAGATACACACTTCCGCGCGCTTTTTACTACTGACGCCGTCCACCTCGTGGTCACAGCTTGGTCTCTTGCGATTGGCTGATTCAATCGTATGTTCGTTGAGAGGACCTCGTGATTCTTCCTTTATGTCTCCAATTTTGGTACAGTAGTTGCACAATTTGGCCTTGAACTCGACTAATTCTGGCCGTCCCCCAGGAATAGCTACCAACTCAGCTTCTGTTGCAATCATTACGAAATGCTGGCCTCCCTAATATCCAAGTCGACTTCCTTATGTGCTGCCTAGGCCGTAGTAATAATAATAATAAATATGAATACTTATTTATCGTAGATCAATAAGGGTTCAATATGAATAAGATTATCTCTCAACAGTAATTCGCCATGGCTTTGCCTCTCAGTTCCAGGGCATATGAGTCAAGGTAGATAGTCCGTTCGCTGAGGGACAAGCACTAAACAGTAATATTAACGAAGAAATAGCCTATGTATGAAGTAGGCCTACACAAAACATAGAACACTGATGTACACAAGACACAATGAACTGAATTTAAGAACTGAAAGCAAAGAAAATTCAATTTAATTCACACAAATATCTCACACAGTAGCTTCCCCCGCACTTTTCTAAGACCCGGTTCGACGGAACAACAGGACACGTGTTGGACATAATCGCTTGCAGTGCCAGTAGCGGCGGGACCACGAACTACCGTTCTATAATGGCGGAGTCCTCACACTAGTTCCTTCTATTCGTCATGATATGAGTGTAATGATGATGCCAATTGAATTAAAAGATGTGTTGCAACTCACATACATTGTTGAATCAAAGAATTCGGATAATATTTGGCACAGTTATTCTCTGAAGAGGAACACTGAACCAAATAAATTGTAGGCATCTTCTTTTAGAATGCATTTTAGCCAGTTCACGCTAATTTATGCAGACGGGTATGTGATTTCTAAGAACATGACACATTTGTAACGATAATAAGCCCGACAAGACCCAGAAAATCGTTGTATGGTGAAACTATAAATATTTCTATCCGTGTTTGTTTTTGGAAGGGAAATGTACCACTTTTTAAAGCGTTTCCTAGTGATAGAAAGAAGAAAGATGATTCACACGACACAACAAATATTTGTTAATTAAAGCAGAAAAATAATGAATTTATGCTAATCAAAGTAAATGCCATAAGAAACGGAGTAATGTTTTATTAATGTCATTTTGATGTGATATGTGATTTTTTGTTATGATACTCCAGTTAACAAAAATTGTGTCACATGATGAACACTATGGGAACCCATGGAAGTCTGAAAGTATCATTGACAGGATGCTAGAATTAGATTTGAGTGCAGTATTGCCATATAGAAGAAGAGACTCACAAAATAACCCTATTTTTATTTGTGGGAGTTAAATATAATTTGTCCTTGATTTGTATTTGTTGTATAGCCATGATTTTATACCAGTAAATATTTTATTTTAGGAATATGTTGTGTATTTCATGTAGAGTAGTTACCTGGTAGACTCAAATCCTGAGCATGTGGTCTTATGGTGGGCAGGAACGTCCCATACCTCGAAAGACCGTGAGTTAGCTGGGATACGAACACATGGTCCACATGATGACAGTTGGGTACAGTACCAATACCAATAGTTCGAATTATATGCACATTTGAATGTTCGAATACTTATTATTGTTGTTATTATTATAATTATGTTTTGCATACGCACCGAAGCAGCACGTCACCGTGTACTGACACATTCGCATTAGTGAAAAAAAAAACGACCATTAAGTCAATAATCGAATGAGTCGAATCATTCAAATGTTCGAATAATTATAGAAACAGAGAGAATACAAAAGAAAGACAAGCAATGCTTGTTTTGAATGACATTCATTTATAATGATCTATCAGGCTGACTCCTTGGATTTCCTCCTGCTTAGGGTTGGTTGCGTGGCTCAGCGGTAATGTTCTCGCTTGCTGTTCCCAAAATTGCAAGATCGAATCCTGCCTCATTCAATTGGCATTAGAGGGCTCGCAAATGTAAGGGAGCCGCGTCAGTAGATTTAGTGGCACGTTAAGAACCCCCTACGGGTCAAAATTCCGGCATCCTAGCATATCTAGAAACCGTAGTAGCTAAGCAGGACGAAAAACCAATAACATTATTATTATTATCCTGCTTAGAACAACGCGTCCGCTGGATATACAATATTTTTTAAATTCAATTTTATTTTATTTTATTTTATTTTTATTTCATGCCTTTAGTCGTGCTGAAAGTCAGGGCTAATGGTCCTCTCTTACACGGAATATGGTACCGATACATAGGCTATAAAACAATTTTTGAAATACAATAAATCACTTACAAGTTCATTATGATGAGTAACTTATTTAGCCTATATTATTAGTAATATTAATTATTATTATTATTACAATAAAATTCGAGTGTTCGAATGCTTCGAATATTTACACAAATTTCTGTAATTTTCGGGTACTTATCGTCTTATATTTGAACTGTTCGATTTATTTTAATAATCGAACAATCGAAATATTCTGACATCCGCATTGTTCGAACATTGGAATAATTTATTCTAATTTCGAATTGTCAATATTCGGAATAGTCGAATTAATGAAATGTTCAAATGTTATGCACAGTCCTAATTCAACCCCTTCCATCGGTCGTCTTGAAATAGTTTTCCGTGGTTTTGCATGTTCAACTCTAAGTAGGGACAGGGATCTGGTAGGCGCCCAAGGACTTGATATAGCGTATTATCCCGGCATTTGCCTGGAGGGAGTGCGGGACAACCTGGGGAAATACCACACTCAGAATAGCCGATGTCAGTGCTGGGATTCGAACCCACGATTTCCGGACTTGCTGCAGCTGCCCACAAGCACGGATACGACGCGGGATGTTAACAAATGAAATGTAATAATACTTCAGTAATGAACTTCACGTGAGTTTGCACTTTGATGCCCTCGCTCTCGCCTAATGATTCTGAACAGGGCACTGAAGTGAAACCCCTTGTAATTAGTTTCAGAGACCTCAGAACTGTGAGAGCTTCCGATCTAACACTATCACACTGGGGGTGTGTCCGCAAAAACAGTGGGCGTTAGCGATCCTGCTGCATCATTTCCTGCCAGAGGGTTTATATTATCCATGATACTGCAAACTCACCGCACGGGCATTGGCAGTATTTATTTATTTATTTATTTATTTATTTACAAGCTGTACCCGGCATGCGTTGCAATACCAATCAAAGAAAGTGCCGTTAACTGCTCCTAAACCATCGTAAAATGGATTTACTAAGTCAGAAACCTTCACGGGAGTGTACACAACAACTCATCAAAGTTTCATCGCATTCGATGAATGGTATATGAACGCATGCGGGATTTTGTTGAAACAATTCGCACGTCGTCACTCATTTGTTGCATCTACTCGTGCGCTATATATTGTAAAATGAATTTAATAAGTCAGACACCTTTGCAAGAGTGTATACAACAACTCACCAAGGTTTTATCGCAATCGGATGATTGGTAGATGAACGTATAATGGGATTTTTCTTAAACGATTCGCGTGCCGTCACTCATTTGTTGAATATACTTGTACGCTACCAACTGTAAATGGATTTACTACTTCAGAAACCGTCGCGGGAGTATACACAACAACTCTCCAAAGTTTCATCGCAATCAGATGCATGGTAGGCCTATATGAACGCATATTGGACTTGGCTTAAACGATACGCACGCCGTCACTCATTTGTTGAATCTCCTCGTGCACTACCTATTATAAAATGGATTTACTAAATCAGAAATCTTCACCTGAGTGTACACAAAAACACACTAAAGTTTCATCGCAATCGGATGAATGGTATATGAAAGCATACGGGACGTTGTCGCTACCTATTGTAAAATGGTTTTACTAAGCCAGAAAACTTCCCTGAGGTGTACACAACATCTCACCCAAGTTTCATCGCACTCGGATGAATGGTATATGAACGCATAGGAGACATACACACACACACACAGACAAACTATCACGTAACATTCATTTTTATATAGAGACTAGCATTACCCGTCGCGGCTTCGCCCGCGAATATTGTAGTTGTAAAGAATACACTTAGCAACGTCTCAATCATGCATGCTACGACTGACTTATCGTTTAATTTTGAATAATAATAATGATAATAATTTGGTAATGTCCATAAACCATCAGACAATAAAGACAATATAACACAACAATGGCACATAAATACCAGAATCTCCCCGTCACGTCGCGTCGCAAGTATAAAATTCGACTCAAAATCACAACACAGTTTCCGACCACAAACGTAAATAGGAAATAAATGAGATACAGTATATTAAACACACTGACTAAACACAAAATCCATTTACCTAAATTCCTGTGAAAAAAGAATTCACATCATAAAATTACACAAGTAAAAAACCTCTACGGCCACAATTCCCCCCTTTCACCTCATAATACAGTATACACCACATCGAAAAATCCTTAGACACGTGTCTGCTTTTTTTTATTTCATTAGTTAATATGCCGAGTATCACATCCCCAAATGAAACCACTCGTGAGATATTGTTATACAATGAAATGCAGGTTTTACCCCCTTAATGCCCCTTTAGAACCTGAATATCCAAAAATCCTTCCTTAGTAGACGTTTTCAACACACAAAAAACATTAGCACAAAATTTCATGTTTCTAACTTTAATAGTTTGGTTGATCGATGAGGAGTGAATATATAAAAATTATTCCCTTAGTCGAGGTTTTTCTGCCAGAATTTCACCCCCCCCCCTTTTTTTCATGATCCGCTTAAATTGGATTTATGAAAAAAAAAACGGGCGAACACCTGTTTAATTATTTTAAGCTGATTGTTTTCCTCTGAGTTTCAAACTCCTTGCTTATGTCGTTTAAGAGATACACGCTCCGTTAGGAATCCTTCAACCCCCACTTATCCCTTTCACCTTCTAATATACACCACATCGAAAAATCATTAGACACGTATCTGCTAATTTTTAATGATTAGTTTATATGCCAAGTATCACATCCCCAAATGAAACCACTCGTGAGATATTAGGCGTGTTTTGGCGCTCCCTCTGGTTTTAATCTGGGTTTAGGTTTGGTTACAGTTTGCGGTTACACTCGTCAAAACGAAATTGGTTAAGAAAAGTTACCGTACAATATGGCGGCGAAATATGTATTGGAATTGATGTGGTGAATAAATATTGGTATTGGAATTGATATGGTGAATACATAATGATGATCATGTCGACCAGATGTGTTTCCTACAGTATATAGAGGGCGAAACTAATTTTAATAAAAAATATCGCAATGGCTCTGAATGCGTCAAGAGAACAGGCACTTAAGACCTTCACTGTAGGACTCCTTCAACCCCCACTTTTCACCCCTTACACCACATCGGAGTAAACAATAGACAAGTGTCTGCTTTTTTTTAATGATTAGTTTATATGCCAAGTATCACATCCCCAAATGAAACCACTCGTTAAATATTGTTATTCAATGAAATGCACGTTTATTGTCCTTTACACCCCTTTAGAACCCGAATTAAAATCTCCTTCCTTAGTGGACGTTTTCGACATACAACGAACATATCCCCGAAATGTCATGTTTCTAACTTTAATAGTTTTGGCTGGGCGATGATGAGTGAGTGAGTGAGTCAGTCAGTCAGTCAGGACATTTTCTTTCATTTTTTAGCCTACTTTCGATTTTTGCAAAAAATGAAAGTAGACTTATGAGATCAACACAGGGCGAAAAAAGTGTGTCTATCTGTGTGTGTGTATGTGTGTGTGTGAGTCTGTGTGTGTGTCTGTGTGTGTGTGAGTGTGTGTACTCTGAATGTCTGTCCCCCCTATCAATTCGAACACGGTGAATGCGAATTGAACGAAATTTGGTACAAAGGTAGCACTAGCAAAGGACACCTCAGTGTCATGTTTTATATCGCCGCCATCTTGACGGAAACGTAATGGCGGCCTCACAAATGTTCAAAGCTTAAATCAAATTACGACTAACCTAATCATCCGATCTCTACCAAATTTTGCAACAACATACCTTTATGGGGGGAGCATCCTTTGACCAAACCAATAGGTCATCAGCGTAATAGTTTACGGATGGCGGCCATCTTTGAGTGAAAATCGATTCCCCCTATTAATTCGAACACGGTGCAACGAATGGAACGAAATTTGGTACGGAAGTAGTACTAACGAAAGGCACCTCAGTGTCATGTTTTATATCGCCGCCATCTTGACGGAAACGTAATGGCGGCCACACAAATGTTCAAAGCTTAAATCAAATTACGACTAACCTAATCATCCGATCTCTACCAAATTTTGCAACAACATACCTTTATGGGGGAAGCATCCTTTGACCAAACTAATAGGTCATCAGAGTAATAGTTTGCGGATGGCGGCCATCTTTGTGTGAAAATCGATTCCCCCTATTAATTCGAACACGGTGCAACCGAATGGAACGAAATTTGGTACAGAGGTAGTACTAACAAAAGGCACCTCAGTGTCATGTTTTATATCGCCACCATCTTGACGGAAACGTAATGGCGGCCACACAAATGTTCAAAGCTTAAATCAAATTACGATTAACCTAATCATCCGATCTCTACCAAATTTTGCAACAACATACCCTTATAGAGGAAGCATCCTTTGACCAAATGAATAGGTCATTAGCCTAATAGTTTGCGAATGGCGGCCATCTTTGTGTGAAAATCAATTCCCCCTATTAATTCAAACACGGTGAAAGCGAATGGAACGAAATTTGGTACAGAGGTAGCACTAGCAAAGGGCATCTCAGTGTCATGTTTTATATCGCCGCCATATTGACAGAAACGTAATGGCTGCCACACAAATGTTCAAAGCTTAAGTTAAATTACGACTAACATAACCATCCGATCTCTACCAAACTTTGCAACAACATACCTTTTTGGAGGGAGCATCCTTTGACCAATCTAATAGGTTATTAGCCTAATAGTTTGCGGATGGCGGCCATCTTTATGTCAAAATTGATTCCCCCTATTAATTCGAACACGGAGGAACCTAATGGAACGAACTTTGGTACAGAGGTAGCACTAGCAAAGGGCACCTCAGTGTCATGTTTTATATCGCCGCCGTCTTGACTGAAACGTAATGGCGGCCACACGAATGTTCAAAGCTTAAATCAAATTACGATTAACCTAATCATCCGATCTCAACGAAATTTTGCAACTACATACCTTTATGGAGGGAGCATCCTTTGACCAATCTAATAGGTCATTTGCCTAATAGTTTGCGGATGGCGGCCATCTTTGTTTCAGAATCGATTCCCCCTATTAATTCAAACACGGTGAAACAGAATGGAACGAAATTTGGTACAGAGATAGCACTAGCAAAGGGCATCTCAGTGTCATGATTAATATCGCGGCCATATTGACAGAAACGTAATAGCGGCCACACAAATGTTTAAAGCTTAAATCAAATTACGACTAACATAACCATTCGATCTCTACCAAACTTTGCAACAACATACCTTTATGGAGGGAGCATCCTTTGACCAATCTAATAGGTCATTAGCCTAATAGTTTGCGGATGGCGGCCATCTTTATGTCAAAATTGATTCGAACACGGTGGAACCGAATGAACGAAATTTGGTACAGAGGTAGCACTAGCAAGAGGCACCTCAGTGTCATGTTTTATATCACCGCTATCTTGACGGAAACGTAATCGCGGCCACCCAAATGTTAAAAGCTAAAATGTAATTACGACCAACCTAATAATCTAGTCTCTACCAAATTTTGCAACACCATATCTTTATGTGGGAAACATATTCTGACCAAACTGCAAGAACATCAGCCCAATAGTTTGCAGATGGTGGCCAAGTATGTGTGCAAATCGATTCCCTCTATCAATTCAAACACGGCGAAATCGAATTGAACGAAATTTGGTACAGAGGTAGCACTAGCAAAGGGCACCTCATATTCATGTTTAATATCCCTATAGCACGTTGTATTTCAACAAGCTACTACAACCAACATTCAATCATACTCCTTGATAAGGACAAAGAGTTATAACAATACCCATGCATTTAGGAGAAAGTAGGCTATATGTTCTTTACTGAACATCTTGTTTTCTTCAGAATTTCACCCCTCTCCATGGACCCCTTAAATTGGAAATATGAAAAAAGCGGTCGAACACCTATTTACTCTTTTTTAAGCTGATGTTTTTCCCTTGAGTTTCAAACTTCTCGCCTATGTCCTTTAAGAGATACACGCTCCATTAGGAATCCTTCAAGCCCCACTTTTCACCCCTTTCACCCCATAATTTACACCACATTGAAAAACCCTTAAACATGTTCTGCTTATTTGTAATGATTAGTTTATATGCCGAGTATCATATCCCCAAATGAAACCACTCGTGAGATATTGAATTCAATGAAATGCAGGTTTTACCCCCCTTAACACCCGTTTAGAACCTGAATATCCAAAAATCCTTCCTTAGTGGACGGTTTTGACGTACAATGAATATATCCCAAAAATGTCATGTTTTTAACTTCAATAGTTTTGGCCGGGCGATGATGAGTCAGTCAGTCAGTCAGGATACTTTCTTTCGTTCTTTTTTCAGAATTTCTCCCCTCTCCATGGGCCCCTTAAATTGGATTTATGAAAAACTGGTCGAACACTTATTGACTAATCTTTTAAACTGATCCCCCCCCCCCCCCGAGTTTCAAACTTCTCGCCTATCTCGTTTAAGAGATACACGCTCCGTTAGGAATCCTTCAACCCCCACTTTTCACCCCTTTCACCTCATAATGTACAATACATGGAAAAATCCTTAGACACGTGTCTGCTTATTTTTAATGATTAGTTTAGATGCCGAGTATCACAGCCCCATATGAAACCTCTCTTGAGATATTGTTATTCAATGAAATGCAGGTTTAAACCCCCTTAACACCCCTTTAGAACATGAATATCCAAAAATACATCCTTAGTGGACGTTTTCGACATACAACGAACATATCCCCAAAATTTCATGACTCTAACTGCAATAGGTTTGGCAGGGAGATGATGAGTGAATATCCAGAAATCCTTCCTTTGTGGACGTTTTTCCCCCCAGAATTTCACCCCTCCTCATGGGCCCCTTAAATTGGATTTATGAAAAGACTGTCGAACACCTGTTTACTTATTTTTCAAGCTGATTTTTCCCCCCAAGTTTCTTACTTTTTGCCTCTGTCGTTTATGAGATACTTGCTCCGTTAGGAATCCTTTAACCCCTACTTTTCACCCCTTTCACCTCATAATATACACCACATCGAAAAACCCTCAGACATGAGTCTTCTTTTTTTAAATGATGAGTTTATGTGCCGAGTATCACATACCCCAATGAAACCAATCGGGAGATATTGTTATTCAATGAAATGCAGGCTTAACCCCCTTAAGACCCCTTTAGAACCTGAATATCCGAAAACCCTTACTTAGTGGACGTTTTCGATATACTACGAACATATCCCCAAAATTTCATGTTTCTAACTTTAATAGTTTTGGCTGGGCGATGATGAGTCAGTCAGTCAGTCAGTCAGGACTCTTTGTTTTATATAATAGATTTGTTTAAATCGCTTATCCTCCCAGCTCGGCTTCACCCACGGACTCTGCGAGGGATCTACCTCTACCGTCGCAAGGACGATGTTTGGGAGCTGAACACACTTTCTCTGCAGATACAACTGGGGATGGTGACAGGCTGATCGCCTGGGCGACCGTTTATTTATGTCTAATTAAGGAAGGGTCAGGGACATTGTTATAGAAGGAAGTCGGCCGTGGACCTATTAAAAGGAACCGTCCCAGCATTTGACTGGTGGTGAAAATAGGAAACCACTATTTATTTATTTATTTATTTACTTAATTAGCGTATGGCATTTAGTGCCGGGAGTGTCCGAGGACATGTTTGGCT
The DNA here is from genome assembly GCA_946902985.2 of Meconema thalassinum. NCBI lineage: Eukaryota > Metazoa > Arthropoda > Insecta > Orthoptera > Tettigoniidae > Meconema > Meconema thalassinum. The sequence goes on from OX336391.1 coordinate 393,608,656, forward strand.
CGCCAGAGGCTGTATCTGCTTCACGTGGACACCCATGGGGTGAGCTACAATTTCAGTTCAATTTCAAGTACCGTACTGTAGTTCCAACATTCGCTATCAGATGTCACTGACATCTAGTGGTGAACGTTGGAACTTTTATAGAGCGTTACAACGAAATCTAACCTAGAAATTTAGCTTTACACAAGGTTAGTTAGTGAAAGGATCTTTTACATGCCATACATCTATGACATGGGGCCGTCGGCTTTACTTCCCCTCCGAAGGAGGGCATACTGAAGAATTTCAACGCTCTTAAAAAATCCGAAGACCTCAGCCTGGTTTTAACCTGCGATCTTGGGCACAGCAGTTCCGCATGCTACCAACTACGCCACCGAAGCCACCAAGGTGGGATTTGAACCCACGCTCTCCCGATGACAGCAAGGCCGATAATTATTTATGCTAGGGGGAAAAGTCCTGGGTAGGGGGAAAACCTAAAGCAACTACACAAAAATAGCTTCCTATGGACATTAACCCTTGGAGTAGCTAGAGGGTTACTGGCGCCGGCTACATTTTGTTGTCCATCCAGTAATTCGATCTGAAGGACTCAGCACCACGGGGAGCATTCTTAACAAGAAGACAGACAGGAAACGATCTATTTTAACAGATGAAATAACAGCTCTCCTGGAAAGAAACCCAATAAAATCCTTGCCCAGTCTCACCGTACAGGCTTGTGTGTCATTATTTTCTGCCATTCATGACTCTACTGTACTAGTTTACAAGTACCTCATTTCACATTATTCAAAGGTTGATTGGGAATCGAACCCACCTGTTCTCAGTTCTGCCTTACGACGCTGAGTGTTCCCCGGATTTTATACAAAGCCGGGAACAGAACCCGGACCTCAGAGGTGACAACCAAAAATGCTAGCCACTTCACCACAAGTTATTCCTCATCACTAGGAACCTATAAACTAGGCGTTATGCGGAGTTGGACAAAATACATACAGTAAAGTATTTTCGATACAAAATTCAAAATACGATTACTGAATCGTTCAAAATACAAAATTGTAGCCCTATAAAAATGAAAGATTGTCCGTTTTTCTCAATTTCCACGGAAATTTGCTTATTAACGCGTTTTAGACTGTTTTATGACGGATGCGCGAAAAATAAAATGTTGTCCGTCTCTATGTCTGTCTGTGTACAAGTTTGCCGGTTACAAATCGATAATGGCTGGGTGGACCAACGTAAGATTTAGTACAGATATCCACTAGAGGCAAGACACCAATCATTTATGTAACACTTCTCCGTACCTTTCATAAAAGGGGGGCTATAGGGGAAACCCCTTTAAAACACATGCTAAAATAGGCATAGAAGGACTAGACAACTCTCTTTTTCTGCACCTCAATGTAAAAAGCAAAACTCGGGAGTACCTAAAGGGACACAGAATACCATTGTAACCCCCTAAAACCAACAGTTTCTGAGATCATCATCATCATCATCATCATCATCATCATCATCCGTGTTCAACTCCAGTCACCCGCATGTTGTAAACCAGCCTCTTCCACTCCTGTCTATTCTTCCACTTCTCCTGCTACATTACTTCTGCCACATCCAGTCCAATGTCACATATGCCTTGTGGGATTTGGTCCATCCATCTCTTCTTTGGTCTTCCAACCAATCTAATACCGTTAATATTTCTCACCATCTCCATCTTTGCAGTTCTATCCATTTCCATCCTTTGCACATCCCAAACCATCTTAATCTGACCTCTGTATTCGCTGTACTAAGGGTTCGTGTATATTTAATTCTTGGCTAATTTTTGAGTTTCAGATTTTATTTCTTCTAGTCTTCTGAGATATACCCAGAAAACTAACTTCGCCCTGGTAAACTGATGAAGGAAAGGCAAGCCCGTAACCATGGCAACAGTATCTTAAGAGGTAACATCCAGTATGACTTCCTTCGGAGGGGAAGTAAAGCCGGCGGGCCCATGTCATAGATTTATGGCATGTAAAGGAATCTTCCACTAACTACAATTGTGTGAAGCTAAATTTTTCCAAGGACTTTATTGGTACCAACACGTGAAGTAAGGTGACAGTATTTATAGCACCACTATACTAGCGTGTGACGTCTGCTGTTAGTTTTAATGTTTTCTGTTCTGTGTCTGCGTCACCTCATACTTTATTTATTGCTTAATATGGTCTGAGCGAAAGGAAATATGGCAGTTCATTTGTAAAGCAACCAGGCGCAGTTGGTAATCTCATAAATATGGAGGCTGCGGCCGAACTCTAACCTGTAATCACATACAGCTCAGTCAGTATATCTTGTGTTCAGTTCGTGGAACAGTACAGTAAATAACTCGGATCATGGTACTGATTGTTTCGTGTAGAGTCAGCTGGTTATTTAAGACAAACAAGCTTTCAAAACAGCAAAATTCTCTTGTGGAGAAAGAAACTTAGTAAGTCATCCTTAGGCTACTACGAGGACGGTGTTTTTCAAACTCAAATGGTACCGGTACGTGAAGATGTTGTTGTTGATTACTTAAGGGCTTTGTGACATTGTGATCATAGCCTATAACCCTCGTATTTGGGTGTGTGTACAATTTGTCTGATACCCTGTGACATTGTGATGTCTGTACTAGTGTGAGTATTTGTAATTCAGGTAGGATTTGGGTAGGAAGCGGTCATGCCTGGAGTGGAAGTGGGGGAAACCACAGAAATCCACTTTTAAGATGGCTGAGGTTGAAATTGAATCCGTATCTTCTCAGTTTTGTTTCACGAGGCTGAATGTACCCCGTTTCAGTCCTCAGACCAGAATTACATTTCTTAGCAGAGCCGGGAATCGAATCCGGCCCTCCACGGCGACAGCCAAAAATGCTAACTAGTACGCTACGAGGCAGTTAATAGTACATAAAGAAATGACACGTGAAAATGGGCTATTCCATATGTTACCCACTGCCATTTACAATACACCTCCGGGCGTGGTGGCGCAGCGGTCAAGCTCTTTGCCTTTCCCATGCCCTGTAGTTCGGACTCCACGTAAAAATAGGGCATGATCGGAAGGTTAACGGTCACGTAAAACTACAACCATTCTTACAATAGACCTACATCTCAACCCACGTTGTGGTGGGTGTAAATTGAAACTTTTATTAGCATGTTAGGATACAAGAACACTGGGCAATTACAATGACATGTCAAATATTACTTCCTTTTATTCGTAGTCAGGTTACCCTCCAGGTAGGCTTTTCCCACGGACTCAGCGAGGGATCCCACCTTTAGCGCCTCTAAGGGCAGTGTCCTGGAGCTTGACATCGTGTCGGCGAAAACAACTGGGGATGCGGGACTAGCGCCTCGCCCAGGCGGCCTCACCTGCAAAGCGAACAGGGGGCCTCATGAGGGATGGGACGGGATGGAAAGAATGGGAGGGATAGACAAGGAAGAGGGAAGGGGGCGGCCGTGGCCGGTCGGTAGGTGCCATCCCGGCATCTTCCCGAAGACGAAGTGGGATACCACGGTAAACCACTTCGAGGATGGCTGAGGTGGGAATAGAACCCTTCTACTCATTTGGACTACCCGAGGCTGACTAGACTCCTTGTCAGTCCTCATACCATTTTTCAAATTTCATGGCAGAGCCGGGAATCGAACCTGCGACCCCCGGGGTGGCAGCTAAGCACGCTGACTACTACACCAAGGAGGCGACTCAAATATTACTTAAAAATAAATATTGTACTACACTACGGACCCATGTGGGAGAACAACACTTGTGTTTAAACCACCCGCATGACTTTGTTGGTATGCGGGCTCGATGCGACACAGTTCTGGCAGAGGCTATGGTCTTGTTTATTTGTTTAATCGCACTTTTTAAAGAAATTGTCGATATTTATGGATTCAGTGTGCGATTCGTCACTGCTGCGGGTCATTCTCTTGCTTTTGAAACAACAAACAGTCAACGTCATTTCAGTTATAATCTCAGCTCAAAACAGCTCTACACCAACTGAATCTACCATTCAACATCCATCAGAAAATACAGAAAGAAGCAATAATGGACAGCTGTAATATTATATAAATAATTCATGCTTTTGGGCTAATGCCGTGTGTATTTTGATTTGAACCAAACGTTTCGGAGAAACCTTGCCTCCTTTTTCAATGGAAATAAACAATGTGGCCAAAGAAAGTATATCAATGAGATTACAAAAACTATAGATAAATTCCTCTGTTCGTCACCAGAGAACAGCTGCCAGAAATTACTGTATGGACCATGGTGGAACGGCGGACAGAGTAGTAAGTAACGAGAAGGTAGGACTAGCTCACCTGATGAGTTAAAACGGAGCAATTCCCTGCAAAGCAGGAGGCCATAGCCCTTATGGGATTTGTAGGGCTATATTATTATTATTATTATTATTATTATTATTATTATTATTATTATTATTATTATTATTATTATATAAGAAGATCCACACGATGACGACCGTAATCAGAAAACGCCGAGCACAGTTTTTTACACACATTTATAGGATGGAAAACTTCAGAACGGCGAAGAAATTGCTTAACGTTATAACACAGAGTAAGTGTGGCACTGAGTGGCTGACAAAGGTCCGGAGGGACCTACAACAGGTCAATATAGAAAATCTCGAGGACCGCACCGAGTTCCGGAATAAATTCAAAAATGTTAAGTTTGACCATAGACCATCACAACGGCTTAGAAGAAAATGGACAGCTGAGCAGAAGAAGGAGCATTCTGCGAGGATGAAGAGAAGCGAGAAAACGCCAGAAGATGAATTCTTCCATTCAAGTTCAATCGCTCTCCTAAAGGAGAACAATCGATTAAATAAATAATAATAATTAAAATCAATCGAGTCCAGCACGCTAAACGAAGAAATCCGTATTGGTAAGAGAACGTTGTAGAAGAGGAAAGGAGCAAAATTCACATTATACCACAACTCTGACATCATTTGACAGTCATTAACAAGGAAGAATCTTAAAAATGCAGAACTTGAGCAACAAGATAGACCGAATGAGTGGGATCTTAATATTGTTTGTGAATCGTTAGTCGCCCATCTCATCCTGCCTGGAGGAAAGTCACTGATCGATGTAAGATGGTTCCGTCTTCTCATTACAATGATGTGAATATTCAAGATAACAATAATAATTCTCACTCTTGATCAACAAGACAAGCAGCACAGGTATTAGTAAGTAAATTAATGTTGTAGAGGAGGAGCAAACATTCAATTATACGGCAACATTGACGTCATTTGATATCTATTAACAAGGAAGAATCTTAAAAACTCAGTTTGTTACAGGTAACACATCCTGAAATACCATACTGTTATAGAGGACGAGAGTAGGAAGTGCACTACCGGCCCAGAAACCATTAAGCATATCACCAGTAGTTGCAGAATTCTAGCGTCGACATCTTACACCGATAGACATAACGATGTTGCCAAAGTCATTACCCAAGAAATCGCCCTAAACCGATTTCTCCTACATGACAGGACGCCTTATTACAAATACTCTCCAGAAAGTGTGCTGGAAAACGAAGAATACATGCTATAATGGGATCGCACTATTCAAACTGACAATAGAACTCCTCATAATCGACCAGACATAAGTTTAACTGACAAGGAGAACCAACAAACGTACTTGATTGATACCGCTGTCCCGAATGACCATACAGGGAGAAAATAAAAAGAATGTTACAATCCATCCCTTCCTCCTTTCTCCCACTGGCCTGACACCTAAATCGTTTTCGGTAAATCTAGCCACACTAAATCTTCCCATTTATATCCACACTATTGTACAAGAGGCTGCAATTCTCAACACCTGCAGCATCGTTAGAGGATTTTGGAATTCACAGTACTAATCTTGATAGGATTTGCTTGGACCACTCAGGATGGTGAGCTGGGATTGATTCCCATCTTAATCATCCTGAAAGTGGATTCCCCTCTTCCAATCCAGGGAAATGCCGGGATGGTTCCTAACGTAAGGTCAGGCGTCTCCTTCCAAATGAAAATGAAAATCCACAGCCTGCTTCCAGTCTCCGACCGGGTCAGGAATGGAATGAATGAAACCCCCATGTAGCGGTGAGGATATGAACTGTGCCGGCTGCCGAGGCCTGACGCACTCCTCTGGGGCAATGATTAAATGAATGACAGATGAAATGAAATGATAGTGGAGAGTGTTGCTGGAATGAAATTTTGACAGGGAAAACCGGAGTACCCGGAAAAAACCTGTCTGCCTCCATTTTGTCCAGCACAGATCTTACATGGAGTGACCGGGATTTGAACCACGGACCCAGCGGTGAGAGGACGGTGTGCTGCTGCCTAAGCCATGGAGGCTTTTTCATCTCCTGCCAAATACTCATCTGAATTACAAATACACACACTACTACAGACAATAGCACAGGTTATCAACAATTATTATTATTATTATTATTATTATTATTATTATTATTATTGTAACTTATATTAAGGACTCAGATGGAAAACATCTAACAGATAGCAAAGAAAAGGTTGAGAGATGGATTGCTTACATAGAGTGCATAGGGGCAAGGAGAGTGAGAATCATCTACCGTAGTTGAAACGGTAGAGGAAATTGATGAGTATGAGAGAGAAGATTTGATATTGAAATCAGAATTTGATAGAACATTAGAAAAATTAAGCAGCAACAAAACACTAGGCATAGATGATATACCGACTGAGTTACTGCTCTGCATTGGTGATGAAGGTCTGATCAGGTTATATCACTTGGTGTGTAGGATTTATGAGAGAGGTGAGGTACACTCTGATTTTAGGAAGAATGTTATCAGCCCTATGAGGATGGAAAAACAGATAGAAACAGAGTTTGGTGAAGACCAATTTGGTTTCAGAAGAAACGTAGGAACAAGGAAAGCTGTACGAAGGCTCAGGCTAATCTAGAGAGGTAGAATAAGGAAATTTAAGAGAACGTTCATGACATTTGTAGACTTAGAAAAGGCTTTTGATAACGTTAATTCGAGTAAGTTGTTTGACATTTTGGAAAGTATTGGAATAAAGTTCAGGGTTGGAAGGTGATCCCTACTGAGTAATAATATTAATAATATCGTATGGCCTCGGGTGCCGGGTGCAAGCTCTGTTATTTGACACCCAAAGTGTAGCTTGCATGTCGAATTTCGTTGTTCTTTGAAGCACTAAGAAAGTCAAGGAGGTTAGATATCTAAGCTCCTTGAACACTATAGCGCTTTCTAGTAGAGAAATGAGGAACTTTGTGTTGGCGGAAACTCCCGAGATTAATTTTGCCATTATGAACCCTGCCTACTGAATTCAAATGGGTTCTTTGACATGCCAACATCGTATGATATGGTGTCGCAATTTTTGCCGCCTTTCAAAAAAAATCACTTACCACGGCCAGGAGCGAACCTGCAAGCTTGGGGTTAGTAGACCGACACGTTGACCACTCACCCACCGTGGCAAGCCCCTACTGAGTGAGCAAAAGCCACGGGAAGGGTAGTTCCATGAGAAAATGTGCCGTGTATGACTCTTGAACGTTGCGGATAGCTGTAGCGGAGCAGAGAAGTCTGTTACAGACACGAGTGTAGTGAAGATGGCAACACGTCGCGAGTTAACTGACTTTGAACGTGGGATGATCATCGGCGCACGGCGCATGGATCATAGCATTTCGGAGATAACACTTGGATTCTGGTTTCTGAGGTCAACAGTGTCGAGGGTGGATCTTCAATGTCGCCGAGATAATGTAACCATCCGCCTAAACCGCCGCACGGGACGACCACAAGTGTTTAACGAATGGACATCACGTCGCCTCAGCAGAACCATACTGGGCGATCGAAGGGCTACTGTGAATCAGATCACCACCCAGTTCAATGTTGCGAGTCAAAGGCCCCACTTCTACCAGGACTGTAAGGAGACACCTGCACCCCATAGGCTTCACTACCCGACATTATCTCATGGGACTATCCTTCCCGTGACTTTTGCTCACTCAGTGTACAATATAAACTGAAACCAGACGGCAGTTATTCGATTCGAAGGACATGAGGTAGAAGCTGGTATTCAGAAAGGTGTAGGCAAGGTTGCAACTTATCACCCATACTTTTCAATGTATGTATTGAACAAGCACTGAAGGAAATTAGAGAAAAACTAGGAGTAACGAACGATTAACGTAGAAATAATTTCAACTCTAAACTTTCCTCATAACATCGTCAACTTAACCAATTCACTGGAGGATTTGAATGAGTTTTAAATGGTATGGACTCTGTCTTGAGGAAAGAATTCAAGATGAAAATCAATAAATATCAATACAAAATAATGGAATGCAGACGAAAGATTAAAAAAAACTCCAATTGACGTCAAATTGACTGTTTAAAAATAGGAGACTCCTGCTTACGAAGCAAAATAATCAGCGATAGACAAAGCAAAGAGAATATAAAAAGTAGGTGTGCTCAGACAAGGAAAGCATCTCTACAGAAAAGAAATCTGTTGACATCAAGTATAGACTTAGGTATTAGAAAGTCATTTTTGAAAGCCTTTGTCTGGAGCGTGGCGCTCTATGGAAGTGAAACTTGTAGTGTTGGCGCAGCAGAAATGAGGAGAAAGAAGCATTTGAAATGTGGTGTTACAGGAAAATGTTCAATATCAGATGAGTAGATAGAATAAGAAATGAAGAGGTATTAAAACGGGTAGGAGAGTCGTTTCTGGCAACTGCTAAATGAAGAGAAGAGACAGGTAGGTAGGACACATACTAATACGCACAGGAATAGCAAACTTAGTAATGGAGGGAAGGGTTGAGGATAAGAACTGTACGGGTAGACCTAGGTTACTCTATGTTAAACAGTTTGCCTCATATGAGGGGTGTGGTATCTATGTAGAGATGAAACGATTAGCTCAGGGCAATGCGGCATGAAGCATTGCAACAACCAGTCAAAAGACTGGAGACTTAATTAACAACATATACAGTATATGCACACACAGACCCAAGTACATGGGGGCTTAATGAGCACGATGTCCAAGTCCCTCAAATGATACAACATTTCACACCACGGCAGAGAATCGAAACCGAGTCTAGCGTGCTTGGGGCCCTTGGAACACAGAAATCTCAGAGCTCACACAGCTGGCGGCTGGGTGCGATATCTTGGTTCATCGGGTTAATTATTTTTCGTACAATAGGCAATACAATTTACTCTGGGCGTTCTGGTATGCACTGAGCGATACTATTGTGTTGTGCTAATTGGGGGAGCTGAGTCCTCTTTGAACAACCTCCAGAACATTGCACTGCTTCTTCTAGAGAATATTGATCTTATTGTACTGATGTACTGTATTGACAAAGGTTATCAAACCCAGTACACGGGAATACGGGACCACAATATACTAGGGCGGATCTAAAAGTCTTTGCCCCTATTTCTTATTAGAAAACAAAAACAAAACAATAAACAATTAATAGAAAAAACAGCATACAGGTATAATTACAAATATTCTCCGAGGGCAATGAAGCTTGGTAAAAAAAATGTTTATATGCATTGTAATGCACTGACATCGAGTTTAGTTCAATTATTTACATAACGTTAAGATGGCGGCTGTGCGATATTTTAAAATTATATTTGTATTTCTTGTGTCCTAATCATGCGATCGAAGTCAACGTCTTAATTATGAACCTATGCAATAATTGTCATACTGTACTACATAACTATTTGGCCTACAAATATAAAAAACCATCATGGTGAGTGACCATTCGAAACGGTTCTCAACAACTATTAATCTATGACAGCAATCAAACTGAAATTTTGTATGTCCATAGAGGTTATAAAAATAATTTAACCTATGGAACTTTCAATAACCTGGTGAGCACAAATCAACCTGGCAGCGACGCAAAATTTTAATATTTGAATGGACGTTTCTCGCGATTTAACCCTCGAGCACAGTGAAAATTGGTACGGTACCGTATATGCTTACACATATTTTAATCCACTGGCATCAACTTTATTTCAATTGTTTTCATGACCACAAGATGGCAACTGTGTGGAATTTTATAATCTCGTTTTTATTTCTTGTGTCCTAATCATGCGATTGAAGTTTGAATAATACACCTACACAATAATCTTCATGTACTTAGACATAACTCTAAGGCCTACATATATAACAAGTAGATTAATAGTTATTGGGAACAGTCTAAATGTTTCGGATGGTCGCCATGTTGTATTTTAATATATATAGGTCATAGAGTTATGTGCTATTAGATGAGAATTATTGTGTACGTTCATTATTCAAACGTTGATTTCGATCGCATGATTAGAAAACAAGAAATAAAAACTTAATTTTAAAATTCGCACAGCCGCCATCTTGAGGTTATGTAAACAATTGAACTGAATTAGATGTCAGTGCCTTGCAATTTGTATATTAATTTGCTGTACCAAGATTCACTGCGATCGGATGGTTAAATCGCAAGAAAAGTCTATATACATGTTTCAAATCCGCTTGGCCGCCATGTTCGTTTTGTAGTTAACAGGTTTTTGAAAGTCACATAGGTGAACGTCTAGTAGTGCCCTTTATCACCGTACAAAATTTCAGGGTGATATAAGTAACAGTTAAGGAGATATAGAGTGCCGGTGATGACTCGGTCGGGGTCGGCCAAAATATTACTATGGGCTTACCGAGTTTCATTATGGTCGCTTCAGCCGGTTAGATTTTATTAGGGGCAGGGGGTTGACACGTACACGGACGCAGACATACACATACACACACGGACAAAAGATGATCTCATAAACGAAAATAGGCTAAAATAGACTAAAAATCCAACATTGGGACCATCCGATATATTTAGACGGTTCGCAATATCTACGAATCTATTACAGCAATCAAACTGAAATTATGTACTGTATGTTGATAGAGGCAATTAACATATGTAGGATATGTGAAAATAGGAAACTACTTGTTCCACATAGTATCCACATTTGTCCCATCGCAGCGCTACATTTCAGATGCCCGTATGGTAGAATTCAGCCGGCTGACTGTGGAACCATTGTCGGACTGCTGTCTTGGCGTCATCGTTGCACGTGAATCGCTGTCCTGTCAGGAACTTCTTCAGATGATCATGCCAATGCGAGACCTCCAACCGCCAAGAAGTTTCGGTCATTTCACTTGGAGAGTCTGCACCACCCACCAACAGTCCTGACATCACCCGTAGTGATTTCCATGTGTTTGGTCCACTGACGAAGTTCCTGGTAGGACAGCGATTCACATGCAACGATGGAATATTGTTTTAATATGCTGGAGAGTCTTAATGGAAAAGACCAGAGGGATATATGAAGATAGGCTATTTAGTTCTTCACGGAACTACTTGTTTTTGAATGCCTTTGTCTGGATCGTGGCACTGAATGGAAGTGAAACTTGGTCTGTTGGAGCAGCAAAAAAGAAGCGTTTGAAATGTGATGTTACAGGAGAATGATGAAGATCAGAAGGGTAGATAGAGTAACAAATGAAGAGGTATTAAGACGAGTGGAAGAGGAGACGTGTTTCTGGCAACTGCTAATGAAGAGGAAAGATAGGTTGGTAGGACAAACTCTAAGACACCCGGGAATAGCAAACTTAGTTATGGGAGAAAGGGTTGTGGGGTAGACCAAGGTTAGAATATGTTAACCAGATTGCCTCGGAATAAGGTGTGGTAGCTATGTAGAGAATAAATGATTAGCTCAGGACAGGGAGTCATGGAGCGCTGCATCAAACCAGTCAAAAGACTGACGACTCAAATAACAACAACAACAACAACAACATGTGTTCGCTAATGGGTGGAATCCCTTAAAATAACTCCCAAAGATGATTGCAGCTGATAAAGTTGAAAACTCATTGTGCTTCACTTATTCTTGTCGTTGCAAGCAGCCACAGAGCGAGAATGTGGTTTGAACTCACGGACGTACCCAAAGGCCTTTTAAACGCTCACTGACAGATCATGCTTCCGTTAAAAATGCCTTCAAGTTGTTAAGCAAGTTTTTTTATATATCCTAGAAAGAACTGGTCCATAGTCATGATTCTTTTATAGAGTCAACAACAAATCCCTGCATATTTTTGTCGCTCCATTTCCTGTGAATATAAGCACCCGTATGAATAGCCAAGTGTTGAAGATTTATCACTAATGTCTTGCAACCTTAACACTAAACAAACAGTATACGAAAGTAGGGTGAAACTCGAAGCAGGAGGATATGCTCGAGTAAAAATATGTTTGATGTAGGGTTGCCACCTTTACACAAACAACATACTTGCTGCTATCGAGTTGGAAGCCATTCTTAGCCTATTTTCGTTTTTGAAAGCAAAATAGGGTTATGAGATCACCTTTTGTCCGTGTGTGTGTGTGTCTCCCTAATAAAATCTAAACGGTCGAAGCGATTTCAATTAATTCGGTAAGTGCATACTATATCTTGTCCAACCTCGACCGTGTCTTTCAAATTTTAATACGGTTCACCAGTCCAACATGGCAGCTGCGCGAAATATAATATTGATATTATGTGAGAGAAAAGTAATATTTTCCTCTCCTGCCAATATTCTACTATTAACTCTCAAACTCTGCCCATCTGATGACTTTATCTGCCCCACTGATAGAAATAAATTGCAGAAACTCCTCAGGTAACCGATTTCTCTTTAACGAAACAGACACACAGAACAAAGATATGCTAATTTAAAGAAGCCCGAAGCGACGTGAAAAAAGTTACCGATCGCACACTTTAACAGCAAAACATCCATTGCTAGCTCCAACTATGGAGGAGGAGTGTAGGGCATTTACCAAGTGAAGAACGTGAAAATGTATACAGGAAAACAAAAGTTTGATGCTTTTCAGTCGGTCAACACGATTGTACCCAAATGAGATGGGTTAATGCCTAATCCTAAAAAAAAATACAACATGAGAGTAATAAAAACACTCGGAGGACCAGTTTCGATCGTCAAGCGATCATCAGATCCATTTCACTTAGGCTAAAAAATGTTTATGTCTGAAGGTATGGGTGAAAATATTTACAATATGTACACTTTAATAGTTGCATTAGGAGTTGAGATAATTCAACTCGTCAATATTTGTTAGTTGTAGTCTATGTGATGTTTTGTTAAAATACTCGAATTGGTAATTGGCCTCTAAACTTGATCGCCGCCTGTCACGCGGGAGAAAACTTTAAGGACATGAACAATAAGTTCGAGGCTGCACAAGAAAAGCAGATGCTAATGCTTTGAAAGTGCAGGAAATTATTAATGAAATTAAGGAGAGTATACAGACTCAAATGGGGTCTATGCATGAAAGTATTGATGTTATAAAAGCAGATGTAAATCGTATCTCAGAGGCGCAGGCAGATGTAGGCAAGCGTTTCGAAGCGATGGACAATAAGTTTGAAGCGATGAAAGCAGACACTCGAGAACAGTTAGGTATCAAGTTTGATACGATGGAAAATAAGTTTGACACCAAGTTGAGTGGTCAAGTTGAGTGGTCAAGTTGAGATCATAAACATAAATTTCAATGATAGGTTTGAGATTATACAGAAGGAAATGAACCTTATTTCAGGAACACAGGTAGAACTGAGCAAACAATTAGCGCAGAATACTGAAAAATGTGAGGAATCAAAACGAGATTTGAATGAGAAAATCGACAAATTATCGGGAGATATCCAAGACATAGAAAGCCAGGCTGATGTAAATCAAATTAAAAGTCAGTTAGTAGGGATCACCCAACAGATAGATCAGCGACTAGAAGAAAATGATAGGGCGCGGGAAACCAAAATAGTTAGGGGCAATAAAGAGGTAGATCAGAAATTGAAATCGCAGGATAAGAACATATCCGAGCACGGTGAAGAAATTGCTAGGCAGAGATCGCAAATAGAAGGGATACAGGAGAGTATAACTCCATTAAAGCAAGCAATGGGGAAGCCAATATCAAAGTAGATCAAACTTCGTTCGACTAAAAGATATACAAGAAGAGACCCAAGGGGAAGTAAAAGCGTTGAAACGGGATATTAAGGATATTCGGAAAGGACTGGGCAAAGAAATAGACATCCTTCGAGAAGAAGTGGAAACAGGAATGCAAATAAAGATTGAAGACAAGGATCAACAAATACTTGAGATAAAGGAAGAGGTGGCAGAAGAAATTTCCCACATGAAAGAGAGTTTACGAGAAGACAAGAAGGAAATATTTAAAGTGACAACGGAAAATATAGATCGAGTGGATAAGATCGAGCAGGAATCATTCGCTCGAATAGAAAGAATTGAAGGGCGAACTAATCAGAGTGACAAAAGGATGATTGCTCTTGACGAAGCTGCCTTAAGAAACCCGAGGTCGAATATAGGAAGTCATGAGGATGTTAGGAAAAATGAATGGGGGAAATCGGAGCCCCAGCATATATTCAGGAACTTTCCGGAAGGTGAAAGTCAGTATAGGACACCAGGACCACCGTTAAATGCATAAACCCCACATGAGAACGCTACTCAGAATCAGGTAATAACTATAATTAGACCAGATTCCGAAAAACCCAGAAACTCATCAATGGCTCCGAAGTACTGACTGAAGGAGGTATTTGAATATCTAGAAGATACCAAGGTACCACCCGAAAGGCAACTACGCTCCATAGAAAAGCTCATGGATGGCGATTGTTTGTTATGGTTCCGAAGTTTTAGATATACGTTCGATACCGTGGACGAGTTTAAGGAAGCGTTTTTGAAAAGATACTGGGCGGTGGACATACAACAAAATTTGAGGTTAGACTTACACTCAAAGTAATACAGTACTAACACTCCGACAAGGTACTCAGAGTACTTCACAGCTCAATTATGCGGGTTCCGCGAACTTGATTGTGCCCCAAGCGAAAACGACTTGTGTTTAGCAATAACTAAGCAGATTCCATATGAGATTCAGAGGCTTCCGATTTCATCTAATGTGAAGACTGCTGTTGAAGTAGAAAGTGTCTTACGTCAATTAGATATGACGACGTGACATATGTCACCACGTCACAGCAGGACGGTGAACATACCCACATGACCGACACAAACACGGAAGTTATAAGGGAATCCAGTGTAGATAAGTCGACCAGTACGGAGAATATAGGAACAGGAGGAAAGTTTCCAAGAAGCGAACCGGGGAAGCTACGATAGGGGAAAATATACAAAGAAGCCCTGGGACCAAAGGAGGTCAAATGAAAGGAGACCACCTTATCGGAAACCATACGAAGGAAAATGTTGGAAAAAAGGCAACCAAAGGAATGACCGACCTTGAGATCGAGAACCAGACTACGAGGCTGAAATTGAGGAAAGGTGAAGAGCTACTCAAAGGTACTACGATGAAGGAAAAGAGAAGATATGAGAAAAAACAGATGGTTATCCAAACCAAAACGGATGATTAACAAATAAAATGAACAAACGGGTAGGAATAGTCCGTCCCCGTTATGTAAGGAAGAGAGAGAGATGAAACTAATATAGACGAGTTTTCCCAAAAGGAAAGGAGGCTCAAAGCAACATGGAAATGAAAAAAAATAATTAAGAGAAACGAGTAGGGATAGAACCAACCTGTATGAAGAAATAATGGTTCTTAAATGATGTATAAACTATTCATTAAACATATAAGGAACATGATGAAGGAACATGATCTTCGAGACTGGAAGTAGACGATACTGATGAGAAAAATATAAATAAATGTTCTCATCTTGAAAACATTTATTTAACTAAGAAGGGGGATTTGTGGTCATTTGCGATTGGCACAAGACTCTACCCCACGGTCATGTAGGTGAAGAAAGGGAATTCAAACCAGAATTGAGAAATATTGTGTATGCTAGTCAGTTTCAAAGGAAGCTACAGGAGCGAGCAGATGGTTCAATTAATACTTTAGGAAGTAAAAAAAATAGCGATTAATATGAAGTCCGGCGACGAACAGGAGCTGAAAAACCTATTAAGACATGCTTATAGGAAGGTATTCCGTTTAATGGTGTAAGCAGTGAGATCATCAATGAGCTTTGCATTTTGTGAGTGGTATACGAGAATATTAGTTGCAAACTAACGAGCGGCCTTTTTTTAGTGATGGATAACGCTTATAGAAATAAGGGAAGTACCGGCTCAATGCAACCTTAGCTAGAAAGACTGCGTAGGAAGTACGAGGGGAGGAGCCATTAAATAGAAATATCATTATAATGCGCCTTATAAGCATTGTACATTAAAAGGACAAACGGATTAATGAATGTAAATTGAAATGCGAATTTTTAGGTTATTAAAACTCCGTAACATTCGAATAGATAAGAAGTGCTGAATGAGCATGATGTCATTAGCCATAGGCAGAGGAATATGCGTGGGGAGGGGGTGAGAAGTACCACCCACACAGAAAGGAAAATACCGTCATGAATTAATTATAAATGAGTGCACGAACGCATTTTTATCCGCAAAATGGTTTTCGTACATTTTAAACGTCTTATACACGCAGGTAATTTTTATAGATTGACTAGCTATTTTACCCGGCGTTGCCCGGGAGGTGTATTTACTTGTTATAGAAAGATACATGCCAATATATTACGCAAAGTATATTCACTTTGCCCCTAAGTGAGTTTAAAACATAGTTCTCCTGAGCTTTGAAGTTAATGAAGTGCAATATTAACTCACTTTAAATCTAGGCGAAAGGTACTGTGGAGTACAATAACGTAGTTTTCTTTTTCTTTCTTTCTTTCTTTCTTTCTTTCTTTCTTAGCGACGGATTGTGGGAAATCTGCTTCCAGACGCTTGAAGAGGGTCCACACTCTTCAAGTGTGTGGGGCTCTTACCCACTAAAACTCATGCACCCTTCTCCCACGACGTGTATATCCTCCCCGGAACTGCTCTCGCATAACTTCAAGGCGGTGGCGTTTATGAAGCATCTTATGCTCCTTCTTCCTTCAGTTCTTCTTTACTATTGGCCATAAGCGTCTAGATCGCGCTTCTTTAGGCGCAAAGTACTCTCCACATACACTGCAACTTGATCTCAGGATTCCTGCGTCAACAAGTTATTAGCAGTTATACTCCTGTGCATGTTTGCCTGTAGAATCCGCATAATTTAGTAGTGTGTTTGGCCTTTTCAAGAGCTTCACGAAACACGATGCACTCACCTGTGCCAGGAACGTGTCTTCGCTTCTTCAACATTTCTGTCTGTACAAAGCATGCGCCGTGGATTTACTTTGCAGCTTAATGCCTTGTGACCAGCTTCTCCGCACTTAAAGCAAAGCTTGCTTCTGCCGCATCTTTGCAGTGTTACGTGCATGATGCCCATACGATAGACATAGAAAACAGTGAAGCACTAAGGTTATCCTTCGTACTCTGCAATAGAGCCAATCTATTTTAATTTTACCGATATCCAATAATATCCGGGCCTGTCTCTCGTCTATCTCTACTGTACCGTGATTTTCACGTTACAATGCCTGATGTTTCTACAACTTGCCCCTGTACTTGAACTTAACCTAGAAATCCTACCTACATCAATAAGATTCATTTCTCCATGTATTTCCCACAAATCTTTCGAATATTATCAGCTGTGTCCAATGAGATCGCGATCCTGTCAAAAGGTGATTGGCTATTGCTGTGGATCCAAATCAAATGCCATTTGCGTGTGCCGACAACTGTTAAGCAATAATAATTGTGACTTTCTAATAGTCAAGTTTTGGCCTGGTCTGAGGCTGTGTTGGCAGTTCCGAATCAACACTGAATTAAGGTCAACAATTTAAACAATAAAACATCCACAGTCCATCTTGGAATATCTCGCAAGAGAGATGTAAAATGTTTATAGTTCTTTATCGGGGCGAGTTTTGGCTCGTGTCGGATCTCGAAAATGTTATATTATGTTCGGCGATACTGAATCAAAATTGGTTACATAGTTTATTTATATTTTTGCGGCCGCGTAAGGTAATATACTATATGATTGTAAACCCTACGGTGAGGTGATCCTTGGCTTGGCTGAAATGTCCGAGAATCATGTTTCTTTACTTATTCTGCTTTCTGTTTTTGTCCCATATTTTCTCAACTTGATTTGGTAATGGGTTCGGAACCTTGCGTTTTTCTTATGTCATTCCTATTTATCTTTGTGTTGTTTGAGTATTTACCTTGTTTTATTTTCGGTGTCTTATCTTTCGTTCTTTCGTGGAAGTTTGGATTAAATTTTAAATTATTTCGTTTTGCCTATCCTGGGGCCTGTGCCTTTCTTATGTTTTCGGGAGTGCTCGGACAATTTTTGCCAAGACCATTGGGGGCTTTGCTGTAGTCGTGTTCCTGGTGCCAAGTTTCATAACCTTAAATTGTGCGATACACAGCTCTCATAAAAATTAGTAAATTATTTATTTTCCATTTAATCTTGGCCTACTGATGGTCGAAACTTTCGTTTATTAAGGGTTTTGTTTCCCTATTATTGTCGTTTCCTGGCGACGGTCCCCATATTTAACAAAAGTGAACCTTTTTAATATTTTCAGTATTATGATTGATGTTGTCTGAGGTAGACGTGTTTGATCCGTGTCTTTGCATGAAGGATCTAATTTTTAAAGCAAATGTAATTATTCGGAATTTTTCATTTAAAGGTGTTTTAACTCTACCTCTTGTACGAGGTTTTCATTTGCCGCTTTATTTTACGTATTTTGGGCGTTATTATTATTTCTTTTCCGTAATTGATTTAATTTGTTGATTGGGCACGCCTTCTTCCCCTTGTTCTTTCTTTCCCTTTTTCTGTTACAGTCTTAATATAATTGTATTTTTCAAGTGTTACTGTCCTTTATGTTTGTAATAATCCTTGTTATTGTGTAATATATTTGTTAAAAAGATGTTGCTTTCATTTCTTTGATAAGTACAGTATATGATTGGTTTACCTATTAACTCGGTTTTGGGATTAGGGCCCTCTTTCACACTACGGCCTTCTTAGTACCAGTACATCTAAATCGGCAAGCTTCTGCCCCCTACTGTTCGGGTTTAGTATCGAGACTTTCAGTTCTCCATTAACACTCTCAAGATCCCGTCTTACATCTTCCTCCACATCTACAACAGTGGTGACACTGTCCATATCTCTGATTTCTAGAGTAGTGTGAGGAACCAAGGCCTACACATCCCCGTCCTGTCCGAGAGCATCCCTAAGAGATTTGCTGAAAACGTCCCTATTCTCGTTTTCTGTTGCTTTATTCAGTTCGAGAAGAATTGCTCCAGCTGTGGTTTTTCTAATGGATCGAATGCCCATCCCACTGTCTTCTGGCTTTACCGTGTACCGCATATCTTTCAAAACATCAGAAAAGGTCTTCCCATTCAAAGGTTTAATGACTACAGCTTCTGTGCGGCTCTTCAATACATTGCGTTTCTGTTTTCCAGACGTTTTTGGACGTTCATTAACGTCTAAACTGACATCATATACATCTAGCGTGGATGGGACACCTTCAAACTTTTTCTTCTCCTCCATTCACTTCTTCTTAGACACAACACGTATCCATTCCCCCTTGTCTTCTTTTCTATTTGCTTCTAATGACGACATAGGGAAATCAACCTTCTCTGTAACAGGTATATCATTTTGCATTTTCTCCTTGACTCTCTTCCATGATGCCCTGTACATTGCGCATGCATCTAGAGCCTCCTTCAGTTTCTTTTACCCCATTATGATCACGTTTTTATTATGCTCGGTAGTAAAGTGGTTAGTATCCCCGCCTGTCACGCGAGAGACCGGGTTTCGATCCCCGGCGGGGAGGCTATTCTTTACAATCTCAATTTATATTAACGGCCTTATTTCCATTTGCCTGTATCAACAGAGAACCTGACAACGTTTCCAGAATCCTCGGTAGTATAGTGATCAGTATCCCCGCCTGTCGGGTGGGAGACTGGGGTTCGATTCCCCGCCTGTGAGGATATTCTTTACACTCTCGATATATATTAACGGTCCTATTTCCATTTGTCTGTATGAACAGAGAACCTGACACCGTTTGCAGAATCCTCGGTAGTATACTGGTTTTTATCTGTATGAACGGAGAACCTGATAATGTCACGCGGGAGAAGGGGTTCGATTCCCCGCCAGGGAGGATATTTTTACAATCTCGATGTTAATTAACGGTCCTATTTCCATTTATCTGTATGAAAAGAGATCCAGATAATGTTTTCAGTATCCTCGGTAGTATAATGGTCGGTATCCCCGCCTGCCACGCGGGAGACCAGAGTTCGATTCCCCGCCGTGGAGGATTTTCTTTTCACTCTCGATGTATATTAACGGTCCTATTTCCATTTGTCTGTATGAGCAGAGAACCTGATCACACTTTTAGTATCCTCGGTAGTTTAGTGGTCAGTATCCCCGCCTCTTGGTGTAATCTTTGGAATACACGGTAAGACAGAGTAAGCTTTTGCTTCCCTTTGCTTTATTTCATTCCTCCCTTTTTCACAAACACCAACAGTGATCGCCTGGTTTCTCTTTGTTGGTATATTTTGCTTACACTACCTGTGAGTTTGTTCTAGATATATATCTTCGATGACCCACCTAGCGTCATCTAGCAGCGAATCTCTGAAGTTCCTCAATTTTTCCCTGCACAAGAGGGCTTCCTTACCAATCGGGCCACCAGATCTCGTCGCTATCGCCAGCTATCATCTCCGTGATCAACAGGACTTCGTCTACTTTTTCAACCACCAGACTTCGTTAGTGACGCCTGCTATCAACTCGTTGAAGACCATTTCATGAAAGGAAATTATTGTTGTAACGTTGGCTATTCTTATGTGTATTCCTTTTGTCTCCTACCCCCACCCTTTTTCCCTTCCCTGGTCTCTCCGCGCTTCGTTGAGCTGGGCTCACTTGTGCGTCTGAAGTCAAACCAGTCAGTTGGAGCTTAACTAAAGCTCGCCTCCTCTACTCGAGAGGCAAATTTTTAAATTCGACGCCATGTTCGAGTTTTAAAATCAACCGTCAACAGCAACATCGCCTTCTTCATGAAGCAAAGATAAGTACCGACTTCATGTTTTAACCACATTCTCATCGCTTTTAAAAAGCTAAATGCTTTTATTTTGATTTTATAGATAGTGAAAATTGCTATATGTGATAAAATAACTGCTTTCAAGAGATCTTCTTGATCAAACTCGAACTATCATGTCTAACTTTCAAAATGTAATAGTACTCCTTGTACAGATTTTCTGAGATGCTATCTCACATCGAGGGATATTTCTACAATACCCACTGTCTATATAATCTAGTTTTCCGCAGAGGGATTTTCTACCCATTTCAACAGTCATCATTGCTCTGGAACTTTCCAGAACAAACAGTCTATCTACCAATTAAACTTTCATGTGTTTTCCACTTTGATATGGGAGTACTTTCTACACTGAGAAACTTATGTGGGATAAACTTCTAATCCACATAAACTGTCTTCCTATGTGGGAGATTATCTGCCGTGTTTAACTGCCGCCCATAGGAACTACAACTCATAATTCTCTCAAGCTAAAACTCAACTTTTACAAAACTGCAATAACTTTTCTTTCCATAAACTTTTAGTGCTACTACAGTGAACTTTCAACTATATCAACAGGCTGTAGTTAAACAGTACCTGTTCAACTTTTTCATCCGCGTCGCGATCATCCGAGTACAATAAATACGGCCATGAACACTCTTCCACAATCCCATTTGATCTTTCCCAAACCCTTTACTAACCAACTAGAGTATTAAAATTGTAACTTTAGGTCTTTTTTCGATGAGGTGTCACTCTCAGTATGTGCCCTCCTATATTGCTCCATTTACCACTAATTAATGTCTGTGCAACTTCGTGTCTAGTACACGCCTTAAAATATGTTGTTTCTCCTTTCTAATGAGGGAATCCAATTCTTTCTACTCAAAAGTGAGTTATCTGTAGGTTTCACGAAAGGGAAATTTGCCCTATTTTCCTCGTGATCCCCACTTAAACATAGAAGTTCTAGAATCTTCCCTTTAATTTTTCTCTTCAGGTTTCACAATAAGTGACCTGCCCTATTTGTATAACCTCTAAAAGTAATTCTGTATTAATACAAGAAGTTATAGAAACTTCTATTTCATTTCTCTCTGTTTTTTCTTGTTGTTACTTTCGAAGTTGTTATTTGTTCATATTTCTACCCTTCTAGAAATCCTTAAAGTACTCTTCTTGTACTTGCTTTATTATTTAACTTTAATTACTTTAATTATCCTTAAATTTCCCATTCGTCAATCTTAACACCATTCCAAAATCTTAAGAAGATTTTAGCATATATAAAAGGTTTAAAACATAAAAATTGTCAATTGCCTGGTGCAAACCTAAGTGATTTCGGAGGTCTGCGACCCCAATTGTTCATAAAATTAAATTGTATATTTGTTAAATTAATTGCTTGTTTTTGCATTGTTAAATAAATCAAGATTTAGTCCTTTGCTTTATCATTTCTCTAAAAGAACTATTAGGCAAGATCCTGTCTTCCCCTGCTCTTCCTATTGGCTTAACTTTAAAAACCTCACAAATAAAATCAATAACAGTTCCACTTTTTGTTGCATTTGAGCAAGAACTCTTAGTTATAAACTTATCAAAGCCTCTCTTAGCTTTGATAGCAAATTCTAACTGGCCAGAAAGTCAAGCATAGCTCGCTACGCCAGCTTCCTGCTTGTTGAGATTCTCTCTACAACTTATGGTTGGTTTTTCAAAATTTAAGTGTTTCTCATTGTCTAAACTTTTAGTCGGCGCTTTGCTGGGTAAAAGCTTAGTCATTCCTAAATGCAACTATTGGTGCTCTTACCAAAATTATTCCCAAGGGTATAATTGCTTTATCCCCTATCCTTCTTGGGAACATTCGGTCGCTCTTTAGACATTCTACAATTTCAAGAACTAAAACATCACGGCTGATTCAAATTATTTGTATTCTTCAAAATATTTGTTTAAAACAAACTCATTTGAAGGTATACACAGTGTATCTGTTACTCTTGGTCTTGCCAGACCACCACCCTTCCCCATAGTAGGTACATTTATGCTTGAGAGGGAATACGCTATAGCAGCTTGCTTGCGAACAGCCCAAGTTCCAGCTGCGTTTCCTGTTAGCTTCGCCCAGGTCCCTACCCACTTTAGGTATCGGAAAGCGGATTTACAGTGGCAGCTGCCTTTGAGTGTACTTCAAGTTAAAGTTATAACTTATGTCAGACTCTCTTCCTATTTCTCCTGTCCGAAGCACACTTCTTTTCTTCTTCATCTTCCCTTGGGGGTAACGTTATTCCCAAGCTAATAATCTACCCAAAATTTGGTCCCAGAAACCCGGGAGAGTCCATTCAGGCCATTTTTCCTATCAGGCTTCATTTGTCAAGGTTTATTTGACAATATTTTGCAAATCATTAATATCTACTTTGAATTTTTCAGCTTTAGCTTCACCGTGCAAAGCCTGTGAAGGGGAAAGAGGCCGCTCCTGTCTCCTTTGGTGTGTCCCTTTCTTTCAACTTATTTGCTGCTGCCAGTCTGACAGCATTTCCAAGGTTCCACAGTTTCGTAAGTTATACTTTAATTTACCTATTTCGTCATGGCTCCTACAGATAAGGATAAGGATGAAAAACTTACTTCCAAACGAGCATCCTATAAAGGGCAAATTACCCGATTTAGAAAATACATCACAGAGCTAGATCCTTCAGAAGCTCAACTAGATTTGTTAAAACATCGCGTAAAGGATTTTGAGCGTTCATATGAAAAGCCTCCGTGGCTTAGGCGGCAGCACGCAGGCCACCGCTGGGTCCGTGGGTCAAATCCCGGTCACTCCATGTGAGATCTGTGCTGAACAAAACGGAGGCAGACAGGTTTTCTCCAGGTACTCCGGTTTTCCCTGTCAACATTTCATTCCAGCAACACTCTCCACTATCATTACATTTCATCTGTCATTCATTTAATCCTTGCCCCAGAGGAGTGCGTCAGGCCTCGGCAGCCGGCACAGTCCATAACTCGCCGCTAGATGGGGGCTTCATTCATTTCATTCCTGACCCGGTCGGAGACTGGAAACAGGCTGTGGATTTTCATTCATTCATATGAAAATTATTGCAACATCCAAACTGAAATCGAAACTTGTATGCTCAATTAAACTGATGATCGAGTCGAAGTAGAAAACCAATATTACGAAGGTATAGGTTCTGCTTTTAAAATAATACGCCAACTCGAAGAAGAAAAGAAAAAAGACGGTTCTGTTCTTGGTTCCCTTCACGAACAACAAACCTCTTTTCGTGAGGGTACTCACAAGCCCAAACAAATCCTACCTAAGATTAATTTACCCCACTTCTTTGGAGACGAATCTACTTGGGATTCTATGAACTGTATTGGTCTCTTGTTCATGACAATGAAGACATTCAAGTCATCTACAAGTTTCATTATTTGAGATCTATCGTCCGCGGTCAAGCTCTGCAGTTTGTTGAACCGCTCCCATTAAGTGCTGAAAACTACCCCATAGCCTTTAACCTATTGAAAGAGAGATACGGTAATTCACGGTTACGTATTCAACGCCATATGAAGGCTCTATTTAATTTATCTGCGTCACAGCACAATGACGTCACTAGTCTGCGTACTCTCATTGATACAACACAACTTCACGATAAAGCCCTATCCCAATTAGATCAACCGACTGAACGCTGGGACACTTTCCTAATACACTTAGTGGTTTCTAAAGACGATGATGCTACTCTCTAAGCTTGGGAGATTGAACTTTCCAGAGAAGACGGTTACTCTTACGAGCATTTAGTCACTTTCATAAATGCTAAATGCCAACTCTTAACTGCTTTAGCTAATCAAAGTGAACCCTCATCCCCTAGTTCTAAATTTGAATCATTGTCTCTTAAATCTAAAAGCGAACGCTTAGCGTCTAGTACCCAAAAACCTGGGTCCAGCTCATCTGAACTCAAGTCAAACGCCACTGGTTACCCAACTAGGTCTAGTGAACGCCGTATTGCTAGTTCTCTCGTTTTAAACACTCAAAGCGAACCCTGTAAGTGTTTAAATGAACCATTAAAGTGCATACTTTGCAGAGATTCCCACGCCTTATATCTATGTAAATCTTTTAAATAACTGTCATTAGACGATAGAAGAAAATTAATTTCTCAGAATAAACATTGCTTCGACTGCCTTTCACCCAAGCATTCTGCTTCAAATTGCAAGTCCACCAGACTCTGCTTCCATTGTGAAAAAGCTCATCACAGTTTACTACATAGTCATGATCAAGCAAGGTCATCAACCGCATCTACTTCTCAGAAAAGTGACAATGCTAACAGTTCTAATGCTTCATCTTACATTCAAAATGCCAAGTCCATGCGTAGTGCCCAAGTACTATTGTCCACTGTCCAAATCCAAGTTCAGGATGACTTTGGCAACTGGGTCCGTGCACGCGGTCTTCTTGATTCGGCGGCGACCCATGATTTCGTTTCTAGTTCATTAATCAAAAAACTAGGCCTACCTGTAAACCCCACTTCTAACAATGTATCGGGCATTAACAGCTCAAAATCGCAAGCTTTACAGTTTTCAAATCTAACCATAAGAGACACTTGTCACAGAAATAACTTTCTCAAACTGAATTGTCTCATTCTCAATAGCATAGGAGAAGACACTCCAAGTCACTCTGTCGATATTTCAGGTTTAAGCATTCTCTCGCATTCAAGGCTAGCCGATCCACTGTACAATGTACAAAGCCCTTATTGACATACTTTTTAGTGCCAATGTTTTCTGGAATTGCCTTCGTAAACAGGTTCGTAAGTTATCCTCAAACGTGGTTGCCACAGAGACTAATTTTGGGTGGATCGTTACCGGTCAACTTCCTCATTATTCTCCCCAACCCGCATCGCAATGTTATTTCGCTAATGCTGACTTGGAACAGTTCTGGAGGTTCGAAGGCTCCTAACGTGACCTCTTCAGAAAACGAATTCTGTGAGCAACTTTTCTTGAACACCACCACTCGTTCTCCTGAAGGCCGGTTCATTGTTCAGATGCCAAGACAACATAATCCCCCTAAACTTATTAATTCTCAACCTAAAACTCGAAAAGCCCTCTTTGCTATCGAGAGCAAATTCAAGAAAGAACCTCTTGTTAAACAACAGTACACTGATTTCATGGATGAGTATGAAAGCTTAGATCATATGGAAGTTGTCAGAAAATCTGATGAATTGCACCCCCCCCCCCCCAATTGAAACGGTTTTCTTAAATCATCATTCCGTGTGGAAAAACTCTCTTGTAAAGGATAAAATCCGAGTCGTTTTCAATGGTTCATAACCTGTCGTTAATGGCAACATTCTTAACGATACTCTTTACTCTGGTCCCGCTATTCAGTCAGATTTATCAACTATACTCTTAAACTTTTGATTATTTCCCATAGCTGTTATAGCGGACATCAAGCAGATGTACCGTCAGGTTTTAATTCAGCATGAACAACGAAATCTCCAAAGAATCTTGTGGCGCGACGAAATCAGCAAGCCGATTAAGATATTTCGCTTAAAACGGTTACTTATGGCTTAAAACCTTCCGATTTCCTTGCTATCCGATCCCTACATTTGTTAGCCTCTCAAGATGGTCATTTATTTGATTCTAAAGCTTCCGAAGCACTAACTACATCATTCTATGTTGACGATTACTTGCAATCCTTCCCCACTCTGGAGGAAGCTTCTTTCGTGTCACTAGAACTTCAAGCATTGTTAAAGAATGGAGGATTCCCACTTCATAAGTGGAATTCCAACTCCCATGAGTTTCTCGCCCGGTTTACTATTGAAGATGTAGACCCCTCCTCCGTCGAAATTTGTGGAGATTCCGAATCCATAAAAACTCTTGGAGTTCATTGGTGCACTAGCACTGACACTCTCATCTCTAAAGTTTCACTTGCAGAAGAGCACCCTAACAAAAAACGGCAAATTCTCTCTGAAATTGCAAATTTTTTTGATCCGCTTCAATTCCTTGCTCCGGTTATTTTTATAGCCAAACTTTTCATGCAAGAGCTATGGTCGCTCAAATGTGAATGGGAAGAAACTGTTCCTCTTTCCTTTCTTAACAGATGGCTATCTTTTCGTAGTAGTTTACTTGACCTTTCGCTTATTGCAATTCCTAGGAATTTAATTAACGCTCATCCTAATACATCTTTTTACCTTCATGTGTTTGCAGACAGTTCCGAAAAAGCTTACGGTTGCTGTGCATATTTGGTTTATCGCGGTTCGTTAAATGGATCTTCAGTTTGCAACCTTGTTTGTTCCAAATCGAAGGTGGCTCCTCTTAAAACTATCACTTTGCCTAGGCTTGAATTGTGTGCGGCACTCATGGCCGCAGAACTTGTTAAGAAATTACGGGATGTATTAAAGGTCGAATTTTCGCGAACCGATCTGTGGAGCGATTCCATGATCACTCTTTCTTGGATCGCCAAAAAAAAAACCGTTCATTGGCAAACTTTTGTTGCAAACAGGGATTCCAAAATTCAAACTCTTTCTTCGGAATGTCAATGGAGGCATGTGCCCAGCGCTGACAACCCCGCCGACATCATTTCTCGTGGCTGTTTACCCTCTCAATTGGCAGCTTCTCAGTTGTACTGGCATGGGCCCTCGTGGTTAATCGAAGACACTTCTTGTTGGCCTTCTAAACCTCCAGTTACAAGCTCCAACTTGCCTGAAGCTAAAGTATCTAAATCGACTGCTTCGTGTCTTGTTTCCAACGTTTCTCATCCCTTGTTGTTCCGCTATTCTTCCTTTCACAAATTAATTCGAATTGTTGCCTGTTTTCTCAGATGGAAATATCTTGTGGTTGACCAACCCCTTCTCCCTAAACCACACCTTACCAATCATGAATTGAATCTCGCTACCATTAAGATTTTGCAACTAACACAGCAAGAAGCCTTTTCTTCTGAATTGTCTTTGCTTTCTTCTAAAAGGGATATTCCGAAATCCAGTCGTCTTCGTGCCTTAGCCCCGTTACTTGATGACAATAGGTTACTCAGGGTAGGTGGTAGGCTCTCGCAATCTTTGCTTTCTGAGGACAAAAAGCATCCTGTTATTTTGCCTTCTAAACATCACGTAACTTCTTTAATTATACGTGACTTTCATTATCGTAATCTGCATGTTGGTACACGCACACTGCTTTGCCTCTTAAGGGAAATGTACTGGATTATAAATGGAATTCATGAAGTTTCCTCTGTAATTCTCAAATGCATTCCTTGGTTTAAAGCGAAACCTAAAATCAATACTCAATTAATGAGCGATCTGCTCTCTTTTCTCTCTTCCCCTATACGTCCTATTGCTTTAACTGGTGTGGACTATATTGGTCCGTTCCAATATCAACGCAATTCCCCTGAAGCTAAACGCAAATTGTTTGGCAAGCACTATGTTTCTCTCTTTGTTTGCATGGTTACTGGTGTGATCCATTTGGAACTAGCAACGAATGCCTCCACTTCTTACTTTTTGCAGCCGACTCTCGCTTCGCTGCTAGGCGTGGTGTTCCTTCTGAGATGTTCTCTGATAACGCTTCCACTTTTCAAGGCGCAGCTTCCTTGTGGAAGAAAGCTCTCACATCTTCTCCTGCCATGGAACTGATTTCTAATTTTTCCTACTCAAAGGGTTTCAAATGGCGTTTTATACCCCCCCTACGCCCCTCATCACGGTGGTAGGTGGGAATCCTGCGTAAAGCTCACTAAAAGTCATCTAAGAAAGGTTTTAGGTAATCGCATTCTGACTTATGAAGAATTTAATTCGCTGTCTATTCTGATTGAAGGTGTTATTAATTCTCCAATTTAACTCCGCTTTCCAATGACCCTGATGACCTGCTTCCACTCACACCTGGTCACTTCCTTATAGGCACTTCTATTTCTGTCCCTCCTCCCCTTCCCAACTCTTACAGAGATTCTAATTTACCCATTGTTTGGCGTAAACTTGAGGCCCTCCGTAATTCATTCTGGAAGAGTTGGAATTTGGAATACTTAACTTCCTTGCAACGGAGACAGAAGTGGTTTCTTTCTAATCCCGACATTAAAGTGGGGAACTTGGTCCTGGTTAGGGATGCGTCTCCTCACTTGGTCTGGATCTCTGGTAGAGTGACCGAGTGTTACCCTGGAAGGGATGGCAGAGTTAGGGTAGCCAAGATCTTGACCCCTAATGGGTATATTATAAGACCACTGTCCTTGATTGCTCCTTTACCTTCAAGTTCTTAATTTCATGTCTCTTGTTCTCTGTTGGTGCTTTTCCCTCCCAGCTTGGTGTATTCTTTGGAATACACGGTAAGACAGAGTAAACTTTTGCTTCTCCTTGCTTTATTTCTTTCCTCCCTTTTTCACAAACACCAACAGTGATCTCTAGGTTTCTCTTTGTTGGTATATTTTGCTTACACTACCTGTGAGTTTGTTCTAGATATACAGGGTGCTTCATAAAAATGTATACACACTTTGAACTTCCATAGAAAATTTATTTACCGTTCTACAAAGTTAAATTTCAGGAAATTAGAAAGCTGAAAGTCCAATGTAAATGAAACATAAATAACAAATGTTAATACTGATTCTGTACATCGTATCAAAACGTCCAATGAGATTTCTCTACACACGGCTTGAATCTCATTCCAAAGAATGTCTAGGTTACGTGGTTTACGTTTGTACACCTCATCTTTTACTGTGCCCCATAAGAAGAAATCCAGTGGTGTAAGGTCTGGAGAGCGTGTTGGAAACTCGATTGGCCCCCTGCGACCTATCCACTGGCCCGGCAAATTTTGATCCAGGTAAGCTCGTACGTCCCTGTGATAGTGTGGCGGGGCACCATCTTGTTGAAAATAAAAATTATCATTACCGTATAATGCACGAACGGCAGGAAATATGGAATCAGCAAGCATTGTTAAGTGACTCGTACTCAGAATTGTATTGATGCTGCAGGTCGCCAATTTGAACAGTATTAACATTTGTTATTTATGTTTCATTTACATTGGACTTTCAGCTTTCTAATTTCCTGAAATTTAACTTTGTAGTACGGTAAATACATTTTCTATGGAAGTTCAAAGTGTGTATACATTTTTTTGAAGCACCCTGTATATCTTCCATGACCCACCTAGCGTCATCTAGCAGCGAATCTCTGAAGTTCCTCAATTTTTCCCTGCACAAGAGGACATCCTTACCAATCTGGTCACCAGATCTCGTCGCTATCGCCAGCTATCATCTCCGTGATCAAGAGGAGTTCGTATACTTTTTCACCCACTAAGCTTCGCTAGTGACGCCTGCTATCCAGTCTTTGAAGACCATTTCATCAAAAGAAATGATTGTTATGACGTTGGCTATTCTTATGTGTATTCCTTTTGTCTCCTACCCCCAACTTTCTCCCTTCCCTGGTCTCTCCGCGCTTCGTTGAGCTGGTCTCTTGTGCGTCTGAAGTCAAACCAGTCAGTTGGAGCTTAACTAAAGCTCGCCTCCTCTACTCGAGAGGCAAATTTTTAAATTCGACGCCATGTTCGAGTTTTAAAATCAACCGTCAACAGCAACATCGCCTTCTTCATGAAGCAAAGATAAGTACCGACTTCATGTTTTAACCACATTCTCATCGCTTTTAAAAAGCTAAATGCTTTGATTTTGATTTTATAGACAGTGAAAATTGCTATATGTGATAAAATAATTGCTTTCAAGAGATCTTCTTGATCAAACTCGAACTATCATGTCTAACTTTCAAAATGAAATAGTACTCCTTGTACAGATTTTCTGAGATACTATCTCACATCGAGGGATATTTCTAAAATACCCACTGTCTATATAATCTAGTTTTCCGCCGAGGGATTTTCTACCCATTTCAACAGTCATCATTGCTCTGGAACTTTCCAGAACAAACAGTCTATCTACCAATTAAACTTTCATGTGTTTTCCACTTTGATATGGGAGTACTTTCTTCACTGAGAAACTTATGTGGGATAAACTTCTAATCCACATAAACTGTCTTCCTATGTGGGAGATTATCTGCCGTGTTTAACTGCCGCCCATAGAAACTACAACTCATAATTCTCTCAAGCTAAAACTCAACTTTTACAAAACTGCAATAACTTTTCTTTCCATAAACTTTTTGTGCTACTACAGTGAACTTTCAACTATATCAACAGGCTGTAGTTAAACAGTACCTGTTCAACTTTTTCATCCGCGTCGCGATCATCCGAGTACAATAAATACGGCCATGAACACTCTTCCACAATCCCATTTGATCTTTCCCAAACCCTTTACTAACCAACTAGAGTATTAAAAGTGTAACTTTAGGTCTTTTTTCGATGAGGTGTCACTCTCAGTATGTGCCCTCCTATATTGCTCCATTTACCACTAATTAATGTCTGTGCAACTTCGTGTCTAGTACACGCCTTAAAATATGTTGTTTCTCCCTTCTAATGAGGGAATCCAATTCTTTCTACTCAAAAGTGAGTTATTTGTAGGTTTCACGAAAGGGAAATTTGCCCTATTTTCCTCGTGATCCCCACTTAAACATAGAAGTTCTAGAATCTTCCCTTTAATTTTTCTCTTCAGGTTTCACAATAAGTGACCTGCCCTATTTGTATAACCTCTAAAAGTAATTCTGTATTAATTCAAGAAGTTATAGAAACTTCTATTTCATTTCTCTCTATTTTTTCTTGTTGTTACTTTCGAAGTTGTTATTTGTTCATATTTCTACCCTTCTAGAAATCCTTAAAGTACTCTTCTTGTACTTGCTTTATTATTTAACTTTAATTACTTTAATTATCCTTAAATTTCCCATTCGTCAATCTTAACACCATTCCAAAATCTTAAGAAGATTTTAGCATATATAAAAGGTTTAAAACAAAAAAATTGTCAATTGCCTGGTGCAAACCTAAGTGATTTCGGAGGTCTGCGACCCCAATTGTTCATAAAATTAAATTGTATATTTGTTAAATTAATTGCTTGTTTTTAAGCCTCCGTGGCTTAGGCGGCAACACGCCGGCCTCTCACCGCTGGGTCCGTGGTTCAAATCTCGGTCACTCCATGTGATATCTGTGCTGGACAAAACGGAGGCAGACAGGTTTTTCTCCGGGTACTCCGGTTTTCCCTGTCAAAATTTCATTCCAGCAACAATCTCCACTATCATTTCATTTCATCTGTCATTCATTTAATCATTGCCCCAGAGGAGTGCGTCAGGCCTCGTCAGCCGGCACAGTTCATATCCTCGCCGCTAGATGGGGGTTCATTCATTCCATTCCTGACCCGGTCGGAGACTGGAAGCAGGCTGTGGATTTTCATTCAATTGCTTGTTTTTGCATTGTTAAATAAATCAAGATTTAGTCCTTTGCTTTATCATTTCTCTAAAAGAACTATTAGGCAAGATCCTGTCTTCCCCTGCTCTTCCAATTGGCTTAACTTTAAAAACCTCACAAATAAAATCAATAACAGTTCCACTTTTTGTTGCATTTGAGCAAGAACTCTTAGTTATAAACTTATCAAAGCCTCTCTTAGCTTTGATAGCAAATTCTAACTGGCCAGTAAGTTAAGCATAGCTCGCTACGCCAGCTTCCTGCTTGTTGAGATTCTCTCTACAACTTATGGTTGGTTTTTCAAAATTTAAGTGTTTCTCATTGTCTAAACTTTTAGTCGGCGCTTTGCTGGGTAAAAGCTTAGTCATTCCTAAATGCAACTATTGGTGCTCTTACCAAAATTATTCCCAAGGGTATAATTGCTTTATCCCTATCCTTCTTGGAAACATTCGGTCGATCTTTAGAAATTCTACAATTTCAAGAACTAAAACATCACGGCTGATTCAAATTATTTGCATTCTTCAAACTATTTGTATAAAACAAACTCCTTTGAAGGGATACACAGTAAATTTGTTACTCTTTGTCTTTCCAGACCACCACCCTTCCCCATAGTAGGTAAATTTATGCTTGAGAGGGAATACGCTACAGCAGCTTGCTTGCGAATAGCCCAAGTTCCAGCTGCGTTTCCTATTGGCTTCGCCCAGGTCCCTACCCACTTTAGGTATCGGAAAGCGGATTTACAGTGGCAGCTGCCTTTGAGTGTACTTAAAGTTAAAGTTATAACATATGTCAGACTCTCTTCCTATTTCTCCATCCCTTTTGTCCAGTCCGAAACCCACTTCTTTTCTTCTTCTTGATCTTCCCTTGGGGGTCAGGTTATTCCCAAGCTAATAATCTACCCACCTCTGACGCGAAGACCAGGGTTCGATTCCCAGCCGGGGAGGATATTTTTACAATCTCGATGTACATTAACGATCCTATTTCCATTTATCTGTATGAACAGGGAACCTGACAACGTTTCAAGAATCCTTGGTAGTATAGTGGTCAGAATCCCCGCCTGTCACGCGGGAGACCGGGGTTCGATTCCCCGCCGTGGAGAATATTCTTTACAATGTCGATGTATATTAACGGTCCTATTGCCATTTGTCTGTATGAACAGAGAACCTGATCTTTATTCTTTCAGTATCCTCGGTAGTGTAGTGGCCAGTATGCCCGCCTCTAACGCGGGAGACCGGCGTTCGATTCCCCGCCGGGGAGGTTATTTTTAGCCTACTTTTCACATTTTGCAAAAATGAGGAAAAAGTAGTCTTATGAGATCGATCCGGGAAAATGTGTGTCTGTCTGTCTGTCCTTCTGTCTGTCTGCCTGGCTGTGTGTGTGTCCCCCCCCCCCCCCTATAAACTCCTAAACGGCTGCAGCAATCGAAACCAAATTTAGTATGAGTAAAGATGTGCACCGGAATATCTCACGTCCATATTTGAAAATGATGTCAGTGCTACCAACTGCTGAAAAAACGCACTAGAAATTTTAGCTCCATGTTGGATATCTCGCAAGGTATGCATGGGAGCTATTCCAAAATTGGTACACATGCAGATAATACTATTTCAGTTTAATTTCCAGGAGGCCAACAATGACAGTGTTGCCAAAATAATTTAAAGCCTGCTGATAGGTCCAATGTTTAAATGCATATAACTTCTACACTATCAATTGGATTTCAACCAAATTTTGTATGTAATATCTGTACATAAACAGATATGATTGAGCGTATTCTTAAGAGCCACCAGGGCTGCCAACTGTTAATAATTGCTCTCTCTATTTCTTTATCCAAATTCCAATATATCAGAAAGTATGCAAGCCAACAGCTTTAAACTATGCACACGTATATTCTGACATTTTAGATTAATTTTGAGTAACTTATATACATCAGTTCTACCAACATGATTATAAGCCTGCTGATAGTACCAATTTTTAAATACATGTAACTTCTATACTATCAGTTGGATTACAACCAAATTTCGTATGTGCTATGTGTACCATAACATAATGATTGTAAGTTTTGTTAAGAGCAATCAGGGCTGCCAACTGTTAATAAATGCTGTCTATATTTTTTACCCTAATATCAATATATCAGAAAGTATGCAAGCCAACAGCTCTCTACTTTGCACACGTATAGCACCTGACATTGCAGATTAATTTGGAGTAATTAATACAAGGCAGTGCTGCCAACATGATTCTATGCCTGCTGATAATATCCAATTTTAAAATACATGTAACTTCTATACTAACAAATGGAATTCATCCAAAATTGGCACAACAAGATATTATAATATTTCAGATTATTTCTGACCAGCACACGCATGGTATTGTTGGCAACATGCTTTTACGCGTGCTGATAGATCCAGTGTCTAACTGCATGTAACGTCCATTGGACTTCAACCTAATTTTGTATTCTGTACCTTAAGAGATGGAACTAAGAATATATTCAGTCACCAGGGCTGCCAACTAAAGTGCTCTATCAGGCTACATTATACCAGGTATATTTTGAACTAATTTGATATTTCGATATTACCAACTTAATTTTGTCATTATTCTAGATAGGTTCATATACTGTAGAATAATCATTGGCATGAAAAGTAGGCTGTATAGTTCTTCACGGAACTTCTTGTTACAATCTCGATGTACAATAACGGTCCTATTTCCATTTATCTGTATGAACAGAGCACCAGAAAATGATTAGAGAATCCTCGGTATTATAGTGGTCAGTCACACGGGAGACCGGGTTTCGATCCCCGCCGGGGAGGATATTTTTGGCCTACTTTTCACATTTTGCAAAAATGAGGAAAAAGTAGACTTATGAGATCGATGCGGGAAAATGTCTGTCTGTCTGTCTGGCTGTGTGTGTCCCCCCCCCCCCTTCCCCCTATCAACTCCTAAACGGCTGCAGAAATCAAAACCAAATTTAGTATGAGTAAAGATGTGCACCGGAATATCTCACGTCCATATTTGAAAATGATGTCAGTGCTACCAACTGCTGAAAAAACGCACTAGAAATTTTAGCTCCATGTTGGATATCTCGCAAGGTATGCATGGGAGCTATTCCAAAATTGGTACACATGCAGATAATACTATTTCAGGTTAATTTCCAGGGGGCTAACAATGACAGTGTTGCCAAAATAATTTTAAGCCTTCTGATAGGTCCAATGTTTAAATGCATATAACATCTACACTATCAATTGGATTTCAACCAAATTTTGTATGTGCTATGTGTACCATAACAGATATGACTGAAAGTATTGTTAAGATCTATCAGGGCTGCCAACTGTTAATAAATGCTGTCCATATTTTTTAACCCTTATATCAATATATCAGAAAGTATGCAAGCCAACAGCTCTATACTTTGCACACGTATAGCACCCGACATTGTAGATTAATTTGGAGCAATTAATACAAGGCAGTGCTGCCAACATGATTCTATGCCTGCTGATATGTCCAATTTTAAAATACATGTAACTTCTATACTAACAAATGGATTTCATCCAAAATTGGCACAACAAGATATCATAATATTTCAGATTATTTCTGACCAGCACACGCTTGGTATTGTTGGCAACATGCTTTTACGCGTGCTGATAGATCCAGTGTCGAACTGCATGTAACGTCCATTGGACTTCAACCTAATTTTGTATTCTGTACCTTAAGAGATGGAACCAAGAATATATTCAGTCACCAGGGCTGCCAACTGTAGTGCTCTATTAGGCTACATTATACCAGGTATATTTTGAACTAATTTGATATTTCGATATTACCAACTTAATTTTGTCATTATTCTAGATAGGTAGAATAATCATTGGCATGAAAAGTAGGCTGTATAGTTCTTCACGGAACTTCTTGTTATAATCTCGATGTACATTAACGGTCCTATTTCCATTTATCTGTATGAACAGAGAACCAGGAAATGCTTTCAGAATCCTCGGTAGTATAGTGGTCATTATCCCCGCCTGTCACGTGGGAGACCGGGGTTCGTTTCGCCGCCGGGGAGGATATTCTCGATGTATATTAACGGTCCTATTTCCATTAGTCTGTATGAACAGAGAACCTGACATCGTTTCCAGAATCCTCGGTAGTATAGTGGTCATTATCCCCGTCTGTCCCGCGGGAGACCGCTGTTCGATTCCCCGCCGGAGAGGATTTTCTTTACACTCTCGATGTATATTAACGGTCCTATTTCCATTAGTCTGTATCAACAGAGAACCAGGCAACGTTTTCAGAATCCTCGGTAGTATAGTGGTCATTATCCCCGCCTGTCACGTGGGAGACCGGGGTTCGTTTCGCCGACGGGGAGGATATTCTCGATGTATATTAACGGTCCTATTTCCATTAGTCTGTATGAACAGAGAACCTGACATCGTTTCCAGAATCCTCGGTAGTATAGTGGTCAGTGTCCCCGGCTGTGACGCGGGAGACCATGGTTCCATTCCCCGACGGGGAAGATATTCTGCACAATATCGATGTATATTAACGGTACTATTGCCATTTGTCGGTATGGACAGAGAACCTGATCAAGTTCTTAGTATCGTCAGTAGTATAGTGGTCAGTATCCTCGCCTGTCACGCGGGAGACCGGGGTTCGATTCCCCGCCGGGGAGGGCATTCTTTACAATCTCGATGTATATTAACGGTCCTATTGCCATTTGTCTGTATGAGCAGAGAACCTGATTACAGTTTTAGTATCCTCGGTAGTATAGTGGTCAGTATCCCCGCCACTCACGCGTGGGACCGGGGTTCGATTCCCCGCCGGGGAAGATAATTTTACAATCTCGATGTACATTAACGGTCCTATTTCCATTTGTCTGTATGAACAGAGAGCCTGACAACGTTTCAAGAATCCTCGGTAGTATAGTGGTCAGTATCCCCGCCTGTCACGCGGGAGACCGGGTTTCGATTCCCCGCCGGGGAGGTTATTCTTTGCAATGTCGATGTACATAAACGGTCCTATTTCCATTTATCTACATGAACAGAGCACCAGAAATGAATAGAGAATCCTCGGTAATATAGTGGTCAGTATCCACGTCTGTCACGCGGGAGACCTGGTT
The DNA here is from genome assembly GCA_946902985.2 of Meconema thalassinum. NCBI lineage: Eukaryota > Metazoa > Arthropoda > Insecta > Orthoptera > Tettigoniidae > Meconema > Meconema thalassinum. The sequence continues at coordinate 393,645,866 of OX336391.1, forward strand.
TCGATGTCCGCCGGGAGGCTATTCTTTACAAACTCAATGTATATTTTATTTATTTATTTTTATTTAGTCAATTTACCCTCGAGGTTGGTGGTTCCCACGGACTCAGCGAGGGAACTCACCACTACCGCCTCTATGGGCAAGGTCCTGGAGCTTGGAACATCTGGTCGGGATGGATACAACTGGGGAGGTGTGATTCGCCCAGGCGGCCTCACCTGCAAAGCGAACAGGGGCCTCATGAGGGATGGGAAGGGATGGAAGATTGGGATGGATAGGCTAGGAAGAGGGAAGGAGGCGGCCGTGGCCTTACAGTAGGTACTGTACCCGATAACCCGGATAGTAGGCTGTCAGATATCCTCCCCCCTCAATCGGATTGCCAATAATCAAACGCGCCGGCATAGCTACATCAATGAAAATGGCACTGACAGATACTATCGGGATTAGAGCACAATAGTTAACAAGAAAATTATTGTGGAACACACCAAAATATACGGGGGTTCATACTTACCTTTACTTACCTCTTAAATTTATCTCGGGGACTGGGCTGTCAACTGGATCACTTAAAAGTATGCCCTCACAATAACCTCCACCATGACATTTAAAATGAACCACAACGAGGACGAGAAACTTTAAACTGCACAATAATTTATTTCACATAAAGAATGAATTTAACAAAATAAAACAACAAAATCCACGTGGCAATCAGAAGCCATCGTCTATATAACCATGTCCTCCTGTAGGACCTGTATACTCTACATACAATGTTTCAGCTTTCTCAAGCTCAAAATAACGTAAAAATAATAATGCACTTGGAATGGAAACGGGATTTGGGACGAGACACATATAGCAATTGTTTTGCGTGTTTATACACTTCACATTATATTTATAGCCACAAGGCTATTATGGAAACGTCCTTGGCCTCTGTCCGGGCCAGCTGCAATGCACCTGCATCGTCAAAGTGGACTCTCCTGTCTGGTCCGCGTTAGCATATGCTTGTTACATCAGAGCTTAGCTCTCCCTTTTCAAAACACGTAAATGTCCACATCTCAACTGAAATATTATCACGCAAATGTTTTAAATGCTCCATTCAAACACCAGTGGAATACTCTAACAATCCCAAATCATGTTTAATTGTTCAAGCCACTTGCTTAATTAGCGTTGTTTAGAGTATAAAAACAAAACTCCAAATGTTTATAACAAAAGTTCATTAATTATTTATAACAATTATAATTTGTTTATAACAATGTCAAATGACAATTGAAAAATATATATTCGCCACTCTCAATCCTTTTCATTTCAAATTATTATCAAAGATATTTACAAAATTATTTACAATATTAATATTGTTTATATTATTTATACAAGAAATACATTAAACCACACGTTTATCCGGTTGATAATTACTCAAATCGTGGTAATATAATCGACCAATGAAGGTTAGTTACATTTTAAAGTTCATATTCAGGTTTAATAAGGTTTTAATAATAATTATTATTAGTGATGGTAACCTCCATTCAAAATCGTTATCTCAAATTATTTAACACTTGTTAATTTTAACAGTATCTTCATATGAATAACTTTCAAAGAACCAGGACAATACATACAGCGGAAAAATACTTCGCTTCAAAATGCACAAAATTGCATAAAATAGGCCCAGAATTCCTCATATATTTCAACATATATGGCATAAAAATCTTCCACAGTACATACAAAAATCCTCCACTTACAACTTCTTCAACATCAATAATTACTGTGGGAATCTGCTTCACTTATTCAAAGGCATTATTCATCAGCGACTTTCACATGTCTACTGAACTAACGATTATACATCCATTGTTCCTCTTTAAAAATTCTTATATTCATCAATTGTAATAATGACTGTTATTATTTAACCTTCGTGGGTTTCATTCATGAATCGATATGAAGTAAAAAACTTGCCAATCACAAATAAATTTAATAGCAAATACGATTAGACACTCCTCTCTGGTCTATCAAAATTGAGATTAATATCTTCAAAGTAACGCAGTATAAAAATACTATCTTCAATCAAAGTTCATCTAAACTGCATAAATAGTCGAATAGAATACAATCAGACTGTGGAATGCAAACATTATTGTTCCAATCTATAATTGAGAAAAACTCCTATCAAATGTTCATTACTATAGTGTATTCAATAATTCGTAGTCAAAGTTCCTATTTCATAAAATTGTCTGTAATGCAACGGTAATTAGAACTGACGATAAATGTCTATGTTGCAATCATGTTCATAAAACGACTAGTATTTCAAAGATCGTCGACAATGATAAAGATTTTAACGCTCTAAAATCTTTTAATTATTCTTCTTTCTTGAGGATGACAGAAAATTGGTCAAAGTAATTTACTGAATAGAATTACTTTAATAAAGTGACACGCTGTCTGAATTCAAATCTTCCATAGGAAATCATTAACTTTACAGTCAAATCGTGACTTCAAATATATGCAAATTACTGAAAGAATCTAATATATCAGTCTCAACTGATCCAAAATTATTTAAGTATGCCAATGACATAACCATGTCTTAATAAATCGTCGAAAAAGGCATCAATCATCGAATTGTACTGAGTACAGAAATATTAATCAAGAAAATGGGGCAAAATATAGGACACAAAAAATATGGGAAAAATGGTTGCTCAAATATCGCTACAAGACTCAAATAATACAAGAAACGTTCACGACTACCTTATCTGTTGATTGAAGTTCTCGAGGAAAGTTTTCAAAGAAAACTGCTGTTGGTTCCATTTCACCAGCGTAAAGATGTGCTCCGACCTCGAACCTGGAATCAGCGTCCTCGGAGAATCGAACTGCTTCCTTCTCCGGAAATTGCACTGCTCCGTGTATACGAAAGACATCCTTCTGGCAAAATTCTTCTTTTTGAGCCGGGTCCACCCTGGCCTCTCTTGAAAATTCCCTGAAGTTCTGGTCGTAATTCGCCATGAAGTTTATTGCAGTTATTTCCGCAGAAATATTCATAATCGTGGAGTATGAAAATATTTCCACTGTCATTTGATATAATTCAGCGATGGATTCACGATGCATGAGTGTAGTTGGATGTTCACTACATGCTCGCTTTTGTAGAAAGACGATTAACGAAGTTCCATGCTGCTATTTCACTCCATCGATATATGTCCCAATTGCATTAAAGCCTTAGCCTTCCATCTCAACTTCTGTTATAATCGTTGAAAGCACTGCAAGATTATAATGTTCCATAGTGGAATGTATCGTTGTATTACCAAACGTATTCTCCAATATCACTGTTGTAATCCACGTGTCAGCCGTAGTGTATAATGTGGAAATTTTAAAAGTGTTTCTCATGTGGCGAGAAAATCACTTTTGTTGGCAGCCTTAAAGTGCCAATATCTTTCGAAGTATAACTGTGAAATTGTCCAAATCTTCTACACACCTCAATGTTGTACTGCCCAATTGAATTATAATAAAGGCTGAAGTTAACTCTTTATATCTTATCAGGTAGAAACGTTAATGTGAGCGTTTCAACTTCACCTAGTTTCGAGCAGCGTAAAATGGAACTGCTCCGTGTTCGTTCGATGCGCCGGGCTTTTACCATGCACGCTAAAGACGACTTACTTCACTGAATCACTTGAAAACGACTATAAATCACCAGAAATATATATGCGATCTGACATATGAGATCTGAGCGTATGAGAGATATGCGTATCAGAGATATGAGAGATATGAGAGATATGAGTGCTCCTCTATCCTGTGCACGACCTTTTATTAACTTCTTAAGGGGCGTATCCATCCCTTCCATAGCCTGTTGCTCCGTCATCGCTGAAAGTTCTAACTTTGGCTATACTTGACGGATTTTCAAATTTCAAAAACTCAAAATTAATTTCTTCAAAATTCCAAATCAATGCCATAACTGAAAATAGATTTCCACAACTCTGCATGCCAAAAGTAATTAAATATGATAGTTTCAGCAATCTCCGTCTTCTTTCCAAACTATCGTTCATTGGTTCGAGCCTTTCCTCCAATAGCGTAACTTCTTCCTTAGCACAATACCTTGTTTCCTGCGACTGCGTCGTAAGTCTTAGATCTTTCTCGAACAAAATCATGACGTCACCAAGAATCTCAGCTCAACCAGCCTGCTTGCCTCAAGTCTGCGTCATCCGTGCCTACGTCATGAATATCCACGTCACAACTATGACATCCATAACTTTACTCATATTTTCCAATACAGCCACCGTGGTCTCAATATAATTCAATTTACGGGGGCAGTACCATCCCAGCATTTCCCCAAAGACGAAGTGGGAAACCACGGAAAACCACTTCGAGGATGGCTGAGGTGGGAATCGAACCCCCTCTACTCATTCGGATCACCCGAGGCTCAGTAGACCCCGTTCCAGTCCTCATACCACTTTTCAAATTTCGTGGCAGAGCCGGGAATCGAACCCAGGACCTCCGGGGCGGCAGCTAACCATGCTGACTGCTACGCTACGGAGGCGAAACTCAATGTATATTAACGGTCATATTTCCATTTGTCTGTTTGAACAGAGAACCTGACAACGTTTCCAGAATCCTCGGTAGTATACGTGTTTTCATGAACGGAGACCCTGATGATGTCACGCGGGAGAAGGGGTTCGATTCCCCGCCTGGGAGGATATTTTTACAATCTCGATGTACATTAACGGTCTTATTTCAATTTATCTGTATAAGGTTTTCAGAATCCTCGCTAGTATAGTGGTCAGTATCTCCGCCTCTCACGCGGGAACCGGTGTTCGATTCCCCGCCAGGGAGTGTATTATTTTCACCCTCGATGTTCATTAACGGTCATATTTCCATTTATCTGTATGAACGGAGAACCTGACAACTTCCGCACAATCCTCGCTAGTATAGTGGTCAGTATCTCAGCCTATCACGGGGGAGACCGGGGTTCGGTACCCCGCCGGGGAGGATATTCTTTACATTCTCCATGTATATTAACGGTCCTATTTCCATGTATCTGTATAAACAGCGAACCAGACCATGTTTTCAGTATCCTCGGTAGAATAGTGGTCAGGATCCCCGCCTGTCACACGGGGGCCTGGGGTTCGATTCCGCGCAGGGGAGGATGTTCTTTACATTCTCGATGAATATAAAGGTCCTATTTCCATTTGTCTGTATGAACAGAGAACCTGACAACGTTTGCGTTATCCTCGGTGGTATAGTGGTCAGTATCCCCGCCTGTCATGCGGGAGACCGGGCTTCGATTCCCCACCGAGGAAGATATTTTTGAACTCTCGATGTACATTAATGGTCCTATTTCCATTCATTTGTATGAACTGAGAACCAGATAATATTTCCTGTATCCTCGGTAGTATAGTGGTCAGAATCCCCGCCTGTCACGCGGGAGATCGGGGTTCGAAATCTCGCCGCAGGCTTTTTTTACACTCTCGATGTACATAAATGGTCCAATTTCCATTTATCTGTCTGTACAGAGAACATGATAGGGTTTTCAGAATCCTCGGTAGTATAGTGGTTTTCATCTGTATGAACGGAGAACCTGATAATGTCACGCGGAAGACCGGGGTTCTGTTCCCCGCCGGGGGGCTATTATTTACACTCTCGATGTATTGCGCCCGTTGACGCATGTTTGCTCAGGCAACAGAGACGAAAACGTATGCTGAAATATAACTGAACATACCCTGCGAGCGGCGGGAAAAATCTGAAGCAATATCGCTTATGATTATATTTTTACTTATTTTTCATGTTCCAAAAATCAAGTATAATTATAACTAAGTAATTCTGCATATTTGAAGTACAGCTTACTTCGTAAATCGAAGAAACTATCAATTTACGCGACCAGCTCATGTACTGAGAGCACGCCATATTTGGTAACACCAGTTCCTATTCGTCTGTGGAAGAGACAACATGTGCATGATGGAGCACAATTGAAAGGAAACCACGTGGCAGGAAAAATCTAAGAATAACTTTCTTATGGATAGCCATCATGGAATTGTGTAATAATTGAACGATTGAAGATATTCACCACTACGAAAACTGTAAAATATTTTTATTATTATCCGAGGTGAAATGATGGACTTGTGCGAAGAAAACTTTGCGACCGCATGGTCTCATTCTCACGCACATACACATGTTTCAGTGTTCTATAAACTGTGGATTTAACTAAATTTATAACTGTACAATATCTACTAGTACAATTTTTATTTGCCGGATGGGCAGTGATTTTGATTTATTTTTTGTTAAAATTTTATTGTGTAAATATCAGTGCAAGTCACGAGTGAGTGTCGCAAAGCGACAGAAACTAGAACCAGTGGCGGAGTGAAAAGGGCAATTTTTTACCACATATTATCTGCAGTGCGCGACAGTTTTATTTAATTATGTGCTACATTTTTACCAACGCTAACATCGCAATAATGATAAACCAGCAGATCTTCAGATACAACTCCAACCGCGCAATGGCATGTGATTGCTAAATCATGCGTGGGGAATTGGCGACGGAGGATGTCCAGACACAATGAAATGGTAACCTAAAGCCATACACGAGACCGCATACAACATCTCATGGCGGGACTCGAACTAAGTGACGCTGAATCTGTAAGTCAGATTAAATATTTATAGCGTATTGTAAGAGTGGAAAACAGTAGACTTAGTTTATTTTGGTTTCATTTATTTAGTGCACAATGCAGGTAGCTAATTATAAGACGCGTGTGGAAATTAATAGTTTATTAAACATTTATAGACGCCAGGAAGGCTGGATTTTCAATGCTCATTCGTATCATTTAAAACAGGTATTATCAACTTTTATTTTGTCAGACTGATGACAAATAAACTAGTTTGACAATGTTAAATCGGGGCCAAGGTTACGAGCCAAGTTCACTACACAGCACACTCGATTCTAGGCAGTGGATTAATATTTTGTTTTAGAAGGCTGTGAGATTCTTGACATTATTACAAGTGGAATGCAGAGTTCCGTTACTCACATTTATTGGCCAGAACAATACTTGAAAACAGGTTTATTTCTTTAATAGAAGCCACACAGTCAATGAATGAAATTGTATTTTGTAACCAAATGAACGCAGGTTCGATTTATTCAGGGAAGAGGCAATTTTATAAACGCACACACACAGTTAGCTTGTATCAGAAACCTTTATGTTTATTTAAAGCGTTGTCAGGATGTGTTTTGTACACATAATTTTATTACCAGCAATTCAAACGTGTATCGATTAGGATTCCACACTTTTGTAAATTAAGGGTATTATATGAGTCGTGACGGTGGATGAATACCTCCGACATTGTTATTGTGATTATGTCGGTGGTAATGAACTGATTAAAGTCGTACCAAAACCGAAGGCGCCTGGAACAATGGATCCGAAATAAGAGTAAGTAATTGGTGAAGACATAGGATGTCTAATAAGTGTGATGAAATATTGGTGAAGACACAGGGTGTCTCGTAAGCTATTGAACTATTGAGTTATTTGCTTAAGTTGGATACAAACGTTACCTGAATACACTGAACGCTTTTAAAGGTCCATCAACTGAACAACAATACTGGCAGGAATAAATAATTGTGTGAAACTCTAACAATAATAATCAAAAATAGGTTTTTGAAAACTAACAAATCTTATAAATTCCCCCTGAACCTAAATAAAATTTATAAACATTAAACATAAACTATTTTTCTGGACCAAACGTTAACACTTAGATACTGTTAAGCTATTGTAGATACATTTTGATACATTTTCACATGATTAGTCGACCACTAATTGGTGATGTGATAACTGAAGCACACACATCAGATTAGTAGCAATATGAGTCGATGTAATTGTTTAATTACTATCGCATTTGCAGGCTTTCCTATATTTTCTATTTTCTTAAAACTTTGACACTATGACCGTTTGTTACAAACAGTAACAAATCGAGTACGTAGGCAGTGCCAATTGCACAACCATAGGAGTGCTGAATTATTGTATGCATTTGTGTTGTATTAGCATAGCTTTTTTTAATTTTTATTCAGCAACATTGCGCACATAGCTTGATTTTCTTAGTAATAAACGCATCTCGTTTATTAATTAATGATAGTTAGGACTAGCTAAAACTTAACTCTAAGGATAAATGTTAGAGATGGCACCATCATAGCATAGGACAAATTTTCCCCTTGCTACTAAATGTAAATGTTCTAGTATTTGTAAACAAGTTTATGTCTTGCTTTGCTGTAAATTCTTTTGATGTTTGATCCACCCGTAAGTTATTTTGATGTAATTGCTTAGGGCCAATCGTACGTGCCATTCTCTTAGCTTGTTCATTTTGTCGAATTTTGTATTAGGACCATGAGAGCAATTTAGATCTTGTTTAGGACTTTTTTAAATATTTCTTTCAGGGCAGAATAATATCGGACTAGCCGTTTGCAACTCTCATGCTAGGCTAGGGATCTATTCTGAATAAAATTTATTTGTGATTTTAACCTAAGACTGACCTCTCTTTCATGTTTAGTTTTGTTATCGATGCATTCCTCTGAGCTGGTTAAAGATCGAACCTCACTAATTCCCGACACCCCCGAGTGCAGACTTTTGTGCTACACCAGCCTATGAATATATCGTCCCCCATACTTGTGTTAACTGGAAGAGGGTCTCGGAAGGGTCATTTGAAACCGGTGGCTCCCCGAAACCTTCGGCCAGCGGGCACAGTATATCAACGGTCCTATTTCCATTTGTCTGTTTGAACAGAGAACCTGACAACCATTTTTAGAAACCTCGGGGAAATAGTGGTCAGTATCCCCGCCTGTCACGCGGGAGACCGGGGTTCGATTCCCCGCCGGGGAGGATATTCTTTACACTCTCGATGTATATTAACGATCCTATTTCCATTTGTCTGTATGAACAGAGAACCTGACAACGTTTCCAGAATCCTCTGTAGTGGTCAGTATCCCCGCCTGTTACGCGGGAGACCTGGGTTCGATTCCACGCCGGGGAGGGTATTCTTTACATTCTCGATGTATATTAACGGTCCTATTTCCATTTGTCTGTATGAACACAGAACCTGACAACGTTACCAGAATACTCGGTAGTATAGTGGTCAGTATCCCCGCCTGTCACGCGGGAGACCGGGGTTCGATTCCCCGCCGGGTAGGATATTCTTTACAATTACGATGTATATTAACGGTCCTATTGCAATTGTCTGTATGAACAAAGAACCTGATCATAATTTTAGAATCCTCGGTAATGTAGTGGTCAGTATCCCCGCCTCTAAAGCGGGAGATCGGCGTCCGATTTCCCGCTGGGGAGGAGATTTTTACAATCTCGATGCACATTAACGGTCCTATTTCAATTTATCGGTATGAAAAGAGCACCAAAAAGTGATTAGAGATTCCTCGGTAGTATAGTGGTCAGTATCTCCGTCTCTCACGGGGGAGACCGGGTTTCGATCCCCGCCGGGGAGGCTATTCTTTACACTCTCGATGTATATTAAAGGTCCTATTTACATTTGTCTGTATGAACAGAGAACCTGACAATGTTTGAAGAATCCTCGGTAGTATAGTGGTCAGTATCCCCGCCTGTCAAGCGGGAGACCGGGGTTCGTTTCCCCGCCGGGGAGGAAATTTTTTACACTCTCGATGTATATTAACGGTCATATTTCCTTTGTCTGTACGAAAAGAGAACCTGACAAGGTTTGTAGAATACTCGGTAGTATAGTGGTCAGTATCCCCGCCTGTCACGCGGGAGGCAGGGATTCGATTTCCCGCCGGGGAGGATATTCTTTACACTCTCGATGTATATTAATGGTCCTATTGCCATTTGTCTGTATGAACAGAGAACCTGATCATATTTATAGAATCATCGGTAGTGTAGTGGTCAGTTTCCCCGACACTAACGCGGGAGACCGGCGTTCGATTCCCCATCTGGGAGGATATTTTTACAATCTCGATGTACATTAACGGTCCTATATCCATTTACCTTTATGAACAGAGAACCAGGAAATGCTTTCAGAATCCTCGGTAGTATAGTGGTCATTATCCCCGCCTGTCACGTGGGAGACCGTGGTTCGATTCGCCGCCGGGGAGGATATTCTCGATGTATATTAACGGTGTCGCCTCCGTAGCGTAGCGGTCAGCATGGTTAGCTGCCGCCCCGGAGATCCTGGGTTCGATTCCCGGCTCTGCCACGAAATTTGAAAAAGTGGTATGAGGACTGGAACGGGGTCTACTCAGCCTCGGGTGTTCCAAATGAGTAGAGGGGGTTCGATTCCCACCTCAGCCATCCTCGAAGTGGTTTTCCGTGGTTTCCCACTTCGTCTTCGGGCAAATGCCGGGGTGATACCTTCTTCAAGGCCACGGCCGCCTTTCCCTATTCCTTGCCTATCCATCCTGACCTTCCATTACCTTCCCTCATGAGGCCCCTGTTCGCTTTGCAGGTGAGGCCGCCTGGGCGAGGTGCCAATCACACCTCACCAGTTGTATCCGTTCCGATTAGATGTTCCCAGCTCTAGGATACTGCCCGTAGTGGCGGTAGTGCTGAGTTCCCTCGCTGAGTCCGTGGGTTCCAACAACCTGGAGGGTAAACGACTAAGAAAGAAAGAAGATTAACGGTCCTATTTCCATTTGTCGGTATGAACAGAGAACCAGACATCGCTTCCAGATTCCTCGGTAGTATAGTGGTCAGTATCCCCGCCTGTCACGCGGGAGACCGTGGTTCGATTCCCGGACGGGGAGGATATTCTACACAATATCGATGTACACACATCAAAAAAAGTTTTGCATCACCTCGGTTCCCAGATCTCCGGCATATAGACGTTGACTGTGTATATTGTATCCAAGATACAGTCCCTTTGACTGTTCATAGATGTCACTAAAACTGCTCAAAGATGTAAACAACCATGCATGAGCAGGGCCTATTAGACGGAGGGGGTACGACAGCCGATCAGTTCCAGTCATTCCACCAGGACGAAGGTACGCTGCTCATGTTGTCTGTAGTTCTACCATGCCTAGAAGGTCAATACCGCAGTTCGATCGCGTCCGCATTGTTACTTTGTGTCAAGAAGGGCTCTCAACAAGGGAAGTTTCCAGGCGTCTCAGAGTGAACCAAAGCGATGTTGTTCGGACATGGAGGAGGTACAGAGATACAGGAACTGTCGATGACAGGCCTCGCTCAGGCCGCCCAAGGGCTACTACTGTAGTGGATGACCGCTACTTACGGATTGCCGCTCGGAGGAACCCTGACAGCAATGCCACCATGTTGAATAATGCGTTTCGTTCAGCCACAGGACGTCGTGTTTCAACTCAAACTGTGCGCAATAGGCTGCATGATGCGCAACTTCACTCCCGACGTCCATGGCGAGGTCCAGCTTTACAACCCCGACACCATGCAGCGCGGTACAGATGGGCCCAACAACATGCTGAATGGACCCCACGGAATTGGCATCACGTTCTCTTCACCGATGAGTGTCGCATATGCCTTCAACCAGACAATCGTCGGAGACGTGTTTGGAGGCACCCTGGCCGGGCTGAACGTCTTAGACACACTGTCCAGCGAGTGCAGCAAGGTGGTGGTTCCCTGATGTTTTGGGGTGGCATTATGTGGGGCCGACGTACGCCACTGGTGGTCATGGAAGGCTCCGAAACGGCTTTACGATACCTGAATGACATCCTCCGACCCATAGTGCAACCATATCGGCAGAATATTGGAGAGGCATTTGTCTTCATGGACGACAATTCTCGACCTCATCGTGCACATCTTGTGAATGCGTTCCTTCAAGATAACGACATCGCTCGACTACAGTGGCCAGCATGTTCGCCAGACATGAACCCTATCGAACATGCCTGGGATATGTTGAAAAGGGCTGTTTATGGACGTCTTGACCCACCAACCACTCTGAGAGATTTACGCCGAATTGTCGTTGAGGAGTGGGACAATTTGGACCAACAGTGTCTTGATGAACTTGTGGATAGTATGCCACGGCGAATACAGGCATGCATCAATGCAAGAGGACGTGCTACTGGGTATTAGAGGTAGTGGTGTGTACTGCAATCTGGACCACAAATGCTGAAAGTCTAGCTGTATGATGGTACAACATGCAATGTGTGGGTCTCATGAGCAATAAAACGAGCTGAAATGTTGTTTGTGTTGATCTCTATTCCCTTTGTATTTAACGGTTCCGGAACTCTTGGAACCGAGGTGATGCAAAACCTTTTTTTGATGTGTGTATATTAACGGTACTATAGCTCGGTAAAATTAGACAAATCGAAGGAAAAAATCCCGCTGTTTTGAAAATTTGTACAGTTGTTCCTTGGTATCCAAATTTCAAGAAAATAAAAAGTCCTTGAGGGTGGGGGGGGGGGGCGAGCTCGAGGGAGGGGTCCCTTTATAGGGGCCCTATTTTAGTTTTTCGCTTGTATCTCAGTAACTATCACTCGTTCGAATAAACCTTAAAGCTAATAAAATTTACTACAAAACTGGTCCTAAGCTGTTTTTATGTAGGACTAATACTTTCGGAGTTAAGGGGCAGAGAAAGTACAAACATTTCAAAAAATCGGGATTTATTTATTACTAGCTGAAGTACCCGTGCTTCGCTACGCGTCATAATTAAATTAAAATGTGAAGGTGACAGTGTTAAAACAGGGTATAGGCGAGGTGCTGCGCAGAGGGAGATTAAGGATGGAAGATTTTGTCCATCTACACCGCTCGGCGTTGACCGTGTTTTATAGCACACATTTAGGTTTTACTCGCTAACCGTTGGAGATACCTTTCGGATAGAAAATGTAATTTTAAACCTCGTATATCCCATCAAAAGTTTGCTATTTATCAACGTTTTCTTTTTATTTGAAATGGAAATATGAAAGTTTGAAACCAAAGGGTGTAGATACGTCACTAAAATGGTCACCATCTTTAAATAGTGCAAAGTATTGAAATCAAAAGAAACCTATATGTTAACCAGCTAAATCAGCTACTTCCATGTAAAAATTCATGTAAATCGGACCAGTGGTACTTGCGTGATTAAGTAATACACAGACACACACCATCTCATTTCTTGCCTCGCTTCGCTCGCGTCATAGTCGTGTCATATTGTTATTCAATGAAATGCAGGTTTAACCCCGTTACCACCACTTTAGAACCTGAATATCCAAAAATCCCTTCTTAGTAGACTTTTTCGACACACATCAAACATATCCCCAAAATATCATTATTCTAACTTTAATAGTTTCGGTTAGTCGATGAGAGTGAACATCCAAAAATCCTTCCTTAGTGGACGTTTTTCTTCCAGAATTTCACCCCCCCCCCCCATAGGCCCCTTAAATTTGATTTATGAAAAAACGGTCGAACACCTATTTATTTTATTTATTTATTTATTTATTTTTAATCTGATTATTTTCCTCCGAGTTTCAAACTCCTCGCCTATGTCGTTTAAGAGATACACGCTCCGTTAAGAATCTTTCAACCCCCCACGTTTCATCCCTTTCACCTCATAATATACACTACATCGAAAAACTATTAGACATGTGTCAGCTTATTTTTTATGATTAGTATATATGCCAAGTATCACATCCCCAAATGAAATCACTCGTGAGATATTGTTATTCAATGAAATGCACGTTTACCTCCTTAACACCTATTTAGAACCTGAATATTCAAAACTCTTTCCTTAGTGGACGTTTTCGACATACAACGAACATATCCCCAAAATTTCATGTTTCTAACTTCAATAATTTTGGCTTGGCGATGATGAGTGAGTGAGTGAGTCAGGACATTTTCTTTCATTTATTTTTGATAATTTCTCCCCTCCCCATGAACCCTTTAAATTGGATATATGAAACAAACGGTCGAACACCTATTTACTTATTTAAAGCTGTTATCGCCCTGAGTTTGATGAGTGAGTGAGTCAATCAGTTAGGACACTTTCTATCCTGTTTTCTTCCCCCAGAATTTCACCCCTCTCCAAGGGTCCCTTAAATTGGATTTATGAAAAAACGGTGGAACACCTATTTACTTGTATTTTAAGCTGTTTTTCCCGCCGAATTTCAAACTTCTCGCCCATGTCGTTTATGAGATACACACTCCGTTAAGAATCCCTCAACCCCCAATTTTCATCCCTTTCACCTCATAATATACACAACATCGATAAACCCTTAGATATATGTCTGATTATTTTTAATGATTAGTTTATATACCGAATATCACATCCCCAAAAGAAACAACTCATGAGATATCGTTATTCAATGAAATGCACGTTTACCCCCTTAACATCTCTTTAAAACCCGAATAAACAAAAATCATTCCTTAGTTGACGTTTTCGACATACAGCGAACATATTCCCAAAATTTCATTTTTCCAACTTTTATAGTTTTCGCTGGGCGTGATGAGTGAGTGAGTCAGACAGGACATTTTCTTTCAATTATTTTTACCTGAATTTCACCCCTCCCCATGTGCCCCTTAAATTAATTTATGAAAAAACGGTCGAACACCGATTTACTTATTTATTTAGCTGATTTTTTTCGCCGAGTTTCAAATTTCTCGCCTATGTCGTTTAAGAGATAGGCCTACACGCTCCGTTAGGAATCCTTCAACCCCCACTATTCACCCCTTTCACCTCATAATAATACACCACATCGAAATACCCTTAGACACATGTCTGCTTATTTTTAATGATTAGTTTATATGCCGAGTATCACATCCACAAAGGAAAACACTCGTGAGATATTGTTATTCAATGAAATGCAGGTTTAACCCCCTTAAGACCCATTTATAGCCTGAATATCCAAAAATCCTCCCTTTGTGTACGGTTTTGACATACAACGAACATATCCCCAAAATGCCATGTTTCCAACTTCAATATTTTTGACTGGGCGATGATGAGTGAGTGAATGAGTCAGGACATTTTCTTTCATTTGTTTTTCTTCAGAATTTCACCCCTCCCGATGAACCCCTTCAATTTGATTGATTAAAAAACTGTCGAATAGCTATTTACTTACTTTAAAGCAGTTTTTCCCCCTGAGTTTGATGAGAGAGTCAGTCAGTCAGTCAATCAGTTAGTACACTTTCTTTCCTGTTCCCCCCCGAATTTCACCCCTCCCCATGGGCCCCTTAAATTGGATTTATGAAAAAACGGTCAAACACATATTTACTTATTTTTATGCTGTTTTTTTCCCGCTAAGTTTCAAATTCCTCGCCTATGTCGTTTAAGAGATACACGCTCCGTTAGGAATCTTTCAATCCCTACTTTTCACCCCTTTCACCTCATAATATACACCACATCGAAAAACCCTCAGACTCGTGTCTTTTTATTTTTAATGATGAGTTTATGTGCCGAGTATCACATCCCCCAATGAAACCAATCGGGAGATATTGCTATTCAATGAAATGCAGGTCTACCCCCTTAACACCCCTTTAGAACCTGAATATACAAAAATCCTCTCTTAGTGGGCATTTACTGCCCTTGGGGAAGCAGCATACCAAATTTCATTCCAATCCGTTCGGTGGTTTCTGAGATTTCGTGATGAATGAATGAGTGAGTGAGTGAGTGGTATGTGACAAATATATAGTAGAAGATAGTGTCAAGTCTTTGTTATGCTAAACTCGGTTGACAGTGCTGTGTGAGTAGGTGAGTAACTAACGGGATTTCAAGTAAAGATGCTCATTTTCTATACCGGTAGTGCAGAGCGCAACTGGCATCCAGACGGCCGTGTCTCGACTTGAGCTATGTTGCCATGGAAACTATCTGCCTTGCCATTCCTTCATGAGTATATTTTATGATTTGATTAGCCTGTGCTTGAGTGCAAAAGGGCCGAAATCAGAAGAATGAGAAAGAGTATCGAAAATTCATGTAGCCAGCGGTTCCTTCTGGGTCCTAAACTATGTGTATGCAAAATTTGGTTGATATTGGTGGAACGGTGTAGATTTGTATACGGAAACAACCCACCCACCCACCCACCCACCCACCCACCCACATACATACATACAGACTTTCACTTTTATATTTTGAAAAATTCTAAGTTGCAGTCTGCACTTAAATTAAAAAACAGATACACACACTAATACAGCCATCACAATTAACACCGGTTATCAGACAGATTCTACACACACCCAAAGTACACGGGGCTACATGACCGCGTTGTCGCAGCCCCTAAACTTAAGAACCAACCAACCAACCATCACTTTTATATATAAGATAATGAAACAATCAAGTGTCAGGGTCGTTTATCAATCAAGCAGTCATCTTGTCAGGGTCGACAATCTCATCTTCGTCCAGGCTTGCGTCATCCACAACTGGAAGGTCATTGGTGCAGGCTCCCTCGCAGTTTCCACACACTGTTGTGCAGTGGATTTCTGCCTTGCGACACCCACAACGTGCCCCACAACCTGTCGCACATTTGCAGAAATTTGTGTTGAGGACTGAGGCAGGGGCAGCAGGTTCCATTCTCCATTGTCATAACAGGTCCAAGATTTCTATTGACGCCCCTCGCCCAACCTTTAGCCCATTTTCACCAATGTTTTCATACATCTCCAGCGAAAGGACCCCTAATTTGCCAACGTCTTCAGCAGAGGGAGATGTTCTCATCCTCCCTATCGGCAGAGCAGGAGGAAGCATTCGTGCTGGGGTGTGGCACTTTATATCGCCCATGCTGTGGAATGCTTTGAATTCGTCTAATGTGGCAACGTTATAGTCAGCATTGTCAAATACATACTGGCTGAAGACACCTGGTGGTATGAGTTGTTGAGGATTGTGAATGGCAGATACCTCCAACATTTTAGCATCATTATATGAGGCACTGAACCCAAGATTTGCTAGCAAGTTTACCAAGCTCTTAGCACCAAATTCCCGATGTATAAAGAAGACAATACCATGCATGATAGGGGAAACAAAAGAACGAGGGCGTAGAGCGCTTATGATTGCATGGGAAAGAAACACTTCTCTTTTCTTCGCTTTCAGTGGATCCTGGGTCCTTGAACTTAAAAGTGCTTCCAAGAAAACAGAGAGAGTTGAAGGGACCATCTGATCTGCCTCATCAAGGAAACCATCACTTGCGGGGTAACGACTAGTGTCGGAAGCTTGACTCTGTATGTCTCTTTTTTATTATAGCAGCTGCAGTTCGAACAACTCTCAAGCGTTCTTCTTCTGCAGTTTACTCCTCGAAGTGGAATCATACCACGATGCGTTCAAAATGTTGGGATCACTTCCCGAAAGCAAAGCACAGTCTTGTAGGTGGGTGATTATTAAACGATCACCATATGTCTCGTTCAGCTTATCTTTAACTGTTCTCATCGATGGCTTTTCCCCAGTTATTGCGTCCATCACCTCATGCAGGGAATACTGACAGTTATCTTTGTCATTGAGAAAATTGTATATCTCTTCCATTGCACTTGCCACATAATCATTGACAGGACGCCCTCTTTTCTCACCGATTGAATGTTTTCTTGAAAATAACTTTTTGCAGCAGTTGTCATGGTAAATGGCATCAGCTGCAATCAAATCACCGATAATACTGATCCGTCTTGATAGTTGTTGTCCCCATTCGTCCTCCCTTTGAGTGGCAGCATCCAAAATGTTTTGCTTCATCTCTAGGCTGCGTACATTGTAGACTTGCTGACTTTGGTCCACAGGTTTTTTCTTCTGTTTCTGATGAAACTCATCATCTATCAGTTCACAGCAAAAGAAACACTTGGCTTTGAAATCAAATTCAGGTGCACTGGAGCACCGAGATCTTACTTGTGAGGTCGATGGCTCGTTTCTCGAAGAAACAGTAATGGTGTTTGGTCTGGCATAATTTTTTCGGCAGGAAGTGTGAACAACTCCGTCGGTTTCGTTTTTGAATCGGTCCTTCTTCCCATCGTGTCTTGAAATGCTGGCCCTCAGTAGCCCTTGCATTCCCCTTTCACCAACAACCCCGGCGTCTCTAAAAGCAACGGTAGTTAAAAGGGACGTAAAACCAATAACATTATTATTATATTCAACAGTCTCATCACAAATCAAACACCTCTCAGCCATTATAATGAGGCGAGAGTGGAATTACACGGACAATGAATGCTCTTCACTCTTGTACTTCTTTACTTGTTTCCGAAACAAACAAACAAACAAACAAACATAATATGCTGCCTGTTACCATCCTTTGTTAAAATACGGTTTTTATTGCCGTGACGACAATGTTTAGCTTTTCTCAGTAAACGAAATTAACCACCAGTTAATTTTTAACAATCGCTGGTGACATGCAGCCTTAATATTATATCTGAAATACTCATAAGCAAGGCGTATAGCAGTGAGAATGTGAATAAATCAAGGTTTTTTGAAATGTAGGTACATTCTTGGCCCCATAACTCCGAAAGTTATAGTCCTACGTAAAAGAAGTGTAGGACCAATATTGTAGTAAATTCTATTATCTTTAAGTTTTATTCGAACAACTTGTCGCTACGAGTGATAGTTACTGAGATACAAGCGAATAACTAAAATAGGGCCCCTATAAAGGGCCCCCCTTCCTCGAGGTCGCCCCTCTACCCATAAGGACTTTTTATTTTCTTGAAACTTAGATACCAAGGAACAATTGTACCAATTTTCAAAACTCCGAGATTTTTTCCTTCGATTGGCCTCTTATTTGTATAATTTTACTGGGCTACTATTGACATTTGTCGGTATGGACAGAGAACCTGACAACGTTTCCAGAATCCTCGGTAGTATAGTGGTCAGTATTCCCGCCTGTCACGCGGGAGACCGGGGTTCGATTCACCGCCGGGGAGGTTATTTTTTACAATGTCGATGTATATCAACGGTCCTATTGCCATTTGTCTGTATGAGCAGAGAACCTGATCACATTTTTGGTATCCTCGGTATTGTAGTGGTAAGTATCCCCTCCTCACACGTGGGAGACCGGGGTTCGATTCACCGCCGGGGAGGGTATTTTTACAATCTCGATGTACATTAACGGTCCTATTTCCATTTATCTGTATGAACAGAAAACCGGACAATGTATCAAGAATCTTCGGTAGTACTGTATAGTGGTCAGTATCCCCTCCTGGCACGCGGGAGACCGGGGTTCGTTTCCCCGCCGGGGAGGACATTCATTACAACGTCGATGTATATTAACGGTGCTATTGCCATTTGTCTGTATGAAAAGAGAACCTGATAATACTTTTAGTATCCTCGGTAGTGTATTGGTCAGTATCCCCGTCTGTCACGCGGGAGACCGGGTTTCGATCCCCGCCGGGGTGGCTATTCTTTACAATCTCAATGTATATTAACGGTCCTATTTCCATTTGTTTGTATGAACAGAGAACCTGACAACGTGTCCAGATTCCTCGGTAGTATAATGGTCAGTGTCCCCGCATGTCATGCGGGAGACTGGGGTTCGATTCCCCGCCTGGTAGGATATTCTTTACACTCTCGATATATATTAACGGTCCTATTTCCATTTGTCTGTATGAACTGAAGTAGTGGTTTTGGGGGGGTTCTGGCTCCTCCCCCTCCTCACCCTCCTCACAAGATGGCGGCGGCGCCATATCTCTCGAACGCATGTTCGGATTTTGACGAATGAGGTGTCATTGAACTCGGGCTGATACCCCATTTCCAATGGATAACATATTTCAACCCCAAAATAAAACCTACCCCTACTAGGGGGTGAAAATGTAATTTTTTAGAAAATCTCGCTTTTCAAGTGCGACATGTGGCAGTTTGAATGTTAATATGAAATTAAACGTTGTTCCACACAAGAGACATGTGTACGGTGGAAAGCCACTATGATTTAACATGCTTGTTTTTTGTTTTTTCACATGCCCACTCATGGCTTTTGTAAGAGGGCGGGCTTTTTAAAGATGGCGGCTGTAGAGTAACCTAACCTAATCCCACCCACGAGGGATGATAAAGAAGTATTTTAAGCAGCGCTTGTCGATAGCCAAACAAATAATCAAGGAGGATCTTGTCAGGCCTTGAGGTGAGAGCCCCTGTTAGTGTTGACGAGCCTCTGTTGTCGGGTCCCTGTTGATGGGTTATTGTTGACGGGTCATTGTTGACGAGTCATTGATGATGAGTCCCTGCGGACGGGTCATTGTTGACAGGTTATTGTTGACGAGTCATTGTTGACGGGTCCTTGTTGACGAGTCCCTGTGGACGGGTCCTTGTTGACGGGTCCCTGTTGACGGGTCATTGTTGACGAGTCCTTGTTGGCAGGCCCTTGTGGACGAGTCCTTTTTGACTTATCCCTTTGGACCGGCTCCTTTGGACTGATCCCTATGGACTGACCCATGTATTTATCCAAATTATGTCAAAGGGCCTAACTACATTTGCGTGTAAAGCAGTGTGTTGAACTAACGTTGTTCGCCAGTCCTTACCACTACAATTTGATAACGATATGAAAGGAAAGTGACGAAATACATGTGAACATGTGCGAGATGACATTATTGCCAACCCCCTTGTGAAAACCACATGTAAGCTAACAAGTCACATCCTGTTTTATTTCGTACGTGAGAAAATACAAGTTCATGTGTAATATGACCTACACAAGTGTTCACCTTGTAGGTTAGCTGTGCACGTGCAAGATAAGAGCTAACAAGTCACATCCTGTTTTGAGTGTGATGGGAGGTGAATGGGAGGAGAGGGGGAGAGTCGGTGTAAGAGAGAACACAGGTGAAGAGAGAAAGAAATATGTATTGCTCATAATACATGTAGAGCTGAGGACTGTACACACATAGGGCTATAGGTTAAGTACAACATGAGTGAATAAATAAATACAAAGTGCACAGTTTCATACAACATGTAATGTATTAATCCATGAATTAAAGGCTGAGCTAAATCCCAACCATTTTACATATAGTTTATTTCCTTTTTGCTTCAATACTTTTTCCACAAGGTAATGTTTAGGAAACACTGTCTTTTGGAGTTCTTGGAGATAAAAACCTGCCTTTTATGGGTTGATGGTTGAGGTCCTCGAGTAAATAGGTGACTGGGCTGTTCAGGTTGACTTGACGAATTCGAAATAGTTCACTCCCCTAATTTGGTGTGTAACCTTTTTCGAAGACAGACTTAAATCTGCTCACACGAGCATGGTCCCCGATGTTAAGGCGATGACGTTTAGTGTCTGCTGTTTTTATGGGGTTAAACAATTTATCCAGTCGCGGAATATTTTTGGTTACAAGTCGTGGCTTAGTCCCAATGGTTCTGTGTTTGGTGTCATTGTAACGTGATACTAGCTCAGGTAACAAGTCCAGCCAGCGATAAGAGCCTTGAGCGGTAAAGGCTTTCCACATATGGGTTTTCAATGTTCGGTTAAACCGCCCGTCCACACTGGCTTTGAGATTGCTGTATGCGGTGTAATGGTGAATATCCTTAGATTTGAGAAAACTGGAGAAATCCTTGTTGAAAAATTCCTTTCCCTGATCGGTTTGTAGCAACTGAGTTTGACGTTTGGATTGTTGAATAATATGTTTAAATGCCTTGGTGACTTGCGGACCAGACTTGCGACTCACGGGTTGCACAAACGACATTTTGGAATACACATCAATGACCGTCAACATATAGCGTACACCATCGTTAAAACTAGCATAAGGTATCATTTTCTACTAAATCGGCTTGTCAAAGTTCATCCACGCGTTGTGAAATCATCTTAAGTCGCGGATAGTGACGTCTAGCTGGGCGATGCAACTCATGAGCAATACCCACTTTAATGAGTGAAGGCTTAAACAATAATTTTGGCATTTCGAAGTTCTTCAATTTCTTGAATTTCCCAATCATGACCGGTATGGCCGGCTTGACGTGAGGCATGCAACAGCTGTAGTCGCTGGACGAGCTTATTGGGATTGTGCCAGTAGGTAACATCCACAAGGGGTTTTAATGTTTTAAATGTCACTCCCGAAGCGGACACTTTACAACGACCACTTTGACTGGTGGGAAACATTTTTGCAATGATGGTTTTATACAGGGTGTTTCAAAAAGAATATACGTATTACAAAGTATTATTTTGTCCAAACTATCGATCGCTGCGCCTCGGCTCGGTTATTGGAGAAACGAATGCATAGTCTAGTTTATATTAATAGCCGCTAGATGTCAGTTGTTTCTGTTTTGCTTGGTAACCGTCATATGTATAAAATGGATACCCTGCAGAAATAATTTTGTGTTCTCGAGTTTGCGAAGTGCAATTCCGTGATTACAGTGCAAATACGTTTCAGGTTGAGGTACCAAATTGATCCTCCGAATGGGTGGAACATTCGCAGATGGTATCAACAGTTTGTACAGTAGATACAGGATGCGTATGTAAAAGAAGAGTCCTGGCTGCCCTCTTGTTTCTGAAGAAAATGTTGCACAAATTCCAACATATTCCTTCAAAATCAACTCGTCGTGCCAGTCGGGAGTTACAACTGCCTACAACAACAATTTGGCGTGTTTTGAGACGTCGATTGGTTATGAAGCCGTACAAGTTACAGCTGTTACAAGCTCTGCGTCCTGATGACAAACGCAAACGTGTTGCATTTTGTAAAGAGATTCATGATGCTATTGACAATGAAGCGACTTTCCATGTTAGTGGTCAGGTAAACAAATATAATATTCGAATTTGGGGCCTACAGAACCCACATGCAGTCATTGAACATGTACGAGATTCGCCCAAAGTCAATGTGTTTTGTGCGATATCCCGATCATCTGTTTACGGCCCATTCCTCTTAGATGGAAACACGGTTAACGGTTAGCAGTATCTCGCTATGTTACAAAACTGGTTGTTTTCGAGGCTGCACGAAGACTTCATTTTTTGGAGTCGCCAAGTGCGTGAATATCTGAATGAAACTCTACTAAACCGTTGGTTTGGTCGTCAAGTAGCTGACGACTTGGCATGTCTCAGCTGGGCTCCACGGTCACGGGACTTGATACCCTGTGATTTCTTCCTGTGGGGTTTTGTAAAGACAACGCGTATGTACCAGCACTCCCACAGAACCTGGAAGAGTTGAAGAACCGGATCCGTACTGCCATAACATCAGTAATAATAATAATAATATCGTATGGCCTCGGGTGCCTGGTGCAAGCTTTGTTAGTTGACACCCAGAGGGTAGCTTGCATGTCGAATTTCGTCGTTCCTTTGAACGCTAAGAAAGTCAAGGAGGTTAGATATCTAAACTCCTTGACACTACACGCTTTCAAGTAGAGAATGGAGGAACTTTGTGTTGGCGGAAAATCCCGAGATTAATTTTGCCATTGAACACTGCCTACTGAATTCAAATGGGTTCTTTAACATGCCAACAACGTATGACATGAGTATCGTGATTTTTGTCGCCTTCAAAAATCACTTACCTTGGCCAGGGGCGAACCTGCAATCTTGGGGTTGGTAGTCCGACACTATAACCACTCACCCACCGTGGCAAGCATAACATCAGTGACGAAGGACATGCTTGCCCGAGTATGGGAGGAATTTGAGTATCGGTGTGATATTGTTCATGTTGCTGATGGAGGACATATTGAACATCTGTAATATAAACTTGAGAGGTTCTTAAATATGTGTGTAAAGTATCATATTCGTATAACTTAAAGTTTAATAAATATATGCATGCGAAATACGTATATTCTTTTCGAAACACCCTGTATTTTTTATATATATTGGCATTCACTTGTTGAGTGGGATCATACTGTCTTTTGTGGGCATGGGTGTCCAATAAAATGGATTTATATTTACCAAGGTCCTCTGGCGTATAATCTTGGGAAGAGGGAGTCCCAGAGAATAGCAGCTTTAACAGTCCTGGTGTTAATTTATAGTTGATCTTTTTAATGACAACTTTAGTACGACCAAATTTAATCGATGAATCACCAATTTTAAAACTATCATCCTCATAGTCGCCTCCGTAGCGTAGCGGTCAGCATGGTTAGCTGCCGCCCCGGAGGTCCTGGGTTCGATTCCCGGCACTGCCATGAAATTTGAAAAGTGGTTTGAGGACTGGAACGGAGTCTACTCAGCCTCAGGTGTTCCAAATGAGTAGAGGGGGTTCCATTCCCACCTCAGCCATCCTCGAAGTGCTTTTCCGTGGTTTCCCACTTCGTCTTCGGGCAAATGCCGGGATGGTACCTTATGTAAGGCCACGGCCGCCTCCTTCCCTCTTCCTTGCCTATCCATCCTGACCATCCATTACCTTCCCTCATGAGGCCCCTGTTCGCTTTGCAGATGAGGCCGCCTGGGCTAGGTGCCAATCACACCTCACCAGTTGTATCCATTCCGATTAGATGTTCCCAGCTCTAGGACACAGCCCGTAGAGGCGGTAGTGGTGAGTTCCCTTGCGGAGTCCGTGGGTTCCACCAACCTGGTGGGTAAACGACTAAGAAAAGAAGAAGAGAAAAATCATCCTCATAGCGAACACCATACGTGGTATCTGTGTTTCCAATAAATAGATTGGTGAAATAGGGTTCCAGTGTTGATCCATAATATTTTATTAAAATGTTTTTCAGTTGAGCTTTATGTTGAGGGGTGGCCAAGAGTTGTGAAAACGGAGACGATCTGGAAGGACAAGGTGTTTCGACCATGGCCAAGGATTTCTTTTTTCTTAATAACTCTGCAAGGGGTGAGGCCTTTTTTTTTTTAATGGCGTAAACACTTGTTCCTCGTCATCCTCAACTTCACTAACACTAGTTAAATCTTCCTGTCCTGTTCCTCTTCCTCAGGGTCCTTGTGGTGCGTCTGAGTGGCTTGAGAAACGGTAGGTAGCGTTTCAGATGGCTTGAAAGAGGGTTTCAACATGGCTTTTAGCGAAGGTGCTAAATGTTGTTGAATAAACAAAGCATGATCCGCACGTGATCGTTTCAATTGACGGAACTTTTGGCGAATAGTATTTTTTGCTCTAATAATATGCTTTTTCAATTGACTCTCTGCTAACGCCATAGTGTCTTGACAAATGACTTGAAAGGGAATGACACAATGCCTTAAATAGCAATAAAATGATCAAACCCTAAGCAATACCGCCCTTGGTTGAGTTCACTTTGTTTGTCAATCACTAAACATACATGACGTTGAGTGTTCCAGCACTTAGCACACAATTCTGTAAACATTTGAAAGGTCATATCCGGATTCACATGTTCATTATAAATGTGACGACTGTTCCTCTCGTCCTGGCGAAATAAAACAATGACATTGGCATTGTCACGAATCAACTGTTTGGACATTTTATAATACGTTTGTCCAAGATAGAAGCAATCGATATGTTTGTGTCGACCCATGCTGAAATAGCTTTGAATGATACCTTGTCGTTCAGTGGATACATCGTCGAAAATGATGAGTGAATCAGGCTTTACCTCATCCGGTGAAATAACATTTTCTTGCATGGAAAATGTGAAATAACCCATATTCTCATTTTGTAATTCAGACATGACTTGATCCAGAAACACGTAGAGGGGTTGGTAGAGAGATTTTGCAAAAATATAAATATTTTGAAAACGCAGACCATTGGGCGCTTTAATAAGCGTCAGCAAAAGATTAGTCTTTCCACATCCCGAAGGCCCCACAATAATGCAGCGAATGGAAAATGGAAACAATGAACCATGACGTTGTTCATGTGATGTGGGACAGAATTGTGAAACCGTGTCCCGTACGGGGAATGACTCTTGCTGCTTAATAATCTTCATTTCAACTAAGGCTTAGAGAGGCTAGCTGGCTGTCTATATACATGGAACCGAGCCTTGTTATATAAACAGTACACTCGTACTACAGGTTGACGATGGATGTCTTTGGACGTGCGTTGATGGCCAAAGCTAGGTCTGTCCTCATACATGATCCTAAACAAGAAACAGATCCTGCTAAAAAACACTATGTGGATAGGTCTGTAGGGCCACGCACTAAACAGGGAGATTATGACTTTAAGGGAAAGCGGTTAACCCATGTGAAACATCCTCAAGTGTCTACATATGTTACTACAAAAAAGTATGTGGATAACAAGGTCTGTCTGTTAGGTAGTCAGCCCGAAGGCTGGTTGGATCCTCAAAAAGCACCGCCGATACGTTATGTGAGTAGATACCCACAAAAACCCAAGGCAGTGCTATATTGAGGCGTTCTAGGCAAGAAGAGGAGTGAGGTAGTTTGCCATTGCTTTCCTCACTGAGTCAGAACATTACTCCTAACCCTATGAGTAGAACCTTTCACAGCATTCACAGGCACTGACTGTGCCCTGAATGCCATTACTAAGCACCACCCATACCTCAGTAGCTTCCATAAAATCACAGCCATGAGTGAGACTGAGACATCGGTGAAAAGCCACCTTTTACTCTAGCCTGTGCCAACTGACAAATGCAAATGTACTGTATTCATCAAGAGATGGCAAACAGGCCAAGATAACAAGGTGCATGAGTTATATAACAAAGTGCCTCAGCTTACTGTGGATGGCTATACAGCTAATCATCACCGCATTATTCACGTGGAAGACCCACAAGAAGATAATGATGTCTGCACCAAACGCTACCTCACCTACCAAATGAAAAGCATGGGCTTAAGGCATTCGTAGACAAGCCCTCGCGAAAGAAAAAAAGAAAAAATAATGTGTTGACCATAAGAAAAGCCCTTCGAGCAGCACAGAGATGTGTTATTCCAAAATGTCAGCGACAGGGTTCAAAACAAGGGCGAGTGATTCCCGTCCCCAAACGAGCGGGATTTTTACCTGCTTTATTTGCCGGTCTGGCTGCTCTGGGTTCACTTTTGGGCGGTGCCAGTGCAGTGGCGAAAACCATCAAAGCCACACAGCAGGGCAAGCAACAACTAAAAGAAAGTCAGCGACACAATGAAACGATGGAAGCCATTGCTATGGGGGCTAGAAATGCTAATTTTAAGCCGACCTTTTATCAACAAGGATTTGGGATTTCACCATTTCGAAATATTAAAAAAAAAATAACCTCAGCCATAGCAAGACATGCCCTGACCCATGAACAAGTGAAAAGCTATGCTAAACAACTAAAGCTTTCTCATTTTCGAGGTGTGTTTATGCGAAACCAATTACCCTCACGACCCTGGAAACATGAATGTGCTGTTGTCAATTTGGATGATCACCGAGGACCAGGAACGCATTATGTAGCTTATGTCAAAGAGGGATCCACTGTATGGTACTTTGACAGTTTTGGGAATTTGCCCCCGCCCATGGAACTAGTGACCTATTTTGGAAACAGGATCAAGATATATTGTGCCCGTTTGGACCGAGATCCAACGACCACAATTTGTAAAGTACCGAAATCAGATCAGCACGAGAAAATATATATCAGGGTCTATCTAGGTGAATAATTGGGTCTAATCTGGCATCCCTGATCTCGGTAATTCACAAGTAAGGTAAGGTGAGAAATTACTTTTGAACTAGCACATTCCTTAAAATTCTCAATTTATTTATAAATAAAAAATATGATTCAACTGGAATAAACCCTCAACAAAGATAAAAACACATCACACATAAGAAATCAACGGTCCCTATAATATTATTAGAATTGTCGTAGATGTGATAATCAGAAAAAAATAATTAGTCCATTCTGATATCCATAAAAAAATTAAAAAAGAATATTTATACTCGGTAATCACTGTTCAATAAAGAGTTCTGAGTGATCCCTATTATTTACACGTTCGTAGTTCACTTTACAAAGATTGCAATTTGATTTTATAAAATATTCGTAGCAAAAATTTCTCAAAATAAATAGTCACTTGATTCATTTGGTATAACTCCAAAATTAAACTTATTTGGAAAATTATCATATCACTGATTCGTTGTTTCATAACAATATCAATACTCGACTGACATAAAGTCGAATGTTAATAATTGTTCATAAAGATTATCAAATTCAAAAAACAAAATTTGTTCAAAAACTTTCATAATATTTTGAAAATTCAACTTTCTTCTTTTATCACTTTCATTTGTTTAAATGTCATAAAGGATTTTAAATTATTCTCATATGTTATTAACATTACACAAAAATTGTTGTAAACAATGCTGTTATTTCTATCCACCATCAGCGGATTAAATCATCTAACTCTTCACCAAATTTTTATGTTAACCAAATTTTCTATCACCAAACTTTTCGTATAATCTTAAAAAAAATATATATATATATATATATATTATTATTAATTAATTAATTTATTAATTTCAAACTTTCCCTTCACTTTATTTATAAAAGTTTTCTCGACCTCTCATATGATGAATATTATATTTGCTCATTTCCAATGTTATGATTATTGTTATTCAAAAATAAAAATTCATTAATTATTTATTTTAATTCATTTGCACTTTTCATCTTATTTTTTTTTCTCCTCGGTCAGGTTCAACAAATCTAAATTCATGTTCTTCAATTATTTATTTAGGCATTCCATTTGAATTTTGAGTTGATCCAGAAAAAAAATATTTGGATTAGCAGAATAGTGAAATCTGACAAGAATATGGGGCGGGCCACATCGCCTAACCCTTCTTTTACAAATATAGCCCACAGGCTCCTTCAAACATCCGCACATCCTTCTGTGCCCACAACTACGGGAATAAAACCCACTTCTGGATGACCCCCTAGGCCTCCACAACTTTAAGTGTCGCCAAACGCACACTAAAGTCATCACCAGAATATTCTGCACACAGCATCATATTATTACTATTATATTTTTTTACATATTATATTTTTTTCTTGTAATAATCTGTCAATTACTAGACTGTGGTTCTTCAGTATTATTTTACCAATTAAATAAATTCTGGTCAATATCTCATTGCCTCCCATTTACATAAATTCTCCCTATTTGATACATTAAATAAATACCTGCCGTTCCCTTCCTTTTATCTGAATATTTTCCTTTCTTTCTTTTCTTTTTAAGTGCTTTTGAAAAAAATAATTCTGAGCTTAAAAATCTAATACTTACAACTCTAACTACCAGGGCTAGGAGGATTTGTGAAGTGTCTTCTTTACAAGAAGAAATTAACACCCTGCGAACCACCTTTGAGAGCAACGGTTATAGCAAGGCTTTGATTTCTACGGTTCTGAAACCAACAAATAATAATAAGACGTCAGTTGAGAAAAGAGATGTAAGAGGAACTGCTTACCTTCCGTACATACATAACACAACGGATCGTATTGCTAAAATCCTACGTCGGTACAACATACGGACTGTATTTGGAACTTCTGTTAAGATTAGGCAACTCCTGCGACCAACTAAGGACAGTTTGCCTAAATTACAACAACCGGGTATCTACAGAGTTCCCTGTACTTGTGGCAAGGTTTACATCGGGCAGACTTCGAGAACAATATGCACTCGCATTAAGGAACATAATAGATGTATCAGGCTCATTCAACCTGATAAATCAGCTGTTGCCGATCATGCTTTAACACCTGGCCATGATGTCATGTTCCAAGGAGTGGATGTTCTTGCCCGTATAAAGCAATATCGTCCCAGAATCATCAGGGAGGCGGTTGAAATACGTAAACACCCTGATAATTTCAACCGCGACACCGGCTACAATCTCAGTGAATCCTGGCTACCTATTATCAGAACCCTGAGAAAGTAATTCACTGCTGCTTTCCGTTGTCCCTAACATGGGGCTATAATGGCGTCCATCTTTGGGCACCTTCTTATGTTCTTCGTTGCTTTCTCTTAGCAACATTGTCGTATTCCAGATTATTCCTGACGATGAAAGACATGGTTTCTTTCGAAACGCGTCGAATTTTAGTATAATAAAACACGGCATAAGCCCAAAATTCAACATTATGAATAATGCTATTTAAAGTTATAAATAATTAGGGAGTGATAATACCGAACATTAGGAATTAAATTAAATTTTGTTATTTGTTTATTGTGATTAAATAATTAATGCATTAAATAAAAATTAATAGAAGACGTTGATAATAATAATTCACAGATGAGACTAAAATATGTATTTATTTATAAGAATAGGGCGATAATAATCATTTGACATTGATGATGCTTAAATATTTTTTGTGGTGATGATGATTAATATAATTTGTGGATGAATTTAATTAGTTGGAAGGAATTAAATTAAATAACTTTGTTTGGAAGTTTAAATAATTTTAAATGAGTTTATGGATGAATAGAATGAAGTATTAGATTTTTAAGCTCAGAATTATTTTTTTCAAAAGCTCTTAAAAAAGAAAAGAAAGAAAGGAAAATATTCAGATAAAAGGAAGGGAACGGCAGGTATTTATTTAATGTATCAAATAGGGAGAATTTATGTAAATGGGTGGCAATGAGATATTGACCAGAATGTATTTAATTGGTAAAATGTTTCTGGGCAGGGTGATGGTGAGAACTTGCGTGGAGATATCTATTGGTGTGTGTTGGCTTACGAAAAACGCTGTGTCCTAAAGATCCATCCTCTTTCTTGGTGACGAGAACATCTAGAAAAGGTATTTTGCCGTCAGATTCCTTTTCCATGGTGAAACAAATAGAAGGGTGCTGGAGATTAAGGTGATCCCGGAAATGGCTAAGATTTTCCTCGCCTTCCGTCCAAACAACGAACGTGTCATCCACATAACGCCACCAGATCTTAGGTTTGAAAGGAGCCGACGGCAAAGCTTTCTCTTCAAAGTTCTCCATGAAGAAATTAGCCACAACAGGAGAGAGAGGACTACCCATGGCCACACCATCAGTCTGCTCATAAAAATTCCCATTCCATAGAAAGTAGGAGGAGGTCATGCAGTGATAAAAAAAAGTCTTGTGATGTCTTCAGGAAAAAAAGCCATTAATGAGAGACATAACACCATCAATAGGCACTCTCGTAAACAGAGACACCACGTCGAGACTCACTAGAATATCACCCGGCTGAAGTGTTATAGCTTTTAACTTTTCCACGAAGTGTGTGGAATCCTTAATGTACGAAGGCGTGTTACCCAGAAGCGGCTGAAGTAGTCTACCTAAGTATTTGGAAAGGGCATATGTAGGAGAACCAATCGTACTAACAATAGGTCAAAGAGGAACATCTTCCTTATGTATTTTAGGAAGACCGTAGAGTCTCGGAGGAATAGCATCCCCTGGAAGGAGATTCTTCGCTGCATCCGCTGGAATAGATGATTGCTTGATCAATTTGACGGTGACATTTGAGTAGCGAGTAGTAGGATCACGACTATTAATCCTATATACAGGATCTGATAACAAAGACGAGATCTTGGAATCATAATCAACCTTATCCAATACCACTGTCGCGTTACCCTTGTCAGCGGGGAGAACGATAATATCAGAATTGTCACTTAGATCTTTAAGTGCCCGGCTTTCGCCTTGTTTTAAGTTGGTGTTAGGTGGCTTAGCGGTCTTGAGAACTCGGGAACATTCTTGCCTGGCTTCCTCGGCCTCTTCAGGTGTGAGGTGATGTACCGAGGATTCTACGGATGTAATAAGTTCTTCAATAGGAATTCTTCTAGGCGCTACAGCAAAATTGAGACCTTTAGCGAGAACTGCCTGTTGGGTATCACTTAGGGGCTTGCTGGACAAATTTACGACAACCTTGTTAGCATCAAGTCTAATGGCTTGAGATTTCTGCAACTGACATAACCTATCATATTTGGAAATATGTCTGTCCCTCACCTGATCTAGAACGCTGTTAGCTTGCACTGAAGAAATACGATCAAAGATCTTCCATAATTCCTCACTTACGAAGTTTGAGAGGCGTAGATGTAGCTGTAGTAACTCCCTCGAAATAAAATCCAACTGCTTACGAGTATGCTGTAACCTCTCTATCAATAACGCCTTGCTTGCACGACGATAGATTCTCGTTGCCTTAGGTGTTCTGAAGGAATGCTTCAACATAACAAAACTCGGTAGAATATCATGATCCCGGCATCTTTGGAGAAAAGCGAGTGAAGAGATTAGACACACCTTCTTGCGTCGTAACCTACTAAATCTAGACATCAGTCGGAAAATATCCTCCCCATAGAGGTTTCTAATATTGTCATTTAGACTTTCACGGCCCGTGTTACTATTCATAATGTTGAATTTTGGGCTTATGCCGTGTTTTATTATACTAAAATTCGACGCGTTTCGAAAGAAACCATGTCTTTCATCGTCAGGAATAATCTGGAATACGACAATGTTGCTAAGAGAAAGCAACGAAGAACATAAGAAGGTGACCAAAGATGGACGCCATTATAGCCCCATGTTAGGGACAACGGAAAGCAGCAGTGAATTACTTTCTCAGGGTTCTGATAATAGGTAGCCAGGATTCACTGAGATTGTAGCCGGTGTCGCGGTTGAAATTATCTGGGTGTTTACGTATTTCAACCGCCTCCCTGATGATTCTGGGACGATATTGCTTTATACGGGCAAGAACATCCACTCCTTGGAACATGACATCATGGCCAGGTGTTAAAGCATGATCGGCAACAGCTGATTTATCAGGTTGAATGAGCCTGATACATCTATTATGTTCCTTAATGCGAGTGCATATTGTTCTCGAAGTCTGCCCGATGTAAACCTTGCCACAAGTACAGGGAACTCTGTAGATACCCGGTTGTTGCAATTTAGGCAAACTGTCCTTAGTTGGTCGCAGGAGTTGCCTAATCTTAACAGAAGTTCCAAATATAGTCCGTATGTTGTACCGACGTAGGATTTTAGCAATACGATCCGTTGTGTTATGTATGTACGGAAGGTAAGCAGTTCCTCTTACATCTCTTTTCTCAACTGACGTCTTATTATTATTTGTTGGTTTCAGAACCGTAGAAATCAAAGCCTTGCTATAACCGTTGCTCTCAAAGGTGGTTCGCAGGGTGTTAATTTCTTCTTGTAAAGAAGACACTTCACAAATCCTCCTAGCCCTGGTAGTTAGAGTTGTAAGAATACCATGTTTCTGGGCAGGGTGATGGTGAGAACTTGCGTGGAGATATCTATTGGTGTGTGTTGGCTTACGAAAAACGCTGTGTCCTAAAGATCCATCCTCTTTCTTGGTGACGAGAACATCTAGAAAAGGTATTTTGCCGTCAGATTCCTTTTCCATGGTGAAACAAATAGAAGGGTGCTGGAGATTAAGGTGATCCCGGAAATGGCTAAGATTTTCCTCGCCTTCCGTCCAAACAACGAACGTGTCATCCACATAACGCCACCAGATCTTAGGTTTGAAAGGAGCCGACGGCAAAGCTTTCTCTTCAAAGTTCTCCATGAAGAAATTAGCCACAACAGGAGAGAGAGGACTACCCATGGCCACACCATCAGTCTGCTCATAAAAATTCCCATTCCATAGAAAGTAGGAGGAGGTCATGCAGTGATAAAAAAAAGTCTTGTGATGTCTTCAGGAAAAAAAGCCATTAATGAGAGACATAACACCATCAATAGGCACTCTCGTAAACAGAGACACCACGTCGAGACTCACTAGAATATCACCCGGCTGAAGTGTTATAGCTTTTAACTTTTCCACGAAGTGTGTGGAATCCTTAATGTACGAAGGCGTGTTACCCAGAAGCGGCTGAAGTAGTCTACCTAAGTATTTGGAAAGGGCATATGTAGGAGAACCAATCGTACTAACAATAGGTCAAAGAGGAACATCTTCCTTATGTATTTTAGGAAGACCGTAGAGTCTCGGAGGAATAGCATCCCCTGGAAGGAGATTCTTCGCTGCATCCGCTGGAATAGATGATTGCTTGATCAATTTGACGGTGACATTTGAGTAGCGAGTAGTAGGATCACGACTATTAATCCTATATACAGGATCTGATAACAAAGACGAGATCTTGGAATCATAATCAACCTTATCCAATACCACTGTCGCGTTACCCTTGTCAGCGGGGAGAACGATAATATCAGAATTGTCACTTAGATCTTTAAGTGCCCGGCTTTCGCCTTGTTTTAAGTTGGTGTTAGGTGGCTTAGCGGTCTTGAGAACTCGGGAACATTCTTGCCTGGCTTCCTCGGCCTCTTCAGGTGTGAGGTGATGTACCGAGGATTCTACGGATGTAATAAGTTCTTCAATAGGAATTCTTCTAGGCGCTACAGCAAAATTGAGACCTTTAGCGAGAACTGCCTGTTGGGTATCACTTAGGGGCTTGCTGGACAAATTTACGACAACCTTGTTAGCATCAAGTCTAATGGCTTGAGATTTCTGCAACTGACATAACCTATCATATTTGGAAATATGTCTGTCCCTCACCTGATCTAGAACGCTGTTAGCTTGCACTGAAGAAATACGATCAAAGATCTTCCATAATTCCTCACTTACGAAGTTTGAGAGGCGTAGATGTAGCTGTAGTAACTCCCTCGAAATAAAATCCAACTGCTTACGAGTATGCTGTAACCTCTCTATCAATAACGCCTTGCTTGCACGACGATAGATTCTCGTTGCCTTAGGTGTTCTGAAGGAATGCTTCAACATAACAAAACTCGGTAGAATATCATGATCCCGGCATCTTTGGAGAAAAGCGAGTGAAGAGATTAGACACACCTTCTTGCGTCGTAACCTACTAAATCTAGACATCAGTCGGAAAATATCCTCCCCATAGAGGTTTCTAATATTGTCATTTAGACTTTCACGGCCCGTGTTACTATTCATAATGTTGAATTTTGGGCTTATGCCGTGTTTTATTATACTAAAATTCGACGCGTTTCGAAAGAAACCATGTCTTTCATCGTCAGGAATAATCTGGAATACGACAATGTTGCTAAGAGAAAGCAACGAAGAACATAAGAAGGTGACCAAAGATGGACGCCATTATAGCCCCATGTTAGGGACAACGGAAAGCAGCAGTGAATTACTTTCTCAGGGTTCTGATAATAGGTAGCCAGGATTCACTGAGATTGTAGCCGGTGTCGCGGTTGAAATTATCTGGGTGTTTACGTATTTCAACCGCCTCCCTGATGATTCTGGGACGATATTGCTTTATACGGGCAAGAACATCCACTCCTTGGAACATGACATCATGGCCAGGTGTTAAAGCATGATCGGCAACAGCTGATTTATCAGGTTGAATGAGCCTGATACATCTATTATGTTCCTTAATGCGAGTGCATATTGTTCTCGAAGTCTGCCCGATGTAAACCTTGCCACAAGTACAGGGAACTCTGTAGATACCCGGTTGTTGCAATTTAGGCAAACTGTCCTTAGTTGGTCGCAGGAGTTGCCTAATCTTAACAGAAGTTCCAAATATAGTCCGTATGTTGTACCGACGTAGGATTTTAGCAATACGATCCGTTGTGTTATGTATGTACGGAAGGTAAGCAGTTCCTCTTACATCTCTTTTCTCAACTGACGTCTTATTATTATTTGTTGGTTTCAGAACCGTAGAAATCAAAGCCTTGCTATAACCGTTGCTCTCAAAGGTGGTTCGCAGGGTGTTAATTTCTTCTTGTAAAGAAGACACTTCACAAATCCTCCTAGCCCTGGTAGTTAGAGTTGTAAGAATACCATGTTTCTGGGCAGGGTGATGGTGAGAACTTGCGTGGAGATATCTATTGGTGTGCGTTGGCTTACGAAAAACGCTGTGTCCTAAAGATCCATCCTCTTTCTTGGTGACGAGAACATCTAGAAAAGGTATTTTGCCGTCAGATTCCTTTTCCATGGTGAAACAAATAGAAGGGTGCTGGAGATTAAGGTGATCCCGGAAATGGCTAAGATTTTCCTCACCTTCCGTCCAAACAACGAACGTGTCATCCACATAACGCCACCAGATCTTAGGTTTGAAAGGAGCAGACGGCAAAGCTTTCTCTTCAAAGTTCTCCATGAAGAAATTAGCCACAACAGGAGAGAGAGGACTACCCATGGCCACACCATCAGTCTGCTCATAAAAATTCCCATTCCATAGAAAGTAGGAGGAGGTCATGCAGTGATAAAAAAAGTCTTGTGATGTCTTCAGGAAAAAAAGCCATTAATGAGAGACATAACACCATCAATAGGCACTCTCGTAAACAGAGACACCACGTCGAGACTCACTAGAATATCACCCGGCTGAAGTGTTATAGCTTTTAACTTTTCCACGAAGTGTGTGGAATCCTTAATGTACGAAGGCGTGTTACCCAGAAGCGGCTGAAGTAGTCTACCTAAGTATTTGGAAAGGGCATATGTAGGAGAACCAATCGTACTAACAATAGGTCAAAGAGGAACATCTTCCTTATGTATTTTAGGAAGACCGTAGAGTCTCGGAGGAATAGCATCCCCTGGAAGGAGATTCTTCGCTGCATCCGCTGGAATAGATGATTTCTTGATCAATTTGACGGTGACATTTGAGTAGCGAGTAGTAGGATCACGACTATTAATCCTATATACAGGATCTGATAACAAAGACGAGATCTTGGAATCATAATCAACCTTATCCAATACCACTGTCGCGTTACCCTTGTCAGCGGGGAGAACGATAATATCAGAATTGTCCCTTAGATCTTTAAGTGCCCGGCTTTCGCCTTGTTTTAAGTTGGTGTTAGGTGGCTTAGCGGTCTTGAGAACTCGGGAACATTCTTGCCTGGCTTCCTCGGCCTCTTCAGGTGTGAGGTGATGTACCGAGGATTCTACGGATGTAATAAGTTCTTCAATAGGAATTCTTCTAGGCGCTACAGCAAAATTGAGACCTTTAGCGAGAACTGCCTGTTGGGTATCACTTAGGGGCTTGCTGGACAAATTTACGACAACCTTGTTAGCATCAAGTCTAATGGCTTGAGAT
Source organism: Meconema thalassinum (assembly GCA_946902985.2). Lineage (NCBI taxonomy): Eukaryota > Metazoa > Arthropoda > Insecta > Orthoptera > Tettigoniidae > Meconema > Meconema thalassinum. The sequence goes on from OX336391.1 coordinate 393,682,388, forward strand.
TTCTGCAACTGACATAACCTATCATATTTGGAAATATGTCTGTCCCTCACCTGATCTAGAACGCTGTTAGCTTGCACTGAAGAAATACGATCAAAGATCTTCCATAATTCCTCACTTACGAAGTTTGAGAGGCGTAGATGTAGCTGTAGTAACTCCCTCGAAATAAAATCCAACTGCTTACGAGTATGCTGTAACCTCTCTATCAATAACGCCTTGCTTGCACGACGATAGATTCTCGTTGCCTTAGGTGTTCTGAAGGAATGCTTCAACATAACAAAACTCGGTAGAATATCATGATCCCGGCATCTTTGGAGAAAAGCGAGTGAAGAGATTAGACACACCTTCTTGCGTCGTAACCTACTAAATCTAGACATCAGTCGGAAAATATCCTCCCCATAGAGGTTTCTAATATTGTCATTTAGACTTTCACGGCCCGTGTTACTATTCATAATGTTGAATTTTGGGCTTATGCCGTGTTTTATTATACTAAAATTCGACGCGTTTCGAAAGAAACCATGTCTTTCATCGCCAGGAATAATCTGGAATACGACAATGTTGCTAAGAGAAAGCAACGAAGAACATAAGAAGGTGACCAAAGATGGACGCCATTATAGCCCCATGTTAGGGACAACGGAAAGCAGCAGTGAATTACTTTCTCAGGGTTCTGATAATAGGTAGCCAGGATTCACTGAGATTGTAGCCGGTGTCGCGGTTGAAATTATCTGGGTGTTTACGTATTTCAACCGCCTCCCTGATGATTCTGGGACGATATTGCTTTATACGGGCAAGAACATCCACTCCTTGGAACATGACATCATGGCCAGGTGTTAAAGCATGATCGGCAACAGCTGATTTATCAGGTTGAATGAGCCTGATACATCTATTATGTTCCTTAATGCGATTGCATATTGTTCTCGAAGTCTGCCCGATGTAAACCTTGCCACAAGTACAGGGAACTCTGTAGATACCCGGTTGTTGCAATTTAGGCAAACTGTCCTTAGTTGGTCGCAGGAGTTGCCTAATCTTAACAGAAGTTCCAAATATAGTCCGTATGTTGTACCGACGTAGGATTTTAGCAATACGATCCGTTGTGTTATGTATGTACGGAAGGTAAGCAGTTCCTCTTACATCTCTTTTCTCAACTGACGTCTTATTATTATTTGTTGGTTTCAGAACCGTAGAAATCAAAGCCTTGCTATAACCGTTGCTCTCAAAGGTGGTTGCAGGGTGTTAATTTCTTCTTGTAAAGAAGACACTTCACAAATCCTCCTAGCCCTGGTAGTTAGAGTTGTAAGAATACCATGTTTCTGGGCAGGGTGATGGTGAGAACTTGCGTGGAGATATCTATTGGTGTGCGTTGGCTTACGAAAAACGCTGTGTCCTAAAGATCCATCCTCTTTCTTGGTGACGAGAACATCTAGAAAAGGTATTTTGCCGTCAGATTCCTTTTCCATGGTGAAACAAATAGAAGGGTGCTGGAGATTAAGGTGATCCCGGAAATGGCTAAGATTTTCCTCACCTTCCGTCCAAACAACGAACGTGTCATCCACATAACGCCACCAGATCTTAGGTTTGAAAGGAGCAGACGGCAAAGCTTTCTCTTCAAAGTTCTCCATGAAGAAATTAGCCACAACAGGAGAGAGAGGACTACCCATGGCCACACCATCAGTCTGCTCATAAAAATTCCCATTCCATAGAAAGTAGGAGGAGGTCATGCAGTGATAAAAAAAGTCTTGTGATGTCTTCAGGAAAAAAAGCCATTAATGAGAGACATAACACCATCAATAGGCACTCTCGTAAACAGAGACACCACGTCGAGACTCACTAGAATATCACCCGGCTGAAGTGTTATAGCTTTTAACTTTTCCACGAAGTGTGTGGAATCCTTAATGTACGAAGGCGTGTTACCCAGAAGCGGCTGAAGTAGTCTACCTAAGTATTTGGAAAGGGCATATGTAGGAGAACCAATCGTACTAACAATAGGTCAAAGAGGAACATCTTCCTTATGTATTTTAGGAAGACCGTAGAGTCTCGGAGGAATAGCATCCCCTGGAAGGAGATTCTTCGCTGCATCCGCTGGAATAGATGATTTCTTGATCAATTTGACGGTGACATTTGAGTAGCGAGTAGTAGGATCACGACTATTAATCCTATATACAGGATCTGATAACAAAGACGAGATCTTGGAATCATAATCAACCTTATCCAATACCACTGTCGCGTTACCCTTGTCAGCGGGGAGAACGATAATATCAGAATTGTCCCTTAGATCTTTAAGTGCCCGGCTTTCGCCTTGTTTTAAGTTGGTGTTAGGTGGCTTAGCGGTCTTGAGAACTCGGGAACATTCTTGCCTGGCTTCCTCGGCCTCTTCAGGTGTGAGGTGATGTACCGAGGATTCTACGGATGTAATAAGTTCTTCAATAGGAATTCTTCTAGGCGCTACAGCAAAATTGAGACCTTTAGCGAGAACTGCCTGTTGGGTATCACTTAGGGGCTTGCTGGACAAATTTACGACAACCTTGTTAGCATCAAGTCTAATGGCTTGAGATTTCTGCAACTGACATAACCTATCATATTTGGAAATATGTCTGTCCCTCACCTGATCTAGAACGCTGTTAGCTTGCACTGAAGAAATACGATCAAAGATCTTCCATAATTCCTCACTTACGAAGTTTGAGAGGCGTAGATGTAGCTGTAGTAACTCCCTCGAAATAAAATCCAACTGCTTACGAGTATGCTGTAACCTCTCTATCAATAACGCCTTGCTTGCACGACGATAGATTCTCGTTGCCTTAGGTGTTCTGAAGGAATGCTTCAACATAACAAAACTCGGTAGAATATCATGATCCCGGCATCTTTGGAGAAAAGCGAGTGAAGAGATTAGACACACCTTCTTGCGTCGTAACCTACTAAATCTAGACATCAGTCGGAAAATATCCTCCCCATAGAGGTTTCTAATATTGTCATTTAGACTTTCACGGCCCGTGTTACTATTCATAATGTTGAATTTTGGGCTTATGCCGTGTTTTATTATACTAAAATTCGACGCGTTTCGAAAGAAACCATGTCTTTCATCGCCAGGAATAATCTGGAATACGACAATGTTGCTAAGAGAAAGCAACGAAGAACATAAGAAGGTGACCAAAGATGGACGCCATTATAGCCCCATGTTAGGGACAACGGAAAGCAGCAGTGAATTACTTTCTCAGGGTTCTGATAATAGGTAGCCAGGATTCACTGAGATTGTAGCCGGTGTCGCGGTTGAAATTATCTGGGTGTTTACGTATTTCAACCGCCTCCCTGATGATTCTGGGACGATATTGCTTTATACGGGCAAGAACATCCACTCCTTGGAACATGACATCATGGCCAGGTGTTAAAGCATGATCGGCAACAGCTGATTTATCAGGTTGAATGAGCCTGATACATCTATTATGTTCCTTAATGCGATTGCATATTGTTCTCGAAGTCTGCCCGATGTAAACCTTGCCACAAGTACAGGGAACTCTGTAGATACCCGGTTGTTGCAATTTAGGCAAACTGTCCTTAGTTGGTCGCAGGAGTTGCCTAATCTTAACAGAAGTTCCAAATATAGTCCGTATGTTGTACCGACGTAGGATTTTAGCAATACGATCCGTTGTGTTATGTATGTACGGAAGGTAAGCAGTTCCTCTTACATCTCTTTTCTCAACTGACGTCTTATTATTATTTGTTGGTTTCAGAACCGTAGAAATCAAAGCCTTGCTATAACCGTTGCTCTCAAAGGTGGTTGCAGGGTGTTAATTTCTTCTTGTAAAGAAGACACTTCACAAATCCTCCTAGCCCTGGTAGTTAGAGTTGTAAGAATACCATGTTTCTGGGCAGGGTGATGGTGAGAACTTGCGTGGAGATCTCAACTGGTGTGTGTTGGCTTACGAAAAACGCTGTGTCCTAAAGATCCATCCTCTTTCTTGGTGACGAGAACATCTAGAAAAGGTATTTTGCCGTCAGATTCCTTTTCCATGGTGAAACAAATAGAAGGGTGCTGGAGATTAAGGTGATCCAGGAAATGGCTAAGATTTTCCTCACCTTCCGTCCAAACAACGAACGTGTCATCCACATAACGCCACCAGATCTTAGGTTTGAAAGGAGCCGACGACAAAGCTTTCTCTTCAAAGTTCTCCTTGAAGAAATTAGCCACAACAGGAGAGAGAGGACTACCCATGGCCACACCATCAGTCTGCTCATAAAAATTCCCACTCCATAGAAAGTAGGAGGAGGTCATGCAGTGATAAAAAAAAAAGTCTTGTGATGTCTTCAGGAAAAAAAGCCATTAATGAGAGACATAATACCATCAATAGGTACTCTCGTAAACAGAGACACCACGTCGAGACTCACTAGAATATCACCCGGCTGAAGTGTTATAGCTTTTAACTTTTCCACGAAGTGTGTGGAATCCTTAATGTACGAAGGCGTGTTACCCAGAAGCGGCTGAAGTAGTCTACCTAAGTATTTGGAAAGGGCATATGTAGGAGAACCAATCGTACTAACAATAGGTCAAAGAGGAACATCTTCGTTATGTATTTTAGGAAGACCGTAGAGTCTCGGAGGAATAGCATCCCCTGGAAGGAGATTCTTCGCTGCATCCGCTGGAATAGATGATTGCTTGATCAATTTGACGGTGACATTTGAGTAGCGAGTAGTAGGATCACGACTATTAATCCTATATACAGGATCTGATAACAAAGACGAGATCTTGGAATCATAATCAACCTTATCCAATACCACTGTCGCGTTACCCTTGTCAGCGGGGAGAACGATAATATCAGAATTGTCCCTTAGATCTTTAAGTGCCCGGCTTTCGCCTTATTTTAAGTTGGTCTTAGGTGACTTAGCGGTCTTGAGAACTCGGGAACATTCTTGCCTGGCTTCCTCGGCCTTTTCAGGTGTGAGGTGTTATACCGAGGATTCTACGGATGTAATAAGTTCTTCAATAGGAATTCTTCTAGGCGCTACAGCAAAATTGAGACCTGGGACAGACATATTTCCAAATGTGATAGGTTATGTCAGTTGCAGAAATCTCAAGCCATTAGATTTGATGCTAACAAGGTTGTCGTAAATTTGTCCAGCAAGCCCCTAAGTGATACCCAACAGGCAGTTCTCGCTAAAGGTCTCAATTTTGCTGTAGCGCCTAGAAGAATTCCTATTGAAGAACTTATTACATCCGTAGAATCCTCGGTACATCACCTCACACCTGAAGAGGCCGAGGAAGCCAGGCAAGAATGTTCCCGAGTTCTCAAGATCGCTAAGCCACCTAACACCAACTTAAAACAAGGCGAAAGCCGGGCACTTAAAGATCTAAGGGACAATTCTGATATTATCGTTCTCCCCGCTGACAAGAGTAACGCGACTGTGGTATTGGATAAGGTTGATTATGTTTCCAAGATCTCGTCTTTGTTATCAGATCCTGTATATAGGATTAATAGTCGTGATCCTACTACTCGCTACTCAAATGTCACCGTCAAATTGATCAAGCAATCATCTATTCCAGCGGATGCAGCGAAGAATCTCCTTCCAGGGGATGCTATTCCTCCGAGACTCTACGGTCTTCCTAAAATACATAACGAAGATGTTCCTCTTTGACCTATTGTTAGTACGATTGGTTCTCCTACATATGCCCTTTCCAAATACTTAGGTAGACTACTTCAGCCGCTTCTGGGTAACACGCCTTCGTACATTAAGGATTCCACACACTCCGTGGAAAAGTTAAAAGCTATAACACTTCAGCCGGGTGATATTCTAGTGAGTCTCGACGTGGTGTCTCTGTTTACGAGAGTACATATTGATGGTGTTATGTCTCTCATTAATGGCTTTTTTCCTGAAGACATCACAAGACTTTTTTATCAATGCATGACCTCCTCCTACTTTCTATGGAATGGGAATTTTTATGAGCAGACTGATGGTGTGGCCATGGGTAGTCCTCTCTCTCCTGTTGTGGCTAATTTCTTCATGGAGAACTTTGAAGAGAAAGCTTTGTCGTCGGCTCCTTTCAAACCTAAGATCTGGTGGCGTTATGTGGATGACACGTTCGTTGTTTGGACGGAAGGTGAGGAAAATCTTAGCCATTTCCTAGATCACCTTAATCTCCAGCACCCTTCTATTTGTTTCACCATGGAAAAGGAATCTGACGGAAAAATACCTTTTCTAGATGTTCTCGTCACCAAGAAAGAGGATGGATCTTTAGGACACAGCGTTTTTCGTAAGCCAACACACACCAGTTGAGATCTCCACGCAAGTTCTCACCATCACCCTGCCCAGAAACATGGTATCCTTACAACTCTAACTACCAGGGCTAGGAGGATTTGTGAAGTGTCTTCTTTACAAGAAGAAATTAACACCCTGCGAACCACCTTTGAGAGCAACGGTTATAGCAAGGCTTTGATTTCTACGGTTCTGAAACCAACAAATAATAATAAGACGTCAGTTGAGAAAAGAGATGTAAGAGGAACTGCTTACCTTCCGTACATACATAACACAACGGATCGTATTGCTAAAATCCTACGTCGGTACAACATACGGACTGTATTTGGAACTTCTGTTAAGATTAGGCAACTCCTGCGACCAACTAAGGACAGTTTGCCTAAATTGCAACAACCGGGTATCTACAGAGTTCCCTGTACTTGTGGCAAGGTTTACATCGGGCAGACTTCGAGAACAATATGCACTCGCATTAAGGAACATAATAGATGTATCAGGCTCATTCAACCTGATAAATCAGCTGTTGCCGATCATGCTTTAAAACCTGGCCATGATGTCATGTTCCAAGGAGTGGATGTTCTTGCCCGTATAAAGCAATATCGTCCCAGAATCATCAGGGAGGCGGTTGAAATACGTAAACACCCAGATAATTTCAACCGCGACACCGGCTACAATCTCAGTGAATCCTGGCTACCTATTATCAGAACCCTGAGAAAGTAATTCACTGCTGCTTTCCGTTGTCCCTAACATGGGGCTATAATGGCGTCCATCTTTGGGCACCTTCTTATGTTCTTCGTTGCTTTCTCTTAGCAACATTGTCGTATTCCAGATTATTCCTGACGATGAAAGACATGGTTTCTTTCGAAACGCGTCGAATTTTAGTATAATAAAACACGGCATAAGCCCAAAATTCAACATTATGAATAGTAACACGGGCCGTGAAAGTCTAAATGACAATATTTAAATAGCATTGTTACTATTTATAAATATTATTAACTTATTCACTTCACACTCTATTATCATTGTTATGAAATAAATCAAATTATTTAAATAATCCAAGCCTCAATTACTTCTGTTCTCATAATCAGAAATAACGAAAAATATTTATATCCCTTGGAATAAACGAAATATTTCATGTCGAAACATGAACTAATGCCTGTTCTAACAAAAATCTTAGATCGAAAAATAAATTGTCAGACAACAGTTCCATTTGTCATCCAGACAAATACAATCGAAGATCTAGCTAATATCTAGCTATGGTGAAAAATGTGTGTTGATTTCTGATCGTGTTTTTTCAATAATATGGAATCCTCTAATACTACTGGTTAGTGGATAGTACATGAAATGGTCGTCTTACTTCATTCTTGATGTAGATGACGGGCGTGTCCTGCGTTGTACACTATTCCCACAGTGTCTTCCCATGGCCATCTGCCGTATCCAAATACCACGTTCGTCTTCATGTTGGGTAGATTATTAGCTTGGGAATAACCTAACCCCCAAGGGAAGATGATGAATAAAAAGAAGTGGGTTTCGGACTGGAGAAAAAGGATGAAGAAATAGGACGAGAGTCCAACAGAAGATATAATTTTAACTTTAAGTATACTCAAAGGCAGCTGCCACTGCAAATCCGCTCTCCGATCCCTAAAGTGGGTAGGGACCTGGGCGAAGCTAACAGGAAACGCAGCTGGAACTTGGGCTGTAGCGTATTCCCTCTCAAGCATAAATATACCTACTATGGGGAAGGGTGGTGGTCTGGCAAGACAAAGAGTAACAGATTTATTGTGTATCTGTTCAAAGGAGTTTGTTTCTAAACAAGTAATTTGAAGAGTACAAATAATTTGAATCAGCTTTGATATTTAATTTTTGAAACTGTAGAATTTCTAAAGAGCGACCGAATGCTTCGAAGAAGGATAGGGATAAAGCAATTATACCCTTGGAAATAATTTTGGTAAGTGTACCAACAGTTGCATTTAGAAATGACTAACCTTTTACCCAGCGAGGTGACGACTAAAAGTTTAGACAATGAGAAACACTTATATTTTGAAAAACCAACCATAAGTGTTAGAGAGAATCTCCACAAGCAGGAAGTTGGCGTAGCGAGCTATGCTTGCCTTACTGGCCAGTTAGAATTAGCTATTAAAGCTAAGAAAGTCTTTACTAAGTTAATAACTAAGAGTTCTTGCTCAAATGCAACAAGTGGTGAAAACACTATTAATAGATTTAGTTTTATTAAATAGGAAGAGTCAAGGAAGACAGGATCTTGCCTTACCGTTATGTTAGAGATATGATCAAGCAAAGAACAAATTTTAATTTATTTAACAATGTAAAAAGAAGTAGTTTATGTAACAAATATATAATTTTTATTTTTATAAACAATTGGTGTCGCAGACCTCCGGAAACATCTAAAGCTTGCGCCAGGCAATTGATAATTCTTTTGGTTTTAAACCTTTTATATGCTTTAAAATCTTCGTAAGATTTTGAAATGGCTAAGATAAATAAATGGGAAATTTAAAGATAATTGACGTAATTAAAGTTAAACAATAAATCAAGTATAAGGTGTGTACTTTAAGGATTTCTAGATAAGTATCTTAGAAATAATAACAACTTCGAAAGTAACAAAAAAAATCAGGAAGAAATGAAATAGAAGTTTCTATAACTTCTTGCATTAATACTGAACTACGTGGGTAGATTATAAAAATAGGGCAGGTCACTTATTGTGAAACATGAAGAGAACAATTGAAAGGAAGTTTCTAGAACTCCTATGTTTAAGTAGGGATCACGAGAAAAATGGGGCAAGTTTCCCTTTCATGAAACCTAGAGATAACTCACTTATGAGTTGAAAGGATTGGATTCCCTCATTAAAAGGGAGAAACAATATAATTTAAGGCGTGTACTAGATACGAAGTTTTACAGACATTAATTCGTTATACATGGAGCAAATAAGGGAGGGCACTTATTGAGAGTGACACCTCATTGAAAAAAGACCTGAAGTAACAATTTTATTATTTTAATTTGTTAGTAAAGGGTTTGGGAGAGATCAAATGGGATTGTGGAAAAGTGATCATGGCCGCATTTATTGTACTCGGACGAGCGCGACGTGGATGAAATGTTGAACAGGCTCTGTTTTCACTATAGTCTGTTGATATAGTTGAAGAGTTCACTGTAGTAGCACAAAACGTTGATGGCAAAGAAAGTTATTGCAATGGTGGAAAATAACTAGTTACACTAGATTTGCGAGAGTCTGCTGCTTGAAAAACTTGTAGGTTATAGTTGAATGCACCAGAAAAATCCCAACGGAGGAAGAAAAGTTAGATATTGATTAGCAGTTCATAAGGAAGATTCCTTAGTTTGAAAAAGTATTCCCATATGAAGTGAAAAAATTCCTCTGGGCACGCCGGAAGGCGGAGGTAGATTTCACCGGGAAAACTAGAGGATAGGCGAAAATAGACAGAATATGCAGGTTTTCGTAGAAGGATCAGACCTCATTTATTGCGAGAAAGTATTTTACAATTGGCGCTTATTTAGCTTTCCGTTTTTATGCATATTTTTAACATTTTATTGTCTTATGGGGACGGCAGCCTTCTTGTCATTTAGAGTCAATTTTCATACTTGTGGTCACACTGTCCTTATGCAAGGTTTCGACACTGATGTGTAACTTTCTAGCAGTCTGTTACTTCTTCACGCAAAATTTTATCTCCCGCAGAGATGTTGGTTGGTTCCTCAGTTCAGGGGCAGCGACAACGCGGTCATGTAGCCCCATGTACTTTGGGTGTGTGTAGAATCTGTCTGATAAACGGTGTTAATTGTGATGGCTGTATTAGTCTGTAATTCTGGTAAGGACTGCGACGGTCAATGTCAAGTAGTACAGTAGTTCCTAATTTGCTACCAAATACTACCGTCAACGACACCTAGTTGTGAACTTGGCTACTAGATGCCACCGCAACCAGCTACTCGCAACGAACGTTGGAACTTCCACTCCAAAGGAAGGCATACTGAGGGATTTTTAGCGTTCTTAGAAAATACGACATCGGCCGGCTTTGAACCCACGACCTTGGGCATAGTTCAGCATGCTACCAGTTACCTCACCGAAGCCGCTTCCCACAGAGTCAGGTGGAAGAATGAATGTGATCTCGTGCAATGGTGTTGTCATGGCAACGTCTGATGGCTCATCCCTCATCAATTCAGTAGTGTTGTCATGGCAACGTCTGATGGCACTTGGCATTTTCTTTTAATTCCGAAATCATTTTGCTCATCCCTTGGCGAAAGGGTGGGTCTTATCAAAAATTCTTTCAGACAAAAGTTTTAGGTAATTATTAGGGGAATATTGTCCATTTTGTACGGTTTTGATATTGTGTCTATTAAGAGAGATATGATTAATGTTTCCCCAAAAACCCACTTTTTCTCACCCCTTTGGTCAATGGTTCGTGCTGTCAAAAAACTTTTCAAACATAAATTTTTGGGCCTTATCCGACACATTGTATGAAATTTGAATGGATTCGATAGTTCAAATATTAAGAGAGTTATAGCGATATTTCACTTTTTAGAAGAAAAAAAAAGCCCCCCATTTTCACCCCCTTCGACCGATTGTGCCCATTAACGAACTCGACCGAGATTTTATAGGGATACATATTATGTAAAAAATTCAAAGTGATTGGTGCAAAATTGCGGTAGTTATCGTGTCCACAAGAAGTGATATATGTATATATACATAAATTATTTATAAACTTTTGAACTGACGGTGGTTTTGGGGTCTGGGGGATGTGAAACGCGAAGATATGTCGAAATTTTTCGGAAGTCGAAACATGGTACCCATTGCAATAGTTAGCTTTCTAATGAAATCTACCTAAAATAATAAACAGTATAACTGGTAGATAGAGTATAGGTTCTGGAAGGTTCCAGAGCAATGATGGGTTGTTTAAATTGGGTAGAGAATCCCTCGGCGGAAAATTAGATTATATAGACAGTGCGTATTTTAGAAATATCCCTCGAAGTGAGATAGCATCTCAGAAAATCTTTCATTTTGAAAGTTAGACTTGATATTTTGAGTTTGATCAAGAAGATCTCTTGAAAGCAGTTATTATCACATAGCAACTTCCACTGTCTATAAAATCCAAATAAAAGCATTGAGCCTTTTAAAAGCGATGAAAATGTGGTTAAAACATGAAGTCGGTACTTATCTTTGCTTTATGAAGAAGGCGATGTTGCTGTTGACGGTTGGTTCTAAAACTCGAACATGGCGTCGAATTTAAAAGTTTGCCTCTTGAGTAGAGGAGGCGAGCTTTAGTTAAACTCCAACTGACTGGTTTGACTACCGACGTACAAGTGAGACCCGCTCAACGGAGCGCGGAGTGATCAGGGAAGGGAAAAAGTGGGGGTAGGAGACAAAAGGAATACATATAAAATAGCCAACATTGAAATATTAATTTCTGTTGATGAAATGGTCTTCAAAGAGTTGATAGTAGGAGTCACTAGCGCAGCCTGGAGGATGAAAAAGTAGACGAAGTTCTCTTGATCACGGAGATGATAGCTGGCGATGGCGACGAGATCTGGTGGCTAGATTGATAAGGAAGTCCTCTTGTACAGGGAAGAATTGAGGAACTTCAGAGATTCGCTGCTAGATGACGCTAGGTAGGTCAAGGAAGATATGTATCTAGAACAGACTTACAGGTAGTATGAGAGACATATACCAACAAAGAGAAATCAGGAGATCACTGTTGGTGTTTGCGAAAAAAGGAAGGGATGAACTAAAGCAAAGAGAAGCAAAAGCTTACTCTGTCTTACAGTGTATTCCAAAGAATACGCCAAGCTGGGAGGGAAAAACACCAACAGAGAACAAAGACATGAAATTAAAAGTTTAAAGGTAAAGGAGCAATTAAAGACAATGGTCTTATGATATGCCCATTGGTGGTCAAGATCTTGGCTACCCTAACTCTCCCATCCCTTCCAGGGTAACACTCGGTCACTCTACCAGAAATCCAGACCAAGGGAGGAGAAACATCCCTAACCAGGACCAAGTCCCCCACTTTAATGTTGGGATTGGAAAGAAACCACTTCTGTCTCCGTTGCAAGGAAGTTAAGTAATCCAAATTCCACCTCTTCCAAAAAGAATTACGGAGGTTCTTTACAATGTCGATGTATATTAACGGCCCTATTTCCATTTCTCTGTATGTTTGTAGAATCCTCGGGAGTATAGTGGTTAAAATCCCCGCCTGTCACGCGGGAGACCCAGGTTCGATTCCCCGCCGGGGAGGATATTAATTTCGCTCTCGATGAAAATTAGCGCTCCAATTTCCATTAATCCGTATGAATACAACCCTTGTAACATTATCAGTGTCCTCGGTAGTATGGTGGTCAGTATCCCCGCTATCACGCGGTCGACCGGGGTTCGATTACCCGCCGGAGAGGACAATATTTACAATGTCGATGTGCATCAACGGGCCAATTTCCATTAATCTCTATCAATAGGTCACATGATATCTTTTTCAGGTTCATCGGTAATATAGTATAGTGGTCAATATCCCTGCCTGTCACGAGGGAGACCGGCGTTCGATTCCTCCCCCAACCCCCACCCCCACCCCCCTTCCCTCATCACGCAGAGGTTATTTTTTACACTCTCGATGTACATTAACGGGCCTATTTCCATTTATCTGTATGAACACAGAACCTGATAATGTTTTCAGAATCTTCGGTAGTATAGTGGTCAGTATCCCCGCCTGTCACGCGGTAGACCGGGGTTCGATTCTCCCCCGTGGAGGATATATTTTACACTCTCGATGCACATTATCGGTCCTACTTCCATTTATCTGTATGAACAGAGAACCTGCTTGCTTTTTCAGAATCCTCGGTAGTATAGTGGTCAGTATTCCCGCCTGTCTCGTGGGAGACTGGGATTCGATTCCCCGCCGGTGGTAGGTTAAGCCTGTATATTAACGGTCCTATTTCCATTTATCTGTATGAGCAGAGAACCTGACAACGTTTCCAGAATCCTCGGTAGTATAGTGCTCAAATCCCCACCTGTCACGCAGGAGACCGGGGTCCAATTCCCCGCCGAGGAGGATATTCTTTACACTCTCGATGTACATTAACGGTCCTATTTCCATTAATCTTTATCAATAGAGCACGTGCTATTGTTTTCAGTTTTTTCGGTAGTATAGTGATCAGTATCCCCGCCTGTCACGTGGGGACTGGGGTTCGATTCCCCGCCGGTGGTAGGTTATGCCTGAGCTCAGACACTACCTGAGGGAAGATGATTAAAGAAAAGGGAAAACTATTTAGGAGTGGAAACGATCTTAGGCAGCGAGGAAGGGGATCCAAGCCAAAATAACTAATGAATGGTGAGGAAGGAAAATAGTTATGTTGTGCGAAGCTTGTGGAGGCAACTTGAATAAGTGGGAGCCTAAGCATGAATAACGGAGAAAGCAGCGTGTGCTGAGGTTACCTGCAGGCTGTCGCTATGTGCCCTTCCCCTCCCGAGCGTGAATTCCGGTATATTGTAGGAGCGTAGTGCACTGGCGAACAAAGGTATGCCTGATGAAAATTACGTATGTACTTTCCCTTCAAAGGGTGAGATTTTAGAAAGCATTCTGAAATGCTAGAAAGATTTAAATTGGCCGGAATATTTTTATTACCCGACGCTGTCGGATCCCCAACAGAAAGACCAAATGCTCCCAGAGTGGGCAGAGAAGAGCACCTTTAGAGCTTTTAGCGAAATTTTTGTTATTAGTAGTAGAAATCGTTAGAACCAAGTGTTGCGTTTAAAAAGGCCAGCAGGTTGCCGACTAAAAGTTTAGAAAGGATGAAAAACTCAATCCTAACTTGAACAAAACCATAATTCTAAACAATAAATCATAAGACAGAGCGAAAATCTCTTCAAGTAGGAAGCTGGCTGAGCGAGCTATACCTGGCTTAATAATTTACTAGAATTATCTATGATAGCTAAAAGAAACTTTTTAAGTGATGTTAGCAGAAGTTTTGCTCTAAACGCAACTAGTGATTGAGTTTGTAGTAAACTTATCATACGGTGATTTTGTCTATTTCTTAGAATATAGTATCAATTCAGGAGAAAAAATAGGGAAGGAAAGGCCCTGCCTAACAGTTCCTCGAGCAATACAAGTAGAAAAAACATATAATAGGGATTTTATTTAAAAAATAAATTAGATCTCAGATCTATTTTGGACTAACGAAAGAAGGTTTTAAACAATTTAAATATCTCAGACCTATAATAACAAAGAGGTTTTACAAATGGTTAAAATACTTCGTTTGGAGATATATAAACATTTTGTTTTAGATTGGCAAGGCAAATACCAATGCTTTAAGAATGCTTTTGTAGTGGGCAGAAGGCTATAAATAATTAATTGTAAATTCCTGGACACAGCAGGAGAAGAAAAAAGAGATTAAGAAGTGGATTTATAACCACTAAGGTATTGAAGCAGACTTTAAGAAATGCTAAGTTCAAATGGGGCAGGTCGCATTAACGAAGCCTGGGTTAAACCAAACCAGATACAGTATAAACATTTGAGAATTGGAAAAGAAGAACTTCCTGGACGCAGCAGGAAAAAATGCGTATTGAAATGTGGGTCAATAACCACATGGATATTTAAACAGAATGAATAAATTGCATACCTAACAAAAGTGGGAGGGAACCTAATTTTAGACAAAGCCTCGTTGTAATATAAGAAAATAGTTTTAAAATACCCTAAATTGTTAGTAAAGGAAATAAGGAATATAGGAAATGTGTGATTAGAGCCCTGGCTAATTTTATTGCTCTCATCGATTCGCGGCGTGGAAGATCGATAACCTGGCACTGTTTTGCAGCACTCAAGTTTGTTGAATGATTATAAATTGTCACTATTGCAGTATGTAGGGTAAGGTCACTAGTTCTGGATCTACCTAAGCATCGGCTGACATCGGAGATGGAAATTAAGTTGAGAACCGAGTTTCACTTAAAATTCATTTATTGACCCCTCTACAATAATTTAAGGCCACTTACATTTACAACAACGTCCATTCAGTAAATAGGTTGTTAGAAAATTAAAAAGTGACATTTGATCCACAATTAGACCCCAGGAACTGGTTGAGGATCAGTAAACGAAAAACATTGTATATCCTATATTTTAATAGAAAATAACACAAGAATCATATAAATGCATTGCGGATGAGATTATAACACCCCATAGAAAAGATAAGCAATGTGATCCACAAATAGTGACAGGGACTAATTTTGGATCAACATTGACGATTTTTTTAAATATGATTTTCCATGTTTAAATGATTAATGAAAACTTAATTTTCGCTTGTAAGAATCAAAAGTACATGTTATAAACAAGAAGCTCTTTAATTTGAGTCACTTTAAACACTGCAGTGCATTGTTCAATAGCCTACTATTTACATTTGGTACATAGAAACTTTCTTGGCTGAGCATCATTTGCCAAATTTTGTTTAATGGTACCACAATTTGCACTTACTACATTGTATCCAACTTTCTCCTCTAAAATCATCTTGAAATGCCCCACCACATTCACCACAGGTAGTGTCATCATTCTCATCGTCATCGCTTTCACTACTGCCTTCGACTTTTCTTCTTTTTGCTGATTCGTTCTTTTCCTTTTCCTCCATTTCTCTCAGGAACTCTTGAATACTTTCACCTCTCTTTTGCCATCTATTGCACCTGCAAGTTTTAATATTTCCTTCCTGCTCAAATAGTGGCCCATTTTTTGCAACTGTACAACTGCTTCACAAATGTCTTTCTCACATTCTGTACTCAAGAAAGGTTGTGGTCCTGGTCTCTTGCAATGCACATCAACAGAACCATTCACTCGCCTCCGAATCGTGTTGAATGGCACCGAATACGTTCTTTGAGCCTCCCTTATAGAAAGACCTCCTTCCCGAACAGCGCTAACTGCCCTTGCTAGGTCTTCGTCAGAGCAGCTTCTCAGCATCTAAATTCAAAAAGTGAGAAACTATTGGGATATCTAGTTTTTTAATATTTTTTGGGTCTGACAATTTTTTGGTAGGTTATCTACCATACTGAGCAGTTAGGCATACTCAAATTGCATTATTGTTATTGTCATTATTATTATCATTTAAATACCGTATTATAGATGTAATCTTTTAATAATTTCATTTAAAATCATTTCACAATCTTAGTACCAATGGCCAAAATGGTTCATCAGTTGGGTAATATTGTCAGTTATGTTGTTTTATACATCATTTAAATAATCAAAACTCATTTTCACATGGAATTTAAAACATATTGTAATATTTGTGAACACTTGAATTACCAAGATTTTAGTTTAAAATGTATTTAAACTTGAAGTGCATTTGAATTTAGCGCGCACCCCGGCATGCTTCCGGTTCCACTGCAAGGTAATCAACAACATGCCCGCAAGGCAAGACTAAAAGCTTCATGTGAAGTTGTATATTTATCTCTACAAACTATATACCTATGCCTTTATTTTAAGTAAATTTGAGAGCTCTGAAGTATCTACAGAAGTCATTACACATTTTTAAATGCACTTACCTTATTTTTTTCTTAAATTTTCTGCCAATAATTGGAACAAACCCTCATACGTCTTGACAATAGGCTTTACTCACTCACAACCGACAGAGACCCGAGCTGCTGTGGCCACCGAACATACAACAAGAGACACCTGTCGGTAACTTTGGAAACTAACTGTACAGACGATCTGATCCTAAACTAGTGACCGATCCGCAACTAGTGACTATGCCCTATAGGTACATTGAGTTACGCTTTGACGGGTTTTTAGCGTTATGGAGTCTTGATGTTGCAGTTAATAAGTTCACTTTGAATTGCTGTTTAGAAATAATTTGAAGTTATTGAGTACAGTTTTTCACAGTTTAGAATCTATTGCAAATGGAAATTTCCAGAGATGTAATGACAGTTGAATAGGGCAGTAGAAATCCTAAAGAGGATAAAAGTTATGTTTTATACAGCTATACGTTTTAGCAGAATCCCACGTTGCAGAGAAGGTATTCCCTTATTTAGTACAAGAAATGCTAGATTGCATGCCTTTAGTAGCGAGTGGTAGGTTAAGCCTGAGCTCAGAAACTACCTGAGGGAAGATGATTTGAAAATAAAGGGGAAAAGATTTAGAGTGGAAAAAATCTTAAGCAGAGAGGAAGAGAATTCAAGCAAAATAATTAATGATAAGATAGTGAAAAAAAAAAAGTTATTTCGCTTAAAGTTTGTGGAAGCAAGTTGAATAAGTGGGAGCCTTAGTGAGCATAACGGAGAGCGCAGCGTGAGCTGAGGTTACCGGCAGACTGTCGCTAAGTGCTCTTTCCCTCCCGAGCAGGAATTTAAGTATATTATAGGAGCGTAGTGCACTGGCGAACCAAGGTATGCCAGATGAAAATGATTTTTGTACTTTTCCTTCAAAAGGGTGAGATTTTTGAAAGCATTTTGGAATGCTAGAAAGATTTAAATTAGCCGGGATATTTCTACTACCCGCCATTGTCGGATCCCCGACAGGAAGGCAAATGCCCCCAGAATGGGCAGAGATAAAGCGATTTATGCTTTTAGTGAAGTTATTATTATTATTGGTAAAATGTTTTGGAGAGAATCAATTGTTGCGTTTAAAGAAGCCTAAACTTTTACCCAGCAGAGTGCCGACTAAAAGTTTAGAAAGAATGAAAAATCCAAATCTAACTTGAAAAAAACAAAATTCTAAACAGTAAATCACAGGAGAGAGCGAAAGTCTCTTCAAGTAGGAAGCTGGCTGAGCGAGCTATACTTGCCTTAATAATTTACTAGAATTAGCTATGACAGCTAAAAGAAACTTTTTAAGTGATGTTAGCAGAAGTTTTACTCTAAACGCAACAAGTGATTGAGTGTGTAGTAAACTTATCATTCGGTGATTTGCTTATTTCTTTGAATATTGAATTAATTCGAGAGAAAAAAGAATAGGGAAGGAAAGGTCCTACCTAACAGCTCTTCTAGCAATAGAAGTAGAAAACAAATAATAGAGATTTTATTTAACAAAGTGATTAAGTTAAGGAACATTAACAATTTAGATCTCAGATCTATATTGAGCTAAAGAACGAAGTTTCAGGTTTTTAAATAATTCAAATGTCTCACACCTATAATAATTAAGAGGTTTACAATTAACAAATAATGCTAAACTATTTGGAGGTCTCAGACCTATTGCAAGCTCTAAAAACCTTACAAGAGTTTTCGAACTGTGCATAAAATTAAAAGGATTAAAGCCTATAATGATAATTATAAAGGACTTACAATTTAGTTTAATATTTCTTTAGATTGGTTAGGTAGAATATATTTCAAAAAAATCTTTCAGAATGCCTTTGTAGCAAGAAAAAAGGCTATAAATACCTGGGCACAGCAGGAGAAGAAAAAGGAGATTATTAAGTGGATTATAACCACTGGTAATTATACAGACATTAAGAGATGCGAAATTCAAATAGGACAAGTCACCTTTTGTGAAGCCTGGAATACACAAATTAGATAAATGTTTAACAATTCGAAAACTAACTTTCTGGTCGTAGCAGGAAAAATTACGTATTAAAATGTGGGTTTGTAACAACGTGTATATTTTTAAACAATGAATAAATGTTAAGTTTAGCAAAAATGGGAGGGCGCCTATTTATAGGCGAGGCCTCATTGAACAAAAGTAACTAGTTTAAATATACCCTAAATTGTTAGTAAAGGGAATTAGGAGTATGGGAAATAGGGAATCAGAGTCCTGGCTGATTTTACTGATACGAGAGAGTCGCGACGCGGAAGAAGCCACACATTCACTTTTGAAACATTGAAAGTTTGTATAACATGGGAACAAATGTCACTATTGCGAGTAATGGAGATGCACTAAATTGAACTTTAATAGGTTTCTGGCGGTTTTGAGTTTTAGGTTGCAATTAATAGTTCCATTTAACTTGAAGTTGGCAGTAATTTTGACGGTGTTGAGTATAGTTCTTCACGGTTTAGTGTCTATTTCGAATGGATATTTCCAGAGATGTCTTGACAGTAGAATAGGGCAGTAAAAATCCCACGGAGGAAAAAGGTTATGTTTAGTCAGCTACAAGTTTTAGCATAATCCCACGTTGCAGGGAAGGTATTCCCTTATTTAGTACAAGAAATGCTAAATTTCATGACTTTAGTAGCGAGCCTAGTTGGCTAAGTATGAGAGTTCCCGCGTGGGGCAGTTATAGAATGATAGCACAATTCAAATAATGCCTATAAAATTCATTAAAACTTTTCTGTTCAGATTAAAACACTTTTAAAACATGTTTAAAAACACTTGAAGATAGGTACCGTACTTAGCTTTTCATGATGTATGTGAAGTTTCCAGCATCCGTTAAACCAAAATTTCAGACATGGCGTCGATTTGAATCGCCTCGTGTTAAGGAGATGAGCCTCTTTGAGAGGACTTAACTTATCACTCAAACGTCCAGACGAGAATTGAACGAGGAAATTGAACACTCAGATAGCCAGAAAGACGTAGGGGAGAGGGAAGGAAACATAAGAAGCTAAGCACTGCACAGTGGGTCAAAATCGAAATCTAAGAGGACAAAATTATTTATTTTCATAATTAAAATATCAAAATGTATTACTTCTACAGCATTCTCATATAATTTCCGCTCACTATTCTGGGATATAAATGCATCTTAGTGTAAATCTGTCACCACTGTTCGAGCAGTCTGAATTGGAGGGTGAATGTAAGTGGCTGTGGTTTGGTTGTTTTTGTGGTTAATGTGATGCTTTAAGATCGGACATGCAGCTGAAGGTGTGATCCTTGTAACGTGTTTCAGTTATTAATGGGCGTCACTGTTACGTAATTTTAGCTATATTTGCATTATATAATATTTAACTATTATTTTTAAAATTATATTTTCACTTTGATTTTTAGTATGCCGCGTCACTCTGCGTCACGTTCTACTTAATGTTAAAATGTAGATAAAGTCTTGTAGTTTATGCCTGTTATAAGATTGTTTGCATCTTTTGCAACTTACTTACTTACTTATTTTACATTTTAGAAGATGCTGCACAACCAATTCTCACACGTTCACAACTGTTTGAAGCCTGGGTTCGACGATTATGTCAAAAGTGGACCTTTGTGACTATGTTAAAAGTAAATTAAGGGTAGAAAATTGTTCTGAAGAGATAACTGAATGTTCTATCCAACTCCTAGTTATAGACAATTTCTTGCATGTGTAGACGTAGCTTAAAAAGGTCTTAACTGATGTTTATTACGAAGTAATAATAATAATAATAATAATAATATCGTATGGCCTCGGGTGCATGGTGCAAGCTTTGTTAATTGACACCCAGAGGGTAGCTTGCATGTCGAATTTCGTCGTTCCCTTGAACGCTATGAAAGTCAAGGAGGTTAGATATCTAAACTCCTTGACATTACAGCGCTTTCAAGTAGAGAATGGAGGAACTTTTTGTTGGCGGAAAATCCCGAGATTAATTTTACCATTGAACACGGCCTACTGAATTCAAATGGGTTCTTTAACATGCCAACAACGTATGACATGAGTGTCGTGATTTTTGTCGCCTTTCAGAAATCACTTACCATGGTCAGGAGCGAACCTGCAATCTTGGGGTTGGTAGTCCGACACTATAACCACTCACCCACCGTGGCAAGCATAATATGAAGTAAACAAATTATATACGTTGCTTTCACTCTAAATTCATGATTAAAACGTAAACATAATTTTGTCCCCCTAGATTTCGATTTTGACCCACTGTGCACTGTAGGAAACATTAGGAAACAAACATTTCGATACAATGAGAATTTGTTACATTAAATAAAATCTTCATGGAGATGGTAGATGAAGACACCGACGATATATGCTTGAGTGGTTTGGAACCATTCTTGAAACTGTTGAGATCAAAACTTCGATAGGTTGCCGCATGGTGAGCAAGGGTAGAGTAGCAACGAGTAGACAATTGAAACAGACTTACATAAAATATAAATGCATGTTCCAAAAAAAAAGGGGATAAATAAAGGGTCACTGTTGGTGTCTGCGAGGAAGGGGAATGAAGAAATTAATGAGAAAGAGAAAACAAAGAGCAGTGACTGCTAACTCTAACTAGCCATGTATTCCAAAGAATACACCAAGCTGGAGGCACACACCAACAGAGAAAAGAAAAATAGTTTAATTTTCAAGCAGTAAAGGTGAAATTAAGGAAATCGGTCTTACAATATGACTATTAGCAGTAAGAACCTTTAGACTCGAATCCTTCCATCCCTTCCGGGATAGCATTCCACCACCCTGCCAGAGACCCATACTAGTGGGAGAGAAGCGTCCCTTAATAAAACTAAGTCCTACCTTGATATCAGGATTAGAAAGAAGCCACTTCTCTCTTCTCTGTAAAGAAGTTAAGTACTCCAACTTCCACCTTTTCCAGAAAGAATTACGAAAGGCTACAATTTTACGCCAGAAAATAGGCGAGCAAGAATCTCTATGAGAGTTAGGCATGGGGGGGGGGGGAGAAGATAGAGAACTACCAATAAGGAAATGGCCAGGAGTTAATGGGAGTAAATCATCAGGATCATTAGAAAGCGGGGTTAAAGGGCGAGAATCAACAACACCTTCGATAAGAATAGATAGAGTTGAATTCTTCATAGGTTAGAATAAAATACCTAAAACGTTTTTAGATGACGTCTGGTTAGCTTGACACAAGACTCCCACCTGCCGCCGTGATGAGGGGCGTAAGGGGGTATAATCTTTTAAGCGATGGGTAATTACGTCAAAATTAGACTCTGCGGGTGGCTCCTTGATTTTTTTAAATCGGGTGATTTGCCCCTTGTGGGCCGCCCGTTTGGCGATGAACTTATCTTTATCTGTATCTTTGTTCCCTGGTGTCATAATGTAATTGAACGTTGGAGTACGACTTACGATACTGTAGAGCTTGTGGAAATGCTGTCAAGTTAGCAGCAGCAAGCAGGTTGAAACGTGGTGAACACTGTAGGAGACAGGAGCGACCTCTTTCTCCTCCACCACCCTTGAGCAGTTTGAGTTATAGCTGAAAAATTCCAAGTAAATATTAGTAATTTGCAAAATATTGACAAATTGGATTCTCCCGGGTTTCTGGGACCAAATTTTGGTAGGTTAACCCTGAGCTCAGACACTACCTGCGGGAAGATGATTTGAAAAGAAAGGGAAAAAGGTTTAGGAGTGGAAACAATCTTAGGCAGATAGGAAGAGAATCCAAGTCAAAATAAGTAATAAGATAGTGAAAAAAAAAAAAGAATATTTTGGTTGCTCAGAGTGTGTGGAAGAAAGGTATATAAGTGGGAGACTAAGCGAGAATAACGGAGAGAGCAGCGTGAGCTGAGGTTACCGGTAGGCTATCGCTAAGTGCTCTTTCTCTCCCGAGCAAGAATTTTTGAGTGATGTTAGCAGATGTTTTGCTCTAAACGCAACAAATAATTAGGGTTGTAGCAATCTTAGCATTCGTTATCTACGTTTATGAATTAATCTAAAAGAAAAGAAAGGAAAGGTCGTACCTAACAGCTCTTCGAGCAAGATAATAACTCAGGAACTTGTGGCAAGTCAATGGATGGTCGATCCAGACAGCTATGTAGTGGGGGAAGATAAGTTTTCCTGTAACCCTCAGCGCCGAGCAGCAAGCAGAACATATTTCGTCTCCCGTGAAGACGTAACACTTGGGAAGACTTGTAACGCGTATCGGAAGTGAATAGTTCGACGCGAAAGTGTACAATACTTAGAAATTTCACTGAGTCCAGTGACGAAGAACTCTGATTATATCACACGCTTTTGTGGATATTTTAAGAACACATAAGAATGAAACTTGTGATTTTCTCACAAGTAAGTCATACGTTTGTATTCAGCGATGAACTTTGTAAGTTACAGTAAGCACGCTACGACAGACTGCAACTTACGGCAGTGAACTTTACATTCTTGAAGAGTGCTTTTCATACTTATGTGTGCTTTTAGTAACGCTGTCATAACTCATGAACTTTGAAGATTATTCCTTTTTCATATACGACACATTATCTAGCAGGATGTCGAGGGGAACAGTTCAAATGCATTATACTGTATTTCTTTAACCATGGCCGGTTAAACACAGTGGACATGAATACTACCAAGCTGGCGAAGCAACGAACATTTCAACGAAACCAACTATGCTTCACGCGTACTCTAGTGCCTCACAGCACAGCTGATCAGTGTCAAGCATGGCATTTCGTAGATGCAGTACTGCGTTACTATTTAACTAATATTTCGGTTCGACATGGAGGTCGTGACGCTACATTGTGACGAATATTTCTGTGGATTGAGATGGACACTTCGTGGTGAGGTAGCTGACCGTTCACGCAGGATGGGAGGTATCCTGATAACCAGGTGGAACCAGTGGTGTGGAGACTGGGGTTTCAGGGTTCGATTCCCGACGACCAAGAGAATCCAAGCTATTGCCACATATGAAGGAAGACATGATATGAAGGGCATATCATTCTCTTATACCATCTACAAGAATCAACAAGGTACAGAGAAATATGTCCAATCATTCGTAATTCAGTATAGACATTTTAACGATATTTTGCTGCCATTTCTTTAGTATATTTGAGTAATTTTTCGAAGGTTAGATTTTAGGCATGATGTTCTATTCCCGACAGGATTTTGATTCTCGTCAAGAATGCATCCTTTTCCAGATTGTATTGTAGTTTGTTAAATTAATATTAATAGTAAATTCAGTTAAATTTAATTGAGACTTCTTTAGTGTAGAGAAGAGGATTTTATAGAGGAAGATATTTATTCTGCTTGTTTTGATAGTGTGGAGAACGCTTATATATATTTTTTTTGACATTTTCACTTCTGTAGACTCTGGCATGAGCTACATTTATCGCTGAACTTCATAATAATTCTACACTCGAGAGTTGCTTTTTGAAGATTGATAAAGATTTTTATAGGAAGTTAAAAACTTTGTGGAAGCTTTATTTTTGTGAAGAATACTGATCCTTCGCTTTTGCTTGGGACCATTTTCTGTTCTTTTGGAGGATCGACACTTGTGGTGTTTTCTAACCGGCCAATAGGGCGCTAATTGTTATGATTACCTAGGTCGGTGGTGTACGAACATTATTTGTTTTCTAAAATCCATTTTAGGAGAATTGTTCTGAACTTTAGCTGGATAAACTTTCTCTTCTTCGTTAAACTTCAGGTTTTGATACATGATAGCCACGTTTGTGCAGGCTTTTTGAAATCCACTTTAGTTGGAATTTATTCCTGTAATTAACACATAGTCAGTTGACTAATGATGAGTTTGATACAACATTCACCTTTTTATTAACGTAAATCCCTGGTTCGATCAACGTGGAGGCACATCTTATGAAAGATTTGTGACTGTAATTAAACTTACGGATGGCATAATTTTATTACTCCAATGAAGATTTATATAATTTAAAGAAACCAACTTTTATAATTGGACATGAAATGTAATGATCTTGTATAAATTCTAACAACGCTAGTCCAGATGTAATAATATGCTGTAAATTTAATCAAGTAATGAAATTCGTCGATCACCGGTGAGGGTGATAATTAATTGCAATTGTCTATGGTAATGACATGTGAAATGTCGAAATCAGTGCTCATTGGAGTACAAATATATAATGATAATATTCAAAGAAATGTTATGTGGTAAACCATAAAATATAATCCAGTTTTGGGATGGAAATATGAAGACAGGTGTGACTTGAATGGTTTAAAGAATTGTTTCAGCGGAATTTCAGTGGAATTATTTGTTGTATAGAATCATGCATTTCAACGCATGAATGTTTGTTGTTGTTTTTTGTTGTTGTTGAAAGAGTTCAATGATCCTTATCTTGGAACTATATTACATTGCTGACTTAGGTTTTATAGTCATCCCAGCCAATTGACTTGGCGACTGCAGTTGATATTAAGGCAATGTCCACATCTACTTAGCTTCATTGCATGGTCAGATGGACCTGATTTAATAAATACATTCTCATGAAATGACTATCGAATAAACACTGATGGTGGGTGTTGAATTCTGAAAATTGCGGGGGAAAAAACACGCTTGGAGTGTGCCACACTTATTGTAAATTTTGTAAACTATTGTACAAAAGGGTATAATCGATTTGTAGGCAGGTAAAGCCTATATAAATGTGGAAATCCAAAAGTTTGATCCAGCACGTTTTAATCTTTATATTGCTGGGAATTTGGATCATTGATAAATTTTATATCCATTTGATTTTGGTGGAGTGCAGTTTCACTATTGCTGACTGTGTTCTGCATCCACTCTGTTCGTATTTCAACTTCGGTTTGCAGTTGTTATTTTGTCTATTGTTGCTTTCCTGACATAGCAGTCTTTGACTATATCGTCTTTTGTGAATAAATTTGAATAGTTTTCTTTTAATTCTCCGAGTGTGATGCTTTATAAAAGTGATATGAGGTCACGTTAAAAAGACCATTGCAGGGTATTTCGGAGCATTCCAGGCTCCTGAGATTACGTTTCTACGTAATTCTCGTGTTCTATGAGCTGTTTTTTTCATTTTGTGCCATGTTTTTTCTTAACGTTTCCTCGGTTAGGTTAACCTGTGCCCTATTATCCCCGTCACTTGTTAGTAGGATCTGGGGGTTTTCTAGCCTGGATTTTCAGGTTCTACGATCCAGTTGTCATCGTGGAATTTTAACAAGCTGACGGTAGGTATTTTCAGGTACAATACCTACTGTAAGGCCACGGCCGCCTCCTTCCCTCTTACTTGGCTATCCATCCCAATCTTCCCATCCCTTCCCATCCCTCATGAGGCCCTTGTTCGCTTTGCAGGTGTGGCCGCCTGGGCGAAGTGCTGATCAGACCTCCCCAGTTGTATCCAATCCTACCAAGTGTTCTCAGCTCTAGGACACTGTCTGGAAAGGTGGAAGTGGTGAGTTCCCTAGCTGAGTCCATGGGAACCACCAACCTGGAGGGTAAAATTGTCAACAAAAACCAAAACGCAATTTTTAACATAATGATAATAATAAGAAGGAAAGCATGGCACCTGTGCCAATCACAGAAAAACGACCAAAACAGACAAAATGTCTTAAATGTTAGAAAATTAGTGACTAAAAAACTTAAGAGAATCAAAAAAAAACGAGATGATCACTTACTTATGCAAATTAAAGATGACTTTCGCAGAAACAATGTACGAGACTCCAGGATAAAGAAGGAAATGTTGCTAGTAACAACAAAGACAACTGCAAAGTATTAGCAGAATATTTCGAAAATCTCTTTAACTGTGAGGAACCCATAGAAAATATGGACTTTCATATATCCCCAACAAACAAATCCTGACTCAGAACCTCCAACCATTGAAGAACTCCATTCAATAATATCGAATCTTAAGAATTATAAGGCTTCGGGAGAAAATCAAATCACAGCTGAACTTTGGAAGAATGTTAACGAAAATGCTATACAGTTTCTCAGAAATATCTTTGAAGAAATTTGTATACCTGAAAGAATCCCAGATACTGGAAAACATCCCTTGTATATCCACTTCATAAGAAAGGATTCAAAACAGGCCGTAACAATTACAGAGGGATATCTCTCCTTGACATAACATACAAGATATTCTCCACAGTCCTGCTACACAGGGCAGAACCTCAACTAGACCATCAACTTGGGGAATACCAGGCGGGTTTCAGGAAAGGGAGATCCTGTCCGGAACAAATTATCGACCTCAAACACATCATGAACTACCAAAAATCACGGGCTAAATCGTATGTTATCACTTTCATTGACTTCCAAAAGGCATTCGACTCTATAGATAGGGATTCCTTATTCTCGGTCCTGAAAGAACTAGACCTCGATAACAAAACTACAAAACTAATCAGAGAAACACTAACTAATACATTCTCCAAAGTTAAATTCATGGGGAACTCTCAACCCCTTTTGAGATTAAAACAGGTGTACGGCAAGGAGATGAACTTTTTCCACTGCTATTTAACTGTGGCCTAGAAAAAGTAGTCAGAGAGTGGAATGTGAAGACCCACAGTGGAATCAGAATAAGAACCAAACACAAAGGCATTAAGGTCAATCGTTTAGCTTTTGATTATGACATGGCCTTATTAGCTGAGACATGGGAAGAAGCCAAGGAACAGATCCTCGAACTCCAGAGGCAAGCGTTAAAAATGGGTCTCAAAATCTCAGTTGAAAATACCAAAATAATGACGAACATAAAAAACCACCAAAAAGCATCAAGTGGGCAAACAATACATAGACATCGTCAAAGAATTTAAATATCTTGGGGAATGGATCGGCTGGAATGCGCTAGAGAAAAAGGCAATGGAATCTAGGAGAAATAAAGTTGAATTGGCCTTCCAATTTACGAAGGAGACTTATAACAAGAAGTCTATCTCCTGGAATACCAAGATAAGACATTATAACACGGTAATTAAACCAGAAGCCTTATAGGCAGCCGAAACATTGGCTCTCACCACCCAGGGACCGCTTGAAAGGCTGGAGGTCAAGGAAAGCAAGATAATTCGCAAAATCTTAGGCCCAAAATTTCATAGCAACAAATTAATCCATGTCAGGAACGAAACTCTTTACGAAAAGACTGAGAAACTCTCGGACACAATAAGAAAACTGAGAATTGATTTTTATGGGCACATCCTCCGAATGAATTCAAATAGACTAACCAAAAAGATCTTCGACCTTTATTTTTATTTTTATTATTATTATTATTATTATTATTATTATTATTATTATTATTATTATTATTATTATTGATTTAAGCCCACTACGGAGCGCTTATGACTAGTTCTTCTTCGATGCTCTTTTCCGTTCCCAATATCTCTTGAGCACTGCTGATAATTTCTCCTTTCTCTCCTGCGAAAGGGGCTTCCGACATTTAGGGACTCTAGGTGGTGGGGTCCAAGATTCTACCATAGCACAAAATTTAGAACGATCTTCTACATCAAGGTCAGCTATACCAGCCGAATCCAAGTCCTTTAGTACTTCATTAAGCCACAGGCTTCCAGTCTTGTAGCTACAAGAGAAGAGGGTATCTGCGGCATACAGAAACTGTGGTGTGACAGCAGTTCTGTAGTGACATATCTTAGCATTCTTCGAAATGCATTTCTTGTTGTACAAATTGTGGGATAGTTGGTATGCTGCGTTGCGTTTGGTACGCCTTGCTAAGATGGAGGTGTCATCTCTACCATTGGGGTGGACCCATTCACCAAGATAACGAAAGCGATTGACTCTTCCAATCGTTCCATGTATGGTCGTCAAAGGGGTGTTTCCGGAGTGCCGATTCTCAAAGTACTTGGAGTTATCGTAAGATATCTGCAATCCAGACTTCACCGCTATCTCGTGCAGGGCCTGGACAGCTATGCCAGCATCCTTAGAGTTGTTGGCTAAGATTGCAATGTCATCTGCGAAGGCAAGGCACCTGATCTCGATTCTTCGGGTTCCAGCTCCAATGGCAACTGGATTGATTCCTAGATTCCTCAATGTGCATTCCCAGGCCTTGATGACTTTATCCAGCACCAGATTAAACAGAATGGGCGAGAGGCCATCGCCCTGTCGTACTCCGGTTTTGATCTTGAAACTCCGAGATAGTTCTCATCTGAACTTCACCTTAGAGGCTGTATCCTTGAGAGTCTGTTTGATGAGGGTGCGTGTGTTATAATCCACACCTCGTTCTTGGAGTATTGAGAAGAATGTCTGGCGGTCAATGGAATCATATGCTTTTGCGAAGTCGACGAAAACCACAGTGATGTTCGTACTCCTTACTTGTTTTAGTTGGAGAATGGTTTTCAGATTGAAGATCTGCTCGGTACACAACCTTCCACGGCGAAATCCTCCTTGATATTCACCAATTGTTTGATCAAATTGACTTTCTTCGACCACTTTGGTAATAAAAAAAAACATCTTTGGTTTAAGGAAACCGAAAAAGATCTCGTGGAAATCCAAATTACAGATACCATGTGCATGGATAAAACAGCCAAAACCGACACCAAGCATAAGAAACAATGGTTCCAAGTGAAACTCAAACAAAAGCGCACGATCCACATCTCTGCCGCAGAAAGGGAAGCAAGATCTCAAAGGATGAGGCAATACTGGGCCAAAAGGAAAGATCAAAACAATAAAAAGTGATTGATTTCCTGTACCCCAAAGTTGGGTCAAACAAATAAAGAAGATAATAATAAAATAATAATATCGTATGGCCTCGGGTGCCGGGTGCTGGGTGCAAGCTTTGCTATTTGACACCCAGAGGGTAGCTTGCTTGTCGAATTTCGTCGTTCCTTGAAGCACTATGTAAGTCAAGGGGGTTAGATATCTAAGCTCTTTGTACACTATACGGTTTCAAGTAGAGAAATAATGCCGTACTGTAATAACAGGCCGGAACTTGAATCCATTCTGCACTAAAATATGCGTCTACCCCTACAGATTGTGCGCACAAATAACTTATTTCATCACATTTTGTCACTTGACCCCGTTCTGAAATAAACGATTTGATTATCCTCACGAGGTAGAGTGCACCCCGTTCCAGCCATCACGGAGCCTGGATTGAACACCGTAAGAATTGTATCGAGTGTTGTTAACATCTGTTTATGTTGCATGATCTCCCCTATTACTTGAAAGAAGTTGACACCCCTGATTCACATACCGTAGTTCTTTACTGGCAACACGGTAAAATGTTCTTCTTTAATATTGTTCAACATTTTCCATTACTGGTACAATGATAATGTGCGAAGCAAGAAAGGAAGCTTGAGAGTTACGGTATAAATTAATACGGGAATGTTTTCCAGAATTGTTCATTTTAGGTAGATTTCATTAGAAAGCTAACTATTGCAATGGGTACCATGTTTCGACTTCCAGAAAATGTCGACATATCTTCGCGTTTCACATCCCCTAGACACCAAAACCACCGTCAGTTCAAAAGTTTATATATAATGTATATACATATTGATCCCTTAACATTGGGTCCAATATTAATGATTCATGTATTTTATTATTATGCTAAAAGATACTAGCTACATGAAGTACTGTGTGAGTATATTATTCAGTGATCGAGCAGTCAAGTCCAGACACAAGGAAACTACCAGGATCTGTGAAACAAAGGCGATGTCTCAATCATTGCTATTTGGAGATATCAGTTGGAACAGGTGCTGTGGCTCGAGGACGCGTCACTAAGCATGACTCACGATCGAGACAATTTCTTTGTGGAGGAGCGTGTTTGACAGAGATGGAGTTTGCGTGAGAAGGAGAAGAGACGAGCCGGTGACCACACTTTAAGGCGGGGCACCAAGAGGTCAGCAGGACGACGCTACTGTGACCTACCAATAAGAAAGAGGACGCCTGTTTTGGCGCGAATCCAATTTGCCCGCCAAAATGCTAATAAGAGGATCCGCTGATCGGATTCGCAGCACGATGGCAGTTTTGAGACCTGTGAATTAATGCGAGTCATTTGAGGGGTCAAACATGTTTGTAGGCCAATTATTCCGAAATTCGAGGAGCCTTTTCCCTCTCCCTATAACTTTATGTGAACTCTGTATATATAGTGCCATGAGAGCTGAAAATATTCATTCCATTTCTTTCCATTTTATTCTACTTTGGTAGTTGGCAGACGTCTCCATGACGGTCTGAAACTTATACATTTTATAGTTGTGTGCAAAGTGAAAATTGTAGGTGGTCCATAAACCACAATTATAGGAAAAGTCTTCGAATCTGCATAAGACACTAATGGAGAACTGAGTACCCATTATCAGCTGATAAGCTAGTTTTGTGTAGCGTGTTTAAAATTTAATTAATCTTTCTACAGAAAGATGACGACGAGTACTAGAAGTCAGCAACCGACTTCATCCTTCGTCATATGGGGCGTGGTGGCTCAGCGGTCTAGCTGTATGCCTCTCACCAAGGCGGTCCGGGTTCGATTCCCGGTCAATACATGTGAGATTTTCGAAGTGAAATGCCATGTCCTGTGGTTCGGATTCCACGTAAAAAGGAGGTCCCGTGGCTCATGATCTCGAGATTAACAGTCACGTTAACCTACAAGCTTCCTTCCTTTTCCTTTCCTTCGTCATATTAGACATTATGGGCTAACGGCCTAATGATGGGTGATGACTGGGGCGGGAAGCCCCTTGAATATTGGCAGCTATTAGTGATGAGTACATAAAATTCATTTATTTGATTTTTGGACGGATGGGTCGCGAGAAATGAGGGGAACTTATGTATAGATTTTGTTTTGCTTTCTTTAAATGTAAATATAGGGTTTATCTTTTACTGACATGCATATTTCTTCGCGAGCATTGCGTGATATTTTGCTGTATATATTAATTGATGTAGTGTTTAAATATTGTGTAATCTGTACGTAATCTGCATAGCGGGTTGAACGCATGGGATTGACGGACTATAAGAAGTTACATTCATGAAAGAGAAGTCAGGAGCTGTGTCGATAAGTGGACTTGATGTAATATTAACGTAAGACTAGTTTGGGGGATTTTATAACTTGTTTGTGTATTTATAATCATTCAGGTTCAATTTTGCTTTGATACATTTGGCTGGCGCAATGTTGTTGATACGGGAAGCACTTCGCTTGGCCGTCATTTTGACAATATTTTGAATTTGATCTGAGAGTGTGCTTGGTTTGAACGCTGCGATGATACTCTACGATTGTGTGTCATGTGTACTTTGGTGTTAGTGTGATTGCGAGGAAAGGCAAGGCCTGTTCCTGACTGCAGCACTCATTCCGGCAAATTAGTTACCTCGTTGGGCTAATGTTGACCAGGAATTTGGTTCTTTAAAATCCTAAAGAGGATGTTTTGAGATATGAAGTTGTATTGAATGTTATTAGACGCGATTCCAGGTGCCTATGTGAGGCAAGGTCGTCGACTTTCCGGCTAATGAGCTGGGATCTATTATTAGCGTGACACACATATGAATGCGAGAGGGTGTTTGTTTGAACTAGCCGCTTAGCTCAGGTAGGGTGAGATAAGGTCTTTGTAGCTGTTTGGAACTCAGTAAATTGTTGTTATGTAAGTTGTGTGTACTAGCTCGAATGATTATAATTTTATTGAAATTAATTTGGGGAGTTGCCACGTCACAGATTCTAATATCTCATGTCATGTTTTCGGCTTATTTTATTCATGTTCTTTCTACGCCTATTTCTGAGGTGTGTTAGTAAATATTTTTGTGTTTATGTTGTTATGGCATTTTAGGCCATAGTTTCTTTTTGTAAATATAATTGGCATTCGGCCAAGTGTTTGTTCATGTCACGTAATCGCACCATTATATTTTGCTGGCGTAAGACGGTGGTTCCGCTGCATTTGTGTTAAAAATACACCCGTGATTTTGTTGAAGTTATTTTAAGGGTTAGAGTATGTCAGTATTGCATGTTAATTTTAGTCTCTTTAATTGTTTGTTCCCATATTTTCGCTGCTTAAATCCGCTGTACGGAGTTCATAACTTATCCAATTGTTTGGTTGGAAATGAACGGCCGTCAAATGTGCTCATTACCAGTAGTTAGTCATAACGCGCACCGCACTCACATAAATTGTATTTAAATTGTTTTGTGTTGTAAATTAATTTGTTTTCATTGTTTTACTTTGAATTTATTTATTCATTTAATCTGTCTATGGGTAACATTTGTTTACCTTTTAAAGGTGATGTTTCAATCACATTTATTTTGACAGCTTTCATGCTGAGTCATACTGGCAGTTTGTTTTGTTGACATTCGCAATTTGTGTGAATATTTAAGGGTGGTTTTATGTCACTTTTTGAATTGATTCAGTTATTAAATTTTTGTTGTTTTAAATCCTGTGTTTTTACATCATTCTTAATTTAAGTAAGCCTTATGAAACTTGGAAGTTATTTGGAAGCAATAAAATCTCTATTACACATTCACAAGAATCGATCATGACCCCGAACTCCGAGTCTTGTTAATATGCTTCATTGTAAGGGTACAATATATATATCACTTTCTTGTGGACACGATAACTACCGCAATTTTGCACCAATCATTTTGAATTTTTTACATAATATGTATCCTTATACAATATCGGTCGAGTTCGTTAATGGGCACAATCGGTCGCAAGGGTGAAAATGGGGGGCTTTTATTTCTCGCAAAAGTGAAATATCGCTATAACTCTCTTAATATGTGAAATATCGAATCCATTCAAAGTGTCGGATAAGGCCCAAAAAATTTTGTTTGAAAAGTTTTTTGATAGCACCAACCGTTGACCAAAGGGGTGAGAAAAAGTGTTTTTTTCGGGAAATATTAATCATATCTCTCTTAATAGGCACAATATCAAAACCGTACAAAATGGACAATATTCCCCTAATAATTACCGACCTAAACTTTTGTCTGAAAGAATTTTTGATATGACCCACCATTACGCCAAGGGATGAGCAAAATGATTTCGGAATTAGAAGAAAATGCCAAGTGCCATCAGAGGTTGCCATGACAACACTACTAAATTGATGAGGGATGAGCCATCAGACGTTGCCATGACAACGCCATTGCACGAGATCACATTGAGTTTTCCATCTGACTCTGTGGTTGGTTGGTTTTTAAGTTTAGGGGCTGCGACAACGCGGTCATGTAGCCTCGTGTACTTTCGGTGTGTGTAGAATCTGTCTGATAACCGGTGTTAATTGTGATGACTGCATTAGTGTGTGTTATCTGTTTTTTAATTTAAGTTCTGCAACTTAGAATTTTTCAAAGAGTTCCTACTTTTGCCGCCAAGTGCCACCGTCAACGACTACGAGGCCAAGTTCAGAACTTAGCTACTAGACACCAGCGCAGTCGGCTCTTGGCAACGAATGTAGAAACCTAAGAGCGTTGTTTACATTCTTAACCTATCCAATTTTGCTTCACACAGGTGCAATTAGTGGAAGGTTCTTTAACATGCCATGAATCTATGAAATGGGACCGCCGGCTTTACTTCCCGTCCGAAGGAAAGCATACTGAGGGATTTTTAACGCCCTTAAAAAATCTGACGGCTTCGGACGGGTTTGAATCCGCTATCGTGACTCTGTGGGAAGTGGCTTCGTTGACGTAACTGGTAGCATGCTGAACTTCTATGCCCAAGGTCGCCGGCCGAAGTCGTCGGATTTTCTAGGAGTGCCAAAAATCCCTCAGTATGCTTTCCATCGGAGGGGAAGTTCCAACGTTCGTTGCGAGTAGCTGATTGCGGTTGCATCTGCTAAGTTCACAGCTAGGTGTCGTTGACTAGTATTTGCTAGCAAAATTAGGAACTACTACTTGAAATTAA
Source organism: Meconema thalassinum (assembly GCA_946902985.2). Lineage (NCBI taxonomy): Eukaryota > Metazoa > Arthropoda > Insecta > Orthoptera > Tettigoniidae > Meconema > Meconema thalassinum. Next base: position 393,716,849 of record OX336391.1, read on the forward strand.
CCGTCTCGTTGTCGCAGCCCCTAAACTGAGGAACCAACCAAAATCTCTGCGGGAGATAATATTTTGTGTGAAGACGTAGCAGACCATGAGATAGTTACACTTCAGTGTCGAAACCTTGCATAAGGACCTTGTGACCACAAGTATAACAAGTAGTTCCGTGAAGAACTATATAGCCTATTTTCATATATCCTACATATGTTAATTGCCTCTATCTACATACAAAATTTCAGTTTGATTGCTGTAATAGATTCGTAGATATTGAGAACAGACTAAATATTTCGGATGGTTGCCATGTTGGATTTTATATATGTAGGTCCTAGAGTTATGTACTGTTACATGAAGATTATTGTGTACGTGTAGCACTCAAACTCCAATCACATGATTAGAACGCAAGAAGTAACAACGAGATTTTAAAATTTCGCACAGCTGCCATCTCGTGGTTATGGAAACAATTGAAGTAAATTAGATGCCAGTGGATTAACATTCGTGTAACGATTTACTCTACCAAGTTTCAGTGCACTCGGATGGTTAAATTGCGAGAAACGTCCATGTGAATATTTATATTCGTGTTGCCGCCATGTTGGATTTGTGACCACCAGGTTATTTAAAGTCCTATAGGTGAACTTAAGTTCATAGCCCCTATGAACATTAAAAAAATCAGTTTGCTAGCTATAATAGATTCGTAGCTATTCAGAGCCGTCTAAATATTTCGGATTGTCGCCATCTTGGATGGTTAAATGTATAGGCCATAGAGTCATGTACCATTAAAGGACAATTTTGCGTAGTTCATTATTCAAACTTTCACATCGATCGCATGATTACGACACAAGAAATAAAAACTTAATTTTAAAATTCGCACAGCCGCCATCTTGAGGTTATGTAAACAATTGAACTAAATTAGATACCAGTGTATTACAATGTGTATAAACATTTCCTGTACCTTATTTCATTGCGCTTGGAACATTAAATCGCGAGAAAGGTCTAATTATTTTCAAATTCGCTTGGCCGCCATGTTCGTTTTGTAGTTAACCGGTTTTTGAAAGTCTTATAGATGATCTTCCAGTAGTGCCCTTTATCTCCGTACAAAATTTCAGGGTGATACTGCTAATAGTTTCACAGATATAGAATGCCGGTGAAATATTTCGCACATCCGCCATCTTGTGGTTATGTAAACAATTGAACGAAGTTAGATGTCGGTGCATTACAATATGTATAAACATATACTGTACCAGTTTTATTGAGTTATTGGTTAAATCGCGAGAAACATCTATTTAAAAGTCGCAAATTAGCGTGGCCGCCATTTTAGTTTTGTAGTTACCAGTTTTTCAAAGTTCACATAGATGAACTTCTAGTAGTTCCCTTTATCACTGTAAAACATTCCAGGGTGGTATCGGTAATAGTTTCGGAGATATTGAATGCTAGTGAAACATTTCGCACAGCCGCCATGTTGGATTGGTGAGACGTAACAAAATTTGAAGGGCACGGTCGAGGTCGCCGGGAATAGTGCTATGAACTTACCGAGTTTCATTGAAATCGCTCCAGCCGTTTAGATTTTATTAGGGGGACACACACACACACACACACACACGCACACACACACGGACAAAAGGTGATCTCATAAGCCTATTTTTTCAAAATTGAAAATAGGCTAAATATGGACCCCAAATGACGAGAAGGTTACCGTCCCCATAAGACAATAAAATGTTTAAATTATGCATAGAAAGACGAAAACAAATTTAATTAAGCTCCAATTGTAAAATACTTTCTCGCAATAAATGAGGTCTGATCCTTCTACGAAAACCTGCATATTCTGGCTATCCCGAAGTTTGCCGGGTGAAATCTTCCTCCGCCTTCCGGCGTGCCGAGAGGACATTTTCTCTTGAAGCTTCTCTTTTCGCTTGGTCTTAGTCATGCTTTCTGGATAAGTAGATGGTCTCGTAACTAATGGGTGTACGTGATCAGGGTCATACAGACCGAACCGGTCGGGCTTGAGTAGTGTCCGTTCCCGGTGATTACCCCTCGCTACCAGCCACTTGACCACATGCTGTGCCACCACTGCGCTGGCACATCACAGAGAAACAAAGTAAACCAAGATTTAGCTCATGTCTTCATGTATCTCTGCTGCTGTGTAGTGATTTAAGCATATACTACAACCGCCTTCTGTGATCTAGGACACAGGTCACGCCCCACAGTTTCTCGCTAAAATCTATTTCTTAATATAAAAATTACCTTCATTTCCGGACTTTTAACGATGCAAAGCTGACATTTTTTAGAAGTAAATTCTTCGCAACCCGCCGCGGTGGCCGACATCGCTAACGCGGTACCTCCTGCCTCGTTGGTATCGGAAGAGTTTGCTCTTGAATCCCACTTCGGCCGTCCTAAAATGGTTTTACGTGATTTTCCATGTTTACCCTCAGGCAAATGCCGGAACTGTTCTTTTCAACACGTCCACAGACGACTTCAATCCCACTCCCTTTCCTGACCTTTCCTTCATTAGACCCAAGTTAGCTGTCACCTGGGCATAGGCCTATCTATTCTGAAACTTACAAGAAATGTGCAAATAAGTATTCCTTCTTTTGTGCCCCAATCTACACGTCAAATTGTACGATAATTTGCCTGTTCCTAAGCCTTCCCTAATGCTCGATTCAATGAACTGTCAAGCAACAAATGCCTGTCTTTAGGTTCATTGTCATATGTTTTTGTACAGAGGTGTGCAAATTATCTTGGACTCGATGGCAGTTTTCCAACATTTACTTTCTAAGTCTTGTGACTTAATACAGTAGAAATGTTCTGCAATGAGATGAAATTATTTAAAATGTTTAATTAACAGACCTAGTAGTAATAACATTTTTTAAAGAATCTGACAGTAAACTAATATTTTACAGTTTCCACTAAATTAGGAGCCTTGTTAATGCAGAATGACACACGTTTTGTTCAGATTAACTTATTCAAATATTATCATTTAAATTTTCACGGCCCGTGACACTATCCATAATGTCTAATTTTGAGCTTATGCCGTGTTTTAATTAATCAAACTCGACGCATTTCGAAAGAAACCATGTCTTTCTTCGTCAGAAATAAACGGAAATACGACTAAATTGTTGCTAAGAGAGAGAAAGCAACAATGAAACTAAAAAAGTTGCCCTAAGATGGACGCCATTTTAGCCCCATGTAAAGCCGGCGATCCCATGTCATAGATTTATGGCATGTTAAAGAACCTTCCACTAATTACACCTGTGTGAAGCTAAATTGGATAGGTTAAGAATGTAAACAACGCTCATAGGTTTCTACGTCCGTTGCCAAGAGCCGACTGTGGTGGCGTCTAGTAGCTAAGTTTTGAACCTGGCCTAGTAGTCGTTGACGCTGGTGCTTGGCGGCGAAAGTAGGAACTATTTGAAAAATTCTAAGTTGCAGTCTGTACTTAAATTTAAAACAAGTAGTTTCGTGAAGAACTATACAGCCTATTTTCATATATCCTACTTATGTTATTTGCCTGTATCAACATGCAAAATTTCAGTTTGATTGCTGTAATAGATTCGTAGATATTGAGAACCGACTAAATATTTCGGATGGTCGCCATGTTGGATTTTATATATGTAGGTCCTAGAGTTATGTACTGTCTCATGAAGATTAGTGTGGACCTGTAGCATTCAAGCTTCAATCGCATGATTAGGACACAAGAAATAACAAGGACATTTTAAAATTTCGCACAGCCGCCATCTTGTGGTTATGGAAGCAATTGAAATAAATTAGATGCCAGTGGATTAACATTCGTATAAGGATTTACTGTACCAGGTTTCACTGCACTCGGATGGTTAAATTGCGAGAAACGTCTATGTGAATATTTATACTTCGCGTCGCCATGTTGGATTTGTGATCACCAGGATATTTAAAGTCCTATAGGTGAACTTCAGTTCATAGTCCCTATGAACATAAAAAATTCAGTTTGATTGCTATAATAGATTCGTAGATATTCAGAGTCGTATAAATATTTCGGATGGTCGCCATGTTGGATTGTTAAATGTATAGCACATAGAGTCATGTACCATTAAAGGAAAATTATTGCGTAGGTTCATTTTTCAAACTTTCACTTCGATCGCATGATTACGACACAAGAAATAAAAACTTAATTTTAATTTTAAAATTCTCACAGCCGCCATCTTGAGGTCATGTAAACAATTGTACTAAATTAGATACCAGTGCATTACAATATGTATAAACATTTCCTGTACCAGATTTCATTGCGTTTGGAACATTAAATCGTGAGAAAGGCCTATTTAAAATTTTCAAATTCGCTTGGCCACCATGTTCGTTTTGTAGTTAACCGGTTTTTGAATGTCTTATAGATGAACTTCCAGTAGTGACCTTTATCTCCGTACAAAATTTCAGTGTGACACCGCTAATAGTTTCAGAGATATAGAATGCCTGTGAAATATTTCGCACATCTGCCATCTTGTGGTTATGTAAACAATTGAACGAAGTTAGATGTCGGTGCATTACAATGTGTATAAACATATACTGTACCAAGTTTTATTGAGTTTCGTTGGTTAAATCGGGAGAAACGTCTATTTAAAAGTCGCGAACTCACGTGGCCGCCATGTTGGTTTTGTAGTTACCAGTTTTTCAAAAGCTACATAGGTGAACTTCTAGTAGTTTCCTTTATCACCGTACAGAATTCCAGGGTGATATCTGGAATAGTTTCGGAGATATTGATTGCTGGTGAAATATTTCGCACAGCCGCCATGTTGGATTGGTGAGACGTAACAAAATTTGAAAGGCACGGTCGGGGTCGCCCGGAATAGTGCTATGAACTTACTGAGTTTCATTGAAATCGCTCCAGCCGTTTAGAATTTATTAGGGGGACACACACACCTCACACACACACACACACACACACACACACACACACGGACAAAAGGTGATCTCATAAGCCTATTTTTTCAAAATTGATAATAGGCTAAAAAACAGATAACACAATTATCACCGGTTATCAGACAGATTCTACACACACCCAAAGTACACGCAGCTACATGACCGCGTTGTCGCAGCCCATAAACTAAGGAACCAACCAACACTTGGATGACCAGTTTCAAGCGATCATTATCTGATCCATTACACTTTGGCTATTAAATCTATGTCTACAAGTATCGGTGATGGTATTTACAATATGTACACTTAGCCTATTTAGTTGAAGTAGTAATTAAATTAGGGACAGGGGCAGATGATCTCCTAGTTCCGCCCCTTAAAACAATAATGACTAACTAAACAAGCACAACTAGTCAACTCAAGCAGCCAAGTCCTCAATCCACTCCAACTCGACCATTTAACCGAAATGTGATGTTTTTTAGTCAGTCAACGCGATTGTACCGAATTGTGATGGGTTGTTCCCTAATCCTGAAAGAAATTTACATGCGATAAATAAATACGAATTTCTCTTAGGCGGCAGCACGCCGGCCTCTCACCGCTGGGTCCGTGGTTCAAATCCCGGTCACTCCATGTGAGATCTGTGCTGGACAAAACGGAGGCAGACAGGTTTTTCTCCGGGTAGTCCGGTTTTCCCTGTCAAAAATTTCATTCCAGCAACACTCTCCACTATCATTTCATTTCATCTGTCATTCATTTAATCATTGCCCCAGAGGAGTGCGTCAGGCCTCGGCAGCCGGCACAGTCCATATCCTCGCCGCTAGATGGGGGCTTCATTCATTCCATTCCTGACCCGGTCGGAGACTGGAAGCAGGCTGTGGATTTTCATTTTCATTAGGGAACAACCCATCTTAATTCGGTACAATCGCGTTGACTGACTAAAAATCATCAAATTTCGATTCTAAGGCAACATTGAAAAATGGCTTCAAACACCATATTGTTGACCAATTAATAACAATCACTCTAAGCAAACAAACTTGAAGGTCAAATCACTGTATCTTAACAAAGAAGAGTAGTTCCGTGAAGAACTATACAGCCTATTTTCATATATTCTACTCATGTTAATTGCCTCTATTAACATACAAAATTTCAGTAAGATTGTTGTGATAGATTCGAAGATATTGAGAACCGTCTAAATATTTCAGATGGTCGCCAGGTTGGATTTTTATTTATGTACAAGCTGTACCCGGCATGCGTTGCAATGCCAATCAAAGAAAGTGTTGGCATTGTAATTTGGTTTCTTGAAGTGCTTTTGGATACACAATTTTTGTCTTCAATTTCCGTTAACTGCCTCTAAGCTATCGTAAAATGGATTTACTAATTTTGAAACATTTGTGGGAGAGTGCGCAAAGTTTAATCGGATGAATGGTATATGAACGCAGATGGAACTTTGCTGAAACACTTCACGCGTCGTCACTCATTTGTTGCACCAACTCGTGCGCTACATATTGTAAAATGGATTTACTAAGTCGAAAACCTTCCCTGGCATATACACAACAAATCATCAAAGATTCATCGCAATCGGATGAATGGCATATGAACGCTTACGGGATTTTGTTTAAACGATTCGCGCGCCGTCACTCATTTGTTGAATCAATTCGCGCGCTACCAATTGTAAAATGGATTTACTAAGTCAGAAACCTTCCCTGCAGTGTGCACAACAACTCACCCTAGTTTCATCACAATCGGATGAATGGTATATGAACGCAGATTGAACTTTGTTGAAACGGTTTGTGCGCCGTCACTCATCTGTTGAAACTACTCGTGCGCAACCCATTATACAATGGACTTACTAAATCAGAAACGTTCCCTGCAGTGAGCACAGCAACTCACCCAAGTTTCATCGCAATTGGATGAATAGTAGGCCTATATGAAGGCATACGGGACTTTGTTGAAGCGATTCGCGTGCCTTCACTCATTAGTTGAATCTACTCGTGCGCTACCTACTGTGCAATGGATTTTCTAAGTCAAAAACCTTCCCTGGACTAGGCACCACATCTCAGCCAAGTTTCATCGCTATCGGACGAATGGTAGGCCTATATGAACGCGTACGGTACTTTGTTGAAACGCTTCGCGCGTCGTCGCTCATTTGTTGAATCTACTCGTGCGCTACCTATTGTAAAGTATATTTGCTAAGCCAGAATCCTTCCTTAGAGTGTACTCAATATCTCACCCAAGCGTCATCGCTATCGGACGAATGGTATATGAACGCATACGTGACTTTGTTGAAACGCTTCGCGCGTCGTAGCTCATTTGTTGAATCTACACGAGCGCTGCCTATTGTAAAGTGGATTTACTCAGCCATAAACCTTCCCAAAAGTGTACACAACATCTAACCCAAGTTTCATAGCTATCGGACGAATGGTACATGAATGTATACGGGACTTTCTTGAAACGTCTCGCGTGTCGTCACTCATTTGTTGAATCTAATCGTGCGCTATCTACTGTGAAATGTATTTACTCACCCATGTTTTATTGCTATCGGACGAATGGTGTATGAACACATACGGGACTTTGTTGAAACGGTGTGCGCGTCATCGCACATTTGTTGAATCTACTCGTGCGCTACCTATTGTAAAGTGAATATGCTAAGCCAGAATCCTTCCTTAGAATGTACTCAATATCTCACCCAAGTTTCATCGCTATCGGCCGAATGGTATAGGAACGCCTACGGTACTTTGTTGAAACGCTTCGCGCGTCGTCGCTCATTTGTTGAATCTACTCGTGCGCTATCAATCGTTAAATGGATTTAACAAGCCAGAAACCTTCCCTGGAGTGTACACATCATCTCACCAAAGTTTCATCGCTATCGGACGAATGGTATATGAACGCATACGGGACTTTGTTGAAACGCTTCACGCGTCGTAGCTCATTTGTTGAATCTAATTATTGTGCGCTGCCTATTGTAAAGTAGATTTACTAAGGTTCCTGGAGTGTACACAACATCTCACCCAAGTTTCATCCCTATCGGACTAATGGTATATGAACGCATACGTGACTTTGTTGAAAAGCTTCGTGCGTCGTAGCTCATTTGTTGAATCTACTCGCGCGCTGCCTATTGTAAAGTGGATTTACTAAGCTAGAAACCTTCCCTGAAGAGTACACAACATCTAAACCAAGTTTCATCCCTATCGGACTAATGGCATATGAACGCATACGTGACTTTGTTGAAACGCTTCGTGCGTCGTCGCTCATTTGTTGAATCTACTCGTGCGCTGCCTATTGTAAAATGAATTTACTAAGCCAGAAACCTTCCTTGGAGAGTAATCAACATCTCACCCAAGTTTCAGCGCAATCGGATGGGTGGTGTATGAACGCATAATAGACATACACACCCACACTCCCACATACATACTATCAAGTAAGATTGATTTTTATATATAGAGACTATTACATGAAGATTATTGTGTACGTGTGGTATTCAAGCTTCAATCGCATGATTAGGACACAAGAAGTAAAAACGAGATTTTAAAATTTCGCACAGCTGCCATCTTGTGGCTATGAAATCAATTGAAATGAATTAGATGCCACTGGATTAAAACTTGTATAAGGATTTAACGTGCAACGTTTAATTGCACTCGGATGGTTAAATCGCGAAAAACGTCCATTTAAATATTTATACTTCGCGTTGCCGCCATGTTGGAGTTGTGCTCACCAGGTTATTGAAAGTCCTATAGATGAACTTATGTTCAAAGCCTCTATGAACATAAAAAAAATGTCAGTTTGATTGCTGTAAAAGATTCGTAGGTAGTGAGAACCGTCAAAATATTTCGGATGCTCGCCATTTTGAATTGTTATATGTATAGGCCATAGAGTTATGTACCATTAAAAGAAAATTATTGCGTAGCTTCATTATTCAAACTTTCACTTCGATCGCATGATTACGACACAATAAATAAAAACTTAATTTTAAAATTTCGCACACGCACCATCTTGAGGTTATGTAAACAATTGAACTAAATTAGATGCCAGTGCATTACAATATGTATAATCATTTACTGTACCACATTTCACTGCGATCAGGTGGTTACATCACGAGAAAAGTCTATTAAAATGTTTCAAATTCGCTTGGCCGCCATGCTCATTTTGTACTTAACAGGTTTTCGAAAGTTACACACATAAACTTGTAGTAGTGACCTTTATCACCGTACAAAATTTCAGGGTGATATCTGTAATAGTTTCGGAGATATAGAATGCCACTGAAATATTTCATACAGCCGCTATTTTGAGGTTATGTAAACAATTGAACTAAATTAGATGCCAGTGCATTACAATGTGTATAAACATTTGCTGTACCAAGTTTCATTACGTTTAGATGTTTAAATCGCGAGAAAAGTCAATTTAAAATTCTCTATATCGCTTGGCCGCCATGTTGGTTTTGTAGATACTAGATTTTTGAAAGTCTCATAGGTGACCTTCTAGTAGTGCCCGTTATCACCGTACAAAATGTCAGGGTGATATCGGTAATAGTTTCGGAGATACTGAATGCTGGTGAAATATTTCGCACAGCCGCCATGTTGGATTGGTGAGACACACTAAAATTTGAAGAGCACGATTAGGGTCGGCCAGAATGGTGCTATGATCTTACCGAGTTTCATTGAAATAGCTCCAGCCGTTTAGAAGTTATTAGGGGGGACATACACACACACACACACACACAGGCACACGGACAAAAGGTGATCTCATAAGCCTTTTTTTTTTCATAAAATGAAAATAGGCTAAAAATCACATATAAGAAACAAATCTTGACTAGTTGATCAAGTTTAATAACATCTGCAACTAAATAAGTGTGTATATTGTAAATACCATCGCCCATACTTGTAGACATACAGTAGATTTAATAGCCTAAGTGTAAAGGATCTGGTGATGATCGCTTGACGATGGAATCTGGTCATCCAAGTGTATTTATCAATCTCATGGAATTTCTTTTTTCAGGATTAGGGAAACACCCCTTACAATTGGATGCAATCGTGTTGACCGACTGAAAAACATACCATTTCGGTATGTATCGGTACATCATTTTATTTTATTTTTCTCACTCCATGGTTTATTTTTTTTTTTTTTTTTTTTGACTTTTCACATTTTGCAAAAATGAGGAAAAAGTAGACTTATGAGATCGGGCAAATGTGTGTCTGTCTGTCCTTCTGTCTGTCTGGCTGTGTGTGTGTGTGCCCCCCCCCCCCCTATCAACTCCTAAACGGCTGCAGCAATCGAAACAAAATTTGGTAGGATTAAAGATCTATACCTGAATATCTCACGGCCATATTTGAAAATGATGTCAGTGCTACCAACTGCTAAAAAATCGCAATTGAAATTTGAGCTCCATGATGTATATCTTTGAAGGTATGAATGGGGGCTATTTCAAAATTGGCACACGTATAGATAATAATATTGCAGTTTAATTTCCAGGAGTCCATACATGGCAGTGTTGCCAAAATGATTATAAGCCTGCTGATAGGTCCACTTTTTAAATGCATATAACTTCTACACTATCAATTGGAATTCAACCAAATTTCGTATGTTGTATGTGTACATAATCAGATATGACTGAGCGTATTCTTACGACCCACCAGGGCTGCCAACTGTTAATAAATGCTCCTAATTTATTTTATCCAAATACCAATATATCAGAAAGTATGCAAGCCGACAGCTTTAAACTATGCACACGTATAGTACCTGACATTCTATATTAATTTGGAGTAACTTATATACGTCAGTGCTACCAACATGATTCTAAGCCTGCTGACAAGTCCAACTTTAAATACATGCAACTTCCATACTATCATTTGGATTTGAACCAAATTTCGTATGTGCTATGTGTACCATAACAGATATGACTATGCGTATTCTTAAGAGCAACCAGGGCTGCCAACTGTTAATATGTACTGTCGCTATTTTTGTTACCCTAATATCAATATATCAGAAAGTATGCAAGCCAATAGCTCTAAACTTTGCACACGTATTGTACCTGGCATTCTAGATGAATTTGGAGTAACTAATATACGTCAGTGCTGCCAACATGATTCTAAGCCTGCTGATAGGTCCAATTTTAAAATGCTTGTAACTTCTATGCTAACTAATGGATTTCATTCAAAATTGGCACAACAATAGGTCATATTATTTCAGATTATTTCTGACCAATACATGTATGACATTGTTGCCAACATGATTTTACGCGCGCCGTTAGATCCAATGTTTAACTGCATGTAACGTCCATGCTATTCATTGGACTTCAACCAAATTTTGTATTCTGTACCTTAAGAGATGGAACTAAGAATATATTCAGTCATCAGGGCTGCCAACTGTGGTGCCCTATTAGGCTACATTATGCCAGGTATACAGTATTTCGAACTAATTAGAAATTTCGATATTAGCAACTTAATTTCGTCATTATTCTAGATAGGTTCATATACTGTAGAATAATCATTGGCATGAAAAGTAGGCTCTTTAGTTCGTCACGGAACTTCTTGTTATTTTTGCTATCGTTTTACCCTCCAGGGTTGGCTTTTCCCACGGACTAAGCGAGGGATCCCACCTCTACCGCCACTGAGGGCAGTGTCCTGAAGCTTGAGACTCTGAGTCAAGGATACAACTGGGGTGTGTAACTGGGGTGTGTGACCAACACTACGCCCAGGCGGCCTCACCTGCAAAGCGAACAGGGGGCCTGATGAAGGGATGGGAAGAGTGGGACGGTTAGGCAAGGAAATTGGAAGGAAATTGGAAGGAGGCGGCCGTGGCTATATAGTAGGAACCATCCCGGCATTTGCCCGAAGACGAAGTGGGAAACCACGGAAAACCACTTCGAGGATGGCTGAGGTGGGAATCGAACCCCCACTACTCATTTTGGCCACCCGAGGCTGAGTTGACCCCGTTCCAGTCCTCACACCACTTTTCAAATTTCGTGGCAGAGCCGGGAATCGAACCCAGGTCCTCCGGGGCGGCAGCTAACCATGCTGACCGCTGCGCTACGGAGGCGAAGGTTTAATTATATAACCTCCGTTAACCAGTAACCTATGTTTAACGGAAAAGTTTTCTTGTCCCGTGCTTTCCGTTGGAGGCAGGTTTTACAGTAGTTAGTTGGTTGGTTCTTAAGTTTAGGGGCTGCGACAACGCGGTCATGTAGCCCCGTGTACATTGGGTGTGTGTAGAATCTGTCTGATAACCGGTGTTAATTGTGATGACTGTATAGTGTGTGTTATCTGTTTTTTAATTTAAGTACTGCAACTTAGAATTTTTCAAAGATTTCCTACTTTTACCGCCAACCGCCATCGTCAACGACTACTAGGCCAAGTTCAGAACTTAGCTACTAGACACCAGCGCAGTCGGCTCTTGGCAGCGAACGTAGAAACCTAAGAGCGTTGTTTACATTCTTAACCTATACAATTTAGCTTCACACAGGTGTTATTAGTGGAAGGTTCTTTATCATGCCATAAATGTATGACATGGGTCTGCCGGCTTTACTTCCCCTCCGAAGGAAGGCATACTGAGGGATTTTTAACGCTCTTAAAAATCCGACGACTTCGGCCAAATTTGAACCCGCGATCTTGGGCATAAAAACTCAGCATACTACCGACTACGCCACCGAAGCCGCCTTACAGTAGTTACATTGATTAGATAATACAAGGGCAAATCGAAGAGTCTTTGCCTTTTTTTATTTTCAAAGAAAATACATACAGGTAATTACAAATATGCCTACTGTTCTACGTACCTTACACTATATTTCCACATAGTCTCCACATTTGTCCACACATTTGTCCCATCCTAGCACTAAATTTGAGATGCCCCTGTGTTAGAATTCAGCGGGCTGACTGTGGAACCATCGTCAGACTGCTGTCTTGGCGTCATCGTTGCACGTGAATCGCTGCCAGGAACTTCTTCAGCGGACCATGACAATGTGAGACCACATGTGGCAACCAAAACCGCTAACAAGCTCCGGTCATTTCACTGGGAGAGTCTGGACCACCCACCATCAGTCCAGACCTCACCCCTAGAGATTTGCACGTTTTTGGTCCGCTGAAAAAGTTCCTGGCAGGACAGCAACGAGACACCAAGACAGCAGTCCGACGATCGTTCCACAGACAGCCGGCTGAATTCAACCACAGGCGCATCTCAAATTTAGTGCTACGATGGGACAAATGTGTGAACAAATGTGGAGACTATGTGGAAAAGTAGTTTAAGGGCCCCTTCACACGAGGCCACTTAGCAGCGCTTCTCTGAAGCGCTTCCGTTCATAAATACTATAGATAAATGACAGCGTTCAAACACAGCCACCGCCACAGAAAAGTGGCGCTGCAGACGCTCTGTGTAGTTGACTTCGCCGCTGGTGGCGGCCACAAAAAGAAGCGCTTCTCTTCGCGAAACCAGGAACTAAATCGTTGGTTTCAGACGAGGCTGCAGCCACGCCACTAATTAGTGGCGCATACGTAGCGCGTTAGTGGCGCGTCGGTAGCGCTACTAACGGACGGCTCGCCACAGGGTCGTGTATTTTCACGGCCGACTGGATGCCAGCTGCGCTCTCCACTACCGGCCTAGACAATGAGGCTTTTTACATGAAATCCCGTTAGTTACTCAACTGCTCACACAGCGCAGTCAACACCGCATAGCATAACAAAGACTTATGACTTATTATAATTTCCGCAATATCAAAATGCAAATTATATCACAAAATAAAATAGCGTGATATTAAATCTGAGAGAAACTAGGCATACCTTACACCTTATTAAAATAGAATTCCATTAGGTTCACTCGGTTTTTATACAACTTCATTAACTTTCCTGCTGAGTGGTTAGTACAGAAGGCATTTGGAAGCAACCGGTAGCCTATTTCGGCTTGTGCAATACGGTCTAATATTCGTAATCGGTGATACAAATTTCTCTGCAATGACGCTGGCAAGTCCGTTGCTGCGGTTAGATTAATGAGTGGAGAGAATTAGAGTTCTGAGAAATGCAATCCAAGCATTTCATACAAGAAATTATTTCCACTGTGCATACAACGTAACCCAGACTTGCAGTTTTCATTGTCGGCAAAGGTATTGCTTAAATTGTAATTTGATGTTTGTTGATGTTAAAGGGCCTAACATCGAGGTTATCGGCCTCTATTTTTTTTATTTTTTTTTTGCGAAAATGAAATATGATGATGAAATGAACACCAGAACTAAAACTTACAACTAACTTACGGATTAGTAGAAGAAAAGGACAAAAGGAAGGAATAAGGGAAATAAAATACAGGTAACAGAAATGCCCTAAACCCTCGAAAAATGAGAATTGATGGATTTGGAAGGATGTAGAGCCATGAAAGGCACATAGGAAGGGAAATAAGAGAGTCCGCCCCAGAGTCACTGGAAAAAGGAAAAAAAAGAAAAAGATCCAGCTCAGGTATCCTCCCAAACTCAACAGCCGTGAGCCCTTGAGGGTGCAGCACTATCCAGGGCGCACCTTCAGTGGTGGGTCTACACACCCCGTGCCTCCTTTATGACCTTGTGCAGAAGGAAAGAGATATGATGACAAGAAAAACAAGAGATCTGACCCTTTGAAGAACGAGGGTATCAGGAAAGGTGAGACAATGTACAATTAAGGCGGGAATTTGAAAGACTCCCTAGACCTTGGATATCCTAATACCGTCAGGGTTGGAAGAGAACAAGAGTTGATCAATGGAGGCCGACAGGAAATATTCCAGAGAGGACCCCGGCATAATTAAGTGGAATCATTCGCGAACTCAGCTGGGCCGTGGTCAACAACCAACGTCCCACAAGTTGTAAGCCCCTAAGGGAGGGGGAGTGTCGTAATGTCGTAAGTAAACGAAAGGTGATCAAGGGTGGTTGACATGAAAGATGACTGAAAGGGGCCCGGTACAAGTAAGTGCAAGTAATACTGGACTCAGCTGGGGTCTCGTGGTCACCAAACCCACGACCCACTAGCCGTAAGCCCCTAGGGGATGTACTGAAGAATGATTCAACAGAATCGCAAGAAAACATTATGATACCCATTTTTCAGAAGATACATTATGGGTATGCACTTGCCGGTTGATTCCGTAGTTAATTGGATATCTTCGTAGGCCTCAGAGGCCAGAAAGTCCTTAACATGTGCGTTACTAGCAGTTGTAAAGACATATCCCGGCATTTGCCTAGATGGAGTGTAGAAAAACCACACTCTGGATATTTTCTGTCAGTGCTGGGTTTTGAACCTACGATCTCTAGACTTGCTACAGTTGCCCTCACAGCCGTGGTGAACTACAGGGGCAGATATCCTTGTAGTTCCACCCCTTAAAACCTCAATAAATAAACAACTAACTACGATCACAACTACGGCGTGGGACTCTTAAAATGATTTTTTGGACATGCGAAAGTACGCAAAGAACTTTTCGTCATCCTGTTGTAGATCATCGAATAAGGTGTAGAACAGTCCTCGATTCTGCCTTTCCAAAACCAATGGATGCATCCAGAATCTTCTTGTTTTCCGTTTAAGTCTCTTTCTCCTCCGTATGAGGAGCATGGCAAGAATTAAATCACCTTCTAAGTCCATGTTTACTGGAAAACTGAGCTACGCTTGGTAGAAGCGCCACTAACGCTCTGTAGAAGCGCCACCAACGCGCCACTAACGCTTGGTAGAAGCGCCACCAACGCGCCACGAAGCAGCGCTGCTAAGTGGCCTCGTCTGAAGGGGCCCTTAGGTACGTAGAATAAACGTATATTTGTTTATTTTCCTTCTTTAAAAACAAGATGTTCAGTAAAGAACATATAGCCTACTTTCTCCTAAATGCATGGGTATTGTTATAACTCTTTGTCCTATTCAAGAAGTATAATTGAATGTTGGTTGTAGTAGCTTGTTGAAATACAACGTGCTATACGGATATTAAACATGAATATGAGATGCCCTTTGCTAGTGCTACCTCTGTACCAATTTTTTTTTCAATTCGGTTTCACCGTGTTTGAATAGATAGGGGGAATTGATTTGCACACATACTTGGCCGCCATCCGCTAAGTATTGGGCTGATGACCTTGTAGTTTGGTCAAAAGATTCTTCATACATAAAGGTATAATATTGCAAAATTTAGTAGAGATGAGATGATTAGGTAGGTCGTAATTAGATTTACGCTTTGAACATTTGGGTGGCCGCCATTACGTTTTCGTCAAGATGGTGGCGATATAAAACATGAACTGAGGTGTCCTTTGCTAGTGCTACTTCTGTACCAAATTTCGTTCAATTCGGTTTTACCGTGTTTGAATTGATAGGGGGAATCGATTTGCACAAATTCATGGCCGCCATCTGCAAACTATTGGGCTGATGACCTTGTAGTTTAGTCAAAAGACAAAATTTGGTAGAGATCGTATTATTAGGTTAGTCGTAATTTGATTTAAGCTTTGAACATTTGGGTGGCAGCCATTACGTTTCCGTCAAGATGGCGGCGATATAAAACAAGACACTGAGGTGTCCTTTGCTTTTTTTTACCTATGTACCAAATTTCGTTCAATTCGGTTTCACCGTGTTTGAATTGATAGGGGGGGGGGGACAGACATTCTGAGAACACACTCTCATACACATACACAGACAGACACATAATTTTGACCCTGCGTAGATCTCATAAGTCTACTTTTTTTTTTTTTGCAAAAATCGAAAGTAGACTCATTGGGGGAAAGACTTTTCGATCTGCCCTCGTATAATGTGCAGCTGAGATGTGCTATTGCATCAACTTCCTGTAAACCATTACAGTATCAAGTATAATTAAAAAGGTTGTTGATGCTCGCAGATGGGTCCTTGGCATCTTGCCATCTGGTTAGACTAAGTACCATGCAAGTGTACACTCATCTTAGCCCAGATGGTCAGAGGATGAACAAGTGTTCTATTAGGAGACCTTCACGATAGCTTGATGCAGATTGCAACGTCAACGAAGATAGGGTTCTACAGGGTGTTCCAACATAAACAGCCATTTTTGTATTATTTTCCTTCATTCGAGTGCATCTTTATTTCAGTGAATTGTCTTATCTATGGAACAATTTTTTTTTAAAGTCTCCTCGAAATCAGGCTCGTGAATTAGTGTGCACTGTTACAGCGCTGTACTAGTGTATTGCTGTCTCTCGTACAGAGTCAGAGCTAGTTAGTTAGATCGTTAGTTAGTTATTGTTGTTTTAAGGGGTGGAACAGCAAGGTCATCTGCTCCTAGAGCTACTTCAAAGGAAATGAAAGTTTTAACTTACCTCCATATTTAGAACGCAGTATATGAATATCCACCTCCCAAGCAGTAGATAGCTATTGAAACTATGTTATAATCTTAAAATCTTTCAGTATGTTTTCCTTCAGAGGAGAAATAAAGCCGGTGGGCCCATGACATAGATTTATGGCATGTAAAAGAACCTACCACTACAAGTGGTATTGTGTAGCCAAATTTGTAGGTTATTTGGTTAGAATCGTCCAATTAAGTTCCAACGTCCGCCGCTAGGTGTCAGTGACCGTTGCATCTCTTGTAGCCAAAGTTGTAACTACTTGAAATTGAACTTGATGGGGAGCCTTTCGGCGTTCAATTAAAATACCCCGCTATGGCCATTGGCTGCAATTCAAATATAATTATAATCTTGACAAAGTTTGGTTTCTTCACAGAGCTATTTTGGAGTGTTGTAGACAAGCAGCTTTTTATATTTAGTTTTCTAGCAACTTGTCTTAAATTACTGACTTATATTTTAAACAAAGATAACCCATATCTACATTAGGTTTCAATCCCCATAATTCTTCCGAAATGAGGCTCGTTTGAGTAATTTATTGAGCTCATAAACCCCCTCCCAGTTCAGTGATTGATTTACGTAGACTAGGGTGATGATGTAAATGAAAATTATTTTGCGCCAGTTGTTTGGCCGTATAGCTTAAAACTAGGAAAGGTTGGATTTTGAGATAGAACCACGTCTATGATAACTTATATTGCGTTCCTGCAACACGTGAAATAGGTACCGGCACATAATTATAAGATTAAATACGCTTATTAAGAAGAAAGTTATTTGTTAATGTTAAACAAAACATAGCTCTTCTCCACGGTCACATTTTAGTGTTCAATTTTGTCGAGTTAATGCATAATATACCGGTCTAATGACCAGATAGCAACTGTTTGTAATATTCCCATATATAAAATATTTAATTCACACCAACTTATCTTCATTATGGGCAAAGAGAAGTAAGAAGATTGACGTTTGAAAAGTGCAAATCGCACAGTTTGCTATTGTTGGGGTCATAAATGTTGTGAAGATTTACTAACTATTCTTTTCGGAGGCACTTGTCTTTAGGATACCCAAGAAAGGCAAAACTTCTATTTCCCATTTCATAGGTTGAACTTCTAAAAACAAAACCATAATCTGAAATTTAAAAATTATAGCTGACGATGCATTGTCATTGAAAATCAAAGGCAGACTCGCGACTGGAAGTTTGCAATGCATAAGTTGGTTGGTTGGTTCCTTAGTTTAGGGGCTGCGACAACGCGGTCATGTAGCCCCGTGTACTTTGGGTGTGTGTAGAATATGTCTGATAACCGGTGTTAATTGTGATGACTGTATTAGTGTGTGTATCTGTTTTAATTCAAGTATGGACTGTAGACATTAAATTTTTCCAAGTAGTTCCTACTTTTGTCGCCAAACGCCACCGTCAACAATGAACTAGTTCAGAACTTAGTTACCAGATGCCACCGCAGTCGGCTCTTGACAACGAACGTAGGAACCTAAGAACGTTAGTCAAATGTTTAACCTATATATAATTTAGCTTCACACAGGTGTATTTAGTGGAAGGTTCTTTAACATGCCACAAATCTATGACATGGGACCGCCGGCTTTACTTCCCCTCCGAAGGAAGGCATACTGAGGGATTTTTAACGTTCTTAAAAAATCCGACGGTGAAGGTTCGGTGCTATTATGAATCGTGAAAGCTCTATACTGCCAACTCCGGCTGTTTGATATGGCATGAATTAGGAGTGAGAAATGTTCTAGGCAGATAGTTATCGATGTACAAGTAGGGTAACTTATGATTGCAGCGTCCCAAACCTCGCCTCAACTGAAAGTCCAAGTACTAGTACAGTCTTTGGTTATCATTTGTTTCCACACTAAAACAAGTACAAGGGACTGATATACACGATGTTCCAATATCCTAAATGAAACAACAACAATTTTATAAAAAGGAGAAACTCGAATGTGATCACCCAGGAACGAAGCCTGGAGCAATCGGTCACGGTTCATGACTGCAATGGGGAGCAGCGGCAACTTTAAGGAACAGAATTTGGAATCCCGGCCCTCCTAGCGGCCATCCTGAATGTGAATTATCCCCGAGAATTTCCTTACTCCCTCCAGAAAAATGCCGGGACGGTACATTACACCAAATCCCAAGGCCCCTACCACAATTCTAGACCTAATAAGTAGCCTGTAGTTTACACACACTGATATGGTCAACACAATAACACAGGCCATCAGACAAATTTCATATACACAAGTAAACGGGATGTCCTAAGCCCCTTGACGAAGCAACAACAGCAACAACTGAAGTTTTATGAACTGTGGAGCAGTGTAGTTCCTGGTTTGCTATCGTGTTATCCACAGCTCATGCGATACCAGTCAGTGCCATTGCTCCTCGTTCCAACAGTAAACAAGTGATCAACTCTGCCTGAAATCACTTCTCCTATACCAAGGCAGGTGTCACGTACACAATAAACTCGTTTATCCGGCTTGTGGGACCGAAACTGATCCGAATTATCAAAAATACGGATAATCCGAAAAACTAAAAAACAAATACATATTATATAGGCCTAATCTACGTATTAACATAAGTTGTAATACCTTTTTTCAATTGTACAAAAAAATAACAATACTTTTCTTACATTTACGACTTTGTTTTATGCACTAAATTAATTTGTGAGTATTTTTCTGTTTTACATATTGTATAGCGTTTCCGTGCAGCACGATCACGAAGACGTTTTACTAACATCAGTTCTCACTTCCAGGCGAATGCCAGGACGGTACTGTGCCCAACTCTAGGAATGGGTATTCCAAGATTCAGACACCTAGATATCAAGGGAAAGGCTACAGCCGCTTTTGAAAGTTGAGATATTTGAATATCGCGCTACATTGCTTCCAGAAGCAATTGGAAAGAATATACCGCTAAGAGCATGTCAAGTGACGTAGCGAGTAATAGCAGAGGTCGAGGCTATTTATTGATTAAATAGTTAACCATGGAGTAGAGACTTAGGACTGGGATCAGATTACTGGCACGGCCAAATGAAAGAGAATGCAATTAGTATCAAGTAAATCGGACCAGGGATACCAGAGATATGAGGATTTCCAGATATCAGCTGATGCAGCGTGACCCTGACAGTTTTGAATAAAAGCCGGCTGGCGCAGGCATCAGGAGCTCACTTCAACTCAAGCACTTGCCTAGCAAGGTGCTGCTACGCTGAGCCAAGGCACATGGTTGCCGGATCTACGCAGAAGTTATTTTCAAAGTTGTGATAGTCACAAATGGGCTGCGCTACGAGTGGAACTTAGTAAGTTTCCGGCGAGGAGAATCACTGAGGTGATTGATTATTTTCTACAGACACTGGTGAAATATTTTTATTTCCACATGGACATATGCTAGACTTTGTCTAGAATTAGTACTTTGTCACAGACCAGTAATAACCTAATACCGGTATTTAAGTCCATTTTAGTCAGTTTTCATATTTGTAACTTAATAACCATTTCGATCTATCAGTACACTGAAGACCAGTCTATCACGGTGGTGTTCATTAGCCAACGCAGGGAAACTACAGGTTGCTTCGCGCATGGTAGATGGTGTGAAGCCATGCCCAGGGAACGATCTTCAGAACAGCCGTTGATTGGTTAGATTGTCAGTGTTTTCTTGTACTGAAAAGATTACCGTGAGTTATGTTACAACTGACATATCTAAGAATAGATCACTTAGATCTGACCCCATTTAAGCAAACTGTTATGGCTTTAACAGAAACCAATATTAAAATGAATCAACAGTTACTTCAAACGTCAAGAGATACTACCACTATGTCTTACTAGACGGATTGTGGGTATATAATGGCGGCCGATACAAGGATTATACATGCTTGTCCGATAGGGCATGTCTATGGATAAATCTGGTACAGACCAGGTTTACTACGCTTCAAGACCATCAAGAAATGTAAGCTACATTTGAATTATATTATGCCTAGCTAATTGGAACAAACTATTTTTCTGCAGATGACCAACACATTTTTTTTTCTTCGTATTTAAATCTTGCAATGATTTACGCAAGACTTGTTAGAGTTATTCTGAGTATTTTCAGCACTCAGAACAGTTTAGGATCGATGACCGAGCATTTCCAGCATGTATTTGAATATTTCATATTTTAGGGATATCACGGAAAACCGTCGATGTAAAGGTTGAGTTAAATTATTTTTGTTGAGGAATGGATATTTTTTCCATGTTCGAAGGTTCGAACATGTGGATTCTCACATAATGAGATGATAATTAAATATATTTAAAATAATATAACATTATAATAATAATAATAATCCACTAATAATAATAATAATAATTTTTATAATTTTTCTAAATAATTCTTGGATATTATATTTTCTAATAATCATATGTATTGAGAGAGAGCCTATGAAGTAGTTTAATCATTTCTAGTTTGGAACAGGAGATTTTCCAAAGGAGAGTGGTTAGCGCAAGCCCGCATTCAACCAACATTTCAGTTCTGGTTGAACAGTTGATATTTGCAATGAGTAAAGTATATTTTTCAGATAACACGGAGAGGCATGAAACGGGAAGCAGTTGATATTTGTATCAAATAGGATATTTTTGTATTTATATAAAATCATGACGTAAATACACTCGAAAGTGAAATAAAGATTTTCATAAGTATGGTAAATTCACGGGTTGAACGGAATGGTAAAATAAAATAAACTTGTAAGTTTATTAATCTTCCAGAGTAGATAACAAGCAGAGACTTGATTTATTGTATAAATTTTGGGAAGAAAATGTATATGTGTGGAGTAGTTGAAATGCCATTCCCAGGTGCGCATGTTTAAGTCGCAGGAATGAAGAGGTTTTTTCGAGCATCAATCAAATAGCAGGTTCGATGGCTCAGGTTTATAGAAGGAGTATTGGAACTACACATTTCGTCGTATGAATGACCCGAAGGTTATTTCTTAAAAACATCAGTTCTTATTTCAACCTTGTTTACGAATTCCATTTAAGACTTTGATTTTGCTAGAACCCGGATTTGTCATGATAGTAGTTTATTCTTCTTCAGAGGAAGACCTTTGCCGTTGTTGTTGTAATATTGTGTTCTTACGCAAATAATAGAATGGGCCACTGCCAATTAAAAATAATTCTTTAACCACGAATAATTTGAAGGATATTTTTCAATCCTAGTGCCATGAACTAAATGAATTTATTATGAAGCTACAATTCTTATTTCCGCATTCTGTCGAAGAATTGCAAGTTGTGAAAATTACTAAAATGGCCATGAATATAAATATTTTTTATAATAATGATTCCAAGTGGAAAATCAAATAGTTGAATGGTTCAACAATTTATTGATCAAGTTGATGATTCAGAAATCATATATGTTGTTAGGAACATGAAGTTCATAATCGAGTCACTTCTCGAATGTTTAATGTCAGAAGAACAATTAATTTTTGTTGTGCTTCGCACAGTTCTTCGATGCTATGCTCAAGGTCAAATACCTTTCAGATGTTATTAATATGTGTAAATAATTTGTGTTGATTCAATGATAATAATATTTTTCGAATATATTTTTGAAACTGGAAAAATAAGTGAAAGTTGAAAATTCTATGAACATTTATTCTACGAGTGTTAATATAATGTAAAAATTCAAACAGTGAACTACGATATTTCCAGTAGAGACAATTAAATTTGAACTGGATTTAATCATAAATAATTTTGGAACACAGTCTACAGGACTAACAATCAGACTTGTGTTTCCAAAAAAATAATTGTCAAATGTGTTTGGAAAATTTCTGTATATTGTGTAAATAAGAGTGTGGGTCGCCACACGTGAGTGATGCTGCTTTGAGCATTTTTGCAGTCAATTTTAAATTCAAAATAAAATGAGATAATTTTACGTGATGTGTTATACCCAGTTGAATCTCCTTCTATCCTTATTGTTGCATTGAGCCAAAAATCAGTAAAGCATTTTTTTCATTTGATGTCGTTTTTGCGATTAGCTTCAACCCATCTGGCGCTCCGAGATATTTTGACTCTCGTGCTGACTGATTATTGGTAAAATGCATATGTGGTCGTGCGGACTCTGGTCTAAACGGGCACATAAAATAAGATAGAGAGAGATATGGCTTCGAACGTGGGTCTCGAGTTAGACACGGTCAATCGCATGCCGATTTAAATTGTGATAATTTTTATAGAAATATTTTGGGAGTTGAGAGATGTCTGGTTTGGATGAATAAATTAGTAGGAAACCCAATTAGTGGGGAAAATTAAAAATTTAACTTGGGTTAATAATTAGAATGAGTTTGATTATTTTTGATGATGGCTTAACCATTAGGGCGTCAAGTAAATTCAGTAGTAAACGTTGGATGACTGGACATACGCATTATTAGAATCCAGGTGGAGGATATTTGAGAACTTGCATATTTTTCTTGTGATATTGTGGTAAATGTAATTCGTAAAAGTAGAGAATTTTGTTTTTCCATCACGTCGACATTAGGACAAATCTCATTTTATTAGGGTGTTCCAATTAGCTATTCATATTTCTTGTTCTAGTTATAAGCTTGTGTTTGCCAATATTGTATACCCCTAAGTTTTGAATAATAATTGAAAATTATGGAAGAAATGATGAGGATGAGGAGGAGTTTGGAGGAGAGTTCAAAAGAGGCTGGACGGCGTGTAGCAGCCATTATGAAAGAAAATACAGAGGCTTTAGAAAAGAAACTTAAAGAAAATTCTGATTCTTTAGAAAATAAACTTAAAGAAAATTTGAATGATAAACTTAAAGAAAATTCTGATTCTTCAGAAAATAAACTTAAAGAAAGTTCTGATTCTTTAGAAAGCAGGTTAAAAGGTAATTTGAAAGAAAATTTAAATAGTAAATTTAATTCTATGGAAAGTAAATTTAAAGAGAATTCCGAAATTTTGAAAATGTCACTTGAGAGTAAAATGAATAAATTATGCGAAAAAACACATGAGCTCGAAACTTCATTAGCTACTAACGCAAGTTTAATGGACGATAAATTTCGCGATGCCGATCTTAGATCTCAAAGCTTAGCTGATAGGATAGAACATGGTCTTAGGAAAGTTGGTGAAGACATGGTCAACCTAGAAGTCAGAGTGAAGAAGGAGAGTAATGAGATGGGACTTCTAGTTGTTCAACGGTTGACAGAACAATTCAAAGAACTTGTAATGGGAGAAATAAGAGAAGGTGTGATTAATGATTTACAAACTGAAATTAAAACCACAGTTGTCAATGAAATTAAAGACACACTCAAGCTGGAGAACCAAGAGGGAATCAAGGAGATTAGGGAATCTTTGTCATCCCATATTCAAGTAACTTCCAAAGATATCCAAGCAACTCAGAAGGACATATCAGATATGACAGGGTCATTGAAAAGTCACGAGGCTGTTATGAACCAGATATCCACTGATGTCAAGGAGAATTGTAAAGAAACTGAAGCAATTAAGAAAATGGCAGAAGAAAACCAGAAGGAACTTGAGGCTATGAAAACCCAAATCAAGGACGAGAAACAGTCTGACCATCTGTTGAAAATGCCAAATGTAAGGGGAAAGGAACAGATACAGATAAATCTAGGAGCAGCTAGAGAAACTGACAGTCAAAGACAGGATGAGGTCAGGACAGTATTTCAATCCAACCCCATAACTGTATTCAAGAATGTAGAGGATAAGCCTTCTAAATTTTCAGGGCGAGATTCTGTGACACCCGTGGAATTTTTGAGAGAAGCAGGGGATTACCTGAAAGATTCCAAGATCCCTAAAGAAAGACAGATCCGAGTGATAGGGAAGTTTTTGGAAGGTCCTGCACTTCTTTGGTTTAGAGCCTTTAGATCCACTCTAACCACTTTTGAGGAGTTTTCTCGTGGGTTATTGAAAAAGTTTTGGTCCCCGGAAACCCAACAGCAAGTCAGAGCAGAATTATATTCTAAGAGATTCTCGACGTCACAACCTACTCGATACTCTACGTACTTTTCTGGACAGCTTTCTAAACTTCAACATTTAGATCCGCCGATGCCAGATAACGAATTAATTACTGCATTGATACGTCAGTTTCCAGCAGACGTCCAAAGGACTTTGATCGCTGCTGCATCTATAATATGGAGCAATTTGGCGAGGTATTGCAGAAGCTGGATCATACGAACGCTCAATTCTTCCATCAGAAGGGAGGAAAGAATAACAACGCTGTGTATGCTGTTATGGCTGATAGTTATTCTCAAACACCTCGAGAGATTCGAGAGGGGCGAGAAGAGAAAACGCCGAGGGAAGATCCCAATAAGAGAGGATGGAATCAGTACAGTAACAGATACAGTTACAAGCCTTATGCGAGACCGGATGGTGGAAATCGATACAATACTCGATGGAGAAGGCCACGAGATAATCAAGGAAGGTACCAGGAAAGAAGATACTATGGTAGAAACAACTACAATAACAGAGGGAATGTGGATACTCGTCAGTCCAATGAAGAGTTCAACAAGGAGACGAGGAAGAACTTGGAAGCAAGACACCAAGATAACTTGCAGTTTTTGGAGCAGAGGCCCAATGAACCAGGTCCATCGGGAACACAACAATCCCGGGGGAATGGTAACGAAAAAAAAACACTTCGAATTCACAGTAGAAGATAGAATTTTGAACACTTTCACTTCCAGAATTATTAAATGGCAAGCAGAGGATGATGACTTAATTCAACAGAATGACGAACGGAAAGAAATGGGTACAAGAATTAGAATGCCAATCATATCATGCGAAGTATTCGGTATGCCTGTCGATACTTTGATTGATACTGGGGCTATGCTTTGTCTGGTGAGTGAGAAGCTTTATATTCTGTGGAAGCTCAAAGAGAATTTAGAGGAAATTCCAGTATCAGGAATTAAGATCCAAGGAATAATACCCAACAAAATATCTCTGTGTAAAACACAATTATACTTATGTATTACGATTGGAGGACATGATTTCCGACATGTGTTTGTAGTAATGAAGGACATGGCTTTTGACATGATATTGGGAGCGGATTTCATTCAGAAATATCAAGCAGTGATAGACATGAAGACAGAGACGATCAGATTCAAGAATACCGAAGAGATTAACTTCGAGGGAAAAGAAGAGGAAGACATCGAGGGAGATGCTCAATGGTCTCTGATTTTTCATGAAGCTGAAGGAAGAGAAGTCTACACTGAGAAGGAGTCCCCAGAGCTAGGGAAAATTTTGGAAGAGTATCACGATATTTTTGATATTAAACCTGGTGAAATTAAAGATTTTGAATATCGTATTCGTGTAAATGATGATGCACCTTTTCATGCTAAATTGTATCCGGTAGCGGAAAAGCATCGAGAGAGGGTAAAAGTGCTTATCAAGGAGATGGAAAGCAACAATGTGATTGAAAAGTACACTACATCTTATGTCAATCCATTAGCAGTAGTGTCTAAGCAAGATGGAAGTCTGAGACTATGTTTAGACGCGCGAAATTTGAATTCAAGATTACTGCCAGAGTATGACAGACCACCAATCATTAGGGAACTGTTAAGGAAATTCCAAGGTAAGGTCTGGTTCTCTAATATTGATCTCACTTCGTCCTACCATCACATTAGGCTTAGTGAAGATTCCAAGAAGTTTACAGGATTTATGTTTGACCAGCAGACATATGTATTCCGCCGTCTACCATTTGGAGTCAAAACATCTGGATCTGTTTTGATCAGAGCACTGGAACAAAATTTGAGTCCTGAAGTAAAAGAGATAGCAATTCGTTACATAGATGATATCTTAATTGCATCTGAGACTAAGGAGGAACCTTTGCTACATCTTCAGATGTTATTCGCAGATTTGAGAAAAGCAAACTTTAAAGTAAACCTTCGAAAATGTCAGTTCTTTCGGAAGGAAATAAAATTTTTGGGTCACATTTTGGATGGAGAAGGATACCGTCCCAATGAAACGAAGGTACAGGCAATTGCAAATTTCCCTAGACCTACTAGAGTGAAGAATGTCCGCAGTTTTCTCGGGACATGCCAATTCTTTGCAGGGCATTGTCCAAACTTCACCAAGACGGTAGCGCCATTGCAGGAATTATTAAAGAAAGGAAACAAATGGAAATGGGATGAAGATTGTGAACAATCATTTCAAGATGCCAAGAGATTATTGGTAAACAGTGTGAAATTGGAGTATCCTGACTTTACCAAGAATTTCATCATAGAATCTGATGCATCCACCGTAGGGATTGGAGCTATTCTTCTTCAAGAAGCTGACGACCACAAGAGACGTTACCTGGCGTTCATTAGCAGGAAACTTCGTCCATCAGAAAGGAATTATTACACCACAGAGTTAGAAGCACTTGCTGTAATATTCGCGTTGGAGTCGTGGAAGAAAATGTTAATTGGACATTCAGTCATTGTGAGGACTGATCACCACGCATTGGAGTTTATTTTGAGAACAAACTTTGCCAGTGATAGGATAACTAGATGGTCACTTTTTATTCAACAATTCAACCTAGTTATTGAACACACTCCCGGAAAGTTGAACGTGGGAGCTGATTTATTGAGTAGAGCAGTGGAGTCCACATCTAAGGTTTTTCAAGTAAACCTGACGCAGGAGGATGAGGATACCTTGAGAAGGTTAAGATTGTTGCATTTATCCCAGAGGAGAGACCGACGTTTCAGAAACATTTTTCGTTTTCTACAGGGAGACATGGATCCAAATGATGATGATTTTGTGGAAACTGAAAGAATTTCAAGAGATTTTATGATGTTAGATGGTTTAATCTACAAGTTTGCAGATCCTGACCATACGAAGCTGAGAGTAGTGATACCACCACGAATGCAAAAACCCATTATCTGGATGGCACATCGAATCGCAGGTCATGCTGGAGTAGATAAGACGGTCAACATGATTCAAGAGAAATTTTCGTGGGAGCGAAAGCGACAAACTGTCAGAAACACTATTCGAGAATGCGACTTATGCCAAAGGAGTAAACATAATTCTAGATTACTGAGAGAATTACAAAGGCCTATTATTCCTTCTAAGCCTTGTGAAATCTTCGCGACTGATTTATATGGTCCTCTCCCAAAGTCTAAAAGAGGTAACCGATATATTCTGGTGACCATGAATGTTTTCAGCAAATACACTATGTTACATCCAATTCAGAAGGCAAACGCAAAATATTGTGCGAAGAGAATTAGAGACAACGTAATTCCGGAAGCAGGCAAACCGGAATTCCTTTTATCAGATCGTGGACCTCAATTTACATCTTTAGAATTTCGAACCGTCATGAATAATCTTGGGATTAGACAATTGTTTTGTTCTATCAGACATCCAGAGAGCAATCCAGCAGAACGCGTGATGGCTGAGATAGCAACATTTTGCCGCCTCTATTGTTCAAATGAGCATTGGAAATGGATGGATGTTCTCTCTTTAGCATCCGAATCCATCAACTCTACAATTCATGAGAGTACTGGACAGATTCCCATGTTGCTTCATCATAGAATTAAACCAACAAGATTATGGGATCGAATCATCTCTATTCCACCTGAGATTGAACCAAGTCGTCAGATGAGGGAAACTCTAGCTTTAGACAAGTTGAGGAGCCAAGCTGAGAAAAGAGAGCGCAGAGTGAGAGGAAAGCGTTTTCGCAGACCCTTGCGCGTAGGAACTCTTGTTTTAGTGAAAATACCTACACCCTCTGACGTGCAAAATCGAGTGTACTCGAAGTTTGCAAGCCTTTACGCTGGACCCTATCGTATTGTGGAAGTAAACAACAATGGAAGCTATGAAGTCGCCAATACACGAACTGGTAACATCGTGGGAACTTGTAATGCATCGAATTTGAAGATTTATTATTCAAGAACCAGATAATTTAATGTGTAAATAGGAAAAATAAAAATTTTTCAATTTTTATTTTTTGCTAGGTGTGGGGTGGATGTGCCCAACTCTAGGAATGGGTATTCCAAGATTCAGACACCTAGATATCAAGGGAAAGGCTACAGCCGCTTTTGAAAGTTGAGATATTTGAATATCGCGCTACATTGCTTCCAGAAGCAATTGGAAAGAATATACCGCGAAGAGCATGTCAAGTGACGTAGCGAGTAATAGCAGAGGTCGAGGCTATTTATTGATTAAATAGTTAACCATGGAGTAGAGACTTGAGACTGGGATCAGATTACTGGCACGGCCAAATGAAAGAGAATGCAATTAGTATCAAGTAAATCGGACCAGGGATACCAGAGATATGAGGATTTCCAGATATCAGCTGATGCAGCGTGACCCTGACAGTTTTGAATAAAAGCCGGCTGGCGCAGGCATCAGGAGCTCACTTCAACACAAGCACTTGCCTAGCAAGGTGCTGCTACGCTGAACCAAGGCACATGGTTGCCGGATCTACGCAGAAGTTATTTTCAAAGTTGTGATAGTCACAAAAGTGCTGCGCTACGAGTGGAACTTAGTAAGTTTCCGGCGAGGAGAATCACTGAGGTGATTGATTATTTTTCTACAGACACTGGTGAAATATTTTTATTTCCACATGGACATATGCTAGACTTTGTCTAGAATTAGTACTTTGTCACAGACCAGTAATAACCTAATACTTGGATATTTAAGTCCATTTTAGCAGTTTTCATATTTGTAACTTAATAACCACTTCGATCTATCAGTACACTGAAGACCAGTCTATCACGGTGGTGTTCATTAGCCAACGCAGGGAAACTACAGGTTGCTTCGCGCATGGTAGATGGTGTGAAGCCATGCCCAGGGAACGATCTTCAGAACAGCCGTTGATTGGTTAGATTGTCAGTGTTTTCTTGTACTGAAAAGATTACCGTGAGTTATGTTACAACTGACATATCTAAGAATAGATCACTTAGATCTGACCCCATTTAAGCAAACTGTTATGGCTTTAACAGAAACCAATATTAAAATGAATCAACAGTTACTTCAAACGTCAAGAAATACTACCACTATGTCTTACTAGACGGATTGTGGGTATATAATGGCGGCCGATACAAGGATTATACATGCTTGTCCGATAGGGCATGTCTATGGATAAATCTGGTACAGACCAGGTTTACTACGCTTCAAGACCATCAAGAAATGTAAGCCACATTTGAATTATATTATGCCTAGCTAATTGGAACAAACTATTTTTCTGCAGATGACCAACAATTTTTTTTTTCTTCGTATTTAAATCTTGCAATGATTTACGCAAGACTTGTTAGAGTTATTCTGAGTATTTTCAGCACTCAGAACAGTTTAGGATCGATGACCGAGCATTTCCAGCATTTATTTGAATATTTCATATTTTAGGGATATCACGGAAAACCGTCGATGTAAAGGTTGAGTTAAATTATTTTTGTTGAGGAATGGATATTGTTTCCATGTTCGAAGGTTCGAACATGTGGATTCTCACATAATGAGATGATAATTAAATATATTTAAAATAATATAACATAATAATAATAATAATAATAATAATAATCCACTAATAATAATAATAATAATTTTTATAATTTTTCTAAATAATTCTTGGATATTATATTTTCTAATAATCATATGTATTGAGAGAGAGCCTATGAAGTAGTTTAATCATTTCTAGTTTGGAACAGGAGATTTTCCAAAGGAGAGTGGTTAGCGCAAGCCCGCATTCAACCAACATTTCAGTTCTGGTTGAACAGTTGATATTTGCAATGAGCAAAGTATATTTTTCAGATAACACGGAGAGGCATGAAACGGGAAGCAATTGATATTTGTATCAAATAGGATATTTTTGTATTTATATAAAATCATGACGTAAATACACTCGAAAGTGAAATAAAGATTTTCATAAGTATGGTAAATTCACGGGTTGAACTGAATGGTAAAATAAAATAACCTTGTAAGTTTATTAATCTTCCAGAGTTGATAACAAGCAGAGGCTTGATTTATTGTATAAATTTTGGGAAGAAAATTTATATGTGTGGAGTAGTTGAAATGCCATTCCCAGGTGCGCATGTTTAAGTCGCAGGAATGAAGAGGTTTTTTCGAGCATCAATCAAATAGCAGGTTCGATGGCTCAGGTTTATAGAAGGAGAATTGGAACTACACATTTCGTCGTATGAATGACCCGAAGGTTATTTCTTAAAAACATCAGTTCTTATTTCAACCTTGTTTACGAATTCCATTTAGGACTTTGATTTTGCTAGAACCCGGATTTGTCATGATAGTAGTTTATTCTTCTTCAGAGGAAGACCTTTGCCGTTGTTGTTGTAATATTGTGTTCTTACGCAAATAATAGAATGGGCCACTGCCAATTAAAAATAATTCTTTAACCACGAATAATTTGAAGGATATTTTTCAATCCTAGTGCCATGAACTAAATGAATTTATTATGAAGCTACAATTCTTATTTCCGCATTCTGTCGAAGAATTGCAAGTTGTGAAAATTACTAAAAATGGCCATGAATATAAATATTTTTTTATAATAATGATTCCTAGTGGAAAATCAAATAGTTGAATGGTTCAACAATTTATTGATCAAGTTGATGATTCAGAAATCATATATGTTGTTAGGAACATGAAGTTTATAATCGAGTCACTTCTCGAATGTTTAATGTCAGAAGAACAATTAATTTTTGTTGTGCTTCGCACAGTTCTTCGATGCTATGCTCAAGGTCAAATACCTTTCAGATGTTATTAATATGTGTAAATAATTTGTGTTGATTCAATGATAATAATATTTTTCGAATATATTTTTGAAACTGGAAAAATAAGTGAAAGTTGAAAATTCTATGAACATTTATTCTACGAGTGTTAATATAATGTAAAAATTCAAACAGTGAACTACGATATTTCCAGTAGAGACAATTAAATTTGAACTGGATTTAATCATAAATAATTTTGGAACACAGTCTACAGGACTAACAATCAGACTTGTGTTTCCAAAAAAATAATTGTCAAATGTGTTTGGAAAATTTCTGTATATTGTGTAAATAAGAGTGTGGGTCGCCACACGTGAGTGATGCTGCTTTGAGCATTTTTGCAGTCAATTTTAAATTCAAAATAAAATGAGATAATTTTACGTGATGTGTTATACCCAGTTGAATCTCCTTCTATCCTTATTGTTGCATTGAGCCAAAAATCAGTAAAGCATTTTTTTCATTTGATGTCGTTTTTGCGATTAGCTTTAACCCATCTGGCGCTCCGGGATATTTTGACTCTCGTGCTGACTGATTATTGGTAAAATGCATATGTGGTCGTGCGGACTCCGGTCTAAACGGGCACAGTACTTTTGATAGGCCGTGGCCGAATTACTTCCAATTCCTGTCCCTGGTGGAAAAGACATTCGAGAAGAGTTGATCCCGTAAAAGAAATACTGTACAATAAAAATAAATGTTTATTATTTTCGATCTGGATAAGCCGAAGATCCGGATTAATGCGGGACGGATAAACGAGGTTCTTACTATGGTACAGCTGTACATATTCGAACATTGAATTATTCGAATTGTTCAATTAATTTTGAATACGAATATTTGATTTAAAAATGTGAATAGTTCGACTATTGGAAGTATTCGAATATTCGAAAATCCAATCTATTCGAACATTCAAGTATCGAAATGTTCGCATCAGTGGAATAACCCGACTATTCAGTCATCGAAAGATTCGTCGAACACGTTGAATCATTCAAATGTCCCAATTTCTACTTAGTATACAACAAAGTCCCCGATTCTTGGATATCACGGGTAATCTCGAGGTGCGGTTTTCACCATTCTGTAAAGGATATCTCGAGGAAAGTTTCAGTAGAAAATAATTTATTTATGGTCAAAGGAAGCCAAGCAGTAACGATTTCAGTGTAAAAGTAGAAAAAACTGGCGTCCGTGCACTTTTTAAGCTTACGCTGGGCAAACCGTTAAAAATATCAATACACGGTACTATGAGTGTAAGAATTGTTCAGCATGAAAATTTCTACAAAAAATTACGTGAGAGTATATCTCAATCTGCAATACATCGCCCAATATAAGTGATTTTACGTTATCATTTCTTCCAACAATCTCCATTCAATTACTGAGGCGACAGTTTACGAGCTAGCTAGGGGCGAGCCTATCACTAAAGCCCTGAGCGGAAGCGGATTAGCCTAAAGGTGAATTAAGCTCAAGAACGGCATAATTCTGTCCTTCGTGACAGATGTATTGCCAACATTGATATACTGTATACCAAAACGTATTATTTTCTTCTTCTTCTTCTTCTTCATCATCGTCATCGTCATCTTCTTCTTCTTCTTCTTCTTCCTCTTCTTAGCGTCATCCCGTGGGAACGGGGTACGCTTTTTGGATCAATGCACGCCATTTCTTGCGATCTAATGCTTCGCGCGATTTCAAGTTTCTTGATCGTAAATCTGCGTTAATAGTGTCCAGCCACCGCAATTTTGGTCTCCCACGCTGTCTCTGGCCGTCGACCGTTAGATGGTAGGCCGAGCCGATAACTGAACTTGCACGGACAACGTGCCCATACCAACGGAGTCTCCATTCCTGCATTTTTTCATTGATTGGAGACACGCCAGCTGTATGTCGAATCGTTGTGTTGGGGATATGTTCGAGCAGAGAATTGTCTAAAGACCTTCGCAGCATCCGCATTTTCATGACATGAAGTGAGTGCTCAGCACTTCTAGGTGCTGGCCAACACTCGATACCATATAATGCAACTGGTCTCACCATTGTGCGGTATATCTTTGATTTTATGCGGATATGAATCTTCTTGTCACAAAGAACACCGGTGACATCTCTGAATCGCATCCAAGTAGCATTGATTCGTGCTCGCACATCTTCATTCACAGAGCTGTCGCCATTTAATCGTGAGCCTAGGTATCGGATTGTATTTACCTTGGTAAATTAATTTCCTATCTGGACGTATATTTCTCGGCCTAGCGAAAGGCGCAGTTATGTTTGTGTTATTGATTCTAAATTGCCCACAGAGAAGATTCAGAGAGACTTAAATATTGCGCTCACCGAATCGGACCCTCGTAGTAAATTGTTGAAATCGTTGAAGCTGCATTGTAGTGTAGAATGGTTGACTTTCTTGAAGAATTGCGTAGAATTGTAGATTATGAAGAAATTAGATATTCGAAGTTAATTTATGGTTGAATCTGTTGGTGGGATGCTGATTCCAAGAATCATCACTAAGAACATGGCCTATAGCACAACCGCGTCTCAGGTCAGTTGGACTGAAAAATTCAAAGTCCGTTGATTTCAACCGAAGTCCTTACTATTGCTGATTGAGACTGACTGCTTAAATTTCATAGTAGTCATCTCGGTTGAGAATATTTGCTTCTGATCAAATGATAGTCTGACAGAATACTATGTCTTGCGACCAGAAATAAATGTCTGTTCCAGACAAAATCAATAATCAGTAACTTATCGCAGATCATACTGTTCAATTACGTGTAATAAAGGCTACATTCATATGGCTTTTACTTTTTATGTTGCCAGACTTACTGGAGCTTTACATAGCCTCAGGCGGCGGTGCTCTCTCTCGGAAATTCTATAACCAAAAGTGACGAATCTCGTATATTACATGATCCTTGGATACGAGTGTTCCACGGTCAGAAGACGACTTTTATTCTGTCAATAGGACTCTTTTATTTTTAGAATACAATCCGAAGTAGGGGAGAAGTGATAGTTCTTCCCCCCCCCCCCCACCACTACTCCCAATGCGAGCCGATAACTCCCGAACCCGTGGTCGGAGATTCACGAATGAGGTGTCGTTGGACTCGAGCTGACGGGGGCTTTGCTATGTATGAACCACTCGTTATATTTACAAAAAAATGAAATTTTTTGTTTTTGAAAATAGACGATTGTTAAAAAACCAAACATGATAGAACGTTGTGCAATAGCTTAAACGAACGATCTTTATGTCCTTTCTTTTTTATAATAAAACTTCTTAATTTTTTATGTTATTTTGAAAAAAGTGTAATTTTGAAATTCTTATATTTTAGAAACTAAAGAGTTTACAAAACAAATGTTTGACATAAATGAATGGCCCTGACCCTCTCTACCCGCAAAATACATTTTAAGCCTTTAGGACAAAAACTGTGCAGTAGGGGAGCAGTGACAGTTCTAAATAGTAACACGAGCACCTCGGCTAGGCTGACCTTTTATGTATTGAACCCTTGCAAAGAAGCATATGAGATTCAGTTTCGGGGGGTGTAACGGTTCATATCGTAAGTTGTTGTCAGGGCGCTTCATTAACTTGCAGGGTAACATATAACAAAATAACATGCAGGAAAGAGTGAAGCCAGGGTTAAAAAAATTAATTTAATAACAAATCACCATTTTTACACTTAACAAATAACAACCAAAAAAAACTCCCATCTGACTCCCACTTAATAAAAATGCCAAAACTAGGCCAAAATCTCTGGAGAGATTAATTACCTGGACCAAGTGTCCCTAAGATAAAAATACAAAAAATGACCATATATGTGCGTATGCCGTTCTACATGCATCACGATGTGTACAATGAATGCGTGATTCGTCATCATCCAGAATAATCCTTCAGACAAAGAATCCACATTTCTTAGAGCTAGACCGACACGGGGGAACACAACTACAATACTTAAAATTAAACCGACACTTCCTAAATCTAATATAAACAAACACAAAATTTCCGTGTGAAATTGGAAACAAATTGCCGTAGCAACATTTACTGCCTAAAAACTTAGGACTTCTCACACAAATCAACACAAGTACATTAACACGTGACCAATAAAAATATACACAAATGACCGCTGTCAAAATTTACAAGTACTCTACCACTACACCACACAGGTGTTACACTAAAATTACATGAATCGAGTCATAAACAAAGCAATAGGCACACAGCCAACATTTACGTTAATAATACAATATTTTACCCGTACAACGTACAACAAGCCGTTACAAACATGGCGAACTCCCCAATTAATTATGGCTTAAAAATAACCATCACAATGAACAGGTTTGCTACATGAAAGCTTACAGGGGTCAGTCGGACAATCAGGACTGCCTATCAAAAAAAAGTCACAGGCAAAACGGGCGATTTGTGGAACTCTGCATGTCTGTCAACCCACGTGTCAAATATCTCGACCTCCCAGGATATGGGGTCGAATCTCGAAGAAGTGTGCCCCAAAGCACAATAATACGTGTGTGTGTGTCAGAATAAATATGGACAAGAAACAGCGGTCTCCATAGAGCACCCTGTCTTTCCATCAAAAAAAATACAACAGCAGCAAAAATAATATGAGGGCGGTAGGACCTCTACCCCCTCCTCACGTAGAATCAACACACACTTGACACAGCAACACACACAGAATCACACGTATGGGTTTTGACAGACCCTGAAATAAAAAGACACAAATAATTTCCACATGCTGGCGCTACCGTTCTATGCCGCGACTAGTCAACCTGAAAAGGACTCCAAAAAATCTATCAAAATTAGAACGAAGGTGTTCTACAAATTACTTTTAAATTGGTGCGCTTGGCAACCCTAATATGAATAATAACCTGTTCAGCAAATATCTTACAGTAATTACCTCCCATTCCTATTTCAAATATTAACGTTAATAAAGCACCATTTATCGAATGTAACGGGTTCCGCATTTGCATGGACAAAAATCACGCACGCACATTACATATGACTCAAGGAAAAACAAAATATCTAACAAACACTTTGGCCACGCGCCAACGGACATTTAAAACATTGAGTGTCGGTGCAAGAAAAACTCTAAACTACAAGAAAAGAAACATGATTATTTACAAAAGTTCCCCGGCCAAATCTAACTACATAATTTAAATAATCCAATTTTTGTACATCACCGCTCTGCTCGTAGAACTAAGGCCATCCTCCTCAGCCCATTGCCCTATGGACAAATTAGCACTCCATCGTATTCGTCTGCATTGAATTGTTGAAGTTCATCCCAACTCCAAACTACGTGCTGATCATCTTGGTATCGACTCCTTGGCAGAAAAGTTCAATGTTAATTATTTTACCTATCTATAATCGCTTGCAGGTTACTCAGTTCGCCCACAATTGTCCTAATGCGATTAATTGCGAAGACTGGCCCTAGATACCTCGCACACACGCACAATAAAACACATATAAAATACACTGCAATTTGTACATAAAATATACACCTCGAGACCACAACACTGGCTCGATAACAAGTTTAAGATCTTGGCTGCACTAGCAGTCGCTATCTTGCTCGGTATTTCCGTACTGTACTATTGACCTTCGCTCCGGTGAGCTCTAATTAGGGTGTTACAAGACTTGCCCCTCAGAGCTGAAATGGTCGTCTTTAAGTAAATGTTACAAGTTACCACGCACTGGCGTGAAATATTTAGCTCACAAAATAAAGTTGATTTCAGAATAAAATGTACTAGAGCTTTAAAATTCGATAATGCAATTGATGTGACTTTAGCTCATCAGAGCTCACAAACAAAATAACTTAACCAAATTCAGAGCGTAAAAATCACGATACAAACTGGCGTGAAGTAAGCCTCTCAAGGCTCCAAAACGATTGACTTAGATAATTTCGAGCGTCAAAATCACGATACAAACTGGCGTGAAGTAAGCCTCTCACGGCTCCAAAACGATTGACTTAGAGTAGCGTCATGCCAAACTATTTATTAGAAACTGACAGGGGGCGGTGGAGTGGGGTGGAATCGGATAAAAACTTCCAGAGTTTTTGTCTCACAAAGATGGGACTAGTGTCATTCTTCTTCAAATAAATCAAACGTCTCAATTCACTCGTGCGGAGATTAATCCGTTCGGCGGTTCTTTAGATACTCAATTCCGCGGGATTTTTACTACTGACGCTGTCCACCGCGTGGTCATGGCTTGGTCTCTTGTGATTGGCTGATTCAATCGTATGTTCGTTGCAAGTGACTCGTGATCCTTCCTTTATGCTTCCAATTTTGGTACAGTAGTTGCTCAATTTGGCCTTGAACCCGACTAATTCTAGCCGTCCCCCAAGAATAGCTACCAGCTCAGCTCCTGTTGCAATCATTACGAAATGCTAGCCTCCCTTATATCCATGTCGACTTCCTCAAGTACTGCCTGGGCCGTAGTAATAATAATAATAAATATGAATACTTATTTATCGAAGATCAATAAGGGTTCAGTATATTTCGCGAAACAATAGGCATGCGACATATCGTTGGACTCGGGCTGACGTGCTCTTTCCTATGGACCATTCGTTATATTTTTCACATTTTTTTTGAAAAATTTTGTTTTTGATAATAGGTGATAGTTTGAAAACCAAAAATGATAGAATGTTAAGCAATAGCTTAAACGAATGGTCTCTATCTCCTTTATTTTTATAATAACACTTTTTTATTTTTTATTTTTTTTTAAACAGTCCAATTTTGAAATTCCTATATTTTGGAAACTAGGAACTTAACAAAAACGTTTGTTTGACGTAAATGAATGGTCCCTACCCCCTCTACCCGCAAAATAAATTTCAAGCCTCTAGGATTAAAACTGTGCAGGTAGTAGTGGGAGGTTGTAGGTTCTGAGCCACCCCCTACTTTCATATAAACTTTGGCCAATATCTCTCGAACGCGTGGTCGGATTTTAACGAACGAGGTATTGTTGGCGTTGGGATAACGTTATCATGACTAAGCATGTGTGTTGGTATTTTTAGGTAGATTTCATTAGAAAGCTAACTATTGCAATGGGTCCCATGTTTCGACTTCCGGAAAATTTCGACATATCTTCGCGTTTCACATCTCTCAGACCCCAAAATCACCGTCAGTTCAAAAGTTTATATATAATTTATGTATGTATATATATATATGTATGTATGTATATCAGTTTCTTGTGGACACGATAACTGCCGTAATTTTTCACCAATCACTTTGAATTTTTACGGAATATGTATATCTATAAAATCTCGGTCGAATTCGTTACTGGGCTAAATCGGTCAAAGGGGGTGAAAATGGGGGGCTTGTTTCGAAAAAGTGAAATATTGCTATAACTCTCTTAATATGTGAAATATCGAATCCGTTCAACGTCCATACTATGTGTCGGATAAAGCCCAAAAATGTATGTTTGAAGAGTTTTTTATAGCACCAACCATTGACCAAAGGGGTGGGAAAAAGTGGGTTTTTCGGGAAACATTAATCATATCTCTCTCAATAGGCACAATATCAAAACCGTACAAAATGGACAATATTTCCCTAATAATTACCTAAAACTTTTGTCTGAAAGAATTTTTGAAATAACCTACCATTACGCCAAGGGATGAGAAAAATGATTTCGGAATTATAAGAAAATGCCAAGAGCTATCAGAGGTTGCCATGGCAACACTACTAAATCGATGAGGGATGAGCCATCAGACGTTGCCATGACAACGCACCTGCACGAGATCAGATTCAGTATTTCCATCTGACTAAGTGGGAAGCGGCTTCGGTGACGTAACTGGTAGCATGCTGGATGTCTATGCCCAAGGTCGCGGTTTCAAAGCCGGCCGAAGTCGTCGGATTTTCTAAGAGCGCTAAAATCCCTCAGTAAGCTTTCCTTTGGAGGGGAAGTTCCAACGTTCGTTGCGAGTTGCTGGTTGGGGTGGCATCTAGTAGCCAAGTTCACAGCTAGGAGTCGTTGACGGTAGTACCTGGTAGAAAGCTAACTATTGCAATGGGTACTGTACCTTCATTCTCATGACCGGAATGCCTTTATGGGAAGGTAATATGTTCTTTTTCTGTTAACAAGAATGGCGAGACAGGATCATATGTTTCGCGACCCACAAGTTGACTTGGGATAGCGATCTCGACGAGAGAAGCGCGGCGCATGCGTTGCTTGTACTGTCGTCACAGCTGTTTGGTTAGAAGTATTGATTATTTTATCGATTAGCAACAAGAGATAGACTATGCTTTTGTGGTAGGGAATTCAAGTCTTTTATACGTTCGGGCATAGTTTAACATGTCTGTAATTATAGCAGGTGTTGGATTATTAACTTATTTCATTTGATTGTTCTCTTAGGAACCCGGAAATAAGATATTTTGCATCTTATCAGTTCCTATTTTGAGCACTCGTGGCGCGACGGTAGGTGACCTCGCAGTCGCGACGTGGCTTGAAAAACGGAGAGGGTAGATTGATTTAAGCCACGCTCGAATACACATGTTTGGAGATATACCGGTGACCGCCGGCGAAACGTCACGTGCACCGTGAGTGAAAGTTTGTCTTGAGTAGTGTACTATCATTGTACCGAGGAGAGTTACCTTAGTGTCGGAAAGGACTCCAATTTTAGTTCTGGTTAGGAAATGGCAATCGAAATGAAAACGCAGTTTGTCTTAATAGATAGCTGTTCATTATAGGCCAGCCATATAGTGTTCGCATGAAAGGTGGATACTTGCTTTAACAAGAACACAGTCATAATGTTCTTTCAGTAGACATTCTTCGCATTGGAACTGGCTGCAACGATACACTTACTTCGTGTGTGTTGTCAGAACAATTAGCACTTTCGTTTGATAAGTATTTCTTAATACAAGTGCTTGGATATTGTATATTCTTTTTATATTTATAATTGGCCTAACTCATATGTCTGTGATCTTGCAACTATGTTGAGCAAGTTCTTGTCGAGAGGAAAGGCTGTCATGAACTTAAGTGACTTGAGCATGTGCGGCTAGATGTTTTAAACATGAGTGTCACTATCCGAGCGAAGTTACGTGCATTCCATTGCTATACGTCGCACGGCCCGTGCTGGTGATTGCGAACACAGCTGTTGTTTGGCAGTACAGTGTGTATCATAATGATCCGATCACGCGGGGCCGATGAACTTTGGTTTTCGGGCCGATGTAGACAGCATTGCGTGCTGCGGTTGATGGGACGTTACCCGAAGATGAAAGAAACTGTCGTTGGTATTAGAGTGGAACATTCAGTCTGGATGGGCGATGTCTGGAGATCCAGGGTTCGTTTCTCGCTTTCCGGGACAGTGAAGACTTCCATTGTTTGCATGGAGGGTACAGTCATATTGGACATGACTGTGTCGTGTCGAGATCTACAAGAATCATCTAAGGTACTGGATTAACCATCATCAATTGTAGCTAAGCATGTTCATTCTAACGTTACCTCCCTGCCACACTTATTTTCTTTTTGGGAATTTTTGTAAAATGTCCAAGAATGGAGTTTAGGCTTGATTCCAGTGTCAAGACTGATTCTATTCTGGACAGGGTCTTGATTCTACTAAAAGGATGCACCCATTGTAATTAATTGCATTATAGTGTAATTTTCTATTGATTACTGTAAATTTAAATTAATTTTCTGGGGATTTATTTAATGTACAGAAGAGGAACTTTAGGCCACTCAGAATTAATCAGTTTTCGTGTTTGATTTATATTGAAAATGAACAATAGTTTTATGCCTTCATATGACATTATTCGAGCTTGAGTAGACTCATTTTGGAGTTTTTACTTCCGTACGCCAATTGTAGAGGGCTGGTATACGCTCAAAAGTGAAATTTCAGTACTCAAGTTGATTTTCGAATATTGCAGTAAGCTGTAGGAAGCGAGTTCAGTGAAGAAAGCGGATTTGCTTTGATTTGCAATCTTGACTTGATCCAATTTCTTTCTAACGTTTTTTTTTTGTGATCTTACATCACGTTTGCTTTAATAGATTCGATCAAGATCCATTATTAATGGACTAGACAGATGTCTTAAACACAATTTGAAGACATTCGAATACATTCACCCTATGTTATTAACGCGAATCCCAGACTAGATTTATGTGGAAGTAGATATATCGACAAAAATGTAATTGTTATTTAACCCTTACTAAAAGCTATGCATATTGATCGTAAATAATAATTTAACAGTGATTAATTGAATTGTAAAGAAACTTGTATAAATTTAGCAACAATATTTCACTATGAATGTGACTTGTAAATTAAGCTGAATTTTTGTCCACTAAGAAAGATAACTAGTTGAAGCGCTAAAGAGATAATAGTAATGCCGGATAATATGAATAAGATGAATGCTTAATATAGCATGATATTGAATGGCAAAGCCATGTTGAGACTAATGTCCTTGGTTCTTAAAAGGGTATTCAATGGAATATTCCAAGTTGTAATATAGAGAGTAATCCACTCAGATAGATTGTGAAATTAGGGCAATTTACTTCACTATCAGTTCAAGTAAATAATTTGTTGTGAAATTCATGCATTTCAGGCATGTTGAAATAAACCTATATGGTAAAATTTTCGATTATTTGTATCAATGCAATGCTTAACAGGCGTTTTAAGAATCACTAATTCCAGTCTGGCGAGGACAGTTCATTTGAAGGGTGTTAAAATTAAAAGAAAGAATTAAATTTTTGACTTAGCTTTATTGTTCGGTCAAAAGGGATGAATAAAATCAAAATCAAATAAAAGAAAACCAGCAAACATAAATATAATAAATTATGTGGAAGATGTCACTTCTGAATCCTATAAAAAGAAACACGCTAAGAAGGTGTTGCGAAAATGACTGTACATTTGTAATATAGCTTTAAATAATTATTTTTTAGGGTATTAATTGATATGTATTGTAAATATGAAAATTTCCAGGCTTTATTTTTAAATGTTGCTATTGCTATCAGCATCTAGGTTGGAATATACACTTGATTGGTGTTCACCATTTTTGGGTAAAATGCTGTCAATTACATTGATGAATGTGGGGCTAATTTCTTTCTTTTCTCCATGTTCATGAAACTTCGGATGGAAGTTGGGCACTTTGCTTTGAAGTATAGTATAGTGACTTACACTATATTTTCTTTTTCTGAATAAAATTTTCTTTGATCAGTTTAAAATATTCGAAGTGTGATACTTTATAGAAACGATAAGAGACCACGTTAAGAAGGCCAGCGGTGGGTATTTCAGTGGTTTTCCCACACACCTGAGATTGCGTTCATTGTTACTCTTGTGCTTTCGAGTTTTTATGCCGTTCACCTTGGTTTTTCTTAACGTAGTCTCAGTTAGGAATTCATGTACCCCATTTCCTCGTCTCATGTTGGGTAGAATCTGGCAAATTTTATAGCCGGGATTTCCAGGCTCTACGATCCAGCTGTCTTCGTGGGATTCCAGCATGCTGATGGTAGGTATTTCGGGGACATAGAAAATGGCGCCCAACGTGGGGCGAGAATTTACTGGAGTACCATTAAATTCCATGGTTTTTTGAGACCAATGTTTGGAAGTGATATTAATGGAATGGAAGAGAGAGAGCCATAGCTTATGGAGACTTAGACAGAGATGTCATACTCCATGATGGTTCTATAGGCCGGTTGAATGACGCCATTTCATGCTAGTGTTCGACATTGCTGTCAAACGCGTGGAAGGAGTCATAAACGGGTATACTCTGACGCCATTACATCGATCATTGCGAATTCTTTGAATGAACGTCAGAAAGTAATGGTGTACTGACATTTTTAGCACAAAATGCCGGAATTCACTTGTGAACAAAGCGTATATGAGGACACTCAATTTGCATGGCATACATGTAGATACGCAACCATTAATAGATTTTCTTTTTTATTAATAGTGGTGCTACACTTGTTTGTAATAAATATACGATTGGAACATGAACAG
This sequence comes from Meconema thalassinum, assembly GCA_946902985.2. Taxonomy (NCBI): domain Eukaryota; kingdom Metazoa; phylum Arthropoda; class Insecta; order Orthoptera; family Tettigoniidae; genus Meconema; species Meconema thalassinum. The sequence continues at coordinate 393,760,528 of OX336391.1, forward strand.
TGAAAGGAATACTCTGGAATCTTTACTGACGTGTTTGGTCGACTGGGGCATTGGATGTAGTTCTCGTTTGAGCTACACACACAGTGCTAGGTGTAGTTAAATCCGGCTGATGAGCATTTTTGAACTCATCGTAATTAGGAGGGTTTTTATTCATTTAAATTATGGTCAAATTAGGATCTTTAATATTATTATCGTCGATATAAAGCATCACACGTTTAGGAGTGGAAAATTTCATATTTATAGCTGACTTTATTATTAGTTATGTTTAAGTTAGCCTACTTATAAGGTAATGCAATACATTAAATAAATTCCCATGTGGCAGTGGATTTCATTGGAATGTTCGTGCTTTGCTTAGTTATAGTGATACTCATGTTGTTTGTCTTAAGTAAACTATATTAATTATACCATGTCTGGAGAAGAGGAGGTAGTGGACCTTAAGTCGTTATACATTATGTTACAAAATAAAATCGATGCCATACATGATCATTGGACAAATACAAGCAAAAGTCTTATACAGGATGTAGTTGCTGAAAGTATCAGGCAAGATATTACGGGCATCCAAGGCACATTAAAGGAACTACAGAATAGTTCTAAAAGAGTAGAAACCAAAGTGAATAGGGTAGATGAAACAGTAGATGAGGTCCAAGTGGACGTAAAACAAGCCCATACAGACATTCATAAAGTACAAACGGACTTAGAATCAGTTCAAACTGGACAAATGAAGATAGAATTATGCGGTAATAAACTTCAATCCACAGTTGATGAGCTGCAATTGAAAATAGTTAAAGTTGAATCTAGTCAAGATAACCATCAACGAGAACTAAGTAAAATTAAATTCAGTCAGGATTGTGTTAAACTTGGCCAGGATAATCTTGAAACAGAACTAAGTAAAATTAAAACCAGCCAGGATTGTGTTAAACTTAGCCAGGATAAGCTTGAAACAGAATTAAGTAAAATTAAAACTAGCCAGGATAAATCAGAAACAAAGTTACTTAAAATTGAATCAACACAAAGCCTGATGCAATCTACACAGTCAAGCATACAAACTAAGATAGACATAGTAGATGCCAATCAGAAATTGTTATAGGTCCAGTTGAATGAAGCTGAACAATCCAATAAAGATTTTCAATTAGAAATGCGATTAGAATTATCCAATAATAAGAGAGAATCTAAAAATAATATTGAAGCACTTCAATTACAAGTGTCAAATGACACAATTCACACCCAAGCATCTTTAGAAAACTTAAAAGAAGAATTATTGTTGTTGCAAACACAAGTTAGGGACCACAATAAACTTATTAAAGACGACTCTGATGTCGATATAAAAGGAATCATAAACGAGAATGTTGTCACTTTAAGGCAAGAGATGACTAAAATGAATGAAGACTATTTCAAGGACTTCAAATTAGAGGTAAATAAGAATATTGTAGAAGGTGAAATTAGATCCAGCAAGGAAATCACAGATGTAAGGGAGGACCTGATAAAAAGGTTGAATGTTATTCAGTCCAATCAAACTACAAACCATGGTAACATGGAGGATAGAATTCAAACTTTAGAGGTAAAATTTGATCAAGGCAAAACGGAATTAATTGAATTGCGTGAGAAAAAGACTTCGGAAATCAACCAAATCAGAGATCAACTTGAGAGTTTAACAATTGGGGACGGTTTAGATCTGGATAAGTTAAGGGATAAATTAAGGGTAAATTGGATCGCAGATTTCCAGACCACGATTAAGGAGATTAATCTCACTTCACATGAAAGGGAAGGAGGCGATAAATATCCAATTCCTATGGCAAATAGTAGTCCACAGTATCAAATTAATCCAAATTTGAGCTCAGCTAATCCACGTGTCCAAACATACCCGTCACCGATGACACATACAGGAACGGGAGCCTACAATCTGAACACATCTAATGGGGCAGGCCACATTACAATTATTAGGAATTTTGAAGATAAGCCTCGTCGTTTCAATAATCTTGATGGGACGACACCTATAGAATTCATAAGAAGTATGCGTGATTATTTTACTGAATCTCACGTGCCAAGGGAGAGACAACTACGTGTGGTAGAGCGTTTTCTTTCCGATGCACCGCTTCAGTGGCACAGGGCGTTTAGATACACGTTTAACGACTTCGAGGAGTTTGCCGAAGCATTTATCAATCGTTTTTGGTCTACGGAAGTTCAGAATAACGTTCGTTCCGAAATCTATTCGAGCAAGTACTCAAGTACTGGTCCGACCAGTTACTCGGAGTATTTTTCCTGTCAGTTATCGAAATTGAGATTTTTAAGTCCTCCGTTAACTGAAGAACAATTGATCGAGGCGATATCTCGACAGTTTCCTGTTGACGGGAGGAACATCATTTCATCCGGAATCACTAGTTTAGCCGCGATGGACGATTTGTTGAGACGTCTGGACTATGTGAGCGCTGTTACGACACCCACAGTGATGAGAAACAATCGACATGAACACAGATCCGTGAATACTATCGTCATGGACAGAACACAGCAAACAGATCCAGCCAAACCAGAAAACAGAAACTATGTTAAACCAGGATGGAATAGGAACAATTACCAAAGGAACGATCGTCAGATCGATCGATACGCAGAACGAAATGAACAACCATGGACACGAAAATACGAAGAAAGAAATTTCTATCGTCGGAATAATGAATATGATCGAAATAAGTACCGAGATAGACCATACAACCCCAACTATAGACCACGTATTGGTTATAGCAGATACAAAAACTATAGGACGGAGGAATTTGAACGAAATCAAGAGGAACAAAGGCTCAGAAGCGAGCAGGAAAAGTCTAAAAGTAACAGACGAAAAAATTCAGAAGAGAGGGAAAATCAGGAGATTGATGAGCGAGAGAGTAGACCGAGTACTAGTCGTCAGGGGAGAAATGAACGAGATCCTGACGAAGAGAAAAGGAAAACATCAGTTGTGAAACGAAAGTAGGAATTCAGAACTCGACACTTCCATAATATATATATATAAAGATTTAATGAAGATGCTACAGAAAAGGTGGCAATAGAAGAACGAGATAATCAAGGAAGATGCTACGGATGAGGTGGCAATAGAAGAACATTAGAAAATATTACAAGAAGATTATATGAATAAATGAGAATGATGTTCCATTATTTTGAGAGGTTTGTTTTCGTATACATATAAGTCTGTTTCGACTTTATGTATCTTGTCGAGAGGAATATGTACCTTCATTCTCATGACCGGAATGCCTTTATGGGAAGGTAATATGTTCTTTTTCTGTTAACAAGAATGGCGAGACAGGATCATATGTTTCGCGACCCACAAGTTGACTTGGGATAGCGATCTCGACGAGAGAAGCGCGGCGCATGCGTTGCTTGTACTGTCGTCACAGCTGTTTGGTTAGAAGTATTGATTATTTTATCGATTAGCAACAAGAGATAGACTATGCTTTTGTGGTAGGGAATTCAAGTCTTTTATACGTTCGGGCATAGTTTAACATGTCTGTAATTATAGCAGGTGTTGGATTATTAACTTATTTCATTTGATTGTTCTCTTAGGAACCCGGAAATAAGATATTTTGCATCTTATCAGTTCCTATTTTGAGCACTCGTGGCGCGACGGTAGGTGAACTCGCAGTCTCGACGTGGCTTGAAAAACGGAGAGGGTAGATTGATTTAAGTCACGCTCGAATACACATGTTTGGAGATATACCGGTGACCGCCGGCGAAACGTCACGTGCACCGTGAGTGAAAGTTTGTCTTGAGTAGTGTACTATCATTGTACCGAGGAGAGTTACCTTAGTGTCGGAAAGGACTCCAATTTTAGTTCTGGTTAGGAAATGGCAATCGAAATGAAAACGCAGTTTGTCTTAATAGATAGCTGTTCATTATAGGCCAGCCATATAGTGTTCGCATGAAAGGTGGATACTTGCTTTAACAAGAACACAGTCATAATGTTCTTTCAGTAGACATTCTTCGCATTGGAACTGGCTGCAACGATACACTTACTTCGTGTGTGTTGTCAGAACAATTAGCACTTTCGTTTGATAAGTATTTCTTAATACAAGTGCTTGGATATTGTATATTCTTTTTATATTTATAATTGGCCTAACTCATATGTCTGTGATCTTGCAACTATGTTGAGCAAGTTCTTGTCGAGAGGAAAGGCTGTCATGAACTTAAGTGACTTGAGCATGTGCGGCTAGATGTTTTAAACATGAGTGTCACTATCCGAGCGAAGTTACGTGCATTCCATTGCTATACGTCGCACGGCCCGTGCTGGTGATTGCGAACACAGCTGTTGTTTGGCAGTACAGTGTGTATCATAATGATCCGATCACGCGGGGCCGATGAACTTTGGTTTTCGGGTCGATGTAGACAGCATTGCGTGCTGCGGTTGATGGGACGTTATCCGAAGATGAAAGAAACTGTCGTTGGTATTAGAGTGGAACATTCAGTCTGGATGGGCGATGTCTGGAGATCCAGGGTTCGTTTCTCGCTTTCCGGGACAGTGAAGACTTCCATTGTTTGCATGGAGGGTACAGTCATATTGGACATGACTGTGTCGTGTCGAGATCTACAAGAATCATCTAAGGTACTGGATTAACCATCATCAATTGTAGCTAAGCATGTTCATTCTAACGTTACCTCCCTGCCACACTTATTTTCTTTTTGGGAATTTTTGTAAAATGTCTAAGAATGGAGTTTAGGCTTGATTCCAGTGTCAAGACTGATTCTATTCTGGACAGGGTCTTGATTCTACTAAAAGGATGCACCCATTGTAATTAATTGCATTATAGTGTAATTTTCTATTGATTACTGTAAATTTAAATTAATTTTCTGGGGATTTATTTAATGTACAGAAGAGGAACTTTAGGCCACTCAGAATTAATCAGTTTTCGTGTTTGATTTATATTGAAAATGAACAATAGTTTTATGCCTTCATATGACATTATTCGAGCTTGAGTAGACTCATTTTGGAGTTTTTACTTCCGTAAGCCTATTGTAGAGGGCTGTTATACGCTCAAAAGTGAAATTTCAGTACTCAAGTTGATTTTCGAATATTGCAGTAAGCTGTAGGAAGCGAGTTCAGTGAAGAAAGCGGATTTGCTTTGATTTGCAATCTTGACTTGATCCAATTTCTTTCTAACGTTTTTTTTGTGATCTTACATCACGTTTGCTTTAATAGATTCGATCAAGATCCATTATTAATGGACTAGACAGATGTCTTAAACACAATTTGAAGACATTCGAATACATTCACCCTATGTTATTAACGAGAATCCCAGACTAGATTTATGTGGAAGTAGATATATCGACAAAAATGTAATTGTTATTTAACCCTTACTAAAAGCTATGCATATTGATCGTAAATAATAAGTTAACAGTGATTACTTGAATTGTAAAGAAACTTGTATAAATTTAGCAACAATATTTCACTATGAATGTGACTTGTAAATTAAGCTGAATTTTTGTCCACTAAGAAAGATAACTAGTTGAAGCGCTAAAGAGATAATAGTAATGCCGGATAATATGAATAAGATGAATGCTTAATATAGCATGATATTGAATGGCAAAGCCATGTTGAGACTAATGTCCTTGGTTCTTAAAAGGGTATTCAATGGAATATTCCAAGTTGTAATATAGAGAGTAATCCACTCAGATAGATTGTGAAATTAGGGCAATTTACTTCACTATCAGTTCAAGTAAATAATTTGTTGTGAAATTCATGCATTTCAGGCATGTTGAAATAAACCTATATGGTAAAATTTTCGATTATTTGTATCAATGCAATGCTTAACAGGCGTTTTAAGAATCACTAATTCCAGTCTGGCGAGGACAGTTCATTTGAAGGGTGTTAAAATTAAAAGAAAGAATTAAATTTTTGACTTAGCTTTATTGTTCGGTCAAAAGGGATGAATAAAATCAAAATCAAATAAAAGAAAACCAGCAAACATAAATATAATAAATTATGTGGAAGATGTCACTTCTGAATCCTATAAAAAGAAACACGCTAAGAAGGTGTTGCGAAAATGACTGTACATTTGTAATATAGCTTTAAATAATTATTTTTTAGGGTATTAATTGATATGTATTGTAAATATGAAAATTTCCAGGCTTTATTTTTAAATGTTGCTATTGCTATCAGCATCTAGGTTGGAATATACACTTGATTGGTGTTCACCATTTTTGGGTAAAATGCTGTCAATTACATTGATGAATGTGGGGCTAATTTCTTTCTTTTCTCCATGTTCATGAAACTTCGGATGGAAGTTGGGCACTTTGCTTTGAAGTATAGTATAGTGACTTACACTATATTTTCTTTTTCTGAATAAAATTTTCTTTGATCAGTTTAAAATATTCGAAGTGTGATACTTTATAGAAACGATAAGAGACCACGTTAAGAAGGCCAGCGGTGGGTATTTCAGTGGTTTTCCCACACACCTGAGATTGCGTTCATTGTTACTCTTGTGCTTTCGAGTTTTTATGCCGCTCACCTTGGTTTTTCTTAACGTAGTCTCAGTTAGGAATTCATGTACCCCATTTCCTCGTCTCATGTTGGGTAGAATCTGGCAAATTTTATAGCCGGGATTTCCAGGCTCTACGATCCAGCTGTCTTCGTGGGATTCCAGCATGCTGATGGTAGGTATTTCGGGGACAGTACCATGTTTCGACTTCCGGAAAATTTCGACATATATATGTATATATATATATGTATATCAGTTCCTTGTGGACACGATAACTGCCGTAATTTTGCACCAATCACTTCGAATTTTTTTACCGAATATGTATACCTATAAAATCTTGGTCGAGTTCGTTACTGGGCTAAATCGGTCGAAGGGGGTGAAAATGGGGGGCTTTTTTCGAAAAAGTGAAATATTGCTATAACTCTCTTAATATGTGAAATATCGAATCCGTTCAACGTTCATACTAGGTGACGGATAAAGCCCAAATATTTATGTTTGAAGAGTTTTTTTATAGCACCAATCATTAACCAAAGGGGTGGGAAAAAGTGGGTTTTTCGGAAAACATTAATCATATCTCTCTTAATAGGCACAATATCAAAACCGTACAAAATGGACAATATTCCCCTAATAATTACCTAAAACTTTTGTCTGAAAGAATTCTTGATATGGCCCACCATTATGCCAAGGGATGAGAAAAATGATTTCGGAATTATAAGAAAATGCCAAGAGCTATCAGTGGTTGCCATGGCAACACTACTAAATTGATGAGGGATGAGCCATCAGACGTTGCGAAGATAACGCACTTGCACGAGATCAGATTCAGATTTCCATCTGACTAAGTGTGAAGCGGCTTCGGTGACGTAACTGGTAGCATGCTGAATGTCTATGCCCAAGGTCGCGAGTTCAAAGCCGGCCGAAGTCGTCGGATTTTCTAAGAGCGCTAAAAATCCCTCAGTATGCTTTCTTTTGGAGGGGAAGTTCCAACATTCATTGCGAGTTGCTGGTTGCGGTGGCATCTAATAGCCAAGTTCACAGGTAGGTGTCGTTAACGGTAGTACCTGGTAGCAACATTAGGAACTACTGCTTGAAATTGACCGTCAGCAGTCCTTATCTGAATTACAGACTAATATAGCCATCCCTAAGTACACGGGGTTACATGACCGCGTTGTCGCAGCCCCTAAACTGAGGAACCAACCTAAATCTCTGCGGGAGATATAATTTTGCGGTAAGAAGTAACAGACCGTTACATAGTTACACATCAGTGTCGAAACCTTGCATAAGGACAGTGTGACCACAACTATAAAAATGGACCCCAAATGACAAGAAGGTTACCGTTCCCATAAGACAATAAAATGTTAAAAATAAGCATAAAATGACGAAAAACAAAGTTAATTAAGCTCCAATTATAATATACCATCTCGCAATAAATGAGGTCCGATCCTTCTACGAAAACCTGCATAATCTGCCTTTTTTCGCCTATCCCCAAGTTTGTCCGGTGAAATCTACCTCCGCCTTCCGGCGTGCCGAGAGGACTTTTTTTTTTTTATATTCATGGTTTTTTGTTTGGCGCTATTTTGGAAAAAGTGAATTTTGGGAAAACGATTGTTTGACGTTAATGGAAGGTGGGTATGCCCTCTAGGGGGGCAGCAAGTTTCAAGCGTGTAAGAGGAAAACAAAATGATAGCCTACATTCTCGCGAACATTGGTGATCACTGGCGAACGGATGGTCGGATTTTAACAAATGAGGTGTCGTTGGACTCGAGCTGACGTCCTCTTTCCTATAGATCACTCGTTATATTTTTCAAAATTTTTGAAAAATTTTGTTTTTAAGAGTAGGGGATTGTTTGAAAACCAAACATGATAGAATGTTGCACTATATTTCAAACCAATGGTCTCTATGACCTTTATTTTAAATAATAAAACTTTTTATATTTCGAGATTTTTTGAAAACCCTTAAATTTTAATTTTTACTATTTTGGAAACTAACACGTTGACAAAAAATTTGTTCGACATAAATGAAAGGTCCCTACCCCCTCCACCATGCAAATAATCGTCAAGTCTCTAGAACAAAAAACTGGGCATTTTATTTATTTATTTATTTTTTTTTTTTTTATTTTTTAATAATAGCGTGTTTGTAGACAGAGAGCCGGTAGCGCTTGACGTATGTTACAACGAGCCTATGATTCGCCATGGTGGATACTGGAAATGGCTATTTCGACGGGGGCGATGTATGGCAAGACGAGGGGTCGCTTTTCGATATGTTTTCCTATGACGAATGAATGAAGGCGAATATTTTGAAATGTGACAAGCATGCTAAGATTTTTTACCCCTGAAGAGGATCTTTAACGTTTTAGTTAACGGTGATGAGCGAGATCGCTCTCTGACACAACAGACGGTTGTAGGATATGACCATGTGATTCTTAGACGTTGGCGATCTCGGTGACCGTGCCCGGAAGAAATGAATAGCTATTTTGGTGGGATGGTGGGGGGCAGCTTATGACGGTTGGTTTTGTGACATTTCCCATGACGGATAGAGGCGAATATTTGAAAATGTGTTAAGTGTGCTAGATTTTTTTTTACACCTGAAGGGGATTTTTAACATGCTAGTAAACGGTGATAAGCGAGACTGCTGTCTGGCACAGTAAATGGTTTTAGAATATGGAAACCTATAACATTTGCTCGACCAGGTCATGTGCATGTACGCAAAGATCCAAAACGGTAAGGTCGTTGGCCTGAAATGTTATAAACCAAATATTGAACTGGGTAAAGTCATGTGTTTTAGGATGAAAGTATGTGGTTAACATGATCATGTATTGAGGATGGCCGCTTGCTAGTAATTATTATTACAGTAAAATGTTTAATAATAATAATAATAATAAGACACACACATGTTTTAAATGCTAACACGCACACAGTCCAGCTCACTGGTGACTGAATATTGTACCTAGCCAGAGGACTCGTGAGAGCTGTTGCTGGAGCTGACGAGGCAGGAATGTCTACGTCAGCAGGAAGTGTGATATCAGCTTACTAGCCTCGTGGTGGCTAGCAGGTGTGCTGTTTAAGCAGAGACCGCCATTTTGGTTCTGAGACAGTAGGACTAACGATGTATAAGAGGTAGCCATTTTGGTTCCTAATTTAAAACATGAAACTAGTATAAGGTAGGGGCAGATGACCTCATAGTTCCGCCCCTTAAAACAACAATAACAAACTAACTAACTAATCTTATTCAGATTGAAGAATGCGAAGAGGCGTGGAAACACGTGCGAGAGAGAGACAGAGAACCGTTCAAGGTCAAAACGCTGAGAAAATACAACTTTTTCTGTTGCTAGGCTAACTGATAACGATTGCGTTAGTCATGCACTTGCCATTTTAGCACACGGACGTATACAGTAGAGCTGTGGAAGAAAAATCCTTTTGTTTTTTGGTAAGTACCTATGAACGATAATTTTAATAATGTCATGCTAATGAACCTTAAATTTGTAGTTATCGATTAGGTAATTATTGATTTTTTAATTTATTTGCTTGCAGATAACCGGTATACCTTACATGTCTGAGATACAAGAAACCTGTTTACTTTTGAGCCCACTAGAAGGAAACAGCAACAAGCCACTGCAAGTGAAGGTGGGATTCTTTTTTTAAACTAACTTGTTTCATTTTTTGTTTCATATTTTATTTTATGAAATGTATGTACTAACCTGAATTTAGGTATTTATAACGGTTTATTTTTTTATTTTTAGAAACTTGGAAAGAAAAGCCTTACCGCCGTAGCAGTCACTGAAAACCCGAGACGCAGTAAAGTGCAACCATTGTTTCCAGGCAGTGAACTATTTAAAACTCAGGTAAGCCTAACATAAAATGTTATTCCATTTTACCACTACTGAAAACTCGTAGACAAAAAATTCATTACCTGTACATGACTAGGACGATGATTGCTTTCTTGATTAATGACTATGTATTGGCAACCGGTACAAGACCATATTGGTTGTTTACCGGGAAAGTACAAGGCCATATTGGATTTTGTAAAAAACAAAAATCTTAATTTAACTAACATGTCGTTCCCTGTAATAATAATAATAATAATAATATATTAATAATAATATTAATATCGTATGGCCTCGGGTGCCGGGTGCAAGCTTTGTTATTTGACACACAGAGGGTAGCTTGCATGTCGAATTTATTTGTTCCTTGACTATGAAAGTCAAGGAGGTTAGATGTTAGATATCTAATTTCCTTAAACTCTATAGCGCTTTCTGGCAGAAAAATGAGGAACTTTGTACCCTATGAACTCAACAAATATTCACAGGTTTGAACATGATAATCTGAACAAAATGACATGACATTATTATTTTTTTTGTTTATGTATTGGTTAAAGGGGTATGTAAATGACTGCAGCTTTATAAAAAGAAAATAAGTACATGGGTTACTGTTAGTGCCGGCATACAGCTTATTACGATTTTTATGGTGTTTTGATATATTAACGCCAATTAACGTTAAAGTTTTATTTACAAGTATAGATTGATTGATTGATTGATTGTTTGAGTGATTGGTTATTTTGTTTGCTTTTAGGTGTCGTCATGCACCATTAACGAATTGAACAGACAGTGAACAAGCATACATTGTGCTTTGAAGTACTCTGTGCAACGTTAATAACTTACAATAAGAAAAAGTTATATTATAACACATGGCGTTAGTACCAAATACAACAAGTGAGCAAGTTGGTTTACCACGTGGGTTCAATTTAAAATCAGAACATGAACGTTGGTTAACACTTAAATCCTGGCCTGTAGGCTTTTTGTCGACACATGAACTTGCAAAAGCCGTTTTTTTTTTACTTGAACAGAGAAGATGTGGTGCGCTGTGTGTTTTGTCGTATTGAACTTTCACACTGGGAAGAAGGGGATGATCCCTTTAGAGACCATTTGCGATGGTCTCCTTGTTGTCCTTACATGCTTGGAAAGCAAGTGGGTAACATACCCGTGTATCCATTTTACCGAACCAAAAGACCATTGGCCGCTACTTACGTTGCTGAATCACAAATAAATAATAATAATAATAATGATGTATTACCAGCCAACAACGGTAGTGTCGATATATGTGGTCCATATGCCATAGACAGTGTTGAATTGGCATATGCTTTTGAAAAATTGGGAGTTTGCAAGACTAAAGCACTAGCACACCCAGAGTACAACTCTGTTGAAAAACGTTTAGAATCTTATAAAAATGTTTGGTCATTAATATTAAAACACCTTACCAAACAGCTAAGTGAAGCTGGATTTTTTTATACTGGTGAAGGGGATAAAACAATATGTTTTATTATGGATTTGCTTTAAAGGATTGGCAAATGACTGATGACCCTTTTGTGCAACACGCTCGTTGGTTACATAACTGTAAATACATGGTGTTGCTTAAAGGTCAGGAATTTGTGAACACTATTCGTAAAGAAAACGTGATTGCAGCACAAGACATAAAAGTGCCTTTAGAGTTAGAACATGCGGAGCAAATACATGATGCTGAAAAAAAAAAGACTTGTCTCACGAACAGATACAAAAGTGTGACCAACAATTATGTAAAATTTGTTATCAAGATGAACTAGGTGTTGTATTTTTGCCTGTGTCAAGTGTGCATTAGAACTCAACACTTGTGCTATATGCAGAAAAGCAGTATCTGCTACAGTTAGGGCATTTCTTGCATAAATAGTAAAATTTATCGGCCATGCATAGTGTAAAATCCCTAATTGCACAATATGATTAAAGCTGTTTTAGAGTGTAATAGATATGCTTTTCTTTTGTTTATAGACTACTACAATGAATGTTTTGAATGCTGTGGGTCAAGCATGTGGCTTAGGGACAAAGAAGCTCAGCGAATTGCCAACGCATATTCCATTCCGCATTATATCAAGATTCGGAAATTGAAAACAGCATATGGTGATCGTGTACTTTTTGTATGTGAAAACTTTGAGTCGTTTCTGCCTACACGGTTTAATGATATGTCGGAGGGTGTTTTTGATAAAGTCAATAATGCTGTACAACCTGTACACCTAATTTATGATGGTTTTATAAACAATAGGTGCATGGTTCGTTTTAATTAAATAAACAAAACAAATGTCAAATAAAAATGGAAGATATAAGTCATGACAATGGACTGAAAGAAAAATATGTGTATAGAATAATAATGTTTTAGTGTTTAGTATTGTCTTAAAAAATATTATCATGAAACCAAAAAAAAATTATATAAAGTTCCCATTGTTTGGGAAGCCAGGCTCTGCCTGTCACAAGCCATGACAAAAGGTGAGTGATAGAGGAGTAACACCTCTTAAAAAAACCATGGTCCAGTTGGCCCGACTGGTAGTACCATGTATGGGCCCCTTACCAGGGAAACGGTGAAGACCTCAACGGCATTTATGGTGGTGTAGGTAACTTTCGGTACATCATAATTGTCGGAAGGGGCAACCCAGTGTTCGGGTTAATGAGTAAGAGGTATATGGAGGCCATATATCAGTCTTAGGGGTATGACGGTTCCACATGTTAGTGGCGATACTCCGACAGCGTCTGTTCCACATGTTAGTGGCGGCTGATTAATAACAATGAAAAGAGGTCCTTTACAACAAGAATTCAAAAAAATGGAAACTGCTTTTCAGTTAACGAAAAATACTGACAAAAAAAAAGAGTCTTTCCTGGAAACGCAAAATTCAACATTATACAACAGTGATCGGGCCCGAAGCTCTCTACGCTTCAGAAACTCTCACTCTTCAACATAGAACACTTCGAGATCAGTTGGAAGTGAAGAAACGTAAAATAATGAGGAAAATCTTAGGGCCGAGAATCAAAGATGGTGTTCATCTTCCAAAGCCAAATGCTGAAATATATAAAACCATCTCCAAAATCACAGACAAAATGCGTATGCGACGAATCCTATTCTTGGGGCACCTGGAAAGAATGGACCCAAATAGACTAACTCACAAAATTCACACATACTTGAAAAACAAAACAACTAGATCAAATTGGTACAAACAGACTGAAAAAGACTTGCAAGAATTAGGATCGCCAAATCTCCTAGACCGAAATGTCGTCAGAACACTTGCACTCACACGTGGTTTCGAGGAGGAAGAAAGACGACCATACCACCATATCTGGTCTGCACAACGGAAGCAAACCCATTCGTTGCGTATGAAGGAGTACTGGGCTGCAAGAAAGGCTAACCATTGTTGATTCCGCGTGGTCCTAAGAGACCCATTCGCGACGAAGAATAATAATAAGAAGAAATGAAAATAATGGTACATTGTTGTTTTATTTTCTATAGTAGTCAGAATATTTTACATTGCAGAGTATACATGATTATGACAATAAAAAACACACTTAATACAAGTCTTTGCCTTTACGATAGTGTGTTATAGTTTTAAAAACAAAGCTTGTTGTAGATCTTTTTTCTTCCACGGTGAACAATAGGCATGAAAACGTTATTGTCTTTTTTTATCATTATCGCTATCATAATCATAAGCAGCATGATCTATAACACTATTATTATAATCACTATAATTATCCTCAACATTATCCTCAACATTACTAAAACCAGTTAAATATTTCTGTTCCTCTTCCTGTTCCTGTTCCTCTTCCTCTTCCTCTACAGTGTCCTCATGTAGAGTCTGCGTGGCTTTTGATAATGTTAAGGGTTTTTTGAACATCGAATTATTTTCAATAGTAGCATTGTTTTGTAGCACTTGCTTTTTAACATTTTCATGATTTTCTGTTGACAGCAACAGTGTTTCATGCAGTACACTACATTGATGATCACTGACACTTAAAACCTCACTATATTTACTTTTTAGCTCACTACGACATTGTTAAAACGTTGTTTTGAACAACGACAAGCAACAGTTCCGTTTTTATTGGTTCGTTTCACAATATATGAATATCCTTTATAGAATGCATGAGGCTTACCATACCTAGTCTCAGATACTTCCATATCAACTGTCAAGCATAGACTAAGCTCTAGTAAAGACAACTTGGTAAAAAGAACAATAGTTTAATGTGCGAGCATATATGGGTGCAAATGTGGGAGCAAAAAAAGGTGGGAGCAAAAAGTGGGAGCAAAAAGTGGGAGCGAAAATTGAGAGCAAAAAGTGTGAGCAAAAAAAAGTAGGAGCAAGTATGGGAGCAAATGTGAAAGCAAAAGTGGGAGCAAGTATGGGAGCATATGTGAAAGCAAAAGAGGAAGCAAAAAGTGAGAGCAAGTATGGGAGCAAATGTGAAAGCAAAAGTGGGAGCAAAAAGTGAGAGAAAAAAGTGAGAGCAAAAAGTGTAAGCAAACGTGGAAGCAAATATGAGAGCAAAAAAGTAGGAGCAAATTTGGGAGCAAATGTGAACGCAAAAGTGGGAGCAGAAAGTGAGAGAAAAAATAGGGGGAACGAAAAGTGTAAGCAAAAGTGGGAGCAAATATGAGAGCAAAAAAAGTGACAGAAAATATGGGAGCAAAAAGTGGGAGCAAAAAGTGTAAGCAAAATTGGGAGCAAACAAGTGTGCGCAAATTTGGGAGCAGAAAGTGGGAGCAAATGTGAAAGCAAAAGTGGGAGCAAAAAGTGAGAGCAAAAAGAGCGAGCAAAAGTGAGTGCACAAAGAAGGAGCAATGTGTGAGTAAAAAGTGGGGGCAAATGTGGTGTTTTACTAAAACAATCTCCCCTAACCTAACTTCACCTAACCTAACCTTCCAACTCTCAGATCAAAAATTAAATTCTGGCCATAATCGAGTTGGAACCCAAAACCTCTAGGATAACACCCAAGTATACTAGCCACTACACCGCGAGATGGGCAAATTATCATGCAACACAACACAAAAATAAAAGTTTCCTGTAGTGTAACTCATTGGCTGACAACCATAGTTGAGAATTCAAACCCAAGACCTCAGGAATTTTGTTTTGAACATTATCAGAAATATTATTCCATTTACATTTTGCTGTTGCTTATAGTTATAAGAGTTAGAATTAATATGGGAGCAAAATTGAAAGCAAAAAGTGAGTGCAAGCATGGCTGGTTGTTGAGACTTTCATATCAACTAATACTCATAAATTAAATTTTAGTAAAGTGACTTGGTTAATAATAACAATAATAATAACAGTTTAAAAAAATTCAAGGGAATTGATATTTTTCAGGGTGTAATTTCCAAAGTACTGTCAAGAATAATAATTACATGAACAGATTCCAATAACTCTAGAGTGCTTTTAAGGTTAATGATTGGCTAGGAGTGAGATAGAGCTAGCTAACCTAAGTTAACCTCAGCTCAATAAACCTAACCTTGTCACATGACATGTTCTACAAGTATAGACTTGCTCTGAGACTGGCTATGACGTCACAGATGAATGGCGGTGGGTGGCTGGACATGACTTTTTATTACACAAAAACATTTTTCTTTTTGCCAGCCTCCCACCGCCATTCATCTGTGACGTCATAGCTTACACTTTTTGCTCTCACATTTTTTCTCTCACATTTTGCTCCCACTTTTGCTTTCACATTTGCTCCCATACTTGCTCCCACTTTTGCGTTCACATTTGCTCTCATACTTGCTCCTACTTTTTTATCCCACTTTTTGCTCCCAATTTTTGCTCCCACTTTTTGCTCCCAATTTTTGCTCCCTCTTTTGCTCACACTTTTTTTGCTCTCATATTTGCTCCCACTTTTGCTTACACTTTTAGCTCCCACTTTTTTCTCTTACTTTTTGCTCCCACTTTTGCTTTCACATTTGCTCCCATACTTGCTCCTACTTTTTTGCTCCCATATTTCCTCCCACTTTTGCTTACACTTTTTGCTACCACTTTCTTTCTCTCACTTTTTGCTTCCTCTTTTGCTTTCACATATGCTCCCATTTTTGCTTTCACATTTGCTCCCATACTTGCTCCTACATTTTTTTTGCTCCCACTTTTTTATCTCAATTTTTGCTCCCACTTTTTGCTCCCAATTTTTGCTCCCACTTTTTGCTCCCACTTTTTTTTGCTCCCACATTTGCACCCACATATGCTCGCACATTAAACTATTGTTCTTATTACCAAGTTGTCTTTACTAGAGCTTAGTCTATGCTTGACAGTTGATATGGAAGTATCTGTGACTAGGTATGGTAAGCCTCATGCATTCTATAAAGGATATTCATATATTGTGAAACGAATCAATAAAAATGGAACTGTTATTTGGCGTTGTTCAAAACAACGATCAAAACTATGTCGCAGTGAGCTAAAAAGTAAAAATAGTGAGGTTTTAAGTGTCAGTGTTCATCAATGTAGTGTACTGCATGAAACACTGTTGCTGTCAACAGAAAATCATGCAAATCTTAAAAAGCAAGTGCTACAAAACAATACTACTATTGAAAATAATTCAATGTTCAAAAAACCCTTAACATAATCAAAAGCCACGCAGACTCTACATGAGGACACTGTAGACGAAGAGGAAGAGGAACAGGAACAGGAACAGGAACAGGAAAAGGAACAGGAATATTTAACTGGTTTTAGTAATGTTGAGGATAATGTTGTGGATAATTATAGTGATTATAATAATAGTGATATAGATCATGCTGCTTATGATTATTGATACGTGCAAGGACACGTCTCTACCTTTTCAAACATGTATTTAATCATGGATGCTGTTCTTGAAGTTTTGAATCGTCCGCTTCGTCGCTCAGTACCGCCTGTGACCACAAGATGGTAG
Organism: Meconema thalassinum; assembly: GCA_946902985.2. Lineage (NCBI taxonomy): Eukaryota > Metazoa > Arthropoda > Insecta > Orthoptera > Tettigoniidae > Meconema > Meconema thalassinum. The sequence goes on from OX336391.1 coordinate 393,777,674, forward strand.
CTGCAGTCGGACTTTGGAAAGATTCAAATAGTTCCTGTCTCCCCACTAGGTAGTGTGGGCTGCGCCTTATAAAACTCTTAATATGCATGACATAATTGAAAGACAATTACATTCTTCGTCATCAAACAAATGCCGGTGTATTCTTGATACCGCCAAATTATGAACTTATTTATGACATTGTTGTTTTGAGGTGTCACTCCGTGATTGGACAATATTATTTACATGTATACAGTTCGAAAATGACACGCAAAAATTCTCCGCCATTTTGTGTAGGCGATTGGCATCGTGAAGTAAACACCAAGCCATCTGGTCGTGAAAGGTGTCTCCACTAATGGGGGCTTTTAGCCCCCATTCTCTACAAAATATTTATATATTCAAGAAAAAGGAATTGCCTGTTTTCTTCAGGCTGTGAATTTTCATCGTTCCGCCGTGAAGAGGAATTATGCAAATTTAATCGCAACTGGATGCGATCGAGTGCTGTCTTCTACACGAGGCATGGCCAGGTTAGCCATTTTTGTGAAGCACATGTAGTGACGTACAGAATTTAAAAATTATGTGTTAATTATTTTATTAGTAGTGTGTCTCCGCTGAGAAGGAAATAAGGTACGTTATCAGTTAATTTTTTTTATATTATTGTTATGGAGCTCCGATATCATCTTGTAGTAATATTTTAATTCTGTTCCTCATTTGTTTTATAGGCCTAATTTTATTGCTGTTTTAATTACGTTTCCTGATTTATTTTAATTCTGTTCTCTTTTCTTCGTACCTTATGGAGACACATTTCTAATTTATTTTACGTTTAAATTATTATTTATATTCTTTTGTCAATCTTGGGATTGACATAGTAATTTATTCTTGATCCGTTGCGTTTTACTATTGCAATAGTATTTAGACATATCGTTTTTTGCCGTTCATTTCCTTCTACTAATGTTTAAATTTTAATCTTATTAATTGTTTGCCATAATTTCGATCTGGCATGTTCTTGTGTGGCCATGTCTGTTTGCCGTGATGCATTATGGTCTCGTGGTCAGTCCATTGGCGCGGGTCTCAAAAAGGCAGACGTGTTGTGTGTTAGCTTAATCCCTTTTTTTTAAAGTAATCTTGTTGATGTTAATTTTGTGATTTTTGGTAAATGTCCTTGTGTTTTACGCCTTCGTGCTTATCATTTATTTATTTTCTATCCCATTTTTTTTTTAAGTTTAATTTATTTCTTTTTTTTGGCGTGGCCTAATCATCTGCATGCCGGATCGCTACTGCATTCCATTGCAAATTATCAAGCCCTTTCTCATTGTGTTATGCATGTAATTTTTAGCCTACTTTTCACATTTTGCAAAAATGAGGAAAAAGTAGACTTATGAGATTGATCCGGGAAAATGTGTGTCTGTCTGTCTGTCTGTCTGTCTGTCCGTCTGTCTGTCTGTCTGTCTGTCCTACTGTCTGTCTGTCTGGCTGTGTGTGTGTCCCCCCCTATCAACTCCTAAACGGCTGCAGCAATCAAAACCAAATTTAGTATGAGTAAAGATGTGCACCGGAATATCTCACGTCCATATTTGAAAATGATGTCAGTGCTACCAACTGCTGAAAAAACGCACTAGACATTTGAGCTCCATGTTGGATATCTTGTAAGGTATGCATGGGAGCTATTCCAAAATTGGCACACATGTAGATAAGACTGTTTCAGTTTAATTTCCAGAAGGCCAACTATGACAGTGTTGCCAAAATAATTTTAAGCCTTCTGATAGGTCCAATGTTTAAATGCATATAACTTCTACACTATCAATTGGATTTCAACCAAATTTTGTATGTAATATCTGTACATAAACAGATATGACTGAGCGTATTCTTAAGAGCCACCAGGGCTGCCAACTGTTAATAATTGCTGTCTCTATTATTATTATTTTTATCCAAATACCAATATATCAGAAAGTATGCAAGCCAACAGCTTTAAACTATGCACACGTATATTCTGACATTTTAGATTAATTTGGAGTAACTTATATACCTCAGTTCTACCAACATGATTATAAGCCTGCTGATAGTACCAATTTTTAAATACACGTAACTTCTATACTATCAGTTGGATTTCAACCAAATTCGTATGTGCTAAGTGTACCATAACAGATATGACTCTAATTATTGTTAAGAGCAATCAGGGCTGCCAACTGTTAATAAATGCAGTCTATATTATTTTACCCTAATATCAATATATCAGAAAGTATTCAAGCCAACAGCTCTATACTTTGCACACGTATAGCACCTGACATTCTAGATTAATTTGGAGTAATTAATACAAGGCAGTGCTGCCAACATGATTCTATGCCTGCTGATATGTCCAATTTTAAAATACATGTAACTTCTATACTAACAAATGGATTTCATCCAAAATTAGCACAACAAGATATCATAATATTTCAGATTATTTCTGACCAGCACACGCATGACATTGTTGGCAACATGCTTTTACGCGTGCTGATAGATCCAGTGTCTAACTGCATGTAACGACCATTGGACTTCAACCAAATTTTGTATTCTGTACCTTAAGAGATGGAACTAAGAATATATTCTGTCACCAGGGCTGCCAACTGTAGTGCTCTATTATGCTACATTATACCAGGTATATTCTGAACTAATTAGATATTTCGATATTACCAACTTAATTTCGTCGTTATTCTTGATAGGTTCATATTCTGTAGAATAATCATTGGCATGAAAAGTAGGCTGTATAGTTCTTCACGGAACTTCTTGTTATTTTATCCTTTGGGCTTTTTATTTTAATTTAAATTAAGTCTTTTCTCTTCTTGGCTTTGCAAGCAAGCATGTTAGGCGCTATCTGGCCTTCTTGTAAATTTGTGTTGGCTGATGCATGTTCCGTTTCTGGTGATGCTGCTCTTTTAAATTTTTAATATTAAACCCTCTATTCTTAAAATTTTAATTCTTTTGTTGTGGCATTATTTCACCGACGGCAGTTCCTTTGGTTTTTGGGGGGTGTTTGTACGATAGCCTGTGTGTGTTGTCCCCTTCTCCATCATCCTTACACCCCTTTTGGAGCTCATCTGTTGGGACATCTCTTCTGGAGGTGATTTTGCTGCGGAAGTGACCCGGACCCCTGAATACAGGTAAGTTGGCCCATCCACGCTCCCCGTACTCGTCTCTTTCTGGTGAAGCAGAGCGTTGGTTACCGAGTTACCGACGTGCTGCTGGCCAGTGCCGTTAATGTGGGGTTACAATTATGATAGTGATAATGATCCAAAACAAGACAATATCGTTTTCATGCCTATTGTTCACCGTGGAAGAAAAACGATCTACAACAAGATTTGTTTTTAAAACTATAACACACTATCGTAAAGGCAAAGACTTGTATTAAGTGTGCTTTTTATTGTCATAATCATGTATACTCTGCAATGTAAAATATTCTGACTTCTATAGAAAATAAAACAACATTGTACCATTATTTTCATTTATTTACAAATTTTATATACATTTTTTTTTTGGTTTCATGATAATATTTTTTAAGACAATACTTAACACTAAAACATTATTATTCTATACACATATTTTCCTTTCAGTCCATTGTCATGACTTATATATTCCATTATTATTTGACATTTGTTTTTTTATTTAATTAAAACGAAACATGCACCTATTGTTTTTAAAACCATCATAAATTAAGTGTACAGGTTGTACAGCATTATTGACTTCATCAAAAACACTCTCCGACATATCATTAAACCGTGTAGGCAGCAACGTCTCAAAGTTTTCACATACACAAAGTACACGATCACCATATGCTGTTTTCAATTTCCGAATCTTGATAATGCGGAATGGAATATGCGTTGGCAATTCGCTGAGCTTCTTTGTCCCTAAGCCACATGCTTGACCCACAGCATTCAAAACATTCATTGTAGTAGTCTATAAACAAAAGAAAAGCATATCTATTACACTCTAAAACAGCTTTAATCATATTGTGCAATTAGGGATTTTACACTATGCATGGCCGATAAATTTTACTATTTATGCAAGAAATGCCCTAACTGTAGCAGATACTGCTTTTCTGCATATAGCACAAGTGTTGAGTTCTAATGCACACTTGACACAGGCAAAAATACAACACCTAGTTCATCTTGATAACAAATTTTACATAATTGTTGGTCACACTTTTGTATCTGTTCGTGAGACAAGTCTTTTTTTATTCAGCCTCCTGTATTTGCTCCGCATGTTCTAACTCTAAAGGCACTTTTATGTCTTGTGCTGCAATCACGTTTTCTTTACGAATAGTGTTCACAAATTCCTGACCTTTAAGCAACACCATGTATTTACAGTTATGTAACCAACGAGCGTGTTGCACAAAAGGGTCATCAGTCATTTTTCAATCCTTTAATGCAAATCCACAATAAAAACATATCGTTTTATCCCCTTCACCATTATAAAAAAAATCCAGCTTCACTTAGCTGTTTGGTAAGGTGTTTAAATATTAATGGCCAAACATTTTTATAAGAGTCTAAACGTTTTTCAACAGAGTTGTACTCTGGGTGTGCTAGTGCTTTAGTCTTGCAAACTCCCAATTTTTCAAAGGCACATGCCAATTCAACACTCTCTATGGCATATGGACCACAAATATCGACACTACCGTTGTTGGCTGGTAATACATTATTATTATTATTATTATTATTATTATTATTATTATTATTATTATTATTATTATTATTATTATTATTATTATTATTATTTGTGATTCAGCAACGTAAGTAGTGGCCAATGGTCTTGTGGTTCGGTAAAATGGATACACGGGTATGTTACCCACTTGTTTTCCAAGCTAGTAAGGACAACAAGGAGACCATCGCAAATGGTCTCTAAAGGGATCATCCCCTTCTTCCCAGTGTGAAAGTTCAATACGACAAATCACACAGCGCACCATATCTTCTCGGTTCAAGTAAAAAAAAAAAAAAACGGCTTTTGCAAGTTCATGTGTCGACAAAAAGATTACAGGCCAGGATTCAAATGTTAACCAACGTTCATGTTCTGATTTTAAATTTAACCCACGTGGTAAACCAACTTGCTCACTTGTTGTATTTGGTACTAACGCCATGTGTTATAATAAAACTTTTTCTTATTGTAAGTTACTAACGTTGCACAGAGTACTTTAAAGCACAATGTATGCTTGTTCACTGTCTGTTCATTACGTTAATGGCGCATGACGACACCTAAAAGCAAACAAAATAACCAATCACTCAATCAATCAATCAATACTTGTAAATAAAACTTTAACGTTAATTGGCATTAATATATCAAAACACCATAAAAATTATAATAAACTGTATGTTGGCACTAACAGTAACCCATGTACTTATTTTCTTTTTATAAAGCTGCAGTCATTTACATACCCCTTTAACCAATACATAAACAAAAAATAATAATATCATGTCATATTGTTCAGATTATCATGTTCAAACCTGTGAATATTTGTTGAGTTCATAGGGTACAAAGTTCCTCATTTTTCTACTAGAAAGCGCTATAGAGTTTAAGGAAATTAGATATCTAAAATCTAACCTCCTTGACTTTCATAGTCAAGGAACAACTAAATTCGACATGCAAGCTACCCTCTGTGTGTCAAATAACAAAGCTTGCACCCGGCACCCGAGGCCATACGATATTAATATTATTATTAATATTATATTATTATTATTATTATTATTATTATTATTATTATTATTATTATTATTACAGGGAACGACATGTTAGTTAAATTAAGATTTTTGTTTTTTACAAAATCCAATATGGCCTTGTACTTTCCCGGTAAACAACCAATATGGTCTTGTACCGGTTGCCAATACATAGTCATTAATCAAGAAAGCAATCATCGTCCTAGTCATGTACAGGTAATGAATTTTTTGTCTACGAGTTTTCAGTAGTGGTAAAATGGAATAACATTTTATGTTAGGCTTACCTGAGTTTTAAATAGTTCACTGCCTGGAAACAATGGTTGCACTTTACTGCGTCTCGGGTTTTCAGTGACTGCTACGGCGGTAAGGCTTTTCTTTCCAAGTTTCTAAAAATAAATAAAATAAACCGTTATAAATACCTAAATTCAGGTTAGTACATACATTTCATAAAATAAAATATGAAACAAAAAATGAAACAAGTTAGTTTTAAAAAAATAATCCCACCTTCACTTGCAGTGGCTTGTTGCTGTTTCCTTCTAGTGGGCTCAAAAGTAAACAGGTTTCTTGTATCTCAGACATGTAAGGTATGCCGGTTATCTGCACGCAAATAAATTAAAAAATCAATAATTACCTAATCAATAACTACAAATTTAAGGTTCATTAGCATGACATTATTAAAATAATCATTCATAGTGAACCCGCTGAGCTATGGTTCATGTGATATTTTTTATGACAGAACATTTATGATGGGATGTTGTACCTTTGAACACACCCAGGAAGCCACGTGGAGCTGAGAGCTCACGCTATACTCTTTGAAGTAGCGTTGAATCGCACTTTTGACTTTGGTGAAAACTGCTAATTATTTATCTGAGGTCTTATTAATTAATTTTATTCTTTCACAAGACTCAGAACATTCCATTTCGTCACGCTGCATTATTAAAACATTTTTGAGAATGTTATTTTAGCTTAAGGTAAGGTAATACCCTTGCAGATACGCAAATAGGAACGTAAGTAGTCGCACAAAAACTTCGGTTTGACGACCTACTTCCTTGAGACACCCAGTGCCTTGCACTACGTCTGGAGAATCCGCCCAGTACAGTCGTGTAATTGTTTTTGTCCTGTAAGACATAGAAGAATATCCGCTTGTTAGCGTTGAATTGGTTATCAGGTGCCATCGTGCACTGGCATATTGTAAAATACTGGTATTTATGCACAGTGAGCCACAGAAACATATTGAAGATAATTATTGGCAAGTATTAGTGAATTATATAATTTTAACGGAACACCACATTTTAGTACCCACGTGTTTGTGGAGGGCCAAATGCCTTGTGGAAAATATACAGGTAAATGTGTTGCAACTACTTCAAATAAGTGTGATTATGATAGTGTGACATATTTGGATTGCCAGAGTGAAGTTTTTATTTCCAAAACGACGTACATTTTACCGATGCTGTATGATAGAAGAGTAGCGTCATTAGCACGTGCAGAATCATAGAGCAGTGCTATCTCACGTATCTATTCACATCCACAAAATTAAGGCTGTGTTATCAATTACTATCAAAGCCTACAACATTTACGACGAACATTATATTTTTGGAAAGTGAAAGATTGAATTTCATAATTTATTTCACCGTCAACGTGACCAGACTATTCTACACCATGCTTGAATCAGTCATCATGGGCTAATACCATCCTAGTATGAGGGTGATGTTTCTACGGGAACTAGCATGATGGTGGAGCCTGCATAACCGAGGACGAGATGGAAGGAATCCAAGATGCCATTTCCAGGCATATCCAGCATATTCACGGAGTTGTCGACAGGGACGAATCGAACCCTGGTCTTTGGAGGAGTCCAGATGGGAATCCTGATGAGGATAATACCGTTCCAGAGATCCAGAGAGGAATTTGTACAACCCTGGTTATTGAATAGAGGGTTGAGTGATAGCTTCTCCATGTCGTGAGTTTTGGACATCCCTTCTCTTGTTCTAGTTCTGGTGGTATATTAGATTTAATGTAGTCTGTGAATCAACCACACTCTGTGTCAGCCATTTTTCTAGGTAGGGATTGTATCTAGTTTAATTTAACGTCATTTATTTCAGTATAGTGAGACACCCTTGGGTCTGACATTTTGGTTAACCCTGGTGCAGCTTGATGAACGTCGTAGAACGTCAAAGCCTATCTTTTGCTAGATGTGACCGTAGTCATTCGAGGCTATTTTGTACAACCCTGTTTGGGGTGATTTTTCAAGTCTTTGCTGACTTTAGTTATGACAATCAGATGTCATGGTTATTTCTTTAACTGCATTCTTTGCAGCCAGTTTTGATACACCCCTGACTTTCGTTAGAACAGTCGTATCAGTTAGGCAATCGACTGTAATTGCCAGTTTTGTAAATGCATTATATTTTCATTTTGAATAAGCTCAGAAGCTATTCTTGGTCAAGTTTGAACCTAACGATTAGAAGGAATGTTTCGTTGCCTAGCATCGAACTCAGTTCCCAACGTATCATTAAGCAGATCCTTGTGCGAATCTGCGCCACAATTATCATTTTGCTTGTGTCATGTAAGACACGTTTTTATTTGATGTTGTACTAGCAACTAGTGAATTGTATTTTGAGAGCAAAGAGCTCCAGTAATTGTAAGATTACAATCATTTAGACGTCTTTGGTAGAAAGACGGAATTATATTATTCTATTCAGATTTATTGCGTGTTTTTTATACACGGATTCTTTAGAGGTTCATAACCCATGGTAAAGTTTTTTATGAACAGGCCAGATGTATAGTTTTATTTTGATTAAATCGCCGGCCTTGAATAATGTGTGTTTTGTGTCGACCGAACGCAGGAATGTGGTAGCCTGCTGGTGACATAAACTGGTTTTGTAATCCAGTGCCCTTGAGAGCACGCTTCATTTGTTTGTGAGACAGGACTACATTGACAAGAGACAGAATGCAATTGTATTCGCTCTTTCTTTCATTGCAACTTAGCTTATGTAACCCAGTTTTCAACCCTGTCTCAGATCACATGTTTTATAGATTGCTTTTTGTTAGTTGAGCGCACTTCTTGCGTGTACCGTTTTGACGTGTACAATTAGGTCAGGTTTTCTATAGTGAGTTGCAGGCGACCCTGTTAAATGCAGGAATTTATAGTATGAAGGTACTTGTGATTACTTTGTCCGGGAGGGTTCCCGTTGACCAGATGTTATTGGAAGGTAACTGTTGTGGACAGGCCTATCCCAGAGTTATTGAATGCGAGCTTTGCGCCACTGGTAACCCGTGTTATTGTGTGTCCGAGTTGTTATTGCTCGTTGATCTTATTCCGACTGTTGAGTCGAGGCTTTTTGGTGGAGAATGATCTCAGTGTAGACACTCCGTGCCTGAGCTATTGTCAGTATTATTCGCCATAAACCAACGATAAACCTAAACCGACAACTTAATAATAAAACGCATAATTTTGGTAAAACAAAAGCTTACTGATGAATTCTTTTTATCTAACTTTGTTCTGTTGCATTTTGGAACTGTTGACATAGCCGTGCAGTTGAAGGTAATTTCCTTGTGTGGAAATGACTAGGACAGTTGACACTTTTGTAGCGACCTGAAGCATGCGCGAACCTAGAGTTCGTAGCTTGTGGAGCTCAGGCCATGCAATGTCAGACGTGGTCTCAACTACGCATTCGTCACCGTAATTACACACATTAGATGACTATGGCTTACAAAGAGTAAACCAAGGTGTAGGCAGGAATTTAATAAAGATTTGTGTCTATTTCATTACTTATTTATGATGTACAAGTGTGTAAATCCTACATGTTACCTTATTGTGTGCTGATAGCACGTAGTTATTAAGAATCATTAAATGTTTTTCATGGCTGTACACTTAGATTTGTTGTAATTGTTTTCTATTACGGACGTCATCGCCGTAAATTTTGTTATTAACTGTTAGGACTTAGCTAGATGATTAACGTTAAATGTAAATGTGGAGAGGGTATCATCCTAACTTAGATTTGTTTTGCTACCCTGTTAAATGTAAATTCTGATATTAGTTTAATCTTGTAACTTGAACTAGGGACTTGCGTCGTACCATTTTCCTAGTGTTGCTGTTGTTGCTTTATTATTGTGAGATAGATCTTTCGCGAGGGTTTTCCGTAACTTCTCAGGTAGGGACCTGCTCTTTATTTTCTTTTGTTTATTAGTTTGCGGACTAGCCGATCATAACCCTCCGAACTAGGCTAGGGGCTTGTGCATTTTAATAAATTTTCTCGGTGTTTTACTTATGTCTGGATGTTTAATTTCTCAGTCTAGATTTTAAGGTGAACCTTTCCTTAGGCAGTCTATGACCATCGTCACCATGTACCACGATCCCCGTGGACTACAGTGTCTCGTGCCGCTCAGCCTATTAGGAAGTTCACCTGATCCTCACGGTAATTTTATTCGACTTATGGGATGTTAGGAAAGTCATCGTGGTTGTTGACTCGACCAACGGTCTCAATAGGTACTTACCAAAAAACAAAAGGATTTTTCTTCCACAGCTCTACTGTATACGTCCGTGTGCTAAAATGGCAAGTGCATGACTAACGCAATCGTTATCAGTTAGCCTAGCAACAGAAAAAGTTGTATTTTCTCAGCGTTTTGACCTTGAATGGTTCTCTGTCTCTCTCTCGCACGTGTTCCCACGCCTCTTCACATTCCTCAATCTGAATAAAATTCGTGTACCTTATACTAGTTTCATGTTTTAAATTAGGAACCAAAATGGCTACCTCTTATACATCGGTAGTCCTACTGTCTCAGAACCAAAATGGCGGTCTCTGCTTAAACAGCACACCTGCTAGCCACCACGAGGCAAGTAAGCTGATATCACACTTCCTGCTGACCTAGACTTTCCTGCCTCGTCAGCACCAGCAACAGCTCTCACGAGTCCTCTGGCTAAATACAATATTCAGTCACCAGTGAGCTGGACTGTGTGCGTGTTAGCATTCAAAACATGTGTGTGTGTGTGTGTGTCTTATTATTATTATTATTATTAAACATTTTACTGTAATAATAATTACTAGCAAGCGGCCATCCTCAATACATGATCATGTTAACCACATACTTTCATCCTAAAACACATGACTTTACCCTGTTCAATATTTAGTTTATAACATTTCAGGCCAATGACCTTACCGTTTTGGCTCTTTGCGTACATGCACATGGCTTGGTCGAGCAAATGTTATAGGTTTCCATATTCTAAAACCATTTACTGTGCCAGACAGCAGTCTCGCTTATCACCGTTTACTAGCATGTTAAAGATCCTCTTCCGGGGTAAAAAAAATTCCTAGCACACTTAACACATTTTCAAATATTCGCCTCTATCCGTCATAGGAAATGTCACAAAACCAACCGTCAAAAGCTGCCCCCCGCCATCCCACCAAAATAGCTATTCATTTCTTCCGGGCACGGTCACCGAGATCGCCAACGTCTAAGAATCACTTGGTCATATCCTACAACCGTCTGTTGTGTCAGAGAGTGATCTCTCTCATCACCGTTAACTAAAACGTTAAAGATCCCCTTCAGGGGTAAGAAATCTTAGCATGCTTGTCACATTTCAAAATATTCGCCTTCATGCATTCGTCATAGGAAAAAAAATCGAAAAGCGACCCCTCGTTTTGCCATACATCTCCCCCGTCGAAATAGCCATTTCCCGTATCCGCCATGGCCAATCATAGCCTCGTTGTAACATACGTCAAGCGCTACCGGCTCTCTGTCGACAAGCACGCTTTTATTTTTAAAAAATGCCTAGTTTTTTGTCTTAGAGACTTGACATTTATTTGCTTGGTAGAGGGGATAGGGATGTTTCATTTATGTCAAACAAAACTTTTTGTCAACGTGTTAGTTTCCAAAATAGTAAAAATTCAAAATTTAAGGGTTTTTATAAAATCTCAAAATATAAAAAGTTTTATTACAAAAACATAAAGGTCATAGAAACTATTGGTTTGAACTATGGCACAACATTCTATCATGTTTGGTTTCTAAACTATCGCCTACTTATAAAAACAAAATTTTTCAAAAAAAATTGAAAAATATAACGAGTGGTCTATAGGAAATAGGAGGTCAGCTCGAGTCCAATGACACCTCATTTGTTAAAATCCGACCATCCGTTCGCCAATGATCACCAATGTTCGCGAGAAAGTAGGCTATCATTTTGTTTTTCCTCTTACACCCTTGAAACTTGCTGCCCCCTAGAGGGCTTACCCACCTTTCATTAACGTTAAAAAAAAAAAAAAATTCACCGTTTCCAAATTAGCGCCAATCCAAAAAACAAAATTTTCAAAATAATTTAAAAAAATACCAACACACATACTTAGCCAAGAGAACATCATCCCAACGCCAACAATACCTTGTTTGTTAAAATCCGACCACGCGTTCGAGATATATCGGCCAAAGTTTATATGGAAGTAGGGGGTGGCTCAGAACCTACAACCTCCCACTACTACCTGCACAGTTTTAGTCCTAGAGGCTTGAAATTTATTTTGCGCGTAGATGGGGTAGGGACCATTCATTTACGTCAAACAAACGTTTTTGTTAAGTTCCTAGTTTCCAAAATATAGGAATTTCAAAATTGGACTATTTTCAAAAAAAAACATAAAAAATAAAAAAGTATTATTATAAAAAATAAAGGACATAGAGACCATTCGTTTAAGCTATTGCTTAACATTCTATCATGTTTGGTTTTCAAACTATCACCTATTATCAAAAACTTTTTTTTAATATAACGAGTGGTCCGCAGCAAAGTCCCCGTCAGCTCGAGTCCAACAACGACACCTCATTCGTGAATCTCAGACCACGGGTTCGGGAGTTATCGGCTCGCATTGGGAGTAGTAGGGGGGGGGGGGGGGCAGAACTGTCACTGCTCCCCTACTATCCGAACTTGTTTAATAGACTATCATTCTTAGGACCCGGATGTTTATGACTAGGGCTCGGATTCGAGCATATTCGCATATTTATTTCCTGAATAGTACACATTGAAAGAAGCCTTTCGGTGGTATTTTCACCTCTCTGTGAGCAACAGAATTGAAATTTATCGAGCATATAAATGCATAAAACCGCGGTTTTCAGAATAGAAGCATATAATTGCATATTCTTGTGGTTTTCGTCTAAATAGCTTGTTTTTCTTCGAACTCCCCCCCCCCCCCCCCGAATTCAGCCCCTGACCATACTTAAGGTTCGAAAACAGTAATAATTATTGCAAAGCCTATCTGGTGCGAATAATGGAACCGCAGGGTTAACCTTTAGTGAGGTCGTTCTCGTCATTGAAACTTTTATTGACTGATTTAAAAAAAAAATCGTTCAAAACTCAAAACATAGAAAAAAATGTTGTACATACCAATGCATATCTACTTCATTGACTCGCCTAATTCTGAACATTTTGTAAATGAACCATTAAACTGTAACTTCTATAAGAAAACTTCTCTTATATATACTTGAAAAACTTGAATGCGAGTATTAGAAAATAAAGCTCGTATAATATAAAGGTATGTTCTTGGTTTTTTCTTTTCACTTTCCATTCTATAGTTTACAACGGTGTTTTTCGAGCATATTCTGCATATTTAACCGCATATAACAGTTTTTTCGAGCATATATATCGAGCATATAATGGTTTTTTACGAGCATATCTATCGAGCATAAAACACATGGTTTTCGAGCATATCTGGAAATTTTATCGAGCATATCGATCCGAGCCCTGTTTATGACATATGAAATGTGTCCGTTATTTTTTTCTTTTCAAGAGAAATGTCATTAAGCATAATTAACACTCCGAACAGGAAAGGGTTGCTATTCTGCCTGTAGGCCTATAACATTCATGTTAAGCATTGCATATTACATACATAGCCTAGGGGAACGATATTTTCCTCAAAAGTCTAAATATGTTCCTTTAGTAATTTACGCTTTGTCTAATTAAAAATATTATTGTAGTGTCAGTAGATTCGGATAACAAACGTGTGAATGCGGAAAAAAGTCTTGCGGATGCGGGGCGGATGGGGATAACAGTTGTTCGGATGCGGGGCGGATGCGTGTAACGTTTTGTTTATCCGCGTAGCGCTCTACCTATCACCCCAGTTACAACCTAGCAAGCGGGCGAGCCTATTGCCCCAGATACAGCCAGCAACAAACTGTCGAGTCGTGTTGAGTTAAGACTTCAGAGAAGAGTGGTTGTGTTTGGAGTTTCTCGGGAAGTGCAACTCGGCTTTTCATCATTTCGCCTGTAAAATTTTCGTTCCCTCAAAATACACAGTGAAGTTAATATTGGACGGAAGGGGGATTTGTGTTTCATGCACCTCGCCATTTTTAAATTAAGTCTGATAAGAATTCGTTGCACATGCATCTCCATGATAATATAATTAATTGACCAGTCTGTGATTTTAACCCGAGGACAAGAACTGTAGGGGTAAACCAAGGTTAGAATATGTTAAACAGATTGCCTTGGATGTAGGGTGTGGTAGCTATGTAGAGATGAAACGATTAGCTCAGGACAGGGAGGCATGGAGAGTTGCATCAAACCAGTCAAAAGACTGAGGACTCAAACAACAACATGCCGAGACGTAAATCGGATATAGGTCGTAGTTCATTGACATCGAAAAAAAAAGGTTATCACGTAATGCTTTCATAACTGTTCCTGGGCGAAGCCGGGGCGGGTTGCTGGTAATTATAATAAACATGGAAACAAACAGAAAAGAAAGCATAACGGGAATAGGGAAGAAGGAAAGAAAGTAACAAAGTGAGAAAGAAAGAAAGAAAGAAAGAAAGAAAGAAAGAAATAAAGAAAGAAAGAGACAACAAGTGATGCATGTTTTGGATGATATTTTTTTATAAGGATCAACCAGTCTGAACGGGGAGGGGGTTAACCACCATCCAACCACTTGGATTCGCCCATGCTTCGAAGAACTCATCCACTGAACATATTTCTTTACACAAATTGCTGTAATGTTTGAATACTTATCATCTCCGAATAATTCAAATATTTGAACTGTTCGATTTATTTTAATAATCGACTAATTGAAACACTCGAATACTTCGAATGTTCGAATGATTCAAACCACCGGTGTATTCGGACATCCACATTGTTCGAACATTGAAATAATTTATTCACATTTCCAATTAGACGATGATGATGATGATAATAATTGTTATTTTAAGGGGCCTAACATCTAGGTCATCGGCCCCTAATGGTTTGGGTGATCGTGAAGATGAAAATGAAATGTAAACTGTAACTAATACTAACTTATATACTAGAAGAAGAAATGGAAAACAAAAGGAGAATAAGGCAAAAAAGAGGGCAGGAGGAAAAGAAATACCCTCAACCCTCGAAGAATGCGGATTGAGGGACTTGGAAGAAAGGAGGGCCATGAAAGGCAGATAGGAAAGTGAAATAGGAGAGGGTCCGCCCCAGAGGTTATGGATAAGAGGGGGAAACCCGGACCCAGCTCAGGAATCCCTCGGGGTCGCCAACTCCCAAACTCACCAGCCGTGATCCCCTGAGGATGTAGCAATATCCAGGGTGCACCAGAAGTGGTGGGGCTACATACACCCTGCCTCCTTGAAGGCCTTGAGCAGAAGGCAGGAGATAACATGAAAAGAAAAAGAAGGCTGACCCCTCGCAGAAGGAGGGTATCAGAAAAGATGAGACAAGGACCAATTAAGGCGGGAAAAAAGAGACTCCCTAGGCCTCGGATATCCTACTACCGTCGGGGTCGGAAGAGAACAAGAGTTGACCAAGTGAGGTTGACAGGAAAGGAGCCGGAGAGGAGCCCGGCACAAGTAAGTGAAAGCAATGCAGGACTCAGCTGGGGCCCCGTGGTCGCCAACCCACATCCCACTAGATGTGAGCCCCTGGGGGGAAATTTCCAATCATCGTATATTCGAATGGTACTGTATGTACAACCCTATTAAATATACATGCTTCCCAACTGAGAGGATGTGATATTTATCTATCTCTGGTTTAACCTGCTACCCACACACACACAGCTCCTCCTAAGGGAGTTGGTTTCCCTTCGACCAGCTACAGTATTATCTTCATCCTACGCCCTTTGACAGCTGTACCGAGGTTTATGAGATAACTGGTAATCAGTGACAAATTCCATAGTTCTAAATCTGCCGTAGATGGCTGGAGCTTTTAGCCTACTTTCAAATGTTATAAATAGGGCTCGGATTTTTAGGTAAATAAATATTATTTTATATAAATACATATTTTAAGCATTTTTTTCATAAATACATTAATTCCTGCTTTTCACCTATTAGCACAAAAAAGACAGAATATTTACATTTTTTTAAAATCAGTGTGCTAGATCTTTCAGTTTATTTCATTTTTGTTCTGTGTTACTTCAACGGGGAAGAACCTGTGAGCTATCTTATCTTCATGCAAGGCGTATGCCAGCTAGCAACTGTGTTATTCTTGACTGGTCGACCCGTAACACTCACTGTGGAAGCCGGGGATTTTCTTGTCCATAGCCATATTGCACCACGTGCTGGACCTCCCCTCCCCCCCCCCCCCCCCCAACCCCCCTTACCCAGCTATCTGGGACCAGTCTTACTCACAGACATTAAGTTATCGTCTGTTGCAGAATTTAAAGATAATTTTACTTCTGATGGGGGCGTTCTGTTCTACCAACCATGTGGGAAAGCAATCAAGGCTGAACAGCGATCGAAATTTTCAACACCTCAAGGGCAAGAAACATATTGCCGCAGTTTCGTGCCTTCAGAATAAGAGTTTCCCGATAATCGCCGGTCATTTGTGATGGACAACCTGAAGATGTATCTCGTTGTGTATTGTACTGTAATGCTTCAGCAGTCAGTGAGACATAGTATAAATATTCCATTCGTGAGTACTGCATATTGTTTATATTCACATTAATAAACTACATTATAATTAAATATTTTTACCTTTCTTGTCACATATTTCAGGTATTTTCAATGCATAAAAAATAAATATATTCCCGATTTTTAGCAACTAAAAATCCGAGCCCTAGTTATAAATAATGAAAGTAGACTTATGAGATCTATACGAGTCAAAAACTATATACTGTATATGAGATGTCAGTTAGTGTCGAATCCTGACCTCAGAATCGGGTAATGCGGTAATAATTTTCATATCGATTTCTCAGGGGTACAAAAGCTGTATAGACTAGACTACTACTAGTCGCTCCTGTCTATGTACAGATTCTAGGTCACCCTCCTATTCATGTAATTTTTTCCAATTATTTCCAAAATGTTTTACAACTTACTCCAATCCACGTTGTCAAAAGTCTACAAATGCCATGAACGTTCTCTTATCTTTGGTTGGTTGGTTCCTCAGTTTAGGGTCTGCGACAATGTGGTCATGTAGCCCCGTGTACTTTGGGTGTGTATATAATCTGTCTGATAACCGGCGTTAATTGTGATGGCAGTATTAGCGTGTGTTATTTGTAATTCAGGTAAGGACTGCAGATGATCAATTTCAAGTAGTTCCTACTTTTGCTACCAAATGCTACCATCAACGAACGACACCTAGCTGCCATCTTGGCTTCTAGATGCCACCACAATCACACCTGTCGGCGAACCTACAAATTTAGCTTTACACAATTGTAGTTAGTGGAAGGTTCTTTTACATGTCATAAATCTATGACTTGGGCCAGCCGGCTTTACTTCCCCTCCGAAGGAGGGATTTTTGCGCTCTTAAAAAATCGGACGACTTCGGCCAGGTTTGAACCAACGATCTTGGGCATAAAAGCTCAGCATGCTACCAACTACGCCACCGAAGTCGCCTCTCTTAGCTTTCCTTATTCTACCTTCCAAGATCAGCTTCCCTTGTTCTTTGTTACTCCTGAAACTAAATTGGTCTTTGCCCAACTCGGTTTTTGTCTTTTCATAAATCCAACCCCGTGGAGCTACTGCCTACCAAGCGACCGCTGCCCAGCAGATTTGGCCTGTAGATTATGGCTAGACACGTTGGGTCCCCTCGGCCGTTAATCTTATTAGTTCCCGTGGCCGAGGTGCTGCCTCACTGCCAGGCAGCTACTCAATTGTACTCGAGAGGCTGAATGCAACCCGTTCCAGCCCTGACGTCAGTTTCTAAAATCCCCGACGGAGCCGGATATCGAGCCCAAGGCCTCCGGGTGCGAGGCAGGTGTGCTACCTCAACACCACGGGGCCGGCTGTCTTTTTATCCTCTAGTAAATTATTCTAGTGAGGATCTTGGAAGCAAAAGTGATCAAGCTGATTGTGCGGGGTACACTTAAGTTAGGAACAATCTCAGCATTTGCCTGGAGTAGAAGTGGGGAAAACCACTTTTAGGATGGCTGAGGTGGGAATCGAACCCTCCTGTTCTCAGTTTTGCCCAGATAATCAGTCGTACTGTCATCATCGATGAATACCGTGAGTAACTTTGATCGTGCAGGGTTATGAAGGTGGCTGTTGTGTGAACTGTCGGATAATGTTTATCACTAGTGATAAAGGGACGCCATGGTCTGCTGGTACTGTACAGTACTGTTATGTCCTTATGCGGGACGGCGCACGCGCACGTGTCACTGTGGAACTGATAACGCAGCGCTATTGTAAAATTGATGACACATTGCTGACTGTATTGCAGGTGTAGCAATCCAGCTGCACCCTACCGAAATATGAGCTGCTCAATGTTATTATAGTAGACAACAGAGGAGGAAAATATGATTACTATGTTGGTACTGATGCTGTTGCGAAGTACAAATTCACCAGTCGCTGGAGACGTTCTTGCAAACGAAATGCGCGATCCTGAACCTAACCGAATAACCGGTTGTCCGAAAATCGCACCCAGGCAAAATTACGTAGATGGCGAGCGACCTTTTTTCTTCATCCGTCCCCCGCCGAGACATTCCTCGGAAGTGAGGACGGCACGGCGTTGCCTGACCTTTCTAGGCATACAAAGGTTTTTGAAAAATATATTAATAATAATAATAATAATAATAATAATAATAATAATAATAATAATAATAACTAGGGGACCAGTGCGAGAAATATTGCATGTCCAGTAACCACCTGCCCGGCTTTACTGTTATGCGAGCGGCTTCGGTGGCGTAGTTGGTAGCATGCTGCGCCTCTATGCCCAAGATCGCGGGTTCAAACGCGGCCGAAGTTGTCGGATTTTTAAGAGCGTTAATAATCCCACAGTATGCCTTCCTTCGGAAGGGAAGTAAAGCCGTGTCATAGATTTATGGCATGTTAAAGAACCTTCCACTAATTACACCTGTGTGAAGCTAAATTATATGTTAAACTTTTGACAAACGCTCTTAGATTCCGACGATCGTTGCCAGGAGCCGACTGCGGTGGCATCTGGTAACAAAGTTCTGAACTAGTAGGCATTGACGGTGGCGTTTGGCGGCAGAAGTAGGAACTACTTGGAAAATTCTATGTCTCCAGTCCTTACTTGAATTGAAAACAGATAACACACACTAATACAGTCATCGCAATTAACACCGGTTATCAGACAGATTCTACACACACCCAAAGTACACGGGGCTACATGACCGCGTTGTCGCAGCCCCTAAACTGAGGAACCAACCAACCACTGTTATGCGGACTTCTATAAATATGTTTATTTGTTTAAACGCACTTTTTAAACAAATTGTCAATATTCATGAAATCGGAGTGCAATTCGTCACTGTTGCGGGTAATTCCGTTTGAATATTCTTTTCAATGCACAATGGGTTGTGTGCGCCCCTTGTGTACTGACTACCCGCCCGGCACTAGTGTTATGCGGGCTGGACGCGACACAGTTCTGCCAGGGGTTTTCGTCTTGTTTACTTGTTTAAACACACTTTTAATAACAAATAAATATTTTTCCGTCGACTTTTCAAGAAATGCAAGATTTTTCCTGTACTATTGAGACGATTTGGAAGATTTTAGCACAAAACGCACCTTCTAACTCCTTCTGGTTCAGGAGCTTGAGATTTTTGTCGGATGAACTTAGCGTATTAAATAATAGGTACTTACAGTACAGTATTTTGAAATTGTGGCTTCCTTTACAGATCATTAGCATGGCTTCTAAAAAGAAAGGGCTGATAACCTAGATGTTATGCCCCTTAAAACAACAATTACTATCAATATCTAAAAGGAAACACGTTAGGCTAGAACTCAAGCAGAAACACGAAATTTTAGATAAGTTGAACTAAATTTCAGACACTCTCAATATCCTGGCACTTGCGCTAATCCGACAAGGAATGTGCAAGGAATGGCCGGGTTAGCGAGTGTTTAGTGTCGTTCCTCTCAAGCACTGTTGGACAGGGTGGCACAGTTGGAAAAGTGCCTCAGAATGGAAGTTGCAGAATCAATCGCGGTTTATTCTGATTACATGGATGTAACAACCTTGTGTGAGAGTAAACCTACGGCACGGCTTCTGTAGCGTAGTTGGTAGCATGCTGAGCTTCTATGCCTTAGGTCGCGGGTTCAAACCCAGCCGAAGTCGTCGGATTTTTAAGAGCGTTAAAAATTCCTTCGTAGGGGAAATAAAGCCGGCGGTCCCATGTCATAAATTATGGCATTTAAAAGAACATTCCACTAATTACACTTGTGAGAAGCTAAATTATAGGTTAGATTTGACTAACGCTCTTAGGTTCCGACGTTGGTCGCCAGGAGCCGACTGTGGTGGCATCTAGTAACCAAGTTCAGAAATAGTTGTTGACGGTGGCGTTTGGTAGCAAAAGTAGGAACTACTTGAACATTTATTGACTGTCTGCAGTCCTTACTTGAATTAATAATAGATAACACACACTAATACAACCATCACATTTAACACCGGTTATCAGACAGATTCTACACGCGCCCAAAGTACACGGGGCTACATGACCGCGTTGTCGCAGCCCCTAAACTGAGGATCTAACCAACCAACCTAAACTTACGGATTGAAGTGATAGAAGCCGCATTTCAGAGTTGCCTAATTATATTAAAGAAGGTTTTCCAGTCGATCAACACATATTATGCACAATTACATTAGACGGGAATTCAGTGTTTACGTACCCTAACCTGGAAAAAAACGAGAAATTATTCTTAACTAACACGCTCTTGCGTAGCGCTTTGTACATAAAAGCGTGTTTGTTTGTAATAATATCTCGAGTTTATCAGGTTTATTATTCTCGTGTCGAAAACATACGAATGTGCAGTTGCTATACATATAACAGAAAAATTGTCTATATATAGCACGTGCCCAATACTGAGCAACATCCAAGGCACTCGGAGTGGCTGGCAGGAGATCTTGTTCTGCACAAGATGAAGGGCACAAGGAGCAATGAAGCTTGTGTTTTGAGGTTTGTTCTTGTCCACATTCACAAGACGTGTCACCTGTAATGAGGCTCCATCTCCTCAGATTGTCCCGGGATCTTCCAACTCCTGATCGTAACCTATTCAGGGACTTCCACACCAACCAGCTTTCGTTGTGTTCGGGTGGTAGTTCTTCAGCTTCTGGCATCCAACCGCAGGGGTGAGGGGTCGTCTTCTCTTCCATAAATCCAGCCTTGCCTTCTCCGGTGAGACGGTAAGCATCTCAGATGTCCTCAGGAAGCTCTTCGGGACCTCAGCCGTTGTTGAGGAGGATTATATCCATGCAGTACGTGGGCGCAGTTCTCTTCCACTCTCCCTGTTGGCAGCCACTTCTCTGCGTACACAAGGTGGTGCTATTCCAGCCAGGTAGTAGAGCTTATCTATTGGGGGTAGGCTTTAAACAACCTGTTATCAACCTACAGGTTTCGTTCAGAGCTGTATCTACCTGTCTGGCATGAGATGACCTGTACCAATCTGGGGAAGCAAATTCAGCAGTAGAAAAGCACAATGCCATTGCAGAAGTGCGAATAGTCTCTGGATGTGAGCCCTATTGTGTCCCTATTAGTATTTTGCGAATCAGGTAGTTTTTCAGGTTAGGGTACGTAAATACTTGTTTCCCGCCTAATGTATTTGGGTACAATTTATGTTGACCGACTGGAAAGCTTTCTTTAGTAAAAAATAGAGAACTTGTCTCGGTGTCGCTAGTCACAGAAGTTTAAGGAGTTGTTAAACACAACCAGAAAGGGTTTTTTTTTTTTTTTTTTTTTTACACTATCTGTTTGTACACGTCTGTTCATACAGTTTTGGTGGGTGTTGCAGCTCGCCTGATGGGTGCAGTACCGAGGGAATTGAATTGGTAATCTCCGCCACACCAGACCACTAATTGGTGTGTCAAGGTCTTTCTCATCTGCATGTGGTCTCGTAACCGTGTGACGCTCGCTGGTAGTTCGCGTGACCTAGGCAACGCACCGCAAGGACAACACCCATGATCTTTTATGGTGTCTCCAAGGTACCTACCACTTATGTACGTTCCTAAAAACATATTGGATCCTTCTCGTATCATAAAATCTGGCACGAAGGAATGATTCCCGAGGGGGTGACTGTGTTGGGTCAGGTACCATTGTGCTATTGCGCTACTCGGCCTGGTTTTTGAGAGTTAGTGTCTTCTCCAAAGCATAAATGCTTACACTCAGAGTAGAAACGTAACCGAATGCCACACTCAACTATTTTAATCTTGAAAGAAAGAAAGAAAGAAAGAAAGAAAGAAAGAAAGAAAGGAAATTAATTTCTATGCTAAGACAAAGTTACACACACAAGAATGAATGTTCAAACCGTTAACTTAATGAGTTAAAACACCGACTTAATCATCCTGTCTTCAAAGTCTCATTCGTGCAACTCTCGTAAAAGAAAAAAATCTTTGCTGTTGTTGTTTTTGATGATTGGTTGTTATCGTCGATCCTTTTAGGGGCTTTGTGACATCTTGACCATGCAGCCCTGTGTACTTGGGTGTGTGTAGAATTGGTCTGATAACAGGTGTCACTGTGTTGTCTGTACTAGTGTGTGTGTATTTAAAATTGAGGATATGAGTTGGGTAGTAAACGGCCGTGACCTTAAGTTAGGTAAGTTACCATCCCGACATTTACCTGGAGTAGAAGTAGGAAACCACAGAAAACCACTTTTAGGATGGCTGAGGTAGGAATCGAAGCCACCTCTTCTCAGTTTTGCATCACGAGACTGATGATGATATATTTTAGGGAATATGGACATATTAATCATCAGCTCCGTGTACTTGATTGTGTTATATATTTTGTTTGATAATCTGTGTTATTGTATTGACTCACAGTGTGTGTAATTGTATTTTTGGGGGGGCTAGGATTGGGCTAGGTGACCCAGCACTAGAAATAAGGTATTATACCGGCATTGGCCTGGAGGGAGTGTGGAAAAACGACACTCAATATGACGGTAATCTCCACTGGAATTCGAATCTTCAATCATCGGTCACAGCCGTGCTGATAAAACGCACGGTTAAGCTAAGCCGCAGCGTTTAAAACAGGAGGGGAGACGGGATTTTCCGATACTGATGTCCTCCAGGGACTGAACATCAACAGAATCTAATGTCTAACTGTAAGTCTGACAAATTCAGTACCAGGGTAATGACCCAATGTCGCTCTGTTTACGTTTCTGCTAGCTACTACTGATGAAACCTGCTTCGCTGGAGGTCGACCGGCCACTTTTAGTTCCTCCACACAGAAGGTTTTTACCACTTGCTCTCAACCGAAAACTGCTCGAGGACACGACCTTCAATTCTGGTGTTGTTATTTAATAAATGGACTTGCGACATCGCAGTCATCAGCTATGAACTTGTCCAGTGTGCCGAGAGTCAATCTCACAACTAGGACACAGAACGCAAGATCTGTCAGATAACCTATGTTGATGTGGTGTCTGAAATAGTGTGTGCATTTGTATTTGTGAGGGGAAAGGGGGGTTAGGATGGAGTTTGCCGTGGCCTTAAGCTACTCAAAAACATTTGCGTCATCTCGTGTTGAGAACCTTGATACCGTAAAACCCAGCTGCGATAAACATGGAGCGTTACGCCATTCCCACGTCACTTGCTCTCTCTGCATCTTTGTGACCTGACACTGCGGGAAATCCGTGAAAGGAAAAGTTGCACATGAGAAGTAAATAATCTTGATGAGGTAGTACAGTGCGATTTCATGTTGTTTCAATTTGGGGTTTGGTCATGTTTTGTCATCAATCTCCAATATTTATTTATTTATTTATTTATTTCCTTATTCATTTGTTTGTTTGTTTGTTTCTTTCTTTCTTTCTTTCTTTCTTTCTTTCTTACATTCATTATTCATTTATTTCTTTGTTCGATTGTTTCTTTCTTTTGTGTGTGTATACTTCTTTCTTTATATCTTTCTTTGTTCATTTCTTTGTTTGTTTGTTTCTTGCTTGCTTTCTTCTTTACTCATTTATTTGTTTGTTTGTTTGTTTGTTTTGTTGTTTGTTTCTTTATTTCTTAATTCATTTATTTATTTGTTCGTTTCTTTCTTTCTTTCTTTCTTTCTTTCTTCATTTGTTTCATTGTTTCTTTCTTTATTCATTTGTTTGTTTCTTTATTCATTTATTGGTTTGTATGTTTGTTTCTTTCTTTATTTATTTACTCATTCATTTATTTGTTTGTTAGTTTCTTTATTTATTTATTATTTATTTATTTACTCTTCTTCTTTGTTCGATTTTGGCCTACTTTGGACCACGGGAAACAATTGACTTGCTGATTAGTCCTTTTTTCTGCTCCCAGAAACTCTTCAACCTTTCACTGTGGATTCTCTTCCTTTCTTCCGACCAGATGTTCTTGGCTCTTCTCCTTTGCTTTTCCTGGAACCCCTTGAATGCATCAATCGTACCTCGAAACACCTCTCTATTCCAGATCTCATTTGGACTGACCCCAACTTCCTCCATATCCTTTCTTATTTCATCTACCCATTTTGTAGTCGCTTTTATCTTGGTGATGTAATTAAAGATCTTCTTCGTCAGTCGACTATCGCTCATTCTCGTAAGGTGTCCATAGAACTTCAATCTTCTCTTCCGTATGGTATCTGTGATTTTTTCTGCTTGTCCGTTAAGATCTTTGTTTCGCCTCTTCCGCCATGTAGGCTTACCATCATCTCTATTTTGGGGTCCTACGATCTTCCTCAAGATTTTTCTTTCTTTCTTCTCCAGTTCCTCTAATTCACCTTTCTTGTTCAGTATCAAACATTCTGAACTATACAATCCCTTATTTATTTATTTTTTAAGAAATAAAAAAAAATGGCGGTGAATGTTGATGTTGAAATCCTTTACCTCTCTGCCGAAAGTAATTTAAATTTAATTTGCAATGCCTTAAATGCGGACAAACGCAAAAGTAAAAACTGGGGTGTCTTACTTTCTTCCATCGATGCCATAAAACAGACACTGGACACCTTCAAAGGAGTGCTGACGAAAAGTAAACAAGACTCGTCAACTCAGGTTTATTACTCTGATGCCGTTCAGCAACCTACACTACCACCACCACTACAACTACAGCAACGACAACAACAACAACCCGTAAGTTTCACAAAACATGTTGTAATGATTTCACCTAAAGACTCAACCGTAGTAAAGGATTCTGAGCAGACACTGAAATTACTGCAATCTACAACCAGTACAAGGGCACTGCAGGTTGGAGTAAATCGGGTTAAAAAAATAAGAAATAAAGGCTTAGTTGTAGCACTTAGGAACGCAAAAGAATGTAATATAATGGCAAATGCTATAGAGGCTAGTAACCCTCACCTGAAAGCTAGTATTCCACGAAAGAAGAATCCGCGCATTATAATTCATAATTTAGAGGTTAACCTGACGCAGAATGAACTCGTTGATTGTATCGTACAGCAGAATGCTGTAGTTAAGGAAGTAATCACTGATGTTTGTGAAGATATAAAGGCGTGTTTCATGCGACGGTCTAGAGATGGCAGCACACAATATGCTGTAATCGAAGTCAGTCCTATTATCTTCCGAGCCATACACAGCTGTGGGAAGCTCTATGTAGGTTACACCAGATGTAAGTTCCGTGAATATGTCTCAATTATTCGTTGTTTTAGGTGTCATGGGTATGGGCATTTCTCCTCTAACTGTGAAAAGCAGCAGTGCTGCTCACAGTGCTCAGATAATCATGATATCAACACATGTCCAAGAAGCAAGACCGAGTGCGTAAACTGTAAATTTCAAAATCATAGAAACGTTATGAGAAACCTGCCTGAAACTGTAGATTATCAACATCCAGCTACATCATTAGACTGTCCGATATACAAGAAAATATTTAATATCGTTAAATCGAAAATTAATTATGCATGATTTGTTAGTTTACCAACTAAATTTACATAACTCTTTGGTACCAACTCAAGAACTGCTTTTAAATTTTGACCATACTGAGAGGACAGTTCTCTGTTTGCAAGAACCCAATATAAGAAATAATAAAGTTATTGGCTTCGGACCAGACTTGCATATTTATACTTCAAGCAACATTACACCTGAAGAGCGAATTCGTGCGGCTATAGTTACAAAATCTAATACCGTCATCCGTTTAGGGCAATACTGTGCTGCTGACAGAGTTGTTGTATGCACAACTTTTAACTGCAGGGAACTTTATGTGTGTAATGTGTACTTCGACTCCAAACAGGGCATTAATGTGGATTTAAGTTTTTTGGAGCGTGTGTGTGAAGACCTACGAGGGAAACCTCTGCTCATAACAGGTGATATTAATTCGAAACATAGTTCCTGGGGTATCCCCGTTGAAGATGCTCGTGGAAGACTTTTCTATGATTTCTGCAGTGCACAAAATTTAACTATCTTAAACAAAGGTGATAAACCAACATATATACGTTCTAACTCTCAGAGTTATTTAGACGTTAGTGTCTGTAGTCCTGCACTTCTTCCATTTATTTACGACTGGAATGTAAGCGATACACCAATGCTGTCTGATCATGCTTTAATAATGATATCTTTACAACCTACAGCAGAAATACCTACTGTACAAGCTTCCAATTACATAACTCGCATCTATAAGACAAAGAATGTAAAGTGGGACCATTTCCATTTATCTGCCAAAATAAATTTGCAGAAAGTGACGGGAGACATAGAATCCTGTAGTTCGGTGGACGAGCTTGATCAAGCTGTAAACAAATTAAACAACGATATAATTAATTTAGCGGAAGTTAATTTACCTAAACTTTCTCAGACACCTAGTAAAAACTTCTGGTGGAATAATGAACTTTCTCTAATGCGGAAACGTGTTCTAGCCTGTCATAGACGATATAAGCGTAGTCGTTGTCCACTGTTAAGTCAAAGATATGAAGAAATATATTTAACGGTTAAAAATGAATACAAAATAATGATTTTAAAAAGGAAATTAGAGAGGTGGAAAGAATTTCGTTCACTTCCTACAAAACTAACCCATGGGGACTTGTTTACAAATTATCAAGGAGGCCAGATAATCTGAACAACAATCTTACTACAATTGAGACTGAACATGGATTCACCACTTCGTTTCAAGATACCGCCGAAGTTTTGATTAACGGATTCTTTCCTGATGAAAGTAATGACATAGAATCACAAAGAGCGATTAGGATATATTCTCAACTCCCACCTGACACTGCAGATGACGTACCCTTCACAGATAAAGAGGTAGAACGAATCATCTTTTTACAAGATGACAAGAAAGCTCCCGGATGGGATGGCATATCTGCTAACATAATTAAGAACGTACACCTATGTTTTCCTCGCTTTTTTGTTGCACATTTTAACAAATGCCTTGCCCTGCATTTCTTTCCTACCTCCTGGAAAATAGCAATAGTTAAAGTAATTCCAAAGGACAGTTCCTTAACAATATGTACTGTTAAATCAGTCAGACCTATTTGCCTCCTGCCAATACTAGGGAAAATTTTCGAGAAACTAATAATTGATCGCGTTATGTATCACATGTATCGTCATGGTCATTTAAGTGAAAAGCAGTATGGTTTCACGCCCCAAAAATCAACCGAAGATGCTGTACTTTATGTGGTTGATTGGATTCGCAACATATTCTCAATGAAAAAGGTGGCCGTATTGGTATCTTTGGATATTTCAGGCGCTTTCGATAATGCTTGGTGGCCTAAAATTTTATCACAGTTGAAAGGAAAACATTGCCCAAAGAATTTGTACAGTTTAATACAAGCCTACTTTAGCCATCGAAAAGTGAAACTTCGGATCGGAACTGCAATTTCTACAAGATGTATTAATAACGGATGCCCTCAAGGATCAGCATGCAGCCCTGGTTTTTGGAACATTTTGTATGATGAACTCCTACAATTACCTCTTCCGACAGGGTGTAATGTTATTGCTTATGCTGATGATGCTCTTCTCCTAACTGAATCAGATAATGTGCAGAATTTGAATTATATAACAAACTCTGCTTTACACACCTTGTCTATATGGGGTTCTGTAAACAAACTTCAATTCAATCCTTCTAAGACTAGAGTCATGTTCGTCACAAGGAGAAGGAAAGTGGAAAAACCCAAAATCATTATGAATGGCCACAAAATAACATTAGATGATCAACTTCTTTATTTGGGCGTTGTGCTTGACAAACACCTGACATTCAGAGTACATTTAAATAGATTAAAATTGAAATCAAGCAAGCTTTTACAAGGTCTTGCGATTGCTTGTAGACCTTCTTGGGGTCTTAACTCCGATGTTTTACGAATAATATATTATACAGCTTTTGTGCCTTTGATTCTGTACTGCGTGTCCGCTTTCCGTACAACCCTAGAAAATAAATGGGCTCGGGTTAAGTTATTACAAATCCAAAGAGGTTTCGCTCTAAGAATTTCTCGAGCATACCGCACTACATCTACAAATGCAGCACTTGTAATTGCTGGAATAGAACCACTATTTTTAACAGGAATAGGGAAAGCTGAGCTGACATTACTGAAGAAGAACAGAACATCTCCTATGCCGATTTTCGACATTATCGTGGAGCAAAAGTGCCATTTCTTGGAATCTTCTCATCCTAGTCAATTCTATAAACTTCTGCATAAAAATTGTTTCGGCACCCATGACTGTTTCATCTATACTGATGGCTCCCGTACACCAAGCTTTGATGGAAATGACAGTGTTGGCTGTGCCTTTGTCGTTTATGAGAATGATACTGAAATATTTTCAGCTCAGTATAAGCTCTCTCCTAGTTGTTCAATTTTCCAGGCAGAACTTTGGGCCTTAAAGTGTGCAATAGAATGGGTTAAAGCTAACAATAAAAGAGTGAGGATTTTCAGTGATTCACAATCCGCATTGCATTCTATAAATGACAAATATAATTCTAACCCAATAGCTGTCTACATCAGGGCAACAGCTCAGGAGTGCTCACATATATGCACATCGTGGATAAGGGGACACACTGGATTGGCTGGTAATGGAAGAGCAGACCAATTAGCAAAATCAGCGGCTACGACACATCTTGAAATAACATATAGTAAGTCTCCTAGATGTTACGTTAAAAGCCAGATAAGGAAATACATATTAAACGAATGGAATATCGCATGGACATGTAGCCTGAAAGGGTCTGTAACAAGAGAAATATTCTTCCCGGAAGTACAAAATCGACTGTTATCAAAATTATTAGTGCCAAACTTTGTCCTCACACAATTTTTAACTGGTCATGGAAAATTCAAGTCTTATTTTGAACGTTTTAAAATAGCAACAGACGACTATTCATGTTTTTGTGGATTGCCTCAATCGGTGTGTCACCTTATATTTGAGTGTCCTGTTTTTGAAAAGGAACGATACAATTTACAATGCCACCTTTATAGCTGTAACCTGGAACTTTCAAAACCACTGTACCATATTTTCAAGAGGCAGTGCTGTTTAGGACAATTTCTCACATTCATCAACAATTTTTTTTTGTAAACTATATTAGTAATATTTGTATTTGCTTTGTTTTTAATCTATAACCCTAATGTACCTCTGGTAAAATAGGGTTCCTGTATTGTTTTCTGGATATTCAATAATAATAATAATATTTATTTATTTATTTATTTCTTCTTCTTCTTTCTTCGTTTTGCCCACTTAGGGAGCGCGCTTGAACTTGTTGACTCGGGTTGATGGAGCTTTCCTCTTCTTCTCCTCCCAAAATCTCCTCATGAACTCGCTATGCCCCTTCTTACGTTCCTCCGTCCATTTTTTTCCAGTGGTCTTTTTAGCTTTTTCGGCGAAAGAGTGATTTGTAACTCGGGTTCCAAAAGTCTTGCGATTCATGATGCTATCTTCTGTAATGTTTATTTCCTTTGAGTCCTGTTTGATTTCTTCTAACCAACTGATTTTGACTTTCTTTGAATTAATGATATCAAGCAGGTTTTTTGCATATCTGGTGTTGTCCATTCGGCAGATGTGACCATAAAATTTCAATCGTCTCTTACGCACGGTATCAGTGAACTTATTGATTACTGTGTACAAGTCTGTGGTTTTCCTTTTAATCCATATACCATTAACATAAACGGGGTCATACATTTTCCTGAGAATTTTACGTTCCTGGATTTCGATTTCACCAATTTGAGAGTGGCCTCCTAGAGATATAGTTTCGGAGGCGTACAATGCTTCCGGAAGAACAACTGTCTGGTAGTGCCGTAGTTTTGCATTTCGTGACATCACTCTTTTATTATAGTGATTCCATGTTATTCGGTATGCTTTCTGAAGTTTGGTAGCTCTTTCTAAATTAGCTTTCCTGTCCAATCCAGACGGTACAATAATTTCTCCTAAATATTTGAAGGAAGGTACGTGTCTAATTATTCCATAGTTGGTCTGTAGTGGAGACCTCGGGATATTCTGGTCTCCATTTACTATAAAATGCGTCTTCTCATACGATATTTGGAGTCCTGTCTTTGATGCTAACTCTTGTAACTTCTCTATGGCATACTTGGTTTCTTCACTAGTCTTGGTAAAGATAGCTGGATCATAAGCAAAAGCTAGGCATTTTACTTTTATTTTCTGTTCCAGAGTACCAATGCTTATGCCTTTGATGTTGTTTTCCCACTCCCTGATGACTTTGTCTAACACTAAGTTAAAAAGCAGTGGGGAGAGGCCGTCACCTTGTCGAACTCCGGTATGTACTTCGAAAGGCTCTGATAGTTCACCTAGGAACTTCACTTGTGATGTTGTGTCAGTGAGAGTCTGGCGGATTAAGTCCCTGGTTTTCCTGTCAACTCTGAGCTCTTCTAGGGTGTTCAGAACAGTTTTTCTGTCAATAGAATCATACGCCTTCTTAAAATCCACGAAGGTGACAAATGTGTTGGTACTGCGGCGTATCCTTAATATCGTCTTTAGGCTCCAAATCTGCTCCGAACACGATCTACCTTTCCTAAAGCCTGCCTGGTATTCACCAATCAAATGATCAGTTTGTTGTTCTACTCTGTTTAAGAGTGCTTTAGATAATACCTTGTATATAATTGGTAAAAATGATATACCTCTGTAGTTGTTGGGGTCCGCTCGGTCGCCCTTTTTATGCAACGGATGGATAATGGCATTCTTCCAGTCCTTCGGAATTATCTCGCTCTCCCATATTTCTGTTGGAAGTGTATGAATTCTCCTTATGAGGTCATCTCCTCCTATTTTCAACATCTCAGCAGTTATTTCATCGTTCCCAGAGGCTTTGTTATTTTTGAGCGATTGGATTATCTCTTTTATTTCTTGAGTTGTTGGGGGAAGTGAGTCTGGGTTTGGTACAGGTTTTTCAAACTGCAGTCTTTCCGCTGGAGGATCACAGTTCAGTAGAGTTTGGAAATAATCAGCCAGTATCTTGCAGTTCTCCTTACTGTTTGTTTCTAGTCGTCCATTACGTCGGCGGAAACTTAATGTTGGTGGTTTGTACCCTGACAAGTCCTCACGGAATGTCTTGTAAAAATTTCGAGTGTTGTTTTTCTGGAAATCCTGTTCTAACCCTTCGAGTCTGATTTTGTTGTAGGCACGTTTTTCGCGCCGAATTGTTTTAGAGGTCAGTTTTTGAGTTTTTAGGAAGTTCTCCCATCTTTCCACTGTTCGATGTCCATTTCACTGATGCCATGCTTTGACTCGGTCATTGACGGCTTCATCGCACGTTGTGTTCCACCATCTGTGCTTTCTTTTCCTAGGTGGTTGTCCTAATTTCATGGCTGATGACTGTAATGTTTTGCGAAGGTCTGGCCACTCCCTAGGATTTTCTTCCTGTAAATCTCGTACGAAAACCTCGGCGTTCTTCCTCAAGCAGTCCGGATCAACTCTTGGAAACCGGTTGCCTTTAGGTTTGGATCTGTTTGGTTGAAACCGAACCTTGATTTGCGTGAGGTAGTGATCCGAATCTACCACTCCCTTCCGTACCTTAACATTCTGAATCTCCAGCATATTCTTTGCGGAAATAGCCACATGATCTATCTGAAATTCCCCTAATAACGGGTTAGGTGATCTCCAGGTTTTCTTTTTGTGTAATGGTCTCATAAAGTGCGTGGACATGAGTCTCAGCATGAATAATGTACAAAAGTTTATTAGACGCTCTCCATTCTTATTAGTCTGCCGATGTGCGGGATGGAGTCCTACTATTGATCGGTATATCTTCTCTCTGCCAACCTGTGCATTGAAATCCCCTAATAAGATTTTCACGTGATGTTTGGGGATTTTACTTGTAGTTTCCTCTAGTAATTCCCAAAAGTCTTCTACATTCTGTGGATTTCTCCTATTTTCTATGTTAGTGGGAGCATGGGCATTTATCAAGGCATGTTGTTGCTTGATTTTACTGTAAGCACTGAAATTCTTTCGCATGGCGATGTGAAGTCGATAACTGAATATAAGATAGTTTTCCTCACTGCAAAAGCCGTCCCAAACATTAATAAATTGCCTGTGATATTAATGGCTGGTTTACCCTTAAATATCCTGAAGTTTTCAGAGTCGAAATGGTTCTCATCTTGGAATCGTGTTTCCTGAATTGCTAGGATTTGAATATCAAATTTGTCCAGGACGTCAGTCAGTTGTTTGAGCTTTCCTGTTTTCAACAGGGTATTGATGTTAATAGTACCCAAGAAGTTCTTTTTCTTGGGGCGAAGAGATTTTGAGAAGCTCCGATCCTTCTCTGAAGCATGATTTCGTTCCCGATCACCCAGAATCCGATGATCGGGAAAGACCGGACGTGTGTCCGGGGCCTGGGGTAGTTGCGTTAGTAGTGTGTGTTCCATCATGCCTTAGTTACAAGTTGAATATACAACTAGTGGTGATCTTAAGATAAGATCACGAAATTACTACTCGATTGTTGAGATCGAGAGGTGCCTCTAGGTGTTCTCTGGCTTAAGTGTGTTTGGTCCGCGAGAGCTACACACATCAAAAAAAGTTTTGCATCACCTCGGTTCCCAGATCTCCGGCATATAGACGTTGACTGTGTATATTGTATCCAAGATACAGTCCCTTTGACTGTTCATAGATGTCACTAAAACTGCTCAAAGATGTAAACAACCATGCATGAGCAGGGCCTATTAGACGGAGGGGGTACGACAGCCGATCAGTTCCAGTCATTCCACCAGGACGAAGGTACGCTGCTCATGTTGTCTGTAGTTCTACCATGCCTAGAAGGTCAATACCGCAGTTCGATCGCGTCCGCATTGTTACTTTGTGTCAAGAAGGGCTCTCAACAAGGGAAGTTTCCAGGCGTCTCAGAGTGAACCAAAGCGATGTTGTTCGGACATGGAGGAGGTACAGAGATACAGGAACTGTCGATGACAGGCCTCGCTCAGGCCGCCCAAGGGCTACTACTGTAGTGGATGACCGCTACTTACGGATTGCCGCTCGGAGGAACCCTGACAGCAATGCCACCATGTTGAATAATGCGTTTCGTTCAGCCACAGGACGTCGTGTTTCAACTCAAACTGTGCGCAATAGGCTGCATGATGCGCAACTTCACTCCCGACGTCCATGGCGAGGTCCAGCTTTGCAACCCCGACACCATGCAGCGCGGTACAGATGGGCCCAACAACATGCTGAATGGACCCCACGGAATTGGCATCACGTTCTCTTCACCGATGAGTGTCGCATATGCCTTCAACCAGACAATCGTCGGAGACGTGTTTGGAGGCACCCTGGTCAGGCTGAACGTCTTAGACACACTGTCCAGCGAGTGCAGCAAGGTGGTGGTTCCCTGATGTTTTGGGGTGGCATTATGTGGGGCCGACGTACGCCACTGGTGGTCATGGAAGGCTCCGAAACGGCTTTACGATACCTGAATGACATCCTCCGACCCATAGTGCAACCATATCGGCAGAATATTGGAGAGGCATTTGTCTTCATGGACGACAATTCTCGACCTCATCGTGCACATCTTGTGAATGCGTTCCTTCAAGATAACGACATCGCTCGACTACAGTGGCCAGCATGTTCGCCAGACATGAACCCTATCGAACATGCCTGGGATATGTTGAAAAGGGCTGTTTATGGACGTCTTGACCCACCAACCACTCTGAGAGATTTACGCCGAATTGTCGTTGAGGAGTGGGACAATTTGGACCAACAGTGTCTTGATGAACTTGTGGATAGTATGCCACGGCGAATACAGGCATGCATCAATGCAAGAGGACGTGCTACTGGGTATTAGAGGTAGTGGTGTGTACTGCAATCTGGACCACAAATGCTGAAAGTCTAGCTGTATGATGGTACAACATGCAATGTGTGGGTCTCATGAGCAATAAAACGAGCTGAAATGTTGTTTGTGTTGATCTCTATTCCCTTTGTGTGATGCAAAACTTTTTTTGATGTGTGTATTTTATTTCGCTCAAGTCCGCCGGCAAGCCGGTGAGGACCCTCCTATCCGCCACCTGGGACGCGCCACGTCGGAGTATCACCTCTCCGCCTGCTACGACAGCGTAGTAGGTTCGTGGTACTTATTTATTTATTTATTTGCTGGGACGGTACCTTCTGACAGGCCACGGCCGCTTCCTTCCACATCCTTGCCCAGTTTCATTCACCATCATTCATTTCATCTCTCATTAACTCCTCTCATGAGGTTGGCGTCAGGAAGGGCATCCGGCCGTAAAAACCATCGCCAGGAAGACTTCCATCGCATCTCATCCCCGACCCCGTTGGAAAACGGGAATAATAAGGGGTAGACATACATACATTTATTTATTTATTTATTTACCACAGATCATTCTGTACGAGAAGTATGAAAGTATAAACTTACACCAGGCCAGTGCAGTGGGCTGTATGAGTTTACATGACTTTGCCGAGTTAATAATAGGCCTATGTCCCGCGGTGCTTCATTTTTCATCTGTGTCACCAATACCTCATTAGGGTTGTATATACCATTCGATTATATCGACTACTTCAAATAATCGTCAATTCGAATGTTCGAACAATGCGGATGTCCAAATACTTCGGTTGATCGAATCTTTTGAACATTCGAGGTACTCAAGTATTTCGAATAGTCGATTATTAAAATTAAATTGATATATGAATTATTCAAAGATTATAAGTACCCAGAAATTGCAGCAATATTTGTAAAGAAATATGTCCAGTGGACGAGTTGTTCGAAGCAGGGGCGAATCCAAAGAGTCAGTGGGGTTACCCCTTTCCCTGTTCAGACTGGTTGATCCATACAAATAAATATAATCCGAAATAAGCATCACTTGTTGTCTCTTTCTCTCTTACTTTCTTTTCTCTTTGTTCCTATATTTATTATCATTATTCAAACATTGGTAATACTCGACTTCTACGTCTAATCATTCGATTATTGACTGAACAGTCGGGTTATTTCACTAATGCGAATATTTCAAGTATCGATATTCGAATGTGCGAATAATTCAAATAATTTAATGCTCGAATATATACAGCCCTAGAAGAGAACCAAGTCGCCGAGTATGAGTCATATACAACGTCATAATTAAAACTCAGCAGTATTTCTAGTTGTTTTTTTTTG
Source organism: Meconema thalassinum (assembly GCA_946902985.2). Lineage (NCBI taxonomy): Eukaryota > Metazoa > Arthropoda > Insecta > Orthoptera > Tettigoniidae > Meconema > Meconema thalassinum. Next base: position 393,813,104 of record OX336391.1, read on the forward strand.
CCGTGTCTTGTGTGGGGTTTCGCCTAGGACACCAAGCTGGCTCATCAGCGGGCTCTTTGTGTCCCCGCCTAGACTCCCACTGGAGTAGCGAACTGCGCGCCACCTTCCTATTTATGAAGCGCACCTGCACCTCTTCACTGCGAGAACTAAAAGCTCAAGCAGCCATAACCTCCCTACGAAGGCTTCCAAAAAGATGGTATATTGGCTTTCACGGCCAGTGAATTAAAACTCAACAATTGAAAAATAGAAATTGAAAAATTGCCGAGCTTTAATTCACTGGCCGTGAAAGCTTTTAGTTCTCGCAGTGAAGAGCCGCACGTGCGCTTCATAAGAAGAGAGGTGGCGCGCAGTTTGCTACTCCTGTGGGGGTCCGGGCGGGGACACCAAGCACCCGCTGATGAGCCAGCTTGGTGTCCTAGGTGAAACCCCACACAAGACACGGCAAAAACCTAGAAAAAATGCTAAGTTTTAATTCACTGGCCGTGAAATCCAATATACCAACGTAATAATTATTGTGCAGAATTTCTGTTTGAAAAGAGTTGCTAGAACGGTGATATATCACAGTTTTATAAGCATGTTGTTTCTTGTTGCTAGTTCATTTTAGAAGATTGGGGCATCTTGATCATCAGCCCCGTACACTTAGGTATGTGATGAATTTGTACGATAACCTGTTTTTCTGTGGAGGCTCAGGTGAGCGGAAGGAAGTGACCATGGCCTGTTAGAAAGCACCTTTCCGAAAATTTGCCAGGAGTTGAAAAAGGGAGACTAATGTTAGACATTTCACAAACAGCTGATTGTGGTTTTCAACACTTTTGCCTCCCGAGTGGTCTCATGGCTTTGTTCGTTAACACATCAACCTACTAGGTCGGTAAGAACTAGGGTTAATCGTCGCTCATGTTCACAATCAGTTCTACTCGATCTGTGCGCAAGAGGTCGAAGAGCAACTTTGAATGCTTCTCACCGTTTACGCTGATAACTATTCTTTCTCCAATTATAAAAGTGGTTTAATCAGTTGTCAGGGTGGCCGAGCAGTCTAAGGCGCCAGACTCAAGGGTAAAACCTTGTCTGTTAATCAGATGGAATGAGTATTCTGGTCCTCACCTGAGGGCGTGGGTTCGAATCCCACTCTTAACAAATGTTTTTGGTCTTCTTTTATTTATTTATTTATTTATATTTTATTTATTTATTATTTATTTATCACCGGTCACGGTAGCCGAGAGCGCTAATGCGCCTCGCTGGAATTGGGAGAATAATAACAATAATGTTATTAGTTTTACATCCCTTTTAACTACTGTGGCTTTTAGAGACGCCAGGGTGCCGGAATTTTGCTCCGAAGGGGATCTTTAACGTGCCAGTAAATCTACCGACACGGCTCCCTCGCATTTGCGCACACTCAAATACCAGCTGACTGCGTCAGACTACGAACTTGCAACCTTGGGCACAGCAAGCGAGAATGTTACCGCTGAACCACGCAGCCAGTCGGAATTGGGAGAGCGTGGGTTCAAATCCCATAAGGAAATAATAATATTTGAATTGCAGTCAATGGCCATAGCGGCGTATTTTAATTGAACACCCATAGGCTCCCATCAAGTTGAATTTCAAGTAATTCCAACTTTGGCTACCAGAGATGCCAGATACCTAGCGGCGAATTTTGGAACTTGATAGAGCGTTTCTAATAACCCAAATAACCTACACATTTAGCTACACACCACCAATTGTAGTGGTAGGTAATTGTACATGTCCTAAATCTATGACATAGGCCCGCCGGCTTTATTTCTCCTCCGAAGGAAAGCATACTGAAGGATTTTAACGCCCATAAAAATCCATAAAGGAAATAAGCGACAGGGTAAAGAAATGCCCTCAACCCTTGAATAATGAGGATTGAGGGACCAGGAGATAAGAGCCATGAAAGATAGGTAGGAAAGGAATAGTGAAGAGTGTCCGCCCCAAAGGCAATGGAGAAAGGGGCAAAAGGACTCAGCTCAGTAATCCCTCGGGGTCGCCAACTCCCGAGCCCACCAGCCATGAGCCCTTGTGGATGCAGCACCATCTAGGGTGCACCAGAGGCACTCTGCCTCCTTTAGGGCCTTGTGCAGAAGGCAGGAGATACCATGAAAGGAAGAGGTCTGACCTGACCCCTCGACGAAGAATAAAGGTACCAGGAACGATGAGACAAGGGTCAATTAAGTCGGGAAATAGAAAGTCTCCCGAGGTTTGGAGACCTTAATACCGTCGAGGTCGGAAGAGAACAAGAGTTGACCAAGAGAGGTCGATAGGAAAGATAACAGATTGGAGCCCGGCACAAGTAAGTGGAAGCAATGCTGGACTCAGCTGGGGGCCCGTGATCACCATCTCACGTCCCATTAGTCGTGAGTCCCTGGGAGGTTTCTTGCCGCTTGCGTTAATACAATATTTGTGTTTCATTAAACCCATAAAATCGCATTTCGAACAAACTCGATATCGTTCATCTCATCTATAGAACGCCTCAACAATGCAATTTCCGGATTTCACCCAGTTAATTCCTGACAGCCTTCTGAGATCACAGGGTACGTATTGAGACACCGGACCCTGTAGCCCTGGGTTCTATTCCAGGTTTAGTCAAGAAATTTAGTTCTATATGAATGTTGGAATTGCCAAACTTGAGAAGAGGTCGGTTTGATTCCCTCCTCTGTCCTCCCAGAAGTAATTTGTCCATGGTGTCTCACTTCTAATCCAGGAATATGATATGATGATTCCTAAATTAAGCCCATGACTGGCTACTTCCCAATCCTAGCCTCCATTACAAATACACACTTTGCTACAGACACCACTATAACACAAGTTATCATACAAATTCTACACGCACGCACACGCAAGTACACAGGGCTGATGATCATGACAATTGAACCCTTAAATAAAACAACTAGAACATGGTACCATATTATAAGTCTTACGGCACCGTAATGATTCTACAAGGTGATTTTTGGCCTTGTCGTCGGAGTCTCTCTCAGCCCATTAGACGGAACTTTTGCGCCCGCGGCCCGAACCATGTGCCACGTTTTGTCAAATGCCAGGGGCAAAGACAGAAAGAAAGAAAGAAAGAAAGAAAGAAAGAAAGAAAGAAAGCGTCTTGTTAAATGTACGGTAATTACAAGTTACAGGAGATATTGAAAGGCTGCCCATTTCACACACATTTGGATGAATTTGCCACTCAATCGACGAGGTTCATCTTCAGAATGAGCTGAACACACGTTATTCGTACCGGTAACTAATCTGTCCTCGAGAATTTCAGACAAAACTGTCTCAGATTCTTGTGATGAATGTGGCGGTTCGAACAGACGATGGAATTACTGCATTCTGTTGAGCAAAATGGAGGATTGATATCCAAGGAGAACGTTCCAGGTAGTATAGAGTTCATTCACCTTTTCCTGCATAAAAAGTCGAGTTTTAAAGTACGGTTTCTTGTTGAAAAGTGTCCCGGTATCTTTAATTTCTTTACCAATTTATGAATTTTTGATGTGTGTGGAACTCGAACGCCTGGGAATTTATGGGAATATTTTTTCGCATGTAAGCAACATAGCGCATTTTCTAATTAACAATTTCACAGTGTAAATACTTTGATTCAACGTAAAGTAGACCTACTCAAAGCCAATTCTATGATCAAAAGATTAGTGCACGCCGTTAAAACCTTCTTAAAAATGCTCGGTATCAGTCACAGTACAGCCAACAGAAATGAATTTCTCCTTCAGATTGAATTACGCCAGAAGTCTTTGTCTAGCATCCTTAAGATGGCTGACACAGCCGGAAATACTAGTTAAGTGGCTTAGGCGGTGAGCAGCCAATTATGATTAACTTATATTGTTAGAATAATAATATTATTATTATATTTTTTTTTAAATCGCTTATCCTCCCAGCTCGGCTTCACCCTCGGACTCTGCAAGGAATCATTCTTCTACCATCACAATGATGGTGTCTCGGAGCTGAACACACTCTTTCAGCAGATACAACTGGGGATGGTGACAGGTCGATCGCTCAGGCGACCGCTAACTTTGGTCTAATTAAGGAAATGTCAGGGAAGGGATTTGGAAAATAAGTCGGCCGTGAACCTGTTGATAGGAACCGTCCCGGCATTTGCCTGGTGGTGAAAATGGGAAACCACGAAAACCATTTTAACGACGGCCGAGGTGGGATTCGAACCCATGATATCCTAGTATGGTTCTTAATAGGGTCTTTCTTTTAGTCAATTTTACCCTCCAGGTTGGTTTTTCCCACGGACTCAGCGAGTATCCTGGAGCTTGCACATCTGGTCGGGGGGGATACAACTGAGGAGATGGGATCAGCACCTCGCCCAGGAGACCTCACCTGCAAAGCGAACAGGAGCCTCATGAGGGAAGGGAATGGAGGGGAAGATTGGGAGGGATAGGCATCCGTGGCCTTACAGTAGGTGCCATCCCGGCATTTGCCCGAAGACAAAGTGGGAAACCACGAAAAACCACTTCGAGGATGGCTGAGGTGGGATCGAACCCCCTCTACTCATTTGGACCACCCGAGGCTGAGTAGACCCCGTTCCAGTCCTCATACCACTTTTCAAATTTCGTGGCAGAGCTGGGAATCGAACCCAGGACCTCCGGGGCGGCAGCTAATCACGCTGAATAGCGTCTTACTTGTTTTTGTGGTGAGCATAAACGGTCCCTCACAACAAAATGTGTTAAAATCTGCATTGATCAAAATCAGGAAGTAAACTAAAACAATCAATGGGAGACAATAATACAGCTCTGAATAACGAAAGAACAAGGGAACTCATATTTAAATATATACTGTATAGTAAATTACATGGATGTGGGATTTTTTGGTAGAGGGGGAAAGGGGCTATCAAATGCAAGTTTGTTACTTCCAGGGTGATCTCACGGGACAAATATAACATAAGGTACCCGCGGTCGCTCTTTTCGGCCCTGCCTTATCCCCTCATTTTGTTTCTCCGTATGCGAAATGTTCTATTTCATTGGTTTTACCTAAATCCTCAATTTGTTCTCCTATGTGTATGAAGGTAGATAAACTTGGAATTGAGCTCGAATTATCATAATAAAAAATTACGAGCCTTACAGTAGTCACATATGATGTGTAACATCTGTCATAGAAGAAACCTCACGTGAAATTGTTGATACACCGGTATTTTATACTATTATTGGCACAAATATTAATCTATTGTAAAGGGGAGTGTTTTACAGATATTGTAGTTTATAATACGGAACTCATTTTATTAGATGATTTGTAGCTTCCACCTGCACTAGCCTAAATAAAGAATACGGTATGGATCAACTAGATTAATAGACGCAACACCGCTCATAACCTTAAATTCCTTATAAACAGGTCCTCTTGATTCACAGACCAACACTTAATTTCATATGAAAAAAATGAAAATCCACAGCCTGCTTCCAGTCTCCGACCGGGTCAGGAATGGAATGAATGAAGCCCCTATCTAGCGGCGAGGATATGAACTGTGCCGGCTGCCGAGGCCTGACGCACTCCTCTGGGGCAATGATTAAATGAATGACACATGAAATGAAATGACAGTGGAGAGTGTTGCTGGAATGAAATTATGACAGGGAAAACCGGAGTACCCGGAGAAAAACCTGTCTGCCTCCGTTTTGTCCAGCACAGATCTCACATGGAGTGACCGGGATTTGAACCACGGACCCAGCGGTGAGAGGCTGGTGTGCTGCTGCCTAAGCAACGGAGGCTTCTACGTAATTTCATATGGATTCTGTTAAATTGAGTCATATTGATATGATGAATATCATTTAAAATGATAATCTGGTAGCAAAAATATCTACGCCGTCCGGGATTCGAACCCGAGATCTCTAAATCCACAGCCATAGGCGCTAACCCCACGGCTATTTCGACTACGCAAATTATGTGCACAAGATGGTGACTTATTTCCACGTTCCAATAATACTGCATTACTGAATTAAGTTTCATTTATATTTTGCTTGTTTCGATAATGTTCCTGCGTGAAATTGAGTTTAAAATGCCTTGTGAATAGGCCCTCTTGTGAGTAAAGAGAATGTATTCAGCAATAGTTCATGAAGGCTTGCTCAATTCTCGTAAAACCACAACGATTATATTATATTGAAGACTGCATTACCATTATGTGGATTAATATTTGAATAGCCATTGTGCAGAAACATAACACCGGCAATGCCGACTACTTACAATGTTTGATAATAAGACATTTTACCATTTAAATACTGATACGAAGACTTCGAACATGTACCATGTGCTTTGTTTCAATCACTTGACACCAGAGTTCGCATGAGCGTTTACCGTTCAGTATGTCATATACATTCCACATGGCCGAGAGTACGTCATGGTATCAATTTCCGACACCGCGCGCTCATTGTTTCTCTTACCACTGCCAGCTGGATCTTAGCACTGCCAGCTGGATCGATCGAGTTGGCAGTGCGTCTTACACTTCCGTTCGATCGAACGGAAGTGTGCCAGCTGGTGCCACCTCGATCGTTCCAATCCACTTCCATCCCTTTTTCCTAAATCACTCCCACAAAAATATCCAGCAACCGAGTGGAAAGATGTTACATATCAAAAACATTTGACTCAAGCTGATAGAGAAAGGTATCCTTGACAAGATGCGACCGCAACTTTTCGTGAGCTGGTGTCAGGGACATGGTTCATGCAACAGCTGCGTGTCGATCCCGATGCCATGGCGTTCGGTATGAATAAGACCATTCTGGTCCGGAAAAGGAGTTCACGCTGGCGGAACAGGAAGACGAGGGTAATCAACCTTCCAACTTAATTATCTTCAGAAGATAACGGGTCAACTCGTCTGCCTTGTAAGTCACGCAAGAAGGCAGCGCATGCGTGCAGGCATTAGGACTGAGGGGTGTTAGTTTCATAGCGATAAACCAGCAACACTTGTTGATCGTACCTCTGTACATCATCCACACACGTCATCAAGCAAAGATTTAATGTATTGGTAAATCCATTTTTTCTAGAATTATCTCCCCTCCTCCTGCGGCACTACAGCCCATGAAGGGCCTTCGCCCCGTTAACCTTGTCTTTCTTGACCAGGATACCTCTCTGTTCAGACAGCTACTCAATTGTCCTCACGAAGATGTATAGTAAATTACACGGATGAGGGTTGATTTTGGGAGAGGGAGGGGGAGGGGGAAAGGGGCTATTAAATGCAAGTTTCATAATTCCAGGGTGGTGTCACGGGACAAATTGGAAATAAGAGACCCACGGTCGCTCTTTACGGCCCTGCCTGCACCCCTCAGTTTGTTTCTCCGTATGCGTTTCTCAATTGCTTCACACCCACTTGGTGTAAATTTTTTGTGGTATGTGTATGAACGTAGATAAACTCGGAATTGCGCTCAAATTATCACTCAAGCTGATAGAGAAAGATATCCTTGACAAGATGCGACCGCAACTTTTCGTGAGCTGGTGTCAGAGACATGGTTCATGCAATTGTCCTCACGAAGCTGTATAGTAAATTACCCCTGTACATCATCCACACACGTCATCAAGCAATGATTTAACGTATTGGCTTTATTTTTTCTGGAATTATCCCCCATCCTCATTCGTGAGCTGGTATCAGAGACATGGTTCATGAACAGCTGCATGTCGATCCCGATGCCATGACGTTCGGTATGAATAAGACCATGCCGTCCCGGCATTTTCCTGGGGATGAAAAGGAAAAACCATGGAAAATCATTACCCAGACTGCCGAGATGGAGTTCGAACCAACGCTCTATCAATGCAAATAAGGAACGATGTATCGCCTTAACGCTCTCGGCCACCGCGGTCGGGATTTGCAAAAGGACGCAACAAAAGGATCATTAAAATCAGTCGGCCAGTGAGAAGCTCGTAAATAGTCGTTAAAATGCTTGACAATAGTGTTTTAAATAACAGATTCTTTCTTACTCTCGTAATATCCTGTGTAGATGACAGCATTTCACAGGAACATAAACCTCAGATGAGGCTTGAGTGTTTCCACTATGACCTAATTGGTGCGTGAAGCACTTCCTGCCTAAGTAGGCGATATGAGAAATCTCACAACAATAAAAGCTGTAGAGAGATGTGGCTCTCTAGCTTACTAAACCACTGGCGATAAACCTTGCCCCCAGTAGTCACGGACATGTTTGAGTCAAAACATTCCTCTCCGGTTTACTTTAGTCAAACGGTTGAGTTGGCGGCATTGAAAGCGAGCACCCTCAATTATTGTTTCAAAATACAGTACAGTCTCGATTATTCGACCTAAACTGGACCTGGAGTACGTCGGATCACCGAATATGTCGGATAATACAGAATGACTTTGAAAATGAACTAAAACAAATGAAGTAGGCTATACTAAAACAATGCCATATTTTACGGTACTCTATTTACTGAATTAGTAAGCCTCCGTGGCTTAGGCGGCAGCACGCCAGCCTCTCACCGCTGGGTCCGTGGTTCAAATCCCGGTCACTCCATGTGAGATCTGTGCTGGACAGAACGGAGGCAGACAGGTTTTTCTCCGGGTACTCCGGTTTTCCCTGTCAAAATTTCATTCCAGCAACACTCTCCACTATCATTTCATCTGTCATTCATTTAATCATTGCCCCACAGGAGTGCGTCAGGCCTCGGCAGCCGGCACAGTTCATATCCTCCCGCTAGATGGGGGCTTCATTCATTCCATTCCTGACCCGGTCGGAGACTGGAAGCAGGCTGTGGATTTTCATTTCTATTTACTGAATTATCAATTTGATTGTGCATGCAGTATTGAACAGAAACGCTACAAGTGCCTTAAGGAAGGAAACTTGTCAACAATGTCTGCTTGCCTGCTGGCTGATACAAGTTTTCTTGCTGTGAGATCTCGCCATTGACAAAAAATTAACACTCCGTTGCGATGGACTCCGGCTGTTGTTGCACGTAGCCCATGGGCGCCCATATGGGGGGGGGGGCAGGGGGGGCCATGCCCCCCCCCCCTGGATCCTTGAATAATAAAACGATATGAAAATCAGACTGAGAACAAACTTTTTTTTGCAAAAGTGTTTACAGTATTCTATTAATTTGTACTAAATATAAATACTTCAGATATTTAACATTCCGACAGGCCAAACATTAAATATTGTATAGTGGCAGTGGGCGCATTAAGCCTGTCTGGCACACCTCAGAAATCAGCATTTTTAAAATTACAATATTTGCTGAAGAATAGTTTTGCTTCAATTAGTGAATACACTCATTCGTTCTCTACATAGTCTATTACGTAATGGTGCTCGATCAGGCGCAATCTGCCTCGCATATCACTTTTGCAACAACAGCAAATGTGTAGAAGGGTCATTGACAAACTGGCCGATATGGACTTGAATGTCATGTGGAAAGACGTAACTACTGAAAGGTAGTTTGACGAATATGTTGACGAATATGAGATAAGATCAGTAGCACCCACCGGAAGGTTAAAATCATCCTACATATTATGTCAGTTATGCAATAGTGCTGGTGTGCTTTCGCTTTAAATTAGACACTTGAGTAATATTACAAAGGAATATTGTAATTTAAATGCGCGTAGCCTACATTCCATTCGTTTGTATTGTGTTCACTATGAACGGCCGCCTAGACTGTCTGTGTGCTTACAGTAGGCCTATTATTTATTAATTTTGTGTGCTTCGTCTACGAATGGATTTATATTTCATTTAAAAGTAAGTAATGCAATCTTATCTTATTATATATGATCCAAAAGGGAGGTACTCACTCGTTAATCATCGTATCTTTGTAACCACAAGGGCTATGAAACTGAAATTTTGCATGTTGATTACTCTCAGTTTATGGGTGCTCACTAAGAATTGTTCTTAGAATATTCAAGCTTTAAGTGGGTCTGTTCGGCCATTTGGTATTCATGCATGGGGTAACATCGTGGGCTCCCTTAGAGGGACTGGATTTCCGAGAATGTTGAAATAAGATTGTTCATTGTCACACCAGTTTATTTCATAAATGGATGTCACAGATAGTCAACTGACAACTGTTACAACAAAAAATCTGTAATGTTGCTGGCGTAATATGTATTTACAATTTTTAAATAAAAATATGGTTCTAATGATGCCATGCACTCTGCCACCAATGGATGATGATGATGATGATAATTGATGTTTAAAGGGGCCTAACATCTAGGTAACAAATTTCAATACGGTTATGCCTAGTGTTAAATACCGTACCGTATGTTTCCCCATCACTATCTTGAGTGGCTACTACTTTTGCCACCTCACTTCGGCAGGGTCGATATGAAAAGCACGTTCTGGAGATATTTTTAGACATTGCAACATCGCTAGCGTATCTTAACACCTGAAATAAGCTTTTCTATGCTGACTAGTAAAACACTGGTCCTGTATGGTCGTGCTTACAATATTGTATAATTTACTGTATTCAGACCCGTATTGACGGGGGGATAAACTTGCAACTGCCAAGGCGGCAGGTTTTAGGGCGGAAAATTTTCTGGAAAACTGTACAAAACTGCTTGGTCATTAAACGTCAAGTTGATTACGTTTAAGCCCTCCACAAGAGAATATACTTTGGCATTGTTGATTATTTAAGGACATAAATAAAAGGATCGTCTTAGTCACCTTGGTGTTCTTGCTGTTGATCTGACTTGAATGTGAAATTGTACCAATGAGGACATTCCAAACTTGTTACCGGTATTTAAATAATTGTTTTTGCACATTGGTTGTGTATGATATCTGTTAAAATTTAATGTAAGTTACATTCTTTGTATTATTTTATAAATTTGTAATTTTAGCAAACGTATATTTATAGTGTATGCCACTCATAGTTAAATACACACTCAGGTGAAGAAACTGCCTCATATGTTATGGAAACTTTGTAACTGCTCGGCTTCACGGGTTGCGTGAGTGTTAAACACCTGTACGGTATGAGCAACAGCAACAGCAATAAACATTCACTCTTAACTACACTGGTTACCTCATAGATAAAAGCACTGTAGATCTGGTAAAATTTACAATATATTCTGATACCAGACATGAAATACACTTCGCAGGATCCTCGTCGTACAGACTATCTAACACTCACTATCATATTCACACAGGCACACTTATGACATATAGTGATGACCCTCGGAAATAGTGGTGACTGGTACGTACAGGCGTTGACTTCAACTGTGACGACTGAACTCTGCTGATTCGGGGGTTAGTTGCTCCCACTTACTCCTACTTATTCGCAGCACAATTACTATATATTTCACACACAAGCCTCTCAACTATGAACATTATATACATTATAACTTTGATGGTCAGCATCCAACGATTTATATAGTTTCGTGGATCTGATTATACAAAGATGCTTTGAATCCGTGTGTTGGATTATCGCATCTAGTTCGCTCCTGAGTTTACTAATACATAGCATATTTTACTAGTATTTGTCGTATAACAATTTACCGCTATGGTCTCAGAATTTCGGTATACAGAAGTTAGTTTACAATACTTCATGCGATTCGAGACAAACAATCTAGACTATTTGTTTGAAACTAGGCTCATAATTCCCTTGAGAATGTATAGCCAGCAACTCTGTATTTGCACATCGAACACCAACTTGTGATCGTCTGAAATACCTTCCTTCTCCACCAAAAACACACAAGTCCAAATTACAAGTTCCACTCCCTCACGGAGTCTTGCCAAGAATACGAACCACTCCACACGGAGTCCAAAGGATGAGTACACCACCCTACACGCGGTCCAAAGAATGAGTACAACTCCCCACGGAGTCCTAAGAATGAGCCGCCCTCACAGCTTCGTCAAGTGCTAATAACATTCATCTACCCTCCACAAATCACTGGCCTAGCTGGCTTCCCTCACGGGTCCAGCCAATCAAAACAAAACATTACCATATAATGAGTGCCTTCTTGGTCTTCAAAATACCCTAGACACACCCCTAGCACAGGGTTGCCAAGCCTCCTACCTGCATGAGTCATCATGCAATTGAGCTTGCGAGAGAAAACCCCAGGCGACAACAAGCCTACTTCCTGGTTCTTGCACACAATTCCAGACTCTCTGACTAGAGATTATTCCAATGTTAAAATATTCACATATAACTAGACTCTGATCCTGCCAATTACAATCCCTTAAAACCTAAACAAATTAATCGGAAATAAATCACATGATATTATACACTTCATTACATAATTATAAAACATAAAAAGGCATCAAATAAAAATATGTGGACGATTATGAAAATCGTACGTCCCGAAAGTAAGGGGTTCGATCCCTTGTGACCTGGGAAGGTTAAACTTTAATAAATCTGCATATTCCAAGTCGGGGGCAGCAACGTAAATCCACACGTGGCATGCATTGTAAGAAAGGACAGAATGTAGTAATTTGATCTTTAAGCCCATCTGTGCAGTTGAGTATCTCAATTTAAGCTCCACGATGACGACTGGTTACCTAAATATTCGAAATTTGATTGCCGACGCTGACAGCAGCAATCCCTAGTAGACCTACGATATTTTCAACACTACCTTCAGGGAAATACCACGTACGTATCATGTTTCATGTTCCGGGGCACTCATCTCAAAACTACGTATCGGTACTCTGAAATAACATTACTTACCGTATTACTGTACTTACATTACTTATACACACTCGCCTAATGACACGTTATTACATAAACCGGAATTTCACTCAGAGTTAAGTACAAGGGGAGAGGTTTAAACATGTTTACAAATAAAGCAACAACATTTACAACAATGCCAGTTATTGAATATAAAAAGGTTAATTTTCCCCTCTTTAAGGGTAGCCTTAACACACATTAATTTAAAAAACTCAAAAAGTATTTGTATTAGGTTGGTTAGACAGTATATTATTTACGTCACAGGTACAATAATACGGCGAAATATATCACTTGTTAATTTTATAAAACTCCCGGAATTGTTCGATATCTGTTAGTTTTATTTTATCGTCTATTATTTTCATAAACAGAGAAAACCTTGAGCATAAGGCTCAATTACACATTGAAAGAAGTGGTTTGTTTACGTTCGTATCACCATGCCTCTTGTTTCAGTCGAGAATACGAATAATGGTAGTAAGGAGTGCGTGATATAGTGGTTTTTATCCATTTTACTTAATGGTTAGTAATAATCAGGTGAAATATTTTTATTGACAAAACTAATTTTTACTAAAACCATAGGCTCGAGTTTATCAGTTCGTAGGCTACAAGTCTTTCATGATTCTAATAAGAGCAATGCGAAGTATTTCCGATTGGTTGTTTCGAAGAGGAAAGACGTGACGATCTGCTGTAATGACCAGTACAAACTAGATACCGTAGCCTACCGTATTTGGAAACAGTGCTATTTAAATAATTGGGCTGATTCAGATGTTGGGATATTTCCACAGTTTAACTTAGTGATTTGGGATCATGTGAAAATATGTCCAGTTATTTAGAAAGTTGGCGAACTGGATTAACGATACCATTTTAATGAACTACGGTACTTGATTTTTATTTTTGTCGATACCACTAGTTTTTTCCTGTTTTTAAGAACTGAACATTACGACGTTGAATCACGAAGAAAAGCGAACGTTAACGGACAAAAACTCAAAGAAAACATTCCTCCCATACTTGCCACAAAGTAGCCAATGGTTTCAGAGCAGTAAAATACTGAATTTCACGAAGTAAGAAAAGAAACCTTCTTTTTGTGTGTGTGTGTGTGGGGGGGGGGGGGGTGGATGGGGAGGGGAGGGGGGGGTGACAGGTAAGTAATGAAACAAAAATATTTACTTGCCCCCCCCCCCCCCCCCCTGGAAACAATCCTATGGGCGCCCATGACGTAGCCTACGTTAATGCCATACCCAATGTACTCGATCTTTCACTGTGAGACATAATCCTTTTGTTCTGCAATTCCTCGTTCTTCTTCTTCTTCTTCACTATCCTCGTTCGCCAGTGCTTGTCCCACGGCTGCAACCTCCACACCGGGTGTTCAAGAATTTACTGTACTCCAAACGTTCAATTAAATCTACCCGTGTCGAATAACGTGGAATGTCGGATAAGCGATGGTCGGTTGAGCGGGACTCTACTGTACCGCCATCCCGTTGTCACAGACCAACAAAACACTCTTGCATAATTCGGGATGGACGAACTGCGTTATTGGTTAAACCCAGAAAGTTCAGTCCGTGGAGTTTCCGTAGATATAATCAGTGCAGCTAACGTGTTATCCATGTACAGCCAAAGAGTGGAGAATTGCGAGTTATAGGAAACTATAAATGTTGTAAGTTTGAGTTGTCACAACGGGGCGTGCCAACAAGGAATTCATTTACGAATGCACCTTATTTTGTAGCAGAATAAATATAAGCATTTCAGTTCCCATGTTATCGTTTTAAAACTCATAGTGCAAGCCATAACTTACCTGTTTACGAAGCTACAACATAAAAATTAAAATGTGCTGATCTGAATAGTAAATGTGAAACACAAAGTAAAATGACAGAACCTTATCTCTATCAAGTGCAAGGCTAAAGAAATCCAGAAATCTGGAATGATACCAAAAGTTGCTAATGAGTAGTATCGAATACGTCTATCCCCGGTCAATGCATGTGAGATTTTCGAAGTGAAATGTCATGTCCTGTGGTTCGGATTCCACGTAAAAAGGATGTCCCGTGGCTCATGATCGCATGATTAACGGTCACGTAAAACTAAAAGCTTCCTTCCTTTTGAATACGTCTTTGAGATAACAATGATAGATTGTGGCGAACACCGTGAAGGTCAGCGCAGGTTAACACATTCCAAAATATATTTATCTTCACGTCCAGTTTGGAGTTAGGGGCAGTAAAATACGCCTCAGGCAACTTCTCCTGTTAGGATTTTCCTAATTGAAACCCGTGGAGAGAACTCATTAGCGCAGCTCGGTATCACCCGCATAATTCTACGTGATGATCGATATACAGGCTCCACCCCAAAAGTCAACGAGAACCGCCTCTGACAGTAGCCTATACTGCCACATAATTGGTTGACATAAACTGGCTGTTAATGGTTCGTGAGAGCTATAGTTTTCTCACATTCTCGTTTAAGACCGGTGACTCAAACTTTAGGCAGTACCACGCACCGATAACAAGCACTGTTCGCTGCTGACCAATAGTTGACTCCACGTGGAGTCCAAATTCCAGTTCTGGCAGCCGGCTTGCTTGTCAGGTCTCCAGTGATGCTCAGTTGCACACAGTTTTGTCCAGTCTTGCTGCTTGCTCTCTGTAGCTACAGCCTGTAACTCGAGCTGGGCAAGTTTCACACTGACATAGAATCATACATAACCACCCAGCTGGGTTTCAAAAGCGAGCCGCTCGTAAATGACGAAGGTGAGAAAATTATAACAGGCCATTCATGAACCAATTCTTCATCTTCTTCTTCTTCTTCTTCTTCTTCTTCTTCTTCTGTCAGGTTGAGTTGCACAGCTGGTTAAGTGTTGGTCAGATTGCGGGTTCAGTCCTGGCTTAGACTGGTGTCTTTTAAGAATTATTTAAGAATCGTATCGTTGTTGTTGAAGATGATTAATTGAGGGGCTTTGTGACATCGTGGCCATGTATCCCCATGTATTCGGGTGTGTGTATAATTCGTCTGAAATGTAGAGATTTGAAGCCATTCCTTTTCAGTCATTTCAAATTGTCATTTGTAGCATATCAGTCGGTCAACACGATTGTGCCCAATCAATGGGCAGGGTACAAGATATTAGTACATTATGCAACGAGCCTATAATGGCAATAATTAAGACACGGGTATGTTTATAAAAATAGCGTATGCGAGTTTTATAACTTCCAAACGAGTGTCTTAATTACCATTATAGGCGAGTTGCATACGACTGTTTATGTTCGACGATATAACTATTTTATGTTCGAACATGAAATGAAAATCCACAGCCTGCTTCCAGTCTCCGACCGGGTCAGGAATGGAATGAATGAAGCCCCCATCTAGCGGCGAGGATATGAACTGTGCCGGCTGCCGAGGCCTGACGCACTCCTCTGGGGCAATGATTAAATGAATGACAGATGGAATTAAATGATAGTGGAGAGTGTTGCTGGAATGAAATTTTGACAGGGAAAACCGGAGTATCCGGAGAAAAACCTGTCTGCCTCCGTTTTGTCCAGCACAGATCTCACATGGAGTGTCCGGGATTTGAACCACGGATCCAGCGGTGAGAGGCCAGCGTGCTGCCGCCTAAGCCACGGAGGCTTTTTTATGTTCGAACATAAATATTCATAAATATCTGTCGAGATTTCGCCAGTTTTATGTACTGAACAGAGCGCATGGGACGCACAGAATACCTTGTATTTCACCATGGCCTCCTCGATTGCCCCACTATGACACTAGGCCAGGCAGTGAAAATTAAATTAGAAGGCCTTGGAACTCAGCGCAGATGCCTTGCTATCCTCACCTGATTGGTCAAACAACTGTTTCTTGAGCTCTGATTGGTGGGAGAAACTGTTTCATAATGAAAATTAGTGTTATAATGACCATCATTATGGTAAAGTTTTCTGACATATAAAAATATTTATGTTCGACGATGTCGAAATGTAAACATTATGTGTTAGAAAACGGTATCATAAAGAGGATCATTATAACACTATTTTTCATTATGAAACAGTTTCTCCCACCAATCAGAGCTCAAGAAACAGTTGTGTGACCAATTAGGTAAGAATACCTTCGCGCATGCGCTCAAAATCCAACATATTTCTGTGTTGGCAAGCAAAGTGAATGGTCTCTGCTTTCGGAGTGCCTTGACCCGCGCTCTGTTCAGTCAGCAAAGCCAGCACGCCCTGTTTTTATTAACTGAATTAACTGGATCCCACAGATATTTATGAATATTTATGTTAAAACATATAATAAAATTATAATTATCGTCGAACATAAACAGTCGTATGCAACTCGCCTATAATGGTAATTAAGACACTCGTATGGAAATTATAAAACTCGCTTACGCTCGTTTTATAAACATACTCGTGTTTTAATTATTGCCATTATAGGCTCGTTGCATAATGTACCATTATATCACTCCTGGAAAAAATTACATGTACCGGTATTAGTTAATTATCACAATAGAATGTGCCAATTTAGGCCATCGAACAAGGGCCTCCGCGGTGACAGCCAAGAGTGTTATCCACTACGAAATGAGGTGGACACGACAGTCTCGTACTAAATTATCCCACCAGGGCACAAAGGCACTGGCTTCACTGATATTTATCCCGACCATTCATTGGGCACAATCGTGTTGACCGACTGAAGAGCTACAAATGAATATTTGTCTGACAAACGGTGGTGTTATTGTGATGGCTGTATTAGTGTGTTCATTTGTGATTCAGATGAAGTTTGGGAAGGTGGCGGCCTTGGCTTCCAGTTAGGAACATCTCAGCATTTGCCTGGAGTAGAAGTGGGGGAAACAACGGAAAACCACTTCCAGGATGGCTGAGGTCGGAATAGAACCCACCTCTTCTCAGGTTTGCCTCATTGCGGAGATTAAAATTTCTTGAGAGAGCCGGAAATCGAACAAGGCCCTCCGCGGTGACAGCCAAGAATTCTAGCGGACGAACATCAATTCCCCTCGATTTTCTTTAATTCCACTCGGTCCTCCAAGGGAACCAAAAATGAGTTCCTCAACTCCGCTCAGGCTTTGGCAAGGGGTTATCCCCAATGACGTAAACAAATGTCATACATAACCCTCCTGCTCGCATACCAAGGGCCGGGTCAAACAACTTCTGCAGCACAAGACATTGTTGTACCATTGGTCAACCGCTCTGATGTCAAGTCCGCTCATTCGTTAAATCAGGTATAAAGTGTTTGGCACATTATAACTTATATGGCAGAAAATACAAGTGATTTAATATAAATCATAATATTCTTTTAAATAAGTCTGCCAAGTTTTCTATTTTTTCTACAAATTTTATGCATTGTTTTTAACATGTGCATACTTAAATGTTTGTATGTTTTTTAACCTAGTCAGACATTATTAAATTAAATTTAGATAATAATAGGCGTATAATTTGAGCCTAAAGATTACGTTCGATATCAGCTGCGGATGCTGAAAATAATGTTTTCCAGCCTAGAACGGAAAAATCAGCTGCATTCCCACACAACAAATTAGTTATGAATTCTAACTCTTATAGAGCTAAGCTTGTTTACCGTAACAGCTATTCGGATTCAAGATATCGTCTGCACACCACGTTTTCTATGCAATCATCTCGTCTGTTCTTATGAGTTTACAAGTGATAAGAAATTAAATGAGGAGTAGACTAAGTAACAACAAAAAGTTAAACAATTCTACTCTATGTTTTGAAATTAGCTGTTCCACTTATTTTAGTAAACTTAAAAATGTAAACACTGAAGCAGTGGTTATTGTACTGCTGAAATATAACAGATCACGGTAGATTATTTTGAGAAGTTATACTTAATTTGTTATCATTATTAGAAATTATATTAAGCCTCCGTGGCTTAGGCGGCAGCACGCCGGCCTCTCACCGCTGGGTCCGTGGTTCAAATCCCGGTCACTCAATGTGGGATCTGTGCTGGACAAAACGGAGGCAGACAGGTTTTTCCCCGGATACTCCGGTTTTCCCTGTCAACGTTTCATTCCAGAAACACTCTCCACTATCATTTCATTTCATCTGTCATTCATTTAATCATTGCCCCAGAGGAGTGCGTCAGGCCTTGGCAGCCGGCACAGTTCATATCCTCGCCGCTAGATGGGGGCTTCATTCATTCCATTCCTGACCCGGTCGGAGACTGGAAGCAGGCTGTGGATTTTCATTTCATTAGAAGTTATATTAGTTATATTAGAAGCATTGATTGTAATCAATGGTAGAAGTGAGCATGGAAGACTTGTGTCGTTCTAAGAATGCATAAGGATAAAGAAACCGCGACCGAGCGGAGTTGAGGGACTCCTCTGGCGACTTCCTGGAGTGTCGAGTGAAATTGAGGTAACCCTGGCTACCTAACTCAGGTACCGGAGTGGAATTGATGCCCGCCCGTTCTAGCCACCACGCAACGAGGCGGACACGACAATATCGTATCAAATTATTTCACCATCGCAAAAATGCACTAGCTGCACTAAAGCTACAGCAGTTAGAAAAAACTCTAAACCCACGACATAAGTTATACAATCTCCTCATTTTCCTTGTGTTGAGAATAGTAGCTTCTACGTGTCATAAGTAGAGACCGGATTTCTTGAAAATACATATGCGCATATGCTAATGCATATTTTGATGGTTTATTGGATATTTTGCATATTCTGAACATAACAGCATATTTTAGCATATACAGTTAAAATTAAGTATGATTTAAAACATATTGAACAAAATATGTTTCGCCTGCGTGCTGAACATCCCTTGCAAGCAACTTTCTGAGCAACAGATTAATAACTAATATTTTACCCAAGCATGCTGCATGGTTATTTCAAGAAGGGAATGGGGTGGGAAATTCCTTTCACCATCTGGGCAGTATCGGCAGTATCACTTGTAAGCAACTTTCTGAGAAACAGATAACGAGATGGTTGGTTGGTTGGTTCCTCAGTTTAGGCGATGCGACAACGCGGCCATGTAGCCCCGTGTACTTTGGGTGTGTGTAGAATCTGTCTGATAACCGGTGTTAATTGTGATGGCTGTATTAGTGTGTGTATCTGTTTTTTTTTAAATTCAAGTAAGGACTGCAACTTTGAATTTTTCAAATAGTTCCTACTTTTGCCGCCAAACGCCACCGTCAACGACTACTAGGCCTAGTTCAGAACTTAGCTACTAGACGCCACCGCAGTCGGCTCTTGGCAACGAACGTAGAAACCAAAGAGCGTTGTTTACATTCTTAACCTATCCAATTTAGCTTTACACAGGTGTAATTAGTGGAAGGTTCTTTAACATGCCATAATCTATGACATGGGACCGCCGGCTTTACTTCCCCTCCGAAGGAAGGCACACTGACGGACAGTACTCGTACTTTACGCAATGCTGCCTGGCTATTTGAAGAAGGGAATGGAAGTGCCCGGGGTTAGTTTTGCGAGGAGTTTCTTCAGTTAATGTGCTTGCATATTCTTAACTGAAAATGCCTAAAGAGAAGAGCAGCAGAAAGTATTTATTAAAACAGTGGGTGTCAGGAAATAGTGATTATACAACTGATAGCTAGGAACAGGACATTTATGCACTGAAAACGATTAAAATGAACGTAATTTGTTTCCTGAAAACATTGAAGAACTTGCAATTATCTATTGTGATGCTTCCTTCTGCAGTGCATGATTCATGTATAAAGTGAGTGAATACGATTAGCCTATTGTTAAGTGCATATTTTCTACATTTTTAGTGCATAATTGCATGCATATTTTAATAGTTTTCCGTTCATAAGAGGCGACTAAAATGGCAGAGTGACTTCTTCATGAACCACCCCGTGATGTAGAGGCTAGCATCCCTGGTGTCCGACTTCGATTCCCCTTTGTGACAAGTAGGCCTAACTTAATTCTGGTCTGAGGATTGGAAAGAGGTAAACTTAGTCTCATGGCGGCGATATCTTACAGTTATTCTAAAAGTGGTTTACCGTTGTTTCCTACTTTTACTCCAGATGAATACTGGGATGGGTCCTAACGTAGGCTATGACTAGCTCCAAGCCCCAATTACAAATATATACACAACCGTATACACCATAATAACACACAGGTTATCAGAAAGAAATTTACACATACGGACAAACTCAAGTATACAGGGCTTGTGACCACGATATCCAAGACGATAAACGACATAGCAACAACAAGAGCCGATCAAAATGGCATAGAAAGTGTTGCTCACCAACACGTGTCAGAGGCGGCTTTAAGGATAGTGACAAGTGTCAGTAGATTTACTGGCACGTTTAAGATCCTCTTCGTGGCAAAATTCCGGCACCCCGGCGTCTCTAAAAGCCGCAGTAGTTTAAAAGGACGTAAAACAAATAACATTAGTATTATTATTATTAAGGGTAGTGACACAGTGATATGTCACTCCCCAGTAGCATGAAAATAAACTGAGAATCTATCTATAAAATACACTCCAGTGATTTTTGTTACCGCGAGATTGAGCGACCGGCGGAACCGATTGACTTCGTAAAGCACTCTGAGGCGAAAGCTCTTGGCCTGTAGATTTGCAGAGTGTCTTTAAAAGAAAAGAAAAATTTACTGTATACAGTAATACTGTATTTAAATTATTTAAAAAAAACCGGTAATATTCTTGGCACCCGCGCATGTGCACAATTGCATTAAGAAATGATGGACAGAATTCTGAGGGGCTTGGACATCGCGATCATTCATCCCCGTGTACTTGGGTGTAAGTCTGTAATTTTGTTTGATAACCTGTATTATTTTGATGGCTGTAATAATGTGCGTATTTTTAATTAAGCTGGGGATTGGGAAGGAGGCGGCCGTGACCTTAGGTTAGGAATCAACCTGGCAATTACCTGGAGTAGGAGTGGTAAACCACGGAAAACTACATCCAATGTGGTTGAGGTTGGAATCGATCCCACCTCTCCTCAGTTTTACCTCTCAAGGCAGAGTGCAAACCGTTCCAGCCCTCAGACCGGAAGTAAATTTCTTTGCCGAGCCGGGAATCGAACTCCGACCTCCGGGTCGACATTATAATGCTTCCTTCAGAGTGGGCTTCGCCCAGGCTGTCCTAGAAGAGGTTTACCACGCTTTCTTACTTTTACTCCAGGCAATTGCCGAGCTGGTACTTAACGTTAAGGCCACGATCGCTTTCTTCCCAACCGCAGCCCCGTACACTCACTAGTGCACAATGACAGAAGTTATCAGACGTATTCCACACTTAGGCTACACACAGAAGAACATGGGACTGATAACCACAGTGTAAGACCCAATATAAAACAACGATATAACGGTATTATATTTTCGTAGTACCGTACATCTAGGGTGTCAGTGCCATCGCTATTCAGTGAAAGGTGGGCGCTCGGCGCCAATAGTAGCTCTGACAATGAATGGACCATCATCCTGTCAGGTTGGTTGGTTCCTCAGTTTAGGGGCTGCGACAACGCGGTCATTATTCCCGTGTACTTTGGGTGTGTGCAGAATCAGTCTGATAACCGGTGTTAATTATGATGGCTGTATTAGTGTGAGTATTCTGTAATTCAGGTAAGGATTGCTGACGATCAATTTCAAGTAGTTTCTACTTTTGCTACCAAATGCTACCGTCAACGACACCTAACTGTGAACTTGGCTACTAGATGCCAACGCAACTGGCACCTGGCGCCGAACGTTGGAACTATTAGAGCGTTAATCAATTCTAACCTACAAATTTAGCTTCACACAATTGGAGCTAGTGGAAGGTTCTTTTGCATGCCATAAATCTATGACATGGGCCCACTGGCTTTACTTCTCCTCCGAAGGTGTTCTGAAAAGGAACGCTTCTATGTTCGTCCTTGAAATGTGTATGCGTGAGTTGTGCTGATGACGGATAATATGAGTTTCACTTCCTTCCTGAGGAGAGCGTCATAGAGGAATCTGGCACGTGAGAACTCAGCAAGACAATGGCAACAGACTTAGATCTCCGTAAACTTGTACATTTTTCTCACATGCCTTCCTGGAAAGTTGTTGTTGTTGCTGTGTTTGAGAGGCTTGAACATCTTGGCCATGTGTGCAGTTTTGTCTGATAACCTGCTTCACTGTGATGGCTGTATCAGTATGTAAATTTGTAATTCAGGTAAGGATTGGGAAGGAAGTGGCCGTGGCCTTAATTTAGAAACCATCCTAGCATTTGAAGTAGAAGTGGGGAAACCGCGGAAAAAACACTTCCAGTCTGAGGTTGAGTGTGGCCCGTTCCCCGTTCCAGCCCCACACCAGAATTAAAATTTCATGGCAGAGTCGGGAATCGAACCCAGACCTCCGTAGCGACAGCCAAGAACACTAGCTGTCATACCACGTGGTGATCAATGTATCCTAGTAGTAAGTTATCACCATCGTTCTCACGTGCCAGATTCCTCTATGACACTGTCTTTAGGAAGGAAGTGAAACTCACGCATACACATCACAAGGGCGAACATAAAATTGTGTTTTTCAAATTTTCATTATCGTCATCAATCCAAAATGGTGGCTGGGCAAAATATTTCACCAGTACTCAATATATCCAAATCTATTGCAGCAATCATCCTGAAATTTTATACCTTATGATATACGGTAAGTCGCCTCCGTAGCGTAGCGGTCAGCATAGTTAGCTGCCGCCCCGGAGGTCCTGGGTTCGATTCCCGGCTCTGCCCCGAAATTTGAAAAGTGGTATGTGGACTGGATCGGGGTCTACTCAGCCTCGGGTGTTCCAAATGAGTAGAGGGGGTTCGATTCCCACCTCAGCCATCCTCGAAGTGGTTTTCCGTGGTTTCCCACTTCGTCTTCGGGCAAATGCCGGGATGGTCCCTTCTTCAAGGCCACGGCCACCTCCTTCCCTCTTCCCATTACCTTCCCTCATGAGGCCCCTGTTCGCTTTGCAGGCGAGGCCACCTGGGCGAGGTGCCAATCACACCTCACCAGTTGTATCCCCTCCGATTGGATGTTCCCAGCTCTAGGACACTGCCCGTAGAGGCGGTAGTGGTGAGTTCCCTCGCTGAGTCCGTGGGTTCCACCAACCTGGAGGGTAAACGACTAAGAAAAAAATGATATACGGTATTATATGGAACCTTCAAATATCTGATAAACCCAAGTAGCATGGTCAAGGTCAAATAGTTCAGTTGACTTTTCTGGCGATCGAATTCTCCGAGCACAATAAGGCATAAAAACATTATTTACAGCTAAACATTTCTGTGTCAGATATTGTTCAAGTGTTTTCAAAAAAATCAAGATGGTGACTGTGTGAAATTCTTTAAACAAATCAGCCTACTCTTGATTTTTCAAAAAAATGAAAGTAGACTTATGAGATCCACACGGGCCAAAGGTTGTTAGTCTGTCTGTGTATGAGTGTGTATATCTATCAATTCGAACACGACAAAAGCAAATTGAACGAAATTTGGTACTAGCAAAGGACACCGCAGTGTCATGTTTTATATCGCCGCAATCTTGACGGAAACGTAATGGCGGTCACCCAAATGTTCAAAGCTCAAATCTAATTACGATTAACCTAATCATCTGATCTCTACCAAATTTTGCAACAACAAACCTTCTTCTGAGAAGCGTCTTTCGACTAAATTAGAAGGTCATCAGCCAAATAGTTTGAAGATGGCAGTCGTGAATGTGTGCAAATCGCGTGTTTGAGTGTGTATAGGCCCCATCTGTTCCCCTCTATCAATTCAAACACGGTGAAACTGAATTGAACGAAATTTGGTACAGAGGTAGCACTAGCAAAGGATACCTAAGTGTCATGTTTTATATCGCCACCATCTTAACAGGAACGTAATGGCGGCCACCCAAATGTTCAAGGCTTAAAGCAAATTGCGACTAACCTAATCATCTTATCTCCACCAAATGTTGTAACAATATACAGTATCTTTATGTAGAAAGCGTCGTTTGACGAAATTACTAGGTCATCAGCCAAATAGTTTGAAGATAGCGGCTGTGTATGAATGCAAATCGCGTGTGTGAATGTGTAGCCTATATCGGTCCCACATATCAATTCAAACACGACGAAACCGAAATGAACAAAATTTGGTACAGAGGTAGCACTAGCAAAGGACACCTTAGTGTTATGTTTTATATCGCCGCCCTCTTGATGGAAACGTAATGGTGGCCACCCAAAGGTTCAAAGCTTAAATCAAATTGCGACTAACCTAATCATTCGATCTCTACCAAATTTTACAAAAATGTACCTTAATGTGGGAAGTGTCTTTAAACTAAACGACGAGGTTAACATCCAAATAGTTTCAAGATGGTGGACGTATGCATCATGCAAGTATTAGAGCCTAACCCTTACTTACGATTCAACAAGGCCCGGGCACACCAAATCCGTTTATCGTACAGAGGGTGGTTTAAACTGTCCTCAAGGAGGTGACCCGTAGGATATTAACCTCTTATAATAGAATTATTATACCATAGCAGTGGCTAACAGTTTAGGCCGACCGTACCGTATCGTGCTGGGCCGTGCCGTCCCGTTGGGTCAAAATAGAGGATATTGTTTGCTCGCTAGTCCATATTTTAGGTGAGGATTCAATCAATCAATGTATAATGTAGCACGTTGTTATTCAACAAGCTTCTATAACCAGCATTCAATTATACTCCTTGAACAGGACAATGAGTTATGATAACTGATAACTAGACCCGTGCACTTAGGAGAAGGTATATTCTTTACTGAACATCTTGTTTCTATTTTTTGTATTGTATTCAAGCGATTGAAGTGAAACTGTGTATAATGAACCACAACTATGGTTTAACCCTACAGATGCATGAATAGGCATCGGTCTAGAACCACCTCTGGCATGTGGTCAGTCAATGTCAGTGTTAATGTCTCGGTCAAAGACGAGCCCCTGAAATACGGGCACCATTCGAGTGCAGCCAACTGATAACAAACGTTCAACAATGAGAGTATTGTACCGGCAGTTAGTCACCGTTCACTTATCAGCTCTACATCTGTGATTCACCGTATCAAGGGGTGTGCAGCATTGCTTTCTGAGTGGGCGTTATGTAACCTATATAAAGTAGATGCTTCAGCCAAACCAAAAGAAAGCGGTCAACGATAAGGTGAGTGGGCTGGAACCTGTAATTCTAGTAGGCATTTATGTCAAGAATAGCCATATTATTTTATTCTTCTTTACCCATGAGGTATAGTAATTTTGCCAACTTAGAGGAGCGGTACAGCTTAACACCTTAAAGAATGTCTCTTATAAAATAAAATCCAACTCTTCTAGTTTATTTTGGTGAAATAATTTTATGAATATAGGCATTAGCTTTGGTGGTATGATTTTAAAAGCTAGGCATTGCAGAGGCTATTTAAGCTATCAGACAATTTTGTCGTTCAATTTCTCGAAACAGTATTTTCCGTTTCCCTTGTAACTACTAAAGAATAAGATGTATTACAATGCATCTTTTCTCACGTATTTTTAGAGATAGGGCCTACAAAAATGGCCCAAATCGTGAGCCCTGGTTGGATAGTTGTTTATAAAAAATCCACGAAAAATAAATGCAAACTTATGTTATGTTAATTTACCAAATGATTAAAAATACTAAGTTCAATAACAGAATTCTGAAAGAGCTCAGTATTGTAGTTGTTACCTTACAAAGACACCTCCAACAAACCAAATGTTAACTGTGCTGATTACAGTTTAAACAAGAAGTTCCGTGACGAACTAAAGAGCCTACTTTCCATGCCAGTGATTATTCTACAGTATATGAACTTATCTAGAATAATTACGAAATTAAGTTGGTAATATCGAAATGTCTAATTAGTTCGAAATATTCCTGGTATAATGTAGCCTAATAGAGCACTACAGTTGGCAGCCTTGGTGACTGAATATATTATTAGTTCCATCTCTTAAGGTACAGAATACAAAATTTGGTTGAAGTCCAATGGACGTTACATGCAGTTTGACGCGTAAAAGCATTTTGGCAACAATGCGTGTGCTGGTTAGAAATAATCGGAAATATTATGATATCTTGTTGTGCCAATTTTGGATGAAATCCATTTGATAGTACAGAAGTTACATATATTTTAAAATTGGTCCTATCGGCAAGCATAGAATCATGTTGGTAGCACTGACATATATTAATTACTCCAAATTAATCTAGAGTGTCAGGTGCTATACGTGTGCAAAATATAGAGCGGTTGCCTTGCATATTTTCTGATATATTGATATTAGGGTAAAAAAAATATAGACAGCATTTATTAACAGTTGGTAGCTCTGATTGCTCTTAAGAATACATATAGTCATATCTGTTACGTTACACATAGCACATACGAAATTTGGTTGAAATCCAACTGATAGTATGGAAGTTACATGTATTTAAAAATTGGTCCTATCAGCAGGCTCAGAATCATGTTGGTAGAACTGAAGTATATAAACTACTCCAAATTAATCTAAAATGTCAGGTACTATACGTGTGCATAGTTTAAAGCTGTCGGCTTGCATACTTTCTGATATATTGGTATTTGGATAAAAAAATTGAGAGAGCAATTATTAACAGTTGGCAGCCCTGGTGGCTCTTAAGAAAATGCTCAGTCATATCTGTTTATGTGCACATATTACATACAAAATTTGGTTGAAATCCGATTGATAGTGTAGAAGTTATATGCATTTAAAAATTGGACCTATCAGAAGGCTTAACATTATTTTGGCAACACTGTCATATTTGGCCTCCTGGAAATTATACTGAAATAGTATTATCAACATGTGTGCCAATTTTGGAAGAGCTCCCATGCATACCTTCCAAGATATCCAACATGGAGCTCAAATTTCTAGTGCGTTTTTTCAGCAGTTGGTAGCACTGACATCATTTTCAAATATGGACGTGAGATATTCCGGTATACATCTTTACTCATACTAAATTTGGTTTCGATTGCTGTTTAGGAGTTGATAGGGGGACACACACACACAGCCAGACAGACAGAAGGACAGAAGGACAGACAGACAGACAGACAGACAGATGGGCGGACAGACAGACAGACAGACAGACAGACATTTTCCCGGATCGATCTCATAAGTCTACTTTTTCCTAATTTTTGCAAAATGTGAAAAGTAGGCTAAAAATGCCCATGCGCTCTACGCAATATGTAGTTTACATTAAAAATAAAAAAAAAATCATTGGTTTATATATGGTCGAATCGGAGATATAATTTGTATAAAATGTTAACTTTTCAATGTATTAAGCTGTAACCGACTGTTAATTGTAAGTCTTCAGTCACATTAAAGAAATCATTTTAGTCGGTCAACACACTTATGCCCAGGTACGTCGGGCGGGGAAAACAAGTGTTTTAACAGCTTTTACAAAAAAGAGTGTTATTTTGTGCCAAATATATCATGTAATATTTATTTCGGGTTAAGTTGTTTAAATGCTTGTTTTCTCAAATTAGGCACAATTTGTTATCACTGACTGAAAAGCTTTCAATAATAGAACTAGGAACACTCAAAAGCGGCTTCGGTGGCGTAGTTGGTATCATGCTGAGCTTCTATGTCCAAGATTGCGGGTTCAAACCCAGACGTCGGAATTTTCTCTTTCTTTTAAGAGCATTAAAAATCCCTCAGTATGCCCTCCTTTGGAGGGGAAGTAAAGCCGGCGGGCCCATGTCATAGATTTATGGCATGCAAAAGAACCTTCCACTAACTAAACTTGTGTGAAGCCAAGTTTGTAGGTTAGATTTTATAACGCTCTATAAGTACCAACGTTTCTCACCAGGTACTGGTTGCGGTGGCATCTAGTAACAAAGTCCGCAGCTAGATGTCGCTGACGGTAGCATTTGGTAGCAAAAGTAGGAACTACTTGAAAATTGATCGTCTGCAGTCCTTACCTGAATTAGAGATAACACTCACTAATACAGCCATGACAATTAACAGCGGATATATCAGACAGATTCTACACTCACCCAAAGTACACGGGGTTACATGAGCGCGTTGTCGCAGCCCCTAAACTGAGGAACCAACCAACCATCACTCAAAAATTACGTTTAATACTGCACCCTTCCGTAGGAAATCTAGCGAATTTTAAATAGATCTTTAGTCTATATAAGATATTTAAATCTGGTCTGGGTGATGGAACAGGGTGTACTCACAGGGCATGGCATTTCACTTCGAAAATCTCACAATATGTATTGACCGGGAATCGAACCCGGTCCGCTTTGGTGAGAGGCAAACAGCTTGACCGCTGCGCCACACGCCCTCCATATACAAATACACACACTAGTAAAGCCATGACAATAAAATAAAGTCATCACACAAATTCCTCACACACTCAAATACACGGGGCTATATTACAATGATGTCGCAGCCCCTAAAAAATAAGCAACCTCAACAAGTGTTATCTTTCAAATTACATTATAAGTGCCAGTTTCAGTGCCTGCAAGCAGGGCTGGATTTACCAATAGGCCCCATTGGCCCCGGCCTAAGGGCGCGCCATGCTCACGGGCGCAACATTTTAAGTTCATTTTACAGTTCAAAAATAGACTAAACAGACTTTTACTAACTTACTTATGATTTTTTTAAACCAATTTCGTATAATTTTATGATTTAAATTAAACTTTCCAAAATGTTGACACTTTTACGATTGATATTGTGGACATAATTTTCCAACAAATGCTTTGCAAAAGCAGATTTTTCGACTTCAGCTTTAGAACAGGAATGTTATGATTTATTAGGGTAAAATTTTAGTCTTGAATATTAATATCAGTTTAATTTGAATAATTGATTATGCATATTGTAGGTTGTATGATGTAGTGTGTATGTATATCTGAATATCTGTAAGTGTAAAGTGAGTCTTAAATGGTTTAATAGTACATTATGCAACGAGCCTATAATGGCTATAATTAAGACACGAGTATGTTTATAAAACAAGCTTTAGCAAATTTTTGTAATTTCCATACGAGTGTCTTAATTACCATTATAGGCGAGTTGCATACGACTGTTTATGTTCGACGATAATTATAACTGTATTACATGTTTTAACATAAATATTCATAAATAACTGCTCAGTAACTAGAATTTTGTGATTGGGTGGTGCGCTAGGTAGCATATCTCCGTGTTCCAAGCTCTCTGGCCGACCGACGCATGCGCTCTGTGTGCTTCAATGCCAGATGTGCAGATCGTGAACCAGTATTCAGCAAAACTGTCACCGTAGTCGTTTGAAATCAACGCGCTGAGTAGAAATTGGATTTAGGTATTGAACCCTTTACCCTATGTTGGTTAAATGATTCTACTTTTTATTTCTTCAATTAATAAATATTTCAACCAGCATCATGAAAGTAGCCAGACAGTGATGAGGAAATTTCAAGCATTTGTTGGAGACAGTAGGGACATACCTGCAACAGTTTAACAAAGGGCTAAATACTTGAGCTATGAAAAGAAATAGCAGAGCGATGTATCATAAGGGCAGGTGTGGCTACCTCAATTTTAGAGGCGACGCGCGGTGAGACATGGTTCTGGTATGTTCATTGTGATATTCGCGCCTAGAAGAAATATGATGCAGTAACGTGAATGGCTGATGAAGAAAATAGACACTCCCAAGACGCCAAGATCTACTAGAAACCGCCAAATTACAGAAAATGGAGAACCAATGAGAAGAGAATGCCTACTTGCGCGCCAACTCCGGCTGGGGTACGCGGCGGCTAGCATTCACGCGGGAAATCGCCTAGACAAAATCTCTACGATCGATTCTAGGATTAATGGGCATATTCTTGACCTGTGCAATATTACGAGTTCAGTGATATTTATTTCATTCCTGTATCACAATTATTTCGAGAAATTTTTACATAAAATCCCCCTCCATCTAGACCCAAGGGCCAGTTCATTTATAAGTGTGTCGAAGTGCCAAGACATTATTATTATTCTGTTCGTCTACGGACGTAGACTTTTATTCTGTGTGTCGAGGACACAAGATATTCATTGTAAAGTGTTAAATTCAGTGATAGATAGTCATAGTACTATAATTATAGGGACAGTATCGTCGATAATTCGCCAACGAACAGTGACAGGGAATTTAGTACCTGAACAAGCGAATTTAGTAGTCAGACATAAAGTGTATAATAACCTAATTTTTGTATCAGCGCAAGGATGACACCGATGAATGTAGAGGAAGTTTGGAATTCTCAACACTCCGTGCAGATGGCTGATATGAGATAAAGAATCATCCAGTTGGGGAATGGCGTCTGATGTTCTTTGACGGGTGACTACAAAAAGAGATGAGTACAAAATAATATTTTATTATTTATTAAATTAACTTATGGTTTATGGGACATATTTTTTGTAAATACTTTGCTTGTGTGATTAATGTAGTATATTTAGTTTTGATCTGACACACTTTTGTTTGGAAGCAGCTCGCACAATTGTAGTTTTTGGAAGGTTCTTTTCTTTGTGTTGTGTTAACTAACGTATCTATGCGAACGGCCGTGTTCGCCTATGTTACGAAATGCGGTTAAAAACGTCTCTCGGAGATATGTCGTGTTTCAGAAGTAGGACTGAAGTAATATAATTATATAGTAGATTGGAGGGTAATTAAATTTTGTTGAGATTTATTATTGATCAGATTCAGTGTGATTATTGCCTTTGGAGCAATGTAATTTGTGACGAAGAGTATTCAGCTCTATCGTAAGTTTTAAATATTGTGTTAAATGTTTGCGAGCTCTAATTCAGCAGACCCGTGTGAAAGGCGTTATGTCAGTCCCAGATGTGTGTATTGTGAGAGATATTTTTGTGGTATTACAAGCGGGAATTTCAGCAGAGACTGATTTCTGTCAGCTTGGTACCAGATTCATATTGTATCCTTGCGAGGACAATTATGGATATGTGATTATTGTCTGACCATATGTTGAGTTGGAGGAGATGTTAGTTGCTGTTGATTCCTTGAGATAACAGTCCAGCTGGTCGGCTATTTATATACACTGGAAGGGGGACATGACTGGTATTTTGGAATAGGTGAGTTGTGGTCACAAGGGCTGGCTGAGTTTCGCAAGCAAGCTCATCATTAGTGGAGTGCACGTCTGGCTCCCAATTACTTGAAAATAAATATAAATGTGAGAAACTGATCAATGGTAAAATTGTTTAAATAAATGGGAGTTGCCAACGAAACACGATAATCTTCGAAGCGCATTCTTTAACATGCAGTTTTGTTAGTATAAAGTAATCTTAACCACTCAGGTTGTTTGTTGTTGTTGGTTTATTCTATGTTTATTTTCTATGTCAGTGACCCGTGAGTCACGTGCGGCGCTGTGTTTCCTTGTTGTTGAGTATCTGGCCATTGTGGCAGCTCATTTGGTTAAGTGTGTCACCACACTAATAAGGGTCTCAGAGAGATGCCTGTAAATAGTAGAGTTGTAGTATGTGTGTCAGAATTAGATTTAAGGATTTTTATTAATGTTATGCCCATATCCATAAACGTTGATTTACGAGATGATTGTTCGTGAGCACCGTGGCTGTTAACCCGCTGTGAACGAACGATCATCCAAGTACTCATTTCTCATAGATAGTCATCACGCGAACATAAATTCATATGCAAGATAGTGGAACTTGGATCCACATTTTATTAGAAAAGGGGAGATCTATCTGACTCCTCAAAGTTATAAATATTCCTGTCAGGGGAAAAATTCAGGGAGGATTTTGTTTATTATTGTTTGTTTTATTCTTTTATGCACAAATTAGTTATTAAATCTTGTTATTATCTTACGTTTGTCTCCTTTCTGTCTTAATTATAGTTTTTATCCTATAACCCTTGCCTCAGAAAAGCACGTTGTTTGGCGGACGTAAACACCACACTATGAACTGAACGCGACCCCTTGATCTAAGATTCTTGCATAAAACACTGCTATTCTGAAGGGTTCATAGGTGAAAACTGGCGGCCAACGGTGGGGCTATTCACTGTGGTGTAACGGGGAGATTACACTTGTCAATAGTGGCGCATTTGAGTAAAACTGGCATGCCGCAAGTGCAGGCAGATATGACAGTATTTAATCACCGGGAAGTGATATTTTATTAAAAGTAGTTGAGGCGAAGTGGATACCGCCAAATGTGTGAAAGATAAATTAAAAGCAGGAGTTTGCAATGTAAAATACGGTTCACGTGTTGTCTTTTAAATTAAAGTAAAATTAAGATGTGATACCGGGCGCCCAATGATAAAGTTAAAACTAGATTTGTTTAGAAAGTCAAACTCATGGAAATATTAGGTGGCTGTAGCCTAAAATGACAATTAATACTTTGTTAATTAGTCAGTGTTAATATCAGATCAGGATAACTGTTTAATGACTAAATATGTGCTTGGGGTTAAAATTAAATTGAGTAAAACTAGAACTACTCAGAGATGCAATCGACTAATGGGGTTAAAGGTAAAAATAAATGAACTGAGTAGGATAAAGAAATTAAATGTGCATTGGATTTATGTACGTGTCAAAGGGCATTGGCGTATGCCATTTCCCATATGTCTCATATAAATTATAAAACATGGCAACGGTGGCGCAGATCCAGGAGATCATTGAAAGTGCAGCGAGGAGAACGCAGGAATTGTTGGATACTAAATTAGCGGAACAAAGTGAAGCGTTGAATACTAAATTATCAGA
The DNA here is from genome assembly GCA_946902985.2 of Meconema thalassinum. Taxonomy (NCBI): domain Eukaryota; kingdom Metazoa; phylum Arthropoda; class Insecta; order Orthoptera; family Tettigoniidae; genus Meconema; species Meconema thalassinum. Next base: position 393,846,238 of record OX336391.1, read on the forward strand.
ACAGAGTCAATCTATAAACACTAGTATGTTAGAGCAAAGTGAAGCGTTGAATACTAAACTATCAGAACAGAGTCAATCTATAAACACTAGTATGTCAGAACAAAGGGAGTCTATAAGCAAATTATCTGAGCAAAGTGAATCGCTAAAAATTAAACTGTCAGAACAAAGTGAATCGCTAAATACTAAACTGTTAGAACAAAGTGAATCATTGCGGACACAGTTAAATAACAGTAGAATTGAGCAAAATGAATATCAGGCGGAACAAGCTAGGTTATTAAAGAGTGAAATTAATGACACTATAAATTCACAGTTAGAGGCGCAAAATAATAAAAACACGAACCAATTAGCTTCGTTAACCGCAGAGATGAAAGAGCACACAAACCAACAGATGATATTACTGACCCTTGATGTAAGCAAAAATAATGAGAAACAATTAGAGCAGATTGAAAAAATGGAAAGTATTTTTGATAAAAAACTTAGCATTCTCGATGAAACGGTGTTAGCTAAATTAGAGCAGATTGAAATAGCATGCACAATGAATACAAGCGAGGTCAAAATAGCTCAGGATAAGTTGGAAGGACGGTTTAAGGAGATGGAGAAAAGTGGCAGGGTCATTCAACGACAAATATCAGCAGTAGATGAGAACATATCAGGCATAATTAAAGATATGGACCGTCTAGAGATAAAATCAGCGGAACAGTGGAAAAGCCTAGAAACGGAACAAGAACAATTTAAGAGTACATTAGACGAAAGGCTAAGCCAGATAGAAAATAATCAGGATGAAAATAAGAGCCAGATAGAAGAAAAAATAAGCACGATTAAAGAACAGATCAGGAAAGATTGGAAGAAAATGAATATTGATTCTAGAGAGAAAAGATCCACCATTCTTAAAACAGTAGGCGAAAACCACACGCGTATTCAAGCTTTGGAGCAAGGAGTAAAAAATAAACTTAAAGAGCAGACAGACAGGATCATTAAAGCCGAACTCCGCTCATTAGAACAATCATCTATATTTAAAACGGGAGCATTGAAAGACAAGCCGGATGACTCACATAGTCCCCAACCCAGCATAGCAGGAAGTCAGACTCAAGCAGAGAGCCCATTAACAACAAACACGGAAGGATTTCGCAAGAACGTAGATAGGAGCTCAACACCACAGGACGGTCATCAGCCCACACAACTTATTCAAGTAATTCGCTCAAATGACTACAAGCCGCAGAAATACACAGAAAATTCAGGGGTAACGCCTAAGGCCTTTATCAAAGAGATTGAAGACCATTTCAATGACACTGGGGTACCTGAAGCACGTAGATTGAGAATGATGGAGAGATTTTTATCAGGAAATGTTCTCACCTGGTTTTTAAGTTTCAAATATACATTTGGACCATGTCAGACTTTAATTTAGCGTTTCTGCGCAAATACTGGTCTCCCGGCATACAACAGAGTTTAAGAATGGAGCTTTACTCTAGAAAATACCAAACTACCCAGCAAACAAAATACTCAGATTTCTTTAACATGCAAATGCTAAAATTTCGCGACCTAGATTACCCATTAAACGAAGCAGATTTGGTGATGACAATAGCAAGGCAAATGCCAGTTAATGTACAGCAAGTACTAGTCGCAGCAAACGTTAGTACGGCCCTACATGCAGAGCAGATATTACGGCAAATAGATGAGACCACATCTCATAGTCATTTTAGAGGATGAAGACAGCTGGAATTAGTCAACACTACAGAGGTCGTAAAAACAAAACAAGGAAATACTAAAACGCAGTGTACTAATACAAGCACCTCCACACCTAGGCGAAACCAGGAAGAAGGGGAAAACAGACCATATCAGCGTAACGAAAATCACTACAACAATAGATACCAGGGCAACAATAGATACCAACAGAGAGGATATCAACAATGGCGTGATAATCGAAGGAATGACAGGCCTTATGGAAGATACGGTGATTACAATGCCAATCAACGATGGAAAGGAAGGAGAGATCAAAATCAAGGAGAGCAACGTAACTATCGAGATGACTGGGATGATAGGCACGCTCAATCACAAAATTACTTAGAGGAGTTACACGCTAGTCAAGGTGGAGAACTAGGAAGATGGGAAAAAGCCATTGGAAACAGAAAGAACCCAGATACACATACTGAGGAAGCTGGAAGTCTACTGAGACAAGAGGAATATCAAGGACATGAGCGACAGAAGGATGATGGGAGTCGAAATGGAGCTAAAAAAATGTTAATTTTGGATCAAGGAGACAGTCTCCAAACACAACAGTCGGAAGTTGAAGATGGATGGATAGTAGCGAACATACAAGAATGGATTGCTTTACCAGAAGACTGCCTAGAGGAGACGGTGAAACCACGGAACGATGAAATTAGGCAATTACCCATTATTTACGCAAGGATTGGTGGAATTAATATAAGATGTTTATTGGATACGGGGTCACAGATCAGTCTAGTATCGGAGGCCTTGGTTCGAGAGTTGGGACGGACTCAGAATATTCCTGTAATTCCGGTACCACAGCTCAAAGTGAGGGGTGTTATTCCTGAACGCACCATCACTTGTAAACGTCAGGCATACTTAGAGCTGAACATATTGGAACACACTTTTGGGCAAACATTCATTATCATGGCAAAGATGAATTTCAATATAATTCTTGGTGCAAATTTCATTTGTGACTATCAAGCAGTGATAGATTTACACAAGAATACAGTCAGTTTTAGAGAATATGACCAGCTGAAAAACGTGGGATTGCATATGGATGAAATCACTACCGGAAGAAATGTAAATTCTTGGGCATTGGAAGCAATATCAGAAGAGACGGAAGAGGAGGTACGAAAGGCGGAAGATAACATCGTAGAAGGGGCTGTTGTGGAACTAGATGAGGAGATAGAATCCCAGGAGATATGGTCTTTATTAACAGAAGGAGATGACAGTGATGCACAATTTGAAGAGTTACTACAGGAGCGGCTCAATGACATTCAACTTGGGGATGAACACAGAAAACAGTTGGAAGAGATTTTAAGGAAGCACAAAACAGTATTTGATACAGTACCTGGGAAAATATTAAATTTCAAGTACTCTATGCAAGTCGAGGACTGGTCACCTTTCAAAAGCAGATTGTACCCAATTCCTGAAAAATATCGTGGGCAAGTTAAAATCATTATAGATGAGATGTTAGAAGCTGGAGTGATAAGGAAGACACCTACACCTTATCTAAATGCGATTTTGGCAGTCACAAAACCAAATGGATCTATTAGACTTTGTTTAGATGCCAGAAATCTCAACATGAGACTCATTTTTCCTGAGTATGACAGAGCGCCAATTATCAGAGACGTATTAAAAGGCTTTGAAAACAAGAGCATTTATTCATCAGTCGATCTGACGAGCTCGTTCCACCATCTTGAGTTGGATGAGAAGTCACAGCTTCTAACTGGCTTCTTATTCGACAACCAGACATTTTGTTTCGTCAGAATGCCTTTTGGAGTCAAAACAGCGGGCTGTGCTTTAATCCGAGCACTGGACCGGAACCTAACCGAGGAAGTAAAGGAGATGACGGTGCGATACATCGACGACATTCTGTTGGCATCCGACAACATTGAAACTCACATGGAAAATTTAGATAAAGTATTGGGCAACTTGAACGCATCGAATTTCAAAGTAAACCTGAAGAAATCGCATTTCTTCAAGAGCGAGATATTATATTTGGGTCACGTCATTGACAAGGAGGGAGTGAAGCCAATCCCAGCTAAAATTGAAGCGATAAAGAATTTCCCTACACCAACGAGAGTCAAGCACATTCGGGCTTTCTTAGGCGTAACGGGATTCTTTAAAGAAAACTGTCCAGGTTATACAGAGACTGTAGCTCCAATGCAAGAAATGTTAAAGAAAAATAACAAATGGTCATGGAACGCGGAATGTGAGAAGGCATTCCAAGCAACAAAACAGCTATTGGAAAACTGCATTAAATTAGGACATCCAGATTTCAAGCTCAAATTTATAATCCAAGCGGATGCTTCACTAATTGGGATAGGTGCTATGCTCTACCAAGAGGATCCAGCTAACCTGCAGCACAAAACATATTTGGCATTTGTCAGCCGAAAATTGCGTAAGCACGAGCGAAATTATACTGTAACCGAGCTAGAATTGTTGGCCATCCTTCATGCGCTCCAACAATGGAAACGAATAATATATGGTTACCCTATTGTTGTCAGAACTGACCACAAGGCATTAACATTCTTGTTTAAGACGTCAATGGCAAGCGAACGTGTGACACGTTGGTCTATATACATTCAGCAGTTCAGCATTGAAATTGAACATTGTCCAGGGAAGGTGAACGTGATACCGGATGTACTCAGCAGGAACCCAGAGCCGGATAATGAAGAAACAGCGATGGTACAACACTTGGAGTTAACACCGAAGGACAGGGAATTCTTGGAGGAGTTACGTGAGATACAGCGAGAACAGGAAGCGGAACCATGGATGATGCTATTAATTAAATACTTCAAAAAGCAACTACCTACAGGAACACCTGCATTTCGAGAAGCGAAAGCCAAAGAAGGAAGATATGTTTATGTCAACAATTTGCTGCACAAATGGGTAGATAATGACCACACCAAGTTACGCATATTAGTACCTGCATCGTTACAACGAGGATTGACATGGCATACGCACGAAAGTTACAGTCACGTGGGCTTAGACAAGTGCGAAGCGACTATAGGAGAGACATTTACATGGCCACGTATGAGAACAACTATATGTGACGTCATTACAACTTGTGACCCGTGTCAGAGAACAAAGCCAAATAATTATTTACTGAGGCAATATCCTAGACCATTGCTACCTCAGAAACCATGTGAGCTACTGGCGGTGGACTGTCTTGGTCCAATTCCGAAGGGAAGGAGAGGTTGCCGTCATTTGCTAGTGTGCATTGATGTATTTTCTAGGTTTGTAGTACTATGCCCTATTCAGAAAACAACATCGAAGCAGGTACTCAGTCGCATTCGTAATAGAGTTATTCCAACCCTTGGAAAACCAGAGTTTATATTATCAGATCACGGCAGTTATTTCACAAGCGCCGAATTCAAGAAAGGAATGGAAGACATGGGTATAAAACATGTTTTAAGCAGTATCCGACATGCCCAAGCTAATCCAAGCGAGAGAGTAATTAAATGTGTAACTTCATATTTGAGAATCTTCATTCCGAACGAACACCACAAATGGGTCTATAAAATTAAGGATGTAGAGACATGCATGAATTCTACCAGGCACGAGTCAACAGGACAAATCCCTGTGGTCCTACACAAGAACGAGTATCCAGTAAGAACGTGGAAAAGCATCATTAACTGTCCACAAGATCCCATGATAGCACCAGACCTGCGAATTGAAAGAACGAGAGCATACATGAGGAAACAAGCAGACCGCAGATTACGGCGAGTAAGAAATAAGAGGTTCCACGGTGATCTTGAAGTCAACCAGCTCGTTTTGGTAAAACGACCTGCTACATCGGACCCAGAAAAGAAAATCTTTAGTAAATTCTGCGAGAAATTCATAGGACCCTATTCTATCGTAAGAAACCTTGGAAATAATGCTTACAGAGTGAAAGAATTGAGCACAGGAACAATGTCAGTTTACAACGCTGCCAACCTAAAAAAAATATCGTCGAAGTGAACCATGGTAGCGCCGATATAATGACGCTGTTTGAATATACGGACGTCCTACTATCAACAAAGTCAACGGGGAGCAGTTGAGTACGGCACGTGATGAAGGAGGAAGTAGACTTGCTGTTGACAAACATTGACGAGGCGAGCAAGGTGTTGCCGCAGGCATCTGAGCGTCACGCAAGATTGGAAGGGGGAGAGACAAGCAGGAAATGAAAACGAGTAAATGCCATTGAAGACAGGAGCGACTAGACCAAGTAAGAAAAAGGGGTGATTCTGGAAATAAAACAAATTGGCCTACGGAAGTATTGTAAAATTGTCGACTTTATTCCTAAGTTCGAAATTTTGTGAGTGGGAGAGTTGTGAACCCTTTACCCTATGTTGGTTAAATGATTCTACTTTTTATTTCTTCAATTAATAAATATTTCAACCAGCATCATGAAAGTAGCCAGATAGTGATGAGGAAATTTCAAGCATTTGTTGGAGACAGTAGGGACATACCTGCAACAGTTTAACAAAAGGCTAAATACTTGAGCTATGAAAAGAAATAGCAGAGCGATGTATCATAAGGGCAGGTGTGGCTACCTCAATTTTAGAAGCGACGCGCGGTGAGACATGGTTCTGGTATGTTCATTGTGATATTCGCGCCTAGAAGAAATATGATGCAGTAACGTGAATGGCTGATGAAGAAAATAGACGCTCCCAAGACGCCAAGATCTACTAGAAACCGCCAAATTACAGAAAATGGAGAACCAATGAGAAGAGAATGCCTACTTGCGCGCCAACTCCGGCTGGGGAACGCGGCGGCTAGCATTCACGCGGGAAATCGCCTAGACAAAATCTCTACGATCGATTCTAGGATTAATGGGCATATTCTTGACCTGTGCAATATTACGAGTTCAGTGATATTTATTTCATTCCTGTATCACAATTATTTCGAGAAATTTTTACATAAAATCCCCCTCCATCTAGACCCAAGGGCCAGTTCATTTATAAGTGTGTCGAAGAGCCAAGACATTATTATTATTCTGTTCGTCTACGGACGTAGACTTTTATTCTGTGTGTCGAGGACACAAGATATTCATTGTAAAGTGTTAAATTCAGTGATAGATAGTCATAGTACTATAATTATAGGGACAGTATCGTCGATAATTCGCCAACGAACAGTGACAGGGAATTTAGTACCTGAACAAGCGAATTTAGTAGTCAGACATAAAGTGTATAATAACCTAATTTTTGTATCAGCGCAAGGATGACACCGATGAATGCAGAGGAAGTTTGGAATTCTCAACACTCCGTGCAGATGGCTGATATGAGATAAAGAATCATCCAGTTGGGGAATGGCGTCTGATGTTCTTTGACGGGTGACTACAAAAAGAGATGAGTACAAAATAATATTTTATTATTTATTAAATTAACTTATGGTTTATGGGACATATTTTTTGTAAATACTTTGCTTGTGTGATTAATGTAGTATATTTAGTTTTGAACAGACACACTTTTGTTTGGAAGCAGCTCGCACAATTGTAGTTTTTGGAAGGTTCTTTTCTTTGTGTTGTGTTAACTAACGTATCTATGCGAACGGCCGTGTTCGCCTATGTTACGAAATGCGGTTAAAAACGTCTCTCGGAGATATGTCGTGTTTCAGAAGTAGGACTGAAGTAATATAATTATATAGTAGATTGGAGGGTAATTAAATTTTGTTGAGATTTATTATTGATCAGATTCAGTGTGATTATTGCCTTTGGAGCAATGTAATTTGTGACGAAGAGTATTCAGCTCTATCGTAAGTTTTAAATATTGTGTTAAATGTTTGCGAGCTCTAATTCAGCAGACCCGTGTGAAAGGCGTTATGTCAGTCCCAGATGTGTGTATTGTGAGAGATATTTTTGTGGTATTACAAGCGGGAATTTCAGCAGAGACTGATTTCTGTCAGCTTGGTACCAGATTCATATTGTATCCTTGCGAGGACAATTATGGATATGTGATTATTGTCTGACCATATGTTGAGTTGGAGGAGATGTTAGTTGCTGTTGATTCCTTGAGATAACAGTCCAGCTGGTCGGCTATTTATATACACTGGAAGGGGGACATGACTGGTATTTTGGAATGGGTGAGTTGTGGTCACAAGGGCTGGCTGAGTTTCGCAAGCAAGCTCATCATTAGTGGAGTGCACGTCTGGCTCCCAATTACTTGAAAATAAATATAAATGTGAGAAACTGATCAATGGTAAAATTGTTTAAATAAATGGGAGTTGCCTACGAAACACGATAATCTTCGAAGCGCTTTCTTTAACATGCAGTTTTGTTAGTATAAAGTAATCTTAACCACTCAGGTTGTTTGTTGTTGTTGGTTTATTCTATGTTTATTTTCTATGTCAGTGACCCGTGAGTCACGTGCGGCGCTGTGTTTCCTTGTTGTTGAGTATCTGGCCATTGTGGCAGCTCATTTGGTTAAGTGTGTCACCACACCAATAAGGGTCTCAGAGAGATGCCTGTAAATAGTAGAGTTGTAGTATGTGTGTCAGAATTAGATTTAAGGATTTTTATTAATGTTATGCCCATATCCATAAACGTTGATTTACGAGATGATTGTTCGTGAGCACCGTGGCTGTTAACCCGCTGTGAACGAACGATCATCCAAGTACTCATTTCTCATAGATAGTCATCACGCGAACATAAATTCATATGCAAGATAGTGGAACTTGGATCCACATTTTATTAGAAAAGGGGAGATCTATCTGACTCCTCAAAGTGATAAATATTCCTGTCAGGGGAAAAATTCAGGGAGGATTTTGTTTATTATTGTTTGTTTTATTCTTTTATGCACAAATTAGTTATTAAATCTTGTTATTATCTTACGTTTGTCTCCTTTCTTTCTTAATTATAGTTTTTATCCTATAACCCTTGCCTCAGAAAAGCACGTTGTTTGGCGGACGTAAACACCACACTATGAACTGAACGCGACCCCTTGATCTAAGATTCTTGCATAAAACACTGCTATTCTGAAGGGTTCGGTATATTAAGGTACAGTGCTATTTCTTGTCTCATATTCACCAGTTTATTTACGCGAACATATGGACGGTGCACTTTCGGTAATATATATAGACATGTTGGATTTTGAGAGCATGCGCGAAGGGATCCTTATCTAATTGGTCAAACAACTGTTTCTTGAGCTGTGATTGGTGGGAGAAACTGTTTCATAATGAATAATAGTGTTATAATGACCATCATTATGATACATGATACATAAACATATTTTAATATCTCGTTGGCCTATTTATTTATAGTTTATATATACAAATTTAGAGAATCTATTATTGACACGATGCGAAAACGAAGGATCTCGTTTTTTGGACACTTATCCCGCTTGCCAAATACTAGACTCCTGAAACAACTTTTTGACTTATTTTGGAACAGTAAAACAAAAATCACATGGTGTAAAGAAATACAAATGGATTTAGACGAATTGAAAATAATTCAACATCAAATTGAACATAGAGAGGAGAAACGGCTTCTGAATAACAAATACACTCGACTAACATTCAAAATTTCACAGCGTAAGAAATATGTTATATCAGGAGAAGAACGAGCTGCAAGATCTTCCAGAATGAAGAAGTATTGGGAAAGGAAAAAAATTATCAAGAATTAAGAACTGAACTTATTATTTGAAACATTGGAAGACTTTGTATATAAGGTTTGATTTTTGGTGCTCCAATGTGGGCGTAAACAGTGTAAATAAATAAATACAAATTTATAAACAGTTGATTATCTCATTATTTTAATTTATTTCATTGATTTTACTTCACGATACATTAGAATAAATATAAAAATTGTCTTCACAAGGACCTTTCTGAGGTCTACATTCTCCCTCCTTCACTATGGTATGAAGAGGGGGCGGCAAAAAACCCACGGGCCTAGGAGCGCATACAATCTAAATCCAGCCGTGTCTGCAAATACTCTGCAAACACTCTGCAAACTTTGGTACATGATTGGCAACAGTGAATCCCAACAGCAAGATGATATTCTGCAAATCTACTACGTACTGCATATTATGATTGACACAAGACTGTCATCTAAAACTACTGTTATGATTTCACGATGGTTACGAAAGTAGATAAGTTATCTGTGTTGACAGCTTTGCCACGGCCGATAAATTTCGTTCAAGGAATACATAACATACTTTTAGTGGTTTAAGTACTATTGCTGGCTTCTCCCCATGAAGAATGCTTCCCTCCAAAACCCCGTTCTTCTTGCTGCCCTCGTAAAAGCGACACGACAGAGAAAAGCAGCCCTAAACTTGTCCTTCAACTATTGAAATACACGTACCCTCCTCACAACGAACAATAACCAATGTATGTTTCCAACGCTGTGTCTGGCCTCTTTTCATACGAACGAGTCTCAGGATCTCAGGAGAAAAGATCATCACAACGAGCAGAATTCAAACAGCACGAAATTATGCCTGTGATGCTCATCTATAGACTACTGATATATAAAAGTTTGTAGTTGTTGATTAATTGAGGGGCTTTGCGACATCAAGGTCGTGCAGCCCCGTGTAGCCTACTTGGGGTATGTTAGAAATTTGTAGCCAAAATTTTAGACCACTTCGTGGTTTAGCGCCGAGCGTTCTTGGCTGTCATCCCTGAGGTCCGGGTTCGATTCCCGGCTTTGGTGTGAGGGTTGGAACGGGATACACTCAGTCTCGTGAGGCAAAACTGAATAAAAGGAGGGTTCGATTGCCACTTCAGCCAGTGGATTTCCGTGGTTTCCCCAATTCTACTCCAGGCAAATGCTGGGATGGTTCCTAACTTAAGATCACGGCCGCCTGCTTCCCAATCCCACCCCCCAATTTACAAATACACTTGTACAGCCATCACAATAACACAGCTTATCACACAAATTCTACACACACCCAAATACACGGGGCTATATGAGCACGATATCGCAGCCCCTAAAATAAGCAACGACAACGAAGCTGAAATTTTGTATGAACATACGGTAGTTTATATACGAGGGAGAAACATAGTACTATTGCCATTTCGTAATGTTACACTATTTCAATATGGTGGCAAAGGTTACGGTTCATTTCAGTAGCAGGTGCTGCCGCGTACCACCTGGCGAACAGGTACCCAAGGCAGATTGCATATATTCACCCTTGTCCACGCTTCTCGCTGCTAAATTTTCGTTTCGATTAATAGTCTATGTGGTACTCAGGTTAGGCCAATAAAAGTGTTCGGACTATAAGATACACAGTTAGTTAGTTATTGAGGTTTTAAGGGGCGGAACTTCGAGGTAATCTTTCCCTACAATATTAGATACACAAACAAGTACATTTTTACCCGTAAGAAGGACTGGTAAGCAGTTAGTGTGTAATATAATTCGCTTGCAGAATTCAAACAGAAAGCATGTCCTCAGCACCAAACTCTGTGATGTTTATTTATTTATTTATTTATTTATTTATTGCCACAACAGGGCATTGCCCCAATTACAGTAGCAAACAATTGTTTACACACAGATAATACATGAAAATATATGTGCCGGCACTTCATAAATTCCAGCGGTGCCAAATGATGTGTATAATTACCATAACTAGGAAATAATTACAGTTACAGTTATTCCAAGGAAATTGCAGCCTACTTGGTGAAATCACTATTACAAAGTGCACTTTGTGCGATGTTCTGTTATTATTATTATTATTATTATTATTATTATTATTATTATTATTTTACATCGGTATGCCCATCTGAGGAACACGATAGAACTTATTTAGCTGATATTTTTTCTTCTCCCAAAACCTCCTTATCTAGGTACAGATAACCTCTGTTCTTCAGTCCATGATTTATTGGTCCTGGTTTTCATTTTCTCAGCAAAATGATGGTTGTTAATTACTATTTTGTTTGGAGTCAATCTTGTATCTCTGTGATGTCAATTTATTGAAGGTCTTTTTCTATTCACTAAGCCAGTTGTTCTTGACTTTCATTTCATTATTATTATTATTATTATTATTATTACTATCTTTTTTTTTAGTCGTTTACCCTCCTGGTTGGTGGAACCCACGGACTCAGCGAGGGAACTCACCACTACCGCCTCTACGGGCAGTGTCCTAGAGCTGGGAACATCGAATCGGAAGGGATACAACTGGTGAGGTGTGATTGGCACCTCGCCCAGGCGGCCTCACCTGCAAAGCGAACAGGGGCCTCATGAGGGAAGGTAAGGCATGGTTAGGATGGATAGGCAAGGAAGGGGGAAGGAGGCGGCCGTGGCCTTGAAGAAGGTACCATCCCGGCATTTGCCCGAAGACGAAGTGGGAAACCACGGTAAACCACTTCGAGGATGGCTGAGGGGGAATCGAACCCCCTCTACTCATTTGGGCCACCCGAGGCTGAGTAGACCCCGTTCCAGTCCTCGTACCACTTTTCAAATTTCGTGGCAGAGCCGGGAATCGAACCCAGGACCTCCGGGGCGGCAGCTAACCATGCTGACCGCTACGCTACGGAGGCGACGTTACTTTCATTATTATTATTATTATTATTATTTCTTTCTTTCTTTCTTTCTTTCTTTCTTTCTTTCGTCGTTATGCCCATTCAAAGAGCGCGTTTGAACTTGTTAGTCGGCCTGATGGTTTTCGCCTTCTTATCCTCCCAAAATCTCTTGATGAATGCACCGTGTTTCATCTTGCGTTCTGTCGACCACTTCCTACCAGTTTTCTTTATGGGTTTCTCCCTACATTTATGGTTGGCCACCTTTGTCCTGAAAGCTCCACGATTGTCTACGATCTCGTCTGTGATTTTCATTTCTTGGAGGTCCGCCTTAGTTTCTTCTATCCATTTTATTATATCTTGACCTTCTTTGAGTTGATTACTTTGAATAGACTCTTAGTTAGTCTGTCGCTGTTCATTCTGTAGATATGGCCATAAAAATTCAGGCGTCGCTTCCGTACGGCATCAGTAAACCTGTCGGTGAAGAAGTAGAGGTCCACTGTTCTCCTGTTAATCCACATTCCATTTTCTATCGTGGGACCATACATTTTCCGGAGAATTTTCCGTTCATGTTTTCCAATGTCTGCAATTTTAGAGTGGGCATATGGTTTCTGAGGCATATAAAGCTTCCGGCAATACAACTGTCTTGTAGTGTCGTAATTTTGCATTATCATTATTATTATTACCGGTATTATTATTATTATTATTATTATTATTATTATTATTATTATTATTATTATTATTATTATTACAAAAACAATTAATTTGGCATCCGTGTCAGCCATTTATCAGCTATTGTTAGCAGCGCGAACCTCGCATTGCCTTAATCGCTATGTAATTGGCGTATTACTGCGCAACAAAAGCTGTTCTTAATGCAACTTACGCTGTTATCGGTAAAGCCCTGAGCGGATGCGGATATCCGCGGATAAACCCGCGGATATCCGCAAAATTTTTCGCCATGCGGATAAAGTTTGCATGGCTGTGCGGATAGCGGATAAACTGCGGATAATGTTTGGAGAAAGTTTGCGGATAGTGTAAAGAATACAATCCGAACTTGTTTATTATTATTAGGACCCGGATGTGTATGACATAGCATATTTTTTCGTTACGTTCTTTTCATGACAAATGTAAGATGATGATTTAAGCTAATCTCGTTCAAATTATGTCATTTAGCATAATTAATACTCCAAACAGGAAAGGCTTGCAATTCTGAGTGTACAACATTCATTTTAAACATAGTACTTGACTAGCCTATGGAAACGACTTTTCCCCTCAAATGTCTAAATGTGTTGCTTTAATACTCTATGCTTTACTGTATCTAATTAAGATTATTATTGTAAAGCCAGTAAATTCGGTAACAGACGTGGGAATACGGAAAAATGACGTGCGGATGCGGGGCGGATGCGGATAACAGTCGTGCGGATGCGGGGCGGATGCGGGGCGGATGCGGATAACAGTCGTGCGGATGCGGGGCGGATGCGGATAACAGTCGTGCGGATGCGGGGCGGATGCGGATAACGGTTTGATTATCCGCGCAGGGCTCTAGTTATCGGATAATAACAAGCTATGAAGATCATCCTTCAGCATCAGGAAGTGCAATTGATGCGCTTTCGTTTGTCTCAAGCGTCAAGTTCACGTTACAATTTTTTAATTGACCTGTTGATGCATAAAACACCATTTGTAAATTTCCATGTTATCAACTCAACAATAACAAGTAGTTCCGGGAAGAACTAAAGCCTATTTTCGTATGTCCTACTTATGTTAATTGCCACTATAACACACACAAAAAACGTTTGATTGCTGTAATAGATTCGTAGATAATGAAAACCGACTAAATATTTCGGATGGTCGCCATGTTGGATTTTTATAACCGTAGGTCTTAGAGTTATGTACTGTTACATGAAGATTATTGTGTACGTGTAGTATTCAAACTTCAACCGCATGATTAGGACACAAGAAGTAAAAACGGCATTTTAAAATTTGTCACAGCTGCCATTTGTGGTTATGGAAACAATTGAAATAAATTAGATGTCAGTGGATTAACATTTATTTAAGGATTTACTGTACTAAGTTTCACTGCACTCGGATGATTAAATTGCGAGAAACATCCATGTGAATATTTATACTTCGCGTCGCCTCCATGTTGGATTTGTGATCACCAGGTTATTGAAAGTCCTATATGTGAACTTAGGTTCATAGCCTCTATGAACATTAACAAATTCAGTTTGATTACAGTAATAGATTCGTAGATATTGAGAACCGTCTAAATATTTCGGATGGTCACCATGTTGGATTGTTATATATATAGGCCATAGAGTCATGTACCATTAAAGGAAAATTATTGCGTAGGTTCATTATTCAAACTTTCACTTCGATCGCATGATTACGACACAAGAAATAAAAAAGTCATCTCGGCACGCCGGAAGGCGGAGGTAGATTTCACCGGACAAACTTGGGGATAGGCGAAAATAGGCAGAATATGCAGGTTTTCGTAGAAGGATCAGACCTCATTTATTGCGAGAAGGTATTTTATAATTGGAGCATAATTAACTTTGTTTTTCGTCATTTTAAGCTTATTTTAAACATTTTATTGTCTTATGGGAACGGTAACCTTCTTGTCATTTGGGGTCCATTTTTATACTTGTGATCACACTGTCCTTATGCAAGGTTTCGACACTGATGTGTAACTATGTAACGGTCTGTTACTTCTTCACGCAAAATTATATCTCCCGCAGAGATTTTGGTTGGTTCCTCAGTTTAGGGGCTGCGACAACGCGGTCATGTAACCCCGTGTACTTAGGGATGACTGTATTAGTCTGTAATTCAGGTAAGGACTGCAGACGGTCAATTTCAAGCAGTAGTTCCTAATGTTGCTACCAGGTACTACCGTCAACGACACCTAGCTGTGAACTTGGCTACTAGATGCCACCGCAACCAGCAACTCGCAATGAACGTTGGAACTTCCCCTCCAAAGGAAAGCATACTGAGGGATTTTTAGCGCTCTTAGAAAATCCGACGACTTCGGCCGGCTTTGAACTCGCGACCTTGGGCATAGACATTCAGCATGCTTGCTACCAGTTACGTCACCGAAGCCGCTTCACACTTAGTCAGATGGAATTCTGAATATGATCTCGTGCAAGTGCGTTATCTTGGCAACGTCTGATGGCTCATCCCTCATCAATTTAGTAGTGTTGCCATGGCAACCTCTGATAGCTCTTGGTATTTTCTTATAATTCCGAAATCATTTTTCTCATCCCTTGGCATAATGGTGGGTCATATCAAAAATTATTTCAGACAAAATTTTAGGTAATTATTAGGGGAATATTGTTCATTTGTACGGTTTTGATATTGTGCTTAAGAGAGATATGATTAATGTTTCCCGAAAAACCCACTTTCTCCCACCCCTTTGGTCAATGGTTGGTGCTATAAAAAAACTCTTCAAACATACATTTTTGGGCTTTATCCGACACATAGTATGAACGTTGAACGGATTCGATATTTCACATATTAAGAGAGTTATAGCAATATTTCACTTTTTCGAAAAAAGCCCCCCATTCCCCCCACCCCCTTTCTACCGATTTAGCCCAGTAACGAACTCGACCGAGATTTTATAGGTATACACATTCGGTAAAAAATTCAAAGTGATTGGTGCAAAATTACGGCAGTTATCGTGTCCACAAGAAACTGATATGCATATATATATCTATATATCTTCTAATATATAAAAAGTCCTCTCGGCACGCCGGAAGGCGGAGGTAGATTTCACCGGACAAACTTGGGGATAGTCGAAAATAGGCAGAATATGCAGGTTTTCGTAGAAGGATCAGACCACATTCATTGCGTGAAAGTATTTTATAATTGGAGATTAATTAACTTTGTTTTTCGTCATTTTATGCATATTTTAAACATTCTATTGTCTTATGATGACGGTAACCTTCTTGTCATTTGGAGTCCATTTTTATACTTGTGGTCACACTGTCCTTATGCAAAGTTTCGACAGTGATGTGTAACTATGTAACGGTCTGTTACTTCTTCACGCAAAATTATATCTCCCGCAGAGATGTTGGTTGGTTCCTCAGTTTAGGGGCTGCGACAACGTGGTCATGTAACCCCGTGTACTTTGGGTGAGTGTAGAATCTGTCTGATAAACGGTGTGGATTGTGATAGCTGTATTAGTCTGTAATTCAGGTAAGGAATGCAGACGATCAATTTCAAGCAGTAGTTACTAATGTTGCTACCAGATACTACCGTCAACGACACCTAGCTGTGAACTTGGCTACTAGATGCCACCGCAATCAGCAACTCGCAACGAACGTTGGAACTTCCCCTCCAAAGGAAAGCATACTGAGGGATTTTTAGCGCTCTTAGAAAATCTGACGACTTTGGCCGGCTTTGAACCCGCGACCTTGGGCATAGGAGTTCAGCATGCTACCAGTTAAGTCACCGAAGCCGCATCACACTTAGTCAGATGGAAATCTGAATCTGATCTCGCGCAAGTGCGTTGTCATGGCAACGTCTGATGGCTCATCCCTCATCAATTTAGTAGTGTTGCCATGTCAACCACTGATAGCTCTTGGCATTTTCTTACAATTCCGAAATAATTTTTCTCATCCCTTGGCGTAATGGTGGCTCATATCAAAAATTCTTTCAGACAAAAGTTTTAGGTAATTATTAGGGGAATATTGTCCATTTTGTACGGTTTTGATATTGTGCCTATTAGCAGAGATATGATTAATGTTTCCCGAAAAAAACACTTTTTCCCACCCCTTTGGTCAATGGTTGGTGCTATCAAAAAAACGTTTCAAACATAAATTTCTGAGCTTTATCCGACACATAGTATGAACTTTGAACGGATTCGATATTTCACATATTAAGAGAATTATAGCAATATTTCATTTTTTCGAAAAAAAAAAGTCCCCCATTTTCATCCCCTTCGACCGATTTAGCCCAGTAACGAACTCGTCCGAGATTTTATGGGTATACATATTCGGTAAAAAATTCAAAGTGATTGGTGCAAAATTACGGCAGTTATCGTGTCCACAAGAAACTGATATACATATATATACATATATTACATAAATTATATATAAACTTTTGAACTGACGGTGGTTTTGGGGTCTGGGGGATGTGAAAAGCGAAGATATGTCGAAATTTTCCGGAAATCGAAACATGGTACCCATTGCAATAGTTAGCTTTCTAATGAAATCTACCTAAAATACTGCCGTCAACGACACCTAGCTGTGAACTTGGCTACTAGATGCCACCTCAATCAGCAACTCGCAATGAACGTTGGAACTTCCCCTCCGAAGGAAAGCAAACTCAGGTTTTTTAGCGCTCTTAGTAAATCCGACGACTTCAGCCGGGTTTGAACCCGCGACCTTGGGCATAGAAGTTCAGCATGCTACCAGTTCCGATACCGAAGTCGCTTCCCACTGACATATGAAAACTGAATGTGATCTCGTGCAGTGGCGTTGTCATAGCAACTGCTGATGGTCATCCCTTATCAATTAAAAGTAAAGTTGTCATGGCAACCTCTCTTGGCACTTGGCATTTTCTTATAATTTAAATCATTTTGTTCACCCCGTGGCGTAATGGTGGGTCATATCAAAAATTCTTTCAGACAAAAGTTTTAGGTAATTATTGGAGGAATATTGTCCATTTTGTGCGGTTTTGATATTGTGCCTATTAACAGAGATATGATTAATGTTTCCCGAAAAACCCACTTTTTCCCACCCCTTTGGTCAATGGTTGGTGCTATCAAAAAACTTATTTGACATAAATTTTTGGCACTTATCCGACACATATTATGAACTTTGAAGGGATTCGATATTTCATGTATTAAGAGAGTTATAGCGATATTTCACTTTTTCGAAAAAAGCCCCCCATTTTTACCCCCTTTGACCGATTTTGCCCATTAACGAACTAGACCGAGATTTTATAGGGATACATATTATGTAAAAAATTCAAAGTGATTGGTGCAAAATTACGGCAGTTATCGTGTCCACAAGAAACTGATATATATATATAGATAGATAGATAGATACATATATACATAAATTATATATAAACTTTTGAACTGACGGTGGTTTTGGGGTCTGGGGGATGTGAAACGCGAAGATATGTCGAAATTTTCCGGAAGTCGAAACATGGGACCCATTGCAATAGTTAGCTTTCTAAAGAAATCTACCTAAAAAGTCTGTATGTATGTATGTATGTAAGTATGTATATATGTTGGTTCCGTATACAAATCTACACCGTTCCACCAATCTCAACCATATTTTGCATACACATAGTTTAGGACCCAGAAGGAACCGCTGGCTACATGAATTTTCGAGTCTTTCTCATTCTTCTGATTTCGGCCCTTTTTCACACAAAAACAGGCTAATCAAATCATAAAATATACTCATGAAGGAATGGCAAGGCAGATAGTTTCCATGGCAACATAGCTCAAGTCCAGACACGGCCGACTTGATGCCAATTGCGCTCAGCACTACCGGTATAGAAAATGAGGATCTTTACTTGAAATCCCGTTAGTTACTCAACTGCTCACACAGCATTGTCAACCGAGTTTAGCATAACAAAGACTTGACACTATCTTCTTTCTACTATATATTTTTCAAATACCACTCACTCACTCACTCACTCACTCACTCACTCATTCATTTATTCATCACGAAATCTCAGAAACCACCGAACGGATTGAAATGAAATCTGGTATGCAGCTTCCTCAAGGGCCGCAAATGCCCACTAAGAGAGACATTTTGGCTATTCAGGTTCTAAAGGGGTGTTAAGGGGGTAGACCTGCATTTAATTGAATAGCAGTATCTCCCGATTGGTTTCATGGGGGGATGTGATACTCGGCATATAAACTCATCATTAAAAATAAGAAGACATGTGTCTGAGGGTTTTTCGATGTGGTGTATATAATGAGGTGAAAGGGGTGAAAAGTGGGGATTAAAAGAATCTTAACGGAGCGTGTGTCTCTTAAACGACATAGGCGAGGAGTTTGAAACACAGCGAAAAATAATCAACATAAAAAAGAAGTAAATATGTGTTTGACAGTTTTTTCATAAATCCAATTTAAGGGGAACATGGGGAGATATGAAATTCTGGGGGGGGGGGGACAGGAAAGAAAGTGTCC
This sequence comes from Meconema thalassinum, assembly GCA_946902985.2. NCBI lineage: Eukaryota > Metazoa > Arthropoda > Insecta > Orthoptera > Tettigoniidae > Meconema > Meconema thalassinum. The sequence continues at coordinate 393,865,520 of OX336391.1, forward strand.
TAACTGATTGACGGACTGGCTCACTCATCAAACTCAGGGGGAAAAAAACTGCTTTAAAGTAAGTAAATAGCTGTTCGACAGGTTTTTTTCATAAATCAAATTTAAGGGGTTCATGGGGAGGGGTGAAATTCTGAAAAAAGAAAATTGAAAGAAAATGTCCAGACTCACTCACTTTCTCACTCACTAATCATCGCCTAGCCAAAATTATTGAAGTTAGAAACATGACAGTTTGGGGATATGTTCATTGTATGTCAAAACTGTCTACTAAGGGAGGATTTTCGGATATTCAGGTTCTAAAGGGGTCTTAAGGGGATTAAACCTGCATTTCATTGAATAACAATATCTCCCGATTGGTTTCATTGGGGGATGTGATACACGGCATATAAACTTATCATTAAAAAGTAACAAGACACGTGTCTGAGGGTTTTTCGATGTGTTTATGAGGTTAAAGGGGTGAAAAGTGGGGATTGAAAGATTCCTAACGGAGCGTGTATCTCTTAAACGACATAGGCGAGGAGTTTGAAACTCAGCGGGAAAAAAAATCAGCATAAAAATAAGTAAATATGTGTTTGACCGCTTTTCCATAAATCTAATTTAAGGGGCCCATGGGGAGGGGTGAAATTCGGGGGGGGGGGGGGACAGGAAAGAAAGTGTCCTAACTGATTGACTGACTGACTCACTCATCAAACTCAGGGGGAAAAAACTGCTTTAAAGTAAGTAAATAGCTTTTCGACAGTTTGTTTTTCAATCAAATTGAAGGGGTTCATCGGGAGGGGTGAAATTCTGAAGAAAAGAATGAAAGGAAATGTCCTGACTCATTCACTCACTCATCATCGCCCAGCCGAAAATATTGAAGTTGGAAACATGACATTTCGGGGATATGTTCGTTGTATGTCAAAACCGTACACTAAGGGAGGTTTTTTGGATATTCGGGTTCTAAAGGGGTCTTAAGGGGGTTAAACCTGCATTTCATTGAATATCAATATCTCACGAGTGGTTTCATTTGTGGATGTGATACTCGGCATATAAACTAATCATTAAAAATACGCAGACATGTGTCTAAGCGTTTTTCGATGTGGTGTATTATTATGAGGTGAAAGGGCTGAAAAGTGGGGGTTGAAGGATTCCTAATGGAGCGTGTAGGCCTATCTCTTAAACGACATAGGCGAGAAATTTGAAACTCAGCGAAAAAAAATCAGCTTAAAAAGTAAGTAAATCGGTTTTCGACTGTTTTTTTCATAAATTAATTTAAGGGGCCAATGGGTTGGGGTGAAATGCTGGGGAAAAAAATGAGAGAAAGTGTCCTAACCGACTGACTCAGGGGAAAAAGACAGCTTAAGAAATAAGTTAATAGGTGTTCAAGCGTTTTTTAATCAATCCAATTTAAGGGGCCCATGGGGAGGGGTGAAATTCTGGTAAAATAAATGAAAGAAAATGACCTGTCTGACTCACTCACTCATCACGCCCAGCGAAAACTATTAAAGTTGGAAACATGAAATTTTGGGAATATGTTCGCTGTAGGTCGAAAACGTTAACTAAGGAATGATTTTTGTTTATTCGGGTTTTAGAGACGTGTCAAGGGGGTAAACGTGCATTTCATTGAATAACGATATCTCATGAGTTGTTTGTTTGGGGATGTGATATTCGGTATATAAACTAATCATTAAAAATAATCAGACATATGTCTAAGGGTTTATCGATGTGGTGTATATTATGAGGTGAAAGGGGTGAAAATTGGGGGTTGAGGGATTCTTGACGGAGCGTGTATCTCTGAAACGACATAGGCGTGAAGTTTGAAATTCGGTGGGAAAAAACAGCTTAAAATACAAGTAAATAGGTGTTCGAACGTTTTTTTTTCATAAATCCAATTTAAGGGGCCCTTGGAGAGGGGTGAATTTATGGGGGGAAAAACCAGGAAAGAAAGTGTCCTAACTGATTGGCTCACTTACTCACTCATCAAACTCAGGGGGAAAACAGCTTTAAATAAGTAAATAGGTGTTTGACAGTTTGTTTCATAAATCCAATTTAAGGGGTTCATGGGGACGGGTGAAATTATCAAAAATAAATGAAAGAAAATATCCTGACTGACTCACTCACTCATCATCGCCCAGCCAAAATTATTGAAGTTAGAAACATGACATTTTGGGGATATGTTCGTTGTATGTCGAAAACGTCCACTAAGGAAAGAGTTTTGGATATTCAGGTTCTAAAGAGGTGTTATGGGGGTAAACGTGCTTTCCATTGAATAACAATATCTCACGAGTGGTTTCATTTGGGGATGTGATACTTGGCACATATACTAATCATTAAAAATAAGCTGACACATGTCTAATGGTTTTTCGATGTAGTGTATATTATGAGGTGAAAGGGATGAAAAGTGGGGGTTGAAAGATTCCTAACTGAGCGTGTATCTCTTAAACGACATAGGGAGGAGTCTGAAACTCGGAGGAAATCTATCAGCTTAAAAATAAATAAATAAATAAATAAATGAATAAATAAATAAAATAAATAGGTGTTCGACCGTGTTTTCATAAATGCAATTTAAGGGGCATATGGGGAGGGGTGAACTTCTGGAAGAAAAACGTCCACTAAGGAAGGATTTTTGTATGTTTGCTCTCATCGACCAACCAAAACTATTAAAGTTAGAAGAATGATATTTTGGGGATATGTTTGTTTGTTGTGTGTCGAAAACGTCTACTAAGGAGGGATTTTTGGGTATTCAGGTTCTAAAGGGGTGTTAACGGCGTTAAACCTGCATTTCATTGAAAAACAATATGATACGACTATGACGCGAGCGAAGCGAGGCTAAAATTGAGATGGTGTGTGTCTGTGTATTACTCAATCTCGCAAGTACCACTGGTCCGATTTACGTGAATTTTACATGGAAGTAGCTGATTTACCTGGTTAACATATAGGTTACCTTTGATTTCAATACTTTGCACTATTTAAAATGGCGACCATTTTAGTGACGTCACTACACCCTTTGTTTTCAAACTTTCATATTTCCATTTCAAATAAAATGAGAACGCTAAGAAATAGCAAACTTTTGATGGCATATGCGAGGTTTAAAATTACATTTTCTATCCGAAAGGTATCTGTAACTGTTAGCGAGTAAAACCTAAATTTGTGCTATAAAACACGGTCAACGCCGAGCGCTGTAGTTGGACAAAATGTTCCATCCTTAATCTCCCTCTGCGCAGCACCTCGCCTATCCCCTGTTTTAACTGTCACCTTCACATTTTAATTTATTTATGACGCGTAGCGAAGCACGGGTACTTCAGCTAGTATATATATATATGTATACACATATACATACATAAATTATATATGAACTTTTGAACTGACGGTGGTTTTGGGGTCTGGGGGATGTGAAACGCGAAGATATGTCGAAATTTTCCGGAAGTCGAAACATGGTACCCATTGCAATAGTTAGCTTTCTAATGAAATCTACCTCTGGTTGGTTCCTCAGTTTAGGGGCTGCGACAACGCGGTCATCTAACCCCGTGTACTTTGGGTGAGTGTAGAATCTGTCTGATAAACGGTGTGAATTGTAATGGTTGTTTTAGTCTGTAATTCAGGTAAGGACTGCAGACGGTCAATTTCAAGCAGTAGTTCCTAATGTTGCTACCAGGTACTACCGTCAACGACACCTAGCTGTGAACTTGGCTACTAGATGCCACCCCAACCAGCAACTCGCAACGAACGTTGGAACTTCCCCTCCAAAGGAAAGCATACTGAGGGATTTTAGCGCTCTTAGAAAATCCGACGACTTCGGCCGGCTTTGAAACCGCGACCTTGGGCATAGACATTCTGCATGCTACCAGTTACGTCACCGAAGCCGCTTCCCACTTAGTCAGATGGAAATACTGAATCTGATCTCGTGCAAGTGTGTTATCTTGGCAACGTCTGATGGCTCATCCCTCATCAATATGGTAGTGTTGCCATGGCAACCACTGATAGCTCTTGGCATTTACTTATAATTCCGAAATCATTTTCCTCATCCCTTGGCATAATGGTGGGTCATATCAAAAATTATTTCAGACAAAAGTTTTAGGTAATTATTAGGGAAATATTGTCCATTTCGTACGGTTTTGATATTGTGCCTATTAAGAGAGATATGATTAATGTTTCCCGAAAAACCCACTTTTTCCCACCCCTTTGGTCAATGGTTGGTGCTATAAAAAAAACTCTTCAAACATAAATTTTTGGGCTTTATCCAACACATAGTATGAACGTTGAACGGATTCGATATTTCACATATTAAGAGAGTTATAGCAATATTTCACTTTTTCGATAAAAGCCCCCCATTCCCCCCCCCCCTTCTACCGATTTAGCCCAGTAACGAACTCGACCGAGATTTTATAGGTATACATATTCGGTAAAAAGTGATTGGTGCAAAATTACGGCAGTTATCGTGTCCACAAGAAACTGATATATATACTTTTGAACTGACGGTGGTTTTGGGGTCTGGGGGATGTAAAACGCGAAGATATGTCGAAATTTTCCGGAAGTCGAAACATGGTACCCATTGCAACAGTTAGCTTTCTAATGAAATCTACCTCTGGTTGGTTCCTCAGTATAGGGGCTGCGACAACGCGGTCATCTAACCCCGTGTACTTTGGGTGAGTGTAGAATCTGTCTGATAAACGGTGTGAATTGTAATGGCTCTTTTAGTCTGTAATTCAGGTAAGGACTGCAGACGGTCAATTTCAAGCAGTAGTTCCTAATGTTGCTACCAGGTACTACCGTCAATGACACCTAGCTGTGAACTTGGCTACTAGATGCCACCCCAACCAGCAACTCGTAACGAACGTTGGAACTTCCCCTCCAAAGGAAAGCATTCTGAGGGATTTTAGCGCTCTTAGAAAATCCGACGACTTCGGCCGGCTTTGAAACCGCGATCTTGGGCATAGACATTCTGCATGCTACCAGTTACGTCACCGAAGCCGCTTCCCACTTAGTCAGATGTCAAAGTCAACCCCTGGCACCATCCAGCCCATGACGGGCTAAGGTCGACCAAGCGACCGCTGCCCAGCCATTTGGCCTGCAGATATTGGGGTGACGCGTGATCAGCGCGTCGGGTCCCCTCGGCCGTTAATCTTGGTATTCGTGATCGGGGTGCTGTCTCACTGTCAGACAGCTACTCAATTGTCCTCACGAGGCTGAGTGCACCCCGTTCCTACCCTCACGTCAGTTTTAAAATCCCTGACAGAGCCGGGGATCGAACCCGGGGCCTCCGGGTGAGAGGCAGGCGCGATACCCCAACACCACGGGGCCGGCTTAGTCAGATGGAAATACTGAATCTGATCTCGTGCAAGTGAGTTGTCATGGCAACGTCTGATGGCTCATCCCTCATCAATTTAGTAGTGTTGCCATGGCAACCTCTGATAGCTCTTGGCATTTTCTTATAATTCCGAAATCATTTTTCTCATCCCTTGGCGTAATGGTGGGTCATATCAAAAATTCTTTCAGACAAACGTTTTAGGTAATTATTAGGGGAATATTGTCCATTTTGTACGGTTTTGATATTGTGCCTATTAAGAGAGATATGATTAATGTTTCCCGAAAAAACCACTTTTTCCCACCCCTTTGGTCAATGGTTGGTGCTATAAAAAAACTCTTCAAACATATTTTTGGGCTTTATCCGACACATAATATGAACGTTGAACGGATTCGATATTTCACATATTAAGAGAGTTATAGCAATATATATATATATATACATAAATTATATATAAACTTTTGAACTGACGGTGGTTTTGGGGTCTGGGGGATGTGCAACGCGAAGATATGTCGACATTTTCCGGAAGTCGAAATATGGGACCCATTGCAATAGTTAGCTTTCTAATGAAATCTACCTAAAACTTAATTTTAAAATTCGCACAGCCACCCTCTTGAGGTTACGTAAACAATAGAACTAAATTAGATACCAGTGCATTACAATGTGTATAAACATTTTCTCTACCAAGTTTCATTGCATTTGGATCATTAAATCACGAGAAAAGTCTATTTGAAACTTTCAACTTCGCTTGGCCGCCATGTTTGTTTTGTAGTTAACCGGTTTTTGAAAGGCTCATGTATGAACTTCCAGTAGTGCCCTTTATCTCCGTACAAAATTTCAGAGTGATACCGGTAATAGTTTCAGAGGTATAGAATGCCGGTGAAATATTTCGCACAGCCGCCATCCTGAAGTAAACAATTGAACGAAGTTAGATGTCGGTGGATTACAATGTGTATAAACATATACTGTACCAAGTTTCATTGCGTTTGGTTAGTTAAATCACGAGAAACGTCTATTTAAAAGTTGCAACTTTCGTTGGCCGCCATGTTGCTTTTGTAGTTACCAGGTTTTCAAAAGTCACGTAGGTAAAATGCTAGTAGTTCGCTTGATCACCGTACAAAATTCCAGGGTGATATCGGTAATAGTTTCGGAGATATTGAATGCTGGTGAAATATTTCGCACAGTCGCCATGCTGGATTGGTGAGACGTAACAAAATTTGAATGGCACGGTCAGGGTCGTCCGGAATATTGCTATGAATTTACTGAGTTTCATTGAAATCGCTCCAGCCGTTTAGTTTATATTGGGGTGGGAGGGGGGGGGGGCGGCACACACACACACACGAATCACACATACGCACGCACACACAGACAGGCACACGGACAAAAGGTGATCTCATAAGCCTATTTTTTTTCATAAATGAAAATAGGCTAAAAATAGGCGGTGTCCATTTAAACACACATAAGTTTATGTTGAACTTCATATTTGCTTACGTTTTTGAATGACCCATATTATTTACTTTAATGAGCTCCTTCTTTTCCTTCATGCCCGTGAAAGTCGTATTTCAATATGCATTGTTGTTTCAGGTATATTTTTGGTGGAAGGCTTAAGTGGACCACCCTGTATATACTGTTCATTAATTCAGGAATGCTTTATAAATTACCATTTCACATTGTAAATGAGCTGGGAATGGTTTCATCACATCGGGAAAGTCGATAAACCCTGAATTTCTCGCGACTTTGATTATGAGAAATCCTCTCCATAACCTACTTGTATCATTGCTTGGCTTCAGATACTGTAGTTGTCGGTAGGGATAGAAAGGTCAGTAGGATTGTAGATCTCTCACCGTATAATTGCCAGTTGTCTGCTCGCTCTAGCCTGCGCCTCCTCGTGTATCATTGGCCAGCAAAGCGATAATTACTCTTCCAGTATTTAGACCTAATTACCTTGTCACGAAACATAAGCAAGGATATAATTATTATTTTTAAATTTACAACACAAAGCTCATACATTATTAGGAGACCTTAATGTTACCAATGGCTTGCAACACTCACCTCTTCTCCTGACCAACCAAGGTATCAGACCTTAAATGGTGAGTGGAGGAATTACACTGATATGCAACCATTTGCTACAGAGAAATTGTTCATATTTTTCAGTTCCCCCTTATGGGTAAGCCTAGTTTCGTTGGAAATTAATGAAAATGTCTAAATAATTTTCCGGCCCCGTGGTGTTGGGGTAGTGCGGCTGCCTCTCAGCCGGAGGCCCTGGGTTCAATTCCGGCTCCGTCAGGGATTTTAGAAACTGACGTGAGGGCTGGAACGGGGTGCACTCAGCCTCGTGAGGACAATTGAGTAGCTGTCTGACAGTGAGGCAGCGCCCCGATCACGAAAACCAAGATTAACGGCCGAAGGGACCCGATGCGCTGATCACGCGTGACCCCAATATCTGCAGGCCAAATGGCTGGGCAGCGGTCGCTTGGTAGGCCTAGGCCCTTCATGGACTGTAGTGCCAGGGGGGGGTCTAAATAACTTACTGAAATTAAGGTGCTATCTGACATTTGCCTGGGGGAGTGTGGGAAAATTCCCGGGAAAGCCACAGTCGGGATAGCCGCAGTCAGCACCGGGAATCGTGGAACCACCCAGGCATTCGCCTGAAGTAGAAGTGGGAAACCAAGGAAAACGACTTCCAGGATTTCTTGGAAGAGCCAGGAATAGAACCCGAGCCACCACGGTAACAGCTATGAGTGCTAGCCAATACGCCCTCAGTAATAGGACTTATAATTAAACACTAAGCTCCTACGCCGAGTGTACAGTATGAATGCAATTTTCCTACTTATGACAGAGTTTGATGGTGGTGTATTAGTTATACAAGAAAAATTAAGTCGGTCTGTCAATATTTATTAAGATAACAGTTTAGTACGTTGAAGTAGTGTGATAAGTATATATTTTTCAATTGAACTTTTTTTTAAAACTGACTTATCCTCCCAGCTCGGCTCCCTCCACGGACTCTGCGCAGGATCAATCATCTACCGCCACAAGGACATTGTCCTGGAGCTGAAAGCTGGACGCATTTTGTCTTGTCAGCAGATGCAACTGGGGATGGTGACAGGCCAATCCCCCAGGAGACCGCTCGGGTCTAATATGAAGGAAAGGTCTGGGAAGGAAGTAGGCCGTGGACCTGTTGAAAGGAACCGTCCCGTCATTTGCCTGGGGATGAAAATGGGAAACCACTGAAAACCATTTTAGGACGGCTCAGGTGGAATTCACACCCATGCTCTCCCGATACCAGCAAGTCACGAGGTGGCACGTTGGAGCCCTTGGCAACCGCGGTCGGTTTCTAAAAGAAATACAAAGTAGGCTGATATAGCATTTGCACGCCATTCTTCAATTTTCACTCAAGACACTTGAGAGATTTTAACTACTGAGCTATCTAGTTCTAGGCTAAAACCTAACATCTATTTCTTTTTAGTGTTAACGACCTCAACTCATAATCACTTCAATAACAATGAGAGGAAACGCGTACAATGTAGTGTGCATCTTTATTTCGTGACAGGAAAAATGGAATACAGTGGACCCCACGGGTGTACGGTTACGGGTAAACGCACTTCACGCGCAACACGCACGAACACACAGGCCTGCGTGACATTCGCATGATGCAATGTCAAGTTATTAATATCTTTCCTAGGGCTTCGTATAGGCTATAACAATAATGAGTTCGTTGTTGTTAACTCATGTATGGCCTTGGCGACATTGTGGTCATGACGCCTCGTGTACTCAGGGGCTGGCTGAAATATCTGATAACCTGTACCATTGCGATAGCTGTAGTGGTGTGTGTAGGTGTTTGAAGTTAGAATTTGGAAGGGAGCAGCCATGACCATAAGCTTGGTAGCACTTCAGTTCTATACCACTCGTCTACTGAGTTTGGATGTAGTCTACCAGATTTAATTAGGGGATACTCTGGCCACATGGCCTTTTGCTTTAAAGCAATGAGCTACCTTGTCAGGTGTGGATCCAGGGGTGGCGCAAATGGTCTTCACCCTCCCCAGACGGTTTTAAACCCTTAAACTTCTCAAGAGCAACATCTCTGTGCCCGGACGTCTCCGAAATTACAGGAGATAAATGGGATGTGATTATTGTTAGACTACCGTACTATTATTATAATTTTATTAATATTATTATTATTATTATTTCTCCGTTATGCCCATTCACAGAGCGCGTTGGAACTTGTTAGTTAGTTAGTTAGTTAGTTATTGTTGTTTTAAGGGGCGGAACTACGAGGTCATCTGCCCCGTTGGAACTTGTTAATTGGTTTAATGCCTGTTGCCTTCTACCTCTCCCGAAATCTCTTCATGAACTTGTAGGCGCCGCTAGTGGACAAAAATACTAATATATTTATTAAGACGCGCTCGAGAGAGCAACAAACCTACAATACATGTCACCTTAGACAGTTAAAGAATAATAATAGTATTCAACCGGAAGGGACTCACGGACAAACTAGAAGTACAGGAGAGAAAGATAATGAGGAAGATATTGGGGCCTGTTAAGGAAAGTCATGAATACAGAAGGCGGCCTAATCAAGAGTTCTACACGTACTGTGAAAGAATCACGGATATTGTTAGGAAACGACGTCTAGCATTTTATGGACACGTCTACAGGATGCATCCTACCAGGTTGACCAATCAGCTCCTCGGTTACTGGCAAAAGCGAAAGACCAAATCACCATGGTTGTGGGAAGTGAGCAAAGATCTGCAAGAACTTGGAGGGACGGAAAGAGACTTAAAAGACCGGATATCTCTCAAGAAGATGCTTCAGCAATTGAGGTTCCAGGACAAACCGCTAAGAATGAAAACAGGTGCCCTCTGGACCCAGGAGAGGAGGGAACAACACAGCCAGAGGATGCGTAACTACTGGGCAAACATCAAAGCGCACTCCAAATGTAACAGTTGAATGTCGTGGTCCTTAGATGGCCTATACGAAACAAGAAGAAGAAGAAGAAATAAAGTACGAATCTCTCCTGTATTCTCTGAGAGATTTTGGTTGGTTGGTTCCTCAGTTTAGGGGCTGCGACAACGTGGTTATGTAGCCGCGTGTACTTGGGGTGTGTGGACGTAGAATCTGTCTGATAACCGGTGATAATTATTGTGATGACTGTGTGTTACTGTTTTTTGTTTTGTTTTTAATTCAAGTAAGGACTGCAGACTTTGAATTTTTCAAATACTGTAGTTCCTACTTTTGCCGCCAAATGCCACTCCGTACAAGAATGAGTACTAGTTTTGAGACTTATTGATGTGGCTGTAGTCTGTAACAAGGATCACTTCTGTAAGTTTCTCTTTGGTTGTTGTTGATGGGTTTTTGGTAGTGTGCCAAGAATTCCATACTTCAGTGCTAAATAATATAAAAATAAAATCAAAGTTATTCATTTTATAAGTGATTTGCTGTTAATGCTATGTCAACAAACTCACTGTGTTGCTTCTTGCGTTCTTCTGTCCATCTTGTGCCAGTCCTAAATTTCACCCTAAATGCGTACCTATTTACAGAGATTCTGAAAATTTCTCGGGTTTTAATTATGTTCAACTATTTTAGGCCCCCCTTGTTTCCTCCAGCCAATTCAGCCTCGAGTTCTTTGTAATAATTATATGGAATAATCTTTTTGTTAGTCCATTGTTGTCCATCGTAAATATGTGCCCAAAAAATTCCAAACGTCTCTTGCATACAGTGTCCGTGAAACTGTCAATGAGATTATAGAGGTCTGCAGTTCGTCTCTTGATCCTAATTCTACTTTCTTGTGTTGGGCCGAATATTTTTCTAAGAATTTTGCGTTCTTGCTTTTCAATGTCTGCAATTTTTGGATGGCCTCCTAAAGTTATGGTTTCAGAGGCATATAGAGCAGTCATGGGCAAAGTACGGCCCGTGGGCCAAGTGCGGCCCTTGAGCTAGTCTAATCCGGCCCGCGACATGGTTTCGAACTGTACTACCTACAATTACACATAGAATTTCATGTTCTGTGTGGCTAGAAGTGAAAAACTATTTCAATCCCGTGTTTATGCGCTTGGTGTAATATCTTTTTGTGCGAAAAATCTCCACGACGAATTTGAATGAAGATTTCAGAACTTCAAAGTTATTGAACAGGACTTGGACCGTTGGACGTTTTCAGTATGCCATTTAATGTTGAGTGTGAAACAGTAAAATCAGAGTTGCAGCTAGAACTGATTGAGTTACAATGTAACAACGATTAGAGCAACTATTCATCAAAAATTGAGTTCTACAAGGCCCTATCAAAATCAAGCTTCCCAAACTTGATATGTGATGCACAAAAGATAACTGCCTTGTTCGCAACTTACTACAGTGCATCTGTGAGCTGGTGTTTTCTACATTGAAGCATCGCAAAAATAGCGTAAGAAATAGATTGACAGACCACCATTTAGCTACGCTCATCCCAGTTTCAACCAGATTATGAAAAACGTTTAGAAGCACAGACAGTGTCACTTGTCGCATACTCCTTCCTCTTCTAACACATAATGAATGTGTGTTCTTTTTTCCTACGTTTTCTACCCTTTGTATCCTATACGTTTTGTTTGATTTACAATTCAGAAATAAGAAGTTTATAATTTATCTATAAACATGTGTTGTTCTTTTTTTTTTGCCCGCCTAGATTATTTTGTATTGCATCTATCCCTGCCCCTAAAAAGTTTGCCCATACCGTATCTGATATACAGTAGAGCTTCTGGGAGAACAACGGTTTTGTAATGTTTCAATTTTGCATATCGTGGCTACACTCTTTTATTGTAATGATTCCACGTTAGGCTGAATGCCATTCGAAATCTTGAGGTTGTTTCTCTGTTGGCCAAACTGTCCAATCCTCGTGGTAGAATTATTTCTCCAATATATTTAAACCTGTGAGATCATCCCATAATTATGCTGTTTCAATTTTGTCTTCCTTGCACTTTTGCCGAAAGTTCCCCATATACTTGGTTTTCTCAAATGTTCTCTGAAGGCCTGCCTGTGACGCTATATAGGCTACTACCGTATGTAACCTCTCGACAGCATACTTAAGTTTCCTCATCATTATTATTATTATTATTATTATTATTATTATTATTATTGTCAGCCCCGTGGTGTTGGGGTAGCAGGCATGCCTCTCACCGGGAAGCCCCGGGTTCGATTCACGGCTCCGTCAGGGATTTTAGAAACTGACTTGAGGGCTGAAACGTGGTGCACTAAGCCTCGTAAGGGCAAATGAGTAGCTGTATTTTCAGGGAGGCAGCGCCCCAGTCAAGAAAATCAAGTTTAACGTGCTGGCCATGCATCACCCCATAATTTGAGGTACAACAGGGGTCGCTTAGTAGGCCAAGGTCCTTCAGGGGCTTAGTCACTGCCATCGTAATGTACGTACAAGCAATCATGCAGCGACTCGGACGAATTGATCAGCTGATAGGTAGGGCGGTAGAGATGGAAGAGGGACCCGATGCGCTAACCACGCATAACCACAATATCTGCAGGCCAAATGGCTGAGCAGCGGGCGCTTCATGGGCTGTAGTGTCAGGGGTTATTTAGTAATAATAATAAAACTTTTAAAACTCTCCTTCCATACTATTCTTATAATTTATTTGCTTTTAAGTATTCCCTTCTCGAGTGGTTGTAACTCTGGCGTCTACATTTTAAGAGCTTAATTTTATAGCAATTGGAGTTAACCGAGTTCAATTTTGAGGTGAACTTAGATCAATACACATTTTGTAATCTAGTGCCATTTTTCTGGAAAATATAGTTCCGATATTCACAATAGTTAACTATTTGCATAGGTGAATCAATTGTTCAAGTACTCACAATCAATCTTTTGAGGCTTAGAGTGCCGGTATGGCATAACACTGTAAGCAACCCCTACTAAAAAATAAAAAATAAACTGGTTATGTCACATGGGAGACGTCAGTTAAATAAAACGAAAATTGGATATCGGTATTCCAAACGGATATTCGTAAAATACATGGGTCTACATCACCACAAACACGCCAATATTAATCATAAACCATTTCCTTCAAAAATTTCAAAATCCTATGTATTTAGGACCAAATGAAGAAATTATTTCGAGATATTCCAAGAATACATTTATTGTATTACACATTTATGTTTAAGTAGGATCGTTCTTGCCGATAGCGATGAATATCCCGGAACTATTTTGCTCAGCACTTCCTTAACGTCGCCACCGTAGCGTAGCGATCAGCATGGTTAGCTGTCGCCCCGGAGGTCCTGGGTTCGATTCCCGGCTCTGCCACGAAATTTGAAAAGTGGTATGAGGACTGGAACGGGGTCTACTCAGCCACAGGTGGTCCAAATGAGTAGAGGGGGTTCGATTCCCACCTCAGCCACCCTCGAAGTGGTTTTCCGTGGTTTCCCACTTCGTCTTCGGGCAAATGCCGGGATGGTACCTACTGTAAGGCCACGGCCGCCTCCTTCCCTCTTCCTCGCCTATCCATCCCAATCTTCCATCCCTTCCCATCCCTCATGAGGCCCCTGTTCGTTTTGCAGGTGAGGCCGCCTGGGCGAAGTGCTGATCACACCTCCCCAGTTGTATCCATCCCTACCAGATCTTCCAGGCTCCAGGACACTGCCCATAGAGGCGGTAGTGGTGAGTTCCCTCGCTGAGTCCGTGGGAACCACCAACCTAGAGGGTAAATTGCCTAAATAAAAAAACAAAACAAAAACTTCCTTAACACTGCCGCTGTTCAAGTGACATAGGCCTACATCATTTTTTAAATTATTTTTATTATACCATTTAATTCTGGTTGATATTCTTTCAAGCATTAAACATTACGTTCAAACCAACATGTCTACCGAGGTTAAGTTTAGGGGCAGATGACCTCGCTGATCCACCCCTTAAAACAACAAATAAATAACGAGGTTAAGTTCGGTGGATACTAAAACTATTGGTTTTCCGAGGTTAAGTCCGGTGATACTAAAACCACTGGTTTGCTGGGTTTAGGTCTGGTGGATACTAAAACCATTGGTTTGCTGGGGTTAGGTCTGGTGGATACTAAAACCATTGGTTTACTGATGTTAGGTTCGGTGGATACTAAAACCATTGGTTTTCCAAGGTTCAATTCGGTGGATACTAAACCCATTGATTTACAGGCGTTAGGTCTGGTGGGTTCTAAAGTCATTGATTTACCGAGGTTAGGCTCGATGATAGTAAATTCATTAGTTTGTCGGGGTTAGTTCTGGTGGATACTAAAGCCATTGGTTTACTGATGTTAAGTTCGGTGGATACTAAAACCATTGATTTACTGAGGTTAGGTCCGGTGGGTACTAAAGCCATTGGTTTTCCGAGGTTAAGTCCGATGATACTAAAACCATTGGTTTGTCGTCGTTAGGTCTGGTGGATACTAAAACCATTGGCTTACCGATGTCAATCAATTTCGATGGATGCTAAAATCATTGATTTACCGAGTTTAGGTTATCGTAACAACCAGTGCTTATTTACTGTATTTGAGAATGGCACTGATACAATAAACACGTAAGCTGCTCATATAGAGGTCAGAGTGCAACATTAATGTAAAAAGCCAACCATAAACATAGGTCAGCGGTCTGAACCTTTCTGTGACTTTAGTTATATGTCACATTTATCGATGAACGATTGTATGTCAGGATGGCCGAGCGGTCTAAGGCGCCAGACTCAAGGGAAACCTTGCTTGCACAGCAAGCGATGAGGAATTCTGGTCCTCTCTGAGGGCGTGGGTTCGAATCCCACTTCTGACACAAATTTTTGATCAGTAGTTATCGCTTCTGTTGTATCGTATGATATAGCAATATCGTGCCCAAGCGTCAAATAGGCCCTAAGTTCGTGCCTAAACAGTGTACACCGTGAAAGATAATATTCTTATTTCATATACTGCTTATTATATCGGTGCTAATTTTGGTTGATTGACTTCCTACAGACATTTTTAGAGTTCACAACCTAAACGTCACCTCAAGTCCGTTCTTAAATACTGAGATAGTAGGGGAATAAAACCGTAGGACCTTGAGAGATACTACAGTACAGTATAATAGCTCAACAAGAAGAATCTTGATTACCGCGATATTCGCCAACTTAAGCTCATGAAAGAGAAATATTATATCTACGCAATGCAGTGGCGTCATTGTGGTTTGTGTCGCCCGGGGCAGTAAATCGTGGTGTCATCCCTGCATAAATTACAAGAAAAATGCTTGAAAAAGAAAACCACTTCTACATTTCATAATATTTTGGACCAGAATTAATTTCTTCGTGGTGTTTTATATTTCCAGTTGTATGCCTAGCTATAAAATGAACAACACAGTAGTGGGTACAAATCAAGTGGCACCAGGTTCGAAACAGAACAAAAGTAAACAGTAAAGTAAGGTTTACGGAGGAGGAGCCCGAACATATCCAGCTTGGGCTCCAGTTCCATCACCACTCTAGTTGTGATCCCAAGGGAAAACGAAATAATTAACTCGTCAGTTTAGTAGATTGTTGTGTGATTGTCATCTTACCAGGCAAGAATTCCTTTCAGAAAAGTCGATTCACCCCGAAAAGTAATCTTCTGCATGGTTATTATATTCCTAGTTAAACAACACGTATCTTATATTTCGGACCACTAGATAAATTAATCCGGAACCGCTTGAAGGCATAGGCCCTTCATAGGCTGTAGCGCCAAGGGAACTGTTTTATTTTATAGGATAAATCACCATGTGACGCGAACCCTCTGCCTGGTTCTCCAATGAACTCCAGGATAAGTTGTCATTTTTAACTATTGTCAATTTGTAGGATTAACTAGGTCAAGAAAAGTTGAAAAATATTCAAATGTTAGGAATGCACTGAGGAGTAACAATTTTGCCGGGAAGCGATAACGCAAGACACAACTAACCTACCGTGACTGTTCCTTCAAATTTTAAATTAATAAATTGTTACTCTAATCCGTTATCACTAATAAATAAAAACATGTAGGCCTATAGTCATTAGCAGGGGAAAGTAGGGAAATGGCGTACACATTACGAATTATTTTATTTTATTTTTGCTGAACAATGAACATTTTAATTTGTAGAGAACAATTATTAATGAATGGTTCAGAATGTACTGCCGACTATCCATTAGGGTCGTTCATAATTAAGCTACAGTATATTATAAAATGTTTAACCTTCAGTATATGGCGCATGGAGAAATAGCACACATTTATGCACATTAATTTTAAGACTGGAAATAAGGTAACATAAGAGGGAGGGTGAAAATAATCAGGTAAAGGAACTGAAAAAAGAAACAATCAGGATAGTCGCAGTCAGTGTCTTGGTTCGAATCTCTGATAATCTACCGTACATCTCCGCATTGAAGTATTATTATTATTAATAATAATAACATGAATATGAATAATAATATTCTCAGATCTCTTCAGCTGGATCTACAGTATATAGGCGATCTACTCTCTAATTTTGGCATTCAGTTTGCAGTGCCACCTTGCAGAGAAACCGGAACACTACTGGGTGACTTGTAGCTGAGATTTAATTCAAGTTATCTTGCAATCACCAAATGTGACACGAGAGACATCGTACGAGCCCACATCGTATGATTCAAAGAGTCATAAATCGGGAGTCGAATCCGTGATCATGAGTCAGATACTCTACCACTGAGGACGCTTGTAGTCTTTGTGCGTCACTAAACGCTCGCGGCTAAGCTACTGGGTGCCGTAAACTGACAATGAGCCAAAGGAACCTAATTGCATATTGGAGTAAGTTGGGGGCTATAAAGTACGCCTCTACCCCAGGTTGCCATTGTGGAATGTATGGCTTAGGCTACTATTTTCTCTGTCGTTGAATATTTGGAAGCCATTGTGTTAAAAAAATATTATTATCATTATTATTATTATTATCATCATCATCGTTTTGGAAGTCATTCATCAGTAATTGAAATAAATGCTCTTCAGTCAGTCAACGTGGTTTTACCCAATTTCCAGCAATAATCTGTCAATTATGTCACTGTTTCATGTGTGAACCGTCAGACCTGTTGGAAAGGGGTTGGGTAAGGGTGAACGGATGAGTTAATTACATACGGTAATCAATTGCTAATATGAGTAATTGCATGTTATAATATGTAATATATAATTAATCATATTACATTATGTCAACATGCGTTTTAAGTGGTAAATGAATACGTTAGCGACAGTATCAGTAGATTTATTAGCACGTGCTTGAGTAGGCCTACTGTGCATTCAAAAATTAGGCTCGGTAAAATTTTCGTAGTTTAATAATAATGACAATAATAATAATAGGCCCCTGTTCGCTTTGCAGGTGAGGCCTCCTGGGCATCGTGCTGGTCACACACCCCACTTGTATACCCGACCCATGTCTCAAGCTCCAGGACCCTGCCCTCAGTGGCGGTAGAGGTGGGATCCCTCACTTAGTCCGTGGGAAAAGCCTATCCTAGAGGGTAAAATGATAGCGAAAAAGCGATAATAATAATAATAATAATAATAAGGGTTTGTCTCTTTTGCTGGTGATTACAGACAGCTCATGGCGGGCGAATTGCTCAGATCCTCTTGAATGGTGACCCTGCGTGACGAACAATGTCTTGCGAAAGACAATGGTGATGCCAGCTGTCACGTACAAGAGATACTGTTTTTAATAATAATAGAAATGGACATCAAAGGCAGCTGTCTTTATGGGAAGGCCGGCAGGCAGGTGTGTTTCTGTCTCGTGGTTTCTTGTCACCACATTTCTGAGCAATGCTGGTAGCCAATGAGTGGTGACTAAAGCTCGGTGCAATTGGCGTTATAAAGGTTCAAATAGTCAGGTAAATAGGCACTAAAACAAGTTAAAAATATGTATTATCAGTATTATCAGCTTTGTAAGTTGACACCCAGAGGGTAGCTTGCATGTCGAATTTCGTTGTTCCTTGAATCACTAAGAAAGTCAAGGAGGTTAGATATCTAAGCTCCTTGAACATTATAGCGCTTTTTAGTAGAGAAATGAGGAACGTTGTGTTGGCGGAAACTCCCGAGATTAATTTATCCATTATGAACACAGCCTACTGAATTCAAATGAGTTCTTTGACATGCCAACATCGTATGACATGCGTGCCGTATTTTTGCCGCCTTTCAAAAATCACTTGCCACGGCCAGGAGCTAACCTGCAATCTTGGGGTTAGTAGACCGACACGCTATCCACTCACCCACCGTGGCAAGCTATTATCAGTAATGATAAGCACCTAATGACACGCGTACCGTTCGTGAAAAGTTTCAAAAAATCACTTTTTGGACTTTTACATATTATTATTTGGAGTTATCTCCCTCATAATATGGTTTGCATAGGTCAGGAAGCTTTTATCGCCCTCTAGAACAAAATTCTAGCAGCACCCTGCCGTATCTAAAAGTCGAAGCAGTTAAAAGGAACGTTTGTCCAAGCAATCATTCGTGCTACTCTCACATTACTTACAGGTCCTCCTCCAGTTTATGTACGGGATATTCTGAATCCACCCAGCTCTCATCTAAATACAGTAAGTTAGTCGAAAAATACTGAGCGGTGTATGGACAGTTTCGTCGCTATATTCTGTATAATTCACATAATGGCATTAGCTCACAATGTTTCGGTGAGATCTCTCCGTGCTAATATTGCAGCTGTCATAAAACAAAGTCATTATTACGAGTAATACAAGTGATGATTTAAAATGGTGACAGGGACTTAAACGACACTATTATAATGTTATAGTGTAATGTGCTGGATACTGACCCCTTTCTTAATAAATATAATGTACCACTTGCATTGCATTGCAGTGCCTCTGCTAGCAAACAACAATCCTATTAGACCAACTTTCAAAGTGAATGTTGTAATGATGAATAAGATACGGAACATATGAATCGTACAGTATATTCTTTTATTTCCAGCATCTTCCTTACATCCTTCGTTGTCCATCTCAAAACGGATGGTTGGGTCTATCACAATGGCTTTATGCGGCTGGCTATGGATGGCAACAATGTCTGCTCTTGGACTTCTTCATGAATTTGTCAACCTGATTCACGCAGTGCACAGGCCAAAACTGAACTCATTCTGGAGGCGTGTTTCACAGTAGTTCACTCTTGTGACACAATCCAAGCACATGTGCAAGGGTTTCAATCTCGCCACAGTCAGGTAGACGCTAGACGGCAGTGAGTTGTACTTGGGTTTCTGGCATGAACTGCTCGAAACACCGGGATATGGCATAACTCCTTTTTAGCCTATTTTCAATTTTGAAAAAATAGGCTTATGAGATCACCTTTTGTCCGTGTGTGTGTGCGTGCGTGTGTGTGTGTGTGTGAGAGAGAGAGAGAGAGGAGGGTGTGTGTGTCCCTAATAAATTCTATACGGCTGGAGCGATTTCAATGAAACTCGGTAAGTTCATAGCACTATTCCCGGCGACCCCGACCGTGCCCTTCAAATTTTGTTACGTCTCACCAATCCAACATGGCGGCTGTGCGAAATATTTCACCAGCATTCAATATCTCCGAAACTATTCCCGATATAACCCTGGAATTTATTACGGTGATAAAGGGAACTACTAGAAGTTCACCTATGTGACATTTGAAAACCTGGTGACTACAAAACCAACATGGCAGCCACGCGAATTTGCGACTTTTAAATAGACGTTTCCCGCGATTTAACCCACCAAACGCAATAAAACTTGGTACAGTATATGTTTATACACATTGTAATGCACCGACATCTAACTTCGTTCAATTGTTTACATAACCACAAGATGGCGGATGTGCGAAATATTTCACCGGCATTCTATATCTCTGAAACTATTAGCGGTATCACCCTGATATTTTGTACGGAGATAAAGGGCACTACTGGAAGTTCATCTATAAGACTTTCAAAAACCGGTTAGCTACAAAATGAACATGGCGGCCAAGCGAATTTGAAAATTTTAAATAGACCTTTCTCGCTTTTTAATGATCCAAACGCAATGAAATCTGGTACAGGAACTGTTTATATACATTGTAATGCACTGGTATCTAATTTATTTCAATTGTTTACATAACCTCAAGATGGCGGCTGTGCGAATTTTAAAATTAAGTTTTTATTTCTTGTGTCGTAATCATGTGATCGAAGTGAAAGTTTGAATAATGAACCTACGCAATAATTTTCCTTTAATGGTACATGACTCTATGACCTATACATTTAGCAATCCAATATGGCGACCATCCGAAATATTTAGACGGCTCTGAATATCTACGAATCTATTATAGCAATCAAACTGAATTTTTTTATGTTCATAGGGGCTATAAACTTAAGTTCACCTATAGGACTTTAAATAAGCTGGTGATCACAAATCCAACATGGCGGCGACGCGAAGTATAAATATTCACATGGACGTTTCTCGCAATTTAACCATCCGAGTGCAGTGAAACTTGGTACAGTAAATTCTTGTACGAATGTTAATCCACTGGCATCTAATTTATTTTAATTGTTTCCATAACCACAAGATGGCAGCTGTGCGAAATTTTAAAATCTCCTTGTTACTTCTTGTGTCCTAATCATGCGATTGAAGTTTGAATGCTACACTTACACAATAATCTTCATGTAACGGTACATAACTCTAGGACCTACATATATGAAATCCAGCATGGCGACCATCTGAAATATTTAGTCGGTTCTCAATATCTACGAATCTATTACAGCAATCAAACTGAAATGTTGTATGTTTATAGTGGTAATTAACATGCGTAGGATATATGAAAATAGGCTGCATAGTTCTTCACGGAACTACTTGTTACGAAATAAAATAGACCGCAACGGAGAACTCACTGCATTGGCTTTTGTTTTATACCTTGAGTATGTCTTTCTCTATACTATCATCCTGGAAGAACACGCTACCCAGGTAGTCTATTGTATCTAGACCCACCTGCTTTAATTGATTTCCTCCTACCTGGCATTTTATTTTCTTGCGTGTCTTGCTTACATCACTTGAGTGTCTAGAGTGCTGAATTACATTCCATACTTCCTACACACACGAATTCATGCTTTCCTTATATCAATGTAGGGAATGCTTATATGCGATCGGGGTAGCTATGAACACCAAGGGATCAGACGAAAAAGACGAATGAGTTTGAACCCACCTTCAAGCGTAATCGAAATGGTTTTCAGTGGTTTTAAATTTTCAACTTCAAGCAAATGTCTGGATGGTACCTTCCGATAGGCCGGAGCCGCTTCCTTCCACCTCCTTGCCCAGTTTCATGCATGTTCATGCATTTCATTTCTCATTCACTCCTTTCATGAGGTATGTCAGCAAGGATATTCAACAGTAAAAACCATTCGTCTGGAAATTGGAGTAATCAGAGTAGAATTGCAGACCCTGCAAAAACTCTGTATAGGCTATATCTCTAACTGCAAAACTGTTTACAGTCATAAAATTCTTACCTAAAACCTGAAGGGCACTGATCATATTGCTTCATTTTGTTTCAACCTTCCTAGAATTGGTGAGGACCTGTGTGCTGTGTGCTGGAAGCGAAGGAACAGAAGATGATGGATTGTTTCTGGAGGCGGGGTACCTACATTCCTCTCGTCTCTCCTTCTTGTGAGAGGTAATTCCCAACTAGACTACTGCTTGCATTCCAAGATGAACATTTACGAACATACCGGCCTGCATGATCGTCCAGTTTGTTAATATTGTTACTGTATTTTTATTATGGAACAGACATATTTTAAACAAAACTAAGAAACTTATTTACAGTTCATTGGTACAAAGTATTTTGTTATATGGAGCAGAAACGTGGACGTTAAACAGACAGCAAACAAACAAATTATTAGTAACAGAGATGGATCATTGGAGGAGGGCGGCAAGAAAATCAAGATTAGATAAAATTAGAAATTATGCAGGTTTAAAAATGTACTAGAAGTGGTTGACGAAAGAATATTACAATGGTTTGGACGTGTGAAAAGGATGCAGAATAGTAGAATTCCAAATTTAATGTTACATTGGCAAGCTGAAGGCAAACGGAAACGGGGTAAACCAAGAGAACAATGGATGGATGGTGTAAAGAGAAACATGGCTACCAGAGGCTTAAACCGAGGAAGATGGTGAAGACCGAAATTTGTGGAGGAGTAGAGTATTTTGGGGTTGAATGAAAACTACTGTATTGTAGAATATTCCTAATAAAGAATTATTATTATTATTATTTCTTGTATGCACACCTATTAGAAACCATCGCAAACGGCATGCTACTGCAAGTTGATGATATTCTAATAGGCCTATATCTATGTGGTGGGAAGGTTTTAATTCTTTCGAACTGTTGAGCAAGTGTTAGGAATGACACACTTTTGGACTTATGTCACTCTACTTGTGGGAAGATCCAATGCTTGCAGGATTATCTTCAGAGACGTCGGTTGTATTGAGATGATGAGTGGTACAGCAGTTGCCTTTTCCTGATGCCACATCTTTATTTCTTTGCCAACTCACTATATTCTCTAATTTTTTGACTGTACAACTGTTGAATGTTGTTTGTATTTGGCTCAGCAATGTCAATCAAATGCGTCAGCTCTTTTGGATTTTGTCCACAAGAATAATGCCTGGTCTATTAGCGGGAATAGTTTTACAGTATCTGTGATGACAGATCTGTCCCAATATAATTTGAGTGTCACTTTTAATAACTGTGGTTGGTGTATTCTTTATTGTTATTAATTATTATTAATAATAATAATAATAACAAAAAACATTTTAGGACTTGGGACATCCTTGTCATCAGCCCCGCCTACTTGGGTGCGTGTTGAGTTTGTCTGATAACCTGCGTCTCTAGTCTATCTAAATTGACTGACCAGGTAGGGGTAGAAAACCACGATGTTCCATCCCGTAAAACAACAATCACCACTAACACTTTGACCACCCGGGTAGCTCAGTGCGCGAACGCACAACGTCATGGGGCCAGACTATCTTCAGACTCGGGAACCATTCCGTCTTTAAATGGTTTTCCGTGGTTTCCAATTTTTAACTCTAACCTTGCCCAGTTTCATTTATTTTCATTCACTTCATCTTTAATTAACTCCACAAATGGGAATGACGTCAGGAAGGGTATTCAGGTGTAAAATCCATTCACCATTCATTTTTACCACATCTCCAACGGATTCTACAGGTTATAACTGCTTATAGGCCTATTGCATTGTGGCCAGGTGGCAAGATTGATAGTAGTGACTAGCATTCTTGGCTGACACCGTGGTGGAGATCCGGGTTCGATTTTGGCAAGAAATTTAATTCTGGTCTGAAGGCTGGAACGGAGTACACTCAGCCTCATTCACCAGAACTGATAATAAGTAGGTTCAAACTCCCACTTCAGCCATCTTAGAAGTGGTTTTCCGTGGGTTTTCCACTTTTACTCCAGGCAAGTGTCCCGGCACCAAAATTAAATACCGAAAACCTAGCCCTAATTAAAAATGCACACACTAGTACAGCCATCACAATGGCACAGGTAATCAGACAGATTCCACACATACAACAAAGTACACGGAGATACATGACATCAAAGTCACAAAGTCCCTAATTGAAACAACAACAACAACAAAGAACAGTTGTGACATTCAAAGCACAACTAGTTGTTAATTCATTTTAAAGGCTAGAGATATCTTGGTTATCAGCCTTGTGTAATTGACTCAGTAAGGAAAGCAATGGCATACTACCTCCCTCCTCACCTTGCCGACAATAGCTACCTTAGGTTTTGGGATTTCCTATCATGTAACCTACAGTGGTGCCTTTTTGGCGATTCAACCGGTCAAGTTCTATGCCCAAGATAGCGAGTTCAAACCCGGCCGAAGCCGTCGGATTTTTAAGAGCGTTAAAAATCCCTCAGTTTGCCTTCCTTCGGAGGGGAAGTAAAACCGGCGGTCCCATGTCATAGATTTATGGCATGTTAAAGAACTTTCCACTAATTATACCTGTGTGAAACTAAATTGCATAGGTTAAGAATGTAAACAACGCTCTTAGGTAGCTACGTTCGTTTTCAAGAGCCGACTGTGGTGGCGTCTAGTAGCTAAGTTCTGAACTAGGCCTAGTAGTCGTTGACGGTGGCGTTTGGCGGAAAAAGTAGGAACTATTTGAAAAATTCAAAGTTGCAGTCCTTACTTGAATTAAAAAAAAAACAGATACACACACTAATACAGTCATCACAATTAACACCGGTTATCAGACAGATTCTACACACACCCAAAGTACACGGGGCTACATGACCGCGTTGTCGCAGCCCCTAAACTAAGGAACCAACCAACCAACCGGTCAAGGGTGATAAACTGACAAGGCTTGCGCTTTACCTCACGCTGAGGGAAGGAGTCTCCAGTGGCTAGCTACGACTAGCCGAGATTATTCATGACATCCTGTGATCTGTGTGATAGCTGTCATCGCCACTTGTATATATTGTTGCCATTGGCATGTGAAATTGTCCAAAGTGATTCCGTTTTACTCCACGTGTTATTCAACAGGCGCTAGGAGCGGAAAATGGCACGATTATCTGGATAGTCAATAAACATAGGAAGTTGTCAAGTGTGTTTGGAAATGGTTGGTGGTTGGTTGGTGCCTCAGTTTAGGGGCTGTGATAACGCGGTCATGTAGCCCCGTGTACTTTGGGTATGTGTAGGATCTGTCTGATAACCGGTGTTAAATGTGATGGCTGTATTAGTGTGTGTTATATGTGATTCAGGTAAGGACTGCAAACGATCAATTTCAAGTAGTTCCTACTT
The DNA here is from genome assembly GCA_946902985.2 of Meconema thalassinum. NCBI lineage: Eukaryota > Metazoa > Arthropoda > Insecta > Orthoptera > Tettigoniidae > Meconema > Meconema thalassinum. The sequence continues at coordinate 393,890,493 of OX336391.1, forward strand.
TTGCTACCAAATGCTACCGTCAACGACACCTAGCTGCTACTAGATACCACCGCAACCGGCACCTGGTGATGAACGTTGGAACTTAATTGAGCGATAATCAAATCTAACCTACAAATTTATCTTCACGCAATTGTAGTTAGTGGAATGTTCTTTATGACATGGGCCCGCCCGCTTTGCTTCCCCTCCGAAGGAAGGCATACTGAGGGATTTTTAACGCTCTTAAAAAAATTCGACGACTTCGGCCGGGTTTAAACTCGCGTTCTTGGGCATAGAAGCTCAGCATGCTACCAAATACGCTACCAAAGTCGCCAATGTTTTGAAATAAAAATAGAAGACGTGGAAGAGACTAATTAAAGAGCACAAGGCCGAGAAAGGAAGTTTGAATTGAGGAAAAGTGCAAAATTTATTTTGGAAATGGGCCTCCGTGGCTCTGGCGGCAGCACGCCAGCCTCTCACCGCTGGGTCCGTGGTTCAAATCCCGGTCACTCCATGTGAGATCTGTGCTGGACAAAACGGAGGCAGACAGGTTTTTCTCCGGGTACTCCGGTTTTCCCTGTCATCATTTAATTCCAGCAACACTCTCCACTATCATTTCATTTCATCTGTCATTCATTTAATCATTGCCCCAGAGGAGTGCGACAGGTTTCGGCAGCCGGCACACTTCATATCCTCGCCGCTAGATGGGGGCTTCATTCATTCCATTCCTGACCCGGTCGGAGACTGGAAGCAGGCTGTGGATTTTCATTTCAAGGTCACGGGTCTCTTGGCTACATGTAGTAAACGGAAGCCTGAGTCTAAGGTGACGGAGATGGGGGTCACGGCAGATGAATGAGACAGTGAGATGGGTAAGATCCACCGTGAGGGTCCATAGAAGTAAAAGTACATTTAAAACAGAGCGTAAGAAAACAGAATAAAAATGGGAGAAAGAAAGGGGAGTATTCCGAACGAAGAGACACAAGAGCAGTTGTGGGGGTAGAGAGAAAGGTGGGCTACTTCCACCACAAATGTAAGGAGAAAGTGAAAGGAGTAGGCGAGTACCACTGCGAATCAGGGAAAGAGAGACTGGGGTGGGTAGAAGAAATAAGAAAGAATGAAGAAAATGTGTGTTTTTTTACCCCAAAAAATGAAAAAGAACTAGAGAAGGAGGAGGTATATCTCTAACTTCCTATTCCTCGTCTTAATATTCTTCTTCTAGTATGCAAGTAGTAGTAATGCAAACCCAAGACTTAATTCATATTTATTATCATCCATATCATTAGAAGTAGATGACCAAGATGTTAATCCCCTTAAATCAGCAACTACCGACACCATCAACGTAGCTCATTGAATGATTGAATAATCCAGAACTCGCGCTCTTTCTCAGATCCTCGATCAGTTCGGCACTCCATTGAATGCGTTGGGCGACAGCCGCACTACTAGTAGTGCCATCTAGTAGCATGCATGAGCGTTGATTGTGATGCTCAGTAGTGCGCGGGTCAGCAGACCAGCATTCCAAACGCGTATCTCTTTCCGTGCGTGGAGTTTTAGTTGACTTGTTATCAATCCCATGTACCTAGTGGATGTGTGTTGAGTTTATCTGCTCATTTAAGTACGTCATTAAAACGTTTTGTGTATGTATATTTGGTATTTAGAGTAACTTACAGTAGATTAATTTAGGTCTGTAGTAGGCCTATTGGCAGTTGGTTGCTGCGAAGGATACTTTTAGTCCTACTTAAACTAAACTAAACTTAAATTAAATATACTAAATAAACTGTGGTGATTCTAGTAGTGTCTATAACTTACACTTAACGACAGACAAAGCAACTTATTACAAATGAATACGCCTACTCATATACTGTATGTCATTCTTCTCAACTTCTATTTTTCGCAGTCAGTTGACCCGCCAGATAGGTTTTTCCCACGGACTCAGCAGGGATCCCACATTTACCGCCTCCAGGACAGTGTCCTGGAGCTTGACATCGGTTTGGGGGATACAACTGGGGAGGCGGGACTGGCGCTTAGCCCAGGCGGCCTCACCTGCAAAGCGAACAGGGGGCCTCATGAGGGATGGGACGGGATGGGAGGGGTGGACAAGGAAGGAAGGAGGCGGCCGTGGCCTGACGGTAGGTACCATCCCGGCATTTGCCCGAAGACGAAGTGGGGAAACCCCGGAAAACCGCTTTGAGGATGGCTGAGGTGGGAATTAAACTACTCTACTCATTTGGGTCACCCGAGGCTGAGTAGACCCCGTTCCAGTCCTCATACCACTTTTCAAATTTCGTGGCAGAGCCGGGAATCGAACCTCGGACCTTTAGGGTGGCAGCTAAGCACCACGGAAGCGTCTTCTTAACCTACCAAACTTATATACTAAGCAAACTAAAAGACTAGAATTTGAGTGGCAACTATGTGATATTAATTAAGCTACAAAAATTGCATACGGTAATAACAATTTATAAGGGTTTAACAAAGTTTTGCTTTATCCATTCACTCACACATTCATACACAAATTGTTCTAATTGGCCTCCAAATTCAAGAGGAAATGGTATATTGGCTTTCACTGAGTTTCAAGAGGAAATCTTTAAATGCACGTTTGAAAGTTGTTATGGATGCACAATTACTAATGTCACGAGGACAATTATTCCAAATTCTAGTTCCTGACACGAGGAAAGAGTCACTGAAGGCAGATAGGAATTGCTATTATTAGGGCCAGGTGTTAGAGTAAGTTCCTCGGGAGTTGGAATAAGATAGGCTACATTTTATTTTTATTGATTCATTTAAGGGCTTTGTGACATCATGGTCATGTAGGTCCGTTATCGTGATGGCTGTATTAGTGTGTGGACACAACATTGTATATTAAATCACAACAATAGCATACATACTTAGAAGGAGTTTACTGATATTCACCTCCACTGGGCTGGCACCTGTCACATCGTTGAACAAGTTTCCCTACAAAGCAACACGATCCGTTTGATCAGTGATAGAGAATAGAGATCTGGGTTGAAAGAGTAGTTTCACCAGCAGCCAACGCCCTTCTTTGCGGTGAGTGTAGGAAAACTTGTTCAACGATGTGACAGGTGTCAGCACAGTGGAAGTGAATATCTGTAAACTCTCTCCAATTGTCAACTGTATGCTATCGTTGTGATATAATTTCCCCTTTTCTGAGTTCACTTCTAGGCATCAGTCTATTATTATTATTATATATATAATTCGTTGAGGCCATCTAGAACCTCGTTAAATCTTGCTACACTTGGCAATTTGTTTCGCCTTCCTCTGAGCCCAGAATTCCCTCATTCTCTGTGAGTGGGCCATCTTGCGCTCCGCTGTCCAGGTGGTACCTTGTCTTCTTTTCAGGTTCGATGTCACGTCTCGGGTTAGCCCAATAGTCAGTATCTTTTTGCGGAAGAGATCTCTAGGGAAGGCGTCGTCGGGTTTTAGATGCAGTATTTTGAGGTCGTATTTGGTATTCATAAACCAGGGCATTGTGGTTTTTGGGTTTGGAGTCAAAGAAATGAAAAATCTGTTTAGTCAGCCTGTTTCCGTCCACTCGTTTGAGATGACCGAAATACCATGCTCGCCTTTTACGGATCGATTCTGAAATTTTCTCTATTTCACTGTAGACTTCTTTGTTGGATTTTTTTATAGTGGATGCCATTCTTGTAATTTGATCCCATTATACCTCTGACGATTTTGCGCTCTTTTTTCTCCAGTTATTCAAGGAGTCCTTTATTAGCATTTAGGGATAGGGTTTCGGCTGCATACATAACTACTGGCTTCAGAACAGTTTCATAATGACGTAGTTTAGTATTTTTGGACAGGCATTTTTTGTTGTATATTGAGCGCGATGTTTGATAGGCTATTTCGAGTTTGCGTACTCGTTCCTTGAGTGCTTCTTTGTCCAGTCCACTTTTCATGATGATCTCTCCCAAGTACTTAAATTTTTCCACTCTGTTGATCTTCCCGTATTTTGTCTGCAGTTTTGCTGGGGCGTCTTTGATGTTAGTCATTACTTCTGTTGTTTTTTTCGAATGACATCTGCAAGCCAGTTTGTTCAGCGATTTATTTTAAAAGGTCGATTTGCATCCTAGCAGTTTCTACGTCGTTCGACAGAATGGCGATGTCATCAGCGAATGCTAGACAGTCGACTATGATCCCCTTGAATTTTGCTCCCATTCTCAGAGGGCTATAGTCAGTTTCTAATAATTTTGTTCGCCAGGTACGAATGACTTTTTTGAGGACGCAGTTGAAAAGCATTGGAGAGAGCCCGTCACCTTGTCTGACTCCCGTTTTGACCTCAAAGGAATCCGACAGACATCCCAGGAACTTTACTTTGGATTTTGTTTCAGTTAGGGTGGCTCTAATTAATGCCAGCAGTTTCAGGTCAACCGCGAATTCGTTGAGGATGTTCAACAGAGCTTCGCGGTCTATCGAATCGTAAGCCTTCTTAAAGTCCACAAAGACTGATACGTACGATTTGGACATGAGATTGCAATATCTAATGATCGTTTCGAGGTTGTGGATCTGTTCGGCAGTTGAACGACCCTTTCTGAATCCCCCTTGGTATTCTCCTATTTAATGCTCGACTTCGGCTTCTAATCGCTCCATGATAGCAAGTGAGAGAATTTTGTATGTTTCCGGTAGGAGGGATATTCCTCTGTAGTTGTTGACGTTTTTCATGCTGCCTTTCTTGTGTAACGGATGGATCAAGGCCGTTTTCCAATCTTCTGGTAGAATTTCATTTTTCCAAATGTGTTCTCTTTGCTTCTGCAAGATTTCAACTGCTTCTTCAGGAGCATATTTCCAAAGTTCTGCAACTACAGAGTCTTCTCCGGGCGCTTTGTTGTCTTTTTAGTCGAGCACTGTGACGCTTGATTTCGTCTTTGTTGGGTGGTCTTGATTCTGGGCATCTGCGAATGGGTTCCTCGGTCTTGATGGGATTTTTGGGATGATCGCAATTTAGCAAATTCTTAAAGTAGGCCTAATCAGCTAGGATGGTATAATTTTCTTAATTTGAGGTCGCCAGTGTCGCCTTCCGCTGAAAGCATAACGACGGAGGTTTATAACCCGTAAGTTTCCTTTTGAACGTTCCGTAGTACTGTTTCTTTTAAAGTCTTGGTCGATCTTCTCAATAAGTGACTTTTCATATTTACGTTTCTCATCTCGGATCACTTTAGCTGTCTGGGCACGTTGGGCTTTGTAGGTTTCCCAATCAGTTTGCGATTTTGTTGAGTAATATTGTTTCCATGCATCGAGCCTTTTCTTGAGAACTGAAACACATGTATCATTCCACCAGGCATGTTTCTTGCTTCTTTTAATTTCCGCAATTTCCTTGGCAGCCTCGATCAGGAGTTTTTTTGTGTTGTTAAAGTCACAGTCGATTGGTCGAGCCTTTTCCTGGAACTCGGTTATTATTAGGCTATTTATTTACCAAAAATTGTGCCTACAATTTATGGACATACACAGCAGTGTCTCCATCTCCGTCTATGTTTCATCGTTACCAGTAACCGATACTTTACGTTCATGATTAAATTCAGTAACTGAAATTGTTTCACCGCTACTTTTAACACTAACGAATTAATGAAAATGCTCTTTACTTATTCAAAATGGTGCCATCATTGTCACCGGTGTTTCTCATTTCTTTTTGAATATTATTCACATATATTTCGAAAAAATAATTTATTAACGGCTGCGGTTGGCCGAGAGCACTGACGCGGGAGTGAGTCCTGAAAATGGTTTTCTGTGGTTTCCCATTTTCAACCCCAGGCAAATGCCTGCGACCGTGACCCTTTCAACAGTCCTTTTCAATAGGTCCACGGCCGACTTCCTCCCCAGTCCCTTCCCTGACCTTTTCTTCAGAGACCCAAGGCGATTGGCCTGTCACCATCCCCAGTTGTATCTGCTGCCAAAGTGTGTTCAGCTCCTAGACACCGTTCGTCCAACGGTAGAGGAATGCTCCCTCGCAGAGTCCGTGAAGCCGAGCTTGGAGGAATACATTGTAAGTTATTGCTATGGTCCTTGCGAAGAGATGTCCTTCCTGATGCCAACCTCATCATAGGGTTTAAAGAGAAATTAAATGAATAAAACTGGGCAAAGAATTAAAATGAAGCGCACCGGGTACCGTCCCGCCATGTGTTTGGAGTTGATAATAGGAAACCACGAAAACACATTGCTCTGTTTGTAGTGAAAAATATATTCCGATGTTTCTCAAAGAATGAAACGCCTCTCATTGATTTTACAGTTTTAGTGGAGGCTTTCCAAGTGGAACAGTTCCAATACTGATTGCATTCCGTAGTTATCAATGTTATACAACGCCACTTGTATCTCTGCAATGATACACTATTGACCAGTTGTCAGGATGGCCGAGCGGTCTAAGGCGCCAGACTCAAGGGTCAATCCTTGTCTGATAAATCAGACAGTGAGTGTTCTGGTCCTCTTCTGAGGGCGTGGGTTCGAATCCCACTCTTGACACAAGTTTTTTTAAATGTCTCCGGCGTACTTTAAGTTAGCTTGCCATTCATTCACATGTTCAAAACGATTGGAGTGAAAACATCGTGCTACAGAAAACTTGGAAGAAATTTCTTCAGTATTACCTTTTACAATCTATGTAAAATGAAGATGTCAGTCAACATGTAATAGGGAAGACCTAATATAGTATAGGCTACACACACACACACGTAAATAGCCCAAGATAATTAAGGTTTATTAGGCTACCCGTTGACCGACTGAACACTGTGACTTACATGAAGAAGCCTGTTTTCATACAGTATTATTTGTAAATGGCTAGTGGCGTACACATTTACTTGTTTTCTTTGAGGCCTTGGCCATCGTGGTCATTTTAGACGCATTACTTTAGGTGTGTGTGTACAATTTGTCTGATAAACTGTGTTATAGTGGTTCCTGTAGTAGTGGTTTATTGGTAGGGTTCGGAAGTTTAAGACCTAAAGAAGTACAAAATATGCAAGCAAATATGCCCTAAAAATTAGCTAAATAGGACCTAAAAACTATAAAATATGACCTAAGGAAAGGAAGATTGTAGTTTTACGTGACCGACAATCTCGAGATCATAAGCAACGGGACCTCCTTTTTACGTGGAATCCTAACCACAAGACATGACATATCACTTTGAAAATCTCACATGCATTGAACGGGAATCAAACCCGGTCCGCCGTGGTGAGAGGCCAACAGCTTGACCGCTGCGCCCCCATGCCCACAAAATATGACCTAAAAACTAAGAAATATGACATGAATATTTGGGATAGGTAGAGTATCACTAACATACAGTAAACGTCTTAAGTGCCAAAACGTGATCAGCGATAATACACCAGACACATTTAATCATACAAACTGACAAGAGAGCTACAGTACATTAAAATGTTCAACATTCATTCAGTATCATATACTTGAGTTGCAGTTCTTGCTCGGTTTTCCTAAAAGAAAGGAAAAACGAAGTATTAGTTTGTTTTATGATATATGTCGGCGTAAGTTAGAAGACACTGCCTAACAGGAAGTTTATTCCGTCTTCTTGGAATCAGGTCTTCTAAGCCTGCGATCTGCCTGTTCCGGGAAAAGAAAGAAAAATACATCTAGTACACTATTCGGAAATCCTGTGTTTGAAACTCGACGCAGGTAACACGTACCTTGCTAACGACGCCTCAATTTAAACAAAAATGCTCAAATTATAACCAAATATGAACTTATATCACTAAAATATGACCAATTATGTCCAAAAACAATAAAAATGGCTGAAATATGCATTTATAGGCAACATCAAATTGCTTTAAACGTGGTCAGGGACCCGTCATTCAAACTTATTTTTCAGATTTCGGTCAAAATGAGCTCAGGAAAAAAATATGACTTTTCCTTAACATCCGAACTGTATTTATTATTAGTAATCGAGCCTAGGAATGGGAAGGAAGCGACCGTGACCTAAGTTAGGAACCGAACCGGCAATTGCCTGGAGTAGAAGTGAGAACCCACGGAAAACCACTTCTAGGATAGCTGAGGTGGAATTCGAAACCTTTTTGTCTGAGTTTTGGTTCACGAGGCTGAGTGTGCCCCGTTCCAACCCTCAAACCATAATTCAATTTATTTACAGAGCCGGGGCTTTTGGGGCCGGAGTCTCAACTCAATACCTACCGCGAGACCATAGAAGGCGGTAACAATGAACTGCTGAGAAATTGCAAGTTTGACTCCAGGAGGTGTAAGTGGATACTGCCCTCTAAAACATTTTGGAAGGAAGGAAGGAAGTTTGCAATTATACGTGCTGTTAATACACGATCATAAACCACGGAACTTCCTATTTACGAGAAACCCAACATTTCACCTCGGGTACTCACGTGCGTTGACTAGGAATCAAATCTAAAATTAGATACCATCCCGGAAAGAAAAAAAAAACACAACAACATCAAAATCGCCTTTTTGAATAGAACTCACCGAGGTTGGATTTCAATTCTTGATATAACCAGGAATCGAACCTGACATCCTTGGGACATGAGTCTCAATACGAACACGTCGAGTCTAGACCATGACACCATTTTATCCCTGCAAGTATACAAATAAATAAATAAATAAAAAAGGGGTCATTTACTTTGATTTTAGGCCCCTTGAAACAAGAATTATTGTCATCAACAACAACAACAAAAAAAAACAGAAAAAGACAAAGCGAGACAGGTTCAGTGCGATACAGAAAGATCTGCAGGAGATCGGAATTTCATGAGACGATATCCAGGAGCGTGAACAGCTTAAAAGAAAACTCCTAGAACATCAGAGTTTCCAAGCCGACGCTGAAAACTGAAAAGATATGGACAAAAGAGAAAAGGAACAACACCGTCTAGGAATGAAGGAATACTGGACCAATTTTAAAGCTAAATGGAAACAGTTGAAATGACGTCGACCTTAGTTGGGCGAAACGAAACAAGAATAATAAATAAATAATTAAATAAATAAATAAATCAGCACTCAAAGGTCACGTGAACAAATAAAATTAAAGTTTAGAAAAAGAAAAAACACGTACTCATATGAGGACTGAATCAAATCGTGTGTGTATTATTGACGTGGGACTTTGAGCCACCGAATAGATATCATTTATGCCCACGTGATCCTCCGAAGATGGATCGGACTTGCGTAATTCTCCCTTCGAGTATTGAATTCTCATTATTATTCTGAGCAAGTCTTATATAGTTCTTCTTATCCCGGTCACGATCTGTCAATGGCGTCACGAATGTTCTGAATTTCCAATCAGGTATCATTTTATGCTCCAGTGAGATGTTACGTCATAGTAAACAGGGGATGCCCTTCCGGTACAGAACAAGTGTGACCTCCCTGTCACTAATGATCTCTATCCAGACAATTTATCATAGCCTTGCATGAACTCCTACACCCTAATGCGCGAATACTCAACCTTCAGTCAACAGGGTCAATGTCTACATCAATCGCACCAGCCATTAAAACAAGTTTTTTGCTATAGCATTGTGCAAAAACAGAAAAGCTTATATGCTGAGCAGGAAGTGAAATGGACAATGTATTCGGCCTGCGTATGATTTGTTTTTGTTGTTGTTGTCGATTGATTTAGGGGCTTTGCGACATCGTGTTCATGAAGCCTCACGTACTTGTGTGTGTGGAATTTGTCTTATAATCTGTGCTATTGTGATACTATATTTGTGTATATATTTGCAATTCAGATGAAGGATTGGGAAGGAGGCAGCCGTGGCCTCAAGTTGGACGCCATTCCGGCATTTGCCTGGAGAAGAAGTGGGAAAGTACGGAAAACCACTTCCAAGATGGCTGAGATAGGAATCGAACCCTCCTCTTTTCTGAGTCTTGCCTCACGAGGTTGAGTGTACTCCGTTCTAGCCCTCAGACCAGAATTATATTTTCTTGGCAGAGCCACGAACCAAACCCACACCACCGGGGCGACAGCCAAGAATGCTAGCCACTACACCACAAGGTGGTCGTGAAGGGAAGGAAGCTTGTAGTTTTACGTGACCGTTAATCTCGCGATAATGAGCTACGATACTTCCATGTATACGTGGAATCCGAACCACAAGACGTAGTATTCCACTTCAAAAATCTCACATGTATTGATCGGGAATAGAAGCCGACAAAGGCGTAACTATGGAGGGTGATCAGGGTAATCAATCATCCACCCACTGAGCGAAATAATAAAAATATGAAATTGGTTGGAGTATACATATTGTTACGGTTGTGAGTTTGTTTTGTCGCTCGCCGCTTGAGTCACAGCTCCCCCGGGCCGTGTGTGCCCTGCCTCAGTGTATTACGTGCGCGTTACGCAACGGACTGCGAAGTGAAAGGGATGGTCCAGAATATTCGTGACCCACCCAGTGAAGGAAATGTCGAGAAGCCGTGTCCAGGACGATTCTAGAATTCATTGAGTCACCAGCCTGCTATATAAGCGGCTTCAACAGTGAGGGGACCGAGCTTTCTGTGGGTGTGTGTTTCTGAGCTAGTGCGTGTTTTTCCTGAGCGACAGAAGTGTGGTGACGAAGTGCCGTGCGAGTTACGAAATCCAGTGACATTGTTTCCCCCAGCTTGTGGACAGCGAAATAGCGTGTAGCGGAATATCGTAAGTAACTGTAGTTGGTGTACATGAGGAAGAGGTGCAGGTAGCTTCTGTCAAGGCCACCGGACTCATTAAGACGGTTTTACTTCTGTGGTTTGTAGAGAAGTGAAAGGGGCAAGAGCGCTCAAGGAAGAGACTTGAGCAAACTGGAGTAAGGTTCTAATTGCTTGTATTTGCTGTTGAGTAGTGTATCTTTCCTGCAAGCAATAAAGCTAACTTCTCTTTAAAGCAGTAATTGGTGTTGTGCTTTCTACCCTCCGTAATCCAGTTAACGGAATTGCCACTAGGGGGAGGCACGTAACAACTGGTGTCAGAAGCCGGATTACGAACTCAAGCACAACACCTGACGGTCCTGGTTTCAAAACCCGAGCAGGTCATTTTCTCTAATTTTCCTGTGAGTGCATGCCCTTTACAAGACAAACAACTAAAATGGAGGCGTAATTGGCAGCATTGCTAGAAAAGTTAAATGGCATGGAAACCAAAATGGAGGCCGGCCAGAAGAAGATGGAAGACGGCCAGAAGAAGATGGAGGACGACCAGAAGAATTTAACCAAGGACCTAACTGCCAAATTAGAAGACGGCCAGAAGAAGATGGAAGACGGTCAAAATAAGTTAGCGGAGGACCTGAAGAATATGGAGGACGGCCAGAAGAAGATGGAGGACGGCCAGAAGAAGCTAGCCGAGTATATAACTGCCAAACTAGAAGACGGCCAGAAGAAGTTAGCCGAGGACCTAACTGCCAAACTAGAAGACGGCCAGAAGGAGATGGAAGACGGTCAAAATAAGCTAGCGGAGGACCTGAAGAGGATAGAGGACGGCCAGAAGAAGATGGAAGACGGTCAGAATAAGTTGACACAGGACCTGAAGAAATTAGAACTGGGTCTGCGTGAGGAAGTCACGGCAGTGGAAAAGAAGTTCGTCACCTTACAAGTGGAAGTTGCCGAGCTGCGCCAACGCCCGCTGATGGGGGTGGAGGAGAAATTCAACGCCTTACAAAAGGAAGTTGCCGAGCTGCGCCAACGCCCACTGACGGGGGTGGAAGAGAAATTCAACGCTTTACAAAAGGAAATTGCTGAGCTGAGCCAAAGCCCGCCGACGGGGATGGAAGCGAGATTCAACGCTCTACAAGAGGAAATTGCCGAGCTGCGCCAACGCCCGCCCACGGTTACACCGGGAATATCAGGAACGGGACATAGCAGAGTGACGCCCCCAACCTTCGACGGAAAGGTCCCGTGGAGCACCTACTTACGTCAGTTCGATACAGCCTGTTCCATAAATAACTGGAACAACACAGAAAAGGCTACAGCTCTTATTGTAGCGCTGAGAGGTGACGCCCTTAACGTCCTTCAGGCCATCCCGACTGGATCCCAGGACTACGCTTCACTGATCGCCCATATGGAGTCCCGATATGGAGATAGCCATCTTCAGCAGGCCTACCAGATGCAGCTCCGGACCCGGGTACAGAAGAACGCGGAAACCCTGCAGGAGTTCGAGATGGACATCGCACGCCTCGTAAGGCTCGCCTATCCAACAGCGCCGGCCGACTTCCTGGAAAAGATTGCGACGCAGACCTTCACCGACGGGCTACGGGACTCGGACACTCAACAGGCGCTGCGACTCGCGCGCAATAAGACCCTGGCAGATGCGCTGAGCCACGCACTTGAGTTCGAGACGGCAAATCAGGCATCTAGAATGCACGCGCGGGTACGTCAGGTGGACGTCGACGAACCAGCCAAAGCCGACAAGACCCAGCCCCTGGCCGATGAACTGATGGAGGCGCTAGGCCGGTTCTTCAAGAGTCGCAGTACCACCAACAAAAACGTAGCCGAAGGACATCCGGAGAGGCGGCCCGGAAGAGGACTACCGACCTGCTGGACCTGCCGTAAGAGAGGCCACATGAGCAAGGACTGCGGTGATCGCCGCCGCCAAGGGTTTCCGTCGGGACAGTCAGTCGTAGGGAAACAGCGCGGCCCAGGAAAGCAAGTATCAGCCAGCCTTGGGGGTCAAAGGTTGGCTTGTGACAGTCGTCAAGCCCCGGCAGTCCAAGTTCGTGTGACGCAGTTCCGGAGGGATAATAGCAGCCTGATGGTCGACGGAGACGTCAACGGAGAGAGCTGGCCCATGCTAATCGACACGGGAGCATCGAGGACCATCGTCAGTCCCACCGTGATACCGAAGTGGAGAGTGCAACCCACTCAAAGGAACCTCCACCTAATAACCGCGACCGGAGAGACCGCACCGGTACATGGCGAAGCATCACTGGAGTTCGTCATTGGTCGACGGGCGATAAAGTATCCAGTGCTTGTGGCTGACGTATCAAATGAAGTGATCATCGGACTGGACTTCCTGGACCAGAACAACATCATCTTGGATCTGAGTACCAACACTCTGCACTTCGGAAGTGAGGAACTTGCTTTGCAACCAGCACACGAGGCCGTCACCGCACGACGAGTAAGGCTGAGAGAGGACGTCACCGTTCCCGCCTGGACGGAGGTCAGCGCCGCCGTAATTGTCGACGGACGTGCTGAGGGAGTGGCGGCTGTCATCGAGCCAAAATATGAGGACGTCCAGACAAAAGGATTGCTAGTTGCCAAGACCCTCATCAACACGACGTCTCGGCCGTACGTCCGCCTGTCCAACCTGAACGACTACGATATTACGGTTCACCGGGACACCAACCTAGGAGTCTGCGAGCCCGTTACCTGGATTGCCCGCATCACAGACACGACGGACGGACACCTGCAGACGGACAACCGAAGAAGACGCGCCCTGCCAGAAGAACTACAGAAGCTGTGCCAAGGATCCCAGGACCATTTAGACGAGAAGCAATCACACCAACTTCAGGACCTGCTACGCGAATTCCAGGATGTCTTCTCCGTGGGGAGCAAAGACTTCGGTAGGACAAGCTTGGTCCAGCACAGAATCGACGTTGGGGACAGCGCACCGATTAGGGTCCCATTCTGACGTGTCCCGCTCGCCAAGCAAGCCGAAGTCGACCGGATGGTAGAAGAGATGAAGGAGCAAGGGGTGATCGAGCCATCACATAGTCCTTGGATTTCTCCGATCGTGCTAGTGAAGAAGAAGGACGGTTCCACCAGGTTCTGCGTGGACTACAGATGGGTGAACGACGTCACGAAGAAGGACAGCTACCCTCTATCCCGGATCGACGACACGCTGGACACCATATCAGGATCAAGATGGTTCTCTACCTTGGATTTGAAGAGTGGCTACTGGCAGGTGGAGGTCCACCCTAAGGACCGTGAGAAAACGGCGTTCTCTGTGGGCAGCGGGCTCTGGCAGTTCACCGTCATGCCATTCGGTCTGTGCAACGCCCCTGCGACCTTCGAAAGGCTAATGGAGTCCATTCTGAGGGAACTACACTGGAAGACCAGCCTGGTCTACCTAGACGACGTCATCGTTCTGGGAAAAAGCTTCGAGGAGCACTACAGCAACCTGAAGGAGATCTTGGTGAAGCTACGGGCTGCCCAGCTGAAGTTGAGCCCCAAGACGTGTCAGCTCTTCCAGAAGCAGGTCCAGTACCTTGGGCATATTGTCTCCGAGGAAGGGGTGCGCACCGACCCAGGAAAGACCGCAGCTGTGAGGGAGTGGCCAGTTCCGAAGGACAAGTCCCAACTACGAAGCTTCCTGGGACTCTGCACTTATTACTGTCGCTTCGTGAGAGGAGTTGCCGACATCGCCAAACCACTGCATCGACTGACTGAGAAGGACCAACTCTTCACATGGACAGCAGAATGCCAGAGTGCCTTCGAACAACTCAAGCAGGCTCTGTGCACCGCGCCTATTCTGGCCTACCCCAGACTTGGAACAAGGTTCATCGTCGATACCGATGCCAGCGACTTTGGTATAGGGGGAATCCTGTCGCAAATAGTGGACGGCGAGGAGAGAGTAGTGGCCTACTTCAGCAAGGCCTTGTCAAAGCCAGAAAGGAACTACTGCGTCACCAGGAAGGAGCTGCTCGCCATCGTGAAGACCATTGAACACTTCCACAAGTACCTGTACGGGCAAGAATTTCTCATCAGGACCGACCATGCATCCCTGCGGTGGCTCCTGAACTTCAAGCAGCCCGAGGGTCAACTCGCGCGGTGGTTAGAGAGGCTTCAACAGTACAACCTTGAGATTCAGCCAGGAAAGGCCAACTGCATTCTAACGCCGACGCCCTGTCACGAAGACCTTGCCCCGAAGGCTGCACCTTCTGTGTCCGAAGGGAGGAGAACACCGGGATACAGTGCCGAAGGACTACCGTGGAACTTCAAGGGAGCTGGAGCCGCGAATCTTTCATGCGGGCACAAGCAGAAGATGATGACCTGGGACTGATAGCCGAATGGAAGAGGGCCTGTGTTCCCAGACCCGGGTGAAACATTGTGAGTGACTGCAGCCCAAAGTTTAAGTCCTACTGGGCGCAGTGGGACTCGCTGGTTGTGAGGGATGGTCTCATATGCCGTACCTGGGAGAGCACCGACGGGAAGACATCTCGGGAACAAGTCGTCGTTCCAAAGGCTTTGACGGAGGAAGTCCTGAAGGAAGTCCTTGGAGGATCATCTGGTGGACACCTAGGGATAAAGAAGACCCTGGAGAAGCTGAGAGAGCGGTTCTACTGGATCGGATGCCGAACTGACGTAGAGAACCACTGCGCGAGGTGCCACGATTGCGCAGCCAGCAAGGGCCCAGGACGAAGACGACGGGGTCCACTGAAGACCTACAACGTGGGCGGCCCCATGGAGAGAGTGGCCATCGATGTTGCTGGGCCATTCCCGTTAAGCGGGGCAGGGAAACGCTACATATTGGTCGTCAGCGACTACTTTACCAAATGGCCGGGGGCGTATGCGCTCCCTAACCAAGAAGTCGCGACGATTGCAGAGACCCTGGTGAAGGAATTCGTCAGCCGGTACGGAGTACCCCTGGAGCTGCACTCCGACCAAGGGATGAACTTCGAGTCGCAGGTGTTCCAGAACCTATGCCAGCTGCTGGGAATCCGGAAGACAAGGACAACGCCGCTACACCCTCAGTCCGACGGGATGGTAGAGCGATTCAATCGCACCATCGAGAATCATCTCCGAATAGTCGTCAGCGAGCACCAGAGGGATTGGGACAAACATCTTCCACTATTTCTCCTGGCCTACCGAGTCGCCGTGCATGAAGCCACCGGGTGCACACCAGCGCGGGCCATGTTTGGGAGGGAGCTCCGTCTACCTGTCGATCTTGCCTTCAGCCGACCTGGGAATGATCCGGTCCCGGTAAGCCAGTATTGTCAAGAACTGGTCGACCAACTGGAGGACGTGCACGCGTTCGCGAGGAGGAAACTGCGGATCGAGACCGACCGAATGAAGACCCGATACGACCAACAGACGGATGCCGGCGGATTCCACGAGGACGACCTGGTCTGGCTCTTCAACCCATTACGGAAGAAAGGCCTGACACCCAAACTGCAGAAGTCCTGGGAGGGCCCGTACCTAGTCGTGAAACGGATCAACGATGTCGTCTACAGGATCCAGCGGAGCCCGAGGGCGAAGATGAAGATCGTGAATCGAGATCGCCTGGCAGCCTACGGAGGGACACAGACGGACCAATGATTGATCGGGACGATCAGCCTTTTAGGAAGGGGGTGGTGTTACAGCTGTGAGTTTGTTTTGTCGCTCGCCGCTTGAGTCACAGCTCCCCCGGGCCGTGTGTGCTCTGCCTCAGTGTATTACGTGCGCGTTACGCAACGAACTGCGAAGTGAAAGGGATGGTCCAGAATATTCGTGACCCAACCAGTGTAGGAAATGTCGAGAGGCCGTGTGTCCTGGACGATTCTAGAATTCATTGAGTCACCAGCCTGCTATATAAGCGGCTTCAACAGTGAGGGGACCGAGGTTTCTGTGGGTGGGTGTTTTACGAGCTAGTGCGAGCGTCTTTCCTGAGCGACAGAAGTGTGGTGACGAAGTGCCGTGCGAGTTACGAAATCCAGTGACATTGTTTCCCCCAGCTTGTGGACAGCGAAATAGCGTGTAGCGGAATATCGTAAGTAACTGTAGTTGGTGTACATGAGGAAGAGGTGCAGGTAGCTTCTGTCAAGGCCACCGGACTCATTAAGACGGTTTTACTTCTGTGGTTTGTTGAGAAGTGAAAGGGGCAAGAGCGCTCCAGGAAGAGACTTGAGGAAACTGGAGTAAGGTTCTAATTGCTTGTAATTGCTGTTGAGTGGTGTATCTTTCCTGCAAGCAATAAAGCTAACTTCTCTTTAAAGCAGTACTTGGTATTGTGCTTTCTACCCTCCGTAATCCAGTTAACGGAATTGCCACTAGGGGGTGGCACGTAACAATATACACCGCGGACAGGTCAACAAGGACCACGCAAATATCACTTCTTTATAGGTCTATTTTCCTTCTTTCTCTTCCAGAAGTCTTTCATCCTGGTCGACTGCGCAGCTCTTCTTTTAGCAGTCCATTCTCCTCTGTTGAGATTCTTCTTCTCCCCGACAAGAATTTTGAGGCCAAAAATTTTCTTTCTGTACTCTATTCGATTTAGACAATCTTCTTCAGTAATTTTGAATTATTGAAGTTCTTCTTTCATTTGTTTTACATAGCCTCCTTGCCCTTTATAGTTCCAGATTTTATCAAAAATATGTTTGTTTAACCTTGAGCAGTCCATGCGGACCATATGTCCGTAGAACTGAAGTCGCTGTTTTCTGATCATCACTTCAAGGTTGTCGATTTTACTATAAATTTCTGCATTGGATCTCAGTCTATCACCTTCCTGTGTTTTCCTAGGACCATAAATCCTTCTTAAAATTCTTCTTTCTATCTTGATTGGTTGGAGTATTTAATTTTAAAAAACAACAACAACTTTATATTGATGATAAATGATATGAAAGCATTGTTTTACTCGTGTAAAATGTTATCCTAAGTTAACACATACTGAATGAACAAGATGGTTAACAGTTCAGTTTGCAGGAGGGGAGACAGTGAGATGAGTGTGCCACTATCATTTCTCATTCCTTTTCAAAAGTAGGCCTACACCATTTTTCAGTTGCCATTCTGTTAGCATCAGACTGTGTCATTTTGAAAGCGAATAATATTGAAGTTGTGTTCCATTTTAAGTTAAACTGTACTTGGAAACTGTAGTGTATTTATATGTATAGATAGAAGGTTCAGAAACATCTGGATCGTATATTTGTTTTCGTTGATTACGTGCCATGTCCGAGCTTTCCCCTCCCAACGTAATTTTGACGCAGTCCGTCCCCCTCCACAGGCAAACCGTAGTTACGCCACTGGAACCCGGTCTGACTAGGTGAGAGTTAAGCGGCTTGACCATTGTACCATAATCTTTATTAAATTGTAACAGTCTTCAGCCAGGAAATTAGTACTGAAGCCGGTTCCATGGTGTAGGGGTAGCACGCTTACATAAGAAGTCCCAGTTACTATTTTAGGTCCGTCAAGGATTTTAGAAGGCGGTTTCCGTGGCGTAGTTGGTAGCATGCTGAGATTCTAGGACCAAGATTATGGGTTCAAACCCGGCCGAAGTCATCGGATTTCTTAAGAGCGTTAAAAATCCCTCAGTACGCCTTCTTTCGGAGGGGGAAGTAAAGCAGGATTAATAGCATGTAAAAGTACATTCCACTGTCTACAAAGCCGGTAGGCCCATGTCATAAATTTATGGCATGTAAAAGTACATTCCACTAACTACAATTGTATGAAGCTAAATTTGTATGTTAGATTTAATTAACTTTCGTCGCCAGGTGCCGGTTGCGGTGACATCTAGTAGCCAAGTTCACAGCTAGGTGTCATTGATGGTAGCATTTGGTAGCAAAAGTAACCTGAATCACAGATAACACACACTAATACAGCCATCACTATTAACGCCGGTTATCAAACAGATTCTACACACACCCAAAGTACACGGGGCTAGATGACCACGTCGACACAGCCCCTAAACTGATGAACTAACCAACCAGGGATTTTAGAATTGATGTGAGGACTGGAACCGGATGTACTCAGTCTCTCGAGGACCATTGAGTAGGTGCCTGATGTGAGAGGTATCATAGCGACCTCGATCAAAAAGCCAAGATTGTTGGTTGGTTGGTTCCTTAGTTTAGGGGCTGCGACAACGCGGTCATGTAGCCCCGTGTACTTTGGGTGTGTGTAGAATCTGTCTGATAACCGGTGTTAATTGTGATGACTGTATTAGTGTGTGTATCTGTTTTTTTTAATTCAAGTAGGGACTGCAACTTTGAATTTTCAAATAGCTCCTATTTTTGCCGCCAGACGCCACCGTCAACGACTGCTCACGGCCGACTGAATACGAGCTGCGCTCTATACCGGCCTTGACATTCCCAGTCAGAACCCATGTATAACATGTAATTGGAAAGTTTCTACTCGTTGCCGGTAGAGCGCACTCCTCTCCAATTATAGGCGCGATAAGGAATCAGCTGTACAGTACGTATATTAAATGTGTAATCTCAAGAACCACTGGATGGATTTTGATGCTGCTTTCACCATTCTGTAAAGGTGATCTCGAGGAAGATTTGTGTAGAAAATAATTTATTTATGACCAAAGGGAGCCAAGCAGTAACGATTTCAGTGAAAAGGTCGAAAAAATAGCCTGGCGTCCGTGCGCTTTTTAAGCTTACGCTGGACGAACCGTTAAAAATATCATTATATTATGAGTGTAAGAATTGTTCAGCGTGAGAAATTCTACAAAAAAGTCCGCGAGAGCATATCTCGATCTTCGATACATCGCCCACTATAAGTGTTTTTAGTTTGGACGGGAGGGGCATTTGGCTTGCACCTCGCCATTCTTAAATTACGTCTGACAGGAATTCCTTGCACATTCATAACTGTTCCCGGGCGAAGCCGGGGCGGGTTGCTAGTGACACTATATAATTATTATCATTATAATTTCCGCATTATCAAAATTAAAATTATATCACAAAATAAAATAGCGTGCTAATAAATCTAAGAGAAATTAGACATACCTTGCACCTTCTTCGGGTACAAGGACACTACTCCAGCACCGTCTCATTAAAAGGAAAGAGAGGATCAAAATTACAGCCGGGAACAAGTAGCAGCTAATCGTGTGTTGTGTTTTGTGCTAAGAGATCTTTCGACAAATTATCAGATACCGTGTGCCTTCTTTTTCACGAAGCAGCTGTCAGGACGGGACTTACATAAACTCCTGCTGGACGTTATTCTCGAGGTTGAACAATGCGGTTTCATAATTATAATAACTGTCTCTGATAATCACAAAACTAACACTACAATGATGAGGCATTTAGGGGGAGGGAATTTGCAACCAATGGTCAATCACCCATACGACGAGTCTAGGAATGTATTCCCTAGTTTTGATCATTGACACATTCTAAAAACAACAACATTAGAACGCAGTTTCTGTAACGAGAGATGACTGATGGTACTGGAATAATTTCAGGGAAATACTTGTCATTACTATACACAATGCAAAAGGGTAAGATCGTCAAACCGGTCAGGCACCTCACTAAAAATCACATCGAACCCACTAAATTTGAAAAAATGAATGTTCGGCGTGCCAAGGAAGTGTTCTCGTCAGAAGTTATTGGTGCCATTAGTACACTGAAAGAAAATATAGGCATGCACCCGGAAGCGTACACATTCATGGACGCAGAAGCAACCATTTTTTTTTTGAAAAACGTTAATAAATGGTTCGCTATGCATGACGTAAGCATCACATACCATCATATTCAGTCTAGAAATCCAGATAAAGGGCATTTTTTCTCATTAAATGTCAGTCGCCTAAACTGGCTAGAGGAATATTTTCATTCTTACCTTGAAACTTTGAAAGCTGCTAGTAACGCTGCTAGAAAGGACTTCCTGAGTTCTGAGACTTACGAAGCTACCTATACAATTAATCACGGATTCAGCTGTCCAGTGCATAAGGTATCTTCTAAAAATGGGTAGAGGAAAGTCGCCAAATATGGGGAGTTTTTTTTTATAGGGCTCACATTAGACGTAAGAAGGAACGGAATAATTTTGGTTTTCTCACCAATGTAAACCTCAGGCGATATACTATGTATATTACAAATATGGGCACGTTTGATGTTGTAATACCCTCTGATATTATTGTTAACTTTAAAAGTGCACTTTCCCCGTAATAGGCAACCGGGTTTCGTAATATGGGGAGGTGAGAAACCTCACGGATTTTATTTATAATAGGTACACTGAATAGTATACCCTACTAATTAAAGCATTAATTCTGACATTTTTTTCGTGTGGCCTCCTGAGAAGCCGAGTGCAGGTCTTTCTAGTCGACGCCCGTGGGCGACCTGCGCGTCAGGATGAGAGATGGAATGGATGAAGATGAATGAAACTGGGCAAGGATGTGGAAGGAAGCGGCCGTGGCCTGTTAGAAGGTACCGTCCCAGCATTTGCCTGGTGTTGAAAAATGGGAAACCACGGAAAATCATTTCAAGGACGACCGACGGTGGGGCTCGAACACACGCGTCTACAGAGTCAGCAGAGTGCTTGGCCCCATGGCCTAACGCTGCGCTTTAGCCAGCGTAGCCACTACTGTCGGTAATTCTGACAATGTAATGAAATCATGAACACAAATAGTACAAAAATACAAAAATGAATATTTTAAGTAATTAACAGTCCTAGTTTCCTGTTGCCGAACTTCCAAACCGTTCAGCAGAAAAATGCATAAACTTTAATGAAAACCGAGTGATTCTGATCGAATTCAACTGTGTGCAAGGTATGTCTAATTTCTCTTAGATTTATTAGCACGCTATTTTATTTTGTGATATAATTTGCATTTTGATATTGTGGGAATTATAATGATAATATAATAGTGTCACTAGCAACCCGCCCCGGCTTCGCCCGGGAAAAGTTATGAATGTGCAAGGAATTCCTGTCAGACGTCATTTAAGAATGGCGAGGTGCAAGCCAAATCCCCCTCCCGTCCAAACTAAAAACACTTATAGTGGGCGATGTATCGAAGATAGAGATATGCTCACGCGGACTTTTTTGTAAAATTTTTCATGCTGAACAATTCTTACACTCATAGTATATTGATATTTTTAACGGTTTGTCCAGCGTAAGCTTAAAAAGCGCACGGACGTCAAGTTCTTTCTTCGACCAATTCACTGAAATCTAAAATCGTTACTGCTTGGCTCCCTTTGATCATAAATAAATTATTTTCTACAGAAATCTTCCTCGATATTACCTGTACAGAATGGTGAAAGCCGCATCAAAATCCATCCAGTGGTTCTCGAGATTACCCGTGATATCCAAGAATCGGGGACTTTGTTATACACTAGGGCCGTATTCACCAACGCCAGTAATTTGATTATCTTGGTTTATAGCTGCCAGAATCTCAGATAATAGCTATATCGTTATTCACCAACACAATTATCTCGGTTAATAAGGATTATCCTGGTTAATCACTTTACTGGAGGAAGTTTGACCGGTAAAATGCCGAAAACTAAGATAATCAACAGAACAAAATGGCGCGCAGACGAATGGAATGCTTAATAAATGCTAGAGAAAACGATAGTGACGAAGAATATCAGCAAGAATATGCAGGGAAACGGCCTAGGTGGATAAAAGAACGTGCCTCATATTTTGAGGATTACGATGATGTTGATTTTATCACACGTTTTAGGTTATCTAAATCTTCTACGTTGTCAGTATTGTCCATCATAGAACCTAACCTTGAGTTTGCAACGGACAGGTAAGATGAATACTATAACTCCAATAGTGAGTACGGTACATAGAAAGCATTCACTGTAAATTTAACAACTGAATAGGTATATTTGTGGTCTTTCAGGAACCATTCTGTGTCGCCAATAAATCAATTGCTGCTTGCATTAAGGTTTTATGCTACTGGTAGTAATCAGCTGAGCGTAGCGGATTTTGCAGGGGTGAGTCAACCAACAGCTTGCCGAATCGTGCATCGTGTGAGTGCTGCCATAGCCGCTTTACGACCTCGCTACATCAGTCTTCCGCAAACACCTGAGGCTATAAAGCAAACACAGATGGGTTTTTATAACATTGCCAGATTTCCAAAAGCAGTAGGGGCAATGGACTGTACCCATATTCGAATACGTTCTCCTGGAGGTAATCATGCCGAATTATTCCGAAACAGAAAGGGTTATTTTTCGCTGAATGTGCAAGCAATATGTAATTGTAATATGGAATTTACTAACCTCGTGGCTAGATGGCCTGGAAGTAGTCATGATAGTACGATTTTCAACAACTGTGTACAACGAGCCAGGTTCGAACAAGGTGTGTACGGGGATTCAGTATTATTAGTAGATGCTGGCTACCCTTGTAGATCGTACCTAATGCCTCCTCTGGATGCAGTTCACACACCCGAAGAGAATCTTTATAACGAGTCACAAATAAGAACAAGAAATGTGATAGAGCGAGTGTTTGGCATATGGAAGCGAAGATTCCCGGTTCTTGCTTTAGGTATGAATTTAGCGTTAGAGCACACGTTTCCAGTGATAACTGCTACAGCCGTTCTACATAACATTGTGCGACAAGCAGGAGAAGAGCTACCTCAGGACGATCCACAGCTAGAACTACCAGTACCATGGGCTGAACTTTTAAGGGACGGTCAAATTGATGGACAAGCTGGTCAATATAATGTGGCTCGTCGGGACAATTTTGGGAGAAGAACACTAATTGATACGTACTACAGAAGTATTTTATTGGGAATGTAACACTTGTATAATGAGAAGGAAACTATTGAATTACATGGATTTTAATTGTTTTTCCATTATTTGAGTTTTTAATTGGTCTTGCTTAAGAAGCTCCTTCTCTCTTTCAAGCATTATTTCATCTGCCGCCAGCTTTATTTTCTCCTGCTCCATTTGAAGGAAGTGAAGCTCCTTTTTCCATAAATGTTCCTGTGTGGCTTCTTCAGTGCTCTTTATTATTGCCTCAGCCTTCAACCTATGAATTTTTGCCAAAGGCTCTCCTGAATTGCTTACCATTGGTCTTCGGCGCGCAGCCCTACCTGAAGAGGTCAGGTTTGAAGCTAATGGAGTTCTAACTGACTCTGAGGAGTGATCAGGCTTATCAACTCCATTGACGTACTCGACTTGGACACTGGTAACACTATTGCTGTTTTTATTGGTTTGTAGTGTTGGATGTATCGGAGACTTGAGCATATTTGATGTGTACTTGCTCCAAGTCACCTCAAAATTGGTAGTTGTAGGACCAGATCCCTCCGCTAATACTACAGCATCATCACTGTCAATAACTGGCGTCTCCAATAGTTGTGATAATTCACTGTCGTCGTCGTAAGGGTTTCTCAGTCCTTCTACGGAAGGTTTAATAAGTTCAATAGCTCTTTCTAGAATAGGATCTTTTTTGATGTTACTAGAGCCTCCACCTGTCTTCAGCACTTCAATCTTGCCCTCCGATGATGCTTTTCTGGCAGCTTTCTTGATGTTATCCCAAACTGTTCTTAAATTTACTGCATCTCGAGCAGGCCCGTGCCCTTGTGTATTGAATTCTGTAGCCATTTTTTCCCATCGCTCGTTTTTAATTAATGTTGTAACACCGTCCGTTTTCTTATTCTCTATGATGCTGATATTCTCAGCCACTAAATCTATCAGTAATTGCTTCTCCTGTGGTGTCATATTAGGCCTCTTCCTACGTTTCAATTCAAAACTTGACATTATTTACGAATATATACTGCACTATGTCTCACACCTAACCTATAAAGCTACAGAACAGAACTTTGTTTTGACAATAAACAAATGATTTGCGTGGCGCTATTCAACTGTTTCCAGTGCTTCTATATGAAAATTTCAGCGATGCAGTACACATTGAAACGAAAACCGAGATAATAAAGGCAATGGTGAATACCGATGTTTATGTTATCTCAGATAATAGTATTAACCGAGTTTTCGAAATCTTAGATAATGGAAGAGTTTACCGGCGATGGTGAATACGGCCCTAAGTAGAAAGAAGTCTTAGTCGTGCAATGCTTGGTGAACAGCGCTGTGTGAGCAGTTGAGTAACTAACAAGATTTCATGAAAAAGGTATCATTGTCTAGGCCGGTATGAGCGCATTCAGTCGGCCGTGGACTGCTAGGCTTAGTTCAGAACTAGCTACTAGACGCCACCGCAGTCGGCTCTTGGCAACGAACGTAGCAACCTAAGAGCGTTGTTTACATTCTTAACCTATCCAATTTAGTTTCACACAGGTGTAATTAGTGGAAAGATCTTTAACATGCCATAAATCTATGACATGGGACCGCCGGCTTTACTTCCCCTCCGAAGGAAGGCATACTGAGGGATTTTAACGCTCTTAAAAAATCCGACGGCTTCGGCCGGGTTTGAACCCGCTATCTTGGGCATAGAAGCTCAAAAAAGCCAAGATTAACGACTGAGAAGACAAGCGTTCTCTTGGCAGGCCAAGGCCCTAATTGGACTGTCAAACCAAGGGGTTAGGTTAGTTTTACGCCGCTACAGAGAAGGGAAAAAGAAGTTGCATTAACACGGTTCTAATTATATCTCTGTATGAATGTACGAATATGTCCTCTCGCTATTCAGTGGTAACCTTCATACTAAGATGCACTGTCACTTTTTGTC
Source organism: Meconema thalassinum (assembly GCA_946902985.2). Classification (NCBI taxonomy): domain Eukaryota; kingdom Metazoa; phylum Arthropoda; class Insecta; order Orthoptera; family Tettigoniidae; genus Meconema; species Meconema thalassinum. The sequence continues at coordinate 393,915,627 of OX336391.1, forward strand.
ATGGTTCAGTTAGTTTGTTAAGCTTGTCTTTTTCATTCATTTAACGGGAATGTAAGAGATCAAGGACGAAGAATGAACGATATTTGTCAGTTCAAAAACGACACGGTCAAATAGAAACCTTGGCAAATGATATTGACCTAAATAAGGTACAAAAGGAACAGCCGTATTGCTACTCAGTCAGGGGCGTATATAGGCCTACAATATGTTTTCGGGGGGGGGGCTGACTATCCTGGAAAATTGTGAGTACGGTATTCACAAGGTCACAAGGGATTGTCACCGCAAATTACCCAGAAATATCAACCAATATCTTACAGCATATAACTTTGTTTAATTATTTTAGATAAGATTCAAAGTTTATATAGCCTACAATTATTTTTGGCAATAAAAAGTTGTAAACTACAACACACAAATCAAATTTTATACTTAATGAATTTTGTATTATGATCTATGGAGTATGAATGGCAAATATCTATAAATATTTGTCAATTTTCTAAGCAGAAAAATACCGGTAAACAGTGTTTTTTTACAAGTTGATAATTTATTTCTCAAAAGTACCGTACTGTGGAATTTACAGTTTTGCCTCACAATGCTGAGTGTGCCCCGTTCCAGCACTCAGACTAGAATACAATTTCTTGGCAGAGCCGGGAATCGAATTCGGACCTCCGGGGCGGCAGTCAAGAATGCTATCTACTACACCAAGAGTTAGTATAATTTCAATCTTAATATTGTTTATAACTTAGCCAATAAGTTAAGATTAGGGTACAACCAATTTTACAATTATTTTATGCTCTTAACAAAGCAACATTTTCTTAATTTATTGGCTTTATCGGGGAGAGGGGGATGGAGCCCCCTCAGCACCCCCTTATATACTCCCCTGTACTCAATGATCCATATACTTCGGGAATCGTGTCAAGGCGAAATCATTAGGTGCCGTGGGTAAAACGATATTTAGGGTTATTCTCTGATTGAAGATAGAAACTTTTAAAACTTATGTTTTAAAAACAATGCTTTCCTGGAGTCTACAATAGTAGACTGCATTTACAGCTAGGGTATAGTTCTGCAACAAGTGGACTCTGTTCACAACTAGGGGTCCTTACTATCGATTTCCCAACCAAATACTATCCTCGTGTAGCGCAAGCCTGGAATTCCCTTGCTGGCGAGATTAAATCCTCCAACATTTTAGTGGCTTTCAAAATAAAACTCAAATTTCACCTGTGACCGAAGTGAATACCAGCAAGATTAACGGTCACGTTAAACTACAAGCTTCCTTTTTGAATACCAGCATGTCACCCCTATAATTCCCTTTTCTATTTTTCAACTCGTTTAGCTTCACTCTTCCTCTTTTCTTCATTTCATAACTCTTTTATTTCATTTGTCTCCCTCTTTCTCTCTCGTTCTCACTGTTCGTTTTCCTTTACCTCCTACCTGCAACACTGTAAATGTCGCCTCCTGTCTATGCATTTGCAATTGACGCTAGGAGTTTGGTAGGAGACGACTGTGAACTATCCTGGTATTCGTCCGTGGAAAAACACAGAAAACCACTTCTGAGATGGCTGTGGTAGGAATCGAACCCATTTCTCAGCTCTGCCCTCACGAAGCTGGCCTCCTACCTTGAAATCAGAATTGGATTTCTTGGCAAATCCAGGAGTCCGTGGTGACAGACAAAATTGGTAGTCATTACGCTACGAGATGGACAGAAATCTGGTAGGTTTTAAAGGAGCCTTTCGGTGGGAAACTGCACTGTTGGCAACACTGCTTGGTTGGGCGAATTGAGCTGTGATTACTAGAAATGATATAAAGGAATTATATAGCTGTTGACTGCGCTCTTAATATCGGTTAATGCCCATTCTTAGCTATTCTAATTACTCTTTGTCCTGGACCTGGTACTGAGAACTGGTGACTTCATCTGATACCTATTAAAAGACACGTCTGTTACACTCAGAATAAAAGCCTTCACATGTCACAGTCTACCTTCTAAAGAAGTACATTGTAACATGTAGGTCGGGGCTGACATATACTTTAAAGCCTACTGAATGTGGGGATTATACCTTACAAGTAAAAGCTTCCCTGACTCACCTCTCCGATTATCTGACTCTCTGGTGTCTGGCTGTGATACTCAGTGGCGTATTCTTTAAGCGAGCTAGCTAGCCTAGCTGCGAAGCTCAGTATCGTAACTACGGGTGGTGATAACGTAGCCCTGCCCAGATAAACAAAACGTTACCCGCATCAGACCCGCAAACACAATACTCTTATCCGCATCCGCCCCGCATCCGTACACCTGTAATCCGCATCCGCCCCGCATCCGCACGACTCCTTTCCGCATTCGCACGTTTGGTATCCAAATCTACTGGCATAACAATGAAAAAAATCCACAGCCTGCTTCCAGTCTCCGACCGGGTCAGGAAATATTTTAACAATGAAAAAAATCCACAGCCTGCTTCCAGTCTCCGACCGGGTCAGGAAATATTTTTAATTAGATAAAGCATAAATTACTATAATTTGTTAGCTGCCAGAACGGTATTGACATTTGGCCGGAAATTCCACGTCAATTATCACCCCTCTGCCTCTTGACCAATCCATGTTCGCATAGTTGATGCGTTGCAATATTACAGCCCACGTATAGGTCGGACGTTTGTTTTAGACGAGTGAAAAATCCTAATGGAAGCCTGGAGGCGAGTTACTACAGTACCTGTGTTGTTATCAGCTGCCCCAAGCGGTCCGATGATTGACAAAGCTGTTTCACACTACTACTGAAGTACAGTCATTGGCAAATAAAATGACGTTCTGTTCGTAACCACGTAACGTGTACTTCCGTGTCACACAATACTTCGACGTGGACTGTACTGCCTGCTCAAGTCTGGAATTCCATTACATCAGATCGGTGGTGACAAGTGTGCGGCGATAGGGTGAGAGAGTGAGTGTGTGTAGGCTCACCCGCAGGCTTCAAGGTCAAGGGCAATTGTCTAAAACAAACGTCCGGTCTGTACTTCAGTGCCTGGTCAGCTGTATCTCTGGCTTGTACAGTTTGGCAACCTCGTTCTCAGACCACATGACGAGGCGAGAACTGTCAATCCCATTCTAGCAGCTCACCGAGTATAAAGCAATATATTTAGACATTTGAGGAAACATCGTTCCCTTAGGCCAGGGTGGTCCAACCTTTAGTTACCCGAGGGCCAATCAAACATTAGTATAGGTTTGTGAGGACAAGAGATATTCCAGAAAGAAAACGTATTACTAATTTTACTCAAAAACATTTATTAAAATATATATTAAAATGAGTTTAATATTGCTAGTTTAATATACCACTTCATTTTACTGTCGAGAAATCAATGTGATGATTGGCCCTGCTTTCCTGATATAAGTGTGTCAATGTCCACTGTAAGTTCAGTAAGGCAAAGTCTCAGGCTCAATTCCAGTGCAGAACTTTCAATTCGATTTCTCATTTTTTATTTAATTTGTTTGAGAGCAGATCAAGCACTTTCGCACGCATACGTACTGCTATACAGCGATAACACTTGCAGAGAGAATTTAAGCAGTTCAGGAAAACGTTCTTTAGAAATTAGTTTCCAGGAATTTTCAGAGACATCAAACTTTTTAGTCTGGTAGAATGGGTCTGCCTGAAGATCACAAATTTCCATTTGAAGGTCGCAGTGCACCTCACTCACTTCAATATCCATGGGGTTGTTGAACAGTGGGTAGTTTATTGGCTGAGGAATAACCCACCCACCAAGGGAAGATGATTAAGAGAAGGAAGTAGATTTTGGATTGGAAAAGAAGGATAGAAAAATAGGAGGAGAGTCCCACAAAATTAATAAGTTTAGTGTTAAACACACTTAAAGGTGGTTGCCACCGAAAATCCTCTTTCGGATACCTAAAATGAGTAAGGACTTGGTCTAAGCTGACGAGAAACACAGATAGAACTTGGGCTGTTTGCAAGAGAGTGGCTTTCGTATAATCCCTCTCAAGCATATATAAAACTACTATGGGGAAGAGTGCTGGTCTGGCAAGACTGAGAGGAACAAATTTACTATATGTCTTCTCAAAGAAATTAGGTTTTACAAAGTAATTCGAAGAATGCCAATGATTTAACTCAAGCTTGGTATTTTCAATTTCCAAAATTATGGAGTTCCTGTAAGGGCGACCAAGTGTCTCTAAAAAGGAAAATGATAAAAGATTATGCCTTATTGGGTAATCTTGGTAAATGAACCAATGGTTGCATTGGAAAATGGCTAAGCTTTTACTCAGCGAGGAGCCGGCTAAAAGTTTAGACAAAAAGAAACACTTATTTTTTAGAAAATTGACCATAAGTTTTCGGAGAGGGTCTCCACAAGCAGGTAGCTGGCTTAGCGAGCTTTCCTTGCCTTACTGGCCAATTAGAATTAGCTATTAACGCTAAGAAGAACTTTAGTGAGGTGAAAATTAAGAGTTCTTGCTCAAATGCAACAAATGGTGAAAGCTCTATTAATGATTTTAATATCATTGAGTGAGGAGAGTCAAGGAAGACAGGATTTTGCCTAAACTTTATATTCGTAAATGAAAAAGCGAAGGGAAAAGATTTGTTTATTTTACAATTAGAAAAAGTTTGAGGAAATTAACAATTATGCAATATAATTTTAATAAACATAGTTCATTTGAACTTTTTAACAAATAGGGTCGCAGACCTCTCAACATTAAACGGTTGCTCCAGGCAATTGACAATTTACAAGGTTTCAAACCTTACATGTTTCTAAAATCTTTATAAGATTTAAACAAATGAGCAATTAAATAATTAAAGCTTGAACGTGAATTGGAGTACAAAAGTGCACCTTAAGAAATTCTGGAGAGAATGTTCTAGAGAAAGTGACAACTTTGAAAATAACAATAATAACAACATGAAAAACAAGTAGTTCCGTGAAGAACTATACAGCCTATTTTCATATATCCTGCTCATGTTAATTTCTTCTAACAACATACAAAATTTCAGTTTAATTGCTGTAACAGATTCGTAGATATTGAGAACCGTCTAAATATTTCAGATTGTCGCCAGGTTGGATTTTTATTTTTGTACTATTACATTAAGATTATTGTGTACGTGTGGTATTCAAACTTCAATCGCATGATTAGAACACTAGAAGTAAAAACGAGATTTAAAAATTACGCACAGCAGCCATCTTGTGATTATGCAAACAATTGAAATAAATTAGATGCCAGTGGATCAACATTTATATAAGCATTTAACGTGCAACGTTTCACAGCACTCGGATAGTTAATTCGCGAGAATCGTCCATTTAAATATTTATACTTCGCGTCGCCGCCATGTTGGATTTGTGCTCACCAGGTTAATGAAAGTCCTATAGGTGAACATATGTTCATAGTCTCTATGAACATACAAAAATTCAGTTTGATTGCTGTAAAAGATTCATAGATATTGAGAACCGTCTAAATATTTCGGAAGCTCGCCATTTAGGATTGTTATATGTATAGGCCATATAATTATGTACCATTCAAGGACAATTATTGCCTAGGTTCATTATTCAAACTTTCACTTCGATCGCATGATTACGACACAAGAAATAAAAACTTAATTTAAAAATTTCGCACAGCCGCCATATTGAGGTTATGTAAACAATTGATTTAAATTAGATGGCAGTGCATTACAATCTGCAAAATCATTTACTGTACCACATTTCACTGCGCTCAGAGAGTTAAATCACGAGAAAAGTCTATTAAAATATTTCAAATTCGCTTGGTCGCCATGTTCGTTTTTTACTTTACAAGTTTATGAAGTATACATAGATAAACTTGTACCAGTACCCTTTCTCACCGTACAAAATTGCAGGGTAATATCTGTAATAGTTTCGGAGATATAGAATGTCAGTGAAATATTTCGCACAGCCGCCATTTTGAGTTTATGTAAACAATTGAACTAAATTAGACTCCAGTGCATTACTATGTGTATAAACACTTGCTGTACCTAGTTTCATTACGTTTGGATGGTTAAATCGTGAGAAAAGTCTATTTAAAAGTCTCAACTTCGCTTGGTCGCCATGTTCGTTTTCTACTTTACAAATTTATGAAATATACATAAGTAAACTTGTATCAGTACCCTTTATCACCGTACTAAATTGCAGGGTGATATCAGTAATAGTTTCGGAGATATAGAATGTCAGTGAAATATTTCGCACAGCCGCCATTTTGAAGTTATGTAAACAATTGAACTAAATTAGACTCCAGTGCATTACAATGTGTATAAACACTTGCTGTACCAAGTTTCATTACGTGTGGATAGTTAAATCGCGAGAAAAGTCTATTTAAAAGTCTCAACTTCGCTTGACCGCCATGTTGGTTTTGTAGTCACCAGGTTTTTGAAAGTCTCATAGGTGAACTTCTAGTAGTACCCTTTATCACCGTACACAATTTCAGGGCGATATCGGTAATAGTTTCGGAGATATTGAATGCTAGTGAAATATTTCGCACAGCCGCCATTTTGCATTGGTGAGACGTAACAAAATTTGAAGGGCACGGTCGAGGTCGCCGGGAATAGTGCTATGAACATACCGAGTTTCATTGAAATCGCTCCAGCCGTTTAGATTTTATTAGGGGGGGACACACACACGAATCACACACACACACACACGCACACACACACGGACAAAAGGTGATCTCATAAGCCTATTTTTTCAAAATTGAAAATAGGCTAATAAGATAGAAGTTCCTACAACTTCTTATATTTATACAGAATTAATATATGAGAATTATACAAAGAGGGCAGGTCACTTACTGTGAAACCTGAAGAAAGTGAAAGGGAAAGTTCTAGACTTCCCAAGTTTGAGCAGGAATCACTCGCCAAATGGGACAGTTTCCATTTCGTGAAACCTGAACATGACTCGCTCAAGAGTTTAGAGAATTGTTTTCCCTGATTATGGGAAAGGAACAACGTGAATTTAAAACTTGTATCACACAAGCAATTATGCAGAATTTAATTAATGTTAAACTAGCAAAGTTGGAAGGGCACCTCGTGAGTGACACCTTATAGAAAAGTTTCAATTTTATTAATAATGGTTGTTAGTAGAAGGTTGAGGAAAGATCATTGGGATATAGGATCAATGTTCATGGCCGTATTTAATATAACCGGACGATCGCGACGCGGTAGAAACGTGGAGCAAGCACTGTTTATCACTGTAGTCTATGAAGATGGATGCAAAGTTCACTATAGAAACACTGAAGTTTATGAGAAAAAAAGTTATTGCAATTATGGAAATAACTGATTGCACTATATAGGTGAGAGTCTATTTCTTGAAAAAGTTGTGATTTACAATTAAATGCGCCATAGAATGTTCCAGAGGTTCCAGCGGTGGAAGAAAGTTAGCTATTGCAAAAATTTGTAAGGAAGATTCCTCATTTTAACTAGCATTTTCACAAGTGCGTGAACAATACTTGACGGCAAGACTCGCAGATAGAGAACAAGATCTCGAAGGTTCCAGAACGACCTTAGCAGAAAATGGGGTTGAGAAAATCCAACGGAGGAACTAGCTTTATAATTATAGACAGCGGGTATTAGATAATATCCCACGTAGCGAGAGGATTTCTCGTTTGAATAGCTTAAGAAAAGCTCTTTTTTAATAAGGTTGGCTTATACAAGCAAAAGCTCAACATGGCAAATCCCACGAAGAATGATTATTGCCCCAAAGTAAATAATTTCACACTGTCTATAAATTATAATTAAAAGCACGTGGAAGTTAAAACCATGAAGATGAGGTTAAAACTTTTAAAATGGTACTTATCTTGATTTCATGTTGAAGTCGAAGTTTCCGTTGATGATTACTTAGCCAACATGGCGTAAAAGAGGGTGAGCCTCTTGGTTTGAGGAGGAAAGCTCGAGCGGAGCTTTGACTGAACGAGTCAACTGCAGACTGAGAAGTGAGAGCAGCTCAACGGAGCACGGAGGGACCAAGAAAAGGGGAAAGAGTGGGGGGTAGGAGACAAAAGGAGAACATATAAACATTGCCAACTTGAAAACAAAAAATTTATCTTGCTGAGCCGGTCTTCTAAGAGTTGATAACAGTTGATACTAGCGCAGCATGGTGAGTAAAGAAGTGGACGTAGTCCTCTTGCTCCAAGAGAAAATAGCTGACGATGGTAACAGGATCTGGTGGCCAAATGGATAAGTAAGTCCTCTAGCACCAGGAAGAGTTGATGAGCTTCAGAGATTCGCTGCGAGGTGACGCTAGGTGGGTCACAGAAGTTATATATTTAGAACAGACTAATGAAGACATGAGAGATTTGCTTATCAAGGAGAAAACAAAAGATCACTGTTGGTGTTTGACAAAGAGAAAGGAAGAAATGAACATGCAAAGAGCAATAAAAATTATATCTCAGGTACCGTGTATTCAAAGAATACACCATACTGGGGGGGAAAAACACCAACAGAGAGCAAATAAACAGTTACACATTTATTGGAAGAGGAGCGATCAAAGACAAGGGTCTTGTAATCGAACCGTTAATGGTCAAGACTCTGACCACCCTGACTCTCCCATCTCTTCCAGGGTAACACCTAGTCACTCTACCGGAAGTCCAGACTAGAGGGGGAGAAACATCCCTAACCAAGACCAAGTCCCCCACTTTAATGTCGGGACTGGAAAGAAACCACTTCTGCCTCCGTTGCAAGGAAGTTAAATATTCCAAGTTCCATCTCTTCCAAAAAGAATTACGGAGGGCTTCAAGTTTACGCCAAACAATAGGTAAATTAAAATCCCGGTAAGAATTGGGAAGAGGAGGAGGGGCAGAAAGAGAAGTGCCGATAAGGAAGTGACCAGGGGTGAGTGGAAGTAGGTCATCAGGGTCATTGGAAAGTGGAGTTAAAGGGCGAGAGTTAACAACACCTTCAATCAAAACAGACAGTGAATTGAATTCTTCGTAAGTCAGAATTCGATTACCTAAGACTTTTCTTAAATGACGTTTAGTGAGCTTTACGCAAGATTCCCACCTACCACCATGATGCGGAGCGTAAGGAGGTATGATGCGCCATTTGAAACCTTTTGAATAAGAAAAATTAGAGATTTTTTCCATGGCTGGAGAGGAAGTGAGAGCTTTCTTCCACAGGGAAGCTGCGCCTTGAAAGGTGGAAGCGTTATCAGAGAACATCTCAGAAGGAACACCACGCCTAGCGGTGAAACGAGAGACAGCTGATAAAAAATAAGAAGTAGAAGCATTCGTTACTAGTTCCAAGTGGATTGCGCCGGTAACCATGCAAACAAAGAGAGAAACATAAAGCTTACCAAACAATTTGCGTTTAGCTTCAGGAGAGTTTCGTTGATATTGGAACGGACCCATATAGTCCACGCCAGTTAAAGCAAATGGGCGTATAGGAGAAGAACGAAAAGAGGGCAGATCGCTCATTAATTGAGTGTTGATTTTAGGTTTCGCTTTGAAACAAGGAATGCACTTATGAATTACAGAAGAAACTTCATGAATTCCATTTATAATCCAGTACTTTTCCCTTAAGAGGCAAAGCAGAGTACGTGTACCAACATGAAGATTACGGTAATGAAAGTCACGTATAATTAAGGAAGTTACGTGATGTTTGGAAGGCAAAATAACAGGATGCTTTTTGTCCTCAGAGAGTAAAGATTGCGAGAGCCTTCCACCTACCCTGAGTAACCCATGGTCATCAAGAAACGGGGCTAAAGCACGAAGACGGCTGGATTTGGGAAGATCTCTTTTAGAAGAAAGCAATGACAATTCAGAAGAAAAGGCTTCTTGCTGTGTCAGTTGTAAAATCTTAATGGTAGCGAGATTCAATTCATGATTGGTAAGGTGTGGTTTAGGGAGAAGAGGTTGGTCAACCACAAGATATTTCCATCTAAGGAGATAGGCGACAATCCGTAGTAATTTATGAAAAGAAGAATAGCGGGACAACAAAGGATGAGATGCGTTGGAAACAAGACACGAAGCAATGGGTAGAGGTACTTTAGCGTCGGGCAAGTAGGAGTTTGTAGCTGGGGTTTTAGAAGGCCATGAGGAAGATTCTTCGATTAGCCGCGAGGGCCCATGCCAGTACAATTGGGAAGCTGCCAATTGAGAGGGTAAACAACCACGAGAGATAATATCAGCTGGATTATCCGCACTGGGAACATGCCTCCATTGACATCCAGAAGAAAGAGTTTGAATTTTGGAAACCCTGTTTGCAACGAAAGTTTGCCAGTGAGAGGGGTTCTTGGCGATCCAAGAAAGGGCGATCATGGAATCGCTCCAGAGATAGATTTGCGAGAATTCGACCTTTAATACTTCCCGTAATTTCTTGACAAGTTCTGCAGCCATGAGTGCAGCGCACAGTTCGAGCCTAGGCAAAGTGATAGTTTTAAGAGGAGCGACCTTCGATTTGGCACAAACAAGGTTGGAAACTAGAGATCCATAGAGTGAATCGTGATAAACTAAATATGCACAGCAACCATAAGCTTTTTCGGAACTGTCCGCGAACACATGAAGGAAAAAAGATGCATTAGAATGAGAGCTGATTAAATTCCTGGGAATTTCAATGAGGGAAAGATCCAGCAAATTGCTACGAAACGAGAGCCAACGATTAAGAAAAGAAAGAGGGACAGCGTCATCCCATTCACATTTAAGTGACCACAGCTCTTGCATGAAGAGTTTGGCTATGACGATAACTGGAGCAAGGAATTGAAGTGGATCAAAAATTTTTGCAATTTCAGAGAGAATTTGTCTTTTTTGTATTAGGAAGCTCTTCTGCGAGCGAAACTTTATAGATAAGAGTGTCAGTGCTAGTGCACCAGTGAACTCCTAGAGTTTTTATAGATTCGGAGTTACCACAAATTTCGACAGAAGAAGGATCTACGTCTTCGATGGGAAACTGAGCGAGAAACTCAGGGGAGTTGGAGTTCCACTTATGGAGTGGGAAACCTCCATTCCTTAGTAATGCCTGAAGTTCTAAAGATACAAAAGAAGCTTCCTCCAAAGAGGGGAAGGATTGCAAATAATCGTCAACATAGAATGACGTAGTTAGTGCTTCAGAGGCTTTGGGGTTAAATAAATGACCATCTTGAGAGGCTAGCAAGTGTAGGGATCGGATAGCAAGGAAAGCAGAGGGTTTTAAGCCATAAGTAACCGTTTTCAAGCGAAATACCTTAATGGGCTTACTGGTTTCATCACGCCACAAGATTCTTTGAAGATCTCGTTGTTCTAGTTGAATTAACACTTGACGGTACATCTGTTTTATGTCGGCTATGACAGCTATGGGAAATAATCGAAAGTTTAAGAGTATAGCAGATAAATCTGATTGAATAGCAGGACCAGAATAAAGAGTGTCGTTAAGGCTGTTGCCATTAACGTCGGGTGATGAACCATTGAAAACAACTCGAATTTTATCTTTTACAAGAGGGTTTTTCCACACGGGATGATGATTTAAATAAACCGTTTCAATTGGGGGGTGCAATTCATCATTAGATTTGTTAACAACTTCCATATGATCCAAGCTTTCATACTCATCCATGAAATCAGTGTACTGTTGTTTAACAAGAGGTTCCTTTTTGAATTTGCTCTCGATGGCGAAAAGAGCTTTTCGAGCTTTAGGCTGAGAGTTGATAAGTTTAGGAGGATTATGTAATCTTGGCATTTGAACGACGAACCGGCCATCAGAAGAACGAGTGGTGGTGTTCAAAAAAAGTTGCTCACAGAATTCATTTTCTGAAGAGGTTACATTAGGAGAATCGACATTTTCAAGCCTCCAGAACTGTTCCAGGTCAGTATTGGAGAAGTAACATTGCGATGCGGGTTGAGGAGAATAATGGGGAAGTTGCCCTGTGACGATCCATCCAAAATTAGTGTCTCTGGCGACCACGTTTGAGGATAATTTACGAACCTGTTTACGTAGGCAATTCCAGAAAACATTGGCACTAAAAAGTATGTCAATAGGGTTCTGCATATTAAAACAAGGATCGGCTAGCCTTAAATGCGAGGGAATGTTTAACCCTGAAATATCCACAGAGTGACTTGGAGTGTCTTCTCCAATGCTATTAAGAATTAGACAATTAAGTTTAAGAAAGTTGTTTCTATGACAAGTATCTCTTATAGTTAGCTTTGAGAATTGTAAAGCTTGCGATTTTGAGCTGTTGATGCCCGACACGTTGATAGAAGTGGGGTTTACAGGTAGGCCTAGTTTTCTAATCAAGGAATTGGACACAAAATCATGAGTTGCCGCTGAGTCTAGAAGACCGCGTGCACGGACCCAGTTGCCAAAGTTATCCTGAACGTCAATTTGGACAGTAGACAACAATACTTGCGCACTGCGAATGGACTTAGCATTTTGAATATAAGATGAAGCATTAGAATTGTTAGCACTATCATTTTTCGGCGAAGTAGATGCTGTCGATGACCTTGCCTGATCATGACGATGTAGCAGAGTATGATGAGCCTTTTCACAATGGTAGCAAAGTCTTGTGGACTTACAGTTAGAAGCAGAATGCGTGGGCGCTAGGCAGTTGAAACAATGTTTGTTTTGAGCGACTAATTTTCGTCTGTCATCGACTGACATTTCTTTAAAAGATTTGCAAAGGTATAGGGCATGGGGATCTTTACAAAGTATGCACTTTACAGGTTCGTTTAAACTTTTGCGAGGTTCACTTTGCGTGTTTAAAACAATAGAGCTAGCGACACGACGTTCACTAGACCTAGTTGGGTAACCAGTGGAGTTTGATTTGAATTTGGATGAGCTGGACCCGGGTTTTTGGGTATTGGACGCTGAGCGTTCACTTTTGGATTTGATGGACATTAATTCGAATTTGGAACTAGGAGATGAAGGTTCACTTTGATTAGCTAGAGCGGTTAAAAGTTGGCATCTAGCGTTTATGAAAGTGACTAAATGCTCGTAAGAGTAGTCGTCTTCCTTAGAAAGTTCAATTTCCCAAGCTTTGAGGGTAGCAGCATCAACTTTAGAAACTACTAAATGTATTAGGAAAGTATCCCAATGTTCAGTAGGTTGATCTAATTGGGACAAAGCTTTAACGTGGAGTTGGGTAGTGTCAATTAAAGTACGCAAACTAGTGACGTCATTGTGCTGTGACGCAGGTAGGTTAAATAGAGCCTTAATATGGCGTTGAATACGTAAACGTGAATTTCCATATCTTTCTTTTAATAAGTTAAAGGCAATGGGGTAATTTTCGGCACGCAGAGGAAGTGCTTCAACTAACTGCAAAGCTTGACCTCGTAGGATAGATCTCAAGTAATGAAACTTGTAAATGACTTGAATGTCTTCATTGTCATGAACAAGGGAGCAAAATAATTCATAGAAAGAATCCCAAGTGGATTCATCTCCAGAAAAATGGGGTAAATCAATTTTCGGTAAAGTAGGTTTGGGCTTGTGAGTGCCCTCACGGAAAGAAGTTTGGGGTTCGTGAAGGGAACCAAGAACAGAAGCGTCCTTTTTCTGCTCCTCTTCGAGTTGGCGTATTATTTTGAAAGCAGAACCTATGCCTTCGTAATATAAGTTTTCTACTTCGACACGATCTTCTGTTTGATTGAGCATGCAAGTTTCAATTTCAGTTTGAATGTTACAGTAGTTTTCATAAGAACGTTCAAAATCCTTTACACGATGTTTCAACAAATCTAATTGCGCGTCTGAGGGATCTAATTCTTTTATGTACCTTCTGAATCGGGTAATTTGCCCTTTATAGGATGCTCGTTTAGAAGTAAGTTTTTCATCCTTATCCTTATCAGTGGGAGCCATATTAAAGAAGGTAAATGAAAATGTAACTCACGAAACTGTGGAACCTTGGAAATGCTGTCAAGCTGGCAGCAGCGAATGAGTAGAAAGAATGGGACACACCATAGGAGACAGGAGCGGCCTCTTTCCCGTTCACAAGCTTTGCACGATGAGGTTATAGCTGAAATATTCAACACAGATATTAGAAATATGCAAAGTATTGTCAAATGACACTTTTTTAAAAAGAGAAAAGAAAAAATGGGCTCTCCCGGGTTTCTGGGACCAAATTTTGGGTAGTTTATTGGCTGAGGAATAACCCACCCACCAAGGGAAGATGATTAAGAGAAGGAAGTAGATTTTGGATTGGAAAAGAAGGATAGAAAAATAGGAGGAGAGTCCCACAAAATTAATAAGTTTAGTGTTAAACACACTTAAAGGTGGTTGCCACCGAAAATCCTCTTTCGGATACCTAAAATGAGTAAGGACTTGGTCTAAGCTGACGAGAAACACAGATAGAACTTGGGCTGTTTGCAAGAGAGTGGCTTTCGTATAATCCCTCTCAAGCATATATAAAACTACTATGGGGAAGAGTGCTGGTCTGGCAAGACTGAGAGGAACAAATTTACTATATGTCTTCTCAAAGAAATTAGGTTTTACAAAGTAATTCGAAGAATGCCAATGATTTAACTCAAGCTTGGTATTTTCAATTTCCAAAATTATGGAGTTCCTGTAAGGGCGACCAAGTGTCTCTAAAAAGGAAAATGATAAAAGATTATGCCTTATTGGGTAATCTTGGTAAATGAACCAATGGTTGCATTGGAAAATGGCTAAGCTTTTACTCAGCGAGGAGCCGGCTAAAAGTTTAGACAAAAAGAAACACATATTTTTTAGAAAATTGACCATAAGTTTTCGGAGAGGGTCTCCACAAGCAGGTAGCTGGCTTAGCGAGCTTTCCTTGCCTTACTGGCCAATTAGAATTAGCTATTAACGCTAAGAAGAACTTTAGTGAGGTGAAAATTAAGAGTTCTTGCTCAAATGCAACAAATGGTGAAAGCTCTATTAATGATTTTAATATCATTGAGTGAGGAGAGTCAAGGAAGACAGGATTTTGCCTAAACTTTATATTCGTAAATGAAAAAGCGAAGGGAAAAGATTTGTTTATTTTACAATTAGAAAAAGTTTGAGGAAATTAACAATTATGCAATATAATTTTAATAAACATAGTTCATTTGAACTTTTTAACAAATAGGGTCGCAGACCCCTCAACATTAAACGGTTGCTCCAGGCAATTGACAATTTACAAGGTTTCAAACCTTACATGTTTCTAAAATCTTTATAAGATTTAAACAAATGAGCAATGAAATAATTAAAGCTTGAACGTGAATTGGAGTACAAAAGTGCACCTTAAGAAATTCTGGAGAGAATGTTCTAGAGAAAGTGACAACTTTGAAAATAACAATAATAACAACATGAAAAATAAGATAGAAGTTCCTACAACTTCTTATATTTATACAGAATTAATATATGAGAATTATACAAAGAGGGCAGGTCACTTACTGTGAAACCTGAAGAAAGTGAAAGGGAAAGTTCTAGACTTCCCAAGTTTGAGCAGGAATCACTCGCCAAATGGGACAGTTTCCATTTCGTGAAACCTGAACATGACTCGCTCAAGAGTTTAGAGAATTGTTTTCCCTGATTATGGGAAAGGAACAACGTGAATTTAAAACTTGTATCACACAAGCAATTATGCAGAATTTAATTAATGTTAAACTAGCAAAGTTGGAAGGGCACCTCGTGAGTGACACCTTATAGAAAAGTTTCAATTTTATTAATAATGGTTGTTAGTAGAAGGTTGAGGAAAGATCATTGGGATATAGGATCAATGTTCATGGCCGTATTTAATATAACCGGACGATCGCGACGCGGTAGAAACGTGGAGCAAGCACTGTTTATCACTGTAGTCTATGAAGATGGATGCAAAGTTCACTATAGAAACACTGAAGTTTATGAGAAAAAAAGTTATTGCAATTATGGAAATAACTGATTGCACTATATAGGTGAGAGTCTATTTCTTGAAAAAGTTGTGATTTACAATTAAATGCGCCATAGAATGTTCCAGAGGTTCCAGCGGTGGAAGAAAGTTAGCTATTGCAAAAATTTGTAAGGAAGATTCCTCATTTTAACTAACATTTTCACAAGTGCGTGAACAATACTTGACGGCAAGACTCGCAGATAGAGAACAAGATCTCGAAGGTTCCAGAACGACCTTAGCAGAAAATGGGGTTGAGAAAATCCAACGGAGGAACTAGCTTTATAATTATAGACAGCGGGTATTAGATAATATCCCACGTAGCGAGAGGATTTCTCGTTTGAATAGCTTAAGAAAAGCTCTTTTTTTAATAAGGTTGGCTTATACAAGCAAAAGCTCAACATGGCAAATCCCACGAAGAATGATTATTGCCCCAAAGTAAATAATTTCACACTGTCTATAAATTATAATTAAAAGCACGTGGAAGTTAAAACCATGAAGATGAGGTTAAAACTTTTAAAATGGTACTTATCTTGATTTCATGTTGAAGTCGAAGTTTCCGTTGATGATTACTTAGCCAACATGGCGTAAAAGAGGGTGAGCCTCTTGGTTTGAGGAGGAAAGCTCGAGCGGAGCTTTGACTGAACGAGTCAACTGCAGACTGAGAAGTGAGAGCAGCTCAACGGAGCACGGAGGGACCAAGAAAAGGGGAAAGAGTGGGGGGTAGGAGACAAAAGGAGAACATATAAACATTGCCAACTTGAAAACAAAAAATTTATCTTCTCTTGCTGAGCCGGTCTTCTAAGAGTTGATAACAGTTGATACTAGCGCAGCATGGTGAGTAAAGAAGTGGACGTAGTCCTCTTGCTCCAAGAGAAAATAGCTGACGATGGTAACAGGATCTGGTGGCCAAATGGATAAGTAAGTCCTCTAGCACCAGGAATAGTTGAGGAGCTTCAGAGATTCGCTGCGAGGTGACGCTAGGTGGGTCACAGAAGTTATATATCTAGAACAGACTTATGAAGACATGAGAGATTTGCTTATCAAGGAGAAAACAAAAGATCACTGTTGGTGTTTGACAAAGAGAAAGGAAGAAATGAACATGCAAAGAGCAATAAAAATTATATCTCAGGTACCGTGTATTCAAAGAATACACCAAACAGTGCAAGTTTTGGTTTTAGGGAGTCAAAATCCTGGAATCTGTTCTGAAACTCTTTCTTGATATCTATTATTATTTCATGAAACATACTAAAATTTATGTCACATTTTTTTCTTTTTTCAACTGCTGACAAGATGGGAAGGTCCCATATTGTTTGCCTTCAATGCAATTTACATTAAATCAAGTTTTTGCGGAAGCCCTCAATATGTCCATAAAGCTGGGAGATATTTTGTTTTCTGCCTTGTAGTTTCAGGTTTAAAGCATTTAGATGCGATGTTAACTCTGTCAGAAAAGCAAGATTATTTAAAAACTGGATTTCTTCCAGTTTTTATTGATACTCATGCCCAATGTTTTCATTTTTGAGAAAAGCAAAAATTTCATTCCTCAACCCAAAAAACTGTTGCAAGCAATTTCCAGCACTTAGCCAACGCACTTCACAGTACAATGAAATGTCACCATACTCAGCTTCCAAATTGTCCAGGAATGCAATAAATGCTCTGTGTCTACAGGCTTTATTACCTCCCCTGATTAAATTTACAGTATTTACAACAGTTTTCATTGTCTCACTGAGCCTTATAATTTTTCCACAGAGAGCCTCCTGGTGGATAATGCAGTGGAAAAACAAAAAATGCAATCCTTTTTCTTTACCCAGTCCCACTAAACCAATGTTAGGACCAACCATTGCTTTAGCTCCATCTGTTGCAATGCCAGAGCACTTCACAAAACGTCCATATTTAGAAACGATATCATCCAGTGCGTTGAATATGTCAATACCTGTTTTGCTGGTTTCTAATTATCTTAATTCCAACAGTTCTTCATGAATTTCAAATTCTTCGTTTATTATTCTGACGAAGATAAGGAGCTGGCCGATGTCAGCTATAGAGAGTAAAATTCACATTTTTCCAAACTGCTCTTGAGAGAACCTGAAACTTCACCAGCCATATCATTAATTCTTCTATTAACTGTCTGATGAATCAAGGAAACTGTTTCAAAATACAGGGACTTTTATATGTGACGGGGATTTTCGCTCGCCCGCTCGACCACGTTGCGAGCCTGTCTCCCGCCAAGCACTTTGCCGTAATTCGGCGCCCGCCCGGCACTTAGTCATTGAGTATAGGAATTTGAATGTTACGTAATAAAAATGGCATTGGAACAGCACACTGAGCACTAAACACGTCAACAATTGACTAAACTGAACCTCACGGTGTTACAGCTCTCAGCTGACTGCAATGGAGGGACACTTGTGGCGCCAAGAAGCGCATTACGGCAAAGTGCTTGGCGGGAGACCGGCTCGCAGCGTAGGCGAGAGGGTGAGCGAAAATCCCCGTCACATATAAAACTAAGTCCCTTAGCTATCCTATTATCTCCAAATGAAGTGCCATTTTTACAGCACATGTCTTAATGAGCTCACCATCCCTGAAAGACTTTTAACTTTTAGCTAGCTCTGAACATACCTCATAAGATGCCTTTAAACCAGCAGTGTTTGATGGTTGCTGAAATATATTCATCTGTCTTGTTAGTTTCTGCTTCAAATCATTAAACACACAACTTCTGGCACTTCCCTGGTATTGATCGTATTTTGATTTATGCAAGCTGGTATAGTATCTATTCACGTTATACTCCTTCGAAACACCTAAGACTTGAGAACAAATAACACACTGCGGTCTTCCATTATGTCCAACAAAGAAGTAACTTTCCTGCCACTTTGACTGAAATTGTCGTTTCTCATCTTCAACACGCCGTTTATTAAGTCCCGCCTTATTAGGTACCGTTATCGCAACAACGATGACAACAAACTCTCGTCGTACTATATCTCTCGAACAACCTCTCTCGTCAAAAACAACCCCTTCGAACAGCCCTGCGCTCCCTTTTATAGGGAAATCCGCCGCAGCTCACGAACGTTCGTGAACTTATCTGCAGCCAATCACTGGCAGCCAACCAGTTGTCGCCTGGTGACGGGGCAGCTTCTCGTGCCGTACGTATTCTTGGGAAGACAACTCTGATTACTGGCGTATTTTTCAGGATCTTTCCTTTCCAGTCTGGCTCCTTCGTAACATTACTGAATGAAAGTGAAAATTAAAGTAGGCACGCCACGGATTATAACTGTCGAAGAGTGAAGGGCAGTAAGAAGGGCAAGGGCCAACAAAAATGAACAGGCGGGCCGCGGGTTGGACCACACTGCCTTAGGCTATGTATGTCATGTGCTATGTTTAAAATGAATGTTATACAGGCAGAATTGCAACCCTTTCCTGTTCGTAGTGTTAATTATGATCAATGACATAATTTGAATGAGTTTAGCTTACTTAAATCTTTCCCATTTGTGATGAAAAAAAAAACATAACGGAAAAATATGATATGTCATAAATACATCTGGGTCCTAGTAATGATATTCCGCAACTTTTCTCCAGACAGTATCCGCAGCTTATCCGCTATCCGCACAACCATGCAAACTATATCCGCATGGTGAAAAATTTTGCAGATATCCACGGGTTTATTCGCGGGTATCCGCATCCGCGCAGGACTTTAGTGATAAGGTGGACCAATCCTCTCCTCCAAAGCCAAATAATAATTATATGAAATTTGAAATTTGAATTTTGAGTAAAATCAATCTTAGGATTGAGGGCAAATGATTGGATTGTGTAAGTTTATACTTACTAATTTGAAAGTGTACATTTTTAGCGTTACCCTAACTTAACACTTATTGAATGAGCAATGACCAGAGGAGTGGCAGTGAAATGGGTGTAGCACTAACTTTCCTCATCCCTTTCCAAAATACACCACTTGTCAGTTACCATTCTGTTAGTATCCGAGTGTGAGTGACATTTTAGAAGGTGGATAATTTTTGTTAAGTTTTATTTCTGTTTTAAGTTAAACTTTAATTAGAAACTGTAGATTATTAATATGTAGATTATACAATGAAGGGGAATAGGCAGGGGCAGTTGATTTCGCGAAGTAAACTGGTCTTTATATTTTAGTATCAACAAACTTGATAATTTTATGGCATTTGCGCATTGATAAGTGCTTAATACAACGTATCAAATGCTAATGAAATCATCTACGAAAAAAATGTAGATGGAGCTTTTGAAACTTCGGGACCGTATATTAGCCTACATTGATTATGTCTCATTACGTCCGAACCCTCCCCCAGCCCCCTCGCCAATGCAATTTTTGACTCAGTTCATCCCCCTCCAGAAGCAACCCCTTGTTACGTCACTGGTGAAGCCTATAGATTTTTTACACCTTACGGGATTTTCCAGGTTTCAGAAGTAAGGTGTTATTAGTTACTGCTTTTGTGGTAACGAGGGAGCACAGGAGTTATATACCTTGCCTGGTATCAAACAAAAGACTATGTTTCCCTAGAGATTCAACTTGTGAATCTCTTTATTAATCTATATTATTAAAAACAAGATGTTCGGGAAAGAACATATAGCCTACTTTCTCCGAAATGTATGGGTATAGTTATAACTCTCTGTCCTTATCATCTCCTAATTTCTTCCTATTTGAAGTGCAAATTGGCACACAGGATTTGAACAGTGGCGTTCAAACCATAGTTTATAATTTACCCCAGCATTTTGCAATTTCATCAGCAAACACTCCAAACACCGACTACTTACAATAATTGAAACTTCGTTGCTCTAATAAGGCCCATCTACAATGCGCAGTCGGCAGTCCGTAGTTGGTAGTCCTCGGTCGGCAGTCGCGATCGACTCCGTGTATACTATAGGCACCATACAAAACATGAAGTTGCAGTTGGTAGCTGGCAGTTGGCAGTCGAGAATTTTATCCTTGACTGCCAACTACCCGACTGCAGCAATGTAATAGCCAATCAGAGCAGATCAGAAACTGACGTCACGTTGTTGTTCTGTGTCGTGTACGAATGATATAGAACTAAGTGAAGTAACTTCGCAACCCGTTAATTTATAGGCTAATCTTAAATACACGGTATAACAAAATAATCCATCTCCAAATCATCCATATTGCAAGTTTTGAGATTATCAACAACGCCTCTGTGCACAAGGAATAAACGAATGTTACTGTCTTATTACTCCTAGCAGTCGTTAAGACTGGGTTCACTAACTGGCCGGTATAGAGCGCTGCTCGAATCTATAGTTTCTGCATAGTACAACTGAAGGCTGGAAGATGTCACTCCAGTGGAGAATGTCGTTTTTTTTTATATATAATTTCCATTGCAAAAAGCACCATATAAAGCTTTATTTTATAACGTCTCAGTACTCAAGAAACAATAAATATAAAAACTAGTCGTGATATCTAGTTGTGAAATATCGAACAATATAATCCTAACAGAGCGAGTGCATTCTAGCGGCCAGAAGAAGAAACTTTTCAATAAAATCTGTTACCTTTTTGTCAGCTAGATGTCTCGATTAAATCTGCTGGCGAATTATGTTTTAATTAAGTATATGTTTTGCACCGTAATATGCACAATATAACGCTTAATTTTAAAACGTCTGAGTCATTACAAAGCAACAAATATGTAAAATGTCAAGCAAAAAACATATCTCTGATGGGGTTTGAACCATAGGCATATGAATGACAGACTAGCGCTTTACCACTGAGCCATTTGTGCCAACGAACATTGATCCATATAAAATGACTTACATAGAACTTGTTAGCAAATAATGATTTATACTAAACGATTTCATCACTTATTTATATATAAAGCATTTCATACAAAGTTTATTTATTTTGTTTCAGTACGCTATATTGCATGGAATACTCAAATTAGTGAAATATAAGTCAGGCACAAGATATCCGCTGCCATCTTGTCTTATTAATGAATCAGCTGAGCTTTTTAAAATCACGTCTGCACTATAGTATTACAAAATAAACTTTTAATTTCGTACGTGCCTCTTCCTTTAGAACAGTTAAAACGATTCTCGGCTCGATAATCGGAACTGGTGGGTCCCATGATATGGATTATAAAGTTTGCATAATTCGCACGGCCGCCATCCTGAAATGGTATGGCGGACGACCTTGTAGTTTGGTCACAAGACGCATCCTATACGAAGGTATGTTGTTACCAAATTTGGTAGAGATTGGATGATTTGGTTAGTCGTTATTTGATTTTACGTTTTGAACGTTTGAGTGGCCGCCATTCAGTTTTAGTAAAGATGGCGGCGATATAAAACATGACACTGAGGTGTCCTTTGCTAGTGCTACCTTTGTACCAAATTTCGTTCAATTCGCATTCACCGTGTTCGAATTGATAGGGGGGGACAGACATTCAGAGTACACACACTCACACACACACACACAGACTCACACACACACATACACACACACAGACTCACACACACACATACACACACACAGACAGACACACTTTTTTCGCCCTGTGTTGATCTCATAAGTCTACTTTCATTTTTTGCAAAAATCGAAAGTAGGCTAATATTGATGAAAACTTGTCCGTCCGGCCATACTATCCAGCCGATTTTCTTCATCCTTTTTTTAAATGAAAGGTATTCATGCACAGATTTGTTATCAAGTATTACAAATCACTTAAATAACGCCTTTCTCAAATTAATTGATTTTTTCAACTTTTTCCAACTTTTACGTAATCATATATTCGGTTCTAATTTAGTTACGAAGGTCGTCTTAGTCTAAGAACACTCAGTGAATCAAGCGCTATCATTTGAGCTCTTACCCATTCAAATCGGCTGATTCGGAGGAAAGTTATGAGTGGATATACGATATTACATCTCATTTTTTCAACAGTTTTTCTCATTGTAGCAATCATATCTTTGGTTCTAATTGAGTTACACTCTTCGTTTTGGTCTAAGAGCACTCAGTGGATCAAGCTCTATCTTTTGAGGTATTAAATATTTACATTGGTTGATTCTCAGGAATGTTATGAGTGCCTAAGCGAATAGTAGAAATAATTATGAAAACTTAACCGAGTCCGTCCGGCCATTCTATCCGGTCGATTTCCTTCATACCACTATTAAATGAAAGTTATTCAGGTACGGATTTAATATCAAGTATTAAAAATCACTTAACTACTGCCTTCCTCAAATTATTTGATTTCTTGCACCTTTTTTACATTTTTTTCACATTGAAGCTATCTATATTATTAATAATATTGATCTATATTATTAATAATATTGATGAAAACTTATCCGAGTCCGTCCGGCCATACTATCCAGCCGATTTTCTTCATCCTTTTTTTAAATGAAAGGTATTCATGCACAGATTTGTTATCAAATATTACAAATCACTTAAATAACGCCTTTCTCAAATTACTTGATTTTTTCAACTTTTTCCAACTTTTTCCAACTTTTAAATAATCATATATTCGGTTCTAATTTAGTTACGAAGGTCGTCTTAGTCTAAGAACACTCAGTGAATCAAGCGCTATCATTTGAGCTCTTAAAGATTCAAATCGGCTGATTCGGAGGAAAGTTATGAGTGGACATACGATATTACATCTCATTTTTTCAACAGTTTTTCTCATTGTAGCAATCATATCTTTGGTTCTAATTGAGTTACACTGTTCGTTTTGGTCTAAGAGCACTCAGTGGATCATTTACATTGGTTGATTCTCAGGAATGTTATGAGTGCCGAAGCGAATAGTAGAAATAATTATGAAAACTTAACCGAGTCCGTCCGGCCATTCTATCAGGTCGATTTCCTTCATACCACTATTAAATGAAAGTTATTCAGGTACGGATTTAATATCAAGTATTAAAAATCACTTAACTACTGCCTTCCTCAAATTATTTGATTTCTTGCACCTTTTTTACATTTTTTTTCACATTGAAGCTATCTATATTATTAAAAATATTGATGATAACTTATCCGAGTACGTCCGGCCATACATTCCGGTCGATTTCCTTCGTTCTTTTTTTAAATGAAAGGTATTCATGCACAGATTTGTCATCAAGTATTACAAATCACATAAATTACGCCTTTCTCAATTTATTTGATTTTTTCGACGTTTTCCAACTTTTTCCATCTTTGAAGCATTCATATCTCTGGTGCTAATTGAGGTACGAAGGTCGTTTTTATCTAAAAATCACTCAGTGAATCAAGCGCTGTCATTAGATCTCTTAACCATTCACATCGGATGGTTCTGAGGAATGTTATGAGTGAACATTAGATATTACATCTCATTTTGTCAACATATTTTCTCTTAGTAGCAATTTAATTTTGGTTCTAATGACGGAAATTTCCAATTACACTAGCGCTTTGTATTACAATCAACAAAGCGCAGGTTCAAACGCTTCATCGAGTTGGAATATACTTGCCTGATCCTGTTTTAGGCCATGGAATGTTCTATGTTGCCTTATCCCGAGAAAAATCATTTAAAGATGTGGAAGTAGAAATTAAACCTAAGGGTCGACGCACAGCGAACATTGTCAGGAAGCAAGTATTGTGAAATAAAGATTATAAACTACTAGCAGTAGTACCCGGCTTCGCCCGGTGGAAAGATGATAATATTCCAGTCTCCTTAACACTCAACGTCATAAATTATATTTATTTATGTATTCATTTCTTACATTATCAAACCCAGTGACAATGTTTATACTTAAGTCACTATGGGAAGGCTCTGTAAAATAATGATCATTCTCGTGATATTTGTCTTCAGTCCGAGTCGAGATATGTCGTTAGCGTTCCCAGAATTCGTGACATCTCAGTCGTAGAAGACTTTATGTGGTGGTGATTAGAAATATAATGGACTTAAAATCTAGGTCATTTACCCCAAATGACGTTGAGGGCGTAACATCTAGGTAATTTGCCCTACTGATCAGGATGATATTGAAAATTACTACATAACTGACATATGAAACTTAGAAAATAATAGAAAAAGTTATTTTTAGGACTCACATTTCGGGAAAGACTTGATTATTTTTTGCCAAAGAGCTCCCACTTAGATCGCAATCTGGTTTAAAGTTTCGTCTTGTTAAGGTTTAAACTGTACGATAAATGTCTGAAGCAATTCCTCAAAGAGAAGCTTCCAGATTTCGCAGTCGATATATCGTTAACGTTCCTGAGCATCCAGTTGTCTTTTCATCTGACGCAAAACATCTTCTACATAGTGATGATGAACATAGAAGCGACTACTGGCACATGTAACTTATCAACGAATGGGAATAATTGATACTTTAAAAGAATGAGAGGTCATTTGCCCTTTTGATGAGGATCACAATGAAGACTACTACTACTACTGAACGGGTATATCAAACTTACAAACTAAAGGAAATACACATTTTTAAAATCACAGGCTAGGTAGACTCTGGTGTTGCTTAGTAGTATAATGGACGTAACATCTAGGTCATTTGCCCCTTTGATGAGGATGATAATGAAGACGACTACTACTGAACGGATATATCAAACTTACAAATTAATGGAAATACACATTTTAAAAATCACAGGCGATGAAGACTGTGGTGTTACTTAGTAGTATAATGGACGTAACATCTAGGTCATTTGCCCTTTTGATGAGGATGGTAATGAAAACTACTGTTGAATTGACACGACAAACTTACAAACTACCGTGATAGAAATATTTCAAAATTCACAGGCGATGAAGACTTATTGTGTGTGGTGATTAGTGGTATAAAGGGTGTAACATCTAGGTCATTTGCCCTTATGATAATAATAAGGTAATGAAAAATGACTACTAAACGAACATGGTGTAATTTTAAATCTGATATAGGTAATTCAGATTACTACCTTCGATGTCTTCCAAAGTCTGAACGTTATATTCTGGCTTAGGCCTATACTCGATGCGTGTAGTGAAAGAGCTTATCGAGTACTGCTCGGGTCCAAGCTGCACGTAGCTGAGAATATCGCAGATGATGACGATATATGATGACAGACGTTCGGGGGGGTTCCCGGTCCTATTCACATTGACCGGTGAATCACTCATTCTTTCGTAACACTACAGCGGTTTGAGCAAAGACCCTGTATGAACATCAGCATAGTCAGCAATAACAGGTAACACGGCGGGGTCTGGACATTTTTCTCATGTCACCTTGCGATGAATGAGCAAGCTATTCTCACCCCTGCCCCCTCTTCCCCCTCCACCCACCAGGGTCACAACTTGTGGGACGTGGGTTTGCGACCAGGGACCCCAGCTGAGTCCGGCATTGCTTCTACTTACTGGTGCCGGGCACCTTTCAGTTCTCTTTCCTGTCAGCCTCCCTTGGTCAAACTCTTGTTCTCTTCCGACCCCGATGGTATCAGGTTATCCGAGGCCTAGCGACTCTTTCACTTTCCCGCCTTAATTGGCCCTTGTCTAATCATTCCTGATAGCCTCATTATTTTCTTAATATCTCATATCTTCTGCTCAAGACCCTCAAGGAGGCAGGGTGTGTGTAGCCCTGGTGCACCCTGGATATTGCTACATCCTCAAGGGCTCATGGCTGGTGAGTTCAGGAGCTGGCAACCCTGAAGGTTTCCTGAGCGGGTCCGGTTTTACCCCTTTTTTCCATTGCCTTTGGGACGGACCCTGTCCACTTTCCGGGAATGGAGTGGTCTGTCCGCAATTTCAAGCAGACAGTGTTACTCGCAGGGTACCAAAGGGTAAGTATACAAATTTTGGTTCTGATCGGTGAAACGGTGTAGATTTGGACCAAAGGGCCTAAATGCAGAGATCGGGTTGGACTGTCCGAAATTTCAAGTGGACAGGGTTACCCGCAGGGTTGCAAAGGGTAAGTATACACATTTTGGTTCTGATCGGTAAAACGGTGTAGATTTGGACCAAAGGGCCTAAATGCAGAGATTGGGTTGGTCTGTCCGAAATTTCAAGTGGACAGGGTTACCCGCAGGGATCCGAAGGGTAAGTATACAAATTTTGGTTCGGATCGGTGAAACGGTGTAGAAGTTTGCCAAAGGGCCTAAATGCAGGAAATGGGGTGGTCTGTACGAAATTTTAAGTGGACAGTGTTATTCACAGGGTTACATAGGGTAAGTATACAAATTTTGGTTGAGATCGGTGAAACGGTGTAGATTTGGGACAAAGGGCCTAAATGCAGGGAATGGGGTGGTCTGTCGGAAATTTCAAGTGGACAGGGTTACCCGCAGGGATCCGAAGGGTAAGTATACAAATTTTGGTTCAGATCGGTGAAACGGTGTGGATTTGTATACATAACAGACAGACAGACAGACAGACAGACAAACATTGAGCTTTATATATATAGATTACATAATGTCGTAATTTTTAAATTCCAATACTGAAAAGAATGCTGCGGAGCAGTACGGGCACCCTAGTATTATTATTATTCCTTACTACTGTAAAAATGAAGACAAAGTGGGAATTCACCACAAGTGGAAAGTAACCACTCCTTAATTTGTAGGGGCAGATGACCTCGTAGTTCCGCCCCTTAAAACAACAATAATTAACTACCGTAACTTAATTTGTATTTGTTATCAATCTTATGTCACGCCTCCGTGGCTTAGGCGGCAGCACGCCGGCCTCTCACCGCTGGGTCCGTGGTTCAAATCCCGGTCACTCCATGTGAGATCTGTGCTGGACAAAACGGAGGTAGACAGGTTTTTCTCCGGGTACTCCGGTTTTCCCTGTCAAAATTTCATTCCAGCAACACTCTCCACTATCATTTCATTTCATCTGTCATTCGTTTAATCATTGCCCCAGAGGAGTGCGTAAGGCCTCGGCAGCCGGCACAGTTCATATCCTCGCCGCTAGTTGGGGGCTTCATTCATTCCATTCCTGACCCGGTCGGAGACTGGAAGCAGGCTGTGGATTTTTCATCAGTCTTAAGTGAAACACCTTGTAACAATACAAGGGTTTGCTGACCCTTCCCGGAACAGCCAGGTAGAAGCAATGTCCTTATTTCCTGGTCAGCAGGAAATGACTTTATGTAGTTTAAGAAAAAAATAATCTATTATCATTAGAGGTTTATCAGAAATAGCTGGGAGCATGTTAACCTTGTAAACAAGGGAAAAACACTCAGGAAACATTTCAAACTCCCACTACTTTCTACTTAAAAGCATTATTATGATCCCAGTAGAATACTGGAATCTGATTGGTTGAGCTACGGGCGTTCTCAAATATATTGAGGTCAAATACGCCCATAGAAGAATATTATTTAAACTCTAGTACTGTATTTAGAAGAAAATAACGCCTATTCTTAAAGTTGTCAAGTTACAATGACGTGACTTTAACAAGCCTCATGGCTAAATGTTCGAACTAAATAAATACTAAGTATTACTCCAAGTTGGACTTCTGCATTTCTATTTGATTACGATACTACTCAGCAGGTAAAGAATCCGAAAGGACCTTAGCATAACAAACAAAACGAGCCTAGAACGAACGTTAAGCTACAAACTTAACTCAGGAACAGGGGCGGTCCCAAGGGGGGGGGGCATGCCCCCCCCCCCCCCCCCCCCAAACGGTCTTCAAAAATAGAAAGAAAAAAAGAAAATGAGAAAGAGAAAGGCAGAGGAGAGAGAGGGAAGAGAGCAAGGGTTTGACTTGACAGTTCCAATTTTGACATCATAGGACCTGCCTGTGAGAGTGAGACCAGCCCTCCAGACCCCTTAGAAAATGAAGGAAACTTCCGTGAACTCCTTCAGTTTCGAGTCGAAAGCGGCGACGAAACTCTTCGTAGCCACCTTGAAAATGCATCAGCACGGGCTACGTATATTAGTAATAGAACACATGTTCGGAAGGTGAAAGTAGCAGGCATGTTTTCCGTCATGATCGATGAGACATCAGACATTTCCCTAAAAGAACAGCTTGCATTGTCACTACGCTACGTCCACGAAGAGAAGGTGCACGAAGATTTTTTGACATTTGCGGACGCCTACGAGTCTATTAGGGAAGACGATATTCAAGGCGGGGAACCAAAATTGTCAGGCTTTGCTCTTGGTCACGTTGTACAAGAATCTCACTACAAAGCTCTCACTCGATCTTAAGCTTTGTGTTGGGGTAGGCACGGATAACTGTTCGGTGATGTCATCGGAAACAAAAGGTGCAGTACAGGAACTTTTGAAAGCGGCATCTTGCGGTTCTACTGTAGGTGTCCATGCTACAATCACGCCCTTAACAGCAGCTTAACGAAAACTTCAAAAGTAGTGCCCACTCGTAATGGTACAGCATTGTTGAAAAATACAATTAACTTTGCTAGATCATCTCCTAAAAGATACAAAGTTATTTTTGTCAGTTTTGGGCGAAGACTTTGGCAAACTGTGTGAAACGAGGTGGAGTGAAATACATGATGGCCATTTACAGTTCGAGAGACTCTTAGTTAAGATAATTCGAGCTTTAGAAATCATAGCAGAATGGGAGGACAGCGACACATTGAGTGTAGCCGAATCCCTCATTCAATCATTGTGTGATACGCAATTTGTGGTTTCAATGTTGTGTTTTGCGACGTCCTAGGTAAAACCCGGCCTTTGAGCCTTCATCTTCAGGACGTCTCATTGGACTTGGTGGTGGCTTCCGCGGGTGTCATGGACACCATCGAGGTGCTTTCGACTGCACGTGAGAATGCTGAACCGTACTTCGAGATAATATTTTGCGAAAGAACTGGAGTTTGAGGTGGCGTTGCCCCGAAGAGCAGGCAGGAGGAAGCGGTCCAACATTCCAGCTGACATTGACGCACCCGAAGAGTTCTACCGCCGAACTGGCTTCAATCAGCTGATCGAGCATGTGGTGCAGGATCTCAAGGAACAATTTCCAAATGAATCTTTGACCGCATTCGACTTGATGCCTGCAATCTGCGTTGACAAACCGGCTGAAGACCCAACAGTGGTGCAATGTTTGGAGGCTCTTCGTATCAAGTATCAGCCTTTGCTAATTTCCGACAGGCGCCACTTGCAGGGAGAGTATGCTGTATGGAGACAGCGATGGTTGAGATTGAAGTCGGCAGGGAAGAAATTGCCATCAACTGCAATTGAGTCAATGGTAGCTGCTTCTCAAAGCTTGACACGTACAGTCAAAACTCTCCTGTGAGTAACGCCACTCCCGACATTGCGACGGCGGAAGGACTGGCTACGGTCCCGAATTCCGGAAGAAAGGCTAACCGGACTGGCTCTGTTACATTGCCATCGGTCAACGAAAGTCAGTGTGGAGAAAGTAATTGACCGGTTTGCCAAAATGAAGACAAGGCGATTGGATTTTGTTCTTTGATCAGATACCTACAATAAACAGTTTTAAATTTTATTATGTGTGTTCTCTTTCTAGAGTCTATTCGACCCTCTCCTCGATTTTTATAAAACTAATAGGTTATTATACGAATTTCAATCCTTATGATATTATGCGACATGCTACCAGTAAAAATTAAATATAGCCTACTGTATATAAAAATAGGACGGATGCGCCCCCCCCCCCCCCTCCTTATGGGCTTAGCCCCCCCCCCCCCCAAGTTCTGGCTGCGACCGCCTCTGCTCAGGAACCAGCTAAGTCTACACAACCACATTATCAACACAGTTATATTTACAGCCCTGCGCGGATGAACAAAACGTTACTCGCATCTGGCCCACATCCGCACGACTGTTATCCGCATCCGCCCCGCATCCGTCCCGCATCCGTGCGTCTGTTATCCGAATCCGCTGACATTACAATAATATTTGTAATTTATTAGATAAAGCGTAAAGTATTAAAGAAACACATTTAGGCATTTGAGGAGAAAGTCGTTCCTCTAGGCTACGTATGTCATTTGCTATGTTTAAAATGAATGTTATACAGCCAGAATTGTAACCCTTTTCAGTTCAGAGTGTTAATTATGCTAATGACATAATTTGAATGTGATTAGCTTAAATCATCATTTCGCATTTGCCATGGGGAAAAAAATACGGGAAACTTATGATAGGACTATGCCATAAACATCCGGGTCCTAGTAATGATATTCAACAAGTTCGGATTGTATTCTAAAAACTATTCGCAAATTTCCTCCAAACATTATCCGCAGCTTATCCCCTATCCGCACAGGCATGCAAACTATATCCGCATGGCGAAAAATGCTGCGGATATCCGCGACACCTACGGCGTTATACCACAACACAGGTGGATGACATTCCAACTTCATTATGGCCAATACCATCTATTATTTTTCCAGCGTATTACTTTATCGAAACATTGTACACTATATGGCATTATGTTCATTATCAATGATCTGTTTAAGAAATGGGCCTATGAAGGCTTTATATTGGGGCTTGGTAATAACCGCATTTTATAGCATACTTTTAATTTCTTTAGTCATTTTTGGAAGCCTTTGTCTCGAGCGTGGCACTCTATGGAAGTGAAAAGGCGAGAATAGAAGCATTTGAAATGTGGTGTTACAAAAGAAAGAATGATGACGATCAGACGGGTAGATATAGTACAAATAAGCGGCTTCGGTGGCGTGGTTGGTAGTATGCTGAACTGCTGTCCCAAGATCGTGGGTTCAAACCCGGCCGAAGTCGTCGGATTCTTTAAGAGCGTTGAAATCCCTCAGTATGCCTTCCTTCGGAGGGGAAGTAAAGCCGGTGGTCCCATGTCATAGATTCATGGCACGTAAAATATCCTTTTCTAAGTTAGATTTCGTTGAGACGCTCTATCAAAGTTCCAACGTTCACCACGAGGTATCAGTGACATCTGGTAGCGAAAGTTGGAACTACTTGAAATTGAACGGAACTTGTAGCTCACCCCACGGGTGTCCACTTGAAGCAACTACAGCCTCTGGCGAGCCAAACATGTCCTCGGACACTCCCGGCACTAAAAGCCATACGCTAAGTAGATAATAAGAGCGTTAAAAATTCCTCAGTATACCTTCCTTTGGATGGGAAGTAAAACCGGCGAGCCCATGTCATAGATTTATTGCATGTAAAAGAACCTTCCACTGACTACAATTGTGTGAAGCTAAATGTGTAGGTTAGATTTGATTAACGCTCTATTAGTTCCAACGTTCACGCCAGGTGCCAGTTGCGGTGGCATCTAGTAGCCAAGTTGACAGCTAGGTGCCATTGACGTAGCATTTGGTAGCAAAAGTAGGAACTACTTGAAATTGATCGTCTGCAGTCCCTACCTGAATTACAGATAACACACACTATTAAAGCCATCACAATTAACACCGGTTATCAGACAGACTCTACACACACCCTAAGTACACGGAATTACATGACCGCGTTGTCGCATCCCCTAAACTGAGGAACCAACCAGAGTACAAATGAAGAGGTAATACGAGTGGGAGAGGCAAGATGTTTCTGGCGACTTCTAATGAAGAGAAAAGACAGGTTGGTAGGAGACCTACTAAGGCACCAAGGAACATCAAACTTAGTTATGGAAGGAAGGGTCGAGGACAAGAACTGTAGGGGTGGACCGAGGGTATGTTAGACAGATTGCCTCGGATGCAAGATGTGGTAGCTATGTAGAGATGAAACGATTAGCTCAGAACAGGGGGCAATGGAGAGTTGCATGAAACCAGTCGAAAGGCTGAAGACATAAAAGGTAAGCCTCCGATAACCCCTTTAGTCCCTTGATAGCCCTATATAGGGTGGTTGGAGTATCACTAGGCAGTCGGGAACATTCTAATGTTCATATACTGAAGTTTCCCAGGCTAAGAAGCGCAAAAATACGTAATAAACGTCTACTACAGTTGCGTAGTTTAGCGGGAAGAAATTGCTCCGTTCGCTTTCTATTCGTGAAAGAATGAAAGAGTAATAAAATTATATACCTTTTATTGTGATATTGCCGTCGATTTTTGACTGGGGGACTGAGGAAACGCAGTTGACAAACAAAGAGGCAAAGATCCTCAAACCTTGAACATTATTGCAAGACCCTTTGGGACTGCCCTTGTCCCTTAGGGGTGGATTTTATTGTATGCCATCTAGAAAGAATATTACCTGGCCATCACTCAAGTCACTTCCGACAGGCCGTAGACTCTCTTTGTGTAGCCTATAACTTGTGGAGAGTTTGTCGGTATCACGAAGACCTTGGTGGAGGTGATTGTTGTGAGAGGACTTGCACTCCCTGACTATCCTTTGCTGCAGGAGGTGAATAGCACAACAATATATAATTGCCAAACAATGCAAAACCTACTACAGGTCTTTATTTTTCCTCTCTCCTAAAGCACTACTAAATTTCAACCCACTAGAGGTCTTCTGTACTTTTCACATTAAATTCGAAGCTGCTGCAAAACTTAAAACTAATACACACACTGAAAACTCACACACAGCTAAGCCATGGAGACCGTAGCGATAATAATAATAACATCTACAGCATCGGCAGGAGCGTGACTGGTCATATTGGCCAACGTTCACCTCCTGGCCCGAACTTAATCTGAGACGAGCTGCTACTCTTATTAGCCTACTTTTCACATTTTGCAAAAATGAGGAAAAAGTAGACTTATGAGATCGATCCGGGAAAATGTGTGTCTGTCTGTCTGTCCTTCTGTCTGTCTGGCTGTGTGTGTGTGTGTCCCCCCCCCCCCTATCAACTCCTAAACGGCTGCAGCAATCGAAACCAAATTTAGTATGAGTAAAGATGTATACCGGAATATCTCAAGCCCATATTTGAAAATGATGTCAGTGCTACCAACTGCTGAAAAAACGCACTAGAATTTGAGCTCCATGTTGGATATCATGGAAGGTATGCTTGGGAGCTATTCCAAAATTGGCATACTTGTAGATAATACTATTTCAGTTTAATTTCCAGGAGGCCATATATGACAGTGTTGCCAAAATAATTTTAAGCCTTCTGATAGGTCCAATTTTTAATGCAAATAACTTCTACACTATTAATTGGATTTCAACCAAATTTTGTATGTAATATTTGTACATAAACAGATATGACTGAGTGTATTCTTAAGAGCCACCAGGGCTGCCAACTGTTAATAATTGCTCTCTCTATTTTCTTCATCATTATACCAATATATCTGAAAGTATGCAAGCCGACAGCTTTAAACTATGCACACGTATAGCACCTTACATTTTAGATAAATTTGGAGTAAATTCTATACTTCAGTTCTACCAACATGATTCTAAGACTGCCGATAGGACCAATTTTTAAATACATGTAATTTCTATACTATCAGTTGGATTTCAACCAAATTTCGTATGTGCTATGTGTAACATAACAGATATGACTATAAGTATTCTTATGAGCAATCAGGGCTGCCAACTGTTAATAAATGCTGTATATATTTTTTACCCTAATATCAATATATCAGAAAGTATGCAAGCCAATAGCTCTATACTTTGCACACGTATAGCACCTGACACTCTAGATTAATTTGGAGTAATTAATATAAGTCAGTGCTGCCAACATGATTCTATGCTTGCAGATAAGTCCAATTTAAAACTTCTATACTAACAAATGGATTTCATCCAAAATTGGCACAACAAGATATCGTAATATTTCCGATTATTTCTAACCAGCACACGCATGACATTGTTGCCAACATGCTTTTACGCGTGCTGATAGATCCAATGTCTAACTGCATGTAACGTCCATTGGACTTCAACCAAATTTTGTATTCTGTACCTTAAGAGATGGAACTAAGAATATATTCAGTCACCAGGGTTGCCAACTGTAGTGCTCTATTAGGCTACATTATACCAGGAATATTTCGAGACATTTCGATATTACCCGCTATCATTGGTTCATTAGGCGATTACGTTTCCGCTGAGCCACACAGCCAGTCAACCCCACTAGTTATTAGCCCCTGGGAGAAAACACGTAGAGGTCTTCCTAAAAGTCCATATGTCACTTGCAGATTTTAAGGCGACGATTGGCTTTTAGTACACGCTATTCCTGGAAAGTGAAACGTAACTTGACAAGGTTTTGTAACCTTTTGTTGCTGTTACTTCATTTAGAGGCGTATGGCATCGTGGAATTAGGGAGCGTGAAATCTGTCCGATAGTGTAAACCTGCCGATTGAGGGTGTCGGTTCAAGAGCATTTATTTGTTTTTGGAGGTAATATTTTGAAGGAGGTGCCCATGGTCTTAAGTAAATTCAACCCGGTATTGGTCTGGAGTAGATCTGGAAACCATGGAAAACCACATCTAGGATGGTTGAGGTGGGAATCGAACCTACCTCATTTCAGTTACCTTCTGCAGATTAAGTGAACCTCGTCGCAAAACGTTATGGTTGTTGTTGTTGTTTCATTTGAGGAGCTTGGGCATCGTGGTCTTTCAGGCTCGTGTACTTGGGCGTGTATGTAAAATGTGTCTAATATATAACTTGTGTTATTCTGGTGTCTGTAGTAGTGTGTGTATTTGTAATTCAGGTAAGGATTGGGAAAGAGGTGACCGTGGCCTTAAGTTGGGGACCATTCCGGCATTTTCCTGGAGTAGAAGTGGGAATCCACGCAAAACCACTTCCAGGATTTTTGAGGAGGGAATCAAACCCACCTCTTCTCAATTTTGCCTTACGAGGCTGAGTGCACCTAATTCTAGCCCTCAATCAGAATTAAATTTATTGGCAGAGCAGAGAATCGAACCCGGACGTCCAGGGCGACAGCCAAAAATGCTAGTTGCTATACCAGGAGGTGGGTTAGGTTGATAAGCCTTCTGAAATGATTCGTCGTCTTGAAACAAAACAACCAACAACAATAACAAAAATATCCATCGTTAACTGCACTGTACTATAGAACCAACAGGTGAGTATTATAAACATTTAGTGATATAATGAAAAGGCATTTGCCCGAAGATGAAGTGGGAAACCACGGTAAACCACTTCGAGGTTGGCTGAGTTGGGAATCGAACTCCCTCTACTCATTTCAACCACCCGAGGTTGAGTAGACCCCGACCCAGTTCGAACCTCAGACCTCAGGGGTAGCAGCTAAGCATGTATAATTATATCAAGTCTCTTAGGCTAGATAGGAAAGGTTTCGTTATCGCTTTACCCTCCAGGGTTGGCTTTTCCCACGGACTAAGCGAGGGATCCCACCTACACCGGCACTGGAAGAGTGGGAGGGATAGACAAGGAAGAGGGAAGGAGGCGGCAGTGGCCTTCCGGCATTTGCCCGAAGACGAAGTGGGAAACCACGGAAAACCACTTCGAGGATGGCTGAGTTGGGAATTGAACCCCCTCTACTCATTTTGACCACCTGAAGCTGAGTAGACTCCGACCCAGTTCAAACCTCAGACCTCAGGGGTGGCAGCTAGTCATGCATAGTTATATCAAGTCTCTTAAGGCTAGATAGGAAAGGTTTCGTTATTTATTTTTCGTTATCGCTTTACCCTCCAGGGTTGGCTTTTCCCACGGACTAAGCGAGGGATCCCGCCTCTACCACCACTGAGGGCAGTGTCCTGGAGCTTGAGATGATGATGATGATAATTGTTGTTTTAAGGGGCCTAACATCGAGGTTATCGGCCCATGGAGCTTGAGACTCTGAGATGGGGGATACAACTGGGGAGTGTGACTAGCACTTCACCCAGGCGGCCTCACCTGCAAAGCGAACAGGGGCCTTATGAGGGGTTTGGAAGAGTGGGAGGGATAGAGAAGGAAGAGGGAAGGAGACGGCCGTGGCCTTTCGGCATTTACCCGAAAACGAAGTGGGAAACCACGAAAAAACACTTCGAGGATGGCTGAGTTGGGAATTGAACCCCGTCTACTTATTTGGATCACCTGAGGCTGAGTAGACCCCGACCCAGTTCGAACCTCGGACCTCAGGAGTGGAAGCTAAGCATGCTGACCACTACACCACGGAGGCGACGATAGGAAAGGTAAGCCTAATTAATATTAATAAACTATAGTTTCCTACTGAAGTTTAACTACAGTTGGTGTTTCAGGGGAAGATCTCAGGACAGCGGAGACTCGGCCGAAGGAGAATCTCATGGCTCAAGAACCTCAGGGACTGGTATGAGATGAACACAACGACCCTTTTCCGTGTGGCAAACTTGAAGACTAGAATAGCCATGATGACCACCTACCTTCGATAAAATACGGCATAGCAAGAAGAACAACAAGAAGAAGAAGCCTCTTAATATCTCTTTGCGGTCGCTATGGTGTTAACAATGATCAGTGCTGAAGCTGCTACAAAACTGAAAATAATCCCCTTGTTAAGGCTGTGCGGTCAAAAATTGAAATTTTATTTTTATTTTTATTTTTACTCTTAATCTCTAATGTAGGTCTTTGTGAGATATTATATGCGTTTTGAAGAAAATAACGACGGCTCGTTTGCTGAGGACATGGCTTCAAAGTGGCTATTTTGAGCATTAAAGGTACAATCACCACGACGAAACTAATAAACGGAAGACACCGAAATTTCTGTACAACAACCCCTGTAGTAGTACCTGCAATAGGAACAATTCTTATTACAAAATTCAAATTTTGTATTAACCTCTTCAGATTTGAATACCATTTTTAGTGAGAAAAAATTGTTATATTAACTTCAAAGTTATATTAATTTGAAGTGGCCCTTATTTTGAGCATTTGAAAAGTTCGATAAAGAAAATTGGTTCAGCGATATACCCGTGGTGCATGTACCTTTCAGACTCTACAAAACGCAGGTTGAATCAGTCACACACACATACACGCACGCACACATACAGCGGTAAGACAAGGTCTTGGGCAAGAGCGCGCTCGGACACCTGCCTTCCCGTCTCCTTCAACACCTTTGCTATCGCAGCTTCCGCCCCCCTCCCTCCCTGACTCATCCTGTCAGTCTACACGTCCACAGTCTAGAGCAGAGTTTCCCAACCTTTTGAAGTTCACGGCACCCTTGGGAATAACATTAAACACTAGGGGCACCCTTCCTTGAATAAAAAAAGAATTATGTTTCATATGTAAATTTATTGAAATATTTTATAATAAGTAACGTACACCACAACATAATACAGTCAACTTTACTACAGTCAGTGAGTAAAAATACATCAATAATTTTGTTCGATAAATCAGTAATGTGAAACTTGTGATTGATGCTTAGAGCTCAGATACGTGATATCGCGCCTTGCAGTTGACAATGAAACACGCAAATCATCCTCAAGGTTATTCAGTCTATTTCTTGCTTTGGATTTTATTGTCACCAGAGCAGAGAAGGCTTGCTCGCATAGATAGGATTTTGGAAAGGGCGAAAGTGTGTTAATTGCTTTCTTCATTAGGTTAGGATACTACTCTCTCCGCTGAAGCCAAAAAGTAGCCACCGACGCCTCACTCTTGCTGAACTTACCTTTGAGTGTGGAATCGGCACAAAGATCAATAAATTCATCTCGTTCGCAACCAGTGAAATCTATTTCCTCCGCACTATCTATGAAATCAAATGGTGAGACAACCCAGTCGACATTCATAGTGGAAATAGATGGAAAGTATGTATCTATTGCATCTTGCAATCTTGATAAGTGATCACAAATGCGGTCTTTCAGCTTACCCAGATCATTATCTACTGCCAGATGAAGAAAGTTTGAAAGATCTCCTTTCTGAACTGCAGACTTCCAAGAACTAAGTTTTCTTTTAAAATCTTTCATTTTATTGGATGAGGAAATTATTGTTTCCTGTCGACCCTGCATTGAAACATTCAGTTAATTCAGTTTATGAAAAATATCTGCCAGATACGACAGTTCCAAGCACCAAGAATCAGTTAGTAACAGCTCATAAAATGTATCTTGATTTTCATCCTTAAAAAGAGATTTCACCTGTACTCTAAGTTCAAGAAACTGCTTCAATACACGACCCCGCGACAACTACCATACTTCTGTATGAAGTAACAAAGAGGTATGAGGTGCATCCGTTGCGAGACATAACTGTTTAAAAATCCTGCACATTAAAGGTCGAGACTTGATGTAGTTCACCATTTTCACAACTTCGTTAAACATTGCAGCAAATTCTTGAGCTCTGGCAGCAAAAAAACTTTAAATTTCCCAGACATAGATTGTGCACCATCTGTACAAATACCTCAACAGTCTTTCCATGCCGGCCGAAGTCGTCGGATTTTTTAAGAGCGTTAAAAATCCCTCAGTATGCCTTCCTTCGGAGGGGAAGTAAAGCCGGCGGTCCCATGTCAGAGATTTATGGCATGTTAAAGAACCTTCCACTAATTACACCTGTGTGAAGCTAAATTTTATAGGTTAAAAATGTAAACAATGCTCTTAGGTTCCTACGTTCGTTGCCAAGAGCCGACTGCGGTGGCGTCTGGTAGCTAAGTTCTGAACTAGTAGTCATTGACGGTGGCGTTTGGCAGCAAAAGAAGGAACTATTTGAAAAATTCAAAAGACTGCAGTCCTTACTTAAAAACAGATAACACACACTAATACAGTCATCACAATTAACACAGGTTATCAGACAGATTCTACACACACCAAAGTACACGGGGATACATGACCGCGTTGTCGCAGCCCCTAAACTGAAGAACCAACCAGTCTTTCCATGAAAGATCTTGGTCATTGAGAAAGGAATTAATAGAAAAGGAAATAAGAGTTTAGTGCTTTTCAGTCGGTCAACACGAATGTACCCAAAAGAGATGGGTTATGCCCTAATCCTGAAATAAATTACATGAGATTAATAAAACACTAGGATGACCAGTTTCGATCGTCAAGCGATCATCATCAGATCCATTACACTTAGGCTACAAAATCTATGTTTGAAATACAGGTGAAAATATTTACAATATGTACAATTATTTAGTTGCAGTATTGGTACTGCAACTGTCAGTGTATGCTAAATGCCGTATATATGTTAGGTGAAATGCTAAATGGTGATAGCTATCCGGAGATTGTACTTTAGAGAGATTATATGGTTGTAAACTATGGTTAAACTATAAAATTTTTGGCTAACTACTTATCTGATTGTCTTCCGTATTACAGCTACTCGCAGTTTTCGTGCTTACTTGAACTCGCTGTGCGGTCGACTGCGGTGGTTATCTTAACGACTGGTTTTTCCCCTGCCTCCTCCCCCCTGTCCCTACGTGCTGTGGGGAGTGATAGCGATGTGTTTATGTGAGGTGTTGCCAACCTAGATAAGATGTATGTTATTGAATGAGGTGGGTCCACAACTATTAAAGACCGTGGATTGGCCCTCGCCACGCGTGGAGCATAACCCATTCGAACTAAGCGTTGACGGTCTTATGAGGACGTCCCGGCACCTTTAACACTGCCGCGAATATGGGCCTTGGTTTATTGCAGAAGCAAAGTACATCGTACACCTGATCCAGATAACATTTACCTATTAAAAACCCCCTAATTTCCCCCCTTTTTTATCTAGCTTGGCTGTGTCACTAAATTGTGTTTTGTTTCCGACAGGGTGTGTTTTTTAGTAGCGTGAAGAGGGGTGAGCTCTCCATGAACGTGTGTTCATTTAGATTGTTGGGATTGTTTCGTTTGGCTAGGTGTATCTCGATTGATTCCTTTATGTCAAGAGCTCTGCCTTTCGATTCGTGATGGATTATTTTAAGGTCCGACTCTATGTTGGTAAAGCTGTGCCCTGCGTCACACATATGTTCGCACACGGCTGAATGTGTTCCGTATCTTATCGCATTCCTATGTTCATTATAACGTGTGTCTACTCGCCTTCCGCTCTGCCCGATGTAATTAGCTTGACAATCCGTGTCTTGGCACGTTATAGAATATACCCCTGACCTTGAATACGGGTCACGTTTATTTAGATTACTATTTAGGAGGTGCCTAGCGGTTGTGTTTTTCGTCGTGAAAGCTATCTTTATGCCTTGTTTTTTGAATAGGTTAGTGATTTTATATGTATTCGCATTCACATAGTTGAAACGCGCAAATTTTTTCTCATTACTGTCTGGTTTGGGAATCGTTTTATCTTTATTTTTATGTTTGGCTATAATTTGATTTATTTTGCTTGGCGAGAAGTTGTTTTCCTTTGCTATTTGCATAATAGTTCTTATTTCCTTATTATAGTTGTCTTTTGACATGGGTATGTTTAAAGCTCTGTGCACCATTGAATTGAAACCCGCTAGTTTGTGCGTACTGGGGTGATTAGACTGATTGTCGATTGCATGCGAGGTTTGTGTTGCTTTCCGGAATATGGAATATGAAAGGTCGTTGTCTTTACGTTCAATAGTTATATCGAGATAATTTATTTTCCGGTCTATTTCGGATTCCTTAGTGAATTTGATAGAGTGGTGAAGGCTATTAATGGATTGGAGAATTGTTTCTTCGCTTGTTAGTTCAGTATCGTAGATGCAAATTACATCATATACGTATCTTTTCCATATTACTATTCCCTTTGTTGAAGTCTTTTCTAAGAACGCATTTTCTAGTGCATTGATGAAGATGTCAGCGATTAACCCACTTAGTGGCGATCCCATTGCTAGGCCTTCTCTCTGTGTGTATATTTTATTGTCGAATTGAAACACGTTTTGGGTGAGAACGACCCTCAGTAATCTTACAATCTCTTCAATTTCTTTTACCGAATTGTTGGATTTTAAGTTGTTTTCGATAGTGTTGATTGCTTCAATAATCGGAATATTGGTGTACATGTTAGTTACGTCGAAGGATACTAGCCTGAAGCTAGGTTTCATTTGTAGGGTGTTCAATGCTGTTACTAGTTCTGTTGTGTTCTTTACAGAGTTGTTTTTGTCGTTGGAAAGACGGCATTTTAAGATTTTTAGTAACTCTTTGCTGATTTTGTAATTAGGGGCATTCCTACAATTGACTATTGGTCTCATTGGGCATTCCTTTTTGTGTATTTTTGGTTGTCCCCTCAATGACGGTATTTTCGGGTTCATGTTTATTAGTTTTGATTTTTCGGCTTTGGTCAGTATGTATTCTGTTTCTTTTAGCGCACTTTTTATTTGTTTTTGGAATTTGTTGGTGGGGTCTTTTGTTAATTCCTTGATTTCGTTGTTGTTTAGGAATTCGACTGTTTTTTCAATGTATTCTGTTTTGTTCAAAATTACTGTAGTGTTTCCCTTATCTGCTTTTGTGATGATTAAGTCATGTTCTTTTATTTTTTGTTTCAACGACTTTATTTCTTTGAGCTGTTTGTTGTTTAGAATGTTATTGCTATCGCCCTCTCGTTTGAGGATCTCGCCACCAACGAAGCCAAAAAAATCCTCAAACGAGAGGGCGATAGCAATAACATTCTAAACAACAAACAGCTCAAAGAAATAAAGTCGTTGAAACAAAAAATAAAAGAACATGACTTAATCATCACAAAAGCAGATAAGGGAAACACTACAGTAATTTTGAACAAAACAGAATACATTGAAAAAACAGTCGAATTCCTAAACAACAACGAAATCAAGGAATTAACAAAAGACCCCACCAACAAATTCCAAAAACAAATAAAAAGTGCGCTAAAAGAAACAGAATACATACTGACCAAAGCCGAAAAATCAAAACTAATAAACATGAACCCGAAAATACCGTCATTGAGGGGACAACCAAAAATACACAAAAAGGAATGCCCAATGAGACCAATAGTCAATTGTAGGAATGCCCCTAATTACAAAATCAGCAAAGAGTTACTAAAAATCTTAAAATGCCGTCTTTCCAACGACAAAAACAACTCTGTAAAGAACACAACAGAACTAGTAACAGCATTGAACACCCTACAAATGAAACCTAGCTTCAGGCTAGTATCCTTCGACGTAACTAACATGTACACCAATATTCCGATTATTGAAGCAATCAACACTTTCGAAAACAACTTAAAATCCAACAATTCGGTAAAAGAAATTGAAGAGATTGTAAGATTACTGAGGGTCGTTCTCACCCAAAACGTGTTTCAATTCGACAATAAAATATACACACAGAGAGAAGGCCTAGCAATGGGATCGCCACTAAGTGGGTTAATCGCTGACATCTTCATCAATGCACTAGAAAATGCGTTCTTAGAAAAGACTTCAACAAAGGGAATAGTAATATGGAAAAGATACGTAGATGATGTAATTTGCATCTACGATACTGAACTAACAAGCGAAGAAACAATTCTCCAATCCATTAATAGCCTTCACCACTCTATCAAATTCACTAAGGAATCCGAAATAGACCGGAAAATAAATTATCTCGATATAACTATTGAACGTAAAGACAACGACCTTTCATATTCCATATTCCGGAAAGCAACACAAACCTCGCATGCAATCGACAATCAGTCTAATCACCCCAGTACGCACAAACTAGCGGGTTTCAATTCAATGGTGCACAGAGCTTTAAACATACCCATGTCAAAAGACAACTATAATAAGGAAATAAGAACTATTATGCAAATAGCAAAGGAAAACAACTTCTCGCCAAGCAAAATAAATCAAATTATAGCCAAACATAAAAATAAAGATAAAACGATTCCCAAACCGGACAGTAATGAGAAAAAATTTGCGCGTTTCAACTATGTGAATGCGAATACATATAAAATCACTAACCTATTCAAAAAACAAGGCATAAAGATAGCTTTCACGACGAAAAACACAACCGCTAGGCACCTCCTAAATAGTAATCTAAATAAACGTGACCCGTATTCAAGGTCAGGGGTATATTCTATAACGTGCCAAGACACGGATTGTCAAGCTAATTACATCGGGCAGAGCGGAAGGCGAGTAGACACACGTTATAATGAACATAGGAATGCGATAAGATACGGAACACATTCAGCCGTGTGCGAACATATGTGTGACGCAGGGCACAGCTTTACCAACATAGAGTCGGACCTTAAAATAATCCATCACGAATCGAAAGGCAGAGCTCTTGACATAAAGGAATCAATCGAGATACACCTAGCCAAACGAAACAATCCCAACAATCTAAATGAACACACGTTCATGGAGAGCTCACCCCTCTTCACGCTACTAAAAAACACACCCTGTCGGAAACAAAACACAATTTAGCGACACAGCCAAGCTAGATAAAAAAGGGGGGAAATTAGGGGGTTTTTAATAGGTAAATGTTATCTGGATCAGGTGTACGATGTACTTTGCTTCTGCAATAAACCAAGGCCCATATTCGCGGCAGTGTTAAAGGTGCCGGGACGTCCTCATAAGACCGTCAACGCTTAGTTCGAATGGGTTATGCTCCACGCGTGGCGAGGGCCAATCCACGGTCTTTAATAGTTGTGGACCCACCTCATTCAATAACATACATCTTATCTAGGTTGGCAACACCTCACATAAACACATCGCTATCACTCCCCACAGCACGTAGGGACAGGGGGGAGGAGGCAGGGGAAAAACCAGTCGTTAAGATAACCACCGCAGTCGACCGCACAGCGAGTTCAAGTAAGCACGAAAACTGCGAGTAGCTGTAATACGG
This sequence comes from Meconema thalassinum, assembly GCA_946902985.2. NCBI lineage: Eukaryota > Metazoa > Arthropoda > Insecta > Orthoptera > Tettigoniidae > Meconema > Meconema thalassinum. The sequence continues at coordinate 393,959,626 of OX336391.1, forward strand.
AAGACAATCAGATAAGTAGTTAGCCAAAAATTTTATAGTTTAACCATAGTTTACAACCATATAATCTCTCTAAAGTACAATCTCCGGATAGCTATCACCATTTAGCATTTCACCTAACATATATACGGCATTTAGCATACACTGACAGTTGCAGTACCAATACTGCAACTAAATAATTGTACATATTGTAAATATTTTCACCTGTATTTCAAACATAGATTTTGTAGCCTAAGTGTAATGGATCTGATGATGATCGCTTGACGATCGAAACTGGTCATCCTAGTGTTTTATTAATCTCATGTAATTTATTTCAGGATTAGGGCATAACCCATCTCTTTTGGGTACATTCGTGTTGACCGACTGAAAAGCACTAAACTCTTGTTTACTAAGGCAACACTGAAAATATGGCTTCAAACACCACAAAGAAAAGAAAATATCATGGCCTGAGGTTGTAGTCTCCAGCGGTCTACAGAACAGAAACTGCTCATTAATACCTTTATCATTAATATATCCCGACGCGCAGGTCGCCCACGGGCGTCGAATAGAAAGACCTGCACTAGGTCTCTGAGGAGACCACACGAAAAAAAACAACAATATATCTGGTAAAACCAAGGAGTTTCAGTTTGTCACCACTATCGATACTCTCATCTACTTGCAAAGCAAATGCTCTATCAGTTTTTATTTTCCCCACGACATGTTCGTTGATATTGCAAACATTTCAGATATCCTGCGACTGATTGTGTTGTTGGAAAGAGGAAAAAGAAAATCCACAGCCTGCTTCCAGTCTCCGACCGGGTCAGGAATGGAATGAATGAAGCCCCCATCTAGCGGCGAGGATATGAACTGTGCCGGCTGCCGTGGCCTGACGCACTCCTCTGGGGCAATGATTAAATGAATGACAAATGAAATGATAGTGGAGAGTGTTGCTGGAATGAAATTTTGACAGGGAAAACCGGAGTACCCGGAGAAAAACCTGTCTGCCTCCGTTCTGTCCAGCAAATTTCGAAATTTCATTAGCTGCTCCTTCACCAAGTATTGTTGAAACTATAACTTTCCATGCAGGACCTATGATTTCCTCTCCAAGACTATGTTTTTTCTTTTTTTTTTTTTTGCTATCAGTTCTGCTACTTAAAACGAGGCTTCAAAAGCAGTGTCACTTATGGTCATTCTCTTTACCATTCGCACAGCTGGTTTTTTCTGCCCTTCTAGTACACGTGAAAAATACATCACACTCTTCCCTGACCCACTAGGATGCTTAATTGTGAGATGCCGCTTCAGTTTGCTAGGTAGGCCTCGTGTTTCGCCACAAACTAGACTCACAGGGATAGGGTTTTCCTCGTTCTTATTCCGCGTAAATCCATACACCACGTAACTGTCCTGGTATGTAATTTTCTTTCGTTTGTCTTCTTTATGTTGAATTCGACGGTTCGGGAGTAGGAGCCGACTGTTCACTTTCACTCTCCAGGCGTTTACGTTTAACAATGAACTTGTCCATAGCTAAACACTGCTAATCAACGCCAAGAAAACAAGTTAAAGTGGCGTAAGAACGCGTACACCTTTATATCTCTCTATATATAAAAATGAAAGTTTGTCTGTTTTTTCTGAATTTCCACGGAAATTTGCGATATTTGCACGTTTTATGACGGATGCGCGCAAAAATACATTTTTTTTGTCTGTCTGTGGACAACTTCTACGAGTCCTTATAACTTGAGAACGGCTGGGTGGATCAACGTAAAATTTGATACAGATATCCATCAGAGGCACCACACTAATCATTGCTGTAACTCTTCTCCGTACCTCTCATAAAAGGGGCCCTACCCCCTTAAAATACTTGCTGAAATAGGCGTAGAAGGGTGAAACAAAGCTCATTTTCAGCCCATCAATGTGAGAAGCGAAACTCGGGGGCCCTAAAGGTACCCCGAAAACCACATTTTAAGGCCCTAAAACCAACAGTTTTTGAGATATTCCCAGAAAACTAATTTCACTTAATAAATTAATGAAAGAATGCATGGCGGTAACCATGGCAACTGAATCTCAGAGGTCCATCTATTTCTGTAAGACGCAATACAATTCCATTTATTACATTACTGTGAAGGTTTGCAAACGGCAATAAGGTTATAACGGATCCAAATTAAGCTGAAATATTCATCAATACATATAATGCGCTTAAGGGGTCAAGGGGTAATCTAGAATTTTTTTAGCTCGATTTACACGTGCGGGTATGGTCCGGAAGGTCTATTATATCCCTATCCCTATTTTGTTATATTATTATTATTATTATTATTATTATTATTATTATTATTAGTATTATTCTTTTAATTATTATTATGGCGTACAACGAAGAGACAAAGCTCATTTTCAAACCCTTGGGGTCAGAAACAAAACTCGGGGCCCCTCAAGAGCCGTAAAGGGTCCCCGAAAACTATATTTTAAGGCTCTAAACCCAACAGTTTCTTAGATATTCCCAGAAAACTAATTTCATTTAATAAACTAAAGAAGGAATGCAAGCCACTAACCATGACAACAGTATCTCAAGAGGTGGCATCCAACTTTCCATCTATTTCTGTAATAAGTAATGCCACTCCATTTATTACATTTCTGTGAAAGGTTGCAAATGGAGTACCCTAGATTTTTTTCACACGACTTACACGTGCGATATGTCGTACAGAAGGTCTATAATATCTCCAAACATCAACATTATTTTCAAAAATTCCTGAATAGAAATAGTAGACTGTTTTTTGCTGATTTTAGGAATTTGGGCCATTGGAGGCTAAAAACACTGAATTTTCGTGCACCATAAGCCTTTATAATTTATAAAAGGCATCTTCCTGTAGTTGGGCACTTGACACAACGGTTAGGGTCAGTTCGTATGTGACGTGTATTGCGATTCTTCTACGAAGTTTTCAATTTTATTTTCACGCCAGGAAGAACACGTTAGGAAAATTTAGTTTGAGAGCACATTTTAACTAATAATTTTTCTTTGCCAACAAACAGGTTCCAAGCCCCTAAACATTGCATCAGTAGCTCAATTGATAACATCTGGTTATTAATACCGAAGACCGTTCGAAGAATGGGTACTTCTGCTAGTATTTATATATATGTAAGTGACTGATGTGAAACATCTTTTGTCAAAGCATTTCGGCCCTGAGTGGCACAACAGAGAGGATTTAGGCTTCTACCGAGACTTGCTACTATGTGGCGAAGACATAGCTCGACAAAATGTATCTGATGAAAAAGAAGACGACGACCCCATGGAACATGACGTTACTGTGCAGTCCAATGGACTCTATTTCGCCTAGTTTGAAAAGCTGTGAGCATATTGTGAATGGAAATTTAAGGCTGAAAGGTTACTTTTATTGTATACTGGGTAGTTTCTTAGAGAACTTTAAAATATAGCAATAATTTCACTTTCACATAGAAACCATAATTACTGACTTAATGAAACTAATCCAAAACTACTTAAGTCCTAGATCCTGTATCAAAACTGCTTTTAAGTGCAATATATTTTCTATTATTACGTAAAAACTGCTTTTACTGTATTTTTAAAACATACATAAAATGAAAACTAATCGTATTTTGTAACTATTATACAAACTGTTTATATTTAAACGCGCACGGATAACTCACCACAGTTTTTTGCCCTTTCTCACAAATTTCATGAAATTGACTTAGGTAGTTCTGGAATTGGACGACTCATATACATATCTTTATAACCTCTGTTATTTATTTTATTTGTTATTTAATTTCCAATGAATTTGTTATTATTAAGTCCCTTTTTTGTGTTAAATTTTATTGTTTGTTTTCTTACTGTCAATACTTTATATTGTTATACAGTCAGTGTAAAATGGTGTACTTCGTACCTGTATCAGATTATTACAAAAAAAAAAGGTGTTTCAATATAGGACAATATGATATGTAAATGATTTTTCAAAATCTGAAATAATAAAATTTATTTTCATGAGAATATTTGCTCATAATAAAATATGTGTGTGTTTCGTTTATAGAATGTTAAAAATTATTTATGAGTTACTTTATACAATTCTGTAAGTTATATTCGCAGAATAAAACATGTTTAAGATCAATAGAACTTTATCGGCCAGGCGACAGGTCGGAAAAGAAGCCTCAATAAGGAAATAATCAGTGGAAAGCTGGAAATTGCTTTAATCGCTTTATTTTGACCCAAATATTACTCTCCCAAGTTTTCCCCCTCGAGCGAAGTCGGCGTTGGCCCTTCAAGCCCTAAGAAGGTACCATTTTTCGTTTTTTTTTTTTTTGCAAATATCTCCCAAACCATCAACTTTATCAACAAAATGCCTATTATAAAAATAATCTAGAGTAAATTTTCTACAAAAATGTTCCCTACCTTTTGTCTCTAATGTGAACCGTTACGATGTTACGACCATTCAAATTGGAGCCCTTTTTGATTCGAGAACAAATATTGAAATATATAAAACCGTAAATTTATTTCTTTTCAGTTTGATGCGTCTGCTAATTTTCATGCATAGTGATTTCGGCTTTTCAGCTTAGAATTGACTGTTTCAGTATCTATGAGGTTTTAAGGGGCGGAACAAGGAGGTCATCTTCCCCTTCAACAACTATACTTTGTTTTCTTGAATGTCGTATAGTTATGCTGTGACGCGCCAACTATGAGTTATGTGTAGCCTATAACAGGCTGGCTGGGCATTATTTGTAAACCTGCTGGAGCCATGTAAGTTCCATGAACATAAGAGCGATACAAAAGGGCGGGTAGCCTCATTCCCATTTCCGGTTCTGTTCCCGCCCGACCCTATTGTCCTTGGTGCCCGCCCGGTCAGCTGGGCGAGGGGCTGCAGACAAAAATAAATGTTTACTGTACTCCACAATCCATGTAACAGAAACACATGCACAGGAGCTTCCCTGATGGAAGAATTTCGTTCTCTATTTACTTCAGGCCTCTTCTCAGAATCTTTTGATTCCCTCTTATGTTGAAATATTCGGAGCTAAGGAGTCAATTTAAACATTTTCTTGAAATGGCACCTTACTTGCAGTTGGCAATAGTTACCAATATTTGTATGGAGTTCGGTGCCGTAGTTCAAAAGTCGTAAGAGAGGGCACACTAACTCACAGCCGGACAAACAAAACGGCTTTAATTTAACACATAAACTTATTTTTCCATATATTATTTCGAAATATTACCGACCATGGTGCCCGAGAGTAATAACGCACTAGCGCGTATCTCACTGGCATCGGCAGAGCGTGGATTCGAATCCACGTACTGAAAAAGATTTTCATGGTTTTCCATTTTCACCACCTGACAAATACCAAGACGGTTCCATTCAAAATCCCTTCCCTGGCCTTTCCCAAGTTAGCGGCCGCCTGGGTGATCGGCCGTCACCATCCCCAGTTGTATCTGCTGACAAAGTGTGTTCAGGTCCCCGACACCATCCTTGCGACGGCAGAGGAATGATCCCACGAAGAGTGCGAGAACTCTGAGCTGGGAGACAAAACACAAGTGGACAAAACTTTTGATAACCTGACTGCTGAAATGTAAGTTACTGTACTAATAAGTGAACCGGCAAATCCTGGAAACGATGAATTGATTTTTATTTCAGACGCCATTTTTGAGTGATGCCTTCGTAATCTAACAAAATAATTGCTTTTCAGTTGGTAAATAGGTTAATCATTTTACTAGATTCGTAGTAACAGTAAATTTTTGTGGCTAATCTACGAATTTTATACCACTTGGATCGATATCGTTTCAGTGCGTTACCCCAAACCAAAATTCAATTGTTGTGAGAGCTGACAATCGAACCCGGGCCTTCAAGGTGTCTGCCAATTACTCCAACCACTATACCACGAGCCGTAGTGATTCGTGCTCTTAGTGAACTTACATGTGTTACTACTTTGCCCGTTCAAGAGGATGCATTCAATAAGGGTATGCCACTGTTTTGAGGAAGCCAAAGCGATGTACCGTCTCGTCCTCGTGCCATACCAGAGGTCCGGGTTTCATTCATGACTCTGTCAAGAAATTTCATTCTGGTCTGCGGGTTGGAACAGGGTACACTCAGCCTCGTCCTGGCGATTGCCTGGTGGTGAAAATGGGATACCACGAACACCATTTTCAGGATGGTCAAGGTGGATTCGAACTTAAGCTTTTCCGATGTCAGTGAGGCACGAATTAGTGCATTAGCGCTCTCGGCCACCTAGGCCGGTAATATTTTGAAATAATAAAGAAAGCTTTTCAGTTGATCAACACAATTATTTTGTGTCCAATTACATTACCTGACTTGAACTCACCCGCGGCGTAGGGTACATAAAAGCGTATTATTTTGTGATAAATATATTATATACCGTAGTGTTTCCATGTTAGAGCATATAAATACTTGTTTTCCCACCTAATGTAATTGGCCAAAGAAAAGTTGTGTTGACCCATTGAAAAGCATTCTTTATTAGAACAAGGCAATACTGGAATATGGCTTCTATCACTTCAATTTTGAAATAATATATTGACAAGTAGGTTTATTCGATTTCCGTGGTTTCCCACTTCTACTCCAGTCAAATACCGGGATGGTAACTAAATTAAGACCATAGCCATCTCCAACCCATTTTTTTATTTTTTATTTTCTTTTTATTTTTTATTTTTCTTTTTTTCTTTTATTTAATAGTTATTAGATACAATGTGACTCCAAACAAGAAATAAAATCTAGAATTGAACAGGCCAGGAAACAATTCTTTATCTTGCGGAAATTCTTTGTACGATCAGATATCAGTCTACAGTTGCGAATCCGCATGATCCGTTGTTACATATTTTCTGTTGCGAATGCTGGACCATGGATCCTTCTATTGAAAAAACGAATCGATGCCTTTGAAATGTATCTATATCGTCGTCTCCTGCGCATACCTTGGATATTGAAAATTTCAAATGTCGAGGTCCTACATCCTACATCGGATGAAAAAGCAAAAAGAACTGCTACATTCTATAAAGCAAAGAAAGACACAATACCTAGGTCACATCATGCGAAACAAGAGGTAGACCTACCAATTATTACAGCTAATTATTGAAGGAAAGATACAAGGAAAAAGATCCGTTGGGAGACGCAGAAATTCATGTTTGAAGGACATTAGAATGTGGCACCGGTGTACATCGGAGGAAGCATTTCATACTGCAATGTCAAGGTCAGAGCTGGCTACGTGGATCGCCAACCTTCGTTTGGAGACGGCGTCTTAAGAAGAAGAAGATACAACCATGTAAGGGTCATTTTACACTAATAGTTTAACAAATGTTAGAAAATATTAACAACAACAACAACAACAATAGCAAGTAACAAATGGCAATGATGACAGTAAGGCACAGATCTCGTGAAAGCCGCAGGGAATGAATGATTGAGGTAATGGGTGATCTGGAGGGGGACGGGGCAGGAATTGAGGATGAAAGGGATCTTCTAATGTTATGTTGAATCCTAGCCCTAGTTAAAAATACACAAATTAGTGCAGCTATCACAAGACACAGGTTAACAGACAGATCCCCACACCCAACTACAAAGGGCTAACTGACAACGCTGTAGCAAAGCCACTAAAATGGATTAACAACTACGGGATGGAGTCCATTGAGCCTCATGGGGATAACTGAGTGGCCTGAGTTTGGGTGGATCTCAATTCTACTCCAGACAAATGCCACTGCCGCCTCCTTCTCAAACCTAGCAGTTAACAGTACACCCAGAAAACACAAATATTCAGACATAAGTTTTACCTCCACGCAGACACCCAAACCAAAATGTACGGGCTTGATAACCAATATGTCCATGCCCCTAAATTAAAACAACAACAACAACAACAACAACAACAACAACAACAACAACAAAAACAACAAAACGCGATGCTCGTTGTGTATGATGCAGGTTGACTTGGAAGGAGCTCTCTTGAGACGTGAAGCAGAGCAGTTCAGTTCTCTTGCTCGGTAGCACGTAACAAGTTTTCTTTCTTCATTTGTCTCGCCTTCAGGTCATTACCCTCCTGCTTGCTCGTCCACAGCCTGGCTTGGCTATTACCCTTTTTTAATACCGATCTCTTTTTTCACTTTCCATTGGATTTGCACATAATCACTGTAACTGTAGATTTCATTACAGGTTCCTTTTTCGATTAGGGGGCTGATACTCCCAGACCAACAACCACATGTACTTGGGTGTGTGCTTGTAATTGGGGATAGGAATGGGAAGTAAATTCAAAGTTAAGTACCAACCTGGCATTCGCCTTAAGTGGTATTGGGGAACCACTGCAAGCCCTTTTATCGATGGCTGAAGTATTCGAACCCATTTCTACTCAGTTTTATTCATGATGATGATTGCTCTCCGTTTTAATCCTCAGACAAGAATAAAAGTATTTGCAGAGCCGGGAATCGAACTCATGAATAGGATTCTCAACTCCCGATACGCAGACTACATATACTGTATACTTCGAAAGGTGGCTTACCTTTTTCTTCGCCATCTAACAGAGTTGGACAAATTAGTTTTAAATAGTAATTTAGTTGCGGTCGCCTCCGTAGCGTAGCGGTCAGCATGGTTAGCTGCCGCCCCGGAGGTCCTGGGTTCGATTCCCGGCTCTGCCACGAACTTTGAAAAGTGGTACGAGGACTGGAACGGGGTCTACTCAGCCTCGGGTGGCCCAAATGAGTAGATGGGGTTCGATTCCCCCTCAGCCATCCTCGAAGTGGCTTTCCGTGGTTTCCCACTTCGTCTTCGGGCAAATGCCGGGATGGTACCTTCTTCAAGGCCACGGCCACCTCCTTCCCTCTTCCTTGCCTATCCATCCTAACCATCCCTTACCTTCCCTCATGAGGCCCCTGTTCGCTTTGCAGGTGAGGCCACCTGGGCGAGGTGCCAATCCCACCTCACCAGTTGTATCCCTTCCGATTCGATGTTACCAGCTCTAGGACACTGCCCGTAGAGGCGGTAGTGGTGAGTTCCCTCGCTGAGTCCGTGGGTTCCACCAACCTGGAGGGTAAAAAAAAATCGTTGCGGTTACCGTTACTTTCCTTTTTTAGTTCGTTATCGTTTTACCCTCCGGGTTTGGCTTTTCCCACGGACAAAGCGAGAGATCCCAACTCTACCGCCACTGAGGGTAGTGTCCTGGAGCTTGAGACTATGGGTCGGGGATACAACTGGGCTATGTGACCAGCACTACTCCCAGGCGGCCTCACCTGCAAAGCGAACAGGGGCCTGATGAAGGGATGGGAAGAGTGGGAGGGGAAATGAGGTGGCCGTGGCCTTATGGTAAGTACCAGGGGGATGACAGTTCATAGGGAGCGCGTGGGTCGGGGTAAGGTCCTGTACTGGTTGTTCTGCCAACCAATGAAGAATTAATTTTAGCACTCAGGTTCCGTAGTTGGCACTCATGAACGTTCACATCAAACCGACTGGCGGAAGCGGGAATAGTCTGTTTTGATTGATTTTCCTCGTGGTGTTGTTGGTTGTTTTGATTTGTTCAGTATTTTGATTATTTATTTGAATTTAATTGAGAGTCAATCATGCCCCTGTAAGGGAGGAAAAATTGCCAAGCACCGGGATGTAAGAATTATAATGATAGTAAGAACAATACGGCAATTTTCATCTTCCTGGTGTTGACCATGTGAAAAACTAGTGGGCAATATGGACTACTCTCGAATAAAAATATATAGAGAATAAATGTGTGCATTTCATCTCTTGTTTGTTTTCTTACCCATTCTCCTTTGCATTGCAATAAAATTTGTGGTTTAGGGCTCCGGGGAGGGGTGGGTGGCAGCGGGCATGCTAGGCAAAAAGTGAGGTTATGGCAATGTAGTGTTTGCATTTGGACAATTTTCTTTATATTCATCGAATATCCCAACAATTCTGTCGAGTATGAGAGCATTTTTAATTAGCCTAGAGGTGAATTAAGCTCTAGAACGGCATAACTGTGTCTTTCGTGACAAATCTATTGCCAACATTGATATATATCAAAATTTATTATTTTCCTATCTGGACGTATATTTCAGCGCCTAGCGAAAGGCGCAGTTATGTTTGTGTTATTTTCATCAATAATCAATAACTCATCGAAGAACATACTGTTCATTTACGCGTAATAAAGGCTACATTCATATGGCTTTTTACTTTTTATGTTGCCAGACTTGCCAGTACAATCCGTAGCCTCAGGTGGTGTTCTCTCTCGGAAATTCTATAACCAAAAGTGACGAATCTCTTATACTTACATGAGCCTTGGTAAGTACCATCCCGGCATTTGCCCGAAGATGAAGTGGGAATCCACGGATGGGTGAGTTGGGACTCGAACCCCCTCTACTCATTTGGAGCACCCGAGGCTGAGTAGACCCCGTAGGTTACCGTGACTTACAAACTAATATAAATCCCTCGGAACAAAATGGCCCGTGAGTTAGAAACTGAAGCTGGCGACCGGGCCTACCTCAAGTTCAATGACAGCTTGCAATGCAGAAGAGGGTTGGGAAGGGGCGAGAGAGGGCGGAGGAAGAAAGGCTGCTTCTTGTGACAGATTTATAACAGAGAGGTACAGTCAGCCAGTTGTTCCCAACGTGCTACTTATTTACCAGTCACATAACAGAAGTGAGGACTACCACAAAGATATGAACGGATTATATTATATTCGTTGGTTAAAAGAAAAGTTGATCCCTAATTTGGAACGCAACTCAGTGCTTGTTATTGACAACGCCGGGATGGTCGAACTCCGCTGATTAGGTTAAACCCAAACAGTTCTGTCAGCTCACGCTAATGGGTTTGGGAAGAGAGTGGGGGTAGGCAACCTCTCCTGAAATGTTTGTAAGTCATGAGTTGACTGACAGCTACATACACCTGGACCCCCTGGGGTTTCTGTAGATATAATCAGTGCAGCGAACATGTTATACATGTACAGTCAAAGAGTTGGAGAATTGCGAATTATAGGAAACTATATATTTCATAAGTGTGAGTTGTCAAAATGGGGCCAACAGTGGAGGTGTCAAGGAATGTTCTGCCCATTTATTTACAAATGGTGGTAACTTTCTGTTATGTGGGTCTCACAATCACGAACCATGTACGACGATTAGTCAAGAATTTATTTCAAACTGTGTAAAAAGAAATGTACGTGACAATATATGTGAACGGCCATCGAAGTTAATGAGAAAGGATATACTTGCTACCCCTAAGCACTTGTCTGATAATTTACTATCAAATGGCATAGAGAGGATTTAAAATAATATTGCGACTGAGAAACTTACCACCTCTGCCTCAAAATAAGCAAGAAGTTCATGATACTCTAGCCATTATGGACATTCGATCGAACTTAGAAGAAAATATAATAATAACCCCTGGCACTACAGCCCGTGAAGGGCCTAGGCTTACGAAGAGACCGCTGCCCTGCCGATATTGGGGTGACGCGTGATCAGCGCATCGGGTCCCCTCGGCCGTTAATATTGGCTGAGTGAACCCCGTTCCAGCCCTAACGTCAGTTTCTAAAATCCCTGACGGAGCCGGGAATCGAACCCGGGGCGTCCGGGTGAGAGGCAGACGCGCTATCCCAACACCACGGGGCCGACTAAAAGAAAATATGCTTCTGGTAAAAGACAGAGAGAATAACATTATTATGTTTTCTTCTGCATCAAATTTGAAATACTTGTGTGAAAGAGAAACTATTTTTATAGACGGAACATTTAAGTATTGTTGTATGTAAATGAAGAGAAACTGGATAAGTTTGAAATAAACACGCCAGATGTTCGTATGAGCCGACTCAGATGGTGGGGTCATGTGAAGAGAAAGGGGGAGGAGAGATTACCTAAGAGGTTAATGAGTTCGGCTGTAGAGCATAAGAGAAGTAGAGGTAGACCTAGGAGGCGATGGTTAGATTCAGTGTTGAACGATTTCAATGTAGAGGTGTAGAAGCAGAGGAGGCCGCGGTGCTAACTGCTAATAGGGGATCATGGAGGTGACTCGTTCACAAACAGAGGCTTGCAGACTAGACTGGAGGATTGGGAAGGAGGTGGCCGTGACCTTAAGTTAGGAACCTTCCAGCATTTGCCTGGAGTAGAAGTGGGGAAACAACTTCCTGAATGGCTGAGGTGGGAATTGAACCCATCTCTTCTCAGTGTTTCCTCGCGAGGCTGAGTGTACCCCGTTCCAACCCATAGACCAGAATTAAATTTCTTGGCAGAGCCGGGAATAAAACATGGACCTCCGTCAAAAAAATAACGGAGAGCTCTCAGTATTAACATTGTAACCTGTTTTATAAGCTTTAAAATGACATAGACTATACATTAACATTTTGGTTTTCATTATATTAATCTCAAATTATAATAGCCGCCTTGTCAAACACTTAAAAGACGTTTAATATTTAAATTAATACGTACATGCTTCGGTATACAATGATAATCGTCAGCGTAGATTGAAATAATAAAACAATCTTAAAAACTATGTTAACAATTAATGCCATAGTGAAAATGGATATCTTTACAAAGTACACATTAAAATTGAAATAAAATGAAAGGTCACAAAAAACAAGAAAAATACATAAACGAAACAAGACTAAAGTTAATATAAATCTACCTTAATAGATTGTCTACATTATACTTCTTCACTATGGTTCAATATAATGAATCGGATCTCCTGTTGATTGCAAAAAGGTGTTGTTTCCACGTATAAAGAATTGGTGAAATGCGTAACAATTTTTGACTGATAAAGTCCTCTAACCTTGAAAAACGTTCTAGTTGAACCCAAACTTTCTATATTAGGCCTATATTAGACTGGATTTATTCAATACGGCTAAATAATAATATATTGCTTGCCACGGTGGGTGAGTGGTTATAGTGTCGGATTACTAACCCCCCAAGCTTGCAGGTTCGCTCCTGGCCGGGGTAAGTGATTTTTGAAATTACGACATGTCATACGATGTTGGCATGTCAAAGAACCCATTTGAATTCAGTAGGCCGTGTTCATAATGACAAAATTAATCTCGGGATTTTCCGCCAACACAAAGTTCCTCATTTCTCTACTAGAAAGCGCTATAGTGTCAAGGAGCTTAGATATTTAACCTCCTTGGCTTTCATCAAGGAACAACAAAATTCGACATGCAAGCTACCCTCTGGGTGTCAAATAACAAAGCTTGCACCCGGCACCCGAGGCCATATGATATTATTATTATTATTATTATTATTATTATTATTATATATTGAAACGGATGTCGCTGATGGATGCTATGGGATATTGTTTCCAGCCAGGCATACTGATATGGAACAATTCGTAAGATTTTTGAATATACCTATAAAGAGTCCTGTTGAAATATATTTGTGGTTACAATATGTTGTTTCCAGATGGTCGAACACCGTAAATATGCTTTATAAATGACAAAAACCATCTAACTAACTAACTAACCTCGAATAAAACCAGAGGATCCTACTTCTAGGTTAGCTCTGTAGAACTAGCTGTCAAAACGGGTGATTTATTTCATATCATAATTCAATTTGCCAAGTATATTTATAGGTTGAATGAAATACTTGGACATTGATGGGCCAAAATATATGGATAAGTCGAGAATAAACTCAACTAAGTAGCTTCAAGAAACAGTGTGCACCAACAAGGAATATGCAAATGAAATGTAATGCAATGTGACAATAACAAGGTTTCGTTTAGGTATATTGCCACTAAATGTAGTTTAGTGGGGCTACCAGTGCGGTGACAAATTTCACACCCCACCAAAAAAAAAAAAAAAAGAATAGTGGTTGTTATATTAAATATTAGTAGAATGAGTATTTTGGTTAGTTATTGGACTAATACAGGAGGTACATTTAAACACAATCCCCCCCCACCATGATCGTTTCACTTTGATCCTCCAATTTACACATTTGCAGACTTTAAGAAATCACCGTGTGGTAAAGGTTATTTTTATTCTCTTAAGACTTAAACGATGTGTCATAAAATTTCTACATTTAATTTTGTTCTTATACCAGTACTTCGTCTTGATTGAATGAAAATACTAAGAAGATGAATTATTTTCATACCGTCAAAGTATTAATGTTAACTCCACGAACTGTCTGTGGAAGTAAAGCTTTTGTCTGTAGTTTTGCACCTTGTAGCAGAATATCGTTGTAATGCTCATACTGCTGCTTATAACTTTCATATGATAACATTTTTCCAAAGCTACAACATACAAATTAGAATGTGCATATTGATTTGTCTAGTATGCCTAGAATTTCTAATGAGTGGTATGGACTACGTGTTTGAGATAACAAGAGTAGATAGTGAAGATCATCGCAGGTTGACACATTCCGTTAATATTACTACCTTCACGTCCAGTTTGGAGTGGGGGGGGGGGGGGGGGGGGGGGGGGCAGTAAAACACGCCTCAGGCAACTTCCCCTGTTAGGATTTTCCTAATTGACCCCCGTGGAGAGAACTCATCAGCGGAGCTCGGTATCACCCGACAACGCATCGTACCACAACACGCAGAAAGAATGGTTGATTATTAACAGTACAGTGCTGAACTATGTAGTCATAATATTTTCGTTACAATATTATTCCATTACACGTATTAGTGCCATTTAATTATTCTAATCACCTAAAACAGTTTGTAACGAGTGAAATAAATACTGGTTGTTATAGTGTGTGTGAGTGAGTTCCAGTTGCTGCGTGAACAGAGTGTACTTCTGACGACTCAGGGGTGACGCAGCGGACAGCACTCAGCAGGTTGACAAAAGCAGACTCTCTCTTCAGCTTCCGACTAGATTTTCAATTGGTCAATTAGTTCAGAGGCAGTTATAACCTGTGACTGATAGTCTGCGTGAAAAGAAATGGAATATTACTTTTACAGTTTTTTACAATTTTATTTTTTTAATTATTTATTGTTTCAAATCGCGTATCTCCTAAGCTCGGTTTCACCCACGGACTCTAGGAGGGGTCATTCCTCTACCGTCGCAAGGGCGGTGTCTGGGAACTGAACACAGTTACTTGGTCGTCAGATACAACTGGGGATGGTGACAGGCCCATCGCCCAGGCGATCGCTAACTTGGATCTAATGAAGGAAAGGTCAGGGATTTTGGATGGAAGTTGACCGTGGGCCTGTTGATAGGAACCGTCCAGGCATTTTCCTGCTGGTGAATGTGGGAAACCACGAGAACCATTTTCAGGACAGCCGAGGCATGAGGAAGCGCGTTACTGCTTCCGGCCACTGTGGCCGGCGCTCAATTTTACAAAATTAAGATAGCCTATTTAATGTCCTCACCTCTCTTGTCAGTTTATTGTTTATTTTTGCCTATCACCCTAATTGAATGTATTCAGAGTCCGACTCCATTATTGTTTCTTTTGAGGGCTTCAATATCGTGGTCATTTAACCCCGTGTACTTGGGTCTGTGTGGAATTTGTCTGATAATCTGTTCTGTTGTGGTGGTTGTAGTAGAGTGTGTGTTTGTAATTCAGGTGAGGATTGGGAAACAGGCACCCGTGGCATTCGAGGCTAAGTGTACCCTGTTCCAGCCTTCAGAACAGAATTAAATTTCTTGACAGAACCGGGAATCGAACCGGCACCTCCGGGGTGACAGTCAACGTTCAGGAGGTTGTATTTCACGGCTGGGCAGAGATCATTGCGTTTGTGAATAGGATTTTCCCAATGTGAATAGGATTTTCCCAATGTGATTAGGCATTTGAACGGAGATAGATTAACATTAAGCAACATAAGCTACTTTCAAGAGAGAAAGTACAGAAATCATCCTTCTTTACATGAGACGAGGTGGCCGAGTGGTTAAGGCGTTGGACTGCTAATCCAATGTAGTCTGCACGCGTGGGTTCGAATCCCATCCTCGTCGAAATTTTGTGAATCATAATCATCGTTTGAGTAGTAACCGATGTAGGTGAACCGATGAACGCAGAGATCATTGCGTGTGTGAATAGGATACCCATACGAAATATGATTGATGACCGGCATACAGTACACGCGTTGATTGCAACCAATGGTGATCTTGTGCCTTTTTTTTTTCTTTTTCTGTGGCTCGCAAGCACTAGGTTGAATAAACACCAACGCTGCCTGGTTCAATGAAAATCATATCTCAATATAATCCACATTAATTCACCATCGAAACGGTAAAAGAAACTTAGGAAATAGGCTACGCGGACGACTAGGCCTGACGTCACACCTTCACATGGCATTATTTACATTGCTCTATTGTAGGCGACATGTGGAACTGCTCCAGCGATCATGTGTGTTTGAAGTATAAAAGTTCGCTGTGTACCCCGTTTCATCCTTCAGAACAGAATTAAATATCTTGGCAGAGCCGGGAATCAAACCGGCATGGCACCTCCGAGGTGACAGCCAACGTTCAGAAGGTTGTATGTCACGGCTGCGCAGAGATCATTGCGTGTGTGAATAGGATTTTCCCAATGCGATTAGGCCTTTGAGCGGAGATAGACAACATTAAGCTACATAAGCTACTTTCAAGAGAGCAAGTACAGAAATCATCTTTTTTTACATCTGACGAGGTGGCCGAGTGGTTAAGGCGTTGGACTGCTAATCCAATGTGCTCTGCACGCGTGGGTTCGAATCCCATCCTCGTCGAAATTTTGTGAATCATAATCATTGTAGTAACCGATGTAGTATGATTCATATTACCCGATTGACGACCGGCATACACTCGTTGATTACAGGCAATGGTGATTTTGAGTTGAAGCGTTACGCCCCCAGCCTTTTTTTTTTCAGTGGCTCGCAAGCACTATCATTGGCTAAATAAACACCAACGCTGCCTGGATCAATGAAAAATCATATCTCAATATAATCTAAACCGTATTAATTCACCATCGAAACGGAAAGAGAGACTTAGGAAATAGGCCATGCGGACGACTACTCCTAACGTCACACCTTCACATGGCATTATTTACATTACTCCAGCGTTCATGTGCATTTGCCGTATAAAAGTTCGCTGTTTGTTGCAATAAAACGTAATAGTTTGGCGTTTCGCAAACACTGCATGACACAGTACATATTTTGTGTTTGTCGTTGTAGTTTGAAAATAATTTACGGAAATTTGCCTATTGAAATTTCGTCATTCTGAGAAGATAATATAAATCATCAGGCTTTCTTTGGATGGATTGTCCACACTTTTTACTACCAGATTACACGCTAGTGTTGCATATAAGAAAGTTTGCATTATAGGATGTGTCCAGCATATTTTTCAAGAGGATTTCGTACCTCACGTGCGCTGGCCCTAACTCTCCCAGTATAGCCTACTTGGAAACAGCAATAGAAACTGATTTTTGGCGTGTGGAATTTGGTTTCCAGGGCTAAATTCTTACGTATGCTATTCTTCTTAACCTTGAAGATCCAGAATGCCTATAAAGGAATAAAATTTAACTTCCTTTTCCTTTGATAATACGGTTCACTGTACATATGATGGCACAAAGAATAGATTATATTGAAATTACTCGTAACATAGTGTTATGTTTGGAGTAAAGCTTCTCGTTCGCGTGAGGTCCTGAAGAATGAAGTTTCCAAATCTTAGGCCTAAAATCATGACTGGCATTTGTCACTATTTCAATGACAATATTGAATGCTTTGGGGCAGTCAAATGTAAAATTCAAAAAAATTAACAAATTAATTATAGAATGGATATTATTCTGCTAATCATGTAGTTGATTAAAATAGCAAATTACTTGAAATGCATCAGCATTAATACAGCCATCACAATAGCACAGACTATCAGACATATACCCAAGTACACAGGGCTAAATAACCTCGATGACCAAGTCCCTCAATTCAAACATGAAATGCATCAGGTTTGTCTAATCTCTGAATAAAGCCGCTGACTGCGAGCGAAGCGAGCAGGTCAGCGTAAGCACATGCTCACAGCACGCCGCGCGCTATCTGTGAGAGATTTCTGCAACCTGGAATCGAATATGGTCGCCGTACTTGGTAGATGGACACGAGCATATGACATGTGTCAGCGTGTGCCAGGAAACAACACATCACAAAATAATGACTTTGGTTTAGGGCTCGGACTGTGATTCGAATATTCAAATAATCGAGAGACCCGAATAAT
Organism: Meconema thalassinum; assembly: GCA_946902985.2. Lineage (NCBI taxonomy): Eukaryota > Metazoa > Arthropoda > Insecta > Orthoptera > Tettigoniidae > Meconema > Meconema thalassinum. Next base: position 393,977,638 of record OX336391.1, read on the forward strand.
TCGCGAATACGCGAATAATGTTTGAATATTATTCGAATACCATTGTTATTCTGGTATTGGAATCGCCGTATTCGAATAATATCGTATTCGTGCACATTCGAATATATTGTATTCGAATAATTTGAAAGGTACGTCCATTGTTTTTAGCCTACTTTCGATTTTTGCAAAAAATGAAAGTAGACTTATGAGATCAACATAGGGCCAAAAATTGTGTGTCTGTCTGTGTGTGTGTGAGCGTGTGTACTCTGATGTCTGCCTCCCCACCCCCACCTATCAATTCGAACATGGTGAAACCGAATTGAACGAAATTTGGTACAGAGTTAGCACTGGCAAAGGGCACCTCAGTGTCATGTTTTATATTGCCGCCATCTTTACCAAAACGTAATGGCGGGCCATTAAAATGGTCAAAACTTACAATTAAATTACGACCAAACTAATCTAGGATCTTTACCAAATTTCGTAAAAACATACCTTCGTATGGGACACGTCTTGTGCCCAAACTAAAGGGTCATCAGCCGTACCATTTGAGGATGGCGGCCGTGTGAATTATGCAAACTTGATAATCCATAACATGGGACCAACCAGTTCCGATTATCCAACCGAGAATCGTTTAAACTGTTCTCAAGGACGTGGCCCGTTCTAAATTAAAAGTTTATATTGTAATATTATAGTGTAGAAGTGACTTTAGAAAGCTGAGTTTTCTCGGTTATTTGACAAGATGGCACCTGATCTCTCGTTCTGACCTATATTTCACTAATTTGAGGATGTTGCTTGCAATATCGCCTACTGATAGAAATTATATGAACTTTATATGAAATGAACTCTGTTTGAAATATACTCCAGTGAAGAAATCGTTTAGTCCAAGTCATTATTTGCTAAAACGTTGTATGTAAATTGATTGATAAACGCTTGCGTAGTGTTTGCACGATTGGCTGTGTGGTTAGGGCTTTAGTTTTTCACACGTCTGGCCGGGGTTCAAATCCTATCACAGTTGATTTTTTTTTTGCTTGTATTCGTTATATTAATTGTTCCTTGAGTACTGAGACGTTATAAAATAAAGCGTTATATGATGCATTTTGCAATGGAAAATATATATTTAATTATTATAGTGTACTAGTGGGCGGCTTCGGTGGCGTAGTTGGTAGCATGCTGAGCTTCTATGCCCAAGATCACGGGTTCAAACCTGGCCGAAGCCATCGGATTTTTGAAGAGCGTTAAAATTCCTCAGTATGCCTTCCTTCGGAGGGGAAGTAAAGCCGGCGGTCCCATGTCATAGATTTATGGCATGTTAAAGAAACTTCCACTAATTACACCTGTGTGAAGCTAAATTGAATAGGTTAGGAATGTAAACAACGCTCTTAGGTTTCTACGTTCGTTGCCAAGAGCCGACTGCGGTGGCGTCTAGTAGCTAAGTTTTGAACTAGGCCTAGTAGTCGTTGACGGTGGCGTTTGGCGGCAAAAGTAGGAACTATTTGAAAAATTCAAAGTTGCAGTCCTTACTTGAATTATAAAAAAACAGATACACACACTAATACAGCCATCACAATTAACACCGGTTATCAGACAGATTCAACACACACCCAAAGTACACGGGGTTACATGACCGCGTTGTCGCAGCCCCTAAACTGAGGAACCAACCAACCAGTGTAGTGGTGACTTTAAAAAGCTGAGTCGTCTCGGTTATTTGATCTCTCGTTCTGACCTATATTTCACTAATATGAGTATGTTGAATGCAATATAGCCTACTGATAGAAATTATATGAACTTAAGTTAATATGAAATGAACTCTGTTTGAAATATACTCCAGTGAAGAAATCGTTTAGTCCAAGTCATTATATGCTAAAACGTTGTAGGTAAATTGATTGATAAACGCTTGCGTAGTGTGTGCACGAATGGCTGTATGGTTAGGGCTTTGGTCTTTCACACGGCTGGCCGGAGTTCAAATCCTATCAAAATTGATTCTTTTGCTAGAAATTTTTAATATTTATTGTTTATTGAGTACTGAGACGTTATAAAATAAAGCGTTATATGGTGCATTTTGCAATGGAAAATATGTATTTAACTTAAAAAACATTCTCCACCGAAGTGACATCTACTAGCAATCAGTTGAACTATGCTGGAGCTAACCACAGCCTTATAGATGCGAGATGCGCTCTATACCAGCCAGTTAGTGAACACATGCCTACGGTATAACTGAAAACTTTCTTCTTGTTGCCGATAGAGCACACACATCCCCAAGAATAGGCACGATTACAAATTAGCTGTGTAATAGGTATATTAAATATGTTTCTCCCAGTGATACGTTTAGAGCAACGAAGTTTCAATTATTGTAAGTAGTCTGTGTTGATATACTGAATACCTACGTTGTTTGGAGTGTTTGCTGATGAAATTGCAAAATGCTGGGATAAATTATAAACTAATGTTTAAACACCACTGCTCAAATCCAGTGTGCCAATTTGCACTTGGAATTGGAAGAAATTAGGAGGTGATAAGGACAAAGAGTTATAACTATACCCATACATTTAGGAGAAAGTAGGCTACATGTTCTTTCCTGAACATCTTGTTTATTATTTGGATTGACTGTTTCGTAAGAGTCGCCTCCGTAGCATAGCGGTCAGCATGGTTAGCTGCCGCTCCGGAGGTCCTGGGTTCGATTTCCGGCTCTGCCACGAAATTTGAAAAGTGGTATGAGGACTGGAACGGGGTCTACTCAGCCTCGGGTGGTCCAAATGAGTAGAGGGGGTTCGATTCCCACAGCAGCCATCCTCGAAGTGGTTTTCTGTGGTTTCCCACTTCGTCTTCGTGCAAATGCCAGGATGGTACTGTACCCGAAATACCTACCATCAGCATGTTGGAATCCCACGAAGACAACTGGATCGTAGAGCCTGGAAACCCCGGCTAGAAAATTTGCCAGATTCTACCCAACATAAGACGAGGAAATGGGGTACAGGAATTCCCAACTGAGACTACGTTAAGAAAAACCATTGTGAACGACATAAGAAAGCTCAAAAGCACAAGAATAACGATGAACGCAATCTCTGGTGTGTGGGAAAACCACTGAAATACCCACCGCTGGCCTTCTTAACGTGTTCTCTTATCGTTTCTATAAAGTACCACACTTGGAAGATTTTAAATTGATCAAAAAAAATATTCAGGAATGGAAAATATAGTGTAAGTCACTATATTATAATTTAAGGCAGAGTGCCCAACTTCCATCCGAAGTTTCATGAACATGGGAGAAAAATGCCAGCCCCCACATTCATCAATGTTATTGACTGCATTTTACCCAAATATGAGTGAACACAAATCATTTACATGGTTCAACAGAAATGTTGACAACAATTGAAACATTTAAATAGAAACCCTGGAAATATTCATATTTACAAGACATACATCAATTTATACCCTGAAAAATAATTATTCAAAGCTATAATACAAATGTACAGTCATTTTGTAACACCTTCTTAGTGTTTTTTGTAGGATTCAGAAGTGACATCTTCCATGTGTTTTATTATATTTGTGTTTGCTGCGTTTTTCTGATTTTATTTAACTCTTCTGACCAAGCGATAAAGCTAAGTCAAAAATTAACTTCTTTAAATTAATTTTTACATCCCTTTAAATGAACTGTCCTCACCAGACCGGAATTAGTGATTGCTATAACGCCTGTTAAGCATTGCATTGATACAAATGTTCGAAAATTATACCAGGTAGGTTAATTCAACATGCCTAAAATGCATGATTTCCACAACAGATTATTTACTTGAACTGATACTGAAATAAACTACCCTAATTTCACAATCTATCTCAGTGGATTACTTTTCATACTACAACTTGGAATATCCCATTGAATACCCTTTTAATAATCAAGGACATTAGCCTTTACATGGCTTTGCCATTAAATATCATGCTACACTAAGCATTCATATCGTTTATATTATCAGGCACTACTATACTTTAAGTGCTTCAATTAATCATCTTTCTTGGTGAACAAAGAATTCGGCCTATTTAACAGATCACATTCACAATGAAATATTGTTGCTAAAATATACAAGTTTCTTTACAGTTCAATTAATCACTGTTAAATTATTATTTCATTTGCTCTTATATTATTATTATTCACGATCAATATGCATAGCTTTCAATAAGTGTTAAATAACAATTGCAGCTTTGGCGATATATCTGCTTCCACATAAATCTAGTCTGGGATTCGCGTTAATAACATAGGGTGAACCTTCAAACTTCAAACTACAAACTGTGTTTAAAACATCTGTCTAGTCCATCAATAATGGATCTTGATCGAATCTATCAAAGCAAACGTAATGCAGAATCTCAAAAAAAACCGTTAGAAAATACCTGGATCAAGTCAAAGTTCGGAATAAATTCCTAGCAAATCAAAACAAATCCGCTTTCTTCACTGAACCTGCTTCATAAAGCTTACTGCAGTATTCGAAAATCAACCTGAATACTGAAATTTCACTTTCGAGTGTATAACAGTCTTCTTAGTAGACTCACTATAGTAGAAACTCCAAATTGAGTCTACCCAAACTCGAGTAATGTCATATGAAGGCATAAAACTAGTGTTCATTTACAATATAAATCAAACACAAAAAATGACGAATCTTGAGTGGCCTAAAGTTCCTCTTCTCTACATTAAATAAATTCCCCATAAAATGAACTTGAATTTACAGTAATCAAAAGAAAATTAAACTATAATACATGTAATTACAATGGGTGCATCCTTTTAGTAGAATCAAAACCCTGTCCAGAATAGAATCAGTCTTGACACTAGGATCAAACCTAAACTCCATTTTTAGACATTCTACGAAAAATCCTATATAAAAAAACATGTGGTAGGGTAACAACGTTAGAATAAACATGCTTAGCTACGATTGAAGGTGGTTAATTCTGTACATTAGATGATTCTTGTAGATCCCGAAAGAACACAGTCATGTCCTTTATGACTGTTCCCTCCATGTAAGCAATAGAGGTCTTCACTGTCCAGGAAAGCGAGAAACGAACCCTGGATCTCCAGACATCTCCCATCCTGACTGAAGGTTCCACTCTATTACCAACGACAGTTCCTTTCATCTTCGGATAACGTCCTACCAACCGCAGCACGCAGTGATGTCTATATCGGCTCAAACAACAAAGTTCACTGGCCTCGCGCAACCGGGTCATTTCGAAACACACTGTATTGCAATACAACAGCTGTGTTCACAGACACTCACCAGCACGGGCCGCAAGACCTATAGCATCAAAATGAACGTGTCTTTGCCCGTACAGTGACACTCATGTCTGTATCGCCTAACCGCCCATGGTTAAGTCACTGAAGCACATAGCAGCCTTTCCTCTCGACATGAAATTGCTCAACATAATTGTGAGGTCACAGACATATAAGTTAGGCCATGTATATAATGAAGTATATTCAATATCCAAGCACTCGTATTGAGAAATGCTTCTCAAATGGAGGTGCTAATTGTTCTAACAACACACACGAGATGAGTGTATCGATACGGCCAGTTCCAATGCGAAGAATGTCTACTGAATGAACATTATGTCTATATGCTTGTAAAAGCAAGTATCCACCTTTCACGAACACTATACGGCTGGCCTATAATGAACAGTTATCTAGCAAGACAAACTGCATTTTCATTTCGTTCGCAATGGCCTAATCGGTACTGAAACTGGAGTCCTTTCCGACACTAAGGAATCTCCCTGCTGTACAATGGTAGTACACTCTACTCAAACCGAACTTTCACTCACGGTTCACGTGATATTGCCCGCCGGTCACAGGTGTGTGTAACTCGATACACGTGTATTCGTGCGTGATACAATCCAATCTAAACTCTCCGTTGATCAAGCCAGCTCGCTACTGCGATGTCAACTACCGTCGCGCCACGAGTGCTCGAAACTCGAACTGATAAGATGCAAGTATCTTATTTCCGTGTTCCTAAGATTTCAATTATTTGAAAGTAGTTAATAATCCAACACCTGCTATAGTTGCAGACATGTTAAAATACGCCAGAACGTATAAAAAACTTGTATTCCCATCCAATGGGCATAATTTATCTCTTGTTGCTGGTCGATAAAATAATCAATACTCCTAACCAATCAGCTGTGACATCAGTACTTGCAACGCATGCGCCCCGCTTCTCTCGGCGTGACCACTATTAAAAGTCAACTTGTGGGTCGCGAAACATATGATCCTGAATCGCCCTTCATGTTCACAAGTAATTACATATTACCTTCCCATAAAGGCATTCCAGTCATGAGAATGAGTGTACAGTACCTATTGTAAGGCCACGGCCGCCTCCTTCCCTCTTCCTAGCCTATCCATCCCAATCTTCCATCCCTTCCCATCCCTCATGAGGCCTCTGTTCGCTTTGCAGGTGTGGCCGCCTGGGCGAAGTGCTGATCACACCTCCCCAGTTGTATCCATCCCGACCAGATGTTCCAAGCTCTAGGACACTGCCCATAGAGGCGGTAGTGGTGAGTTCCCTCGCCGAGTCCGTGGCAACCACCAACCTAGAGGGTAAATTGACTAAATAAATAAAAAAAAAATCGTATGAATATTATATTCGTATCGTTCGAATTACGGTATTTGTCTAATTCCTCTATCTATGAATTCAGCCTTCACGAGTGTGTTTCAGCCGCGCCCGGTACGTTATTCCGGTTATTATGCGACTTTTTCTCGTCTTAACTGCGTTTTTGCTCTAAGTTATTGCGGAACAGGTTATGCATTTGCAAATTATTTAGTATGTCAGTGCTTTTATATGTGTGCATTTAGTAATTAAAAGTTTTGATCAACAAAGATAAGAAATTAAATTGAAGCTTGAAAAGCAGTACTGTTACCGTTCAGAGGAAACGCGCACTATGATTTGGAGATGTGTAGACAAGTAGCCTACAACTTTTGTACTCAGCAAAGGAAGTTAGTTCGGCAAAATAAGACAAAAGTAGCATGTAAAGAATTATTTGACCTATGGTATTTAATAAATGAAGAACCACGGGACCTTCAATAACATGTCAATTCTTTAATTCAGGGAAGAAAACAGAATACAAGCTAGCCCGTATTTGGGTAAACGACGATATAAGGCCTAACTTTTTTACAAAACCAAATATGAAAAAAAAAACTCTTCGTGTCTTCTCTTAACGACGCGACGTGCAAATGCCCACTTCCATCAACATAATTACAACATTATCGACACGAGTACTTGAAGGAAAAACAAATATAAGAAAAGGTTGCCAAAATTTCAGTGTCAACAGGCTTTTAACTCGAAGATTACTTCGCGCGAAAAATTTCTTCTTTAGGTACAAAGAATCAATTTGTCAACATTGTCAGGATCAAGGTATGTTCTTTTGGCATTAACAATATTGCCGCCTGTGGAAAAATTTCTTTCTGACTGAACGGTGGTGCCGGGAATGAATAAGTACTTTCTCGACAACTGACTTATTCTGGAGTATACATTTTCATCAGCCTTCCAACATTTCAGGGGGTCACCTACAGTTTCGCGGGCTTTCCGAAAGTTTTCCAGCTCTTCGGCCACAGTTTTCCTGCACTGGGACGTATTTGGACGCTTGAAACAGAAGTCGAGGTCCCTTTCAAAGCTGTTTATAAATATTCGTGAGGTTGCGAATATTCGAATAATATTCGCTGTATTCGCACTATTCGGTATTCGAATATTCGAATTACGTATTCGGTATTCGAATAATTCGAATACGACTCGAATAATTCGAATACCAAATACTCAATTTGAATATCCGAATACTATTCGAATAAGCGAATACACGAATATTCCGAGCCCTACTTTGGTTAATTGAACTCAAAAGTATGAGTCTGGCTGTGTGGCTCAGCGATAACGTTCTCGCTTTCTGGGCCCAAGGTTGCAGGATCGAATCCTGGCGCAGCCAGTTGGCATTTGAGGGAGCGCAAATACGAGGGAGCCGTGTCAGTAGATTTAATGGCTCGTTATAGATCCCCTTCGGGGCAAAATTCCGGCACACCGGCATCTCTAAAAGTCGCAGTAGATAAAAGGTTAGTTAGTTATTGTTGTCTTAAGGGGCGGATCTACGAGGTCATCTGCGCCTAGTAGTTAAAAGGGACGTAAAACTAATAGCATTACAGTATTACAAAATTATGATATACTGTAATAAGCCAGCCACAGACAACTGCTGTGAGTTTTAAAGCAATAGGTGACATTATGGATGCTGGGAGTCATTACCAATTGAAATTGCTGTCAATTATCACTACTGTACGGGAAATATCTGCTGAATTTCGTAAATATGTGTTTTATTTCTTGCTCATTCAACGACAGCAGCCATGTTTGTCAGGCACAAAAGGTCTCTTCAACTGTTACCGAGGCGCTCACATCGACGTCAAATTTACTGTTGCCAACATGTGGGATACCAAAACAATTGGTCTGGATAAAGATTATTGATGCGTGAGTACTCCCACAGTACGTGAGTAGTGGTTTTGTGACAGTTCTAGCGCCTCCACCTCCACATTCCTCTACACAAGATGGCGGCGGTGCGATATCACTCGAACGCATGGTCGGATTTTGACAAATGAGGTGTCATTGAACTCGGGCTGATACCCCCTTTCCTATGGACAATAGATTTCCACCCCAAAATAAAACCTACCCCTAATAGGGGGTGAAATTGTAATTTCTTTTTGAAAATCTCGCTTTCCAAGTACAACATGTGAGAGTTTGAATACCAATATGAAATTAAACGTTGTTCCGCAAACCAATAATCAGAGGGGCATGTTAGGCCTTGAGGCGAGTGCCCCTGTTATTGTTGACGAGCCCCTGTGGTCGGGCCCCTGTTGATGGGTCATTGTTGACGGGTCCTTGTGGACGAGCCCTTGTTGATGAGTCCTTTTGACTGATCCCTTTGGACCGGTCCCTTTGGACTGGTTCCTACGGACTAGCCCATGAATTTATTTAAATTATATCAAAGGGCCTTACTACATTTTCGTGTAAAGCAGTGTGTTGATCTGACGCTGTTCACTAATCCCCCACTACTATAATGTGGTAACAATATGAAAGGAAAGTGACGAAATACATGTGAACACGTGTGAGATGTCATTATTACCATCCTCATTGTGAAACAAGTCACATCCTGTTTTGGTTCATACGTGAGAAAATGCAAGTTCATGTGTAATATGACCTAACACACAGGTGTTCACCTGTGCACGTGCACGATAAGAGCTACCAAGTCACAACCAGTTTTGACAGTGGTGGGAGGTGAAGGGGAGGAGAGGGGGAGAGTTTGTGTAAGAGAGAACACAGGTGAAGAGAGAAAGAAATATGTATTGCTCATAATACATGTGGAGCTGAGGACTGTACATAGGCTGTAGGTTAAGTACAACATGAGTGAATAAATAAATACAAGGCACACAGGTTCACACAACATGTAATTTATTAATCCAAGAATTAAAGGCTGAGCTAAATCCCAAGCATTTTACATATACTTTATTTCCTTTTTGTTTCAACACTTTTTTCACAAGGCAATGTTTAGGAAACGCTGTCTTTTGGAGTTCTTGAAGATAAAACCTGCCTTTTATGGGTTGATGGTTGAGGTCCTCGAGTAAATAGGTGACTGGACTGTTCAGATTGACTTGACGAATTTGAAATAGTTCAGTCCCCCAATTTGGTGTGTAGCCCTTGTCGACGACGGACTTGAATTTACTCACACGAACTTGGTCCCCAATGTTAAGGCGATGACGTTTAGGGTCTACTGTTTTTATGGGATTAAACAGTTTATCCGGTTGTGGAATATTTTTGGTCACAAGTCGTGGCTTGGTCCCAATGGTTCTGTGTTTGGTGTCATTGTAACGTGACACTAGCTCAGGAAACAAGTCCAACCAGCGATAAGTGCCCTGAGTGGTAAACACTTTCCACATATGGGTTTTCAATATTCGGTTGAACCGCTCGACCACGCTGGCTTTGAGATTGCTGTACGTGGTGTAATGGTGAATATCCTTAGATTTGAGAAACTGGAGAAATCCTTGTTGAAAAATTATTTTCCCTGATCGGTTTGTAGCAGCTGAGGTTAACGTTTGGATTGTTGAATAATATGTTGAAAGGCCTTGGTGACTAGTGGACCAGACTTGCGACGCACAGGTTCAACAGACGCCATTTTGGAATAAACATCAATGGCCGTCAACATATAGTGTACACCATCGTTAACGCTAGCATAGGGAATCATTTCAACCAAGTCTGCTTGCCAAAGTTAATCCACACCCTGTGAAATCACCTTGAGTCGCTGATAGTGACGTCTAGCTGGACGATGCAACTAGTGAGCAATACCCATTTTAATGGATGAGGGTTTAAACAATAATTTTGGCATTTCGAAGTTATTCCTCAATTTCTTGAATTTCCCAATCGTAACCAGTATGGCTGGCTTGACGTGAAGCATGCAACAGCTGTAGTCGCTGGACGAGTTTATTGGGATTGTGCCAGTAGGTAACATTCACAAGGGGTTTTAATGGTTTAAATGTCACCCCTGAAGCGGAAACTTTACGACGACCACTTTGACTAGTGGGGAACATTTTTGCAATGATGGTTTTATATTTTTGAGATATATTGGCATTCACTTGTTGAGTGGGATCATACTGTCTTTTGTGGGCATGGGTGTCCAATAAAATGGATTTATATTTACCAAGGTCCTCTGGCGTATAATCTCGGGATGAGGGAGTCCGAGAGAATAGTAGCTTTAACAGTCCTGGTGTTAATTTATAGTTGATGTTTTTAATGACAGCTTTAGTACGACTAAATTTAATCGATTAATCATCAATTTTAAAACTATCATCCTCATAGCGAACTCCATATGTGGTATCTGTGTCTCCAATAGATTGGTGAAATAGGGTTCCAGTGTTGATCCATAATATTTTATTAAAATGTTTTTCAGTTGAGCTTTATGTTGAGGGGTGGCCAAGAGTTGTGAAAATAGAGACGATCTGGAAGGGCAAGGTGTTTCGACCATGACCAAGGATTTCTTTTTTCTTAAAAACTCTGCAAGGGGTGATGCCTTTTTTTTTTTTTGAGGCGCAAACACTTGTTCCTCATTATCCTCAACTTCGCTAACACTAGTTAAATCTTCCGGTTCCTCTTCCTCAGGGTCCTCGTGGTGCGTCTGAGTGGCTTGTGAAACGGTGGGTAGCGTTTCAGAGGGCTTGAAAGAGGGTTTCAATATGGCTTTTAGCGGAGGTGCTAAATGTTGTTGAATAAACAAAGCATGATCTGCACGCGATCGTTTCAATTGACGAAACTTTTGGTGAATAGTATTTTTTGCTCTAATAATATGCTTTTTCAATTGACTCTCTGCTAACGCCATGGTGTCTTGACAAATGACTTGCCAGGGAATGATACAGGGCCTTAAATAGCAATAAAATGATCAAACCCTAAGCAATACCGCCCTTGGTTGAGTTCACTTTGTTTGTCAATCACTAAACAGGCATGACGTTGAGTGTTCCAGCACTTGGCACACAATTCTGTAAACATTTGAAAGGTCATATCTGGATTCAAATGTTCATTATAAATGTGACGACTGTTCCTCTCGTCCTGGCGAAATAAAACAATGACATTGGCATTGTCACGAATCAATTGTTTGGACATTTTTGAATACGTTTGTCCAAGATAGAAGCAATCGATATGTTTGTAACGACCCATGCTGAAATAGCTTTGAATGATGCCTTGTCGTTCAGTGGATACATCATCGAAAATCATGAGTGAATCAGGCTTTACCTCATCCGGTGAAATAACATTTTCTTGCGTGGAAAATGTAAAATGCCCCATATTCTCATTTTGTAATCCAGACATGAATTGATCCAGAAACACGTAGAGGGGTTGGTAGAGAGATTTTGCGAAAATATAAATATTTTGAAAACACAGACCATTGGGCGCTGTGATAAGTGTCAGCAAAAGATTGGTCTTTCCACAGCCGGAAGGTCCCAAAATGATGCAGCGAATGGAAGATGGAAACAGTGAACCATGGCGTTGTTCACGTGATGTGGGGCAGAGATGGGAAACCATGTCCTTCACGGGGAATGACTCTTGCTGCTTAATTATCTTCATATCAACTAAGGCTTAGAGAGGCTAGCAGGCTGTCTATATACATCGCACCGAGCCTTGTTTTATAAACAGTAGACTCGTACTACAGGTTGACGATGGATGTCTTTGGACGTGCGTTGATGGCCAAAGCTAGGTCTGTCCTCATACATGATCCTAAACAAGAAACAGATCATGCTAATAAACACTATGTGGATAGGTCTGTAGTGCCACGCACTAAACAGGGAGATTATGACTTTAAGGGAAAGCGGTTAACCCATGTGAAACATCCTCAAGTGTCTACAGATGTTAGTTCAAAAAAGTATGTGGATAACACGGTGCATGAGTTATATGACAAAGTGCCTCAGCTTACAGTGGATGGTTATAGCGCTAATCATCTCCGCATTATTCACGTGGAAGACCCACAAGAAGATGATGATGTCTGTACCAAGCGATATGTGACCAATGAAATTAAAAGGCTTTATAAATTTATCCCATCTGTATTCTTAGTGTATCTGACAAATGTAAAACCTGTGAATGAGAGAAACCATATACCGCTAGTTCATGACCAGCACTTGACCTATGTGCTTGCTTCGGGTTTAAGCCACTATCGATTACACTATGATGGAACCATTCACATCAAATATGCCATACCTGATGAGAACCATTTACAAATAGAGATAAATGGTCATGGTATGTTGGTCCATAACCATTAAATGGTCAATGCAGGAGACGAATTATCCTTTCATCTCATGTTGACATGGGATGAAAAGCAAGCTGGAAAAACCATAAAGGATTCCCCTCTTTATGTGGAATTGGAATATACAGCCATGAAATAACAATCTGACGTTAGTTTTGACTTAAACTTTCTTGTGAAAGGTTTTTGGTCATCATCATCATGGTGAAACAAAGATATGTGGTGAGAAAGACTAAAAATATGACCCAGTCCTTGGCAAAGCCTGGGCTTAAGACATTCGTGGACAAGCCCTTGCGAAATAAAAAAAATAAAAATAATGTGTTGACCGTAAGGAAAGCTCTTCGAGCAGCACAGAGACATGTTATTCCAAAACGTCAACGACAGGGTTCAAAACAAGGGCGAGTGATTCCCGTCCCCAAACGAGCGGGATTTTTACCTGCATTATTCCCTGGTCTGGCTGCTCTAGGTTCACTTTTAGGCGGCGCCAGTGCAGTGGCAAAAACTATTAAAGCCGCACAGCAGGGCAAGCAACAACTCAAAGAAAGTCATCGACACAATGAAACGATGGAAGCGATTGCTACGGGGGCTAGAAATGCCAATTTAAAGCCAGCCTTTTATCAACAAGGATTTGGAATTTCACCTTTTCGAAATACAAAAAAAAACACCTTTAACCTCAGCCATAGCAAGACATGCCCTGACGCATCAACAAGTGGAAAGCTATGCTAAACAACTGAAGCTTTCTCATTTTCGAGGTGTGTTTATGCGAAACCAATTACCCTCACGACCCTGGAAACATGAATGTGCTGTTGTCAATTTGGATGATCACCGAGGACCTGGAACACATTATGTAGCTAATTGCAAAGAGGGATCCATCTTATGGTACTTTGACAGTTTTGGGAACTTGCCCCCGCCCATGGAATTAGTGATCTATTTTGGAAACAGGATCAAGATATATTATAATGTGAAACGTGAGCAAACGTTTAACAGCCAACAGTGTGGATTTTTGTGTTTTTTTTAATATAAGAAGCAGCATAAGCAAAAACGTCAACAGTATGTCGGTGGAAAGTAAGACGTTTACACTGCATGGACGTGGACCTGAAGTGAGCCTAGACTTTTACCCACCAATCGAATTGAGTGAAAAACCCTACGGTTTAGGACTTGTTTCTCTTGAAACGTACAATCGAATATACAACATACGTGAAAATGTGAACAACAAGTTTTACTATGATGATTGTGTGCTCACGCTGAACTCTGGTGGATACACGATCGATGACATTTATGAACACATTTATGTGGTGTTGATCAATGAGTATGGTTTAAAGTCATTTCTTGACGGAACGCGCAAGTTTGAACTTGTAGGAAATACCAACACTCATCGCTGCAGTATTTTTTTCTACATTCAAAATTGACTTTAAAACACACCCAGATTCCATTGGTCCATTACTAGGATTTAAACCACGCGTGTTGGAGCCCAACAAAAACATGAATCAGACCATGAAGCGAAATTCATTGAGGACCATCATGTGTCGGTGACGTGTAATATTATTAGCCAAGTGTACACCAATCAAGAACCGTCGCATTAGCTTTATGACTTTATTTTAACATCGCCCAATGGCTATATTATTCGTGAAAACCCTCCAGTGGTGCTTTTTCATTTGTGGCTGTCGATGTTATTAGTAATATAGCATTAAGACTGATCAATAGAGAGCAACAACTCATTAATCTAGATTCTACTACACCAGTGACTTACAAGTTGGTGCTAAAACCACTATGAAGTTTGTATATAAAGCAACAGCACCGTCTAGGAATGGTGTTAGTTGTTTACCACGTGAATACACGTTAACATCTCAGAACAAGCATATTTTACAGCATTTGGGTTACCACGTCAACCCCCGTGATGAATTTTATCCAAGAGGTAGCGAACCACATCGAGGAGCAGCCGGGAGTGGTAAGAATTGATCTCCATTCTTTTCAAGCTCAAACACCTGGACTCAATAACAATGATGAAATTCAATTTGTTATCAACAACCAAGATATTTACACTCTACCGCATGAAAGTGTTATTCAGATAAAAGTTCGGCTCACCAAAGCCGATGGTTCTACACCCACTACATCCAAGTTTGCCAACCATGCTTTCGTCTTTCTGTTTTCTGAAGTGCGTTACGTGATTAACGATATCGTGGTGGATAGCACTCGAAATGTGGGTATCTCCAGTATCATGAAACTCTACCCCTCTTATAGTGAGGAAGAAGCTAAAACACTTTGCATGGCGGGTTGGTGCCCTGACTCGATCAATGACTGGATGGTACACACCGATGGCACCTTTACTGGATATTTACCTCTTAAACTGATTTTAGGCTTTGCTGAAGATCACCAGTGTATTGTGGTCAACGCAAGGCAAGTGCTTTATCTGGTGAGAAACAGGAGTGATAATAATGCACTCAAGGGAGCCGACAATGCCCCCATTGATTCAAAAATTCAACTACAACGCTTGCTATGGAAAGTGCCTCATGTGACCCTTAACGATAGCAAAAAACTGGACATATTCAAAACGGTAAAGAGAGATATACCTCTACCCATGGAATTTAGAAGCTGGGCACTCCATGAGTACTCGCTATTGCCCACCACCAACACACATAGTTGGTCTATAAAAACAGCCCGCTATACAGAGGGACCTCTCTACATGATCGTGGGTTTTCAATCGAATCGCAAGTATCAACAAACCAAAGTTGCCACGCAATTTGATCACCTGCAATGGAGAAATGCACGTCTTTTCCTCAACGGTACTGTGTTTCGCTATGAAGGACTGGATTTAGATTTTTCAAAAAAGAAGTTTGGCCCCCTGTACGACTTGTTTTCTAAATTTCGATGGTCGTATTATCAAAAAGAGAATTGTCCTATGTTGTCACCCCAAGCTTTTAAGACAAGGGCGCCCCTGATTGTCTTTGACTGTTCCTACTTGGAAGAGTCTGTCAAGCCATCCAATATTGACATTCGACTAGATTTTGAAACGCTTGACAATGTTACAGCCAATACGACGGCCTACTGTTTGATCATTCATCACAAACAAGTCAATTATTATCCACTGTCCAACCAAGTGACAAGTGTATAAATAGCAGGTCAACCTACGTCAAACCGCTCAGTCATGTCTTGCTTTCAAGCCTCAAGAGAAGTTACATCCATGAATTTAAAATCTGAGGAACAACGTTTCAAGACCTTTGCGACGTGGCCGGTGCCTTTTGTAAACCCTCAAGCCTTAGCGGCCGCTGGATTCAACTATTTAAAAACAAGAGATGAAGTGAAATGTGTGTTTTGTCCCATCATCTTAGACCAATGGCAAGAGAGCGATGAACCCATGCAGGAACATCAGCGCTGGTCACCTGCCTGCCCCTACCTGTGCAGAATGGAGGTGGGTAATATACCCTGTCATTCAAGTTACCCCTCACTCGTGCCTCTAAGTGACGAAAAAAGTTATGATACATGTGGACTTTATGGTGTCAACAGTGCTTCAGTGAGCAGCTCACAGTCAAAAACATCCAGTTTAGAGACATTGGGATATCATCGGTGTTATGGACACTATAAACACAAAAGACTTTTTTGTTGTATGAGTTGGTACCGCCCCTATCCTAGAATGAAAAA
This sequence comes from Meconema thalassinum, assembly GCA_946902985.2. Taxonomy (NCBI): domain Eukaryota; kingdom Metazoa; phylum Arthropoda; class Insecta; order Orthoptera; family Tettigoniidae; genus Meconema; species Meconema thalassinum. The sequence goes on from OX336391.1 coordinate 393,994,021, forward strand.
AGAATGTGAAACTTGTTATGCTAATAAAATAATGTAATAAAAAATTGGTTGTTGTCGTTATATTATTATTTCTTATGCCCCCCTGTCATATCCTAACCTCCATAGTGACTACTCAATAATTTTATTTTCTTTTACTAGAATGGAATGTAAGTAAATGACATGGGTACACCTTACTGAACAATCGTCAGTCTGTGGTCAGTTGGACTTGATCCAGACAAGAGTGAACATGTTGCGTACACTAATCGTTGACTCTCAAGGGTTTAAAATTGGAGATAACAAATTTATATTTAAAGAAGTGGCCATTATCGATTGTTCCACTTTTGGATATCGCAAGCTACCCATTTGGTGTTTAAACCACCTTATGCGATTGATTTGTTGTGTGATAAAGACCGAAAACAAACCCATTGGATTGAAACTCATATGCAAGTAGACTGGAATCAAGGAACCATTTCATATAAGCACCTGGACATGGTCATGAAAGCCCACTTGCCTTCTGCCCATGTAGTATTTGTGAAAGGTAGTGAAAAACGTCAATGGCTACAACCATTTTTGGCGTCTTACTGTCAATGTATCGATTTAATGGACATGGGCTGTCCCTCGCTGCAAACACTCATGGACCGCTGCCCCTGTGACAACATTACCCATACAGCCATGGCACAGGTGTGGCAATTGTTTCATTGGCTAACCACCAATGTCTGCTGGGATTTGTAAAATAAAATTAAAACTCTAGGTTTACCTGTGAATGACACCAGTGAGATTTCTACAAGCGACGTGTAAACATCTACATTATACCATGGAGGAAGGGGATGCTACCGATAAACCGATTGGAAAGTTCTTTGTGTGTAAAAAGAAACTAGACAGTTTTACCAAAGAAGAATTATTGGCTCTTCCAAAATCGTTCATTTATTACGTGGCAGCAAATGCAGTGAAAGAAATCTGGCAACATGTACCAAAATCATGGACTCAAGACCCTGTGTTAAGTGAATTGCAACCATGTACGGATTATGATCACCATAAGCAAGTGGCTATGGCAAAAATACCATCTATTCGACAGTGCGCCACTTGCCAGCTGGTCAAACTGTATCACGGTCATAAAAGTCCATGTAAAGACTTTGTTTCTTCATTCCACGGGTGTGCTGGAGAAAAAAAGGAAGCATCAACAAACATCATCCACAGAGGAGGAGGAGGAAGATCTAACCATTTCACCACCTATGGAAAAGGATATGCCAGACCTGTACTGGCAATGGTGTCATTGACAAAGTAATTCATTACTTGACTTTCGAAATCTACCTACCTGGTTATTTGTGTGGTCCTGGAACTTGTCTTGAAGAACCTTTGCAGCGTGGTGATATACCTATTAATCCTTTTGGATCGAGCATGCACCTTTCTTATCGCCATGGGCATTCTGCATTAAGACGTGTAGTGGATAAATTATCGTTGAAAAGCTAAACAACGTTTGACATCCTGTGATGTCTCAGTGGGGGAGAGGTTGGCAACCCTCATTGTGATTAGTGCTATAAAAGGAAAGTTAATGATGAATGGACATGAACATTGAAAAGGATTGAGGAATTGGTATTCGTTTGTATTCTATTTTGTAAAGCCATATTTGTTGTGAAATAAAAAACAAGGTTTACAAGATCACAATGTCTTTTAATTTTATAAGGGTGATAGCCATTTCTTCACTTTCATTTTTAGCCTATTTTCAATTTTGAAAAAATAGGCTTATGAGATCACCTTTTGTCCGTGTGTGTGTGTGCGTGTGTGTGTGTGTGTGTGTGTGTGGGTGTCCCCCTAATAAAATCTAAACGGCTGGAGCGATTTCAATGAAACTCGGTAAGTTCATAGCACTATTCTCGGCGACCTCGACCGTGCCCTTCAAATTATGTTACGTATCACCAATCCAACATGGAGGCTGTGCGAAATATTTCACTAGCATTCATTATCTCCGAATTTAGTACCGATATCGCCCTGAAATTGTGTACGGTGATAAAGGGCACTACTAGAAGTTCACCTATGAGACTTTCAAAAACCTGGTGACTACAAAACCAACATGGCGGTCAAGCGAAATTGAAACTTTTAAATAGACATTTCTCGCGATTTAACTATCCAAACGTAATGACACTTGGTACAGCAAATGTTTATAAACATTGTAATGCACTGGAGTCTAATTTAGTTCAATTGTTCACATAACCTCAAGATGGCGGCTGTGCGAAATATTTCACTGACATTCTATATCTCCGAAACTATTACAGATATCATCATGCAATTTTGTACGGTGATAAAGGGTACTGATGCAAGTTCACGTATGTATATTTCATAAACCTGTAAAGTACAAAACGAACATGGCGACCAAGTGAATTTGAAATATTTTAATTGACTTTTCTCGTGATTTAACTCTCTGAGCGCAGTGAAATGTGGTACAATAAATGATTTTGCAGATTGTAATGCACTGCCATCTAATTTAATTCAATTGTTTACATAACCTCAAGATGGCGGCTGTGCGAAATTTTAAAATTAAGTTTTTATTATTGTGTCGTAATCATGCGATGGAAGTGAAAGTTTGAATAATGAAGCTAGGCAATAATTGTCCTTGAATGGTACATAACTCTATGGCCTATACATATAACAATCCTAACTGGCGAGCTTCCAAAATATTTAGACGGTTCTCAATATCTATGAATCTTTTACAGCAACCAAACTGAATTTTTTTATGTTCATAGAGACTATGGACATATGTTCACCTATAGGACTTCAATAACCTGGTGAGCACAGATGCAACATGGCGGCGACGCGAAGTATAAATATTTAAATGGACGTTTCTCGCGAATTAACTATCCGAATGCCGTGAAACGTTGCAAGTTAAATGCTTATACAAATGTTGATCCACTGGCATCTAATTTATTTCAATTGTTTGCATAATCACAAGATGGCTGCTGTGCGTAATTTTAAAATCTCGTTTTTACTTCTTGTGTTCTAATCATGCGATTGAAGTTTGAATACCACACGTACACAATAATATTAATGTAATAGTACAAAAATAAAAATCCAACCTGGCGACAATCAGAAATATTTAGACGGTTCTCAATATCTACGAATCTGTTACAGCAATTAAACTGAAACTTTGTATGTTGATAGTGGCTATTAACATGAGTAGGATATATGAAAATAGGCTGTATAGTTCTTCACGGAACTACTTGTTTCACACATGAATATTTACAATTTCCACTTTTAATTTTTTACATTCTCCTTGTTTAGTTTACACATTCTGTACATTTTTGTTGTTGTGAAATAAAAACAAGGTTTACCAGATCGCAATGTCTTTTAATTTTAAAATGGTGATAGCCATTTCTTCATTTTCATTTTTTCACACATGAATATTTACAATTTCCACTTTTCATTTATTTATATTCTCCTTGTTTAGTTTACACATTCTGTACATTTTTGTTGTTGTGAAATAAAAGCAAGGTTTACCAGATCACAATGTCTATTAATTTTAAAATGGTGATAGACATTTCACTTTTTCGCACATGGATATTTACAATTTCCACTTTACATTTTTACATTCCCCTTGTTTAGTTCACACATTCTATACATTTTTAAAAATCTTTTTCGTAATATACAAAAGCAAACATTTCACACTAAAATGTATTACTTACCTTATTTTTACAAAACTACAGTAGCCTAACATTATATATTCTACTTACAGTTTTTACAAAAAATATTACAATATAAAACACACTACAAATATTACAATATAGTGATCATTAGACTTAAGTAAAGTAATAGTCGTCAATGCGACTGTTTCCCCAAGCAAGAGTATCAAATATGTTGGGTTAATGAATCGTTTGTTGTCTTCATTACTTAAAGCAACTTTGTTCAGCAAATTCGTATGTAGCTGATGATTTTTACTTCTAAATACACACATTTTCTTATATAATACAGGTGGGTTACTAACTATACAGTTTTTATAATCACTTATATCTAACTCTTTACTAACAACATTCTTTATCACTCCTTTTAATTTTTTACTACTACATCATCAATTGTCATATAGCTGTATGATTTAGATTTTGTGCCTACAAAGGTGTCTATAATAACACCAGCACATTCATCCTTAAATTTCCCAAGAACCTTTTTGTTTACTAGAGGTAAATGGTAAATATTATCCTCGGGATAGTCACTTGTATCAAACTTATTTAGCTCAGTTTTGATATCCTCATAAAAATCATCAGTTTTAAACTCATAAATAAAAGAATATGTGTCTGTGTAGAGTAATTTAGCATTATCAAGATAGTTTTTCTTTACATAATCATAGTGAAATTCATACATAAGTGTTTTTGACAATTCCAGAATGGTGTAACCCACATATATAGGTTTGTTGTAAGTTACTTTAAGACGATTCATTTGTATTACAACTAAATCCTCATGAATAATTGAACATATATGAAAGTTAGGCTTGCTTATTAAGTTGCTCGCACCATACATTTTACTATCATTCTCCCACTTTGTTATCAGCTTTACATAAACTCGTTTATCAACATTCTCCATAGTTAAAGCCCTGCGCAGATGCGGATATCCACGGATAAACCCGCGGATATCCGCAAATATTTACGCCATGCGGATATAGTTTGCATGGCTGTGCGGATAGCGGATACGCTGCGGATAATGTTTCGAGTAAATTTGCGGATAGTTTTGAGAATACAAACTTACGATAATATTACATATTTGATATGCCAATCTACAGCTTCATGCTTAATAAAAGAGGAATACTCCTATAGCCTTTTGCGTACGAAATATTCAGGCACGTATAACACTTATACACGAGAAGATTATTTTACTCATTATGCTTTCAACTACATTTTATTAACTACCGTATGTTTGTAGTATATGGTCTTTACATCTCGTCATCATCATCATCTTCATCATCATCATCAATTCTCACTGCCATTATTACTATGCGTAGGAGATATAATGCTGTCAATAACCTTGTTAGTTCATCGTGGTGACATCATTAACATTCCTCAAGTCAGCTACTTCGCCGTCTAATCTATCCTGGAAGATTTGGTTCCAGGTTTGTCTGTAGATTTATTTCCAACTTGGCACTGAAACACGTTGGCTGTGATATTGCAACGGAGAGTTATGACATCAACTATGCCAACATGGATAGGTCAAGAAGGAGAAGGATGATGACTGACTTGGAATTTCCGGCCAAATGTCAATCCCTTTCTCCTAGCGTAAAGAGAAGTTCACTTAGTGAATGTTACCGTGACCGTGAGCAGGCCGTGAGTATGAACATCATTTCACCAACATGGATAAACTATCTATTAAAATAAAACAAGGCGAATATTCAATAGCGCGCGAAACAAAGCTCAAGTCAACGATATGGCAGACATTTGGTTTCGTTTTCAATGGAAAAGAAAAGGTGAACGATATAGTAGGATGTTTTACCTATAAAAATTGTACAGGACACACTTCAGGCACATCAAACTTACTAAGGCACAAGTGCGAGGTCAAGGGACCAGAAGTGTCATCCTACAAGTCGCTTGCAATGAAGCACATTGTCAGGAACGACTTTCTCCTCAAATGTGTTGGTTTAACACTTTATGCTTTACCTAATAAATTAAACATAATATTGAAAATATCAGCGGATTTGGATAAATGTCACGCGGATGCGGGGCGGTTGCGGATAACAGTCATGCGGATGCGGGGCGGATGCGGATAACAGTCGTGCGGATGCGGGGCGGATGCGAATAACATTTTGTTTATCCGCGCAGGGCTCTATCCATAGTCTTTCCAAAAACACTATTATTCATGAGTTTATAAAAATCTTTTTCAAACGCGTTTGTTGACTGTGTTCTTAAATTATTGTTTAGATCAATATACGGTTTGATCCATGCTGACTGATGAAATTGCAATACGCGATGAATTTTAGTTATTTTCAATCCATGCTGTAGACACTGTTTCAAGTTTTGATAATGTATTACATATTTACATTTATCATTTACATTAGCAATTAACATTTTTGTTCGTGTTGTGATGTATGGAGATTTCATATTCTCAGGACAAAATGGTAAATCATTATTATCATCATGTATCTCTTTAGGGTACTCAAGATTTACCTCTAAAATATATCCTTTATCATCGTTATCATTAAGAGTGTCAACATGTAAGTCATCAATTTCAGGTTGTGTCAGCCAGCGAAAATCTTTCAGTGGTAGATATTGACTCATAGCCCAACCATATTGGTTATTTGCATCGAGGTAGACAATATACTTTGACTCTTCACAAGGGTTGTAGCTAGGCATGTATTTATTATTCGCTTTAGAGTACCGTCCACTACATTGGCTTAATCCACCTCGAATTGATGATTTTATAAAATTGATCATGTCTATATCAGTCATTAATTCTAAATTTACTTTCGTTTTTTTCAACATTGAACTGAAACTTAACCCAGGAGCAGTGAAATACTGACAAGGATCAAGGTCATAAGTTTTCATACAAACATACCGAAATTTTTCAAAAACATCTGCTAATAACAACACAACTGTCTTCAAATATATGTCTGAAAATCCTCCTAAAGTTTGAATGTCAAACTGTGTCCATACACGTTGTGCATGTAAATATTCCTGATGACTGATATGACTTGTGTTTAAGGAACTGTAAAATGCATCTTTCGGTGGTAAAAAAAAACACTCCTCAAGACGCCCCACACAGTTAATATATTCATAAGGGAATATACCCTTTTGACGAATCAAATTAAAATCATCTTCTTTAGGAAAGACACGTTGAATTTCATGAAACTGATCTGATTTTAAATTACTAGCCAGCTTATCAAGACTACTCGGCATAAAGCGGAATGAATCTAAAAATCGCAGTTTTATAGTTTTTTATTGACAGTTTTGATGTATTTTGTGAATGATATGCATTGTTCCTTATTATTTGCAATCACATCAATTTTCACATCTGAAGCTCCAAATTCTTTAACGATAAAGTGCTTATCGTATTTGCTACCGTTATGTAGAATGACCGGAATGAATATACTTACTCTATAATTTAAATTACATTCTTGGTGAGCAGCACCACGATATTTTCCTGTTAAATGGTCATGATCGCGAACCCTGTCTGTATATAAACATTCACCACATATAAAACAATTAGCTTCAGTTTCAAAATTCATATGCTCTGATGAAGTTAGTGGTTCCATTGGAATGATCGTATTTAAAATAGAGGATATACGGATGACATCTTTCTCAAGCCTTTCCATAAAAGCTTTAGGTGCATCAGGTCCTCTATAGAGCTCAAACTTATTTAAAGAGTCATCATAACTACATTTAATATAATATGCAAAGCTAAAAGGTTCATGAATGTGAGTAGTGTTGGTGAAAGTTTGGGCTGGTTTCGATGAACATGTATTAAATGGTGTTAGCAAAGCCTCGAAGTCAACATATATAACAAATGGTACTCGAAGCTGTTTCTCATAATCCTTAAATTTTAAAATGTTATTTCTAGGAGCAGGTAATACCGTACAAACATGATTACAACCCCATTTTTGATGTTGAGTTAGTTGATCCTCTTTTCTGAAATATAGTAAACAACCATCACACAACCACTTTTTACCATTGCATTTTTATACCTGGCTACTGACAAGTCTACTTACATGTTTTATCCAACAATAGTGGGCATTTTCACCTTTAGTTATGTATAGTAAATTTACATGAACATCCTTTTTTCCTGAGTATAATATAGAGGGCCTACTATTCTCTTATTTTCAATTTCATAAACATTAATACTTATATTGTTCAGCTCTTCAAAACGTTGAATGTCTTTTATCTCCATAGGAATTTCCATTTCTTTTAAATTCAACACTGAAAAATAGTGAGGATAAGATGATGTTCTCTCCACATGCCCCACTGCTGGATGGAGAGCTGAGGTTACAGCCCACGCAAAACATGCTTGATCACTATTCAAAACATTCACAACAGCTCTCTTTCGTTTGATCCATACAGGTAAATCAATATATGATGATGCTCTAAGGGGGTTATATTTATTCATGTTGGTTTCTAAATAAAGTACTTCAACCAACGCCCAGCATGTCTCCCATTCCTGGAACTCTTCACTCTTCACGATGTTAGCACTTGAAATGCCTCGGTACATATCACTAATATTAGTTTATTCGCTAACAATTATGTTTTTTGTAATAAAGGATTTGATATCCATAATTTCACCTTCACTCCCAGTTTTTACATAGAGTCCAAAAAGTTCAAAATTCATTTTAATTGTTTTATGCTCTACTAAATCATTTTCTACTAAGCCAAACACACTACGTTTAACATTCTCTAAAAATGTTTCAATACCTTGAGTTTTTTCTTCACTATAAAGTCTGTAACTAGCAATTCGACTTTTAAATGCACTACCAATTTGTTGAATATTTCCAGAATTTTTTTCATGGCAAGCGTTGTTTTTATGATTAATGCTGTGTAAAAGCCCTTGAATGATTGATAAAGGTATATCAATATTAGATACATCACAATGGGTTATCAAAGGTTCACCATTCTTCTTTCTTTTTGTTGCATGACTATTTTCACAATCTTCAGAACGTTTACGCTTTTGAGCATCACATTCATTTAAAGGTTCCGTGCTAGTTGATGGTTTTACAGATTTCAATTCTGTTGTTCTCCATGCACTTCAACCATGTGGGATTGATATCGCTTTACAGCAGAAAAACCAAGTTCGCAAACTGAACACGAAAATGGTGCTGAACTAACATGCATTAAATTTACATGACGTGCAAGATTATCTTGTCTGTTAAATGTGGTAGCACAATGACTGCACACAAACATTTTAATGTCATGTTTAGCATTTGCATGTCGTTGAAGGCTGTGAGGTCTTGAGAACTGTTTCTTACATTCACCACACGATGATCACTTTCGAAATTACCTATAAAAGAAAGAAATCATAAATGTTAATAAATGATAAAACTAAGTAAAATATAAATAGTTTAATTACATTCCAGTCAATGGTTATAGCAGGGTATTTAAATCGATCATCTGTGAACTCCTAGCAAGTCTAACTTCATGTAGTTCGGACTGGGGGTTACTATATACCACTGTCACTGACACCTAGTGGTGAACATTGGAACTTGATAGAGTGATCGCCAGTTAAGTGAGCTAAGTGTGACGTCATAGCCAGTCTTAAAACAAGTCTAAACTTGTAGAACATGTCACGTGATAGAAAGCAGCAGCCACCATTTAAGTGAGCTAAGTGTGACGTCATAGTCAGTCATAAAGCAATTCTAAACTTGTAAAACATGTCACGTGGCAAGGTTATGTTGGGTAAAGTTAGGTTATGTTAGGTGAACTGAGGTTAAGTCTTTAAATATTCCCTCTGTTACTGACACCTACCAATGAACATTCAGACTTAATAGAGCGGTATGACAAGGTTACGTTAGGTAAAGTTAGGTTATGATTGTCTTTAAATATTCCCTCTGTCACTGACACCTAGCAATGAACATTCAGACTTAATAGAGCGGTAATCAAAATCTAACCTACAAAATTAGCTTTACACACCATGGTCAAGTAGTTCCAACTTTTGACTGCCAAATATACCATTTTCACTAACATGTAGTGGTGAACATTGGAAAATATCACTCTAACTGTTTTAAAAGTTATTAGAGGGGGCACTTACCTTTTTATAATTTATCAACTGCTGCCACTGAATGAACAGATTGTAGGAATCTGGTACCCTACAGGATCCCAATTATCTATAAACAAATCAATCAATCAATCAATAAATACATTCCAATCAATAACTTCAACATCAATTAGTAATAAAATACTACAATCCATTAATAATAAGTACTTACCTTGCAAAATAATTTAATGATTTTCTACCAAAAAGGCTTTTTTTTACAACTCTTGAGCAGTAATAAAGCACTGTTCACTCAAAGTGAGTAATAAAGCCTGACAGTAGGGAAATATATGACACCTCTCTTATATAAACTCTCCTCGCTCGTGTCAGCAGTTTTTTGCAGATCATTGCAATTCCTTTTCCCAATACGGCTGAGAGTCCAAAGTACACTAGGAACACCTGTGTGGTATCCAATTACTGCTGACTTTGCATGATCATCACCCATTGTCTTGATCAACACCTGGGGTTTCAAATTACTGCAGCGTCAGCCATAGCAACAGCAGTGTGCGCTCTCTGCCATGTCAGCAACCTAACACCGGAAGGAACACCTGTGTAATATCCAATGACTGCTAACTTTGCATCATCATCACCCATTGTCTTCATGAACACTTGCGGTTTCAAATTACTGCAGCGTTAGGCATAGCAACAGATCTGCGCGCTCTCTGCCATGTCTGTAATATGACACAGGAAATAACAAGACGTCTTACTGCACGTACCATCTCCACAGTTTTAACATCTTAAGAACATGAATTATTCTCTTTCAACTACAAATGACTCGTTAGAACACGTCCATCCACCAAGTTAGATCCCTTGTATGTTCACATGTATTTCGTCACTTTTCTTTCATATCGTTATCACATTATAGTAGTGGGGGCTGGTGAACAACGTCAGTTCAACACACTGCTTTACACGCAAATGTAGTTAGGCCCTTTGACATAATTTAAATACATGCATGGGCTAGTCCGTAGGGACCTCCTCTTGGTGTTTCTACATTTGTATTGGGATAATCTAGGTTACTCGATACAGGTGAAGATCCTCTGCGTGGTGAGGGGGACTAGTAGCTCCTTTCTTGAGAAACTGTGTGGAGCCATGAATGGTAACCAGGCATTATACAAGAAGGAGGAAGCTAAAACACCACCCACCCCCTGTGGGAGGGGGGCGTAATAATACCCCCACGGTTACTAGCCCAAGCCAAGGCTTGGAAGTGGAGGCCTCGACCATACCTGCTAGAGAGGCATCCATGATCCCTCCGCATGGATGAAACAGTGGTTTAGGTGAAGTGGGTGCTGGTGATTGAGGTGAAGGCTCACTGCGATGAGCTGGAACCAACACATCTCTTTGCCCTACGTAGCCTGGACGAGCTGCGGTTTGGGAATGGGGCGAACCCAATCTAGGGGGGAAGCCATGGCTGTGAACTCAGTCATGGTAATGCCAAGTGGTTACCACGTGAGTAGGCCTACAAGGCGGTACAAACCTGGCTTGATGGTTCGGGCCAGGGGCGGATTGCTGGATGGACGACTGAGGGGCGTGGTTACTGCTACGGAGAGCCTCAGTTGCGGGAGGACAATGTCTGGCTTTATGCCTCATCACGGATGGTGAGAACGTCGCTCAGGACCCTAGAAGGGGCAAAAACCCTATTATAATATGAAGTATGGACAATCAGAAAGAACCAACTACAAACCCCACATCAAAGGAAGCCATGGAAGCTCCAACAGAGCAGATCCATGTGCAGACCGGAGATGAAAAAATGGAGACAGAAGTCCCAGTAGGACAGGCTGTCTCTAAATCCAAACACGAATTGGAAAAGGCAACAGAAGCTACAGTAGAGCAGACTGCAGGACCAAGTAGCACAGGAGATTCCACCGAGAAAACCTGAAGATATCTGCATCAAATATCAACAGGATGCACATAGAAAATAAACCTCGCACAAATGCATATTACAAAGAAAAGAAGAAAGCGAGGAAAGAAGCCAAGATAGCGGCTGGAATTTGGGTGGAGAAGAAGCCTAAGAACAGAGATCGGCAAAATGCTATGCCACCGACAAGGTCCAAAAGACCAAGGTCGGAGGACAGCACGCCACCAAGTTCGGCTGTAAAACCACTCTCCAAGAAACAGAAGGAGGAAACAGTCATGTCCTTTTCGGAACGACTGACCTCATCCAAGGTCGTAATAATACCTAAGACCTTTCCAGATGGCAAGCTCAAGGAGGAGGATATGACGGAACTGTCAACCGTCTTGATAGCGCAGATGAAGCCGCTGTCAGATGGGTGTCTGCCAGGCTTCCTCGAGTCACCAAGGCTGGAAAATGGAGCAATGGTACTGATCTGTGCCAATCCAGAAACTAAAAGCTGGCTGGAGCAGACAGTATCCAATTGTAACCCCTGGAAAGGGGAGAATTTAGAGGTGGCGGACGCTAAGAAGGTGTTGAACACTATCAAGGTCATCACCAAGTTTCCCCCTCCTTTTGACAAGATGAAAGTGGAAGACGTTCTTGTCAGAATACACCAGCACGACACCAAAATTCTGACGAAAGATTGGAGAGTGCTGAATGCATCAACAACTGACGAAACAGGAAGGACAGTCGTTATGGCCCTTGGTGAACGAGACTTTGAAGAGATCAAGAAGAGAAGTCTGAAGGCTAAACTCGGACTGGGGCAAATCAGGTTTCAGGTCATCAAAGGAAAAACGAAACCCAATGTTGGCAAGGATGGTACTGAAAATACTTCAGGCCAACCTTCAACATAAAGAAGTAGCTGTGGCCAATTTCGCCAGAAAGTTCAAGTCCGAGGCTATTGACGTGGCCCTAATTCAAGGAGCCATGGGTAGTCAAGGGCAAAATAGCAGGGCTGGCGGAATCTGGAGGTAAGCTAATGTACGATACAATATCGGAAATACCCAGAACGTGCCTTCTTGTGAGTAGGAAACTACAATGTCTTCTATTGCAGGAGCACTGTTCACGGGATTTGACTGTGGCCAAGGTAAAACTTGGAAATTGGGAAGGACCTAGAGAAATAATTATAGGCTCTGCGTACTTCCCATATGACTCAACTAATCTGCCTCCAACAGAAGAAGTTGAGAACTTAATTTGCAACGCAAAGAGGAAAGGAGAACATCTAGTCCTGGGAGCGGATGCAAATTCACACCACACGGCATGGGGCAGTACGAACTGCAATGCAAGAGGTGAGTCTTTACTAGAGTTTATCATGAGAACTGAGATCATGATACTAAACCTAGGAAATAAGCCTACATTCATAAATAAGAATCGTAGGGAGGTAATAGACATTACAATGAGCACCACGCATATTGCAAATTTCATTAAAGATTGGAAGGTGCTGGAGGAACCATCACTGGCAGACCACCAGCATATCCAATTTGCAATAGATGCGAGACAAAGTAGAATCGAAATGTACAGAGACCCCAAAAGAACTAACTGGGATGGATACAGAGAAGTTCTGGGGCAGACGGTGCAGAAGATCCGAACTGATGTGAGGGGACAGAGAGAATTGGATGAGGCAGTGGAACTTTTAGAAGATGCCATTATAGACTCATACCATGACAACTGTCCTCTCAGAGAAAAGAAGAACACCAAAAACGTCAGGTGGTGGAACAACAACCTAGCCAAATTGAAAAAAGAGGTTAGGTCTTTGTATAAAATATCATCTAGAAATGGTATGTGGAATATATATCATAGGAAACTCACTGAGTATAACCTAGAAATACGGAGGGCAAAGAGAAAATCTTGGAAACTGTTCTGTGAGAAAGTGGAAACGCACACTGAAGCAGCAAGGCTTCAGAAGGTTCTCAAAGCAACTAACATAAACCAAGTAGGAACACTGGAAAGATCCGATGGAACATTTACTCAGGGAGGGAGGGACACGCTAGAGATGTTGATGGCGTGTCATTTTCCTGAGGCTGAGGAGATGACAGAGGAAGAAGAGATTGGAACAGAGGCCAAAGCTCGAAGAGCAGACTGGAACTGTGCCAAAAGACTAGTAAAACCCAATCAAGTGAGATGGGTAATCGACACGTTTCAACCCATAAAGGCTCCGGGGCCAGATGAGATACTTCCGATACTCCTTCAGGAAGGACGGGAGATACTTGTTGAGGCCTTGACAAACCTATTCAGAGCTAGTCTAGCCCTAGGGTACGTGCCGAAATCATGGTCTGAGGCTAAAGCGGTATTTATACCGAAGCCTGGTAGGGCGAATTATGCTCAAGCCAAAGCCTACAGACCATTATGCTTAAATTCCTTCATGCTAAAAGCAATGGAGAAAATTATGGATAAATACATCCGAAGAACTGTGCAACTGAACTCAATGATACATGAAAATCAGTTTGCATATAGACCAGGCAGATCCACTGAAGCAGCACTCCATCAATTGGTTTGCAAAATAGAGGAAAGCCTAGAATATAAAGAAATAGCACTGGCGGCATTTCTAGACATAGAAGGGGCCTTCAGTAATACAACCTATGACTCTATGATCAAAGCAGTAGAAGAGAGCAAGGTCAGCAAAACCGTCGTAAAATGGATTAAATCTATGCTGGACGGAAGAAGGATAAAAGCAACCCTGTTTGACGAGACGCTAACGGTTAGGGCCACTCGAGGCTGTGCTCAGGGAGGAGTGTTATCTCCTCTGCTGTGGAACCTTGTAGTGGACAAAATCATAGCCAGGATCAATGAACAGGGTATGTATACACAAGGATATGCAGATGACCTAGTGATTGTAGTACGAGGTAAGGTGATGAGTGTCATACAGGACCTCATGCAGAGATCACTTAACCTTGTAGAGAACTGGTGTCGGGAAGAACAACTTTCCGTTAACCCGAATAAGATAACTCTGGTCCCTTTTACAAGAAAGAAAAAATTAGAGGGAAAGAGAATACTGAAGCTCTTTGGGCAAGAAATCTATATGGAAGAACAGGTACTATATCTTGGAGTAGTGCTAGATAAAAAGCTAACCTGGAATCCACATATAGAAAGGAACATAACCCGGGCCAAGAACTTACTCTATGCGTGTAAGAGAGCTGTTGGGACAACATGGGGTCTAAATCCGTCGGTGGTAATGTGGATATACACAATGATCATTAGACCACTGATAACCTATGCTTCAATCATTTGGTGGGAGAAAGCAAAACAAGGAAATGTCGGCAGCAGATTAAATAGTCTGCAGAGAATGGCATGTGTTGCTATAACTGGAGCTATGAAAACTGCGCCGACAGAAGCCTTGAATACATTACTGGATCTCCCATCTCTAAGCAACTTCATAGAGGGACAGGCTAGAATGAGTTCATATAGATTGGAACAAACAGAATGCTGGAAAGCACAAAGGCCCAGTCTAGGACACTGTAAAATTAACAGAGTTATAACAGGGGAAGTACTACACATGCCTTCTGATTACATGATACCAAAGTATAACTTTGAGAAACCATTTGAGACCCAAATAATAAAAAAGGAAGACTGGGATATCAACAAGTGGAAGACCGATAGAGAGGATATAGTGTGGTGGACTGATGGCTCAAAAACTGTAAGTGGTACAGGAGGAGGGATCAACGGGGAAAGACCTGAGAGATCAATTCAAATGAGCCTGGGCAGACACACTACTGTCTTTCAAGCGGAGGTGTTAGCTATCACCACGTGTCTTGAAGAAAACCTGAAAATGAAATATAAAGATAAGAACATTTTCATTTTTACGGACAGCCAAGCAGCCATTAAGGCACTAGAGGCTGTCCGGATAACATCCAAAATAGTATGGTACTGCCACCCAGTTCTCCTGAAGCTCTCAGAGTACAACACCGTTAAAATAATATGGGTACCAGGGCATGCAGGTATAGAAGGTAATGAAAGGGCAGATGAACTGGCCAGAAAAGGAGCAGAGATACATTTTGTAGGCCCAGAACCTGTATGTGGGATCTCTTACAGACAAGCCCGGCATGTAATAGGTAAATGGGTACAAAAGAAGCAAATAGAAAACTGGAAAAAGACTCCAGGTTGCAGACTTGCAAAGGAACTGATAAAAGGACCAAACAAGAAGCACACTAAACAACTTCTACAACTTAGCAGAGGAAATATAAGATGGGTAGTGGGACTATTGACAGGACACTGCCATCTTAAAAAACACCTACACAGAATTGGAGTAATAAGAGACAATATATGTAGGAAATGCAATGAAGCAGAAGAATCAGCTGAACACATACTTTTTGAATGTGAGGCTCTGGGAAGAACTAGAATCTCCACACTGGGGCTGCCGGGTGAAGAAAGAGAGAAAATTCTAGAGGACCCAATAAGATTGATCTGCAGCTTTGTGAAGGGAGCAGAGATATCCAGGTGGGAATGAAGGAAACACATGGTAGCAAAAGATCTTGGAGGTCGACGCTAAACAGGAACTTGGAAAACGAGAGGTCCCATGAATAAAAGAAGAAGAAGAAGAAGTCCGTAGGGACCAGTCCAAAGGGACCGGTCCAAAGGGATCAGTCCAGAGGGACTCATCAACAAGGACTCGTCCACAAGGACCTGTCAACAAGGACTCGTCAACAAGGACTCGTCCACAAGGACCTGTCAACAAGGACTCGTCAACAATGACCTGTCAACAAGGACCCGTTAGGTTGGGATAGGTTAGGTTACACTACAGCCACCATCTTTTAAAAAGCCCGCCCTCTTACAAAAGCTATGAGTGGGCATGCATAAAAACAACAACAACAAAAACAAGCATGTTAATTCATATTGGCTATCCACCGTATACATGTCTCTTGTGTAGAACAACGTTTATTTAAAAAGCCCGCCCTCTTACAAAAGTCATGAGTGGGCATGCTTAAAAACAAAAAACAAGGATGTTAATTCATATTGGCTTTCCACCGTATACATGTCTCTTGTGTAGAACAACGTTTAATTCCATATTGGCATTCAAACTCTCACATGTCGCACTTGGAAAGAGAGATTTTCTAAAATAATTACAATTTCATCCTCTAGTAGGGGTAGGTTTTATTTTGGGGTGGAAATATGTTGTCCATTGGAAATGGGGTATCAGCCCGAGTTCAATGACACCTCATTTGTCAAAATCCGACCATGCGTTCGAGAGATATCGCGCCGCCACCATCTTGTGAGGTGGGGAGGTGGAGGTGGGTTTTGAACTCTTACAAAACCACTACTTACGTGACAAAAAACCGGGGTGTATATTACTAGCTAACGCGGCGTTACCTAGTAAATATTGGTCTAGTTAAAAATATACAGTCAGTATGAGAGACTAGACTTTATATAATTTCAAATGATGCATTCTACAAATGCTACACATGTTAGAAAGGCTCAGGAGAGCTTCTCGCTTCGCTCGAAGCCCCAGGACTCTTTCAACAGACTCCATTACCCATTAACTTAGGTTTCCCGCGCGGGCACCTCTTTAAGGGTCACCCGGTATTTGAGTCTGACATCTTTTACAACTCTTTAAGTTCACCCATTAGGCCTATTTGAATCTGATATCTTGCAAACCTCTTTAAGGGTCACCCTGTACTTGAATTGAATCTAACATACTGTACACCTCGTTAAGTGTCACCCTGTATTTTGCTCTGACATCCTGCACACCTCTTTAAGAGGCACCACCGAGAATTGGGGGAGGGGCAAGAGGATACAGAACACACCCCAGAGTTGACGAAGCAATGGAATGTGTTCATGCTTTTCTGGAAAGAAACAAAGAAGAATGCCAATTCTCATTAGATCAATTGATGGGGGCCCTTAAGGAAAGATGTGAACTTGACCGGAGAACAGTAAAATCCCGTTTGCTAAAAAGGTACGAGGAGACATCATGTTCGTTTAAACAGGCAATAAATCGACGGTCTGTTTCAAAAATACTGGTTATAAAATATTGAATGACACTTGGTATGTCAATATAAAATCGAATACTGAGCAAGAAAGAATGAGAGTGGCGAAAGCAGCTGCAGATATACAGTAATTACAGAGGATATTCGCTCCCGTGTGTACAAAACCACTGACTATCCAGCCCCTGATAAATTTTTGAACAGTATCGAGTCAGACATTCCACCAACGTTATTGACAATGGTCCAAACAATTGTGCTAAAAACAAACAAGGAAGTTAAGATAAATGGAAGAGGATCAGTATTGCCATTTCCCATGCAATCATTGCTGCTGCACGTCCTCGGTCGTTTGCATCCCGTAAGAAGGGAGGAGAGCATCAGCTCTGGTGTAGTTGGAAGTAAGCAGGTGAACTGCTACAAGGCTCAGCAAGTCGGTATGGCTGGACTCTCAAGAATAGTGGGAACAACCTTCGGTGAAGTGTCCTTCAAAAAGAAGGACAAAGTGATATCTTTAGCAGCTGACAAGAACATCTTGAAAGTTGGGGAGAAGAAGATTGCTGTGGACCCACTCACACTCTATCACAGGATGTGTATAGCAAAAACAACCCAGTACGACCTTGAGGAATACCTGTCTTATGAGCTTGCACCGTACCCTATGTCGTTGTTCAACGAGGATGTCTTGCGCAAGGGCACAAAGTCTGTTTGATATGCCGCGTTCACACCCATAGATTTCGAGCTTCTCTCAAATCACCTCACTGTCATCGATGGTGGGCATCTGCTCCACAAAGTTGTGTGGAATCGAAATTCGACTTTGGGAAAAATTTGTGCCGATTATATCAAGTACATCCTCCAGCATTATGGGACAGTGGTGATGGTCATCTTCGACGGGTACCCAGACAATCTTCTGATGAGTACCAAGAATGCTGAAAGAGCAAGAAGCGCAAGCTGAACGCCTCAGCAGATGTGATATTTGATGAAGCCACAGTCAACAAAACTCCTCAAGACAAATTTCTGTCCAATGAGAGCAATAAAAACGATTTGTTGCCCTCCTCAGAACAACACTTGAAGTGTCCAACGTCATGAACAAGCAAGCTGAAGAGGATACTGACGTGCTCATTTTGGCCAATGCAACATCGATGGCTTCTTCTTACGACGCTGTAATTATTGTGGAGGAAGACATCGATTTATTAGCCATTCTCACTGGGACAGCAAATACGATGAACAACGCATACCTTAAACAAGTAGTTCCGTGAAGAACTATACAGCCTATTTTCATATATCCTACTTATGTTAATTGCCTCTATCAACATACACAATTTCAGTTTGATTGCTGTAATAGATTCGTAGATATTGAGAACCGACTAAATATTTCGGATGGTTGCCATGTTGGATTTTATATATGTAGGTCCTAGAGTTATGTACTGTTACATGCAGATTATTGTGAACGTGTAGTATTCAAACTTCAATCGCATAATTAGGACACAAGAAAAAACAGGAGATTTTAAAATTTTTCACAGCTGCCATCTTGAGGTTATGGAAACAATTGAAATAAATTAGATGCCAGTGGATTAACATTCGTATAAGGATTTACTGTACCAAGTTTCACTGCACGCGGATGGTTAAATTGCGAGAAACGTCCATGTGAATATTTATAATTCGCGTCACCGCCATGTTGGATTTGTGATCACCAGGTTATTTAAAGTCCTATAGGTGAACTTAAGTTCATAGCCCCTATGAACATTAAAAAATGCAGTTTGATTGCTAAAATAGATCGTAGATATTCAGTATCGTCTAAATATTTCGGATGGTCGCCATGTTGGATTGTTAAATGTATAGGACATAGAGTCATCTACCATTAAAGGAAAATTATTGCGTAGGTTCATTATTCAAACTTTCACTTCGATCGCATGACTACATCACAATAAATAAAATCTTAATTTTAAAATTCGCACTGCCGCCATCTTGAGGTTATGTAAACAATTGAACTAAATTAGATACCTGTGGATTACAATGTGTATAAATATTTCCTGTGCCAGGTTTCAGTGCGCTTGGAACATTAAATCGCGAGAAAGGTCTATTAAAATTTTTCAAATTCGCTTGGCCGCCATGTTCGTTTTGTAGTTAACCGGTTTTTGAAAGTCTTATAGATGGACTTCCAGTAGTGCCCTTTATCTCCGTACAAAATTTCAGGGGTTTACCGCTAATAGTTTCAGAGATATAGAATGCCGGTGAAATATTTCGCACATCCGCCATCTTGTGATTATGTAAACAATTGAACGAAGTTAGATGTCTGTGCATTACAATGTATATAAACATATACTGTACCAAGTTTCATTGCGTTTGGTTGGTCAAATCGCGAGAAACGTCTATTTAAATGTCGCAAATTCGCTTGGCCGCCATGTTGGTTTTGTAGTTACCAGATTTTCAATAGTCACATAAGTGAACTTATAGTAGTTCCCTCTATCACCATAGAAAATGTCAGGGTAATATCGGTAATAGTTTCGGAGATATTGAATGCTGGTGAAATACTTCGCACAGCCGCCATGTTGGATTGGTGAGTCATAACAATATTTGAAGGGCACGGTCGAGGTCGCCGGGAATAGTGCTATGAACTTTCCGAGTTTCATTGAAATCGCTCCTGCCGTTTAGATTTTATTAGGGGGGGACACACACACGAATCACACACACACACACACGCACACACACACGGACAAAAGGTGATCTCATAAGCCTATTTTTTCAAAATTGAAAATAGGCTAAAAAAAACAGGAAGAGGCAATTTACCTGACGTCATGTACTCCCCCTCATCATTTATGTACGACTTCGCCCAGAACCTGCTGCTCATCCACGCCATCAGCGGGTGCGACACAACATCAAACATTTATGGATTCGGAAAAAACAAATGTTGTTCCCTGTTCCAGATGAATCCATTATTATTGGAGATAAGTGATGTCTTCATGGACCCAGCAGCCACATTAGAGGACATCTCCAAAGTAGGAGAGCAAATATTGGTCGTCCTCCATGGGAGGGAAATCACTTTCTGACCTCCGACACACAAATTCGTTGCCACCACGACAAACTTGAACCTGGAAAAGCTGCTCCCAATCTCCGATGCAGTGCGATATCACTCCTTGGGGGTATACCATCAAGTGACGTCCTGGATGAGCAGGAAGAAAGACCCGATCATCTTTGGCTGGACAAGAGGAAGCAGGGGCTAGATTTCGACAACAACCACCAGAGATGCTGCTCCTCGTACCTTGCTGAAGACGGTATCATGCAGGTGTGTCACCGACTGTTCCGCAGAATGTGGATGCAGAAAAGCCTGTATGCATTGCTCCACTTTCTGCAAAACTGCTGCGGCGGAAAGTCCTACTACAACCGTCCTTTGATAGTCGCTGACGAGGGAAAGGAAAACATCGACGACCCATCCATACCATTCGACGAACACCCTGCCGAAGAGTCGGCCCTCCCGACCTCCCTTGCGAAACGTCTCCGGTTACTGTAGCAAGCCCCCACCCGCCATCTATTTTAAAGTTTTTATTATACTGTGTTCATTATTCCCTAATAATTAATATGTAAATAATTAATATATAAGACGCATTGTATTGTAATCTATATTTTGTAAATACACTGTTTCTTAAATGAATGGGTAACGAATTTGTTCTCTGCCATGTATTCATATTTATACAAAAATGGTTCAAATATTATTTAGATGCACTGCTGTGTTCAGAAAATGGTTGTAATATAATGAAAACGAAAAACTTTCACCACCACGGCGCTCCAGGGCTCAATCACAAAAAACGCATTTCCTCTAGGCTTCTTAAATGTACCCCCACTCCTACCCATTGCTCCTAATTGATTTTTTGATACACGAGTTTCAAAGGAAATTAAATTATCTACAACTTTCATTCCATAAACTTTTTGAAGAGATCAATTCTCCTCCCTGTTTTTGCGATGGAAAGTGGAGCGAAAGTGAAAAATTTGCCGAATCGCCAATTTTCGCCCTTTTTCGCCTTCTCGTAGCTCGAATACGCTTGGTCCTACAAAAAAACTTTCGAATCAAAGTTGTTGGAAATTCAGTAATCTACATTTTCTTATTTTGACATATGTTCAAACAAATGAACAGGGAATGAGCTAGAGGCCAAAAACTCAAAAAAGTGCTGATTTCTGACAGTTTTTTCTAGATGGCGGACGAAGCAAGGGGAGGAGGATGACGGAAACTTGGATTAATAATTACCTAATGGTCCTAAACAACATCAAAAATTAAAAAACGATCCCGCATCTGATGTAGGGTGAAATTCGTTTATTGACTGGACTATTAGACAATACAGCAATATCGTGACAAACGAGAACATGAAACTAAAAATCTTGCTTCACGACCATCACGACGGAGATGCAGTAGCCGCTTACAAGCAAGGAATGACTAATAAATCTGGGAGACAGAGAAGAATCTTCAGACAGGCGTGGCTAGCACAGTAAACAATGGAACCCTTACAAGAAGACAGACTGTAGTGGGTGTGAATCATGGTTCCATTACCAGATACAAACGGGGAAGGAAGTAGTTCCCTAGCTCTACCAGGACGAATTTCTTCTATTCGTCATGGCTTTACTTTTAACTGTTGAGTGGCGAGAACGAACATCACTCGAGATGCGTCGTGTTTTAACGTTCTCCTGCTACTCCCATTCATTGAAATATGTTGCGGCGACAAATTTACGACACCTAGTTGTCATGGCAACAAGTGCAAGCGCACTTACGTCACTCACTCGTTGAAACGCGTTGCGGCGACAAACTTACACCTAGTTGTCATGGCAACAAGTGCAAGCGCACTTACGTCACTCACTCGTTGAAACGCGTTGCGGCGACAAACTTACACCTAGTTGTCATGGCAACAAGTGCAAGCGCACTTACGTCACTCACTCGTTGAAACGCTTTGCGGCGACAAACTTACACCTAGTTGTCATGGCAACAAGTGCAAGCGCACTTACGTCACTCACTCGTTGAAACGCGTTGCGGCGACAAACTTACACCTAGTTGTCATGGCAACAAGTGCAAGCGCACTTACGTCACTCACTCGTTGAAACGCGTTGCGGCGACAAACTTTCACCTAGTTGTCATGGCAACAAGTGCAAGCGCACTTACGTCACTCACTCGTTGACGTGTCGTCTCAAAACTCACGCGTCTTAAAAATCACGAGTCTCAAAATTCACGAATTTCGAGATGTGGGTTAGTAAAAGTATGTTCTAACCGGTTTCTGTACCTGGGCCAGTCTCAAAACTCACGAACCAAGCCATAGCCATCTATAAGGTTATAGGTAGCCATGGCCAAGCCAGTTCATTGGGAAAAGGTCCATTGTGAGAGCCAGGCAGAACTGATTGCCCTCTCGTAATTGGCACCTCTCTCATGAAGATGTTGTTGTTGATTTTTTTTAGGGGCTTTGCGACATCGTGGTTTTGTACTTGGGTGGGCATAGAATCTGTCTGATAACCTGCGTTACTGTGACGTCTGTACAATACAAACGAAATCCCATTCTAAAACTGGGTGGACAAACATGGGTTGAAGGGCAGTATGCTCTCCGGAGTCGTGAGTTTTGAGACTATTATTATAATGTTCACTCAGTTACTAGTTTATTGTCGTGAGTTTTGAGACTATTTGTCACTATTTTAGCTCGTGAGTTTTGAGACTCGTGATTTTTGAGACGTAACCCTCGTTGAGGGGTGTTGCGGTGACAAACTTACGACACTTGGTTATCATGACAACAAGTGCAAGTACATTTAGTTCCCACTGGTTGAGGTGTGTTGCGAAGACTAATTTCCGACACCTGGCTATCAACAATGCAAGCGCATTTATCCCAGTCGTTGAGGTGTGTTGCCACGAAAATGCATGACATTTAGTTACCATGACAACAAGTTAAAGCGCACTTAGTTCCCACTAGTTAGAGCATGCGCGTGGTGGCTTTGGTGGCGTAGTTGGTAGCATGCTGAGCTTTTATGCCCAAGATCGCTGATTCAAACCCGGCCGAAGTCGTCGGATTTTTTAAGAGCGTTAAAAATCCCTCAGCATGCCTTCCTTCGGAGGGGAACTTAAGTCGGCGGGCCCATGACATAGATTTATGCCATGTAAATGAATCTTCCACTAGCTGAACTTGTGTGAAGAAACATTTGTAGGTCAGGTTTGATTAATGCTCTTAAATTCCAACGTTCGTCACCGGACGCTGGTTGGGATGGCATCTAGTAGTAGGTAAGTAAACAGACAACACATAGTAATACAGTCATCACAATTATTACAACGGTTATCAGACAGATTCTACACACACCCAAAGTACACGGGGCTAAATGACCGCGTTGTTGCAGCCCCTAAACTAAGGAACCAACAAACCAAAGCGTGCGTGATACTTATAATACGAATGACGAATATATCCATGATTCTATGTTTTGATTCTGCAACACCATACATAACCTTGCCTGATTACTCTCTATTGGCTGGCTGCGTGGCTCAGCGTTAACGTTCTCGCTTGCTGTGCCCAAGGTTGCAGGATCGAATCCTGGCGCAGCCAGCTGGCAATTAAGGGTGCGCTTGTGAGGAAGCTATGTCAGTAGATTTACTGGCACGTTGAAGATCTCCTTAAGGGAAAAAATCCGACACCCTGGTGTCTCTAAAAGGCGCAGTACGGTAGTTAAAAGGGACGTAAAACAAATAACATTAATTATTACCTTATTTCTCTGCTTTTTGAAGGAAGAAAACCGTTTATGGACTAAGTGCGCTGAGCGATCGTCGCTGTGGACAAACCATAACTTTAGAAGAAGAAACTCCCCTACCTTGGGTAGACTTTACATGTTGGGACTCCGGTCTCAGAACGCTGACCACTACACCATGGAGGCGACAAGCAAATTATTGCCGTACATAAATGGTTTACCATCCGGCCTAGCTCATCATCCTACAGTCCTAGACCCAAATAATTACAATTACACTGATCACTGCAGTCACAACAATAACACACACTATTAGACAAATACTATCCACAGTTAAGTGTACAGGACTGAAGACTATATTATATCCTGAACCCCTAAATAAAACAACCGGTATTGTTTTGGATCACTGATCTCTATATAGAGATCAGTGTTTTGGATCCTTCTTGGTTTATCTTCACTGCTTCTTCCTTAAACTTGCTTTTGCGCGCTCTCAGTAAACACATAGCCAAGAACAAAGCTCGCTAAGAAGTGTCCTCGGTAGTATAGTGGTCAGTATCCCCGCCTGTCACGCGGGAGACCGGGGTTCGATTCGCCGCCGGGGAGGATATTTTTGCATAGAATGTTCCTTAGCATAATGGTACTACACCAGGTTAGTGTCAAGTACATATCGAAACCTTTTATTTCTTCTTACGATAGCTATAAGATATCATATGACACGTGGCGTAGACGTGTTTGTTAAATCGTGCACGACTGCAGCAAAAACGGATATTGTAGTTTCAAATCCCGGCGCTGACAGCAGCTATCCTGAGTGTGTTTCTTTCCACACTCCCTCCAGGCAAATGTCGAGATAGTACCGGGGCACCTACCTGATCCCTGTAGTTGCTACAATGACGCGAAGGGTTTGCAAACTGAGAAAAAGAATCGACGAGAACCCTAATAATTCTCGCCCGCACTCCGCTTGGATAGCCTGTGCACGCTATCTTTTACTCACGAACATAACTTCGTTTAAGACTTCTTGAGCATCTGCTTTAAAAACAGCTTCTTCAGGTTTTTCATTTTTTTTTATCACGCGTCACCCCAATATCTGCAGGCCGAATGGCTAGGCAGCGGTCGCTTGGTCGGCCTTAGCCCGTCATGGGCTGGATAGTGCCAGGGGTTGACTTGTTGTTGACCTCATTTTTTTTAAAAATTCATCCTCCAAGCTCGGCTTCACCCACGGATTCTCCGAGGGATCATTCCTCAATGTCTTGGAGCTGGACACACTTAGTCAGCAGATACAACTGGGGATGGTGTCAGGCAACCGCTAAAATGAGTCTATTGAAGGAAGGGAAACCACGGAAAGCTGTGGATACACGACCTTTAGTCAACAGGGCCAATATCTACATCATCCGCACCAGTCATCCTGGGCAAAATTCAGGAATCCATATTCTCGAAAAGCACAGGAATTGTGTAGTTCACGCCACGGTTTTTGGCCAGTGTGCCCCGATTGCGCGATCATACTGACAATGAGGACAAGTGGTAAACCTCAGGCATATTTGCACTCCGGAGGCCCGAGCTTGATTCCCGGGTCTGCCAGGAACTTGAATTCTGGCTAGAGATACTGGAACGGTATGGTTGACATGCAAGTCTCCCAAGTGGTGTAAATTTCGGAGATTTTCTCCATGCCAGTTTATTAATAATAATTAGTTCACGGAATAGCCCATAGGAGAATGGCCACGCACCTGCTATGCCAATATAGTACGGTATTGATTTGTTTACACCAGAATTGTTGACTTTAGCGAATATATTGGCTCCCTTTGAATAAGAAATTGTATAAACATGTCAATTACTGTATTCCCAGTTTAAAAATGAGTAAACAATGGTATATGTAGGAAAGAATTAGGGAAAGTAAGTGTTGGAACGTCGAATAATCTACCCGATTCACCACTTCCCTATTACAGTTTCTACCTTGCAGTCTTTTATTTTCACCAACAAGTTGCAACTATCGTTGTTCAAAGAATAAACAAACACGAATGAACAAGACACATCATTCGAGTTATCCAAGACGCCATTTCATATACCATACTGTCGTAAATATTCAAACTTGAACTTATCTCTGCGATATTATCACGTCAGGGACACCATGGAAATGAGAACCTTTCTTAGGGACCTTGGACTGAAAATGGCGTCTTGGTTAACTAGAATGATATGTCTTGTTCATTTGTGTTTGTTTAATATTTGAACAACGATAGTTGCAACTTGTTGGTGAAAATAAAAGACAGCAAGGTAGGAGCTGTAATCGGGCCTACAATTAAGACTTGTACGTTAAGTTATTATTTAGCGATATTGGGAAGTGGCGAATCGGGTAGATTCCTCGACGTTCCAAAAGTAAGTATTTTGCTGTCTTAATCTGTATTACGTCGTACAAAAGTGTTTCTTGTCAATCTTACACTAATACCAACAATTTCGTCTTAGTTGCAATGCAAACTTTAAAACAATAATGGAAGTTTTTCGAATAAACGCTGTAGCCTGCTTACACGTTTTATAAGTAAACAAAATATTATAAAAGTTTTGGTTTTCGCGATATTTAAATATATGTTTCCTTATTGACGTTATAATCTATACTAATATAATAAAGCTGAAGAGTTTGTGTGTTCGTTTGTGTGTGTTATGTGTTTAAACGCGCTAATCTCTGGAACTACCAATCGGATTCGAAAAGTTCTTTTTGTATATGATAGCCTGATTCAAGAGGAATAGTTTAGGCTATGTAGCATTAGGCTACACCTCTCAGTTAACCTTATAGATTGATTTTTGTTCAGTAAGTCGGAAGAACAAGCGCTCAAGAACGGCTTCAATATTACCGAAGTCTATTGTTGCCATGTAATGCGGGCTGCATCACGTCCCCCTACCAATGTTCTGGTGCAGAATTGCGAGCTGCTTATAAATTGCAGTCACGGGGAGTGATTAGTGCAAAAAGATTTCTTAGGCCCCTTAAAACAGTTATCATCATGACAATAGTATGCCTTTGTATAAGGTGCAGTATACTGAGGTCATCAGCTGCAATAAGCGTTGGTGCTTTCAAATTTACTTTCATTTATTCCGATCCTTATCCTTGAGCGCTCCCGTTCTGTAAAACAAATAAATCCACCGGGCGAAGCCGGGCACTACTGCTAGTCGGAAATATAACACTGAAACCGTAAGTATAAATTTCATTTAATACACCTTATTTAATTAATAATGAAAATTATTATTATACCAGTTTCAGTTACATTGTAATTGTAATTATTTATGAATTGCAGCCAATGGCCATAGCAGAGTATTTTAATTGAATGCCCGTAGGCTCCCAGCAAGTTCAATTTCAAGTAATTCCAACTTTGGCTATCAGATGCCACTGACACTGACACCTAGGTGAACGTTGGAACTTGATAGAGCGTTCCTAACCAAATGTAACCTACACATTTGGCTATACATTACCAATTGTAGTTGTAGGTTCTTTTACATGACATAAATCTACGACAGGAGCATAGCCTAATGTGGCTGAAACTGGTATAATGTATTCTATTTTCATTATTTATTAACTAAGTTGTATTTAATTTAATAAATACTTATGGTATTTTATTTCCGATTCCACTATATTGCCACAAAATGTGGTGCAGAGGTGCTACCGGTGAAGTGAATAATTTCACATACACAAATAAAACGTTTGACATAGGAAATAACACGGGGAATGAGTACTTTTGGTTAGTTGCTTTACCACCAGTCTACATTTTGACACCCCCACCTCCACCCGCTGATTGTTTCACCTAGTGCCCCAAACCATGTATTTGCAGTAGTTAAGAATCACTGATAGTTTTTCCTTTTCAGTCTTAAACTGTATGCCACAAAATTTCTTCAATTTTGTGCTCTTACCAGTAATTTGTCCTGACTGAATGTAAATACAAAGAGAGTTTGATCAACTGAAAGTATGTAGATGCTTAGATTTACGCCCGCAATTCTTCACCATATTTTATATCAGTAGGCCTATAGGTTACATACCATACAAGCATTTTAGTTTCCATGAGTAATGCGTATAATACGAAGAAATCTTCCATCGTCATTTCTATGAAGCTACTACATAAAATCTTAAAATGTGTAGGCCTATATTAGTTTTAAGCAGTGGCGTACGCAGGATTTCCTTCTGGAGGGGGGTTCATTCATAGTAAAGTCCTATAATAAAAGTGATAATTCGAATATAATTCATAAAAAGCAACAACTCAGTTAAATAAACACTACCGGACCCAAGCGAGAAATCTCGCATGTTCATAAACCACCCTTCCCCGATAGGTTTATAACGAGAGAATTAATTGCAGCATGTTAGAGCTCCAGTATTTGCAAATCGCACACTTCTAACAAAAATTGATATTTATGAAATTAGAATGGAATTCGTCACTGCTAATGTCATTTGTGTGCTGAGTCTATTGATTTATCTTAGCTGTAACACTCACCAGTTATTCGATATTTTTGAAATTATACGATTTGAGTAGACTACTCATTCCTTTGACTTACTGTTTCTGAAATCCATGCAAAATGATAAAGGAAAGACCTCATAATGTTAAAAAGACACGAAACAGGCGTCACAGCGTCCAAAATGTGAAGTGGACAGAAATTACGGAGCATATTTTCCTACAGCAACAGTATCGACAAATCTCACACTTCGTACATTTTTTAAAAGTAATTTTTTAAAGAAATTATTGATATTTATGAAATTAGAGTGCAATTCGTCACTGCTAATGTCTATTCTCTTTCATTTGAATGCTCATTTGGCACGATCGGTCGCTTGTGAGCGCCACAGGAGGGATCTATACTAATGAAAGAATATATATATGATGATTCTCTTTGCATGAAAACTATTTTAACTATATTTTTCAGCAGTTTAAACAATATTACAAACACAATTGAAAACATAAAAGATTAATAAAAAATACGGAAAAGAGTTTAGCCCAATATAGATATTGCACTAGATACAAACGGACAAAAAGAAATGTCTAAATTGTCAATAGGCCTAAACCAAAGAATCTGATTAAGTAGATATTTGCCCTGGAATTTGTTGAAGGACTTAGACAAGTCTACTTCAATCGTATATCAAGCCTCCTAGGTTTGACAGACAAGTCATTCAGTACTTCCTCAATTGAAACATCAACAGTATCATGAATGAACATCAAAGCTAATCCATTAAGGCGTTCTTCACTAGTTGAATTCGTAAAATAGTTCTTCAAGAATTTTAAGGACGAAAACGATATTTCACACGAGCAGGTTGTGACAGGTAAGGTAGCCATGATGACAAGTAGGTTATACACAACTGGAAACATGTTCTTATTGCATATTGACAAAGCATCTATAGCACTCTTGGGCTTCTTTTCAATAGATTTCAGAGTTTGTTTCCAGAGAAGTAGCTCGCCTCTAATATTAAGGGGAAGTCCATAAAATTCAGCTACATTTTCTACTTCAGCTATGCTTTGGTTGGATAGTTCGTCTTCAGTTGTGGTAACTAGCGTTTGCAATGGCTGAAGAGTTTCTTTATGGGTGACAAATTTATCATCAAGTGATGAAATAGTTTCTTCAAGAAATGGGATGAAAATAACCCGCCCTTAATATTCGTCCGGATCGTTAGATGAAACGTTGTTCCTCATCGTTTGTCGAACAACAGTTCGAGGCTGAACTACAGGCACTCCAAATTCTTTGCAGAACTCTAAAACCGAATTATATGCACACAGAAACCTTGCGTCTGCATCTGCCCTCATTTCTTCAAGAGACCTCTTAACATTCATGGAGGCGTTGATTGCTTGACTGAGATCCAAATTTTCAGTTTGAAGGTATTTGCTGAGAGGAAGTGTGATTTGAAATGCTTCATGAATGACAAATACACTTATCAAGAACTCAAATTTGCTGATAGCGCACAGAAGAAGTTGCGCATCTGTAGCTGCCTTCTTATCAACCCATGCTGCTATTTTTTCTAATGCCAACAATAACGGTTTCAGAAGTTCAATGAATGAACGAACAGACTCGTGCTTTTCAATCCATCTCGTTGCACATAACTTCTTGAGTTTACTCACTCGGGGTTTCTCTTCCATACTTTCAACTTCATTTGTCAACACAGCCTGCCTCTTTGGTGAAGTACTAAAAAAGGCATAAGCTCTTTCAATTGTACCCATACAGTTCCTAATCTCTGCAACACTACACCCTTCAGAAATGGCCAGGTTTAAACAGTGAGCACTGCAGTGAACATACTGGGCTTTGGGAAACTGTTTTCGTACAATGGCCTGAGCACCTATGTAGGATCCACTCATGGCACTAGCTCCATCATAACCTTGGCCTACGAGATATTCTGCATCCAGTCCCACACTTTTCAAACCAGACAATATGCTATTCGCAAGGCCTAACCCAGAAGCATCATTGATAGCAATAAATTGCAGAAACTCCTCATGTACGGAATTATCTTGAACGAAACGGACACATAGTGACATTTGCTGCACACCGCTGATGTCTGTGGTCTCGTCAGCAAGAACAGAAAAGTATTTAGCTTTTTTTCACCTGATCGACTAACCTTTTCAATATAATGTCATTCAAAGATGAAATAATTTCATTCTGAATCCGTGGGCTCACGTTTGTTGCATTTAAGGATGCTGTCATCAAATGTTCCTTTAGTATTGTATCACCAGCTTCTGCTCGAAACTTGAGAAGGGACCTGAATTTCCCTCCCCTTTCTTGAGAGGCTCATCTAAATTTACAGGTCCCGAATCCCTGTGACCACGGAAAGCAATGCCCATTCGAGCAAGGAAAATCACAGATTTAATTATTGGTATGAGTTTCTCCCTGTTGCATAATATGTTGGATTGAACACCCCTATCCAAGCTTACGTCAACAGCAGGTTTTGTACCTTTGTATATGGCGAGAAAGTTCGCAGCCTTTTCCGTACATGCCATATGATACTTGGTTTCTTGGTGTTTTTTGAAATCCTCCTTCGCATTTTTCCAGTTTATGTAAGGAAATTTTACTAGTTTACCTGGCGATGAAGAGTGTTTCCCAACAACGGTGCAAAACAACGAACAATATTTACAAAAGGCTCCGTTCTTTGAAGGAGAATAAACTAGCCATTTCCACTCTGATAACCAGTTCAACTGAAATTTCAGATTCCTTGGACCCGATAAAGGGAAATTAAAATTGCTTCCAGGTGTCCAGGCATTTTCCAACAGTTCATTTTTCAGATAATCATCAATCTAAAGAAAAAAGTAAATCACAACATTGAAATAATTAACATGTACCGACACATACGTAGGCCAAGGCCATACAAATACCGGTATAACATAATAGGTAAAGCATCGAAATGCAAATCAGTTACAGAAATAGCGATTATCATGAATCATATTGTAAACACACCTGTTGGCCAGCATAACCTCCTAAGTCTGTTCGATGTATTTGGTCGGTAGCCGGCTTGGTAGTAGCCGATAATTCTTCAAGTTAATTTTCAATTCTTAAAGATGAGCTACTTGCAATGGCAGTGTTGCATGTAACATCTACTCTTGGTTTTTTAATAATAAATCGATCCATTACGCATTAAAAATAAACTCGGAAAAAATTGCGACTCACGATCTGGCAGTTCACAGATATGCACGTTTAAAGCAGCACGAAGCTGCGTTACGATAGTTACCAATCACACACTTTAACAGTAAAACGACAATTTTGATATTTCACCTAGTGTAGTTAGTTATTATTGCTTTAAGTGGAGTAGCCTAAAGATGCCTCACTGGCAGCAATTCAAAACATTTTCCAGGTGATAGATGGGACAATATAAGGAGTCATGTAAACTAATGTCTCTGGGGGGGGGGGGGGGGGTTAAACCCTAAACCCCCCCCGTCGGTACGCCACTGGTTTTAAGTAACTGTGAAACATAATTTGAGTTCTAAGAGCGTAACTGAGGAATTCCAGGAAAGAGAGAAAATGTCAAAAGTAGCACGATTGATTACGTCTCTGAGCTATCGAGAGTAGATAGTGAAATTCAACTTTCAGTTTTAATTAACCACGAGTATAATCCCATCAGCCCAAATCTCGACACTATTTACCTTCACGGCCAGTTTTGGAGTATGGGGCAGTGAAACTCGTTTCAGACAATTACCCTGTTTGAATTATCCTAGTCGACCCCACCTCTCATGTAGCCCCAGCCCCGTGTACTAGGGTGTGTGAAGAATTTGTCTAATAACCTGTGTCATTGTATAATAAAATGTTATTTGTTTTACGTCCCTTTTAAGTACTGCGACCAAGGTGCCGGAATTTTGCCCAGAAGGGGATCTTTATCGTGCCAGTAAATTTACTTCGTCGCATTTACGCGCCCTCAAATGCCAGCGGACTGCGCCATGGTCCGATCCCGCAACCTTGGGTACAGCAGAAGAGAACGTTACCGCTAAGCCACACAGCCAGCCCTGCGTCATTGTGATGGCTGCACTAGTGTTTTATTTGTAACTGAGACTACGATTTGAGTAGGAAGCAGCCGTGGCCTTAATTTAGGTATCATTTCGGCATTTACCTGGAGTAGAAGTGGTAAGTAACGGAACACCACTTCTAGGATGGCTGAGGTAGGAATCGAAACCAACTCTTCTCAGTTTTGTCTCACGAGGCTGAGTGTCGAGCCCTCAAAACAGAATTAAATTTCTTGTAAAAGTTGGGAATCGAATCCAAAATGCCCAAATTACTAGCCACTATACCATGAGGTGGTTGATGTCGTTGTTGTTGTTGTTGTTGTTGAAATACCATGTCCTATGGTTCGAATTCCATGTAAAAATGGGGGTCCCGTGGCTTATACTCGCGAGATTAACGGTTACGTAAAAGTACAAGCATCCTTCCTGTTGTTGTTGTTGTTGTTGTTGGTGGTGGTGGTGGTGGTTGTGGTACAGGTAGATATGTTGTTATTTTATATAACAACTTGGGACATGTGGTCATCTTTTCGGGCAGAATGTCGTGCTTCATCAGAATTTATCATCAACATAAAATTGTTTATTTCATAGGCACGGTAACATACTACAGTCTTTAGGAGAGGAAATACAGAAGATGGATCCATTTTAGCAACTGAACAGTAGGTCGTCTTCTTCCGTCCCATGCTGCGAGTGTCTGAAGGGAAGATAATTTGTCGATATGTCAGATGACACACCTTACCTGAGTTCCCACGGATGATAGCATGCTAATGTACAATTATATCTGAGATCGCGTGATATCGTCCAGTAAATGGTGAAACGATTCTCATGGTGTGAGGACCGTCCTTTTACCACCGGTAAGTTCAACGTCCGAAGCAAAAAAAAAAAAAAACTTTCAAGAACAGTAGAACGTAGTTTTAGGACTTCTTTATTCATAGCCTATATGCATGTGAAATGTACGCTTATAAGGTGTGTGGGAGTGGGAGTCCATTTCCACAGCCGAGTACGCTGCGACGCCTTCCACTCTGAGGACCAAATAACTACACCGTTTATAAATCTGAGGTTCAAATCCCGGAGCTAGAATCGGTCATCCTAATAATGATTTTCTCTATTCCTTGAACACACCCTCTGTCTGGATGCTGGAATGACCGTATTTCAATTTCAAAGCCTCATATTACCACCCTCGACCTTATGAATTAGAGTTACACACATTATTAATTACACCGAAATAGGCTCAGCCTGTCAGAAATGATTCCTCACAGACACACACAGTATCAAGATCTCCATGGTCCCTAAATGGAGCAACAACAACGGGAAGTTAGTGAAGTCACCTTATTATTATTATTATTATTATTATTATTATTATTATTATTATTATTATTATTATTATTATTATTATCATTGCTGCCCTAGCCGCTTTCACCGCAACGTATTACGTGTACGTTTAAGTGAGACGTCAGACATTTACGTGGCGTAAATAATTGCATGTGGTAAAATCGGAAGAAGAATGATGGAAGTAATGGTACCGACCGTGCAAATTTACAAAATTATGAAGATAGTGTAAAATAACTGGTGTTGTGCCAAGCTCATTACTCAAAAAAGATTAAACCGTCTTTGAAAATAATCAAATTAGAATCCATTGAAATATTTCACCATGGTCAACTTCCTAGTGACATAACGTTCCATTTTCTTTTATCTTGTTCTTTTAATTTTCTTTAATTTCTCTTTACCTCCACAGCACGTATTCCGCTACGGAATATAGATCTTGATAACGTTTTCGTAGATTATATAACTCGTCTGTGAACAGAATGGGCCGTAATCGTTTTGTATTTAGTTGTCACAGGGAGGTAGAAAAATAGTTATGTACAATATTTGGAATTAGAAATTGATGAAATATCAACAAGCTTAAAGTTTGGAAAGCCTGTGATCCAAGCGCGTTTTGCTCAATAACAATGTTCCACTGCAATGACGGGACACATAACTTGTGGCAAAATACAACCGTTCCCTTTCTTGGACATCGTGCGCGGCTTGAATTGAACCTGCAGCCAAAGGTAGACGAAAGTGCACACCTTTGTGTTGAGTGAAGGCTGAGTCATAAATTAGTCCTAAAGTGAAGCCTTGTGGAATATCCTAGGTCTCAAAGCCGTATTCTTACCTTGTATACTGTGACGTGCTGCCAGAATGCAATGCGATTGTTTCCAACTAAACCCTGAGAAAATCCGCTAGGAGAGAGTGGGAACCATCCTTCAGCAAGGCATTCCAACATTCCGAAAATGAAAACAACTCTTAGATCGCAGTCATGTTTCTCCAATTATGTGCCGAGGTAGGGGGTAGTGGTGCAAAGGTGCGCCCTGGCAGTATTAGTTCCTGACAAATGGCCCGAAGGCAGAATAATATGGATAGGTAATGGAGCCCTAAAAAGGTGTGTCACTCATTAGTGTTGCGTACGAAATAATTGATGTATTTCACGACGTATTAACGTCGTCGTCGTCGTCGTCGTCGTCGTCGTTGTTGTTGTTGTTGTTGTTGTTGTTGTTGTTGTTTCATTTAGGGGCTCGGATATCCTCGTCATTTCAGCCCTTTGTACTTGGGTGTGTGTAGAATTTGTCAGATAGCTTGTGCTATATTTTGGATCAGTAAATACTCTTTGAATTCTTGTTAACATGACAGTTTTAGATCAGTAAATAATCTTTGAATTCTTGCTAACATGATAGTTTTTGATCAGTAAATAATATTTGAATTTTTGCTAACACGACAGTTTTTGATTGGTAAATAATCTTTGAATTTTTGCTAACATTACAGCTTTGGATACTAAAAGACGGATAAATATATATTTCTCAAAGTGGGGTGCCTACCACGGCACAGAAGGTAATGGAGAATTATGATGGAGGCGGCTGTTTTGCCTCACGAGGCCCGTTCCAGCCCCCAGACCAGAGCCAGCAATAGAACCCGGACCTCCGAGTTGACAGCCAAGAATGCTAGCCGCTACACCACGAAGTGGTCTCGTATTGACGTATGGCAGACTAAATGAGAGTGATTTGCGTCTGCATCCACAAAAATTAAATTCTTCTTCTTCTTCTTCTTCTTCTT
Organism: Meconema thalassinum; assembly: GCA_946902985.2. NCBI lineage: Eukaryota > Metazoa > Arthropoda > Insecta > Orthoptera > Tettigoniidae > Meconema > Meconema thalassinum. The sequence continues at coordinate 394,029,714 of OX336391.1, forward strand.
CTTCTTCTTCTTCTTCGTCTTCTGCCTTATCCGATACGGACGTTGCCTACCACCATGGCTAACACCTTCTTATCCTGTGCAATCCTGAAGAGTTCCGTGGAAGACAGCCCAAACCACGTTCGTAAATTATCCATCCAAGTTATTCGTCTCCTTCCCGGTCCATGCTGACCTTCAATTTTACCCTGAGGTATAACTTGGAGCAGACGGTATTTTGGATTCCTCATCATGTGTCCCAAGTTAATTTAATTGAGGATGTTCATCTAAACTTTTATTTGAAATTTTTAAATCGCTTATCCTCCCACCTCGTCCTCACCCACGGACCCTGTGAGGGATCATTACTCTACCGTCTGGGAGCTCAACACACTTTGTCAGCAGATACAATTTATTTATTTATTTATTTATTTATTTATGTATGTATGTATTTATTTATTTATTTATTTATTTATTTATTTATTTATTTATTTATTTATTTATTTATTTATTTATTTATTTATTTATTTAGCGTATGGCTTTTAGTGCCGGGAGTGTCCGAAGTCATGTTCGGCACGCCAGAGGCTGTAGCTGCTTCAAGCGGACACCCATGGGGTGAGCTACAAGTTCCGTTCAATTACAAGTAGTTCCAACTTTCGCTACCAGATGTCACTGACATCTAGTGGTGAACGTTGGAACTATGATAGAGCGTTTCAACGAAATCTAACCTAGAAATTTAGCTTCACATACGTTTAGTTAGTGGAAGGATCTTTTACATGCCGTAAATCTATGACATGGGACGGCCGGCTTTACTTCCACTCCGAAGGAAGGCATACTGAAGGATTTTAACGCTTGGGGATGGTGACAAGTCGATCGCCCAGACGACCTCTAACTTGTCTAACTTGGATCTAATTAAGGAAGGGTAAGGGAAGGGATTTTGGAAGGAAGTCGGCCGTGAACCTGTTGAAAGGAACCGTCCCGGCATTTACTTGGTGGTGAAAATGAGAAACCACGAAGACAATTTTCATGACGGCCGAGGTGGAATTCGAACCCACGCTCTCCCGATACCAGCGAGGCTCTCGGCCACCTTTTAATTGCATAGTACATACTAGCCCGTCTCCGTAGCGTAGCGGTCAGCATGGTTAGCTGCCGCCCCGGAGGTCCTGGGTTCGATTTCCGGCTCTGCCACGAAATTTGAAAAGTGGTATGAGGACTGGAACGGGGTCTACTCAGCCTTGGGTTCGATTCCCACCTCAGCCATCCTCGAAGTGGTTTCACACTTCGTCTTTGGGCAAATGCCGGGATGATACCTTCTTCAAGGCCACGGCCGCCTCCTTCCCTCTTCCTTGCCTATCCATCCTAACCATCCATTACCTTCTCTCATGAGGCCCCTGTTCGCTTTGCAGGCGAAGCCGCCTGGGCGAGGTGCCAATCACACCTCACCAGTTGTATCCCTTCCGATTCGATGTTCCCCGCTCTCGGACACTGCCCGTAGAGGCGGTAGTGGTAAGTTCCCTCGCTGAGTCCGTGGGTTCCACCAACCTGGGGGGTAAACGACTAAGAAAAGAAGAAGAAAAACATACTAGCCAGCAGTCGACCAATTTCGTGTATCTACCTGTCAGACAAAAGAATGGCTTCTTAGGTAAACTTAGTATATATTCTCGTGCAGTAAGATTGCGGATCGCAATTGGAGAAGAGACTGGTGAGGCTCTTTTTACTCTAATTCCTTCGTTTAGCAAAGTTAGTTGTCGGAGGGGATGAAAAATGTAAACAAAAACAAAGTTAGTTAGTTATTGTTGTTTTAATGGGCGAAACTACGAGGTCATCTACCCCTGGCTTCTTAGGTATATCAATCAGGATGTCTATAGAAAACAAGAAGTTCCGTGACGAACTAAAGAGCCTACTTTTCTTAAAATGTAAGAATCATGCCAATGGTTAATCTATATTATGGATCTATCTAGAATAATGGCGAAATTAAGTTGATAATATCGAAATTTCTAATTACTTCGAAATACTGTATACCTGGCATAACGTAGCCTAATAGAGAACTACAGTTGGCAGCCCTGGTGACTGAATATATTCTTAATTCCATCTCTTAAGGTACAGAATACACAATTTGGTTGAAGTTCAATGGATAGCATGGACGTTACATGCAGTTAAACATTGGATCTAACAGCGCGCGTAAAATCATGTTGGCAACAATGATATACATGTATTGGTCAGAATTAATCTGAAATAATATGATTTATTGTTGTGTCAATTTTGAATGAAATCCATTAGTTAGTATAGATGTTACATGCATTTTAAAATTGCACCTATCAGCAGGCTTAGAATCATGTTGGCAGCACTGGCGTAGGCCTATATTAGTTACTCCAAATTAATCTAGAATGCCAGGCACTATTCGTGTGCAAAGTTTAGAGCTGTTGGATTGCATACTTTCTGATATATTGACATAAGGGTAACAAAAATAGAGACAGTATTTATTAACAGTTGGCAGTCCTGGTTACTCTTAAGAATCGGCATAGTCATATCTGTTATGGTACACATAGCACACACAAAATTTGGTTGAAATCCAATTGATAGTATAGAAGTTACATGTATTTAAAGTTGGACCTCTCAGTAGGCTTAGAATCAATGTGGTAGCACTGATGTATATAACTTACTCCAAATTAATATAGAATGCCAGATACTCAGGGCCGGATTTACCCAAAGTTACGCTATAGGCACCTCTCCATTAGGCGCCCCTCCTCACTTGAGCCCCCCCAGATTTTTATGATAAGGCATAGCCACTCGCATGATTCGGAAAAAGGAATAAACAGATATATGGCTGAGAGCATAAGTTTATGCTTGAATTTTTACGCAGGGAAAACATAGTCAATTCAATAAAAATAAAAGCTTGGAGTAAAACTACATGGAACTGTTTAACTTTTATGCAACCAAAGCACTTTATGAATGCCCTTTCCAAAAATAATGTCTAGCCTTAATTCACACAACAAAAGAGAAGAGTAGCTTCAAAAATAAAAACATTATTTACTGCTGTACCTGAATGAACTGCGGTAGCACGAAATATAGTAAAAATAATAATAGTAGAACACACACTAATTTTAAAACGCCTTTTAAGAGCAGTGGTAAGAACGACATTTTAAATTGAACAAAGCGCCTCTAAAATACAAATAAGGCCAACTGCATATCTTCCTGCAATATATTTTAGAGAAATTAAAGTTCAGATTAAAAACATGAATGAAGACAAAACGGGGCCTGCCTCAACCTCAACGAGAACTACTTCAAAAGTTTCCTTCTTGCCTTCTTTTCGGCAAATTCATTAATTATGGCATCGCAGTTCAAGTTTTTCGTCATATCTTTTTCAATCGCTAGGAGTGCAATAGAATTTAACCTTTCTTCTTTAGTGACTGACCGCAAATAGTTCTTGACGCGATTCAGTACTGAATATGTGATCTTTCTCCAGAACAATTGGTCACTGGAATGGTGAAGTATCCGTAAAGCAATGTTTACGCCTGGGTACATATCGTGTAAATCTTTTTCATGAAGGAAAGTGCTGAGCTCAGAGGCTGACTTACCTTTAAAATCTGAAATTTTTAAATGTTCCTTTAAATGCAAGCACTCGTCAGCCAGTGCACTTTTTAAGTCATTCACATACATTTCTGAGAGATCGTCAGCGATTTTTTTTATCATTGGTCCATCTAGGTCTAACAGGTTTTCTAGAAAATAAAATCTCTTATGGAGGACTTTGTAAGCGTCACTTCGCCTCTTAAGCTCAGCACTTCGTACATCCAGAATTACATAAAATACATTGACGCGAAAATTTTCTGAGCCCTCTGACGGTACATATTCTCCTTGCTTTGTCTCATCATTCCTAGTCTTTCGTTCCAGTCTTCTCTTTAGGTCGTAGGAATATTGAGCAATACCGCTTAATTATTTGGCTTCCTTCTCATAGACATCGAAATTATCTCTTAAACTTTGCACAAGTTCCGCTAACGAAGCGTAAATTTCGACCACAGTGCTCATATTAGTGCCAACTTTTTGGAGCTTCTGGCTGACAGTATTAAATCTTTTTATAATGTTCTCCAGAAAACAACTAGGAAAGCAGTTTCTAATTGTAGAATATTGCTTAAGATGCCTTTGGCTTCACTTCGAGTATTTGCCTTTTGATTTCTGTCTTCGTGTAGGCTATACTCTCAATAGCTGCCACGATGCAACACCAGCCTTCCCTCAGAGCTTGACAAGCGTCATATTGTGCCGACCACCGAGTCACTGACCGGCTTTTTTGTACGCGCGCAATAAAGTTCTTTATAATTTCGATCACAGGCCTCGAAACCAGTCTGAGTTTTTACGTATGTCACTTTGTGCTACAGTGTATCAAGGAATCGCCTATTAGGAAAGGCCCTCTTTGCGTAGCTTACCTCAAGTTGCTGAACACCATCGCAGTCAATGTCGTGAACCGCAGAGCAAGAATTGTTATTATTATCCGAATTTGTCGTTGGAGGTGTAGGATTCACACGCGCACTAAACATCTCATTTATTTTCTGACATTTTGATAGTGTAACCTCGGCTTTCTTATCCTCTTCAACTGTGCGGACACGGTTTTGGTAACCAGACAACTTTTTGCTGCCCATAGTTCAAAACATTTACTTGCAGATCACATCACAACGAAACAACACAACGCAAGCTCGAACTCGCACACATGACTGGCAAGAGGGGAGGGGCGCGGGGCACTTCGATGCTACTACAATGCAAGCAAACCCAGCTACCCCAACAACAGCGCGCGTAGCACTTTGCCGCTCGCCCGCCTCCCTCCCCCCCCCCCCGCCCCCCCTCTCACTCTTGTCGGTACTAAAGGGCGTCGAGCGGCATAACGAAGAGCGAACTGGAAGGGCATGGGCGGGCATGCGACAAAGACACGATATTATTTCTAAATGTCTCTGCTCATTTCTCAATATGTATTTTAGCATGTATACTGCTATAATCCTAACTTAGCATTTTAAGGCCCTAGCAAAGAGGGCGCCTGACGGCGGTGCCCTTCGGGGCGCCTCCAGTACAGATCATTGCCGGTTGCCTAACCGAAGAGGTGCCTTGCGGCGCCCCTAGGCACGTGCCTATTTTGCCTTACGGTAAATCCAGCCCTGCAGGTACTATACGTGTGCATAGTTTAAAGCTGTCGGCTTGCATACTTTCTGATATATGGGTATTTGGATTTAAAAAAAATGAAAGCATTTATTAAAATTTGGCAGCCCGGGCGGCTCTTAAGAATACGCTCAGTAATATCTGTTTATGTACACATAGCACATACGAAATGTGGTTGAAATCCAATTGATAGTGTAGAAGTTATATGCATTTAAAATTTGGACCTATCAGCAGGCTTATAATCATTTTGGCAACACTGCCATGTATGGCTTCCTGGAAATTGAACTGCAATATTATTATCTATACGTGTGCCAATTTTGAAATAGCTCCCATTCATACCTTCCAAGATATCGAACATGGAGCTCAAATTTCAATTGCGATTTTTCAGCAGTTGGTAGCACTGACATCATTTTCAAATATGGACGTGAGATATTCAGATATAGATCTTTACTGCTACCAAATTTTGTTTCGATTGCTGCAGCCAGTTAGGAGTTGATAGGGAGGGACACACACACACACACACACACACACACACACACACACACACACACACACAGCCAGACAGAAGGACAGACAGACAGACACACATTTGCCCGATCTCATAAGTCTACTTTATCCTCATTTTTGCAAAATGTGAAAAGTAGGCTAAAAATATCAGTGGATGCAGTGGGTTTGAATGTAATTCTTGTCATATAGAATCCCACATAATCTGGAGAATGGTTTTATGGACGGATGTCCTTCCTGACGCCAACCTCATCAGGAGTGTCAAGGAATATCTGCCATGGCCTGGTAAAGTCTGATTATTCAAAAATATAACCCCAGTATGTACTTACTTATTGTCGTAATTGTTCAAAATTGTAACCATGGTTTCGTGCATACTTGTAGCCTATTAGCACCACGCTTTGGTGTTAACAGTTCAGTGCCGTGGAAGTTTCCACATTTTTTTTGCGATCTTCCTTCATTTTAGCCACTTATCTATCATTCAAGTCGCCTCCGTAGCGTAGCAGTCAGCACGGTTAGCTGCCGCCCCAGAGGTCCTGGGTTCGATTCCCGGCTCTGTCACGAACTTTGAAAAGTGGTACGAGGACTGGAACGGTGTCTACTCAACCTCGGGTGACCCAAATGAGTAGAGGGAGTTCAATTCCCACCTCATCCATCCTCGAAGTGGTTTCCCACTTCGTCTTCGGGCAAATGCCGGGATGGTACCTACTGTAAGGCCACGGCCGCCTCCTTCCCGCTTCCTTGCCTATCCATCCTTATCTTCCCCTCCCTTCCCACTCCTCATGAGGCCCCTGTTCACTTTGCAGGTGAGGCCACCTGGGCGAGGTGCTGATCACATCTTCTCAGTTGTATCCACTCCGACCAGATGTTCCGAGCTCTTAAGACACTGCCCGTAGAAGCGGTAGTGGTGAATTCCCTCGCTCAGTCCGTGAGAAACACCGACCTGGAGGGTAAAATCGTTTTTAAAAAATCTATCTTTCATAAGAATGTAAGTTTGTCTGAATTTCACCGAAGTTTTGAGTTCTTTTACGTGTTTCAGGCTTTCATGACAAATGCGAACAAAAATGTTTTTTTCCTCCTGTGTGCACACTTATAATATTCGTGAACGCCTGGCTGGAATTTGGATGGAGTAATCTATTTAGCATTATTCTAACCTTGGTCTACCCCTACAGTTAATGTTTTTGAACCTTCCTTCTATAACTATTTTTTTTAGTAAGTTTGATATTTCTGGGTGTCTCAGTAGGCTATGTGCCCTACCAACAAATATTTTCTCTTCATTAGGATGGGCTAGACGAGTTCGCTGTTCCGCCCCTTAAAACAACACCAATCATTCTTAGTTAGGACTCGCCAGAAACGTCTCTCCTCCCCCACTTGTTAATACCTCTCCATTTGTTACTCCATTTATCCATCTAATGCTCATCATTCTCCTGTAACACCACATTCTAATGTTTCTATTCTCCTCTTTTCTGCTGCACTATCAGTCCAAGTTTCACTTCCATAGTGTGTTACACGCGAGACAAAGGCTTTCAAAGATGTATTTCTAATACCTAAATCTACATTTGATGTCAATAGATTTCATTTCTAAAGAAAATGCTTGCCTTGCCTGTGCCAAACAAAAACGTATGCAAATACTCTGGTGAATCAGCCAAGATGACAATGCTATCAGTAAATCTCAGAGTTGAAATAATTTCACCTCGGATCTTTGCTCTTCTCACATATTCTTCATTGCTGTTCAATGTAGGCCTATAGGTTGAAAAGTATGGACGATAAGTTACAGCCTTGCCTTACACTTTTCTGAATGCCAGCCTCTCTCTCTTTCACATTTCCTTCGATTGTAACAACTGCAACTGGGACAGCCAACATAATAACACAGGTTATCAAACAGATTCCAGACACACCCAAGAACACGGGGCTATATGACCACGATGTCGCAAAGCCCCTAAATAAATCAACATCAACAACTGTTTGTAGATCTGCGGCCATCCTGAATGTAAGTCTTCCAGGATTTTCCATACTCAGGCTGTGTCCCAATACTCAAGTTGTCTGCTATTGACTAGCTGCTAGCTACTATTTGCTATGTGCTATGCACTACGGAGATTTGGGACATGTCTGCTTGATCACAGCCTCCTTCATAGACTTGTGTTCTGAAACGCACTGAACTTACATGCTGGTACCAAACCAACACTCGAGATGGCGGTGACCTGCTACTCCTTGTAAGCTCTTTGCGCTTTCATCTGCTGTTTTAAATAAACAATACCTGAATTATACGATCATGGATGCGCCAAGAAGATCACTTTTTAGCCGAGCCCTAATTATGGTTTGTGTTTGGCTTAAGTCCAAGACAACCTACAATTTACATAACCTACAATTCCGATAAGCTACAATTTCTATAACTTCCTTGACATAGTCGACAATCTAGCATGCACTTTCGTTCACTAGATGCTACAGACTTGATTGCTATGTGCTAACCAGTATTGGATCACGACTTCTGACGTCACATCCGGCAAAGTAGTCGACTATCTAGTCACAGTATAGATACCAATACAGTATGGACACTTCGGCAAAACCGGAAGAACGGATTTTCAAAAAAACAATTGATAAGGGGGAGCACCAATACACCTGTAAGCCGCTAGGTAGCACCACTTATGGACAAACACATGATAAACAGCTGATTGATGAATGTATATTTTATGTCATTTATTTAACTCTATTTCAACACACTAGCTCTCTTTATAATCAGATATTGTAAGAAAATAAATAACAAGAAAATAGAAAGTGTTAATACTACTGTGTTTTAATTTTAAGAAGTGTGGAATTTAATGTTTACCACCACATTCCTCCAGTCCTGTGGTGTCGCATTGTGATTGCATCGTAACGATGAAAGGTTATGATATGTTTTTAATGATTAAATTAACACACGATATATTGAAAAGTGTGGGGGAAATGTGGATTTTGTTTCTTAAACTTTTGTAGTCTGAGATAATGCAATTCAAGTTTACTACAGTAACTGTAAATAAGTATTAATTTTTAATGTTCTTAGCTTCCTAACTTAAATACCCGGGAATTTATTTAGTCAATAAAAAAGTCATTTTGATGGGTGGGGACAGCCTTATTATGCAGTGTTATTTTCACATTTCATGATATGCCTAGGCTACTTATTACTCCTCATTTCTTAGCCTACTCACACTTCCGTCCATTATCTTGTGTTCCAAGAAGAATTCAATACCGGTATCTACTGTAAGTCATGTGCTAAGGAATCTCTTTTCATTACCGGTACCTTTATTAGTTCCACGTCTTTGTGTGGCTATTATAGGAGCAACAAGTAGCTTTCAGATTCAACAAATAGACTATACATTTACTGGTAGATTGTTTTGTTTAGCCTACAGATGGCCTAAAAATAAGTAAAGTAAAGCTGAAATACAAGCTCAGGGCTTACAGTAAGTAAACCGGCCAACCACCCTTCGTACAGAGGCCTGCTTCTTTAATCCTAGAAGCCAAGGTCACACCCAGATCTCCATTCGGAGATCCTAAAGTCATCATATTATAGTTTTGGACTGGGTTTTGATTCTTGGTTAATGCATGTTAGAATTTCAGAGTTGCATCCAGTGGTTCAAATTCCAAATATAAAAAAGAAAGGTTCTGTGGCTTACGATCACGAGAGCCACGCGAAGCTACAAGTTTGCTTTGCTTTCTGTCGCTAGTGAATGTAATAAAGTAATATAACTGGTAAATAACACTATGTGCA